>OY728132.1:1429662218-1434662218 GCA_963277665.1 Viscum album | reverse complement strand
AAAATAAATATGAATATATTTATACTTTTCAAACCTTATTCTGTAATCATTAGTTATTTAGACATAGGGTAAGAATTGCTTCACTTGTATAGGTTGAGGATCCTTTGGAGTTTAATTTAATTTATTATAATGTTTAACAACATAAATAATGAATAATCATGATTACATCAGTTATTATAAAATTCATATCAATCGCACTTACTTATTTTAATCAACACATGTTTCGTTATTAACATTAGAAACATTATTCTCGATTTCACTGGTGTAGATACCATTATTGAGTCTTTAAATCCAAATTTCCCTTCCATGTATAAATTATTTTTTCTAGGGAATGAAATATATAATTTAATGCATTCATTTCCGGAAAGCTAGGAAAATGTATTATATCACCAATCATATACATTCATCAGTTTTTCTTAATTTTGGAAGCAATATTTTTTTCCATTTATCACTTTTTATAAAAGGAATATTCATCAGCATATATTAGATTAATAAGTGAGTTTTTATAATTTTTATTTATATTCATATTTCTATCCACCTTTTTTAATCTAAAAAATCATTCTCAAAAAGAAACTTTTCAATTCTGACTTCTATTCCTAGGGATCTCTTTTTATACCCTAAATTACTTTCATCAACATGAATAATCATAAAACACTATCATAAATTATATGTACTTCTTGTATTTCAATATTCACCACATAATCAAGATCCCTATTAATAATTTAAAACCATATAATTACCTAAATAATAAATCATTGTAAAAATTATATCATGTTAAACCTTATGATTGGAGAAAAAGTCTCATAAGAATAAATTTATTCAATTTGAGAGTATAAAATTTCAACTAAATAATCTATTTTTTGTTCAACTTATCATTTCACACAAAATTTATTTTTAAAACCCATTTTTTAACATTTAAAATTTTAAATTGGGTTTGTTTCATAATCTTTGATATGGAAATATTTTCAAAATTATTTAATTCCTCCTTTACTAATGTAATATAATCTTAATGTCGTAGAGAATTTTTTTCAAACATTTTCTACTTTTAAATGTTTCCTTGTGTGAATAAAACTGTTGAATATTTTTCTATTTTGAAATAAAAATTATTTTATCTGATGATATTTTTAGGCTCTATGTATTTTTTATATCTAATTATAATTGAACTAACTCATTTTTTGTATTCCAACCACATTATACTTTTTAATTAGTTTTTTTCATATGTGAATCTATAGAATCATATATGATTTTCCCTTGATTATCCTTTCTTAATCCTTGATATTATAAAATCTTATCTCAAATATAATTTATGTCCTTATATACCATGATACTCTATGTAAATGACATAAATATTCTAAATTGAATTATGAATATTATTATAATAATACATATATCTCCTTCTATTAGGTGCATGACTACGGAAAAATGAATTATAAAATGAATATCCCAATTTTAATCAATTGATTTGGAAAAAATCAAGGTCTTATAGACCCCTAAAATCTGTCCAAATTTTATTTTTTAAAACCATATCTCAAAATTTATGTTCACTAAATACTATTGATGTAAAACTAATTATGAATATTGAAATTTGACATCGTGGATTTCCTTTGGAAATAAATTATATTCCATTATTTAAAATCATGGTCCTTTATGTTTTAAACATGATCCATTTACTTTTCACCAAAACAAATTTTTTAATGAGTTTATGAATAAATATATTTATTAATTTTTGGATTTCTGATAAGATATTCATTATAGTCTATAGTTTAGCTCTTTAATCAATTTTATGGAAAAATATTTTTATTGTATACTCTATTTTCAACCAAAATCTATGGGATATTATTTAAACTTCCCAAAATCCTATGAGTAACATTACATAAATAAATAAAATAAATTTTAGTAAATTTATAACTAAAGGTTATTAAATATTTATCTTTTTTATTTCTGACCCATTGAGCCACATTTTGATGAATTTTGAGTTTAAGTGGCATCTTAATATTTATCTCTACTATTTTTGGACTCTTATTAACCAAACAATATTGTTGAAAAATATTACGATACATTGTATATAAAATTTGATAATGAAAATATATAACATAGCTTTATTTCAGAAAATTATAATTATATTATTTAACATTAAATAATTATGTCATTGATGTCATATCTTATTTTAAAAATTTTTACTTAAGTAGTACGAATTTTTATCATCCTAAATGTTATTTGATGATAATTTATTTTCTAGACTCTCATGATTATTATGCTTTCCCTTAATCTCCTAAAAATATAACCATTATATTTAATATCCACCTCGTTCACATTGTTTCTCTATTGTCTGAAGATCAAAAAATTAACTCTCACCCTAACAACAAAGACAAAATTTATTAAGGTCATCATCTTATTAATAATTTCATTACATACAATTCCTTTAATAGATAATGAACTATAATTAAAAAAGGTTATAAAACCATTATATATTTTTAATTTATCTTTAAATGTCTTTTTTTATAATAATGTGTGAACAAAAATTATTATATAAATTAGAATTATTTCCCATTAACATTATTTGTAAGAAAAAATTATAGAAATTATATATTATTGATCATTTATTTTCCCCTTATTATTATTTCATTTTTTTTGTTGTGTACACCACTAATTTTCTTCGACGATCGTATTAATTTTGGATTCTTTATTCCAGAGATATTCACCTTCAGAAAGAAGAATTCAATAAATTTTTTCTTTAAATAACATTTATTTAGAATTTCACCAAAACCATTGTATGAATTCATACTTTTATCACGGTTTTCTAGCAATGATAGAAATTTATTTCCCTCTATATAAATATTTCATTTAATTTCATTACATTATTTTATTTCCAAAGTGACTGTAAATTACTTATTATTAAAAATAAGAAATTCATTATTAGTGATGAAAAATTTCTATAATAACATGTATGATTCATCCAAAGTGTTAACAGAACATTTTCATTTAAAATAAATTTTATACATCCATATCTCTTCTTCAAGAAACATTTCACTAAATGAGTGAAAATCCTTGTGAATTGAAAATAAATATTATTTTCATTACACCTATTATAACACATCTTTAAAAATAGTCACATAAAATTCCAATCCATTTGAAGTATTTACATTTTAATTTTATTCCAATTATCAAAATTTTTGTTAATAGTTTTCATCAACTATTCATTCTTGTTATCATGTGTTTTATATTAATTTAGTTGTAACATAATATACCTTCTTAAATGAAAATAATATACAATTTATTTTCACTCATAAACCGCTTCAATTAATACTTCTCTATAAGAGGATGCATGTCCGGAACCAACCTAAATATCATGGTACATTAATCCCTGAGTAGGTCCTAGCTTATCCTAAAGTTAGTTACTAAACATTGTGATTTGAAAACTAACACCAAGAATCATATTAGAATAAAAGTGAGAGATTTGTTCACAAAATAATAGTACTTATGTGATATAAGTTGCAATTAAAAACACTCGAATATGAGAGAGTACCAAGAAAAAATAGGTAAAAACAATTCAAAAATATAACACCATTAAAGAATTCAATATCTGTCAAGATAAATCTCAATGAAAACCCAAGCAACCAGTGGATCACATTTCCTATAGTCACCTCCAACACATCGGGCCCCATGACTCATGGGCATCCACCTCCTTAAAATTGGAACTTTCTCTTTTCTTGGACCTGGATTAAGATAATGTATAAACACTAAATAGAAAATGTAGGGTCTGATTTAAACAACCCTTTAGGGTCTCACCAAGTGCTCCATAAAAATTTTCATACCAATTAAAACATTTACTCTTCCAATTTAGATAATGGTATACAATGGTATTTTCATATTTTCAATAAAACATTATTTCAAATAAACATATTCCATATGTATCAAAAAAATCTTATGTATTCATTTTACCAAAAAACATTATAACATTATTTTCTTGAATAAAATAGTTTTATAATCAATAGAACGTATAACCAAATCAAATATAAAAAACGCTAGGATAATAAACCTTGTGGTATGTATTTTTTGATATAGGATCCTAAAACTTTTCATTTATCATCACGAATCAAGATATATGTGCACAATAAAATCAAATTCCCATATAGGGACCCATTATGGGAAATCAATGTACACCACCTTAGGGGGGCCAACAATGAAAGTCATGCCAAACATAGTTTACTTAGTGTTCTAATCATTAATACATTACAATGGTGTTAGGATCATATAATTCCTTTCTAAATAACCACTAACTATCTTGGCTCACATGTGAATCAATAATTTATTAATTCATGGGAAAATAAATTATTTCAATACAATTCATTAATCAATGTTCAAATTATCAAATTTAGTGTTCAACATGCATTTTCTAATTCTAATCCAAATAAAATGTTTTCATAATTTCAATAAATTTATAATAAACTTTTATTTAAATCCATCTTTCTCTATATAATCGCATAGATTCATTTTATCAAATCTATTTTCAAATCAAGAAATTATTTTTCATAAATCCACCCTAAATTTTCAATTCCATTGAAATTGGATGTTTCTCATAATTCCATGAACATTCTAAATCACATATAAAATAATTTAAAATTATGATTTTTAAATCATTTGAAAACTCATTTTAGTTCAATCAAGAAATAGAGGGTTTAAATTATAAGTAAAAACCTTATAGAACCTCTTACAATTAGTCTCATGATAAAAAACCGACATATTAAAATGCTATTTGGGAAAAAGTGAAAGATATCACAAATTCATTAATAGAATAGTGTTTCATAAAAAAAGGTTAAATCCATCAATAACATGATAGTACATCACTCTTTGAGAAGGATATAATATAATATAAAGAGAAACCACCTGAAATGATATTTACATACCAAAAGATGATCAATTGAAACTAGTAGCAAATAGATCCTTTAAGATAAAAAGTTAGAGGTGTCAAAATTAACCATGTGAGATCTTAAAAATAATAAGTAATCATATTAGCTTCTAATAGATATGTCTATAATCTTAAATTGAGATCCCATTATTTATAATTAATATTTAAAGAGATAAAAAAATTGTAACCAGGGATTGTTCAATGGTCTCACAGTTATTAGTAACTATGCTCCCTAACTTTGTTCCCCTACTATACTTATAGATAGGCTCAATGGTTTTCCCCTATAGTTAAATTAAATTTCTACCTACCATAAAAACCCCACTATCAATAGGATTCATTGTTTAGAGTTGTGCTCACATTATTTGATCAAATCATTGGTCCCCTTCAATTGGATCATCATCGAATGTATAGTTTCTAAGTCTAGTCCACATAGTTTACCATAATTGTGCACCAAAGGTACATTTCCTCATAAATTTACAAAATTCTGGAAAGACAAAAAAAAGATCCCAAATCAAGACACAGACAAATCATGACAAACAAATGGTCATGAGATACATAAAATAATGTAATAGTAAATTAAAAGGAATTAAAATGATTTTTTACATGAAATAATGATCACATTAATATTATAATTCATTTTCATCCTCTTTAAATTAAACATCAAAAATCCCATTTTGTGTTGAAGGATGTTTTTTTCTATAATAAATTTTCCTGTCCATTTTTATTATGAATTTTCTTTTCTAAAACCCATTTCCCACTTATTTCTCTAATTTTATATTATTTTATCTCATATTCAATGTTATTATTATCATTGATATTAAATATAAAGCTTAAATTATTTTCATAATATAATCCTTTCAATAAATTTTATATTTCATATATACTATTTTTTCTTTGTAATCAAATGTAGAAAAATAAATTAAATGCATTAAAATTCATTCCATCATCATCAAAATCAGATTTTTATTTATGAGACCGCTTGGATTAATCAATCACCAATTCTTTATAGATTTTAAACTTAGTCTATTTTACCTTTATATATTATTATTTCCAGTTAAAGACTCTTTGAAAATCATAATCAATCAAAATGTTATTGACTTTGTTAATTAGAAACTAATCTATGTCTTGATCATGATGGGTTAAAATCATTTAATTAAATTTTACTATAAGTATTATTATAAACATCACCAAAACATTTAAGTCCTCATTACACACTATATGTCATTGGATAGAGGTAAAAATTATGCTCACCAGTAAAAAATATGTCATTTAATAATTCATCTTTAGATATCTATAGACCATTTTATTGAGAATGACATTTTTAAATTTTTATCTATTGATTTGTTATCATCATAGTGAATTTCATATAAATAATTTCATATAAAATTTCTATAATTTTAGGAAATTACCCTTATTTATTACTTCTAAATGATGGATGAGATAAATTTATTGCAATTTCTTCTATCAGTTCTAACATTGTTCTTATCTTATAATGTAAAACCTTATCTAATATCGATTAGAATAACATAATTCTCTATGTTTTCAGGAACATATAAACCAAATAAATGTATGCATGGAACCCTCCCCTCCATCTATAAAGAAAATAATTTTTTTATACGTTTGTGTGTCTGTTTTATAGATATAATTAAAACTCTAAATGAATACTCTTCAATTAAAAAAGATATTAGTAATTTAAAAAAAACTCATATCAAAGGGAGTGGGCCCTTATCTAGTATTAATAAAGGATTCTTGGGAGTCAAAATAGAATATTAGGATCAATACTAGTTGATGTTATGAATGGTGAGAATGAAATTCACTAGGGTGGGGTAAATCAAGGTACTTAAAAATAGACCACGTCCTGGTAATATAGAAACAAATAAATACAAACACAATATATTTTTATTAGTTTCAACTACCCTCCTTATTTATTAAGTACTACTTGTATGAATATGGTATTTATTTATAGTAATAAAATTCTTATTTTATTATCAATAATGATGACATAATAGAGTAGTGATATGTTCATTTTCTTAATGATTGTAAATAAGATTAAATACTATGCTAAAGTGATCAATAATGAGCATGAGAAATCACATATATTCTTATTCAGTACTTCTTAATTTCCTCTAATCCTGGGATGATGTATATTCCTTTTTATTTAGGTGATACCTGGAACTTTTTTTATATATTTCTCTCTATTATATTTTTGAATAAAAATATTTTTTTCAACAAGTAAAAGATATAAATAATTAAAAGGTTTTATAAATAAATATTTATATCTATATATTATTCCATAGTCCTTGAAAATTTTATACTAAAAATAACATATCAAATAACAAAATTTTGTTAAAAAAATACTAGACATAATATATCAAATTTATAAATATCTTGAATAAACTAGGGATTAAAAAACTAATCATAGAAGAATCCATTTTAGACATTATAATCATAAAAAAAATTTATATCCTTATTTATTTATAAAAATGAATATATAAACAACTTTATGACCCATCGTCCCAAGACATTATAAAATTTGATTTCATTATATGAACTCCACACCTAATAGATTCCCAATAATCTATATTTCATAGAAAAAAAATATTATAACATAGTAAAATATTCAATAATTAATCCAAATAAAATATAGAGTAATTAGAATTATATTCACCTTCAGTAGCTCACATATATTATATATCCTTTATATTACGACATTATTCAAATCATCTATGATGTAGTATGTGAAATTGTGGCATTATTTTTTCGTTAGTAATAACTTTTTTATCCTCTATATCATCTCTTGAACCCAAAAATTATCATAAATTATTGAACATATTATCTTTAAAATTTATTTTATAAATTATGGAAAATTTTTAAAAAAAAATTGAATTTAAATCAAGGTATGTGAATATTCTTTTATTGTCACTGTGGAATATGAAACCAAAATTCTCATTAGGTAATAACTAAAATATATAAATTTATTATAGTGTTATTTTAATAAATATGAGAACGAAATCCTCAAGCATGAAATTTATTTGTATGGAAATACCTCTTATATTATGATTTTCCAACTCAAATAAAAATTTAATTCATTTTCCATGAACACTACTCTAATGAAACACCAAAAAATACATGATAATTTTCCTATAAAATAAAACATCAAAAAAATATAGTTCCTCTTGAATAAATAACTCATGAAACTAATATCAAATATTTATTAATTCAATATTCACCTAGGTATAAAAATAATAGTTAGAGTAATATTTATGAGAGAATCCATTTTCATGGTATAAGTAACATTACCGTGTTCCCCTATTATCAATGGGGTAATTTCATTCTCTTTTTTTTTCAACATACTCTATAAGGGATCTTCATTAAAATTAATTAATGGTGAAATATTATGTTTTTTATAATATAGGAGAGGATATTTTGGTAAATATTTTTAATTTCATATTTTCTAAATTCATATATATTAAATCATCACAATATATTTTATTCCTAAATAATTCAAATCCATATTATCATAGAGTATATTTACAAGGCCGAGTAGCCTCTTGATCACCTCCGGTGGCTGAATAAGATATATATAATCTTTGTAAAAATATTTATATTTATTATCAAACATAATTAATGACAACATGATGATTTTGAGAATGTATATATGGAGTTAAAATTTTCATTGAATTGATTACATATGACATTGAGTATTTTATGTTCTTTATATTTAAATTGAAAAGTCTGTAGAATAATTACATAATAAAAGTATTTTATTAAATTTTTTGTACCATAGAATATGAAGATATGTAACTTTTGGTAAATAATACCCAATTATTATTGCTAATATGTAGAATATTATATAGAACCACAAAGTTATATAAATGATATGAAAGATATATACTAAATGGATCACTAAAATGAGTAAAAGGAATGATACTGTGGAGATATGTAAGATATTTTAGAGCATACTAAAGTATTTGAAGCATGCGAAAGTAATATGTTAGAGTGTGTTTAAATGAGACAGAGGTTAGATATTCTATTGATATTGAAATTTTATTTAATATAAAGATATGGAATATTTATTTAAGTAACTCATAATATATTTATAGAATATATTATTTTTATTTTAGTTATTTTATTTCGTATATAATATTTAATAGTTAAAAATTATTTATTTCAAGATCATTATGTAAAATGATGTTTTTATATTTTTAAATGATAAATACCATGTGTTGGTTATTGAGATTTGATTAAGGATTATTGAAAAGGATAAATAAGTGTTAATAATTATGTATAATAATAATTCATTATAATGGGATTTATAATTTCATTGATTTGAAAATCATTAATTGAAATCACAACAAGAGAAATTACTTGAAGAATATTTTAACCCTTCTAAAAGTGAAAAATATGATCATTTATCGAAATGGAGATAAATATAATTGGTAAAAAACCCACGTTATCATTTAAGATAGATTGGATCATGGGAAAAATATTTATTGAATTTTTTGAGGTAATATTGTATAATTTTTTTTGTATGATTTTTTCAATAAATTATAGAATTTTGAATTAATGATTATTCGAAATGGTTGTGGAAAATATAAAAAAAAGTGGATGAGGTGTGTTTTTTATTTTAACATATTTAAAAAATAAGTGATAATATATATAATAATATTTAATTTCTGAATGAGATTGAGGTTGATGATCATTTTATCTTGTTATACATTCTTGTAAAGAAACATTAATGAAGAGAAATATTATAAAATTTTGATTATTCTGAAGGATTAGAAAGGATATTTTTTAATTTTTGAGTGTGTTAGATCAATCTAGTGATATTTTTTTAGTTTGGATTCTAGTTGAAAATTATAGGGAGATAGTGTAAAGTTTCAATTGGGAGACTGTGGAAGAGTTGAGAGATTAAACTATCCGAGGGGAGATAAAATAATAACTATTAATGTTAGAGATTAAATATCATTCACAAAACTGATATCAACCTGGTATAGATTATTAAACTAAATATTGGCGTACCCTTCTAAAAATTCGTATATATCCTTCATTTTTTGTATTACAGATTTATATGAGGGAAAGTAAGATATATAACTTAATAGAATAGGTGTTTGACTCATTATAGAGGTTCATTTCAAGGAAGAAATTATAAAAATAGTATTACTAAAGTATCCCCATCCCCCTTATTATTAATACAACCCTGAAAAATTATTCTCCATTTATAGTATCATAGAAAATACAGGTTCCCATCGAGTAATATTATTATATTTAAAATTGGATAAGAAACATCATAATTCTATCAACAACATAGGTGTTACAATATTTGATTGTTAGAATAAAAATGGCATGAAGGACATGATGATTACTTTTATTCTCTCTCTTGGAATATAAGCTAATGATATTTTTATAAAGGGTTATACACCAAATAATAGATATTATATTATGAAATTTATAAGTTAAAATAAATTTTGATATTTAGGGAAAATAAATTAATGAAATTCTAATTTATTTATCTAAAAAGTTTTATTCATAAGTGATATGGATTACAACTTATGATGAGTTGTGGGATACTATTTATTAAATTTTTTAAGGATTAAAGTGAAAAAATCAAAAATATAGATTGGGAAGTAAATATTAAAACTTATTATAATGTATTATAATGATATAATTGATTAATATTTTACATGGTAAATTGAAATTTTCAGTAACATCATAGTTTTTCATGACACTCTAAAATTTTAAACAATAATCATAAAGTTGATGAGAAGTTTAACAATTAGATTGGATGAAAATTTTTCTTACCTAAGTAATAGAAATGACTCATCACTTGAGTAACTATATAATTTTATTGTTTCGAATGACTTCAAAATAAATTTACAAGAGAAAGATTAATGTAGATATGGATATTGTAATTTATTCTATAAGAGGTCAAAATTTTAATATAAATTAGAATGTATAATTCAAAGCATCTAAATATAATGAATAAATGGATTAAGATAATGAGAGAAACATGTCTCTAATTCTTATTAAAATCATAATAATAGAAGGTTCATATAAATATAATATTCATATAAAATACATCATTTATTGTAGAACTGAAAAATTTAGAGTTGCTTTTCTAAAGAATAAGAGCATTGGAATTGATAATTATAGTCAATTGGAAAAAAAATTTAAAAATAAAATGGAAAAAATAAATTGGTTGAAATTGGAAATATAAATTTCCCAAAAAAATATTTGATATAAATTGATGTGAAAAGACTAATATGATGAGAACTCGTCAAAATCTAGTGAGTCAAATGATAAAGGCACCACTAAAAAACCAAAAAATCATGGTTTATGTTAAATAACATGATTTCATTTTATATAGTGATGAGAAGGATGAATATAGCTATATTTATTATATTTTGAATACTAAATGTGAACAACTTATTGAAAAAAACATCAATCTCCAAAAAAGGATCATATTTCTTGAAAAAAGATAGAAACTTTTAAGATGAGTTACTTAATAAAAAATAATTAATATATTTAATGAATCAAACTTCTCAATGAGAAAATTATATAACAGGAAAAAATGTTATAATTTTTTATAGAAAATTTTCATTAAAATTTAGAGTATTTCAATAAGATATAAGCAGGGTATTTTATATATTAAATGATCCCAAAATTATGAGATGTGATGGTAATAATTCTATTTTTTAAAATTCTAAGTCAACAAAAAAAATTTGATTTTTTTTCAAAAATATCTTGTAAAATATATATATATATAAACCACAAGAATTAATATTCTATGGTTGATAACATTTTAGGTTCTGATGAAAATTATGGAATATTTTACTAAGATTAAACATGAGAAATACACTTCTATATCATGGGATGATAGATACAATATTAGAAGAGGGGTTTCTGAAGACAATAAGTAAATAAACTATGTAATGAACCTAGACTGATGTTATATTTTCATAGATAATCGTCTCATTAATATATAAGACATGGTTTTTAAGGTAAACAAAAGAATACATGTCTAACCTTTTATTGAGATCTCGGTCTAGAAATCACTCTGACTCTGATTTTTACTCAATCATTGTAGTGCTCCACCTATTTTCACACAAAAATTATTTCAATGTGTGAATTTATTATTCTTAAATTTATAGTCACCCCATAATAGAAAATTTAGTACTCTAAAAGACATTTCCTTCTTACATGAATTAAAAAACTCTATGATCTATGAATATTTTAATTTCATGTATGACTACTTTAACTCATCAAAAATATTTTGGAAACTCCTTGAGTCTTCTTAATAATAATTATACTCAAAACATCCTAACATTTATTTTGTATGATATAACATCTTTACCTCATTACAAAGGAACTTCCATATCTCATTATGATAGAACTTCCTCATCTCATTACGATGTAACTTCTTCAGCCCATTCTAAATTGGATTTCCTTCTCAGATTATGACTAATTGAATTTCCATCTCAATGTCAGACTGATTGAAATTCCATTGTAGATTCAGTCCGATTAAATTTCATTCTTAGAGTCTGTCTGATTGACTTTCTTTCTCAGATTCAGTCTGATGGAACATCCTCAACTTCAATCCAATGAAATCATCATAATGAATTAATTCTCATTATGATGGAAGTCGTATTATGTTGGAATTATTAGTATAATATAATTATCATTAAGTTGGAAACTCAAATCTAGAATATTGGAAATATTCAAACCACAATAGTTATAACTCATTCATACTTATTAAAATTTTTGTATATCATACTTATCAATCTGATATTCTATTTATAGGATTTTAGGACGGATATTATCTATTAATATTCCATTCAAAACCACTATTGTTCAAAATATTTTATTATAGGAGTTTTTCATTATTTATTGGAACTTCAATATCATAAAATCATCTACTGAGTTACATAGGATTGTATTATCACTTCCCTTCATTTCATCACCTCCTTTAATTCCATCCTAAACTCAATACAATTTCCACACATATTCTCCCTCTTTCCTTTATAAGGATTGAATCACAATTGTTAAATACAACATATATTATTTTATATTTACAAAATACCAAAGAATCGTCAAGATCAAGGTTAGAATGGTAGAAACCTTTCTAATTTCTAAAGTCACAATTTTCATTCAACCTCTACAGAAACATTCTAACATTCACTCTCTAGATCTTTTGACTTTCTAACCAACATCGAATCTGATGAATATTGAACTTCATTCTAAGGTATCTTATCCCAATGACGTGTTCGGCCAAAAACATTATAGAACATCTATGTTCCATATTAATTACAGCTTCTATATCAGGTACTACTTAGTCTGGGGACCTGTGTTAGGAAACCTGGGTCAAAAAAACAACATTCTCAAAAGAAAAAACTTCCCCCCATTGATTTTAGGTTCGAACATTCAATGTCATTGACCTGTTTTACAAAAAAAATCATTTATAAAATATTATTTTCAATAAATAATAGACATTTCATCTTAAAAACATCACAATATACTTTCCATCCCCCCATTTGGATTTTTCTGAAAAATTTGTTAATAACTTGTTCAACAATAATGATTTTTCAAAACTCATACTTATAAATGAAATCAGGTTTTTCACTTTTATCAAAACATATACTTTCTCAAAAGGAATTTTCTTCACACCAAACTTTTAGATGAAGTAATAATTTTTACTGAATTTAATACCTCTGTGAAAATAAAATATTGTGGTCATGTTAAGAAAAAATCCCACACACTTTTATCTTTTAATTTCAAATTTATTTTTTTTTCAAATTTTAGGATAACCAAGAATTTAGATTAATATATAAAAGATAAATAAAAACATATTAAAAAATGAAATTTTTTACTTTAATTAAACCTTTTCACCATAATAAAAATAATGATGGGGGAACTCCTTATGATATTGTGGTTTTCATTACATGACATGAACATGTAGTTGCAATCTAATCTCAAAAAACCATTCTTTTAGAATTTTTTTAAGAAATTAACAATTTGGTACTTCTTTGAGATATATTCTAGTAAAACATCTCGTGTAGAAACATTATAATTTATAAATTGATTCTTTATATCATTGTGTTTTGATCATTAATGATGGAAATTTTTTATAGAAAGATAAATAGAACATTGATTATCACAAAGTATCTTCAATGGTTTAGAAACCTTTTGTTTGACCCCACTAGAGTTTTGGTTGTAATTTTTTTCAATAAATAAATATTTTTATTAGGATAATGATAGATATTATGTTGAGAAGGTAAGGGACATAAAAATTAAATAATAGTGTGTAAGAATTTTCCTATTTGATCCAAAAAAATCGGGATGATGGTCAAATCTAGAATATTCTCATAAGAATAGTATCTAGATTATCAGTATAAGAATCAGATCTAACAATGGGGATGAATCAATAAGATCCATCAGATTGGGATACTATTAGAAATTCTAGAGCTACTAGAAATCCTATTGAGTATGGAATGAATGTAGTGATCATAATGAGAAAGTATTCTACAGTCTAAATAGCTCTGATTTGATCTTCAAAATTCATTAATGTATTTTAATTAAGCAAATTCATAGGTTTTTTGAAAACTTCTGAACCAATAATTATGAAGTAAATGGGAGATGGTGTTTCCAAGTTTAATAGGGATTGGATGGAATAAAATATGATCTTGGTAGGTATTAAAGATAAAATATTTTAGAATGTATGTCTGAAAATTCTATTCCAATATTATTCATATTTAAAAATCATAAATATTTAATGATACAAGATAAAGTTTATGGAATGGATGAGAATATGATATGAAGTATTCTTAGTGATTCTCATCTGTGTTAGGAACATCAGACACATAAGGATTAAGATCATTTATATTCCAAAATTTTATCATAATGGATTTTTAAACTGATTCATATTGTTCGTATATATTGTAATTTCATGAAGAGGTTTATTAGGGGTATAATATTTGATAAAGTTTGGAATAATAGAAATGATGATCCAATATAAGGATTCAATGACTGATAAACTATACCATCTTCATCAACTTAAATTGTATTACAATTGAGTAAATAATGAAAGAATCACATAGATGTATTTTTTGTATCAATTGATTTCTGAGAAAATGAAGTCTTAATTCTTTATCATTTGGTTAAAGAGATATCAGACCTCATGTAGTGACGATCTTCATACTCAAGTTGTCACCAATCTATAATTTTTAATCCAAGACTGATCTGACAGACATAAAAAAGGTATTAATAGATTTTATGATCCCAAAATGAAGAAATATGACTATAATAAATTTATTTTACTGAATTCTACGTCAACAAAAAAATTATATTTTTTCCCCAAAATCTCTAGTAAAATCTATATGAATAAACCACAAGAATTAAAATTCCATATTTGATCACATTTTATGTTTTGATGAAAAATATGGAAAACTTTACTGTGAAGAAACAATAAAAATACACTTCTATATCGTGGGATGATGAATACAATCCAAGAAGAGTGGTTTACCTATACAATAAATAAAAACATTTTGTAATTCACCTATATTGTTGTTATATTTTCATAGATAAGCTTCTCATTCATATATAAGACATGGTTTTTAAAGTAACATTTGGTATTTTGTAGTCATTTGGAATAAATATTATATTTATTGGTATAACAGAATAGATCCATAAATATCCATGCATTAAAATATAGGAATGAAATTAAACAAAACAAGATTTAAAAGATTTTTCTTTAGTGTGAGGACCTATTTTCTTTCCATAGCAACTCCCATGGGTCTATAAAAATTCACTACATAGAATAATTGAATAAAATTTCTTCAAACTTCTATTAGATACCTTCTATTTCATGGTATTAATTATTATACTAAAACCCATAAACGTAAAGTTTTTTCTTATAAAAAATATATCCAAAACAAACAAATAATGTCTTTTTCCAAACTGATCAAAAAATCTTATGTCTAGATTGACATTCTTATTTGGATGCGTCTGATTCTCTCATTCCATTGAATTGAATCTGAGGGACACGATATGAAGAACCAATTCTCAATTTTCAGTTCTTAAACTCTACTCAACTACTCATTCTGGTCTTCCTTAATCTAATCAACAAAATATGATCTTTCTAAGTATGGTAAAAAAAATTATAGATGCCAAACCCTTTAATGAGATCTCTGTCTAGA
The DNA here is from genome assembly GCA_963277665.1 of Viscum album. Lineage (NCBI taxonomy): Eukaryota > Viridiplantae > Streptophyta > Magnoliopsida > Santalales > Viscaceae > Viscum > Viscum album. Next base: position 1,434,646,117 of record OY728132.1, on the reverse strand, counting down.
AATCACTCTGACTCATATTTTGACTCAAACAATGCAGTGCCCCACATTTTTTCACATGAAAAATATTTCAACATGTGAATGCATTATGCTATAATTTATAGTCACCCCATAATGGATAAGGTGGGAATCTAAAAAACATTTTCTATATACTTAAATTAAAAAACTCAAAGATCTATGCGTATTTTAATTTCTGGTTTGACCACTTTAACTCATCATAAATATTACAAAAACTCCTTTAATCTTCTTATTAATAATTATACTGAAACATCTTAACTTTTGTTTTTTATGATGTAACATAATTAGCTCATTATGATGGAAATTTTATAGCTCATTATGATTGAACTTCCTCATCTCATTACGATGAAACTTCATCATCTCGTTCTAAATTGTGTTCCTTCATTTTGTCATCCTAATTGAATTTCCTTCTCAAAGTCAGCATGATTGACTTTCCTTTGTAGATTTTGTCCGATTAAATAACATTTATAGAGTCAGTCTGATTGACTTTATTTCTTATATTCTTTCTGATAGTACTTCCTCAAATTTATCCCAATGAAATCATCAAAATGATGTAATTCTCATTATGATGGGATTCATATTATGGTGTAATTATCAATCCAATATAATTATCATTAAGAAGGAAACTCCACTCAATAAGATTGAAATTATTCAAACCACAATAGTTATAATTCATTTAGACTTTTTCAAACTTTTTCGTATGATACTTATCGATCTCATATTTTATTTCTATGTTTCTAGAATGGATATTATCTATTTATATTCTATTTAAAACCTCTATATCTCAAAAACAATTATCATTATAACGTTTCATTATTTATTGTTACTTCAATATCATCAAATCATATTCTGAGTTATATAGGAATCTATTATGACTTCCCTTGATTTCATCACATCCTTTCATTCCAACAAAAACTCAATATTATTGGCCACACCAATTCTCCCCCTTTACTTCATAAGTATTGATTCAAAAAATTTAAATACAACTAATGTTATTTTTTATTTAAAAACTATCCAAGAATCATCTAGATCATGGATAGAAATTATAAAACCTTTCTATCTTCTAAAGTCAGAATTTTCATTTAACCTCTATAGAAACATTATAACACTCACTCTCTATAACTTATGACTTTCTAAAAAAGACCATGTCTGATGAATATTTATCCTTTTTCCAATGGATCTTATCCCAATGGTGTGTTCGGTAAATAAAATTATAGAACATCTATATTCTGTATTCCTTACAACTTCTATGTCTCGTACTACTCAATCTGAGGACCTGTTTTCAAAAACCTGGTTCCAAAAAACAACTTTCTCAAAGACAAAAACTTATCTCCCCCATTGATTTTGGGTTTTAACATTTAGTAGCATTAACATGTTTTACAAAAAAATATTTTTTAAAAAATATATTTTTTCAATAAATAATAGGCATTGTAAAAAAAATCACAATGTATTTGGAAATCCCCCCATTTGTATATTTTTGAAGCATTTTTTAACAACTTGTTCAAAAATTATGATTTTTCAAAACATAGACTTTGTAATGAAATCATGGTTTTTCACTTTTAACAAAACATATAATTTCTCAAAAGACATTTTCTTGACACAAAACTTTTATATAATGTAATATTTATTTATGGAATTGAATCCATCTGTGAAAAGAAAATATTGTGTCCATGTTAATATAAACTCTCACTCACTTTAATCATTTAATTTCACATTTATTTTTCTCATGAAAATTTTAGGATAACCACAACTTCATATTAATAAATAAAATATAAGTAAAAATATATTAAAAAAAGAATTTTTTTAGTGTCTTTAAACCTTTTTCACCGTAATCCAAAGCATGGTGGGGGAACTCCATCTGATATTTCAGATGCCATTACATGCTGATGAACATGAAGTTGTAATCTAAGCTCAACAAATGATTCTTTTGTAATTTATTTTGTGAATAAATCAAAAATTTTATAAATTTTTGAGATATATTCTAGTAAAAAACTCTAGTATAAGCTTTATATTTTATAAATTTAATTTTTATATCAATGTGTTTAGATCATTAATTTTGGAAAATGTTTATAGAATGTTAAATTGAACTTTGATTGTCACAAAGTATCTTCAAATGTTTAGAATCATTTTATTAGAACCGACTGGAGTTTTGGTAGTATTTTTTCAATAGGTAAATATTTTTATTAGTATAAAAAAATAATGTATGTTGATAAGTTAATGTAAATAAAAATTTAATAATAGTGTGTATGATGTTTTCTATTGGATCCAGAACAATCAGGATGAGAATCAGGTCTATACAATTCTTATAAGAATAGTATCCATCTTATTATTATGATAATTTTATCCAACCATGGGCATAATTCAATAAGATCCATCATAGTGGGATGTTGAAAGAAAGTATGGAGTTGTAGGAAATCGTTTTGAGTATCGAATGAATGTATTGATCATAATGAGAAGGTATTGTAGAGTTTGAATTGCTCTTATGTGAAACTGAAAATGTTTTAATGTTTTTTAATTCACTAAATTCATATTTTTCCTAAGATCATATGATCCAATACTTATTATGTAAAGGTGATATGGTATTTCCAACCATATTGATGCAAAATTGGAATAAAATAAGATCATAGATGGTCTTAAAGATACAATACTTTCGAATATAATTCTGACGATTCTATTCAAAAATTAATCATATTTATAACTCAAAAATAATTCATGATACAAGATGGAGTTTCCAGAAGGGTGTAGAATATGATATGAAGTATTCTTGGTGCTTCTCATCGGTTTTAGGAACATCTGAAACATGAGGATTAGGATCATCAGTATTAAACCAATCCATCATAATGGATTCTAACACCGATTCATAATTTTTGTATACTTTATAAATTGATGAAGATCTTTATCAAGGTTATAATGTTTGAGAATGTTTGGAATGTTGGAAATAATGATCCATTATGAGGATTCAACGACTGGTCAACTAAACAATGTCCATCAATTTAAATTTTATTTCATTTGGGTAAACAATTAAATAAACACTTAGATGAATTTTTTGTATCAATTGGTTCATGAGAAAATGAATTCTTAATTCCTTATCATTTGGGAAAAGAGATATTGAAACTCATGTAGTGATGATCATCATACTCAAGTTGACACCAATCTATAATAGTGAAGCCAAGACTAATCTGACACACATATTCTAACATTGATAATATCGTCGGACTTAAGATCATCAGCATAGGAAAAGAAGAAAAATAGAATTTCCTGAATATTGTTATAATGTTATCAATGGGATGATAATAATACTTTCATTGTTTACAAGAGTCCATCATAATGGTTAATCTTCAGTATTTCATTTGTTTTTATTAGAATTGGAATTTATCTTGTTTTCATTTATGATCATTTAGTATGAAGAATTGTATTTAAGAATCATAATGACAAATAGGATAACGGAAATAGAATAAGTCTAAAATATTGAGAGGAGTTGAAGATATCAAAGATTGAGACTTAAATACATGAAAAATTAGGGATTTTTAATATCACTGAGTAGGAAGGGAAATTGGTTTTCATATATTTACTATTATAGGGTCCCTATATAAGGAGAGTTTAATTAATTTGTAACGTGATAAAGACATGAATTCTTAATGTTCTCCATGAGCTCTAGAATTTTTTTTCGGCTGTTGAGATTCCATTCGAATATTATTTTCTATGTTGAATCTAAGGAAGTTAAATTAGAATATATCCATTAGAGTGCTATTCAATTTGATCATTAAGAAATAGTCCAAAGTGTTATGCTTCAAAAGAAAAGGTCTGTCAGAGTGAGCCCATCTGAGTGAGATTCATAAAAAAAAGGTTCATCAGACTATGTTCCATCAGATTGAGGAATTGTGTGCTGCCAATTGAGATCCTACTCAATTTAATATGTTAATTTATAATGAGAATCATTCCAATTCCAAATGGATGGATCATATTATAATGAGGGTACCAAACTGAGAAATATCAAATTAACTTTTTCTTATAAAATTTCTTGACTAGATTTCTAGAAGATGTTTCAAGACCAACAATTACATTATAACATTTTTTAAGCTTTTTATGGTTTTACATGGTTAAAGTTTGATTAAAATTACTTGTAGAGGAATTTAAGACTTTATTAAGTGAATCAGAAAATAATAATTAAGTTGAATATTATAATTTTGGTACTTACTAGTTACTAAAATGGATTTATTGTCTTGTAGTCAGGTATAACCTGTTGTGGGGAATTGAATATTGAAAAGGATATTTGCGTATCCAACCAAATATAATGGGAAATAAGTTACTGGGATTATATTATGTGTTACATTTTGTACCTTTTTATAAAAAAATATCGTGAAGAAATCTATTTTTTGGACTATCCAACATGGAATGGAGTAGTTATTTATACCAAACCTTTTAAATATCAATTTATTCCTTCACATAATATTTTTTTCATACAATAGGTGGGGTTGTGAATTTTTTTTAGTGTATCATAACATTAACATGTTTCAGAGGTTAATAAATATTACTAAAATAATTTATGGAAAGCGTGATTATAAAATAAAAATTAGCCACTAATTCAACACCCCCACCCCTCTTAGTGGTCTTTGTCCAACCTGGGGACAATAATTGTTATCAAAACCAAGGTTTCCTCTAAAATATCCATCTTGGGAATATATAATTTGATTTATTTGAATAATAACTGGATTTTAGTTTTCAATGGTAAGAACTATAATATATAGAAAGGTATAATGATTCCATATATTATGTCTCTTGGATAAGATGATTTGGAGGTTAATATAGATTTATTTCCTCTCTATAATGAGAATTTTCCTCTTACTTATACTAAAGAGATTAATATTAAGAATGATGGAATAGCTAAAAATGATTTAATCTCATCCATAAATGAAATTTATTATTTTACTATAAATGGAGTTAGAATTTACAATGGTATTTGGGATAAGTTGAAAAAAAAATATGAATGCAATACGAAGGTGAAGTGAGAAAAGTAAAAAGTTTGGGGAATAAGAATGATGATCTGAAAATGGATAAGAAATAATTTCCTGGTGACTTTATTACAAGGTTAAATGATTTTTTTAGAACCATAATTTGTCTTGGTGAGATGATGTAAGACTCACCCATTTTTTTGTAGATCGTGAGAATTATTCAGGATAAGTTTGATGCAAAATTTTCCTATTTGGAAGATAGAGATTTTGAAACACTATATTTAGATGATCATCATAGTACTCTTGTTAATTATTAGATGAGAAGATATAAATTTATAAAATTTTAAGAAAAATTTGATCAATAAATTATCTTAAAATATTTTTTATAATGGAAAATTAAAGATAAAGAAGTTAAATAATAATGATGTTATTTGTAAGTATATGAAGAAGATGAATCTTTCAACATTATTTCTTCCCTCCTTTATAAAAACAAAATAAGGGAAAATATAAAAATAAACAATTAAATTATAGAATTTTGAACGGATATTTTGAACTAAATTTCCTAGGAATAAAATTGAAAATTGTGAGTCTAAGAAATATAATAATAAATATTGTAAGAAAACATGAAAGAAACATAAATAAATATTTTCTTATAATAAGTTGGAGAAAATTTATCTAAGTAGAAGATTGAAGGACTATTTCTCATCCAGTGATAAATATTATTATCAACTAATCATCACTTCTCAAGTTAGAAATGGAAGTGATTCATCTTGGAGTGATAATGATTATGATGAGATGATAGAAATTTTATGGATTCTGAAAATTAATTTAGAGAATGCACTTGAAAAAATTTATAAACTCAAGAAAGAATAAAGGAATTAGCATAATTATATTAAGGATATAAACTTTAAGAAGGTTAATCATGAAATAAATCTAAAAATTTATAATAAAAAGTCATTTGGCATTGGGAATCTCAAGACCAAATATAATCTACACTTATAGAAGAAAGAAAAAAAGAACAAGTTTGATAGAGTTGAATCTAAATAATTATTATATGTTTATAAAATTATGTTGGCTTACAAATAAGAATATTTTTCTAAAAAACACAATAAATATTTCTTAAAGAAAAATGTGAGTTAATAAATATTAGAAAAACATCACCAAAGAAGTTAATTTAAAATGTGAAACCTCTGAAGAGGTTTGTAATAATTATTTACAAAACTAGATTTGTGAGAAATAATATTTCATAAACATAGATATAATTTCATCAAGGTAGTATCCTCTTATAAAAATTGTTCCAAAATTGGTACATAAAAATTATAAAAATAATCTGAAAAAGTTCACTATCAATCTAAAAAATATATATTCAGATGGAACTGTTGGTTTTGTAGAGTTTTTAAAAGTATATATTATTCATGATGCCATAAAACATCTCTAACAAGAAAAAATATAAATAAAATGGAATATTTTATGGGAAAATAATATCAAATTCTCTTAAAAACAATTCAGAACATGAAATGGAAATTCAAAAATAAAGAAAGCTGAGTAAGTTAAGAATTATTTGTTTGTTATGAAACATGAAATTTCTATGAATGTTGAGAAAATTAAACATAATGAGTCTAAAAATAAGGAGTGCGTAATTATTTTTCTATAATAAGATTACATTCCTAGAAAGTTAGAAGAAAAAAATATCTAAAGGAAAGTGGAAGAAAACGGTTTCAAATAAAGAAAAAAATCATAAAAATCAATTAATGGATGGTGATTTAAAAATTAAAAAAATAAGAAATATGTGTGATCTAAAAGGACATCTTACTAAGAAAAATTGATTATAGAACTGAAATAAAATGAAGGCATGAATTATTTTATATAGACTCACTAAAAAATGTTCTAAAAGAATAAAAACATTAACATCCTTATAATAAGAGTATACAGATGAAAATTTAGTTGTTATAAAATTTGAGAAGGATGAACATAAATAATAAAATACATCCAATAAAAAATACAATAAGGATAAGAAGAATTCAAGGTTGAGAGGTGAATATTAGTCCAAAATATTCATCCATGAAACAACAGATGTTATTTTTTGATCCAAAAATATTTTAATTTTTACAAACCTGTAGAAAATTGAAGGAATAAATATAAGGAAGGCGATATGGGTGAGTCACTTACTATTAATAAATGGAAATTAATGAAGTTAATAAATATGAGTTTCAAAACGTTTTGTTTATAAATCGTAACATTCATATATATATATTGATATGGTTGTTGATTACATTTATCTTAAGAAATATTTTCAAAATTAACCTAGATTTGAGAATTTTGAATGAAACAGGAAAAGGGTATTACATGAAAGTTGTGCAACGGACAACACTGACAACCTTGATTATTCACTCTTTTTTTGTATATCAGGCTCACCCTTGTAGACTTATAATTATTTTGTTAATGGATATTTGTTAAGAAACTCATGGGATACCTATGTTCTCTTGGAGAAGAATTTTATATTTCTAAGATGAAAAGGTTCATCCTTTGGTTATAAGACCATTTTTAAATGAGGGAAACCATTCATAATTACACTTTTTAATTTGATTTTATGTAAGGGGAGAGATAAGAAAACGGGTAGAAAAGAAATAAGGGTGGAAATAAAATAATGGGTATAAGAAAATGAAAAAAATACCACTTATTATTTTGATGTATTATTTTTGGAAGTGAATGAAGTGGGTATTGACAAAAAAACAAAGGGGGGATTTTTTCACAATAGTAGAGTTTGGCTTATATATATTTTTAATAGATAAATATGTCTATTATTTTGAATAAGAACGGTATGATGAAAATTTAATGGAAATACAGATTGAGGAAATGTGTTTATGAAGTTGTCTATCAAATCTAAAACCATCAACATGAGAATCAGATCTAGACTATTTGCATAATAATAATATCCAGATCATCGACATGAGAATAAAATCTAACCATTGGCATGACATAATATAATCAATTGGATTTGGATGGTTGTAGAAAGTCATACTATTCTAGAAATGATACTGAATCTACAAAGAAATTAGTGATCATAATGAAAAAGTGTTCTGATGTCTGAATGGCCCTAACGTGAACCTGATGATGTTTTATTGTTTATTAAGTCACAAAATTCATAAGTTTTCTAATAACTTGTGGTGTCTTTTTTATGAAGTAAAGGGAGAGAGTTGGTGCTAGGAATTTTATTGAGGATAAATTGGAATAAAAAAATCTACAGGAATGTTATAAATTCAAAATACAATTCAATATATGTCAGATAATGTTATACCAATCATAATTGTACTCCTAAATCTTGAATAAGTCATGATGTAAGATGGATTTTTTAGAATATACAAGAATATGATGTGAAGTATTCTTATATTTTATTATTAGTATGTGGTATATTAGACCTATTGGTGTAAAGATCATTGGGATTCCACTGATCCGTCATAATGGATTCTAAAATCAATGCATGTTGTAGGTGTACTTTGTATATCGGATGAAGATATTTATTGGGTTCATATATTTTTGAATGTCTGGATTGTTGGAAATGATGATCCTTCATAAGGATTTAATAACTTATTAACCAATACATCTTCATGAGTTTAAATCTTATTTCAATTGAGTCGAGAATAAAATAAATACTCAGATATATTTTTTGTATCAGTTGGGTCATGAGAAAAAGGAAGCCTTAATTCATTATTGTTTGGGTTAAGATCCATCAGAATCCATGTAGTGTTTTAATCATACTGAATCTAGCATTGATTTTTCATAGTGAATTAGAGACCGATCTAATAGACATATGATGACATCGATAATACCATCAGACTTAATATTTTCATTCTATAAATAGAAGAAAATGATAATTTCTTAATTCCTATTAAGTGTTATTAAGGTGATCATAAATATAATTTCACTATTTAAAAGTGGCCATCATAATGGCCTTATTTAGTATAGCATGTATTTTTATCAAAATGAGAAATAATCTGGTCCTCATATATGATAACTTGGTATAAATAATCATATTGATGAATCTTATTAAAGAAACGTATTGAAGACTCATAATGACCAATCAAATTGAAGAAATACAGCAAATATAATGTATTGATAATAGTTTAATAAGTCAAATATGGATACTTAAATTCATGATAAATTTATGATTGAGAATTTTATAGAGAGGTAAGGGAAATTTGTTTACCCACCTTTAACATTCTAAGGTTCCTATAAAAGGAGAGTTCGGTTTATTCATAAAGTGAGATAAACATGAATTATTAAAATGTTTTGAGAGCTCTATAATTTTTATCATGTATTGAGTTTCCAACAAAAGATCATTCTTCAATTTTAATCTGATGAAGTTGCATTAGAATGAATGCATTTTTTTTACTTTCAATAAAATCTTCAGAGAAATATCCAAAGGGAGATAATTCAAGGGATCAAGTCCATTAGAGTGATCCCATTGAAGAAACATCCTTTAGAACAAGGTTCATCAGACTGATTTCTATAGGATAAAAGTATTGGGAAATGATAATTTATTTCATACTCAATTTATATATTATGTTTATAAGGATTATTGGATCAATACCAAATGGATATATTCCATCATTTATATGGTACAAGACTATGGATGATCAGACTAACTTTTTCTTAGAACATTTCCAGACTGAGTTTCTAGAAGATTTTTGAAGAATAAAAAGTTCCTTATATAATTATTTATGTTTCTAAAGTTTTTATATGGGTACATCTGATTTATATTACCTTTAGAGGAAGTGAATAATTTTTCATGTGAATTATAAAACAATAAATTAGATGAATCATTAACTGTGAATACTTACTAATTGATGAAAATGATTAATTATCTTGTTGGGGTGTATAACTAACTCTATGGAAGTGTATATTGAAACGGATATTTGGTTTTATATCCAACTATAGAAGGAATGTTTCTAATGGTATTTTATAATGGTTTATTTATTATTTACTTTGGGCTTCAAAAAGAATATTTTTATGGAATTCAGGTAGGTGGGACTCTTCAACATGGAAAAGAGTTGAAAATTGTACCAAACCTTGTAAATTTGTTGTGCTGTGATATAATTATATTTGTTGTATATAAATTTTGAGTTTGGGAATTTTTATTTGTTTGGATTGTAACATTAATAGGTTTTATAGATTAAGGAATTTTAAAAAATAAGTTAAGGAAAAAATTATTTTAATAGAAAAAGGAACCATTTATTCACCCCCCCCCCCAGTGTTCTTGATCCTACATGGAAACAAATCTTTAACTATCAAATATTCTAGTTTAACATTCATCCACAATATCTGAGTATAATCATGAGTATCAACAATATATTCTAATTCTATAATGCTTCGTGTTACTGGAAACTGTTTCTTATTATGCCCACTCACACAGTATTCACCCAAGAAAATGTTCCTCTAGAGGTTGGTTTTCTATCATTATAATCTCCATCCCAATCAGTATCAGTATAACTATAAAATTCATCTCAAATATTATTTTGTATAAAACCCAAGTAAATTTTTCCTTTTACATATCTCATAATTATATTTTTTACCATCATATGTGATTCTTTCATATTATATTGAAATTGGTCTCACAAAGTTATAGCATAAATAATATCAGGCCTTGAGGCTATAAGGTTAAGAAGAATTAATATAATATTTGAATGTATTTATGATTCAAACATTTTTTATAATCATACTTACTCATCTTTATACCTAATATAATAGAATTATAAACATATTCGGATTCTACAATGATAAAATTTTGTAACAATTCCACAACATACTTTTCTTGAGATATGAAAATAATTTTTTATTATAGTTATTCTTTTAAACAATATAAGAATATTTATTATCATGACATTAAAATCAAAAATTTCTTTTAATTTATTTAGAAAATGTTTTACAAAAAACATCTCTATTCTCAGAAAAAATAATATCATCCACAAAAACAATTCAATTTGGGTTTTGTGGTCAGCATCTTTCTCATGTAAGTTTCTATCAACTTTTCCTTTAGAAAGTTCCAAAATTCCCAGACAAACAATATGTTTTGAATACCTGTAAAATGGTGTTTTTTTAATCCATACAATGTTTTCATTAACATAATAAATATTTTTATCCTCACTAAGTAGAAAACCACAAGGTTGTTCAATATAAACCTCTTCCATGATCTCTACATTAAATAAAGATTATATTTCTTCCATCTAATAAAATATGTAATTTTGAGTGTATCCAATAATAGAAACATTATAATTGTTTCTAAAATTTTAACTAGGCCAATGTTTTCATCAAAATCCACAGATTCTATATATGCATACCCGTTACAAAAAACATTTCTTTTTTTCTTGAAACTTAACCATGATCACTCAACTTTTTTATTATAAACCAACTTTTTCAATAACATTTTTACCTTTTAGAAATGGAAGAAGTTCCCATGTATAATTTATATACATTTGATCCAAATAATTATGCATTACATTCACACATTACTTATGTAGAACTTCTTCTGAAACTGATTTCAATTCAAATTTAGTAATTAGTGATGTGTTATTATCTAATCTTAGTTTCTTGATGGTCTGCACTTGGGCCTTTTGATTCCCAATAATACTTTCATTCTCAATGTGTTTTTATAATGTAGTAAATTTCAGAGTTCCTCTACCATATTCACATTATTTATCAAATGATTCATTTAAATCTTTATTCACATTACTTTTCCCACTTTCATTTTCATTGTAAAATTTTAGGTTTTATTCCTCAATATTCCCATAAAACTATTTAAAAGAAGTTGGATTTGCATTTATTTTCACATCATATGAGTCCACCAACTTTTGTAAAAATTTATTCAAACATTTGTAACATATTTTATTAGGTAAATAGCCCTTAAAAATTTCTTCCTTAGATTTCTCATCAAACATTCCCAGATCTAGATTTTTTTAAGTAAACATGTACATCAAAAAATATTGAACTAATTTAATTAAGGTTTTTTGTTATACCACATTTCATAAGAAGTCATGTTGGATTATAGACTCAACAAACTTCTATTCTGAAAATGTACAATATTATTAACATCTTATTTTCAATATGACATTAAAAGTTTTTATTTTTATAACATATTTCTTCTAATTTTCACCAAACTTATTAATCATTCTTTATAAAACTCCATTTTTTGTTTATTATGAGCATAATTATACTAATTTTTTATACCATGATTTCTCTAATAATTTTTAAAATTATTTATTTTGAATTTGGTACTATTATATATTCTAAATGTATTTATATATACCTATATTTCATTCTCAACATCCATTTGAAAAAACATGAACATTTCTATAGCCTCTGAATTTAGTTTCATAAACATGATGTTTGTAATCTGAGTGAAATCATTAATAAAATTGATAAATTATAAGTCAGATTTTTTATTTATGTCTCATTGGCCCATATAAATCAAAATGAATATGTTCAATAGGTTTGGAAGACTGAATCTAAAACTTCTTACGACTTTTATTAGCCATCTTCCACTACTGAAATGTTACAAAAACACCCTCTTCTCTTATTTTCAATTTGAAAAAAAAAATCTTTTATTAAAAATATTAGAAAAAAAATTCATAATTTCCTACCCAAGGTGTCCATGTCTCTAGTGGCACAACTTCTTCACATCATAATCACTTCGATAACATGATTTGTTAAGTTCTCTAATCTAAAATCGTTTCCCACTGGTTATTTATCCTTTTAAACAAATTTTGAATCATTTATAATTTTAATAGCACTAGAATATTTTCTAAATATAGCTTATCTTCCATCATCAAAATGTTTACTCACACTATATAAGGTTTTTTTAGTCCATCAACAAAAAAAAATTATTGATTTTAACTTTTATTCTCCAATCTCATCCATTATTATTCCTCTTATTTTTAAAGAACGATCTTTCCAAAAGGTAAAAGCACCTCCATCATAATTTTCAAAATGTTTTGAGATTTTAAAATGAAATATCACATGTGATGAATAGCCATTACAATATATCTAGGTTGTGTTCTTTTTTAACTTTATTTCAATTTTGTCTTAAGAAAATATCTCTTCCCTCAACAATATTCTTTCCAACAACATTTTTTCTGACATAAAAAAAATTATTCTAAAATTAGTATTGTGCATCATTCGATATGGTTAATAGCTTGATCACATCTTCCATAGGATTCTTCAAGACATTCAAAATTATTTTTTATTGGAATATTTCTCACATAATGAGAATTTTCTTTTCTAACATCATGTGTGTTAGGAAATTTACTCATTCTTCTTTCATCGTTCATTTTTTATCTAATAACTCTTTCAGGAGGTGATGTGTTATGCCAGCAATTATAATACATATGGACATAGATTCCAAATCTCCAAAATATCAAATCTAGATTTCATATTGAAGTATGATCTTTCTCTGTAGAAACCTTATTGAGGATGATAAGTTATTCAATCTCTAACATACTCTGAGTGTGTAAAATCCTTGTTTCTGAGTGAGTATTCAAATTATATAGATGTTATAGGATTCTCACACCCTTTGTCCATCCCAAAATTCGCAGTACTGTTCTTATCACCTTAAATGTTTAAAAAATTAGATGAAACATTTTTTTAGGGTTTGGAATTTGATGGATTCTTAATATCAAAATTCATTGCAACTTTAGAAGTCTCATATTTTAATTTTGAAGCCTTATTAAAGTTTTCATTCATCTTACTCAAGGTAATTTTAGAGTCAATAATATTATAGTGAAACCTATTGACTTCAAATTCTGTAGATTTCAATTTCTTACTGAAATATTCAACCATCATTCATTGTTTAGAAATTCTTAATTTATAACTTAAGATTTGATGAATGTATTCTTCCTCCTTTTTGATGACAACTTTTATTCCTTAAACAACTTTTTCACAATATTTCTTCATTAATATGATTTATTTCATCTTAGTTATATATTTTTCAATACATGAAAAAGGTACTATTCAGATTTGATAGAACATATATGATTCTTCACCACCATCATCACAATCTAAGGAATCAATTGTTTTTCTCAACTTTTGTGATGAAGCTACTAAATGTTTCTGAACATTCATATTCCAAAAAAATATTATTATGTGAGTCCAATTAAAATTTCAAACTCAACATAATTATTTTTTTTCTTGTAAACTAATTCTTGTGTTTCTTTGATGACTATTCTTCTATAGTTATTTTGTTCCACATCTTCCATCGAGGTGTTTTATTAGAATCATTTTGATAATAACCAACATTCTTCATGGAAAAATTAAAAGAATAGTGTATGTTTCAACCATGCATAAAAAAAATTTAGAGGAATTTTATATTCATACTTTCCACTTAATCTTTGATCGTTCATAGATATAAGAGACATGATTTTTTTCATTCAACTCATCATCCTCTTTATCATTGGTGTCATAAGGATCAATATCTTCAACATATTATATTTTAATTTTTCTCGTGGATTCAAACACCATTCCAACTTTTATATTCATTTTGAACATTGGATATTTCATCATTTCATAATAAAAATATTTTTATTCAATTAATCATGATATAAATTCTCTTTGTCTTCTAAACAAATAGAATCAAACCTTTCAAGAAATATTATCATAATTTTCATCACAATTGTAGAATCTTATAATACATTAATGAATCCTCTGATGTTGTAAACAATTTCATTTACTCTTTTCTAGTATTCATCAATAGTATATTCATCTCTCATTCATAAGTCTTAACACAAACTTTTCCATATTTGTATCTTTTCTTCACTCACATTATTATTCACTTGAAAAATACTTTCCATCATGTCCAACCTACTCTTTGATTTTTTAGAATTATTACATTCATATAAAAAATTTTGATACGGCCATAGGCATAGAATCTCAGGATTTTCCATCAACTTCTATATTTATCATATCAAAAAATGTCATCAGGAACCGTATAAATAGGTGGAAACCCAATTGTATTTGCATTGATAACAATCATAAAAAGAGATTGGATTATAGAAATAATCCAATTTTTCTATCCATGATTATTTTTTCCCTAAAATATATAAATCCCTCTACTGTTGAAATAATTAATATTATCAATGATAGGGAATCAAAAAGGGAATCTTCCCTCTAATACTAAATTATGTTCCAAATTATTGAATAAGAATTGAGAAGGGTGGTTGAATGAGTTGTTTACATTTTTTATGTTTCAAGAAGTATAGAAACCAATGCCCAAAAACCTACTAAATTACATTTCATTGTAATCATTTAGTAAATACTCATGCATGAGAAATGAGTAATAAAATTAAAGAAATCTAAATCTACAAGGTTCGGCCTTAATGTAAGAACCTACATAATTATCATACCCACTACCATGGGTCTATAGAAATTCACTATTAAGAATAAGTGGATACCACTTGTTCCAACTCTCATAACACACCTTCTATATCCTAAGAGTGATGATTATACTTACTCCCATCAGTTTATAATTTTTTTATATAAGAATTTGAGACAAAAAAATATAATAATGACATTTATCAAATAAGATTTACAACTTATCAATATGGATCCTTGATCTGATGTGGTTGGGTCTGATTCTCTCAGTCCCATAGAATTATTATGATGAACCCATTATTAATCTATATTTCTCAAACTCTTCTCAACTACTCAATCTTATCTACCTCGGACCAATTGACTCAATATGAAGTCTCTCGGTTTGGTAAAATAAAAATCGATTTATTACCATCTAATAAGATCTATGTCTCTAAAAAAATTTGACATAAATTATAACTCAAACATTACATTGATCCACATTTTTCCTATGTGAAAAAATATATAAAATTATGAATGTACTATTCAACTATTTACAGGCACCCTAGAATGGAAATTGTAGGAATATGAAAATAAATTCCCATCTATTTGAATTAAAAAATCTCCAAGATATATGTACATAATAATTTCATGTTCGACCACTTCAAATCATCACTAATATTATGGAATAGATTTATTTCTTCTTATTAATCATCTTTCTCAAACATCCTAACTTTTCTTTAGTATTATTGAACTTCCTCAGTTCATAGTGATATAACATCCTCCTCTAATTATGATAGAACTTCCTCATTTCGTTGTGATGAATCTTACTCAACTAAATCTGAAATGGCATTCCTCATCCAAGTTATTCTGATATATTTTTCATCTCAGAGTAAGAATAGTTAACTTTTTCTCTCACATAAGTATGATTGAATTTCCTTATCAGTGTTAGTCTGATTCACATTCCTTCTTAGAGTAAGTCTGATTGACTTTCTTTCTAACAGTTATTCTGATGAAACATCATCAACTTCAATATGATGGATCCCTCATAATGATGGAATTATCATTATAGTGGAATTCTCATTACAGTGGAATTCTCATTATGATTGAGTTCTCATTAATATTGAAATTCAACTCTGTAACTTTTAAAGTTATTCAAATCACATTAGCTATAACTCATTAAGACATTTGAAAACTTTTTTTTGATACTTATTTATATATTCCTCTTGGATTGGGTTTTTGGAACCAATAAGATCCATTCAGAGACCTTCAACAGCCTCCATTCTTCAAAATCTTTTTTCATGATAATATATCATGATTTATGAGAACATTAATATCGAAAAATAATAATTTGACTTATATAAGAATGTATTATGAATTCATTTACTTTAACCACCTTCTTTCATTCCAATAAAAACTAAATATGATTATCATTACATATTCTCCCCATTTTATTCTTAAATATTTCATCAAAAGTGATACAAACAACATAATGTATTTGGGAATTAAAAGCTAGTAAACCATCGTATCACTCAATGTTTGATATTTTGAAGAATGTTCTATCTCCTGAAATCATAATCTTAATTCAACCTCTACAATAATATTCTGATTTTTACTCTTATGATCTGTTGACTTTATTACCAAAAACTAGTCCTAAGAATCTTGAGGTTCATGCTAATGGATCTGATTTCAATGGTGTGTTTGATAAAAACATTACATAACCTCAATATTTTATCTTCTTTAAACCTCATCCATCTAGTATTACTCTGTAAGAATACTAATTTCCAGAAAACTAAGTCTATAAGAAAACTTTATCAAATAATAAATCTTTTATCCCCTATTGATTTTGGGTATTAATATTCAGAAACATTCACCTGTTTTATAAAAATATTTTTCTTACAAAATAATAGTTGTCAAAAAATCCAAAACATTATAACTAATAAAACATCACAATGTTTCTTTAAAAATATATAAAGGGAATATATCTATGTAAAATGAGAAATACTAATGAAAAATTATTATATGATAAAAATATCATCAATTCAATCCACCCAATTAATATTTGACTACCTTTTTAAAAAATTGGAATATTTTTCAAATAATATCACTATTCTAAATACATCATGATGAAAATAATATGAAAAAATAAGCATTATGAGAAACATACTAATTTTTTTGGAGGTAAAATATGACAATACATTTCGTTTTCACATAAGTAGAAAAATTTTCATAGACATGGGCATCACATCTATGGTTGGATGAGGCATGGCTATATCCTTGGGGCTATGACTACAGGTGTTTCTCGTGTCAATAAACTATCCATCCCATGGCTATAGGTGTGTACACATTGATCAACCAGTAATAATGATAAATTTCAATGGGAATTCCCATGTCCATATCTCCCCATACCTATGGATATATCATTTTAAAAATAATATGGCATTGGTGTGTTTCAATCCCAGTTCTTTTATTAATGGACAAAATCACTCTATCAGAAAATTATAAAATTTATTTTATATATTTATAAGCATAAATGTGTATATAGATATTTAAATGTTTAAAAATGTATTTAATTAATCTAATTAAATTAAATTTAATGTCTCTTGGGTTCTATATTACTACAATGGGTAGGTTAGTCATGATTATAGATCAGCTACTGTGGATATAGACTCCCTATAGTAGTGGTCATGTTGCGATCATGGATATAGAATATATTTCACATGGGTATAGGTGTTCCAACATGGATCAATATATAATCCCATGGTATATCCCTATGAAATTCATATAGATATATCATACCTTACCTGTGGGTGTAGTAGGGATATAGCAACGAATATTACCTATAACTATTTCCCATTCCTCATTTTCCTATAGACACTTTCCCATTAACTTCACACACAAAAATTGTACCAGTAAAAATAGGTTATAAACCATGTATAATAAACCTTATAATATCACATTTTTCTATGGATATTGTTAGGGTATAAAAATGAAACTCTTCTGGGGAAATTCCCTAACCATTATGTGGATAAGTGTGGGATATAGCCACAAACACTATCCATAGAAATATCCCATCATACTCATTCTTGTATGTAGGATATAAGGAAATATATTTTATATTCAATCCATGTAAAATACCAATTAATCAGAATATAGAACCAATAATGTAATTTTTTAAATACTTCATTACAACAGCTCTAGAAAAAACATTGTTTGTTTCTAGAGAGAAAAATATTCTGGGAGGGAAAATAATGATAAGTCACTTGTTTATTAAAGTGGATCATAAATATATCATGAGAAGAAATCCATGGATACTTGATAATAGAAATTCATATCATAATACTAGAAACAAAAATATTTTAAATTTCATTAAAGAATATTATAGATTTCTTGTTACATTTAGGAATGATAGCTCTTTGAAGATTTTAAGCATTGTAACAAATTAGATAGAATCTCAAAAATAGAAGTCTAATTAAATCCTATTTTTTATTGGATCAAGAATAATTTATTGTTAATTAGTAACATTTTTATGATGGAAATAGATTAATTTTTATAATTAGTGACCACAAAATTATGTGATTAATGTATAGAAAAGCTATCGTAAATGGATAAATAAAGAATGGTAACATATTCTAAATTGAATTTTTTTTTAATAATTACTAGTTATGATTAAAGGATGAGATTAATCAATAACATAGTTGAAATGTCCATCATGGTCAATTTTATTTTTGTAAGATATAAAGAGGATACTTAACAAGATACATTCTATCAACTAAAGAGGTAAATGGAAGAAATATGTTAAAAATACAAAAATGTAAAATGATACAATGAAGTATTATAAAAATAAAGATTCAATCAACAAGGGCACTTGAATTTTTTCACTTAATTTTATGTGGGGCAATGAGGGATCAATATTCAGGAGGTGACTGATATTTAATCACATCCATTAATGATTTTACAACAATGACTTATTTTATATTTATAAAGAAATCAGAAGTTGTGAATATGTTCAATAAATTTAAATGATTTTTTTTGAATGATTAGGGACTTTATATCAAGAATATGAAAAATGATATTTGAAGGTAGTTTACAAAAAAAATATTTGAATCTGATATTTCTAATAATGATATAATGAATCAATATATTATATTATATACTCCTTAGAAAAATGTAGTTTCATGGAGGAAAATAGAATATTAATTGAAATGGGAATAATTATGAATGTAAATTTCAATATTTTAAATTTTATCTAATGAAAATTTGTGATTATGGTTGTTCATAATAAAAATTAATATTTATTGAGGCTTAAATATAACATGGAATCTTATAAAAATTTTATAACAAAAATAATAATATAAATTACATTAATGTTTTAGTAAACCCGTGATTTATAAAGATCAAACATTTATATTTCAGAATGTTAAATGAGACAGATGAGGAAAGAGTCTTCTTGAACTGTTTATCTTATATCATAAGATTCAAGTATTGGGGAAAATTGTTACACATGTTCATAAACTATTATTATATAATTTATTTTATTTATAAACCCAAATCTAATGAGGAAAATAAAGAATATTCTACAAATAAAATGGTATAAAACATGTATATTTATATAAAAAATTACTGGGGAAGAAGCTAAAAATGAACTACATTTTTCTTATGTTTATTATGATATCTCTTGTGATGATAAAGTAGTTTTTAAAAGAGATAAATTAAAATATACTAGGTTTAATAAACATGTGGATTCATAAAATATAATGGTAAATAAAAATTAACTAGTTAGTAATGGAATAAGGTAAACACTTAAAAACTAAACTACTCTTATTTCTAACATAGATCCATAACCAGTTGTTGAGGTCACTAAGTGTAAAATATTTATATATGTTAAATAAAAAATATTCTAGAAAATATTGAATTACATTCTACTGGGATCTTTTTATATTACAAAAAAAGAAAAAATATTATTGGAAATATGTCAATGTTCATAAGAAATCACTTTGATAAAGTTAATGTTTCAAAACACAAATCCAAATTTTCCTTCAATTGCTACACTGATTCAAAATAAATTTATTTTGAAGATATATTTTCTCCCCTTACAATAGTTTAATTTATTAGGATATTCTTGATAGTTTTAGAGTTTGTGAATTATTAAATTTATCAAATTCATGTGAATATTATTTTCTTGAATTGAGGACTTGGATAAAATGTTTATAATGAATAAGTTAATATTTTTCCATAAAAATTATGTAACACTTGTGTGAAAATTAAGGAATTATTTATATAGTTTAAAATAGGCCCCTATATACTTTATTTAAATTATGGGTGGATAATTGGGAAAGATAAATCATACACAAGGAAATATTGAATGAAAATATTATGTGGAGAATATAAGAACTTGTACTCTTCTTTTAGTTGTTTATATTGATGTAATAATTTTTATTAAAGATAAAGATTATTCATTTGAATAGTTTTAATGAAAATTTTCAAATCCTTTTAAACTTTATTTTTATATAGAAATGATCATCTTGTCGAGATAGAATGTTGTATAAATATCAGATTTCATTTTTCAATGAAATAAAAAAATATTCCAATGAATTATTGAAGAAGTTCGGAATAGAAGAATATAAATTTGTGTAAACACCCATTTTAGTTGGGTTAAAATTGATATAGGATTATGCAAGGAAGACTGTATACCCAAACAAATTTAGGTAGTTAATTGAAACTTTTATTTATCAAACTATAGTTAGATTCACAATGATTATGTGGTAACCAAAGTTTCATGGTATGAAAGTGATCCAAAAAACAAAATTTTGAGGATAACAGATCACTTAATCATTTCTACGGGACTTTGAACATTGGTTTATTATATATAAAAGGTGAAAAGATGAATGAATTTGGTCACACAAATTCTAATTTTTTTAGATATTTTGATGATAGGAAAACTATATCAAGTTTTATATTATTTCTAGGAGAAATTTTTGTATTATAGTGTTATAAGAGGTAAAACACAATGAAATTAAGTAATATTAAGTATAAGTATATTCTTTTTATAAATTATCATACATAAATAATCTATATGGTAGAGAAATTGGAATATTTTAATGTAATAATTGATAATCCCTCAAGAACAACATATAATAATAAAAGTGAAATTTATATTTTAAATAATCCATTGAAATAATTTATATCTAATATCCATGAAATCATATATATTTTTATCAAATAAATGGTTTCAAATATAAATGAAAAGATGGAATATATTTCTAATAGGGATCAAATTATTTCTATTTTCATTGTGGATTTTCTACGGATAAATTTGATATCTTTTTGATTGAATATGAATGTTCATACATTCCATCTCACATAATGAAATTTTCTATACACCACATTCCATTTTGTTCTATTATCAATGCACTATAAAGGTATAAAATTATTGTTTATTAAAAAATTTAATCTATATTTTTTTTTATTGTAAAAAGGGGAAAATTTTAGTGAGATGATTATGGTAGAGAATGAAAATAACATGGAAACAAATTTCTTATCACCAAGGGATGTAAATATCTAAAAATAATAATTTTTTACAACTATAATTGAGATATAATGATGATTATGAAACAATATACTGAATTATGTCCTTTGATAAACACTAAACAAATTTAAATCAATCCCCCTTTATCCTGGAAGGATACTATTATCCTTTTTTGAAATTTAGTATGTAGTGGAAAATAAAAGAAGTGGAAATAGTAAATTTTTATAGTGGTTTGGGCACAAAGATCCCTTAGTCCACACCACTAACACTCTTTTTGTGAGATTGGTTATTGTCCTTGATAAATCCTTTTTCCATGGATCTATCTAGTTAAGTCTAAAAAAAATTATTATTAAAGATATTATATTTCTTTAAATTAATAAAATAACTAATCCTTAAATCACTCAAGACTAGAGTGTTTAGAAAAAAAATATCTTTGGTTAGAGAAATTAACAAGTAAATAATTTAGAGTGGATGGTTCATATAACAAATTATGATATCTTTAAAGGAATATATTAATATCATAAAACGTATATCCTCAAGAATAATATTCAATTTTTATATAGAAAATTTAATGATAAAGCAGTTGTAGAAAATAATAAAATCTTCATAGTTGTAAATGGTATAATCTGAACTAACTAAAATATGTATTTATACAAAGTACAGTCCAAAAACGTCAAAAAATGAAGTGGTTATACCATAGATAATATATATTAGTTGTATATGGAAGGATAATATATTCTTATATATGTAAGATCAGATTTTGTTTCAGAGAAATAGATTCAACTAGTATTTAAAAATTAAATAAAAAATCAAAATGATTTATGAAACTACATATATATATATATATATGTGTGTGTATATCCATTTTTGAAACAAAAAAACGACATGATTTAATTGTGGAAAATATATCTGAAAACTAACCAGTTAAATAATAGTTCCAAAAAACACAATACATTTTAAATTTGTAGTTAAATGTAAAAGGTAAAAATCATAACCTACCTTATAAAATAGAATTAATTAATCTATTAATGATGATACTAATAAATATACATTGACTATTTTTAAGGGATATTTACACCACTGAAATCATAATGTAATTATTAGAATAATTAAAAATTCAAAACTCGTATTGCACTAGTTCAACATGGGGTTTCTCTAGGCACAGATGAATACCAAAGTACACTTTATGGAGTATGGTTTATACTAAACATAGAGCTCTATAATGTAGAGTATTATAATAATTTGAGGATGATTATGTTAAGTACACACCAAAAATTATGGAATCTAATGTGACATTCCTTATAATAAGTTAGGTTCTCATGAATAACATTCAACAAAAACATGGGGTTTAAAACATGGGGTTGGATATCAGTGTTTGGATATAAAATCACTTTTTGAAGTAAAATTTTACAATTCTTCAAAATATCTAAAATAAATTTTTATAATTGGATTTCTCCTAAAAATAATGATCAAATAATGTAATTCTAGAATAAATTAACGACAAACCAGAAATCCAAATCTTATAAATCTATTAGTAAATTAAATGAGGGATTTTTAGAGAGAGAAATAAATAAAAAAATTTAGTTAAAAATTTATATACCCATTAATATCCTCTTTTTTAATGATCACATAACCCATAAAATTTAAGGAAACACAAAACTAACATGTTTGTAATTATGATAAAAAAGAAAATAAAAAATGTTATATCAGCACAAATATTCACAATAATCATCCTATATTAGATGATAACGAAGCCCATAAAATTTAAAAAACTCATAAAAAAAATTATTTTATTAACCAATCAAAGGAAATAAAAATTTTCATCATGAAAATGAATATTTATAATATATGTTGGTAAATTTGGTGTTTATCTATTTTTCTATCCATTTTTTATAACATCAAAAAAATATTTACAATTGAATACATCATTTAGTTATTCACAGAACTACATGAGTCTGTTAGTAATTAATAAATTATATATATATAAATGGATAGAATAAATAATATTAATGAATAAAATACATAAAATTGAAATTAAATAGAAAATAAAAAAATTCATTAATAAATTATTTTGGTATATAATTAATTTCTATTTAGGAGAAAAAAAGGTGCAGGATGAGAGAAAAGAGTGGATTGACGTTAATATTCCTTAATATAATATTTAGTGGTCAAAGAAACTATAATCATTTTATGAACATCCATCAAATAAAAAAAATCTTTGAGAATTTGGTTTAATTGTGCTTCCTACTCTCTTGAAAAATTCAATGAATCTTGATTCACATTCTAAATATCCACTGTATTCACCTTCACAAAACTCTATATAGTCTCAAAATACTGGATATATTTTTTCTTTATTTTTCCTCTCTCTTTGATGAAAACTATATCTTCTTTTCTCTATATATGATATCCATTAAACATACTTGTATTGATTCAACAAAATATTTTTTAGAGGAAAAGTATCCTTCTATTAGCTCTGAATATTTTCATTCAAAGTTGATGGATTAGATAGTAAAATATTTATCCATCATAATATAACTTCATATCCATCTTAAAAATATGTATAAACTATTCCCTATCCAAAACATTAAACATTCATAGTCTCAAACTATTTTTTTAAATCATATTCAAATTACTAAAATCTAATTCAAAACCAATTACCTTTTCCAACTATCCAAACTGGTCACCAACATCTTTTCTCAAAACATCAAAAAATTTATTTGAAATTGTTTTAAACTTAATAATTTGATATTGATCCTAGTGATACTAAAATTATGTTTTTTAAATAGATGAATTTATTAATTCCTCAAAAAATATAATTAAGGTTAAAATCTATTATTGACTATTTAATAATTTATACTTCAAAAGATTAAGCATAGAACCCATATGTTTATCAAAAGTTAAGGGGAATCCCTCAAAACATGATTTTTATTCACAATTTTTGGACTCCTCGTCTAGGCTCACTAATGGGTCTCCAACATTAATCAACCAAAGTGACTATCCATCTATTCCTCCACTAGTAAGAGAAGAAAACACTCTAAAAACATCTAGAACATCAGAATTTTTTTCAACGGTCCCTTCCACAAACTTTTTGAGTAAATAAATTGGTTTATCCTTAATTAAATTAGTATAAGTGGGTATATAAATACTTAACTTCTAAATTAAATGATATCCATATATTTATTAAAATATATTATAGTGAGAAGCTTCCTAAGATGGTTGATCCTCCCCCATGAACACCTTTCTTATCTATTACTTTTACTATAGGATATGTTTACACAACTTCTTGAGCAATAAAACCAAAATCATTCTCAACATTTGAAGGCTCTTATCTTATATGAGGTATCTAAAAAATCATCACATCACTATATAACTAATAATAAGACTCTTGATAAAATTAGGTCTATTTAAGAAATGGCCCAAATCTAGAAGGAATGTTCTCATCAAGAACCTAATTATTTATATTACTTGTAGGTATATTCTCTTCACCCATTGTGGATTCCAATAAACCTGTAGATTCTCCTCTAGTAAATCATATCCTATATGTGTATCCATATACAAAAGATTCATTGAATTCTTCTTCATATATATTTAGATAACTAAAATACTTCAAACTTCTATAATCTCCTTCAACATTACCACTAGAGTGTTTATCTACTTCTACCACAACTTCCATACGCATGCCCCTTATCACACTCTAGTAGAAACCAAATTCTCTAATGTTTCCCATTGAAATTACATTGTTGAAATAAATTATTAAAAAAGTCATGAGGTAAAAATTGATCCATATCATGTAATGAATAAGTGATATGTACCTACCATAATGATAAAATTAAGTCCTTGCATATTTTTAATAGAAGTGTCTCATATAACATAACTCATAAAAAATTATTTTGAAATATATATCACTCATAATGAAAAACCTAATATACATGTTAGGGAAAAGAATTTTTTATGACTCTGAAATCCTTTGAATGACTGCAGTCTTGATTAATTTGGCCAACATATTCTATCCAAATTCAAATTCAAATTTCATGAACATATTATGATCAAAAGTTTTAAAAAGAATGAAAATGATATCATTATATATATGAACTCCATCACCAATTCATCTATGAGTAAAATTGAATTTCCATTTCATATGAAAAATAGAAATGTTTCTCAATATAGGCTGTCAGAATTGAAAAATAATTATCATTCACCTTTGAAGAAACAATTTCATATCTATCAACAATGTGGAGCTGGTAATTCATGTAAAACTCATTCATATTAAGTCTAAAGTTATAATTATTATATTTCAATAACTTTTGTTTGGGAAATAACGAACACATTTTTATATACTTGATTAAAAAATATTATTTCCAAAGTTCTTTAAAATGATTTTATAGAAAACATAACAAAATTCCGCACTTATAAGTAGCTCATAAGTTTTCCGGAATATAAAATTTCATTCTACATTATTATTATGGTAATCAGTATGGATCTAATAAACATTGGATTAACCTTTATCAGAATATGTATAAAAATTTCTGTATTATCTTTGTATCGATAAAGTCATTATAGTCAGACTAATACCAGAATAGGTGATCATTGAATTCACACTCATAAATATTATTAAAATGGACTTTGTTAAGAATTCCATCATACTGAATAAGTTTAAATTTTAAATATAGAAATTGATTTCTATTGTAATGAAACAACTTTTACATTATGACGTTGTAAGTCAATGCAATGTCAGAAAATCGGTTACAAATGAGATATTTAAGTACCAAGTGTCCAAGTTGTTATGAATAACTCATAGAAATATGATAATTTGGTAAAAAAATAGTACTATAGAGATTTCAATTATAAATTCCCAATCCTTTGAAGAGTTTAAAGTAGATGATTTGATGTGTTTCTAGTCAATTTCATTTGGGATTTCTCATTATGAAATAGCATTCATGATTAAAAATCATTAATGACTTATACTTAGTATTTCATAATTACATTACTATTTTATCTTTTTAAGGTAACCTTGTCAGGTTGTCCCATTATGTATTCATTTTCATGGTAATCGTGCATCAGATCTGTGATAATGATCGAGGGCTTGTAAGAATAACATGACATGGAATCTGATAATCTTGATCAAGGGATTATGGGGATATAAATACAGATATGATCTATAAGATCGGGGGTTTCTTGGGATATTAAGATAGAACAAAGACAATATTTTTATTGAGGGATGTCCTTACTGAGGAAATACATACTTTCTTATAAGTATAAAATAATTGACACATTTAGTAAAGGATTTTCGCTACCTTACACTTAAGGTTAAAACTGATATATTATTTATAAATAGATATAATCCATTCTAGTATTATTTCTATTTTCTTACTTTTTTCATAAAAGTTTTTGTTTATTTTGTGCTTGAATTTATGAGTTTTATCTTAATGTTTTTAAATACGATAAAACACAATACGGAACTTTTAAACATATCTATTCTGAATCTGAGTGATTATGATTTAATTGTATTGATTCTGATTATGATATGTTTTATCATGTTTTATCAAATTTTATTTTATAATGATTTTAATAATTAGATATTATCAGAATCCTTGGGATTATGATAATTTGGTAATCAAACGAAGGTTCATGTCTGAATATGATCTTTCGACTTAAAGAGGTTTGTGAATTAATTTTTTTATCTCTTTTATACTAATTTTTTAAAACTTTAATTCATCCCCACTACTACCACTTATAATATATCCATTTAAAATACATTCTTTCATTACTAGTTAGTATAATTCTAATATTTTGATCCAATAATTAGTATTAGAGCATGTTTTCACTACTTTAATACTTTCTATGTTTTACTATCTTTACCATTACAAGTATATTATATTTTGTTATAACATTTTTTGTAATAAATATTTATCACACAAAAATTTTTATGGAAAAGTCTATTTTTCTAATAATATGGAGAGAAAGAATATCATATCCATGAATAATCTGAATCCCAACAGAACACCAATTTTTATTGTGTTGACTATGAATATTGTGGAGACATAATGAATAATTTGATAATCAAAACTGTTTTTGATAAATTTTTCATGCTCACTGAAAGATATAAGATTCTTGATAAGGAATTTATATCCTTCATAGGTCAATAGAATTAACAATTTAAACTAAAATATATAGTAAGCAATATTTTTTGTGTTCTATTATAAGAATAATTTATAGTCAAATGTCATCCTATGAAGTATCTAACAGTATTTTGAAGAAGTCATATGTTACACAATTTGGTATATCTATGTTTGTTGAAACTAAATGAGAAATTATTGAAGCTGATTATATAGCTTTTGAATTTTTACTAAGGGAATTAGTTTCTAGTATGCATAAATATTCATGCAAATTATTAATAGTATTCAAGCTATTGGTGAGAAATAATTATACAATGAAATACTTATTGTGAAAATCATTGATATCATTCCCAATGAATGGGAATCTATGAGAACAATTATTTATGAAATAATGATATTTTTTAATATTATAAGGGATGATCTTATAGAACCCATAATACAATTTGAATGAATACTAAAAAAGACACTGATAAATAAAGGAAAAATAATGGTGGTGTTTCCTTTACTAAATCTACTTTACCCCTAGTGCATAATTGTTTTTAAAATATTATTATATATTCAAGACAAAAGAATGTTTTTTTCTCAATTTGAATTAGATACTACTAGACAATCTGAAAATGGACTAGATAATCTTGGTCATAGGATGAAAAAGATAGTTGGTAAAAAATAATTCCAGTATCAGTAAAAGAAAAATAACAATGAGGGGATTAATTAGAAGTATTTTGATGTAACTTGTTCTGATCACATGAAATCCGAACACATCAGAATGGATATTTCTATGCTAAAAAATAAATCTAAAAAATAAATAAATTCTTGTAGGAGTCTAAAAAGATTTATAAGTTAAAAGGAAATAAATTGATTAAATATAATGACTCCTATAGTGAAATTGGAGTAGATTTCTCATATAACACTTCTAATAATAATAGTTCCGAATAAAGGAACATTTATCATCTTTCCAGAATACCAATAAAAAATATTTGTCTAATGGATAAGGTACACACTGCTGAAAAACATACAAATTTATCCTCAAGTTAAAATTATCCCTAATTTAATAATGATAAAAATTATAAATCACTATATAAAGAATCTTCCTCAGCCTAGGATAATGCTCTTCCTTCATATGAAGAAGTTTCTCAATTTTCTAAACTCCTTGAAAAGGAAACTTTCAATTCTAATATAAATAAGATGAGGAAAATTCAATAATAAATTTTTTTTAAAAAAGAATTATTAGATATCACATAAGATATTAATAAGTTAACTTTTTAAAAATAAATTATTTGTAAATATTTAGAAAATTTAATTTAAAAAAACGATATTTTACAAACTAGATTTTATGATCATAGTTCTAAAACAAGTATGAATGAGGATAATAATTTAGTTACTAAACTAAATTCTACAATTTCTTATTTAAAAATAACTTTATAAAACTTTTCTACTATTGAGGAAAAATTTATAAATTTTAAAAACAATTTCATCCTCATGGTACTTGTTTGGGAATAGGTTATACCTATAAAAACCCAATTTTTAGTAACCATTTCTTTGTTCCTAAAAATTATACTTTTTCTATAAATTTCCATGTGGAAATCATTAGAAAATGAATTTTTCTCTTCATAATCCTATGTTTACACAAACCCTATTTTTCAAAACAATTATGGATTCTAAAAAAATCTTATCATTTCTTGACCAAAAAAGGTTGAGATGTCAAAATGCCTTATAATTTTATTTTGATGAAAATAAAGAAAGTGTCAAAAAAAAGTATAATTAGTATATAGATAGATGAGTTTCCCAAAATATGACTGGTAACAACAAAATTTTTGAAATTATTATCAAAATGAAAGGTGAAAATGTTACCTTTAGAGATAATTCTCAAGGAGAGATTACAGAATTAAGTACATAGTTCTTCCTTATAAATATTTAATTGAAAATTCTTATTTATTAAATGTCTTAAAGACAACCACACAAGAAAAATTAAATTATTTCATGGTGGTTACATTTTTAATTTTGGTAATGGTAAATTTTTTATACCCAAATCCATGTATGAATTCATTCTTTCTTCCCATCGACATGATAATGTTTACACACTAAACATAGAATACCATATGTGCCAACACCTACCTTGACTTAGTGAAATGGAAGTTAATTTATGGTTACGTAATAGAAGGATATGACATTGTAACCTTATAAACTTCTCAAATTTGGCTAGGAAAGAACTTGTTAAGAATACACAGGAAAATTGATTTTACTCTTCAAAAATTTGTGACCCTGGTCAACATATTATGAAATATAAGTATAGTTTGAAATCTATTAGTAAAGTATCAAATTATGTTTATTTATAGTTAGTTACCATGTATATATTAATTCCTACAAAAACTGTAATTATTGGTGTAAAAAAATAAGTATTTATTATAGTTTATGATTTCACTTGATATACCTTGGTCTATTTCTATAAAAAGAAATATGAAGCCTTTATGTTATTTTAATACTTTTGTATCCAAATTTACAAATGATAAAAAAATTACCTTTATAAAAATTCATAGTGACCATGTTGTATAATTTTTAAATTCCAAATTTGGAAAAAGATTCTAAGAATGGTTTTAAACATAACTTTTCATCTCCTAGAACACCTTGGTAAAGGGGTGTTATTGAAAGATGAAAATGTATTCTTCAAGAAATAACAAGAACCACGTTAAGTGAATACTCAATGGAAAAAAATTAGGAAAAGGATTTAGTACTAACCACTATAATATATATTGAGTTTTAATTTGAACCTTTCTTAATAGAACTCATTATGAGTTGTGGAGTGGTCAAAACCCAAAAAGTATCTTACTTCATATTATTTGGATGTAATGTATTCATATTGAATATGAAAAATAACTTACATAAATTGGCACCCAGATCTGATGAAGGAATATTTTTATGTCACCCCAATACTTCTAATTCATATATTTTTTTAATTATAATTCTTATACTATTGAGGAAAAAATACATGTTAAATTTTATAAAACTGACCCTTTTTTTTCAAAACCCAATTCAATATCCTCCTCTCATGTTCTTTCAAAAAATTTATTTTAAACCTTTCATAGAAAATTATTCTAATAAATAAGTAACTCCACAGATAACTTTTAATGAATTTACTCAGGAATATTTTAATCCTTATATTGATTAATTTTTTTATAAAAACTGAGAAATTAGTTGTTTATTTTGAATCATCATAGAGATTGTATCATTGTTGATGTTGATCAACCTATTAGTACTAGAAGTTCCATTAGGATTAAAGTTTAACATAAATATTCTCTTTCTCAATTTCATCTTATGAATACTAATGAGGCTTTAGTTGATTAGTATTATATTAATGTTATTCAAGATGAAGTAAATTAATTAGGTACGAACAAAGTCTGTACATTGGTTGAAGGACAAAAATAATCCTCTATAATTTGATTAAAATGGTTTTTTATTATCAAATTTGGTTAAAATGTAATAATCATTAGAAATAAAGAAATACTTGGCGAAAATGGTTCTAACCATCAAGAAGGAAGATACTATAAATAAACCTACACTTTGATATAAATATTAGAATCTATTCTTATTCTACTACCATTTGAAACATTATTTATTATCGAAAATTCTTTAATGGATGTGAAGTGTTTAATTCTTAATAGATATGTTTAGTTTAAATTTTATGTTGACCAAACCCCAAATTTTGAAAATAAAAAGAATCTTTATTTCATTTATAAACGTAACAAATCTTCTTATGACTTTAAAAAATCCCCTAGATCTTCGTATAATAGGTTAACATGATTGTTGTTACAAATTTTTTTAAGGGATATATAAATAGAAATAATTTTATAAAATATCTTAAAAACATATTATTATTGTACAAATATATATTAATGAAATTATATTTTAATTAACTCAAAAAACATTAAACAAATTATTTTTCATATTTTATGAAATTTGAGTTTGAGATGAGTATGATGGGTGAGTTAACATTTTTTATTAGTTTTCAAATATCAAAAGAAATAGAAATAACATAAATATCTCACTATAAGTCGATTAAATATATTTGTAAAAATTTTGGAATTGACCATTAAAATATATTATTACTCTCATCATTACCTCAAATACACTTGATCTTGATGAGGATAAACAACCATTTGATCAAATAACTTTTAGTGGTTTGATAGAAATTTTATTATACATAACTAATAATATAATAGACATAATGTTTTTATGATTATTTTAATGATATCAAGAAATAAATTGTATCCCCTTTAAATTATGGTAAATTAATTTTTCATTATCAAAATTGAACAATTGATTAATAACTTTTTAATTATTCTTAAATTTTTTTTAACTAAAATGTATTTCAGATACTGACTTTGGTGGGTGTAGAAATGATTGTAAAAATAAATATAGAACATGTCACTTCATAAGAGAGTCATTTGTTTCTTGGTATTGTATGAAAAAAACATGATAGAACATACCACTATGAATGCTGAATATGTGGAATCTAGAAGTTGTTGTGATCAAGTGTTGTGGATTCAACACACACTCACTAACTATGGATTGAGTTTTACTAAAACTCAAATACATATGTGATAATAATAGTTCCATTTATTTAAGTAATAATTTTTAATTTCACTCCCATGAAAAACACTTATATAATAGGAATCACTTTCTTAGGGATCATACACTTAAAAGAGATATCATTTAACAATTCATAAAAATTCAAGAACAACTTGCTAATACATTTAAAAAACACTTACCATTAGATAGATTTTAATACATTAAACATAATATATGAATGAAAAATATAAAGTAATAATTCATATATACTTATTTTATTTACTCATATCCTTACATTAAGTTACTCTTCTTCATAGGGGTGGTACTTTTTTAAAAAACATCTATTAATTTCTCAAAAAAAATGATATTCTTAAAAAAATTATCATAATCGGTTTTTCAAACTCATAAAATGATTAGACTGAAAAAAAAATATTACAAATATTTCAAACTTGTGTTTTCTAATAAAATTTAGACTCATAAAACATTCATAACATTTTTTTTATTTCTAAAATATTGTACTCAATTTTATTTCCCAAAAATATAATTTTTTATTTTCAAAACAACTATTATTATTTTTATTATTAAAACAATCATATTCAATATATTAAAACTATCATAATAATATTAACTTAAATAATTCAGGAAAACTATTTTGATCATACTAATGAAAAATTATAACATTGAATGGTATTACTCTTATATTTAAATTTTTATACTATTTCATTAAGAAAATTAATCTCTATTTTTGTTAAAATTGTTTTAGTTTTCATAAAAGATTGGTTTTTTTTAAACATCTTTAACAAAATTATATTCACTCATAATATGATAAAAACCTAAAGTGTAAAATTTTTAAATAAATATCCTTAGATCAATATCAAGTATCATATCTGATCTATTCAAATCTCATCTATTATATTTCCTCTACATTTTAATTGTACCCTTCATCGCCTATATAAATGATTTACCACCCCCCCCCCTTTATTTATGTATGAATCACCAGTTTCTCTCAGAATATGATGCCTTATAGTAAGGATTATGGAGAGTGGTTTTTTTTATATATAGTTTACATTAAATATAATTCTTTGACAATTATTATTATATATTGAAAATGGGTTATTAAATTCCATGGTTGGGAATCTCATTGCATAAAAAACTAATGAGAGATATGATATTGTTTATCTTGATTCTATTCAAAATTTGTATAAGTTTGTTAATTTTCTCATAAAAGATGAAAATTGTGATTTCTTTAATGAGATTTGATAAAGCGTATAAAATTTCATATAAGAAATAACCATGTATGCATAAAATTCCATCATATGGAGGATATTTCTATCCTTCTCATAAGTTAAAGGATAAAAACTGTTATTTTCATAAAAAGAAGGATGAAGATTCCATATATTATAGTGATGATAATATAATTAGGTGAATCATATCACATCGAATAATATTTTTTTCATTTGGATGTGTGGGTTATTAATTCTGAGGAAAGGGGATCGAGACACTTTAAATATTATAGAAGTTTTCCACCTTGATTTTATTTTGAATATGAGAAAAATTGATCTTATAAAATTTACTTCTCATACCATCAACAACATTAAAAAAGGATCTAGGAAATCTCACATCATCTTTTTTACTTCCATTAACAAAATTAATGATAGAGATCATGAAATATTTCAACATTGAAAATAAGTCAACTCCAAAGAATATGTATACTATTTTCTTTAATGATGATACTATAGAAAATATAAGATTTATTTTTGATGTTGAATTGAAGTTTTTTGTTGATAATACATTGGATATAGAAACCTAAAGGAAATACTATGATGTTAATTAGAAGAAGAAGAAGAAGAAGAATGTTTATTAGGGTATTTAGGAAAAGAAAAGGAATGTAGGGAATTATTATCCTCTGAAAGAAAAGAAACAAAAGAAAGTTACAAATGATGTCCAACATGAATGGATAATAAACAAGGTAGAGAGGAAAAAATTTGATCCATTTTTTGGAATTTATTTTTCCATAATGATTAATATTTTTGATAAAAAAAGGTAACGAAATAAAAAGGTAGAAGAAATTATTAAAAGTGAGAGTTTTTTTATTCGTTGAAAAAATGTGTTGAGGAAACCTCATAAAATATTATTTCACCCCCTTCTCAATATGGTCAACCAAATATAGATACCATATTACTATTTCAAGAAACCTTGGTTATGAATTCTAAAGTTACCCTTATCCCATACAAGGGAAAAACTAAATTGGTTGATGAAGAATCGGTACCTCCTCATGTTTGAGGAAAACCATTGGAATTGGAACCTTCTAGGTAAGATGACTAAAGATCAGAGTCACACATCAATGGGAATTTTCTTAAAACAATGCAAGAGAGTGCTACATAGATTTATTTGTTACCCATATTAGTATAAGAAGTTAAATAAGAAAGTGAATAAGAAGAAGATCCTGATGAAGAAGAAGTAATGGATGATGAAAATAATGAAAATGGTAAAGAGGATGAATAAGAATTGGAATGAAGTGAAATTAAGGGATCTGATGAAAATGAATAGGTTTAATATGATAAATATAAAGAATAAAACAATGGTTTTGATAATAAATAAACTCTGTCAGAAAATATTTCCTTATGATCATTATAGGATTCTTCATTAGAATTACCTTCCATTTCCAATCAAAAAGAAAAATATCAACTCCTATAGAAGAAAAATCATCCTTAGAGAAAGAATTTTAATCTTCTTATAAGAAATATAGAGAACCTATAAACTCAAATAAAGAAAATTATAAATCTCACAATAATTATGAAGATATCATTTAAATTTATAATGGAGAGAAAGTTCAAGATAGATATGAAAAATTGGTGGTGAAGAAATATAATAAATGGAAATTAAAAATAGTTGAAATCAGAACCAGCTATCCTAAACACCCTAAAATTGATTTTTCAAATTCAATGAATATGAAAATAGTATAAATAGTTGATTATATAGTTCATTATTCTTAGATACTTGGTGGAATAATCAGTTAGTTTAAAAGACTACAACACAAGGTGGATTTGATTCATGAAAATAAAATTCCAAAAATGAATCAATCAAAAAAATTAGATAAGCTTATTCCGAAATGAGGCAGGGTCAATTTTTATCCTGAAAGTTTTCAAGATCATTAGAAGGGATGAAATAAAGTTTTTAAATGCTCTTATAATTTTTATTTCGATGTTAAGATACATGAAGATACTGTTGATGATATGAAGAAGATTATAAATGAATCTATATAATCCTTCAATGAGTTATAAAATGCTCTGTTAGATATGTCAAAATTCATGGATAAATTCATCAATAAAACTAAAAACCTGTATCATGTTGTGAAAGAAATAAATGGGAATATAAAATACATGAAGAAAAAGATTATAATACCCAATGATTATAGGGAGAAATTTATCAATTTGAAAAATTATAATGAAGAAGTGTCTAAATAGATTTTATTTTAAGAAGAGAAAATCTGATATTGGGATGAAATTATAGAAAAACCTAAGGAAGGAATAAAGCAGTTCACAAAGGTAAAGACCATTTTGAAATCTTTGATAATGAAAGATTAATTTTCTATCCCTTTTAACTCTTATTTAAATTTTTTTTAACATATTTATGAATGAATGACTACTACATCTCTTTATTGTTTGTTTGAATTTTTTCCAATTATAATAATTTGAAAATTATTTAATATTTTCTAGATGATTAAGAAGTTAATTATATTTTCTTGTACAGTTGTCTTTATAACCCTTTTCATGAAACTCATTACTTTTCACCATTATTTTTGAAAATCACAAAGGTAGGGAAATATTCTTCTGAGGAGAAATTATTCAATTTGAAAAAAAATTATTGGAGAATTCTTCTAAGGGGGAGAATATAATCTCTATGGGAGTTTTTATCTTAAGGGGGAGTTATTCATATTCATCATCATATTCAGATGAGTTATAAAACATAAGGGGTGTTCAGAATTATTTTCCAATTTTGAATACAATGTACCTAAAATAAAATGGATTTTACATTTTTCAAATTTAATTTTCAATTTATGTTTTTGGTATTTTCATTCCAAAAAATGGGGAGACTGTTGAGTCAAAATATATACTTATGAATTTTCCATTCCTTTTGTCATAAAAATACATACACTTTTTTAAATACATGATTACTAACAAAAATTTTCCAAAGTGTTTTAGAATTTTTTTGAACAAAACAAAAATATCTTACCGTAAATAGAATTAGTTCAAAATTATTTATGAATATAGACATAAAATATTTGTTAATATTATCATAATGTCTATGGATTAGATATACATTAGATTCAACTTTATCAAAATAGATATAATACATTATGTCTTGTCTTTTTACTGACAAAGTGTTTCTAGTTATATTGATACTAGAACCGATGAACATATGATTCAACCTCGTAAGGATTATTGTAATAGAAATTTTAAAAAATTCTGTTTGACTGAGTATATTTAGATTCTGAATATAGGAAATAGATTTCTATTGTAATGAAATATCTTTTACACTATGATGGTATAATTTAATTGGATGTCAAACAATCAGTTTCAAAAGAGTTTTTATAGTTCTATGTTTCCATTTCATTGGGAGAAACATTGAAAAATATGACTATTAGGAAGGAAATATGACCATCTAGGATTTAACCTATAAAAACTCGATCATTTGAAGTGTTTGAAGTAGATGATATGATGCACTTCTAATGGAATTAATTTTCAATTTCACATTGTGTGATAGATCTATGATTACAAATCGTGAATTACCTATTCTTAGTCTTTTGAAATTATTTTTGGGTTTTTTCTTCCTAAGGGAGACATTTCAGTTTGTCCCCTTAGGGATACTTTTTCATTATAATTGGTAATACTTTATGTTATTATGAACAAGGTATTTTAGGGATAGAAAGATAAAGAATTTGATCATCTTGATCGAGGGAATGTGGGGATAGTTAGATAGGCCTGATCCATTATATCAAGGGTTTTTGGGGATACGCATAAAGAAAAAGGCTAATATTTTTATTGATGAATATCCATGATGAGGAAAGATAGACATTCTTGTATGTATTAAAAAAAACTAAAACATTATCTAATGTTTTTTCTACATTACACTTAAGGTTAATATAGATCTAATATTTTTATATCTCTATAATTCATTCTTATATTATTATAATTTTTTACTTTTTTTTAAAAAATATTTTATTCTATTGTTCTTTTATGTATGAGTTTTAGTATAATATTATTAAAAAAATAAAACACAATAATAAACTTATAAATTGATATATTATGAATCAGAGTAAGTATGATTTAATTGTATCCATTTTGATTATGATTTGTTTGATCTAGTTTAATAAAATTTTATTTTATTATGATTTCAATACTATGATATTATCATAATCAACCTGAGTATGATACTTTGGTAATCGAAATGAGGGTCAACTTTGAATATAATCTTTTTAGTTATAGAGGTTTGTGAATTGATTTAGTTTAACAATTTTAAACTAATGTTATTTAAACTACATTTCACCTCTCCCCCTTGTAATAGATCGATCTAGAATACATTATTTTGATTCTAATCAGTATAATTATAATATACTGATCCAACTATTAACTTATCATTCAATTATATATTTATAATTACCTCCATAGAACATAAACTATAGAACTTGAAATCTTAATCCAGGAATTTGAATCATATTTGTATCAATAAACCACTCAAATTTGACATCCTTTCCTTGTATAAATTTTTTATCTGAACATGAAGGCATTTTCCTTTTACCACTTTGGGGACAAGGCTCATCAGTCTTCTTTTTTTCACTATTCCTAGAAATATTAGAGGTTTTATGATTTTTAAAACGTAGGTTTTGTGAAATTGATAATTTTATACATTTAAGGAATGAGGGTTATAATGTAATTGATTGACAAGGAGGTTAAATTTTATTATTTCATGTGATAGTTAGGTTTCTTGATTTTATAATTTTGTGAGATCAATTAGGATTTTGAAATTTCAAATTCTGATTTATAAAAATATGCAACTAAAATAAAACATTACAAAAACTAAATAAATTATATAATAAATAAATCATTATAAGAGAATAAAATAAATTACCAAACTAATTAGAGATTAAAAAAATATATAAATAATACTTAAATAAAATTAAATAAACATAAATCCTCCGTAATAAAGTAAAAACTAAAATTGGTAAGGGATTTAGTAATAATATTAGAAAGATATTATATAGTATTTTAAAACTCTAGATTTAAATCCTAATATTTAACATAGTCACTTAGAAAATGATATTGAATGTCAATATTCTTAGTTCTAGAATGACTCACATGTTTTTATAAATATTTATAGAACTAATATTATCACATAAAATAAGAACATAGAAAAAATTATGTCCAAATTCTATAAGTGTGTTTTTCATCCCCAAGGTATTTCATAAAGATTTAAATAAAAATAATAAACAATACCAAAAACACTTCACTCTTATGTGTATAGAAATAATAAAAAATTCATTTAGTGATATAGATTCTCTATAAAAGAATTTATATTCAAATGATGAATGTAATATGTGAGAATAACATCAAGGAATTGATTAATATATTCCAAACACTATCTTATTGATGAAACTTCAAATTTTTTATTGAATTTTTAGTTAAATTTGTGGCAATAAATAATTGGTTTTTAATATAAGTGGGATGTATAATCAACACCATCTAGAATAAGTATTTCTCTATAGTGTATTCCTAAAAAAATTACTGACCACTACGTAATGATATTTAATTTTATCAATGAAATTAAATTTTTAAATAAGTAAATTCTTTATTAAGTTATTTATTTATAGTAAACACATACACTAATTTATATATTCTAGACCATATTTAATATTAACATGTCATATTTAAAAGACCATTTTGTATTATAATCATTGATATTATAGTAGTAATATATTGATCATATTATTGGTATATATTAATTGTTATGATAAATTCCAATTGACATAGACCTTGGAAGTGATAGCCTCAAATAGTAGGATAATGCCCTATGAAGCCCATTTATCAAAGCTTCTGAGGGATAAAACATCATTTTCACTTTCCCTCAAACAAAACCATACTAAGATCTGATAACCAAATCATGATGAAAACCATTTATGGGATAATCTCAATCTAATCTATATTATGGCCAAAACTATTTTCACTTAACCACCCCATGAAAATCCTTCCATCACAAAACTTACAATTTGGGAATTTTTTGGTGTAAAAAAGAAAAATTTATCCAAATTCTAATAGTTAGAATTTTATATTTTACTTTTAATAAAAAATGATAATATTTATATATTTTAAAAATTACTATTAAATTTGTTAAATATTTAGTCGATAATAATTATATTTTGATTTGATGAAAAAAAATAGTATTTTTCTTGAAATATGTATTTTCAATAAAAACCCTCTATCATTATGAAATTAAAAATTATTAAAACAAATTATTTTTAATATAATATTAAATATTATTTATTTAAAATAACTTATAATATAATTTTATGAAATCCAAAATAGATTTTAAAATGCTCAAAAAACATATTTTGTCAAAAGAATAAAAATTTTCAATAAATTTTGATTATTTATTGAGAATTTTAAATTATCATACATAGATAAATATGTGGATAAAAATCATTATTTTTTAAATAATTACATCAAAATAATCCAATGTTGATATTTTCAAAATTTTCAGAGATAGATAGATTTTTGGGACAAAATTAAATGAAGTATAAATTAGTTCTGTGTATTATGAAATCAAAATGACTTAAAATTGATGAAATATATTAAATAAAATTTATACTCACCCAAATACATATTTAACCTTTAAAATATTGTGTTTTAAAATAATTTTTTTATAAACATGACTCTCCTTAACTTCTCCAAGGGTATTATTTTAAATGTTGGGGTTCCTAGACTTATAAAATAATTAAAACCATCCCTATTTATTAGAAACAATAGTAGAAACCATGGGAAGGTCTATGGTTTTTATAAAATTTCCATTTCTTCAAAAACCTATGTTTTGAAATTAATAAATAATTCTTCTGTATTCTTCTTTATAAACTCACCCGACCTCTCATTCTTATTCTGTCAAAACCCTTGGATCATGTCATTTCTCTGAAATTCCCTTTATATAACCATTATAAAGCGAACCAAATATCTTATGAATATCCTCGTAATATTTTTTAAGAATCCACTCCAGGTAATTTATCCTCACCTTCTCTTCTTAATTTACCACCTTCTTTATTTCATGCAATTTGATTTTCAATTGTCACGTTGGTATTTGTTTTTATGCATCCCACATACTTTACTTATGATTCTCATTAAATGATATACTCGTTTCTCAATCATTAACCCTTTATATAAACCACTATATATGCTTTTATAAAATTAAATTTTCCTATTATTTTCACTACTAAGATTTTCTATAGTGAAATCTTCTCTCTATTTCCACCCAAGCATATTCACCTAGTAGTGCATATCCTTCATTGATTATGGATTTAAAATTAATTTAAATCTCACCACTTAATTTTGGTGTTATAATTTATTTAATACATAATTATGTTTTATGATATACGTGGACTACTTATGTATGTGAATGACATTAAACTGATGGGTGTGCCTAAAATTCTATAGCCCTCCAATGCATTGGGTAGTGTTTTATCTGATGAGATGCCATGTATAGAGAATTGGATATTATCTTAAGAATAATGTTCTATGTTTTATTGGT
The DNA here is from genome assembly GCA_963277665.1 of Viscum album. Taxonomy (NCBI): domain Eukaryota; kingdom Viridiplantae; phylum Streptophyta; class Magnoliopsida; order Santalales; family Viscaceae; genus Viscum; species Viscum album. Next base: position 1,434,604,811 of record OY728132.1, on the reverse strand, counting down.
CGTTATACTGGACATATTTTTGTTTTTTCTGGTTTTAAGTACATTCCAAAATTGAATATTTCATTTATGTTATCATTTTATTTCAGGGCACGTTATTCAAAATTATGATTATCACCTCTCTATTATTACCTTGATTTGCCTCTTGGATCACATTCATTAATTTACATTATGATATTCTTTGTTTATTCCCTTATAATACATTATATGTCACCCATTTCTTATGTATAATACCATGTTAGTCCAAAGATATTTTAAAGTGAAATGGTTTTTTAATAGCATGTTAATGGAATTTTAAATAATGATTGTGTATCCTGATTCATGTTATAATTTTATTTACCTAATTCTCCTAGTACACTAGGCCCCAAATTATTCTTTTTTTATATTAGGTGCATATTTATATAATAAATCATTAAAAATTTATATTAAATAAATGTTTTTTCATAGTTGCAATCAAAGGAATGTCCAGTTAATTCTTGGATTGGGATTACTGAACTTTAGAAAAAGCCATAGGGATAATACAAAACATTGGAAAAAATACATAAATTTTTTTAATGTTTAATTTAAGTGGTTAGCAAACAAATACATCCTTTACTGGATAATACTAATGGATTCATATTTGGATCTTTGATACCTAGGTCTAATAACATGGAAATGGGAGCAATGATATGGACTTGATCTTCACCTAGTGCATGACAGTGGGTCTTACTATATATATAGTTTTAAGCCACTAGAGGATTTGCAATGGTAAATTTATAAGATTCTTATGATCAATTTTTAAGGGAACAAAATTAATTAAGACATTATGTTAATGAATAGATAATGGATAACATAGATAGGATCCTTGAAATTGATAGTCTAAAGAATATAAATCATTAATGATTTATCTGATTTATTTTCATGGGTTTTATTTCTGTGTTAAATTGTTTAAAATTATTAATCCCAAATTTTATAATAATTTTTACTCAATAGACAGTTATAAGGGAAACTGAACCCAAAAACCGTTGTGATATCAAATTTGTTGACTTTACAAACAAGATTACCAACCCAATGGGCATAGAAATCATGAACTATAGAAAAATATTTTCTAAATTGACTTTAGTTTCAAAAAAACATAAATCCTAAGGAATGGACAAATCCCCCTATGAAATTTAAATGATTATGTAAAAAAAGGCCTCTGGTTTGTATCAGATATTCTAATCCCTTAATCATAGAGTAATTGATAAACTCCAGTGAATATATATTCCCCATCCTCCAATTTTATGATTAAGATAAGGTTGTGTTTTCTTTCTACCTTATCAAAGGAGAAGCTAATTAATAGTGGGTGTTGGTCAAAAATATATGTCCTAGGGAGGATATTTACGTGATGTAGTAGAAGTTATTCCAAAAAAATATTTTTCAATAAATATTTTCCTTGTAATCTTCAACTAAAAATAGACAGCAGTATGCATAGCCATAGGAAACATGATAATGAATGCATCATGGTATTGGAGTAAAACATCACAAAAGTCATATAATATACCTTTGACTTTTTCATTTCCCTCAAAAGTAAATTTTACCTATTCAATAGTGGGATAATGCTAATTATATTAAATTGAACGGTGATTACAAACTTTTATAGCTTTGTGAAAATTTTATAATGTTCCCATATATTAAATTGGAGATCATTGAATCTCAAAGTTTTCATATATATAAGAACTAGAAAATGGATTTTAATTTTATCAGTTTTATAGAGAAATCCATCTGTTGAATGAAATTTAAACATCTCACTTCTCAAAAGTGTAGGAAGATACATCCTAGAAATTTTCCAAAACGGTATAATGATATTCTATAGGTATAGAATTAAGAAAACCATGATAATGGAAGATAATGGGAGAGGACCATAAATGTGAGGGAAGGAAGGAATTCCCCAAAAAACCCTCATCCTTTTTTCTAATATTTCAACTAAAATGAACATGTAAACTATGTGAATAAATGCATTAACCAATGATTTGTGAAGGATTACTTATGATAACTACCACTAAGGCCCAGATAGAAAGGGAATTATTATGCAATCACAACTACTGAGGTCAACTAAAACAAATAAGTTGTGATAGTTATGATAGTTATTCATTCAATAATAGAGAATATACTTTTTTATTCTGGTTCTATGAATTCATTCATATCATGGAAGTATTTTTTAACTATCCCAACACCACCTCAAAAAATATATGTCTACATGACAGTTAAGATGATGAATGAGACAATTTTTGTATCCCAAGTATATAACATATCCCTTTCCTAAATTTATGAACTAAAATTCCCATAAAAAATTATGACACACCCTATTAAGGAATCTTATTTAATTATTTCTATGGATTGGATTTACTTATATAGAGACAAAATAAATTTCCAAGAGAAGGAACCTAACCTCTATATGAAAAATCTCCCTCCAATTCTATACATGCGCAAGTATGAGGATAACTGTTATTTCTTAATAACATCTAAAATGTGAATATTATTTATTTTGATAAATCATATCTATTTAAATGATTGAAACTAAAGAAAATATCATCCTTGATTACATTTTAATTCTATGGTAATTTGCTGATGAGTTTCCTGAATAATTCTCTAGCCTCCCTCCTAGATGTAACATTCAGTTCTCAATTATGATTAGACATGAAGAATTGATATTATCCAAGAATCCATAAATAATTGTCATTTTTGAACATGATAAACTAAAGAAACAATTGTATGAGAATATAGATACCAACTTATCAATTAAGGGGTTCTCTAGTCCTCTTCATTGTGAATAAAGAGGGTTAAATGCACCTATTAATTGATTATCAAGAGCTAAAAATGATCAAAATAATTGAAAAGTTTCCTCTTATTGGGATTCATAAATTTTTTGATCCATTGTGTGGGGAACAATACTTCTCTAAGAAGGATCATTTGTCCAAATATTATCATAAAAAATTGAAGAAGGGTGATATCCCCATGACCCATTTCATACAAGTTACAGGCGTTATGAGTTCAAAGTGATTCCATTTTGTCTCATTAATTCTGAATCAATCATAAAAGAAATGATGAATAGTTTATTTAGTGAATACCTTGACATATTTTTACTAATTTTTATAGATTATATTATAATGAAATCCATTATAAAAGAGGGATAAGAGGATAACTAAATAGTATACTGAAAACCTTGTGGATGAAAAAATTATATGAATCATATAGTAAATTTGCATTTTGGTTAGAGAAGGTAACTTTATTGGGAATGTTATCACTAAAAATGTGATAAATTTTGATATAACAAAAAAAATAAATTGTAGGATAGACAAAACAGGCATATATGACAGAAAAACGTAGTTTCCTTGGTTTATCTCGATACTATCATTGATTTTTGAGAAACATCTCACTGTTAAAAATCCCCCTAACCAATATAACTCAAAGGGAATATTGTTTTACCAGTCTTGAGGACGAAAATGAATCTATAATGGGCTAAAAATTAGGCTAATTACTACACATGTTCTCACATTATTCACAAGTGGGGAAGGATTTGTGATCTATAGTGATATATCCAAAAATTTCATGGGTTGTGTCCTCATATATGATAAAATAGTGATAGCCAAGTTAAATATCCTTGAGTACAACATCAAACATAAGATCTTTAATATGAGGAGAAACTTATGGGAATCATATATCATAGGTACAGGGTCCTACGAAATAGGACAACTCATCTGGTCAAAAAAAAATTGGTTAAAAACACTACTGGAAATTAGATCTTTCCCAATGCTTCTATACCAATGGTTTGAAAAAACCGTTGGTATAGGTCCCCTTTCCCAACGGTTTGGCCAAACCATTGGGAAAGGCCCCCACATTGGCCACTTTTCCCAACGGTTTGGCCAAACTGTTGGGAAAGGTAGACCTATCCCAACGGTTTTTCCAAACCGTTGGGAAAGGTCCCCAAATATGCCACTTTTCCCAATGGTTTGGCCAAACCGTTGGGATAGGTCTACCTTTCCCAACGGTTTGGCCAAACCATTGGGAAAAGTGGCCAAAAATTCAACATCCTCCCCAGAATGAAAATCACAACCAAAGACCTATACCAACGGTTTTAACAACCGTTGGTATAGGTACTTTCATTTTTTATCGGAACTTCGTACCGAGAACATTATATAAATCAAAATTTAAAATATTTATGAGAATACATATATATATTTATGTAATTATGATCACAAAAGTCATTTTAGGTTAGTGGTTGAGTCGTTCAATGATAAACGAGGGGTCTTGGGATCAAATCCCAGCGGTTCTTTTATTTTTGGAATTTAAATACCAACGGTTCCATTACCATTGGTATAGATTTCATATTACCTATACCAACGGTTTCCAAAACCGTTGGTATAGACCTATCCCAACGGCTTACTTGGCTACGGTTCTCCAAACCGTTGGTATAGGCTATACCAACGGTTTGGATGCCTATACCAACAGTTCCAAACTGTTGGTAAAGGTTAGTTTTCCAGTAGTGAAAATCATGTCTGAGGAAACAAAATTAGAACTATAAGTGGTGATGAAATTGTAGTATCCATATCTATTTTATTATTTGAAAGAAAAATTTGAAGGAAAATTTTATGCAGATTGGAATAATGTAAAAACTTATACCATTATAAATTAAATTCCATTTTTAAATTACTATGTTCTTTATTAATAAATATAATTATAGAAAGATCATACACTACATTGGTTATTTCATTAAACTAAAATTTATATCATGTAATATTTAAAATACCATTAGTAATCATAAATGTTGAGAGTATAGTTATTATATTGTGATCATATGATTATTATATATTATGGGGTACATTGAAGACCAACTTATATAGATAAAGGAAGTGATGGACTCGGCCAATAGAAATATACCCTAAGAAGCTAATTTATCAGTGATTTTGAGGGAGATATCTTCATTTGGATTTACCCTTAATCAAGACCAGCACAAAATTCAAAAACTAAAGTATTGAATAAACCTTTTATAGGATAAGTTAAATCCCCTTGAGAAAACAGCCCAAACCATCCTCACCGAACCACCCCATGAAAATCTCACAATCACACGCATTACCTTAAGGGAGTTCTCTAGTGTAATGAAATTATATGTATCAATAACCAATAAATAATAATATTTATATTTTATTTAGAATAAAATAAATATTATATTTATCACTTTTTAAAATAACTTTATAAATTATGAAATATTGAGTTTGATAAATATTATATTTTGTTAGGATGAAAAAAATTTAAGAAATGTATATTTTCAATCAATAAAATCTATTTAAAAGAAATAAAGTATTTTGAATTAAATATTATTTCAAAAAAAATATTAAATATTATTCTTAAAATATAATTTATAATACTGTTTTACAATGTCAAAAATAATTCTATTTGGGTCAGAAATCTATTATGGTAAAAAACAGGAATTTTTTGTTAAATTTGTACATCTGATTTAAAAGTTTAAATTATAATAATTATATAATTATTTTATTAAAGTAAATATTAATTTTTAAATTAAAAGTTTTTAATTAGATTACATTGGTTTTCGCCAAATTTTGGGAGACAATCAAATTTTTATGTCTACGAAATAAATATATTGTGTGTATTATAACTACATAATGACTCACAATTGATGTAATTTAGGCTATTAAAAGTTTAAAAGTCCAAATACATATTTCCAATTTAAAATAATTTTCTTTGTGTTATTTTTTATTTATAAATTATTTATAAATCTTCAAATCCTTCAATATATTTTAAGGTTTCAAAATCAATTCATTATAAATAGGACCCACATCCACATAACCAAATTTATTATTTTAATTTTTTTAAATCTTGGATATATAAAATAATTAAAACCAACTCTATTTGTAAAATAAACAATGGAAAACGATTTTAACATTTATGGTTTTTATAAAATTATCATAGAGAAATCAAAACCAATGTATGGAAATAAATAATGAATCCCTTTCTTTTTTTTCTATATAAACAAACCCAACCACACATTAATCCTCACTCAAAAGTCTTGAATAAGAAAACTACTCTAAAATTCACTATATATATACCTCATAAGGTTCCCCCTCTCTTATTATATTCCTTACTACCTTTTATCAACACTCTCTCAAGCTAAGAGATCCACTCCTTCTCTCCTTTATTCAAGCACCTTTTTTGTCATGCCATTTGATTTCCTATTGTTCGAGTTGGGAAATCATTTGATATATAAATCTAACTATATGAATGATTCTCATGAAATGATTGACCCATTACTCTCTCATTCACTCCTTTTATAAGCCTTTACATACACTTGTTATGTTTCCAAAATTGTGATGAGATTTTCCCTATCATATATTAGTATAGTGAATACCTGTCTGCATTTCCAATAATGGTTATTCACATAGTTTACCTATCATTAATTTGTTAGGGATTTATATTTATGTAACCCAAACTCATATGTAATGCGATTAATATTGATTAAATTCATCATTATGTTGTATGATATATGTGGAGCATTTAAAAATGTACATGATATAAAAGTGACAAGTGAGCCCAAAATTATATATCCCTATAATGTATTAGGTAATGTTTTCATCTCATGAAACTCCATATATGGTGAATATGATTAAATATTAAGAACACTAGGTTATTTTATCTATGAATTAATCATTGAATTATTTTTATTATGTCATGTTTTATGTTTTTCCAACGTCTATATTTTATGTTTATATTATCTTAATATATCATGCTTCATTGTTCAAGATTATGATTCTCACTCCTCTTATGTTAACTTGATATGATTCTTGAATCCAATTTACTAAATTACCCTATTATTTTATTATTTTTATTCCCTTACTCATATTTATTTCTCACCAATTTATTTTGTGAATCCTTGGGTGTCCCATGTAGTTTTAGAAAATCAATGTATTTTTAAGAGCATGTTGAAGGAGTTTTAAATAATGGTGTTCTCTCCCCATTAAATTTATTATGTATGGAACCTAATTTCACAAATAAACAATGATTAACTATCTTATAGGTTTTATAAATTATATATTTTCAAATAAATAATGAAATAAGTTGTATTAAATATATAGGTTTTCATAGTTTGTATCAGAGGAGAGTCTAGTTATATTTGGGATTAGGATTAGAAACATCCTAAGAAATTCATAGGGATAATAATAAATATAGGAAAAATTACATTTTAAGGTGTATAATAAGTATTTTAAATGAAATTACATTCCATCCTAGATAATACAAGTGGATATGGCACTATCACAAAGTTATCTAGGGGTAACAACTCAGAAAAGGGAAAATTGAGCTAGACTCAATCATCACCTGGTTTGATTCTAATGTGGGTTCTTCTTTGGTAATTTCACAATCTCATTATGAACTATTATTAAGTAATTAAAAATTATTATAATACTATATGATAGGAAATATATTTTTGATAACATAGATTAAAATCTTAAAATTTCTATTTTAATGAATATAAGTCGTCTTTGAGTTTACCCTTTAATGGTCATGGTTTTCCATTTATGTGTTTAATAATTTAAAAATTAGAATCCCTTATTTTCACCTCATTTTTTTTCAATGGTTTGAAATATTATAAATATATCCAAAACCAATGTGAGGTGAAATGTGATGACTACCCAAAATAGATTCCTAAACCTATGGGAGCAGGAATCATGAACATTGTGGAAATACATTTTAAATTGACTCTGGTTCTAAAAAAATAAAATTAGGAGAAATTAGAAATTACTTTAATAATAAGTAAGATACAATAGATACCATTATGTGAAATTGGCCTCAAATTTTATGTGGATCTTCTCATTTAGTAATCATAGAGTAATGGATCAACTCAGTTGAAAATACGTTCGCCATCCTTCACTGTTCTGAATAATAAAAGGTAAAAAAAATTTACCATATGGAAGAAGAATATAATAAATTTTTTAAATTGGAAAAAATTAAATAATTAAGTTGTGTATCAATGTTTTGGATTGTACACAGTTATATAATATGTTTTCAACAAATATTTTTCTCACACTATTTAACTAAAAATAGAGAAGGACTTACTTAGCCTCAATACAGTGTAAGATTAATACATTAGTGTGTTTGAGTAAAACTTCCCAATAATTACATGACTCACCTATAACATTATCATTACCCATGAAATTAATGTCCACTGCTTCTTTGGTCGGCTTAATCAGAGTCTAAAAGTCCTCATTGATTCATGACATTGGTATCAATATGAAAATTTTATGATGTTCCATCAATATAGAAATATAGAACATCAAATGTCAAGGTATCCACAAGGATAAAACATGGAAAATGGATTTTAGTAATTGTGGTGTGATATATTAATCTAACATTGGAATGAAATTCAAACATCTACCTTTTCAAAAGAGTAAGAGTAATATTCTTGGAAATTTTCTTAATGGGATGAGTAAATTATTTAGGTGGGTGAATGATGGGAACCTTGAAAGAGATTTTTTATAGGAGAACCCAAAAATTCTGATATAAGAATGTAATTATATAGTAAACCCTCGTATATTTATCCAATTATTATATAAAAATAAAATGGGCACTATACAAATAAATTATCTAATCCAAGGGGTGTTGATGATAACCAATGGAAACAACCTCTAAAGCCTAGAGAGAAAGGGTTGGATTATGAAATCAGACCTACTAAGATGGATCCAGATAATGAAGTTTTTTTATGTCTTCTACTTATTTATTCAATAATAGAAAACATTTTTTTTATACTCGTTAAATCAATTCTTTCATATCATGAATTTTTAGTATAAATATTCAAATTCCACTTCAAAAAATGGAAGTTAAGTTATTATTGATAAAGGATAATGGTTCATTTATTCCATACCAATTGTATAACTCTTCCCACATCAAAATTTGTGTCTCGAATTTCCTAGAAATCCATGTGTTGATCCCATTAACTGAATACAATACAATTATATGTAGGGATTGGATTTTTTTATATATAGACAAAATAAATTTCTAAGAGATGTAAATCACCCTCTTTATCAAAATTCACCCTCTAATTCTATACATGTTTAATGAAGAGGATGAAAATTTTATGGTACCAATATCTCATGAATAGATATTATTTCCTTTAGAGAAATAATATTAATTTAAAATTAATGAAACTAAAAATGATATCATCTCTAATGACAATCCCATTATAATATAATTTGCTGATTTGTTTCCTGAAGAATTGTTTGGTCTTCCTTTTATTTGTTTGGTTGAGTTCCTAATTAATTTCATTCCTGGAATTTTTTCATTATCCAATCCTCCCTATAGAATGGTAATGGTTAAACTTGATGAGTGTAATAAAAAAATTCAAAATAATCTATATTAACTATTTATATTTCAAAGTTATTTACATTAGGGTGCACTAGTCCTCTTTATCTATAAGAAGGATGGGTCAATGACCAAATTATTTGATTATTGTGATCTAAAAAAGATCATGATAAAAAATAAGTATAATATAACATTAATTAATGAATTGTTTGATTAGTTACATGGGGCAAGATACTTCACTAAGGTTCAAATTTGGTCAAGATTTTATCACAAAATTGTAAAGTAATAGGATATCCCTGTGATTTAATTTCATATAAGATTCAGGCACTACACGCTCATAGTGATGCTGTTTGGACTCACTAATGCTCCATAAATTTTTATGGACTTTATGAAGAGAGGGTTTTGAGATTAACTTAAATAAGTTGGCATAGTCTTTATAGATGATATTCTTATCTACTCAAAAATAAAGGAGGAACCCAAGGAACACGTAAATATTATACTGAATACATTCAGGTAGGAAAAATTACATGAAATAAATAATAAATTAGAGTTTTTTTATTTTGAGAAACATTATAGGGTTATGTTATCACCAACAAGGGGAAATCTATGGATTTATCAAGAATAGAGAAAAATAAAAGGATGGAAGATACCAACATTGTTGACACAAATCGATAGTTTCCATGGATTATCTAGTTACTCTCATCTATTTTTGAGAATATTATTTTGATTTTGAATCCTAGTAACTATGATAACTCATAAAGGATTCATGTTTTTCTAGATTGATGAGTGCGAGGGATGCATTAAATAGTTTTAAAGAATACTAATCACTCCACCAATGCCCTCACTATCCACTACTAGGGAATTATTTTTGATCTATAGTGATTCCTCACAAAAGGGAATGGTTTGTGAAGTCATGAAAGGTGAAAATTTTATAACCTATGACTCACATTATTTAAATATACATAAGAAAAAATATCATACTCATGATATAGAATTCAAAGTAGTGATCTCCACATTGAAGATTTGGGGACATTATCTCTATGGGGAGAATTATGCCTTATATACTGACTATAAAATACATAATTATATATTCACTAAAAATGAGTTCAATATGATCCAATGGAGGTGGTTATAGATGATCAAGGATTATGATTTTTTAATACATTACCATCTTATGAAATCAAACATGTTTCTAGATTCTCTGAGTTTAAGTGATCTTGTAACTATATCCATTATGATGATTACAAGGGATCAAATATTATTAGATATAAAAATAACGGTTATGGGAATAAAAAAATGATCTTCAACCCAAATTACTCAAATAACATTTCTTCCAACTATTCTTGAGAGGATCAAAGAGGCCCAAGAAGTCGATGAGTTTTTATTTAATGATGTAGAAAATATTTTGGAGTTTAACATTGAAAAATATTTAGTTTTATAGTTTGGAATAGGAATATATATCCCATAAAAAAGTAAAATGTATGAGGAAACTTTTGGATGATTCATATATCTCATTATTCTTTATTCATCCAGGAATCAGTAATACGTATAGAGATTTTGTGAAAAAGCTATTATTTGATAACATGAAGAGGGAGATTTCAGAGTTTCAATATTGATGCTTGGTATTCCAACGAGTCATGGAAGAATGATATATGTTTAAGGGTATGATGAAACGATTTACCATACCTATATGGAAGTGGGAAAAAATAACAATTTATTTTTTATTAGGACTCCCAAGACACCTAAATGAAATAACACCATTTAACTGGTAGTCGATCACATTAAAAATTCATTAAATATGATTATTACCAATGAATATTTCTCTCTTAGCCTACTCAATAATATATAAATAAGGGTAGTGGTAAGAACGGATGGAGTACCACACACTATTGTGTATGATCATGATCTGAGGATTATGTGGTGGTTCTCAAGAAGACTTCAGTAATCATTGGATATAGAAAAAATATTCATCACTACTTGTCAACCACATATGGATGGTTATTTTTAAGGAACCATTTAAACTATGTAGGATATGATGAGTTTATTTTCAATATATTTCTATGGATTTTGGGATTAACACAATCCCCTATTGGAGTTTTCATGTGACAAAATATTCCATTATAGCATTCAAATAGTGCATTATGAGACTCAATATGGGAAGAGGGGTCAGACTCCAAAATTCTAGGAAGATTCTAAAGGGGAGAAATTGATAGGAATTGACGTTATCCTATAAATGATATATAAAGTTCAAATGATTCAGAATAATACGAAATTTTCACAAATTCGATAGAAAATCTATGAAGACAATCATCGATGTGATGCAGAGTTTGAGACCAAAGAAAATGTTTTACTTATTGTATCACCATGGAATAAACTCATGAGGTTTAGGGAAAAGGGAAATCTTATTCCAAGGTACATCTCCCCCTTTGAGATCCTTCATATCATTAGAGAATTGGCCTATCAACTATCACTCCCACTTAAATTATCACAAGTTCATGATGTGTTTCATGTATCATATTTGGGGAAGTGCATACCAAACCCCTAACATGAAATCAATCTAGAGTTTGTACCATTCTAGAATTAATTTAAATACAAGGACAATCTTTTGATGATATTAGATCATAGAGAAAGGTTTTTGTGAAATAAGAAAACACATCTACTCTATATGTTGTAGAGGAACCACAAGTTTGATGAAGTGACATAGGAAACATAAGAAGCTATGAAACAAAATAACCCTCATTTATTTTAGTGTATGAAATGATAATTTTGATGTCTTAATTTATTAAGGGGGAATAATGAAATCATATGAACTTTTCTAAATAAAATTCTATTTTTAAATGAGTAAATTTAGTATTAAGAAATGTAACTATAGAAAAACAATATCACTATTTTGGTTATTTTATAACATTATAAGTTATTTCATATTATATTTAAAAGAAAATTATGCATTATAACCATTAATTGTGTTGTCTTTATAAGAATATCATATTATTATTTTATATTACGATTCATGATAAAGTCTAGATGACACGGACAAAGGAAGCGATGGCCTCGACCAGTAGGATTGTACTCTAGAAAGCACATTAATCAGAGAATTCATGGGAGATAGCATCACATGGATTTTTCCATGATCAATCTGTAACTATTATTCAACAACTAAAGAAGTAAAAAACTATTTATACGATACTTTAATGCTTATCAAGATCATGAATTATAATATTTTTGTTGAAGTACCCCATTAAAATCTCACCATTAAACACCTTACAGTTTGGGTGTTCACTACTGTAATAATGTTCTATGTGTCTAGACCCTAATACCTTTAATTTTTTTATTTTAATTTTAATAAAGAAATGACTATATTTCTCCATTTTAAAAAATAATGTTTAAATTATTAAATATTTGGTTTGGTAAAAATTAGATTTTTATACGATGAAACATAAATTATATTTTTATGAAATTTATAGATACAATCCAAACACTATATTTTAATGAAATAAATATGTTTCTAAAAAAATTATATTTTAATAAATATTAAATATTTTTAATTTTACATAATTTTTAATAAGAATTTATTAATTTAAAATAATTTTTATAAGGGTTTGAAAAAATTTATTGTCAAAAAAATAGTAATTTTGAAAAACTTTTGATTTTATTTAATTGTAAATTATGATTCTTAGATGATTACTAAGATAGAATAAATATTACTTTTAAAATCAAAAAATCACAATTATCCAAATCTTTTTTTTAATTTTTGAAGATAATAAAATTTTATGCCCAAAATTAAATAAGGCATTAATATATGGTGTTTATTTTGAATTCATTGTGATCAAGAATTTTTTCGATATATTCCATAAAAGGTATCCCTAAAAAATTAACAATTTAAAATAATTTGTTTTTATGTTATTTGATTAATTTTATAATGCCGCAATGAATTCTCTAAAGAAATTATTATATATTAATATTTAATAAAATTATGAATGTTCCTTACCACCATATCACCAATGTTTTTTATGGGGTTTTCTTCTCCATTGTATAAAACAATTAAAAACAACCCACAATGTCTGAAACCAAGTGAATGTCCTTGGTACAGTATGTGGTTTTGAATACTTCATTATATAGAGTCTAAACCCTATGCTTGTAAAATAATAAATAATTATTATCTCTTATAGCATGTAAATCCAACTAACCTCCCATTCCATATTACTAAAAACTATTTTAGGATAATATTAATCTACCCTTATCTATATTATATCCCTCTTAAGATTCAACTGATCTCTTAAGAAGATCCTCCCAATAATTTATAAGCATCCTCTCAAGGTAAGGGATTCTCTCATTCATCTCTTTATTCAAGCACCTTCTTTATGTCATTCCATCTTATTTTAAAATTTTCAAGTAAAAATATGTTTTTATACATCCCTCACACTATCCATTTGATTCCCAATTAATCATATACCTCTCTCACTCCCATTCACCCCTTCTATAAACCATTATGTTCACCCATTGGGCTACCTAAATTATCATGTTATTTTACCTACCAAACATTGTTTTAGTGAATACTTGTCTACATTTCCAATCAAGAGTATTCAAATAATGGATCATATTATTCATTTATTTGGTATTTAAATTTATATAACACACACACCATAAAAATGGTGCTAAATTGAGGAAATATAGCCTTATGTAATACAATCAATTTAACACATTTATGCATGTATATGGTATGAAAGTGACTGGTAAGCTTAGAATTATATATCCCTCTAATACCTGGGGTAATTTTTTAATCTCAGGAGATTTAATACATGGTTAACATGAATTCATCCTAGGAACAATATGTGATGTTTTCATGGATTTGTTCATTGAGTTATGTTTATGGTGTCATTTTTTAAGTTGTTTCCATATTCATATATTTCATATAATTTATAAAGTTATGTCAGGACTTGAATATTAAGATTATGATTATCACCCTTATTTTGTTACCTTTATATGCATCTAGGATCAAATTTGATAATTTACCCTATATTATGATTTCATGATGCCATTAATGGTATTTTTATGTGACCCCTTTCCTTTGTACATCCCCAAGTTGTCCCAAGAAATTTTAAAATATAAAATAATTTTTAATAGCATGTTAAAGGAGTTTTAAATAAGGTTGGTGTACTCAAATTCATGTTATTATGTTATATACCAAATTTCCCAAGGGCATTAAGCCTCACTATCAGTTGGGTTTGTATTAAGTGTTTTATTTTGTAATAAATCATGAAATATATTATTTTAACTGTATGGGTTATCATATTACATTAGAAGTAAGAAAGATAAGAAGTAGAAGTTCTAGAAAAAAGAATAATATCTTCCATAAAATATAATATCCATTAATTATTTGGAGAAAGATATTGTGGTTGTTTCTTGATATTCAGAAAAAAAATCAATATTATTTTAGTCAAAAAGGTATAAAAATTTGTGAATTAAAATAAATATCAAGGTTTATATCCGGTAAACTTAATCCATAAAATTAACAAGTTAAATAGGAATTTAAAAACACACAATTATTTTCATATTTTAATTTACAAAATCCATGAAAAAATCATTGAATCCATCAAAAACTGAATAAATTGATCTATTTAAGATGATCCTATAAATTTGTATTTTAATTTCATTAATGAGGTATTTATGGAAGAAAAATCATATTGAGAATATTGAAATAATAAAAAATCAAAACTAGCATATAACTATTTTGATGTGGGGTTTCTCTTAATGAGTATGAATCCAAAAGTACATTTGATAGAGTATGGTTTATAATAAACATAGAGATCCATAATGTGGATTATGATGTTAATTTGTTTTTTCTTACATTAGTTACATACAAAATTTCAGATACTCAAATGTCAGTTTTCTTATCAAAATATGGGTACCTAAACATATTTTTTAGCTTAAATTTGTGGTTTGATATCAACATTAGGATACAACATAATTTTTTTAATAGTGAATATAGTCTTCTTTAAAAATTCAGGAATATATTACAGAAAATGATTTCACCGGAATATAAAAATAAAATAAAATACTTCTAGAATAAGTTAAATGAAAACCTAAAATCCACTAAAAGTAACATTATTTTTTAAAAATGAGGTTATTTGTGTGCATCAAAATAAATGAAAAATAATTAGACAAATAATCATATACTCTACTGTTTTGTAGTGTTAAGAAATCTCTTTTTGAGAAAGGCTCAGATTTGATAATATTTTAAGTGAGTTATTAGAGTGGAAAAACAATAAAAAGGGGGAGATTAAGTATCCCATGACATTTTTATAGATGTGTTTTATTTGTTGAAAATAATTAGAAAATATCATTGGATGTTTTTTATGATGTCTTTGAGATGATAAATAATCATCTCCTATTATTTTAGGTGATGTAAGAGAATATCCCCAAAAGATAGAGGTTGCCGACTAGTAGCGAGGGACTAGGTTTAATTGTGGGGAAACCATTCCCTCATTTTTCAAAGTGTAGTGCAGCAGAAATAAATATAATCATACAAAAATGGAAGCAACAAACAATACCCAACTGAAATGGATAACAGTAAAGAAGTAAAATATAACAATAGTAATATATATATGATGATGCATTATGTCTCTAAGTCTAGGAAAGCATCCAAAACAGAATACACTGTAATCTGGAATATGCCAATACAAAGTTCAAGTATAGAAGAGGAAAACAAAATAGTGCAGTAGGAATGCAGCCGCATCGCAAGCCTAAGTTCGGTCCCATGCTCTCCCACTCATCTACAACAATCAAGTGCCTATATAGGTACTCTTTCTATTATCAACACCTACATCAATACAATTTGTTTGGGATGAAGACATGACCCAAACAGGGTATGATAAATAAATCATAATAGGCAACCACCAAAGGCCCATGCTCAACTATCAGTGTACATTAATAAAATGTAGTAAACTAAGCAGTACTCAAAAGTAACGATCTCTACCAATTACTTTTCCTTTTTATTAATTATTTATCAATCCCAAGATTATGCTTTAGCTTTGAAGGTACAACATAATAAATCACCATAGTGAATATACAAAGTAAACATTTTCCGCAGACATGCAAATCCTTACCCTCAGGAAATCAGAATCAAAACCCGCAGGTGACTAACCACAGAAATAACGAATATTGTCCACAGGCGTACGAGGTGTCACCCACAGGCACTGAAACTACTACCCATAGGAACGAGAAAAGTTGCTCGTAGGCTAAATGAAACACATCCCTCTGGATAATCAAGTAACTAGGTCGATCCCACCACATAAGCAAGAAATATATACACAATTCCCCTCAAGGCAATTCAAAGCATGCTAAAAATCACAGTATACCCACATGTATCCTCGCCAAATGGCTAAAAAAGATAAATGCACCCACGGGGAGGCCCTGGATCCAAGAAATGATCCCAATCAACATTTTATATTTTTTATTAGATTATCTATGCAGTTCTAGATATTTAAATAGCCAAGGCCTCATCTATATGACACCCCAAACATGGGTGCGTATCACAATGGTACACAAAAACACTCAACGGTTTGAATTAAACACCAGACCACCTACCTCGATCTCTACTGATCGATATATCTGAACAATACCTCCTGAATCAACTGAGAATGGATTAGATTTGGGATAAGATATTTCCCGTTAAAACGTAAATAACTTCCCCACGGTAGAGAATTGGTAAGAATGACTCAAGGAGAAGGAAGGTCTTACCTGCACAGTTCAAACAAGATCGACAATGGAAGAAACGGATTCTCGGCATGTGATCGAGAGCTCCTCCAAGCTCTGGACTCTCCTCCTGATCTCTAAATGTGTCCACTGCCTCTTCTACTGAATGAGGAGGCTACTTCCCATTTTAAGTGAAAAAGACAAACTACACTGCATGTACTATAAAGTACACAAAATGTACATTTCATCATTTAATTTTTCCTCTGGTGGCTACTCTTCACCGGCACACTATTCAAATATCAACATGAGTACACTAAATGTATTTCTGAATATATGGTGTGTACTGTTTCTCAACTGGGGGCTACTCCCACCGTCTTGTTTTTCACCTACCGACTAATTACAAGGCGTGTAAATACCAAGTACATGGCGTGTAGTTATTTTTTACACCCTACATCACCGACAAGCCTACACGCCCTGTGTACTCGTCCCACACGGCTAAAGTAAATGGTGTGTGGAAAATGACACGGTGTGCACCCACAAAATTTAGTATTTTACCCCATTTTCCTTATTTTCTCAAAAAAACTTAAGTAAAAAAGAAAAAGAAGACACTTGTACCTCAAGAATAAGAATCAGGTTCTTACAAACTTCCCCCCTTAAATCAATTTGTCCCCAAATTTCCCATCCAAGGGTGCGAAAGATAATTCTTAGAATTAACTCTGGCCACTAAGCATGTATGTCGGTCTCCCGCTCCTAGGTTTTTTCCTACACTTGGCCATGCTTCCATAGAACCCATACAAGAGGAACTAACCAGCATAGAAGAATCTCCGTGCTCCTATCAACAATACAAATTGGATTCTCCTCAAAGGAAAAAATCAGCCTGAAGCTCAACCTCCTTAGGTTGAAAGACGTGAGATGGGTCTGCATGATAACGGCTCAGCTAAGATACATGGAAGACGTTGGGCATGGTCCGGTACCTCTGTGGTAACTACAATAGATAGGCAATAGTCCTGACTCTCTCTAGAATCTCAAATGGCCCCACGTACCTCGGTGAAAGTTTACCCTATCTACTGATCCTCTTGTGTCCCAACCATGGTGAAACACACAAGAAAACTGGATCCCTGACCACGAACTCCAAGGGTCATCTACGACGATCAGAATAATATTTATGATGAGATTGTACAGTAGCCATCCACTTCTATATCAACTGGACCTGCTCTGAAGTCTCCTACATGAGACGTGGTCCCAGTAAAGCTGCCTCACCTTCCTCCAACTAGCATAGGTTTGATCGGCATGGTCTACCATATAATGTCTCATAAGTTTCCATTTCAATAGTTTCCTAAAAACTGTTATTATAGGAAAACTCCACCAGGGGTATGTGATTCTCCCAAGAGCCCCCAAAGTCCAGGACGTAGGCACGCAGTATGTCCTCTAGCACCTATATCGTACGCTCTAATTGGACATCGGTCTGAGGGTGGTAGGTTGTACTCAGAAGCACTAATGTACCCAGTTCCCTCTAAAAACCCTACCATAAATGAGATGTAAATCAGGCGTCCCTATCTAAAATGATAGAACAAAGAACCCCATGAAGACGTACCAACTCTCAGATATACAACCTTTATAGCTCATCAACACCAAAGGTCTCTTTGATCGGCAAAAAGTGGGATACCTTTGTAAGTCTTTCCACAACAACCCACATGGCATTACTGCCTTAAGGTGACCTTGGCTACTTGGTCACGAAATCCATCAAGACATCATCCCATTTCCACTCTGGAATGGGTAACTACTATAACAGTCTGGCTGGCCTCTAATGCTCCACCTTCACCTACTGATAGGTGGAACATCTTGCAAAAAAACCAGCTACTTCTCATTTCATACCCGACCACCAATATTGACGTCTCAAGTCACAGTGCATCTTCATAACTCCGGGATGCACTTCCCAAGTTGAAGCATGAAACTCCCACATCAGCTCCTCGCATATATACCCCGGAACCCACACTCCTCCATGGATATGTAGTACCTCATCATCGCCTATTGTCCAACTTGGAGGAGGGTCCTCTGTAACATCCCAAGTAAGTAATGAATAATAGATATTTTTACCTATGTCTATTAATGATTAAGATAGTGTTTTAGAGGCTTAAAATGAAAATAAATCCAATCTTAAGCATGGAATACACTAATATTCTTAAAAGATTGTTTTACTGCCTTATGATGGAAAACCCTTTTTGAATCTATATTTTGACAATTTTATAAACTATGTTTGTCAAAATAAACTTATTCTTTATGATTGGGACATCAAAATTTACCTTGTGTGAATTTTTGGTATTTTTCTGACAATGTTCATTTTTTAATGAATAGTGAAAAATACTGCATTTTACATCAAAACTTATTTTTAATATAATTTATTTATATGATTAGATTATCTTTTGAATTTGTCTTAATGTGTAATATGAATATATTTTTACAATTTTATCCAATGGTGGTCATTGGAATCAATTTCACTTTGAAATTAGACTTAAACTGGTGTCAATCTTTTGATACTTATTGTTTTGTAAAAACACGCTATTTGCTCTGGCAGTGGGAATTAATTATTAAATTAATTAATGTGACTTATATGATTTGAATTTTGTAAAATAGACTTCATTTTTGAATTCGGAATATCAAATATAGCTTAGGGTGAATTTTTGGTAATTTTCTGAAAAACTTCAATTTTTGATGAATAGTGAAACCACTAAGTGGTAATCAAGCAAACTGATTTTTCAGTTAAATGAAAGTCTACCACTAATGTGTATTGAATTTTGAAAATCCGACATACATGGTTGTCATTAAGAAGTAAAATGTGGTTCAATGAGATTATAATAATTTTTTGGTGAATAGTAACTTATTAAGTTCTTAATCGCGATTAGTGGTAATTAGGGTAGTTTAAGGTATAAATAATGCTTTAATAATAGGAAATGACCTAGACACATGTCCCAACCTTATTGGTTGTGTCATGGCCGACCAAGACAAGCCATGGGTCAACTTGGGGACCCCATGGAGACACTTTGGTTTGTAAATGACATAAATAACTTTTTATTAAATGTTAAAGTAAAAATGACACAAAAAAGAGATGTTTTACGAAAACAATTTTTATATGGGGTTATAAAGATCAGATTTTTGATTATAAATAGTCATTGGAAATCTGAAACGATTTCCTACATCATAGTATTTTTTTTATGATTTTTAGACATTAAATAAATTAACGTATTTATGACATAATAATGATGCAGCGATGACATCATTATTTGACGATTTAAAAAAAATGGAAAGAAAATTGTAAAATCTATGAACTACACATGGCAAAAACCAATTGGATGAGTGTATTTCGAACCCTTATCACCTTATCCACGAATTATATCAATATGGGACTTTTTAAAACCGAAACACATTTTCATATAAAGTAATATTTCTTTACTTTCCAAAAGTGCCCCTCCTCTCCTCTTATAAAAGGCCCACACCTCTACCTCATTTCACACACTCCTCAAGCCTTTGGCTCGGCCAAACCCCTACCCATTTACTCTCTCCACATCCCTCTCCTAATCCTAGAGGATTCCCTTTGGGCAGAATCCTTTCAAAAGAAGCCTTTAGGCTCAAATCAAAAGGAGTTACACTTTTAAAGGTAATTCATTCTCTCATGTTCATTTGTTTTATTTTGCTTCTCCAACCCCCTAAACTCTTTTTATTTACTTATTTTGTAACAACACCAGTATCTTAAATATACTAGGATGTTGTTACAAGATTTATTTGAGCTATACTCTCACACAACTACATCAAATGGTTAAAGAACATACGGTTTCTGTGTATGGCGAAATTTTGCCTCCCGAAATGATGATTGTTCAACACTCATTTAACACCTTCAAAGGTGGCCATTATGATGTCACTATTTTTATATATGATATATAATATGTTTATGTTTTCCTTAAGCTTCTGTTTTTTTCATTTTTGGCATACCTTTATGGTTTCCATTATGGGTAAACACGATATCTTCATTTTAGGAAGTGCGGACTACCGCCCCCTAAAAGTGATTTGATTCGTTAATACCATATGTGGGATGTGTAAAGGATAAAGTTAATGATGTTATATATGTTATTATACTGTAATTATAATATACTCTTATATCATTATGATTCCATTCCAGAAAATATTAAATAGAAATGGAAGTAGCGTTCATGCGTACGTACGGCTTACCGTCTCCATGAACGGTGCATTTCATTTCTTACCTCTAAATGATTATGTAATATTATAAATGCATGTATGTAATGGATATATATGACATATATGATATCTACATCATGAATACCATTCTGGATATAATGAACCTTTGACCAAATTAACAACATGTAAGTGTAATAAGTCTATTTTTTACTTAAGAACCAAATACCGACAAAATGAACGTTATTAACTTAACTGATTACATGATGTTCATAACATGGTATAAAAGGAATAATGAACTTGAAAAAGATTCATAAGCAAGTAGAGATTAACTCAAGTTTATTATTCAGGAGATTAAAGAACGGTCGGGTCAATTCGGATACGAGGTATGGGACTTCGTCTCAATCTCCTTTCGTTGAGGCATATTTTATTTTATACACAACTTTCTTTTATACGGTGTATAAACCCCTTTGACTTTTACGTTTATTCAAAAGAAATATTTTTTATACGAAGCGTTTACTAAACGACAAAAGGGAATGTTTTTGTCGTACGTATGCGGCGACAACGACTTCTCCGCCGTCGTGACCGTTATTTGAGTTTCGGCTTCCTCTACAAGCCATACCTTCTTTTTAAAAGAAAAATAAATACCATATTTTACTTTTCTTTTATTTTAGTATTGAAAATGGTTTTCATAATGTTTTTATATCAATGTGTTGTATTGATATCTCGTGATTGAAATGTGGAAATTTTATGTTTCCTTTATGCATGTTTTATGTGATATGATTATGTTATGGTTCTTGGGCATTATTATGAAGACGGGTGGTTCCGTGATAAACTAAGGGTGGGTGAGCCCGTTATAGCTCTCCAATGCATTGGGTAACGCGAAGGAGTGAAATGTTAAGGTTTCTCCGAAGAGATTTTAGGGAATATACTTTGATGGGTATTCCAAACGTAACCAAGAGGGTTACTCCCTACGTAAGAATGTTATGAATGCCTCAAGTTACCTTTATGTCTTATGATTTCTATGATTTATTCATGATTTTATGAGGTATGTTAAAGTGCCTATGTTTTATGGGTAAAGTATGATTTCATTCTTATGTATATATGAACTCATGTTTCCTTTCCATGTTTTTTTTACCCATACTGAGTTTTTATGCTCATCCCAAGTTTTTGAAATGTTTTTCACAGGTCAAGGGAAAGGTACATGATAAGATGATAGAGTCAAGGATGTGTCAAGAAATAATCCATGTTTTATTTTAAATGTGTTTCCATTGATGGTAATGAAGAATACTATCTTTATGTAACCACTTTGTTTATATGTGGAATGTAATGCATGTTTTATGATCTAATTCTCTAAAACTCTAAACCTGAAAAGATCCTCAATGTGTAATCTTGTAATAACTCAAGATTAAGTAAGGTTTACGGCTGGGGCCTTAAATCCTCCCTTGCCACCAACTCCCGTAGAACAAGGCCTTACGAATCTAATAGTTTTCTCATCCTCACTCTATCTAGGAGGGTAGAATTCACAGCTATGGAAGAATTATAGGATCACCCCTGACTATCGTGCACCTCCAAACGGATCTCAATGAACAAAACCATGAGATGCCACTCACCACTAGCCCCCCGCACTGCATGTATCTATGTTCTCATACTCAATGCATTAGTAACTGTGTTACCCTTACCAGGTGTATAGGCAAGCTCAAAGTCGAAGGACTGAAGTTATTCAACCCACCTTCGCTGTCTCAAATTCAGTTCACACTGGGTAAAGATATATTTGATACTTTTTAGATCTCTAAACACCACAATATTTTCTCCCAATAGATAATTTCACCAACAGCATAACGCATTAACAACTATAGCCAACTCGAGATCATGCATCAGGTAATTCCAATCATGTGGCCTCAACTGACGAGACCCGTATACAACTACTCGATCGCCCTGCATCAACATTGCTCCTAGACTAATACCAGATGCATCATAGTAAACTGTATAGATCTTTCCTTGATCTAGAAGTATCAGGACTGCTGCTGATGTAAACCTTCCCTTCATATCCGGAAAGGTTGTCTCTCAAGCTTCTGACCAATCGAACTTCACACCCTTCTTAGTCAAACCGTCAAGGACACTGCTAATCGGGAGAGGTCCTGTACAAAGTGCCTATAGTAACCAGCCATCCCCAAGAAACTTCGTATTTAAAAAATGTTCTTAGGTAGCTCCCAGGAAACTACTTCTCTCACTTTATCTGGGTCTACCGCTACTCTTGCATCTGAGATGATATGACCCAAGAAGTGAATCTGGTCCATCCAAACGTGGCACCTTGAGAGCTTAGCATATAGATGATACTCTCTCAGTGCACTCAGAAAGATCTCAATATGGGTAGCATGGTCATTTCGATTGTGAGAGTACACCAAGATATTTTCCAAGAAGTCTACCACAAAAGAATCCAAATAAGGGTGGAACACACAATTTATCTGAGCCATGAAAATTGCTGGCGCGTTCGTGAGTCCGAATGGCATGACCAAAAACTTATATAGAATATAACTGCTCTGAAAAACTGTAAGTAGTATATCTGATGGTCTAACATGTAACTGATGATATACGGATCTCAAGTCAATCTACTAGAAACCTCATTCTCCTCGAAGTTGATCAAAAAATCATCAATCCATGGTAAGGGATATTAGTTATTGACCGTCAACTGGTTTAGATTCTGATAATCAACCCAAAGTCAGAGGGTATTGTCCGCCTTCTTAGCAAACAGGACTGGCGAACCCCAAGGATAAGTACTGGGTATTATGAAACCCTTTTTCCTGAAACTCCTCCAACTGCCTCTTGAGCTCCTAGAACTCTGGTGTAGCCATCCTATAAGGAGTAATGGACACTGGTTCTGCTCCTGGCACAAGATCAATAAAGAAATCCACCTCTTTCTTTGGAGGTAGACCTGAAACTTTCTTCGGGAAGACATCCCTGAAATGATCAAATACTAGAGGTAAATCTTTCTGAAATGTTCCCTAGTCATTTAGATATAAGCTCGCAATTTGGGACATCACTCCACCTCACCCACGATGCTCGGGTCTAGCTCGGATTGCTTGTACAACCCATTCTCCCTTGTATAGAAAATCTCTGCCCTCTGGTTACGTGAAACTCACCATGCAATGATAGCAATATACAAAGGCGCGAAAGGGTACCAACCAGTCCATACTAAGAATGAAATAAAAGATCATTATCTCTAAGACATAGAGATCCCATAGAAAGTGACACCCACCAACCTCTAGGGGAACTCCCTGCACTGACGTACACCAGCCGTTCTAATCCCCAACGGGGTGTCTAGAATCATAAAATCAGAAGAAGAAGAAGAAGAAACATAGATCCCAAGGCCCTCCAAAATGGGCACAAATATAAATCTATGTGTATCACCAATATCAAAAAAGTAATGAAGACAAAACTGAAGCTACTACAATAGTACCTCTGACAGTAGAAGGTTAGGGATCCTTCTCCTGTTGGGGTTGTTCCACTACATATGCCGGCCTAGTGTCATACCCCTACAACACAGCCTGGATACCCTGAGCTGACCCACCCTACTGTCACTGAGATCGTGGTGTCCGGATACCATGGCCAGGACCACCACCTCAACCTAAATTCCCTGACAAATCCCAATTCCCATACTGGAAAGAAGCTTTGGGACCTACTCCTTCACGTGGAGTCTGCATAGAACCCATCTCACTAGCCATTAATGGAAACTCCCTACAAAAGTGCAGAAGATAACCCATCTGTCCTCAATCTTTGAACTCCACTGGGTCACGTGGACACTAAGGCCTCTTGTGCCCCTCTTTACTGCACTGGTAGCACCTCACCTAGCTACATAGAGATTTCTGGTGACTAGTATAGCCACCATGAAAGAAATGCATCTGCCTCTTCCTCTTACAGGTAGAAATAGTACCAGAAACTGATGTGGAACTGCCCTGGACTGCACCACTATCCTCCCACAGGTTCTTCTTAGTAATCAGTGCCTGGTTCAAAATATCATGCAATGTAGGAAACCTAAAAACGTTTACCAGTGCTCAGATGTCATATCAAAGACCATACCCAAAGCGTCGAGCCCTCAACGTCTCATCACCCACCATAACAGGTGAAAAGCGTTGTAACTCGGTGATGTGGGAAAAATAGTCCATCACTGACATGGCGCTCTGTTGCAGATTCATGAACTCTCGAGCTCGATATGCCCTCAGTGTCTCTGGGAAGAAAAATTCATAGAACACTGCCTAGAAATCTTCCCATGCCATGTCTCGGTGATTTTTTGGTATGGGTGGTAACATCCCACCACCTCTTGGACGAATCACACAGCATGTATGTAACGATCTTGACCCTCCACCCAGGAGGCATCTCCAGATGCTTGAAAATTGTGTTCATAAAACCCAACAAAGATTCCATAGCCTGCGGTCTGCCATCCCCTAAAAACGTAGGAGTATGCTGCTATGGGGATATACGTGGCATCTCTTCCATAGATGTGGTAGCCAGCAGTGCTTCATGGAAGGTCTGCATAAACCGCAAGAAGCCTTCACGAAAATCCACCTCCATGCCAATGTCTGGTATAATGTTTGGTGTCGCATCTGTCTCTACTGGAGGATCCATCGGTAGCTCGTGTCCTACCATCTCTGGAGTATACTCGTTGTCGCTCTCCTGGTGAACAACTCGAGGTCATCTCGGCAGAATGACTCTACAAGGTCAAACAAATGCCTTAGATCAAGATTATCATGGAATGAAAATGAGGAGTTTAAGAAGGGAACTGGAGAAAGAAAACATTCATGTTTTTACAAAACAAGACTACAAAGCATGTATAATAACTACACGGCATGTTCCCTTCAGTCGTTCACATGGACGTGTACTCTGCCAGCACGAGTCGTGTAACACCCCAAAAACATGGTGTGTAGTCCACACACATGGCATGTACTTGAATTTTCTTCCCCTGCCCGATTCCTTCTAGATGGCTTAGCCACATGGATCTCTATTAAATGAGACTACAGGGTGTTTACAATAGCTACTCGGCGTGTACTAGACGAGCTTCACCGACCTGTGTTTTCTGTTACATGGCTGGGTACACGGCTCAGACTATACGGCATGTTCCATATGGACACAGTGTGTACTGCTTAGATTCCAAATGCATGTGTTGTTAGTGACATGGTCAGGTACTTGGAAGAATCTACATGGTGTGTTACACCAGCACACGGCGTGTACACCACCCAGTTTTTTCTAGCCACACGACCAAGTCCACACAGCCTCCCACCGGTCAAGACTACATAGCGTTTCCCTCAGGTACACGGCGTGTTTACGAAGGGGTAACACTTACCCATGTTTGTTAGTTACACGGCTGCATCCCCAGGTAAAACTACACGGTGTGGTTTTCATTGACACGATGTGTATATGGTCAGATTTCTATACCCATGTTGTTAATTACACGGCGGACATAGGTTCAACATAACACAGCATGTATAATAACTACACGGCGTGTGCCATCAAAGTTTCATTATACCATGTTTCCACCTACACATACTATGACACGGGTAGAAACTACCCGGTGTGTACATATGGTACACGACATGTACTTAAATTTTTTTCTTTTTCTTCTCGAACAGAAGAGTAAACAGCGTATAATAATAATTACATGGTGTGTCTTCTGGGTTTTTTCAGACACTAAGCCTCAGAAACTACTCCAGAGCCCAGAAAAACACTGAAACCAACACCAAAGTTCCAAATTCTGATCTGTGAGGGCTCATACTCCCCGCAAACCACATATTGGAATCTTATTCATGTTATAACAAAGTAAGCAAGTTGATTATCAACCAATTTTTAGTTTATGAGGGCCCATACTCCTCAAAAAAATGTTTGGAATTAATTCACAAAACCTTACATAACAATACCCTTTGAAATATCAGGTATTTATCAAGGCATCTATCACAACAGAATGAATTTTCTAGCATGACATTTATCACAACAACATGAAATTTATAATAAACCTATTTGGCATGGAAAATATGCATGGCATGTGATTCTAACATGTGCCTAAATGATGCATGAGATGGCATACCCTCATGTCATCAGGTTGCAACTCAATAAAACCCAGGTATAAAATATAAACAGAACATAAAAAGTGTGTCACCCAATGGTGAAAATAAAATAAACTGTAAAATTTAAAAATTAGAAAAATTGCAACATGAGGTAAATTGGCTTTTCCCTGTACATAAGTTAGCTACTCCTGGGAACAGCTTATTACCAAGTACCTATTTTGTCTTATCTCTGACTATAGGCTCCCACCAGTTAGTCAAAGAAAAGAAATCCTCTAATATTACTTCATAACATCCCGGATCTGGGTGACACTCAATGGGTGCCCAAACCCGGTTGGTCACATGACCTCAAGTGTATTTCCACAAACGCTAGAGGCTGCTGACTAGTAGCAAGTGCCTAGGTCTGATAGTGGGGAAACTATGCCCTCATTTGTCAAAGTGTAGCACAGTGGAAATAAATATAGTCATACAAAAGAGGATGCAGTAAACAATAACCAACTGAAATGGATAACTGTACAGGAGTAAAATATAACAATAGTCATATATATATGATAATGGATTATGTCTCTATGTTTAGGAAATCATCCAAAACAGGATACACTACATTCTAGAATAATCCAATATAAAGTACAAGTACAGTAAAGGAAAACAAAATTTTGAAGTAAGAATTTAGTCGCATCATGAGCCTAAGCTCGGTCCCATGTTCTCCCACTCCACAATAATCAAGTACCGGTAAAGGGAATCTTTTTCTTATCAACACCTACAGAAATATAATCTGTTTGGGCTAAAGACATGACCCAAACCGGGTGTGAGAAACAAATCCTAGTAGGCAATGACAAAAGGCTCATGCCCAACTGTCAGTGTACAGTAATAAAATCTAGTATATTAGGCAGTACTCAAAAATAACTATCTCTACCAATAACATTGCAATTTTATTAATTATTTTCAATCCCAAGCTTGTGCTTTAGCTTGGGAGGTACAACATAATAAATCATCACAGTGAATATACAATGTAAATGTTGTCTGCATACATGAAAATACTTACCCTCAGGTAATAAGAATCAAAACCCACAGGTGACTACCCACAGGAATAACGAATATTTCTCACAGGCATATGAGGTTTCTCCAACAGGCACAGAAACTACTTCCCATAGGAATGAGAAAAGTTTCCTGCAGGCTAAGAGAAACACTGCCCTCAGGATAACAAAGTAACTAGGCCAAGTCCAACACATAAGCAATAAATTTATACAAAATTCCTCTCAAGGCAATTCAAATCATGCAAAAAATCACGGTATACCCACAGGTATCCAGGAAAAATGGCTAAACAAGGGAAACACACCCACGACGTAACACTGGATCCAAGAAATGATCCCAATAAACAATTCATATTTATCATTAGATTATCTATGCAGTTCTAGATATCTAAACAGCCAAGGCCTTAGCCATATGACACCCTAAACATGGGCACGTAGCACAATGGTACACAAAAACACTCAACAATTTGAATTAAACACCCAACCACCTACCTCAATCTCCACTGATCAATATATGTGAACGACGCCTCCTGAATAAACCAAGAATGGCATAGATATGGGATAAGAGATTTTCTGCTAATATGTAATTAACTTCCCCTCAGGAAAGAATTGGTAATAATGGCTCAAGGGGAAGGAAGGTCTTACTGCATGTTTCAAAAAGATCAACGGTGGAAGAAACAGATTCCCAGTGTGCGATTGGGAGCTCCTACAAGCTCCGACCTCTCCCCCGAGCTCCAAATGCGTCCACTGCCTCCTCTTCCAAATGAGGATTCTACTTCCCATTTTAAGCAGAAAAAAAACTACATGGCATGTACTCTAAAGTACATGGGATGTACTTTTCATCATTTAACTATTCCCTGGCAGCTACTTTTCACTACCACACTGTTCATCTGTAGACATGAGTGCATGGTGTGTATTTCTAAATACAGACCGTGTACTATTGATCAGCTGGAAGCTATTCCCATCGCCTTAATGTTCACCTTTCGGCTGATTACAGGGTGTGTAAATACCAAGTACAAGTGTGTAGCCAGTTTTTACAACCTTCATCGTCGATAAGCCTATGCACCCTGTGTACTCATCCAACTCGGTGAGAGTACATGACATGTTGAAAAGTACAAAGCATGTACACACAAAATTTGGGATATTCTCCCAATTTCCTTTTTTCTCAAAAACAATTAAGGAAAAAATGAAAAGAAGAAACTTGTTCCTCAAGAATAAGAACTGGGTTCTTATAGATGATGTTGACTTATTGAGGATGTTTATAATTTATTTGAAATGTATATAGATAATTTATTGAATGAAATTATTTTGGTGAATTTGGTAATGTAGTATAGTATACTTGGATGTAAAACATTTTTTAGATGATACATAAGATATTCATTCAGATATATAGTTTTTTAGAATGCATAAAAAGATACATGAAGTATATAAAAGTTATATACTAACGTGAGAACTAAAATGCACCCAAGTTAATATCTTATAAGGATATGTAAGATATTTCTAGGAATAAAGAATATTATTTGATCATATGGACGATATATCTTTGAGTGTAAGAATTTGTAGAAAATATATGGTCTTACAATGGTATGTAAGATATTCTGTGTGTAAAAAATGTTTTCAAAGAAAATATAATACATTCTAGATGGTACAAAAGGTATTGTGAATTGAGTTATGGAAAATTATAATACATTATGTGATTCATAATATATTCAATATGAAAAAGAATATATTATATGTCATGAATGATATTTGTTTGATAATACATAAAATTCTCAATAGAGTATGGAATATGTTTTTGGAGCCATTTTATGTTATTTTGGAGATTTTACAGGTGGTATATAATATATTTTATTTTTATTTAATATTTAATAGTTTGGAAGAAGTGATATTGTTGGATAATTATGATGTATTTATTTACTATTATTCAAGTGAAACAATCACAATCTGGTGATTGATCCATGATTAATTCCAAGTCATAGATTAATTAATGATGATGACTAAATAGATCAATGGCTGATTATGTGTGGATATTCAAATAAAAATATTTGAAATCATTAATTGAGATCAAAGATAAATAAATTACTATGAGAGTATATAGAAATATGTGGAGAAGAAAAATATGGGAATTTTGGGAAATGATTTAATATTGAGTCTATGATTTGTGATTTATTGTATCCTTGGGTATATCATTCTCATCAATATATTGATGAAGAGAAATATATTATGTTGTAGAATATTATGAAGGATTTAAAAATATTTTCTATTAATGTTCTATTTTCTTGTACCACTTAATTGACATTCATGGTTCTAGTTTAGATTATCATTATGAACCCTTGAGATTCAGTATAAAAAAATAAAGAGGTTTACGAATAATTTCAATATTTTTGTATCATGAGATAATTAATATTATGAATCATGATAAACATGATTAAATATTGGTCTCAAACTATTATTGGACCTAGAAAGAAGTATTAATCCACGTAGAGGTAAACCATTGAAAAATCTAAGTTTGCCTTTCATTTCTCCATTTTAGATGAATATGGATGAGAGTGAGAGTTAAAAATGAGTTGATCAATATTTTAAACAATCATTGTGGTTAATTTCAATTATGAAATTTTAAAATGAGTATAATTGATTCAACCCCACTGCTCAATGAGAGATCACCACTTATATAGAAACTTTAAATGACATGAATAGACATTTTATTGGATAAGACTATGGGGGTATTATAATCTCACAAAGTATATTTTTCCAATATTAAAAAAAATTATAAATTTATAAGTGTTCATAGAATATTTCCCAACAAAAATACCAATTACCCCTTTTATTTATGTGAACAATTAAGACCATTTATTCATTGAGAACATCTATAAGAGGTTCTCTATATTATCCTATATTGATTATTTATGTTCTAGTATAAATCCAAATAGATAGATACTATGGTATTTATAACCATCTAGTGAAGAATTATGTGTTTTGAAGTTGGGATTGGTCCCATGAGTGGTAATTCAAGCATATCCTTATAAGGGGAATAAAAAATCAAACAGTTCAATTCCATTTAATGAGATATGTTGTACATTATTATATTTTTTTTATATGGAACATAGTAGTTCATTAAAAGGTTTTTCCATAGGGACATGTGGTTTTCCTTTTAAGGTCATAAATTAAAGAACAATAATGTTGAATAGAATAATGTAACATAATTGGGACACATTATAATCAATTTAAAGTCATATTAAATGGATTAGTGGAAGAAAATTACGTCAAAAACGTTTATCATTGGATTAGTGAATGGAAGACTCTTTCTGGTTGAGGCATAAACTATGTTGGAGACCTATTTGTAATTATCTCTTATATATTGGTGACTAAATGTGAAGGAATGGTGATTTAAATCATGAGTTATGAGAAATAGTGGGTGAAATATTAAGAATTGTTCCTTATTGGAAGCTCGTTGTACCTTTAGATAATTATTAATACAATAGGAGGATGTCCTGATGCTTGAGAGTTATAGGGACAATTTTGGATTCTTTAGGATGAGTGTCCTGAGGAAAGATAAATCTAATAGTTCCTATAAAAATGATATCCTTGTTATCATGGGGATATATAATTAATTATACCTGGGTACCTCATTGATTAGAGAGGATAACCAATGGATTAACTATTATCAATATAACACATGTTTTAAAGGGATCAAGTGAGTATGTATAATGACCCAGTCAAGTATATCTGGATTTCATGGAGGAGGTGTGGATTGATTTTTTCTTTTATAGTCATTCATTTGGTGAAATAGTTATGATAATATATTTTAGACCATTTAGGAGGTTTACGTATCATGTAAATAATTTTTCAAGAAAATGCATAGCTAAGGTCAAATATTATACAAATATAAACCATTTATAAATGACAACACATACATCAAAAAGCCTCCATTTTTCATGATATTAGTAAATCACAATAATATATTGTGTCCGAAAAGGTTATAAAGGTTTAAGGACATCCACATATTATGTTTCTTATTATGGTAATCCATTTGAAAATATTAATGTGTGAGAGAGAGGAACACCATAAAGGTAGTGCATATACTAGGTCATATAATTCTTATGTTTAGGAAAATTTCACATTAAAAACTTATGTGGTAGGTCCCATCCTTTTTAAAACGTATATTAAAAGTCTACATAAAGAAATTCTCCTTAAAACCATTTGAGTTGAATACAGTTTTGGTATATGACGTGATTTATATGGATTCATGCTCTAAAATTTTTAACCTCTAAACATTTATGTCAATAGGTGTATTTATTGACATATTCTAAAGGTTGGTAGGACATGAAATATGAATCTTTTTAGAGTATAATAGATTATATGATATAATACGACATTCACCATGCGATTGAAAATTATAAGTCATCTATATAATATTTTGATGGTTGTAATAAAACACCACTTTTACATTAAAAATAGTGTGGTAACTACATACATTATTAGAAACTGTATGATAAAACCACCATCAATATAAAAAATGACAGAACCACATAAGTTGAATGTAACTACCAAGGGGTCACCACCTCACCTTCATAAATGATAATGGGAACAAAAATATAGCATCAATAGACTACAACAGATGGTTCTTCACAGCAAAATATTCATGTTAGTAGATCATATAATTTCTAGAAATCATTTAATTTATATGTGACATTATAATATCAGAAAAAAAATCCTTCTTAACTTATTCTATGTTTTATACCTTCCCTCTTATTTTCATTAAATCTTCTTCAAAAAGTGTTTATCACGTTTTCAAGCTTCAAAAAATTCCCAAACACTATGATTTGGATCTAATAAGTATAAAGATGATTAATTTAATATAAATACAATTCTTACACATGAATTTACTAGGATCTAAATAAGTATGAAATTGAAAGGTTACTACTAACCATATAAATATTGCATCTTAAGGGGGGCCACAATAATACAATAAAAGAATGAGAAAAAATATCCCTTCACAAATAAAATACACATCATGCGGATGGTTCACCACGATATAAAATAACATCACATAATAGCCTCATGATATCTTCATAAATCAGGAAACCGCATAACTTCTACAAACCACACCCCGCTTTGATATTTTTATGTTGATATTTTCCAATCCCACGGTACTTATACAGACCTTATTTCACTTATGTTTTATAACAAATTCCTTGGCTAAAAAATACATTATTTTATTATATTAATTCAATTTAAAAAAGGCATATCTTTTGGGATTAGATAATTTATTTCTTATAAAATGGTACTCAGACATGTTGCTCAATAATATAAATTATGATTGATGTTATTGGTTAGTTTTCATCATTTTAGAAAACAAAGGCTTGTGTAACTAAAGAAAAATCTATTCTTAGAGATAGGGAAATAATGCTTAGATCTACCCATCTTTAGTGAGTATGGAACTTTTTGGTTTTTTGTTATTAGTAGATGCACAGATCCCCTAGATGGTCTTTGACCACAACATTCTTGAACATTGTACCACTCATGATTTTAGCATCACTCAGGCCAATGTTTCCTCGATAAGAAATTTTATAAAGAGTATAATTCCATAGAAGGGATCATCCTTTAGTACATTTCATTTACATTGGATAATGAAATGTGAACCCTACACCTTTAAATATATAGTTATACACCCATCCATTGGTAACACAACATTGGTCAATGAAAAATGTGGATTTCATGTTGGATCCCCACTCTAGAGTCATCTTTGGGATAGACTAGGGATAAAAAAGTTGGACTGATCAAAATTGTGAGGTATTTTAGTTAGAACATAGGGTTATATGATTATATGAAGTGGTATGGGTCTCATAATATTGGTAGATATGTAAAATTAATTCTCCACCCATCTTCACATAGGAATACATAGAGTGGACTCCCACATAATGGATAAAAAATAGGGATCGTGAGGGATTTTGCAGAGAACTACCGCCAAACATGCATCAATATCACATTCCCAAACATGGGATGAGTTATTAATTAAATAAAAGAGATAATTATTTGAGGTAATAATTATATATAGTTTCCAATCCCATAATTCATAGTGTTCTTTAAGACCATATTATCTAGAATTGGATGTGTGTTTATATAATGAGTGAGCTTAGCAGTTGTTTCTCATAGTTAACTTGAAACTATTTTTAGTAGATTTATTTAACATGTTCATCTATGGATACCATATCATAAAGTAACATAGTGGTATGAGACCATATACACTCATGATGTTTTCATAACTAGAAAATCATAAATGGATCAACCTGGACATATCGGTATTGGTCAAACTACAAAGCATTGTATACTACATCAGTAGGAGGATTCCCCATTCATATTTTCATATTTTTATAAATCTATATTGAATCTCTCATGGTATATTACATTTTTATTAATAAAAATACCATACTAGGATCATGTTTTTTATTATACATATAATTTTTTACATGGTTAAAATGGTTTCATTGACTGAACGTGATATTTATGATATGTTAAATTTTTATAATACTTTTTTCTTCACACAATATAGATACCCAACTAGTGTAGTCATGAAAAATTCCATTGGATGACATGAATTATGATAATTTTTCATAAAATTAATGGAGTGAATGATGGTGGTGAGAATTTATATAAATACATCCTTTGAGGCTTTTTTACCCTCAAATGTTTCCTTCTCAATTCATTACATTGTGAGGATATTTCCATACCCTTTTCATAGTATCTCAATTTTGTAAAATTTTATGATCTCAAATTCATTTTTTTAATGATTTCATGTGATTACATGAACATGTGGGTTACCTATCCACTAAACAGTGCTGTAATTATGTAACTTTTTTATTACAGTGAATAATGTATCATTTTATACTATGATGGAATATCAAAAGTCTTCATGGTAAAAGAAAATGAAAAAAATTTCCTCAAGGTAAGGCAGAATATGAGCTCTAATACAGAGTGAGAACATGAAAGAGGAATTAACCAGAAAATTCTCTGGTAATTGGGATTGTTCATAAGTAGTTTATGCAAGTAGACTCATACCCATGTATCAATAGAGAAACTATGAAACCCATCATACCCTATAATTATTAGTTATAATGATTATGGAAGTAATGGTTTTAATGGAGTATATTAACTCTAAAAATGTTGGTATATTATTATATACTAATATAGGATATCGTTTTGACAAATACGTATCTTACCACAACACCCCTCAACATTGTCTTTGAGAATTATCTTCATATATTCTGATCATATATTAATGAATTTGATTCAATATTTTATTACACTATTAGATAAGGATTCTATTCACATTGAATACATGGACTAATGATTGCTAAAACATCCAATGATAATGATTATTATGGTGATGATAATAATGCTAATAATAATGAAACCCTACTAGAAAGGAACACTACCAAGGAGGTAAATACTATGTAGATATATTCTTCTTTAGAGGTAATTTCTATCCCAATTTAACATTTAAATATTTATCAATACTTCCCATAGTCTTTTTTTATCATTTATATAAATATTGGATTTATTTATTTCTCATTAGTTTTTTTTAATACTCCCTTGGGGTGTGGTAGTTAGACCTTCTAGAAGATTGATTAGTGAGGTATATGAGATCATATCTAATACTCACATGAAACATCTAAAAACGATTTAATTTTCCCCCTAAAGGTGTTTTAATTATTATAGATAATGGTCACTTGAAAAGAATAAATATTTAGGGGATATCTATTAATGGGTATAGTAAAATATATTAGAATTTTTATATACTCTCTATATATTAGTTAAATATGGATATGTACATCCATTTTCAAGTTTTTTAATTGCCATTTAATAAAACAATTATGTATCATCTAATATTATTCAGGATTGGGAGTGTTAATTTCCTATGTAAACCTAATCCCCTCCCATAAAGGGGAGATTCTAATAATTTCTATGATTAGTGATGTCTAAGAGGGGATAAAATTGGGCCTTGGCCTAAATGTATTAGATGATATACTAAACTAACTAATACAACTAGATGAATTCATAATAGATTATGAAGATTTATTTAAATAACTGAAATTAGTATTCAATGTAGTTAATTCATTTTTTGGACAAAGTTATATATCATAAAAAATTTTAGGGTTAACATTAATTCCCTTTTAAAATACATACTAATAATAATCAACATTACATGTTCCAAGTCCTTATTGAGATCATTCAAATAGTATGTGTAAAAGGAGTGTATCATGGTTCTATGCCTCCATAAGAGTAAATTGAACTATTAGTAATGTTTGTGACTACCAAAGTTCATCCACAAGGGTAGATTCTAGGGTGCCTCCAAATGGAACTGGATGATGATTTAGTAGTGGTGATAGATGTTTTTACCACTAACAAGTGATGGAAAATATTGGAAATACCTACTTTAAATCATTTTATTTACATACTAAATTATAATTTTTAAATTTATTATAATAGTCACATCCTTAAAATTTAAATTCAAATGACTACCACTCTAAAATATCAATCACTGAAAGTAATATATGAAAAGGAAGGTAAGTCACAATATTTTTTAGGGATTAATAAGTTAATGTGTTCATTTAGTGATCTTTATCTAGAGTATCTCTGATTCATTATGAAGTAATCTTCCATAGATACATATTCATCCACATTTTAGAAAACATTTCATAAATGAGTGTGGAAAATAATTTGAATGAATGTTAATGGGACCACTTTAAATTATCATTATTTAAAACAATATAATATATATAATATGTTCACCACAATAATATAATATTTATTTAATTACCTCACCATTTAAAATGAGGTGAAAAAAATCTTGTACATGAGAAAGTAAATGAATTTGTTACAATTTAATTTCTTTAATTCTGAATTAGAAGCTCACTCTTGAAATAAGTAGGCTACTACACTTTTTAAAAGATCCAAACATCTCAATATGGTGATGAAACCTAAATGTTTTATTGAAGAGTAAATAATATTAGTAAAACTCTTCTATTAATCATTATCCACGACTGATGGAATAATGGTATAGAAGTAATGATTTCTTGAAAAAACTAGTAAAGAGGAATAAGTTGTTGTTGTAATGGTAAAATGTTATGCTTTTTAAAATCGGATAAAGCTACATAATTTTTCAAAAATTTATCATGATAATGATTAATCTAGGTGGCCCCTTGTTCAACTCTAGGTGTTAGTGGGTTGTTCCCTATAGTTCATGAAAATATCATTTTATTTTATTTTATTTTATAGATTAGGAGAGAGAGGCACCAAATTGTAGATTATTATCCCACATTTGATCATATTTAATAATAAGTAATATTTTCCCTAAAGCTATTTCTAATTCCATAAATTTATATCATGATGAATACTAAATCTTAGAAACTCCTCAAAATATCATGATGAGTAACAAAAATGTTTTTAAACACATTTAAAAATTTATAAAGGATAGACTTCTTTTTAATCATAATATAAAATACCTTAGTTCATGATAAAATTTTCAAATCAAATTGTTTTATTTAATTCATGTGATCACATATGGGTATTTTCATGTTAGATATATAGCATGTGTGACATAATTATGTTGAGTATGGCATGTTAGATAAAAGGTTGAAGGGGTGTAATTTTCTATGCGACTTATTCTATTACATGGATATAATTGATCATGATACATAATATAAAAGAAATAAACATAATCCAAGGAAAGACCATTTTTTATATAATAGAGTGAATGATTCAGTAAAATAAAAAAGATGAATGTGGTTTGAGTGGGTGATTATACACTCATTGAAGGTAAAAATACCAATAAATTATATCATTTTTTATTTTAAACAAGTAATCTGAATTAAAATCCATAAGTATATGAAGATCTTTTTACCTTCACCTTGAATTTTAGGCTTTGTAAACATAACCTAACCGTAATAAATTTAAATTTTTGGTCTCCATCAGATTTGTGTCACATTATTTTCAATGATATGTATTTTTTATAATAAATGAATGAAAAAATTATTAGGTTGTGGAGACTCACACTCTAACTATATTTACCTTTATTACTTTTTTTACTTGATGATTATCACCTATCTTTCATTGGTTAATATAATTTATTGTATGTCATACCCAATAAGGTTGTTGTTTAAGAATATAAATTATTGAAAAAGAGTGTTTGGAGTGTATGGTTGTACCACTTTGACCTAATGTGCTATATATTAATATCATAAGAGTTAGACCAAAAAGTGGTGAGGTAATCATTACAATGAAAAGGGAAAGGATATCCTGGCATGAAAGAATATTCCATCACTTTTATAGAAATCCTTGAAGGGGGTGAAATGTGTATTTAATTAATTTTTTAGTGTTTTTTAATATAGTAATTTCTATAATTTAATAAATATTCTTTCCATTTTGGGATTGTTTAAATTATTTTTACTTATATGGTAAGATATTTTGAATATCATAAGAATAAAAAAAAGGTTATAAATTTAGGAGAAACAAGAGACTGCATGACATGACATGAAGAGTCATAGAATGAAACTAAAATATTAGTGTCAGAAGTCAACATCATCTAGAGAAAAAGTAGACAGAAGAATATGTAGGAATCCAATTACATGCTTTATAAACAAGACATGATATGAGTGTATCGAGAGAAGCATTTCCCCAGACTTCTGTGAAATATATAACCATGGCATGTGACATTACACACTTTTTAAAAAAATAAATGAAATGAGTTTTTTGGGAGATACATATTTGAGGGAGGCCAGTAATACAAAAATACACACACCATGTAAATATTACATGATGTGATACCATCAGAATGTAAATATTATATCTTCTAGTATGAAGTTTTTTTGTGGGAATACCTATTTTAAGGCCCTTGAAAAACACATGACCACTTTTTGACTCATTATAATGACAATGAATTCGGAATGACTCTCAGGGGAGTCTATAAATATAGGGCTTAGTTGTCTCACAAAATAATATGAGGGACACCGAATTCTAGTGGTATAAGTTGAACTACTACATGGTCCTCCACCTCTTTTTCTCTAGTTATCATTATGATTTATTTGTCTGTCTTCCTTCCTTGTTACTATATTTACACTAGCATGAGGGTTTCAACATTTTTTGTTCTAGGGTTATGTATTAAATGGGGTAAGGTTCCATTGTGATTTATTTATTTCTTATTTTTCCATGTAGTTGATTTTCTGAAATTCATTTATAAAAATTTAATTTCATTATTATAATATTCATGGAAATTGAATTGAATCAAATAGGAATTTTTTTAATTGAATAACTTGTTACCCTAAATTAGGTTGGACAATTTTTTCTTTATGTGTTCCCAGGTTTAAAAAACATACTTACAAAAACTCAATTTGTTAGATCCCAAAATTACAGGAGAAAGGTAAATATAGGATTACTAGATTGAAAATATGATACCATGACTATTGGATCCATCTTTCTTAAAATTTGACTAAAAAAATTGATTAATAAATTTATTTTTATTTTCACCAAAACCCTACAACTAAAAAACTTGCATTGCATTTAAATATTATTTCAAACCTAAAATTCTACTACACTTTTAATTCTTTTTTTTTTCTAAAAATAGTTTTTAAAACCCAAGCGGCCCCCTGCATTTCATATCCACTTTCATCAAACCAAGTTAAATTACATAATTATTTTAAAATTACCTAATAAACCTAATTTTATTGTCTATGTGGGATTGATCTTTACCTTCTCCAGTATTAATTTTAATTAAATCTATATCACTAGTATGATTTTTATAAATTTTTATTTTTATTAGACCCTAAGGAAATAATTATCACCTTGGTCCCATGAAAACTAGTGAAATTAACAGAGATGGTTACAAGTAAGTTTTTCGATTTCTATAAAATAAATTCTTTTTTATGTTTCTTTCAATTTAATTGTTTATATTTGTGTGTTCAGGCTATGTATTTTATATATTTATTTCCAAATGAACAATCACAACCTGCGCACAAAATGTAAATGGGTTTTTGACTAAATATTGAACTGGAGGAAATATTATGGAAGATAAAGGAAGATAAATTCTTTTACAATGCCCAAAATTATAATTTTCCTACTAGTATTGTGTCTCAATGAGTTTTAGGGATTGGTACACTCACAAACTATTGGTTTTCATCAAACAAAAGATTTTAATTGTTGTTCCCAAGTAGGATTGAGGCCACTAAGAGGGGTGTGATTCAGTGATTCCTATTTTTTATACTATGGTTTATTTACCCTTTAAAAAATATTCTTAACCTCTAAAACATTTTATAGTTATGAACAACTCAAATATAACTGAAAACTTCCCCTTTCATATGCAATAAATATAAATAGAATGCATCACATTATATTTAAAAGGTTCGGTAAAAATACCTACTCCTTACTATATTGGATAGTCCCAACAACATGGATTATTTTAATATATTCATTTTGTAATACAGTATAATAGGAAAAAAATCTATAATACCAGAAGAAGCATTCCTTCTATTGTTGTTTATACCCCTCAACTATCTTCTCTATTATCCATATCCCATAGAAAAGCCTTTTTGCAATGGGTATGTATCCACACTTACAAGCTTCAAATTTCTTCTTCATTTTTGATTCACTTTAGAAATTATCCACTTCATACATAAGTAATATGAGTAAAACATTTCCTATTTATTCCCTTCAAGAACTTCAAAAATTCACCAAGGAACTTGTTGTCCATGAAACGTCTTCCAGATCACCATTTAGGAATAATTCCTTACTAGTGTTTGTTTGATCTTCCTAGTATGGAAACCTCAATACAGTGGTATTTATCAAATGGTTTGTCTAATATGATTCTGTTTTTTCAAATCATTCTTCAATTAATAAGAACTGATTCAGAAACTCAAAATTTTGTGTTCGATGGAACTCGGTCTGATGAACTTGGATACAATGGAAGTCATTTTGATCCATAGTCTAGATTGATTCTCCTTTTTAACTTCCTTATACAATAGATCAACAAATAAATTTTTATCTAAAAATAATGTGTCTGATGGAACTCAGTCTAATTAAACTGGAGAATATGGATGTAATTCTAATGACCAGTTCGGTCTGATTCACCTTTTGAACTTCCTTCATTAATTGAATAAAACTAAATTGGAAGCCCACAGTTTTGCAACCATTGGATCTTTCTCATATGATTGTGTTGAACATAAATCCTATAATATTCCTCATCTTCATCCTCAAACATATGGTTTGGTTGGGTACTGACAACCTATTCCACAAAAACTCGAGCTCAAGCACATGAATAGTTTCAAGTCATATTTACAAATGAACTCAACTCCCCTTTAATAGGGAACTCAAAAATGGGTTAGGTGGGATTTTGAAAACCATTATCACTTAAAAAAATTAATGAATCTTAAATTCTTCTTAGTATATCATATATATCTTTAAATCATTCAATTAAATTTAAAATATTAAAATCACCTTATTTTTCAGATCTCTCTTTGACTCATTCCATTAATTTTTTAAAATATAAATCTCTGTAACTTTCAGATCTCTCTTTATGTCATTCAATGCCTTTATGAATCTTAAAATTTACTTGACATTCTATTATGATTTCCCTATATGATTTTTCATTAATAAGTCCCTGTACAAATTCTTTTGTACTATTTCATCAGTACGAATTCATCAGCATGATTCCTAAATCTAATTTTCTCAATATGATAATATGTCCTTTTTTGAATATGATTGAGACAATTCTAAAAAACTTCTATTATATGTCTAGAAATCAAAATATGATTCTCCGTTGAATATGATTTCCATTAAAATATTATTCATATCTCTAATTCTCCCAATATGATGCTCAATACGATTTTCAGAAATTGTTCTCTCCATTTCTTTCTTAAATCTTACATCATAAGTTTCTTAGATAACTAATGAATTTTATGAATTAAAATATAGAAAATCATAATCACATTTTCATTAAACCCATTATGTATCTAAAATATCTTCCTCATTATGATCACAACTTTCATTCCAAAATAAATATGATTTCTAGTAGCATCTGAATTTTTATTAATGTCTCATTATGATTACCAAGATATTTTAACTCTTGCTAATGTCTTGGAATCTGATCATCCTAGATCTAATAATCTGAATCTGATCCCTTGGGATTGTATCAACTTCTTTATGGTTCTAGATATAATTTGAAAACTTTAATAAAATACTATTTCCATTTTCTTTCTCAACATACTTTCCTTCACCAACATAATCAACACATTGATCTATTGAGAAAAAATACAACCAAAACATTAATGGGAGCCGATAATTTCCTAATTTGTGTTTATTGTCAATTCTCACTTCAATAATTTCATTTAATCACTTCAAAATATTTTTTTAATGTTTTATTTTCTCAATTTTTCTTCTCTATGTCATTGTTTCTTTTCGTCCCTTATTCCTCATATATCCCCCTCAATATATTATCTCCCCCTTATTTACAATCATATTCTAATGGGTCATCATGACAATTATAATTCCTTGTTTACAAATGGGCTCATTTATAAAGGTCATAACTTTTCGTCTAAAAAACTTGATATTCTTCTTCAAGATATCTTATGTATCACATGAGCTTCATAACAAAAAGAATATAACTAAAAAAATCTATGTTTATGTGGGTCAACCCGATTTGGAAAAAAGAGTGTATAATCAAGGTTATCATTTTTTCCCATTATACAACATACATGTAATACCTTTTCATGTTTCTTTTAATATTATCATTACTAAGTAAATTCTTAAAAAGAATTATTTTAAGATAAATGTAACCTTCACCCATCTCAAGAAACATATCACAATGTTTGGGTGTATAATCAAAAATTTCAAAACATACTTTTCATAACCTTATTATTTTATTTTGAAAAACAAATTTTAAGAGACTCATCATAAGCTTACTTATTTAAAATCCTTAAATTCCCAA
Source organism: Viscum album (assembly GCA_963277665.1). Taxonomy (NCBI): domain Eukaryota; kingdom Viridiplantae; phylum Streptophyta; class Magnoliopsida; order Santalales; family Viscaceae; genus Viscum; species Viscum album. The sequence continues at coordinate 1,434,561,534 of OY728132.1, read as the reverse complement.
CAAGTTAGTAAAAATAAAGATATTTAGGGAATAACGGAAAACCTCAGTTTTTTCTTAGAAGAATGTTTCAGACTAAGAGTCATCTCTCAGTTTTTTTGTTTCGTTCTTATTATTGGATTTCACATTGGATTTATTAATGTCTTTCTAAACATCCTTCTCAGATTTTGTAACAAGCTTCTTTTCACTTATAGACTCTTCCAATAATGATATCAACTTTTATCTTCTTTAGTAACAATTTAATTATAATGATTTTGGAACAAATCTTTCAATCCTCTTTTTTATTAAGGAAGGAAAGTCAAAAAACGTTTAGTAATATGCCCTTTTTCCCTTTTTTAAACGCATAAAATATTTATACCATTTAATCAACTTTGATCACATCATTAGAATCCTTTTTCTTCCCATTTACTATAGTTGTTTTTTTTCTACTTCTAACATTCTTTCCATATCAACTTGTTCTGTCCAAATAACTAAGAACTCTTTCTTTTTTAGATTTAGAATGTTTTGTTCACTTTCTTAACATAATAATATTTCTAAACATACTCATCATTATTAACATATTCATCTTTATTCGTCTTCTGAGTTCCCTTTTTTAGTACCAATAATTTTCTGAAACTTTTTATCTTATTTGTTCATCAAAGGTCTCCCTTGATTCGTACCTATTACCCTATAGATACATGTTATGCCAACTTGAATAATCTCTATGTCTGAAAATTCCACAACACCAACAGTAACCTCGGAATATTGTTCATTTAGGTTGATAGAAAAAATGATCACAACTTTTTTGTTGTTGTTTCTTCACAAATCATGGAACATTTTTCTTAGGAGGATACTTTCACAAACAATTCTAATCTTTCTTGATCAAATATGTTTTCTCACAAACCTTATTTTTTAATCCTTTCCTTTAACCTTATATAAATGTTTCACCCTTAACTATAATTTCTTTAGTGATTTTTTCTATTATATTTTTTTATCTCACATTGTGTTATAAGAAACATCGACTGTGTTTCTAAAAACTCTTCTTCTTTCTCACCCAACGTACTTTTCAAAACATAATTTATTTTTTCAGATACAGCTATCATTAACTTGTTCTATTTAGTTTCATCAATAATGGTAGATTCAATATTGTTGATATTATTATTTATAACTGAATTTTATTTATAACCTTTCAGTTTTCTATTAAGCATAGAGTACTCAAAAGTTTTTCTATCAATATCTTTGATCAATTGAGTACACTAGTCCATTTCTTTCTCCAGATTCCATTTTGAGAATCTATTCCATTTATATAATCTCATTATTCTCATCATCACTTATAGATGAATCAATTCCATTTCTAAATTGATTAATAAATTTTAGTTCATTAACGGATTCATCATTAGATGATGAATCATTCATCTTTCTTTTTCTCAGAAAACTTTTCTTCTTTTTGTCACAAAGAAATATTTCCTTATGTCTCTTCCACATTTGTTTATGAGTTTTCTCATCATCATATTCAAACTCATATTCTCCATATTTTTTTATAAGAAAATTTTCTACAAAATATCATTTCCTTTCACAATTCCATCATTTGAGGGTTTTAGTTTTTTATTTTCCCTTACTATATTTAATTTCAATAAAGGAAACAATTGTATTTAAATCTCTATCTTCTTCCCCTATTTCTGAATCATTTTATTCTTCTTTAATTTCCTTATCTTTGTTTTTTCATTTTATCAATGATTTAAAGGATATTTCCCAATTAATCTTTAAATTATTTTCAATAAAATTCTCTCTTCTCATTTCATATGTAATAAGAATACTACATAGATCATCTGAAGATAAGGTTTCAGGATCCCTATATTCTAAAAATGAAATTTTGGCATCAAAAATATAAGGAAGAATTCTCATGATATTTTCAAGAATAGTTGAGTCTTCTAATTTTTCACCCAGACATATTATGGTGTAACAATATCATATACCATTGTAATGAAGTCGCCAACATATTTGTGCTTAGCCATTTTTATATTTTCATTTTTCATCCACTAAAGTTGTATATTTTCATTATTGACCTTGGTATTTCCTTCATAAATATATTTAAACTTATCCAAATACATTTAGAAATTCCCACTAATTTTAATCTAAGAAAATTAATTTCAGTAAGTGATGAGAGTAAATTATTTTAACTCTTCCATCATTCTCAAGAATTCTCTTATCAGTAGTAGTAAGAGGATTATTCTCAAAATGAGGAGGAAACCCTTCCCTAGTAACTTCCAAAATGTCATACAAAAGGGACATAACATATGGAATCGTTCAATATTTCTATATATGATAGTTCATTCCATTTATAACCAAAATCTCCTTATAACTCATAGAATTTAAGTTATCCTTACTTAGAGATGGATCTTTCAGAGGGGATCCTGGATATTATACCCATTATTATTCCCATGTATGATTTTTACCACTGAAATAGGGATTGAATAAATGGTTCCTATTTTTTATAATAAATTTTCTTAAGTCCAAAAAATATATATTAAACTCTGAAAATTGTTACAGTTTTGATCCTCTCAAATATAACTCAAAAACTCACCTTTCATATCAAAAAAATATATAAACAATATAGAACATGATATTTACATGGTTTTTCACAAAGACCAACTCCTTGCAATGTTGGATAGTCCCATAAACTTGGATTCTTTTACTATCTTTTTTATAGAAAACAAAGCCCCAAAAAATAACAATTCTAAAATCCTTATTGAAACATACCTTCAATAGTTGTTTATACCCCCCCAAATATCCTATAAAGTATCCACTTCCCATAAACAAGCCTTTTCACCAACTGGTTTGTATCCATATTTACAAGATTCACTTTACATCTTCTTTTCTGATTCACTTCAGGATGACTTCACTACTTCTACAAGTAACTTGAATCAATATTTACTTGTGTACAACCTTCAAGAAAATCAACAGTTCACAAATGAACTTGTTGGTCTTGAAACTTCTTATATAACCATTGTCCAAAAAACATCCACATTAGTTTTAGCCAGATATTTTTAGTCATGAAGCATTAATATGATGGTCCATGTCTAATGTTCAATCTAGTCTGATTCTCCTTTTTCACTTCCTTCATCAATTTATTATGAATTCAATTAGAATATCAAAATTCTAGTTCTTATGGAACTCGGTACGATGAACATGGATATGATGGATTTCATTCCAATGGCTAGTCCAGTCTGATTCTCCTTTTGAACATCCTTCACTAATTGTTTAAGAAATCAATCGGCTGCTCGCAATTCTTCATTTTATGAAACTCAGTAAGATGAACTTAGATACAATGGATTTTATTCTGATGTCTAGTCTTTTTTTATTCTCTTTTTAAAATTCCTTTTTTAATTGAGTAAAACTCAGTCGGTGGCTCATAATTTTGCATCCAATGGATCTTTCTTAGATGTTTTTATCGAATTTCAATCTAATGATCTTCATTAACATCAACCAAAAATATAGGGTTTTATTTAGTAATCAATACTTCTTCCAAAAAAACTATACCTTTAGTGCTTTAACAGTTTCAAGTCATATTTACTAATGAAATTAACTCTCCTTTTATAAGGACCTCCAAAATGGCTTAGGTGGAATTATGAAAACCTTACCGCTTAACAAAATTTATGGAATCTTAAATTATCTATAAATATTGGATCTATTTTGAAATAATTAAATTCCTTTTAGAATAATTAAATCTACTTAATTTTCATATCTCCCTTTGACTCATTTAATTGATTTTCTAATCTTTAAATATCTTTAACTTTTGCATCCCCCTTTGACTCATTCATTTACTTTTTAAATATCTAAATTTATTGGATTTCTCATTATGATTTCCCAATATGATTTTTCATTAATAAATAATAGTATGAATTCTTTAGTACGATTTCATCAGTATGAAAAATTTAGTATAATTATTAAATATGATTTTATCAATATAATAATATTACTCTGCATACATACTATTGAGATAATTCTGAACCACTTCTATTCTGAGTCTATAAATCCCTATATGATTCATAGATGAAGATGATTCCCAGAAAAATACAATTGGAAGATCTATTTCCCCCAATTTGATGCTCAATACAATTTTTATCACTTTTTATCACCCATTATTTCTTCAAGCTCGCATCCAAGTTTTCTTAAATAACTTATGAATTCTGTGGATTACAAAATAGAAAATCATCATTATATTTGAATCAAAGACATTCTGAATTTGAAATATCTTTCACATTATGATTGAAACTTCCATTCCAAACTCTATGATTTATAGAATCTTATAATTTTTCCTCAAAGTCTCATTACAATTACCATGATTTGTTGACTCGTGCAAATGTATCTGATTTTGACGAACCTGGATCCGATTATCCAAATTTTTTCCTCTTGGATCCAATTATCTTTCTTATGTTTCTTGATTAAATTTGGAAACTATACTCAAATACTATATCCACGTCCTTCTCAACCTACTTCACTTCATCAAAATAATCATCATATTGATCTATTGGAAAGAAATAAAATAAAAACAAAACGGGGGTCCAACAGTGACCCAGTATCATGGCACCTAACATTTTTTCAAATCACTTTGAGATCAGGCCTAAAATATTTTTTGATGTTCTCAAATAGATTGGATTTTTTCGGACTATTTCATGAATATCCCAATGCACTTATAGGAAGCTTCCTCAAGAACTATGACACACCCCAATTTAATATCATTTCAAGTGATGTGGAAAGGAACCATCTCTTTTTATGAGAGAGATTTTTCAACTGGATTCATTACTTACCAATACATTTCATCATGACATGGAGTTTAATATGCATGAAACCTTCTCACCCAATTCTTTCCACCATCCAAATCGATGGACACATAGGAAATTATTCTAAACATTAGTCAATTAGAGGAAAAATCAATCAACTCTACAAGGAAACATTATAAACATATGAAAAAAAAATTCCTCAACATATTATTGTACAGTGGATTATAATCCAAATATTCTATAATGTACTTGTATAGGTAAACAAGTAAATTTTAGATTTTTTATCAGGAGGAACACTAATGAAGAAGTCAGCTGAAGAGATTTACATCTGGTTGAAGACATAGTGAGAAATATTTTCTAGTGGAAAGGTGAACAGAAACAACGAAGTGGTGTTCATGAGATCAAGAAAAATTACTAGATAGAAGCATAGATGAAATTTATAACCAATAAGATGGACATAGTGATGATCCAATAGAAAAACCCCGATGGTGTTTATAAGGAAGATGCAAATTATATTGATTATAATCATGGTGATTAATTTCATTTTTGGACACTGAAAAAATAAAAAGGGAATGGGTGATAACAAAGATTATTTGAATACCAACAAAAATCACCCTAAGGGCCCACACTAACATTCCAAGTACATATTTTGGAAGAGACACTAGCCACATTCATGACCACATCTAGTGATGTAATCAACGAAATAAAGGTAGGAAAGGCATGCCATAAGGCCAAACTATAAAATCTTGATGTTCAAGTTGTACATATCATTGAGCAGCATAGATAAAGATCTAGATAAGTACATCTAGGACTCCCTAAAGTACACCTAGAATAATATCTATATATTGTAGTAATTATAAGTAAAAAAAGATAAAAATTAAGTGATATATAATTTATAATATATCAGGAAGAACAATAGGTGGAATCAAGTGAAAATGAAGTATAAAAGCTAAAAAATAGCAAGGAATAATAATATTAAAATAGAAGTTAAACAAGAAACATCCAAGTACAAAGAAAGAACATTATTTTTTAAGAAACTACCATAATATTATAATGAAACACAAAAAAAATTAAATTTATGGAACACTTTAAAAAAAATTAATATTCTTTTTTAAATAGTTTCTAGAAAAGTTACCGACATATAAAAAATTGATGAAATAGATTCTGACCTACAAAAAACATAAGGAGATTTTATACATTCTACACACTTGACAGGGTCTATCAATTCTATCAAGGGACCTTCCTAGGAAGAAACATGATCCAGGAATATTTTTTAAGTTCCAATGGATCGAATAACAACTTGTAGGGGGTTAAATCAGTTGTTCACTTGCTTATGATTCAATAATTTTAAATACATATCGCTTATCTCTTCTTAATGTTTTTATCCTTATCATATTTTACTAAATACTAATTCATGAAAAAATAGGGAAGTAAGTAAATCACATGATATTTACAAGGTTTTTCCTCAGTAGGGGAACCTACATCTTTTCCATATCTACTAACATGGGTCTATGAAAATTCACTATCATGGAGAAGTGAATAGAAAAAGTTCTAACTCCCATTAGACACCTTATATCTCTTTATTGTAATAATTATACTGACTCCCATCAATTTACAAGGTTTTCTTACAAAACATAGATCCAAGAAAATCAAAATAAAGACTTTGTTTAAATTACTCCACAAATTATCTATCCGGATCTTTGGCCTTGTAACACCCCAAGATTTTATGAGAAGTATTCATTTTAATTTATTTTATGTCTTGTGTTATATGATACACCAAGATTATCTTGTTCTATACACAACACCATATTAGCTTGCAGTATATGCAACCCTATTCTTGGATCATGATACACAAAATTTCAAGTTCTTTTGACAGAAGATATTCTACGCAACATTTTCTGTGTGTGTGTATATATATATATATATTCAATGTATAAATGAAATATGGTTGGATTCTATTATACACAACAAAAAAGGACACAACCCTGACTTTTCTTTCTTTACATGCAATCGCGACCATCCACGATAGCATGTTTTATACGCAATATCGAGTTTCACTAAACAACGATATGTTATTAGACTATTATATAAATTAGTCATTATGAGTAGCAATACCCACTTTTTGAAATTTTATAAATTTTATCTTTCAAAATGGACTTCATTTTTGCATTCGGAATATTGAAATTATCCTAGGGTAAAATTTTGGTAATTTTCTTAAAAACTTTCAATTTTTTATGAATAGTGAAAACACTGAGTTATTGGTTAAAACAGACTTTTTATTTAAATAATAATTTATTTTATTTATATTTATTTTAGGTAAAAATAGATACATAATACTTATGTAATTTCAATGTAATTCATTGGAGTCATTTTATAATAATTTTAGATATATAAAAATTTTATTGAACTTTTCACTGTCTTTTACCCACCTCCTAAGAGCATTTGCAATTGTTCATAAAACATAATTTTACCACTTATCTAAGTTGAATTTCAAAAATACAAGAGTCAGGGTTAATATCAAGGATTAAAATTTGGTTCAATAAGATAAAAATAATTTTTTGTGAATAGTAACTTCTTACTTTTATTTACCACGGTTAAAAGTATATAGGGTAATTAAGGGTAAAAATGATATTATTATTACCCTAACTATAAGGCTTCAGCCTTAAACCTTACTTAATATTGAATTAAATTAATAAATCACATTGAGGATCTTTTCAGGTTTAGAGTTTTAGAGAATTAGAACATAACTATTACATCTTAAAAGATTACAAAGTAGACACTTCTACTAAGTTTCCATAATAAAAAAAAACTCTTCAAAGAAGCATGTCTAGTTCCATGTTTTATATAGCATGACATTCCCTTGATCCCATCCTTGACCTTATTACACATTAAGTCCTGTGAAAAACATTTCAAAAAAAAACTTGGGTTGAGCATAAAAAGCTCAGTAAGGGATACAAAAAGAATGAAAACTGTTAGTTTTTCAAACATCAAGTAAACCATGTATACTATATCAAAGTAATACCTTCACCTTCATGAAGTAGTAAAAAGAAAATCTTCACTGAATAAAGTATCATTACTTACCTTTTTGTAACCAAAAGATTACCATAAAACCCATATAAAGAACACATAGAATATATAAAGGTAACTTGGGACATAAACATACTTAAGTGGAATAACCATACGGTTGACTTCCACACATATCACTTAATGGAATAGCCATACGGCCAATTTCCATTCATACTTAATGGAATAGCCATACGGCCGACTTCCATACCCAATGCATTGGATGGTATAACGTAACCACCCATCCTGGTATTCACGGCACCACCAGTCATATGGTTTATAACGTAACCACCCGTTAAAATGTCCAAGTACCAATATAAAATCATAAATCATAAAACCAATATAATGTAATGATAACATTTCCACATTTCAATCAAAATATATCATAAATATATTGACATAATAGAATCCTTTATCAAAACCATTTTCAATACAAAAATACATAAAAGATTATATGGTATTTATTTTATTCTAAAAACATTACGGCTTGTTGTGAAAGCCAAAGACCAAATAATACTCACGACGGCGGAAAAGGTCGTTGTCGCCGTGTACGTTAAAAGAAACATTCCTTTTTGTCGTTTTGTAAAACGATTCGTAGAAAAAGATTCCTTTTGTATAAAAGTAAAAGTCAAATGGGTTTATACACCGTATAAAAGAAAGTTGTGTATAAAACGAAATATGCCTCAATGAAAGGAGATTGAGACGAAGTCCCTTACCTCGGGTCCGACTTGACTCGATCGTTCTTTAACGTCCTGAATAATAAACTTGAGTTAATTTATACTTGATTAAGAACCTTTTTAAAGTTCATTATTCCTTTTATATCACTTATTTCCTTGTTATAAACATTATGTAACCATTTAAGTTAATAATGTTTGTTTTGTCAATATTTGGTTCTTAAGTCGAAAGTTGACTTCTTACAATTACATGTTGTTCGTGTGGTCAAAATTTCTTTATATCCAGAATGAAATTCCTGATTTGGATATCATATATATCATATATATCCAGCATATACATGTATTTATAATATTACATAATAATTTAGAGGTAAGAAATGAAATGCACCGTTCATGGAGACGGTAAGTCGTACGTACGCATGAACGCTACTTTCATTTCTTTGTCATATTAGTGGAATTAAAACTAAATGAGAGGTATGTATATTTTAATTCCAGAATTATATTAATCATTTAGATATATCATTAATTATATATATCCATTATATACATGTACTTTTAATAGTACATTACATTTGGGGATAAGAAATGAAATGCACCGTTCATGGAGACGGTAAGCCGTACGTACGCATGAACGCTACTTTCATTTCTATCTCATACTTTAATGGAAAGAAATAATAATGATATAGAGGTATATTATAATTCTAGTATAACATCATATATAATTACTTTAAATCCATCCTTTACACGTCCCACATATGGCATTAATGGATCACATCACTTTTAGGGGGCGGTAGTCCGCACTTCCTTAAATGAAGATATCGTGTTTAACCATAATGGAAACCATAAAGGTATGCCAAAAATGAAAAATACATAAGCTTAAAGAAAACATAAACATATTATATATCATATATAAAAATATTGACATCATAATGGTCACCTTTGAAGGTGTTAAATGAGTGTTGAACAATCATCATTTCGGGAGGCAGAATTTCGCCATCCACGGAAACCGTATGTTCTTTAACCATTTGATGTAGTTGTGTGAGAGTGTAGCTCAAATAAATATTATAACAACATCCTAGTATATTTAATATACTGTTGTTGTTACAAAAGAAGTTAATAAAAAGAGTTTAGAGGGTTGGAGAAGCAAAATAAAACAAATGAACAAGAGAGAATGAATTACCTTTAAAAGTGTAACTCCCTTTGGATTTGAGCCTAAAGGCTTCCTTTAAAAAGATTCTGCCTAAAGGGAATCCTCTAGGATGAGGAGAGGGATGTGGAGAGAGTAATTTGGCAGGGTTTGGCCGAGCCAAAGGCTTGAGGAGTGTGTGAAATGAGGTAGAGGTGGGGGCCTTTTATAAGAGGAGAGGAGGGGCACTTTTGGAAAGTAAAGAAATATTACTTTATTTGAAAATGTGTTTCGGTTTTAAAAGATCCCAAATTGATATAATTCGTGGATAAGGTGATAAGGGTTCGAAATCCACTCATCCAATTGGTTTTGGCAATGTGTAGGTTTTAGATTTTTCATTATCTTTCCATTTTATTTAAATCGTCAAATAATGATGTCATCGCTGCATCATTATTATGTCATATATAATTTAATTTATTTAATGTATAAAAATTATAAAAAAAATACTATGATGTAGGAAATCTTTTTAGATTTCGAATGACTATTTATAATAAAAATTCGGACCTGTGTAACCATACTTAAAAATTGTTTTAGTAAAACAACTCATGTTTGTGTCAATTTAATTTTAACATTAAATAAAAAGTTATTTATGTCATTTCCCAACCAAAGTGTCTCCATGGGGTCCCCAAGTTGTCCCATGGCTTGTCTTGGTCGTCCATGACACAACCAATAAGGTTGGGACATGTGTCTAGGTCATTTCCTATTATTAAAGCATTATTTATACCTTAAACTACCCTAATTACCACTAATCGCGATTAAGAACTTAATAAGTTACTATTCACCAAAAAATTATTTTAATCTCATTGAACCACATTTTACTTCTTAATGACAACCATGTATGTCGGATTTTCAAAATTCAATACACATTAGTGGTAAACTTTCATTTAACTGAAAAATCAGTTTTCTTGATTACCACTTAGTGGTTTCACTATTCATCAAAAATTGAAGTTTTTCAGAAAATTACCAAAAATTCACCCTAAGCTATATTTGATATTCCGAATTCAAAAATGAAGTCCATTTTACAAAATTCAAAACATATAAGTCAAATTAATTAATTTAATAATTAATTCCCGATGTCATGACAAATAGCGTGTTTTTGTGAAACAATAAGTATCAAAACATTGACACCAGTTTAAGTCCAATTTCAAAGTGAAATTGATTCCAATGACCACCATTGGATTAACTGGTAAAAATATATTCTAATTTCACTTCAAAACCAATTCAAAAGATAATCTAATCATATAGATAAATTAGATTAAAAAGAGGTTTTGAATTAAAATACAACATTTTACACTATTCATTAAAAAAATGAACTTTATCAGAAAGGTACCAAAAATTTACACAAATTAATTTTGATGTCCCGATTCTAAAGAAGTGTTATATTTGGTCCAATAGAATTTATAAGATCGATCAAAACTATATTTAATGACGGTTCTCCGTCAAAAGGTGATAAGTGGACCTTTCGTGAAAATTAGGGTATAAATGCCTAAAATTGAACTCTTTCCGTATTTTAAGCCTTTATCTTTTATTGGGTAAATGTAAAAACAAAAAACATATCTAATCATATTTTAGTTATTTCTATCCATTCCCGCCAGTACAACGGCTACTTGTTAACTAACATTTAAAATAATATTATTTTATTACTAGTGTGCTACGTAAGTTTCAAAGAAACTCATTGTTGCGTATCGGGTACGCTATCGAACATAGCAACCCCTTTAAAATAAAATTAATATTTAATTCGTAAATATTAATAATTATGAAAATTCTTTATTCTTTATTTACCTGGGATGTTACATCCTTCCCCCCTTTTGGGAATTGCGTCCTCGCAATTTTATTCACTTATCAAAATAAGTGGGGGTATTTATCCCTCATAGCATTTTCAGATTCCCACGTTGCCTCTTAAATCACATGGGTTTTCCACAAAACCTTTACCTGATGAATCACCTTATTCCGTAACACTTGCTCCCTGTGGTTAAGAATCTGGACCGGTTGTTCCTCATAAGATAGGTTCTCTTCCAGCTGAACTACCTATGGGCTCAAAACATGAGATGGATCTGGCATATACTTTCTCAACATCGAAACATGAAAAACATTGTGTACCTGAGATAAACTCGGAGGTAAAGCCACTCGGTATGCAACTGATCCAACTCTTTCCAGAATTTCGTATGTTCCAACCAACCATGGACTCAACTTTCCTTTCTTACCAAATCTCATCACACTTTTCCAAGGAGAAACCGTGAGAAAAACATGATCACCTACCTCGAAAGAAAGATCCTTCCTCCGGTTATCCGCATAACTCTTCTGCCTGCTCTGAGCTGTTCTCATGTGTTTCTGAATTAGATGAACTTTTTCTGCCATCTCTTCTACCAATTCTGGTCCCATCAACTTCCTTTCACCCACTTCATCCCAGAAAGCTGGAGTTCGACACCTCTTCCCATATAATTCCTGAAATGGTTCCATCTGTATACTGGAATGAAAACTGTTATTATAAGAAAACTCAACCAAAGAAAGATGTTGGTCCCAACTTCCCTGATAATCCATCGAACAAGCTCGTAGCATATCCTCCAAGGTCTGAATTGTTCATTCTGACTTCCCATCTGATTGAGGATGAAAAGATGTACTAAAATTTAATTCAGTACCCAACGACTTCTGAAGGCCTTTCCAAAATTTAAAAGTAAACCTGGGATCACAATCTGATACAATGGAGAGAGGAACACCATGTAACCTGACTATCTCTTTAAGATACAGACGGGAAAGTTGATCAAGAGAGAAAGTATCTCGTATAGAAAGGAAATGAGCATATTTGGTCAAGCGATCAATAATAACCCAGATTGCATTATTACCTCGAGATGTCCTAGGTAATCCCACAAAAAAGTCCATGGATATGTTTTCCCATTTCCACTCTGGCACTGGTAAAGGCTAGAGCATCCCTTTCGGTAACTACTTCTCTGATTTAACCTGTTGACATGTCAAACACTTCACAGTAAAATCAGCAATGTCTCTTTTCATTCCATCCCACCAGTAATACTCCCGCAAACCTCTGTACATCTTAGTACTGCCAGGATGAAAAAAAACAACTCATTCTTCAACTGTGAATCACAAGGTACACATAACCTCTTCACAAACCTCAAAACACAAACACAAACTTATCCAAGAACTCATGGAAAATTTTATTCATAAGGTCCATGAATACAGCAAGTGCATTGGTTAACCCAAAAGGCATAACTAAAAATTCATAATGGCCATATCTAGTACGGAACGCAGTCTTCGGAACGTCTGCTTCTTTTACTTTCAACTGATGGTACCCCGACCTCAAGTCAATCTTCGAAAAATACTGAGCTCCATAGAGCGGATACCACTTCATTCGATGGCCCAACATCTGCTGAAGTTGTTGCAAAGGATTTCGCCACCCCTTTCTGCTTGTATTCTAGCTGTATTCCCCTAGTTGAGTTCTTCGTTGGACACTCGTTTGCATAATGACCTATTTCATTACACTTAAAACATCTTACTGTTGGCTTTTCATTTCCTTCTTGATCATCTTCCTTACAGTTACGAGCAATATGACCAGACTTACCACACCGAAAGCACTTACCAGACTTGGATAAACATTCTCCAAGATGCATTTTACCACACTTCTCACAGGATGGATATTTGGTTTTCTTACCTCCTTGCTTCTTTGATGAATTCTTCCCCTTTGCCTGCCAACTAGACCTCTTATTCTGTTGTTTTTCATAGAACACCTGATCATCGGAAAACTCCATTTCCACCTTCTCCGCACATCGAACAATTTTTTCATAACTTTTGAACTCACGAGAAGCTAAATCCCTTCGATACTTTGGCTTTAACCCTGAGTAAAAACGGTTTATTTTACTATCAAGATCTCGTATGAAGTTTGGAGAATACCTTGCCAATCGAGTGAACTTTTCTTCATAAGCAGCCACTGAATCATCCTCCTGCCTCAATTCTAGGAACTGTTTTTCCATCCTAAGACGAACCACCTTAGGAAAATATTTCTCAAGAAACATACCTTTGAATTTGTCCCAGTGAAGATCCTCAATCTCATCACTATCCCTTATATTTTTCACCATCGACCACCACTGATCAGCTTCACCTTCAAAACGGTAAACAGCAAGACTAACCTTTTGATGTTCTGAACACCCCATGACATCAAAAATCTTCTCCAGGGCTTTAATCCACCCTTCAGCTTGCACAGGGTCAGATGATCCTCTGAATGATGGGGGATGTTGCCTCATGAAATGTTCCACCACTGACATGTTCCTCTGCGGTTGATCTGGCTGATCTCGTGCATGGATACCACCACCATTTATAGCCTGAGTCAACTGTGCCATCACTACAACAAACTGTTCAGTTCGGATTCCGACCATCTCAGGTTGCTGATTTGGAAGGTTATCTTCCTTCTGATGTCGTCCCAACATAGCTGCTTTGTCTCCTCTGCGGAAAACCATTCTGAACACAGAAATATCTTAGGCGAAGCAACATGGTAATCCGTAAATGCTATATTATTTCAATCATATTATAATTTAACACTTTTCTAACTCCTAAAGTTGTCTAAACCGACCTTTGATACCAACTATAAGGCCCCAGCCTTAAACCTTACTTAATATTGAATTAAATGAATAATTCACATTGAGGATCTTTTCAGGTTTAGAGTTTTAGAGAATTAGAACATAACTATTACATCTTAAAAGATTACAAAGTAGACACTTCTACTAAGTTTCCATAATAAAAAAAACTCTTGAAAGAAGCATTTCTAGTTCCATGTTTTATATAGCATGACATTCCCTTGATCCCATCCTTGACCTTATTCCACATTAAGTCCTGTGAAAAAAATTTCAAAAAAAACTTGGGTTGAGCATAAAAAGCTCAGTAAGGGATACAAAAAGAATGAAAACTGTTAGTTTTTCAAACATCAAGTAAACCATGTATACTATATCAAAGTAAGACCTTCACCTTCATGAATTAGTAAAAAGAAAATCTTCACTGAATAAAGTATCATTACTTACCTTTTTGTAACCAAAAGATTATCATAAAACCCATATAAAGAACACATAGAATATATAAAGGTAACTTGGGAAATAAACATACTTAAGTGGAATAACCATACGGTTGACTTCCACACATATCACTTAATGGAATAGCCATACGGCCAATTTCCATACATACTTAATGGAATAGCCATACGGCCGACTTCCATACACAATGCATTGGAGGGTATAACATAACCACCCATCCTGGTATTCACGGCACCACCCGTCATATGGTTTATAACGTAACCACCCGTTAAAATGTCCAAGTACCAATATAAAATCATAAAACATAAAACCAATATAAAGGAATGATAACATTTCCACATTTCAATCAAAATATATCATAAATATATTGACATAATAGAATCCTTTATCAAAACCATTTTCAATACCAAAATACATAAAAGAGTATATGGTATTTATTTTATTCTAAAAACATTACGGCTTGTTGAGAAAGCCAAAGACCAAATAATACGCGCGGCGGCGGAAAAGGTCGTTGTCGCCGTGTACGTTAAAAGAAACATTATTTTTTGTCGTTTTGTAAAACGCTTCGTAGAAAAAGATTCCTTTTGTATAAAAGTAAAAGTCAAATGGGTTTATAGACCGTATAAAAGAAAGTTGTGTATAAAACGAAATATGCCTCAATGAAAGGAGATTGAGACGAAGTCCCTTACCTCGGGTCCGACTTGACTCGATTGTTCTTTAACGACTTGAATAATAAACTTGAGTTAATTTATAATTTATTAAAAACCTTTTTAAAGTTCATTATTCCTTTTATATCACTTATTTCCATGTTATAAACATTATGTAACCATTTAAGTTAATAATGTTTGTTTTGTCAATATTTGGTTCTTAAGTCGAAAGTTGACTTCTTACAATTACATGTTGTTCGTGTGGTCAAAAGTTCTTTATATCCAGAAAGAAATTCCTGATTTGGATATCATATATATCATATATATCCAGCATATACATGTATTTATAATATTACATAATCATTTAGAGGTAAGAAATGAAATGCACCGTTCATGGAGACGGTAAGCCGTACGTACGCATGAACGCTACTTTCATTTCTTTGTCCTATTAGTGGAATTAAAACTAAATGAGAGGTATGTATATTTTAATTCCAGAATTATATTCATCATTTAGATATATCATTAATTATATATATCCATTATATACATGTACTTTTAATAGTACATTACATTTGGGGATAAGAAATGAAATGCACCGTTCATGGAGACGGTAAGCCGTACGTACGCATGAACGCTACTTTCATTTATATCTCATTCTTTAATGGAAAGAAATAATAATGATATGGAGGTATATTATAATTCCAATATAACATCATATATAATAACATTAAATCCATCCTTTACACATCCCACATATGGCATTAACGGATCACATCACTTTTAGGGGGCGGTAGTCCGCACTTCCTTAAATGAAGATATCAAGTTTAACCATAATGGAAACCATAAAGGTATGCCAAAAATGAAAAATACAGAAGCTTAAAGAAAACATAAACATATTATATATCATATATAAAAATAGTGACATCATAATGGCCACCTTTGAAGGTGTTAAATGAGTGTTGAACAATCATCGTTTCGGGAGGCAGAATTTCGCCATCCACGGAAACCGTATGTTCTTTAACCATTTGATGTAGTTGTGTGAGAGTGTAGCTCAAATAAATATTATAACAACATCCTAGTATATTGAAGATACTGTTTTTGTTACAAAAGAAGTAAATAAAAAGAGTTTAGAGGGTTGGAGAAGCAAAATAAAACAAATGAACAAGAGAGAATGAATTACCTTTAAAAGTGTAACTCCCTTTTGATTTGAGCCTAAAGGCTTCCTTTGAAAGGATTATTCCCAAAGTGAATCCTCTATGATTAGGAGAGGGATGTGGAGAGAGTAATTGGGCAGGGGTTGGCCGAGCCAAAGGCTTGAGGAGTGTGTGAAATGAGGTAGAGGTGGGGGCCTTTTATAAGAGGAGAGGAGGGGAACTTTTGGAAAGTAAAGAAATATTACTTTATTGGAAAATGTGTTTCGGTTTTAAAAGGTCCCACATTGATATAATTCGTGGATAAGGTGATAAGGGTTCGAAATCCACTCATCCAATTGTTTTTGGCCATGTGTAGGTTTTATATTTTTCATTATCTTTCCATTTTATTTAAATCGTCAAATAATGATGTCATCACTGCATCATTATTGTGTCATATATAATTTAATTTATTTAATGTCTAAAAATTATAAAAAAAAATACTATGATGTAGGAAATCTTTTTAGATTTCCAATGACTATTTATAATCAAAATTTGGACCTTTGTAACCATACTTAAAAATTGTTTTAGTAAAACAACTCATGTTTGTGTCAATTTAATTTTAACATTAAATAAAAAGTTATTTATGTCATTTCCCAACCAAAGTGTCTCCATGGGGTCCCCAAGTTGTCCCATGGCTTTTCTTGGTCGGCCATGACACAACCAATAAGGTTGGGACATGTTTCTAGGTCATTTCCTATTATTAAAGCATTATTTATACCTTAAACTACCCTAATTACCACTAATCGCGATTAAGAACCTAATAAGTTACTATTCACCAAAAAATTATTTTAATCTCATTGAACCACATTTTACTTCTTAATGACAACCATGTATGTCGGATTTTCAAAATTAAATACACATTAGTGGTAAAATTTCATTTAACTGAAAAATCAGTTTGCTTGATTACCACTTAGTGGTTTCACTATTAATCAAAAATTGAAGTTTTTCAGAAAATTACCAAAAATTCACCCTAAGCTATATTTGATTTTCCGAATTCAAAAATGAAGTCCATTTTACAAAATTCAAAACATATAAGTCAAATTAATTAATTTAATAATTAATTCCCGCTGTCATGACAAATAGCGTGTTTTTGTGAAACAATAAGTATCAAAAGATTGACACCAGTTTAAGTCCAATTTCAAAGTGAAATTGATTCCAATGACCACCATTGGATTAACTGGTAAAAATATATTCTAATTTCACTTCAAAACCAATTCAATAGATAATATAATCATATAGATAAATTAGATTAAAAAGAGGTTTTGAATTAAAATACAACATTTTACACTATTCATTAAAAAAATGAACTTTATCAGAAAGGTACCAAAAATTTACACAAAGTAAATTTTGATGTCCCGATTCTAAAGAAGAGTTATATTTGGTCCAATAGAATTTATAAGATCGATAAAAACTATATTTAATGATGGTTCTCCGTCAAAAGGTGATAAGTGGACCTTTCGTGAAAATTAGGGTATAAATGCCTAAAATTGAACTCTTTCCGTATTTTAAGCCTTTATCTTTTATTGGGTAAATGTAAAAACAAAAAACATATCTAATCATATTTTAGTTATTTCTATCCATTCCCTCTAGTACAACAGCTACTTGTTAACTAACATTTAAAATAATATTATTTTATTACTAGTGTGCTACGTAAGTTTCAAAGAAACTCATCGTTGCGTATCGGGTACGCTATCGAACATAGAAACCCCTTTAAAATAAAATTAATATTTAATTCGTAAATATTAATAATTATGAAAATTCTTTATTCTTTATTTACCTGGGATGTTACACTAACACATGTCCTAATTCTATATGATAAGTTTAATTCAACCAAAAACAACCTTAGTAATAAAATATCACCCTTTAGGTCCACTTGGATTAGATTAGGACAGTTATTATTATTTTATACAAAGAAGTGTTAAAAGAATTAAAATCAATGTTTAATAAGTAAAACATTTTTAATATAGGTTTATAAATAAGATAAATTCGACTATGAAAACTCATTATAAATATAAAGAAATTTCTTACATAATGGTATTTTATTTATAATTTTTAGGCATTAAATAATTTAATTTATTTATGACACAATGATGATGCAGTAATTACCTTATTAAAGAAATATTAACATAATTGGTATTATAAATACCCAAATAAATGTAATTTGACTTTTTATGAATTACACTAATTTTATAGGTTAATATGACATGTTATTATTTATTTATTTAACTTTTTTCTAACTAATCATGCAATTATGATTTTCACAATAATCAATTACCAAATAGTGTCAAAATTGACATAAAATAGTTTTTAAAACAAATATTATATTATTAATTGTTATTTTATTCTTAAAAAACTATGATTCGTCCCAATTACTTAGATATGGTTATATATATTAATAATTAACCACTTGGGGTTCGTTTGGCTTGTTATAGTATGTTTATTAACCATATAGTGTAAGAAAACATGAAGACGCGATAAAAGTTAAATTATTTAACTTAGAGTTAAATCTAATTGATAAGGTTAAAATAGTAACCTAAAATTGTCTAAAACCAATGGGTTGAGATTATTTCGACACATCCCTACTTTAGTTTGGAAATAAATCAATTTGGAGCTATTGTAAACCTAATATGACTTTATTATAAAATAATATTTTATGTTTTTCCTAAGGTGCCTCTCTCCTCCCTTATAAAAGGGCACCTCCTAACTTTCCTCTTTACACAATTTTGTGCATTCAATATTGGAAAACCCCTACCCATTTACCTTATCAACATCCCTAGAAACATTATAGAGGTTCCGGTCTCCTCAAAAGACCAACTCTAGTGCCTTAACAGGAAGCTTAAAAGAGGTACATCGAAGAAGAGGTAATCTCTTCTACCGATTCTTTCTTGCTTTCTTTCTTCTTCAACTTATTCTTCTTAGTTGTTTCAATTTAAATTAATAACATCAGTTTAACTAATATACTGATATGATATTAGAAATATGAAACAACCCCATTTAACCTTCTATCCATCATACGGAAAACTAAATCATTGTGCGTGCGTACATACGGAATACCGTCTCCACGCCGTGGTGTAATCTGTTTTTCCACCACCACCTTACTTGGATGGGTATAATGGTGTAAATAATTACCATATATAGTTATCATAAAATCATACTGATTCTGAGATGTTATATCATCCACTCCAATTGAATTCAATAATTACGGGAACGATATCATCGCACGTGCGTACGTACGGATTACCGTCTCCACGACGCGATGAGATTCATTCTCCATGTTAACCATTCAAGAATGATTATAAAGTATATATAATGAATAATAATGAAATATATGACATTATAAAGCTACTTGATTTATGTATATATATATTTCATCTACTTAATTCCATTCAAATCAATAAGGAAAAGAAAATAGTGTTCATGCGTACGTACGGCATACCGTCTCCATGAACAGTGTATTTCATTTCATTTATCTATCTATTATATAAATATATACTAAATATATATGATATATAAATCATTAATTAAATTCTGGGAGAAATTAAATCATGATATAAGTAATAATAATATCAATAACAAAAATTCCAAACACGTACGATAAATAAAACGATTTTACCCAAAACGCTGCTTTAACATGGAATTTACAAAAGAACAGGTAATATAATGTCATAAGTGAACCATATATGATATCATAACAATTAATATGATTCTTTAATAATTCATTTAAATTATTTAAATCATTATACAGTAGGTTCTGATACATACGAAGCATATCGGACCTAAGGTAAGGGATAACTATTCTAATCACGTTCTTATCCGAGATTGTTAATACGTAAGTATTTACTAGGGTTATATTTTTCATCCATGTCCATAAAAAATGTTTTTCATAATGTGTTTAATATTATTCCATGTATTTTTAAAGTCATTATTACCCCTCTTTGACTTTTACTTTATGTTATGGATGGAATCTTTCTTTTGCTTACCATATGTGGTACTTTCTGACTTTTCTGTTAAAAGTACGAGGAGAATGTATTTTTAACTTATACAGCATGAACGGATTTTTATGGTCTCATTACACCTTATTTTAATTAAGTTTACTCTACAATATTTCATGGTTATTTTAAATAAAATCATTTTCTTTTAAAAATGTGTGGAATTTTGTGGAAGGAAAATGATTTTTAAGAAGAAAACATATTTTCCTCAGGAATTCTTTTCAAGTGTTTTATCAAAACCATTTTCCATCTAAGATGATATGTGTATGTTTTAAGTATAATATCTTTATGATTTACATGGTTTCAATTTTATTATGATGAAATGATATCCATTTGTTTTATATGGATTATGTTATGATGGGATGATTTTTATGAAACACATTTTTATTCTTTGGTTTATGATGAATGATTTATGTTTATATTGTGGAATAATTAAGAATGATTTCACTATAAGATGGGTGGGACCTATATCTCCCATAAATTCATTGGGTAAATATTTATATCTCATGATATGGACATGGATGGAATGGTAAGTTAATCTGGTTCAGTGATATAATACTAGAACGCGGAGTGAACTTGATTCAGAAAGGGACTTTGTCCACTAAGATGGTCTTTGCAGCACTGCCTTGGATACTATTCAAATCATTTCATGTGCTTAATGGTTTTCCACAATTAAATGTTTTATTCCCATTCTAATTTATCATGATTGATATTCCTTTATGACCTATTCTGTACGTACTTCCAAGATTTATTTCACAACTCAAGATTTTGATTTGTAAACTTTATGTTCATGTTTTGAAGTTCAAATGTATATGGTTTGTATTATTTTCACCATGCTTACCCTTACTGATCATTTGAGCTCACCCTTTATTTGTTTTGTTTTCCCCAGGATATAAAGAAAGGTTTTAGATAAGAAAAAAATGGGAAGATCTTTATGGGAGATGTTGAATATCTTTCACCAAGATTAGAAGATTATATTCTGAGTTTCCAAAGACACTAAACTATTACAATATTTTGGTGTCTATTTTTGTTATGTATTAGGTATTCTGTAAAATGTAATTTAATATCCATGTATTTCAGTTTTGGGTCTCTACAGGAATGATGTGGCTGGGTACGATTACCTTAGTTTAATTAACATGTTAGGATCAAAAAATTATGATGAACACTTTACTCAAACTATAATTCTCAAACTCTACACAACTACTCATTATGACCTTCCTCAATCTGATCTTCCTCAGTGTGGTAAGAAAACTTTTTACTTTCTAATCTTTTAATGAAACATCTATTCTAAAAGAACTCTAATTCAAAAATTGACTCAACATCTGTAGCACTACTCATTTTACTCACATGAAAAGGATAAAATGTATAAATTTACTATGCAACTATTTATAGGTATCCATGATTTGAAAAGGAAGGAACTCAAAACACATTTCACATGTAATCAAATTCAAAAACTCTGATATATACGTATATTTGAATTTCATGTTTTACTACTTTAAATATTCAAAATTATTCTATAATCTTCTATATTCTTCTCCATAATCACTCTTCCTGTACATCCTAAATTTTCTTCCATATGATGGAACTTCTTAATATTATTATGATAAATCTTATTTGGCTCATTATGAATTGACTTTCCTCAGCATAGTTGGCCTAATTGAAATTCCTTCTAAGAGTGACTCTAATTGCATTTCTTCATCACATTCAGTCTAATTGACTTAATATCTCAGACTTAATATGATTAACTCCTCATAATGATATCATTCTCATTATGATTGAATTCTCATTATGATGGAAACTCTACTTTGAAACATTTAAATTATTCAAACCTCATCAGTTGTAACACATTAAAACTTCTAAAAATGATTATGTAAGATACTTATCGATCTGAACTTCTATATATGAGTTCCTAAAATTGATGAAAACTATTCAGATACCTTTAATAGCACCCATTACTCAAAATATTTTATCACTAGAATATTTCATGTTTTATGAGAACTTACATATTATAAAAGCACAATATAACCTTCATATGAAAGTATAATTACTTTTATTACTATCAACACCTTATTTATTTCAGACCAAAACTAAATACGATTGGCAGAACCTATTCTCCCACTTTTATTTATAAGTCTTTCATTTCAAGTGTTACAAAAAACTTATGATATTTTTTAATTAAAACCGTTAAATCATTATCTAGTTTAGGGTTATAAATCATAATAACTTTCTATCACTTGAAATCAAAATCATCATTTAAACTCTACTATAACAATATTACTTTAATTCGTAGAAACATATATGTTTCTAACTCACAATGAGTATGATGAATCTTGAAATTCATATCGATGGATCTAAGTCTGATGGTGTGTCTAATCAAAAACTTTGCAGAAAATCTAGTTTTTATCTTCCTAAAACCTTCTACATCTAGTACTGCTCATTCTATAAACCTATGTCCAAAAACCTTTTTCCATAAAAAAAATATTCTCAATGATAAAAACACCCCCCTTGTGTTTGGGTTTGAGCAGTCTGCAACGTTTACCTATTTTTCCAAAACATTCATTTACAAAATATTAGATTTCAACAAATATAAAAACATTTTTTAAAAAAACATCTCAAAGGCTCTTTAGTATAACCATTTGGATTTCTTTGTAAACATTCACTAAAAACTTCTAAAAATCACCTTTTTTAAACACTCGTACTTTTACACAAAAAAATTTGAAATTACTCAAAGTATTAAAATTTTATTAGAACATATCCTTTCTCAAAATAGAGTTTCTTGAAAAACACAATACTAAACAATTTAATGTTATTAAAAAAATTTATCAATCGTTGATAAGAAAATTGGGTGGTCGTGTAATGATAAAATACACCCCTAAATTTTATCTTCTATCACTTTTATTTTTCTCTCACTTTTATTTTTATCTCCCCCATTATCGATAAACATAGATTTAGATTCATAAAATAAAGAAAATTAAAAAATTCTTAGTGAATAAAAAGTTGTTACTTAATATTACCCTTTCAAAATATAATCCAAAGCATGGTGGTAGAATTCCTTATGAGATTCTGGAAGTCATTGGAGGAGGTGGAACATGAATTTATAGCCTCAACTCAAAAATCCTTTCCATTTTCATTTCCTTTATAATGATATCATAAATTTGATACTTTGTAAAGATATATTCCAGAAAAACATCTCTAGAAACAACTTTAAATTTTATAAATTAAAACATTACATCAATGAGTTTTGATCTTGACTATTGGAAAGGATATTTAGAAATATTAATTTCACTCTGATTATCACAAATTATCTTCAAGGGTTTAGATATTTTTACATTCAAATCTATCAACTAAATTTTCATCGAAAAAACCTAAATACAAGCATGTGTATGAATGAAATATAATGATTTTTTTGTGCTCAATGTTACTATAATTTGTTTTTTTACTATTCTAACATACACAAAATTCACCCAAGATAATTTTTCTTCCGGAGGTTGATTTTCTATCATTATAATCTCAAGGAAAATCTACATCAGTATAACCCTGAACCTTCATCTCATAATTTATTTTGTATAACACCCATATGAAATTTATCTTTTGAAATATCTCATAATTCTATTTGATTCTAAAATATTTCATTCTTTATGATTACTTTGATACTTGGAACAAACACTAAAATAATAAAAAATATAATTCCTTGAGGTTGAAGGGTAAATTTGACATCCTATCAGTATTCAAAAGTCTTTATGATTAAAAATTTTACCAGAATAATCTTTATGCATTTTCAACCACTTTAAAATAGAATTTGAAGCTTATTTGAATTATTAGTTCCCAAACCTTTGTAAAACTTCACCAACATATTTTTAATGACATAAAAGAATTTATTATTCATTTTTTCTTTTATGAAAAAAGAATAATGTCAATTCTCTTAACATCAAAATATCAAATTTATTTTCCATTTATTTATTAAATGTTTTATAAATATCTTCTTTATACCCCTAAAAAATAATATCATCCTTATAAACAATTACAATTTGAGTTATGATGTAAACATATTTCACATATAAGTTTCTATCAACTTTTCCTTTAAAAAAATTCAACATTCCCAAAAAAATAAATCTTATATACTATGTTTCATCATATACAAAGCATTATTCCATATAAAAATTTTATCCATCCTCGTCAAGTAAAAACCCACAAGTTTTTTCAATATAAACTTGTTCTTCAATTTCTCCATTGATAAATGCTAACTTACTCATCTATATGATATAATTTGTAATTCCTATGAACATCCATGGATGGAAACATTATAGAATTTTATAACCTCGCAATGGGAGAATATTCATAAAAATACAAAACTTTCACCAGGGAATAGCCTTTATAAATAATTCTTTTCACTATTTCTTGAATATTCTCCTTGTTCATTCAATATGTTTCTGTAAACCCATTTTTCAGGTAAAATGTCTACCATTATGATATTTAATGAGTTCTTATGTTTCATTTTTCCAAATTTGTTCCAACTCCTCATAAATGGTGTTGACCCATTATTTGTGTTTAATAGCTTCTAAAACTGATTCTTGTTCTGGTTTTGTGATGAATAATGTTTGATTTTCTAATCTCAACTTTCTTCTTGTCTAAATTAGATCCAGTTGATTCATAATAATATTTATGCTCTAAATTTTTTTTATAGCGTAGTAAATTTTAGAGTCCAATTCCTAATTAACTTTCATCATCACATGATTCATTTGAATCTTCATGCACATTACTTTTTAAATTTCACTTTAATTAGAAATAATCAGTTTTTCTTCCTCATCATTCCTGGAATCTTTTGTTAAAGAAGTTTGATTCTCAATAATTTTTACATTTTATGGGACCACAACTTTTTTAAAAACAATTCCAATATTGGAAAATTCTTCCATTTAGTGAATAACTCATTAATTTTAATTCTTCATAATTCTCATCAAACATTTCTAGATCCAGATTTTTTATTTTATGTAAAAATAGACTTCTAAAAACTTTTAAGTACATCAATAAAGGTTTATTTTGATAATAAATTTCATAATAATTACTTTTGGGTTTCACTCTTAACAATCGTCTTTCATAAACATTTACAGTAGTACTAATATCTTATCTCTAGTAAAACATTGAATGTTGGTATTCTATTAACATACTTCTTCCCATTTCCACCAAACATCTCTACATTATTTATCCTGCTCCATTTTGGTGTGTAGTATAGTGATAATCATACTGATGGTTGATACCATGATTTCTAAAATAGGTTTCAATAGTTTTTTTTATTTTGTACCATTATTTGTTCTCAACATCTTCATATAAACCCCCATTTCATTTTTAACTTCTTTTCTAAAAAACCATAACATTTCCATATCATTTAACTTGTGTTTCTTAAACATGATGTTTTTTATACAATTCAAATCATCAATAAAAGTGGTAAAGTATAAATATAATTTTTTGTATTGATGTCTCTTAGATCCTATATATTGTAATTAATATGTTTAAGATGTCTAATAAACTGAATATCTTCTTTCTTATGACTTTTATTATCCATCATACATTTTTGAAAAGTAACCCAAACATGTTACTC
Organism: Viscum album; assembly: GCA_963277665.1. Classification (NCBI taxonomy): domain Eukaryota; kingdom Viridiplantae; phylum Streptophyta; class Magnoliopsida; order Santalales; family Viscaceae; genus Viscum; species Viscum album. The sequence continues at coordinate 1,434,535,393 of OY728132.1, read as the reverse complement.
TATTATTTTAATTTATAAGAAATTTTGTACAATGTCATATTTATAAATTCTTTTCATGTTTTTCTAACCAAGGTGGAAAGGTATTCAATGCCACAAATTATTCTCAGCTTCAGCACGAAAATAACATGATTTGTTAAATTCTCAAATTTTGATGATATTACCAATAGTTCTTTCTCATTTTGTAATAAATTTTTCATACTCAAAAATTTTAATAACACATGTCTTATTTTTTAAGATCTCTTTTTTCTGTCATTACAAAGTCGAAATACTCTATGTAAGTTATGTTTTATCCCATTAAAATATTAAACTTCCTTATATGTAAGCTTTTTTCTTCAATATTTGTCATTTTTATTCCTCTAATTTTTATGAAATTATCATTCCCAATGTTAAGAAAACCACTATCATTATTTTCAGCATGTCTCAAGATTTATAAATCACCAATAATGTGTGAATAACATAAAATATAAAGTATCCATGGTTTATTATTTTTATGATCATTCAAGGAAGTCTCAACAATATAAGTTATTTCCTAAAATTCCCTCCATATAGCTTCTTTTTATTTTCTCCCATAAGAAACTTGTTTTGGAATGAGTTTCATACATCTTTTTACATGATTTATAGACTGATCACATTTTCCAAAAGCTTATTCTAGAAATTAAAATTGATTTTTTATGGAAATTTTCAATCATCCTGAGATTTTTCTTTTCTAACTTCTTATGTGTTAGGAAATTTACCCATTTTATTTTCATTATTTCTGTCACTATATTCTAACCTTCTTTTGAGAAGTTAAAATTTATGCCAACAATTATAAGAATTAATCACATTGATTTTATATCACAAACATAAACCATAAAATATTTATTTTCTATTGACTTATGATCCTTTTTGGTAGAAGCTTTTTTGAGGTTGAAAAGTTCTTCATGCTCTAACATACTATAAGTGTGGACCATCATTCCTTCTTAGTGTGTTTTCAAATTTTGTAGATGTGATTGGTTTATCACTTCCTTTATCCATCCAATTTTTCCTAGTACATTTTTTACCACATAATATATTAGAGAAATAAGATTAATCGCTATTTTTTGAGGCTATGGAATTCAATGGATTCTTAATCTTATCTTTATTAGCAACTTATAAGTCTCACAATTTACTTCTGAGGCTTTGTTGAAGTTTTCATTCATCTTACTCAAGGAAATTTGTGACTAAATAAGTTTATATTGAATCTTATTGACTAATTCTTCCTAATATTCAAATTTAGTACTGAAATTTTAAACCATCATTCCATATTTAGTAATACTTATTTTTTAACTTAATATATTCTGAATGTATTATTCCTCCTGTTTGATTAAATATTTTATAAATTCATCAACTTCATTACAATATTTCTTCAATACTTTTATTTATTTATTTAGAGTTATGTTTTCTTTTATGACATGAAACAAGTTATGTTTTCAGTAGATACTCCCTATATGATTCTTCACCACTTTCTTTACTATCTGAGGAATCTTTTATTTTCTTAACTTTTACAATGAGGGTTAAAAAAAATTGAACATAAATCTTTTGAAAAATTATTTTCAGTAGAGTACAATTAATCTTCATTGCTCAAAATAATTCTTTCTTATTCAATAAAATTTCTATTTTGTTTTTTGAAAGACTTTTCTTTTTTTAAAATCTTTTTCCACTTATTACATTGAGGTGTTTCTTTAAAATCATTTTGATACTAACTAACTTTCTTCTTGGGGAAATTAATAGAAAATTTTCTAAATGCACAATACTCTAAATATTTGATTGGGGGTTTTTCTCTATACTCTCCTCTTCCAATTCAATAGTTATTACATAAAAGAGATAAGATATTATCATTCAACTCATAATACTATTTATCTTTGAAATCACATGGATTTACATCATCAATATCATTATTTTTCATTTTTATCATAGCTTAAAAAAATATTCCATCTTTCATATTGTTTTTTATAATTGGATACATCCTCCTTACATAAGAAATAAGAAAGTTATTAAATTTATCAAGAGATAAAATATCCTTATCTTTAAAATAGAAAAGATTAGAATCAAATAAATATGTAAATATTCTCATAAGTATCTTCTCTATTGTAGAACCTTACAGAACTTCTCCAAATCCTCTGATGTTTTAAACAATTTCATTTACCTAGGTGAAGTATTCATCAATAGATTTTTCATCACTCATTATTTTTTCATCAGGAATACTATGAATATTTTTTCCTTTTCTTCCTTCATATTATAATTATCTTAAAAAATTATTTTCATCATGTCGCACATACTCATTGATGTTTTGAGACACATCACCTTCATATAAATTTTTTTTGATATAGACATTAGAACCTAATCCCTAGCTTTTCCATCATCATAAATATTTATATTATCATAAATAACCCATTGTGAAATCTTTTTCACTAAGTGGAAACCCAATTGTAACAGGATTCAGAACTTCCAGGATATGAGATATGAGATAAGGAATCATCCTAATATTTCTTACATAATAATTTCTTTTCTCAAATGTATGAATTATTCCTCACATAACAATTTTAAAAACATTACTCCTAAACCCTATTAAATTTTGTAACAATTTCATATTTTATTAAACACTCACCCATGAAAAAATAGTAAAGAAAGTAAATCACATGAGATTTACAAGGTTCTTCATCCATGTGATAACCAACATCCTTCACATAGCCACTCTTATGGGTATATCAAAATTCACTATTATGAAGAAGTGAATACAACTTATGCCAAATCCCATTATAAACCATTTATATCTCAATAGGAATTATTATAATAACTATTTTTAGTTTAAAAAGTTTGATTACAAACAATATATCCAAAATAAATAAATATTCACTTCATTCAAACTACACCAAAAATAATTTTTCTAGATCCTTAGCCTGTTTTGGCTAGGTCTGATTCACTCTATCTGATTGATTCATTATGATTGAATCATTATGATTGAATCATTATGATGAACAGTTTTCTCAAACAGAACTACTCAAACTCTTCAAAATTGCTCAGTATGTTCTTCCTCTATCTGATCTTCCTCAGTTCGGCAAGAAAACATTTAGTTGTCTTATCTTTTAATGTGACCTCTATCTATAAATAAAATTGATTCAAACTCTGATTGAACCTCTAAAGTTCTCTTCCTTATCCACATGTGAAAAGTATGCAAAGTGTAACACCCCTAGCTTCTATGGTATGCTTCTTTTTGAATAATGTGATAGCGTGTGTTGTACGCAACACCGAGTTCTAACACACCATAACCAATCACACTAGCCGTTATGAATAGTAATACCTAGTTTTTGAAATATTATAAATTATATCTCTCAAAATGGACTTCATTTTTGGATTTGTAATATCGAAATTATCCTAGGTTAAAATTTTGGTACTTTTCGGATAACTTTCATATTTTGATGAATAGTGAAAATTACTAAATTTTAATTAAAAACAACTTTTTTAATCAAAATAATTAATATTGATAAATTATGAATTTGAGTATTTTTAAAGTATATTTAGAATAAAGTTTTACCATTTAATTCAATGTTTTTCATTGGACATAATTTCACAATTAAACCAGACATAAACAAGTGCCAATCTTTTGATAGCTATTATCTCTTAAAAACACGCTTTTTATTTTAACAACGGGAATTAATTTTAAATTAATTTCTGCCACTTCTGTGTTTTGAATTTGGAAAAATGGATTCCATATTTGGAATCAGGATGTTCAAATTGTGTAAATAGGTAACTTTTATTTTTAGACATTTTGGATAATTACTTCGGTAAATATTTTATTTACCATGGTTAAAGGGTAAATCCGATAAACAAGGGTTAAAAAATAATATTATAATAATACTAAATTATTCTAAAACGTGTCTTAACCCTACTGGTTGATACATGGTCGACCATGGTCATATTTGGGTCTATTTTGGGACCCCATGGATCCACTTGTAAGTGATAGGGACACTTTATTTTAATTAAGTTAAAATGAATACAAAAATGACACAAGCATATATCTTTTAGCAAAACAATTGTTACATAGGGTTATATATGTTGGATTTTTTACTATAAATATTAAATAGAACTCTAAAAATATTTCCTACATAATTATATTTTATTTATAATATTTAGACATTAAATAATTTAATTTATTTATGACACAATGGTGATGCGGTAATTACCATAATAGTGAAAAATTAGAATAATTGATATTACAAAATACCCAAATAAATATAATTTGAGACTTTTATTGAATTAAAATAATTTTATAAGTTAATATGACATATTAGTATTGATTTAATTAACTTTTTTATAAGTAATCATTCTGTTATGTGTTTCACAAAAATCAACTATTGAATAGTGTCAAAATTGACATAAAAGAGTTTTTAAAACAAATATTATATTATTAATTGATATTAAATTCCTAAAAATCTAAGGTTCGGCCAAGATACTTATATCATGATAGGGGTATCATTAATGAACCACTTGGGGGGTCTCTTGGATGTATATGGTATGTTTATTAACCATATAATATAAAAATACAAAGAGACATTGTAAAAGTGAAACTAATTAACTAAGAGTTAATACTTAAAAATAAGGTTAATATAATGCCCCAAACCTGTCTAAATTCTATTGGTTGAGTGGTTTTTGACCCATCCCCACCTTAACCTTTAAATAATAAACTTTTTAGCCATTAGAAACCGAATATGAATTTATTATAAATTAATATTTCTAGCTTTTCCAAAGATGCCCCTCACCCCTCTTATAAAAGGGAACTCCTCCTTCTCATTTCTTCGCACCTTAAAAGCATTTTGGTTCGGCCAACCCCTGCCCAAATACTCTCCCAACTTCCCTCACTACAACCTAGAGGCCTTAGTTTGATCAGAAAGCCAACTTAAGGAGCCCTTTTGATCAAATCAAAAGGAAGAACCTGAAGAAGAGGTAATGATTTCACCACCCTTTTCCAAGTTCCTTTCTTCTTCCACTTCTTCTTACTTTGTTATTACCATTTTAAAATAATAAATCCAGTATCATATATATACTGTGATTTTATTATAAATATGGTACAACCATATTCAGTATTTTATCAACCCTTTGAATAACATGTCACCATACGTGCGAACGTACGGCTTACCGTCTCCACATCGTGGTGTAATTGTTATTCAATATATTATTATTTCGGATGGGTATAATAAGGTTGTGTAACTCATTTAAATAATAAATATAACATGATAATTATTCTGTATATATGATATACCATCCAATTATATATTATTTTAATATCAAAAGAATGATATTGTTGCTCGTGCGTACGTACGGACTACCGTCTCCACGAACGCGATGAGATTCATTCTCCATCATATCCATTCAAGTATAATTCTCATTTTATGATTAAAAATAATATTTAAGGACTTGATATCATTCTGGATATGAATAATATACATCCCATTAATAACAAATATGGCTCACATAATAATGAATATAAAGTAAAATGAACCCGTTAACACCCGAAATGACGATAATTCTAAGATATTATTAAAAAATCAATGTTAAAAGATCATATATGATATCATATTAATGAATATGATCCTTGTATAATTAAATAACAATTATTTCACCATTATACAGGAGGTTAACCTATCTTCTACAAAGGAAAAAGTACAAAGTAAGGGATTATCTTATCTCACTTTCAATTCCGTGATATTTCCATTGTTCGCCACTAATTTATTGAAAGTGGTATATTGTGTATTTCCATTTGATATATATTATCATTATTCTCTTTATATTAATGTTATTGTGAAAATAATTTTGTGGTTATTAACTTTTGGTCATACGACTCAGTTGATTACAACGTGGTAAGGGGGTTCTTATCTCACTCTTAATTTTGTGAGAATTCCATTGTTCACCACTTATTTATTGCATGTAGTTTATGTGTACTGCCCATGATTGTATTCATTGTGTAATATACTTTTATTTATGGGTATTTAAATCATCATTGTATGATCCTTCTTTCATGGGTGCATGTTTCATAAGTTACCAAATCGATAAGGGAATTTGAGATTTCAATTTCCACTCATTCGGCTTTACGCATACTTCATTGATTATTTTACTCCGAGATTATGTGTGGAATCACTATTCATTTGATTATTTCATAATTTCCACTCCCCTTCTGGTGGATATACTATTGATACACATAATCACTCCATTGATAATTTCTCAATTCATCGATATGAATTTGATGAGAGTAATTTTAACTCATTCTCAATTTGTTGAGTTAAACATCCAATTCATTGGTGTTGTTTTTACAAGATTATGTGTGAATATCCTTTGATTGTTTTACACTGAATATCCAATCATATTTAGTGTATTTATATTTTTCACACATAAATATGTCGTTGATTTATCCTTAACCTAAGGATACAGCCTTTATGAGAGATTTCATCTCAACTTAAATTCCATTGAGACTTCTTTGTTGTTATACACCAAATCACTTTTATGTGGTGTATATAATGTAATTTGACATAGTATATCATGAATCCCTTTATTCTCATGATATTGCAAAGTTTTTATTACCTCAATTATTTGTATTCAAGTGTCTCTCTTTTGGTTAGAATCTCTAACTAAAATACCATTTTTAAATGTTTTAAAGACTTATTCATCTAAATCTTTCTCATTAATGTCCATGTTTTAAAAATGTTTTTGAGGATTTATTTATATGGACCTTAATGTTTTAAAATTAAAACTACTTTTAAAAAGTTTCAAAGTGGTATGGGACACTTTGATTCAAAAATCTATTTTTAAATGGCTTCTTGACAAATAGTGTGAGTTTTAAATGTTTTCAAGAAAAAGGGGGATATTTCTCTCAAATAGTTTTGATAATTAATTTCATCTATGTCAACATCCTTAATTGTTCTTTATTGAGGATAATGTGATACAATACAATCTTCCATATTGTATCAAATGTGTTATGTTTGACTATGGATGTGCTCTTTTTATACCATTCATGGTTTGTGGTTAACGTATTGACATTTTGTATGCTAGTTTTAATACAAATGTTTATGTTATGTTTAAACCTGTTCATATGAGAAATGCATTGGACTTAATAAGTGATGGGTGGAGCCCGCTATAGATCCTCGATGCATCGGTAGGTCTCATGAGACAAACTAGTGTCTTGGCACAAGGCCTTGGCAAAATATTATTTGTAGTCTTGGCATGAGGCCTTGGCTATGTGGTTATGATAGTCTGGCATTATGCATTCCATTATTATGAAAGTGGTTATTGATATTGCATGTGATTGTTCGACTAGTAGAATATCCATGTGAATAAGTAAATGGAATTATTTCATTTTATCTTTGCCATATTATGCGGAAGTTCAAGTTTAAAAGGCTTTTGTTTTAATTATAAATTGCCTTAAGTGTTTATTCTTATCTATGAAAGCTTCTGCTATAATGTTATCCTTACTGAGCATCTGAGCTCACCCCTTTCAATGTGTTATTTTTTCCCAGGATTATGAAGAATTAATTTATGAATGACCTACAGGGATAGTATGAGGGGATATGAAGACAAGATGTTTTTTTATGTAATGTAAAACTTTTTGATTGTATCTAGTGTTTCCAAGGCTACTAAACTAATCGTTCTTTCGAGACTTGATCTTTCTTGTGATCATGCCAATGTTATTTAATAATGCACCGACACTGGGTAACTAGGGTCGGGGCATTACACAAAGTTCCAATGTAATATGAAACAGTTTAATAGGACCTCTAAATGGAAAAGGAGGGAAACTAAAAAAACTTTTATGTCTTACTCAAATTCAAAAACTCCAAGATCTATACATATTTTAATTTCATGTTTTACCACTTAAACTCATCACAAATATTATGAAATATACTTTATTATTCTTTGTAAAATGTCTTCTTCAACATCCTAACTTTTCTTCAGTGTGATGGAACTTCCTCATCTCATTATGAATAAAATTCCCCAACTCATTACGAATTGAGTTTTCTCATTAAAGTTGGTATAATTAACATTCTTTCTCAGATTCAGTCTAATGGTATTTCCTTCTCAGAGTCATATTGGTTGACTTATATTTTCAGAGTCAGTCTGATTAACTCTTCATAATGATGGAATTATCATTAAAATATGACAATATTTATAATAAAAACCACTCTATAACATTGAAATTATTCAAACCTCACCTATTATTACTCATTCAGAATTATAGAAACTTATCTTTCTAATACATATAAATATAATCATATGTTTTTGGGTTTTTATAACTATTACAATCTATTCAGAGACCATCAATAGCCTTCATTCATCAAATTATTTTATCATGATAATATTTCATGATTTACAAGAACTAAAATACTGAAAAATAATAATATGAATTACATAAGAAAGTATTATTACGTCCCCAACATTCAAAACCTTCTTTCTTTCCAAATAATACTCAATACAATTAGCATCACCTATTATCTCCTATTTCTTCATAAGTATTTCATCATAGTTTTTATAGAGAAATTATGATATTTGAGACTTAAAAACCACCAAAGCATCATTTGTCTCAAGGTCAAAATGTTTAATAAATTTTTTTCTCCTCATGTCAAAATCTCCAATCAACCTCTATAGAAACATTTTGAATTTCATTCTTAGGTTCTGTTGAATTTCTAATAAACATTAATTCTAATGTATCATGAGATTCATGTCGAAGTATCTAAGTCTTATGGAGCGTTTGATCAATAACTTTACAAAAAAAATAGGTTCCATATTCCTTAAACTTTATTTATGTGGTACTTCTTCATTCAAAAATGTGTGTCTAGAAACCTATGTCCATAAAAAAAATTCTCAAAGAACAAAATATGTATCCCCCATATTTTTCTGGTTAAAACTATCGACAATATTCACCTTATTTCAAAAACCATATTTTTCAATGGATAGTTTTCAACAAATACAGGAACATTATTAAAATAATAAATCAAAAAGGTTCTTCAATTTTTATTCCCATATTTAATAGAGCTAATAAATGTGAAAAAATATTTGTGTGATATAGGTTTGAGTGAAAATATGTTTTCATGCATGAATTTAAAGAGTTTCGAATTAGAATTAATTAATCCTATAAGAGTTATACTTCAATTAGTATACTCGATAGTGATGTGACATCATGGGTTAATTGAGGATATTCTGATCAAAGATAGAAAATTATAATTCCCTATTGAATTTTTAATTTTGGACATTGAAGAGGATTGGAGTCCACTTTTTTTGGTATACTATTTTTAGACATTGATTTTATGTTGATTAATGTCTAGAAAAGATAAATCAATCTAAGAGTAAGATTTGATCAGGTAACATTTAATATCCATCAAGCTATGAATAAATGCAATGTAATTAAAAACATGAGTTTATAGAAAAACAATTTTGGAGGTTAAGGGTATCAAGTAAGTAGAATAATTACATGAGATAGATAAATTTTATAAATAGGATACTATAAATAAAATATCTGATAATAAGAAAGAGAAAATGAGGACCATGACCACTAAGATCAGAGGAGTGACTGACTTCACCACATTTGAGAAAGGGAAATAAGTATGGATGGTACATGACCTACAATTTAGTAAATCTAGATTGAGGAAGAAATAGTGGATCATCCTAATGAAAATAAACTATTTCCATCCAGAATAGTCAAAATATTTAGAGATGATGGAAAGTGGTAGACCTGTGTGGAAAGGACACAACTAACACCATTCATGGACCCCAATGAAGTAAAAAACTTTTTAATCATCTATCACCATAGATGAAGCTGGAGAAGGTAAATTAAATCCAATTAAATTAAACAAAATCACTTCTAGGAGGTATCCCATGCTTTTTTCTTCCCATTTATCGAATATTTGTTTTTAAAGGTGTTCATGCACTCTCTATGATCTTTATAAATTTCACTGATTATGTTATTTGATTTTAAATATGTAATTTAAATTTGTAAGACCATCAAGACCATGGCTAGTAATAAGTAGAAAGTATCTCAATAAGAGGATATAAGAATAATACATTTCATGAACTAAATTCTCATAGTTTATCCAATGAATTAAATGTCATTATTTTGGAGTAGGAAGAACCTGTGTAGAGGACATAAAATCATTATTCAAAAAGGGAGTAAGTGTTTTAATTCTATATTCTTCTTCTTTATTTCTAATATTTAATTTTTTTAATAGATTTTAAAATCTAATTGAATTCCCCGCATTTGATTCTTGATTTAATCAACTAAACTAAGAAACATAAACTACCAAGGATAATTATCATTCCATGCATTTAAATATTGTTTTCAATAATTTTTAATGAGAATAATGCGGAAAATAATTTTTATGAATATTCAGGTGGACTAGGATATATAAAATTGTTATTTAATGGAGCATGTATAATTATTTAAATTAAACTTTTCTAGGGTTTATTCATGCTTGGAATTTTGGATATTTTTATTCATGGATTTAATTATTCTATTTCATTTCCATGAGTGATTATCTCAACCCTTTATTCTCATTCTCTATACATCCTCTAAGAATAATATTTCCCATTATTTCTATAGTATATTTCATGGTAAACTCAGTCGTGTTCTCTTCTAGGAAATTATTTTCATATTTTTTAAGCTATGATTGTACAAAATTCACATTTATTGTGATTTGGAAACAATTTTTTACCCTTTATCCTAATAAGAACCTTAAATTAATTCATTTAAAGACAATATAAAAAAAAATAAGATACTTATTAGGGATGATATATATAATAATACCATATTTTGCTAACCTACCATGCTCTAAATATTTTTTATGATTTTAAAAAATAAGAGTTGTAGAGATAGAGAATGGTGAAAGGGTAGCATATTTTGAAATGAATAAATCTGGTGGATGATTTTCATGAAATTTTGGAACAGAAAATTAAATATATATATCGAACACCCTCTTTTGAAAAATTAAAAAAATGGGTTGTGTCTAGGTAAATTCAAATATCACAAATGCATGATCAGTGATCTTGTTATAACTATTATACATAGTATCATGATTGGATAATTTTGGTTTCGATGTTAAATATTATATTATTCTACAACAAAATTCTTTAACCAATTGAATATAAATAAAATAATAAAAGTGGGTGTTTCATTTATTTCATTTCATCTCTTTATGAACCTTATCTAACATTTTGGAGATAGAGGATACTTTCACCAAACTATTTTTTATTATCATGAAAAACAAACTAATATATAACCTCTTTATTGAGATTTAATTGTTATAAATTTTTTACATACATTACCTTAGCCTCGTATTCATTTGATTCTAAATAGTGAAACCCCCATTACTTTTTGTGATTTTTTGTCTACATAATGGATAAAGTTTTTGCATTGTAAACCTATGGTCAGTGACAAGTTATTGAGGTATTTTTTGAACTCTATTTAAACTTTTACCTTGATGATTAGAGAAAAAATTCATATTAGTTAAATTTCAAATAGAATGAATATTAATAATGAGTTGAAAATCAAAATGGATGAATGAAACAGTGTGGCTATTTCAAAATATAACAAGTAAAAAAATTTATTTATTTATTTCTTTGAAAAGTTAAAAGTTGTATAATTTTCATATATCATGCTTACAAATCTTATTTCCCAATTTATAAATATCATTTATGAAATTAAATATATTGCATGGTAAGGGAATCCACCTTTGAAGTATAATGATATTTCATCCCTGAGGAAGAGTCTGAATTCATGTCTGGGGGTATTTTATATATATATTTCATGAATATTTTTAGGGGGTTTTAATTAACTAATTTCAATTATTTAATTATAATTCTATCCATTTTTTGAACTTTTTAACTTTTTTTGTTTTATGGAAGGATATTTTAAATATTGGATGAAGGAATGAAAAGATACAAATTGAGGAGAAAAAAGACACTTCACACCATGATGTGAATCCTCACAGCATGAATTTAGAATATTGATGTTGTAATCCCACATAATCTAGGGTTAAAAAAACATAAGATCCTGAAAGAAGACAATTACATATCATTTAAACAATTCATGATGTGATATTATTGATAGAAGTGTTTCCCCATCCCGTTGTGAAATAGAGATTCATAGATTGTGACATTACATGCCGTGTAAAAAAACATTATGTGAACGTTTCAGGAGATACATATTTGAGTAAGTTCATTGCCACAATATATTACATGTTGTTTAAATATTAAAAAACATTGACCCATTGGAATTCATTGATTTGTATACACTTATATGAGGATTTTAGACACTAAAACCTATTTTTTGGCCCCAGAACCACATGTGACAACTTTTTGACTAATTATGACACAAATGAATGCTAACTGAGCCCTAGGGGAATCTATTAATAGAGGTGTTATCTCCTTTTCCGAAGAATATTAGGGAGGTCAAAGTACTGGGTGAGAAGTTGTGCACAGTAGGGTCCTCAACCACTTTCTCTCTAGTTTTTATTATGCTTTATTTTTTATCCTTTCTTCCCACTTACACCCTTTTCACAAGGATGAAGGGGTAATCATGTTTGTAATAGGGTTACAAAATAGAAGGTAAAATATTTTATTGTGATTTATTTCTTTTCATTTATTCCAGTAATTGGTTTTTTAAAATTCATTTATAAAACACCATTCTCTTTATTATTTTTTAAATGACTATTGAATTGAACTTGAAATGAACCTTTATAATATTGAAACTTGTTACCCTAAATTATGTAAGCCCACTATCTTATTAAGGGTAACCAAGTTTAAAAATTGTATCTAGAAAAACATGATTTTATAAGACCCTAAATTAAAAAACCAAGTGAAATAGGGGATTAATGAATTGAGTATAGGATACCATGACCATTGGATCCATCTCATTTTGACTCTGAAATAAAACATGTATTAATAAATTTTTTCCTTAAATAAAATTACAACTAAACCCTATAACTAAAAAACCTTGGTAATCCATTAAAATATTATTTGATACAAAAAAATATTATGTGCTTTGATTTCATCATTCATTTCCAAGAACTTTTTTCAAAATCCAAATTGCTCCTTCCTTCTTATCACCTATTTCATCAAACAAAATTATATAGGAATATTATTTTAAAATAAACTAATGTGATGCAATTTCCCAAAAATTACATCTAATTTTTTTTTAAATATATACTGGATTATTTCAAGACTAGGAGCTTAGATGACACTTAATTCTATGCCCCGATGATCCCCAAATTAGTATTTGAACTTTTTTTATATTTATTTAATGTAGCATAATTGATCGGTTTTGGAAACTACAAAATGGGTTATCATATTAAAAATATAAAGAAACCTTTGTGTACAAAATGGCTTCTTTACCAAAGGATAGACCTAACCACGACTGGTGTGAGTCTACGGAAAATAATAATCTTCAAGATTTTTAAGAAATTTTATTACAAGAATTTTATTATGGAAAAATAAAGATAAACATTAGTTTATTTTATTTTGAATTTTGAATTTATTTTTAGCTTAATGATTTAGAAACCCGAGAATAATGAAAACACTATTTCATTAATGAAATAGTGTAATGACACTGCAATGAAGCAAAATAGAAATGATGAAACATGTTTTTTCCATTTAATGGGTTAATCAAATAATGTATCATTGGAACAAACAAGGATTTATCTAAACCTGGAGATTTGGCGTTGGCAAGAAATGATAAACGGATCATTGCAAAGAAGAATGATTTTAGTATTCCCTTCCATCATTCTTCAATGCTTAAAGGAATCGCCAACAACTAAGGTGGGCTGATGATCATGTAATGATGAAAAAAAATGGGGCAATCTTCACCGACGAATGATCCAACCTCGAGGTAGGGGTTTTCTTCCTAGTGAATTTCCTTTCCTCATTCATTGAATTGTGTGAAAAACGTGGTTCAACCCACAAATAGGTGACTCATAGATAGATATTTTATGTAGGATGGTTTTTATCTAGGGGTTTTGAATTAGAGGTGTACATGTTAGATTCTTAAATCTTCATCAAACTTGTGTTTAAATTCTAACACTGAGGGATCAGGATGACACGAAAAAGGAATGGATCCCTTCATTGTGGGAATTATTGTGTTCTTTGTGATTGAACCACTAGATTGACAATAAGACAACTTTGATCCTGTAGTAAGGACAGTGGTGATCTTGGCATCCTGAATGTGCTCACGGATCAGAAAACAGACCATTGGAGCAGATCTAGAGGCCCATGGAAGAGATTGCTTGTGTGTTAGAACCAGCGGTGGTGGTTGCTTGCAGGAGGCAGTGTGACATAGTGATATACGTGGACCATAGAAACCTTCATGGTTGGATGATTGGGGCCACTAGAAATAGTCAGCAGTAGTACGAGTGGACGCGGCAGGAGGGTTGTGGTTTAGCTGGAGGGTTGCAGTCCAACTAGACCCCATTAGTGACCCACGGCGATTGTCGCATCCCTGGCAGACCAGACCAGCCCACCCAATGGGTTAGACCCACTACACAGTCGATATAGGTTATGCCCATCTGACCAGGTTGAATCCATTTTGGTTCAAAATCGGGTCGGTTTGGTGGACCCTGAGCTGGGTTGGGATACTCGAATCGAACACGAACCCAACCTAACTTGTTTTGTTAAAACGTCCCTAACATCCAAACTATGCGTCTAATTGACAAGTCATTTTTTGCGTTGGAAACCATTTGAAAATATGGTCCTTTTGACATACTCTAAGTGATTTTTAGTTCAATTAGTGACACAACTGATGGCTTGAGGATTAGAATATCTCATAATCGAGGTTGTTGTGAGCTGGAATCCAACACCAAGTTGTGAAGTGAAGGAAGTGATGAGTGGACCTCAATGGCATGATTTGTGAGAAGACCTTAGGGACCTGATAAACAAGTGAACCTAAGTGACCCAATAGATGAGTGGGACTTAGTATCCTGATAGACAAAAAGACCTCAGTGGCTCGATAGATGAGCCAGCCTTAGTGACCTGATAAATGAGCGGACCATAGTGTCCTGGTAGATGAGTGGACCTTAGTGGCCTGGTAGTGATGACTAGACCTCGGTGGCCCGAAAAATTTTAGTGATTAATTGGGGATGATTCCCACTGTAGTTCAAGACGTTCAGCACTATGACTAATAGTCTTTCTTTCTATATATTAGGTTTTACCTATCTGAGTTGTCCATTACATCGTGTGTACTTTTCTTTATTGTATCACCCCAAACATTTTATGGTATGTTTCCATTTAAATACATTCTATTAATCACTGTATTCCTTTGAAACAACACTAGTTTATTTAGGATATAGTCAAAACCTAGCCATTAGATATAAATTTTCCACTTCTATGTTTTGAATTTCGAAAAATGGTCACCTAGAGTTGTGATCAGTACAACATTTGGAGTCTGATAGAACAAACTTGATTTTTGGTGAATAGTAACATACCCTTATGAATAGTAATATGAATAGTAATTTGACCCTTATAAATAGTAAATATTATTATTATTTTATTTTCTTAAGGCAATATGATAATGGGATCTTAATTAATTTTTCAATTTCACATAAAACTAACTGCACTTCAAGATTGTTATTTTTTTAATTAACTATGACCTTATTTAAAAATTAAATTAATAATATTTAGAAAATTATTTTTGAAAAATTGATTTCACTTTTTAATTCTACACGTCGATAAATTGTTAGGGTAAATTTTTGGGATTTTTCTGATATTCTAGAATTTTTTATGAATAGTGAAAAATGATAAAATATGGTATATACAAATTACCAGTAAAATAAACTATTTATGACATTATAAGTGATGAAATGCCACTTAGTTCGAACTCACATGCCATTATTACTATTAGGGGTCACATGAAAAAACACTATTGGTTGTCTTGATGGAAATAATAAAATAATGAAATTATATATTCAAACATTACCCCTCTCCTCCAATATAAAAACCCCACCACCACCACCTCTTCTCTTAACTCCTCTAAGCTTTGAAGATCCTCAATTTTCTACCCAATAATCCTCCCAAGTCTCTTCCCCATGTCCTAGAGCTACTGGTCTCACCAAAAGACCAAAACCAAAGCCCTTAAGAAGGACCTCAAGTAGAAGAGATCAAGAGGTAAACAACCTCTTTTATTTTTTTCTTTTCTTTCATTTTATGTTATTCACTTCCATTACATTTGGCTTGTGATGGTATATTACATTAAATATTTCCCCTAACTGTCCATATTATGTATTAATGGTGAGATATTTCATTCCCCTCATCAAACTATTTTTATGAAATTTTAAGAGATGTCGTTAGGCTGCCGAATTTTCGTGAGAAATTTTTCAAGTTTTCTTTAATTTTAAGATTCCATTCATTTCTTCTTCTTTCCTCCCCTCATCATAAAATAGAGGAATTTATTATAAAAAATAATGTATATTCTGGATGTTCTAATGTTTATGGAAAATTCTTCATCATTATTCTTATCCTCTCCCACTTATTTATGGAATAAAAACATTGTCTGTGACGTGTTGAATTACCAACATTGTGGACGTTGTAATTTCAATTAATTATTTACAGTCTGGTCATGAAACCAAATATATGGTTGAAACAGGTCATAATATATGTGTTTTATCTTTATTAACATTCTATAATCTTTATACGGGCATAATATGGAATAATAATATGAAACAAGTTTATTGAGCACAAAAATGCCAAGCCAAATTCAAGCGTTTATTTTTAACTCATCGAATGATTCATCCTCATGGTAGATAACCAGAATCATTATGAGATCATTTATATCTCATTAATTTCACTAATAATGTATATTAACAATTCTTAATGTTTAACCATATTTCAAACCAACTTCCATTCATGAATACAAGTAAACGAATCATAAAACCAAGTAAGAAAATGCTTCCAAAACAATAAGATTTAATCTCTTAAACCCATCGAAAAGGCCATTAATGAACTTAATAAGGTTATATCATATCAATTAAAAGTTTATTAGGTTTTTTAATTATTAATTAATGAATCTAAATTTGATTATTTAGGTTGTTAAGAACAATCAAGAACACACTAGAGCAAAAGGTAAGGGGTTTCTCATCTCACTTTCATTTCTGTGAGATTTCTATTATTCTCCAATTATTCCTTATATTTGGTATATGTGTACTTCCATTTGATAGATAATAAAATTATTCTGTTTATATTCATGTTACTCAATGATTCACATGATGTTTATGAATTTCTAGTCATACGGTTTGACCAATTACATTGTGGTAAGGGACTTTGTCTCAGCTGCCATTTTCGTTGTGACTATCTTTGTATTGTGCACCTAATAATCCTTATGTGGTGTACCTACTGCCCATTTGATATCACTTTTCATTTTAAATTAGATTTATATTAAATATACATAATCTAATTTCATGTATATGTTTTTTTTCTAAACTGTATACCATTTTACATACGGTGTTTATTTGGAATGTTATTTTATCTATGGAAATATTGATGAATCCGTATACTCTACTCTATATAGATATTAAAAGGGCTTGTTTATCTTCTATTTAATCAATATATAAAGAATTATTTGAACATATAGTGGTGGTAGGGGCCCGCTACATCCCCTGGATGCATAGGTAGGTCTCATGAGACAAAACAGTTTGGCGACAGACCCTTCGAGTTTGGTTCCAAAAATCAGACGGGTTTCTACCCACAGAACTAAATCATTTCAATGGTATTATGGTTTCATGTTCCAGATATATGACATACAATTAATAAGAATTATCGTCATTCACTACCAGTTACTATTATTATCCTTTAGTTTTTTACTATGACAAAATCTATGGATGCAGATTCATTTTTAGTTTATTAATGGCATTATTTATTCATTTATTCACTATTACATATTGATTATGTCATCTTGAATATGATTCAATTATTATTTTACTCTTTCTTCCAATTTTTTAACCCTTACTGAGCATTTGAGCTCACCCCTTTCATTTTTTACCTTCAACAGGTGGTGAAGAGAAGGTCTTTTATTGAGTTCGTGTGGTTACAGTTTTTAGTTTTGTTATGTATTGTATCTTATAACCTTTTTCAATGTAATTTTTGTTACATCTATGTATCTAGTTTCTTCAAGACTACTAAATTGATCATTCCTTTGGGATTTTCATTCCATATAACCATTCCAATATCAAAAGTAATGCACCTTCTCCAGCCTAGAGGGGTTAGGGTGTAACATTTGGTATCAAAGGAAGTTTAGTAGAAAGCTTGGAAACTGGAGAAGTAAATGTATAGTAGGGAACAAAGCCCTACGGTAGTATCTCAGGATTAACATACAAGAACGTCCTGGTATTTTTGTAAGGAATAGATTATGTGGATATTTTATGCAATACGTCCCTATATGGATACAATTAGGAAGAGGCGGCTCTGGCACCGATGTATCTAGGGGTAAAACCAGAAAACACAGCTTTGAGCTAGACTCGAACGGGAACTGGTGAACGAAAATGGGCCTTGATGCACTCTTGGTTACGACACTCCCAAGGGATATACTTAGGATAATTTATATTTTCATTACAATCCATTATGAAGGAGTTAATGTAATTTTTTCCATAGAGGAACCATGTTTATAAGAATAGCTATGCATAAAATTTCAATCTATGTTGAGTTCTTTTCTATTTGAGATTCATAAACTAATCTAGTGTATCCCATTATTTAGAAATGGTGTCTAATGGAAGAAGGGGAATCAATACTCATGGGAAAGGTAGGGATATCTCTATTGAGCAAGTCAACATAGTCAACATTGGATCAGATCAGATCATGACCATATTGAGACAACTTACTCAAGTTGTAATGAATAACCATTCAACACCTGTGTTGGATCATTTCATGCGGCAGAAGCCCCCATATTTTAGTGGGACTACAAATCTATTGGTTTCTGAGTAATGGATTAAGTCCCTTGAAAATATATTCATGGCGTTAAGATGCAATGAAAATGAAAAGGTAGTACTGGAAATATATTGTATCAAGGGTGATGCTGATCAATGGTGGTCCCTGATTCAAAATACCATAGAGGAAAAAGAAATAGAAGATATGGAATATAGGACTTTTAAGGAAATATTCTTCGAAAAATATTTCCCTCGTGAGCAACGAACTGAAATGAAGAGGAAATTCCTTAGCTTGAAACAATGGGAAGAAGACAGTGTTGCAGATTATGAGGCTACCTTTACAAGTCTAGCTAGGTATGTCGTGGATTACATTCATGACTCAGTGGACAAGATTGATCATTTCCTTGAAGGTCTTAAACCAAGTCATCGAAGGGAACTAGATTCTCAAACATTTTCAACATATGATGGAATTGTATCAAGTGCTATCAAAATAGAGAAGGAATTGTCTAGATCAAATATTTTCAAAGGAAACCAAGATAAGAAGTTGTACTCTGATAAAAAAAGAAAAGGAGAAGAACCAAAGAAGAGCAAGGGAATGAATAGTTTCCCATTATGTGAAAACTGTGGAAAGAATCATCTCGGGAAATTCTTGAAAGGCATGGGAGTCTGCTATAAGTGTGGAGAAAAGGTTCATCGATCTGATGAATGTAAGGGGAAGAAATAATTTAATGATATTCAATGCTACAATTGCAGAGAGATGGGACACTATGAAAATGAGTGTCCTAAATGCCAAGTTAACTTGACTCAGAAAAGGCCAAGAGATCAAGGGAGATCTTATGTGATTACAACTGCGGACGTTGAAGTTCCTAATGATCTAGTGGCAGGTACTTTAATTGATTCCTCAAACTTAGCCAACACCTTATTTCATTATGGATCATCGCATTCATTAATATCTTCTCAGTTTTCCAAGAAAATTAAGTATGACCAATTTGATTTAATAAAGGACTTGTCAGTCAAAACTTCGGGGGATGTATCATTGCAACAAAGGCATGTTGACTAGTCCCCCTCCAGTCACCAAAACGTTCTTTAGTTGCTAACCTTGTCATCATACCAATGACTAAATTTGATATAATTCTCAGAATGGATTGTCTATCAAATTATGATGCGAAGATTTATTGTAGGAAGAAGGAAGTTACAATTTTTGAAAATGGTGTAGAATCCCTTGTCTTTAGGGTAGAAACATTGCCACCTGATTCTTATCTAGAACCACCCCCAGTATCTCTGTTAAATGCAATACTTGACGATAAACCAACATCTATTGGCAAGGAAAGAAATATTCAATTTGAGGACGTGCACATAGTGCAGGAGTACATAGATGTATTTCCAGAGGATTTACCTAGATATCCTCCAGAGAGGGAAGTTGAGTTCTCTATTGATTTAATTCCTGGTACGATACCAATATCAAAGACCCCCTATATAATGGCCAGTATAGAGTTAGTGGAGATAAATAAACAACTAGAGGATTTGGGTGACAAAGTATTTATTCGACCTATTGTTTCTCCATGGGGAGCCCCGGTCCTGTTTGTCAAGAAGAAAGATGGATCCATGAGGCTATGAATGGATTATAGGGAAATCAATGCTATTACAATAAAGAATAAGTATCATCTACCTCATATTGATGATTTATTTGATCAAATCCATTGAGCCCAATACTTTTCAAATATTGATCTTCATTCCGGATATCATCATCTTTGTTTGAGGAAGGAAGATATTCCTAATACAGCATTTCAAACCAGGTATGGGCATTATGAGTTAACGGTGATGCCATTTGGAATGACAATGCACCCTCTGTTTTCATGGATTTAATGAATAGATTTTTCAAGAAATATCTTGATAACTTTGTTATGGTGTTCATTGATGATATCCTGGTATTCTCAAAAAGCTATGAAGGTCGTGATAATCACATCCAGATTATTCTAGAAACTCTTAGAAGAAATGAATTATATCGGAAGTTTAGCAAATAAAAATTTTGGCTTTAATCAGTTTCATTTATAGGCCATATTGTCTTTAAGGATGGAATCTTAGTTGATCCTATGAAGAAAAAAAGCAATCCAAGATTGGACCACGCTAACGAACATAATCGAGGGATGAATTTTTATTAACTTAGCAGGTTACTATCGGCATTTCATTTAGAATTTCACCCGACCGGATAACCCGCTAACCAAGCTCAAACAAAAAAAGAGTTATGTTTGTGTGAAAAAAGAGTGTACAGAATGCTTCAAAGAGTTGAAAATAAGATTGGTCAATGCTCCAATTTTCACTCTTCCATCTGGAAGTGATGGATTTGTGATATACAGTGATGCATCAAAGAATGGGATGGGTTGCCTCCTTATGAAAAACGATAAAGGTATTGCTTATGCATCAAGACAGTTGAAGAATCATGAGAAAGGTTATCCAACTCATGATCTTGAGTTAGCAGTCGTAATCTTTTCTCTGAAAATATGGAGGGATTATCTCTACGGAGAGAGATGTGAGATCTATATGGACCACAACAGTTTTAAATACATTTTCACACAAAAAGAACTCAACATGAGGCAAAGAAGATGGATTGAGTTACTAAAAGATTACGATTTTTCAATACACTACTACCCAAGAAAGGCGAATAAGGTGGTATATGAATTAAGCATGAAAGATCATGGCCTTCTGACATAAATGAGGATTGAAAGAGATCCTATATTCATGGATCTACTGATGATGGATATGGGAATTGTTACGGAAGTGGAAACATCACTCCTCTTTCAAATAATTGCTAAACCATCTTTATTAGAAAAGATAAAAATTTCTCAATTTGATGATGAGGATTTGCAAAATAAAAATAATGAAATTAAGGATGGAAGACTGGATGACTTCGTGTATGAAGAACGTTTTATGATGTTTGGGAAGAGGTTATGCATTCCATCAGTACCTGAGCTAAAAAGGGAACTATTAGACGATGCTCATAGCTCAAATTTCTCTATACACCCGGGTAGCACCAAGATGTATAGCGATCTGAAGGAATGTTTTTGGTGGGATAATATGAAGCGAGAAATTGCTGACTATGTGTAAAGGTGTCTAGTTTTCCAACAAGTGAAGGTAGAGAGACAACATCCCAAAGGAGTGCTGCAACCTCTACCTATTCTTATGTGGAAGTGGGATAACATTATGATGTATTTTTTCACTGAACTACTGAGGACACCTAGAAGGAATGATGAAACATGGGTAATTGTTGATCGTCTCACAAAAACAGCACATTTACTTCTAATATGAGAGGATTTACCACTTGAGCGCTTGGAAAGACTTTCTATTAATCATGTTGTGAGACTTCATGGTGCACCTCTATCAATTGTCTCTGATCGAGATCATCGGTTTACGTCAAAATTATGGAAAATTCTTCATAAGGATTTGAATACTGAGCTTCATATGAGTACCGCATATCACCCCCAAACCGACGGAAAATCTAAAAGGACTATTAAAACTCTAGAAGATATGCTGAGGTCATGTTCTCTTGACACCCAAGGTATATGGGATCAATACTTTCCTTTGGTAAAATTTTCATACATCAATAGTTTTCATTCTAGTTTTCAAATGTCTCCATATAAAGCATTATATGGAAAGAGATGTCGAACTCCAACTTGTTGGGATGAAGTTGGTGAGAGGAAACTTATAGGTCCAGAACTTATTGAAGAGACCATGACAAAGGTAAAGAAAATACAATCCCATATTAACACATCCCAAAGTAGGAAGATGAGTTATACTGACAACTAGAGAAAGGACTTGTAATTTCAAGTGGGAGATAATGTATTTCTGAAAGTATCTCCATGGAAGGGCTTCTTAAGGTTCGGTAAGAAAGTGAAACTGGGCCCAGGTACATAGGACCATTTGAAATTTTGGGAAGAATCATATCTATAGCTTACCTTTTATTGATGCTGCCAAATCTCTCCAGATTTCATGATGTGTTCCACGTATCATTGTTAAAGAAGTACATGACAAACCCAACGCATGTACTCACATGTGAAGAAATAGAACTGGAACCTGATTTATCATACTGTGAAAATCCTATCTGGATTATTGACACAAGGTAGCAGGTATTGAGAAATCTAACAACTCTTCTAGTAAAGGTTCTTTGGATAAATTAGAATATGGAGGAAACAGCATGGGAACCAGAGGATTTCATGAAGAACCACCCACATCTTTTTTATGGGCTTTATTCATAAAATTTCGAGGATGAAATTTCTGAAGAATGGAATAATGTAGCACCCAAAATATTTTATGGTTTGTTTCCATTTAAATACATTCTATTCATAACTTTTTTCCATTGAAACAACACTGGGTTATTTAAGAGATAGTCAAAAACTAGCCATTAGATATAAATTTTCCTCTTCTATGTTTTGAATTTTGAAAAATGGTCATCTAGAGTTGTGATCAGTAAGTCATTTGGAGTCTGATAGAAAAAACATTATTTTTGGTAAATAGAAACATACCCTTTTGAATATTAATATGAATAGTAATATGACCCTTATGAATAGTAAATAATATTATTATTTTATTTTCTTAAGGAAATATGATAATGAGATCTTAATTAATTTTGCAATGTCACATAAAACTAACTGAACTTCAAGATTGTTATTTTTTGAGTTAACTGTGACCTTATTTAAAAATTAAATTAATATTATAAAGAAAATTATTTTTGAAAAATGGATTTAACTTTTGAATTCTACACATCAAACAATGGTTAGGGTAAATTTTTGGGATTTTTCTGAAATTCTAGAATTTTTTATGAATAGTGAAATATGATAAAATACCGTATATAAAAATTATCAGTAAAATACACTATTTATGACATAATAAGTGATTCAAGGCCACAGGGTTTAAAATAACATTCCATTATTACTATTAGGGGTCACATGAAACAATACTATTGGTTGTCTTGATGGAAATAATAAAATAATGAAACTAAATATTCAAAATTTACCCCTCTCCTCCACTATAAAATCCCCACCACCACCACTTCTCTTCACTCCTATAAGCCTTTAAGGTACTCAAAGTTCTGACCAATAATCTTTCCAAGTCTCTTACCCACGTCCTAGAGCTTTTGGTATCACCAAAAGACCAAAACCAAAGCCCTTAAGAAGGATCTCAAGGAGAAGAGATCAAGAGGTAAACAAACTCTTTTATATTCTTTCTTTTCTTTCATTTTATGTTATTCTCTACCATTCCCTTTGGATTGTGATGGAATATTTCATTAAATATTCCCCCTTACTGTCCATAATATGTATGAATGATGAGATATTACATTCCCCTCATCAAACTATTTTTAGGAAATTTTAAGAGACGTCGTTAGGCTGCCGAATTTTCGTGAGAAATTTATCAAGTTTTCTTTCATTTTAAGATTCCTTTATTTTCTTCTTCTTTACTCCCCTCATATTAACCTAGAGGAATTTATTCTCAATAATCTTTATAATCTGAATTTTATATTGTTTATGGAAAACTATTCATCATTATTCTTCTCCTCTCCCACTTATTTTAGAAATAAAAACTTTGTTCGTGATGTGTCGAATTGCCAACATCGTGGACGTTGTAATTTCAATTAATTCTTTCAAGTATGGCCATGAAACCAAATATATGGTTGAACCAGGTCATAATATATATTTTTTATCTTGGTTAACATTCTGGAATCTTTATATATTCATAATATGGAATAATAATACGAAACAAGTTTATTGAGCACAAAACTACAAAGCCAAATTCAAGCATTTATTTTTAACTCATTGAATGAGTCATCCTCATGGTACATAACCAGAATCATTATGATATCATTTATATCTATTTAATTTCACTAATAATGTATATTAAAAATTCTGGATGTTTAACCATATTTCAAACCAACTTCCATTCATGAATACAAGTAAATGAATCATGAAACCAAGTAAGAAAATGCTTCCAAAACAATAAGATTTAATCTCTTAAACCCATAAAAAGGCCATTAATGAACTTAATAAGGTCATATCATATCAATTACATGTTTATTATGTTTTTTAATTATTAATTAATGAATCTAAATTTGATTATTCAGGTCGTTAAGAACAATCAAGAACACACTAGGGCAAAAGGTAAGGGGTTTCTCATCTCACTTTCATTTCTGTGAGATTTCCGTTGTTCACCAATTATTCCTTATATTTGGTATATGTGTACATAAATTTGATATAAAATAACATGATTCTATTTATATTCATATTATTCAATGATTCACTTGATGGTTATTAAGTTCTAGTCATACGGTTTGACCGATTATATTGTGGTAAGGGACTTTGTCTCAGCTGCCATTTTCGTTGTGACTATCTTCGTATTGTGCACCTAATAATCCTTATGTGGTGTACCTACTGCCCATTTGAGATCAATTTTCATTTGACATTATATTTATATTAAATATCCAAAATCTAATGCCATGGATATGTTTTTTGTCTAAACCATATACCATTGTACATATGGAGTTTATTTGGAATGTTATTTTATTTATGGAAATATTGATGAATCTGTATACTCTAATCTGTAAGGATATTAAAAAGACTTATTGCCCTTGTATTGAATCAATGTATAAATAATTTTTTGGACATATAGTGGCAGGTGGGTCCCGCTACAGCCCCTTAATGCATTGGTAGGTCTCATGAGACAAAATAGTTTGGCGACCGACCCTTCGAGTTTGTTTCCAAAAATAAGACGGGTTTCTACCCACAGAACTAAATTGTTTCAACGGTATTATGGTTTCATGTGCCAGATACATGATGTCTAATAAATAATAATTCTCTTTATTCATTATTAGTTATTATTATTATCCATGAGTTTTTCACTATGACAAAATCTATGGATGCAGATTCATTTTTAGATTATTAATGGCATTAGTTATTCATTTATTCGCTATGGCTTATTGATTATGTTAGCTTGATTATGATTCAATTATTATTTTACTCATGATTATACTTTTGTAACCCTTACAGAACATTTGATCTCACCCCTTTCATTGTTTACCTTCAACAGTTGATGAAGAGAAGGACTTTTATTGAGTTCATGTGGTTGCAGTTTTTAGTTTTGTTATGTATTGTATCTTGTAACCTTTTTCAATGTATTTTGTGTTACATCTATGTATATATTTTCTTCAAGAGTACTAAACTGGTCAATCCTTCAGGATTTTCATTCCTTCTAACCATGCCAATATCACAAGTAATGTACTGGCTCCTACCTATAGGGGTCGGGTGTTACATTTATGGTCATTTCTTTGTGGTTCGGGGTACCTACTGAGTATTCAGTTACTCACCCCTGCATAGGATTTTCCCACATGTGTCATGTCTTGTTCAGATCACTGATTTTTTGATAGTGACCTTGGTGGTACAGGACCAAGCAGTGCCTAGTGAGATCGGACATGTGAGGAATACCCCTACAGCTTTTGGTAGCTACTCTTAACCTACCATTTAGGTAGGGCATTCTATGAAATGATTATCAGAGACCTTGTACTCACTTGTTTACAGATTTTATTTTTTAGGTTTTTTATTCTATTACATTGTACTTATATATTGTACCTCTACTCTCATTGTTTATTTTAGTGGTATGCATATTTTTATTTTCATCATTGTGGGCTAGGGTGGTGAGTGTGTGTGTGTGTGTACAGGTACCCGAAAAATGCCTCCCACTTGTTGGATAATGCCTTCGATGCTAGTCCCCAGCCCTTGTACTTTGGGAAGAAGGTTGGGGGTAATTGTGTAATAGGCCCTAAGGGATGGTTCATGAAAAATTAGTATAAATGGAGTTATATTCAAACTAAAGGACCGAGATTCTATGGCTTTGTTTTGGGGAAATAGTGTTGAATGATTCGAGTTCGACTTTTATGCTTTGAGAGTCTAGTGTTGGTGTAGTGACCGACTATCCATACTTCAAGACCCTAATTTCTTCTTTTAGACTCGATATATAAAAACCCTAATTGAATTCATCATATATGAATTGAGTGTTTCCTCGTTCTCTTCTTGAGTTATAGTCGTCTCACCATGTATAACCTATTGACCATGGTTCATCTTGATATGTTTCAGGATGTCGCCACACAGATAGCCTGCAGGGATTCAATTTCTTGATCACAAGAATAGTACGCTCAGTGATGAGGCATCAGAATAGGGACTAGTACTAGAGATGGCCACACTAGGAGGTGCGCCAGTTTTTCCACTACTGTTTTATTAGTAATTGCTACTGATGCTATCGGTATAGGATGCATGTAGGCTCAGTGCCTTACACGAGTTCCAGAGGCAGAGACCTCCCAGGTTCAGTATAAGGGCCTGACCTTATTATATTACATAATCTTGATTTTAGTCAAGAAATAATTTAATTTTATATTTAGTAACTTTTTAGGTTTAGGTATTTAGAGGATTGGGACATAATACATTCATAACCTTACACATTGTAACAAAGTGGATACCATAAAAATAGTTTCCATTTTTCCAAAATATAAAACATTAAAGCTTAAAACTTGTTTTCTTTGAAAATTCTTCAAACATTTAATTTGGATTCCTTCCTTGTCTTACACATCCTTATGACCTGTGAAAATCATTTTAAAAAACTTGGGATGAGCACAAAAATCTCAGTGAGGAATGTAAAAGAGAGAAAGAGCACATCAGTCCATGAATACTTGTAATATATGAATACATTTTCAAAAGACATGTGTGTCACCCATATATACATACATTGTGAAACATCATATTTACACAAGATTCACACACAAAATGAGAGCATAAACATAATAATAAAGCTATATTGGCACTTTACTTACATAACCTTATAACCCTCTTGGCTACCTTATAGTTTGTAACCCTCATGGCTACCTTACAATTTGTGTAACTATCGCAGTTACATGTGAAGTAACCATATGGCCGACCTCCAACATACACATACCCAATGCATTGGAGGGAGATATAAGTCCCAAACATCATCATAAACAATTCCCAAGAACCATAACATAATCATACAACATGAATAATAGAATAAAAATATTGCATTTGAATTTTGTTAAATAGAATTTTAAAAGAGGACTTTAAAAGAAAAGCCCATTTCATAAATCAAATAATTGAATAGAGACTTAATAGAATGGGTAGAATATGTATATACACTATAATTAGATATAATTCAACATAATATAAACAAAACCCTTTACACAAACAATTTTAATACCACATAAATAACAAAGTAGAAGGTTAACCCATATGATGGAAATGAGGTTAAGAATTCCCTTACCTCGGGTTTTTCCTACTTCCAACTCATTTAAACCTCCTATATAATAGCTAAAAAGTGTTATTAATATATTAAAAGAAAATTTTAATATTTTTAATACCTTATATTATCATTTCATTACATAATTTCATCCTTAAATTATTAGTATTTTTTCCTTTCACTGTTTTGGGTGAGTTCTTTACATGATTTTCATTATCGGTTCATGATGGAATGTTCTTATCGATTGGAAGTGAAACTCTAGAATTGTAATGAAAAGGTATTTACATATTTTTAGTACCATAATTTATAACATTTAACTTTTTTATTTTTACATTATGATTATTCATAATTTAAAACATTAATGATGTTCATTTGGATCATTTTACTCGCTCTTTGATAATAATGACCTCATTTTGTCTTATAAATTAAAACCATGAGTAAAAAATAATTACAGAACCATGGATGAGACATAAAACATATATTATAACCTAGTTAAATATTACAAATAGTTTCATGACTACAATTGAAAACATTAATGCAAATTGAAATCACATCATCCACGATGTCGGTAATTCGACACATCAGAGACAATGTTTTTATTCCATGAATAAGTGGGAGAGGAGAAGAATAATGATGATGAATTTTCCATGAACATGATAAAATTGAGAATATACATTATTTATATATCTTTCATGCCTATTGGGTAAGAGGATATGAGGAAATAATAAGAAAATAAAGGAACTCAAAATAAAAGAATAATTGAGAAATCCCTTACAAAAATTTGGCAGGGTAACGGCTATGCAACATGGTTATAGAAAATATTAAAGAAATAGGGGACAAGGGGAACCCATATATAAATGAAAAATAATATAGAATAGATTGATAATAAAAAGTAAATGTGAACATGGTATGGAAACTTGAAAGTTATACCACATAAATGAGTTCTTGAATGGAAAAAAGACAGAAATTTGAGAATTATCTTTCCTTGTAGAGTAACTCTGAGAACATGAAGGTTGGGACCATGGGGTGTGGATGAAACCTTGTTAGGACTACTAGAGAGATAAAGAGTCTAGATATTTGTTGAGGAAGAATTAGGAATGAATATAATGAAGGAATGGGTTGGTATTTATTGAAAAAGTGAGGGATTGTTTTAATAATTTCAAGGGGACACCACGTTAGTGGTATTTAAAAAAATGGGCTTGAACATGGTATTTTCCCATGGTATTATCCACTTGGGACACCTAATATCTTATTTAATTATACAAAAGACTATCATATTTATTGCATAATTATTACATCATTAATGATGTCATTAACACACCGAAACCCAAAACTGTATTTCTTACTATTCACCGAAAAATCAACTATTTCAGAAAAATACCCAAAATTCACCCTAAAAATTTATTGATGTGTATAATTCAAAACTTAAGTCCATTTTTAGGAAATAATTTTCCAAATATAATTAATTTAATTTTTAAATAAAATCATACTTAATTCAAAAAGTAACAATTCTAAAACTATAATTGCTTTTAAATCAAATTGAATATTTAACCAAAATGTCATTATCTTCAAGCCATAAGAAAATAAAATAATAATAAAATTTACTATTCATTATGGTCTTATTACTATTCATATTAATATTCATAAGGGTATGTTACTATTCACCAAAAAACAAGTTAGTTCCATTAGACTTCAAATAACTTACTGAACCAAATTGTAGATGACCGTTTTCCAAAATTCAAAACATAGAAGCAATAAAATAATGTTTAAAGGCTAGTTATAAATATCTACATTAAACAAAACATCATGTGTTTCAATTTATTTTTAGAAATATTTGGGGTGTTACATTAGCCCCACCTTCTTCTACCATGTGGTTTCTCCAAAAAAACCTTTAACTACTAGATTACTTTATTTTGCAATACATGGTCCCTTCGATCAAGAATCTGAACTGGTTTCTGTTCATAAGAAAGGTTCTCTTCCAGCTGAACCTCTTTTCATCTCAAGACATGTTATGAATCTATCACATAATTCCTAAACATAAAAACATGAAAAACATTGTGTACCTAAGACAATATTGGAGGAAAATCTATCAGTATTCAATTGTTCCAACTTTCTCCAGGATTTCAAAAGGGTCGAGAAACCATGGACTCAGCTTCCTTTTCTTACCGAACCACATCACACTTTTCCAAGGAAACATAGTAAGGAAAACATATTCACCTACCTCAAAAGATAAGTCTTTACTTCTATTATCTGCATAAATTTTCTACCTACTCTGAGCTGTCCTCATGTGCTACTAGATAATCTTCACTTTCTCTGCCACTTCTTCTACTAATTTTGGCCCCATCAAATTCCATTCAGCGCTTTCATCGCAAAATGATAGAGTCTGAAACTTCTTTCCATACAGTGCCTCGAAAGGTTCCATATTTATACTATAATGAAAATTGTTATTATAAGAAAACTCAACTAATGAAATATGTTGATCTCAACTTATCTAGTAGTCCATTGAACAAGCTTGAAACATATCCTCTAAAGTCTGAATCATTCGTTCTGACTGCCCATCTGATTGAGGCTGAAAAGATGTACTAAAATTTAATCTTGTACCCAATGACTCTTGAAGTCCCTTCCAAAATTTAGAAATGAACCTGGGATCATGGTCAGATACAATGGAAATAGGAACTTCATGTATCCTGACAATCTCATTGAGGTACAATCAAGAAAGCATATCCAAAGACATTTTATCTAGAATAAAAAGGAAATGTATAGGTTTTTTCATCCAATCAACAATAACCCAAATTGCATTATTACCTGAAGAAGTATTTAGTAGTCCCACCACAAATCCCATGAATACATTCTCCCATTTCTATTCCAGCACTGGATAAGGCTGAAGCATCTCTTTTGGTAACTACCACTCTGCTTTAATCTAATTATATGTCAAACATTTCATACTAAAATCACAAATATCTCTTTTCATTCCATCCAACCAAAAATACTCCCGAAGGTCTCTGTACTAATTAGTACTGCTAGGATGAACTCAAAATGAAGAACTATGAGCTTCACAAAAAAAGTCTTTTTTCAACTGGGAATCATAAGGCACACACAGTCTTTTTCCAAATCATAAATCACAATATTTATCAAGATTAAATTCTGGAATCTTACCCATTTTAACCAATTCTACCTTTTCTTGTAGCTCATGGTCTTCCTTCTGCACTTGCTAAATTCTATCTGATAATGATGACTGCACTGAAACCTAAGATAAAATACATGTATTCCCTACACTAGTAACATCTAATCCAAAATTCATCAAATCATTAATCAAAGGATCATGTTCTAAACATAACATGGTTAATGATGCATGATATTTTCAACTCGAGGAATCTATCACTTTGTTTTCTTTTCCAGGATAGTAATTGATCATGCAATCATAATACTTCATTAGTTCTATCAATCTTTGCTGCCTCATTTTTAATTCCTTCAGAGAGAATAAATATTTCATACTTTTAGGGTCAGTATATATTTTACATTTGGCTCTGTATAAATGATTCCTCCTAATTTTCAAAGCAAAAAACCGCAGTTGCTAATTCCAAATCATGTGTGGGATCATTTAACTCATGAGGTTTAAGTTGTCTTGAAGAATTATCAATTATCTGATCATTCTACATCAAAACACAACAAAGTACCATCAAAGAAGCATCACTGTAGATGAAAAACTCACCATTTCGAGAAGGCAAGGTCAAAATTAGAGCATTCACCAATCTATTCTTCAGTTCTAGAAAACAAACATCATGTTATTCTATCCAAACAAATTTAACACTTTTTCGTGTTAAATTATTTATCAGGCTAGATAATAGTGAAATGTTCTTAACAAAACAGTCGGCAATAACCTCCTAACCCAAGAAAACTACGAATATATGTATCATTTGTGGGTCTCGGCTATTCATCAACCACTTTTTTGTAGAATCAACTATTGTTCCATCCTTATTTACAATTTTCCCAAGAAAAAAATCTCTTGGAACCAAAAATCACACTTGTTGAATTTTCCATACAGTTTCTTTTCCTTTAAGGGTTTTAAAACAACCCTTAGGTTTTTTTATAATCCTCTCTATTTTAGAAAATAAAAGAATGTCATTAATAAATACAACCACAAAATTATCTAGGAAATCATGAAATAAAATCTTCATAAGATTCATTATTACAGAAGGTGTATTAGTTAACCCAAACCACATAACAACAAATTCATAAGGCCCATATCTAGTACAAAAGGATGTTTTTGGGATGTCGTCTTCTTTCACCTTTAGCTGATGGTATCTAGATCTCAATTCAATCATGGAAAAGTACTGACCTCTCTAGAGCTAACCAAACAAGTCATCGATGTGAGGAAAATGATACTTTTTTTTAATAGTGATGTTATTCAAAGCTCTATAATCAATTCAAAGTCTCATGGAACCATCTTTCTTTTTAAAAAACAAAACAAGAGATCCCTGTGGTGAAGTGCTAGGATGAATGAAGCCTTTATCACTAAAATCATATAACAGATTTTTCAATTCAAGAAGTTGTATTTGAGCCATATGATAAGTGGTTTTTGAAATATGATTAGCATCAGGAAATAAGTCAACTGTGAATTCGACTTCTCGATCAGGTCTGTGACCGGGTAACTCATCAAGAAAAACATCAAGGTATTCATTAAAATATGATTTCTTTAAAAATTATTAAAACATTTAACTTTTCTAACTTCCTTGTCTTACACATCCTTATGACCTGTAAAAATCATTTAAAAAACTTGGGAATAGCACAAAAATCTCATTAAGTGATGTAAAATAGGGAAATATCACATTATTCTGTGAATGCATGCAACGTATGAAAACATTTTCCAAAGACATGCTTGTCACCCATATATACTTAATTTGTGAAACATGAGATTTATGAAATATCCAAAAAAACATGAGAACATAAACATAATCATAAAGGTATCTTGGGTAATTAATTGCATAACCTTGTAACCCTCTCGGCTACCTTATAGTTTGTAACACTCACATCTACCTTACAATTTGTGTAACCATCATAGTCACACATGGAGTAACCATATGGCCGACCTCCAACATACACATACCCAATGCATTTGAGGGAGATATAGGTCCCACCATTCATCATAAATAATATCCAAGAACTAGAACATAGTTATACAACATTAATAACATCATAAAAACTTTTCTTTTGAATTTTGTAAAATAGAATTTCAAAAGAGGGTTTTAAAAGAAAATCCCCTTACGTAAATCATATAATTGAATCAATACTTAATAGAGTGGATGGAATATTTATATACACTATAATTATACATAATTAAAAATCATATAAACAAAACCTATTAAAAATCAATTTTAATATAACATAAATAACGAAGTAGAATGTTAATCCAAAGGATGGAAATCAGTTTCAGAATTCCCTTACCTCAGGTTTTCCTTATTTCCAACTCATTTAAACCTCTGGTATAATGGTTAAAAGAGTGTTATTAATATATTAAAGAGTCTTATCCATCATTATAATACATTATATGATCATTTCATAACATCATTTCACCCGTAAATTGTTAGTACTTTGTTCCTTGCACAGTTTTGGGTGAGTTCTTTACATGATTTTCTTGATCGGTTCATGATGGATTGTTCTTGTAGATTGGAAGTGAAACACTAGAATTGTAATGGAATGGTATTTAAATATTTTCAGTACCATAATTTATACCATTTATCATTTTAATTTTTGATATGAGGATGATTCATAAGTTTAAACATTAATGATGTTCGTTTAGATCGTTTTAGTTGTTCTTTGATAATAATGACCTCATTTTGTTTAATAACATAAAACCATGAGTACAAAAGAATTCCAGAAACATGGATGAGAAATAACACATATATTATAACATTTTTCAACCATAAAAATGGTTTTGTGACCAGACTTGAAATAATTAATGCAAATTGAAATCACATCATCAATGATGTCGGTAATTCGACACATCACGAACAATGTTTTTTTTCCTTGAATAAGAGGGAGAGGAGAAAAAAATGGTGATGAATTTTCAATGAAAATGATAAAATCTACAATATATATTATTTCTTAGTATTTCATGCCTCTTGTTTAAGAGAAGATGAGGAAAGAATAATAAAATAAAGGAACTCAAAATAAAATAATAATTGAGAAATCCCTTACAAAAATTTGGCAACCTAACGGATATGCAACATGGTTTTAGAAAAATTAAAAAAATAGGGGAAAAGGGTCACCCATCTAGTAATGAATAATAATACAGAACAGATCTAGAATAATAAGGAAATAAGAACATTTTATCGAAACATGAGAGTTATACCACATAAAAGAGAACATGAATGGAAAAAAATTGAGAATTTTATTAACTTGTAGAGTAACTCCTAGAAATTGATGGTTGGGACTTGGGGGGATTGAGGAAAACATGGGAGGACTACTAGGGAGGTAATTATTCCATATCTCTATTTAGGAAGAATTGGTAATGAATTTATTTATGGAATGGGTTAGTATTTAAAGAAAAAGTGAGGGATTATTTTAATAATTTTCAAGGGGACACCTTTTTAGTGGTATTTGAAAAACCGTGGGCTTGCCCATGGTATTAGACACTTGGGACACCTCACATATAATTTAATTGTACACAAGTCTATCATATTTATTACATCATTATTACATCATTAGTGATGTCATTAACACACTGAAACTCAAAACTGTATTTTTTACTATTCACCAATAAATCAATTATTTCAGATAAATCCCCAAAATTCACCCTAAACTTTTATCGATGTGTAGAATTTA
This sequence comes from Viscum album, assembly GCA_963277665.1. Taxonomy (NCBI): domain Eukaryota; kingdom Viridiplantae; phylum Streptophyta; class Magnoliopsida; order Santalales; family Viscaceae; genus Viscum; species Viscum album. Next base: position 1,434,500,387 of record OY728132.1, on the reverse strand, counting down.
AAAATTAATTCCATTTTTGAAAAATAATTATCTAAATATAATTAATTTAATTTTTAAATAAAATCATACTTAATTCCAAAATTAACAATTTTAAAACCTTAACTTCTTCTATATCACATTGAAAAATTAACCAAAATTTCATTATCTTCAAGCCTTATGAAAATAAAATAATAATTAAATTTATTATTCATTATGGTCATATTAATATTAATATTACTATTCATAAAGGTATGTTACTATTCACCAAAAAACAAGTTGGTTCCATTAGACTCCAAATAACTTACTGGATACAATTGTTCATGATCATTTTTCAAAATTTAAAACCTAGAAGCAGTAAAATTATGTTTAAATGATAGTTATATATATCAAATTTAAACAAGATTTCATGCATTTCAATTTAATTTTAGAAAACTTTGGGTTGTTACATTCAGCGGTGAGACTAACCCTCAGGTGGCTGATGATGGGCTCAAGGCGGTTATGTGAGTCTTCAGAATAGTGAGGATGCCTCATGATGAGAAGGTGATATTAGCTGTGAAACTTCTTCATGGATTGGTGGGAGGATAGTGGAGCTTAAATATATATAAACATGAAGAGGTTATCCTAACCTAGATATACATTGATAACCTATTCATGGATGATTTCTTTACAGCGACGTTGCGCTCAGTACGCATATTGGATCTACTGCACCTGTAATAGGGTAGCGTTGCAGTAGCGAGGTTCTCGGTGAGATTCACTGAGAATTATTTATACTCCATGTATATAGTTCAAGACCAATTATTCCCAGCTTGAGCCTTTGAATATGGACTATTCTAGGAGATTTGGGCATCCATGGTATCGCTAAGCATCCCTACTGTGTCTAGGGTGATGGAGCGGGCCTTAATCATGGTCAAATTCCTTTCTGAGAAAGCACTAGCATTAAGAGCTACCAGTAGACACCGAGAGGTGGAGGCTTTAGCCGTTGGTTGTAGATAGTAGATATGGGGGTCCAAGTGTGCTAGACATTTTGGTGGATGACCCCAGGATTCAGGATCAGCAGTACAAGACCACCAGGGTAGATGCATTCATCAAAGGTGCAGGATTTTCTACTCATGTGGTGGCCAGGGGAACATGGCTTGTGATTTCCTGAATCTCCATTCATATGACTAGAATATGGTCAAGGGACCACCATAGAAGAGGAAAATGTTCGAGTAGGGTGTCTTATAAGGTGGTGTACATGATAGGGGAGCCAGCAATGTAGCAGGTGGTGGGTGGAGGTTCAAGGTGCTACAACCACAACCCCCATGTGGTCCACCACGGCCTCAGGAGATGATGGACAGGGGTGAGGCCATCTTGAGGCGATGGAGGCCTATGACCACGGTGCTCTAGAGATGATTAGAGGTATGATCTATGTCTTCTCCACCGTATCGTTTATTCTTATAGACACAGGTTCTAGTCACTCTTTCATTGTCATGGACCATTTTCGAGGATCAAAGATTCTTGTGGAGTTGTTGGATCGACCATTACAATTAGAAACTCCTATGGGAGGGGATTTGATGATTACACATTGTTTCCAGTAGTGTGATCTTACTCTTTATGGTGAAAGATTTAGATGGGATCTCTTGGTAGTGGTGTCGAGGCCTTACGAAGTCATCTTCGATATGGATTGGTTATCCACAATTCCTACTTTGATCAACTATTTTAGGCATAGAGTGTGGTGTGTACATGAATATGAGACCAGGATTTCCATTACCAGCAAAAAGGGATCTCCTACAGCACAAGAAAAACATTCTTGGAGGAGGTTGTTGCCTATCTCTCACCAGTTGGATAGCCTCACCTGTGGTGTAGTGGACGAGTAGAGTCCTCAATTTCATATAGTGGTGGATGAGAATGAAGATGTCTTTCTAGAAGATGTTCCAGGATTACCCCTTCATAATGAGGTTTACTTCTGCATCAATCTATACCTTAGTACAGTACAAATATCCACACCAGCATATCAAATGTCTCCAGTGTAGATTCATGAGTTGAGAGTATAGTCGGAGGATTTGTAGAAGAAGGGCTTCATGGGACACAGTGTTTCACCATGGGCATCCCTAGTACTGTTTACCAAGAAGGCTTATGGGAGTTTGAGGTTTTACGTGGACTTCCATTGCATGAATCATGTGAATTTGAAGAATAAGTATCCACTGTCATGGATTTATGACCTCTTCGATCATCTTAAGGGTGCAAGGTGGTTATCAAAGATAGTCCTTAAATCAGGCTATCATCACCATTGTGTATGGGATAAGGATGTACCAAAGTCATCCTTCAAATGTCGGTATGGCCACAATGAGTTCTCGGTGATGCCTTCCAGCAAGACCAATTCCCCAGAAGTGTTCATGGGACTCATTAACAGGATCATCTAGCCTTACCTTGACCAATTCGTCATGATTTTCATTGATGACATCTTGGTGTACTCAGCAACCGAGGAGGAGCATTCTATACACCTACGGATAAAACTGGTTACACTCAACAATCACCATATTTATGGAAATCTCTCAAAGTTTCATTTTTGGATTTGGGAGGTCCACTTTCTGGGACACATCATTATGATGGCTAGAGTTTTATTAGATCCTACAAAGATAGAGGAGGTGATTTCTTGGGAGCCACCTAGAAGCATGACTGAGGAGCGTAGTTTCTTGAGTTTGGTTGGATACTACTAGATGTTTGTACCTGACTTCTCCTGGGTAGAAGCAACCTTATCATCTTTTACATATAAGGGACTACCCTTCCTACGGATAGAGATTTTTCGGAAGAGTTTTCAAGAGCTGAGTCAGATACTGATGAGTTCCCCCATCATGAGACTACTAGAGACGATCGTTGGGTATGTTGTATTCTGTGATGCATTATGGACTAGACTGGGTTGTGTCCTGATGCAGGGGAAAGCAGTGATTGCCTACAGTTGACGGTAATTGAGGATGCAGGAGCAAAATTACATTACCCATGGCCTAGATCTAGCATCATTTGTCTTTTTTTAAGATGTGGTGGCACTACTTGATGGGTGAGGATTTTACCATCCACTCTGACCACAAAAGTCTTAGGTATATCTTCTCCCATAAGGACCTAAACATGAGACAGCGGTGGTGGCTAGAGTTCCTCCAGGACTATGACTTCAAGATATTCTATACTCCTAGGAAGGAGAACATGGTAGAGAATGTTCTCATTAGTAGATTTGGTTTTCAGTTGTTGAGTGAGGCATTAGACTATTTAGTAGCAATGTATATATCCTTTGTGGATGGTGATGGAGTAGATTTTCTCTAGTTGATGGCTATCATTCCCCCCACTCTTATAGTGATTTAGGGAGGCATAGCTTGTGGGTGTTGACTATGAGTCTTGATGTGCTCAGTTATCCTTAGGACAGGAACCTGATAGATATTCAATAGGTAGGGAGAATTTCATCCTATTTAGAGGGTGAATTATTGTGCCAGTGGAATTGTGTGAGGAGGTTCAGAGGGAGTTTCACACCTCCCCTTTAGAGGTACGTCGAGGGGTTGCAAATATGTACCAGTACCTTTGACATTAGTACACTTGATAGGGATAAAGAAGGTAGTAGTAGAATTCATTTCATGGTACCTCACTTGTCAGCAATTGAAAGCATATCATCAAGTTCTAGTAGGCTTTGCTGAGATGCTTGAAGTGCCAGAGTGGAAGTGGGATAGTATCTCGATGGAAATCATGGCGAGTTTACCCCACACATCTAGTGTCATGATACAATCTAGGTGGTTGTGAACCGACTCACCATGTCAGACCAATTTCTACCCGTCCAAGAGCAGGTTCATTAGAGATATTGGGATGCCTCTATGTGTAGGAGATGCTTCGACTTCACACAGTCCAATTGACAACGGTCTTAGATCGACACACATTCTTTACACCCCAATTGTGTAATGTATTTTAGGAGGCATTCAGAACTAATCTATTCATGACCATAGTTACCCACCCCCAGATAGATGGTTAGATAGTGAGGACTATCCATGTTTTAGAAGACATTCTACATGCTTGTATCCTAGACATCAGGCACAATTGGGAGGATCACCTACCACCGGGGGAGTTCATGCACAACAATAGCTACCACTCCACCATTGTTATGGAACCATTCAAGGCATTGTATGGGCGATCTTGGAGGTCACCATTATGCTGGACAGACCCAGGGGAGTCAGTACTTGTGGGTCTAGAGATGGTTTAGGCTACCCCTGAGAAGGTGCAGGTCATCCCAGAGTGGATGAGGACTACACGGAGAAGGAAAAAATATTATGATGACATATAATGGAGACCCATGGAGTTTGTGGAGGGATATCATGTGTTCCTTCCTAGAGTGGCAGATGTAGATTGCAGCAACAGCCACGGGTAGAGGATCAGTCCCACCGACATTTGTCGGTGGTGGCACAATTGAACATGGAGAGTTGTGTTGTGTCACACTGCAAAAGGGTTGTAGTCCAGATTGACCATGACAGTGACTGTCGTGGGTGGGACGTAGAACCCATCGTGTCCCGGGTGCACTGGAATGGCCCTCCTAGCGGGTTAGGCTGCCCGGCAGGGTCGGGCAGCCCCAGCGGGCTAGACCCACGGGACAGCTGGTCTAGGATGGGCCTAGTGAACCGGGTCGAATTTGGGTTGGGTTGATAGACCTTGGGCTGGGTTGGGTCAATCCGGCAAGTTCAAACCATCCTCATACCATGCTATCCCCTTTTTACTAAAACATCCATAAATTCCAAACTATGTGTCTGATTTATGAGTCATTTGTAGTGTTGGAACCCTCAGGAAGAGACACTCATTTTGACATACTCTAAGTGAGTTTTCAAGGAATTTGGGATGTGATTGATGGATTGATGATTTAATACACCCAGAATTGAGCATGCTACCAACAGGAATCATGTAGCTAGCTATGACTTGAAGGAAGTGACAAGAGGACCTCAGTATCCTAGTAGACAAGTGGAATTCAGTTGCTCGATAGATGAGCGGACCTCAGTGGCCTAATAGATGATTGGACCTCATTGTCTTGGTAGATGAGTAGATCTTAGTATCCAAGCAGTGACGAGTGGACCCTGGTGGCCTGGCAGACCTCGGTGACTCATCAGGGATGAGTCCTTCAAAAGTACAAGACAATCAGCATTACAACTGATAGTGTTGCTTTCTATTCTTATGTTATATCTATGTGAGTTTTCCATTTCTTCATGTGTAATTTTATTTGTGTTAATTTCACTGTGTTTTGGGCTCTCTAATGATTATTTCATTACCCACCCCTACATGGACTTTTCCCACACATGTTGTGTCTTGTGCAGACAATCGACATTTTGACAACAAACTTGGTGGTCTAGGACCAGGCGGTACCCAGTGAGATCAGAAAAGCAAGACATACTCCTAGGGATCTATAATCCACTCTTCACCTACCCTTTAGGAAGGTATTTCTATGGATGGATTATCAAATACCGTTTACTCACTTGTTTATATCTTGTCTTTTTTGGGGAGGTTTATTCTAGACCATTTTACATACACCTTGTACCTCGACTCTAAGTGGTCATTTTAGAGGTATTAATGTTTTCCATTTCCAGAATGTGGGATGGGGTTGTGAGTGTGCATGTGTATAGGTACTTGGAAAATTCCTCCCACTTGTAGGATAATGGCTTCAGTGCTAGTTGCTAGCCCTTCGACTTTGTGTGGCGAGCTTTGGGTAGTCGCACCACAGACCCTAGGGGATGGGTCATGAGATAAAACTAAATTCATCATTCTAATGGGGTTAATCTTGACCTAATTCTCTATTCATTTAAATTAATTAAGTATAAATGAGTACAGTTTTAAAAAAATTATTTTGATTAGCCAGGAGAGAAATAATGATTACACTTGGTCCCATTAATAAGTGAATTTAATATAATCTCATGGTGGACATACCAATATATTTTGTTGTATATGTTGTGATATATTGTTAATTAAAATAAAATGAATTATAATATATCCATAAAAATACAACCCTATAGAATTTCAATAGAATTTATAAAGTCATAATGCTTGGACTAGAGTTTGATATAGTTTATTCTCATACAACGCAAAGCATCAGGATATAGAAAAATGGATCATCCATTCAATTAATGTATTTTTCCTAGAATGAACTGAGAAGATTTATAATAGTTAGAAAAAAGTGAGAGTCATGTCACAATGTATATATATTTTTGGTAACCATAAAAATATTAACAATATCATATAAGGGATTTAGGGAAATATAAATTATAAATTTAGTTATTTGAATCATAAAAATAAAATAAAAATAAATATGATAGGATGACTGGTATTCATGTATTAATGATTGGTTCTAATAAAAAAATTCCAAAAAATATTTTTTAAAATTGAAGTTAAGTTATTTATTTAAATATATATTTTTTCTAATTATAATAGTTTTTAATGTATTTTTGTATAAAGACATTATATTAAATTTTGTTGTAAAATGGAGTTAAAAAGATGATTATTAGAGGGCCTTAATTTAGAAACGATTATGCATTAATGTTTTAAATTAAAAGTAAAAATAATGGGAGAGCTAAAAAACGGTCAAACTAGATATTAGAATAGAAGATGAAAACTTGATACCATGAGGTAGCTTATTGATCTCAAAAATTCCATTAGTTGAACAACAGAGGTGATCTAGAGAAACATAAAAGCATTGAGTTATGTTAAAGTAGAGTATCGGTGTGGGGAAACCCTACCTAGGTGTTGGTGTATGGGGAGGTATCATGGTGAGCCCTTTTTGTGCCCATTTATCTCATTTTTTATTAATGATTTATTATGTTTTGATTTATTGAGAATCATTTCAGGAAAATAAGTTTATTTGGAGAAGTCTATGAAAATTATACTTGAGGATAAATTAAAGGACACACAAAAAATATTTAAGATTTTTCATGAACATATTTGAGAAACAATTGGATTTTTGTGAAGAGTTTACATAAAATTTCAGTAAGAATTTAGTATAAAATTGCACATCCCCAAGGAAGATAGGGGTAGCTAAACTACATGTGAATTTTCATTTCTCTCCTAGTGGGATCTAACCCGCATGCCCATCCCAAAAAGGATTATAGGTACAGACTACATAAGAAATAATTTAGGAGCCCAGTCACGACAACACATAAGAGCGGTGTACCACCTCCTTATGGGGTAATATTAGTAGAAGAGAGGGTTTCAATAGTATAAATGGTTTCTTGCATCAATAAAATTAAGGGATAAGTCAGTATAAAAATTATGATTTTAAAAAAGGAAAAACATGTGTTGGATATCATAATCCAATTACTATTACCACATATAAAAACCTAGATATAACTGAGATCATCTGATCAAGTTTATCTACAGTGTCTAATCATGCCATGAAATAATAATTTTATTCTTGATAAAAACCCATTACTTAAGATAGTGGTTTCTCGATGAAAGAAAACAATTTCATATGAGGGATTTCAACATCCTTGTTCATTTTTCAAACATAATAAAAAATATAGGAACAAATAGGCTGAAATATTTTCACTCATTTCTATTGTGGGTATTATAGGATTTTTTATCCTCACACTACATGAATATCTCTAAAAAATATAACGTTCATCATCAAAATAGGGGAAGCTCAATGATGGAATGAATCCACCTATTTGATGGAGAAAAATTATATACAAGCATTGAATGGATCTTGAGCCACCTCAAGGATGATAAAAAATTCCCAATATTAAATAGTGAAGACTAACAGAAGCCTGTATGAAAATTATATAGAGGATAAAAATGAGTGGGGATAAATTATTATCCCTTGGAAAACACCATTGTCATTGTGTTGAATAAGGTATAGTTACAAGACATACTAATGTTGGTCATGTTGTTATGGAGTGCTTCATGTTTTGTGTGTAATACCTATCCATGCAGTAAAGGTAGTTAATATTTACAATTTAATCATGTCATGTTAGAATATATCACACTATAATTGAAGTTCAAAAGTTTTAATGTTTGAAATAGTAAGTGTCATGGTATTTTCAAAATATTAATAACACTCTGACACCGTATTTTTTGCTTCATGAACACAATTCATAATATAAAATGGGGTATAGGAAACTTTAGATGATTATGTTGTGTGAATATGATTTATATATAATGGTTTTTAAGGATTCTAATATTTTTAATGATTTGGAGTTGTGTCACACCATGACTATCGTTATAAAACCACATTATTCCCTTAATATGGAATGAAATGGTAAACAATAAAGAATGATCTTGTACCAGAAGTAAATGTCCACACCACAAAGACATTGTACAACAGATATTTTTATGTGTGATTATTGTAAAATTTTAGGAGTAACTATAAAAAGTGTAACTAAGGGTTTGGTTCAATAATTTGAATAGATATATTTTTGAATAATTTAAAACCCTTAAAGTGTTATACTTATTCTAAATAATGGTATATGTCATTTCACCAAGGGGATCTAGACTGGAATGCATGAAGGAAAGATCATGAATAGTGTTTGACTGATGTTGTTGTTTAGGAGTATATGTTTATTTTTATTTTCTCCCTCTCACATATATCATGTAGAGGTATCATTTTTTCCCATGGTGACTATAATGATAGGTATTTATTGTTTTAATGTATTTTAAATTTTAAATATAAATTCATGTTAGATCCTTGCATCAATCAATTTTTCTTAATCACTCATTCACTTCATGATAATTACCCATTTATATTGAGTGAGGGAGTGGATTTTTTATGCCCTTACAAATGGTTGATTATCTCTAGGACTATTGGTTAAGCTAGTAATAATTCGTTAATATGGTTTAAAGTCATTATTCTCTTTAATGAAGTAAAGTGCATCACCTAGGGAAAATGGATGTCTTCGAAATTAAGAGTGTCTATCCAGGCCAAGTGGTTCACATATACTCAATTCTGAAGGCTTCATGCTTTTTCATTCATTATTTGATGCATAATTACTTGATTAACCCAAATATTAAATTATTTATAACTTATTCATCATTATTGGACTTTAAAATTTGTCAATATTGTTCTTTATTTCAACCATCAATAATTAGTTGATTACATTAATATTATCTTGAACATATAAACTATAGAATTAGATTTATATCTAATGAATTTTATCTTTCTGTATGACATCAATACTTTCTTTACCTATACTACTTTAATAAATTTTAGTATAATGTAGTTTCATGCTTTACAAATTCCTAAACTCATTGAAATCATGGGGAAGTAATGATTCCCTAGGGATGGCCATATTTTTTAAACTTTTTTCTGGGACATAGTGTAGGATATCTTCAATTAAATAGTTGAGAAAAAGTATTTATCCTCTTTTACAATTTTTAGAATTTTTTGTTGGTTTTTCTTTTGTTTCTTTTTACGTACTGGTTATTTTTTACTATGGTGGTAGGAACTAATTTCATGCATATTGTACTCCTCCATTTTTCAATTAATGTGGTTAGTTCAATTTATCAAATTGAAGAAATTAAAGATAAAATGAAATTTAATGGAGTAATAAACCCACAACCAAACCTAAATGATAATTGTTAAATACCCTATGGTCAGTAATATTTTAAAAGAAGTGTGTCATGACATAAAAAGGATGCATAAAGAGGATGAAAAATCTTAAAGAGGAAATCATAGAGGAATACAAATTCAAAAATGAACCTAAGGAAATATCTAAGGAATATGTGGATATTTAATTTTTTCAAGGAATAAGGCTTCATTACAACTATCCAAAGGGAGAAATAAAAAAAGAATAATCTGCTTCAAATGGTGAATAGAATGAATAGAAGAGGAAGGTTCCTGAATCCTAAAAGAATGTTAAATATTTTAAAGAAAATAAATAAAAACTAAGATGTTAAATAGTGGAATTTCCATATTGGGATATAGAATGTTCTAATTCTATAATGTTTAAGGCTATTTGAATTTTTGTTTCCTCTTCTATAAAGAAACAATATAATTTCATTGAGTAGTGGAAGAATATAAAGCCTATATGTATAGTAACTTTACTAATATATCAATCTAGACTAGTTAAATTTATTTTATATTCCCATTAGCTAATGTATAGGTAATGTATTGATAAAAACCCTTATATAAATAATATTAAATTGGGAAACAAACGCATTTTTATTACTTACATTTAACTTTAAGAATTAGTTTTGAATTTAGTTTTAGTTTAGAAAGTTGGAACAATGCCTCCTTAAAATTTTAGATAATTAATGCATTGACATTTTTCATCAATGTATTTGTTTTATTTTTGTAGGTACAAGATGAATTTAGGAACAAGGGGTTTGGATAAAGATTTAAAGGAGGAGGAAAAATAGGGGAAAATATCTTCATATAAAGGGGAAGATTGTATTCTTCTTTATTCATTTTACTCTACAAAAATTTATGTTTATAATGTTTTTTATTTTTAAAGTAACATTTCATGACACACTTCAAATAAATGTTTCATTTTATATCTATGATAAAATATTACCAATATACCTCATAATTATTTATTTTAGATAATTTTTTATAATATTGAATTAGGTAAATGGGGAATGAATGATTAGAGATTATCATGAGGGTATAAATTCAATAAATGATAAATTGCGGGGCTAATATTTCAAATGTAAATGAAATTACTCAATAATGGTATATACTTTGATGTTATTGAATTTAGGTTTATGGATTTGTATTAGTGTCCACACCATATTATTTTTCTTAAAATATATTTTCCTCATTATTAATATGGTTCTATGAAAAATGTTTCATTATTATTATTTTTAAAACACATTTCATGAGAGGTTCCTGGAGAATTTGTACTTTCTATAACTTTAATTAATATTTTTTGTAGTAATGATTGAACCAATTCACATTTAAATGATTATTTATTTTTTTATTTGATTCATATTTTTTGTCATATCTTCCTTTACATTGAATCCTTATTATAATCTCCTAGATTTAATGAATGACCATGATATGGAGATCCAAATTACTAGACTATTTCACCCTTCTTACCAAGATCTAGGTATTTTTTTCATTATTATTAATGTAATAAGTGAGGTAGAATATGTCTTCCATGTTATAAATAGATCTTTATATAAAGAAAAGTTTTATATTGGGTATGATCATTGGGTGTTGGGAAAATATTTATGAATTTTTTCTCATTGCACATCATTATCTAACCTAAAAAAATGAGAAAAACAATTAAAAATAATAATTTCTTAAAAAAATTCAAAACTAATTGAAATGAATAATAAAATGAAAATAATAATCACAAGAGTGTACATTTTTCATTATTCTTACATGTGATTTTTATATATTTTTGTTGATTTGAGGAATGTTTTCTATGTCATTATTTTGAGGGAGGTATTATTTTATCAATCTTGACAAAAAATCATGAAATTTGGTTTAGAGTAATCCTCATTCATAAATACGTCTTTAAATCAATTACATACCAACCCTTAACTTTAGACTCATTTCAAACTTTTTTGAATCCATTATGATTTATGTTGATATTTTTCATTATGAGGTGGAAATTTTAGATTAATTGAAATCCTATATTTAGGAAAAATATATTTAGTACATGACCATAACTCTTGTAAAATATGTTCCTTGAGTGAAAAAAGACAAGTTTATCAAGTAAGGTAAATCATAAAATAAAATTTGTAATAATAATAGATGGAAATATGGGAATAAATTTTAGGAGTAGTGTCATGCTTTCAAAGGGGAAACAAAAAATTAATATTTGAATAGTTATCTTTAAAAAAGAGGATTTGGGATGATTTTTAATGTGTTGATTGAAATTTTTATTTCTTTATTATAATTGCTTAATTTTTTTGGATTTGGTTTTCTAATATTGGTAGGATAGACTATTTTTGTTTAGGTGGATATTTAATATTTTAGGATGAGAAAGAGTCCATGTATAGGTGGTTTTTACAGCTACATTTCATGTACATATTTTTTCCATTAGCTTCATTAATTATTTTTATTTAATTATGTATCTCAATATAATTATCATTGGTTTAAATAAAGTTTTTTGAAATATGGGTTTATTTAAATGTTTGTAGTTAATGGGGAGAAAAGTTTAAACTTGAGAGGATTAAATTTTGACAAGGAAGTGTATGTATTAAGGATATAAATTAGAATTAATACTCATATAGAATACTAAAAAGGGTGAGCCTTGGAAACAATAAAGGAGATAAATTCACAGCATTATTTGGTAGCTAGATTATCTTAGGTGAAATATAGCATGTTTTAGAAAAACAAATATTAATGCATTAAAGCTATAAATTTGAAGTATTTAATATAGCTAATGAATTTTATGTATTAATGATGTAAAATGGAATGAAGAAAAAAATAAAATGATAAAAAAAACAATGATCGTCTCCATAACCACATGAGATAAAATCCTGATGTTGTAAGGAAGCTATCCAATCTCAGGTATAATGGATTAAGTGTGGAAAACGATAACATTTTTTATTAAGGAAGTAAATTGGAAATATTTAAAATATCTTAATAATATTATGAAATAACTTTGGAAATTTTATGTAAAAAACATAGATAATGAAAAAAAATGGTGATCCTCAAAAACACAGCTGGAGATAAAAGAACAGATTTGTGAGGTAGTTGGGAAATATTTATTAGAAGGGGGTAGGATAAAGAAATGAGAAAGTATACAGTTTAAGGCTGGAAATTAGAATTATTAAATTTAGATAAGGATGATTATGGATGAAAGCTATAAATTTTTAGGAAATGACATAGATAATTCTAGAAGAGGGTGGGCATGACTAACATTATAGGAGATAAAAGCCTGATGTCGTGAGGTAGATAGCCTATCAAGGTATGAAGGGAGTAAGATAGAGGAATGAGAATGTGTATGGATTAAGGATATAAATTTGAATGATTTAATTTAGATAATTAATTGTACCTATTATGTCTAGAAATTGGAAGGAAAAAATATTTAGAATGCTAAAATGGGGTGAGCCTGACCAACACCGTAGTAGAAAAAATCCTAAAATTGTGATGTAGTTTGACAATCTCAGACAGAAGGAATTAATCTAGATAAATGTGAACATGTATGGATGAAGGCTATAAATTGGAAGGCTATAATTTAGAAAATGAATATTGTGAATTATGAACCGATATTAGATGGAAAATATATAAAAATACAAGAAAAGTAGATCCTATCTAACACCACATGAGATAAAAGCTCACACTTTATGGTTGCTGGATGATATTGGGTAGAAGGGAATATTATAGATAAATGATAGAATGTATGGATTAAGGGTGAAAATTGGATGTATTTAATTTATCTAAGGAAGAGTATAAATTAAATTTAGAAATTTAGAGGAAAAAATATAGGTAATTATAAAAAAATAAAAATTCTAACTAATACCATAGGAGATAAAATCCTGAAATTGTGAGGTAGCTAGCTGATCTTGATTGGAAAGACACTGGAAAAATAAGAACTTATTGGTATGGTGCTAGAGTAGAATTTGGGTGTAAGGATATAATATATATAGGTCAGGGTATAATATATTATAACAATAGGGTATAATTTTTTGAGGTTAACCAAAAATTATTCTGAAGTTTCCATCCACTGTAGTTTTTGAGGTGGGAAATTAGTATATACTGTCACTATTCCAACATAATAAAATTAAAAAAAATAGTATGTAATTATTCCACTCATTATTATTTTTTGAGATATGGGGTTTTTCATCATCATTCTACACCATGTATATAGTTTCATGAAATTATATATTAACCTAGGGGGATCTCAAGGATGGAATGAATCCACCTCTAGGAATTTCATGAATGTAATAAAAGCACTAAATGGTGCTTGATACGCCTCTATAATGATCATAAATTTCCCATAATTTGTGTATAAGACAAAGGGAATCCATTATGAAGATGATATAAAGGGTAATAAAAAAGGAAGTAGGATATCTCATCCAACCTATGTGAATAATACATCCATGGGGTCAAAGAAGAGAAAAGTTCAAATCACACTAGATTGGATAGTTCTAAAGTGGAGTTCTCTTTTCGGAATACATGAGACTAATATATGTAGTGAATTAAGTTCATACGTTTTATTTACTGACATCGCATCAAAAATAGTCACTTAAAAAGTATACTTTGTAATTTTCCTCTACAAAAATTATAAGCATTATATACATTTCAATATTTGAATAATATTATTATGTCATAGAAATTACTTCATGTTAATGAATTTTTTCTACACAAAATGAGGTAGAGGCATGTAGAAGTGATCCTTTTGAATTATTGGGACTATCTTATCATATTGTTTAAAGATGAAATTATTTTGAAGATATAGAGTAAGGATATTCCATGAATTACTTGTAACTAATGCATGAATGAATTTCAATACAATATAAAAACATTACAAAGGATGATCTTATGTTGTGAGTATAGTATCAATCCATATAGGTGTAGGTTATTTTAATTTTGAGATGTGGTCTTTTTGAGGTGTCTAATGGACATTGAACCAGTTTGATCATGGATTTGGTGCATCAAGTTAAATAAATATTTTTTGAATAAAACTAAACCTTTAAAAAATTTATTTCATTTAAATAAATTGGGGTCCACTATTTATGGGGATCAAGATTAGATTTCATAAATGAAGGAATTATAATGTGGTTCAGCTGAAGTTGAAATTTAGGTTTTTATTTTCATTTTATACCCCTATCATAGATAGAGTGAGAGGGTATCCTTTTTTAAATGTTATTTGAACAAAATTGGATTCAATTTTTTAATGTATTTAAATTTTAAATGGAAATTAATATAGGGTCATTGTATCAATCTTCTTTTCATAATATATATTTCATTTCTAGAGCATTACCCTTATAACTTGAGTAAGGGTGTGACATTTTGTTCATTAAATATTGCCTTATTCTCTCCATTTATATTATGTGTGTTATTTACTATTTTAATACATTGATTCGACTTACTCATAATATTAAAAAATTGATGTAACTAACTATGTGAAACTCGGATTTTTAGACATATATATTGTCTTCTGATATAAAGTAATTCACATTTACTTGGTTCAATTAACATTATGCTTCTTCATTAATTATTTTATTATTTATTACTTCCTGAAGCTATTTTTTTAATTTACTATCACTTTTTAATAATTCATTATCTTTAAAAGTCGTCATTATTCCTTTTTCATTCATTTTTTAAGTAAATATATACTCCATTAATCATATGTTATAACTATTTTCAATAAAATTAGGTTTTCCAAAAAAACCTAGTCTCAATGGGTTTAAACTTGGAACATACATTACATATATTAATTTTAATATTTTTAGTCTTTCTAAATTTTTTTTATAAATTTTTAAACGTGGTTAATTTTTGGGGAAGTATTGATGCCCCAAGGACAACCCAATTCATTATTGTACTATTAAACATGTATACCATGGAATACAATTGGAAAAATTAGAATCATGGGTTTCACAATAATACATGTGGAAGGAATTTGAGATCATATAACCATCAAAATAGTTAAAAAACATTCCTTTAGTTGGTTATAATTATGTTATATATGAAAGGAATATATATTATAATAAAATAAAATTAATTATTTGATATTATATGCACTTGTTTCTAGTATTTTTGAATGATTTTAGGTGATCAAGGAATGTAAGGTAAAAAGTTTTATTATTTAAATGGTAATTTCTAAAAGATACTGGTAATTTTATGATTTAAAATTTTCCAAAATTGGATTTTCAAAACATTTCAAAATTGGATGAATCCTAATGAGAATTTATATTTGTATATAACATAGGTAGTATGAATGTGTATTTCTATCCTAAAATTGAAAGGAATTATGCAATATAAAGTTTCTGTAATAAGACTCAATGAGTATTTAAATTTTTCGTGGAGTGAAAGATAAATTGTTTTAACCAATCATAGGGTCATTAAAGCAAAACCATGCTTAATGAGTATGAATTATACTAGGAGGGTTTTTATAGTGAGTAAATTTGTGGTTGTTCCTAGTATAAGAGATCTAGGAATCAAAACACATCTTTTGATAATATGAAACATGGCACACATAGAACATTAAAAGTGGAACTTATGTGATTTCTTAGTGTGTGGACAATTTGGAAGACCAAACCTGAATTGGTAATATTATACACTATGGTCTCTTATATAGATAAATATATTATGTAAGTGGGTTTTTCAATATGGATTAGAAAATTATAATAAATTTAGGGTAATGTGGGATTAACCATGTACCTTGAATTTTTGAGTTCATGTTGTAATGATCTTTTAGGTCATGTTGTAATGAAATTTTAGGTAATGTATCATTATGTCTTGTGATAAGTAAAATTAATTATTTTTTTATAGTATTAAAATGATGAATTTATATTATATAGTTTGGAACCATTAAGTAAGAACTTTTTTAACTCTGAATAGAGTTATGAAAATTATTTATTAAGAAAACCTTCATTAGTGGGAGGTGTTATACATTCTACCACCACAATGACCAAAGAGTAAGATTCATTGGAGTAAACCTAGTATATAATATAAAAATATTACCATTTATATTATTACTTCAAGGGATTATTCATTACTGTCATTTTTGTCCTTAAATATATTACCAATTCAATATGGATGAACTAGAAATGGTTAACCTTATTGTCGAATTCTCATGGAACTTTATTTTGGTAGATTTCATGGTTATCCAATGTTTGCAACCTTTTTTAAACAAGTAGACAAAACTTGTCTAAAAATAAATGGGATTTTTCACCTCCAATCATTTTTTAAAAAATGGTTATCTGCTGTGAATTAATATTGAATTCAATGGGAAATACTACCTTGGATTCATAAACAAACAAATATGGGGTCACTTTTGTTGTGTTACAAGTAGTTGTGTAATATTCCTACAAAGCATAAAAGAATTTTCTTTTCCAATACTTTTTTTCACTATGTACCATTTTCTAAATTATACTTGAAAACTTCATATTTAAATCTTTTATCTATCTATTTTCTTCCACATGATAGTAAGATAAATGATTAGATTGGATGTTATACTCTCCATATTTCTTATTCAGCTCAACAAAAGAAAATTTGGTGCCATTATCTATTATAATTGTGAAGGGATCTCCAAATCTAGACAATATGTTAGAATTAAAAAAAATTATCACATATTTTCTTATAATTTCATTTAAAGGTAAAATGTAAACTAAATTTTTAAAGAATTCAATAGTAGTAACGATGGACATAAGCTTCCCAGCAATGGCTGGATGGAATGTAGTCATCAAATCTACCCCCCAACAGATATATGGATTTGTATATTTTCATGTGTTCAATAAATATAAGGTTCTATGAATTAAATTGGAATGAATACATCATTCATGGAACATTTCGGATAATTCCATATATTTTTGTATCATTAATGGTAAGAAATATACATGTCTCGTCATTTCCTATATGAGTTTGGTCCTTATTTGATAATCAACACAAGAATTATCATAGACATATTGAATAACATTGAGAGTCTCATCCTTGTTATTTCATCCAAGAAGGCCGCATAGAATTTTCATTTTTAGAAAAAAAAATTGGGAGTATAGATCAATTTAATAGAGAAATATTTCTACCTATAATTATATTTTTGAACTTGTGTAGTTATCATGAGAAGAGATCCATGATATAGATATTTCAATATTGGAGATATCTAATTAATTATTTAGTTGGATGGTGGAATAAATTTCTCACATTGATCCACAGTGGTATTAAGTTCATTGATATCATCTACATCCAAACATCCAAATAAATATTCCACCATTCATTTGGTCATATGGATATCCATCATGTCAGGGTTTGGTTCTTCTTGGAAGATTTCTATATTATAAAATTAATCTACCCAAGTTTTTTGTGAGCATATAATGTGAGATAATATTGGATCTGAGTGAGACTTTTACATTAACTCTCAAAAATAATAATGTATGGGTATTAATTCCACAAGAATGAAAAAATACAATCCATTTTTGTATATGTAACTCTTATTCTCATTTGATGATTTATCAAGAAACTAATATTTTCAAGTCTGGATCTAATCTTATGTTGAGATCCTCATACTTCTCCTCATTGTTGGTTCATCCTACTATGAGCAGGAAAAAATTGAAAAAAAAATGTGATTATCTGAAATAAATGTATATAATCTCAATGTAGATAAGTTTAAGTCTAGGGACCACTATGATTTCTCCATTTAGTATATGATAGGAATTATAAAAGTTAATTTACAATGTATGGTAGGTTTCATCAATAGAGATTCATATTTATGATAGAGGTTTTTGTCCAACAATGATTATTTTAAAGAAGGATGTTGAGTTATGAATTCTCCCAATTCTCATCCTTAGTGTCCATTTGGGACATCAAGTGGATTTAAAATAGTTACAAAATGAAAACCACTTTTTTCTATGATGTAATTAGAATTGGATGAATGATGATATATTTATGTGCTTATGTTTCGAGAGATCAATAAGATCTCAATAAAAGATTGTTAAAGGTGATGTTATTGTACAAATAAGATAAATGTGAGTAAATTATTCTTAATATTATTGTATCAAATTTAACCTTGCATCATTGTTTTATTAAGATATTATATGATATTTTCCTTTCCTAAATCATGTTCCTATGGAAGGAGAGAATGACATGTTCCCTCTATAGATGCTATGTGGATATTAAGAGGTTTCCCATCCACAAGTGACTTCGAAACTAGATGCTGAAAAACATATTTCTTAATATCACTAAATTCATTATAATATTCCTCATCACACTAAAAATTAAATTTGTCCATTATGAATTTCATATATGTAAAAACATTATAATGATGTTTGAAATAAATCACCTAATGCTAAAAAGTGGCCTCTTTGTCCCCGCCACTCTTCAAGGTATGAAATATGGTTCATATAAGGTATTTCCAAGAGTTTTTTAAGGATAACATCATTGTAATGATAAAATACCCCAAGCCGGATAAATTTTTGGGAAATCACTCAGAAGGAAAAAATTAAAGGGATTCATCTCCATGTTATGTGATTGAAAAATAGAAAATAAAACCCCAAACATTGTGAAATGATCTCAGAATTTTCATGACCTAAAAAATAGTTCATATACATAACATTGAATAATTTTACCGATTAAGGGCTTGAAATTTTATTTAATTTCCCTTCGATAATTATCCTTAGTATTTTTTGAGATTTAAAGGGAATAATTATATCCTTTAGGTTCTATAAATGTGGTGGATTGTTCTTCTTCTAGAGAAATATTTATGTACTTATAGCCAGAATACCTATATTGAAACAAAGGCCTAGAAAAAATTTATTGAATCATTCAGTAACTTCATTATTATGACATAAATTTTAATATTTAGAAAGTGGTTGTTTAAATCCTTGAAATTAATAAAGACATTGATTTTCTCATTCATATTATTACTGAAAAAATAAATATGGATAATTCATTTAGAGTATTGGACCTCTATGATAAATTTAACAATAATTATCTTTTCAAACACAATTTCTTTAATGGATTTAAGATTTGAATGTATCCTCTTCATTACTTTTTTGAAAATGAGTTGATTAGCTTGTAATAAAAAGTGTTTAATGAATAGTTTCCATATTACCCTAGCATTTCCATGTTCTTCCATGTGAAAAAATCCAAGATGTATCTGGTTAAAGGAATATATTCCTCCTACTCTTTATGTTTCATGACTATACTGATAAACAGGTGGTGTGGATCTTCCTTAGTACCTAAATTAACCTTCCTAAGTGCATTGATTGTTGTTGAAATAGATTCCTCAAATGTTGGTGGAGAATTTATGAGCTCATATACCCTTACATCATTAAGGATGGTATATGGAATCAATTCTTGAGATTTATAAGTCAATGGACATATTTCATCACCTTTATTTGGGTCACACTCATCTTAAGATTTTAAGGTTTTCCCCTTAATGATACTATGAGAATGTAGGAAAATGTTCTTAATTGATGTGTTCATCTTTGATGGTACATTCATAAGTGATCAAAGAGCATGGGTTGTATTTAACTAATTTAAATCATTTATATATTCATGTAGGGATTCATAAAAGAAATATTAAGGAAATTAGGTCACATGAATATATCTTCTTATACAAATAGAGGTGGCTCAATTTATTCATACACTTTCCCAACATAATAAAGAAAGGTGATTTGAGGATCCTCTCTAGTGGCTACATTGATCTTATAAATTCAAAAATTTTGAATCATCACTTTGGTAAAGTTAAAGGGTTATATAAAATCTAATCATATATTATTCCGTGAATTTCTGAGAGCTTCTAAGAGACCATTGGGTGTAGGAACTTATGTTAATATTGGAAGTTCCAAATAGGTTGTTCAGTCACACTATGAGTGGGTGTCAATATGTACAGACCCATTTGACCAAATTATTCTAGCATAAAATTTTACAAATTTTTATGATTCAATCGACTATCTAGATTAATATTAATAGATTAGTTTATTGAATTACTACACACATTCACACCACATGTAACACAAAAATTATGTGAATAAAACACATACTATTTGTACATGGTTTAGTCCTAATGGGGGTTACTAATAAATGATATTATTGAATATTATCCATTGAAAAATATTTTTAATATATGATGAAATTGAATACTAATTAGAAGAAATCATCTAGGACACTAGTGTTACCCGCATGTTTTGGGTGGATGTTATTAACATTAAACATTATGAATTTTTTAACCTAACCCAAATCAATACTATATTATTAATGTGAATAAACTATATACATATTGGTTCATTAAACTTGCTTCTAAATGTATTCAATCTTATTATTGGAATTTTGGTTTTTTATTTAGTAGAACCTCTTGTCTTTAAGGGGGCTCCTCAATGAACCTAGTAATAAGATATTCCTTTATCTCCGGGATTCATTTAAATAAACTCTAATATATTGTTCCTCAAAAACGGTCTTTAACTAAAATTAAATAATATATCCCATATTCATTCATCTTATTAATTTAATCTATCTTATGAATACCTAATTTATAGATTAACCTATTATATTTTATTTTTTTATTGAAACCTCTGACTAGTTCATTATAATAAATAGTTTTATATCCACTAAATCATGGACTCATCTAATATTGTGTAACATGTTACTTAGCCACTCCTATACTTCTATTTTCTTCTTAGATAAAAAATGCCCACTATAAATAAAATCACAAATTTTATAGACATTTTTTATTTTATAATTCAAAAGAATGTGGTATCTACAAATAAAATTTCCACTAACTCAATAAAATTATAAACCCACCTTTAATTCCTCCAAATATATCAAATATTGACTATTTCTAATATTTAGAAAAACATGGCATCAACAATCTATAAATCTTCTACAAATATTATCTTCATTCTAGAAATTCCCTTTATAAATTTTGAATATTTTAAATTCCATATCTACATCAACACATTGAGTTTTACTTCAAATAAAGTATATGTGAAATCTCTTAGCATCTTTTGATGTTCTAGCTTCCACTTAAATATCTATTGGTTCCACTTTTACTCAACCTTCTACATTCTATATATAATTGAACTAAATATGAAATTACTCTTAAGGTTCTAAAATTTAAAATTAATTGATTGATTAATATATTCAGACCCAAACAATAGAATCTAATCTTTTTATTTTTCTACCAGTATTCATTTCCATCCAAGCTAATATGTATAACTCTTGATTTCTATCATAAAAAAGTGTTCTTAAATTACATGCATCAAAACTTCCTCATCTTCCACTTTCCTTTATCCGTTGGATTATTCAATCATAATTATAATACGTATGACACATTGTATTAATATCATTTATAGTTTATCATCATTATAAGATACCTTAATTTATGGTAATTTATCTTTCATTCAAGTCAATGATTTGTCCAAAAATATTATTGAGACTCATTTTCCACCACTCATCGTCAAGTATTTCAAATTATATATTCATTAAATCATAAAAGTTTGAAAAATATTGGAATTTTATGCATCCCATATTAACATTTATGTAATATTGTGTTACTCTTATGATATACTAGGATTCTACTACCTTGTCTGATTTTCCACGACATGTGATGTTTTGTAAAATTAAATGAATATTACGAAATTTCAAAATAAGTATTACATTTTCTAAAATTAGAATTAAATTTACAAAAATAATATTAAATGTTGAATATTGACTCTAATATGTTCCTTTCCTTTTTCAAATCATCAACTTATTTTGAAAAAATAACCATATTATTACTTCTTATCATAATAACTTTACCAATATCCAATCATTTATACCTACTAATCAAAATTATTCTTCAGATTTTTAGGACACTTGAGAAAAATTATGTTCCCTTTAAATTTTAGATATATAAAATTTTATACTTATGATACTTCTTCTATATGTTGATCCTATAACTTTTGTGAGTGTATTTGTTTTACTTTTTTTGTTCGTTCTGATTTCATAATTACACCTTATAGCACTAATTCATCTTATATTTATAACTCAACTTTTAACTTTTATAAAATATTTATCCTTTATCAAATAGTATGTATCCTCATCTTCATAATTAATATTTGTTTTACATACCATTTAATTATCTAATTATTAGGTTCTTAAATATAAACTATTGGAAACAATTTACTAAAAATACAAAAATCATCATCCTAATTTACTTCATTCTTTCTTCTCCCCTTGTGTGTTTGTTTTCAATAAAAAATTCCCACTAAATCTAGTTGTTTTTTTCTCACCTAAATGATAATAAATTCTAAGATTCGATAACTAGAGAAAAATTCATTTTATAATTAATTTAAATTTTATATTCTTCTATTATCCTTAATTTTAATGAAATTATAAGTTGAATCACTTAAGATAAGGATAAAATCAATTTTCCATAAGAAATGAGAAATACATTAATAGACTTAAATTATATTTAATCCTTTCTCACTATAAAGAACAAAAGTAATTAACTTTGAAATTAAACATTATATAAAAGATTAATTATGAGAAACCAAGTAACAAATATTATTTATAAGGTTATTTGTAGGAATTTTCTATTCAACATAATTCTTATATGAATTTCAACAAATTGATTAAAAAACTAAAAAAAATTAAATTTTTACCCCTTTAAAATTATGTTTACCTTTCCATTAAATACAAAGTCTTTCCCCTTTGGTTTTAGAAAAGATTTTTCATAATTAATAGAATATTATCGTTGATATACCACATAAATTAAATAAATATTCAATATTTTAAATTTTGATATCTATAATTTATTCATCATTCTAAACCTGGTATTTATAATACTATCCTCTAGAAATTTATAATATAAGTTCTACTCTTTCTGGTTTTTTAAAATTTAATATTTTTCACCCCACTTGGATAAATCTCAAGAATCACCAAGTTTTAATTCCCCCCAAAATATAATCCCTATCCTTCTTCATTATCATGAGTTTTTTTAAATAAGTTATCAAAGGTTAATACCAATTAATGTTCATGGAGGTGACATCAATATTTCAATTGAAAGAAGTCTTCTATGATAGATATATTTTGATAGTTGTGGATTTTTTATAAATATTTTAGTTCTCCATCTAAATTGAAGCACCATTAATTACCAATAAAATGAATATAAAAACAACATCTATTGGAATATGGTGGATAGTATTTTTTATTATTTAGGGAAAAATGGTTGAAAATATTTCTCAATCAAAAAATACTATTAAAATTATCTGAAGTTCAATGAAAAATCTCCATTCATACTTCAATTTTGATATTTAGACTTGAAAATTTTTGGGTAGAATGTGATACGTCATTTTACAATAAATTTTCACTTTTTGTGAATTTATTTACAAATTTTACTATAAATAAGGGTGTATATTTTTAGTTTCTTATATGTTCCTTGCTTAAAAAAACTTATTAGGAAAAAGAGTTATGAAATATTTAAGTACATGTTTGAATTTATTATTTTTTGATGATTTGTTATTCATAGAAATGGTCATAGTACATGGCTCACTTGATGATATATTCCTTTATTTACTAGATTCAATGGCCTTATTTGTACAAAATTGAAAGTTTTTAGAATGTGGCTAGATTGTTTATATCTTCCAAAATGATTATCAACTTATTAATTATAGATTACTTTCACCAAACTACTCCATTTGTTTCTTTATTAGACTAATTCAATTTTATTTCTTTATTCCATTAAATTTAACATTTATGGCTTGGTTAAACCAATCCATGGAATATAATTTACTTCCCTAGAAGACTAATCATTTATTTGTCGTGACATGTTCCTTTACATTCTTTATGTGTGTCCTATTTTGTATCTTTATTTGGATTACCACCTAAATAAGAATTACCATTTATCTTACTTTTATATTTTAAATCCTTAATGTCCTTATATTATAAGTATAAATGAATCATTCTTGGTAAGAATAATATACACCCCAACATCACAATGACCAATTCTACTAAATATTTCAAAAATGTTATCATGATATTCAAATCTATTAGAATTAAATAGATTGGCCTTATTTTGTGTGGGGTTATTGAACATATGATAATTTATTTTAAATTCAATCTTACTAGACCTTAATATAGGCCTTCTATATCTTTCCACATTCAATATTATATAACATGATTTTATATCCCAATTTATAGTTTTTATAACATCATAAATATTAATCAAATATTCATTCCTTTTTTTGGGTTTCTATTTGGTTGACATTGAAACCTTTTCCCTTTGGAGTATAACTTCTATTCTTATTGACAGCATGTTCAGAGATCATTTGGGACCATGTATTTAATTTCACCTTTCCAAAAGTGATATTTTTTATATTTTAGTTAACCCATTTAATTTTGGATATTAATTTGTAACCTATACAATTAAATTAAATATAATTTTTGTATATATAATTTATCCTACAAAAGGACATGTGTTTCTTTAATCATTCACCTGATGTAATTTTTTATAACTGCAAACTATTTAAATTAAAAAATTATTCCATTCAAAATAATGACATTCTATGTATATTTTAACTGTAATTTATCTTAGTTCAACTCATGTAATTTAAGATTCATAATGTTTATATGGTCTACTGTAGAATTCTAACCCAATTTAAATTTTAATACCATCATTGAAATATGAACATCATGAAACTTACTCTTTTTTATTTGATAAATTTACACCTCATTTATTATATTAACTTTTTATTCCAATTGAGAGTTCATGACATGTATAATTTCTTTTTGTGTTTCTTCAAGTCCTTGGAACTTTTTGTAAAAAAATTATTATCACATATTTATCAAAAAAAATATGTTATAATTATTCTTAGACTAAAATTACTTTTTATTAAAAAATATTATAGATTATTCATGGGATTCTATAATCTTAGTGAGAGTGTGGTGTATAATTATATTTTTAGCCAATTAATTCTATATTTTGTTAGATTTCTATTACAGCTTCACTACTTCTTAATAAATTCACATAGTGAACTAAAATATATGTGTGAAAAATTTAACTGAAATTTTATTAATATAATCCATTAATTTATCATATATGTTTTTATTATATACAAAACACTCATACTCTTCAAAATAGAGTTATATTCTTCTAGAAGAATATAATTAATAAATTAGTAATAATAATTTCTATTATGACAACTTTTAGGTAGTTATGCATTTTCTTCCAAATTCTTTTCATAATTTACCATCTTTACAATCTTATCCTCCTTTTTCTTCCTATTTTATAATGTTCTAGATAAAACCTCTAAATTAATACTTATATAAGAAACTTTCTTAAAATATGAATGAGTCATATATTCAACTTTTAAAATTCTTCACTTCATTGAAAAAAATTAAAAAGTCTTGTAGAAGAAATGTAGATCCAATCATACTAAATGTTGTGCTTAGATACCAGTTGAAGTTCCCAATGGATCATGAAGTCACACTGACAGGGGTAGAATCTATATAGGAAAATTTTCCCAAATTATTATCACTTATATTTCACCCCATATTATATTTTAACCAATTTCTTTGTTAAGTTATATAGATTAATTTACTTATTCCTAACACACATTCATACTTAATGAAAGGAAAAAATGTAAGTGAATTACAAAACATTATATTTTTTTGAGGTTTATTTCAATATGATTACCTAATCCTTATTGTGTCTGGATATTATCCCAATGAAAAGATATTCACTATCTAATGAAAGTGATTAAAAATGGGTAGGAATAACAGTAGAATTTATTGTTTCTCATAAAATATAAGGGAATAAATGAATAATAATCCTTAATATTAAATATATTTTACATATTAAGAGATTATCTTGCATTAAGTAATTTATACTACCTCTTTACTATATTTATCCTCCTGGGTGTACTAGTGGTAGTTTTTATACTATAACAGTCAATATTTAATAGTCCACCATAATTAACTATTAAAAAGATCATTATTTGACTATAGGATGTCTTTTCATCAACTATAAGATCTTTATCCTCAATAAAGGTCTCCATATATCACTATATAATATATCCCATATCCATTCATAGAGGGCTTGAATCCCAACATATAATTAATTAATTTCTAGATCACCCTCTTCTAGTTTTGTAATTCCAATAATCCTGATATAGATTCATGAGAACTTATAGTTTTAAATCCCATATATCATTGACCCAACATATCTTACTGAACATGTCATCCAGTTACTCTACCTATTATATTTGTTTCTCATATCAACAAAAACATACATCGTAGTATGACATTCCCCTTTATATATCTATTTTATCTCTAATAATTCTACGGTAAGAGGGTTCAATAATTTTAATTCCCTAAAACTCAAAAACTTTAGTGAGCCGCATTTAATGTTTATAAAGATATCATTTTTGACTTCTTTATAGCCTCTATAAAAGTATCCTAAATAATATACATGTATTCTATAAATATTATCATTATTCATGAAATTAATTTCAAAAAGTTTGAATATTTAAAAAACATGTATTCATTATAACTGTGAGTTCAACAACATATAAATTATATTTGAAATATATTTAAATATTCTTGTATTGTATTTATAGTTATTTATATTCAAGTTTATACATTACTCAAACTTCCACTATATTTATAAACATGAATTAATTACAATTTTCTATTTTTGTTTCAGAGTTATAATTTAATTTATCTAGAACATTATTTGAACTGTATTAAAATACATGTCACCTTTTTTTGTTCCATTGGGAATTATCTTCTAGCCTAACTAATCTACATGACTCCTGATTTTTTTCAAATATTTTAATTTCATAATTTTCTCACATTATAACATCTACATATTTCACATTCCCTTCACCCCTAGATCTTTCAATAGTATATGAAAAAATTACGACACACTTTATTAACATCACCCAAAGGTCAACAACATTTTTGACTATCACAAATTGAGGTCTTCAGTCTTGTAACCACATAATGGATAATTTTATGATTATATTAAAACTATGAATATGAATCTTATCTTTTGTTAGTAAATCTTTTGGATTCATTAAATCAAAAAAATTCAGAAATCATTATAATCATATGCTTCTCGTGTAACCTTTACAAAATGCAACATTATTATTATGTTTTATTATGACTACACCAACATTGTAGATTTCCTAATTCAGATAGTGTTTCATAAGGGTTAATAACTCTTGAAATATTTCTAGAAAAGTTTCTTGTTTCTCTGAATAATTATTATATTTCTAGCATGAATCCTACATGATTCTTATTGAATTTGTCATGTTCTCATCCTTTTTAAAATAATCTAATTCTATAAACACATTAAATATAATTTATCATATGATATCAATAACTTTATCAATATTCAATCATTAATCCCTAATAAACCGTCTCATTCTTATAGTTTTTAGTACTCTCTAACAAATTTTACTTCACATTAAATTTTAAATATATAAAATATTTTATCCATGTTTATTCTTCTAGTAGTTTATTTGGTAACTTCTATGAGTGAATATTATAGATTTATTTATATTTATGAATTCAAAATTTTTTATCACATATTTTTTTCATAATTCATCTTAACTTCATAACTCACCTAATAAATTATATGAAAGATTTATAATGAATACTTGTTTAGTTGATAGTGTTTTCAATAACATTCAACAATTTCCATAAATGAATTCACACATAATAACAACTATAAAATAATTATATATTTATTTTATTTCAAGATTAGGTTGATACAAAAAAATCTATTATCAATATTAGATTCATTAATTTTAATAAATATAATTGAGATTATATTAGTTTATATCATTTAGAGTTAGTTTGAAACTATACCTTTCTTCAAATGTGTTAACTGCCAGACTTCTGGACTATTATCATCCAGAATTCCTTTAGTAAGACCCACCTTTATTTTAAAGCATCATTTCCATTCCCATTGACTTCACCAAATATTTTTTTCTACAATATTAACTGATGAAAATATACTGATTAAAAATATGACCATCATCATCAAAATCCATTGGTTTCTTTTGTGTCAACTACTGAAAGTTTCATCCCCAAACTTTTATAGTACACTACTTTAATGTATCGAGACTTTCAATATTCAAAGGGGAATGTTTCATAATAGTAACACCAATTACCCATCAAAAGATTATTCCAAACACTATTTTTTAGAATAATATATTTCTATATGTATTTGGATCTATAACATTCTAAAATGGGTTTTGAAGTATGTGTCTATATGAACCGCCTTGAATTTAGAATAAATAAAATTTCTCTAAACTAGATAACCTACTGGCAAATTTGAAGGGGATAGGTCATCCTCTATCTATCCCAAATGTTAAAGTGTTGGAATAAGAATGTGGTTGATTCTAGAATGATTCCTCACCAGGGATTAGCGAATATAGATGTTATTATGATTATAAATACATAAAATATTTTGATTTCCCATGTATAGTAAATTATAGATATTAATTTTTAAATAACATTATCGTATTTAATTTAATTGAAACATTATTTTATGATATTCTATAATAGTAACAACCTCATTATTTATATAATTATGTCTTAATATATCTTTATTGAGAGCCTATATGAGTTTCTTAAAGAGGTGGAGGGAATATGAAATAAAAACATTTTTAAAATGAAAGGGTGGTTCTTCAACACATTGTAGTTCTTGTCTAGAGGTCTATGCATTATTCCATATTGTGATTCATTAGTTTGTGATCTGTTAGAATAAAATATATATGATAGTGATAATCAAATTAAATTATATTTAAAGAGTAATTTCTATTATATTTGGGTTAGGTTGAGTTATCTATCCAAAATTATATGACTTGAAATATGATTGTTAGTCTATTATTTAATTTACCAGTATAATAGGGTAATAATGTGCTCTGAAATATTCATAGTAAAACCTATGTTCTTGTTTAAAATATTAATGTGTCTACCAAAATTATTTTCCATGAATTAAAATGTGGTGCGCATGATGCCTTCCTTATGGGGTTTTCCTTGAGAATTTCTCGGAATAATTTTACAGCATTCCCTATAACTGTTGGTAGGGAATCCTATATCATAAGATTTATCTTTATTATTTATTTTATATATCACGTAGATGAAACTAAAAAATCATATTATGGCTCCTCTTTAGTGGAAAATTTCATTTTATTGAGTATTGAACATCCTCCCATTGATTTGGTTATGAATTATGAGAGGGTTTGAATAGGTTTAGGCTCCATTTGAGGTTTATATTCTCATGATTTATTCAATTTATTATGGTTAAACAAACCATTGATATTTTTTCATGAATATGACATTGCTTCATGCCTTAAAGGCTGAATATGGTTAGAAAAATTCTTTTTTTATTATTCCCTAATGATTTCATGTGCATGGTTCACAGACTTCTGGGTCATTTTGTCATACAAATTTTATGCATTCATATTCATGTCTTCCTACCATTCTCATTTATCATGGGAAAGAATTAGAAAAATGATTCATATGAGTTAAGATATTTCCTCGATATACATGTCATTAATGCACCATCCTATGATTTATGTCTTTGAAGCTGAATCAATACTGAATATTATTCCCTAGTATTCAATTATAAGGGAAATTGTTACGGTAGTCTTTTAAACCATCCTCATTAGGTTTTTTTCTTTTTTGTCTCTGATTTACTTTCATTAGGCACTATAATTGTTGTCATGGTCTATGAGGAGGAATTATATTATATTGGACTTGTTCAGGAGTAGTGGGCACTACTAGTGTATGTTTGAGAGTCATTTAAATAATTTAAGATTTTGTACACATATTTACCTTTTTTGATGTTGTAGTATATGATTTTGAATGTGATTATTAAGAAGAATCATAAAACATTTGTTCTGCTAGAAATAACTCTCAAACCCCACCATGGTATATCAATTTAATATGTGTTGTTTTCTATTTATCATGGATACCCTCTAAATATATCCTTATATACTATTTCTAGGGTAATTATATACCTATATAATAGGTTCAAACCTTCAATATAGTGATGAATTCTATAACCTTTTCATTTTCAAAATATATATAGTTTAGGAGGACATTATACTCATTTTTTATAACGTAAATCTGAATTAAAAGGGGAACTAAATTTTGAGATCCTATTAATTAGTTATTGATCATCTTGAAGTATTTTTATATAATACGAACACTCATCCTTCTAAATTCTATTTGAAACATTTGATATTTTCCAAATTTATTCAGTGTTCCAAAAAAAAGGAAAGAATAAGGATATAAAATTCATAAGTTACTAATTTGGATCTCCCATGACATTGAATGTCGAGAAACTAGTTTACAATTTTTGGTGGTGGATGAGTCAAATAAACCAATGCCTGGTAAAAGATAATTTTTTACAACACTAGTGTATTTTGGCCTTCCATATCGTCAATTTGAGTTTTAAGAGGATCAATAAAATATTTTTATGCATGAAATTGAGTCTACATTTATTTATGTATGTTTATTAGAGGCTAATATTTGTGGTTAAATTATACCTACAGAGGGAAACTTTCTTATAATAACATACGGTAACATGCTTGGACTAGTGGCTATTATTACCTAGGTGGATGGAACTCTTGATAATAAACTAGTCCAAAAACCAATTTTATAAGATTATTTGACCTTATATTGGTCGATTTGTTTAGTTCCATAATGGTTAGTTGATTTATCTTCTCTTATTAAATTTGTTCTATTAGAGGAGGCATGACCACTTTGTCTTGAAATTACACTTATTCAGTATGCTTCCCTAGTATAACTCAACATTAAACAATTTCAATTTCACTATTTCATATTTCTACCAAGAAATTGATTCCACAACATTAAAAAACTATCACTTCTCTATATAGTGGGTGTGAAATGGATGAATCCACACCTTTCCCCATTTATTTAATAGTATATCATTTAGTGGTATATATATGGACTTCAAGAGGATCTATTATATTTTTTTCCTTCTTTTGATGCCAATTTCATACATATTATTCTAGAACATCATCATGGATGACTTTATAAAAATATTTATATTCATTATCATTCCATATAGTAATAATTTTATCCTCCATGATATTATTTGGATTTGTATCAATAACATTAACTTATGGGTATCCAATCATTCGAACCAAATCCTTATCTAAATTGGATTAATAAATGAATTCATAAAATTTGGAATGTCCATCAAGATATATATTTTAATATTACATCATTTTTCTTTTCAAGAGGATCATTTTGATTTTTGATCCTTATAAATTGTTATCCTCCATTTTAAATGATCCAAATAAGGTGAATTTGGATTCCTTTCATGGATAATATTTTTGAGTGAGTCTCTTTTGACATCCACTATGTGTGATCCTAATAAAGGTGAGCCATGAATTTATAATAGAGTATTCCATGAAGTAACTTCTAGTGGATTTTTTCCTAGTCATAGAACATTGATCTCATCATAGTAGGGGTTAAAATGCCATATTTTAATGCTATACAAAAACCCCTAAGCTGTGTAAAACATAGAAGCAACCCTTTATATATATATTCAATCGAGTGGTGGTAATAGAGTTAAAATTTCCCTATGACCTAAGGGTTGGGGTTACTTATGTGTTATATTAAAAACAATTCATGTATTAATTTTATCTTTTTAAGATATTTTAATTAAATAATTTGGTTGTATCATATTCTTTACCTTTTAGTGGCTTAGTATAAAAACCTAAAAATTCTTGTTCCTATTGAGTGAATCTCTTTTAAACCCTTAGAGAAAAATGGTTTTGTTGTATAGAACCACTAGCATTCCCAACTCTTGGGTTTGCATCCTGATTAATGGTAATAATTTTGTAGGATTCCTTTTTAGAAATATTTTTTTGACAATTGAGTGTGGTAATATTAAATACTTTGAATTTTCCTCACCAACTGATTCATACCACATAGTAATCTTCCTTTATAATTTGTTAAATAATTTTTAGTATATTTAATTAATCCTACTGTAAGAGCTAACATTACATAATTTACTTGGTTTTTAAAAAAATTACTAAAAAAATCATTTTAATTTAATTTCTTCAATAGCTTATGTTAACTACAACATCAAGCTTTAACTAACCACAGTATTCTATTAATATTATCATTTAAACATGACCATTATTACCTTTCCATTAAAAATGTAGGTGTTAATAGAAATAAATTTTTAAAAAATTATTTATAATTGTTTTACATAATAAAAACATATTAAAAAAATTATACAATTTTCAGTAATGTCCTAATATGATTTGAAAATACCATTTTCTCAAAAAAATTGTAAAAAAATAGGAAAATTAATTTTTCACACTTAAAGTAAATATATTTGAAAAATAATTCATTTTTTGAAATATACATGTCAAAATTATCTTTGAGTAAATTTTTTATAATATTATCAAAATCATAATTTTTAGATGAATATTAAAAAATACTAATTTTTATTAGAAAATAACTTTTCTTTTAATGTTTTCTTAAAGTTACATATTATTTTAAAATTGTTTAAAAGTAAAATTTGTTTAATTATATATTTATTAATCTAATTTATTTCATTAGAATAAATTTAATCGTTAATTTTTATAATAAAAATTTCTATACTGATGAAAACTTTCTCTTTAGAAAGACATTTTTTAATCATTTCTATGGGTTTAATTTAAAATAATATTTTTCCACTTCTATGAATAAAATTTGTGAAAAATTATTTCATATATTTATTTATAATACTTAATACTACATAATAAGGTAATCTTCATTTTTTTGATAATGAATAGTAAAAACATGAATAAAAAATAATTAGTTACGACAATTAAGGATAAATCAGGGTTTCGGGGATTAAACTAAAAATATATGGGTTAAAATTACCTAAAATGGTAAAAGTATTATTTAATGGACTTATATAGACCTTACCTCATATAATATGAATTAATAAGACATTTTTACCCTTGGGACTGAGAAAGTGACTTGGAATTATTGAGAAACATTGAAAATTTACCAATGTGCCACTCACAGCAATTAAAAAATGGAATACACTCTCCAAAATTATTCACACATCAAAATATATATAGATAAAAAAATAACTACAAAAATATATTCCTTAAATCCCCTCCCATAATATTCAGGCCTTATTTTGAATAGTAAACTCTAATAATATGGATTTATAAATAAACTTAAAGAGTTTCTCTAAAGAATATTTAAATTTATTAACCTTAGGTTTTTGTTTAATTTTGTCATTCACCTCCTGAAAATAATTATAAAATGTTATAAAATAATAAAATTAGTATATAAAATATATATTTTTTTTATTATGTTAATTTAATAACATATTTTTAATCTTCTTTTTTATCAAATGTAAAAATAATTTATCAATTGTGTGTATGGTGACCTACCACCTCGCACAACGATGTAATTTTTCTTTCATCACCACCTCGCATGGAAGGATATAATGATAGATTTAACATATTTATATGAAATTTAGGAAGAACCTTGGAACACCTTGAGAGGGGAGGAGTGAATTAGGGTATCAGATTTCTCTTTTAAAATAATGGATCTTGTTCCCATGTTGGTAATAACTAGGTAAAACTGTCTAAAGAAGAACTGCAGAAAACAAACAATCACATGAAAAGCAATGACACAATAATTTTTCTTGGTTCACCACTAAGGGCTATGTCTAATCAGGATATGCCGATAGTGTGTCGGTCGTACCAAAAACACAAATCTTCACGAGTAGTGGATTACAAGTGTTTAGCACAATCACTTTGTGTATGACATACTACGTTTACAAGGATTACGAGATATCACACTATGTACCTCAGATCACTTCTGCAGACTCCCCCTTGCTCACTGCACTAGATGAATCTTCACTCATTTTATTGAATTGAAGGTCACTTCAATGGATTAGTATTAAAGCATGCATCTTCAATTATAAATGGATGCTCTGTTGAAGTCTCATAATCACCCACAGATGTAATTTTATTTTCTTATATAGTAATATTTTATGGAAATTTATTTCGCAAAATAATTTGGTCAATTTTTAGTCTTCCTTGGTTGTTCTGCTTACTGCTACTATTTCTGTATACCGCTACAATTATCGTGTACTATCCTGCTCCTCCACGTACAGTCCTGCTCCTCCGCATATTGTTAATCTCCTCTGCAAACTGCCCTTCTCAGTGTACTTCCATGCTCCACGTACTTCTCTACTCCAACACATATTATCCTTCTCAATGTACTTCTTTTCCCCTTTGCATACTACATGAGCTACCTGCATGAACCACAATCTCTTCCATGTACTTTTTCCTTGCATGGATGATTCTCTCCACATATTGTCTTCCCCACCGCATACCACATTGGGCTTCACTTAATTTCTTCCTGAAATTTTAATCTCTTATATCATCATCTAATAAAGGGGATTACTATTCCTCAAATAGGCACATAAATCTGAAAAAAAACGCTAATATGTTTTCACAAAATTTTCAAAGTGGGACAATCTTTACTCCATCTTGCGTACAGTTAGCCTCTACTGCATACCTCTCCTATTTCACAACCCATAGAAATCCTGAAAACCTTCATCATTCGAAATACCACATGCCTAACCACATAAAATTAAGGTGAACCATTTTCATTTCATTCTTTAGCCTTCTCTGTACCCTATTTATTCACTCTGTACCATTGTAACAAACTGTTTTCGGTTCCGTGCACAACTCCTCGTACCGTTCTCGCTACCTCCACCACATGCTGAACACCTACATCACATACCATATGACTTCACTACATACCATGCTCCATCACCATGTACCGTGTGTCTTCACCGCATACCACGTGCGTTCACCGTGTATTGTGTGCCCTCACTGTGTACCGTGTGAATTCATCACATACAGTTGCCAAACTCATGAATTTTAAGGCCCAAAAATATGGAAAAAACTACGAAACAGTACCACCTTCAATATTTCTTTCATCCACAATCGTATGACCTCATTCTTTGAAAACTCCCTAGTCATCTATATGTAGATTGAAAACAAACCCAAACCAAACTCCATTATTAGCAACGAACAGCATTGGATCCAACAATCACCCCCTTTGGGTGTATTGGTAATCTCCAGATAGATTCATTGATGAGCCAACCATGATCAAAACATGAACCTTCAAGAAACAACTCATCCATCACTCTATGTCTAGGTGAACAGTTCTCGGTGTTATAAAAATAGATATATGACATGAATTGAGTTTTCATTATTTTCTCTTATCCCCTATTCCAATATCAAGAAAAAAAATTAGATCACTTTCCCGTGAATTTATCTATTCTCCCCCATTGGTAATAAACCTAAAGACCAGTATTTAAACATTGTATAGCTCAGAACATAATCCCCCTAGATCGTATCTATTGGTCGGAGTAGTTAACTTAATAGGGTAGGGGTGAATTGAGTAACTATAAAAATTTCTATTTAAAAGAATATTAGCATTACAAATAATGATTTCCCCAAAAATAGATACAGTCCAGTTAATCAAGGTTATACTATTATAAGAGTTTTACTATTTAAACAACTTCTTATAATATTGATTAATTCTCAGTAATCTTAATTGATATTATTAAAATTACTTTTGAAGTTATCCTACTAAGAAAAATCAGATATATCTTCTTTCCAATACTAACTATCAAAGTAAAATTAGTGATTTTCTGGATTATGCAGTAAGGAGTAAAACAAAGTAGACTAAATTAAAATAGTGCAACGGATATAAAACAAGTGGTTCAGTCTCAAGCCAAGACCTAATCCACTCCACTTGGTGATCACCTTCCACCAAGAAGTTTATATAAATAAACTCTGATCCACACCCTGGATCGGGGTAACAACGGTACATAGACTGTCCAGGCCATGCATGGACCTCTTCCACAGTTTTCTTGGTTAAACAAAAGTACTGATCAGGCCACACAGGGGAGTCTTCCACAGTTTTTGTGGGTAAATAAGAGTAAAGAGTTTGGTGTAAGGATTTTGAAATCCTTCAGTTCAGTGCAGGAGTCGGTGTGTGTGTAAGATATACAGAGTACACACACTAATCAAAATTAAATAAACGAATAACTAAGAGAGAGTATATGTGAGTTTAGAATTCTCTAGTGATTAGTAGTGCATCTAGGGACTCATTGGATAAAACAAAAATGCTTCTGAGTCCTCTTTTTTCTGTTGGAAAACAAAGTGTTGTGGTTCATCTTGTGTTCTTCACGACTAAAGATGTTCTCTTGATCACAGTGTACTTCATTTGTTCTTCAATAGAATTGGATTGCATGCATTATACAATATCTTCTTTGAAGATCTTGCAATCTCTTCTTCATGGTCGCACCCAAGATTGGTGTTCTGTTCAGTATAGTGCACTCGCGTTTCTTGCGTTGTTGTGTTGTATCATGTGTCTTCTTCCACTTGGGCACACATCTCTTTATCTTCGAATGATTGAGGTTTAGCCGACAGGTTCCATGTATTTCATGCCTCGTACCTCGTACTATGTCTAAAAATAAACATTAAATATGTCAGGGCCTTAAAGACGACAAATATGACCGTTAAAAAGTTAAATAGAAAAATGAAAAAATAGTTTAAGAAACGGTGTCAGAGTAGTTATGCAAACAGTGTCTCCTTCACGGTATCTCCTTCACGGTGTCTCCATCATTGTGTCTCCTTCACGGTGTCTCCCTCATGGTATTTCCTTCACAGTATCTCGCTCACGGTGTCTCATTAATGGTGTCTCCTTGTCATGGTGTCTCACTCGTGGTGTTTATGTCACGATTTCTAGCGTCCGGTGCCTTGCTCATAGTTTCTGGATTCACGGTGCCTTGATGACTGTGTCTTGCTAACTGTGTTTGGAACTTAGGCAAAAAGATTGTCTAGCTTACGGTGTCTGTTCTTAGTGTCTTGTTTCACGATGTTAGGCTTACTGTGTTATGGTGTCTCTTGGTCACGGTGTTTGTGTCTTGCTCACAGTGTCTGACTTACTGTGTCAAGCTTCACAGTGTCTTGTACTTAGGAAAAGAACTGTATTTACACTTAAATAGTAATATGCATAGAATTAATTGAGCTTATCCATTATCAAGTATGAGATAACTTGAAACATAAATACACATGATTGTTAAGATTTGTGAGATTTGTGATCATTAATAATATTTGCAATTATTATTGATATTTTTTGTCATTAAAACATGATTAATACATGAGGAGTCCAACAATATCCTCCTTTTTGATGATCACAAATCATGTACAGTTAGATGGTAAATTGAATGCAACCAGATAATATAACATATAGAATAACAGATAACTTCTCACTTGTTCTCCCCCTTTTGGGATTATCAAAAAGTAGAAAGAATAAATGACAAATATTTCATATGGAATTAAGAGTGTTCAGAGGACAACATACAGTATAAATATAAAAAACAATGACATCCCCATCAAACAGTAGTAAGCACTGGTTGTCTTTAAGGATTGGACTTCTCTTTTCCTTTATTAGTAGTAGAAGAGGAATCCATAGGGGCAGTTGCGGATGTATAAGAAGGCATAGAAGTGGTAGTCAAAGAAGGTAAAGGGAGACCTTCGAAGACTGAGGGAGCCAAAGTTAGAGAAGTAGAAGATCGAGGCAGTACCTAGTCATGGATGACAGGCCTGATCTGACTAAGAGCCTAGCCAACAGACATGGATGTTAAAACTAAGGAAGAAGATAAAGTAGGTAATCTAGGTCTGAGAGGAGCAGCTGCTGGAGCAACAATTGCTATAATTTGAACATGAATATACAGTCTCAGAAGTTTAATGATTTCTTCAATAATATATCCTCCATACTTCATGGCCTTTTCAAAATCATCTTTATTTTTCATGAACTTGTCCAGCAATCTGGTAAACTCAGTGAGCTTCTAGACGTGGTTTTTGAAGGCTTGGGTCACAGGAGGAATTATCAGATTCTCTACAAGGTATTTTAAGTGGTTAGTCATATCAGTCTTGGAGAAAATCCGGTTGAAATAGAAGTCCACATTCTTAAAGATCTCCTGTTGAGCATCATTGGAAATCTTAGAGTGAATCTAAACCAGGTCAAGAACTCGATCACTGTTCTTAACAAATTTAGATAAAGGATCCATATCAAACCCACTAAAGGAATTTGGAATCTATTCCTTGACTATAGATCTGATCAGAGAACTATCCAATGAAGGAGTAGAGGTTTTACTAGATAAAATAGAAGCTTTGACAGTTATGGTCAGAGACGTGAGCTATTTCAGGACCTTTTGAAGACAGCCAGTAAATTCATCTGTGAGCTTATTAAGGTTCTCCACAAGATCTCTCATGTGTTGAAACATGTGTTTGTGCCTTTCTTCAATCTTTTAATCAAATGATAATAGGTATGGATGAATCTGAGACACAATGTCTTGAGAGATGTTTGAAATAGTGGGTTCAGGAGAAGCAGGAGCAGGTGCAGGAGCAGGCTCTGATCTAGAATTCAGTTCTTTCTGGAGGTTTTCAACTATACCTTTCAGGGTTGCAACTTCAGTACTGAGAAAATTTTTATCAACTCTTACTTCTTGAATTTCATTGATCATCTTGGGTTGAATGTGCCAGATAATCTTTTCTAAAAGTAGTGAGGCATCTTCCTGACTCAGTTTGGTCACAAGAAGAGGTTGAGAGGATATAAGTTTCTCAAGTCCAGCTAAGATAGTGTCTCCAAAGACTTTTAAAACATCCTTGATGACAAATGACTACTAATCAGGTAAAGATACATATGCAGGAAGTGGTACAGGTGTAGGATCAGGTTGAGGTTCAGGATCAGGTTCATGTACAGGTGCAAAGTATGTGGTAGATTTCAGTTGAAACAAAGAAGAAAGATCAATCCTAGTTGTAGGAACCTGCTGAGATTCGTTTACATCATAGAAGCTATGGAATACATAATGAGTGTACACAAAATATGACTTAGTAGGTTTAGATGCTTCATCAGGCTCATCTTTATCAGCCTCAGCTTCATTAGACTCAATATTTTTAAGTTCCTCCCCCTCAACAAGTTCTTCCTTTTTAGGACATTGAGGCTCAAGTACTTGTTCTAAATTCATAGGGTCGGCTCTAATTTCCTTAGCCATTTCTTGCATAGCCAACTGAAAGGCTATCTCCATCCTCTCTTCAGTAGAGGGTATGAACTCAGGAACCGACTATTCCACAGGGAGTACTTCCAAACTTGCTTCTAGAAAAGGAGAGATTTCTCCTAGACTTTCTTCTTCCATTACAGGGAGTTCTTCTAGAGTTGCTTCTTGCACAATAGAGAGTTATCCTAATTCAGCCTCTTCCATGGATTACTACTCAGATTCTGGGACAAATAATTCTCTTTCATCCTCAGGTTGGATTTCCATATTGATATCAACTCTAGGGATAGGAGGTTCTTCTTCAAGAAAAACTAGAGGAACAATAGTCCTTTCTTCCTCAACAACAACTTCTTCCCTATGAGGTACTTCAGCTACCTCTTCCACTTCTTCTTCATCTTTGGAATACTCAGCAACTTTATCTGGTTCCAAACCAGGATCAGTAATGTCCTTTGGCCTTGTTGGCTAATCAAGAGGATTAAAATTCTCATATAGCTTATCATTATATTCAACCCACTCCTTCTTCCAGGGGTTCCAGTTTATTTTCATCCTCATGATGGTATCTTTGGATAAAAAGTATTCATAGTCCATAAGTATTTCTTCATTGGGTCCAACTACTCCTTTGGCAACAAGCATGGTCGAAATCATCCTAGAGTAGAATAGAGATGTGGATTTGGATGTGACCATGATCAATTCACACATATGGTGAATGATATGTTTTCATAGATTTATCTTGTGGCCATTATTCATCAGATGGATCATAAATACATCCTGATAATTTATGACAGAAAATTCAACTTTCCTCGGGCTAATCATATTTTGAACAAATTTGTACAACATCCTTGTCTCCCAATCAAGTTCAGCAGCTATGGCCCTTCTCTTGGTGATATTTCCAATTAGGGTTTCCAGTGCATTTTCTAGGTCAAAGAAATTAGTTGTCGGTGGGGGATCTCTCTGATAATCATTGAAGATCCCTTCATGAGGAATCCTAAGGCAATCAGCCCATATCCTCAATGAGAAGGAGCATATTTGGCCATTAATCCAGCTTCTCACAATAAAACATTCACCAACATCAAAAGAAAACTATACATACTGATAGAACTGAGCTACCAACCTCAGGTAAATGGGTCTATCCTTCCTAGAGAACCATTCAAGCCCGCCTTGTTCTCTTAAAACTTTTAAAATCAATGATTTTGAAGACAACAGCCAGTCATGGAAAATTTCTTTTTCAGGTACAACACTACGATTTACCAGGTTTGTATTTAGGGGTCATTCGGGTGCCAGATTCGGTGTTATTTTCTTCTTCTTCGTGCTACGCTTCTCAAGAGTTGATGAAGACAGGCGCTTCATCATTGGCATCCACTAAAGGCTCGAGAAAGAGGGAAACAGAGAGAAAGGGTTTCTAGGTTGAAAGGGTTCGGAAAGAGTGAGTAGGAGAGATTTCGGGTGAAGAATCGAGTGAAACCCTTTTGTTTTATCATTTGAGAATATCAAACGTCACAAAAGTAAAAATGCGGCAAAATAAAAAGCAGTGAAAAAATAATTATCACAATACGGGTTAAAAGAAAATCATTAATAATTTTCACGGTGAATCGTTAATAGTCGTTACAGTGTGATGGTTAGTGGTCATCACGGTGAGACAGTTAGTGGTTTTCATGGTGAAACAGTGAATGGTCTGTTTAGTCATGGTGGGATAGTAAGTAAACTATTCAGTCACGGAGAGACAGTAAGTGACAGACCGTGAACAAACAATGTTAACGGTGAAACCATAAATATGAGACAGTAACTGATAAATCGTGAACATGAAATAGTAAAGTAAAATATAGGAAAGGATTAAACAGTAAGACCGGAAAGATAACTATTTGTGATTGATCATTCCAAGATCATGTATGATGTAATCTATTATCTCATAATTTAATGGTTTAGTGAATATTACATCTAGTTGATACTTAGTACCAATGAATTCCAAGGTGATATTACCTTTTTGATAATGATCCCTCAAAAAGTGATGTCTTACATCAATATGTTTTGTCCTAGAATGTTAAATAGTATTTTTTTGAAATGTTAATAGCACTTGTGTTGTCACAATTTATTGGTATATGTATGAATTGATATCCATAATCTAGTAAAGTGTGTTTCATCCACAAAATTTTTGCACAACAACTGCCAGCAGCTATGTATTCAGCTTTTGCAGTAGATAATGCAACCGAATTTTGTTTCTTACTACACCATGATACTAGTGACTTGCCTAAAAAGTGACATGTTCTAGAGGTGCTCTTTCTATCTAACTTACAGCCACCGAAGTTAGCATTAGAATAACTAACTATTTCAAAGGATTTTCCTTTAGGATAGAATAGTCCAAAATTGGGTGTATGCTTGAGGTATTTAAAAATTCTCTTTACAGCATTTAAATGAGATTCTTTAGGGTTTTCTTGAAAATGAGGACACATACACACACTAAACATAATGTCAACATGGCTATCAGTTAAGTAGATTAGACTTCCAATCATTCCTCAATAATTGGTTTGATCAACAGATTTTCAATCTTCATCAGGATCCATCTTACATGTGGTACTCATGGGAGTGTCACTACTTTTAGTGTTATCCAATCCAAAACGTTTTAGAAGATATCTAGTTTATTTACTTTGAGTCAAAACAATTCCATCATTATTTTGAAAGATTTGAAATCCAAGCAAAAATTT
Source organism: Viscum album (assembly GCA_963277665.1). Taxonomy (NCBI): domain Eukaryota; kingdom Viridiplantae; phylum Streptophyta; class Magnoliopsida; order Santalales; family Viscaceae; genus Viscum; species Viscum album. The sequence continues at coordinate 1,434,458,041 of OY728132.1, read as the reverse complement.
TAGTTCACCCATTAAACTCATTTCAAATTCGTTTTTCATCATTTTAGAAAAATCAATACATAATGAATTTTTTGAAGATTCAAAAATAATATCATGTACATAGATTTGAACAACTAAAAAATCATTAGAAATACGTTTTATAAAGAGGGTAGGATCAACTATTCCTTTTGTAAAACCTCTAGAAATAAGAAAAGTACTTAATTTGTTATACCATGCACTTAGAGCTTGTTTTAAACCATATAAAGCTATTGATAGTTTGAAAATATGATTTGGAAAATGAGGGTTTGTAAATCCAGGGGGTTGTTCAAAAAAAACATCCTCAACTATGTACCCATTTAAGAATGAACTCCTAACATCCATTTGATATAGTTTGAAATTTAGATGTGCAGCATAAGCAAGTAGAATTCTAATGGTTTCAAGTATGGCTACTGGAGAAAAAGTCTCCTCATAGTTAATTCATTATTCTTGGATATAGCCTTGTGCAACTAATCTAGCCTTATTCCTTACTATATTTCCATCTTCATATACCTTATTTCTAAACACCCATTTAGTGCTTATGACAAAAGTGTCCTTGGGTCTTTAAACAAGTTTCCAAACTTTATTTCATTCAAACTGATTGAGTTCTTCTTGTATAGCCATTTCCCAAAATTCATCATTGATAGCATCATCAATGTTTTTAGGTTCAATTCGTGACAAAAAGGCTTGATGTTCATCCTGATTTCTAAGAGAAGATCTAGTTTGTGTTCCTTTCTCTAAGACACTTACAAGAGAATCTAAGGGATGGTTTTTAAGAGTTCTAACCTTTCTAGAAAAAGTGGGATTAGATATTTTAGGTTCATCAATAGATTCAGGTTCATTATGACTTGATTTCACCGAATTTCAAGAATTGGAAGTTTTCATAGATTCTTTCATAGTGGTATTTGAGAATTTTGAGTTGATGTTCAGATTTAATACATCATCCTCCAGATTTTCTAGGATGGTTATAGGCTCATGTGGATCTGTTTCATCAAAATTTATATGTACAGATTCTTCCACACATTTAGTTCTCTTATTGAATACTCTATAAGCTTTACTTGATATTGAATAACCTAGTAAAATTCCTTCATCACTTTTGGATGAAATTTTGTCAAGATTATCCTTAGTGTTGAGAATAAAGACTTCGTAGACAAAAACTCTAAAGTAATTAACCTTAGGCTTCCTATTATTCCAGAGTTCATATGGGGTCTTTTTGATAACTGGTCTAATAAATACTCTATTGATTATGTAGCATGATTTATTAATAGCATCATCCCAAAAGTAAATAGGTAGTTCATATTCGCTATGCATTGTTCTAGAAATTTCTTTTAGGGTTCTATTTCTTCTTTCTACAACACCATTTTGCTGAGGGGTTCTTGGGGCAGAGAAATTGTGATTATAACCATTTTGTGAGAAAAAGGTTTCAAACTCTTGATTTTCAAACTCATGGCCATGATCACTCCATAAAGATTTAATTTTAAGGCCACTAAGGTTTTCTACAGACTTTGCATACTTAGTAAAATAAGAGCAGGCTTAACTTTTGTGATCCATGAAGAAGGTATAGGTATATCTAGAGAAATAATCTACTAGAACATAAACATAGTTCTTCTCATTAAAGCTAGAATCTCTTGATGGTCTAAACAAATCCATGTGAACCAATTTGAGAGGTTGAGAAGTATAAACTTCTTTCTTTGGTTTGAAAGAGATTTTTTTTGTTTTCCCTTTTGATAGGGATTACAAACTTCGTCATTTGGATACTCAAGTTTGGGTAAGTCTCTAACCAAGTTCTTCCTAGTCAGTTTTCTAAGGGAGTGAACATTACAGTGTCCTAGTCTCCTATTCCAAAGCCAAGATTCTTTATGAAAAGCATTTAAACAAGTAATATTTTGTTTGTCTAAAGAATTCAAATCAACTGCATAATCATTTTCATTTCTCAAGTCAGAAAACACTAAATCATTTTTAGAATTTAAAATATTAAAAGAATAATTTTCAAACATAACATTAAATCCATCATCACATAACTGAGAAATACTTAAAAAGTTGTATTTTAATACATCAAAAAATAAAACTTTAGAAATTAAAACTGATTCAGTGTTACCAATTTGGCCTAGGTCGATGATTTTTCCTTTATAATTATCACCAAACATGACATAGCCTCCATTAACTTTGATTAAACTTTTAAAACAAGATAATTCTCCTGTCATGTGCCTTGAAAATCCACTATACAAGTATTATGTCTTCCTACAAGAACTTTCTAAGTAGGTCTCCTAAAAACAGGTTTAGATGGAAAATGATTTTGTACCCATATTTTTTTTGGGTCCAAACAGGTTATAAAGCAAAGATTTAGGTACCTAGATTTTTCTTATGGGTCTCATATATTTCACAGAATCAATGGATTTTTAACGATAGAATTTATTTGGTCTATAAAAATGTAAATAACCAGTTGAAGCATATGAACTTTCAGAACTAGAGCTAGGAGTATTCTATCCAGATTTAGGAACATATTTAGTTTTAGTGATCTATCTCTTTCTAGGATGATATCCTATTCCAGTGGTATATTTTTGTGTCACTTGTTTACCTAACATTTGAGTTAGTGTGTCTTTTCCATTTTTGAACTTTTCTAAGTCCTTTACTAGTTTCTCATTAGACATTTTCAATTTAGTATTTTCCTAATGTAATTGAGAATTCTTTTCTTTTTCTACATCAAGGGAAGATTTAACAGAACTGGTCAAAGCATGATGTTTCTTTAAGGTATTATATTTGTCCTTAATCTCATTACAGGTTTCTTCCATCATGTTACAATACTCAAACAGTTCCTCACTAGACATGTTTTCAGATTGAGAATCAGAATCAATTTCAGAATAATATGAATTTAAAGCTGGAGTGTCTAGTGTTACCTTTGATGTGTTTGTCATAAAACACATGTTAGATTTATAAGATTCTTCATCATTAGTAGAATCAGAATCACTTGAAGTGTCTTCTGAATCACTCCAAGTTTCATTCATTTCCTTCTTGTACTTATTATCCTTATAGTCATTTTTATTATTGAACTTCAATTTTGTACAGTTAGATTTTATGTGACCTTTTCTTTTGCATTCATAGCAGACAACTTCATAAATCTTATCAACTTTCTTCAAGTCTTTCTTCTAGTGTACTTTTTTGTCATATTTACCATTGTAGTTTGATTTTCTGAAGAATTCATTCTTCTTATAGAACTTCTTAAATCTCCTGGATATTTGAGCCATCTCTGCATCACTGTCAGATGCAGTCTCATCACTACTCGTGCTTTCAGTAAGTATGTGAACTTTTTCCTTGTCCTTGCTCTTTGAGGCAGTAGACTTAAAAGCCACTGACTTCCTTTTTGGTTCATCATCTTATTCCTTGTTTACCTTTAGTTCTTCTTCATACATCATTAACATACCAATTAATTCCTTAACAGGTAAAGTACCAATATCGAATGATTCTGTTATCGAAACAGATATGACTCTCCATCAGTTTGGCAGACATATCAGTAGTCTCATGAATTGTTCCTTTGCTGGAATAGCCTTTCCAAGGGAGCTCATAGGGTTGACAATTTCATTGAACCCGAGATACATTTCAGAGATAGGTTCATCAGGATTCATTTTAAAATTATCATATTTAAGAGTATAGGTGTTCAATCTCATTTCTTTAACATTGGTTGTACCCTCATGAGAAACACCCAAATTATCCCAAATTTCATAGGCAATTTTACAAGCAGATATGAGATTAAATTCCTCATCTCCTAATACACAATACAGGGCATTCATATCTTTACAATTATTATTGTATGTTATTTTAGTAGGTTCATCCCAAGTTGTTCTTTCAGTTTCTGGAATTTTATATTGAGTCTCTATAGCAGTCCAGATTTCAAATCCCATACTCTATAAGTGAATTTCCATTTTAAGTTTCCACTGGGTATAATTTGTACCATTAAAGAAGGGTGGCCTGTTGGCAGCAGCACCTTCCAGTATATTTTCCATACTAACAAATTACTTTAAAAGAGATAGAAATTTAGAATTAATAGAAATTTACATATCTTTACAGTACAACTACAATCATAGTTGAAAAAAAATTACACAAAGTCCTAATAAGGGAATCCTTTGATACAAAATGTTGGTCAGAGTAGTTAACTCAATAGGGGAGGGGTTAATTGAGTAACTATAAAAATTTCTGTTTAATATAATATTAGCTTTTCAAATAATGATTTCCCTAAAAATAGATATAGCCCATTTAATCAAGGTTATACTGTTATAAGTGTTTGACTGTTTAAACAACTTCTTAGAGGATTGATTAATTATCAGTAATCTTAATTGATATTATTAAAATTACTTTTGAAGTTATCCTACTAAGACAAATCAAATATAACATCTTTCCAAGTCTAACTATCAAAGTAAAATTAGTGATTTTCTGGATTATGCAGTAAGCAGTAAAACAGAGTAGACTAAATTAAAATAGCACAACCGATATAAAACAAGTGGTTCAGTCTCAAGCCGAGACCTAATCCACTCCACTTGGTGATCACCTTCCACCAAGAAGTTTATATAAATAAACTCTGATCTACACCCTGGATCAGGGTAACAACAGTACATAGACTTTCCAGGCCACGCAGGGACCTCTTCTATAGTTTTCGTGGGTAAACAAAAGTAATGACCAGGCCACACCTGTAACACCCCGACCCCAGTTACCCAGAGTCGGTGCATTATTACATAACATTGGCATAATCACAAGAAAGATCAAGTCTCGAAAGACCGATTAGTTTAGTAGCCTTGGAAACAATAGAAATATTCATAAAGTTTTACATTACATCATAAAAATGAAAACTACAACAACATAGTGTCCAAATTCCACACTCTTATCCCCTCATACTATCCCTGCAGGTCATTCATAATTTACTCCTTCACATCTTGGGAAAAATAAAATATAGAAAAGGTGTGATCTCAAATGCCCAGTAAGGATAACAATATAGCGGAAACATTCATAAATAAGAATAAACAATTAAGGTAATGTATAACTAAAACAAAAGCCTTTTAAACTTTAACTTCAACATAGTATGAAAAAATAAAATGAAATAATTCCATTTACTTATTCACATGGATATTCAACTAATCGAATAATCACATGCAATATCAGTAACCACTTTCATAATGATGGAATGCATAATTCCAGACTATCATAACCACATAGCCAAGGCCTCGTGCCAAGACTACAAATAAGATTTTTTCAAGACCTTGTGCCAAGACACTAGTTTGTCTCATGAGACCTACCGATACATCGAGGAGTTATAGCGGGCTCCACCCATCACATATTAAGTCAAATGCATTCCCATATGAAATTTTTTAAACTAAACATCAACATTCGTATTAAAACTAGCATACGAAATGTCAATACTTTCACCATAAACCATGAAAGGTATAAAAATAACAAACCCATAGTCAAACATATCACCAAACCTTCAATAAAATATGGAAGTTTTGTTTCATAATAAATCAACTTCAAATAAGCTTAAAATCCATCAAAGGATGTTGGCATAGATGAAATCAAAACTCCTTTTAGAGAAATATCACTTTTTATTTTGAAATAATTTAAGAGTCATATAAAATAAAACATTTTTTTTGAAAAATCATTATAATCTTGTAAGGGAATCTTTGAAAATTTTATAACGACGGAAGATAGCCGCACCCGCCGTATAAGTTAAAAAAACATTCTTACATTAATTCTGTCGAAAAGGTTAAGAAGCACCTTGTTTGGAAAACGATAAAAAGATTCCTTTATAAACCTCTTATAAAAAGTCAAACAAGCTTATAAATGACATTAACCCATATTCTAGTAAATATTAAAAATGTTTGAAATACATTTTTTATGAAACATGGATGTGGATGATAAAGAAGTCCCAGTAGATTATTACGTATAAACAACCTCGGATAATGAAGAGATTGCGAAATAAACCCTTACCTTGTACTTTTCCTTAGTTGGGGGTAGGTTAACCTCCTGTATAATGGTGAAATAATTGTTATTAAATTATAAAAGAATTATATACATTAATATGATATCATATATGATCTTTAAACATTGATTTGTTAATAATATCTTAGTATTATCGCTGTTTCGGGTGTTAAATTACTCGTTTTCTTTTATATGTTTTGTTATGTAAGCCATGTTTGTCATGGATAGGTTGTATCTTATTTATATCCAGAATGATATCAAGTACTTAAACATTATTTTTAAATCATAAAATGATAATTATACTTGAATGGATATGATGGATAATGAATATCATCACGTTCCTGGAGACGGTAGTCCGTACGTACACACGAGTGACAATATCATTCTTTTGATATTAAAATAATATATAATTGGATGGTATATCATATATAAAGAATAATTATCATGTTATATTTATTATTTACATGAATTATAAATCATTATTATATCCATCCAAATAATAATATATTGAATAACAATTACACCACGACGTGGAGACGGTAAGTCGTATGTACGCACGTATGGTGACATGTCATTCAAAGGATGGATAGAATACTGAATATGGTCATACCATATTTATAATAATATTAAAGTATATAGGAGATACTGGATTCATTATTTTAGAATGGGAATAACAAAGAAAGAAGAAGTTGAAGAAGAAATGAATTTGAAAAAAAGGTGGTGAAAACATTACCTCTTCTTCGGGTTCTTCTTTTTGATTTGATCAATAGGGCTTCTTAGGATGGATTTCTGATCAAACTATGGCCTCTAGGTTGTAGTTAAGGAAGTTGACAGAGTATTTGGTCATGGTTTGGCCGAACCAAAAGGCTTTGAATGTGTGAATTAATGAGAAGGGTGAGTTCCCTTTTATAAGAGGGGTGAGGGCACCTTTGAAAAAGCTAGAAATATTATTTTATAATAAATACATATTCGGTTTCTAATGGGTCCAAAGTGTATTATTTAGAGGTTAAGGTGGGGATGGGTCGAAAACCACTCAAACAATAGAATTTAGATAGGGTTGGGTAATTATATTAACCTTATCTTTTAGTTTTAACTCTTAGTTAATTAGTTTGACATTTACCATGTCACTTTGTATTTTTATATTATATAGTTAATAAACTTACTATATACATCCAAGAGACCCCCAAGTGGTCCATTAATGATACACCTATCATGATATAGGTATCTTGGCCGAACCTTAGATTTTTAGGAATTTAATATCAATTAATAATATAATATTTATTTTAGAAACTCTTTTATGTCAATTTTGACACTATTGAATAATTGATTTTTGTGAAAATAATAACAGAATAATTACTTTGAAAAAAGTTAATTAAGTCAATCCTAACATGTCATATTAACCAATAAAATTAGTTTAATTCATAAAAAGTCTCAAATTATATTTATTTGGGTATTTATAATATCAATTACTTTAATTTTTCACTATTATGGTAATTATTACATCATCATTGTGTCATAAATAAATTAAATTATTTAATGACTAAAAATTATAAATAAATTATCATTATCTATGAAATCTTTTTATATTTCTAATGAATATTTACAATCGAATTTATCTTATTTATAACCCTATATTAAAAATGTTTTAGTAAATAAACTTTGATTTTAACTCTTTTAACTCTTCTTTGAATTAAATAATAATAAATGTCCTAATCTAATCCAAGTGGACCTAAATGATAATATTTTATTCCTAAGGTTTTTTTTGGCCAGGATACACTTTTCCAATAAAATTAGGACATGTTTTAGGGTAATATTAATATCATTTTTACCCTTAATTACCCTATTTACTTTTAATCGTGGTAATTAAAAGTAAAAAGTTACTATTCACCAAAAAAATATTTTCATCTCAATGAACCACATTTTACTCCTTGATATTAACCATGTCTCTCGGATTTTCAAAATTCCAATCACAGAAGTGGTAAAATTAAGTTTTATGAAAAAATCAGTTTTTTAACTACCACTTAGTAGTTTCACTATTCATCCAAAAATGAAGTTTTTCAGAAAAATACCAAAAATTCACCCTATGCTAATTTCGATATTCCAAATCCAAAAATGAAATCCATTTCGAAAAATAAAATTTATAAAATTTCAAAAAATAGGTATTACTATTCATGACGGCTAGTTTGATTTGTTGTGGTGTGTTAGAACTCGATGTTCCGTACAACACAAACTATCACATTATTCAAAGAGAAGCGTACCGTAGAAGCTTGGGGTGTTACATTCTCCCCTCCTTCAAATAATTTTGTCCTCAAAATTTCTAGAATACTACCTCGTGAAAAGACTCGCGTGGTTCTTCATCATAAGTTCCTCGGGTTCCCACGTTGCCTCTTCCATCTTATGGTTTCTCCAAAAAACTTTTACCAGACGTGTCGTCTGATTTCTCAGCACTTGTTCTCTCATATCAAGAATCTTTATGGGCTCTTCACAATAAGACAGATCGGGTTCCAGTTTTAATTCCTCATAGGTGAGTACATGCGTTGGGTCAGGCATGAATTTCCTCAATACAGATACGTGGAACACATCATGAACTTTGGAGAGACTTGGCGGCATTGCCAATCGGTAAGCTACAGCCCCAATTCGTTCTAGAATTTCGAAAGGTCTGATGTACCTGGGACTCAATTTAACTTTCTTACCAAAACGTATGACTCCCTTCCATAGAGATACCTTCAGAAAAACATGATCACCGACTTGAAATTCCAAATCCTTCCTTTGATTATCGGCATAGCTCTTCTGCCTACTTTGAGCTGCTTTGATGTGATTTTGGATTACCTTCACCTTTTCTATTGTTTCCTCCACCAGTTCTGGACCTACAAGTTTTCTTTCACCAACGTCATCCCAACAGGATGGTGTGAGACATCTCTTTCTGTATAACGCTTCATATGGTTCCATCTGAATACTCGAATGGAAGGTATTGTCATAGGAAAATTCTACCAAAGGTAAATATTGATCCCACATACCCTGAAAGTCAAGTGAGCATGATCTCAACATGTCTTATAAGGTTTAAATAGTCCGTTATGATTGTCCGTCTATCTGAGGGTGGTAGGCAGTGCTCAAATGAAGTTCAGTATCTAGGGATTTCTGAAGACTCTTCCATAATCTTGAAGTAAAACAGGGATCACAATCAGAAACAATCGATAGGGGTACTCCATGAAGTCTCACAACTTCATTAATTTATAGTCTTTCTAGACGTTCTAGTGGTGGATCTTCTCTTATAGAAAGAAAATGTGCTGACTTGGTAAGACGATCAACAATAACCCATATTGCATCATTCCTTCTAGGATTCTTTGGTAGTCCCATGACAAAGTCCATCGTGATATTGTCCCATTTCCACTCTGGTATGGGAAGAGGTTGCAATACTCCACCAGGCTGTTTCCTTCCAGCTTTCACTTGTTGAAAAACCATACATCTTGACACAAAATCAAAAATCTCCCTCTTCATGTTGTCCCACCAAAAATGTTCCTTCAAGTATCTATACATTTTGGTGCTCCCAGGGTGTATAGAGAAATTGGAACTATGGGCATCATCCAGAAATTCCCTTTTTAGATCAGGTATATCGGGAACACAAAGCCTCTTCCCAAATTTCAAAATTCCATCTTCATACACAAAGTCTCTCAATCTCCCATCATTCATAGCTTTACTCTTCTTTTGAAATTCTTCATCATCGGTCTGAGAACTCTTAATCCATTCTAGTAAAGATGGTTTGGAAACCATTTGAAAGAGAATTGATGTTTCACCTTCCAGGGTTATTCCCATGTCCATCTTCACTAGATCCATGAAAATTGGGTCCCTTTCAATTCTCATATTGTTCAAAACTCCATGGTCTTTTCTATCAAAGCATCTGCCACCTTGTTTGCCTTCCCCGGGTGGTAGTGTATCGTAAAATCATAATCCTTGAGTAATTCAATCCATCTCCTTTGCCTCATGTTGAGTTCTTTTTGTGAGAAAATATACTTCAAACTCTTGTGTTCAGTATAAATCTCACATTTTTTATCATAGAGGTAATACCTCCATATCTTCAAAGAAAATATCACAGTTTCTAACTCAAGATCATGATTAGGATAGATTTTCTCATTAATTTTTAATTTTCGTGATGTATAGGCAATAACACTATCATTATGCATAAGGACACAACCAAGTCCTTTCTTCGATGCATCGCTATAAATAATGAACCCATTATTCCCCGATGGTAGAGTCAATATAGGATCATTGACTAATCTTCTCTTCAGTTCTTTGAAACATTATTCACACTCTTTTTTTCAAACAAATTTAACCCCTTTATGTGTGGTCTTTGTTAATGGGTTAGCCAACCAGGAAAAATTCTGGATGAATATCGATAATAACCTGCTAAACAAATAAAACTACATACCTCAGTTATACACGTCGGTGCTGGCCATTCTTGGATTACCTTGGTCTTAGAAGGATCAACAGAGATTCCATCTTTAGAGACAATATGGCCAAGAAAAGAAATCTCCTGAAGCCAGAATTCACACTTGCTAAACATCCCATATAATTCATGTCTTCTCAGAGTCTTCAGGATAATGCGCAAGTGATTTTCATGATCTTAGTAGCATTTGGATTATACCAAGATATCATCAATAAATACCACCAAAAATTCATCAAGATATTCTTTGAAAACTATATTCATCAGATCCATGAATACAGAGGGTTCATTAGTCAATCTGAAAGGCATTACTGTAAACTCGTAATGTCTGTACCCGGTTCGAAATGTTGTCTTCGGAATGTCTTCCTTCTTTACACACAACTGATGGTATCCAGATCGAAGGTTAATCTTTGAAAAGTATTGATCTCCATGAAGTTCGTCAAATAAATCATCAATTCGAGGTAGGGGATACATGTTCTTTATTGTCATAGCATTGATCTCCCTATAGTTGATACATAACCTCATAAATCCATCTTTATTTTCAACAAAAAGAACAGGGGCTCCCCATGGAGAAACACTAGGGCGAATAAATCCCTTATTACTCAATTCCTCTAGTTGTTTCTTTAGTTCATCTAATTTTATAGTTTCCATTCTATAAGGGGTCTTCGATATAGGCCTTGATCCCGGAATTAAATCAATGGAAAACTCAACTTCTCGTTCTGAAGGATGTCTAGGTAAATCGTCCGAAAACACATCTACATATTCTTTCACAATAGGTATATCCTCTATTTGAACATTCCATTCCTCACCCATAGTCATTTCATTATCTTCCTCCCCAATAATTGAATTTAGTTGAGCTACTGGGGGTGGATCTAGATTAGAATTAGGTGGTGACGATTCTGCTCTAAAGATAAGGTGTTCCTTATCATCATCATCAAGAATCGTAACCTCTTTCTTCTTATAATAAATATTCGCATCATAGTCCAAAAGTCAGTCCATACCGAGGATTATATCAAACTCAATCATAGGTATGACGATAAAATCAACAGATAAAGAACATTTATGTGCTCTAATGGGGACTGATTCACAAAAAATTGTTGCAATGATACTTCCCTTAGGAGTTTTAACTGACAACTCCCTTGTTAAATAAAATTTAAAATATCTAATTTTCTTATCAAACTGGGAAGATATGAAACAATGTGATGATCAAGAATCAAATAAAGCATTTTTTAAACATGAGGAAACCATTAAATTACCTGTCACCATGTCTTTTGGAGCTTCTACCTCAGAAGTAGTGATAGCATAAGCTTGGCCTTGATCCCTTGGCCTTTTCTGAGGTAATTTCCCCTGATGCTTAGGAAATTCATTTGCATAATGTCCCATCTCCCTGCAATTGTAGCACTGAACATTGGTATCTTCCTTCTTCCCTTTGCAATCACAAGCTTGGTGGCCTTTTTCACCACACTTGTAACAGACACCCATTCCCTTCAAACAAGTATCAGGGTGTTTCTTCCCACATTTACCACAGGATGGATATTCAACCTTTCCCTTCTTCCCCTTATTTCTATTCCTAGATTGATTAGTATATCTATTTTTCTCTTGCTTTTCTTTAAAGTCATAAGACATAGAGAATTCCTTTTCCGTCTTGATATCACATGAGACAATGTCTTCGTACGATGAGAAGGATTGTGAGACTAATGCTTGATGGAGAAATGGTTTTAACCCATCAAAGAAATGATCAATCTTACTTCTTGGGTTACGTATATAATCTCCATCATACCTTGATAACCTTGTAAAGTTAGCCTCATACTTTGTTACATTCTCATCCTCCTTTTGTCACAGACTCAGAAATTGCCTTTCCATATCTGCTCGATGGTCGCGAGGAAAGTATTTTTCTAAAAATAGATCTCTGAACTCCCCCATTCCATATTTGATATTTCATCATCTTCCTTTGTGTTTTGAATCAATGACCACTATTTATCAGCATCTCCAATGAGGCGGTAAACTGCCATGAGAACTTTTTCCCTTTCACTACTCCCCAAAGCCTGAAATATTTTCTCTAGGGAATTTATCCATTGCTCAACTACTAAGGGATTTGTACTCCCATTAAACATTGGTGGTTGTTGCCTCATGAAGCGATCTAACATTGATCCTCCACGCTACGGATCAGGGTGCTCCATATGGGTAATGTTATTATTCATAACCTGAGTGAGTTGTCCCAGTATGGTGATTAGCTGATCGGCACCAGTTGCATCTCCAGCTCCACTATAATTATCATGATCAGGAGGTAAATCCCTCCATGGAGTGTGTGCATTGATACGGTTTCCATTTATTCCACTAGGCGCTATTTCTAAACAATGGCATAAACTAGATCAATTTATGAATAAAAATACATAATTCCATACTTATAAAACACTTAACATAAATTGAACTATTTATGGATATAATCTATAATCATAAAAATGTTTTATTTGAGGAAGTATATACTCATAAACCTTTCATAATGATTTGTAAGGAAAATGAGAGTTATCCTAAGCATGTCCCTTGGGAGTTTCGTAACCAATAGTGCAGCAAGACCCATTGTCGTGCACATGTTCCCGTTCGAGTCTAGCTCAAAGCAGTGTTTTCGGGTTTTACCCCTAGGTACATCTGTGCCAGAGCCTCCTCTACCTTCTCGTATCTAGACAGGGATTTATTTCTCAGAAAACTCACAAAATCTCTACAATACCAAAATTCTATGAAGTTCTTCTATACTAATCCTCAAAGTCCATCTTAAATCTATGTGCTTTAATCAGATTTTATCTAAATATATCTTCCAAGGTTTGTACTAAACTTCCTCTGATACCCACTGTAATGCCTCGACCCCAGTTACCCAGAGTTAGTGCATTATTACATAACTTTGTAATGATCACAAGAAAGATCAAGTCTCGAAAGACCGATTAGTTTAGTAGCCTTGGAAACACTAGATATATTCATAAAGTTTTACATTACATCATAAAAATGAAAAATACAACAACATAGTGTCCAAATTCCACACTCTTATCCCCTCATACTATCCCAGTAGGTCATTCATAATTTACTTCTTCACATCCTGGGAAAAATAAAACATAGAAAAGGGGTGAGCTTAAATGCCCAGTAAGGATAACAATATAGCGAAAACAGCCATAAATAAGAATAAACATTTAAGGCAATGTATAACAAAAACAAAATCCTTTTAAACATTAAATTCAACATAGTATGGAAAAAATAAAATTAAATAATGCCATTTACTTATTCACATGGATATTCTACTAATCGAATAATCACATGCAATATCAGTAACCACTTTCATAATGATGGAATGCATAATGCCAGACTATCATAACCACATAGCCAAGGCCTCGTGCCAAGACTACAAATAAGATTTTTTCAAGGCCTTGTTCCAAGACATTAGTTTGTCTCATGAGACCTACCGATGCATCGAAGAGCTATAGCGGGCTCCACCCATCACATATTAAGTCCAATGAATTCCCATATGAAATTATTTAAACATAACATAAACATTCGTATTAAAACTAGAATACGAAATGTCAATACTTTCACCATAAACCATGAAGGGTATAAAAATAACATATCCATAGTCAAACATATCACAAAACCTTAAATACAATATGTATATTTTGTTTCATAATAAATCAGCTTCAAATAAGCTTAAAATCCATCAAAGGATGTTGACATAGATGAAATCAAAACTCTTTTTAGAGAAATATATCTTTTTATTTTGAAATCATTTAAGAGTCATATAAAATGTAACATTTTCTTTGAAAATATTCTTATAATCTTGTAAGGGAAGATTCGATGATTTTATAATGGCGGAAGATAGCCGCACCTGCCGTATAAGTTAAAAAAACATTCCTACCTTAATTTTTTCGAAAAGGTTAAAAATCACCTTGTTTGGAAAACGACGGAAAGATTCTTTTATAAACCTCTTATAAAAAGTCAAACAAGGGTATAAATGACTTTAACCCATATTCTAGTAAATAGTAAAAAAATTAAATATATTTTTTAAGAAACATGGATGTGGATGAAAAAGAAGTCCCAGTATATTATTACGTACAAACAACCTCGGATAATGAAGAGATTGCGAAATAAACCCTTACCTTGTACTTTTCCTTGGTTTGGGGTAGGTTAACCTCATGTATAATGGTGAAATAATTTTTATTAAATTATAAAATAATTATATACATTAATATGATATCATATATGATCTTTTAACATTGATTTGTTAATAATATCTTAGTATTATCATTGTTTCGGGTGTTAACTTATTCGTTTTCTTTTATATGTTTTGTTATGTAAGTCATGTTTTTCATAGATAGGTTTTATATTATTCATATCCATAATGATATCAAGTCCTTAAACATTATTTTTAAATCGTAAAATGATAATTATACCTGAATGGATACGATGGAGAATGAATCTCATCGCGTTCGTGGAGACGGTAGTCCGTACGTACGCACGAGTGACAATATCATTTTTTTGATATTAAAATAATATATTATTGGATGGTATATCATATATACAGAATAATTATCATGTTATATTTATTATTTACATGAATTATAAATCATTATTATACCCATCCAAATAATAATATATTGAATAACAATTACACCACGACGTGGAGACGGTAAGCCGTACGTACGCATATATGGTGACATGTCATTCAAAGGATGGATAGAATACTGAATATGGTTGTACCATATTTATAATAATATTAAAGCATATAGAAGATACTGGATTCATTATTTTATAATTGGAATAACAAAGAAAGAAGAAATTGAAGATGAAATGAATTTGAAAAAAGGGTGGTGAATATATTACCTCTTCTTCGGGTTCTTCCTTTTGATTTGATCAAAAGGGATCCATAGATTGTCTTTCTGATCAAACTAAGGCCTCTAGGTTGTAGTGACAGAATTTTAGAGAGTATTTGGGCAGGGGTTGGCCGAACTAAAAGGCTTTAAAGGTGTGAATTAATGATAAGTGGGAGTGCCCTTTTATAAGAGGGGTGAGGGGCACATTTGGAAAAGCTAGAAATATTATTTTATAATAAATTCATATTCGATTTCTAATGGCTCCAAAGTGTATTATTTAAAGTTTAATGTGGAGATGGGTCTAAAACCACTCAACCTATAGAATTTAGACAGGTTTGGGTCATTATATTAACCTTATCTTTTAGTTTTAACTCTTAGATAATTAGTTTGACATTTACCATGTCACATTGTATTTTTATATTATATAGTTAATAAACGTACTATATACATCCAAGCGACCCCCAAGTGGTCCATTAATGATACACCTATCATGATATAAGTCTCTTGGACAAACATTATATTTTTAGGAATTTAATATCAATTAATAATATAATATTTGTTTTAAATACTCTTTTATGTCAATTTTGAAACTATTCAATAATTGAATTTTGTGAAAATCATAACAGAATGATTACTTAAAACAAACTTAATTAAGTCAATTATAACATGTCATTTTAACCTAGAAAATTAGTTTAATTAATAAAAAGTCTCAAATTATATTTATTTGGGTATTTATAATATCAATTATTTTAATTTTTCACTATTATGGTAATTACTGCATCATCATTGTGTCATAAATAAATTAAATTATTTAATGTCTAAAAATTATAAATAAAATATAATTATGTATGAAATGTTTTTATCTTTCTAATAAATATTTACAATCGAATTTAACTTATTTATAACCCTATATTAAAAAAAATTTAGTAAAAAAACTTTGATTTTAACTCTTTTAACTCTTCTTTGAATTAAATAATAATAAATGTCCTAATCTAATCCAAGTAGACCTAAATGATAATATTTTATTCCTAAGGTTTTTTTTGGTCGAGATACACTTTTCCAATAGAATTAGGACATGTTTTAGGGTAATATTAATATCATTTTTACCCTTAATTACCCTATTTACTTTTAACCGTGGTAAATAAAAGTAAAAAGTTACTATTCACCAAAAATTATTTTCTTCTCAATGAACCACATTTTACTCCTTGATATTAACCGTGTCTCTTGGATTTTCAAAATTCTAATCACAAAAGCGGTAAAATTAAATTTTATGAAAAATTTAGTATTTTAACTACCACTTAGTAGTTTCACTATTCATCAAAAAATGAATTTTTTTCAGAAAATACCAAAAAATCACCCTAGGATAATTTCGATATTCCGATTCCAAAAATGAAGTCCATTTTGAAAAATAAAATTTATAAAATTTCAAAAAGTATGTATTACTATTCATAATGGCTAGTTTGATTGGTTGTGGTGTGTTAGAACTTGATGTTCCGTACAACACACGCTATCACATTATTCAAAGAGAAGCGTACCGTAGAAGCTTGGGGTGTTACAACAAAGGGGCCTCTTCCACAGTTTTCATGGGTAAACAAGAGTAAAGAGTTTGGTGTGAGGATTTTGAAATCCTTCAGTTCAGCGTAGGAGTCAGTGTGTGTGTAAGATATACAGAGTACACACACTGCTCGAAAGTAAATAAAAGAATCACTAAGAGAGAGTAGATGTGAGTTTAAAATGATCTAGTGATTAGCAGTGTAGCTCTGGACTCATTGGATAACACAGAAATTCTTCTGAGTCATTCTCTTATTTTTGTATTGAAAAACAAAGTGTTGTGGTTCATCTTGTGTTATTCACGAGTGAAGATGTTCTCTTGATCCTAGTGTACTTCGTGTGTTCTTCAGTAGAGTTAGATTGCATGCATGAGACAATTGCTTCTTTGAAGATCTTGCAATCTCTTCTTCATGGTCGTGCTCAAGATTGGTGTTCTGTTCAGTATAGTGCACTCGTGTTTCTTTTGTTGTTTTGTTGTATCATGTGTCTTCTTTCACTTGGGCACACTTCTATTTATCTTCAAATGTATGAGTTTTAGCCGACAGGTTCCATGTATTTTGTGCCTCGTACCTCGTACTATGTCTACAAATAAACATTAAATAGGTCAGTGCATTAAGGACGTCAAATATTACCATTAAAAATTTAAATAGAAACACACAAAAAATAGTTTAAGAAACGGTGTCACAGTAGTTATGCAAACGGTGTATCCTTCACGGTATCTCATTCACAATGTCTCGTTCATTGTGTCTCATTCACGATGTCTCTCTCATGGTATTTCTTTCACAGTCTCGCTCACTGTGTCTCCTTCATGGTGTCTCCTTGTCACGGTGTCTCACTCACAGTTTCTAAGTCACGGTTTCTAGCTTCCGGTGCCTTGCTCATAGTTTCTGGATTTATGGTGCCTTGATGACTGTGTCTTGTTAACTATGTCTTGCACTTAGGCAAACTGATTGTCCGGATTATGGTGTGGGTTATTAGTGTCCTGCTTCATGGTGTCAGGCTTACTGTTTCACGGTGTCTCGTGGTCACGGTGTATGTGTCTTGCTGACAGTGTCTGACTTACTGTGTCAAGCTTCACGGTGTCTTGTACATAGGAAAATAAATGTATTCAGACTTAAACAGTAATATGCATAAAATTAATTGAGCTTATCCATTATCAAGTATGAGATAACATGAAACATAAATACACATGATTGATAATATTTGTGAGATTTGTGATCATTAATAAGATTTGTAATTATTATTTAGATTTGTGATCATTAAAACATGATTAATACATGAGGATTCCAATAGTATCTCCCCCATAAACCTGCAACACTTCCACAAACATATTAACACATTTAAAACAACTAGGGAGAGGAGATTCTCGTATCCTATTTATGAACTAGGAGGTGGATGAACAGAATGGTTCAACCGATGTTTCTCAAACATAGTTGCTAACAGTGGCTTGGTCATAATGTCAGCCACTTTCCCATCAGTTCCCAGATGGTCCATTTTTTTCATGATTTGTTCAACTTTTTCTTTGATGAAATGATATCTAATCTCAATATGTTTCATATGAAAATTCTAAACAGGATTCTTTTTAAGTTCAATTTAACTCTTGTTATCACAGTAAATCACCATTGGCTATTTCACCTCATTGCCTATATCAATCAATTGTTTATTCATCCAAAGTACTTGAGTGCATGCTTTTGTAGAAGATATTTGATCAACTTCAATAATACTAATTGAAGTACTTTCATGTTTCTTCCTTAACCATCCCACAGATTTCTTCCCAATATAGAAAGCTCCAGCACTGGTAGACTTTTTTTCCACTACATATCCAGCACAGTCAACATTAGAAAATGTTGATAGTTCACTATATCTTTCATAATCCATGTATAGCCCAAAATTATGTGTTCCATGAATGTATCTCATGATTTTTTTCATGGATTCCATGTGTTCTTCCTTTAGATTACTATGAAAGTGAGCCACAAGGAAAGTTACAAATACAATATCTATTAGTGTCATTGTTAGGTAGGGTAGGCTTACAATGATTCTTCTGTACATGGTGGGATCCACAAAAGTCTCATCCTCATGCTTCCCAAGCTTTGTTCCAACTGCAATCGAAGTTGACATTGGTTTGGAATCATGTATATTTAATTTATTCATCAGTTATCTTGCATACTATTCCGGAGAAATAAAAGTGTAATACTTCTTCTAAATCACCTGCAACCCTAAAAATTATGTGATTTCACCAATCATGGACATTTCAAATTATGATTTTATATAATTAGAGAATTCACCCACTAATCCATGCCTACTTCCACTAAAAATAATATCATACACATATACCTATACCATGAATTGATCCTTTTGTGAATTTTTCAGATAGATATTTTGATCCACTCCTACTCTTTTAAACTCATGATTTCTTAAATAAGAGTATAACCATGTGTACCACACCCATGATGCTTGTTTCAGACCATTGAGATCTTTCTTTAATTTGAAAACCTTCAGTTCATCATTTCTAAGCAAGAAACCCACAGTTTCTTCAATGTAGACTTCTTCTTCCAATAATCCATTTAGGAATGTTGTCTTGACATCTATTTTAGATAATCTATAACCTATTTGGATTTCCATTGAAATAAATAGTCTGATTGACTCCGGCCTTTCTACTGGAGAAAATATCTCTTCAACATCAACACCTTCAATTTGTGAATATACCTTACTAACCAAGCACTCCTTATTTATGGTTACCTTTACATACTCATCAAATTTGTTCCTGAAAATCCACTTTTTACCAATCACATTGTGACCTTCAGGTCTCTTGAAAAGATCCTAAGTCTGGTTTTTGTCAATCTAATCTAACTCTTCATTCATTTCTTTTTTCCATGACTCATCCTTTATAGCCTCTTCAAATGAAAATGGTTCTACTACTGATAGAAATTAATAATGTGCATTATTACTCATTCTCATTGTCATTGTAGATGCATTATGATCCCCAATAATGTTGGAATGATCAATCTCTGCTCTTTGGTTTCTCCTTTGCGGTTCAACAGAATTCTATCCAGCTATGTATTCCTCTTCTGATTCTTCTTCAGAGTCAACATCGTGATGTGACTCCTGAGAGTTTTGGACACCTTCTACTACCTCTGTATTAACATTTTTCCATGTTCACATCCTTCCTCATCTTCTATCACATCAGCATAAGAATTCCATGAAGCATTAGTGTTTTTCTTTTCAATGATCTTTACATCATTGAATTCTATAATTCATCCCAAGATCTTATTGAAACATTTTTAGGATTTAATGTTCATTGAGTATCCAAGAAATATTCCTTTGTCTACATTGTCTCCAAACATCCCTTTATTACCTTCTTTGTTTCGGATAAAACATTTTCTTCCAAAAACATGAAAATATTTCAAAGAGGACTTCCTTCCATGACACAATTAGTATGGTCTCTTTGTCTCACCCTTATATATCCCTATTCAATTTTGAATTTACACTTCTACTTGTACTACCAATTTACTAGTAATGTTGAGGAATATGACTCTCGGTCAGTATAGATATTGTCATGGTATTTACCTATAGATTCATTCTCTTTTCAACTCCATTTTTTTCGGATTTCTCATAGCATCCACCTCATGTTGTATCACGTGCTTCTCTAGGAAATTTTCAAATTCAACGGATGTGTATTCCCCTCAATTGTCAGACCGTAGGACTTTGATCTTTCGTCCAATATCATTCTTGAAAATTCCACGATATGTTTTCATGAAATAAATCACTTGTCTCTTCTTTTCTATAATGATAACCCATGCCATTCTATTGTAATCATCTATGAAAATAACAAAGTACATTTTCTATCTATTCCAGGAACATTTATTGGGCCACATACATCTGTATGGATGAGGTCAAGAATATTTGATGTGCTTTTCTTATTTGGATTATAGGAACAGTAGACCAATTTCTCTCACATCCACACATCACATGACTTTTCTCTTTCACACTTTAGATTATGCATATCCATGTCTATTTGCAGCTTAGATATCTTTTCAATGTCTTTATCATTGATGTGCCCCAATCTTCGATGCAATAATTTTTTTCCCTATTCAACAGTTAAGTATAAAATATTCTCTTTGCTATAAACTTGATATATGTTTCCATATATTCTATAGCCTTTCATAGGAAAAATCTCAGACATCCCTCTTATAGTACAACCATTCTAGTTGAATTTCACAGTAAGACATGAGTCACATAGTTGACACACACTAAAAAGATTGTGACACAGACCATCCACATAAAGGACATCTGTAATGCCCAGACCCTAGTCACCTAGAGTCGGTGCATTATTATATAACATTGGCATGATCATAAGAGATCATGTCTTGAATGATTGATTAGTTTAGTAGCCTTGTAAGTGCTAGAAACAAACATAATAATTACATTACATCATGAAATGGAAAAAAGCAACATTGTGTCCCCATTGATCACACTCATATCCCTTAGCTTATTCCTGCAGGTTAATCAAAATATACTTCTTCGCATCCGGAGAAAAATAAAACACAGAAAGGTGTGAGCTCAGATTCTTATTATGGATAACAATATATCAAAAACTATTATAAATAAACATAAACATTTAAGGTAATGTATAAGACTAAAACACAAGCCTTTTAAACAAAAACTTCAGCATAATATGGAAAACATAAATCAAATAATTTCATTTACTTATACACATGGATATATTCTAATAGTCAAATAATCACATGTAATATCAATATCCAATTTTAAAAAGATGGAAATCATAATTCCGGACATCATAACCAATTAGTCAAGGCCTCATTCCATGACTACAAATAATATTTTTTCAATGCCTTGTGCCAAGACACTAGTTTATCTCATAAGACCGAATGATGCATCGATGAGCTATAGTGTGCTCTTCCCATAACTTACTATGTCCAATGCATTCCTCATATGAAAATAGTGAAATGTAATCTAAACATTCATATTAAAACTAGCATACTAAATGTCAATACTTTTACCACAAACCATGAATATTATAAAAATAGCACATCCACAGTCAAACATAACTCATTCAATACAATATGAAAGATTATATTATAATAAATCACATGAATAAAGAATAATGAAGGATATTGACATAAATGAAAATAATTAGAAAAACTATTTGAGCGAAACACCACTTTTTCTTGAAAACATTTAAAAGTCTCACTATTTATCAAGAAGCTGTTAAAAATTAGATTTTTGAATCAAAGTGTCTCATACCACTTTGAAACTTTTAAAAGTAATATTAATTTTAAAACATTCATGTCCATATAAATAAATCCTTATAACCATTTTTAAAACATTTACATTAATTAGGAAGATTTAGAAGAATAAATCTTTAAAACATTTAAAATGATATTTTAGTTAGAGTTCTTAACAAAATGAGAGACACTGGAATACAAATAATTGAGGTAATAAAAACATTATAATATCATGAGAATAAAAGGATTCATGATATAATATGGGAAATTACAGTATGTACACCATATAAAAATGAATTGGGGTATAAAAACAACAAAGTCTTAATGGAATGTAAATTGAGATTTAATCCCTCATAAAGACTATATACTTAGGTTAAGGATAAATAAATGAAATAATTATGTGTGACAAATATAAATACACTCAATATGATTGGTTATTCATTTTAAATCAATTATATTACATTCACACATATAATTGTAAAAACAACACCAATGACTTGGATGTTTAACTCAATGAATGGAAATTGAGTTAAGATTACTCTTATCAAGTTCATATTGATGACTTTAGAATTTATAAATGGAGTGATTATGTGTAAAAAATTTATATACACACAAATGGGAGTGTAAATTACTAAATAATTAATTAGATAGTGATTTCACACATAATCTAGGAGTAAAATAATCAATGAAGTTTGCGTAAAACCCTATGAGTGGAAATCAAAATTAGAAATTCCCTTACCGATTTGGTAACGTACGAAAAATACACCCCATGAATGAAGTGTCATAAAATAAAAATATAAATACCCATAAATTAAATTATATTACACAAATAATATAATCATTGGTGTTATATAAACCACACAAAATAAAATAGTGGCAATATAGCATGAATCTCACAAGAATAAAAAGTGACATGAAAACCCATTACAGTTTAATTTTCCATAGTATAGGGTAGGATAAACTCCTTTATAATGGTGAAATCATTGTTATTAAATTATAAAAGAACCACATAAATAAATATTATATCATATATGATCTTCTAATATTTCTTTGTTAATGATATTTCAGTAGTATCAATGTTTTTTCTATTAATAGATTTGTTTTCCTTTATATGTTTTGTTATGTAAGTCATTTTTGTTATGGATAGGATGTATTTGATTCATATCCATAATTATGTTAAGTTCTTAAAAATTATTTTTAAACATTACATTCATATTATTCTTGAATGGTTATGATGGGGAACGTAATCTCATCACGTCATGGAGATGGTAAGCCGAATGTACAAACGAGCGACAATATCAATCTATTAGTTGTGAAATCGTATGTAATTTGGTGGTATATTATATAGATATAATCATTAACATTTTATATTTATTATTTACATTAGTTATACTAATTATTATACCCATAAAATTAATTAAGTTTTGAATAACAAACTACACCATGACGTGGAGACGATAAGTTGTATGTACACACGTTTGGTGACATTGTAATTAATTGGATGGATAAAATAATGAATATGGTTGTACAATATTTATAATAACATCACAGTTTGTAGAAGGTACTTGAGTTATTATTTTTTTATGGAAAAAATAATGAAAGAGACAGTGGAAGAAGAAAAGAACTTTGAAAAAGGTGATGAAGTTATTATCTCTTCTTTGGGTGATTCCTTTTGATTTGATCAAAAGGGATCCTTAGGTTGGATTTATGATAAATTTAAGGCCTCTACGTAGATTTTAGGGTAGTTTGGAGGATATTTGAGGAGAGTTTGGCTGAGACAAAGGGATTTGAAGGTGTGAAATTAAGAGAAGGGGAAGTACCCTTCTGTAAGAGAGGTGAGTGTCACTTTAGGAAAAGCCTGAAATATAATTTTATAATACAATAATATTCAATTTATAATGGATCAAGAATTATTAATTTCTAGGATAATGTGGGTATGGGTTTAAAACCACTCAAAAAATATTTTTTATACCGGTTTAGTTCACCACATTAACCTTATCTATTATATTTAACTATTAGTTAAATACTTTACCTTTTACCATGTATTCTTGTATTATTATAATAAATTGTTAATAAACTTACTATAAAATCCAATAGAAACACAAGTGGTTAATTATTGATATATATAACCTTATATAAGTCATTTAGGAAAATATTATATTTTTAGGAATATTATATCAATTAATAATACAGTATTTGTTATAAAAATTCATTTATGTCAATTTTGACACTATTTAGTATTTGGTTTTTGTGAACATTATAAAAACATTATCACTTAAAAAAATTATTTAATCAACCCTAACATGTCATATTAACCAATTAAATTCGTGTAATACCTCAAAAGTATCAATTTACAATTTTATTAGTATTTAAAATATCAATTATTTTAATCATTCAATAATAAGGTAATTACTACATCATCATTGTGTCATAAATAAATATAATTATTTAATGTCTAAAAATTAAAAATAAAATACTATTATTTAGGAAATATTTTTATATTTATAATTAATATTTATACTAAAATTTATCTTATGTATAACCATATATTAAAAATGGTTTAGTTATTAAATGTTGAAGTTAACACTTTTAATTGTTCTTTAAATTTAATAATAATAAATGTCCTAATCTAATCTAAATGGATCAAAAGAGTCGTATTTTATTCCTAAGGTTTATATTGTTTGAAATACACTTATCCAATTTAGTTAGGACATGTTTTAGGGTAATTATAATATCATTTTTACCTTTAATTAAACTGTTTACTTTTAATCGTGGTAAATAAAATTAAAAGGTTACTATTCACCAAAATTTATTTTCATCTTATTGAACCACATTTTACATACTTATGTCAACTATGTCTCTTGAATTTTTGAAATTCAATTCATAGAAGTAATAAAATTAGGTTTTATGAAATTTTCAAATGTGCCTAGAAGGTGGGTAAAATACGTTAAAAAGTTCAAAAAACATTTATACATCTAATTTTATTATAAAATTACTCTAATTAATTAAATTGAACTTATAATTGGTATTATGAATATATTTTTACATAAAATAAATTTAAATAAAATAAATAATTATTTAAATAAAAGTAGGTTTTAAACAATAACACAATGTTTTTCACTATTCATCAAAAAAATTGATAGTTTTCAAAAAAATACCAAAAATTCAGCCAAAGATAATTTTGATATTCCAAATTAAAAAATGATTTATATTTTACCATATTCAAAACATATAATTTGTATTAATTAATCTAAAAAAATATTCCCATTGTCAAAAACAGAAAGTGGGTTTTTGAGGAGTAAAAACAATCAAAACATTGATATGTTTTTATGTCCAATTTAAATGTAAAATTACTTCCAATGACTAACATTGGATTAAATGATAAAAATATAATCTAATAATACTTAAAAACCATTCAATTTTAGAATTTAAAACTATAAATTATATTCATTAAAAAAGTTGTTTTCAATTAAAATTTAGTATTTCTCATTATTTATCAAAATACGGAAGTTATCAAAAAAGCACCGAAAATTGATCCAATCTAAATTTTAATGTCATTATTCTAAATTAGAAGTTTATTTTTTCAAATTTAATATATAAAAGTTTCAAATATTGTATTTCTAAAAAGTTCTCCATTAAAAGGCGATAAAATTTCATTTTTTGAAAAATACTTCTTTTATCTAAAAAATTGAATTTGTTCTTATATTATGTCTAAGAAACAAATAATATGGATGTTATAATTATAGGGAGTATATAAAATTCAAAATTTAGTTAATAATATTCAAAACTGTTTTTTGAATGGCTAGTTTGGTAAGTTGTGGTGCTCTAAAACTTGGTGTTGCGTGTAGCACAAGCTATTGATTTACATTAAAGAAAGTAACTTACTATGAAATCTTGGGGTGTTACATTCTTCCCCCCTTTTGGAAATTGTGTCCTCACAATTTTAAAATTTGGGATTGGGAACTTTATTGAATGTCCCCATCGAAAAAAGAGTAAATAAAACTATCACTTTAAAAGAAAGAAAGAAAAGTACATAGGTCACCCTATATAACCCATACTAGGATTACATGTAGGAAAACATGGATATGGAAGATAAAATAAGTGTCAAGTTCTGATAGAGTGTGATAGAAAACATTATCAGGAGAAAGTTAACAACAAGAAAACCACAAATATGTGATGGGTTAAACGGTCATTAGTTTCCTAATAGGAAAATAAAATGGAAATCGTTTTTTGTTTTAAGTTCTATTTCATAAAGTTATGAAATTTATTTATGATATTAACTAAAAACATAAAAAGATATACTTACATTTTAAGTATAGTTTCATCCTTTAATAAATTTCTACCACTAACTCATCTTTTCTCTAAACGATGATTATTCAAGATGACTTGGTCACACCTGAAGTGCTAGAATCAACTTCTAGAGAATCAAATAATCCACAAAGGATGAACTATATATTTCACTTTTCTTTAGAGATTAACGGAAACCAAATGTTTAGTACAAGATCAGATGATCCCCGAAATGGATAATCCTCTTTAGAAATAAATACTAATCATAATTTCCAAAATTAATCAAACAATTCCCAATGTTAAATAAAGACAATTAAATAAACAATTGCCCCTAAAATCCTTAAATACAATCTAAACTAAGATTGAAACCCAAAACTCCAAATAATTTAATCACATAATCTTTCATAGTAAATCTTAACATTTATCTCCAAATAACATCATTTACTCTTGAATTATCATATATAAGTGTGATTAACCAAATAACATATTCTCTATGATAGGTTAATCATTCCCAATAATAACCTTAATCTCTATAAAAAACATAGATTCTTCAAAAATAAAAAAATTCCACCATTAATCCTCAAATGAAATCCCATAGTATTATATTTTCCTTAAGAATATAGTATTCCCAATAGAGAAAACTTCTTCCGAAATAAAATTTATCACTTAATCACCAAATCATTTTCTTATACTAAGGAAATTCATTTGATGAAACATAAGATCAAAAATCAACTTATTATGGATCAATAAAATCATTTAACTAAAAATAATTAGTCACACTAACCAGAGACTTCATGTACTCAAGTGGTAGGCAATAAATCCCATTCTCACTTTGGTTGTGGGTTCGATTCTAATAGCTTTATCTCACATGACGGGTTTTCACACTATTTTTGTGTTGTCCATTTTTAAAAACTATATTTTATAACATTCCAAAAATGAGATAAATTACTCAAAATAACCATAATATAATTTAACCACAAATGTTATCTCATACCTCTCATTTTCATACCAATATTTAATAACTGGTAATTACCTCAAATTCAAGGATCATATAAACCAAAATGGCGATTTATAACTATATACAAAAAATAATTGATAATTCTTCCTCAAATATTATTTTCACATAACAATTACAGAGTTACACATACAAGAGAAAAGTCTACCAATGTAATCCCATCAACAAAGATCATTAATACTTTTAGAACTTTTTTCATCCATTTATTTCCACATAGGTTCTTCCTTGAACTAGTGGTTATCCTATAGAATAGTTCATTGACTTAGGTAATGCCAAGGTCCCCAAAATTTATGACAAATGACTGTAAATGGAATCTTAGGATCATTTTTTATTTGTTCCGTAGTACATGTCATTTTTCCTCAGTAGTTATTTACTTTATTTCCTTTCTTCCCACACATAAATCATTTCATTATTCCATTGAGACACTTTACTAGGTGTCTCCTTCCACTTTTCTGAAATGATGTAAACTGTACATTCTTTTCTCCATGGTATCCACTACTGGAGCTCTTATCATTATCCACCTTTCTCTTCTTTATTTGATTTGGGAGTTGGTTACTGTATATATTGTTGATCATATTTTTGAAAACCTGCTTCGACATGAACATGATATCTATTATGCCTATCAACAGTCCATTTAGTTACTCATTTCCACAATCTTGCAAACCTTATACATCATGTTCAATGTTACTATGACTTCCTTGGAATTCAGATATTTACCAAAACCAGAAACCATTGATTGAGTAACAATAGTCATAAAATCATTTATATATTATCATGACACCTTATTTTCAATCTAAAATAACTTAGGATTAACCAAGGTTATTTATTCTCAAATTATATTAAAATCCTTCAGATAGTTTCGTAAGGAAAATGTGAATTATCCTAAGCATATCCCCCTAGAGTTTTGTAACCAATAGTGTATCAAGGCCCATTGTCGTGCACCATTTCCCATTTGAATCTAGCTCAAAGTGGTGTTTTGGGGGTTTTACCCCTAGGTACATCTATGCCAGAACTTCCTCTACCTGCTCGTATCCAGATAGGTATGTATTGCTTGAAAAACCCAAATAATATTTACATTACCATAATTTTTGGATGTTCTTCTAAACTAATCCTAAAATCTTATCTTAGGGTAGTGTTTTCTAATCATAGTATTTCTAAATATATCTTCTAGTGTTTATACTAAACTTACTCTGATACCAAATGTAATGCCCTGACCCTAGTTATCCATAGTCAGTGCATTATTATATAACATTGGCATGATCATAATAGATCATGTCTCGAAAACCCGATTTGTTTAGTAGCCTTGGAAGTTCTAGATATGTACATAAGTTTTACCTTTCATAATGAAATGGAAAAAAACTATAACATCATGTCCCCTTTGAACACACTCATATCCCTTATCATATTCTTTCTAGTTAATCCTAATATACTTCTTCGCATCCTAGGAAAAATAAATCATATAAATGGGTGAGCTCATATGCTTAGTAAGGATAACAATATAGTGGAAACTACCATAAATAAGCATAAAAATTTAAAGAAATGTATAAGACTAAAACACGATCCTTTTATACATAAACTTCAGCATAATATGGAAAAAATAAATAAAATTGTTCCATTTAATTATTCCCATGGATATTCTACTAGTTGAATAATCACATGTAATATCAATAGCCAATTTCATAATTATGGAATGCATAATGTCGTATATCATAACCAATTAGTCAAGGACTCGTGCCAAGACTACAAAAAATATTTTGTCAAGGCCTTGTTCCAAGACACTAGTTTTTCTTATGAGACCTAACGATGCATCTAAGAGTTATAGTGGTCTCCACCCATCACTTTCTATGTCCAATTCATTCCTCATATGAAAATGGGGTAATGTAATCTAAACATTCGTAATAAAACTAGCATATGAAATGACCATACTTTAACAACAAACCATGAATGGTATAAAAATAGCACATCCACAGTCAAACATATTTATTCAATAAAATATGAAAAATTGTATTATAATAAATCACCTCAATCAAGAATAATGAAATATATTTTTAGAGATGAAAATAATCAATAAAACCATTTGAGAGAAATATCCTCTTTTTCATGAAAACATTTAAAAGTCTCATTATTTATCAAGAAGCTGTTAAAAATTAGATTTTTGAATAATAGTGTCTAATGCCACTTTGAATCGTTTAAGAGTAATATAAATTTTAAAACATTCATGTCCATATAAATAAATACTTAAATCCATTTTTAAAACATGGAAATTAATTAGAATTATTTAGAAGAATAAATCTTTAAAACATTTAAAATGATATTTTAGTTAAAGTTCATAACCAAATGAGAGGTGATTGAATACAAATAATTGAGGTAATAAAAAATTTATAATATCCTGATAATAAATGGATTCATGATATACTATTTCAAAGTACAGTATGTACACCATAAAAAAGTGAATTGGCGCATAACAACAAAGAAGTCTCAATGGAATGTAAATTGAGATTTAATCACTTATAAAGATGGTATCCATTGGTTTAGGATAAATCAATGACATAATTATGTGTAAAAATATAAATATACTCAATATGATTGGGTATTCAGTGTAAATCAATCAGAGGACATTCACACATATTCTTGAAAAAACAAAACCAATGACTAGGATGTTTAACTCAATGAATGAAAATTGAGTTTAGATTACTCTTATCAAGTTCATATCGATGACTTGAGAATTTATTAATGGAGTTATTATGTATATAAAAAGTATATCCACACAAAGTGTAGTGGAAATTACTACATAATTAAATAAATATTGATTTCACACATAATCTTGTAGTAAAATAATCAATGAAGTTTGCGTAAACCCCAATGAGTGGAAATCAAAATTAGAAATTCCCCTACCGATTTGGTAACATATGAAACATAAAACCCATGAAATAAGTATCATACAATAAAGATGTAAATACACATAAATTAAATTATATTCCACAAATAATACAATCATGGGAAATACATGCAACACGCAAAAGCTAATAGTGGCAATATAGCATGAATCTCACGAGAATAAAAAGTGAGATGAAAACCCCTTATCATGTACTTTACCTTATTAGAGGGTAGGTTAACATCCTTTATAATGGTTAAATCATTATTATTAAATTATACAATAACCATGTACATAAATATTATATCATATATGATCTTATAATATTGCTTTGTTAATGATATTTTAGTAGTATCACTGTTTTGGGTGTTAACTGATTCATTTTCCTTTATATGTTTTATTACGTAAGTCATGATTATTATGTCTTGGATGTATTTGATTCATATCCATAATTATATTAAGTTCATAAACATTATTTTTAATCATCAAATGAAAATTATTCTTGAATGTTTACGATGGGGAATGAAATCTCCTCGCATCGTGGAGACGGTAATTCGTACGTACACACGAGTGAAAATATCATTCTATTAGTGGTTAAATAGTATGTTATTGGATGGTGTATTATATATAAAAAATCAATAAAATTTTATATTTATTATTTACATAAATTATACTCATTATTATTCCCATCCAAATAATGATGTTTTGAATAACAAACTACACCACGACGTGGAGACGGTAAGCCGTACGTACACATCTACGGTGACTTTTACATTAATAGGATGGATAGAATAATTAATATGTTTGTACCATTTTATAATAACATCATAGTTTGTAGAAGTTAATAGATTTATTATTATGGTATGGAAACAACAATGAAGTCGGAAGTGGAAGAAGAAATGAACTTTGAAATAGTTGATGAAATTATTACCTCTTCTCCAGGTGCTTCCTTTGGATTTGATCAAAAGGGCTCCTTAGGTTGGATTTATGATCAAAGTAAGGATTCTAGGTTAAATTGAGGTTAGTTGGGAGGATAATTGAGTAGATTTTTGTCGATCCAAATGGCTTTGGATGTGTGAAATTAAGAGAAGGGGAAGTACCCTTTTATAAGAGAGATGAGTGTCACTTTAGGAAAAGCTTGAAATATTATTTTATTATATAATAATATTCGGTTTATAATGGCTTCAAAAAGATTTATTTCAAGTATAATGTGGTGATGGGTCGAAAAACTCTCAATAAATAGGTTTTATATGGATTTAGGTCACCATATTAACCTTTCCTTTTAGAGTTAACTCCTAGTTAAATACTTTACCTTTTACCATGTATTCGTGTATTATAATAATAAATAGCTTATAAAATAATTATAAAAGGCCAATAGAATCTAAAGTGGTTCATTATTGATATATATAACCTTATCTAAGTCCTTTTTCCAAACCTTATATTTTTAGTAATATTATATCAACTAATAATATATTATTTGTTTTAAAAACTCATTTATGTCAATTTTGACACAATTTATTATTTGGTTTTTGTTAAAGTCGTAACAACTTTATCACATAAAAAATTATTTAATCAACCCTAACTTGTCATATTAACCTATAAAATTTATGTAATACATAAAAAGTCTCAATTAAAAAATATATTAATATTTATAAGATCAAGTATTTTAATTTTTCAATAATAAAGTAATTACTTCATCATCATTGTGTTATAAATAAATTAACTTATTTAATGTCTAAAAAATATTAATAAAATATAATTATGTAGAAAATATTGTTATATTTCTAATTAATATTTATAATCGAATTTATCTTATGTATAACCCTATATAAGAAATGGTTTAGTTATTAAACATTGAATTTAACACTTTTAACATTTCTTTAAATAAACAAATAAAAAATGTACTAATCAGATACAAGTGGATAAAAAGGATCATATTTTATTACTAAGGTTTATTTTGGTCGAAATAAACTTTTCCAATAGAATTAATACATGTGTATGGGTAATTATAATATCATTTTTACCTTCAATTACCCTATTTACTTTTAACCGTGGTAAATAAAATTGAAAAGGTTCTATTAACAGAAAAAATATTTTCATCCTATTGAACCAAATTTTTCTTACTAATGTCAACCATGTCTCTTATATTTTTGAAATTCAATTCACATAAGCGGTAAAATAAGGTTTTATGCCAATTTTCAATTGTGCCTAGAAAGTGGGTAAAAGACGTCAAAAAGTTCAATAAAATTATATACATCTAATTTTATTAAAAATTACCTCAATTAATTACATTGAACTTATATTGGTATTATGTTTCTATTTTTAATTAAAATAGATTTTATAAAAAATTAGTTTTTAAAAAATAACACAGTGTTTTTCACTATTCATCTAAAATTGGATGTTTTTATAAAAATACCAAAAATTCACCCAAAGAAAATTTTGATTTTCCAAATTAAAAAATGATGTCTATTTAAAAAATTCAAAACATATAAGTTGTATTAATTAATTTGAAAAAATATTCCCATTGTCAAAAATAGAAAGTGGGTTTTGAGGAGTAAAAACTATCAAAACATCTATATGTGTTTATGTCCAATTTAAATGTAAAATTACTTCCAATTACCAATATTAGATTAAATGATAAAAATGTAATCAAATTAAAATTCAAAACCATTAAAAATTATAATTTAACAATGTAAATTATTATGATTTAAAAAGTTGTTTTTAATTAAAATTTATTATTTTTCACTCTCTAGGAAAATATGAAAGTTATCAGAAAAGAACCAAAAAATTATCCAAACTAAAGTTTTATGTCCTGCTTCTAAAGAGGAAGTTTATTTTGTCAAATTGAATATATAAAATTTTCAAATATTTTATTTAAAAAATTTCTATATTAAAAGGTAGTAAAATTGTATTTTTTGAAAAATACTTCTTTTATCTAAAAAATTGTATTATTTCTTATATTAGTTCTACGAAACACATAATATGGATGTTTAAATTATATGTAGTGTATAAAATTCAAAATTCAGTTAATAATTTTCATAACTGTATTTTGAATGGCTAGTTTGATAATTCTTGGTGCGCTTGAACTCAGTTTTACGTGTAGCACAAGCTATTGAATTACTTTAAAGAAAATAACTTACTATAAAATCATGGGGGGTTACAAATTCAGTTTCCTTCAGTTCTCCATTAGCTATCTCATTACTTCCACTAGATTTTATCTTTAAAGCACCATCATTACTGAACCTCACTATTCTATCAACCTTTTTCTTAACATTTTTTAATATGTACACATTTCCCGTTATGTGGGATGAACATCTGCTATCAAGAATACTGATGCTTTTGTTCTTTGTATCTTTGAAGGATACATCTAAAAAATTTGAATTTTCAATTTTCCTCTTTTCCTTCCATGAAATATTTGATTGATTTTGGGATTTTGATGGCCTTTCAATTATTTTTTCCATGTACATGGGTTCCACATATTCAAATTCTTCTTCCAAAGGAGAAAAACTCTTTGAAATTGCAACATCGTCTTGTTGATGTGTTTTGACTCATCTCTGAGTATTGAAAGAATTTCTCATGTCATATATGTGCCTGAAATACACAACTTTATTTCCAAAGTTAGAATAGTAAAAACAATATCCATAGAAATTATTTCTTCTATAAGAAGTAGGATATGAATATGTTCTCTTTTACTAAAATCCTAACTCTTCCCTATTCATATAGATCCTTTCCTCTTCAATATATGACATGGCATGGCCTAGATAGCCCCAAAATTGACACTTCACAAAAGAAAATGTATTCTCACTTCTATTTCTCTTATTTCCTTCTTCCTCAGAGAAAAATTTTGACAGCCTATCATTTTTGTAAACTCTGGATATTCTTCAGTTCTTCATTCAGTTTGATTTAAGGGATTTTTCTTCATCACTTCTGGTGGCTTTTCAATATGATCAACTTTCATCTTTCCTTTATTATGGTTCACATTATTTATAACATTTGACATTTAATCATCACAACTAATTCCATTATCTCCCATGAATGTGGGTCTTTGATCACTCAATATTGTTTTTAACTCCATCAGAACCATGTTTTTCTCTCGCTAACAGATCAAAATCTGAGAACCATACAAATTGTATATTCTTCTTTGCTTCTTTTGAAATTGATTTACTTTTGAGTTTACTTCTTAGAGTAAAAACTTATTCTTAGAGAACTTCAACTGTATGGGATATCTCCTCTAGTCTCAAGGTAAGTTCATTGACGAAATTTTCTTGTTCTTCAATTCTATGTTTCAGTTCCACAACATCATCAGTGCATTCAAGTATTGATGATTGAACTTTCACAAGTTCTTCTAATAATTCAATTTTTTCTTCCAGTTGATCAATATATTATGATGATTCCTCCACCATTTCATTACCTTATTAAATCTCTTACATTTAATATTAATTATACCAAAAGCATCCTTAAGTTGCATCTTGGGATCAGCATTAGTAGTAAAATTATTATCTCCATCTTTATCGATCAACGATTCTAACTTTTCAATGGTAGCCATTATGGATGCATGGTTTCTAGTCTTAAATTTGGGTTCATCTTTTTCATAGAATTCATTATCTTCATCTTCCTCCTCACAGAAAAAGACTCATATTCTATAATTTATTGGAAAATTTTATGTTTCCCTTTCTGAAAATTATTTTATAAGGCTTATCTATATTTTTAACATCACTCTCTTTATCATAAAATTTTCTTGAGCATTAAGAGGAAATGTCCCCTACTCTTCCACAGCGAAAATAGGTGAGGGGTAGCTTGCCTTAAAATTTCCCTATTCTCTTCTTTAGATTCTTGGCAATGAGAGAGAGTGTTTCATTTTCCTTGTTATATACATCAATGTTATCTCCTGAAACTTTTAGTTTTTCCATGTATTTGAATGAAATTTACTTTCTCAAACATGTAGTATCTTCTTTTGGTTTGATTCTCATTTCATAAGCTAATATATTTCATATAAGATCATGCAGTAAGAGTTTGGTGATATTTATTTCTTCAAGGGATGATGCCTTTGCATTGTAAATAGGTTGAAGTCTTCTCGAGATTTTCTTCAACAAGTCGATGTCTTTTATTTCATCACTCAGACCTCAGATTTCTCCTACAACTTCAGTAATTCGATTGAAAAAGGAGTCTGCATTCTCATCGAGGTGCATCTTTAGATCATCAAACATATTGTGTAGTACTTGAATTTTTTCCTCCTTCACTTTTCTATCTCATTTATAAATATTCTCTAGATTGTCCCACATTGACTTGGTAGATGTGAAACTCATTAACATTAGATAAATTTGATCAGAAAGGGTTTTAGTGAGATCATTTTGTACTTTTGCATTAGCATCAAGCAATTTCTGGTCTGTATATGCCACTAGAAGTATTATAGGATCAGTGACTTGTATTCCCTGTATCGTAGAATATAAGACTTCCATTCCATGAGATATTAGGTGAGATCTCATCTTATTTTTTCATATTTGAAAATTACTTCTATCAAAGAGTATTACTCCCCTAACGTTGATAGGATTCTCCATGACAGCAGAAGACTGATTCAACATCAGCAACCTTTACCCTTAGATACCACTTGAAGGACCCCAGAATACCCTGAGAGGGGAGGGGTGAACAAGGGTGTCAACATTTTCTTCTAAATCTATGGATCATGTTTCTACATTGGTAGGAACCTATCAAACCTGTCTGAAGATGAAATGTAGAAAACAAACAATCCCATACAAAGCAATGACACACCAATTTTATTTGGTTCACCACTAAGGGATACATCCAAGGATAATATGCTGACAGTTTGTTGGTCATACTAAATCCCCAAATCTTTACATGTTTTGGATTAAAAGTGTTTTGAACAGTAACTTATTTCCATGCATACTACCTTTACAATGATTTAGGGATAGCACCACTGCATCCCATTGATCACTTATACTGACTCCCTCTTGCTCATAACACTGGAAAAATCTTAACACAGTTTATCAACTTGAGGGTCACTTAAATGGTTTTATATTAAATCATACATACTCAACTATAAATGGTTTCTCTGTTGAAGTCCCGTAATCACCCACAGATGTAATTTTAATTTCTCGTACATGAATATTTTATAAAAATTAATTTCACAAACTTATTTGGTAAATTTTCAGGCTTCCTTTGGTGTTCCGTGTACAATTGTTGTTTTTGTGCACTACTACTATTATCGCATATTGTCCAGCACCTTTATGTATTGTCCAGCTCCTCTACATACCGTCTATCTCCTTTGTTAACTTCCTTTCTTGGCATACTGCCTTGCTCTGCATACTGCTCTACTCCACCACATATCGTCCCCCTCTGCGTACTTCCTTGCTCCGCTGCATATTGTGAGAGCAACCTGTGCGAACCACAATCTCTTCCATGTATTGGTTCCTTACACGGATGATTCTCTCCATTTACTATCTTCTCCACTGCATTCCACTTCAGACTTCACCGAATTTCTTCCCAAATTTTTAATCTCCAATCTCATCATCTAACAAAGGGGATTACTATTCCTTATATAGGAACATAACCCTGCAAAAATCACAAATCTGTTTTACCCAAATTTTCAATGTGGGACAATCTTTACTCTATCTGTGTACAATTATCCTCCACTATATACCGCTCCTGTTTCATGAACCTTAGAAATATCATCATTGTTTATCATTCTACGTACCCCATGCCACACCGCATATCATTGCTGCAAACTATTTTTCATTTCAACCTCAAGCCTTCCGCGTACCTAATTTCTTCATTGTGTACCATTGCAATGAACTATTTTTGGTTCTTCACACCCCTCCACGTACTATTCCCAATACCTCCACCGCATATTGCACAACTTCATCCTATACCTCACCACTTCCACGCGTACTGAGCACCATCACCGCATATTGTGCATCTTCACTGCGTACCGTGCACCTTCACCATGTACTGTGCAGCTTCATCGTATACCATACACCTTCATCACATACCATTTCCAAACATCTCATTTTTAAGGCCCAAAAATATGGAAAACACTGGGAAACTTTTCCACCTTTAATACTATTTTCTGCCTTAATTGTATGACCTCATTTCTTGCCAACTCCTTAGTCATTTGTGCACATATTGAAAAAAAATACAAACCAATCTCAATTATTAACAATGAAAAACCTTGGTTAGAACAATTTATGACATAATTATAATTATATAATTACCATATCACATATACATTCTTACCTTCTATTCTATGGGAATATGATAATGTCACTAGTGTGCACGATAGACTACAGCTTCGCGAATAGATGTAATTCATTTTTCACATGCACTTTAAATGGAATATAATGAGGAAAATTTTAATAAATATATGTTATATATATGGAATTATAATTACTCTATAAATATTATATATTATTTACTATCCTTTCATTCATCCTTCAAGAAAATAGAAACATCATTCATGTGTACGTACGGTCTACCATCTCCATGAAAGTATAATTCATTTTCAATCTATAACATTAATAATTTATAATATATATATATATATATAATTTATATATAATTTTTAACATTTTATAGAAAATGAAACCATGATTAAAGTAAAAGTATCAAAAATACCAAAACAAAACATACGTGAAAACAAAACAATTTTTACCATAAAATGTTATTTCATCAAGGAATTGTAAATAAAACTATAATAAATGGTAATAATTAAATCAATTATGATATGATGTATATGATTATGTTTATATAGTTATTTTGTAATAAACCTATATTTATTATACATGAGGTTTGAATGTGTATGAAGGAAGTCGAGATATAAGGTAAAGTATTTTCATCTCTCTTTTATTTCTATGAGACACATGTCATATTCACCACTTATTTCATTGGGGTGATGTATATACTATAACACCCCAAATGATAAAGGTTTAAATGACTAAATGATATGACTAATGTCAACAAGGTGCACCTTCCTTTTTAGGAGCCTACCTGATAGGAACTCCACAGTTAAGCATGCTTGGCCTAGAGTAGTGGTCAACATGGGTGATCTTCAGGGATGTTTCTCAGGGAGTGTGTGAGTGAGGAAAAAGCGCACTGGAAAGGACATGTGTTGTCCTGTAGGGACTATCATTAGTTATATGACATGTTCAGGCATGTGGGTGGACCCTTTGGTGGAGACCACGTGTCTGTGGGGAAACTAGTGGTACCTGGTGGGCCAAGACCCAACGGACATGTTTAAGGCGGGGTGTATGTGCTGTCATTAGGACCTAGTAGTCACAATTAGTATCAAAGGTAGTACCCAGTCTTAAGTGTGGAACACTATCTAGGTTGAGATGTGGGGCCCACAATGAGGTCGTTGTGCTCTAAAGGGGGGTGATTGTAACAACCCTGAATGATAAAGGGTTAAATGACTAAATGATATGACTAATGTCAACAAGGTGCACCTATCTTTTCATGAGCCTACCTGATTAGAACTCCACAGTTAAGCATTCTTGGCTTGGAGTAGTGATTAGGATGGGTCACCCTTCTAAAAAGATTCACATGGTTTTTGTGAGTGAGGAAAAAGCACACTAGAAAGGACATGTGTTGGCCTGTGGGGAAAATCATTTGTTAGATGACCCATTTAGGCATGTGGGTGGGCCCTTGGGTGGGGACCACGGGTCTGTGGGGCAACTGGTGGTACCTGGTGGGCCAGGACCTTATGGACATGATAAGGTGGGGCGGTTGTGCTGTCACTGGGACCTAGTTGTCACATATACTGACCAAGACTGCCTATAATGATGATTATTATGAATTTTATGTTGATACAAACAACTATATGTGGTTATTTATTTCTTGGGGATTATGATTCAAATTTTAAGAAATTGAAAAGTGTTTCATATTACAATATCATTATTAATAAGGAATCTTTATTATTAATCTTATAATGATGAGATAATATGATATACCTCTCAAGAAACACATCAATATTATTCACATATAGTAATTTCTTGAATTTAATGTTTTCCCTTTTCTTTTTGATTTAATTACTCATGGTTCCCAAAGATCCTTTTTAAGTAAAAACGACATTATTTCTCTATTCATTTGAAAATCATTTTTCTTACATGTCCATGTTTTGTAAACATGTTTTAAA
The DNA here is from genome assembly GCA_963277665.1 of Viscum album. Taxonomy (NCBI): domain Eukaryota; kingdom Viridiplantae; phylum Streptophyta; class Magnoliopsida; order Santalales; family Viscaceae; genus Viscum; species Viscum album. The sequence goes on along the minus strand of OY728132.1, from coordinate 1,434,418,649 downwards.
TAATGTTATTAATATTCTCCAATGACTATTTAAATCTTTTATTACCCATGTTTGACATTTAAAAAATTATTTAAAAGGAATCATCATGTTCTTTTCCAAACAATTCAATTTTTATTTTTTTACCAAAATTGTGAATAGAATCTTTATTTTTATGTGTATGACATGTACAATATATTCTTCCATCATGGAAAATCAATTTATTAAATCTTCCATTATAAGTTTCAAATTATATTTTCAAAGAAAATTATTTCTATAACATTTTTGGAATATCTAGTTTAAAAAGTTTATTTAAAAGTGGAAAGGTAATTTCCCTAAAAAATGTTCCAAGACATCTTTCAAAATAATTTTCCATCTAAGTTGATAAGAATTGATGTTACCTAAGCTTCACTTTGGGGGTATTGTCCAATGATACCGTCATTATTCTTTCGATATATTGTCTGTGTTTATGATGACAATATTTTTATGAAATTTTTTTATTTCCATGGGTTATGTGATGATGAATTACTTATATAACCAATTTCTTTTAATTTGGTTATGATACGATGAAGGTTTTATGATCTTATGGAACACATCTGCATCATTTTAATTATTTGATAGGTGGGACCTATATGTACCTCTAATTCCTTTTGAAATTTTTAATGTTTTATGAGCTCAAAGGTTACACAAGAGGATATCCAAATCCTAAAAAAGGGTATACTGGAGGTTATCCAAAATTCTAAAGTGGGAACACGAGAGGTTACCACAATCCTAAATTTGTTAAAAATTCATTCAAATGATGTAATATTTATGTATGAAAATAGTGGGTCGCTATAGGGGTTCCATGACACTATCAGAGTTTCTAGATCATCATGGGTACATTGATCATCCACTGACTTATGGTGGTTAGTATATCTCTCATATGATAAGTGATTATATTCTCCCTTTCCCCAAGTTATGAATAAATGAATTATGTATGATATTTCTATGAAGGGTGATAGTTATGAAGGACTTAGTGGGATCTTATTTTGTTCACTTATAACCCATCTATTAATGTATAAACTATTTAAAAAATAATAAACATTTACGGTCCTCAATAATGTATTTTTTAAATTTTTAAAAAATTCATTTAAATGATGTAATATTTATGTATGAAAATAGTGGGTCGCTATAGGGGTTCCATGACACTATCAAAGTTTCTAGATCATCATGGGTACATTGATCATCCATTGACTTATGGTGGTTAGTATATCTCTCATCATGGGTACATTGATCATCCATTGACTTTTGAAATTTTTAATGTTTTATGAGCTCAAAGGTTACACAAGAGGATATGAAAATCGAAAAAAGGGTATACTAGAGGTTATCCAAATTTCTAAAGTGGGAACACGAGAGGTTACCACAAGCCTAAAGTAAGTACATAGGTGGTTATCACAGTACTAACATGTTATGAATGTCTTTTTAGGTAGCCTTGAAATAAGGTTTTCTAAGCTTATGTTTACGCCATAAATCTATGTCTTATGTCATGTTATGTTCTATTGGATCATATTATTTGATTTCTTTATGATTCATGGCTTATGAACTACCAAGATGTATGCCATCTCTTAATATTATGATATTTGATATATAGGGTTTGGTTTTTATATTTTAATATTAGGTTATCATAACCTCATTCCCATGTTATTCTTATGTGATCATTGATATCTCCCTTTTTTACCCTTACCAGTGATCTAAGATCATAGTTTTTTATTCTTCCTTTCCCCAAGTTATGAATAAATGAATTATGTATGATATTTCTATGAAGGGGGATAGTTATGAAGGACTTAGTGGGATATTATTTGGTTCACTTATAACCCATCTATTAATGTATAAACTATTTAAAAAATAATGAACATTTAGGGTCCTCAATAATGTATTTTTTAAATATGTTACAAATTCATTTAAATGATGTAATATTTATGTATGAAAATAGTGGGTCACTATAGGGGTTCCATGACACTATCAGAGTTTCACCACTAAGGGGTACATCCAAGGAGCATATGCTGATAGTGTGTCGGTCATACCGAATCCCCAAATCTTTACATGTTTTGGATTACAAGTGTTTAGAACATTCACTTATTTCCATGCATACTACCTTTACAAGGATTTAGGGATAGCACACTGCATCCCATTGATCACTTATACTAACTCCATCTTTCTCATAACACCTGAAGAATCTTAACTTGAAGGTCACTTAAATGGTCTTACATTAAATCATACATACTCAACTATAAATGGTTACTCTGTTGAAGTCCCGTAATCACCCACAGATGTAATTTAAATTTCTCGTACATGAATATTTTATTAAAATTAATTTCACAAACTTATTTGGTAAATTTTCAGGCTTCCTTTGGTGTTCCGTGTACTATTGTTGTTTTGTGCACCGCTACTATTATCGCATATTGTCCAGCTCCTTTATGTGTTTTCCAGCTCCTCTGCATACCGTCTATCTCCTTTGTTAACTTCCCTTCTTGGCATACTGCCTTTCTCCGCATACTGCTCTACTCCACCACGTATCGTCCTCCTCTGTGTACTTCCTTGCTCCGCTGCATATTGCGAGAGCAACCTGTGCGAACCACAATCTCTTCCATGTATTGGTTCCTTACGCAGATGATTCTCTCCATTTACTATCTTCTCCACTGCTTACCACTTCAGACTTCACCGAATTTCTTCCCAAATTTTTAATCTCCAATCTCATCATCTAACAAAGGGGATTACTATTCCTTAAATAGGAACATAACTCTGCAAAAATCACAAATCTATTTTACCCAAATTTTCAATGTGGGAAAATCTTTACTCTATCTGTGTACAATTATCCTCCACTATATACCGCTTTTGTTTCATGAACCTTATAAATCTCACCATTGTTTATCATTCTATGTACCCCATGCCTCACCGCATATCATTGTTGCGAACTATTTTTCATTTCAACCTCTATCCTTCCACGTACCTAATTCCTTTATTATGTACCATTGCAATGAACTATTTTTGGTTCTTCACACCCCTCCACGTACTATTCCTACTACCTCCACCTCATATTGCACACCTTCATCCTATACCTCACCACTTCCACGCGTACTGAGCACCATCACCGCATATTGCGCATCTTCACTGCGTACCATGCACCTTCACCATGTACTGTGCAGCTTCATCGTGTACCATGCACCTTTATCACATACCATTTCCAATCATCTTATTTTTAAGGCCCAAAAATATGGAAAACACTGGGAAACTTTTCCACCTTTAATACTATTTTCAGCCTCAATCGTACGACCTCATTTCTTGCCAACTCCTTAGTAATTTGTGCACATATTGACAAAAAATACAAACCAATCTCAATTATTAACAATGAAAAACCTTGGTTAAAACAATTTATGACATAATTATACTTATATAATTACCATATCACATATACATTCTTAACTTCTATTCTATGGGAATATGATAATGTCACTAGTGTGCACGATATACTACAGCTTCGCGAATAGATGTAATTCATTTTTCACATACACTTTAAATGGAATATAATGAGGACAAATTTAATAAATATATGTTATATATATGGAATTATAATTACTCTATAAATATAATATATTATTTGCCATCCTTTTCATTCATCCTTCATGAAAATAGAAACATCGTTCATGTGTACGTACGGTCTACCATCTCCATGAAAGTGTAATTCATTTTCAATCTATAACATTAATAATTTGTAATATATATATATAATTTATATATAATTTTTAACATTTTATAGAAAATGAAACCATGATTAAAGTAAAAGTATCAAAAATACCAAAACAAAACATACGTGAAAACAAAACAGTTTTTACCATAAAATGTTATTTCATCAAGGAATTTTAAATAAAACTATAATAAATGGTAATAATTAAATCAATTATGATATGATGTATATGATTATGTCTATATAGTTATTTTGTAATAAACCTACATTTATTATACATGAGGTTTGAATGTGTATGAAGGAAGTCGAGATATAAGGTAAAGTATTTTCATCTCTCTTTTATTTCTATGAGACACATGTCATATTCACCACTTATTTCATTGGGGTAATGTATATACTATAAAACCCCCAAATGATAAAGGTTTAAATGACTAAATGATATGACTCATGTCAACATGGTGTACCTTCCTTTTTAGGAGCCTACCTGATAGGAACTCCACAGTTAAGCATGCTTGGCCTGGAGTAGTGGTCAGGATGGGTGATCTTCAGGGATGTTTCTCAGGGAGTGTGTGAGTGAGGAAAAAGCGCACTGGAAAGGACATGTGTTTTCCTGTAGGGACTATCATTAGTTATATGACATGTTCAGGCATGTGGGTGGACCCTTTGGTGGAGACCACGTGTCTGTGGGGAAACTAGTGGTACCTGGTGGGCCAAGACCCGACGATCATGTTTTAGGGGGGGTGTATGTGCTGTCATCAGGACCTAGTAGTCACAATTAGTATCAAAGGTGGTACCCAGTCTTAAGTGTGGAACACTTTCTAGGTTGAGATGTGGGGCCCACAATGAGGTCGTTGTGCTCTAAAGGGGGGGTGGTGATTGTAACAACCCTGAATGATAAAGGGTTAAATGACTAAATGATATGACAAATGTCAACAAGGTGCACCTTCCTTTTCATGAGCCTACCTGATTAGAACTCCACAGTTAAGCATGCTTGTCTTGGAGTAGTGATTAGGATGGGTGACCCTTCTAAAAAGATTCACAGGGTTTTTGTGAGTGAGGAAAAAGCACACTAGAAAGGACATGTGTTGGCCTGTGGGGACAATCATTTGTTAGATGACCCATTCAGGCATGTGGGTGGTCCCTTGGGTGGGGACCACAGGTCTGTGGGGAAACTGGTGGTACCTGGTGGGCCAGGACCTGATGGACATGATAAGGTGGGGTGGTTGTGCTGTCACTGGGACCCAGTTGTCACATATACTGACCAAGACTGCCTATAATGATGATTATTATGAATTTTATGTTTATATAAACAACTATATATGGTTTTTTATTTCTTGGGGATTATGATTCAAATTTTAAGAAAGTGAAAAGTGTTTCATATTACAATATCATTATTAATAAGTAATATTTATTAGTAATCTTATAATGATGAGATCATATGATATACCTCTCAACAAACACATCAATATTATTCACATATAGTAATTTCTTGAATTTAATTTTTTCCCTTTTCTTTTTGATTTAATTACTCATGGTTCCAAAAGATCCTTTTTAAGTAAAAACGACATTATTTCTCTCTTCATTTGAAAATCCTTTTTCTTACATGTCCATGTTTTGTAAACATGTTTTAAATAATGTTATTAATATTATCCAATGACTATTTAAATCATTTATTACCCATGTTTGACATTTAAAAAAGGATTTAAAAGGAATCATCATGTTCTTTTCCAAACAATTCAATTTTTATTTTTTACCAAAATTGTGAATGGAATCATTATTTTTATGTGTATGACATGTACAATATATTCTTACATCATGGAAAATAAATTTATTAAATCTTCCATTATAAGTTTCAAGTTATATTTTCAAAGAAAAGTATTTCCACAGCATTTTTGGAATATCTAGTTTAAAAAGTTTATTTAAAAGTGGAAAGGTAATTTCCCTAAAAAATGTTCCAAGTAATCTTTCAAAATAATTTTCCATCTAAGATGATAAGAATTGATGTTACCTAAGCTTCACTTTGGGGGTATTGTCCAATGATACCATCATTATTCTTTCAATATATTGTCTATGTTTATGATGATAATATTTTTATGAAATCTTTTTATTTCCATGGGTTATGTGATGATGAATTACTAATATAACCAATTTCTTTTAATTTGGTTATGATATGATGAAGGTTTTATGATCTTATGGAACAAATCTGAATTATTTTAATTATTTGACAGGTGGGACCTATATGTACCTCTAATTAATTTTGAAATTTTTAATTTTTTATGAGCTCAAAGGTTACACAAGAGGATATCCAATTCCTAAAAAAGGGTATACTGGAGGTTATCCAAAATTCTAAAGTGGGAACACGAGAGGTTACTACAAGCCTAAAGTAAGTAAATAGGTGGTTATCACAATACTAACATGTTATGAATGTCTTTTTAGGTAGCCTTGAAATAAGTTTTTCTAAGCTTATGTTTACGCCATAAATCTATGCCTTATGCCATGTTATGTTCTCTTGGATCATATTATTTGATTCCTTTATGCTTCATGGCTTATGAACTACCAAGATTTATGCCATCTCATAATATTATGATCTTTGATATATAGGGTTTGGTTTTTATATTTTAATATTAGGTTATCATAACCTCATTTTCATGTTATTCTTATTTTGTCATTGATATCTCCCTTTTTACCCTTACTGGTGATCTAAGATCACCGTTTTTTATTCTTCCTTTCCCAAAGTTATGAATAAATGAATTATGTATGATATTTCTATAAAGGGTGATAGTTTTGAAGGACTTAGTGGGATATTATTTGTTCACTTATAACCCATCTATTAATGTATAAACTATTTAAAAAATAATAAACATTTAGGGTCCTCAATAATGTATTTTTTAAATTTGTTAAAAATTCATTTAAATGTTGTAATATTTATGTATGAAAATAGTGGGTCACTATAGGGGTTCCATGACACTATCAGAGTTTCTAGATCATCATGGGTACATTGATCATCCATTTACTTATGGTGGTTAGTATATCTCTCATATGATAAGTGACTATATTCTAGGTGATATAATCTATCCTACAAGTTGTAATAAATATAGGTTATACATCCCACTTTAAATATTTCATAAATAACATACTAAAGAGTTTCCATGGTTCAAAACATGAATGGAATATTGTCATTTGAGAAATCTTTTCACATTTTTTTTGAACAAGATTCATTTCAATCAATGGTTTCCTTGGCCTATTTTGACAAAAAAATAAATTTCTCCCCATTTTTTTCAGTTATGTGGACTCATACTAAATATTTTATACTATTTCTAGGCTTTCAGGATCCTATTGATGAACATTTTATGATCATTTATTTTGTACACCCATCAATTAGGATGAGTAAATTCTAGGTGAATGAAGAGCTAGCAAAAATAACCTTGTATATCAAGTTCCTCTTAGTGATATGTATTCATTGACATGATTGTGTCATTGTGGAGACCCTTATATATAGAGGATGACTCTTCTCAAAGATGAACTTGGTATAAAATTCCATTTGTTGGACCTCTTTGGTTTTTGATTTCTTTATCTCATTCATGGGGAGGATATCCACATTGAATTTTCTCTAGTTCACCATGGGTAGGACCAATTTGGTTTATAGTTTATTTGATTTCTTAATATATAAGACTTTCACTTTTGAATTTTTTTAGTTCCCCGTTGAAAAAAATTCATGGTTATTAATTTTTTTATTTCATAATGAGGATGACCTCTACATCTATTTTTCATATGATCACTATGGTGAAGACCTATGTGGTTTCAAATTTAATTATTATAATCATAGAGGTAACCTTTACTTAAATTGTTTATTTCAATATGGGAGGACCTATATTGTGAGACCCTATGGAGAACCTCTATATAATTTGTCCATTTATTAATTGATAAGGGCAGGACCTCTATTTCAATTTACTATTGTGTTGTAGGTAAGAACCCCAGAATTGAATCCATGCATAGGTCTATTGTGATTATTGAATTGATAATCACCATTAGGAAGACCTCAACAACTAATATTTGTGTCACTAAGGGGATGAATTTTTTATTTGTTGACTTTTAGTGGTTACCATGGGTAATACCTCGATTATTGATATTAATTCATTCATAGGGAGGACCTTTATGATGGGTGATCTATGAAGAATGTCCAAAACTACTTGATATACTATTACAAGGAGGACCTGTATAGGATTAGTGGTTCTCCATTAATAATAAGGGGTTTTTTAGGTATTAACCAGTGTCTTATATGAATAAATATATGTATCCATGTGAATGGGGACCGGGAATCATCCTTATTTCATTGTATTGATATTTAGAAATGTTTCGGAGATATTACTAGTTGTAGGGTTTGTGTGGGAAGATAGTCCTTTATTGAGGTATGTATCCTTTAATATTCATAAATTTTAATATTAAATGTTTCAATATGGTCTAAAATGAATTACCTATGAGGTCATGGAGGTATTAGAGGTGTCTGGGGATGGTTTGGAGCCCGAAACTCAGCTCTAAGTAAAAATGTCTTGGTGCGTGGTTACTACAAACCATGTAGGGAAGGTCATGTGGTTACTTATAACCATGATAAGTTGGATCGTGGGAGAATATTGGTTGAACAGTTAGATAAACCATTAAAAATGGGGTTTATGGACATGTAAATATGTCTTTAATTTTTTACAATGTCTGAGACACATTTTCCCCATAGCTAGTCAAACTGTGCAAGAAAACTTTGTGGGGTTCCCCTTCATATATCAAAGGGTTCATGGTTGGATCATGGTTTATCCAAACCTATGGCCAAACCATGCAACCCATTGTTTTTTTCTGAATTTCAAAATTTTTTCCTAATTAAATCTATTAAAACCTATTTATATTTCCTTCTTCTCCCATATAGAGAAACCAAATTTTTAGATCCCTCTTTGTAGAATAACCTAGGAAGTTATTGATATTATTTGTCCAAGCTTGGAATCCAAATCCATTCAAATCATTAAATTTTCATCAGTAAGATCTCAATCTATTTTTATTCATCCCTCGTTTGGTTTGGTATCGGTTATTCTATTTAGGTTGAAAATAATATTCCCTACAAGTATATTCTTAATCTATTCTTTAATTTTCTCTCGATCTGAGTCGAATCTGGAGATGATACTGAATGGTCAATCAACTAAGAACTCATGGTATTTTATTGATACTTGGACTCCTTATATGGACTTTTAAAAGATATAATATAGCTACCATAGCCTTTAACATATAACATTACATGATTTTAAGCGTAATTATACATCAAATTACAAGACCATGATCATAAAGCCTAGTGTCTTGGAAGACTAGGTAAATAAAACTAAAAACATAGAACTAAATACAACATTTCTTTATTTTGTCTTTATAAAAACCTCATAACTTCCATTGGGCTCATACATCTTCATAGTGTACCCAAGGTAACACTTGAACAAAGGGATGAGCAAAATAGCCCAGTAATGGAATGATCATAAGAATAAATCTTCAGCACATGGGTTAGAAGGAATGAGGTGATGATATAAAAAGGCATGTAACATATGAAATCATAACATATAAACATGGAATAATATAACAACAGAGTCATAATAATGTGGCAGAAACATAAGTCATGACTTTAGTATGAGTCAAGTATAACAACCAAGATCATTTCACATAGTAGCACAAGCCAAGGCTAACCGCCAAGACCGTAGCACATAACATCTCCTGATAAATAACTTTACCCAATTAATTAGAGTGCTATCTGGGCACACATATATTAACTTTTCATGAATATTTTTTCCTCATAATCATACATAACCAATCTTACATAAACATAAGGATTACCCATGTAAAGAATTGGGTACCATAATCATGACACAAAGCATAACAGAAGGGTGTAACACAAAATTGTCCCTGAAATAAGGGAATAAATTTATACATGGACATTAATAAGGGAAAAATATATATGTATCAGGGTGAGTGATGTCAATTATAAGTGACAACATGTAATAAAAGTATTCATGAAAATTTAGAATAAAAACATTTTTTAGTCGTTTTAAGGAAAATACTATAGAGCCTTTAAAATAGAAAGGGGAAAACCCATTATACAAAACCATAAGTGAACCAGTAAGGTTTTTAAAATTGAAATACTTAATTTATATAGAAAACAGTGGCTTAAAAAACAAGATAGAGATCACTTGAAATTGGGTAAGAATTCGGGAAGCTCCCTTAAAACAGGTTTGCTTATCGGGAAGTATTGAGGAGAGAATCAATTCAAAACATGTATATCCCTAAAATATAATGATGAATTGAACGTGTTACATGAGTTTGGAAAATTAAAATATCATTTATAAAGTGTAATTAAGAATAATAGATATCCTCATTTAAATAAAAATAAACATAATGAAACCTAAAGAAATAAATGAGGCTCAGTTGAATCCTTTACGAAATATCCTCCTAGTATCGTGTTTACTTAAGAGGGATTAATGAGATAGAAAATGGTTTATCATTATTTAAAAATCATTATTAAAGTATGGGGGAGGTGTGTAATCATAACCCATCACTAGGAATTACACCTAAAAGGGAATAACATAGAAGACAATCTTGAATAAAAGTGAAATAGAGAGGATCCTTTACCATAAGTCTGATGGTGTTCTCCACAAGATATCAATGACCTGGATAGTTAAATTAGGTTCATTAATTTATAATTCCAGAACCTATTCTATATGTATAATTTTTTTATAATCTTTCTTTTTTCATTTATAACCATTTTCATTGGTTATGAGGTTCAATTTCATTGTTTGGGTTCATTTTCTTACTTGGTTTTAATTATCGGTTCACTCATATCATGTTTGAATAAACTTGAATGATGAAGGTGATTATACAGAATTGAAGGTATCTTTTATTATTGAACATCAAGAATTTTACATGGTTGAAAATTTATTTTTTTACTTGGGGTGAAGTTGAATCATTATATAAAACATTAACGATGAACGCTTGAATTCATTTGGCGATTTTGATCACAAATAACTTGTTTTGAATTATTATTTTACATCAAGTGTGAAATAGGATTATAGAAAAACACATAAGATAAAATACATATTTAATAGTTGGGTTCAACCATAAAAATGGTTTCATGACTAAAATAGAATATGGTAAAAAAATTGATAAACTGTCGTCCTTGAATGTGATGAATTAACACTTCTCGAATAGTGTTTTCATTTCTTTCATATAAAATAAGGAGAAAGGAGAGATGATAATGAATTATCCAATTAGAATAACAAATCCCAGTAAATTTATGTAACTAGAGTTATCATACCATTTGGGTGAAGGGAGGTGAGGAAAGAAAAAAGAAAAGAAAAGAACTTGAAAGGAAATAAAAGAATTGGAAAGATGGATTTACCTCTTGAGTTTATCTCCTTTGAGAACCTCTTAAAGGAAGACTTTTTCATATTTTGAGGAGAACAAAGGATTATGGACATGGGGAAGGATTTGGGGAAGATATTTGGGCAGAATTTAAGTAAGGATCAAGGCTTGAGATGAGTGAAGATATGAGGGGAGGAGAGTTTTCATAATATTTAACTCCTTATTTTATTAATTTCCCTCAAGACAATCAATAGTGATGATAACATAACCAAAAAGAGTAATTTTTTCATTTAATTTATAACCAATTATTCTTACATCAGCAAAACATCATCAATGACTCAATAAATAAATTATTTTTTATTTATCGTAAATGATCTTATTTTACCATTCTTCAAAAATTCAAGTATTTTTGAAAAATCCCAAAAATTTACCCTATAACTTTTTCAACATGTAGAATCCAAAAATGAAATCCATTTTTCAAAAATAAATTTATAAATATGATTAATTTAATATTTAATAAAAACATAATTTATTTAAAAAACTAGTTTTAAAACATTTATTTACTTATTCAAAAATATACTTGCATCATACTTCTACTTGAATATTATTTATATAGTATAATAGGTAAGGATACTATTAATTATGGTATATTAATATTCATAAGGGTAACATTACTATTCATAAGGGTATGGTACTATTCACCAAAAATTATGTTTCTCTTATCGGACTCCAAACATCTTACTGATCGCAACTGTGAATGTCAGATTTTCGAAATTCTAAACACATAAGTGTAAAAATTATGTTTAGTGGCCATATAGTACTTAGTATTTTATTGTTTTGTGATTTCATATGATTATATGAAATATTTAAAAGAATGAAATTTCTATTGAAAAACATTGGGTCATTATAATCATCCCCATTATGAAATTTCACCCTCGAAATTTCATTTTACATTCTTAGCCATAAACAGTTGTGGGTACTTTTCCTTCATTGTCTCCTCCAGTTCCCATGTTTCATCTTCGTATTTATGGTTCCACCACAGTACTTTCAACAAGTGAGTTGTCATGTTACATAGAACTGTATCTCTACGATCCAAGATCATCATTGGTTTCTCCTCATAAGAAACATCATCCCCAAATTGTACCACCTCTAAAGAGAGTACATGTGAAGGATCTAGTATGTAATTCCTTAAGAGGGATACATGACAGATATCATGTATTTGGGACATGGTAGGTGTAAGTGCAATTCGATCAACCACAGGTCCAACTCGATCAAGGATCTCAAAGGGGCCTTTGTACTTAGGAAATAACTTTTCATTCTTCCCAAACCTCATGACCTTCTTCCATAGAGATATGCATATAAATACTAGGTCTCCAACTTTGAACACAAGGTCTCATTAATGATTGTCTTCATAAAACTTCTATCAACTTTTGGATTCCATGATATTCTTCTAAATGGTATTCACCTTCTCAACAATTTCTTTAACCATTTTACGTTATAGAGGCTTACGCTCACCAACTTCATCCCAACACATCGGTGTTCTGCACCTTCTCCCATAAAGGGATTCATATGGTTCCATTTGGATGCTCGAGAGGAAACTATTGTTATAGTAGAATTCATCCAGTGGAATATATTGGTCCCATCCTCATTTTATGTTCATATAACATTCTCTTAACATATCTTCTAGTGTCTAAATAGTTCACTCAGATTGGCCATCAGTTTGAGGATGATAGGTCATACTAAATTTTAGTTCAGTTCTTAGAGAATGTTGGAGAATTTTCTAGATCATTGAGGTGAATCTTGGATCATGATCGGATATAATAGATAGTGGTACTCCATGTATCCTTACCACTTCTTTGATGTAAATCCATGCAATTTGATCTAATGGGAAGTCATCTCAAATTGAGACAAAGTGATTTTTTTTTGTGAGATGATCCACAATGACCTATATATCATTATTTCTTCTAGATTCACATGTAATTCATGTGACATAGTACATGGTGATGTTCTCCCACATCCATGTTGGTATGGGTAGTTGTTTCATAATACCCTTATACTTCTATCTTTTTGCCTTCAGTTTTTGATATACTAGGAACTTTAATGTATACTCATCAATCTCATTATTTATATTATCCTACCAAAAGTTCTCTTAGAAATATCGATACATCTTTGTGCTCCCTAGGTGAACAGAGAAGAATGAGATATGTGTGTTATTCAAAAGATCCTTCTTTATCTCTTGATCAGATTGTACAAATAATCATGACCCAAATATTACAGTTACGTCCTTGTCAATTTTGAAATCATAGGATTTCCCATTTCTGATAGCTTCCACCCTTTTCTGAATTTCTATATCCTTTCTTTGAGCATCATTTATTTTCCCTATGAGAGATGGTTGAGAAATCATTTGAGAAGGGATTGATGATGTTCATCCCTTAATGATTCCCATATCCATACTCAGAAAATGTTAGAAGATCATATCCTTTTCAATTCTCCTCATTGATAAAGATGCAATATCCTTTCTACTTAGAGCATCTTCCACCTTGTTTGACTTACCGGGGTGGTAGTGGATTGAGTAGTCATAATACTTTATGAGCTCTATTTATCTTCACTGGAGAATATTAATCTCTTTTCTTTAATATATATTTTAGACTCTTGTGATCAGTATATATCTCACACTTATCCCCATATAGATAATGATGTTGTGTTTTTAACACAAAGATCATTGTCACCAACTCCAAATCATACGTAGGATTGTTTTTCTCATGTAATTTTAGATACCTTGAAGAATAGTCTATCACTTTATCATTTTTCATTAGAATAAATCCTAAGTTATTCTTTAATGAATCATTATACACCACAAATATTTCTCTGCTTTTTGGGAGTGTGAGTACTGGCGTTGTGATAAGCCTCTTTTTAAACTCTGTGAAACAGTCTTCACATTATTGAGTCTAGAAAAACATTACTCTGTTCTGTGTCAACTTTATCATTGGGTTTGACAATCATGAGACATTCTTCAAAAATCACTGATAATACCAGACTAGACCCAAAAAGATGCGGATCTCCATTACAGATGTTGGCATGGGCCACTCTTCAATTGTTGTTGTCTTGGATGGGTCCACAGATATCCCTATGCTAGTGATAATATGCCCCAAGAATAATACATTATCTATCTATAAATCACATTTAATGTACTTTTCATACAGATTCTCCCTTTGAAAAGTCATTATCATAGTATTCTAATTCTCCTCATGTTCCTTCTCTCTCTTAGAGTATATCATAATATCATCGATAAATACTACCACAAATTTGTCAAGGTAATCACTAATGACACTATTCATTAAATCCACTAAGATTTTTGGAGAATTAGTGAGTCTAAATGGAATAAATATGAACTCATATTGTCCATACCTTGTTCAAAAGGCAGTCTTCAGAATATCTTCCTTCCTCTCCTTTAATTAGTGATATCCCAAACGAAGGTCCACCTTAATGAAATAACAAGCCCCATGAAGCTGATAAAAAAAGTCATCTATTTGAGGCAAGGGATACTTGTTATTTATTTGTATTTTATTGAGAACATGGTAATCAATGAAGAGTCACATTGAACCATCCATCTTCTTGATTAAGAGGACTGGTAAACCGCATAGTGAAGCACTCAGGCATATAAAACCCATCTCCATATTATCTTGTAGTAGCTTCTTCATCTCTTCCAGCTCTATGGTTTCTATTCCAAAAGGTTTCTTTGATATAGGTATATATCCCAAAATATGTTCAACTGGTAACTCAATCTCTCAATCATGATAGGGGTTATAAAACTATTTAGGGAATACATCAGTGTAATCCCTCATAATGGGAATATCTTCAAGCGATATTCTCTTCTTTGTCTCAATCATTTGAGCTATAAATGATTGCTCATAAGAAATTAATATCCACACTTGAGATAAAAGTGCTAAAGAAGATTCATATTTCTCCTTACACTTTTAAATAATTGGAGGATACTTCGGGATGTGAAGTGTGATCTCCCTTTACTAACATTTGATGTTGGATTTTAATAAAGATAGACAATCCATGCCCAAGAAAGCATTGAACTCCACTAAAGGAAGTATGAATAGATTTTCTAAGAGGTTTAGTCCATAGACATTAACCAGGGAGCAGTTATAAACCATGAATACAATAATTTCCCCATTCGTTATTCTCACAGATAACTTATCCTCCAAATTTTGATGTTGGTTTTTAATATTTCTACTAAACTTGCAAGATATTAAAGAATGTATCAAACTATAATCAAATAGTAAATTCACTATTGTTGAATGAATAACTAGTGTACCTATCACCACATTGTTGTTTGGATCCACCTCGGTAGTAGTGATAGGATAATCCCTTCAATGTTTAGTTGGACGTTGTTATTGATTGACTCTGAAAACCCTTGGATTAGGGTAATTTTTCGCATAATTTCCTATGTTCGTTGAAGTTTTAACACTGCACTACAGGCTGAGTGTTGATCTGAATCTTGTTTTTTCTTCCACATTAAGTGGATTCTTCATATCCCATCATCAATTTTTAGCTAGATGTCCCATATTTCCACATTTAAAGCAATTACATGTTCCATTTAGACTGTTCCCAAGATGTTTCTTCCCAAAACATCTTCAAGTGGGATATTCGGGCTTCTTTCCATCATGGGATTTTTTTTCTGAACCACCCATGTTGTTATCTATTATCCACTTCTTTTCAATGGGCCCACAATACCACATAAATTCTCCATTATCTATTTTAACCTTAAGGGAACAATGGAAAATATCCTAATAACTATCAAAGTTTTGAATTTCCTTGTGTTTCTGTAGACTATGATTTAGAACACTAAATAAGTGATACACCTTAATTTTGGGGTTCATAGAAAAGACATAGATGTACCATTAATTAATTGTAATGTTTTCTTCATATGCCCCGATGGACTCATCTTCTTTCTGCTGGAGTCGGAGGAACTCTCCTTCTATCTTGATATAGAGGGTTTGAGGAAAATATTCATTGAAAAACATTCTCTTGAATTCCTCCCAATCAAAGGAATCAATTTCTTCTTGGTGCTTCATATTCCTGATCAGTTCCCACCACTGATCAGCATCCCTATCAAAATGATAGACCATCATTATGACTTTCTGTTCATTTGAGCACTATAGGATAGAGATTATATTTTCAATGGAGTTATTCCACTATTCTGTGAGGAGGGGATCAGATGATATACTAAACATGGGAGGCCTTTTATGCATGAAGGATCCAATGACAACTTATTCTTTCCTTAGAGGAGGAGGTTTTTCCACATGATTTAAGTTATTATTCATAAATTAATCCAACTGAGCAAGAACTCTAATGATGTTTTGAGAACCTGTTCCCATAATATTAGGCATATCATTAGGACAATCTTCAAATTCTTTATCACATTGATTGTTTCCACGTGTTCTTCTATTTCCCTCTATTAACTATGTAAAATAATATACAATTAAAGGGCTTGAATACTTAGCTATTGAGAATAAAAAGGAAACTTTGAATATAATATGATAAACTTGTAAAGGGGAATTATATCTTGACTTGTAATTCCTTATGTTTTAATCTAGGTTATCCTTGATCTATTTCATAACTTATATTCTTATGGAATTTTGTTATTTCCTTAATAATGGTTTGTATTAAGCTCAGGAAATTACCAAAGCATATTCCCCAGGAGTGTCAAACCAAGAGTGCAGCAAGTCCCATTATTGTGTACCTGGATACCCCAGGTTAGGCCCAAAACTCTTTGTCAGAGTTCTCACACCTAGGTACATCTGTTTCAGAGCCTCCTCTACCTCTTTGTATCCAAATAGGGATGTATTTTCTTGATAAACCATTTACTCTATACATCCAAAATTTAGGGATGTTTTCTTATACTTTTTCTCAACCTTAAGGTTTATAATAATGTTCTTTATTCCTAATATCCAAAAAAACTATACCATCCTCTGATACCAACTATATAAACCCTAGCATTTTACATATAACATTATATGATTTTATGAATAATTATATATCAGAATAAAATCCAAGGATCGGAATGTCTAGTGTCTTGGAACACTAGGTACATAAAACTAAAAACATAGAACTAAAAAAATATTTATTTATTATTCATAAAGATCCACTAACTTTCTTTTTTATCATACATATTCATAGGGTCCCATAGGGATCACATTAACAAAGGGATGAGCTAAATATCCTAGTAGGGGAATAAACTTAAGAATAAAGATTTAGCACAAGAGTTAGAAGGAATGAGATTTTGATATAAAAAGTCTTGTAACATATGAAATAATAACATATAAACATTGAATCATATAAACATCGAGTCATAATAATGTTGCAGCAACGTAAAACATGACTTTAGTATGAGTCAAGGCTAACTTCCAAGATTGTTTCATATAGTAGCACAAGCCAAGGCTAACTGCCAAGACCATCGAACATAAAATCTAACGAAACATAACTTTTCCAAATGAATTGGAGTGCTATCTCGGTGCACCCATATTATATTTTCATGAATATGTTTGACACATAAAGAATCATACATAATCAATCTTTCATAAACATAAGTATTACCCATGGAAAGAATTGGGTTTTATAATCATGACACAAAACAAAACAGATGGGCGTAACACAAAAGTGTCCATAAAATAAGGGAACTAAAGTATACATGGACATTCATAATTTAAAAATATATATTTAACATTTTGAGTGATTTAAATTATAATTTACAACATTTTAAAAAATTATTATTGAAATTTTGGCATAAAAACATATTGGAGCGGTTTTAAGGAAAATACTATAGGGCCTTTAAAATAAAAAAAGAGAATAGTACTTTATAAAAATACAAAAAGTGAACCAAGAAGGTTTTCACAATAAAATATACTATTTTTATAATGATAGTGGTTGAATAAAATATAAGATATAGTTCACTTGAAATTAGGTAAGAATTCAGGATGCTCCCTCAGAACAGGTTTACTTAACGTGAATTATTGAGGATCAAATCAATTAAAAACATGTTTATATCTAAAAGATAATAATGAATGGAAATTTTTTCATGTGTTTGGATCATTCAAATAGCATTTATAAGGTGAAAATAAGAATAATATATAACCTAATTTACATAAAAAGAAAGATAAAGAAACCTGAAGGAATAAAGGAGGTTCATGTTGAATCCATTATAGAATATTGGCATGGTATCATGTGTACTTAAGAGGGATTAAGGAGAGTTAAAGGGGTTTATCATCATTTAAAAATCTTGAGGAAATTATGGGGGAGGTGAGTAATCATACCCCATCACTAGTAATTACACATAAATGTGAATAACATCGAGGACAATCTTGAATACAAGTGAAAGAGAGAGGATCCCTTACCTTAAGTCTGATGGTGTTCTCCACTTGATATCAATGACCTGAATAGTAAAATTAGGTCCATTAATTAATAATTACAGAAACTATTCTATATGTATAATATTTATTATAATATTTTTAAGTTAATTTATAACTATTTTGAATGGATATTAGGTTCAATTTCATTGTCCGGGTCTGTTTTCTTACATGGTTTTAATGGTCGGTTAACTTATATTCATGTTTGGATAAACATGTATGATGAAGGTGATTTCCCATAATTGAAGTTATATTTTATTATTATACATAAATATGGTTACATGGTGGAAAATATAATTTGGTTACTTGGAGTGAAGTTGAATCCTTATATAAAACATTAATGATAAATGCTTGAATTAATTTGGCAATTTTTCTCATAAATAACTTGTTTTGTATTATTATTTTAAATAAACTGTGAAAGAGGATTCTACAAAAACACATAATATAAAATAAATATTTAATTTGTTGGTTAAACCATAGAAATAGTTTCATGAATATAATATAATATTTTAATATAAATTGATAAATTGTCATCCTTGAATGTGATGAATTTACACATCTCAGATGCTGTTTTCATTTCTTTCATATAAAATAAGGGGAAAAGAGAGATGATAATTAATTATCCCATTAGAATAACAAAATTCCAGTACATATATGTTACTGGAGTTATCATACCATTTGGTTTAAGGGAGTTGAGTAAATAAAAAAAGAACTTTAAAGGAAGTAAATGAATTGGAAAGAGGAATTTACCTCTTGAGTTTATCTCCTTTGAGAACCTCTTAACAAGAGAGGTTTTGGTCTTTGGAGGATAGAAAAGGCTGTGGATGTGGGGAATTATGTGGGGGAGATATTTTTTTGGAATTTATTTAATGTAAAAGTCTTGAGATGAGTGAAGAGAATATGGGAGTTTGGGTGGTTTTTATAGTGGAGGGGAGGAGAGATTTCATAATATTTAACTCCTTAGTTTATTATTTTCCCTCGAGATAAGAAATAGTGATGATACCATGAAAAAAAATAGTAATATGTGCATGTGAGTTCTAACCAACTTTGTTTACATATAAATAACATCATTAATGACTCAAAAAATCATTTATTTATCATTTATCATAAATTATCGTATTTTACTATTCATCAAAAATTCAGGTATTTTAGAAAAATCCAAAAAAATTCACTCTAACCATTTTTCAATGTGTATAGTCCAAAAATAAAATCTATTTTTCAAAAAAAAATTATAAATATTATTAATTTAATATTTAATTAAAATCATAATTTATTCTAAAAAAAATCATTTTTGAAACATTTATTTACTTATTCCAAAATATAGTTACATCATAATTTCACTTGAATATTATTTATATACAATCATAGGTAAGGTTTCTATTCATTTTGTTATATCACTATTCGTAATGGAATAATTAATATTCATAAGGGTATGTTACTATTCACCAAAAATTAAGTTTGTCTTATTGGACTCCAAACATCTTATTGGTCACAACCGTCAATGTCAAATTTTCAAAATTCCAAACACCGAAGTGTCAAAAATATGTTTAAAGGTCACATAGTAATTTTTAGTTCATTGTGTTGTAATTTTATGTGATTATATGACATATTTATAGTAAAGGAATTTCTATTGAAAAGCATTGGGTCATTTCACAGACTCATGGGGGCTGACTGTTATATGCCTGAGTGATACTTGGAATCCTTATTGATTTCCATGGATGTACACAGAGGATAGTTGATCATTTATTCCATGGGTGATACTTGTTCTCCCTTAGTGGAACACCAAGGATGGAATCAAGTGGATATTATGTTAAACCACACCTAGAGAGATACCTAGGTTCTTGTGAGTATCGCCATGGATTGGATAGTAGGGTGTTGGATTATATTACACCTTGAGTAAGACATGGATTCCAAATGAGGAATGTTATGGACAAGCTCAGGTTTTGAATTAAATAAATAATATAATGTTTTATATAATGCATCTATAAATCCAATGTAAAAGCTTATATTTGGAATTTTTCTTACACTTTATGGATGTAATATTTATGAATCCTTGAGCATATCACTATGGGTACACTAGGAAACATTCCAGATCCTGATACTTTAATAGATAATGAGATTGTTTAATCAAATTAATCTGATGATAAAAGACAAAGGCCTGACTATTAATTTAGAGACTTAATTTCTAAATGAAATTGACGAAATGAATTGGTTATAAAGAGATAACATGAAATTTATAGGATGTTTACTTTTAGTACTTTAAATATTTGGTTACTTCCTACACATTATTATCATTACATTTTCATTAACTAGATGAAACTAGACCTTGGGTGGTTTCCCACTATGATTTATTCTCAAACCTTGTTTGGATCGTTTTTGGGTACCTGAATAGACTATAAGATTGTTGGTATAGATTAGGTAAAGTTTCTACCTATAGTTTATTGATTGCTTTATAGGAGAATGGGAGCATAGCACCTAGCGGAGGCTTGGGATGCTTACTAGTTTTTTATCACTTTTTTTACTTCTCATACATGTATTGTATTATATTGTTCTATAGATATTTTGTATACTTTTTAGATACAAGTATCATCATCATTGTATAATAACTTCCTTTTGATATTTTTATCAATTATTACTTTTTAGTTATTATATGATTGTTACTATTTCTTATTCTACATGAATGCTATTGTATTTCTATTATGCTCCACTCTAGGGAGGAGGGAATAGTCTCCCTATGGATAGACCTTAGCCCTCACTGATAATTATAAGCCTCTAGCATTTGGGGAGATGTGATTGAGTCCATGTGTCCAACAAGGCTCATGCCACCTTTTAGTGGCATTCAGGACGAGGACGTTATCGGCTGGAACATTTTATCATCCATAAATGTTCTACTACCCAAGGAAATTCCTACTCCTAGGTGTCCTATTTTGTAAAATCATGGTCAGAGCTCCAATGATAGTTCATGAAGTGTTTGGAGATGTGTAGTATTGGTGAAGACCTTGGTAATGATATTCTTCCCCGATTGATCTATGATAGATGTTTTTACATAAGATATATTTTCATTGGCCTATACTAGGTATAGAAGGCTGTATATTTTATACTTAAGGGAGAGGATCTGAAAGTGGATTAAGCTAAAAATGAGGGACACTTTTCATCTTCTAGGTTGTTATTTGCAATATGTTTAGTGGGTCATTATCTCTAAAATAATTTTTTGGGACATATCAAGAAATGGGAAATGTCATTATATAGGTATCCCCTCACCATGGCATTAACCACTAGGAAAATAGGGGATTGGGTTGGTAAAATTATATATCAAGGTTGTTTATTTGTGATAGTGATTATGATAGTATCATATATCCTTGGTTACATCAACCGAAAATTAAAAACCACTAGGGTAGCTCCATGATTTCCCCTTGTCAATCTAAGGAACTTAACACCTTATGTTGTGTTTAGTATCGATAACATTTAGTTGAAGACATATATATTAGGGGGAAACATAAATAAGGAACCCATCAGTGTATCCTCGAAAAAATAATTCATTCCAAATCGATAACTTCCATGAGTAAATTATTCTACATCGGATTCCCCATTTTGATTCTAACACATTCATATATATATTATTAGGGATCGACATTCCAATAGAGGGTGGACTCTTAATGGACAAGGGAAGTCAAGATTAAACCTTTTATTAGATGATTATATAGAAGGTGGGTTCATCTCATTATGAATCATGATTCCTAATCTAATACTCTTGAATATATTTAATATATTTTCTTAAAATCCTTCTCAATTACAATATATTTAACTATTATTATAAAAGTGATTTATTGATACCATGATTACATTGAGAAAATATATTAGATTCAATTAATATTTTTTAAATTTATTAGTAATGATATAGTTTTCTAGAGCCCAAATTTATTGTTCAGTAACACTGAGAGGGTTGATAAATTATTTTACATAACTTTTACTAATTTTTCTATTCTTTTAATTAACCTATTTTACACAATAACCTTTATCTAGGTTATGAGGAATGGATTCATTGATATTCCCCCAACCTCACAACACCTTTCAATGGAGAAAAACATAATGACCTGAAGAATATAGTATTTTCTATAAACTTCTATGATTTAAAATAATTCTCCTTATCACATTCTACTTTTTTGAGTACACATATTTTCTTATCACTATATAATTCCAATGATTATTAATGACTAAAATTGGAACATATTGATTTAGATGATATTATCCACTTATCTATGTTAGTAAGGGTCATCGGATTCCCGCTATTTAATTCTAAACATTATTTACATAAAAATCAAATGTTATTTAATATTTCAACCATTTATCTAGAATAAATCAGATCTTAAATGTGGATCA
The DNA here is from genome assembly GCA_963277665.1 of Viscum album. Lineage (NCBI taxonomy): Eukaryota > Viridiplantae > Streptophyta > Magnoliopsida > Santalales > Viscaceae > Viscum > Viscum album. The sequence continues at coordinate 1,434,395,774 of OY728132.1, read as the reverse complement.
TGATGTTTCTGCATCAAAAACAAGATCTTTTTCTTGAAGTTCCTTGTATTCCATAAAAAATTATACATAATATCCATAGATCAAACTTTATCTCACCACTTTATAATTTACAACTCATGTATGGTAGAATTCATGAATGAAGTAGTCTTCCTCCTCCTTACAAGGTTTTTTATAATAATATCTTCAGTAATAGAAACACATTTATCCCCTAATCTTATTTAACCTAATTATATGATATGAAATTATTACAATCTCAATAGTCTTATTATTCTTATTTATCACATAAGACGGACCTATATATTGTGTTAGTTATCTATGAATTTGATAATTAATATCTTCTTAAGAAATATTATCATGTCTCACCTAATGTTTTCTTTTAGATGATGTAATAGATATATCAAAGTAAAATCACAAACAAATTCTTATTCAATTACCCATATTCTTGTAATAAAACATATCATACATCCTTCCTCCAAAAAATAATGGTGATTCATAACTCCCAAAAATCTCACCATTTAAAGGTTGATATCATTGTTATTTTTATTACTCTATATTTTGAATATCCAAGACCATTTAATTCTTATCTATTGACTCATATATTCCATATTTCTCTTTCATGATATATGGAAACATATAATTTATTTTTAACCCCATTTAAAATTTCATGATAGATATTATACATATTAATGATGTCATATGCGTCATTTTATTCATTGGTTTTTACTTTTATTTTTATATATTATTTTTATTATTATTTTAGTAACATTATTCGCCCATTATGATATTTTCTATTGAAAATATTAGGTTAAGAACTGAAATAATTATTGGTCTTTAGAATAATCATTCTAAAATTCTCACCTATCATAAACACTAACTTCATATAAAATTATAAGTCATATGAAATCTCACATTTATTCTTTAAAAAAATTATGGCTTTATATGTCATATAAAACTTCAAGTCATATATATCCATGAATTTGATCATTTTTTATAGCATTTTCATATAACATGTGAAATCATATAAAAAAACTCAAACTTATAGGTTTTAGTTTCAAATTATAAAAAAACTATTCAAAAAACACTTTAGGATGAAAGTTCATTTGTTTTACATGAAACTATATTTTCTTCCTATGATGTTCATCTCTATAAGATTTGGTAAATACATATTTAGTGTGAATAATATTTCAAATATTTTTCTGCTAGATAACTAATCCTATGATTATAAAATATTTATGAGACTAAAATTTTTACAGATGTGTAAACTTATTTATAGCATTAATGTAAGTTCATTTGTTGATAAAGGATTCTTACTTATAGTATATAATCAAATTTTAGGAAGAAAGCACATGGAATGTGGTTGAGATGGCTTAAAATGTCACATTGATTTAATTAAACTATCTTTGGTACCCACATTATAAATATGTGAACAATATAAAGAATATGTGATCCCACAAAAAATTGTAGGATGATACCACTTTATAAATAAATACACTCATATACCATCTCAATACAATCTATCAAGATACAGTTTGATATAGGGTTCTACTATGTCGACCAACACAAAGGAGGATAAAAACTCTCTACTTGTTCATTCCTACACTGACCTAAATAGGATTCATGCATGCTTCTTAATTTTCATTGTGGATATTTCATGGTTAATCTTTCCCCTACATCCTTATATAAGTTTTGTAATTAAGATTTATCTAATTGGTGGACATAGATGGCTAATTTTTTTCTTAAATATTATGATTTTAGATATTGAAAATATTAATCCAAAATATATTAATGTAATATACATCTAGAAAATTATAAAAATGTGAAAATTTATCAATGAAATTATCCACTTAAAAACATTTTATTCTTTTCATTTTTCATATAATAAACCATTATGATGCATCTACCGTAATTTATCCAATGTAATTCATAGTGAAACTTTTTTAGGGACTCCATTCCTTTCACAATATGCATAGGATCATTAAATTATTTCTTATCCTTTATTTATTATAATTTTGAAAATAAATTTCATTGAAACCATTATACATATTTACAACAAATTCTACATAAATATTTCAAATATTTATGTTTAATTTGGTACGATTGGGTACTTTGGAATTTATTTCCATCTAAAGAGATGGTAGGTGTTGTGATATTGGGATTGGGCCTATGATAGGGGATTACAATGTATCTTGCTAAATGGAATCATCACCCTTATAGTTTTAATCCATATATCAAGAAATTTTATAGCTTCTATAATCACATGACAAGGATCGTAGTGATTGTTTTTATGTTCATTCCACATAGACCAATCGTGTTTCTTTTTTGGTTGTGTATCAAGGACTAAATGTTTCATATAGTTTAAGGTCATATTAATATAAATCATATTGAGTAGTTTAAATTTGTATGGAATTTAATACTATATAAATGTTACCATGAAATGGTTTGGTGTAGGACTTACACATAAGAAACACTTTTTGTTTGGGTATTACAATGGGTTATAGTCCCATTTGTATTCATCACCAAATTACTAGTGAAAAAATAGAAGGGAAGGTGATTTAATACATGTGTCTTGAAAAAAAGTGTAAGAGGGATTTGAATGTATACAATATTAGAATCATGTTATACCTTTGACTCACTAGTTGGACATAACTAGGTTTAATGGATTCTTGAGAGTTATAATGATACATTATTTTATACATAATGATAGTTTCCCATTAAAAGGTTACTCATTTTCAAAGGGATACATGATTGACTTTACCTTTAGGACCCAATCAATTTGGGAGGAAAATCCATGGGTTTCAAATTATCAAGGGTATAAAAGGTCAAAATACATCACAATAATTAGTATAATGACTTATTCATTTAAATCTAAAGGTTGTAGGTGATGCTTCAATGTAGTATGCCTTTTGAGGCTTAGGATTAGGTTAAATAGTGCCAACAAGGACTTTTGGAACATTATGAGTTCAGGGTACCCACGAAAAGGATCTCTCTTGAAAAATGTTACCCTTGGTCAAATATTTTATAGGGATTTACAATTAAATAGATGGAAAATAGGTTTCCGGAAGCCTAAATTTTTTACCATAATTATGGTTTATTAAAATGAATGATTTATATAAGGATCCAAAAGTTAACGGGTTGGCCAATGCCTAAGATCGGTGAATTTGGAAACCCTATGAAAAAGATTCACATAGGAGAGAGATAAATTTTGATGAATGTTTTATGAAAACCTGCTGATGAATTTTTTTCCATAGGTAATATGTAAAACCTTGATATTTTATGAAATATTTCTCTATGAATGTTTTTAATTCTTTAATATCTTGTGTTGCACACAACCGTGTGTTTAAACAAACCATGAGACACTACTAGTAAAACCTACCCATAAAATTAGAAGGAATAAATATGAAAAACAAAAATAAGAAATAAATATAATTCTTTGATTCAATATGATTGTATTAGTATGATCTTAGAAAACAATAAGACAATTTTAGTAAAATCACTTTTTCTATAAAAAAATGTTTTCTTAAAAAATGAGTATTTTCTAGTTTTATTTATTTTATCAACTTTTAGAATATAAATTTGAAAAAATAATTTTAATTTTTGAATTCATCATTTCAAAATTATCTTAAAATTATTTTTTTTGAAAACATTTAATTTTTTATGTAAGAGTGAAAATATAGATTTTTAATGAAAAATAAATTTTCAATTTAAGTATATACAAGGTAAAATTATTTTTTTGATAAGTATAAAATTATAATATGTTAATTTTATTTTAAAATAATACAATTATTATTTTTTTGAAAATGATTTTATTTATCAATTTTTTATAAAAACATTTTCTATTTTAAAAGAACATTTTTTCAAAATACTGTTTTTCATAGTGTTTTATAGGTTTTATTTTAAATTAAATTCAGAAACTTCTATGTTTAACATTTTGAAAATGGATTCCAAACATATATTAATAAGGTAAAAATTATATGAATATTTACTTTTTATTTTGTGTAGTGTTCCCAACCTGATTAGCCACACGAACAATGCTATCAGGATAGGTGTCATGGGCCTCAAGCATGCCTCCCCAAATGCCAAAAGATTCTGACTAGAAGTAAGGGTATAAAAAGGGAAAGTGGTGAGTTTATACCCTCTATTAAGAAGGCATAATATTGGTATAAGTAGATATTTATAACATGCAATAGAAAATAACGACTTAATAAACTCAAAACAGACCGACCAATAACAGAATCACAATCACTATCAATAAACAATAGTGGAATCATAACTGAATAAAGTAATAGAAATAAATTAACATTATAAATATACCACTTTTATTTCTAAAACAATACTTGCATAAAATATAGGTCATGCATATTGAGAAATATGTGGGTCTCCAATGGATTACCTCAATACATACATACATATAAATAATGTTGAACAAAATGAAAACTAAAACAGAAAGGCCAACTGAGGCAAGACCTCATGGTCCCTTTCCAACATCTCATGATAAACTCAAATAAAATATATCTCATGATCCTAAACCCCCACCTAAATGTAAAATCAGAAAGTCTACACACATCTCAAAAGGCCCATATAGGGTGTGAGAACGAGTCTCGATATGATACCACCCATGTGTGCATACCCAAAATAATTGTTTAACAAGGTGTGTAATATATAATTTAAATAAATCATTATAATTAATATTAATTAAAAAATCTCCAATGGTGCTCAATAGCCACCAAGAGGCTTCTACCAGCCTTTGAAAATGCTGGAATACCTATATATGAGAGGATCCTTGTCCCATGGCCCACGGTATCCCCTGAAGTAGAATAGCCTAGTTGAACAATCAGGTTCCACCGAAAAATTGTAATCAAGCACAACATTCCTCCTGAAACCATACATATCAACACAGCACTGACATCCCGAAGGAATTCCCAAATGAAAGTATCTTTTCCCACAGACCCCTACTCAAAATCACTCATTAGCTTAAAATCCTTACATCTAAAGAATACTGATATCTATCCTAAAATAAAAAGAAACATCATTATCTCACAACACGATGTCCCAAGGAAAGGTGATATCCATCCTCTAATATATGTTCAGTCCTAATGGCCTTAAAATGGAGATCCTTATACCCCCACCAATAGCCTCATCACTATCAACTGAAGTCTCCTCACCTTCCCCGTGGATTTAAATATGATAAAACCCCAACATAATTTCTTAATCCACACTATCGAGGGACTTTACCCACGTGAGTGGAAAAACCACCTCATCCATGAGTCCTACTATGTTAAAATGACTCCAATCGGAACTTTCATCATCATGGGTGAGTGGATATCACCAAAATAGTACATAAGCCACATCCAACTAGCACCTCGTGTCCTTGGGACCATGTCACCCAAATATGGTAGCCATTCTATCCAATATCACAGGTTATTCCCTTAACTTGATAGATTCTACACCACAATCTAATCTATTTGGAACCCAATCATATGATCAAAATAACTCAATGTATTAGGGAAAATCCTAACCAGATGACCACATCCCCTCAATCTCGATAGCCATTCCATCCCAATTCCTCAGGTTGATCCTGTCATGATCCCATGGATCATAGTATCATATCATAACCAAACTCATATATATAATTTACTAAAATTTAAATAAGAAATTCAATTTAATCAATCAATTTAATATAATTTAATAAAACAATTGAACTTAAATAAACTGTCTCCTTTAGATAAACAATTCAAATTAAATAAATATAACACACCATCTTATGTGCCGAAGGGGTTCGATGTCCTATAAACTAGACTTGCACACATAAATATGTTCAGAGCATTCCCAAAGGCATCCCATAAGGTTATACATTCAATTTAACATCAACATATAAATTTTTAGGGCCTCACTCAAATGCCACAATAGCATGCTAAAAGTCACACCCCCAAAATAACTACGAAAAAATAATGAAAGGTATGCACCATATACCTTAGATTCGTAGAGGTAGGTACAACTGGTAATAGCCTCTAACTCAAAGTGGTTTGGAAGAAATTAGTGTTTCCATCAAGTGCCTTGAAAATATAAAAAAATTACTCAAACTGATTGATTAATCTGTGATGATATATAAAAGAATAAAAGAGGAAAGGGTGAGGATAGCCTTGTCGATATGGTTCCAATGCACTTTATGTTAGGTGAATCTAAGATTGGATGAGGTGGAGTAGAGAAATTCCTAGCTGGAAGAAGAAAATGGAAGATCTCTATGTGCAGTGCGTGAACAAGAGAGGATAAAAAAGAGGGGAAAAAGAAAAAGGAGGGAGGTTAGAAATTTAATTTCACTCTTTTAATGAGTCTGCATAGTTATCTCACACAATTTTCCAAACTATGTGAAAACCTTGTGTTCTATAGTGTGTGGTAACTATCTAATTGGAACTACATATGATTCTTGTTCATGGCTTTCCCTAACCATGGGTAAGTTGTGCCAAATCCCTCTGAAAAACAATAGATCTTCAGGCATGGTCGTACACCCCAACCTGCATGGTTTCCAAAACCTTGATCAGTTCAAAATGGGGTCACATGGTAATCTGGGAGGGGAGAAATTGTTTACTTCAAACCATGCACCATGACCTGCAACTCTCAGAATATTGTTAGGGCCTCTGATGCATCTAAAACCCTTCCAAACACTCGAAGCACTCTCAAAGCCTCTAAACCCATATAAAAATGATATAGGGTTGATGGAAAACTCAGAATTATTTTTTGATGGTAAAAAAATGGAATACCCACCAATTCCAAAAAAACAAAATATGAGATTTTTTCAACCCAATTCAATAAGCTAGGATGTTTCATTTTTTTCTATTATGAATACTAACCATGGTAAATTTTGTTACCATGATAAAGGGTAAATTGGGTAATTTAGGTTAAAAATAAAATGATAAACACCATATAATGACTCTAACACATGCCATAACTTTATTGGATAAAGATAAATCAACCCTTTACATATAAGGATCAAAATTATGTTATTCAATGGACACTTTTCCACAAAAATTACTTATATAATATTTAAATAATGTAAAGTCCCAAAATATCACTTTCTATGTCTTATATATCCACATGGGAAAAAATATAAGATATGAATGAATATAAATGTATATTTTTAACTTAATTAACATATTTTAATGATGTAAATTTATTTTTTACTTTTTTCCCACTTATATGGGATTATGATATTCATAATATTTTATTTAATAAAAATTTAAGTATGTCACATTCATGTTTTAAATATTATATCATTTTTAATATAGTGTTAACCCATGTATATATTAAAAAATAAATAATATTCTTAAATATATAAGGCATTTATTCATGTTGTTATTTTATTTTTAATTTTTAGTGAAAATAAGTATATAAAATAATTACACTACACTAATGTGGTTATTATTGTATTAATGGAAATATAAAATAAATGTTACTAGAAAAATTAAAATAAATATAATTTGAAATAATTAATTTTATCAACAAATTTTTTAGATTACATTGACCTCTTAGTAATTTAATAATATATTTTATATTGATTGTAACTTCTTATCATGTTTTTTCTAAATTCCATGTAATGAATAGTTTCAAAATTGATACTAATGATATTTTATCAAAATAATATTTCATTAAATTGTATAAAAATATTAAAACCACTATAAAAATAAAAAAAATGTAATATGGTCTAAAATTTTATAAATGGTTCATTTATGGTCTAATTTACATCTCATAAGTAAAAATTACAACTTTTAAATATTGTAAAATTTGTTACCTTTGTTAATCTTAAAATAGGTTAACTAAGGGTTAATAAAAATTAAAATGATTAAAATAATACCAAAACTTATTTAAAATATAATTTTTGATGATATTACACCCATATCTCATATTATAATTGAGGAAATGGCCTTTTCGAGGTATTTTTATTGGGATTGAGTTTGTTATAAAATAATATATTGAGAAATTCCAAAAGTGCCTCTCATCTAAATTATAAAAGGGAACCTCCTCCCTCACTTCATCACATCATGTTGTATATACCATATATTGTAAATTTCACTTATAAAATTCTCTACACACGTTTTATATGTGATTTTATTCGCAAAATTCCAACCCTAGTGTCCCAAATAGGATACCTAAAGGGGGTTCACCAAAGAAAAGGTAATTGCCTTTACCGACTCATTCAAGATTATTTATTATTATACTTCCTCTTCATGTGATTTTTCCATTATAACATAATAACTATGGTATAAAATATATTTTATTATTTTATTATTATTATTTAGAATCTATATTCCACCTTTTATTCATCCAATAAAAATCAAAATCATCGCGCGTGGGTATATACAGCTTACCGTCTCCACATCGTGGTGTTGTCTATTTTTCATCACCAATTTATTTAGATAGTTATAATGATGGAAATAATATATATATACAATAATTAAAACATGATATTTATTTTTTTAGATATATATAAACCATTCACTTCCTTACCCTTTAACCGTTAAGGTATTGATACCATCTCTCATGTGTACATACGATATATCATCTTCACAATGTGATGTGATTAATTTCCTTTGTTTATCATTCAAGATATATTATATAAATGTATATAAATAATAAATATGATAGATATTACATTAATATAATTATGGAGATGATGTAACTATATCCTATTAACTAGAACTAGGACTTATATGACAAAACTTGTATATTAAAATGAAGCATTTAACATGAAAAAGAAGGGTAATAATGAAATATTATTGATAAATAGGTGAAAATAAGATATAATTAGATCATATATAATATTATAAGTATGAATGTGATTCTTTTATAAATTAATAACATTATTTACACCATTATTCAATAGGTTATAATACATACAAAGGAAATCAAATATAAGTAAAGGGTTAATTCTACAACCACATTATTATTTGGGATTGTTTATATGTAAGTATATGATAGGGAATATTTATCTTCTATGTCCATGTTTCCTAAAAAATAAAAATAAAAATTAATATTCTTAAGAAAAATTATATTTTTTTACCCAATTATTAATTTTTTTCAAATGGTTTGAAAACAATCTTTTTTCATTTTCAAAACATGGCACTTTGGGATTTTTCTAGAAAATGCATGAATGGACTATTTTTAACTTATATGGAATGACCAAATTTTTCAAATAAAATTTTTTCATTTAATGTTGTATGGAATTTTAAAAAAAAAATCAAATAAGAAAGTATATTTTCCTCAAGGATTATTTTCAAGTGATATTTTTTCATATACGATAAAATTCATTAATGATACTTATGTTTTACTGTGGATATTTTTGAAGGATACTATCTATATTATTTATATGGTTGTTTTATATTTATGATGGAATAATATTTATGAAACCCATATATTTTTTATGGGTTATGTTATAATGGAATTATTTTTGTGAAACCCATTTTATTGCATGGGTTCTGATATAATGAATAATTTATATTTTTGTAGAACACATATATATATATATATATTCAATTATGTGATGAGTGGTACATATTTCACCCACTAATTCATTGGGTAAAGATTTATAAATCATGAGATAGACATGACTGGAATGAGAAGTAAACTTGGTTTAGTGATACAGGGTTGGAATGAAGTTTGATCATGGTTTAGTAAATGAAATTATCCCCTGTGATGGTCTTGGCAGTGACCCTTTACTAATATCAAAATGATTTTGTATTCTTGTGTTTTTTCCAAAAAAAATTGTCTCGTGTTATTATGTTATGGAATATGTTCATTAATTCTTTTTGAACTTCTATGATTTATCCCGTAACATGATATCCTAATCTTTGATATCCAGGATATAATTTTAAAAATATATATATATGTTCTGGTGTCTTATGATTATGATATGATTAATATATCCATTGATTACCCTTAATTTCTATATAATCTCACCGTTAGTTATGTTTTTCCCCATGATATAAATAAATTTATTTATTAAGATGTGTTGAAAAGGGTATCAATTATGAAAGAATAAATAGGAGATGATGATGATGTTTTATGAATGAGTTGATTATGTTTCCAAGATTACAATAACACAAAACCTATACAGTTCTGGAATAGTTTTTTATTTATTTAATGAATATTCTTCTATTTATATGTAATATATATGTATGAAAAGTATGGACCATTATAGTTTGTATCATATAAAGGTTTGTTTAAAGTTTTTTATGATGATAAAACCTTAGTAAGAACCCAATGGATAAGTCTAACTATAGGATACAATCCTAGAGTTTTTGGTGAAAATCATAAATAACCTTTGATAGAACCTATGGTGTCCAAAATTGAAATTATATAAATAATGTTTTTTGATAATATTGTTTTCCCTTTATTCTTCGAGTCACACATATAATATTTTAGTTTTATTCAATGGATAGAACTAGAAGGGATCATGTTAATGTTGAATGTGATAGGAAATGAAATTATTTTCCTCCTAAGAAACTAAATTTTATGGGTTCTATAATAAAAAAATCTTGTTTCTATGCTCTCACAAACTTCTCAAGTAATGAATCATGAATGAATTCCAAATGAGAAAAGGAGGGAACAACATTATCTTGAGTCCTTTGTGTGGTAGTCTCCACCTTCTTTAAGTGGGTCTCTTAATTCACTAGTGGTTAAATAATGAATCTATACCACTAAAAATATATTTTTAGTTCTATAATTTTCTTAACATGAGAAATTAAATTCTTCAGCCTATCATTTAGAAGTTGAAGTGAGTCAATGGTTGAATCATATCAATAATATAAGCTAATTAGATGAAATTGAAACTATAGAATGGGACACATTCAAGAACATATTTTTTAATAATCATATTCCTTGTATTCTTTTAATTAAGATAGACCATGAGTTTCATGAGCTTAAAAAAAGGGCGATGAATCTATTGGTACTTATCAATAAAACTTTTCACGCCTTTCATGGTACGCTTTTGGAATTATCATTGAACCCAAATGTAAGGTTGATCGATTCTTCAGGGGAATAAACCCAAGTCATTGAAGGAAATTATCCATAAGGGACTTCAGTATCTAGGAGTAAATCATTCGGTGTACTCTCATTGTTGAGAGGTAGATTTGATTTACCCATCAATTTTATGGGTTCGAAAAGAATATAAAAATAGAATTTAAGGGAAAATCTAAAAACCATAATGAAAAATAGATGAAATTTTCTTTTTACTCAAAGTGTGGAAAGAAACATGGAGGATATTATCTTAAGGGGACTATTAAATGTTTTCAGTGTGGGAAAGAATATCATTAGGAAATTCACTTCCAAAGTGATGGTAAAAAGAAAACTAATGATGCGAATAGAGAAAAGGCTGCATAGAATTCACCTCCCACACATCAATACTTCGAGTGCAAGGAAAATGGGAATTTCTCTAACCAATGTCCAAATCTAAGGTTTATTGGTAATGATCGATTTAAATATCCTATTAAGGCCAAATAAAAAGTAAAATCAAATGGGATCACTACTGGAAATGTTGAGTATAAAAACAAATTAGATAAAGGTACACTTACCATCCATTCTAATGAATATAATGTTAAATTTGATTCAATATCCACCGAATGTTTTATTTAAAATGACTTTTCTAAGGGTAATGTTGAATTACCTCAGCAATTATATGTTGAGTTTGATGTTAAAACTCTTAATGGATCAACGGTCACATCACAAGTTTAAAATTCGTATCCTGATGATGTTTTTGGGAAAGTGCTTCCAAAAAATCGTGTGATCCTTACTTTAGTTGAATTTGACATGATTTGTGGAATTAATTAGATTTCACTATATGGATCTCATATTAATTTCAATGTAAGGAAATCCACATTTCATATTCTAAACTAATTTATAATTATCTCTCAATGAAAGGGTGAATAAAAACTTCTATGGTAATTTACTTCCATCTTGTGCGTATTAATTCTAATAAATGAAGGTTATTTATCTAATATAGTTGGATAGAAACTCAATATTAAGGATAAGACTACTGTACATTATTTTTAGATGTATTTTTTAAATAATTTCTAGGTATTCCGCCTAATTGTGAACTTGATTTTTCAATAGAACTCATATTGGGTTCTATTCCTATTTCAAATAAACCTTATAGAATGGCCTCAATTGAGTTATAGGACATAAAGAAGAAACTCTAATAGAATCATGAAAAGGGATTAATAAACTATAGGGAGTCTCCTTGGGGTGAACTTATTCTATTTTTTATGAAGATATATAGATAAATGAGACTCTGTATTGGCTATTGATAACCTAACAAGATTACTATCAAGAAAAAATATAATCTCCCCCATATTGATGATTTATTTGATCAACTATATAGAGATAAAAACTTATTTAATATTAATCTTCATTTTGGATATCATCAACTAAGGCTTAAGAATTAGGATATACCCAAGAAAACATTTTATACAAGGTATAGACACTATGAATTCATATTGATGTATTTTGGTCTTACTAATTCCCCCTCAATCTTCATAGATTTAATTAATAGAGTATTTAGAGAGCATCTTGATCAGGTTTTGTGAGTATTTATAGAATATATTCCTATATATTCAAAGATAAATGAAGAACATTAAGATCAATTAAGGATTATACTAATGTCCCTCAGCAAGGATGATCTTTATGAATAATTTACCAAGTGTGAATTTTGGCACAAGAGAGTTTCATTTTTTGGTCACATAATATCAAGAGAGGGGATATATATAGATCTAGAAAATAATAAAATTATTGAATGTTGGATTAGACCAATAATAGTAACTGGGTTTTTCATTGTTTGTATTGATATTATCAACATTTTACGAAATATTTCTCATGATTATCTAACCGACTCACTTAGTTGACTCATATAGGTTTTGGTTCATATGGATGAGAGAATGTGAAGAGAATTTTGGGGAGTTGAAAAGAAGTTTAGTCAGTGAACCTTTACTAACACTACATTGTATTGGATAAAGGGATTTGATCTATAGTGACACATTAAAGAAGGGATTTGGATGTGTTCTCGTGAAAGAAGATATAGCGATAGCTTATTCCACATAAAAATTAAAAATCCATGAAAATTTTACCCAACTAATGATTTGGAGTTAGCTGTGGTAATATTATAATTAAATATATGGTAGAATTATCTTTATAGATAACGGTTTGACATATATATTGATCAAAAAAGTTTAAATTATATTTTCACTTAGAAATAGCTGAATATTCACTAAAGAATGTGGTCAGATTTGATTAAATAGTACGAAATCTCAATACATTATGACCCTAGAAAATAAAACAATGTGCAGGATGCTTTGATTCAGGGGAACTATTCTATCTAATCTATGATGGGGATCAAAAAAATACAATGTTTATGGATTTTTAAATTATGGAACTATAAATAATAAAGGAAGGGGATAAATATTATATTTCAAAAATGAATGTTTAGCCATCAATACAAGTGATGATTATAGAAGCAGGAAATAAAGATGTAGAGCTAGAAAAGAAGGTGATAAATTTCATGAGTTAAACATTGATTATGATAGAATAATAAGTTTCTAGTAACTTGTATGTATCTATCCCATACTAGAATTAAAGAAGTATTTGTTTGATAAGGCTCATAGTTCATAATTATGTTTTCATCCTATAATCACAAAGATGTATAGGGACCTAAAATAGTATTTCTGGTGGGATGGAATGAAGAATTATATTAAATAATATTTTTCTTGGTGCTTGTTTTGTTAGAAACATAAGGCTGAGAGACAAAAGTCTATAGTTATATTACAACCATTACCCAAAACATAATGGAAATGGGAGAAATCACCATGGAATTTTTCATAGGAATTCCAAAAACATATAAAAAATAAAATTTTGTATGGGTTATAGTTTATTGACTTATGAAGTTTGGACAATTAATTGTTATCTGAGAAGATTTATCTCTTTATCAGCTTACCATAATATATATTAAGGAAGTTTTAAGATTTACAGAAGTACCAATTTCTATTATATCTGATTAGTATCTGAGGTTTACCTCAATGTTCTAGAGAATTGGTCAATAGGATCAAGATATAGAGTTATGTTTCAAAACTACTTATAATCCATAGACATATAGTCAGTTTGAGAAGAAAAATCAGACTCTTGAAGATATATTGAGAGCTTACTCTATGTATTTCAAATGTTCTTGGGATCAACACCTACCTTTGGTAGAATTTTCATACAAAAATAGATTTTACTCCAATATTCAGATAGATCCTTATAATTCCCTCTATGGGAATAAGTATAGATCTCCAAAATTTTGTAATGAATTGGGGGAAATAAATCTATTGGGACCTGATCTAGTTGAGGAAATTTCTGAGATGGTCAGATCTATTTAGTATCACTTAAGAGAAACTGAGAGTCTAAAAACATGTTATGTTGGAGATCGATGAAAATTCCTAGATTTTATAGTGAGTGATAAGTTATTTCTACTAATATCTTCATGTAAGAGAGGGATGAGATTTTAAATGAAGGTAAATCTCATCCCTAGGTATATCGGTCCTTTTGAAATTTTGTATTGTGTTGGGAAGGTATCTTATAAATTGGTTCATCCACCGAATATCTCTTACGTTCATGATGTAATCCATGTATCTCTCCTAAGAATGTACATATATGAATCATCACTTATATAAAACCCATAATTTATATCATAAGACCCAGGACTTTCTTATTAATAGTAACAGATAGATATTTTTGATCAAAGAGAAAAGGTTCTATGAAACAAAACCACTCGCTTGGTTTATGTTTTATGGTAAAACCACCAATTTGAGGAAGTTGTGTGGGAACCTAAGGATGTGATGATATAAAATTATCCTCATTTATTTGTATCGAAGTGATAAATTTTGAGGGAAAAATCATTTTAAGGGGGTATAATGTAACAACCGAATTTTTTTTTAAATTTTTCTCCTTAAAAAATTAATTCTTCAATAGCTTGTGTTTCACACAACCGTGAGATTAAACAAAAAAATAAGAAAATAGTATTATTAAATATCCATTAAATTAGAGAAAATAAATATTAATAAATAATTTATGAAATAATTATAAATCTCTAACTTAATATGAATGTATTGGAAAGTGCTTTTAATATAATCACACAATTGTAGTACAATCACTTTATTCTACAAAAATATAATTTATTCAAAAAGGAATTTCTCTTGTTCTTATTTCTTTTCAAGAAGTTTTAGAAAAAAAATTTACAAAATAAATTTAATTTTTTAATTCATCAGGTTAAATTTATCTTAAAATTATTTTTTTTGAAAACATTTATTTTTTATGGAATAGTGAAAATATTGATTTTTATTAAAAAAATGTATTTTCTTTTAAATCCTATATAAGATATAATTATGTTTTTTGTTAGTTTAAATTTTATATAGTTAATTTTATTTTAAAATAATGAAATTTTGGTTTCTAGAAAATATTTTATACCCAAATATTTTATAAAAATATTTTATGTTTTAAAATGGCATTTTTTCGAAAAATAGTTTTTCATGGAGTTTTACCAATTCTATATTAAATTAAATTCTAAAAATTATGTATTTTGAATTTTTAAAAATTGATTCCAAATTTACATTAAAAATGTCCAAATTTATTTAATATTTTCCTTTTTTTCCAATATTAATATTTACTTTGGTAAAACAAAATTCATTGTAATAAGTAAATTGGGTAATTTTGATTAAAAATAAAATGCTTAAGATTATAGAATGACTCTAACACATGCCAAAATTTTATTGGATGAATATAATAAAACCCTTATCGCATAAGGATGTAAATTAGGTTATTTTATTGAACCCTTTATTTAAAAATAACTAATATAATATTTAAATCAAATAAAGTCACAACATGTCAGTTTCTTATTATTAAATATCCCTTATGTGTCCAAATGGAGAATAAGAAATGTTTTGATCTAATATAAATGAAAATTTCTAACATAATAAATTTATTTTCCTGATATAAATTTTTTTTGACTTTTTTGTCCACTTATATGAGATTATGATATTTTAATATTTTAATTAATAAGAATTTAAAGATGTCACATTCATGTTTTAAATACTATATAATTTTTAATATAAGGTTAATAAAAAAATATTAGACTATTAATAATTTTTTAAAATATATAATATTTACCTTCATTATTGTATTTTATTTTTAATTTTTATGTAATAAGTAAGTATATTATATAATTTCACAATGATGATACGGTAATTATTTTATTAACAGAAATATCAAATAAATGTTACTAAAAATATTATAATAAATTTAATTTGAAATAATTAATGTGATATAAATATTATTGATGAACTTGGCCTTGTCGGGATATAATAGAATATTTTTTTCTTAGATAAATTGTTATCTTGATATTTTTAGAAATCCATGTAATGAATAGTTTCAAAATTGACATAATTGATATTTTATCAAAATAATATTTTATTAAATTATTTAAAAATAATAAAACATCTTTAGAAAAAAAATTAATATGGTCAAAAATGTTATATATTTTGAATTTATGGCCTAATTGACAACACATAAGTAAAAATTACAACATTTAATATTTAATATTTTTTTACCTTAGTTAAAATTTAAATAGGTTAACTAAGGGTTAATCAAAATTAAAAGGATTTGAATAATAGAAAAACATCTATAATATATATTGATTCATGATATTACAACATTATATCATCTTATATTTTAATACATGTCATTTTTTTATTCAATTTATAATTAATATTTTTAGAAATTTCCAAAGTTCCCTTGACCTCAATTATTAAAGACCACATCAACCCTCAATGGTTCACATCACAATGAGCCTTAAATCCCAACCATTCCCTACCAAATTCACTTCTCAAATTTCCTTTCCACATTTTAGAGGTTTGTTTCTTCTCATAAGATGAACCCTTGTGTCCCTAAGAGGATATCTAAAGGAATTTATCCAAAGAAGAGGTAATCATCATTACAGACTCTTTCATGACTATATCTTCTTATTATTATTCTTCATGTGTTGTTTATATTCTAAATTAATAAAACTAGTATCACCAAAATTATGAGATGTTATTTTGATTATGGAACAACCATATTCCAGTTTTTATCTGTCCTATGAAAAACATAAGCATTGCACGTACGTGTGTACGGCCTACTATCTCCACATCATGGTTTAATTTTTTCACATCTCCACTTTATTTGGATGGATATAATGATAGAAATAATAGATGTATATAATAATTATAAAATGATATTTTTTCTATAAAAATATATACACCGTCCACTTACTTACCCTTTTACAATTAAGGGAATTATATCATTGCACGTGCATACGTACAACCTATATCTTATGACTAGTTGAAAAAGACAATCCTTATCTAGACTTCAATGGCTTCAGTTCCATGTCCAATTCATTGTCTCCCCTCCTAGTACCTTCCTAGATTGGGGGGAGGGATTCCTCCACTCTTGATATCTCCTCACAGTCCATCCATTTTTCCATTCACTGACCTGACAATCCTCCAAAACTTTCCCTCAATCAAATTATACCCTAAATTATAATATCATTTTAATGGTGTTCTTTCACATCTGATATGTTCTCTGGTGTTCAGGAGAGCCTCAATAATTATGGATCTCGCTAATTTTCTCTCTTTGGGATTCAAAAACCATTCATGTAAAGATTACATTGATTTTTATTATCTTATTGTAAGTTGAAGGAATGGAAAGTAGTTTGGATTTTTAATTGAAGAAATATCTTGACCTATTTTATAATTAAAAAAATGACCTAATATTTACTTGGAAAAATTTTCCACATGTTATGATAGGTTTCTATTTTTCCATTTTTTGGTGGTCATTAGATTTTCATATATATAGAGTCTCCCTAGCCATGGTAATATAAATATACCTTCATGTTCTACCCTTACCATTTCAGAATATGGTGATTCTTTATTTGATTAGAAATATGGTGGTACATTTATTATGCTCAGATCCCCAAACCTGAGTGGTTATCCATATATTTTATCCAAGAAATTGTGTGAAATTAAACATATTAATGGACTTGTTGGATTTTATCAACATTGAGGTTGAAGGTGAACTACGTTGGATCTAAAAGGAATACTAAAAATCATGGGTTCCATTATATTTGGGTTTTATCATCTTGATCACAAAGCAATAAGATTTCAGAGAGTCATGTCTAGTAATTGTTGGGGGGAACTCTCATATTTGTATTTAGGATATAATCATCTAATGTAGTGTGGGGGGAGAATGAAATGAATTTTAAAGATTCTAGTACAACATGAAATTACACCGAAGTGTATTTTCAAGGCACTAGAGAGTTTTGGAATTCTATAATCATCTAGAAAGAATTGAAATTTAAGAATTCTGAACTGAGCATATCAGATGTGTTTGATCGACTGTGGTGTGATTTGGGTGTCAGTAATATTTCAATGTAGTCCAATAAAATGTATTGAAGGATGAGGGGGTTCCCACGGGTCTAAAAGGATGCTCATGGAACTCTCCGTAATATGAAGAATCACTAATTCTTGAGATAAACTCTCCTCAAGAGGTAACGATCAAGGATATATATATATGAGGGTGTTCCATCTAGTTTCAATAGTCTGGTAAATAAGAGATTGGGGTAATGGATGTTCTAGGGGGTTTTGGTGGTTCACGGTACTATGTGAAGTAGGTCGTATCCTCTGACTCATAAATATGCAGTGAAACTGAGCATCATTACTGATAACTAGGTGGTAGTTATGGGGATAGATTAGGGGAGAAGTTGTGATAGGTTCAAAACCAATAGTCCTAGTCAAAGTCAGAACTAGTAAATCATAAAAACTAGTAATTGATTGAATAATTGGTTATGGTGGGATTTAATCAAGATCAGGGAGGGTCCCCATAAGAGGAGAATTACATTGAAGGGCATAATATATATGGGGTGTCTGATGAAGATGTTCCTTGTTACTTCTCAAAGGACAATAAAGGAGTTAGGATTTACAAAAGATTGTACAACTCGAGGAAGAAGAAGGGGAATAAAACTAACCAAGACTATGGGATTTGTATTTTAACTAAAATAATGAAAAGTAAAGGGTAAAATGACTACTTGTATCTTCCAAAATCAATGGATACTTGGTCAGTTAAAAAAACCAAACCAAAGGAGATGGAGTGCATGATATCAGTGAGGGTGTGACTGTCATGATCAATTGTGACATGGCTAGTCAATGGTGGGATATTGGTGTGAAGGATGTCATTAATTATAAAACATTAGAGATTCTTATCAAATAAAAGTAAGAAATGGTGGAGGATTTCCTTATGATCAATTCCATAGTAGAAGAGGTTGATATGGTGATGGAAAGGAAACTTGTTTTAGATAATTACAATGAGATGACTGCATGGATTCACAAGCAAGGCCTAATACGGATAATGTGTTGAATGAAGTGAAGATAAATAAATATGATTTTATTCAAATGTGGTATAATATGTTTGATTGTTTTTAAGACCCTATAAAGGAAAATCCAAAAAACATTGGTAAATACTCTCTCTTAGAAATTATTTATGGATAATTTCTTTAATAGGATCAAGATAATTTTCAATGATTTTGTGATATCAGCTGATTTTTTTATTCCATGGTTAACTTATATTATTTATAACTTCTTCTTAAAAGTTTTTTTCTAATAAAAATTATAATTTGGTGGTAGTATGGCATACTGTATACATGATGTCATGCGACTCATTTTCTATTTTATCATTCAAGAATGATTATATAAATTAATATATTGAATAAGTATGATATATATTACCTTAATATAATTATGGAATTGGTGAAACGATATTTTATGCGTATGAAATAGTAATTATATGACAAAACATGCATAGGAAAATAAATCAATTAATGCCTAAAAAAGGGTAAAAATGATTTATTATTAACAAACGGGTGATAAGATGCTCTAAGATGATCATATATGATATCATAAGTAAAAATAATATTCTGTTATAATTAAATAACATTATTTAAACCATTATACTATAGTTTCATATATGTGTGAAGGAAATCAACAATAAGGTAATGTTTAATTCCACAATGTCATTATTACTCAGGATTATTTATATGTATGTATCTGTTGGGGGATATTTTTATTTCATGTGCATGTTTCCTAAAAATGTTTTTCAAAATATTTTTACTATTCTACATTAATTTTATAAATCTATTTTTATGCATGTGTGAATTTTTATTAAATTTTATTAAATGAATATTATTTTCATTTGCCTAATGAGGTACTTCATGACTTTTCCATCAAAAGTATTAAAAGAATGTTCTATTATCTTATACGAAATGAAAATAAATTCACTTTCATAACACCTTAAATCCTTGAAGATTACCATACATTCTTACAATGTTTCTATGAAAAAAATTAAATTGTATAGAATTTTAAGAAAAGAAAATGTTCCCAAAGTAGAACGGATACTTTCCTTGAGAATTATTTTCAAGTGATCTTTTTCCATATATGATTAGATTATTTGATGATAATTATTCTTTACTTGGAATATTTTTCAAGGATATTGTATATACTATTTATATAGTTGTTTTATGTTTATAATGGAATGATATTTATGAAATCTATTTCTATTCCATAGGTTAGGTTATGAATTAATAATGTTTATGAACCTCATTATATTCTATGGGTTCTGATATGATAAATGATTTATGTTTTTGTGACACAAATATGTATAGTTTTTATTATGTGAATGGTGGGACCTATATCTCCCTCAAATTAATTTCATAATGATTTATATCTCGAGAGAGAGATAAGACGATAATAATAAGTAAAAACAATTCATTAATATATGGTTGGAACAAGGAGTGATCCCATTTTAGTAATGGACTTTGTCCAATATGATGGTCTTTGCAATGAGCCTTGACTAATATGAAAAATAATTTTATATTCTTATGTTTATTCCCCAATTTCATTTATTATATTATGTTCTTATGTAATATTTTCTTTGATTCTTTATGAACTTCTATAATTTATCCCATGACATGATTCAAGATCTTTTATATACAAGATATAATTTTCAAATATTTTGTTTATGTTATTATATCTTATGATTATGATATGATTGATATCTATCTTGTTTACCCTTAATTAGAATCTGATCCCACCTTTTATTATGTTATTTTTTCCTACGATATGAAGAAATTAATTAAGTATGATTTTTTCAATAGGGTTCTAGTTATGATGTAATATGTGGGAGATGTTGTAGATCTTTTTGGAATTGGTTTTTTATGATTCCATGTTTATAAAGATACTAATATTATACGGGTATGGAATGGTTTTTTATGTTATGTAATATATATTATTCTATTTAGATGTAATATCAATGTATTACAAGTGTGGTTCATTATACAATATTCCCAAAGATAAGTTATGTAGGAGACACGCTCCTTCTTAATACATAGATTTGATGTTTTCCGAATAGAATTATTTTTTAAAAAACACATCATATTGAATGAATTCGTTTATGGGATGATATATATTAGAAATCATGTTCCCAAAATCCTCAACCTCTAGAAATGAATGGAACTAGGTTTATTTATAATCATAGTCCAACGATTGGGAACCTGTAAAATTTATGGATTTTGGTCACTATAACATCCATGACTATAAGAATAGGCCACCTCTCCACCACAATGGATAAGGTCTGTACATAATATTTTTGAGACCATAATAAAACCCCTCCACAAATATGAAAATGTTTTTGGAATCACAAAATATTTAATTGACCATAAAAAATCCCAACCTCTATAAAAATGATGATAAAATCACATAATCTGAATTTGGCAAAAAAAAAAGGTCACTATATTCCTATAATAAATAAAAATGATTACCATAAGAGATCAATGTTGGACCACTAAAAATAATGCTTCACCTTAAAAGGTGTGTGTCATTGATTCACATAAATTCCATGAGTTAGGTACATTTCATGATAATGTGTGATTTTATAATGATAACCATACATTACATATTTTGATATGGCACATATTGATTTCGTAGATCATGATATCAGTGAGGGCATGACTGTCATGATCAATGGTGACATGGCTAGTCAATGGTGGAATATTGGTGTGGAAGATGTCATTAATGATAAAACATTAGATATTCTTATCCAATAAAAGTAAGAAATGGTGGAGGATTTCCTTATGATCAATTCCATAGTAGAAGAGGCTGATATGGTGATGGAAAGAAAGCTTGTTTTGGATAATTACAAAGAGATGACTGCATGGATTCACAAGCAAGACCTAATTTGGATAAGGTGTTGAATGAAGTGAAGATAAATAAATATGATTTTATTCAAATGTGGTATAATATGGTTGATTGTTTTTAAGACCCTATAAATGAAAATCCAAAAACATAGGTAAATACTCTCTCTTAGAAATTATTTATGGATAATTTCTTTAATAGGATCAATATATTTTTCAATGATTTTGTGATATCATGTGATTTTTTATTCCATGATTAACTTATATTATTTATCACTTCTTCATAAAAGTTTTTTCTAATAAAAATTGTAATTTTGTGGAAGTATGGCCTACTGTATACATGATGTGATGCGAATCATTTTCCATTTTCATCATTCAAGAATGATTATATAAATTAATATAATGAATAAATATGATATATATTACCTTAATATAATTATGGAATTGGTGAAAAAATATTTTATGCGTATGAAATATGAATTATATGACAAAACATGCAAATAAAAATAAATCAATTAATGCCTAAAAAAGGGTAAAAATGATTTATTATTAACAAAAGGGTGATAAGATGATCATATATGATATCATAAGTAATAATATTATTCTATTATAAATAAATAACATTATTTAAACAATTATACTAGAAGTTTATATATGTGTGAAGGAAATCAACCATAAGGTAATGTTTAATTCCACAATATCATTATTATTCGGGATTATTTATATGTATGTATCTGTTGGGGGATATTTGTCTTTCATGTGCATGTTTCCTAAAAATGTTTCCCAAAATATTTTTACTATTCTTCATTAATTTTATAAAATCATTTTTATGAATGTGTGAATTTTTTTTAAATTGTATTAAATGAATCTTATTTTCATTTTCCTAATGAGGTACTTCATGACTTTTCCTTCAAAAGTATGAAAAGAATGTTTTATTATCTTATACGATGTGAAAATAAATACACTTTCATAACACCTTAAATCCTTGAAGATTACCATACATGCTTACAATGTTTATTTGAAAAAAATTAAATTATATAGAATTTTAAGAAAAGAAAATTTTCCCAAATTAGAACAGATATTTTCCTTGAGAATTATTTTCAAGTGATCTTTTTCCATCTATGATAAGATTATTTGATGATAATTATTCTTTAATTGGAAAATTTTTCAAGGATATTGTCTCTACTATTTATATAGTTGTTTTATCTTTATGATGGATTGCTATTTATGAAATCCATTTCTATTCAATACGTTAGTTTATGAATGAATAATGTTTATGAACATCATTATATTCTATGGGTTCCGATATGATAAATGATTTATGTTTTTCGGACACAAATATGTATAGTTTTTATTATGTCAAGGGTGGGACCTATATCTCCCTTCAATTCATTGCATAATGATTTATATCTCAAGAGCAAGATAAGACTATAATAATAAGTAAAAACAATTCATTAATATAAGGTTGGAATAAGGAGTGATCCCATTTTAGTAATGGACTTTGTCCACTATGATGGTCTTCACAGTGAGCCTTGACTAATATGAAAAATAATTTTATATTCCTATGTTTATTCAAAAATTTCATTTATTATATTATATTATTATGTAATATGCTCTTTGATTCTTTATTAACTTCTATAATTTGTCCCATAACATGGTTCAAGATCTTTGTTATACAATATATAATTTTCAAATATTTTGTTTATGATATTATATCTTATGATTATGATATGATTGATATATCTATTGTTTACCCATAATTAGAATCGGATCCTACCTTTTATTATGTTAAATTCCCAATGATATGAAGAAATTAATTAAGTAATATTTTTTAAAGAGGGTTCTAGTTATGAAGTAATATGTGGGAGATGTTTTAGATCTTTTTGGAAGTGGTTTTTTATGATTCCATGTTTCTAAAGACACTAATATTATATGAGTATGGAATGGTTTTATATGTTATGTAATATATATTATTCTATTTAGATGTAATATCTATGTATTACAAGTGTGGGTCATTATACAATATTCCCAAAGATAAGTAATGTAGGAGACCCGCTCCTTCTTAATACATAGATTTGATGTTTACCGAATGGAATTATTTTTTTAAAAACAAATCATGTTGAATGACTTCATTTATGGGATGCTATATATTAGACATCATGTTCCCAAAATCCTCAAAATCTAGAAATTCATGGAACTTGGTTTATTTATAATCATAGTCCAACGATTGGGAACCTGTAAAATTTATGGATTTTGGAAACTATAACATCCATGACTATAAGAATAGGCCACCTCTCCAACAAAATTGATAATGTCTCTACATAATATTTTTGAGACCATAATAAAACCCCTCCAAAAAGATAAAAATGTTTTTGGAATCAAAAAATATTTAATTGACCATAAGAAAACTTAACCTCTATAAAAATGATGATAAAATCACATAATCTAAATCTATCCACAAAAGGGTCACTGCAATACTATAATAAATAAAAATGATTACCATAAGAGATCAATGTTGGACCACTACAAATATTTCTTCACCTCAAAAGGTGTTTGTCAGTGATTCACATAAATGCCATGAGTTAGGTACATTTCATGATAATGTGTGATTTTAGAATTATAACCATACTTTACATATTTTATATGGAACATATTGATTTAGTAGATCATGATATCAGTGAGGGAATGACTGTCATGATCAATGGTGACATGGCTATTAAATGGTGGGAGATTGGTGTGGAGGATGTCATTAATGATAAAAAATTAGAGATTCTTATCCAATAAAAGTAAGAAATGGTGGAGGATTTCTTTATGATCAATTCCATAGTAGAAGAGGGTGATATGGTGATGGAAAGGAAGCTTGTTTTGCATAATTATAATGAGATGACTACATGGATTCACAAGAAAGACCAAATAAGGATAAGGTGTTAAATTATGTGAAGATAAATAAATATGATTATTTTCAAATGTGTTATAATATGTTTGATTGTTTTTCAGACCCTATAAAGGAAAATACAAAAACATAGGTAAATACTATGTCTTAAAAATTATTTGTGGATAATTTATTTAATAGGATCAAGATATTTTTCAATGATATTGTGATATAATGTTATTTTTTTATTCCATTGTTAACTTATATTGTTTATCACTTCTTCTTAAAATTTTTTCTAATAAAAATTGTAATTTGGTGGTAGTATGTCCTACTGTATACACGATGTGATGTGACTCATTTTCCATTTTCATCATTCAATAATGATTATATAAATTAATATAATAAATAAATATGATATATATTACCTTAATATAATTATTGAATCATTGAAACGATATTTTATGTGTATGAAATAGGAATTATATGATAAAACATGCATAGGAAAATAAAGCAATTAATGCCTAAAAAAGGGTAAAAATGATTTATTATTAACAAACGGGTGATAAGATACTCTAAGATGATCATATATGATATCATAAGTAATAATATTATTCTGTTATAAATAAATAACATTATTTAAACCATTATACTAGAGGTTCATATATTTGTGAAGGAAATCAACCATAAGGTAATATTTAATTCCACAATATCATTATTATTCGGGATTATTTATAAGTATGTATCTGTTGGAGGATATTTTTCTTTCATGTGCATGTTTCCTAAAAATGTTTTCCAAAATATTTTTACCATTATTCATTAATTTTATAAATTCATTTTTATGCATGTGTGAATTTTTATTAAATTGTATTAAATGAATCTTATTTTCATTTTCCTAATGAGGTACTTCATGAATTTTCCATCAAAAGTATGAAAACAATGTTTTATTATCTTATACGACATGAAAATAAATACACTTTTATAACACCTTAAATCCTTGAATATTACCATACATTCTTAAATTGTTTCTTTGAAAAAAATTAAATTGTATAAAATTTTAAGAAAAGAAAATGATCCCAAAGTAGAATGGATATTTTTCTTGAGATTTATTTTCAAGTGATCTTTTCCATCTATGATAAGATTATTTGATGATAATTATTCTTTACTGGGAATATTTTTCAAGGATATTGTCTCTACTATTTATATATTTGTTTTATGTTTATGATGGAATGATATTTATGAAATCCATTTCAATTCCATAGGTTATGTTATTAATGAATAATTTTTATGAACCTCATTATATTCTATGGGTTCTGATATGATAAATGATTTATGTTTTTGTGACACAAATATGTATAGTTTTTATTATGTTAAGGGTGGGACCTATATCTCCCTTCAATTCATTTCATAATAATTTATATCTCAAGAGAGAGATAAGACTATAATAATAAGTAAAAAAAATTCATTAATATAAGGTTGGAATAAGGAGTGATCTTATTTTAGTAATGGACTCTGTCCACTATGATGGTATTCGTAGTGAGCCTTGACTAATATGAAAAATAATTTTATATTCTTATGTTTATTACATAATTTAATTTATTATATTATGTTCTCATGTAATATTTTCTTTGATTCTTTATGAACTTCTAAAATTTATCCCATGACATGGTTCAAGATCTTTGGTATAAAATATATAATTTTCAAATATTTTGTTTATGTTATTATATCTTATGATTATGATATGATTGATATCTCTCTTGTTTACCCTTAATTATAATTTGATCCCACTTATTATTATGTTATTTTTCCCTAGGATATGAAGAAATTAATTAAGTAATATTTTTTAAAGAGGGTTCTTGTTATGAAGTAATATGTGGGAGATGTTGTCGATCTTTTTGGAATTGGTTTTTTATGATTCCATGTTTCTAAAGACACTAGTATTATACAGGTATGGCATGGTTTTTTATGTTATGGAATATATATTATTCTATTTATATGTAATATCTATGTATTAAAAGTGTGGTTCATTATACAATATTCCCAAAGATAAGTTATTTAGGAGACTCGCTCCTTCTTAATACATAGATTTGATATTTACCGAATGGAATTATTTTTTGAAAAAAAAAATCATGTTGAATGACTTCATTTATGGGATGCTATATATTAGAAATCATGTTCTCAAAATCCTCAACCTCTAGAAATTCATGGAACTAGGTTTATTTATAATCATATTCCAACGATTGGGAACCTGTAAAATTTATAGATTTTGGCCACTATAACATCCATGACTATAGGAATAGGCCACCTCTCCACCACAATTGATAAGGTCTCTACATAATATTTTTGAGACCACAATAAAACCCCTCCACAATGATAAAAAAAATTTGGAATCAAAAAATATTTAATTGACCATAAGAAAACCCAACCTCTATAAAAATGATGATAAAATCACATAATCTAAATCTGGACACAAAAGGGTCACTGCATTACTATAATAAATAAAAATGATTACCATAAGAGATCAATGTTTTGACCACTACAAATAATGATTCACCTTAAAAGGTGTGTGTCATTGATTCACATAAATGCCATGAGTTAGGTACATTTCATGATAATGTGTGATTTTATAATGATAACCATGTGTTACATATTTTATATGGCACATATTGATTTAGTAGATCATGATATCAGCGAGGGCGTGACTATCATGATCAATGGTGACATAGATATTCAATGGTGGGATATTAGTGTGGAGGATTTCATTAATTATAAAACATTAGAAATTCTTATCCAATAAAAGTAAGAAATGGTGGAGGATTTCCTTATGATCAATTCCATAGTAGAAGAGGTTGATATGGTGATGGAAAGGAAGATTGTTTTGGATAATTACAATGAGATGACTGCATGGATTCACAAGAAATACCTAATACAGATAAGGTGATGAATGAATTAAAGATAAAATAAATATTATTATATTCAAATGTGGTATAATATGGTTGATTGTTTTTAAGACCCTATAAAGGAGAATCCAAAAACATAGGTAAATACTCTCTCTTAGAAATTATTTATGGATAATTTATTTAATAGGATCAAGATATTTTTCAATTATTTTGTGATATCGTGTGATTTTTTTATTCCATGGTTAACTTATATTGTTTAACACTTCTTCTTAAAAGTTTTTTTCTAATAAAAATTTTAATTTTGTGGTAGTATGGCCTACTGTATAAATGAT
Source organism: Viscum album (assembly GCA_963277665.1). Classification (NCBI taxonomy): domain Eukaryota; kingdom Viridiplantae; phylum Streptophyta; class Magnoliopsida; order Santalales; family Viscaceae; genus Viscum; species Viscum album. Next base: position 1,434,367,385 of record OY728132.1, on the reverse strand, counting down.
GTGATGCGACTCATTTTCCATTTTCATCATTCAAGAAAGATTATATAAATTAATATAATGAATAAATATGATATATATTACTTTAATATAATTATGGAATTGGTGAAACAATATTTTATGCATATGAAATAGGAATTATATGGTAAAACATGCATAGAAAAATAAAGCAATTAATGCCTAAAAAAGGGTAAAAATGATTTATTATTAACAAACGGGTGACAAGATGCTCTGAGATGATCATATATGATATCATAAGTAATAATATTATTCTATTATAAATAAATAACATTATTTAAACCATTATACTAGAGGTTCATATATGTGTGAATGAAATCAACCATAAGGTAATGTTTAATTCAACAATATCATTATTATTCAGGATTATTTATAAGTATGTATCTGTTGGGGGATATTTTTCTTTCATGTGAATGTTTCCTAAAAAAATTTTCCAAAATATTTTTATTATTCTTAATTAATTTTATAAATTCATTTTTATGCATGTGTGAATTTTTATTAAATTTTATTAAATGAATCGTATTTTCATTTTCCTAATGAGGTACTTCATGCTTTTTCCATCAAAAGTATGAAAAGAAAGTTTTCTTATTTTATACGACATGAAAATAAATACACTTTCAAAACACCTTAAATCCTTGAGGATTACCATACATGATTACAATGTTTCTTTGAAAAAAAATTAAATTGTATAGAATTTTAAGAAAAGAAAATGTTCCCAAAGTAGAATGGATATTTTCCTTGAGAATTATTTTCAAGTGATCTTTTTCCATCTATGATAAGATTATTTGATGATAATTATTCTTTACTTGGAAACTTTTTCAAGGATATTGTCTCTACTATTTATATAGTTGTTTTATGTTTATGATGGAATGATATTTATGAAATCCATTTCTATTCCATAGGTTAGGTTATGAATGAATAATGTTTATGAACCTCATTATATTCTATGGGTTCTGATATGATAAATGATTTATGTTTTTGTGACACAAATATGTATAGTTTTTATTATGTCAAGGGTGGGACCTATATCTCACTTAAATTCATTGAATAATGATTTATATATCAAGAGAGAGATAAGACTATAATAACAAGTAAAAACAATTCATTAATATAAGTTTGGAACAAGGAGTGATCCCATTTTAGTAATGGACTTTGTCCACTATGATGGTCTTCGCAGTGAGCCTTAACAAATATGAAAAATAATTTTATACTCTTATGTTTATTCCACAGTTTCATTTATTATATTATTTTATTATGTAATATGTTCTTTTATTATTTATGAACTTCTATAATTTATCCCATGAAATGGTTCAAGATCTTTGATATACAATATATAATTTTCAAATATTTTTTTATGTTATTATATCTTATGATTATGATATGATTGATATCTCTCTTGTTTACCCTTAATTAGAATCTGATCCCACCTTTTATTATGTTATTTTTCCCAAGGATATGATGAAATTAATTCAGTAAGATTTTTTAAAGAGGGTTCTAGTTATGAAGTAATATGTGGGAGATGTTGTAGATCTTTTTGGAATTGGTTTTTTATGATTCCATGTTTCTAAAGACACTAATATTATACGGGTATGGCATGGTTTTTTATGTTATGTAATATATATTATTCTATTTATATGTAATATCTATGCATTACAAGTGTGGGTCATTATACAATATTCCCAAAGATAAGTTATGTAGGAGACCCGCTCATTCATAATACATAGATTTGATGTTTACCGAATGGAATTAGTTTTTGAAAAACAAATAATGTTGAATGACTTCATTTATGGGATGTTATATATAAGACATCATGTTCCCAAAATCCTAAACCTCTAGAAATTCATGGAACTAGGTTTATTTATAATCATATTCCAACGATTAGGAACCTGTAAAATTTATGGATTTTGGCCACTATAACATCCATGACTATAAGAATAGGCCACCTCTCCACCACAATTCATAAGGTCTCTACATAATATTTTTGAGACCAAAATAAAACCCCCCCACAAAGATACAAATGTTTTTGGAATCACAAAATATTTAATTGACCATAAGAAAACCCAACCACTATAAAAATTATGATAAAATCACATAATCTGAATCTGGCCACAAAAGGGTCAATGCATTACTATAATAAATAGAAATGATTACCATAAGAGATCAATGTTGTGCCGCTACAAATAATGCTTCACCTTAAAAGGTGTGTGTTAGTGATTCACATAAATTCCATGAGTTAGGTACATTTCATGATAATGTGTTATTTTATAATGATTACCATACTTTACATATTTTATATGGCACATATTGATTTAGTAGATCATGATATTAGTGAGTGTGTGACTGTCATGATCAATGGTGACATGGCTAGTAAATGGTGGGAGATTGTTGTGGAGGATGTCATTAATGATAAAACATTATGGATTCTTATGCAATAAAAGTAAGAAATGGTGGAGGATTTCCTTATGATCAATTCCATAGTAGAAGAGGCTGATATGGTGATGTAAAGGAAGCTTGTTTTGGATAATTACAATGAGATGACAGCATGGATTCACAAGCAATACCTAATATGGATAAGGTGTTGAATTAAGTGAAGATAAATAAATATGATTATATTCAAATGTGGTATAATAAGGTTGATTGTTTTTTAGACCCTATAAAGGAAAATCCAAAAACATAGGTAAATAATCTCTCTTAGAAATTATTTATGGATAATTTCTTTAATAGGATCAAGATATTTTCAATGATTTTGTGATATCATGTGATTTTTTTATTCCATGGTTAACTTATATTGTTTATCACTTCTTCTTAAAAGTTTTTTCTAATAAAAATTGTAATTTGGTTGTAGTATGGCCTACTGTATGCATGATGTGATGCGACTCATTTTCTATTTTCATCATTCAAGAATTATTATATAAATTAATATAATGAATAAATATGATATATATTACCTTAATATAATTATGGAATTGGTGAAACAATATTTTATGCGTATTAAATGGGAAATTTATGACAAAACATGCATAGGAAAATAAAGAAATTAATGCCTAAAAAGGGTAAAAATGATTTATTATTAACAAACGGGTGATAAGATGCTCTAAGATGATAATATATGATATCATAAGTAAAAATATTATTCTATTATAAATAAATAACAATATTTAAACCATTATACTAGAGGTTCATATATGTGTCAAGGAAATCATCCATAAGGTAATTTTTAATTCCATAATATCATTATTATTTGGGATTATTTATAAGTACGTATCTGTTGGGGGATATTTGTCTTTCATGTGCATGTTTCCTAAAAAATTTTTCCAAAATATTTTTACTATTATTCATTAATTTTATAAATTCATTTTTATGCATGTGTTAATTTTTATTAAATTGTATTAAATGAATCTTATTTTCATTTTCCTAATGTGGTACTTCATGACTTTTCCATCAAAATTATGAAAAGAATGTTTTATTATCTTATACGACATGAAAATAAATACACTTTCATAACACCTTAAATCCTTGAATATTACCGTACATGTTTACAATGTTTCTTTGAAAAATATTAAAATGTATAGAATTTTAAGAAAATAAAATGTTCCCAATGTAGAACAGATATATTCCTTGAGAATTATTTTCAAGTGATACTTTTCCATCTATGATAAGATTATTTAATGATAATTATTCTTTACATGGAAAATTTTTCAAGGATATTTTATCTACTATTTATATATATTTTTTATGTTTATGATGGAAGGATATTTATGAAATCCATTTCTATTCCATAGTTTAGGTTATGAATTAATAATGTTTATGAACCTCATTATATTCTATGGGTTCTGATATGATAAATGATTTAAGTTTTTTTGACACAAATATGTATAGTTTTTATTATGTCAAGGGTGGGACCTATATCTCCCTTCAATTAATTTCATAATAATTTATATATAAAGATAGAGATAATACTATAATAATAAGTAAAAAAAATTCCTTAATATAATGTTGGAACAAGGAGTGATCCCATTTTAGTAATGGACTTTTTCCACTAAGATGGTCTTCGCAGTGAGCCTTGACTAATATGAAAAATAATTTTATATTCTTATGTTTATTCCACAGTTTCATTTATAATATTATGTTCTTATGTAATATGTTCTTTGATTATTTATGAACTTCTATAATTTATCCCATTACATGGTTCAAGATCTTTGATATACAATATATAATTTTGAAATATTTTTTTTATGTTATTATATCTTATGATTATGATATGATTGATATCTCTCTTGTTTACCCTTAATTATAATCTGATCCCACCTCTTATTATGTTATTTTTCCCTTGGATATGAAGAAATTAATTAACTAAGATTTTTTAAAGAGGTTTCTAGTTATGAAGTAATATGTGGGAGATGTTGTAGATCTTTTGGAAATTGGTTTTTTATGATTCCATGTTTCTAAAGACACTAATATTATACGGGTATGGCATGGTTTTTTATGTTATGTAATATATATTATTCTATTTAAATGTAATATCTATGTATTAAAAGTGTGGGTCATTATACAATATTCCCAAAGATAAGTTATGTAGGAGACCTGCTCCTTCTTAATACATATATTTGATGTTTACCGAATGGAATTGTTTTTTGAAAAACAAATCATGTTGAATGATTTCATTTATGGGATGATATGTATTAGACATCATGTTCCCAAAATCCTCAACCTCTAGAAATTCATGGAACTATGTTTATTTATAATTATAGTCCAACGATTGGGATCCTGTAAAATTTATGGATTTTGGCCACTATAACATCCATGACTATAAGAATAGGCCACCTCTCCACCACAATTGATAAGGTCTCTACATAACATTTTTTAGACCATAATAAAACCCCTCCACAAAGATACAAATGTTTTTGTAATCAAAAAAGATTTAATTGACCATAAGAAAACCCAACCTCTATAAAAATGATGATAAAATCACATAATCTGAATCTGACCACAAAAGGGTCATTGTATTACTATAATACATTAAAATGATTACCATAAGAGATCAATTTTGGACCACTATAAATAATGCTTCGCCTTAAAATGTGTGTGCCAGTGATTCACATAAATTACATGAGTTAGGTACATTTCATGATAATGTGTTATTTTATAATGATAATCATACTTTATATATTTTATATGGCACATATTGATTTAGTAGATCATGATATCAGTGAGGGCATGACTGTCATGATCAATGGTGACATGGCTAGTCAATGGTGGGAGATTGGTGTGGAGGGTGTCATTAATGATAAAACATTAGAGATTCTTATCCAATAAATGTACGAAATGGTGGAGTATTTCCTTATAATCAATTCCATAGTATAAGAGGCTGATATGGTGATGGAAAGGAAGCTTGTTTTGGATAATTATAATGAGATTAATGCATGGATTAACAAACAAGAACTAATATGAATAAGGTTTTTAATGAATTGAAGATAAATAAATATGATCATTATAAATTGTTGTATAATATGGTTGATTGTTTTTAAGACCCTATAAAGGAAAATCAAAAAACATAGGTAAATACTCTCTCTTAGAAATTATTTATGGATAATTTCTTTAATAGGATCAAGATATTTTTAAATGGTTTTGTTATATCATGTGATTTTTTTATTCCATGGTTAACTTATATTGTTTATCACTTCTTCTTAAAAGTTTTTTTCTAATAAAAATTGTAATTTAGTGGTAGTATGGCCTACTGTATACACGATGTGATGCGACCTTTTTTCCATTTTCATCATTCAAGAATGATTATATAAATTAATATAATGAATAAATATGATATATATTACCTTAATATAATTAAGGAATTGGTAAAACAATAGTCTATGCATATGAAATAGGAATTATATTACAAAACATGAACAGAAAAATAAATCAATTAATGCCTAAAAAGGGTAAAATTGATTTTTTATTGACAAACGGGTGATAAGATGCTCTAAGATGATCATATATGATATCATAATAATAATATTATTCTATTATAAATAAATAACATTATTTAAACCATTATACTAGAGGTTTATATATGTGTGAAGGTAATCAACCATAAGGTAATGTTTAATTCCACAATATCATTATTATTCAGGATTATTTATAAGTATGTATCTATTGAGGGAAATTTGTCTTTCATGTGCATGTTTCCTAAAAATGTTTTCCAAAATATTTTTACTATTCTTCATTAATTTTATAAATTCATTTTTATGAATGTGTGAATTTTTATTAAATTGTATTAAATGAATCTTATTTTCATTTTCCTAGTGAGGTACTTCATGACTGTTCCATCAAAAGTATGAAAAGAATGTTTTATTATCTTATATGACATGAATATAAACACACTTTCATAACACCTTAAATCCTTGAAGATTACTATACACGCTTACATTGTTTCTTTGAAAAAAATTAAATTGTATAGAATTTTAAGATAAGAAAATTTTCCCAAAGTAGAAAGGATATTTTCCTTGAGAATTATTTTCAAGTGATCTTTTTCCATCTATGATAATATTATTTGATGAAAATTATTCTTTACTTGTAATATTTTTCAAGGATATTGTCTCTACTATTTATATAGTTGTTTTATGTTTTTTATGGAATTATATTTATGAAATCCATTTCTATTCCATAAGTTAGGTTATGAATGAATAATGTTTATGAACCTCATTATATTCTATGGGTTCTGATATGATAAATGATTTATTTTTTTATGACACAAATATGTACAGTTTTTTTATGTGAAGGGTGGGACCTATATCTCAATTCAATTCATTGCATAATGATTTATATCTCAAGAGAGAGATAAGACTATAATAATAAGTAAAAACAATTCATTAATATAAGGTTGGAATAAGGAGTGATTCCATTTTATTAATAGACTTTGTCCACTATGATGGTCTACGCAGTGATCCTTGACTAATATGTAAAATAATTTTATATTCTTATGTTTATTCCACAATTTCATTTATTATATTATTTTTTTATGTAATATGTTCTTTGATTCTTTATGAACTTCTATAATTTATCCCATGACATGGTTCAAGATCTTTTATATACAAGATATAATTTTCAATTATTTTGTTTATGTTATTATATCTTATGGTTATGATATGATTGATATCTCTCTTATTTACCCTTAATTAGAATCTAATCCCACCTTTTATTATGTTATTTTTTCCTAGGATATGAAGAAATTAATTAAGTAAGATTTTTTAAAGAGGGTTCTAGTTATGAAGTAATATGTGGGAGATGATATAGATCTTTTTGGAATTGGTTTTTTATGATTCCATGTTTCTAATGACACTAATATTATACGGGTATGGCATGGTTTTTTGTGCTATGTAATATATATTATTCTATTTAGATGTAATATCTATGTATTACAAGTGTGGTTCATTATACAATATTCCCAAAGATAAGTTATGTAGGAGACCGACTCCTTCTTAATACATAGATTTGATGTTTACCGAATGGAATTATTTTTTTAAAAACAAATCATGTTGAATGACTTAATTTAAGGGATTCTATATATTAGACATCATGTTCCCAAAATCCTCTTCCTCTAGAAATTCATGGAACTAGGTTTATTTATAATCATAGTCCAACGATTGGGAACCTGTAAAATTTATGGATTTTGGCCACTATAACATCCATGAATATAATAATAAGCCACCTCTCCACCACAATTGATAAGGTCTGTACATAATATTTTTGATACCATAATAAAACCCCTACATAAAGATACAAATGTTTCTGGAATCAAAAAAGATTTAATTTACCGTAAGAAAACCCAACCTCTATAAAAATGATGATAAAATCACATAATCTGAATCTGTCCACAAAAGGGTCACTATATTACTATAATAAATAAAAATGATTACCATAAGAGATCAATGTTGGACCAATAAAAATAATGCTTCACCTTAAAAGTTGTGTGTCAGTGATTCACATAAATTCCATGAGTTTGGTACATTTCATGATAATTTGTGATTTTATAATGACAACCATACTTTATATATTTTATATGGCACATATTGATTAAGTTGTGATTGAATATTATTGAAAATGTTCTTATAACCTTTCTAAGAATTAATGTATGTGAATTATCATTATTATTTAAATTTTTTAATTGGTTTTATTGTAAATTATCCTAAGGAAAAATTATCATTTTATTTTGTTCTTGTTGATTATGTCTTTACTTATTATTATTATATTTATGGAATATTCAGGTTTTATTAGTTTAATTATAACAACCCATGATTTTAGTTTGTATTTACCTTTAAATAAATTATGTGTGTTTGATATCTTGTCATACACCCAACATGTAACTAAAATTAATAATTTCTTATTTCATTATAATGGAATATTGTGGTACAATATGAAATACTTAATGATATGAATAAAAGAAACATAAATAGTAAAATTAATAAAATAATGAATCCACAAGTAAATTATTATAATATAAGTTTTAAATTATAATAACCATGATCTATCAATAAGATCATACCACCAATGATAACTATTACAATAATATAACATATTAAAATTTTGATAATTATATTGACAAAAAAATAGTGAATAAGATGAATGATTTTTGAGAGATATGTAATAATATCATAATCTAAAATAACCATTATATATATGTTTATTGGTTATATGGTCATTAGATGTATATCCCATAAATATATAGTCATTGGATATATTTTTATCCACAATTTATATTTAATTTGTTTCATTGTTAGTAAAAATTAAAAATAATATAATTTGAATATTATTAAGGAGTAGAATAAAAAGGTATTAATATAATAATATGTGCTATTATAAAAATATGAATTCATTATGTATTATTATTATTATTATTATTAAATAATTATCTTTAATTAAATATTATAATTTCAAATTATTTGTAAAATTGAATAATTAAAGATAAATAATTAATGGGATGTGATAAAATTCATTTAATGTTTAAAAATGGATATATTTCAATGAATTTCTTTGAAGTGTTGTTTATTTTAATAATAAATAAATTAAATTGATCACTTATAAAGGATTATTCTAAAAAATGTAAATTTTCAATGTGTACAAAAATATATTAACACTTATTTAATTAGAAATTCACATGAAATAAGATTTAGAAATCCTAATGTCTAAGAAAGTCATTTTCAATAAAAATAGTTATTTTATATATTTTATATTTTAATATAAATGAGAAATTTATTATATTTAATTATGTTAAATGTAGTAAAAATATGGAATTAGTATGTGGAAATTAGATAATAGGGAAAAATTCATTTTTTGGACAATAAATAATTTATCTAAGATAAAATTGAGTCACTACAATAAAGGTCAAATGAGGTACAGTGGTTGAATATAATGATAAAGCATAAAATATACATAATCATCTATATAAATTTTATAGATGAGGTTATTAATTTTCCATTTCCATTTTTTTCTATTAGATATACTTTCTATGTGAAATAAAAACCTTATACCTTAGGAAATGAGTCTTTGTGGAAATAGTAGTCAATACTAACATATAAAAGTACCCCTCATATACCCACTCACAAAATATTATATTAATTATAATATCTCTATAATCGCTTCCATATTCACTCTCCTAAAACATGAGTATATTTTTGGTAGCCTCTGGTGCCAAGGTGGTTTCCTAAATCATTTATTCTGAAGAAACCCATTTCAAGATATCCGTTTGTCTAAATATGTAGTTCTTCACCATATTTTTAAGTTACCTTATAATATCAGAAAGTTTTAAATATTATTATCTAACATAATAATTTTATATAAATATCATTATGTTTTTTAAATTATATTACCATAATATAACTCAATAATCTTACTCATTTAGAAGTATAACATGTTCTTTTTTGGGTCTGTTCGAGTGCTTACATGAACAATGTATACCAGCACCATTATTTTTATTTTTTATGAGTATCAAGATAATAATAGTTTAAATATATTATATTAAAAATTTATATTTATTATTAATATTTTTATGGAAGGATGATACTAGAATTAATTTTCCTTACATTGTAACTTGTTGTTATCGGTATATTACCCAAAAATTCTCATCTTGTATTATATTCCCATTAACCATATCCCTATCTTCCATTAAAATAACATGGGACTAAATAAATAATTTAAAACCAATTAATAGACTACCTTTACTAATCTATTAATGATGAACATTTTATAAAAAACTAGGATCAACATCTCCATTATGAAAATTGTATTTAACAATCAAAATTATTAACATCTAATGTGGAAAATAAATAATCAGTTACTAATATATGTGTAATAAATGATTATACTAGATTGTTATAAAAGTTCAAATATATTAATAAGTTTATAAAATAAGTGATTAATATGTTTATCTTTATTATAAATAATTTTAAATCACTTTCATGGAAGTTAAAAGTAAAAGTAAGTATTTACCATTACAAATTTACTTTATTGAGATATGTTCCATATTCACTAACTATTTTATTTTATGTAGTCTAAATACTACCCTTTGAATTTATTTTATTATTACTTTCATCTTATTTAATTGATCTATATAACCATCTCATGTTTTCGATTTTAAAATATTTTCCATAATGGTTTATCTTCTAATCTCACTTCAAAGTCAAAATAATCTATATATAAATTACTATTTAAAGAAATTATATGTAATTTATTTCTAAAACACAATTTTTTTATTCAACTATGGTTATTTTGAGTGTTTATATGTCCCCTTACTATTTCACCTCCATTTAGTTTATAATTAAACAAAAAGGATGCTTGTAATTTAAGAAACCCATATATCTTCTTTTTGATTGTGAATCTTCCCCCTCCATATAATTTTTTTTCACATGTTATTAGGTATTCCCATATCCCTATGTCTATTATTTCATAAGGCCATTTTATATTTAACTATAATTTATTTAAAAATGTATAAAAGTATTATTTTTTATGTTTTTCCATACATTAACTTTCTTCTATCATTTTCTTATATTTTTTTATGAATATCCATTTTATATTTTAATTATTATTTAAAGTAATTTTTTTCACTTTCATACTATTTTAATAAAAGTATTATTTTATAAATTGTTTTCTTTTTAAAATAGAAGTTTAAAAAATTTTAAGGATATTTTTTCTTACCTTCCAAATAATTTTCTAATGTTCGTACAAACTATTTTTCATCTATGTCACGTTTCTCATACTTCATCAAGGATATTCTCTAATTATTTTATTTAGATCAATTCTATGGGTATATTATGATATGATGTTATGGAAATTTTCTGGAAACCTTTTTATTTATTTTGATCCACTTAATATTTTATGGAGTTGTGATTGTTTTTATGTTCAAGGGGCACACATATGTAATGTGTTTCATTATTTTATGGGTGGTCTCAATTAACTTTTTTTATGGGAATGGTGTGTGTACCCATCCCAATATGTTATATGACTTTTTCCACTATGTTATGATAGTCTTGGACGTGATCCATGATATGGGAAATTATTTTATATGCATATGTTTGTTCCATATTTTATATTATTCCCAAGACTTGTGTAATATTTCCATTTTATTATGATAGTTTTCACATGATTTTACATTCATATGTCTCATTTCACATATCATTTCAAAATCCCTATTTCACGATTCATGATATATAATACTTATTTTATTGGGTATTATTTTCTTATTTTATTTTCATGTATCTTGATTATGTTCTTATTCCCATATGTTAATCTTATTCTCACTTATGATCTTCTATTAAAATATATTATGTTCACCTATTTCTAAGTGATTGAGCTCACCCTTTCTTATATTTTCACTCCCCAAGAAATGACAGATAGGATTAATTATGATATTTCAAAATGGTTATAATGTGTGAATATTATTTAAGGGACACATTGATGAATGTTTGTATAATTAGTTTTTTATATATCTAATCTCCAAAAAAACTAAACTTATAGTATTCAAAGATTTATTTATTGTGAGATATAAAAAATATTAATGTAAAATGGTAGTATATATATATATATGTTATGCATGGTTTCTATAATTTTGTATTATATTGGGGTTTAGTGAAAAATTTGGATTTTTTTATTATGAAGAAGGGAATAAAATGAAAATTAGATGATATTGAAAAAGAAAGTGTAATAGGATAAACGATGAGTGTTATAATATGAACAGAATATGTTTTAGGTTAAAATGAAGAAGTTATAAAAAGTGGAATCTTTGGAATGATTTACATTAACATGTGATTTTTTATTATGGATATAATTATTTAATACCCACAGTAACATTTTGGTTTAAGTTATTTTATAAAACTAGTAGGGACCGAGTAACCAATGATTATGGTGGATAATGGAATTAATCTTCCAACGAGAAACCAAATGATATTACAGATAGAGTGTAAATATTATGCCTCTAATCACTTAAACCTTTCATGTTAGGATTAATAACATGATCCATGTCAAACAAAAAACACACAAATGAAATAACAACTCTCCATTGAAATAATAAAATGGAAAATTATACCCACATTTTGTGTGTCTTATAATCCAATAATTTATGTGAAATATAGGGGGATATAGAAAAGATATTTTCCTTTAATTGTTTCTAAGAGTTTTTAAACTATCTTTTAGTTTTTTATCATTTTTATGAAGTTGATTAGTGGTAGAATCTAATTAATATTATATTGAAGGAGGAAAAAATAAACTCTCTAAAATTAGAGTTGTTTATGAAGATATTTTTTCAATTAATATATTCTCAATACTATATTCACTAAAATTTAAATAAAATTCATTATGATGAAGAAAAATTAGGATCAATACATTGTTACCAACAAAGATAAATTAAAGAGACTTCTATAGTATTCCCTTGTTTATATAATTTACATTGAAATAAAAAATCATTATTTATTTAGTGCCTTAAAAAGAATCATTTCAAAGGTGTTTCCTATAAGGTACTTTGGATTTGATGAATAAATTTTTTAATGAACTCTGAAGGCAGACATGGACACTCATTATTCTATAGGTTTTAGGAATAAGAAAGGGAAAAATGGTGTTTCATGGAAACTCAAAAGATAAAACCCATGGACCAAATTAAACTCATATGAAAAGAAGTTGAAAATATGTGAAGAAATATAATGGTAATTTTCTCAAAGGAGAAAGGATGTTTTTAAATTCAGTAGAGAATTTCTTCAAGATCATGAATTCTAAATAAATATTAAGATTCCAACCAATGAAACTGATTAAAATAATGATCAACCTAATGCACCACCCAAAATTCAATTATTTTACTATAATTAGTATAAAAATTATTCCAAATAGTTCATTAATAAATGGATTAATGATAAAAATATATGTTAGAAACCTCTATATCCATGGGATAATTGGAAATATTTTTCAACTACATCTAATGAAGTGGGTCATGAAAAACAATGTAGTGAAAGGCACACTCATGATCCACTCAAGAACATTAAATGTATTATTTATTCATACTTCCACCAACTCCTTTGGTTATACTATAGATTTAAATGTATAATTGACCTTTAAATAAATACTTTTTGGAATATATTTTTTTAGTCAAAGAAAAATATTAAATTTAAATGTGAAATTTTTTTTATGACAAACTAAGATGAACATTATGTGAAAAATCATTAATAAGAGTAAAAGAAGTGAAAAACCTCAAGTATATAAAGTTATAATAACAAATTAAAAGTAATAATTATAAAAAATTATTATAAATCCTAAAATTTTACTAATGATTTTAAAGAATGATTTTCAACGTTATAATATATTTTTTTAATGAAATTGACTAGCTGGGAAAATAATAAATAATGTTATCTGATTGAAATCATTTAATATTAAAGTAAAAATTTTCAATGAACTATTTTTAAAGTATTTTATATTTTTGCTTAATAAATTAAATTTATAATTTTTTAAAGATAATCCTAATAAAATTTAATATTTTAAATACATAAACTATTAGATTAATAATAAATTAATTAAAAAAGAATATGAAATAACATTTTGAACACTTAATTACTAAAAGAGTCGTTTTTCTATAAAATTACTTTTCCTTTGTATTTTGTATTTTTTAAGATAAATTTATGAATTTATAAATTTTATTTTTAATTAAATAAACATAATTTTTGGATTTATTATTAAAAAAATATATAATAATTTTTATACTTTTTCTAAAATGTTTGTTTTTTGATTGAATAGTGAAAATAAAATTTCTATAAATATTTTCAATTTTATAATGACGTCCTGATATAATAATAGCTTGAAAGTTTTTGAAACACGTTTTCATACAATATATATTTAATAAGACACTTAAATAATTTAAATAATATTATTTCCAACAGAGAAAACAGTGATTTACAATTAATAACATAAGTAATGTTTTATTCTAATTAAAGAACTAACTTTAATCCTTTTCTTTAATTATGTAATTACAAAGTTACATTCTATTTTGGATTATTTTTAATGTGAAAAAATATCCCTAATTTATTAATATAATAAAAAATTTCATGGGAATAAATTATATTAATGATTATTTCCTAAATTCGTATTTATTTATAAAATAGAATTTTCTAAACTTTTTTTCAATCGGATTTTCGTATTTATATAAAAAATGATTTTTATATCCATTAGAGATTAAATCTTGATAGATATATTCTAAATTTTAAATAATCTAATTAAAATTATATAGTAGGTTCATTTTCATTTTTAGTCATAAAATTATGTTGTCATAATAAAATTTATTCACCGCAATACGAGTTAATTGGGGTTAATGGATTAAAACTTTTTAATAAAGTTATAAATATCATAAATTATTGAATAAAATTTTATTTAATGAGTATATTTATACATATATTATCTAAAAATATATTTTTTGCCTCCTTTATTCTCCATGACCTTGAGAAATTCATTTATATTATTTTAATCATAATAGTGTTTATAATGGTACCACACCTATCAGATATAAAAGTCTCCCCTCGCCCACTCACATATCCTCCCACTTTGATAACTCCATATTAACCATTATTTTATAAAATAATTTATCAAAATCATTATACATGACAAATATTTTATATTCTAAAAAAACATAAACCTAAAAAATTATTTAGGATAGATCAAAAAACGTATACATAGAGAATGGGGAAGCAAGAGGACACAGAACTAAGTAGAAGTTTGTTGAAAGTGTTTCATTAAAATTTATTTATTTTAGAGATGTTACAAATTATTAACCTATTTAAATTTTTATGGTATACTTTTTCATCATTAAATTATTGTATCATTATTCACTCTTAATCCATGGTAGTTAAAGTTTAGTTTCAAGTTCTCTCACTCATGAGGTATTGATTCCAATGTTGTAAATGTTGTAATGATTTTATTGATTTGATAAGACATTATTTTTTGGAATATTTTAATGATAATAATTTATATAATTTAACTACATTTATCCTTATTTTAATATTTAATGGAAATACATGTTTTGCTCCAGAATTAGAGAATTTCATGAAAATTTTGTTTCTTCTGTTTTAACATCACCAGATAAATTTTTCCACAACATTTCTTGGGTTATGAATTATATTTTTAAATTTTATAGCCATATTATTGAAAAAAATATATTCATTTTTCATTGAGATATTGAACCATGGATCACATATTTTAAATTATGAAAAATGACATTAATGTTGGGATAGACTGATTCTAGCAAAATGGGCCACACCATGAATATTTTTACATAACTAATTCATTGCATATTTTATGTTTCTAAAAAATTTAGATATTATAAATAAATAAATTTATATAATTTCCTTCAACTGTAGTGACACCTGGTTTACATGATATTCTGGTCAAAAACATGTCTTGATATGGAATAAATTTTTTAGGTAGAGTGGCGCATATAACATTTTTGGAAATTGAAACCCTAACCATCCTACATTATATTAAAATGAAATTGTTATTGATTTTAGGGTTTTTAGAATCTTGGGGAATGTTTATATGTAACCATAATTATATGATATATCACAATCTACTTTGAATAAGTAAGGTTTCGTGACAAGATTTATTCCATGAAAGCACTCCTCTCTCTCTTATACATTGTGTTTCTTATCTTTTTTTCTTGTTAGTTTTATTTTTCTTTAATAATTTTCACTCTTCCTATTTTCATTTTTATTCTTGGTATAAGAATATAAGAGGGTATATGAGATTTGGTTATTCCCTTTCAATCCTTTTATTAAGAAAATTATCTCCACGATGACACTCCTCCCATGAGAGAGTAGTTCTTTTTATTTTAATTATTATTAATACAACCATTAGTATTTGTTTTGAATCCATTTACACACTCTAATTTACGAAATTATGGTTAATTAAATTATTTTTTAATGTTATGATCACTCAAACAATTGACATAGTGATCGTCAGGAAAGGATTGTTTTAATATATAAAGTGGCACTCTAATTTTCAAATATAATCATCTAAGGAACAAATCATATGGTTTTGACCTAATACCAAAACTCAATACATTATCATTTACAAATTACATACTCTGTTAAAATTTTCCACCAAAAATATGTCATTCTTTTTACCACAATCAAAGTAGGGTGTCATGATTGGACATCTCAATGTTTATAGTATTTGTGGTTGTGTTTTATTCTATAGGATTCAGGGTTAAACAATTCTGGGATCTGTCACGACCCATCCTCGGGGCCCGTGCCGTGACTACCCCAAGCCCACCTTCCATAGGCCAGGGGCGGGTGACTAGCACCAAAGGCGTAAATCCCTATACTGGGAAGGCATTGTCTTTAGAAAAGTAACAAACACTATAGAGTACGCAACTGAAGTAAGCACTAAGAAATACTCTATACAAAAGTAAATGCTGAAAGGAAAAGGGGCTGGAAATACAAGCCCAACAGTAAGTACAGTACAATTGAAAAGCTAGTACAACTGCAGTAAAGTAAAATAGCAACCACTGAGTCATCCTTTAGGAATCCCACCTGAATGGTGGGTACAGATGGCCTCCTCAGCATTTTGGGTTCCTCCGTCTCCTCCGAGTACGTCTCGCCAAGTGGTCCACCTCCGGGTACCGTCCAACTCTACAAGACTCTACCTTAATCACAGTTTTCCTTCTTCTACAACCAAAAAAATGTAGTGCGGGCATAGACCGTGTAGGTGTGAGTATACAATACTCATTAGGGACCCTGAGACCCCAAAAGGTCTCCTAGAATCCACGAAGGATGAACCAAAAAAGAAAGATTCAATCACGAAGTATCAACCAACTCTACTTAGGTATATGTCCACACATATACCTATGTTATCAATCACAGTTCGTCTCCAACTCTCGAGCCCAAGCACAACCTAGTCCACACAGGAAGTAAAGTCAATCACATCGATGATAATGAATGAAAGTCAAGACTCAGCTCACACCAGGTATACACAACATAAAGAGAGTAAGAGATGATTAGTTGTATCCACTAAATAATCTATCACTGTTGAACGGCATATACCTGTAGAAACCTAAAATAGCAGTATCTTGTTGTTTTAGAACCCATGGAGGATTTAGTCCAGTCTCGTTGCTATCGAACCCACAGAGGATTCAGTCTAGTCTCATTGTTATCGAACCCACGGAGGATTCAGTCCAGTCTCATTGCTGTCAAACCCATGGAGGATTCTAGTACTGTTGTCATCGCTGCCAAACCCACAGAGGATTCCAGTATAGTTGTTATCGCTATCAAACCCACAGAGGATTCTAGTATAGCTGTCGTCGCTACCAAACCAACAGAGGATTCCATTACAGTTTTTGTCGCAGTTGCAGCCAGCTCTAGGGTTTCCGCACAGAGCACACTTGATTCCGGTAGGGTCTGCTCCTCGATCCAAGGGGTCGATACATCAACTATCATGAATTCCATAGTTGAAGTATCCCAAAGTTTCATCTCGTCAAAATAAACCCAATGCAACAGATGATGCATCAATCAAACTCCCGGTCTTAGAGTTATTGGCTTTTCCTTTCCATGGGCCCAGTTGGAAATACGCTTGTTCTAAACCTGGCCATTTTCCAAAGTCATCCAAAACTCACTCAGAGTATCACAAAAGTACTGCTTCATCGCGAGGGTCCCAGTGCTCTAGACAGCGCACCGATCGGACCTGCGATCTTAAAGTTATTCACGTTTAAGTGAATCGGGCTCGGCCCGTCAAGCCCAATGGGCTGGCAGGTCGGCCAGACTCAACTTGATGGGTCCGACCTGGCTAAGGGGTTGGCCCGGCCCGATCATGCATAGCCTGTCCCGGTGGGACTCAGCCCGGCCCGTGGAAGGCGGCCAGGCCCGCGCAAGGGCACAGCCCGTCCCGGCTGGTGGCGGCTTGGCTAGCTAACCACGGCTCGGCCAGCTGGCTGAGCCGGTACGGGGGGCATGGTCCCCCCTGACTTCCCGAACTGGTGGTGCCGAGCAGTTTCTCCCTCCTATCCAGCCAGCCAAAGCCGGACGGTGTTCCCGGCGCGAGCGGCCCGCCCATGCGGGCCTCTGTTCCCCCAGCGTGGCGTTCGGCGCCGCGGGGTCTTCCTAGCCCTATCGACCACCTGCTGGCCGGTTCATCTGCCGAAGAGGCCCATGGTACGTGGCCCATGGTCCTCTGCAGCAAGGCTCCAAGAGGCGTCATGGTCTTCCTTTCCGGCCGACCACGGCTGGCCGGTTCTTCTACAGCGCGGCGCCCTCATGGCGTCGCGGAACCTTTGGCCTGGCCGGCTTTAGACGGCCGGTTCTTCTTCGGACGAGTGGGCCACGGTTGCAGGTCATGGTCTTTCCCTCTCCACGCGGAACCCGGTGTCACAGTCCTCTTTGGGCCGGCCCGCGGCCTCCATTGTCGTCGCCGCCTTCGATCGTCACTGCCCCTGACTCTCGCCAACTCCGGTCACCGCCACCTCTTCCAACACGGTCTCCATCGTGAATAAAAGAAACTACAGAGGATCGTCGGGCCATGTTCGTTTGGCCCGCTCCCTCTGCGTTAGGCGATAACAATTGGCCATAAACGATCACTTGATTCCATCAACAAAAAGGGTATAATTTATTCAAATTAAATTATATAAACACCCTACCTCATATGTGACGTCGCACATCATCGATCCGTGAAAGAGGAGCATCATGGTAGAACGGTGTCATCCCGTCAATGTTTGAGGTAGAGTCGTTGATTCCATTTACATCGGGGAAAGAAGAAAGGATGAAGTTGCTTCATGTCCTTCGAGTCATGGAGAATTCTTTGTGTTCTTCATCGAAGAAGAATACTTTTCTTTTATTTCTCCAGAGCCTTCTCAAAGAGAATAATTTCCAACCCAAAATGAAACAATAGGCTTCTCATATTAAAATAATATTTCCATGCCTTTCGAATTAATTCAAATGAATCAATCAATTAAGGGTACTCACTTGATTAAATTGAAGAGGTTGGCACATTAATGGGGGGAGGGTGGAATGTGGAGAGGATCCACCAAAATAAATGAGGGGGAGTTTTCAAATAAAATTAAAGGGGGTGTTAAGGGGGATTTTAAGGGATTTGTGGAGTTAGGGAATCATGTGGGCCCCAACACACTTTATCCTCTCATTGGAGGTTATTTGGGTGTGGGACGCACCCCTAACTCCCCCTTTTAGGAAATAACCAACTCATATAAATAAAATTGTGTACAATAATTTTATTTAACTTATTATAAATCCCCAATTAATAACTTCCAACCTGCATAAAACGCAATTGTGGTAAATGTACCCTTAAGTGAATACCGACACTGCGAGTTCATTGGTGTCCTCAGATTTCAATTCCAAGCACCGGTTTAAAAGATAGAAAAACTTGCACGTATATTTACAGAACGTACCCAAAGAAAACTTCAGAAATTGATTCCGGGCACACCAGGCCTCAGAATCAGGCGCCGTTAGAAACTGCGGACTCATAAAATATCAAAGAATTGAGATGAAAAATTCCCTTGAAATTTATGAGTCTTTATATTAATCCCACCTCAGGGCTTTACGTCCTCGAAAAGCTACAACACGCACTAGGGAAACAAATGGGGGTACAGAAAATGTAGCTGAGCCTCCCACTCCCATGTGCTCTTTTGGAGGTTCTCATGATACCATCGAACGCTCACCAGAGGAATCGACCATCCACGTATGACCTGCTCATGTCGATCCTCGATCTATACCGGGACCTCTGAGAATGTCCCCTCATTATCTATGTTCAGCTCTCCATGGTTGATGATGTGGGACGGGTCATGCACGTATCCTCTCAGCTGAGATACATGGAAGACGTCATGCACCTGATGCAACTGAGGTGAAAGGTTCAGGCAGTAAGATACCTCGCCTACCCTGCTGAGGACCTGGAATGGTCTTATGAAACATTGAGATAACTTTTCGTCCCAACCAATTCTTCATAGACTTGGTTGAGGTGAGACCCATTAGAAGACGTAGTCGCCATCATTGAACTCCAGTGGTCTCCATCTCCTATCATCAAAGGACTTCTGTCTGCTCTGTGCAATCTTCATCTTCTCCTAGATGATCTGCACCGTCTCCGTCGTAGCCTGAACAATCTCTAGTTCTACAAGTGCTGACTCCCCAGGGTCAGTCCAACATAGAGTTGATCTGTAATTTTGGTCGTACAGTGCCTCGTAAGGGGCCATCCCGATGGTGGAGTGGTAGTTGTTGCTGTACGCAAACTCCACAAAAGGTAGGTGATCCTCCCATTTGTGACTAAAGTCGAGGACACATGCATGGAGCATGTCCTCGAGATTCTGAATGGTCCTCTCAGTCTGGCCATCCGTCTGAGGATGGAAGGTGGTGCTCAAACGAAGATACATCCCAAAAGCCTCATGTAATCCCTTCCATAGACCAGAAGTGAATCGAGCATCTCGATCGGAAACAATAGTCGATGGCACATCATGAAGCCATACAATCTCTTGAATGTAGAGTCATCCCAAGCTCTCTACTGAGACCTGTTCTCTGATCAGTAGGAAGTGGGCCAACATGGTGATTCAGTCGACGATCACCCAAATATGGTCATGTCCCATGGACGTATGTGGAAGCCCCATCACAAAATCCACATATATCCCATCCTGATTCCACTCTGGGCCTATAAGGGTTGTACCAAGCCTTTTGGTACCTAGTTCTCTACTTTTACTTGCTGACAAGTGAGGCATCGTGTAACGAACTCTGCTACAGCCTTCTTCATACCCGGCCACCAATGTTATCGTCTGAGGTCCTAGTATATGTTCGCCACTCCTGGATGTACCGCTAGAGAGGAAGTGTGGAACTCCCTCAGTACCTCCTCCTGTAATGCAACTGGTACCATGGTACGTCCCCTGAAGAGAAATATGTTCTCCCCTCCTTTAGAAAATCAATCAGCTGCCTGCCCTGTGGATATCTGAGCACGTCACATCTCACAGTCAATGTCCCCACGCTGATCCTCCCAGACTTGCTGAAGAAGTGAAGGAGTGACTGTGAGAGACTAAAGAAAGGTTTCTCCATCTCTATCCACAAAGGATATCTACAATGCGGCCAGCTGCTCGGTCGCCTCTCCTATCAGCTGAATGCCTGTTCTTCTGCTGAGAGCATCTTCTACAATGTTCCCCTTCCCAGGAGTATAGATTATCTCGAAGTCATAGTCCTGGAGGAACTCGATACAAAGTCACCGTCTTAGGTTCAGGTCCTTCTACAAGAAGACACACCTAAGACTTTTGAGATTAGAGTAAACCGTAAACCATTCTCTCAACAAACTATATGTGTGACTAGCCATTTGTAAAGAACTCGAATACACCCTTTTTCACTTAGGTCCTACATGAGCTGCTAAGATTTCTCCCTTGTCAATAAGATAAATCTGGTCTCATCCCCTGGATGAACCACGTTATTTTCCTAATACAGTCAATCCTGACATGAACGGTACAATTTCATACCATGGATGACTTCGTAAGGCCTAGACACTACTACCAAGAGATCCAACCGTTACTCTCACCTCCAAGGGTTGAGTCACACTATCGGCAGCAGTGTGTTGTCACTGGGTCTCCTCTAGTAGGAATCTTGAAAGTGAGGGTCAAGTCAATGGTTTTAATAGGAACCTCTCAGTATCAACCACATAAAAAGGACAGGGAAGCAAACGTCATAAGAACAAGTGTCTTTTATTACTATAGTTCAAAGTAAAAAAGACACAAAGCATCCACAAACAATGACATCAACAAAGATAGAAGCATCATAAACAAAGGCCTCCATGTCCAGATATAGCCCACTCCTGTCCACTTGCTGCTCGAACAGCTCCTCTTCCACATCCGCCTACTCCCAGAGGACCTCCATGGTCGAACCTCTAACTCTACCTGGAAGGTCCTTCTATTACAAGCTACTCATCTACAGGACGGGTCGGGCATTCTCGATCCAAGTGACCATGCTCGCTGCATGCATAGCACTGCCTGATCCTTGTATGGCCGGCTCTAATTCGTGTTCCACGCACAACCATACATGTATCATGGGGTCGGCCACCTGTTGGCCTAGTCCCTTGGAATTCTGTGTCATCTGTCTACTGCCGGCTGTAGAATACTCTGCTACGGTCGGAAAGCCTGATGGATAGAGCAGTAGCTCCTAAGCTCGCACAGAGCGTAGAGTCGCTGGTACAAACTCCACCATGAAAAGACCCTCGAAGTCTCCCCCGGTGAGAGTCACCTCATCAAAAAATTGGTGCATCAGACTCCACCACCTCTCAGCTTATCCCTGGATAAGACTAACCGCTAGGTACACCATCAAGTTGGAAGGTGTCCCAACTGTGTGGAAAACTTGTGCTACAACCTCCAGCCAGCACCCGGCTGTCTGAAAACTTTTCTCGCCTCGAAACTTCAGAGGCCTCTGTCACTGGAAATCATGCAACGCACTCAGGCAGCATGAACTCTTTGCTGCTCGAGCTGATGGTATCAGTGTTCTAGTGGGTAGAGGTGATGCTGGTACCTCCGCTATGATAGGGTCTTGCACAGAGGCCTCATCTCTCGGTGATCTACCATCTCGTACGTAACTCGGAACCCTAGATGGCTGTCTTCGTGGGGCCATCCTAAAAAAAATAGGTGTGCCACGGTCAAAATAGCATAACTAGTGAGCTGACTCATAGTAATCACAAAGAAAACTTTTGAAACACACATGCAATCAGTGTTTTCATGCACTGAGTCGGAAATCATAGGCCAGGGTCCTGGTGTATAGATACATCAGTCGCCACACCAAAACTAGACTCCTTGGACTGAAAACCACACTCAATACACTTAACACTATTTCTTCATAGAAAGGAATGATCAGAGTCTTGAGTTCTATGGTAGAAACTCCCTTTGATTCCGATTTGTCACGACCCATCCTTGGGGCCCATGTCGTGACTACCCCAATCCTGCCTTCCATAGGCGATGGGCTGGTGACTAGCGCCAAAGACGTAAATCCCTATACTAGGAATGCATTTCATTTAGAAAAGTAACAAACACAATAGAGTACGCAACTGAAGTAAGCACTAAGACAAACTGTATACAAAAGTAAATACTGAATGGAGAAGCTGCTAGAAATACAATTCCAATAGTAAGTACAGTACAACTGAAAAGCTAGTACAACTGCAGTAAAGTAAAATAGTAACCATTGAGTCTTCCTTCGAGAATCCCACCTGAAGGGTGGGTACAGATGGCCTCCTCAGTATTTTGGGTTCCTCGGTCTGCTTTGAGTACGTCTCGCCAAGTGGTCTACCTCCGGGTATCATCTAGCTCTACAAGACTCTACCTAGATTAGTGTTGTCCTTTATCTACATCCAACACAACGTAGTGTGGGCATAGCCCATGCAGGGGTGAGTATACAATACTCAGTAGAGACCCCGAGACCCCCGAAAGTCTCCCATAATCCACAAAAGATAAACCACAAAATAAAGATACAGTCACAAAGTATCAACCAACTATACTTATGTATATGCCCATACATATACCTAAGTTATCAATCATAGTTCGGCTCCAACTCTCGAGCCCAAGAACAACCTAGTCCACACAGGAATTTAGTCAATCACATCGATGATAATGATTGAAAGTCAAGACTCAGCTCACACCAGGTATACACAACTTAAAGAGAGTAAGAGATGATTAGTTGTAGCCATTAAATCATCTATCATTGTCGAATGGTAGATACCCATAGAAACCTAAAATAGTAGTATCTCGTTGCTGTCGAACCCAAGGAGGATTTAGTCCAGTCTTGTTGTTGTCGAACCCATGGAGGATTCATCCAATTCTCGTAGCTGTCGAACCCACGTAAGATTCAGTTCAGTCTCGTTCCTGTCGAACCCACGGAGGATTCAGTCTAGTCCCATTGCTGTCGAACCCACGGAGGATTCCAATACTATTTTTGTCACTGCCGAACCCACAGAGGATTCCAGTACAGTTGTCTTCACTGCCAAACCCACAGAGGATTCTAGTACAGTTGTTGTCGCTTCTGAACCCACGGCGGATTCCAGTACAGTTGTCGTCGCAGTCGTAGCCAGCTCTAGGGTTTCCGCACACAGCACACTCGATTCCAGGAGGGTCCGATCCTTGAGCCAAGGGGTCGATACATAAACTATAACAAATTCCAGAGTTGAAGTATCCCAAAATTCCTTCTTTTCAAAAGAAACCCAACGTGACAGATGGTGCGCCAATCGAACGCCCGATCTGAGAGTTAATGGATTTTCCGTTCCAGGGGCCCGGTTGGAAATACACTCGTTCCAAACCCAACAGTTTTCTAAAGTCATCCAAAACTCACATGAGTATCACAAAAAGACCGCTTCATCAGGAGGGTTCCAGTGTTCTAGACAGCGTGCCGATCGGACGTGTGGTCTTAAAGTTATTCGTGTTTAAGTGAATCGGGTCCGACCCGTCAAGCCCAGTGGGCTGGCGGGTCGGCCCGACCTGACTCGGCGGGTCCAACCTGGCTAAGGGGTCGGCCCGGTCTGATAATGTGCGGCCCGGCCCAGTAGGACTCCGCCCAGCCTGTGGCAAGAGGCCCGGCATGCGCAAGGGTGCGGCCTGGCACAGTGGGCTGCGGCCTACGGCTGGCCACGGCTCGGCCAGCTGGTCGAACCGTTGCGGAGGGCGTGCCCCCCCCCCCCCGACTTCCTGAACCAGTAGCGCTGAGCGGCGCTTCCCTCCTATCGGGCTGGCTGAAGCCAGCCTATCTTCCTAGCATGAGCGGCTCGCCCTTGGGGGCCGTTGTTCCCCCAGTGTGGTACCCCGCACCGTGGGGTCTTCCCAGCCTAGCTGGCCACCTGTCGGCCGGTTCATCCGCTGAATTAGCCCACAGAACATGAGTCACGGTTCTCCACAGCGTGGATCCAAGAGGCGTTGTGGTCTTCCTGTCCGGTCGGCCATGTCCGGACGGTTCTCCTACAGCGCAGCACCCTTGTGGCATCGCGGATCCTTTGGCCCGGCTGGCTTTAGCCGGCCGGTTCTTCTTCGGCTGAGTGGCCTGCGGTTGAGAGTCGTTCTCTTTCCCTCTCTGTGTGTCACCCAGTGTCATGATCCTTTTTGGGCCGGCGCGTGGCCACTGTTGCCGCCGCCGCATTCGGTCATCATCGTCCCCGACCGTCGCCAACTCCTGTTGTTGCCACCTCTTCTAACACGGTCTCTATCGTGAATAAAAGAAACTATAGAGGGTCGTTGGTCTGTGTTCGTTTGGCTCGTGCCCTCCACGTTAGGTGATATCATTTGGCCATAAATGATCAGTTGATTCAATCAACAACAAGGGTATAATTTATTCAAATTAAATTATACAAAAAACCCTACCTCTTAAGTGACGTTGCACGTCGTTGAGCCACGAAAGACGAGCGTCGCGGTAGAACGGTGTCGTCCCATCAATGTTGGAGATAGATCCGTTGATTCCATTGAAATCGGGGATAGAAGAAAGGATTAAGTTGCTTCATGTCCTTCGAGTTGTGGAGCGTTCTTTGTGTTCTTTGTCAAAGAAGAACACTTTTCTTTTATTTCTCCAAAGCCTTCTCAAAGGGAATAATTGCCAACCCAAAATGAAACAATGGGCTTCTCATATTAAAATAATATTTCCAAGACTTTCGAATTAATTCAAATGAATCAATTAATTAAGGGTTCTCACTTAATTAAATTGATGAGGTTGGCACATTAATGAGGGGATGGCGGAATGTGGAGAGGCTCCACCAAAATAAATTAGGGGGAGTTGTCAAATAAAATTAACGATGGGTGTTAATGGGGAGTTTAAGGGAGTTGAAGATTTAGGGCCTCGTGTGGGACCCACCACACTTTATCCTCTCATGGGAGGTAATTTAGGTGTGGGGCCCACCCCTAACTCCCCCTTGTAGGATATAACAAACTCATATAAATAAAATTGTGTGCAACAAATTTATTTAACTTATTATAAATTCCCAATTAGTAACTTCCAACCCGCATAAAACGAAACTGCAGTAAAGGTCCCCTTAAGCGAATACCGGTGCTGTGAGTTCATCGGTGTCCTCAGATTTTAATTCCAAGAACTGGTTCAAAATATAGAAAATCCCGCACATATTTTTACTGACTGTAACTGAAAAAAACTTCATAAATTGATTCTGGGCACACCGGGCCTCAGAATCAGGCGCCGTTAGAAACTATGAACTCGTAAAATTCCAAAGAATTAAGAAAAAAATTTCCTTGAAATTTCCAGGTCTATACAGTATCAATATTGAATTACTTTATTATAAATTGATAATTATTAATAAAAAATTAATGGGTATGTTAGATCAACCACAATCACTCATTTTTGTGTTTTTATTGTAGGTGTTTTTTTATTTCATTTTGTTTGGAAATCACTAAACAAAAACCCACTCTTTTGTAGTAGTTTATTATCTATTTTTTTAGTTTCTTAATTTCTATTAGGGTATTTTTAATTAAATCTCTTCTTAATAGAATGACCTCTATCTTCCAATGTGTTTTTACTAGTAAAATAACAAATATTTTTGAGTGTGTGCATGACAATTCTCATGAAATTGGCGTTTTTGTCAGAAAGGAAATTGTTTTATTCAACCCATTTTAGTATGTGATTTGACCATAATTTTCATTTTCAAAATATTAATATAATGTAATAAATTTTTGATGAACTACATTGAGATAAATTTTTTTAATTTTTTCAAAATAATTAAATGGGGTTATACAAGTCTACTTGTAGAGGAGATGTGTTTAATGATTTCACTAGAAACATCAAATAAGATCTTGTGTACTAATATCGTGAAACCTTGGATAATTAACATAGTTTATTATAAAAAAATCATGAATTCCATCAACATGAGTCTACTAATCAAAAAGAGTTACTTAGATTTAATAAAGACATTACGGATGTCATAGCAATTCTGAAAAATATGTATCTATCTCAACTCTCATACATTCTCCCAATGGCCCCCCAAGAAGAACATGAACATGATTATGATAAACCAAAGGTATTTGACATATATTTGGATTCACATGTTTTATATTCTAAATTTTTATTAATGAAAATTCATTATCATTCATTATATTTTGAAGAATAATCACCAATCTTTTATCTAGAGAGTATTAAAGATAAGGATCTAGTATCCATAAAAAAGGAAAATATGGTGTTTTAATTTGATAATGAAGAAGTTATAAGGTTTTCAAGCTAATTTATAAAATAATAATAGTACAGGGGATCATAGATATTTTAATTCTTCCTATTTTAAAATTTATCAAATGGAATTGTTAAATGATTTTCCCTATTATTTTTATATAAAATTATTCTTTTTTAAATCATCCTAGAATGTTTTTTAAAGAAACCATATAAGTAGTGGTTTTTAAAGGGGGAAAAAGAGTTCAAGAAGCAAAAAATGATGTAATTTCCACCTCTAAATATAAATGAACATCTACTGGATGTAGACATCATAAAATTGGATTAGTAGAACACCAAAATTTTCCCCTCCCCTCAATGATTTCTTCATTCAATTTGAAATTATAAGTGTGGAATAAATTTTATTTCTTCAGGGGGTATCGATTCTTGGTACCCACATGTGGATATACGGATAAATAAAATGTTGTGTTTTCTTCCACAAAAACATAATTAACCTAAAAATCTGGGATGGCCACCTTTAACTGCCTGGATGATTGTAGTATAAAAACAACACTTATTTAGGTATAACCAAAGTTTATAGATAACTTTTCACATTTAATTCATGATTTTATTTTTAGTTATTAAATTATTTTATTTTATGGGGGGTAAAATGTTGTAATTATGATATTAACTCAAAGACACCAAATAAAAAAACAATAGGTTATATCTATAATTATTTTTAAATTAATTAATTGTACTTTATTCTTATTATTTATTTCATATGGGAGGTTTTATTTACTTTTGGGTGATAAATTTGGTATCTTCATTCATATTTTTCTTTTTTCTTTTTTTCTTCTTTAAATTTTTGTTTTTTTCAAAAGACAAAAAAATAAAAAAAATCACATCATGTGATCATTACTTCCATCAAAATGATTGAGAATGAATTTTTGATTTATTTCAAACTCATGGGAAGAATCTTAATCTTTGGGAATATTACATCATTAGTGGTCAGTTTAAGTGAAAATGGAATTTGTTCAATGATTTATTTTTTATTTATGAAGACTTCATTATTTTGACATCATTTATTTTGGGAATCTTGTTGGAAAATATTAACATTTAATTTCTCCACACACTTCATTCCCAATCAATACTTGTGTGTTTTTATTTCCCAATTGAAGGTATGTCCATGTTAAGTAATCTTTTTCCACATATAACATCGTATTTCCATACATTCATGTCTCTTTCAATAAATTCCTATATTATACCAAATTGACTGATGTGTTTCTTCTTGATATTTGACAATTTTATACCCATAAAAAATAAGAAATCAAAAAAATTATTATACATTAAAAAGAGGAGTGATAAAATGTACAAAATCTCGTTTTGGTCTAGAGATTAATGTGATACTTCTTGAAATGTTTAGATGAGTGGGTTTAGGAATTTAATTAAAAATAATGTTGAATTAGTTTGGTGTAATAGAATTAGGTTAGAAGAAAATTTTTAATTGACAAAAAAATATAAGATAAAGGGTTGAGAGGTAAACTTGAAACGATTAGAAAACACACACACATGGGTAATTTTAAGAAAAGTTAACTCATAACATTTTTTCACAAGACTTCTATCTTTTATCTCATTGGATTTTGTTTTGATACAATTTTTTAGGCATTTAATTCTTGATTTTTTTTATATTGAGTTAATTTTTGAGATTCTTTATATACTCATATTATCATCATGGATTGTAATATTTCAACTTGCACCACTTTTAGGATTGCATGACATGGGGTTTTACCTAGGATATCAAAAGTATGTGTGTGGGAGAGTATATATGTATTTTATGAATATTTTATTGATAATAATTTATTTAATTTTTGAAATAAAGTGTTTTATTTAATTATTTAATAAAAATATGTGTTTGGAAATTGAATTTTGAAATTTCATGAAATTAATTTTCTTTCCCACTTTAATGGAACCTTATAAATTTTATAATAAACTTTTTTGTGTTATGAATGTTTATTTTTTGAAATTTTATGTTCATGTTATTAGATAATTCTTCTAAATTTTTTATTAATATCATTAAAATATGGATCTCATATTTAGACGGCACAAAACAAAAATTAATATAGGTCTTGACTGAATTCATTAAAATGCACCCCACAACACTAATATAGAAATAGTTTATTTATTACTACTTAGGTGTTGCTGAAATGTTGAGATATTTAAAAGGAATCAATATGAA
The DNA here is from genome assembly GCA_963277665.1 of Viscum album. Lineage (NCBI taxonomy): Eukaryota > Viridiplantae > Streptophyta > Magnoliopsida > Santalales > Viscaceae > Viscum > Viscum album. The sequence continues at coordinate 1,434,337,523 of OY728132.1, read as the reverse complement.
AAACATTATTCAACTAGATTGATGCTTGTTTTACGTGGTATGGTAGCCTAAAATGCATCTCAACAGGGAGTTACATTTTAAGGAATAATGATGAATGTATCCTTTTTAAATTTAAAACCCTAACCACACCACACTATATTTAAATTATATTTTAACACCTTGGGATGGTTTTAAAAAGATTAGGGAAGGTTTGGCTAAAAGGGTGGTTCTGTGAAACATCACAATCTACTTCGAAGTTGTATGTTTTTCTGTAGAGATCTATTTAAAGTAGGAGATCCTCTCCCTATTATAATTTATTTTATTTTCTTTTATACTTATAAAATATCCTTATATAAAATAAAAAATTCTATTATACAATTTTCCAATATTTATTTTAATTCTTTCATCAGGAATATAAGAGTGGAGATGAGATTGGGTGATTACCTTTCAATACTTTCCTTATGAAAATCATCTCCATGATAAAAATTATAGTTGTAGGAGAGTAGTTATTTTTTTGGTTGAACATATTATTACCTCTTTAATTATTTATTTTGAATCCATGTAGTAATTATAAATCATAATATTATGTTTAATGAAATTATTTTTTAATTTTAAGATCACTCAAATGATTGTCATATTAATCGTGAGGTTGGGATTGTGTGAATAGATAGATAGGCACTTAAACTATCAAATTTAATCAAATTGAAATTAATTCATAGGGTTTGGATCTAATCACAAAACTCAGTACATCCTCATTTATAAAGTGGGGGTGTTGTCCTGGTTTTCCACTATTCATAAGTTAGCTTTTATACCACAATCAAAGTGCATTTTCATGATTGGATGTCTCAATGTTATCTTAGTGTTTGTTATCATGTTTTCTTCTATAGGGTTCAGGGTTAACAAATTAGGGATCCAAAATTAAATTAATTTATTCATAAGGGATAATTATTATTGTATAATTAATTGAATGGTTAGATCAACAATAATCATTCGTATTTGTGTATTTAAAAGTATTTTTTTCTCATTCGTTTAATTTTGTTTATAAATCACTAAAGACCCCCCCCCCTTTTTGTACCATTTTTTACCCCATTTATTTTACTCATAAATCCTATTAAGAGATTTTTAATTTAATTAATCCTTAAGATATTTACCAACATCATCTATCATGATACACATAATAAAATCAAAAATATTTTTGAGAGTGTGAGAAAAGATACTCACCATGTCTAAATTTCAATTTTATGAGACATGTTTTATTTTTATCTGTTATTTATTTTATATTATGTAATTATTTCCCCATAAATTTATATTGACATATTAATTTGTGCAATGCATGGGTTCTACAAAATATTATCTTGTAAATTATTTCAAATAATTTTGATTCAAAAATTACCAATATTGTATGGGTATTCTCATCTAAATTTTCCCATCATTGAGATATGTTATATATTCAAAAATTTATTTCTTTTTTGTGGTATATATAATAACAATAAATTTAATTCATAATACTTTTCATGATAATAAATTTTGTAGCCTTGACTCCATTAACCTAGAGTTGGTGTTTACTTTATTACATTGGTACAAGATAAATGAGGTTCACCACCAAGGATATATCCATTTAGAATTCTTGGGAAACTATATACATAAAATAATTATATATTACATTTTACAATAAAAACATAGACTAAAATACATTCTTTCATAATTGAAATTAATTCAATGATTCCTTACTCATGTGATGGTGAAAGAAAAACCAATAAATGGGTGACCTAAAATTCATATCACCATTAGAATATAGAGAAATATATCATTAATAATTAATGAATAGTCAATATGAAAGGTTGAATAAAAACACATTCCATTTAATAAATAACTTGAGATTCAAAAAATATCCATGTAAAATATCAACATAACAATCACATGTGTAATAACAACTAAAATATTAATGAAAGAAATCCATAATATCTAATTTCATGATCTTACCATCATGGAATCACACAAAGTCATCATAAACCTTTATATCATAGCCTTGTGAAAATAATTTTTGCATACCATAAGTTCCTTGGGATAATATGTTTCCATTGTATAGGACAGTATAAACAGATAAATAAGATATTTGTTTTATTCCATGATATAAAACATCTATATGAATGGGATAACTATAAACAGTCCTCGCTCATCAGTTATATATTTCAAATTAATTCCATATATATTAAATAAACAATATAATAAATAATAAATTTTATTATAAATAAATAAATATCATGATTGAGTCAATAATATGAAACATCAATATTTCCATAGAAAATGAAATAACTTTATTAATAATCATCCTTCAACTAACACTGTAAGTATCAATATTATATAATATATTCAATATATAATTATTATAAATGATATTAAACATATCCATGATACTAAATATGTATACATGATTGGAAAAAATAATATCCAATGAATAATGAAGAGTGATAGACAACATGAAGAAAGAACATCGATCCTATGTGGGTCAGAATCTATCAGATCCTGTGTGGGTCAGATCCTTTGTGGGTCAGATCTTGTGTGGGTCAAATCCTATGTGGGTTAGTAGAGGTTAGTTTCTTATAAATCATGTGTGGGTCAGAAGTAGTTCTACTTAAAATAATAAGATAATCTAGCCTTATGACTAATCATCTATACTTATGTACTTAATTTAAAACAGATTGTGAGCTAATTCTTTTACCTTTATGGTGTTACCTTTTTGGTACTTTTTTCTTCATGGTGTTACTTGTTTTTTACTTTTATCTTGGTGGTGTTACCTGCTTGGTACTCCTATCTTCGTGGTATTACCTGTGTGGTACTTCTACCTTCATGGTGTTATCTTCGTGGTGTTACCTGTGTGTTACTTCTACATTCATGGTATTGCCATTTTGGTATTATTCCCTCATGTATAAGATGATTATGTCTTGATAACTTAGGTATATGTATGGGAATATACCTAATTAGAGTTGATGTCTATTGCTTCATGGTTTGATATTGAGGTATTGCTTTGTGGTATTTTCTTTTGTGGAACTATAAGAGACATAAAGGGGTCTCGGGGTCCCTACTGAGTATCGTTATACTCACCCCTACACGGGCTTCTCTCGCACCTTGTTGTGTCTTGTGAAGACAAAAGATATTAGTGATTGAGGCTAAGGGAGCCTGGATTGGGTGGTGCTTGGAGGTGGACCATTTAGTGTGACATGATGCAGGGACTACGGATCGTGAGTTGTACCTACCCTTCAGGTAGGATCCTCGGCGGGTGATCCAGGAGAAATTTCTTTCCTTTTCAGTTGTATTATACCTTTCAGTTGTACTTGTACTTTTATAATTGGGTTTGTATTCTGGCCCCTTTACTTCCAATACACTTTTTATTACTACAGCAGTTTACTTAGTGGTTTCTTCTTGTTGTGTTCTTGGACTGTGTATCTTTACAGGTTAAAAGGAAATGCCTTCCCATTTTAGAGATATGCCTTTCGGGTTCTAGTTGCCAGCCCCTGGCCTATGCTAGGTGGGCTTGGGGTTATCATGGCACGGGCTCTGAGGGACGGGTCATGATAATAAAATAAAAATTTTGAGGATGAAATTCCATTATGGGGGAGAATATAACACCAAAATATTTCAAATTTTAATATTATTTTATGTGAATATTATGTTTAATAGATTTTTTCAATCAGAACATTGAATTAAAATATATAGAAACATATTTTATTATAATTTAAGATGAACATCATGTGAATCATCATTAATAAAATAAAAAGAAATATAAAACCTCATTTAAATAAAAATGGAATATCGACTAAAAATTATTTATTATGAAAAAATTTATTCTAACTCTTTATATATTAATATTAATTTTAAAGTATTATTTTATATGTTAAAATTATTTTCAATTGATCGATGTTTTTAATTATATAAAATATAATTAATTTGACATGATTAAAATAATTCAATGTTAAAAATAGTTATTTTTCAAAGTACTATAGAGTGTTGTGCATTTTATCATAGTAAAGTAAAAGGATCATTTTTAAAGGATGATTAAGATTATATGTAATATTTAAAATTTACAAACTAATATATTAATACTCAATTAGTTGAAAATTTATATACACTAAGATTAAGAGTACACAAATTTTAAATGGGTCACTTTTCAATAAAAATATTATTTCTTAATATTTTTTATATCCATTTTAAAAAAAATGTATATTTATGAATATATATTTCTAATTTTATGAAATGGACTTCATTTTTGGACTCATCATGTCAAAATTGTCTTATGGTTATTTTTTAAGATTTTACTAAAATGGTTTATTTTTTTGTGACTAGTGGAAAATATAGTTCTTACAAATACTATCACTTTTATGACATCATCAAGATATATGATTGAGTTGAAATTTTTCAAAAAAAATTAAACCAAAGATATATTTAAAACTTAAATTAAATCATATAAAAATATTATGTTGAATTTTCAAACCAATTGTTGAAATTTTCAAACATAAGTAATGTTTTCTTCTAATAAAAGAACCATTTTTATAATTTTATTTTATTAAGTAATTAAAAAGTTACATCCTGTTTTGGATTGGTTTTAAAGACTCATAAAACTCTTTTATTTATTCGTAAAACAAAAAAAAATTAAGATATTTAATTCTATGCATGATAATGGGTTAAAATCATTCTTATTTTTAAAAGAATGTTTTCTAAAAATGTTTTTTTCATTGCATTTTGTGTATTTATATTAAAAGTAATTTTTAGTACCTATAGAAACCAAATTCTATAAAATGGATTCCAAATTTATAAATATCAAATTAATGTTTTATAATAATATAAATTTTTGTTTTATAAAATTATTTTACTATAGTACAATTTAGTCATCACAGTAAGGGTTAAATGGGTTAGAAAGGATTAAATCTATGAAAAATGGTAAAAAAATGTCACAAAATATAATCTCCAACTTAATTGGATGAGTGTAATTCAAGATATATTATCATAAATTTTAATTGGGGTTTTCATTGTTCTATTTTATCTCTAGAAAGAAAGTTATATCATTTTGATGTTTAGATTATCTACAAGGTACCACTCCTCTCACTAGTAAAAGAATCTCGTCGCCCCTTACTTCTCTACCTAATTTTTGAACTTTTTATTGACCCATATCATCTAAAATTACATATCTACCCCCTTATCCATGACATAAGGATTTTGGTCTCTCCAAAATACCAACCTATGAAGGATTCAGTGGGTATCTAAAATATTATACCTAAGGAAGAGGGAAGTTAAATAGTATCTAACTATGAGGAAGTATGAGGTAATTGTTCCTCATCTCAAACATCCTTCTTTGATATATTTTCCATATTATGAACCTATTTACATTTATATAGTGTATTTATTCTAGATTTGAAATATTATATCTTGATTCACACTTTGTTTATTTTATTTAATGTTAAATTTTGCATTTTCTTTTTATGGTGTTTTAAATAAAATGTTTTAAAAGTTGAAATAATTTATTCATATCAATTTCAATTTCATGGTTCATGTTTCATGTTATGTGAAAATATTTATTTTTATATGGTTTAATTGATATTTTATTAATTTTGTTACATATTTTTTCTTTAAATTTATCAGTTTTGAAGAATCATATATTGTTCAATATTTCAATATATTTTGATTCAATAATTACAAAATTCATAAGGGTTTTCTAAAAAAATTATTCACTGAGATGTGTTCTATATTCACCAATTTTTACATTCTATTGTGTTTATAATTCCAAGAAATGTTATCTATGATACTTTTCCTAAGTATAAAATGGGTTTTAATATCTATCTAAGGTTCTCACTTTCACAAAGGATTTCAATTTAATAGTTGAAATAGATTTTATTTAAAATAATTTATTTAAAAGTATTAAACTATTTTACCTTAATTTATTCCCCACCAAGTTTATGTTCTTCACCTTATTCCAAGAATTTTATTTCCTAATCATAAATTCTTTATTAATTTAATTTACCATAATCATTAACGTTATTTATATATGTTTTAAAAATAATTTACCTAACATTTTCCAAACTTGTCACTATTAACTATGTGGAATCCTCTATGTCATAGTTTTATATAATTTTTAGTTTATTTTTTTATTGTTAGGTTTTAAATGTTATATGGTGTTAGTGGTTGAAAATTTAGGCTTCTGGGTAAAACAATATCAACCCACTATTTAGAATCATGGTTTCTACTAACTGTGTTATAACCATGTGATATAGTTCTATGAGTTTTAGTGTCAATTTAAATTGTTTTATAATGGTTTTTTAAAATGTGTGATTCTCCAAACAAACCAAGTAGGATAATGGGTTTTGGTCCAGAGGTTATCACCGAACATGAGCATGGTTTGTTAGGCGTTTTATCTATTCTTCAAAAACCAATAAATCTTTTCCTCAAAGTGGAAATAGTTACCACACAGTTATTATATGTTTTTTCTAACCATGAGGCCTAAGTAGATATCTAGATATGAATCTCTTAAAATTATAAATTACCTTGGTTCCCTCACTCATTTTAACCTCAAATATATGTTTAATTCTACAATTTCATTAACTATGACTTCTTTGAAACTATAAAGCATTCTCTCCTTTATTACTCGGGGACCCTTGATCATTTTAGGTTGATCTCATTAAGGTATGTTTGGTATTTCCCTTATTTTATCCTCTTTTCTGTAGATTTATCTTTTACCTCACTTCCCCTTGCCCCATTCGAACCCAATTAGGTTGTGAATTTCATATCTAAAGTTTTAGATGTGGAATTTATTATTTTATTTGTATATATAGGTTCATGAGTATAGGATATCTTTGTTCCTCATCATTGGAGTCGAAGGGAAAAAACTACATCATTCTTAAGGTAGGTTTACATGGCCATGTTTTTATAAAAAATTCTAATAAATTCTTAATGATTTCAAAAACAACCACATTTATGTTACTAATTATGATGTTTTTTAAGTAAATTTCATGTTTATAAACCTTTAGTTTTAATTTAGGTAAAATTTGGTTTTCATAAGTATTATTTGCATTTCAAATTTTTCTGGAATCACTTTCCATAACACTATTATTAAAGGAACATAATGATTAGGAGCCCTACTTTTTTAAGGTATGCTAATTTTGGAACCCTACATTTAAAGTGAACATAATGATGGGGAACTATACAGTTTTCCGCTACCCTAAATTTGTGTACATAACACATGCTTAATAAACCCAACTTTTGGAGTCATATATAATTTTTCAACCACTCTTTTGAATATTATACTTAACTAGTGAAAACATTCATTTAATCAGGTCATCTATGATATTGGAATTATTAATTATTTCAAGGATTTTTTTAATGATTTCATCAAAAATATTGTTATCATTAAGAATTTTTAAAATATAGATTCAAATTCCCTTATTCAATAGATTGAAAAAAAATATATTTCTAAGGGAAGTTTTGACTTTATATGGATATTTAAATTGAAATGATTGTGAATTATTTGGAAAAACAGTTGGATCATTTTGTCCTGATGAAAATAAAGATTGTTTTTAAATACCAATAATTTATTCTACTAAAAAATATATAAATAACATTGTGTGATATCTTCTATACTATTTTAAATATCTACACTTTGGATACATACATGTTTTCATCTATTTTTATTTTTATAATCATTATGCTACTGATGTATACCTTTGTCAATATTTTTTTGTAGTTTTTCAGATATTCTTGAGATATATAGTTTTGTAGGTATACATTTTATCATATACTAAGTGTTCACCCTAATATTATTAAAAGTATATTCTTCTACTAATTTACTAATTTTAGGATCATTTATATCTAATATAACTTTAGAGTTATTCTTTCTTGAAGACTTTAATCTCTAGATAATATAATTCGTAATTTATTTGTGGTTATTGTCACTATGTGTTTATTTTTTTCATCAAATCAATAAATTTTGATTTCATGTAGTATTGGAAACTTCTCCTCAGACTTGGTTGAGTGTCAACTTCTACAATAAGTTTTGGTTGTTAAGGTTCCTTGTAAAATTATATGAATTCTTGTAAGGTGTTATCTGTCTGCACTCAATTGTATAGGTCTTTGGATGAGAGCATATTTCATTGTAAAAATCACCAAGACTACTAAGAGAATGTTGGTGGAGTGGACTAGGGGATCTTTGTTCCCCAAACCACTATAAATAGATTTATTTTCATCTTTTATTTTTTTGATGATACTTAAACTATCAATAGAAAATAACACTACATGTCATTAAAAAAAATGGTAACAAATTTGAATTTTTTATGTTGTTTAAAAGTACACAATTTACCCCCATGTGACTTCATATTTTTCTAACCTAAAAATTTTTAGCAGAAGAGTTCTATTTAATGAATTGTATAAATATCTTATAATAATGAGTCAAAATTTTACATGATTAATGATTTAAATGGATGATCATAAATAAATCAAGGAAATGATTAGATCATCATATTTAAATGTAGAAAATTATTGTTTCTATGAAGCTTTAATGGTTATCCATTTAAAGAATCCTAATATTAATTTTTATATAAAGATTATTAAACCTTATGAAATTAATATAGTACTAGAGAAGTGATATTCTACAAAGGAATATGAATATAATGTTATTTCAAAGGCTATGAATGCAATTATATATGTAATTGGTCTGGATGAATTCAATCGTGTCTCACGATGTGCTAATTCATATGAGATGTGGAAGAAAAATGCAGTTTCTTATTAAGGTACTAAAAATTTCAAGAAATTAATATATAACACTATAAAACTAAATTTTGATACATTAAATATGTATAATGGTGAAATAATCCCTCATATAAATAAAATATTAACTGAAATAGTCAATAGTGTCACTATCATGGAAGGAATAATTCCAAACCATATCAAGTGTTAGAGTCTATGAGTTTTTTTCCCTAAAATGGAATGGAATATCTACTTCAATCATAAATTCCAAACCTATCAAAAAAATATCAGTGATTGAATTTATTAGGACTCTAATAATTTATGAAGTTGAAAGGAAAGAAGAAGTAGAAAATCATTGAAAGATAAAAAGGGAGAATACTACACTAAGAGTTACTATATTGAAAAATGAAAGTAAATCAAAGGAGGATGTTTTTTCCTAGAATGATTCACACATTTAAAATCCTAAAAGGAAATAGATCATATATCCATAAGATCCTATATGTTTTAAAACAATAAGAAAGGATTTAAAAAGTCTTCTAATGTTTTCAAAAAAAAATAGTCGCATACTCAAAAAAATTAGATGTTATGAATGAAAACAGATGGGGAATGTTAGACCTGAATTCTTGTATATGAAATTAGAGAAAATAAAAATGAAAAATTGTAAAAATTAATATAATCTGAATGATAATTATGAGAATAAAGGGAACAAGGGTATGAAGGCTACTTGGAATTTTTTTTAAACACTTTAGTAGCTCTTCTAAATCTAATTCAAAAAAAGATCCATCAAATATGAAATCCAATGTGTTTAATGTCTAAGAAATAATAGGTAAGAAGAAATAGGGGTATAAGGGAAACATGGTGTATATATATAGTGGCTTCCTAAGTAATATGAGTGGAGATTTTTTAAAATTCCCCACACTGCCAAAATTTGATGGAGGATTATCTACCTTTGGTGGTAATGCTAATGGTTTGATAGATAGATTTAAATTAGTTGGAGATACAAAGTAAGTCCTATTAAAAAAAGATCAATATGTTAAAGGATTGAATCCCAATCTGATGAGTATCTATAAAAGCTATGATGATCATTTTTATCTTTATTTTTATAAAAATATGTGCTCTGTATTTAAGGTTAACTGATTTTGTTTGAAGAACGAAGAACTAGAAATATTTATATATTGGATAGTATTTCCTAGTGTGAATAAAGGGTTAATTGTTTACCAACTAAAATAAATGAATCATGTATCTTGAATAGGATACTTGGACACTGGAATATATTTTACTTGTCAAGGTTATCTATTAAACATCGAGTTTCTAATTTTCCCAGTCTTAATTTTTTAGAGAAAAGAATGTTTTATTCATGCCAAATAGGCCACAAGAAGAAGTCATTTTTCAAATATATTAGAAATTTTTCTACATATAAATCATTATAACTTATCGAAATGGATTACTTCCTACCATCAAGATTACCAATCCTGGATGGAATTTTTTTTTAATTAATGATTTTTTCACATATCCATGGGTTTACTTCTAAAAACATATAATTAAAACATTTTCTATTTTAAAATTTTTGTCAAAATTTTTAATAATGAAGAAGTTTTTTAAAATAATTTCATTAAGAAGTGATCATATAAATGAGATTTTAAGAATCATAAAATTAATTCTTTTTTCAGAAAATTGGGTATTAAATACTGATTTTTTATCCAATAAAACCACAACAAAATATAATATTATAAAGAATAAATAAAAATATTTGAGTAATATAATGAACTATATTTAATTAATATAGTCTTCCTACATAATTATGGCTTATATTTATATTCACATCTTATCATATCAAGAATAGATTTTTGATAAGGCCCTTTCTTAAAAAGGCACCCTATAAATTTTAGAGTAACATAGAATCTAATGTTGGATACATTAAATATTTTGGATGCAAGTTGTATATCTTAAATACTAACGAAAACCATGGTAAATTTGATCTAATGGATAATAATGTAATACATATAGGATATTTTTTTATATTTAAAAATTATATATTGTATAATAGAATTTCAAGGATAATTAAATAATCAATTAATGCGTATTTTGATGAAAGGGATCCTTTTTATCACTATAAAAATAAAACAGATGAAATCACATATTCACTTAATAACTTAATACTTGATAACACTAAATATGATTTAAAAAATATATTAGAATTTAATTAATTTCAATGTAATTCAAATGAATATGAAAATAGAGAACATGAAAGTATATTACCAAGGTAGCATAAAACCCTAAAGGATCCTAATTTAGAAACCATTGTAGGATACATATATTCCATAGTTAGCACTAAAAGGAATGTTTGAAACCTAGTTCAATTCTCTTTAATTCTATCCCAACTAGAACCTAATACTTTAGATGAATACTAGTAAGTTAAAAGTTTGATAATAGCCATGAAATAATCACTAAAAAGTTTGTAAGAAATAATGTTTTAGAATTAGTCGATATGCCCACAAATTATCTTATAAAAGGAATCAAATGGGTTTTTAGTAATAATCATGATGACAAAGGCATAATTACTTAAATTAAATATAGACTGGATATAAAGTAATATAACTAGAAAGAAATAAAAGACACTACAGAAGCCTTTTCCATATTTTCAAGACAATAATCTATTAGGATCCTTTTAGAATATGCATCTTATATGAATTTTAAATTATATTATATGGATGTTATATCTAATTTTTAAATGGATATTTAATTTTGGAAGTCTATGTTAAGAAACTTCTAAGGTTTGGAAATCCTAAACTTTCAAATTATATTTTTAATTTTAGTATATCTCTTTATGGCCTTATAAATGTACCAATGTATTGGTATGAATAATTATGTTATTTTATTTTGAAACAATGGTTTTTAGTGGGATTGATAAATCATAATCTATGTAATAAATTATTTTGTTCTTATTTTTTACTTGTATAATTTTATTTAGAAGATATTAATTTTTGGTTCAACTAATAAAAATCATTTTAATGATTTCTCAAAACTTATGCAAGTAGAATTTGAATTGAGTATGATGGGAGAATTAAATTTCTCTCTTGTTTTTCAAATTTACCAAAAATATTTGGGAAATGTTTTTGAATCATAATAAGTACATTATTGATATATGGAAAAATTTTGGAACTGAATCTAGAAGTAATTAAGAAACTCCCATGTGTAATAATATAAATCATGATTTTGATGAAGCTTGAAAATTGGTGTATATAAAGTTATATAGAGGTATGATTAGACATTTTTTATCTTACTACTAGTGGTACAAACATTATGTTCTCAGTTTCTCTTTTTTCAATATTTGAGACAAATAATAAATAATATCATATTATTTCTTTTAAAATAATATTTACATATTTATAATGAACTATTTTTCTATATTTTCTCTATCAAAAAACTTCTGATTTTTTTCATATTCAGATATTTATTTGGAGGATGTAGATTAGATAGAAAAAACACATCAGGAACATATCTATTTTTAGGAAAGTCTCTAGTTCCATTTTTATGTAAGAAACAATATTTATTTTCATTGACAAGAGTTGAGGTAGAATATGTTTCTACAAGAACTGATTATGCATAAGTTTTGTGAATGAAACACACTCTTTTGGACTTTGGTCATAACTTTAATCATATTCCCATTTTATGTGATAATATTAATGTAATAAATATTTCAAAGAATCATGTGATTCACTCTAGGACTAAGAATATTGATATAAAGAATCATTTTATAAGAGATCATGTCTTTAAAGGTGATATATATTTAGAATTTGTATGTTCTAAATATCAACATGAAAATATTTTCACTAAACCACTTCCCATGAAAGGATTTTATTTTATTAATGGGGAGTTAGGTTTATTTATATAACATCCCACACTCAGAATCCAATAAGACCAGTGCCTCGAGCCAGGTCTTCACTTGACCTCAGGTGTGACTCCCCATATGCTAAAGGATGTCGACTAGTAGTGTAGGACTAAAGAGAAACCTGGAGAGACTATTGTTTCCTCTAGAAATGGGGATGACCTCCTTGGTTTAAGGTCACTACTACAAACACGGCCTTTATCAGCACTAAAAATGGCCTTTATCAGTGCTAGAAAAGCGCTGATAAAGCCAGCGTAGATAAAGGGGGGTCCCCTTTATCAGTGCTTCCTTTATCAGCGCTTTTGTTTTAGCGCTGATAAAGGACCCTTTTATCAGCGCTTTTAAAAAAGCGCTCATAAAAGTTAAAAAAATTAAAAAAAATTAAAAAAATTTAAAAAAAATCAAAAAATACTGCCAATTGGGGGGGCTTTTATAGCGCTTGAACCCCCCCCCCCTTTACAGTGCTTTTCGGCCCCTATACAGCACCCCACGCACCCCACGCACCCCCCTCCACCCTTTAACAATGCTTTCTCCAATATTCCCCATGTACGTGCACCCCTGCCTCCACCAGGATTTGAACTCGAGACCTCCCCTCTGCGCGCCTAAGCCCTTACCACTACTCTATTTTGATTTGCTTTCCAATTCATGATATCTCTATATATATATATATTTATATATTTAGTTATATTTATTCGTATAGTAATATATATTTATATTAATATATATATATAGTTATATTATAATATATATATATATAGTTATATTATAATATATATAGTAATATTAATATATATCTATATCTATATATATATATATTTAGTTATATTTATTCGTATAGTAATATATATTTATATCAATATATATATATATAGTTATATTAACATATATATTGTTATATTAACATATATATAGTTATATTAACATATATATAGTTATATTAACATATATATAGTTATATGAATATATATTTATATAGTTATATGAATATATATTTATATAGTTATATTAATATATATATAGTGATATTAATATAAATATTTATGGTGATATTAATATATATATTTATTGTAATACTAATATATATATATATATGTAGTTTTATTAATATATATAGTTATTAGATTAATATATATATAGTTAGATTAATATATATATATAGTTAGATTAATATATATATATATAGTTAGATTTATATATAGGTATATAAATATTCATTGTATTTTAAATAAAATGGATGTTAGTTATTATTTAGATAAAGCTAATATATTTTATATGTAAATATATTTTATTATTTATATTTATAATTAAATTTTTAGGTGTGAATATTTGAAAAATATGAATATATTGTTATATATTTGATTATAAATAGCAGTTCATTATAAAAAAAGATGAAATTTCAAAGACATAATATCAATATGAATGTAATACCTTGGAATAAATTCATACCCCACCAAAAAATCCAATAATACCCCCTTAAACGAGGGTGAAAATCCAAAAAATGTTAAAAAATCGGGGTACCCCGACTAAAAACTCAGTTTTGGAGGCCTTCTGGGCATCTTTTGGCCTCTAAACTCACTTGACCAAGGTACTCCCTGGTCACAGCGACGTAGATCTCGTCGCAGGCTTCGATTTGATATGTGGTAGAGCTCAAACGGACACCCGGATCAAAAGTTATGGCTGTTTGAAGTTTGAGTTGCGTTTTCAACATATTTTGGATCTTTTTTTAATTTTTTTTAATTCTTTTAGTCTTCAAATTGTTATTAAATGACTATTACTCCATAATTATTAGCAAATTATTATTTAAAAATATTTTTTTAATTTTTTAAGAAGCCATTTTCACTAAATATCTTATATATTAGGTATAATAAGTGTAAATGTACATTTATAGTTATCTAAAATATATTTAAAAATTATATATTATATTTATATATCAATATAACTATATTTCTATATTAATATATTAATATATTTAAAAAAAATAAAAAATTTGAAGCCGACCCTTTATCGGCGCTTTTTTTAAAAGCGCTGATAAAGGGGGGGCGCTGCGAAAAACTGTTTTTGTGGTAGTAGGTTCAGACATTCCAATTGGTTTCCAATGGGTTTTTTCGTAGAACATGAATCATCCAATGATTCTATATCCATTTGGACCTACTTTCTAAAGGTAGGTGCTCAGTAGTTGTGAACCGATGAGACTTAAGAATTTACATTGTTCAAGAGGATGGGAGGTCAGACTCATCACACCTTTTTGGGGGGAATTATTTTCTACTCTGGGACTCTCTTTATAGATTTAAGTTATGTTCGTGAATCATTATTGCATTACCAAGTATGAAAATGATCTTTCCTTTAGATCTGAAAATCAATGATTAATATGTATAAGATTTAGAGAATCTTTTATATGTCTTTGAGGTTCTTCATAGATAGATAATCATTTGTATTTGTTAGAGATTCCTAGTCAATGGTATTATTCAATACATTGTATAGAGATCTCTTGGTCATTATGATCACCATACTAGTTTTAAATCCACTCAGCAAGGCACTTGAAGTTTATTGTCGTTCAGAAGGACAAGGATTATTTCCGATTTGGGATCATACCCGCAGATGGGCTACCTACGGATCTTTGTTTAGAAAGGAATCATAACCCACATAGTTCGAGTATTAATATATAGTTTAACGTCATATGGGACAGATGAGAATTAATGGGTGATAGGCTTGAACATTAAAAAGGCTTCCTACATACGCTACTTTTAAGGTAGAGATCAAAGTCCACGTAGTTCGAGATAGAAATGTGATATTTATGCATGATTAATGTCTCAAAGAGAGATATCATAATTACTTTTACACTCTAAGCTCACGTGAGTCATGATCGATGTGAGAAATAAGAGGTATCAGTAAAACCTGACAATTATTCCATGAAAGATGCAATCATAAGAAATGATGTGGGGATTATGTATACATGACTGCCCAAATAGATAGAGATCTGAGCTTATTTCAGAGAAGAAGTCCGGGAACAAGGTCCATAAAGGTATATGTGCTTTTATGGAGATTTGGATACTCTAACTTGGGGATTACTCCTAAGGAAGATGCCCAAATTAGGAGGGAACTTAGAGCTTTACTCCTAAGGAGGATGCCCAAATCAAAAGAAATTAAGACCGGTAAAGAGAAATTAGAACTGGGGCATACTCCTAAGAAGGCGGCCCAGGTTAAGGGAATTTGGAATTTGGGGCTTACTCCAAAGGAGGATGCCCATATTTGGGAACTTGGACTGGGGATTACTCCTGAAAAGGAGGCCCAGGTTAGGGTAATTATGAATGGGGCTTACTCCTGAAAAGGAGGCCCAGGTTAAAGGAATTTGGGAGTTGGGGCTTACTCCTAAGGAGGATGCCCAAATTAGGGAAACTTGAACTGGGACTTACTCATGAAAAGGAGGCCCAGGTTAGGGGACTTGAACTGGGGCTTACTTCTGAAAAGGAGGCCCATGTTAAGATCTTCTCATTTTAAAGAATGAGGTTGAATGAATAAAATCTCTAACTCTAGTGACATAAAGATATGTAAATCAATAGGTTTTGAGGGATATTCCACCGAATCCCTTTTAGGTAAGAAATCCAACAAAGGAACCATGTCATAAATGACTTTGAAGAGGGTTTTGAAGGCAAAATCTTGAAGAGGAGAGGTGGATTTGGAGAAAAGAGATGAATGGACAGGAGGGGCACCCAAAAGAAGGTAGGCACGCAGGTCCTGTTTGGGCGCGCAGGTCCTGGTCGCGCAGGTATACCTACGCGACACATGTGTACTTGCGCGATGGTCAACCCATAGGGTAATACTTGGGTGAGACTTGGCTCAAGCCCTTATTATTATCCCTAAAGGCTTATAAAAGGGTGGCGGGTAGGTTTTATTGAAGGGATAAGGCAGCGTGCAAGTGTCTTCATTTCTCTTAAGGGTTAGACACTTAGGCGCACAGTTGTTGATGAATTTCAACATTTAGGCCTAGTTCCCCCTCTTTAGATCTTCCATTCTAGGTAAGAAATTACCTTATAAGTGTTCAAAATACTTCAAGAAGAGACTAGGGTGGTGAGAGATGAAATCTGAGTTTCTGGATTTTTCGTCCGCACAATGGGGGCCAAAATGGTTATTTATAGGCTTCTGAAGACCTTGGGCGAAAATCATATAGGGCACGCAGGCCACCTGCGCGCCCAATATGTGGCACACAGGTACCCTGCACGACCTTCATGGAACTTGCGTGGCCCATGCTGAAGGAAGTCTTTGTCCATGCCTTTGTCAATTTTTGATGTTTCTTCAAAGGATGAATCATTTTTTGTTAAGTTATTTCTCTTTTTCGGTCATTAGACTCTGTGACGGAAATGAGCATCAACAAAAGTCCCCCATCAGATTTGGATCCGAAAGGAAAGAGGATTTGGCTCTAAGGTAAAGAAGAAAACCAAGGAAGGGAGGCGTGCAAGTTTTGAGCGCACGGATATTGGCACGTAGGTGCAAGCCACACAGGCTTCAACGTGCAGGGGTGCAACCTGGCCTATAAATATACACCTAATTCTCGTGCAAAGCACCCAGCTCTCAAAAATTTCTGCTCTCGCTGCGCAGGTTTCTTTTGTCATGCAGGTTGCTGATTTTCCATGGTTTCATTGCTTATATTCATTTTTGTGCTGCTATAGAGGTATTTTGACCTGTACGGTGATACCTGCATTCCAAAACCTGCGTGACCAAATGAGACTTGTGTGCCAATATTGTACTTGCACGTCTTAATTCCTTAGCCATTTTTTTCAAATTTCTTCACAAATTTTTATTAAAAATCAACTTACTTAAGAGTTAATTATTTGACATTTTCTGCAGATTCAGTGGCTCCTAGAAGAATCAGAATGGCTGGTGAACTGGCCAGAAACCAGATTGATGATATGATGAATGTTGTTGTCCATTATTACTATACTTTCTGCAACAGCACTCTCCCATATTTGGCTAAGTACTTGAAGAAGTATCATCTTAAATTTCCACATAGCATCTACTTGCCTCTATATGGGCATGGTCATCTACAAGACATCAACATTCTAGAGGCAAAGAATTATATGTCCGAGATGAAGCCACACTTCTACTCCTCTATTTCAGTTATGTTGTGAATTAAGAGAAGTAATAATGGTGTGAACTTTCAAATTTTTTCTTCATGTCATTTCCTTGCAGATATGAAAATGTAAAACCATGGGCTGATATGTTTTCCGCTTTCGGTTGATGGAGAGAAGACTATCATGACCTTAGAAACAATATCTGAAAATAGTAATCTCTCCAAATGGCTCTTTACTTCCAATGCTCCATTCTCAAATACATGTATCCATCATCCAAGTCTCTTGGACAAAAACAGAGTCACTGTTTGATCAGCAGAAAATTTTCTCAAACTGCACTCAAGAACATTCTTTTACAATTGTTCCAAGAAGAGCTGGTATCTCTGAATCTCTAATTGTATCTAGTTGAATGAATTAATTCCAAGTGGCTACTGCTGAAACTCGGGATGTCGTAAATCAAAATGAAGAGTTTTATTGAAAGCCTATTGTAATTCCTGGAAAAGAGAAGAGACTCGAGTCTGTGGATGTCCTTCTAACTCTTGTTCATCAATGAAAAACACTTTCAACTTCAATCATTTGTGAATTCCTTCTTTTTCTACTTGCTTTAAATTTTACCTTAGTCAATGGGCCTAGTAAGCATAGTTTGATTTTTTCTATGATTATTATAAACAACCCTACAAACTTTTATTCTTTTTATTGATAAATATTACATAAATCCTAAAAAATGTATGTTTAGTGAGCTGGGACTTGACTTTTATTCAGAGTTCCCTTGTCTTTTGTGGGAAGTTTAAATTCATGCACGTCAGACATAAAAAGGATAATGTTTAAGGTCGAAATAGATTTGACTGAATGGATTAAAATTGACTCAATTCCTTGATAATTAATCTGAAAACATATTACCACACTCAAATATGGGGGAAAATGTAAACTATGACTTAAGAAATTTAGAATATGAAAAATGATATGAAAAAAGGACAAAGAGGAATTATAATAAGTATTTCCTAAGAGTGAAGTTACCATTATTAAAAAAACCTGTTAGGGGGTTGAATTATGAAGGGGCACCTAAGAGTCAAATAATAGCATCTTTTGGCTAACAAGTCTGTAATATATATTGTTTATGCAAGGCCACCTAAGGGCACAAGCTGTATAGTCAGAAAAAATAACTCTTAGAAATTTTACTTTTCTATTGCTAAAAAGCCAGTGGAAGTTTATGGAGATTCAAATTTTCTAAAGCATAGAGTCTGCTGTATGGAGAGAGGTACTGGAATATGGAGAGGATATTTCCAATCAAGATTGTATAAGAACTAGATGAATGTCACTTCTACAAAGGTCTGACCCAAACATAGGGAAGGTAAATATAAACCATATACTTGAATACTTTCAGATCATGAAAAAGAACATGGGACAAATATGTTAAGGATGGCTATTTTTTGTGGATCCATACATATTGTCGTTAAGTCAACTAAGTAAAAAAGAGGTTTTCCTCCCAAGAATGAAGTTACCATTATTTAACAAACCCTTTAGGAGGTTTAATTATGTAGTTCCACCTAAGGTAATTGGATTCATAGTCAAATAATAGTATTTTTTGGCTGAAAAGTATGTTATGTAGACTGTTTAGGCAAGGCCACCTAAGGGCACGTGCTGCATAGTCAGGAAAAATAACTCTCGGGTATCAGAAATTTTGTGACCAGAAGTCACGAAAAGGGTTATGCAGATCTGGAAGTATTTAAGGTTAGCAGTATGACACCTAAAAATGGGCATTGTTCAATGAATGTAGATATACACAGACCATTGCTAACCATAATCATGTTGTGGATGGGTCCTAAATTGAGTTGTTGGACTTCACTACGTATCTCATAAGGATGGGAATCAAGCCATAAGCAGTTCTTAAAATATATTTTAATGTCATGTGGGATGAGAGTATAGGATATATTAGTTTAGGGTCATAGAGCTCGGACCATTATAAGGAGTACCTAGTGTATTTTATAAACCTGATGTGAATGAAGACCAGGGTTTCCATACCACATTCATGTTTTCACAGGGGTGCTTTTCAGCCAAAGGACTGAAAGTGGAATTTGGGGTTAGGCCCAAATACTTGGGGCTGGATTCGAGGGATGCTCAAATGTTCCTACATATCCTATAAGGATGGGAATCAAGTTGTACATAGTTCTTGAAATTCCTTCTATACAGATTTGGTTCGTACAGGTGAAGGGTAAAAGGGGAATTTAGTGCAATGATGGTTTGACCAAAGATTAAAGGTTTGGAAATTTCCATGTATACACATAATCTTTGGAATATAACATGATTGGAGATCAATGTAAATATTGATTCCCTCTTAGGTAAGGGTGTCAAAGAATGTTTTAGTTTATTGTCATAGAGTACAAAAGTGCGAACAGTTTAATGTCATATAACAAGGACGATGGTGAACCAATGTAAAAAATATTGGTTCTGGGGGTGGTTTCATGTATCAACAACGTATGAGATGAAGGTGAACCGATGTGAAGAGATTGATTTTGGGCTTGAACCACGATTTGTTGCCTACGTACCCAACCTAGAACGCAAGGATCAAAGTCTGCATAGTTCGATTAAAGAATCAATTGGTAATAGAGTTGTTCTTGAGGACAAAGGCCTAAAAAATAGTGTCAAGACTTACACATGGTTAGCGGCCTAGAGAGGGTGTTATGGTTGAAGTTTACTCTAAGCTCATGTGATTCATACTCTGTGTGAGAAACAATAGGTAGCAACAACCTTAACGATGCACAGTTTAATGTCATGTGGGACATATGAAGGGACTATGCAGTTTAAAGTCTTGTAGTGAGGACTGTTTGTGCTGCACAGTTTAGTTTTATGTAGCTGGGAAAAAATACAGTTTAACATCATGTAGGAAAAATATAGGGACATTGTTTAACATCATGTTGGACTTGAACACAGTTTTGCGTCATGTTGGAAAATAAGGGTGTTGTACAATTTAGCCTCTTATAGCTAAGATGATGGGGAGAATATAGTTTAATGTCATGTTGGATGAAAGGGGGACTGTTCAGTTTAATTTCATGTATTAAGGACAAAAGAGGACACAGTTTAATGTCATGTTGAATGTATTAGGTACTTTTTTATAGTTTAGCGTCATGTTGGACGATGACATAGTTTAACGTCATGTTGGACGATGGTGTGAGTAGTTTAAGGTCATATGCATGGACCATCGATTATACAGTTTAACGTCTTGCTGGACGTATTAGTATTTGTGTTACACAAAATACTTCTTCAGAAATCTGGCATTAGTTGGAGTCGTGATGAGTTCTTCATCCATTGATATTAAAGAATAAGCTCCATTGGAGTAGACCTTATGTATTGAATAAGGTCCTTCCCATTTCGGCTCCAGCATGGGAGGTTTCCTTCCTGGTATCATTGGAGTTCTTAGAACCAATACCAATTCTCTCTAAATGAATGAATGAAGATGAACTTTTTTGTTGAAAGATCGTGCTATTTGATTTTGATAGACTTCTAAGTGGTGCAAGGTGCACAATATTTTCTCATCTAATCATTCCAATTCATCCAATCGATTTTGAGATTATTCATCTGTAGATGACTGATCACAAATGGCTACCCTGAGTGAGGGTAATTGAACCTCAATAGGCATGACTGCTTCTATTCCATATACTAATGAATATGGAGTGGACCATGTTGCAGTGCAGGTGGTGGTTCGATAAGCCCATAAAGCATGAAAAAATTTATCCGGCCATGACTTTTTATCTTTATCCACTATCTTTTGCAGTATGTTTGAAAGAGTCTTGTTGAAAGATTCTATTTGGCCATTGGCTGCTGCATGATACTGAGAGTAATGGTTGGATTTGATGTTGTATTCTTGATACCACTTCCTTACCTAGGATGAACAGAAGTTGGTGCCATTATTCGTCAATATGGTATGAGGGACACCAAATCTAGTAATGATGTTAGACTTGATGAAGCTAACAATTCTTTTAAAACTGACTTCTTTGAGAGGTATTTCCTCTGTCCATTTGGAAAAGAAGTCAGTAGTAGTAAGAATGTACTTAAATTGCTTGGTTGTAGCTGAAGGATAATGTCCTACTACATCCATTCCCCATGTGGCAAATGGCCATGAGTATTTAGCTATATGAAGAAACTATGGGGGTTGATGAATGAAATTGGCATGTAATTGGCAAGAATGAAACTTCTTAGTGAAATCAACACAATCTTGTATCATTTATGTCCAAAAGTATCCAAACCTTCGATTTTGATCAGATAGTCTATGTCCAGACTGATGGTCACCACATACTCCTGCATGCACTTCTTTGATGACAACTATTGTCTCTTCACCGTCAATGCATCTAAAGAGAATTCCATCAAAATCTCTTTTGTAGAGAATTTTCTCTATGTGATTTGGGCTATCATAAAGAGTGAAATTGACCACACGTCACCAGATTTGTTCTTTCCCATCTCTATCAGGTGGAATTATTCCATTTTTAAGGTATTCCATGATAGGTGTCATCAATACTGTAGTGTGACCATATGGTTTAGAAATGGGACTAATTTCATTGATTTCCTCTGTTCTGGTTTGAACATAAGGTGAAATTGTATGACAGTGGGTAATACTGATGATTGTCTCATCCCGATTTGGATCTACCAGATCTGTAGCTATATTAGCCCGTGCATCATCTTGGTTATTTTGTGATCAT
This sequence comes from Viscum album, assembly GCA_963277665.1. Classification (NCBI taxonomy): domain Eukaryota; kingdom Viridiplantae; phylum Streptophyta; class Magnoliopsida; order Santalales; family Viscaceae; genus Viscum; species Viscum album. The sequence continues at coordinate 1,434,315,165 of OY728132.1, read as the reverse complement.
GGGACATGAGAAAATGTCGGTTCCGAAGGAAACTCCGCCATTAACTCTATGATGTAATCATGCAAAGGGATTAACTCTTCTTTTCTAATGGCATAATCCCCATTGACTTGTTTGATAAACAGGTCTGAATCACCTTTCACCTTTAAGTGATTCACTTGGGCCTGAAGCGCTAACTCTAATCTTGTGATGAGAGCTTGGTATTCTGCTTTATTATTTGTCCCGCCTTCCAACAATGAGAAGGAATAGGGTAGCACTGCCTTTTCTGGAGAAATGAGAACAATTCCTAACCCAACTTTGTTGAATTTAGGATCTTCCATTTTCCTCCCTATTGGACTTCTAGAAGCACCATCAAAGTAAATTTCCCAGGTTTTAAGACTATCTTGAATAGAGAAGACTTCCTCATCTAGAAGTTCAATATATGAAGATGTATCTTCTACTGAAGGATGCTCAACAAGGAAATCATCCAGAGCATGGCCCTTTATTTTCTTTGGAGACACATATTGGATATCAAATTGCTGCAAAATAACTGCCCACCTTCCTAGACATCCTGTAATCATTGGACGACTAAGGATAAATTTGAGCGGGTTATTGCGAGATACCAAATGGACCTCATGATGTTGTAGGTAGTGTCTCAATTTCTGAACTGTAAATATTAATGCTAGGAAGCACTTTTCAATACTTGAATATCATGTTTCTGCTTCAATCATAGTCCGACTGAGATAGTAAAGGATGTTTTCATTCCCAGCATCATTCTTTTGGGCAAGGAAGGCTCCGAATGATCACTCTAATGCTATCATATAAAGAATAAGTGGCCTTCCTTCAATAGGTGGAATTAATACTGGTGGACTCAAGAGATATTTCTTGAGAATATTGAATGCTTCTTGACATTCTTTAGTCCACTAATAAGTGACTCCATTCTTCATCAATTTGGTGAAGGGAAAACTTTTGCCTGCCAAATTGGCGATGAAATGACAAATATAGGTCAAGTGTCCTTGAAGTCCTCACAGTTCTTTTGAATTTCGAGGATTTGACATACCAAGGATTGACTTTTTCTTCTCAGGATCGACTTCGATACCACAATGGCATACAAAAAAGCAGAGAAATTTTCTTGAGGTTTCCCCAAAAGCACATTTTAAGGGGTTCATCTTCAAATTATGTTGCCAAAGTTTGTATAATATGACTTCTAAATCAGCCAAGTGATTAGAACTTTTTTTGGATTTAACCACCAAATAATCCACATAACATTCAACAAACTTCCCTAAAAAGGGTTTTAATATACGATGCATGGCACACTGATATGTTGTGCCTGCATTCTTCAGGACAAAGGGCATTACCCGATAGCAAAACACACCCTGAGGGGCTATAAAAGCTATAGATTCTTCATCTTTTGGATTCATTCAGATTTGATTATATCCAAAATATCCATCCATGAAGTAAAGTGCTTCATAGCCAGCTGTTGCATCAATTAAGAGTTCTGTAATTGGAACTGGAAAACCATCCTTAAGACAATGCTGATTAAGATCTCTGAAATCAATGAAAACTCTAATTTGTCCATTCTTCTTTTTCACAGGGACAATATTAGCCAACCATTTGGGATATAGAACTTCTCTGATGAAGTTAGATTTGATAAGCTTATCCACTTCAGCTTCAATTTTTGAAGCATAAGTTGGGTGTGTTCTTCTTGCAGCTTGTTTGAATCCTCGATGTTCTTTTGGAAAACTCAAATGATGAGTAGCAACATCAGGATCAAGACCTGGAATTTATGTATAGTTCCAAGAAAATATATCTCGATTTTGCTTCAAAAATGAAATATACATTTCCTACTCTTCAAGAGTCATGGCCGCACTAATTAAAGTGGGGCGTGGATCTTATTTTATACCCAGATTTATTTCTCTGAGTTCATACACAGTGGTATAGATACCCTCTTCAAAATCTAGAGGAGCATCCCTGAGATCTTCCTCTTCTTCTTCAATATGTGTTATCTCTTCTGCTTTGACTTTCATAGTAGATGATGAAGCAGAATTTCCATGATCAGGAAAGATGATAAAATTTGAACATCTTGAAAAAGAGGCTTCCATTTCTGACCCTATTGATGATGAAGGGTCTTCCTTGGGTAATAAAAAGGAGATGATGGATTGAGAATCGACATCATCATTCACCTCTGATATTGCTATAACTTATTCTGTCCTGGTTGGAGAAATATAGACTTGTTGGATTTCAGTGGCTGAAATGAAGACATCTCCATTTGAGATTTCATTATTTCTTGGTGAACCACCACTTTCTCCCATGTTGTCTGGATTAATTATTGTAATTGGCATTATGGAAGTTTCCATAAGAGTACTTGGATTTGGTTCTATCCTGTCAATTTGACTAATAGGAAACACGTAATCTATACTCACATGTGTGAATGGGTTTACTAGAATCTTTTCTAAACCATATGGAGCATTAACTTTGGTAACCTCCCTTGTTGTGGATTTCTCCTTAACCCTCCTTGTGATAGAATTCTGCCTCAATGTATTGAGATTCAAATGTTTTGAATGGGGCCCTATCACCATAAAATGTCCCAATTTGACCATTGAAACAATATTTGAGGCATTGATGGTATGATGAAGGGATAGCCGCATGTTGATGTAGCCAACGTCTTCTAAGAAAAACGTTGAAGGCTGTATCATGATCAACAACCATGAAATATGAATTGGATACAAGATCTCCAAACTGAGTTATAAGTGTAATCGCGCCCAGTGGTTCTTGTTCATTTTTACCATATCCTTGTAACATCAATGTAGAAGGAGATAAATCAGATTTTGTGAGGCCCAATCAACGAAGTGTACAAATGTGGATGAGGTTGACTCCTAAACCATTATCAATGAAAGATCTTCGGATGTTTACACCATTGACCTTGCCAGATAAATACAAAGGTCTAATTTGTCCATGCACAACATCATTTTCATCTTAATCTATGAAAGATATCACTGCATGGCATTCTACAGGATTATTCTCAACATGGTAGACTTCAGCCGCAACAATTTCAGTTTCGAATTCCTGAGGACTTGAAAAAGCCTCAATGAGTGCCTCCCGAAGATCCTTTGATAGATTCAAGGCATCCAGAATTGATAACCTGGTCGTTACTTGGGCCAAATGTTTCAAGACATCATATTTTTGATCCAAAGGTCTGTGTTTCCCAACAGGAACATGTGGTTTCGCAGGTGCCTTAGAAGTTGATGCTTTGGAAGTAGATGCATCTTGTATCGAGGTAGGAGTTGACAATACTCCAAGATTTGGAAGATTAGATAGAATAAGTCTATTTACTTGTTGGGAAGAAGAAGGTGGAACCTCTAACTGATCCTCCAGAATAATTGTACCAAGAATTAATCTACTATTGGTGGAAGAATTTTCTTGTTCTTTTTGAGCCCGTTGAAGGGCTCTGCCACGAGTTTATGCTGTATATACAGTTCTAGCAGGGGTAGGATTGGAATAGTGGATTCTGGGATATCCACGTCTTCCTCTGTATCCCATACCTCTGGAACTCCCTCTAATTCCTTTGTTTCATACAGGGAACTCAGACTCATCAAAATTGAAACTGTGACTTGCATAAGGATCTGTTAAATGAATCATGTTAACAGAACCAAAGATCAACTCTTCTTCTGAGGAATACTCTGCCTGATTAGGCAATTTATGTTGTGCCGTTTGGTGGGATGGTGCCTGTGGCATTGAAGTAGATGGCATAAAATCTTCCAGAGTCAAAGAAAACTTGGGATTTGACACGATCTAATCTTCTTATGATTGTTCCTCTTTCTTTGAATTATGTTGTTTCTTCAAGGATTTTCCCTCTGATGAAGAGGGTTTTTCTATGGCATTCATACTAGAAGACACAATTGGTTTCTTCAATTTCATTCGCAAAATGGCATGATTTCAGTTGATCATTTTTCTGACCATCCAATCATCATATTTCTATGCATTTTTGTTTTTGACTTCTTGTCACTCGCCTTCTTCCTCTGGATTTGTAGCATTAACACATGCTACCTGAGCTGACGAATCTTTCAGTTTTACCTGTCCTGAGTCCACCATCTTTTGTAGGAGATCTTTGAAGACAAAACACTCGTGAATAGGATGCCCCAACATCTGATGAAATGTGAAATAGTTGGGACAGTCTTCATCTCCTTCCTTGTTTGGCCTTTTGGGCCTTGGAAATTGAACCAAATTATTTTCAATAGCCGAAATGAAGTGACCAGGAAATTGTTCATTTTAGAAAGATTAAACTTTGCTCTTCAGATCCTCAAATTGTTTCCGTCTTTGATCTCTTTGATCATCTTGACGAAATGGCCATTTTTGTTGATGCTCAGGAGGTGGAGCCATTTGATAAGATTAAGGTTTTGAATTAGAAGCAGGTAAAGGTTCTTATTTAAGCGTAACTGTAGCAGTATCTAATTTACCCATTCTCCTTCCTAGAGCTGATGGAATTACACGAGTTTTATCTTTAGTCTTCGTAAGAGAGTATTAAATTTGCTGAGCGATCGAAGTAAGGTCTCAAAACCCTCCTGTATATTTCATAGGGATCAATGGTGTGCATAATTCATCACGTAGATTTTCCACACATATTAGAAAAAACACTTCTTGAAGGAGTGCTAAGCTCGGGGAATATGTTAATCCCTTCTAGCGAGCAATGAAATCTGAAACCCTTTCATTCTCCCTTTGCTTACAATTTGTAAGATCAAAAACTGTTGTCTTTGGAAAATTTGAGCTGAATTGAAGAAGGAATTGTTGACGGAGATCCTCCCACCCAGTAATTGACTAGGATTGCAAGCTTGTATACCAGAAAAAAGCAGGCCCTTGTAATGACTGTACAAATTACCTGAGCTTAACTGCTTCTTGTTGCTGGGGGGTTCCCATCATAGGATATCAATGAGAAACAAAATGTGTTATGTGTTGATCTGGGTCTCTCGAACCATTAAATATTGGGAATGTGGTACTTGAAAAATTTGATGGGGGAGGAATTGCATCAACCCATTCAGGGTAAGCTCACTTTTATGGTTGAATTTGTGCATGTTTTCCCTCCGTAGCTTCCAACTGAGATGTTAATGACTCAATTGTAAGGAATCAGCCTTAGAAATTTCATACAAGAGGACCTTATTCCGGTCTAGGTTCTATAAATAGATACATGCTTATAAAAAACATCAGAGTTACAACAAAAAACTAGACAAACTACAAGATCATCACCACTTTCGCTGCGCTACAACAATGATGACCAATTCTAGAAACCTGTGAAAATTATTTCAAAAACTTGGTGTGAGCACAAAAGATGCTCAGTAAGGGGTTTTGAAAAAAAAATACTTAATACGACTTTTGAAAACATCCTTTCAAAATACTTGCACATACTTAAAATAATTCCATTAACGAAAATGTCATCACTTTTCCAAGGTTTCTGGAAAACATTTATGAAATTCCACACAAGCATTTAAGAATTCAACTAAAGACTGCTAAAAGATCATGTTACAAAGTAAGAATGCTAGTATAAATAAGCATAACATGTAAAGTATGAAAATACTACAGAGCATAAACATTGTCAGAATTGTGCATAAACAATTTCACTACAACTTATAAAAATGAACATTATGACAAGATTAATGTAATGCTAACATTTACATTAAAAATTCTGGAAAGGCATACTGATCATGCATCATCACTGTCTCATCATATACCATGTGCACTTTAATCTCATACTCATAGGTAATGGTTCTAAAACCAAGGATATTTCTCTAGTCGAAATAATAACTTGGTTGGTCATATACTGAAACATAATGAGGAAATGCATAATTTTGGACTCATGTCTGAATATCAAGACCTTGTGCCATGACCTAAGGGTAATAACCCAATCTGACTATCTCGAGAACTATCGATGCATCAAGGATCTTACTTTTACTGGTCTCCAACTCAGAGGGCTTACTTTAACCAGTCCCCAACCTAGAGGGCTTTCTTTTAATCGGACCCCAACCTGGCAGTCCAATACATTCCTTATATATCAATAAGGTCTGATGTTCAAGGTGTCCCATTCCACTTTGAATATTTAATTTTCAATTGATATTACCAAAAAATACTCCAGTGTTTTTCTGAAAACATTAGGCATGCTTTTGAAAACAAAATAACTAATTCTAAGGCTGCTTGACTAATGACAGGCCATGATGGGTCCACACCCAATCTCTTCCTGACTACCACACTCAAGAGTCGGGTTTTCTGAAAACGTTTTTAAGCTTGCATTAAATATGTATACATTTGCACTGGGTTTTCATATATTAAAACATGTAAACAGCATTTGATACATAAGTAATGCATATACATATTTGCATGTATATATATATATATATATTCATAAGAATTCACCTGCTTGTTCTGAAGTAGTCGATTTACACATTGACATAAGATTGAAAATATGGCAATAAATAATCAAAGGCATACATATTATGGTAAACATTCTTTGCACATAAGATAACACATAAAATGACGGGTGATTAGGGTTTTCCACAGGAAATGATGTCTTCTTAATTAAAGAACCTTAAAAATGAATACTAAAGATACATGTCATTCATTATGATGGTAAAATTGACAATGAACATGAAATTAGATTCAAACATAACTTGATTTATCAACAACATTCACTGCATTAGTTAAAGCACCATTTGGACATGTTACTTTAAATCATTTTTAACCTAATCTAACGAATTCAAAACATATGAAGTTAATATAATTAAAACTTTTTAAATTAATGTATGTTTGACATAAATACATTTTGATTTAGAAAACACCAAAATTAACATTTATTAATTACCCTTAAAGATCAATACTTGAAATTAGGGTTTTAAAAACTATATGATATAAACATATATATATATATATATATACAAACGTATATACATAAGGTGTATATATGGGTTCTTATAATTAAACCATGTTTATTAATTTATTAACTAAATAAATACTTTAAAATATTTTTAATACATCATTATCACTTGATTAGAAACAAAACCATGTTAGGTATATAACTTGTGTGACCGAAAGTATATTTATATGTAAAAAAAATTAGGGTTTCGCATACTAAATATAAATCTGATTGAATTAAAAAAACATTTCGCATCAAACCCATTATTTAAATATTCATATTCACCCTTTTAAAAATAATAAACATATTTTTAATTTATTACCCAAGTATATCCGAATATAAGTGTATACATATATATAAAAATTGGGGTCTTATATAATAATTATAAATCCAATCAAACACAAAACATAATTTGCATCAACGACATTATTTGAGGGTTAGAACTTATCTTTTAAAATTTATAAAATGGATTTAGATTGAATCGTATGTGTACTTGTACATACCCGATTACACATACAATATATATATTTATATATGTAAACCATATATACATATGGCTATATAAAATGGGTTTTGTAAACTAAAAACATATCATGATAATCTCTTTCACAAATTACCAAAACATCAAAGATCGTATTGGAAGCTTTAAAACAAGAGAGAGTGAGTATATAAATATATATAAAATCATATATACAGAATATATATATATATATATATACACCAGGGTTTTGTAAATTAGAAACCTATGAAAACATAAGCCCTTACTTGTGAACCCTTAATTAAAACTGTGAAACACACTTTTTTTGGAAAGGCTTAAAAACAAGAAGGAGTTGATATATCTATATATATATATATATATACAATATAAAATATACCCGTTTATACACAAATCATGTGTAATTGGTTTCCATAACAAAAATAGGTAGAATAGTCCCTTACATGGTTATGCATGTGCGAGTTTAACAAAAACACAACAATACCCTTTTTGAAAACCTTAAACAGGGAAGAAAAATATATATATATATATATATTTGTATATATCATATATACAGAATTGTATAACAGGGTTTTGATGAATCAAAACTGATTGAAATCTATCCATTACCTATGTGAGATTCTTAGTAAGACATATTCATTCTTCTTTGAAATTATTAAAAATCAAAAGGGATTGAAAACACATGTGCATATTTACATATATATGTAAACTATATGATTAAAACCACCTAAAAAGAATTTGGTAAATTGAAAATATCACACAATAACCACTTACACAGACTGCCAATATGTGTACTTTAATAAAGCATCAAGATCTTCTTAATGATATTCAAAACAGAAGGGATATATATATATATATATTCAATCTACATATACAGAAATATATATTAGTGGGTTTGTATAATAAAACTAATTGAAAATAATCCCTTACTTCTGAACCCTTAAAAAACTGTGACAAAAACTTTTGGGAAGGCTTGAAACATGAAGGAGTTGATATATATATACATACACAGTATATCTGATTATACACAGAACATGTATAATAAATTTTTTATAACAAAAATATGTAAAATAGCCCCTTACTTGATCTCCTGGAACAAACAGAGGTGAGGAAAACTCTGGACTAAATGAAAAAGGCATCCATGTTTATTCATTTGTGCATACAGTGAAGAAAAATACCTGGAGAAAACGAGCAGAGTGACTTGTCTTCTTATAACCTCTAAAAAATAAGGTTAAGCTTTCTATGAAAGCTGGGGAACTATTGGAGAATGGGAAATTTGAATGCAAAAATTTTGTAAATTATAAAAAATGATCAGCAGTACATCAATTTTGACAGAAGCTAAAATGAAAAATAGAAGAGGAAAGGATGCAGTGGATAACAGTTCAAAAATTGACAACCAAGACACTGTAACGCATGGCTACTAGTAGACTGAAGAAGAACCAAAACCTTTGAAACACTAAGATCAAAACCCTACCTGCGAAAGACTACGGAAGACGAAGATGAAGATCATCCCACACCACGCCTCATCTCCAAACTCCTCGTGTCGCACCCCGTCTTCGGACGAGACCCGCGAACGCCCATCGGCCTTGACCACAACTCACGACGCGACTTGCACTTAGTGCTCAGCCTCGGACCACCCTTGACGCGCGGCTCTCACAGATCAGACTCACCACTTCTCGCGGTGGACGGCCACAGCAGCACACACCCCTCGGTAGCACCGCCCCCCAACAGAACCCTCAAAACCCCAAAACCAAAAACCCCTAAAACCTAAAACTATTCAACCCACGACTTTCCCTTACCTATCTTCATCTATTATTATTTTATTTTATCTTTATTACCTATTATTTATTATTATTTTATCACCTTTATCATATATAATTTTTTTATCCACACCTAAGAAAACCCCAAACGGGATTCCCTAACCCGTGACATTTTTTCATTATTTCATCTTTTATTATTTTATTTTTATATCCACTATTATATTTTATTATTGTCATTATTATATGAATTATCCTATGTTATTATTTAATGTTAATCATTATTTTATCCTATTAATAAGTCAAAGTTATAATAAAATAACAATACTTTAAAAATTAAAGGTTATATATAATAATCATTACTTTTTAAAATCAAAAACTATAATATTTTTATTTATTAAATTTATAAACATATAATGTTATATCATAATATAATTGTTTTAAAACAAATACTTATTTGAGTATAATGTTTTTATTATTATTTATAAAATATTTACATATTATTATTATTAAACATATCACCATATATAATTATATACATGTAATTATAAATATATTTTAAAATCATGTTTTGTTATATACCAACTAATTCTACATATTTATAAAACATATCATATTTTATTCATTTTGTTTTGTTATTTGAAATTCATTTTTTATATGTATAAATATATATATAATGAAACATATAAAATGATTATATATTGAAACGTATAAAAAAAGTGGTTTAATTAAGCCACTTTTTACTTCTTAACACCAATGTCACGCCACACACACAAATCAAGCAATATATTATTATTAAATTAAAACGTGGGTCAATCAATCCCCTCTCCCCAAAATCATTCACGCCTCTTTTTTTAATAATAATTTATTTATTCATTTTGTTAATGCCTCAAAACATTTAAATTTTATATATATATATATATATATTCACCATTTTAGCGTTTTTTAATATGAATATATATATATACCTTGTTATCATTTATATATATATATATAATTCATTATTTATAATTTATTGAAATTACATATTTTTTAAACATAAATTTATTATGCATTTATTTATATAACAATTATATGTATTTATAATTTATAAATTTTATAAACAAAATAATAATATATATCATATATCTATAATATATATTATCTTAATAATAATAATAATAATAATTTTAAATTACATGTACAATAAAATTATAATTTAATAATAATATTAGTTTTATTAATAAAAAATTCAAAACTAATATTTTGATTTATATCATAATTAGAATAGGTCTATATTTTAATAAAACAATTACATATATAAATAAAATACATTTCTTATTACTAAATATATTTTTATTTGTAAATATATCACATACACATACATATATATATACTTAGAATTTCAAAATTAATAATTACAATATTATTAGATTATCATCATTATTCATTTATTTTGATAAATTGATTAACATATTTATTTAGCTTGTAAAATAAATTTTTATGAACCAAAAATTATTTTATTAAAACAAATTTTATTAAAACTCATACTTTAACATAATATTTATTTTAGTTTAAAAAGAAATAATGATCTTAACAAATTCATTGCATATTAGTAAATCTTTTTGAACACTTAATTTTTATTAATCATGTTTTAAGATTTTATCTATGTAAATATATATATATATATATATGACATAGATTAATTCAAAACCTTATTTATAATAAAACATCATTCTTAATTATTTCATTTATTAGAACAATGTCTTTGAAAATATATTGACATCGTCGCGTATTAAAAACATGACATTTTTTATAAATCAAAGTATTCCTAAATTTTCATTTATAAAATTTCTTATTTTATAGTTTATTTATAAAATTATTAATTTTAAATTATAATTTATTTAAACTTATTCTTTTTTTTTTGAAACCTGGGGCGTTACAATATTCACCCATTAACAAAACTGCATCCTCGCAATTCGATCGTCGGACTGAAACTAATTCTGAATTTTCGTCTTCAGAATTTAGAAAAATAATACTGCTAGATTCCTAGACATAAACGTTAAATGAAAATATCAATTTCCAAAGTTGTCTAGACCGTTCCTCTAATAACAAGTCTAAGGACCCAGCCTTAGACATGTCATAAATGAGGACCTTATTCCGGTCTAGGTTCTGTAAATAGATACATTCTTACAAAAAATATCAGAGTTACAACGAAAAGCTAAACAAACTGCAAGATCATCACCGCCTCCGCTGTGCTACAATAACGATGACCAATTCTGGAAACCTGTGAAAAATATTTCAAAAACTTGGGGTGAGAACAGAAGATTCTCAGTAATGGGTTTTGAAAAAAATACTTAATATGGCTTTTTAAAACATCCTTTGAAAATACTTGCACATAATTAAAATAATTCCTTTAAAGAAAATGTCATCACTTTTCCATGGTTGCTGGAAACCATATAAGAAATTCCACACAAGCATTTAAGCATTCAACTGAAGACTGCTAAAAGATCATGTTACAAAGTAAGCTTGCTGGTATAAAGAAGTATAACATGTAAAGTATGCAAATACTACAGAGCATGAACATTATCAGAATTGCGCATAAACAATTTCACTACAACTTATAAAAATACACATTATGACATGATTAATGTAATGCTAACATTTTCATTAAAAATTATCGAAAGGTATACTGATCATGCATCATCACTCTCTCATCATATGCTATGTGCACTTTAATATCATACTCATAGTTAATGGTTCTAAAACCAAGGATATTTCTCTAGTCTAAATAATCACTTGGTTGGTCATATACTGAAACATAATAAGGAAACACATAATGTCGGACTCATGTCTGAAAGTAAAGGACTTGTGCCATGACCTAAGGGTAATAACCCAATCTGACTATCTCGAGAACTATCGATGCATCGAGGAGCTTACTTTTACCGGTCTCCAACCCGGAGGGCTTACTTTAACTAGTCTCTAACCTTGAAGGATTTCTTTTAATCAGACCCCAACCCGACAGTCCAATACACTCCTCATATTTCAATAAGGTCTGATGTTCAAGGTGTCCCATACCACTTTGAATATTTAATTTTCAATTGATATTACCCAAAAATACTCTAGTGTTTTTCTGAAAACATTAGGCAAGCTTCTGAAAACAAAATAACTAATTCTGAGACTGCTCGACTAATGACAGGCCATGATGGGTCCACGCTCAATCCCTTCTTAACTACCACACTCAAGATTTGGGTTTTCTAAAAACTTTTTTAAGCTTTCATTAAATATGTATACATTTGCACTGGGTTTTCATATATTAAAACTTGTAAACAACATTTGATACATAAGTAATGCATATACATATTCGCATGTATATATATATATATACTTTCATAATAATTCATTTGCTTGTTCTGAAGTAGTCGATTTACACATCGACATAACATTATAGATATGGCAATAAATAATCAAAGGCATACATAGTATGGTAAATATTTATTTCACATAAGATAACACATAAAATGACAGGTGATTAGGGTTTTCCACATGAAATTATGTCTTCTTAATTAAAGAGCCTTAAAAATGAATACTAAAGATACATGTCATTCATTATGATGGTAAAATTTTCAATTAACATGAAATTAGATTCAAACATAACTCGATTTATCAACAACATTCACTGCATTAGGTAAAGAACCATTTGGACGTGTTACTTTATATCATTTTTAACCTAATCTCACGAATTCAAAACATATGAATTTAATATAATTAAAACTTTTTAAATTAATGTATGCTTGACATAAATACATTTTGATATATCAGAAACCAAAATTGACATCTATTAATTACCAAAAAGATCAATACTTGAAATTAGGGTTTTAAAAACTATATGATATAAACATATATATATATATATACAACCGTATATACATAAGGTGTATATATGGGTTCTCATAATTAAACCATGTTTATTAATTTATTAACATAATAAATACTTTAAAATATTTTTAATACATCATTATCACTTGATTGGAAACCAAACCATGTTAGTTATATAACTTGTGTGACCGAAAGTATATTCATATGTAAAAAACATTAGGGTTTTGCATACTAAATATAAATCCGATTGAATTCAAAATACATTTCGCATCCAACCCATTATTTAAAGATTGGTATTAACCCTTTTAAAAATAATAAAAAGATTTTTAATTAATTACCTAAGTATATACGAATATAAGTGTATACATATATATAAAAATTTGGATCTTGTATAATAATTATAAATCCAATCGAACACAAAACATAATTCACATCAAATACATTATTTGAGTGTTGGAAGTTATATTTTAAAATTTATAAAATGGATTTAGATTGAATTGTATGTGCACTTGTACATTCCCGATTACACATACTATATATATATATATATTTATATATGTAAATCATATATACATATGGCTATATAAAATGGGTTTTCTAAACTAAAAACATAACATGATAATCTCTTTCACAAATTTCCAAAACATCAAATATCTTATCGGAAGCTTTAAAACAGGAAAGAGTGAGTATATAAATATATATATAATCATATATACATAATATATATATATACCAGGGTTTTGTAAATTAGAAACCTATGAAAACATAAGCCATTACTTGCGAACCCTTAATTAAAATTGTGAAACACACTTTTTTTGGAAAGGCTTGAAAAAAGGAAGGAGTTGATATATCTATATATATATATATATACAATATCCAATATACACGTTTATACACAAAGCATGTGTAATCATTTTCCATAACAAAAATAGGTAGAATAGTCCCTTACATGGTTATGCATGGGAAAGTTTAAAAAAACACAACAATACCCTTTTTGAAAACCTTAAATGGGGAAGAAATATATATATATATATATGTATGTATGTATGTATTGTATATGCAGAATCGTATAATAGGGGTTTGATGAATCAAAATCGATTGAAATCAATCCCTTACCTATGCGATATTCTTAGTAAGACATACTCATTCTTCTTTGAAATTATTAAAAATCGAAAGGGATTGAAAACACATGTGAATATTTACCTATATATATAAACTGTATGATTAAAACAACATAAAAATAATTTGGTAAATTGAAAATATCACACAATAACCACTTACACAGACTGCCAATATGTGTACTTTAATAAAGCATCAAGATCTTCTTAAAGATATTCAAATCATAAGGGATATATAAATACATATATATATATATATATTCAATCTGCATATATAGAAATATATGTATATTAGTGGTTTTGTATAATAAAACTAATTGAAATCAATCCCTTACTACCGAACCCTTAAAAAAACTGTGACAATAACTTTTGGGAAGGATTGAAACATGAAGGAGTTGATATATATATACATACATAGTATATCCGATTATACACAGAACATGTATAATCGGTTTTTCAAAACAAAAATAAGTAAAATATCCCTTTAATTGATCTCCTGAAACAAACAGAGGAGAGGAAAACTCTGGACTCAATGAAAAAGGCATCCATGTTTATTCATTTGTGTAGACAGTGAAGAAAAATCGCTGGAGAAAACGAGCAGAGTGACTCGTCTTCTTATAACCTCTAAAAACTAAGGTTAAGCTTGTTGTGCAAGCTGGGGAACTATTGCATATAGGGAAATTCGAATGCACAACTGTTGTAAATTATATAAAATGATCAGTAGTATATCAATTTTCACAGAAGCTAAAACAAAAAATAGGAGAGGAAAGGATGCAGCGGAAAACTGTTCAAAAAATGACAACCAAGACACTGCAACGCACGGCTACTAGTAGACTGAAGAAGAACCAAAACCTTTGAAACACTAAGATCAAAACCCTACCCATGAAAGACTACCAAAGACGAAAATGAAGATCATCCCTCACCACACATCGGCTCCGAATTCCTTGCGTCCCACCCCGTCTTTGGACGAGACCCACGAACACCCGTCGGCCTTGACCACAACTTGCGACGCGACTTTCCCTCAGCGCTCAGCCTCGGACCACCCTTGACGTGTGGCTCTCATGGCTCAAACTCACCACTGCTCGCAGAGGATGGCCCCAGCAGTGCACACCCCTCGGTAGCGCCCCCCCCCCCCAATAGAACCCTCAAAACCCCAAAATCAAAAACCCCCAAAACCTAAAACTATTCAACCCACGACTTTCCCTTGCCTATCTACATCTATTATTATTTTATTTCATCATTATTACCTATTATTTATTATTATTTTATCACCTTTATCATATATATTTTTTATCCACACCCATGAAAACCCCAAATGAGATTCCCTAACCCGTGACATTTTTTCATTATTTCATCTTTTATTATTTTATTTTTATATCGACTATCTTATTTTATTATTTTCATTATTATATAAATTATCTGATGTTATTATTTAATGTTAATCATTATTTTATCCTATTAATAAGTCAAAGTTATAATAAAATAACAATACTTTAAAAAGTAAAGGTTATATATAATAATCATTACTTTTTAAAAGAAAAAACTATAATATTTTTATTTATTAAATTTATAAACATATAATGTTATATCATAATATAATTGTTTTAAAACAAATACTTATTTGAGAAAAATGTTTTTATTATTATTTATAAAATATTTACATATTATTATTATTAAACATATCACCATATATAATTATATACATGTAATTATAAATATATTTTAAAATCATGTTTTGTTATATACCAACTAATTCTACATATTTATAAAACATATCACATTTTATGCATTTTGTTTTGTTATTTAAAATTCTTTTTTTATATGTATAAATATATATATAATGAAACATATAAAATGATTATATATTGAAATATATAAAAAATAGTGGTTCAATTAAGCCACTTTTTACTTCTTAACCCCAATGTCACGCCACACACACAAATCAAGATATATATTATTATTAATTTAAAAAGTGGTTCAATCAGTCCCCTCTCCCCAAAATCATTCACACCTCTTTTTTTAATAATAATTTATTTATTCATTTTGTTAATGTCTCAAAACATTTAAATTATATATATATATTCACCATTTTAGTGTTTCTTAATATGAATATATATATATATATATATATATACTGTTTTAGAATTTATATATATACATATATATATATATAATTCATTTTTTATAATTTATTGAAATTACATTTTTTTAAACATAAATTTATTATACAATTTTTTATATAACAATTATATGTATTTATAATTTATAAATTTTATAAACAAAAGTATAATATATATCATATATTTATAATATATATTATCTTAATAATAATAATAATATTAATTTTAAATGACAAGTACAATAAAATTCTAATTTTATAATAATATTAGTTTTATTAATAAATAATTCAAAACTAATATTTTGATTTATATCCTAATTAGAATAAGTCTATATTTTAATAAAACAATTACATATATAAATAAAATACATTGATTATTACTAAATATTTTTTTATATATAAATATATTACATACACATACATATATATATATACATAGAATTTAAAAATTAATAATTGCAATATTATTAGATTATCATCATTATTCATTTATTTTGATAAATTGATTTATATATTAATTTATCTTGTAAAATAAATTTTTATGAACCAAAAATTATTTTATTAAAACAACTTTTATTAAAATTCGTACTTTAACATAATATTTATTTTAGTTTAAAAAGAAATAATGATCTTAACAAATTCATTGCATGTTAGTAAATCTTTTTGAGCACTTAATTTTTATTAATCATGTTTTAAGCTTTTATCTATGTAAATATATATATATATATATATATATCACATAGATTAATTTAAAACATTATTTATAATAAAACATCATTCTTAATTATTTCATTTATTAGAACAATGTCTTTGAAAATATATTGACGTCGTCGCGTATTAAAAACATGGCATTTTTTATAAATCAAAGTATTCATGAATTTTCATTTATAAAATGTCTTCTTTTATAGTTTATTTATAACATTATTCATTTTAAATTATAATTTATTTAAACTTATTCTTTTTTTTTCTGAAACCCGGGGCGTTAAATCAATGGTAGTCGTTAACTTTTGAGAAACATCTGGTTGAGCTTGGAACTGAGCAGGTGCAATAACTGGAGCTTGGATAGGTGTGGTGGCTGGTACTTCAACTGATGGTAGCACCATCGATTGTTGTTGTGCATGACCCATAGGACTAGACCTGTGAGGGTGTACTAGTAAATGAGGATACTCTTGATCAATCTCAGTAGCTACAACAAATTCCTTTGGCTGACTGACTCCAGCACGCTTAGGAGGAAGATTACCTTGAAGTAGTTCTGCATTCAACCTCCTTAATTCATTCATTTCTTCCTACTGATGTGTGAACCTTTTCTCTAGTTAGAGTGATTGGCCTTATCCAGAGGAATGGTGAAATATAGCCAGATTCTTTCCTTTCCCCCTGTTGGATGCCTTTTAGAGAGGGGGAAATTGATTATTTGAAGGAATACCTAGATTCTGGGTAAGCCTTTGGTTTTGTGTACTCACACCTTCTTCATTTGCCTCTATGGGAATAGCCTCTTGAGTAGGAACTTCCTCATCTGATACCTCTGAGTGAGCCTCATCTGGGGGATCAGCAACAACGGCATTGATGACATTAATTGATTCATAACGCATTGCATCTCCTCTATCGGAATTTTTTCGATAGTGTCTTCTTCCATGTCCTTGATGTGACATTGCCTTTTGTTGATTTGATCTCTCATGAACTTCTTGACGAACTATAATGTGGAGGGAATCTTCTGATAATTCATCTCTTCGTTCCTCTTGTGGCTTCTTCCCTAATCGAGAAAAGATTGACTTTCTCTGAGGAAGAGATTGAGGATTTGAAAACGTACACAGTCCTGTGGACTAGGGTTGTTCCTTATAACGACCCATACATTACATACATTGTTATTGCTTAAAAATTTAAGCACACTTATTAAAACATATAACAAAACCATGAAAGGACCGTATAGGTATAGTGTCTTTAGAAACTGGGAAACATAAACAACTGGTTCATAAAGCATCTACATTGTCTCCCATTTATTTCATCATATATAGAGTACCTTTTTTCATATCCTACTTAATAAACTTCTTCATGTCCTGGGGAAAAAAACATACAAAAGGGTGATCTCAAATGCTTAGTAAGGGTAAACAAAAGAAATATCAGTCACATCATATTTATAAGAACATAACATTTTGGAAATCTTAACCTGCAAAAGAAATCATAATTTCATAACATGAGATAAATCATAATAGTGAAATTTAATCCCAATAATCATAACTTAAAACATGAAACTTTTTGGCATACACACATAATCATATAGAATCATTTCTTAGTAGTAAATACTCATTTCCAAGACTATCTTAGCAGAAAAAGTCCATTTCTGAACTGAGTTCACTCCTCATTTCAGTCCTGTTTCACTGAACCGGATTAACCTGTCGTTCTATCCATGTCTATCTCATGAGATATAAATCTTTACCCAATGAATTGGAGGGAGATATAGGTCCCACCCATCTCATAATGATACCATTCTTATGTGTGCCACAAGATCATAAATCATACATCATAGCATAACCCATGTAATAAAAATGGTATTCTTAATCATCATGACATCATAACATAATACATATAAGATAAAAGAACATCATAAAAATAATTCCCTCATAACATAATCAAAACAATGTAAAAATAGGGATAGAAACAGAACCCTATATTATCTTAGATGGAAAATAATTTTGATAAAACACTTGAACTCCATTCTTGAGGAAAATATCCTTTCTACTTCAAAAACATTTTTCCTTTCTTAACATGTCATACAATTTTAAACTAAAAGAAGTTGATTAAAAATAAACTTGAAAACTTGTAAATGAAGCTTAATGGAAATAATGTTCTAAAAATCTATTCAGGTCGTATAGGTTAAAAAATATTCTTCTCGTACTTTGGCAGGAAAAGTCAAAAAGTACCTCGTATGAAAAAGGACAGTAGATTCCTTTCATATCATTTACTAAAAACTCACCTAAGGGTAAAATTGGATTTAAACCATTGTATTAGGATATAAATAATATTACATATTGAGGAAACATGTATGTGCATGATAAATATGCCCTAGTAAATTCTGAAGTATAAACAATCTAGGATAAAAATGAGATTGTGAGATTTTCCCTTACCTTAGGTCCGATTTGCTTCGTACATGTCTGAACCTCCTGTATAATGATTTAAATAATGTTATTGACTTATTAAATAATCATACTCATTGTTATGATATCATATATGGTCATATTCTTAGCTTATTATTAGTAATATTTCATTGCTACTTGTTATTCGGGTGTTTATTATTTTTTGTTCTTATACGTGTTTTGTCGAATAAATTCTTATTCTTCTTTTTAGGTTATAGATACATCATTTCCAGAATGGTATTAGTGTAATATATATCATATTTATTCATTCAATTCATTTATATAATCATTATGCAATGAAGATCATGTAGAACGAGTCGCATCACATCGTGGAGACGCTATTCCATATGTACGCACGAGCGATGATATCATTCCCATGATCGTGGAATTGTATTGGAGTGTATGTATACTATTTAAGAATCAATATAAATTTACAATAATCATATATAGTTATTATTTACACCATTATACCCATCCATGTAATGTGGTGGTGGAAAATAGATTACACCACGGCGTGGAGACGGTATTCCGTACGTATGCAAGCGCGGTGATTTTGTATTCTGTAGGATGGATTGATGGTGAAATAGGGTTGTTTCATAATTATAATAACATATCATTATATTAGTGATACTGATGTTATTACTTTATAATGAAACAATTAAATAAGAAGAATTTGAAGAAGAAATAAAGTTGAAATAATCGGTAACAAACGTTACCTCTTCTTTGAAGCGCCTCTTCTTAACCTCCTCTTAGGGCACTAAAGATGGTCTTTGAAGAATACAAGTACCTCTAGTATGTTTCTAGAGAAGTGTAGAATAGAAATTGGTAGGGTTTGTCTGAGCTTGAAGGCTCAAAGTGGTGTGAGGAAGAGAGGGAGGAGGTTCCCTTTTATAAGGGAGTAGAGGGGCACCTTTGGAAAAACTAAAAATATTATTTTATTATAAAGTCATATTCGGTTTTTAATAGCTCAAAATTGATTTATTTCAAAGATAAGGTGGGTATGGGTCTAAATCCTCTCATCCAATATAATTTAGACAAGTTTAGTTTTCTATTTTAACCTTATCATGTAGATTTAACTTTAAGTTAAATAATTTTACTTTTACCGTGTCTTCTTGTTTTCTTACACTATAAGGTTAATAAACATACTATAACAAGCCAAAAAAACCCCAAGTTGTTTATTATTAATATATATAACCTTATCTAAGTCATTTGGCCGATCCTTATATTTTTAATAATAAAATAACAATTAATAATATAATATTTGTTTTAAAAACTATTTTATGTCAATTTTGACACTTTTTGGTAATTGATTTTTGTGAAAAACATAACAGAATGATTAGTTCTAAAAAAGTTAATTAAATCAATAATAACATGTCATATTAACCTAGAAAATTAGTTTAATTCATAAAAAGTCTCAAATTACATTTATTTGGGTATTTATAACATCAATTATGTCAATATTTCATTAATAAGATAATTACTGCATCATCATTGTGTCATAAATAAATTAAATTATTTAATGTCTAAAAATTATAAATAAAATACCATTATGTAGTAAATCTGTTAAAATTTCTAATGAACATTTATAGTTGAATTTATCTTATGTATAACCCTATATTAAAAATGATTTAGTTATTAAACTTTGATTTTAACTATTTTAACCCTTCTTTAAATAAATTAATAATAAATGTCCTAATCTAATACAAGTGGACCTAAATGGTAATATTTTATTCCTAAGGTTGTTTTTGGTCGAATTACACTTATCCAATAGAATTAGTACATGTTTTAGGGTAATAATAATATCATTTTTACCCTTAATTACCCTATTTACTTTTAACCATCGTAAATAAAAGTAAAAAAGTTATTATTCACCCAAAATTATTTTCATCTCATTGAACCACATATTAGTCCTTGATATTAATCATGTCTCTCAGATTTTTTAAATTCCACTCACATAAGCGGTAAAATTACGTTTAATGTGAATTTGCAAATTCTCCTAGGAGGTGGGTAAAAGATGGTGAAAAATTCAATAAATTTTTATATATCTAAAATTATAATAAAATAACTCCAATGAATTACTTTGAACTTATATAGGTATTATGTATCAATTTTGACCTAAAATAAATTTAAATAAAATAAATAATTATTTAAATAAAAAGTTGGTTTTTAAATAGTAACCTAGTGTTTTCACTATTCATCAAAAATTGAAAGTTTTCAGAAAAATACCAAAATTTCACCCTAGGCTAATTTCGATATTCCAAATCCAAAAATGAAGTCCATTTTGAAAGATAAAATTTACAATATTTTAAAAATTGGGTATTACTATTCATAACGGCTAGTTTTAATAATATTTTAATAGAATATCATTGTTTAGTGAAACTCAGTATTGTGTATGATGCAAGCTATCGAGAAAGGTCACGATTGCATGTAAAGAAAGCCAAGCTAGTGTTGTGTGTAGTGAAAGATTCCTTTGATGATGTATATAACATAAAAACAAAATATTTCTCATAAAAATCTTGGTTGTTACATTCTACCCCCCTTAAAATGAATTTCACCCTCGAAATTCATCACTATAAAAAACAACTGAGGATACCTCTCCCTCATCATATCCTCAATCTCCCATGCAGCTTCTTCTAATTGGTGGTTCCTCCATAAAACTTTTACCAAGCGAGTGGTCTTGTTCCATAGGACTTTTTCGCTATGATCCAGAATCTCTATCGGTTTTTCTTCATAAGAAAGATCTTGCTCAAGCGGTACAACTTCTGAGCTTAGTACATGTGAAGGATCGGGTATGTACTTTCTCAGAAGTGATACATGTAAAACATCATGAACTTGAGAGAGATTCGGTGGAAGAGCCAATCTATAAGCTACCTTCCCAACACGATCCAGTATTTGGAAAGGACCGATATACCTAGGGCTTAACTTTCCCTTCTTTCCAAATCTCATTACTCTCTTCCAAGGAGATATTCATAAGAACACTTTATCACCCACTTCAAACTCTAGGTCTTTTATTCAGTTGTCGTCATAACTTTTTTGTCGAATCTGAGCTTCTCTTATGTGTTTTTGAATAGATCAGACCTTTTCTGCCATCTCATCAACAAGATCAGGTCCTAATAGCTTTCTTCCTCCAACTTCATCCCAGCAAGTTGGAGTTCACCATTTCCTTCCATAGAGAGATTTGTAAGGATCCATCTGAATACTGGAGTGAAAACTATTATTATAAGAAAATTCCACCAAAGGTAGGTGTTGATCCCAACCACCTTTGAAATCCATAGAGAAAGCTCTTAACATATCTTCTGGAGTTTGAATTGTCCTCTCAGACTGACCATCTGTTTGAGGATGATAAACAGTGCTGAAACTCAACTCTGTATCCAGAGTATGTTGAAGACTTCGCCAGAACTTTGAGGTAAACCTCGGATCCTAATAAGATATAATTTAAAGTGGTACTCCATGCAATCTTACCACTTCCTTTATATATATCCTAGCAAGCTGATCCAGAGATAAATCCTCTCTAATAGCAATGAAGTGTGCAGACTTTGTAAGACGAGCAACTATGAACCATATAGCATTATTGCCTTTGTATGTTTTAGGAAGTCTGGTGACAAAGTCCATAGTGATTTTTTCCCATTTCCATTCAGGTATGGATAATGGTTTTAACATCCCCTTAGACTTCTATCTGTCAGCTTTAACTTGCTGAAAAACCAAGCATCATGAGACATATTCAGCAACATCTCTTTTCATGCCATCCCACCAGAAGTACTCTTTTAGGTCCCTATACATCTTCGTGCTTCTAGGATGAATCAAGAATGAAGAACTATGAGCCTCATCCAGTAGCTCCTTCTTTAATTCTGGGATGGGAGGAACACAAACCCAATTTTTGAACCTTATTATCCCATCACAATCAAGGTTGAATTCAGGAACATTTCTCACCATATTTTATAACTCTACATCTTCTTTCCGTGCCTCTTTAATCTTCACATGTATAGATGGTTGAACATTCATTTGAGAAAGATAAGATTTCTCCCCTTCCATTATAATTCCAAGATCCATCCTTTGTAAATCCATAAATATTGGATCTTTTGTGATCCTCATTATGGATAAGCTAGCATGGTCTTGTCAACTTAATGCGTCTGCCACCTTGTTTGCTTTCCCTGGGTGGTAATGAATTGAGCAGTCGTAATCCTTAATCAACTCCAACCATCTTCTTTGGTGCATATTCAGCTCCATTTGTGTGAAAATATAATTTAAACTTTTATGATCAGTATAAATATCACACATTTCACCATAAACATAATGCCTCCAAATATTTAATGCAAATATTACCACAGCTAACTCCAAATCATGAGTTGGGTAATTTTGATCATGGATTTTCAACTTTCGTGAGCCATAAGCTATCACCATATCATTTTGCATAAGAACACGCCCCAGCCCCTTCTTGGATGCATCACTGTAGATCAAAAAACTTTCACCAATACAAGGAAGTGTGAGTACAGGTGCACTGGATAACCTTCTTTTCAACTCCTTGAAATTCTCTTCACATTCCTCCATCCAAGAGAACTTAACTCCTTTTCGAGTCAACCTAGTGAGTGGATTAGATAATCGTGAAAAAGCTTTCACAAAACGTCGATAATATCCTTCCAAACCAAGAAAACTTCGAATCTCAGTTACTTTTGTTGGTCTCGTCCATCTTTCGATAACCTTTGTCTTTACTGGATCCACAGATATCCCCTATTTTGAGATTATGTGACCCAAAAATGAAACTTTTTGAAGCCAAAATTCACACTTGGTAAATTTGACATAAATATTCTCCTTTCTCAGGGTCTTAAATATAATTCTCAAGTGAACTTCATGTTCTTCATTGCTCTTTGAATTGACAAGAATATCGTCTATAAAGACTACCACAAACTGATCAAGATAGTCTCTAAAGACTCTATTCATTAGATCCATGAAGATAGCAGGGACATTAGTAAGACCAAATGGAATCACTATAAATTCATAGTGTCTATACCTTGTACGGAAAGCCGTCTTTGGTATATCCTCCCTTTTGACCCTTAATTGATGATACCCTGAATGAAGATCAATCTTGAAAAAGTATTGAGATTTGCGTAGTTGGTCAAATAAGTCATCAATGCACGGTAGAGGATATTTTTTCTTGATAGTGATCTTGTTAAGTTCTCGATAATCAATGTAGAGTCTCATTGATCCATCTTTCTTCTTAACAAAAAGAATAGTTACTCCCCAAGGTGATGAACTAGGGCGTATGAATCCCTTATCAAGATTCTCTTGGAGTTTCTTCTTCAATTCCTGCAACTCAATTGGGGCCATTCTATAAGGTGTATTTCAAATAGGAAAAGCACCTGGTACGAGTTCTATGGAAAACTCAACTTGATGATTTTGTGGAAGACCTGTAAATTCCTCTGGAAAGACATCATCAAACTCTCATACAATGGGAATATTATTAATCGTGAATTTATCACCAACCATTTGAGATAAATAACCTTCATTTAGTGGAATCAAGACCCATAAGATGGAAGAAATTTCCACTGGAAGGTTATGTTCATCCTTGCATCGATAGACGATCATAGATTGATCTGGAATATGAAATGTGACTTCCCTTCTTTGGAAATTGATATGAGCTCCATATAAAGAAAGTCAATCCATTCCAATAATCACATCAAATTCCACTATAGGAAGGATCACAAGAATTGTAGGAATCACTTTCCCACAAACTTCAATTGGAGAAGAATTATAAACTTTTGATGCGACTGTTGTTCCATTAGGGGTTGTCACAGCTAACTCAACATCTAATTTTTGAGGTAATATAGCGATACCCTTAGAAAATTCTTCAGAAATAAAAGAGTGGGTGGATCCATAATCAAATAAAACATTTTCTACTTTATAGTGGATGGTAAGTGTACCTTTCACCACTTCGTTCTCATACTCCACATCGCTGATAGAAATTGCATGTGACTTTCCTTTTTCTTTATCCTTAAGAGTTTGTTGACGTCGATCATCATCAACAACCCTTTTATTAGGGCATTAATTGGAATAATTCCCCATTTCCTTTCACTTGTAACATTTAAGTGTAGGAGGTGCACTCTGTGTAGCCTTTTCTTTGTTCACATCACTAGACATCTTCTTCCCATCATTGCGGCATTCAAATTCCCGATGACCTTCCTTTATACATTTGAAATATTTACTTGTCCCTTTAAGACAACTCCCTCCATGTTTCTTTCCACACTTTGAGCATAAGGGAAAACTCATCTTCTTTTTAGTGTGGTCTTTAGATTTCCCTTTGAATTCTATTTTCCTCTTCTTATCAAATTCATATGACTGATGGGTTACTCCAATCTACATCTCAACTTTGAGAGCACATCGAACGATTTCCTCGTAGCTATTTAAGTCCTTTATGGATAACACCCTTCGAATACTTGGTTTTAAGCCACTAAAGAATCGATCGATCTTACTCTCTGGTTGGATAATAATCCCAGAAGCGTACCTTGCAAGTCTTGTAAAATTTTCTTTGTAGGTACCAACAGATTCATAATCCTTTTGCTTTAGTTCAAGAAACTCCTTCTCCATCTTTGTTCGAAGAATACGATGGAAGTACTTATTGAACAATAAGTTCTTGAACTCGTCCCATTCCATGGACTCAATTTCATCTCTTGACCTCATATTCTTGATAAGATTCCACCATTGATCAGCTTCACCTTCCAAACAATAAACTAATAAGATGACTTTATCATGTTCAGAAGATTGAAGAACTGAAAATATCTTTTTAGTAGTACTGATCCATTGTTCAGCAACTAATGGGTCAGTAGACCCGCTGAATGAGGGTGGACACTGCCTAATGAAGGATTCAACATAATGTTTCTCCTCACTTTGCTCATTTGGAAGTCCTGCATGATTCATAACTTGAGAAAGTTGTGTGAGCATGCCTACAAGATTTTGCATTCCAGCTCCCATAATGTCTGGTTTCTCAGGGGGACAATCATTGCATTTCCTGTCGCATTTAGAATTAACACGGTTCCTTCGGGTTCTAGCCATTGACTAAAACCAATAAGAATAGTGTGATAAACACTAATCATAATAGTAAAACCACATAATCAAGAATAAAATTTCACGCTTTAGGTCTTATCATAGGCTATTCATGGCCATTTCTAAAACACTAAGATTGTGTTCTATGCTTAGACTTATCCTTAGGGTTCTTACTAAGGCTTTCACATCCTAGTTTCCAAAGGTTGGCTATATCTTTCCTCTGATACCAACTATAACGACCCATACTTTACATACATTGTTATTTCTTCAAAATTTAAGCACACTTATTAGAACATATAACAAAACCATGAAAGGACCGTATAGGTATAGTGTCTTTAGAAACTAGGAAACATAAACAACTGGTTGATAAAGCATCTACATTGTCTCCTATTTATTTCATCATATCTAGAGTCCCTTTTGGCATATCCTACTTAACAACCTTCTTCTTGACCTGGGGAAAGAAAACATACAAAAGGGTGAGCTCAAATGCTCATTAAGGGTAAACAAAAGAAATATCAATCACATCATATGCATAAGAACATAACATTTTGGATATCTTAACCTACAAAAGATATCATAATTTCATAACATGGGATAAATCATTGTAGTGAAATGTAATCCAAATAATCATAACATAAAACATGAAACTTTGTGGCATACACACATAATCATATAGAATAATTTCTTAGTAGTCAAGACTCATTACCAAGACTATCTTAGCGGACAAAGTCCATTTCTGAATCGAGTTCACTCCTCGTTTCAGTCCTGTTTCACTGAACCGAATTAACCTGCCATTCCAGCCATGTCTATATCATGAGATATAAATCTTTACCCAATTCATTGTAGGGAGATATAGGTCCCACCTATCTCATAATGATACCATTCTTATGTGTTCCACAAGATTATAAATCCTACATCATAGCATAACCCATGTAATAAAAATTGGATTCTTAATCATCATGCTATCATAACATAATCCATATAAGATAAAAGGACATCATAAAAATAATTCCATAATAACATAATCAAAACAATGTAAAAATAGGGATTGAAACCAAACCCTACATTATCTTAGATGAAAAATAATTTTCATAAAACACTTCAACTCCATTCTTGAGGAAAATATCCTTTCTACTTCAAAAACATTTTTCCTTTCTTAAAATGTCATACAATTTTAAACTAAAAGAATTTGATTAAAAATAAACTTGAAAACATGTAAAGGAATATTCATGTAAATAATGTTCTAAAAATCCATTCAGGTCGTATAGGTTAAAAAACATTCTTCTCGTACTTTGGCCGGAAAAGTCAAAAAGTACCTCGTACAAAAAACGACAAAAGATTACTTTCATATCTTTTACTAAAAACTCACCGAAGGGTAAAATTGAATTTAAAAAATTGTTTTTGGATAGAAATAATATTAAATATTGAGGAAACATGTATGTGGATGATAAATATTCCCCAGTAAATTCTGAAGTATAAAAAATCTCGGATAAAAATTAGATTGCGAGATTTTGCCTTACCTTAGGTCCGATTTTCTTTGTACCTGTCCGAACCTCATGTATAATGATTTAAATAATGTTATTGACTTATTCCAGAATCATACTTATAGTTATGATATCATATATGGTCATATTCTTATCTTCTTATTAGTAATATTTCATTGCTACTTGTTATTCGTGTGTTTATTACTTTTTGTTCTTATGCGTGTTTTGTCGAATAAATTCTTATTCTTATTTTTAGGTTATAGATACCTAATTTCCAGAATGTTATTAGTGTAATATATATCATATTAATTCATTTATATAATCATTATTCAATGAAGATCATGTAGAATGAGTCACATCACATCGTGGAGACGGTATTCCGTACGTACGCATGAGCGATGATATCATTCCCATGATCATGGAATTGTATTGGAGTGTATGTATACTATTTCAGAATCAATATCAATTTACAATAATCATATATATTTATTATTTACACCATTATACCCATCCCAGTAAGGTGGTGGTGGAAAATATATTACACCACGGCGTGGAGATGGTATTCTGTACGTATGCACGCGCGGTGATTTCGTTTTCCGTAGGATGGATAGATGGTGAAATAGGGTTGTTTCATAATTATAATAACATATCAGTATATGAGTGATAATTATGTTATTACATAATAATGAAATAACTAAAGAAGAAGAAGAATAAGAAGAAGAAATAAAGTTTAAAGAATCGGTAACGGACATTACCTCTTCTTTGAAGCGCCTCTTATTAACCTCCTCTTAGGGCACTAAATATGGACATTGAAGAAGACCATGACCTCTAGGATGTTTCTAGGGAAGTTGATAAGAGAAATTGGCAGTGGTTGGCTGAGATTTAAGGCTCAATGTTAAGTAAGGAAGAGAGGGAGGAGGTGCCCTTTTATAAGGGAGTAGAGGGTCACCTTTGAAAAAACTAAAAATATTATTTTATTATAAAGTCACATTCAGTTTTTAATAGCTCCAAATTGATTTATTTCAAAGATAAGGTGGGGATGGGTCGAAATCCTCTCATACAATAGAATTTAGACAAGTTTAGTTTTCTATTTTAACCTTATCATGTATATTTAACTTTAAGTTAAATAATTTTACTTTTACCGTGTCTTCTTGTTTTCTTACACTATAAGGTTAATAAACATACAATAAAAAGCCAAAAAAAACCCAAGTTTTTTATTATTAATATATATAACCTTATCTAAGTCATTTGGCCGAACCTTATATTTTTAGGAATAAAATAACAATTAATAATATAATATTTGTTTTAAAAACTATTTTATGTCAATTTTGACACTATTTGGTAATTGATTTTTGTGAAAATCATAACAGAATGATTAGTTCTAAAAAAAGTTAATTAAATCAATACTAACATGTCATATTAACCTATAAAATTAGTTTAATTCCTAAAAAGTCTCAAATTACATTTATTTGGGTATTTATAACATCAATTATGTCAATATTTCATTAATAAGATAATTACTACATCATCATTGTGTCATAAATAAATTAAATTATTTAATGTCTAAAAATTATAAATAAAATACCATTATGTAGGAAATCTTTTTAGATTTATAATTAAAATTTATACTCGAATTTATCTTATGTATAACCCTATATTAAAAATGATTTAGTTATTAAACTTTGATTTTAACTATTTTAACCCTTCTTTAAATAAATTAATAATAAATGTCCTAATCTAATCCAAGTGGACCTAAATGGTCATATTTTATTCCTAAGGTTGATTTTGGTCTAATTACACTTATCCAATAGAATTAGGACATGTTTTAGGGTAATAATAATATCATTTTTACCCTTAATTTCCCTATTTACTTTTAACCCTGGTAAATAAAAGTAAAAAAGTTACTATTCACCAAAAATTATTTTCATCTCATTGAACAAAATTTTAGTCCTTGATATTAACTATGTCTCTAGAATTTTTGAAATTCCACTCACAAAAGTGGTAAAATTAAGTTTTATGTGAATTTGCAAATTCTCCTAGGATGTGGGTAAAAGACGGTGAATAATTCAATAAAAATTTTATATATCTAAAATTATTATAAAATGACTCCAATGAATTACTTTGAAAATATATAGGTATTATGTATCAATTTTGACCTAAAATAAATTTAAATAAAATAAATAATTATTTAAATAAAACGTCGGTTTTTAAATAGTAATCCAGCGTTTTCACTATTCATCAAAAATTGAATGTTTTCAGAAAAATACCAAAATTTCACCCTAGTCTAATTTTGATATTCTAAATCCAAAAATGAAGTCCATTTTGAATGATAAAATTTACAAAATTTCAAAAAGTGGGTATTACTATTCATAACGGCTAGTTTTAATAATATTTTAATAGCATATCGTTGTTTAGTGAAACTCGGTATTGCGTACGACTCAAGTTATCGAGGAAGGTCATGATTGCGTATAAACCAATCCAAGATATTTTTGTGTGTAGTGAAATATTCCTTTGATGATGTATATAACATAAAAATAAAACATTTCTCATAAAAATCTCGGGTGTTACATTCCTTTTGTTCCTGCTCAACTGTTCGAATCCTATTTGTTGATTCTGAGGGTTGGGTTAAAAGAGTCCCCAGTTTGAAAATCTGGGGTGGCTCTTGAGTTGATATATATGAGACTTTCTTAAAATCTCTCCTGATCTTGTAGACTTTAGTCCAGAAATTGGCTGGATGTATCAACGTACATCCACTCAAATCACCTGGTTCAAATGAACGTTGGATGATTTCTGACACTTCTGTCACTTGATGATGTGCATGCTCTAAATGAGAATCTTGTTCGATATTTTTTTTTGCCTGATGAAAGATTAATTCAACAACTTGTTCTCTGTATGCCTGATTTTGAGAAGAACTAGTTGAGTCCTATTCTTGATCGAGCCTTTGATTAAAAACAAAGCCAATTGTATTTGGCCAGCCATGGGAAATAACATTGCCTGAGACCATTTTTGGCGGGCTTTGTTGGCGAGAGAGTACAGTGAAATGTCGTGATCCATGAACACCCCATCCCCTGATATGAATACCAGATAGGTCAATAGAAATTAACTGTCGCAATCTTCTTAGTGCGCCAAGGCATGAACGCTGAAGGGCTCTCTACTGCTTTTCAGCTTTTGGATATCGAGAAACTGAGAGAGATTCCAAGTCAATTTGGCATTGTAACCCTTCTATTATCTTGACATGATTTTCATATTCGTCATAAGATAATATTTTCTTTTTCAATTGAAAAATAGTTTTCCACATGTTGAGATGAATATCTTGAATACAATATTCCATCAACATCTCTGGAATGTCATACTGAGAGTTAGCCAAAGGCCAAAACATGACTAGCACATCACTTTCTCCAGTTGTTTTCTCATATTCAGCACTTCCTATTTATAATTCAATGAAGATTATTCTACCTGATTATACCAGAGTTGGTGCTTCCGTGTTGCTTCATCAGATTCAACAAGACTGGTAGAGAATTCACTTTTCAAACTAAAAGATGAACTACCTAGGGGTGGTTCAGAGAATGACCTACACCCCAGTTTATCTTCTGATTGAGAAAGTATTTCAGCTGCTAATGGTAAAGCATCAGACATGACTGGCTTCACATTTTAAAGTACCTCAAGATAAGATGGATTTCTCGTCACTACATTTTCCTTTGAATAATTTTCCAGGAAATTCGAATTACTACTGCGGAGAGGACTTTCGCAGATAAATTCATCATCATGGGGAGGACCACCATGGTGGGTTATAGCAAAAGATGAAACCTCTTTATCCTTAGTCTTTTGGCCACGCATAGGGTTATCGTGGCTCTCATCTGAAGATGATACTTCGAGATCGAATGAATTGTCATGAAGCAAGCCTTCATGAGGAAGTGTCTGATGAAGAACTTCAGAATTGAGGTTCCCACTATTGGGAACTAAGAGAGTAGAATCTTGAGTTGCAATAGATAATTGTCTGAGTGCATCAAGAACTCTAGCATCGAGAAAGGCCTTGTTATAGATTGGATCTTGATTTCTTGACTGTTTTGGATGGGTCTTTTTCTTAGATGCCTTCTTACTCACTTTGGGAACCACTTGTTGATGAAAGTGGTTATTATGGGTAAGTGTATGTTCCTGCTCAGGAGAAATAGTCAGGTTAGGCTGATTATCTCCACTCAAATTAGGTGTATGTGCCTAACTTAGTTATCCGTATGACATGGGGGAGTATGCCCCACAACCCTCTTAGACTAGAACAGAGGTGTGTGTCTATTCCGGAGTGAACTGTTGATGTGTCACTCCACTGGTAGGGATAGATTTTCATTTCCTTCCCTATGATGTTGTT
Source organism: Viscum album (assembly GCA_963277665.1). Classification (NCBI taxonomy): domain Eukaryota; kingdom Viridiplantae; phylum Streptophyta; class Magnoliopsida; order Santalales; family Viscaceae; genus Viscum; species Viscum album. The sequence goes on along the minus strand of OY728132.1, from coordinate 1,434,282,927 downwards.
GAAGCTATTATAATATCCTAGAAGGCATCCAGAATATGGGCAGGGATTTGCTTCTGCTCCTTCACCATCGTCATAATGTGCTTGGTGACTTCAGCTACCAGAATAGGAATATACGTCCATTCCGTGCTTGGAGTAAGTGTGTATTCATGCTCTTGTCTTCCTTTTCCTGTTAGTGAATTCTAACAGTACTCATGTATGGGGGCAGAGAGTTGAGTCTGCCTCCTGTTTTTCATTGGGTATTTCCAATTGACTTCTCTGGGTGCTACCAAATGAGATTGTTGGTAGGCTTGATCAATACTAGTAGATGTATGTGCCTACTAATTGCACTCCACCGAACGCGGTTGTTTAACATCCTTCAATACTGGCAGATGAGGCTGCTGGCAGGATTGATGAGTGTAATCAGGTGTATGTGCATGTTTACCAGTTGTCAACACATTGGGTTGGTGGGCTTCATTGTATGTAGACAGATGAGTCTGCTAACTAGCTGATGATTTATAAATAGGTGTATGTTCCTGTCTATAGTACTCCACCGGCATTTCCTGGAGGGAATGGCGTGTTGCTTCCAGACGAGTCTTCTGGATAGTGGAATTAAAACATATGGGTGTGTCTGCCTGCTCTTTGCTTTCCACAAAGTTAGGTTAGTGGACTTCTCTGGAAATGGTAGAGATAAGAAACTGCTCACTGTTGACTAGATTTTGCCTCTGGCGATTCTTCTTGTGGACTCGAGTCTGAGGAACCTGAGCTGAACCACTGAAGGTGATACCCCCATCATGATGAGGGTGCACTATCGCACGAGTCTGGCAGCGATTATTGATGGGAGCCCTCGGGAAGGACTCATGTCTCTTTGAATTAAGGCCTTGAGTCACCTTCTCATTCACCTCCCCAGAATATGGGAGGGACTGGTGATTGTGTTCCAAGGATAACGACCTGAAATGGTTGGAAAAGGTGGTTGGAACCGCCTGCTTCTTGATCGATGGTCGTCGCTAGGGTGAATTATTGAATTGGAGGGCTTGTCGAGTGGCCTCCAGAGTCGGAATGGTACTGTGTCAATGGTATTACTTAACCAGTACATTTGATACCTAGCGTTGAAGACGTTGAGTAGGTGATGTCATCCTCAGAGCGTACGACGATCCAGCAGGGTAGCAGCAGATGTATTCATAGCAGAGGCATTCACAGGTGTGAACTTTAGAGAAGCCATTTATGTAACGCAGAAGATCTTGTAAAAGAGTGCATGTTTGATATAACAGACATAATCAAGATAAGTTTGGCCACTACATTTTTTGGATGAGCACATATGTTATTGATTTTTTTTTTCCCTCTCATTGAGTTTAAATAGGGGCCTAACAAATAAGTAAAACATCATTTTAACTTGGTTAAGGAATCACGTCAGGTTGACCATTTTTTGTTTCCTTTAGAAATGGGGATGACCACATTGGTTTAAGATTCAAACATTCCAATCGGTTTCCAATGGGTTTGTTTGTAGAACCAGAAACATCCAATGATTCTAAATCTATTTGGACCTACTTTTCAAAGGTAGGTGCTCATTAGTTCTGAACCGATGAGACTTAAGAATTTACATTGGTCGAGAGGATGGGAGGTCGGACTCATCACAACTTTTTGGGGGGAATTATTGTCTACTCTAGGACTCTCTTTATAGATTTAAGTTATGTTCATGAATCCTTATTACATTACCAAGTATGAAAATGAGCTTTCCATTAGATCTGACAATCAATGATTAATATGTATTAGATTTAGAGAATCTTTTATATGTATTTGAGGTTCTTCATCAATAGAGAATCATCTGTATTTGTTATAGATTCCTAGTCAATGGTATCCTTCAATACATTATATTGAGATCTCTTGGTCATTATGATAACCATACTAGTTTTAAATCCACTCAGCAGGGCACTTGAAGTTTATTGTTGTTCAGAAGGACATGGATTATTTTAGAGTTGGGATCGTACCCACAAATGGGCTACCTACATATCCTTGTTTAGAAAAGGAATCAGAACCCACGTAGTTTGAGTATTAAGATATAGTTTAACATCATATGGGACATATGATAATTAATGGGTGATAGGATTGAACCTTAAAAAGGCTTCCTACTTACTCTACTTTTAAGGAATAGATCAAATTCTACATAGTTTGAGATAGAAATGTGAGATTTATGCATGATTAATGGCTCAAAGAGAGATGTCATTATTACTTTTACACTCTAACCTCATGTGAGTCATGCTCAATGTGAGAAACAAGAGGTATCAGTAAAACCTGACAATTATGCCATGAAAGATGAAATCATAAGGAATGATGTGGGGCTTATGTATACATGACTGCCCAAATAGATAAATATCGGGACTTATTTCAGAGAAGAAGTCCGGGAACAGGGTCCATAAAGGTATATGTGCTTTTATGGATATTTGGACACTCTAACTTGGGGCTTACTCCTGAGGATGATGCCCAAATTAGGAGGGGACTTGGGGCTTTACTCCTAAAGAGGATTCCCAAATAAAAAGAAATTAAGACTGGTTAAGAGAAATTAGAACTGGGGATTACTCCTGAGAAGGAGGTCCAGGTTAAGGGAATTTGGAATTTAGGGCTTACTCATAAGGAGGATGCCCATATTTGGGAACTTGGATTGGGGGATACTTCTGAAAAGGAGGCCCAGGTTAGGGGAATTATGACTGGGTCTTACTCCTGAAAAGGAGGCCCAGGTTAAGGGAATTTGGTATTTTGGGCTTACTCTTAAGGAGGATGCCCAAATTAGGGAAACTTGAACTGGGGCTTACTCTTAAAAAGGAGGCCCAGGTTAGGGGACTTGAACTGGGGCTTACTCCTAAAAAGGAGGCCAAAGTTAAGATCTTATCATTTTAAAGAATGAGGTTGAATGAATAAAATCTCTATCTCTAGTGACATAGAGATATGTAAATCACTAGGTTTTGAGGGATATTCCACAGAATCCCTTTTAGGTAAGGAATCCAACAATGGAACCATGCCATAAATGACTTTGAAGAGGGTTTTAAAAGGCTAAATCTTGAAGAGTAGAGGTGGATTTGAAGAAAATATATGAATGGACAGGAGGGGCACCCAAAAGAAGGTAGGCATGCAGGTCCTATTTGGGCGCGCAGGTATATCTGCACGACACATGTGTACTTGCACGCTGGTCAAACCATAGGGTAATACTTGGACAGGACTTGGCTCAAGCCCTTAGTATTATCCCTAAAGTCTTATAAAAGGCTGGTGTGCAGTTTCTATTGAAGGGATAAGGCGACATGCAGGTGTCTTCATTTCCCTTAAGGTTAAGACACTTAGGCGCGCAGGTGTTGATGAATTTCAACACTTAGTCCTTGTTCCCCCTATTTAGATCTTCCATTCTAGGTAAGAAATTACCTTATAAGTGTTCGGAAGAATTCAAGAAGATAATAGGGAGATGAGAGCTGAAATCTGAGTTTCTAGATTTTCCCTCCTCAAAATGGGGGGCCCACAATTGGTATTTATAGGCTGCTGAAGACCTTGTATGAAAATCATATAGGGCATGCAGGACACCTCTATGACCTTCTTGGAACTTGTGCAGCCCATGCTGAAGCAATTATTTGTTCATGCCTTTGTAAATTTTTTATGTTTCTTCAAAGGATGAATCACTTTGTGTTAAGGTATTTCCCTTTTTCAATCATTAGACTTTGTGACAAAAAGGAGCATCAACAACTATACTCACTCATCAGAGTGAATCCACATCAATAGTAACATCAATAAATAAAATTTCAAATAGGAACAATAAATGGATAGCATAAAAAATTAATAAGTAATCAATGTAACATGATATGATAAAATCTAGTGAATATAATACATGTCACGCAACCTTACAACATAAACCAATATCAAATTATCAAAGACTCTAAACCCGAACCTAGGTCCCAACCCGGTCCTAACCTCCCATGCTCTGACTGGTCATACCATGCACAACCAAACACCATTTCTATGTCTTAAACATGTACTTGAAAACAAGTAGCATTTTCTCGAGTACCCAAGTGACATGGTGGCCTGAGCAGGGTGTGAGTTCAGCTCAGTAGGAAACCACCAATGGTGGCTAAATCAATAACCATTCTACGCCAATGTGTATGCAGGTAACAAGTGAAATAAATAAAAAATAAAGTGGAAGAAATTAAAGTGTTTATTTATTATAGATTTCATCTATTAAATTCTTTTGAGTCAACTAATCTAAAAGACTAACTTAGGTCACACTTAGAATATAATCCAAGTTATAAGGAGTTATGTACACTTTTACCATAAGAGGAGTTTATTAATCAAAAACCATCACATACCCATTAGTTAATAATATTTTCTTTTTTCGTTCTCATATTTTGTTCCATGGGATATGCATTTATATCATTTACACTACAGTCAAAGCTGGTAAATTACCAAGAATAAGGGAATAAGTCAATTTCCCTATCTCACTTGGGATAAAAAATTTATAATTAATTATAACATGCATACCTTGGAACCTCAATTTAGGTATCTGGTTCCAATTACCTTAGATCATCAGTATAGGTATCCAATTCCACTAACCTTGGATCGTCAGTCTAGGTATCTAATTCTACTTAACTTGGAGCATCAGTCTAGGTATCCAATTCAACGTACCTTTGAGAATCAGTATAGGTAATCATCTAATGAATTTTTAGGGTTCAAGAGCATCAGTTTGTCTCTCTAACCAATGCATTCTAGGTGGGGTTTAAAGCATCAGTCCAGCCTGAACTAGGAGAGGAGCATCGTTCCTTTATCCCACCCACCAATCCATGTTCACTTGATTATTTAACCATTTATCACATATTCCATTTCATATCCATAGTCAAACAATAACATAATCATAGTGACCCTAGCCTTTTCACATAACATTACATGATTTTAAGCATAATTATACATCAGAGAACATGTCAAGGATCTTGAATTCTTGTGTCTTTGAGGACTAGGTACATAAAACTAAAAACAAGGGAATAAAAAACAATTATTTATTTAATCTTCAATTTGGGATCCTAAATTTCATTGTGGTCAAACATCTTCATAGGGTACCCTAGGGAACACATGAACAAAGGGATGAGATAAATAACCTAGTAAGGGAATAACAATAAGAACAAGGCATTAGCACAAGGAATAGAAGGCATGGAATGATGATATAAAGGCATGTAACATATGAAACTTTAACATATAAACATGCAATAATATAAATATTGATCCATATAAATGTGGAAGTAACATAAAACATGAATTTAGTATGATTCAAGGCTAACCGCCAAGATCATTTCACATAGTAGCACAAACCAAGGCTAACCGCCAAGACCGTCACACATAACATCTCATGAGAATTAACTTTACCCAATTAATTTGAGATCTATCTGGATGCACCCATATTAAAATTTCATGAATATTTTTGAAACATAAATAATTATACATAATCAATCTTATATAAACAAAAGGGTTACCCATGGAAAGAATTGGGTACCATAATCATGTCATAAATCATAAAAAATGGTTATATCAAACAAGTGTCCACGAAAGAAAGGAAATTAAATATACATATAAATTAAAATGGGAAAATAGGAATGTATCATGGTAGGTTATTTCAAGTATAAGTGACCACATTTAAGAAATGTATTCAATTAATTTTAGTATAAAAACATTTTTGAGAGATTTAATGGAAAATACTATAGAGCCTTTTAAATTAAAAAGGGAACAATCCTTTATACAAATCCAGAAGTGAACCAGGAATTTTTTCACAGTAAAAATAATTGTTTTATAAATAAAATGGGGGATTAAAATAGAAGATAGAGTGCACTTGAAATCTGGTAATAATTCAGGAAGTTCCCTCAAAACAGGTTTTCTTATCGAGAAGTATTGAGGAGGGGATAACTTAAAAACATGTATATCCCCAAAATATAATGATGAATGGAACATGATAAATAAGTTTTTTAACATTAAAATATCATTTATAAAAACAAAATTATAATAATACATAAACTAATTTATGTAAGAAGAAAGATAAAGAAACCAGAAGGGGTAAAGGAGCTTCGGGTTGAATCCCTTAAAGAATATTAGCATGGTATTGTGTGTACTTAGGAGAGATTAATGAGAGAGAAAGGGGTTTACCATCATTTAAACATCATAATGAAATTATTTTGGAGGTTCATAATAATACTCCATCACTATAAATTACACATAAAAGGACATAACATAGATGAAAATCTTGAATAATAGTGAAATAGAGAGGATCCCTTACCTTAAGCCTGATGGTGTTCTCCACTTGATATTAATGACATGAATAATAAAATTAGGTTAATTAATTAATAAATAAAGGAAATTTTATATATTTAAAAGATTTATTATAACCTTTTTAAGTACATTCATGTCCTTTTTTATGAGTTAAGTGGTTTGATTTCATTGTTTGGGTCCATTTGTTTTCTTTGTTTTTATGATCGGTATACTTATTTTCATGAACGGATAAACATGTAAGATGAAATTTGTTTCCTAGAATTAAAGTTATATGAAATTATTTAACATAAGTAAGGTTAAATGGTTTTATATTTAAATTTTTTACATGGAGTGAATTTGAATCATTATATAAAACGTTAATGATAAACACTAGAATTAATTTTGTGATTTTGTTCATAATTTACTTATTTTGAATTATTATTTAATATAAAGTGTGAAAGAGGATTATAGAACAACACATAAGATAAAATAAATATTTAATAGTCCGGTTCATCCATAAAAATTGTTTCATGACCATAATATAATATGCTAATAGAAATTGATAAATCGTCGTCCTGGAATGTGATAAATTAACACATCTCGGACAGTGCTTTCATTTATTTCGTATAAAATAAGTATAAAGGAGAGTTGATAATGAGTTATTACATTATCATAAAAAATAATGTACATGTATGTTAGTATAGTTATCATACGATTTGGGTAAAGGGATGTGAGTAATGAAAAATGAAAATAAAACAACTTGAAAGAAAATAAAATAATTGGAAAGAGGAATTTACCTCTTGAGTTTATCTCCTTTGAGAACCTCTTTAGGTGAGAGGTTTTATCATTTAAGGATAAAAAATGCTTCAGGATGTGGGAAGGATGTTGGGGAGATATTTTGGTATAATTTAAGTAAATAAAAAGTCTTGATAGTATTGAACAGAAGAGGGGAGTGTAGGTGGTTTTTATAGTGGAGGGGAGGAGGGTTTTCTTAACATTTTAATCATTAATTTATTATTTTTCCATAAGACAAGAAATAGTAATAATTATAGTGACCAAAAATAGTAATATATGAATTTGAGTTCGAACCAATGTCCATTTAAACCATCCATGACTCATGCATGATGCATAAATATAGGTTTTAGCATTTATTGTGAATTATCATATTTTACTATTCATCCAAAATTCATGTATTTCAGAAAAATCCTAAAAGTTTAACCTAAAAATTTATCAAAATGTATAATCAAAAAATGTAATCCATTTTTAGAAAATAATTTTCTAAATATGATTAATATAATTTTTAATTAAAATCATAATTTACTTGAGAAATACGGATTTTAAAACTATAACAGATTTTATAATGCTTTCAAAAATTACATTTGGTCTTATAAAATCATCTTAAAACCAGATGAAAAAAAATTGTTAATTTATGAAAAAAAATTATTAAAATAAACTATCTTTTAAATTAATTAATTGTAATTAATTATTTATGACTTACAAAAATACCATAAGTTTTACTATGGTCATATTAGCACTTATAAGATACCTAAATTTTATTTATACATTCAAGGGTGAGGTTACTATTCATTTACTCAATTTACTATTCATAAGGGTCATATTAATATTCATAAGGGTAACATTACTATTTATAAGGGTAGGTTACTATTCACTAAAAAATAATTTTGACTTATCGGACTCTAAATATCTTACTGGTCGTAACCGTGTATTTTAAATTTTCAAAATTCAAATCACTGAGGTAAAAAACATTGGGTCATTACATTTTGTTGTAATTTCATGTGATTAAAAGACATATTTATAAGAACGGAATTTCCATTGAAAAACATTTGGTCATAACATTATTCCTACCTTAATAAATTTCTCCCTCAAAATTTCATTTTACATTATAGCCCATAAATAGGTGCGTGTACATTTCCTTCATTGCTTCCTCAAGTTCCCATGTTGCCTAATCATACATATGGTTTTGCCACAGTACTCTGACCAGGTGAGTAGTCTTTTTGCTTAGAACATTATCTCTACAATCAAAGATCTTGACTGGATACTCCTTGTAAGAAATATCATTCTCCAATTGTACCACCTATAAATATATTACATGTGAAGGATGTTCTATGTGCTTGCTCAAGAGGGATACATGGAAGACATCATGTACTTTAGACATGGTAGGTGGAAGTGTCAGTCAATAGGCCCCAACTCTGACTTGATCAAGGATCTCGAAGGGGCTGACGTGCCTGGGACTTATCTTTCCTTTCTTCCCAAACCTCATGACCTTATTGCATGGAAATATGCATAGAAATATCATGTCTCCAAATTTAAACTCAAGGTCTCATAGATGATTGTCTGTATAAATCTTATGTTGACTTTGGGATGCCTTGATGTGCTACTAAATGATTTTCACCTTCTCTGCCATTTATTCGATAATTTCAGGTCCTAGCAGCTTACGCTCAGTAAATTAATCCCAACATGCTAGTGTTCTGCACCTTTTCTTATAGAGGGCTTTGTATGGTTCCATCCGGATGCTTGAGTGGAAACTATTGTTGTAAGATAATTCGACCAGTAGAAGATGTTGGTCCCATCCTCCTTTTAAGTCCATAGAACATGATCTCAACATATCTTCTAGTTTCTGAATAGTTTGTTCTTATTAGACTTTAGTTTGAGTATGATAGGTCATACTGAAGTTCAGTTCAGTGTTTAGAGCATGTTGGAGAATCTCTCAAAACATTGATGTGGATCTCAAATCTCTATTGGATACAATAGATAGTGTTACTCCATGCAGCCTTAACAATTCTATGATTCATATCCATGGAAGTTTATCCAGTGATAATTCCTCTCAAATTGCGATAAAGTGAGCTTTCTTCGTAAGACAATCCAAAAAGACACATATAGCATTTTTTCCTTTTTTTTTACAATTCTAGTGACAAAGTCCATGGTAATGTACTACCACTTCCATATTGGTATCAGTAGTGGTTACATCATCACCTTAGACTTGTATCTTTTAACCTTCAGTTGTTGAGAAACTAGGAACTTTGATGTATACTCAGCAATCTCTTTCATCATATTATCCCACCAAATGTTCTCTTGAAGATCTCGATACAGCTTTGTGAACCCTGGGTGAACAAAGATGGTTGAGATATGTGTGTCATTCAAAATATCCTTCTTTATCTCTAGATCAGATGGTACACATAATCATGACTCAAATATTTCAACTCCTTCCTCATAAATCTTGATCTTAGAGGATTTTCCATTTCTAACAGCTTCCACACTTTTCATAATTTCCACATATTTTCTTTGAGAATATTTTATTTTCTCCATGAGAAATGGTTGAGAAATCATTTGAGAAAGGATCGATGATGTTCCTCTCCTTTGTTTTAGAAGGGTCTACATATATCCCTTTGATGGTGATAACATGCCACAAGAATGATAATTCCTCTATCCAGAACTCAAATTGACTATACTTTTCATACATATTCTCCTTTAATAAAGTCTTTAGCACCATATTCAAATGCTTCTTGTGTTTATCCTTACACTTGGAGTATATCAAAATTTCATCAATAAATTCTACAAACAAAATTAAGGTAATATTTAAAGACTCTATTCTTTAAATCCATGAAAATTGATGTAGAATTAGGTAGTTTTAAGGGAATCACTATGAACATATAGTGTCCATACCTTGTTCGAAAGGCAGCCTTGAGAATATATTACTTCCTCGCCTTTAGTTGGTGATATCCCGATTAAAGGTCCGCCTTTGAGAAATAATTGGCCCCACAAAGCTAATCGAACAAGTCTTCTATATGAGGCAAGGGATACTTGTTATTTATCATGATTTTATTGATCTCATGACAATGAATGAAGAGGATCATTGATCCATTCTTATTTTTGATAAAGAGGACTGAAACACCCCATGGGGAAGCACTCAAGAGTATAAAACTCTTATACAGATTCTCTTGTAATTACTTCTTCAGTTCATCCAACTCTATGGTGGCTATTCTATAAGGTGTATTTGATATAGGTAGAGATCCATGAATAAGTTCAATTGAGAACTCAACCTCTCGATCAGGAGGGAGGCCAAGAAACTCTTTAGGGAATACATCATTGTAATCCCTCATGATGGGAATTTCCTCAAGCATGATTCTCTCATTTTTCTCATCCATTTGAGCTAGAAACGATTTATAAAAAGGGATTAATATACACACATGAGACACTGGTTCTAATAGAGATTCATCTTCGTACTTACACTTTTAAATAATTAGAGGATGCTTCAGGATGTGAAGAGTGATCTACCTTTCCTGACATTTCAGGTTGGATTTATATAAAGATATATAATCCATACCCAAGATAACATCGAACTCTACTAAAGGAAGTATGACAAGATTTTTTGGGAGGTTCAGTCCAAAAACATTTACCGAGGAAGTGTTATAAACCTTGGATACAATAATTACCCCATTATTTGTTCTCATAGATAACATATCATACAAATTTTGAGGTGGTGTTTGAATAGTTCTACTAATATTTCAAGATATGAAAGAATTTGTATAACTATAATCAAATACTACATTCACTATTCTTGAATGAATAACTAGTGTACCTATCACCACATCGTTTTCCAGCTCCACCTCACTAGTGGTGATAGTATAATCCCTTCCTTGTTTCCTTGGATTTTGTTGTTGATTTCCTCTGATAACCCTTGTATTAGGGAAATTGTTTACAGAATTCCCATTCTCTTTGTAGTTGTAACACTACACCACCAGTCGAGCATTTATCTAAACCTTTGTTTCATCTTCCACCTTAGTGGGGGTTTTTATATCTTTTTGGCAATTTTTATCCAAATTTCCTAACTTTTCACATTTGAAGTAATTAATGGTTCCCTTTAGAAATATCTCAAGATAATTCTTCCCAAAAAAATTACATATTTGATATTTAGGATTATTTCCATCATGGGATTTGTTTGTTGAACCACACATATTGTTCTCCATTTTTCGTTGTTTTCACTGGGCCCATGAAACCACTAAAATTACCCAATATCTATTTCAACCTTGAGTACACAATAGATAATCTCTTCATAAATATCAAAGTCTCTAATTACCAACACATTTAATAGATTCAACTTTAGTCCACTAAAGAAGCGATCCACCTTGCTTTCGGTGTTCATGAAAAAAGCCATAGGCTTACATTGAAAGCCTTGTAAAGTTTACTTTATATTCCCCAATTGACTCATCTTTCTTCTAGTTGATTCTGAGGAACTCTCTTTCCATCTTTATATGGAGGGTTCGGGGAAAATATTTATTGAAAAACATTCTCTTGAATTCCTCCCATTCCATGGAATCAATATCCTATTAGGGATTCATATTCTTGATCAGTTTCCACCACTAATCATCTTCCCCGTCAAAATGATAGACTTCCAGTATGACTTTATCTTCTTCTAAGAACTAGATGATAGAGAATATATTTTAAATAGATTTAATTCACTGTTATGCAAGGAGGGTATAATAAGATCCACTAAACATGGGAGGCATATTTCGTATAAAAGATTCTATAGAAACTTTCTTTTTCCTTGGAGGAGGAGGGCATTCCACAATATTCATGTTATTATTCATAACTTGAGCCAACTAAGCAAGTAATATCATGAAGTTTTGAGCACATGTTCCCATCATATAATGAATTTCATTAGGGAAATATTCACATTCCCTATCACATTGATTTTTTCCACATATTCTTCTATTTCCTTCCATTAAATAAGAAAAAAACATACAATTTGAGGGCTTGAATACATAGCTATTGAGCATAAAAAGGATACATTGAACATTAGAGGATAAACATGTAAAGGATAAGTATATACAAACTTATGATTCCTAATGTTTTAATCTAGGTTATCCTTGATCTATTTTTTAACTTATATTCTTATGGGAAATTTTTTATTCCCTTAATAATGGTTTGTACTAGGCTTATGAATTTATCAAAGCATATCCCCCAGGAGTGTCAAACCAATAGTGCTGCAAGGCCCATTTTCATTTACCAGTATATCCTATGTTAGGACTTAAACTCCTTTTCAGAGTTTTCACTTTTAGGTACACTTATTCTAGAGCTTCCTCTACCTATTTGTTTCCCTAGAGGGATGTATTTTTCTTGATAAACCACTTACTCTATAATTACCAAATCTATGGATATTTTCTTATACTTTGTCTCATCCTTAAGGTTCTTAAAAAAGTTCTCTATTCCTAATATCCAAAACTAACTATACCATCCTTTGATACCAACTATAGAGACCCTAGCTTTTCCAAATAACATTACATGATTTTAATCATAATTATATATTAGAGTACAAGAAATGGATCGTGAAGTCTAGTGTCTTTGAAGACTAGGTACATAAAACTAGAAACATGGGACTAAAAAAACACTTATTTATTTAATCTTCATATTGGTCTCCTAATATCCATTATTCTCAAACATCTACATAGGGTACCCTGGGGAATACATGAACAAAGGGATGAGCTAAATAGCCCAGTAAGGAAATAACCATAAGAACAAAGCCTTATCAAAAAGGATATAAGGCATGACATGATGATATAAGAATGCATGTAACATATGGAACCTTAACATATCAACAATATATAATATAAACATGGAGTCATATAAATGTGGTAGCAACATAAAATACGACTTTAGTTTGATTCAAGGATAATAGCCAAGATCGTTTCACATAGTAGCACAAGCCAAGGCTAACCGAAAAGATTGTCGCACATAACATCTCATGAGACTTAACATTACCAAATTAATTTAACCACTATCTACTCACACCCATATTAACATTTCATGAATATTTTTTCCACATAAATAATCATACATAATCAATCTTGCATAAATAAAAGTGTTACCCATGGAAATACTTGGTACCATAATCATGTCATAAAGCATTAAAATGGTCGTATCATAAAAGTGTCCATGAAATAAAGGAACTAAAATATACATTGAAATTTATAAGGTAAAATTGGAATGTATCGTGGTAATTTATTTCAAGTATAAGTGACCACATGTAAGAAAACTATTCAAGAAATTTTATCATAAAATTATTTTTGAGCGATTTTATGGAAAATACTATTGAGCCTTTAAAATAGGAAAGGAAAAATCTATTATAAAAAACCAAAAGTGAAGAAAGAAGTGTTTAATAATAAAAATACTTGTTTCATAAAGACAATGGTGGATTAAAATAGAAAATATAGTGTACTTGAAATCGGGGAAAATCAGGAACTTCCCTCAAAATAGGTTTGTTATCGAGAAGTATTGAGGAGAGAATCACTTAAAAACATGTATATCCACGAAAGATAATGATGAATGTAACTTGATAAATAAGTCTGGAATATTCAAATATCATTTAAAATATGAAAATAATAATAATATATAACCTCATTTAGGTAAAAATAAAGATAAAGAAACCTGGAGGAATAAAGGGGGTTCGGGTTGAATCCCTTATGGAATATCGGCATGGTATAATGTGTAATTAACAAGGATTGATGAGAGTTAAAAAGTTTTATAATAATTTAAAAATAATAATGAAAGTATGGGGAGGTTTGTAATCATACCCCATCACTAGGAATTACACATAAAAGGGAATAACACAGAGGATAATCTTGAATAAAAGTGAAATAGAGAGGATCCCTTACCTTAAGTCTAATGGTGTTCTCCACTTGATATTAATGACCTGAATACTAAAATTAGGTTCATTAATTAATAATTAAATAAAATATTCTAAATTTAAAAGTCTTAATATAACCTTTTTAAGTTCATTAAAGACCTTTTTGATGAGTTAATTGGTTCAATTTCATTGTTCAAGTCCGTTTTTTTTCCTGTTTTTTATGATCAACTTACTTATTTTCATGAACGGATAAACATGTAAGATGAAGGTGGTTGTCTAGAATTGAATTTGTATGACATTATTGAACATCTAGAAGTTTACATGGTTGTAAATTTAATTTGGTTACTTAGTTTTAATTTCAATCATTATATAAAACATTAATGATAAGCACTTGATTTAATTTGGAGATTTTGTTCATAATTTACTTGTTTTGCATTATTATTTTACATAGTGTTCAAGAAGATTCCAAAACAACACATAAGAAAAAATAAATATGTAATATTAGGGTTCAACAATAAAAAAAATTCATGACTAGAATATAATATAGTAATAAAAATTGATAAACAATCGTCCTTGAATGTGATAAATTAACACATCTCGGCCAGTGTTTTCATTTCATTCGTATAAAATAAGGGGAAGAGAGAGATGATAATAAGTTATCACATTATCACAATAAAATAAAATAAAATTTATGTTACTGGAGTTATCATACCATTTGGTTGAATGGAGTTTAGGAAATAAAAAATAAAATAAAACAACTTGAAAGGAAATAAATGAATTGGAAGGAAGAATTTCCCTCTTGAGTTTGTCTCCTGTGAGAACCTCTTTGAGGGAGAGGTTTTGGTCTTTTGAGGAGACCAAATGATTTTTGACGTGGGGTAGTATGTTGGGGAGAAATTTGGGCATAATCTAATTAAGTCACAAGGCTTGATATGAGTGAAGAGAAGAGGGGAGTGTGGGTGGTTTTTATAGTGAAGGGGAGGAGGGTTCTCTTAATCTTTTAATCATTAGTTTATTATTTTTCCATAAGACAAGAAATAGTAATGATTATTGTGAAAAAAAATAGTAATATGTGCATGTGAGTTTGAACCAATGGCCATTTACATCATCCATGACTCAAGCATGATGCTGAAATTCAGTTTTTAGCATTTAATGTGAATTATTGTATTTTACTATTAATCAAAAATTCAAGTATTTTAGAAAAATACAAAAAGTTCACCCTAACCATTTATTTATGTATATAATACAAAAATGAACTCCTTTTTTCAAAAAAAATTCTAAATATGACTAATTTAATTTTTAATAAAAATCATAATTTTCTTGAAAAATACAGATGTTAAAACTATAACTGATTTTATGATACTTTCCAAAATGACATAAGGTCTTATAAAATTACCTTAAAATCTGAATACATAAAATTGTTAATTTATGAACACATTTTAAAAAAATAAATTTTATTTTAAATTAATTAATTGTAATTAAATATTTATGACTTAAAAACTACCATAAATTTTACTGTGGTCATATTATCACTTATAAGAGGCCTAGATTTTATTTATACATTCAAGGGTGAGGTTACTATTAATTTTCTCGATTTACTATTCATAAGGGTCATATTAATATTCATAATGGAAAAATTATTATTCACAAGGGTAGGTTAATATTCAACAATAATTATTTTTGTCTTATCAAACTCCAAATATATTTTTGATCGCAATCATATATGTTAGATTTTTGAAATTCAAATCATAGAGGTCATAATATTGTGTTTAAAGGTCACATAGCACTTAGTAGTTCATTATGTTGTAATTTCATGTGATTATAAGACATATTTATAAGAAAGTAATTTCCATTTAAAAACATTGGGTCATTAAAATAACATTCACAATTCATAATTCATTAAAAATAAATCATTCTCATTCCATAACCCATGACCACATTACCATTTTCAAATCATTTCTCATTAACCCATTAACAATATACCAAACACTCTATTCTAACATGTAGTCGATTAAACAAAATTAACATTAATATCATTTAAAAATAATTTCACATTTACCAAAACAACCCATAACTATTAAACATGTATATCATTATGCCAAAAACTGCCTTATGATATGCATCAACTATACACATTTATCATTTTGTTCATTTCATAACCATGTTAACATGCCAACATAATCATCATGAGACCTATCTCACTATCCCACTAGTCAATTCAATGGAAATAGTCCCAAAATACCCTTAATACACCATCATGTTATAAAACACAATTCAAAATACTTATTTGAAGTTATCTTGAAGCCACTCTTTAAAACAAGGGTCCTCCTCTTTGAAAAAAAAACTTGCCTGAAGGTCTTAATTTCTATTTTAACCATCCAATACAACCATTTTCACAAAAGGGAATCGTTCCCCCATTTAAACCAACATTTTAGATCCCTTATATAACCCATTTTTGAAATAATTTTAGGTCAAAACCAAATTTTAAAACATTTCTCACTTTAAAACATCATTTTCCATCAATAAATCTAAAATTGTGTCAAATCCAAAAGCATACCATCAAAACCATTTCAAAACCATTTAAACATTTACAAAATATAACTTGTAATTTTCACAATAAATCCCTTTTACCCTACCCACATACAAATTACATTTTTACTACCCATTCTCCCTCATAATACCTGTATCACAAAGATTGCCGATTTTTATTCATCAATTATAAGGGTCTAGCTTAACCCATGAGTAGACCTTGGTCCAGTATCACATTATCAACAAACCCAATGGGGTTAGTGAAGAGTCATGCACCTTGATCTAAGGTCCAAATAATTTTCCATAACCCAACACATAAAAATAAAACATAGCGGAGGAATAGAACAACTACATACACATATAACACATTAAGACTATAGGAAAAATATTTAATACCACCTACCTCATGATTGAAGATGATTACTAGTCCAAATGGATCCCTTGATTCGAACTCAAAAACACCATAATTACTCAACTTAAAATATGATATAAAAGTGAGGGTTTTAGTGGTTTTGGAGGATAGAAGATATTTTACAAGACCTAAACTAGAAAATAGAGTAAATATAATTGTTATACTCGCCTAAATATTTGATTCATACCCAAACATACTCCAAATGCTTATCAAACAAAGGAGAATATCCTCTTGTAATTCTTGGAGGGTTTAGTTCATCACCCATGTTGTAGGGATTAAATGGGTTGGAAAATGAGGAGTGAAATAAGTTGGATCCATAGGGGAAAATGGTAATTTCCCACTTTTTAAGGGCTGCATGGTTTGGACACATGGTTAGCCAAACTGTTCCCAAACCATGTAGCTCCCTCTATCCAAGAGGGGCTAAGCCACACCATTTCATGGGGGAACCCACATGGTTTGGAAACCCGTGCAGCAACCATGCATTAACCTTTGCCTAAAGGGGTTACCAAGTTGTGTGGTTTCCTAGGTTAGGCATGCAGTTTTCACTAATCGTGTGCCAACCAAACGTTATGAACTATTTGGCCTCTTTTCTCCTCCTTTCGTGTCTTACACCCCTATAACACTCCCAAAACTCCATAAACACCCAAGAACCACTTCATTTACCACAACACATGAGGTATAACCAAAAATTTAAACAAGTATGTACCTTCATAAAATATTAGGATCTTATGACCTCTCTATCTTAAAATAGCTCATCCCCAAGTCACACCTCTCAGAATTCTTGAGTATTCTATAACAAAAGGTTATCCCACATTCCACCAATTAACCTTTACCACTCGATTTTATACCTAAACGTTTCCATTTTATGTCAATTCTCAAACCAAGTGATTAGTCCTATACAGAAACATTTCCCCGCCATGATTTACAATCTCAAACTAATTCCCCTCAAGGATGAATCTACCTCATCCCATCATTACCAACACCAAGCACAATAGAAAGGTCTGGTTAACACCATTGTACCAACAAAAAAATTATACCTATGAGGCAC
The DNA here is from genome assembly GCA_963277665.1 of Viscum album. Taxonomy (NCBI): domain Eukaryota; kingdom Viridiplantae; phylum Streptophyta; class Magnoliopsida; order Santalales; family Viscaceae; genus Viscum; species Viscum album. Next base: position 1,434,265,053 of record OY728132.1, on the reverse strand, counting down.
TATATTACCCAAGGGGATGCAACTAGAACACTCAATAAAATCATCTTCACAATTCGTGGCCGAAATCACTTAGCGCCACCTCACCCAGATTCTTTTGAATCTCTAACAGTGATCCAAGCTCAATGTCACCAGAGGAAACATCCTGATTTTAACCAAATATCATGACCCACCCTAGTCTGTAACTTGAGTCCCAATGGCCTCAATTAATTTCTAAACATTCGAATAGCATAGCCCAAACATACTATTCATCTTAAGGTACTCAACCAATAAAAATTGAAGCTAGCTCCCGTCACCAAAACTAATACACAAATATTTCTCCCACTTAGGTCCATCCAACTAGAACTTTTGGTTACATCATTAATCAACTAATTTCCAGCTATGGTTCTTCCCAACACATGATTTAGCCTATCACTACCCTTTTTATTATATTGATCACTTTCACCATCAAAATCAGACCAAGATAACTTCAAATTAAACATTCACAACATGGCCGATGTGTTTTCCGACTCACCTCACCCAAATTTTCATAACATCACGATCAAACATTGGCATTTATCCATTCCTTTAGAACCACTTGGATTGGAAATATCCATTTTTCATACTCATTTAAGGATAACTTGGTTCTTCCTAATAGATCATTCTAAATATTGACACACACTTTTCCTTTCATGTTAACAAGGGGTGGCTTACTATCCACCACATCTATTCACTTTTTCCTAGAAAAGTCAAGCCATCCCTAGTCAACTCACTCCATTGACGTCGAAATCACTCTAGTGGTACTTTTCCACTTTACCAAACCATGATTCCTTCATCAACTAATGAACACCACCACCATCTGCACGTACCTACTGAAGTCATACCTGAAATTTGTTAAAACTCCACCATCGAAGAATTTTCTACTCTTTAACCAATTTTTGTGCTCTTCGTCACTCCATAGAACCACTCTGATGAAGCTACATTGATTGCCTTTAGAACTAGTCCGAGCTCAAATACATCGCTCGGATCGATTGACTATCACATCCAAGGCCAACCCAGTTTTCCCAAACTAATCCAAACATGCAACTCATAGGTTTCTAATTGTAATTTCAATGCCTCTACATCTACTTCGTAGATTTCTGTACACATCCATGAATTAACATAACACTCCCCACCTTAAGAGTGTCATTTCAAACTATTTTCTCAAGAAATTTCTACCTCCAAATCTCACACTCAAACACAAGGAAAATCCAAAAAAAACATGGACATAGTTTTCCAGCTTCCACTATGATAAGAAAGGAAACATAACCCAATACTTATTACTAAATTCCAAGAATGACCCCCATGGAATTCTTCAACACCCAGTATATCTTGAGGACCTTTTATATAACCATTTAATGATGTAATTTCCAACAATTCATCTCCCACACACATACCAATCCTTGATAATATCCACCAAGAGGATCCATTTCCATATCTAGGAATAAATATAGAGCTCTATAGGCATACTTGAGATGAATTAAAGGTATTGGGCATGATCATCACTGGAAAAAAGTACGCTAAGATGTTTTTGATGAATACAACCAGAAACTACCCACCACCACCATCTCCTCTTACTAAAAGGACACCTTAATATATTGAAGGTCTTGAGCTTCCCATCCCACTGATGTCTTATCCACACTATAATACCACAAATCGAATAGAATTTCCAACCCAACTCACTACCACCTCACAACCCTCTTCCAAGAGTTTGGGACCCATCATTTCTTATGGAACTATTATAATCACCCCACCCAATTTATTCTTTCATGGTCCTAGTGATCACAATAGATATGCAACGATTCATTACACCAATAAAAACCAATTGATTTCTCACACTACTAAGGCCTATCCACTTTGATTCCATAGGAAAATGTGTGCTTCCATTCAACCCACCTGGGTACCTATCCCAATGGCATCGTGAATCCCTAAAACATGCCAACCACTTAGTACTCTTCAGAACCATCGAGGTCTCATAATCTTCTGTGACTATACACAAAACCTGAATCTATCTCACCTGAGTTGTACACCACCTATTCTAGGCCCAAACATCCACTAACACAACTAATCATGTGACATGTTCATCTATCCTCGTCAGACCCAAGTCTTTCTCAAAACCTCACCCAAAAAACAAACCACTCCTATAACCATCCCAACTACATGGACACCCTCACCCTGGGTATCCCCCAAAACAAATGAACTCATCCATGATTGGTCACCCTTTTCCTTGCCTTCCCAAAACTAGCATTTTGTTTCACATAAAACTCTATCAAAACCATAGGGTCAGGTCTTCAAATGATATTTCCCTTCACAACCACCCTTACAACCAAATGTAAGAACCCAAGTGATTCCCTAAGGTGATTCCCATGAATAAACATGCAATTTTACCAAAACTCAATTGCACCTACCATACATCAATTTCACCTCTATGGAAACCACATGTGGTTTACATCATAGGGAACCTGCAACATTGATCATCCTCCCTCAAGTCTACCATCGATTTCTAATTATTTTCAAATCATATTCACAAATCAACCACATATAACAAAACTATTAACATTCCACTTATCCCAATAAGTTAATCTTGAACTATGAAGCACTCACTTTGTGTTAGTACCATGCTCTGAAATGTCTACTTGTGCAACACACACCCCAATGCACCGACACCCTGACCGACCACTCTCATAGGCCACCCTAAAAAGTCAAATGATACCAACTCCCAAACTGGAGCCACACTAAAAAAAGGTCATTGGATCTCTCTAATCCATACAAACTAAAACACAAACAATTACATACTCATGGTAGACATCATAAAACTGTTCCAAACACAATTCATCTAACGCACAAAACAACCATTTACTCTAGGTCCCTCAAAAAAGATATGTGAACACATACACTAACACCATGAATCAAAAACCCACTATAGGGTCCAAAAAAACTCACAAGGTCTTAAAAATATGTCACTCTCACTACCCAAACCACTCGTACACAGGGTCAACAACCACAAAAGGAGATAACCACCACTAGTGTCCCTAATGTTCAATTATTCTCTTATTTCCCTTCTTAATTAGACTTTACCATTTAAAACCATGATTTCACTTCTCAAAACATTTCACTTTCAAAACCCAAGCATTTACATTTTCAAACACCTTTTTCAAAATAATATTTCAAAAAAAATCTCTTTTTATAAACATAAGGGTTCATGTTTCTCAAATCCATTTTTAACCCACTTTTCAACACCCATTTATTTTATCATCATTTCATTCACAAGTCAATCACAGGCAACATATGTATGACCTATCTATCCTATGTGCCTAGTATAATACATGAAATCACACACCCTCTCTTGCTTCACATATCCAACACATAAAACCTCATAAATAAATAACATAGCACCCAAGTATGCCACCAAAGGTGAAAATATCAACCAATTATAAAATCAAAAGGTAGAACATCATTTCCCTACGCCTAAAAAATTGGGTTTTACCTTGTATGTGTCATGGAGGTTACCCAAGAATGAGCTCTTTACCAAGACCCAACAAGATCCAAGTCCTTTGTCTAACATGACCAAATAGTAAGACAAAAGAATACTAGATCTGATACCACTTTGTAACATCCCTGACCTGAAATCCACTAAGACTCGTTCCTAAAGCAAGGTCATCACATGACCTCAGGCATGCCTCCCTGTATGCTAGAGGCTACTGACTAGTAGTGCATGTCTAAATAGAATCATGGGGAGACTATACTCGCTCATCAAAGTGAAGACACAATAGTAGTAATATAAACATATAAAGTAGTAAACTTGAACAATAAATGGACAGAATACAACCAAAATCAATATGTAACTAAGGGATGATTCTATGAAAAAATCTAGTGAATACACTGCAGGTCTGGCAGTCATAAAACATAAACCAATATCAATCTATGAATAAATCTGAACATGGACATGAGTCCCAGCCCAAACCTAATCTCCCATGCTCTGAACCACCATCCCTGGGTCAACCAAACATTAGGTCTCAGTCTTGAACCTATATATAAAAATAAGTAGAATCTTCTTGGGTACCCAAGTGCCATGGTGTCCCAAGAAGGGTGTTAGTACAACTCAGTATGCCACCACTAACGGTGCCCAAAGTAAAAACCAGTCTATTCCAATGTGTATGCAGGTAATAAGTGAAATAAATAAAAAAAACAATGAGGAAAGTATATAAGTGTTTATCTATTATTCATTTCATCCATTAAGTTCACTATAGGATACTTATCCACATGACTAACTATGGTCACACTAGGAATCTAAGCCATGGTATAAAGGGTTATGTACACTTTTACCACAAGTGGGGTTCATTAATCATAAACCATCACATTCCCATTAGTTAACAATATTCACTTTAGTATTTCTTATCTTTTGTTTCATGGGTTATGCACTTATATCATTTACACTACATCCTAATACGGTCAATTACAAAAAATATGGAAATAAGTAAAGTTCCTTGCATCACTGAGATAAATATTTCCTAATTAATTATAATATACTAACCTTGGATTCTCGGTCTAGGTGTCTAATTCCATTTACCTTGGAGCATCAATCTAGGTATCCAATTCCACTTAATTTGGACCATCAGTCCATGTATCCAATTCCACTTACGTTGGAGCCTCAGTACATGTATCCAATCACACTTACCTTGTAGCATCACTCCTGGTAATCATCTAATGAATCCATAGGGGCCTAGAGCATCAATCTGGCTCCCTAAACCATGCATTCTATGTGGGATTTAGACCATCAATCCAACCTAGCCCAGGGGAGGAGCATCAGTCCTTTATCCCACCCATCAATCCATGTGAACATGATTATTTAACCATTTATCACATATACCATTTAAAAACCATAGTCAAACAATAACATAACATTCACAAATCATAATTCATCAAACATAAATCATTCTCATTCTATAACCCATGAACACTTTACCGTTTGAAAATATTTTCACATTAACCCACTAACATTATACCAAACACTCCCCTATTCCATGTTGTCAATTAATAATAATTAACTTTAATATCATTAAAAAACCATTTCACATTTACCAAAAAAACTCATAACTATTAAACAGATATATCATTAGGCCTAACATCCCCTTATATTATGCATCAAATATGCACATTCATCATTTAGATCATTTCATAACCATGTTAACATGCCAACATTATCACCATGGGTCCTATATCACTTTCTCGTTGATCAATTAAATGAAAATGGTTCTAATGGACCCTTAAGAACATATCATGGTATGAAAAAATCAAAATACTTATCTGAAAATATCTTGAAGCCACACATTAAAACATGTGTCTTCATCTTTGAAAACTAAATCATGCCTTAGGGTCTTCATTTCCATTTGAACCATCCAAGGCAACCATTTTCAGAAAAGGTATCCTTATCCACATTTAAAACACCATTTGAGATCCCTTAAAAACCCTTTTTAAAATAATTTGAGGTCAACACCTTCTTTCAAAACATTTCTCACTTTCAAACATCATTTTCCTATAATAAATCAAAAATTTGGTGAAATCCTGAAATATACCATCAAAACCATATCGAACCCATTTAAAAAATTACAAAAGATATCTTATAATTATCTCAATAAAAACCTTGAACCTACCCATATACCAATTCCATTTTTAATACCCATTATCCCTTATAATAACTCTATCAAAAAGTTTACCTTTTTTTATTCATTAATTACTACTGCCCGAATTACCCCATGGGTAGCCTAGGTTCGATCTCACATCATCAATGAACCCAATGGGGTCCATAAATAGTTTCACATCTCAATATAAGGTCCATATGTTTTTTGATAACCCAATACATAAAAATGCAACATATCTGTGGAATATAACAACTACATACACATATAACACATCAAGATTGTAACCAAAATCTTTCAAACCACCTACCTCATGCTTGAATATTATTACTATCCCAAACACATCCCTTAATTTGATCTCAAACACCATTTAAATCCCCAACTTAAAATATGCTATAAAAGTGAGAGTTTTAGGCCTTAGTAAGGAAAGAAGAAATTTTATATGACTTAATTCATAAAATAGAGTAATTATGAGTGTTATAGTAACCTAGGTATTTTATTTGTATCCAAACACACTCCAAACACCAAATAATAGAAGGAGAATCACCTCTTGGAAGTCTTTTAGGGTTTGGTTCATCACCTAAGATGTAAGGGGTCAAATGGGGTGAAAAATAGGGGATAATGAAACAAGATTGGGATGGAAAATAGGAATTTCCCACCTTTTAAGGTCTGTATGGTTAGCCAATATGTGTGAAAACTATGTGACTCCCTCTCTCTAAGAGGTGATAAGTAGTGTGGTTTCATAGGGGCATCTACATGGTTTGAAAAACCATGTGGTAAGAGTGTGTCAGCCTCTATCCAAAGGGGTAACCAAGACACATGGTTTCTTGGGCGAGGCTCACGGTTTCCACTAACCATGTGCCAACCATGCACTATGAACTTTTTGTCCTCTTTTCTCCTCCATTCATGTCTCACACCCTCAGAACACTCCCAAAACTCCCCGAACACCCTAGAACCACTTCATTAACCACAAACAAGGAGGTCTAAACAAAATTTTAAAGAAGGATATACCTTCTTTAAAGATCGGTATCTTATAATTTAATATTAAATAATGTCCTTAATCTTACTTGAAAATATATTTAATTTGAGGTATTTATTCTATTTATTTAAAATATATAAGATTCAATATTATTTTATTACTTATATTTCCTTTTTAAATTTATTCACATTGTTTAACCCATTTAGGATTTAAAATATAAGTTGTGTAATTTAATCTTTTAAAAATGTATTTTAAAAATTAAAAACATAAATCATTCCACTAATTTCTTAGCTTCATAAAATAAAACAACACCATAAAAAATGATAGGTCTACTTTGTTTATTCCTCTATACCTAAATCTTGTTCCCTTTTATCCTTATGAATTATTAATCTCTCTTCTAAACCAAATATTCATACCCTCAACCTTATGATTCTAGAAAATGAAAAAATCCCTGAGAACTAATGAAGTATGTCCAAGTGGATTGAAGAAACTAAAAGGTTTGAGTTCAAACAATATGGTTATTCATGGAAAATTGTTAGATATTAAATGATTATTCTATAAGAATCTTATGCTAAATCTATACCTCATATTTCAAGGTACGGAGTTATTATTTTATAGAAATAAAAAAAACTCTATTTTCAAGCTATAAGTAAAAGAGTATTATAAGAATTCATATATTATCTTTGGATATTCTAAATATTTTTTCTCTTTAAAGATAAATAGTCAAGAATTTTTAGTTTCCACTATTGATCATGCTCATATTTTAAAGTACCCTAATGAATGGGAATAACATATTACTCTGTGATCAATTGGTGAAAATTTCTATTAATCATAAGAAATTTTGTATTTTTTTGTCTTCCAAAGATAGAAATATTTTTTTCATGGATCTAGAGGAAGATGAGAGAATTTTGGTTAAGTTTATTCAAATAAATATAGTGCTAAAGATATAATTAACTTTCCTAATTTTTATGTGATTTTATTGATGATGAGTGACATCAAGTTTAATTTTAGTATATTAATGTTGGGATATATGGATAATTTTTTTAATATTTATGTAAATATTTCCTTATATATTTATAAATGGATAGTTTCTCTTTTTAGTTATAAGACAAATAGGATAATTGATATTTATAAAAGAATAAAATGTGACAACAGTAATATTATCTTTGTAGGAACACTCAGAAAATATTGAATTTTTAGGAGCACTATCAAAGGAATGTTAATGACAGTTGGAGCTGAGGAGGAAGAACCATATAGATATGGTACAAAAGGGGAGAACATAAGTAAAAAAATATAGTTTTTTGGATTTAATTTTGAAGGTTATAGAGAATTAAGAATATAAGGAGCTATTTAAGTAGTTGGAAATTGAAAAGATTTTTCATCTAATGTTCATGCCCCCTTAAGGAGAAGGTTGAGAGTTGATGTTAGTAATCCAGCTACTACAAGGGAAGTTCCTCAAGTAATAGAGACTCTTGGAGAAGCTTATGATGAGGATAGTTCCAAAAAACCAGTTCTAGGGATAAGAAAAGGATAAGAACCTATTTAATAGGTATTTTATTTTGTTGTTAATGAAGTTTATCAACTAGTTCAAGTGGTTAAAAAAAAGAGTTGCATGGATTATTGAGAATATATGAAATTATTAAGGTTGGAAAATAGATCTAACCTTATTTTGAATAAAGGATAGAAAAAATTGGTATTCAAGTTTTTGATGAATGATTATTTGAGGCTCATATAGATGACTTAGGAGCTTATATGGATGGTAAATTGAATCATTTTGATGATGAAATAGCTCCTATATAATAAATATTTAATAAAGATGATCAAGGTACTGAGAATGTTTACTCTCCATTATCTGAATCAACTAACCTAATAGGATATTAGATCCTTTTATTATCTAAATAATATCTAGAAAAGACTACTACTAAGTATATAGATTTGACTGAATATCTTAAAGATTTATTATCTTCATCTAATGAATGATTAGAAGGTCATTCCCTTTATTTTTTTGGAGTATGAGAAACATCAAGGAAACCATAAGAATAATCCAATGATTCTTTAAATTATAACATTAAATATTTATAAATTCATTGAATTTAGAGAAGTTAATAATCAATTTAAATAAGTGATGAAAGGTTTTAGAAGATATTATGAAGAATTAAGGTGTTATTTTGTTCCTTGAATAGAGTTTGAATCCATTTAGACACAGTTCCATACTATGATTGAAGATTTAATTTCAATAATATATTTTGATTCTTTTGAAACAAATGTTGAATATCAAATTTGGAAATTTATAGTTGAATCAGTTTAAAAGTATGATTTTTGGAAATCTAAAAAAAAAAATTGGGTAGTCAATTTAAATCCATTGGAATAAGTACAAGCCAAGGAAGAGATTCTACATCAAGACCATAAACTTATCCAGATTCAATAATAATATATAAATATATAAAATATATTATGTATGTCATAAGTGACAGAATTTATATTTTATAGTGTGATAATATCCCACTTCACACTCTTTTACAAAATAAGAACGAAGTAGTTTTAAGGATAACATCTACAGAACCAGGTATTATAGATCTTTCCAAACAATATAGAGACTTGTGAAAAAATATATCAAATTAGATGAATCTATTCAAGAGTTTCTAAAAATAATTTTTAATGATTTGAATGAGGTTTATGAGTCAAAGTTTTTGTTGAAATAGTGGTCTAGAACATTAAATTGTAATTTTGAGATGTTGATAGATGAATTAAAATATATTCACCATACTATTTTTTATTCCTAACCCTTGGAAACCTCTTCTAACCAGATCTTTTTCCCTCTTATCATCCTTCATAATAAATTTTTCATCATTGATCCTAATATTTTTTTTAATCAAGACAACTTATTTAATGAAATTCTTTTTTTTTGTTTTATTATTTTTTTTGTCCAAACCAATTAAACTTTTCAAAAAAATTATTTTTTTTAATAGAAAATTAATTAATAGTTTGGTTCTAGATTTAACGTTTAAATCTATGGATCTACTTTCTTTTTAATAGAGAAAAAGGAGAAAAATTTTGGATAAATAAATCATTCTTATTCTAATAATACTATGTAGTTTTTCTATATGATTTTAATTATATTTAAATCTATTTAGAATTAGGGGTGAAATAAGAAAGTTCAATTTATATGAAATATAAATAATTTAAATATCTATTTTTTTAATTAATTAAAACTTAGTTTTCTGGTTTATATTTCTATCAGTTTTTTATCATCAAAAATTAGTATATTGTTGATCCTGTTTTGATCCAAAAATTCCAGTAAATTCCGAATGATTTTGATGATCATAAACACTCAAACTTTTGTAACTAATAAATTTTATTGAAGTGAATTTCAAGTTTATATTAATTTTTTTTTAATTAAAATAAACATTAATTATCTTAATTATTTTGGTTATCTCAAAGTATTCTAGAATAATTGTTCATAACCCAATATTTAAAGTGAATATAAGGATCAAGAAACCAACTTTTGTATTGATATCTACATTTCGAACCCTATGTTTTAATAAATTGTAGGGTTAGTGAACCATACATATATTAGCTATCATGTGTTTGCATACATAAAGTATGGTTCATCAAAAAAACTCTTAGAATCATCCATACATTTTTAAATTATAATTTTGATGATTATTTGTATGTAGTGAAACCCTATATTTGACCTGGTCATCTATAAGTATTAAATTATGGATTATTTTGATGGTTTTGGGGACAGTATTGCCTAAATTATTTTTTCATTTAAAACTATTTAAAGATAGATTCAAATCCCTTATTCAATAAATTAAATTGTTACTATTTTTAAGGAAAGTTATGATTTTAAATGGGTGTTTAAATTTAAATGGTATTTTTTTATTAGGAAAACATTTTGGATTTTTGTAACTTGATGAAAACATAGAATCTTATTAAATAATGAGTTTTCCTTCCTCTCAATAATATACTTTAATCAACATGTGATGACATCTCAATTATTCTGAAGAGATACAGATTATAGATATATATGTTTTGATCTATTTTTGTTTTTACCATTGTATTTATATTATTGTATCCATTTATCAATATTTTATTATAGTTCATCAAATCACATTTGAGAGCTACACTTTGGAGGAATACATGATTATTATCTTTTAAGTGTTCACTCTACTAATCTTAAATTTTTATTCTTCAATTTTTGTACCGATTTGAGAATAACTTGCAACTAGGATCACATTGGAGCTATTAATTCCAAAATAATTTATTCTTTGAAGAAGTAGATCCATATTCTATCAGTTATAGTTATGAATGTCTATTTAATTTGTTTCTCATGAAATCAAATAATTTAGATTTCTTAAATTATCAACTTCTTGTCCTTAGATATGTTTGAGTTTAAACTTATCTCACTAAGTTGTGGTTGTTAATATTCTTTGTAAAATAACATAACTTATTATAAGGTTTCAATTTCCTACACTCAGTTTCATTGGTCTTCAGATAAGTTGACATGTCTATGTTAAAATAACTAAGATCCCTGAGATAGTGTTGGTGGAGTGGAATAGAGGATATTTATGCCCCAAACCACTATAAAAAAATTTCTGATCTTCTTCTCTATTTTTTCCACTACTTAATATTTCTAAAGAAAAGGACATTTCATATAATTCCAAATAACAAAGAGGAAAAAATATGTATTTTCCAATTTTTTTAAAAGGAAAAAAATAACCCCCCCCCCCCTAGTGACTTCATATTATTGTAACTTAATATATGTTTATATCTTACGTTGTATCCCTTAGTGATCCTTATGTTCATATTCTTTCCTTTGGTTTTGATTATGAAATTGAATATTAAAATGGTATTTGATAATTATTGGAAATGAAATATTTCTTAAATAGGGGTCTTCTTTAAAATATGGATTTTTTGGAAATGATGTATTTATAAAATGTCCTTAAATATAGGATAATATGGGAATTGTTTTTTGAATAATAGAATGGATGTTTTATCACTATAGAATTTTTTTTTTGAAATTGGGAATATAAATAAAAGGTACTTTTCCTTGCAATTTTTTATGAAACATGGAATTATTTTCTTGAACATAAAAATGATATAATAACGCATTAGTGAGAACTTGGGGTTAGATGAAAAACATAACACATGTGAGACCAAGTAGAGTTAACTATCACTAGGAGAAGTGATTATGATTCCATGGATTCTAGTGTGTAGCGTTTCTGAGTAATTGAGGTTCCCTAACGTTAGTATTCAATTATTTTGGCTATAGTCTCAGGTTTTCCTTATTTGTGTACACCATTATATCAGGGATTTATTTTTTGTTCCATTAGGATAAATAAGAGAATTTATATTGATATTTTTATTCACCCACATCATATAGATATTGGTACATGAAACCTATTTAATACAACTGCTTATTCCCAAATATAAAGGTTGTGTCATATTGATTTTTTTATTGAATGTGGAATGTTTTTTAAAAGAAAAAAAAGAATTATATTATACAAAAAAATTATTTATTCTAAAAATATTTTAGAAATATATTTTGTTTAAGAACATACAGAATCATGTGGATAGATATTTTATAGATTCATGGTGGTATCTAGATGAGATTTTGTGTTCACAACCTATTTTTCCCTTTGGGAGTTTATAACCTTATTTATATAGGATGTAGGTAAAGGTATGATCATCTTGTTGATGAAGACTCACCTTGTTCATGTTTTATTCTAGTGGTTTATCATGGTAGTGACAAGTGGCCATGTGGAGATACACAAAAGAGTTGATTTGAGTTTCTTGTTGACGTTATAGAAATTTTTTTCTGGATCCTTTATCCATGTGATGGATGTGACCTTTATAGATTCTTACATTTGTTGTATCTTTGAAATCTATCACGATACTATGTTTGTTTCTATTTTATCATATTTTAATTGTGGCTGAAATCAGGACCATGTTTCTTGTTATGAAACCTTGGTTATTTTCTCTATCTCTTAGTGATTGGAAGTGCACCTTAGGCATTAAAGCCAGTCTATTTTGGTGAAATTATTGGTTTTACCTTTTTATTCTCTTAAAATTTGGTATCAAATTGTCTGGTTATTATTAATTCTTATTCTATTTATTTTTTATCACCCTCTTGTGTCTAAGGGTTGTTGATAGACTTGAGATAGGACACTCGGGACTCATCAGGTAGTATGAGAGTGTGCCTTTCCATCTCACATTAATTGAAAGACTTGTGTTACCATGTGAATACTAATATTGTCAATCGTACTTGTTTATAGTTTAATCCTTTTACCCCCAGTTATATGTATTCAATTTGTGATAATGTAATCAAATTATGTTATAATTGGTTTTCGTTCTCTTGTTTTATAAATTATTACTCCTTCAAGAAGAAATTCTCCATGTACTTGGGAGGAAACTATGGATCAATCACCATAGTAGAATCTTCAAGTTTACATAGATTTGGTGGAAAATATAGTCTAAAAGATATATTCCATAGGCCAATTCACCAATGTTGTACCAAAATGGATAGTGGATCATGTTTCAAAATTCACTATTAATCATCCAACAATCTTCCATGGTGAAAAGGGATCCTAGAATAAAAAAATGGTTTGAGAGGATTTATAGTGTTTCCAAATTCCAAGAAAAAATTAGAATACTCCAAGGGTGGTTTCTCCATGTATAATCTTTAGGGGTCGAAAAGATATTGGATGGAATCTATTTTTCAATCAAAGTTTCATGAAAACCTCACCAACTTCACGTTCAAGAAATACTTCGATTAATAGTTTTATCCTAAGATAGTGAAAGTATGGAAGGAATGGAAAATATTTTCTCTGGATTAGGTAGATCATTCTATCATGGAGTATGCTACTCTATTTTTTAATTTGATGCACTAATCTCTAGATGTTTTTTCCAATGACTTTTTCAAGGTACGTAGGTTTGAGATGTTCTTGAGGACTGATATTTGGTCTATTAGAATTCAAATGTGCCTACCCACCTTCAAAAAGTTTGTGGAAAAGGAACCTATGGTTGAGATTTATATATATTATAATATATAAATATTCGTAGAAATAGAAATAGTGATAGTAGAAGGTTTTTAGAGTCCATTCTCTAGACAAAATAGGAAGAAGGGTTACCAGTATCAAGGCTATAGAAGGGGTGTGTAGCAATTTTTAGGAAGATTCTTGTGATCTGTTACTAGTGTGGGAGACTGGGACACCACAAACATGATGATGAAGAAACAATGAGGGTTCATTATGGATTTTGGAATTCTTAACAACATCATTTTTTATAGAGTGTCTTAGGGTCACCATCACTAAGTTCTCTCAATTAATATTGGACATAGAAAAATGAATGGGATATAAAATTCTTTCCAAATATGATTATTAGGTTGTTAAGAAAGATTAACACAAAGTTAGAAATATCTATGCAGTGGAGTATGCATCAGAAGAGTCATATAAAGTATTGGGTATCACGGGAGGTATGGTGTTTATTATATCTTTTATAGTTATGGCCTCGTTTGATACTATTGTAACTCATTCCTTTATATCTTCTATGGTTGTTGATATGTTGGGTGTATCATTAGAGATTATTCCATTCATTATGAGTCATTAAAATCCTTTGTAAAAGAATTCAAAGTATGGATTTAAATTCTGTAAGTTTCAAGTAATGATTGTTCATAATGAAATTTTATGGAAATTTGTAGTTATTCATCTTGAAATCATTTATCTTATCATTATAATGGATTAAATGATTATCTATAAATCTTAGATTGATTGATAATATCATCCAGTGTTGTTCCATTCATCTGATGGATTCACTCATGTATTTTTGGGGGAGTAGGATCCTAGATCTTGGAGAGTAGATCTTGTTTCCACTAGTTCTACTACTCCCTCATGACAATTATCAGAATTTTTTATTGATGTTTTTTATCCACATATTAGTGGCCCTCTTCTTATGGTGGTGAGTGAATATCATAATGATTTTATATATTAGTTCTTTAGTTTTCCACCTGAGAGGGCATCCAAGTTTTCTATATACATAATTTTGGGGATATGGCCCATCACATTACCTTAATATTGTATGTAACGTATTTAATTAAAAGAATTAATGGTTCAGTTTGAGGATCTTGAGGCTAAGGGATATATTCATAATTGTGTTTCACCATGGGAAATTCCAGTAATCATTGAAAAGAATGTATATGAGAGTCTTTGAATTTTTCTTGATTAATGGAAACCCAAACATGTGATAGTTAATAAAAAATATCCATTTCTTGGGATTGATGTCCTTTTTTATCAACATAAGGGATCCAGAGGGGTATCAATGATTGATCTGAGATTAGGGTTGTCACGACCCGTCCTCGGGTCCCGTGTCGTGACTACCCCAAGCCCACCTTCCATAGGCCAGGGGCTAGAAACAAGCACCAAAGGTGTAAATCTCGATAAATGGGATGGAATTGCCTTTATATAAGTAAAGAAACACAAAAGAGTGTGTAAGATATAGTAAACACTAAGTAAATTGAGTACAAAAGTATGTTCTGAAAAGTAAATGGGCCAGAATACAAAGCCAACTGAAAGTACAGTACAACTGAAAAGAAAGTACAACAGCAGTAAAGTAAATCATCAACCACCGAGTCATCGTCCGTCTATCCCACCTGAAGGGTGTGTTCAGATGGTCACCTCAGCTCCTTGGGTTTGGTCTTTCGCTCTGTGTATGTCCCACCTGATAGTCCACCTCTGGATATCGTTCCGCTCCACAAGCCTCAACCACGTTCAGTGATGTCTATCGTCTGCATCCAACACAACGTAGTACGGGCATAGCCCGTGCAGGGGTGAGTATAAGATACTCAGTAGGGACCCTGAGACCCCCGAAGGCCTCCTAGAATCCACAAAGGATAAACCACAAAATAAGGATACAATCACGAAGTATCAACCAACTCTACTTAGGTATATTCCCATACATATACCTAAGTCATCAATTCCAGTTCGGCTCCAACTCACGAGCCCAAGTACAGCCCAGTGCACAGAGGAAAGCACAACCCAATCCATATAGGAAATCAATTCAATCATATCGATGATAATGATTGGAAGTCAAGACTCATCTCACATAGGTATAATACTCACGAAGAGGGTGGAGATGATAGATGTAGCCTCTGAATCATCTCCTCTGCCGAACCCATGTAGGATCCAAGTACAGAAGTCATCACTACTGAACCCATGTAGGATCCAAGTACAGCAACCATCGCTACCGAACCCATGTAGGATCCAAGTACAATCGTCATCGCTGTCGAACCCATGGAGGATCCAAGTATAGTCGTCCTCGCTGCTGAACCCACGTAGGATCCAAGTACAGTCGTCGTCGTCGTCGTCACAGTCGCAGCCAGCTCTATGGTTTCCGCACACAGCACGCTCGATTCCGGGAGGGTCCGCTCCACAAGCCAAGGGGTAGATACATCAACTATCATGAATCCTAGAGTTGATGTATCACAAAGTTCTGTCTCGTCAATAGGAACTCAACGTGACAGACGGCTTGTCAATCAGACGCCCGGTCTCAGAGATAATGGCTTTTCCGTTCCAGAGGCCCGGTTGGTTTTTAAGCTAAAACCAACCTGGACATACTCCATCTGTGTCAAAACCTCAATTGGAGTAATCCAAAAGAGTCGTCTCACTAAGAGGAATTCAACGTAATTGACATCTTGTCATTCGGATGTCTGATCGTTATGTTATAAGCGTTTCCGCTCTAAGGGTCCAGTTGGTTTTGGGTTCGAACCAACCTGGTCATACCCAAAATTCTTCTAAACCTCAAGTGTAATATACCAAAATGACCTTCTCGACCCAAGGATCCCAATGCTACTAACAGTTCATTGATTGGAGGTTTGTAGCCCACGATATGGGCGTTTGAACGAACCTGTATGAAAAATAGGGGGTTTGGGCCCAGTCTGACCCGGCCCAATACCCCCCGGGTCGGCCCAAACCGGGTCGACCCGACCAGGGTCCGGGTCCGGCCCAATTGGGCGTGGCCCAGCCCATCGCTGGCGGCCCGGCCCAGCGCGGCCTGCGGCCCGGCTCGAAAGCCGGTCGCGGCTCGGCTCGTGGCCGAGCAGGGTGCCAAGGGGGGTGCCGCCCCCTTTTCTCTGAAACGGCAGACTCGTGGGGTCCGCCCTACGGTTCTGTCAGGGGGGTTACACCCCCTGGTTTTTCAGAAATGGCTGGTCATAATGGCCGGCCTTGGGTGTAACCAAGGTACCCCCGCGGGTCCCGCCTTCAGGTGGCGTCGGTGGTCGGCTCAGCTGGCCACCCCATTGAAGACGTCTGTGGCCTTTGGTTGTGGCTCATGTCCGACCGGTACGGTAAGATGGCACCGTGCCCCTCCGCTGTGGCCTGCTCCTGGTCACAGCCTCTTTCGGCCTCACCAGCGCGGCATGACGGCACTATGCACCGTCGTCACGGCCCGCTTCGGTCGCGGTCCTTTTCGTTCCCGCGCAGTGCAACGGCATCGCACCGCCTTCACCACAATGATCAACAAAGATTAACAAGATAATGGGAGGAGAAATCAGCCATGTTTGTGCAGTCCAATGTCCTCCCGTTACGTTGATAACAAGCTGCCAAGGTATACAAGATGCTCCACGATAAAACAAGCTCAATTTTATTTAATTAAAAATTGAACTTAACCCCTACCTCGATAAACAATGTCGTTTTCCGGCAACACGGAAGATGGCGTCGTAGGGTGAGGTTCCAAAGACGATGTTGGCATGCGTCCAAGGAGGGGATAACGCCTCACACTAGATGTGGAGAGAAGAAGGAATGGCATGTCGTCTCTCTTTGTGGTGACGGCATTCTTCATCGAAGAGTGTCGTTCTTCGCGGGAGAATGAAGTTCTTCCAAGAGAGAATAGAGCTCTCTTCCAAAGTCTTAACACAACAAGCCAACCAACCAAAATAAAATAAAGCTCCTCGTTATTTTGTTAATTCATGCCATGCATTCAAATATTACAAATTCAAATTCCAAATCACTTAATTAATTAAACATGAGTTGTTTAATTAATTATGTGTTAAGTTGGAAAGCTTTTAAGAGGGGGAGAGGGGAGTTACTCAAATAAAGGGGGGAGTTAGGGAGTTAGGGAATGTGAAGGGTTGGGCTCGTGTGGGCCCCACATCACCTTTATCCTCTCATGGGTAGTTAGCAACTAGTGAATACCACCCCAACTCCCACACCAAGGATATAACCACTTAGAAAAAGGAATAAAATTGTAACACAATTTTATTTTACTTTTCATTTAATCCACATTTTTAAACAACTCCTCCTGAGCAAACGCATCTTCGGTAAAGGTCCTATTAATCAAATACCGGCACTGTGGTTCTGTCGGTGCCCTCAGATTTCAAATTCGAGCACCGGTTCAAAAGATAGAAAAACCCACTCATTCATTCACTGAATGTACCCGAGCTAAACTTCAGAAATTGATTCCGGTCACACTGGGCCTCGGAATCAAGTTCCGTTAGAAACTGCGTACTATTAAAATCCCAAAGAATTTAAAAAAAAATCCTTGAAATTTAAGGGTCTTTACATTACTCCCACCTCAGGGCTTTAAGTCCCCATAAAGCTACATCATAAACTAGGGAAACAAATGAGGGTATTGTGCATGCATCTGAGCCTACCGCTCTCATGTGCTCTCCTAGAGGTTCTCGTGCTGCCACCTGATGTGCACTAGAGGAATTGACCGTCCACGTAGGACCCGCTCCTATTGATCCTCAATCTCCACTTGAAGCTCCACAAATTCCTCCCTATCATCGATGTCCAGCTCCCCGTGATCAATGATATGTGTCGGGTCGTACACGTATCTCCTTAGCTGAGATATGTTGAAGACGTCGTGCACTCGGTGCAACTGAGGTGGAAGAGCCAGGTGATAATACACCACACCTATCATGCTGAGAACCTGGAATGTTCCGATGAAATGCGGAGATAACTTGTCGCCCCGGCCAAATCTCTGTAGTCCACATCGTGGTGATACCTGTAAGAAAACGTGGTCGCCATCCTCGAACTCTAGTGGTCTCCTCCTCCTATCACCAAAGGACTTCTGTCGGCTCTGAGCAGTCCTCATCCACTCCTAGATGATCTGTACCTTCTCTGTCATGGCCTGGACCATCTCTGGTCCTAAAAGTTCTTACTCCCCAGGGTCTGTCCAGCACAGAGGTGATCTTCAAGGTCAGCCATACAATGCCTCGTATGGTGCCATCCTGATAGTGGAGTGGTAGCTATTATTGTACGCAAACTCTGCCAAGGGTAGGTGATCCTCCCAGCTTCGACTAAATTCAAGGACACATGCACGGAGCACGCCCTCGAGAGTCTGAATGGTCCTCTCTGTCTGGCCATCCGTCTAAGGGTGAAAGGCATTGCTTAGGCGTAGCCGTGTCGCAAATGCCTCCTGCAACCCCTTACAAAGCCGGGAAGTAAACCAAGCATCTCGATCAGAGATGATAGATGATTGTACACCATGAAGCCGTAGGATCTCTTGAACATAGATGTGTCCCAAGCTCTCCACTGAGCCCTACTCTCTGATGGGTAAGAAGTGGGCCGACTTGGTGAGTTCATCGACAATCACCTAGATAGAGTCGTGTCCTCTGGAATTATGTGGAAGTCCCGCCACGAAATCCATAGATATCTCATCCCACTTCCACTCCAGGACCTCTAAGGGCTATACCAAGCCTACTGGTACTTGGTGCTCCGCCTTCACCTACTGGCAGGTGAGGCATCATGAAACAAACTCTGCCACTGCCTTCTTTATACCCGGACACTAGTGATGTAGTCTGAGATCCTGGTACATATTCACTACTCTAGGATGTACTACTAGAGGGGAAGTGTGAAACTCCCTTAGCACCTCCTCTCGTAATGCAGCCAGTACCATGGTACGTCCCCAAAAAAGGATGGCGTACTCTCCTCCTACATAAAATCCATCAGGTTCCTATCCTGAGGATATTTGTGCACGTCGCATCTCATAGTCAATGTCCCCACACTGTGCCTCTCTGAGCCATTGAAGTAGTGGAGGAGTGACTGTGATTGATTGTAGAAAGGATTCTCCATCTCTATCCACAAAGGATATCTGCAAAGTGGCTAACTTCTTTTTCGCCTATCCAAGTAGCTGAATGCCCGACCTCCTGCTGAGAGAATCAGCTACTACATTACCCTTCCCAGGAGTATAGACTGTCTCAAAGTCATAGTCCTGGAGGAACTCAAGTCAACGCCGCTGTCTCAGGTTCAGGTCCTTCTGTGAGAAGATCTACCTGAGACTCTGGTGGTCAGAGTCGACTGTAAAGTGCTCTCCCATCAGATAGTGTTTCCACATCTTCAAGGCGAAGACCACTACTACAAACTCCAGTTCATGGGTATAGTAGTTCTTCTCATGTTGCCTAAAATGTCATGATCCATAGGAGATCACTACCAGCTCCGGCATTAGGACACACCTGAGTCTGGTCCCTGATGCATCACCGTAAACTACGTACCCTACTTTCTCCTCTGGTAGCCTCAAGATGGGTGCACTGGTCAATCTCTGTCTCAGCTCCTCGAAGCTCTTATGACATCTATCTGACCACACGAAGGGTTTCCCCTTCTTCATCAAAGATGAAAGTGGTGCTACAACTCTGGAGAAGTCTGGCACAAATCTCCGATAATACCCAGCACGACCTAGGAAACTCCACACCTCTGTCACGCTCCTGGGTGGCTCCCAAGCTAGCACTGCCTTGATCTTTGCAGGATCCACCACAACTCCCACCTCCGAGATGATGTACCCCAAGAAGTGGACCTCACGAATCCATAACTAACACTTCAAGAGCTTACCATAAATCTGGTGCTCTCGGAGTGTGTCCAGTACAACCCGCAAGTGGTAGGCGTGCTCCTCCTCAGTAGTCGAGTAAATAAATATGTCGTCGATGAAGACTATGACAAATCAATCGAGGTAAGGCTGTAAAATCATGTTCATGAGACTCATGAACACTACTGAAGTGTTGTTTATGCCAAAAGGCATAACCAAGAACTCATAGTGTCCATACTGACACCTGGAGGCCATCTTCAGCACATCCTCATCTCGAACTCTGAGCTGATGATAGTCTGACCTGAGGTCTTTCTTCGAGAACCATCATGCTACCTTAAGCTGATCGAAGAGTTCTTCAATCCTAGGAAGTGGATACTTGTTCTTCACAGTCACCTGATTCAGGCGACGGTAGTCGACACATAGTTGCAAGATTATGTCCAACTTTTGGGTGAACAAAATCAGGGAAGCCCAGGGTGAACCACTGGTTCGGATGAATCTCTTTCCCTGAAAGTCCTCCAGTTGTACCTGTAGCTCTCGAAGCTCAACAAGATCCATCTTATATGCTGGAGTAGATATCGGGGTTGTCTTGGGGTACATGTCAATATAGAAGTCTACCTCTCTTCGAGGATGTAGTCCTAGAACGTCGTCAGAAAAAACCTCCACATACTGATCCACTACAACAAGAAAACTCAAACTCTACACATCAACTGCTCCTAGGATGATACTAGCCAACTGATGAATGATCGGTTGTCCTCTCCTCTGTGTGAGTCCATCCTGCACTGTAAAGGCTCCCTTATCACCGGTTAAGGTGAACCTACTCCCCTTGGTGCAGACACACCGCACCTTGCGCCTAATATAGTCGATCATAGCATGGACTGTAGATAACCAATCCATGCCCAAGATGAAGTCATAAGGCCTCGATGCCACTAAAAGAAGATCCCATCTGAAGCTCTTGCCTCCAATAGTAATCTCACACTGCCGGCACCGGTGCGTAATCATCAAGTCTGCTTCCATAGGAGTCTCTAACCGTAAGGATCGAACCAACGGCTCCGTCGGAATATCCGAGCTCTGAAAAAAGGCAGCGGCAATGAAATAATGACTCGCTCCTATGTCTATAAGAACTGTAGCAAGGGTGGAGTAGACACAGATAGTACCTCGAATCATCTCAGGTGCGCTGTGGTCATAGGCCTCCACTGCCTGAAGCTGAGCCTGCCTCTGTCTTCCAACTCCCTATGGTCGGGGTGGACCTCCTGGTGGGGGTGGTGGTAGAGACTCAAAGCGTCGTCCACCACCCAAGCTTGGCCAGATCCTTTGCCTCATCCGCCTACTCCCTGCGGACTACCACGGTCGAACCTCTGCCTCTTCCTAGGTGGTCCTTCAACCGTCTACTGCTCCTCTGCATAGCGGGTCGGGCAGTCACGAGCCATGTGGCCCTGCCCGCTGCATGCATAGCACTGCATGCCTCTCATATGACTGGATCTATTGTGTGTGCCCTGCACCTCCGAACCAGTATCCCGTGGTCATCCACCTGATGGTCTGGTCCTCTTGGACCTCTGCGACATCTGTCTACTACCGGCTGCAGAAGACTCCACTATGTGTCGCCCTGCGGTAGGCCTCGCTGCTGGTGTAGGCTCAGCAAGAAAGCTCTCCACAAGAAGGGCTCGCTCCAGTACTCCTACCTACGTCAAAATGCTAAGGGAGGTCATCGAAGCCCTGATATCATGCCTCAGTCCCTGCTCAAAGGTTCGGGCCCGGAAGAATGGGTCCCTTACCATGTCCGTAGAGTAGCATGAGAGGTCAATAAATCTCACCGAGCACTGGGCTACTATCATGTTGCCCTACCGCAGCTGTAATAACTCATGGATGTGCACCGCACGGCGGGTGGCTGGAACGAACTCTGAGCGGAAGAGGCTCTCAAAGTCTTTCTAAAGAAGAGATTCCTTGTCGTGCACCTGGAGCATCAGGCTCCACAATCTACCTGTTGCTGCGTGTAGGAGACTCACCGTAAGAATCACCATGAGGTCAGCTGGTGTCCCTACTAATCTGAAGACTCGAACATCAACCTCCAGCCAATCCTCAGCTACCTGAGGGTCCCTCTCCCCATGGAACTTGGGAAGTCTCTAACACTAAAACTTGTGCAGTGCACTCAGGCGTCGTGCACTCTCAACTATTGGAGCTGGTGGCATCAGTGGCTCGGCGGGTAGAGGTACCGCTGATGCCTCCGCTGTAATGGGGCCCTACACCGAGGCATCGTCACTCGGTGGGTTGTCGTCTCGCACAAAGCTTGGAAACATAGCTGGCTGCCTTCATGGGGACATCCTGAAAGAAAACAGGTGTGCCACGGTTATTACAGTATACCTAGTGAGTTGACACAAAGTAATCACAAAGAAAACTTTTGAAACACACATGCAATCAATGTTTTCGTGCACTGAGTCAGAAATCAGAAGTCAGGGTCCTGGTGTATGGATATGTCGGTCACCGCACCAACACTAGACTCCCTGGACTGATAACCACACTCAATACTCTAAACATTATTTCTCCACAAAGAATAAATTATTAGAGTCCTAAGTTCTACGGTAGAACCGACTCCTCTGATACCAATTTTTCATGACCCATCCTCGGGGCCCATGCGAGGACTACCCCAAGACCGCCTTCCATAGGCCATGGGCTGTCGACTAGCACCAAAGGCATAAATCCCAATAAATGGGAAGGAATTACCTTTATATAAGTAAAGAAACACAACAGAGTATGCAAGCTGTAGTAAACACTAAGTAAACTGAGTACAAAAGTAAGTGCCGAAAAGTAAATGGGCCAGAATACAAACCCAACTAAAAGTACAGTACAACTGAAAAGAAAGTACAACAGCACTAAAGTAAATAAGCAACCACCGAGTCGTCCTCTGGCTATCCCACCTGAAGGGTGGGTACAGATGGTCTCCTCATCTCCTTGGGTCCGGTCATCCGCTCCGTGTACGTCCCACCTGATAGTCCACCTCCAGATACTATTCCGCTCCACAAGCCTCAACCATGCTCAGCACTGTCCGTCGTCTACATTCAACACAACGTAGTGCGGGCATAGCCCGTGAAGGGGTGAGTATACGATACTCAGTAGGGACCCCGAGACCCCTGAAGGCCTCCCAGAATCCACAAAGGATAAACCACAAGGGAAAGATACAATCACGAAGTATCAACCAACTCTACTTAGGTATATGCCCATACATATACCTAAGTCATCAATTCCAGTTCGGCTCTAACTCACGATCCCAAGTACAGCCCAGTCCACACAGGAAAGCACAACCCAATCCACACCAGAAAGCAATTCAATCATATCGATGATAATGATTGGAAGTCAAGACTCAGCTCACACATGTATACTACTCACAAAGAGGGGTGAAGATGATATATGTAGCCTCTGAATCATCTCCTCTACCGAACCCACGTAGGATCCAAGTACAGAAGTCGTTGCTGCCAAACCCACGTAGGATCCGAGTACAGTAACCATCACTGTCGAACCCACATAGGATCCAAGTATAGTCGTCATCGCTACCGAACCCACGGAGGATCCAAGTACAGTCGTCCACGCTGCTGAACCCACGTAGGATCCAAGTACAGTCGTTGTCACAGTTGCAGCCAGCTCTAGTGTTTTCGCACACAGCACGCTCGATTCTGGGAGGGTCCGCTCCACGAGCCAAGGGGGTCGATACATAAACTGTCACTAATCCCATAGTTGATGTATCAAAAAGTTCTATCTCATCAATAGTAACTCAATGTGACAGACAGTGCATCAATTGGACGCCCGGTCTGAGAGATAATGGCTTTTCCGTTCTAAGGGCCCAGTTGGTTTTTAAGCTAAAACCAACCCGGTCGTACTCCAGCTGCGTCCAAACCTCAAGTGTAGTAATCCAAAAGAACCATCTCACTAAGAGGAATTCAACTTAATTGATGGCACATCATTCGGACATCCGGTCACTAAGTTATAAGTGTTTCCGCTCCAAGGGCCCGGTTGGTTTCGCGTTCAAACCAACCCGGCTGTACCCAAACTTCGCCGAAACCTTGAGTGTAATATACCAAAACGACCGTATCAATACAAGGATCCAAAGGCAAATAAAAGTGAATTGATCGAAAGTTCATAGCCCAAGATATGGGTGTTTGAAAGAACCTGTCTGAAAAATAGGGGTTTTGGGCCTGGTCCGACTCGGCCCAATACCCCTGGGTCAACCTGAACTGGGTCGACCCATCCCGGGTATGGGTCAGGCCCTCTTAGGCATGGACCATCTTGGCACTGGCAGCCCAGCCCGGCGCAGCCTGCGGCCTGTCTCGGAAGCTGACCGCGGCTCGGCTCGCGGCCGAGCGGGGTGCGAAGGGGGGCGCCGCCCCCTTGTCTTCGAAACGGAGGACCTATGGGGTCCGCCCTAGGGTTCTGTCGGAGGGTTTACATCCCCCCCCCCCTCGGTTTTTCTGAAACATCCGACCATAATGGCCGGCCTTGGGTGTAACCTCAGGACCCCCGTGGGTCTCGCCTTCAGGTGGCGTCGGCGGTCGGCTCAGCCGACCGCCCCATTGAAGACCATCGCGGCCTTTGGCCATGGCTCCTATCTGACCGGCACGGTGCGACGGCACAATGACGCCACGCACCATCATCGCGGCTTGCTTTGGCCGTGGTCCTTTTCATTCCTGCGCGGTGCAACGGCACCACGCCGCCTTCGCCACAATGATCAACAAAGATTAACAAGATGAGAGGAGGAGAAATAGGTCGTGTTTGTGTGGTCCGATCTCCTCCCATTATGTCGATAACAAGCGGCCAAGGTATACACGATGCTCCACGATAAAACAATCTCAATTTTAATTCATTAAAATTTGAACTTAACCCCTACCTCGATAAACAATGTCGTTTGTCGGCGACGCGGAAGATGGCGTTGCGGGGTGAGGTTTTGAAGACAGCGTTGGTGTGCGTCCAAGGAGGGGACAGTGTCTCACACTAGCTGTAGAGAGAATAAGGAATGGCACGTCGTCTCTCCTTGTGGTGATGGAATTCTTCATCGAAGGGTGTCATTCTTTGCGGGTGGATGAAGTTATTCCAAGAGAGAATAGAGCTCTCTTCCAAAGTCTTAACACAACAAGACAACCAACCAAAATAAAATAAATATCCTCCATATTTTATTAATTCATGCCATGCATTCAAATATTACAAATTCAAATTCCAAAACACTTAATTAATTAAACATGAGTTGTATAATTAATTATGTGTTAAGTTGGCAATCTTTTAAGAGGGAGAGAGGGGAGTTACTCAAATAAAGGGGGGAGTTAGGGAGTTAGGAAATGTAAAGGGTTAGGCTCTTGTGGGCCCCACCTCACCTTTATACTCTCATGGGTAGTTAGTAACTAGTGAATACCACCCCAACTCCCACACCTAGGATATAACCACTTAGAAAAAGAAATAAAATTGTAACACAATTTAATTTTACTTTTCATTTAATCCACATTTTTAAACAACTCCTCCTGAGAAGACGCATCTTTGGTAATGGTCCTCTTAAAAAATTACCAGAGTTGTGGTTCCATCGGTGCCCTCAGATTTCAAATCTGAGCACCGGTTCAAAAGATATAAAAACCCTCTCGTTTTTTCACTAAACGTACCCGAGCTAAACTTCGGAAATTTATTCCGGGCAAACCAGGCCTCAGAATCAAGTGCCGTCAGAAATTGCGTACCTGTAAAATCCCAAAGAATTTAAGAAAAAAATTTCCTTGAAATTTACAGGTCTTTACAAGGGTTCCATTAGATAATGTTCGAAGAGTAATATGTTCATAAGATGAGATTCAAGTATAGGTATAGGCATTATGAGAATATGGTCATGTTGTTTGGACTTACTAAATCAACTATAGTGTGTATGGATTTGATGAATTGAATATTCCCTCAATTTTTGGATTCATTCATAGTTGTCTTTATAGAAGATATTTCTTTTTATTCCAGATTGGATTAGGGTGATACTGATCATTTGAATATCATCCATGGAATCCTTAGAGAGAATCACCTATATGAGAAACAATCCAAATTTAAGTTCAAGATTTAAGATGGGAAATTTCTAGGCTATGTAGTTTTTGATAAGGGTGTATTAATGGATCTAGAAAAGAATTAGGTGGTGATGTGTTAGAAGCATCCCATAAATTTTATTGATAATTGGAGTTTCTTGGGATTAGCTTGTTATTATAAGAACTTTTTCGAATTATCCAATATTTCATCCCCTATTACCGAGTTCAATAGTAATGTTGGAATTGTTTTTTAGAATAATTATTGAAAAATATATTTTTAGAAGATAAATGTAAGACTAAATATAGCTCCAGTCTTATTTATTTTTGAACTTAGTGTTAGGTAGGATTATTACTGTAACAAGTCAGGTATAGTTTTGGGATGTGTTCTGATGTAGGGGAGATAGCCATTAGCTTATGTTCTCATCAATTATGTCCCCATGATAATAACTATACAATTAACGATATTGAGTTATAGTAAGTGTTTCACACTCTTAATATTTCATGCCACTACCTCTTCAAGGAGTGATTTATAGTGTATTTAGATCATAATAATCTAATGTATATCTTCACTTAGTGGGATCTGAACTTGAAAAAAATAATCTAGGTAGAGTTCCTTTAGATGTTTGAATTTGATATTTCATACACCACTAAAAAATGAAATGTGGTCCTAAAATATTGGAGCAAAAATTTTCTCACTCATGCGGTGAAGAAATTTGTGGAAGAGTGGTTCATGATGCGATTGTATTCCAAGATACCCTTAGATAAAGAGCTGATAGATGGGAATTCCTAGATCATTCTCAGTATGTATCATATATATGATCATATTTAACATAGAAAAGATAAAGATATGTAGTTCCAATGATTTAGTAGGAATCATTATGATGGGGAGACCTTGGGTGAGTAGTACTAGTATCCTGATAGAGTGTTGTGCTTTCAAGGTGTGATGGTAGTTCTTATATACCTAAGGAAGGAAATGATGGATGATGGACAACAATCCAATTGTTTTATTCTCCCTAGAGATACAAATATGTATATTGACTTGAGATTTCATTTCTGGTGGTTGGGTACAAGATGATTGATTGTTGTTTTTTATGTCTCATTTCCTTTTTGTCTAAGAATCAAGGCAGAATGTTATAGGTCAGCCGGTTACAACAAAATTTACTCATTTCATTATAGAAATGGGGTGAAATATCCTTGTACTTGGTGATTAGGCTATATTTCACTCATAGTGGTAAGGAAGTGATATGGGTTATTATTGATTGACTCATAATTTTAGTGTTTTTTCTACCTATTAAGGAGTCAAATAATGTAGAGTATCTTCATCACATGTATGTAAGGGAGATTTATAAACTTTATAGTGTTCTAATATCTGTCATTTTATTTGTGGATCATCAATTTACATCTTAATTTTCTAGTGGATTATAGATATGGATGGGTTCTAAATTTAATCTGAGCATAAATTATTGTCCCCAGAGGAATGGCCGGCCATGTGATCTATCTAGATTCTTTAATACATGTTGCATGGTGTCTAGTTGACTTCAGAGGTTATTAGGGGAAACATATTCCCATTGTAGAATATTCCTAAATTAATATTTATCATGATTTGATTAGGATGGTTCTAGTTGATGCATTTTATTGAAGTAATTATAGATCACATATTTATTTGGAAAATGTTTCGGAGATGACCTTAGTTTGACCGAGAATCATCCAAGAGATGACAGATATCATGAAATTGATCAGGAATATGTTAGCAACAACTCAAAGTCACTAGAAATCGTATGTCAATCATAATCTTCATTCATTTGAGTTTGAGGTAGGTGAATAGTCCTACCTTAGAGATTCACAACAATTGGGGAATAGATATTTGGGGTGGTAGGGTAAGTTATCACTTCTTTATGTTTTCTTGATTGATATTTTTGAGTGACTCAAGGTGTATGGGCAATTATACTTTCTCATTTTACTTCTATGCATGACATGTTCTATGTTTTTCAACTAAAGAAGTATCATCTAGATCCATTCCACCTGATTGGGTTGGATGATGTTGATATTGAACCTAACACCTCATGGGTTGAAAAGCATGATCAGATAATGGACTGATTGGATTAGGTGTTGCATTGAAGTAAAATTTAATTGTTTGAGTTATATTTTAGTTTGGTAGATTCATCCATTAGACATGGGAGTGTGAGGTCTTCATGAAATAGAAATTTCCTTGTCTCTTTTTTGGTTCATGATCATGTTCCTCTCTGGTGAAAAAAATATTTTATGATGGGGAGAATTGTGATTTCCTTCGGGTCACATGTATGAATAATTTCGAGTTTGGTTGGTTTTTAATAAGGATTTAGAGGTTTTTGGGAGTTGGGGAGAAAATTTGGATTTTACTATAAAACATGTTAGGTGCACTATTAGTGAAAACAATATGGAAACCAATTGATTTTGATCTGTGAGTTCTAGTGGCCATTTTCCCAATTTGAGAATGATTTATCTAACCACTTAAGTCACCAAGAAATCCATGAAAGATGATGGTTTTAGGTCTAAAGGCTATCACACATCCTGAGAATGGTTTGTCAAACCATGTGGATATTCCCAAAAAATCATGTAGTTTGGTTTTCCAAGTTATAGTGGCTACCACATAGTTATATCAAGGTTTTTCTAACAGTGTTGCTTAATAGTGCAACTAGATACAAATTTCTTAAAATGAAAAATTACCTTTGTTCCCTCACTTAGAAGTCTCCCATTGATTCCTTGGTGATATTTGATCATTTAGGGTGGATCTCACCAAATTATGTTCAATTTTTCTCATGTTTTATCCTCCTATTTCATGATATATCCTTGATATCTCTTCCTAATGAAACATTGGAACTGGTTTGGGATATAAATATTCAATCTAAGTTTGTGTGTAGTAAATTGAGGATATTCTTTATAGATCTAGGATAATGAGAACTGGACATCTTCATTTCCTATCATTGATTTTGAAGGCAACAATGTTTTCATCATTGTTGAGGTAAGTTTCCCTATTTAATAGTCTATCACTTGGTTATCATTATCTAATTATGAATTTTTTTTTGTTTTGATTATGATATTTAATTTTTAAATGGGATTTTATCTTTTATGGTAATGAAACATTTTTATAATTGATTTAGTTTAAATATTGGATTATATGCATAGGATGTGTTTGTAGAAAATCCTCAAATGTGGTTTTGAATCTGAAATTATTTTTCAAGAATGGAATTGGTGTGGTATCTCTATAGAAATTTTTTTATGAAATTGGGTGTGGAAATGAAATGGTATTTTCCATGGAAAATGTTTTATCAAATATAAAATTGTTTTTTTAAACATAAAAGTGATGTAATATCACATTAAGAATACCTTAGGGTATGTGATAAAACTTGACAGATTAAATCCATAGTGTAGTTAGATATAAATAAAGGAGGTGTTGATGATTCCATGGTTTTTAGTGGTTATCATTTGTGAGGGACTGAGATTCTAGAACATTTTGATTCACTAATATCATCTAGTGTCTTAGGTTTGTCTTAGTTGTCTTCACCCTCATGTCCTGCATTTACTTTGGTGCTTCTATACATTCATATATATTGATATTATTATTCCCACACTTGACCTGGATATTGATACATGAAACCTGTTTTATATAACTTGTTATTACCATGGATAAACTTTAATTCATATTTATTTATTTAATTAATAACTCGTATTTTTTAAATGAAACCGAAAGGATAATTTTATATAGGAAAATGATTTATTATGGATATAATTTATAAATAAGTTCTATATAATAATTAATTCATTCTTATAGATAGACATTTTGTATATTATTTTGTATATCCTACTGAGATTTAGTTCTCACACCCTAATTTTTCTTTTGGGTGTTTGTATTTTTGGTTTGTAGGTTATAGGTAATGTGAATATCGATATATAGAAGACATCTCTCCTTTTTTATTTTTCCTTAGGTGGGTTGGGTTAGTGGTGACATGTGATCATGTGAAGATATACCCATGAGTTTCTTGGGGTTCCATGTTAATGGTCTTATTTTTTTTCCTTAACCCTTTTATCTATTTGTTAGATGTGAACTTAATGGTTTAGTTGTTTTAACTTATTTTATATCTTTGAAATCTATTGTGATTCTCTATTTTTTTATATTATATCATATGTCTATTGAGGGTGAAATCATTTTCATGTTTATTTATATGATACCCTAGTGTTGGTTGCCTTCCCATTGTAGTAGGTAACACTCTTTGGGTTGTATGGTTGGCAAATCTAGGTGACATTATTAGTTTTCCTTGTTAGGTTTGTTATAGACTCTATCTACAAAATAATGAAAGATGTTTTTTAATAATTTATCACATTATCACATTTTATAGAAAAAAAATGTTTGTTTTTAATTATTTTTCTTATATTCCAAATTATTATGGTTTTAAAAAATAAATTTCTAAATGTTCTATGAATTTTTATTCTTCAAATGTTTCCAAATGAAAAGGATTTTTATTCTTGTTTTCCAAAGAATATTTGTAATGATTTTACAAAACTATTTTCAAAATATTTCAATATCTTTTTTTCATGTAATTTAAAGTGGTTACTCTCTATTTAGACAAACTATCCTCATTCTATGGATGGTATACAATCTGGATTTGTATAATTTTTCATGAAACATGTTTATTTCCCAAAATTTAATTGATTTATGATGAAATTATGAATGCTTTAATACTTTTATGATTAAAAGAGAAAGATTATAAGTTTTATAAAAATAATGGTACTTGGGAATTATAGATGGTGATGAGCGAGTATAAGATATATCTCTCCAATGTATTATGCATTGATTTATTATCTATAGAAAATATATTTGAATTAACAAGGTGGGTTATTCTATTATAAAGAAAACTGTAAGGGTGATAATAATACAATGTCCCAAGAGTAATTAATTGTTTTTATATGAATTATTATGGAAATATTTGGATTTTATTAAATAAAAATTTAATCTTATGAGAAAATTGATGTTTTAACCTTCTCAAAGTTAAAGGTTATATATTATTCTTATAACTATGTTATGTTGTCATTGATTATAATTATTGGATCATATTACTATGGTCTATTGGTTTATGTATTATGTTATTCCAAACCCTTATGTTATGATTCCTAATTTATGATCTATAAACTATTGGGTATTATTATCTTATGATATGTCCATGCACATTGATTATGTTCATATACCCTTATTCTCCTATTATGCTAACTTATGATGTTTAATTTTTAACATTTATGTTTACCCTTACTAAAATTTTGAGCTCTCCCTTCATATGTTTCAATTTATCCAGGTTATCAAGATGAGTATAATGTATGATTTTTCTAAAAGCGTATCATGTGAGGAGAATTTTTTGGGAGATATTAAAGTATTTTGGGGAAATAATAAGCTCTTAATAAAGTGGAAAAATTTTAATTGGATGAGAAAGATATTGGTCAAGTTCGTTAAAGGTTTTTTCTAATTCTATAAAACTCTAAACCTAAATGGTATTTTTTATGTAATTAAATCAATATTTTTTAATGATTATTTAATTAAATATAGTTAAATTTTGGTCATTTTAGTGTTATTACAGAAAGTAAATAATATATATTCTCTTAGCACCAGATCCATGTGTATGAATATAGTGTGTTATAGTTTCAAGTGTGTAAATTTGTTTAACATCATCAAATACCCACCCCAATGAAAAGATATTGAATTATTAGTGAAAAAAAATTTGGTGTGTTGAATGTATCCTAATTTTACAATATTGGTATTATTCAGGTTTGTGTGAATGTGCCTCATATAAATATGGTTACTTTCCCTTTAGTCAAATGTTATTTGATGATGTGAAAATATTATATCTCTCTATATTCTTCATTTATCATTTATTAGGATGGGTAAATCACATTTCATATCCCAAATCATCCCATTGTCATCAACCAAGATAATGTTAACTATGAGAAATTAATGGAAATTAGTTTCCTTATATAGATCTTTGTACCTAACTATGAGGGGTATTTATCTGAAAAGTTTAGTGAGAAACTCATCATTAAATATATCCATATTATTCAAGATGTTTTTAATTTATTTACATGAGTTTTATGGTCTTCCTCTGGATCATGAGGTTGGGTTTTTAATATAACTCATACCATGTGTTATTTCTCTATCAAATACTCCTTATAGAATGACCCAGATTGAATAATAGGAATTAAATAAGGAACTCCAAGAGAATATATATAAGTATTACATATAACATTTTCCTACCCCATGGGTTAAACCAATCATATTTTTCAAAAAAAATATGGATCAATATATATCCACACTGATCATCCTAAATTTCACATGATCACAATCATGAACAAGTATCCATTACCCCATATTTATGACTTCTTCAATCAATTGTGAGGGATTCAATACTTATCAAAGATTTATATTGGATATGGATATCATATATTAAGGGAGAAAATCTATAATATACAACATAAAACCTTCTTTACAGGGTATATACTAGGAATTCATTGTAATTACTTAAAAACTATAAATACCCTCTTTTTATTCATGGACAAGATAAGTGTAGTATTTTTTATTAAATGAAATTTTTTTTGTTTTTATAGATGATATTCTCATATATTATAATAGAAAGAATATTATTTGCATATTGTGCTGAAGACCATGATAATGGAGAAATTATATGCCAAAATTAAAAAGTGTGAATTATATCTATATAATGTTTAATTCTTGGGTCATGTAATCTCAAGTGATGTAAAATATTTGAATCCTTCAATGATAGAGGTGATTTAATAATGGAATATATAAATTAATATAATATAGAATCATAGTTTTTTAGATTTTTTGGATATTATTGACACTTTTAAAAAAAATCTCATGAATTTAAAATTCAATTACCAAGTTAACACAAAAGGGAGTCAAGTTATTCTTGGAATATGAATGCGATGAAAATTTTAAGGACCATAAGAGAATGTTTTTTAGTGTACTTGTACTCACACTAACATCTATTGGATAAGGTTTTGTGATATAAAATGCTTATTTAAATAATGGATTGGCACATTTACTCATTAAAAATTAAATGGTAGATAATTATGCCTCATTTAAATTAATTTTTTATGTGAAAAATTATCCAATACATCTAGAAGCTTTAATATTTTCATTTAAGTTATATAATAATTATCTCTTCGGTGAAAAGTGTGAAATATAATATTATCACATGAGCTTAAAGTATATATTCACACAAATGGAGTTAAAAATACACCATATATTATTGTTAGAGTTGATCAAAGACAGTGAATTATCAATACATTACCACCCTATAATAGAAAACATGTTTTATAATGCTTTGAATAGTAAGGATCATGCTACTGTATCCATGATAAAGATTTAAAGTGACCCAATACTCATAGATTTTCAAATGAATCACCTATAAATCACAAGGGAAGGGTTGAAATCTAGTCTTTCCCAAATGAATATTAAACCACCCTTCCTTTTATGATCAAGAAGTAATTTAAGAATTATATAGATATACAAAATAAGGTAAGGAATATTATAGATTCCAACCATGACATTTATGGGATTATAATATTTGGGAAACAAATACAAATCCATTAGATACTTGAATTTAAGGAGTTTTTAGATGATGAAAATAGCACATAATTATCTATATATATATGAATCATAAAGATTCATATATTTATAAAGGATAATTTCAATCGGGATAACATGAATAAGGATATTGTAGAGTATATACCTTAATTATTGGTATTCAAGAAAGTTAAGGAAATATGGAAAAAGTATAAGAGGTTGATGTAACCCCTACCTATAAAATTATGTAAATGGGATAAAATCACCAAGGATTTAACTAATGGTCTTATAATTATCTATAAAGTTTATAGTTCCATTTGGATTGTAGTTTATCCCAATATTATTTTGAAAAATTTCATTTATTTTTAAGAATATTTATCAATTGATCAAATTTATAGGATATATTTAAAGACGTGGTAAGGATACATGGAGTATAAAACCTAATTTCGCATAATTTAGTCTAGTTTTTTTACCTCGGAGTTATAAAGAAACATCCATTGTTTATTGGATACAGAGTTGTAGTTTAGTATAATGTTGTATCCTCAAACTAATGATAAATCTAAAATACCATTTTAATTATAGATGATATACTAAGATCCTGATTAGTGGATTTAAATGGTGGTTGGGAAAAATATTTATATGGTCATGATCTCATATAATAATGGTTTTATTATATAATTAAAATGAAACCATTTGATGATTTTTTGGGAAGAGTTACATAAATCCAACTTTTTGGTATGAAGTTGGATATTCAATGTTGTATGGACTATATATCATTCTTCAAAAATGTTAGATAATATTCAAAAAATTAAATGAAATATTCAGATATAAAAAAATCAATATAACAGATACAATTATTATAATCGATGAGATTTGGAGTTTAAAGTTGAAGATAAGGTATTACCTAAAATATCACCATTGTAGAGTATACTAAACTTCATAATGATATGAAAGATGATCCCTAGAAACATCGAACTATTCAAAATCCTGATCAAGTGGTGATAGAAGCTTATTGAAGGTTTTGGTATTTCTAAAGTTATTTTTAAATGATAAAAATGGTTGTATTGTTTTTAATTTTCATAAGTATTGTGAAAATAAGAAATACTTGCTGCTTCATTTATCCTTACATATTTCATGAAATTATATTTCATGCATGAAACTTTTATATGAGTGTTCTTCCACCTAAGTAATCATAAATAGGAGTTATATGATGTACAAACCAACCCTATTCAACTAGGCATGTCACTAAAGATGGTATGTCATTAGGTGAGGAAAAACAAAACATCTAAAACAAGTCTTCTATTTTACTAGAATGAGGAAAATCAATAATTTATATAGTAGAATAAAGGGTTCACATCCATGAGATATAAAATGTCAAGCCCAAAGGGATAAACCTAAAAGTAAAACAAGACATTCCATAATCTGAAACAATATGTGACCATCTGCTACCACCAAACCATCTCACTAAGAAGGTGATAACACTCAAGATATGTCGGTGAACTACATGAAACCCTTTCCTTTTATTGTTTCCTAAAAAACCAAATCTATAAATTCCTAATTGAATAAGTAGAGTATGAGAACAAATCCCCATAGGATTTCACCAAAAACTATAAAAATTTTAACACCATGAAAATGTTAGTTCTTGATTTAAAACAAAGTACAGGTTATAAATAATTTCTAAAAGAGTATCATATTTTAAAACATCCTTTGGTTTTCATAAAAATATTTCATATTCACATAACATGGAATATGACTTGTACATGTAATAAAGGATTAGATAATTAGTAATACCATCCATGGATACACCATTCAACACATAAGTGAGAAATCAAACATTTAGGATACCATCATGTGTAAAACCAAGAATAAATGAAAAGGAAAAAAATTGGGATCTAGCCTATGGGAATATATGATCTAAAAAAACTAAGATAGGTAAAACATGAATCTAATTGATATTATTTCATATCAGAATATATCAACATAAAAAACCTATATTGGAATTATACAAAACAAAGTGACAAGTTCATTTCTCGGCTCACATAATAGTCCCAATAATCCAATATTTATAAAAACCATTTGAAAAACATTATAACTTCATGTGAAACATTTCCAATGCAAATAATTTCTAGTTCCATGCTTTAAAATTCACTTTGTTATCAAAACCACCTTTATGGTATACATAGTGTGAAAAACCTCATTTTTAAATAAAACACCCATTAAAAACACATATTTCATAAATAAATTCCATCATGATATCAAAACAACCACTTAAATAAAACAAACAAAAATAATTTTACAAGAACATAATGTAATTCATAAAGTAGTACCTTTGTATAGAGGAACCTACTTCAATAATGGAGAGAACTAACCATGAATTGATCTCCAAAGGCTGGGTTTGATTCCAATTAAAAAATATATTATAAAGAATTCAAAAAGATCTCATAGGCACATAGGGTTTGAGAGATAAAGTTAGAATGAGTGTTTTTTTTTTGAGGGGGTTTGGGTATTTATATGCATCCTAGATTTAAAAATACCAGAAAATATCCCATAAGACCATAGTATAGAACTACTAAAAGAGGGACATTCCACAGTGTAGTGTAAAAGACTACACCATAGCTTATTAGGTTAAATATAGTCTAATAGAAATAACACATACCATGAAAAAAATTCTTATATTTTATGATATGAAACTAAAATATATCTGAGATCACCATGCCACAAATCTCTATAGCCAAAAGAGAAAAACATCATAGCTTTCTTCCCATGGCATGGCTACACTGAATTTTTTAGAACCACCAAAACATACCCCTGAATGTACTATGGCATAGCTTGATCCTGTACTCCATAGCACTCAACTATCCTACAACACATCCATGCTCCATGACACATTGAGCCTCTCTATGAAACATCCAATCCCATCATCACAGTACCTAAAACCAAGAGGGAATCACAATTCTCATCACCCTAAAAACATTATATGATTCGAAATTGTTCATGATTTAGTACTTAAAAAGATATAATTCCACTCCTACCTCACAAATGATTCCATCTACTATCTCTTTTGATTTTAATGTTTTTACTATTACAGTATACAGACTAAAGGAATTGTTTTACTGTGAAATAACTTTTCTCAATGATGTATAATCTGAATCGGTTTCTCAACCACAGTGGTATCATTCTCAAGATCAAAATCCCCCCATTCAATCTCAAGGGTAGTTTTGGTTTATACCTCCTCAACATGGAAACATTAAATACATTTTAAACCAATTTCAAATGAGATGACAAGCCCAACCAATATGCTAAATTTCCAAGTCACTCAATGATCCTAAAGGTTCCAACCACCCTCAGTGCCAACTTAACCTACTTAACAAACTAACAATATCCCAAGTGAGGAGAACCCCTAGGAAAGACCTAATCACCAAAATTAAAATATATAAATCACTGAAAACAATTAAAATGGGATTTTAAAAAACAATGTGTCGTGAGGAATCACTTCTGGATCCACTACTCCATATTAATCATCTTGGTAACAAGGTTCAACTCAACCAGGGGTCATTCTCCCAACTATTCCCACATAGGGGTGATCTACATGTATACTCATACAATTCCTTAAAAATGAACAAATTAATGGAATCCTAAAAACCATTTTCATAGGAAAATTAAACAATAACAAGATGTTCTTCCTAAGAACAAAAAAAATCAAGCACACATACTTTAATAACATTATTAATAACATGGATATCTCTATCGGTATATTCATCCATCTACAGATGATATTCCATGCTTAATTTCAACTAGGAAACCATAACCTCTTACAAACCATTACAAAACATGGATTTGAACCACAAATAATTATCAAAAACAATCATATAGGGAACCCCATGAAGTCTCCCAATGTATCAGACATAAATGTGCTTGAGTTTCTCCACCTTTATCATTTCCTTAATAGGAATTAGAAAATCCAAAATTTTAAATCAAAAAATGATCACCCAAATCACATACTTTCCACTAGTAGTCTATTTTATAGTAATGATGAAGTCCATGGAAATATAATCCCACTTCTATACTAGAATTATAAAGGGTTTAACTAACCAATAGGTCTCTATTGTTCTACATTAATCCTTTGAAAAGTAAATCATGATGACATGATGTCTATATATTCTCATGTTTTGAACCAAACTAAAATACAAATTTTTTTGAACTTTTTCATTTACTAAGCTAGTAGTTTTTTAAAACCGAGCTTTGAAACATATTTCTGAGAGTTGGATAACTCTTAAGTGATATTTTTAGGCATCGGAGAAGGCCTGAGAAGTATCTCAAGTGGATCAAGAAGTTCCAGGAGTGTTGGACCTAAGAACATTAAAGTTTTTAAAGATAGCATAGAGTGCATGGTTTGTGCACAGCCTACTAAACCATGTGGACCATCGTAGGTAACCGTGTGGCCTTCTTTTAAAGGGGACAGTGGCTTGCACATGTCCTATGCATAGTTTCTTAAATTTTGTGCCTATCCTGTGTAGGGTGCGTCTTGGAGGTAGTAGACTCTGCACGGTTTGCACACGGTTTGGAAAATCGTGTGGGATTAACCA
Source organism: Viscum album (assembly GCA_963277665.1). Lineage (NCBI taxonomy): Eukaryota > Viridiplantae > Streptophyta > Magnoliopsida > Santalales > Viscaceae > Viscum > Viscum album. The sequence goes on along the minus strand of OY728132.1, from coordinate 1,434,226,399 downwards.
TGCGTGACACACTATTTTAGGATTTTAATTATTTTAAAATTAAATTAAAATTAAAACCTAGTACTAAATTACCCCAAACTCCCTCTCTACCTCATATCACGATGCACCAGGGGGAGGGAACCCCTTTGAGCCGTGCGCACAACCCCTCCTCGGCCTCCTCTCCTCACTTTGATTCCGCCCGGATTTCTTTGTGAATCCTCTTCAATCATTCATGGTGAGTCTTCTCCTCACATATCCTCTTATTTTCCAGCCGCTATTTAGCCTATTCATCTCCTGAGATGGTTCAGCCAAACCCTAGACTGAGGGTTAACTCATTTTTTGGTTCTTACCTTTGTTGCTAGGTTGTGCAAAGGCTTCTTCGGGTGTAGTTCTTGTGTGTTTTGACAACCGTCGCCAAAGGTGAGGTGGTTCAGATGGTTTTGGTCCTTCAGATTGGTTTTGGGGTAATTTTTTCACCCTTGTTTTATTTCACACATTTTAATTTTGGGTATTTTGGTGTTTATGAGTCCCTAGATTGTAGCTTATAGTGCGTTGAGCTTCGCCATGTGGCTTGGCTTCGTTTTGGTTCATCACCGATGTGGACGGATTTTTTCCACCTTGAGGTAGGGTCCCTTTACAAGTTCTCTAATTCTAAAAATGCATTAATTATTTAATTAATGCACTTTGTTAGCATTTAAATTCATAGAGTGAAGTATCTATATTGAATTCTCGTGAATGTGGTTTATCATGTTTCATATTTAAAATGATAAAGATGATAAATGATTTTTTGATAAACAATATCTTTTTTTTATAATAAAACCACTCCAATGGAGGTGCGCTGCTTTCAAGATAAAAATTAGTGGTTAGACCTTGATTTCTTGACTTGTTGTATTTAAAATTCTTATGGCTTTATGTTGTTTTGAAATATGTCATTATTAGGACATGGCCTTAATGATATTAGAAACACTAAGTTTCCCTTTTTAAAATGATTAAAGTACTGAAGCACCATCTAAGTGTTTGGTCTAGTTTTGGATTGTAATTACCCATGTAGGTAATTTCCCTTTGTATGGATACTTGGGGCCCTTTAAATGAAATTGACATGTTTTGGTAAATGGAATGAGTTGATTCAAATGAATGGTTAATTATTAATTATTGATCATTGAAACAAGTTACTAAATTGGTTTTCAAATGTTTTGAATACAAATAAAACCTTGGGTGACATGTGGGTTTGCAATTAGGAATGTCATTATGGACTCAATGGGTTTTCATGCTCATACCTTGAGAGATACATAGATTCCTGTGTAGGAATTCCATGTATGGACCCAGGTTCATGAGATAAGGATTGGTTCCACATCTGTGGAAACCCTTACCATGCTAAGGGAAGGTAGTGGTGTGGACCTTTCCCTTTGAAAATTCCTTAATGGTTTTTACTAAATGGTTGCAATGCTACTTGAACTTTCCAAACTAATAGAAGGCAAGGCTTGAACCAATAACTAAACGGTTTCAATGCTACCTGACATTTCCACACTAATGTAAGGTAAGGATTGAACCAATAAATAATGGTTTCAACTCTACTTTACCTATCCAAACTAATGGAAGGGAATACTTGAACTAGATGAATCGTTACATGACTTATCTATTAAATAGGAATGGACTGACTCAAGCTCACCTTGGATTCTGAGAGAAGAATACCTTGGGTATCGAGAACCCCATTCCAATTCGAGGATAAAATTTTCTTAGTTTGATACCCACCTAGACTTTGGTTCTTTTCTATTCCTTGGATTCCTAGTATACTACAGTTGGGTCCCTTATTCTTACAGGATACCTCAAATACACTCCTTGGATCCATAATTAACTAGTAGGTTCCATGGTTAAAGCCCATCGGGCCCTGTCTTTGCTCATCCCTATTTTACCTTGGTCGATCACCTTGGACTCAGTAGGAGAATTATTGTGGAATTCCTTGGATTACTCTCCTTGGATTATACTCTTACCCCTTAGCTAGATTCATATACTACTGAGTTAACTTTCTGTGAGTTTACATTACCTTGGTTTTTACCCTGGAACTCTTTCATTGGATATCTTTTCCAAGTTTCCTTGTTATGTCTTGGAACCTACTTTACTTATATTATCACATGATTCCTTAGAAACACTCCCTAGGTCCAGCATTGACAAGTAGGTTCCATGGTTAAAGCCCATAGGGCCCAGTCATTGTTAAGCCTCGTTTTACCTTAGAGGAAACTCCTTGGACTCAGTAGGAAACATACTCACATGTGACTTATAAAAAAAGGTAAAACCCAATTAATGAGCTTGTTACATGTTTAAACACTAGCTGAGGGTTGAAGCAGGTACTTGGTTATTAGTCACATTGTATTTCTTACATTATTTATTCATTCTTTCACCCTGTTTAATTTATATTACACTTTCAGAATTGGGTTAGACACCAGTGGTTCTGGCTTACTGAGATTTATATCTCAAACCCTACTTGGGCCACCATTGCACTGGGGTAACCAAACAGACCTTTGTTATTCAGAGGGCCCTGGACCTTGCTTGTTGTTGTTTTCTTGAACCCAGAAGTTAAGAGCAAAGGACCGAGCTGGAGATCGGGATGTTCAAGGAGATTGCCTATGGGGATTTTTTGTCCTTTCCTTATTTTGTACTATATTGAAAAGAATGTTGCACTTTTTACTACTTTCTGTCAAGTATCAATATCATGTCATGCATCCATCTATTGTATAAACTGGTGTTGTCCATTTTTGTTCAGTTATATAAAATTTTTCTTTCACTGTTTTTTCAATTATGTATTACTGCTTCCGCTATTGATTGTTATTTACACTGTTATACCTATGATCTACTCTGATAAGAGGGTATAGTCTCTGCACTAACTATCCTTACACACTTTTTTCTAGTCGGATGCCTCTAGTATATGGGGAGGTGCGCTTGCGATCATGTGGTGACCGGTCCAGCCACCGTCTTAGTGGTGAGACGGGTTGGGACCTTACAAGGTGGTATCATAGGTGGTTTTTCCTCTATCTTACTATTTTGGGTTGGTATACAGGATACTAGGAAAGTTTTGTCACTTGGATAATAGTAATTCTTTAGACTGATCAACCCACGTACGGGGAATGACCAAGTGTTTAGGGGTGGGATTGTTGTTTATGTTGTTCAATGTTACCATTGATATGATTTCACCTAGAGTGATTGGTGTAATTTCTACTACTAATGATTTATGGAATTATAAACATTACCTTTGTTCTATTATGGAAAGGATGAAACATACATGCATCATATTAGGCACTTAGAAACTCACATGCCATGCATATATGCCATACCATGTAGTTCCATTGGTAGTTTTCCTGCTAAGTATGATTCAGTGCCTTATCAATATGCCGTGCTTAGATTTATACTTGTTTACGTAATACATTAGCATTCCTTCTATGCTTACTGCTCATTAAAGTATTCTCCTATGATTAAATATCCATGCTTTTGTGATTTTAGCTTCTTGCTCTGTGTTAGCTTCTTGTAGTGACAAGCTAGCTTACCTTGATATATGTAAATGGTTACATGGGATAATTTTTAGGTTGCTATTATAATAGGAGCATGTTCTTAGTTTTAAGGTGCATGGGAACCTTATAGCTAGAAAAAGGTAACATGTGTAATTGAACCATTGTGAAAATTTTGCTAAATTCAACTGTTAAGTGAAGTTGGTTTTGACTAAAGGGAGCCAAATGCCAAACTATAAAGTGTATGGTTTCTTTTTGAATTGGTACATGGCCACCCATATAATTTTTACCATTATGTTTGACCATGTTAAATTCTAAATTGACATTGTTATGGATTAATGGGAACAAATTTTCAATCTATGGAGTGTATAGGTGCTTTATGAATTAGGAAATGGAAACCCATGTTAAATGAAATGGTATGATGCATTATGAAATACTTATAAGTGTTAAAGATGTTTAATGTTGATCTAAAATCAAATGGCTAGATTTCAAAATGCAACTGGACCCATGTAGGTCAGTTGGGTAAAGTTTTTATGAGATGACCTGTTTGGGTGCTTAAATTTTAATAATTTGTGTGATTGTTATTGGGTTGCTTTATAGAGAACCCAGGTTGGTTAAAATGGGACTCTTGTAGGTCTCCTTATCTGCCTAAAATGAATTTATTTTGAAAAGTTTCCTAAAAATTATGGGATTTAAACTAACATAAAATGTTTTAAAAAAGAGAGTTTTATAAAACTTGCATGTTTTCCCCTTGGGGCTTTGGTTAAAACCAAGTACCATGTGATTTGTTTTGAAAATGGTAAATTTATTTTTTGATTAAATCTTTTTATGATTAAATATTAAATGTGATTAAATATAAGAGGCTTGTAAATGTAACCTATAGTGGTGTCTACGATTTAAAACCCTCGTGTATGGGTAGTTCAGACTTCTCTTTAAGTTCCCTTGGAATGGAAGCGTGAGTAATTTCCATAGGTGCACTTTTTCATTGCAATGGATTTATGATCAGATTGTGAACCGAGTGACTTTTTTTTTGTAGCCTGGTGTTAGGGTTAAATCTTTTTCATCACAATGGGCTAACCCGTGGTAGGTAGCAGCCTTCAAACCTAAATGCCTTGTTAGCGTTGTGAATTTTCTCACTCTTGGTTTCATTTGGTAACGTTTTCCCTAGTAGGACTCTCAGTTTTAAAGTGACACCCTTGTTCGAATGGGTGGCCTATATTTCTTAACCTTGTTATGGGATTGAGAATCAAGTAATTCTTGTTTTCAGCTGGTTAGATGTTCCTCAGGCATGGTGGCCACTTTGCAGGTTTTCCGACTCCTCCTTCTTAGTGATGGATGACTTGGTATGGCATCATCCAGGAAAATATTCATATGAGGCAATATGACTCCAAAATAAATCTTCTTGTACTATTGAGTATGGTCTCTGGTCATCTCAAAATATAGTTAATTGAGCATTAAATAATCAGTTAATTCCAATACTTGGGATGGTTTTCAAAAGACTCGGGTGTTTTGACACACCAGTCTCATTGTGATAATCTATCACACTTATGAGTGGCTAGTTTTCTTCCCTTTCGACCAAGACACACTTAAGGTGGGTAGTGTCCTGTAAAGATTGTTAATATGTCCTTCCATGTAGAAGGAGAAAAACCTAATAGAACCATTGGGAAATGTTTGGGTTGCATGAATTCCCTTGAGGCTTGCAAGTCTTAAATCGTGTCGGTGATTGCTTGGCAGCATGACTTTGATCTGGTTTGACTATTTTACCTTGTATTTTCTATGTGTGTTTGACTAGAAATACCATATTAAACCCTCTTAGTGTACTCTTCTTAAGAGATGAGTAGGTCCCCTATCTTGACATCGTCCTCAATGGACTAAGAGAGCGTTGGTCTTATGTAACACTAAATCTTTAAAATCTGTTGAGTTTATTGGATGATCCTTGTTAGTGTTACACGCTAAAGCGTGGTTCTCATCGAGGCTTGGTAAGTCCTAAGTGATTTCTGGGTTCCCAAGTAGGAATTCCATGTTCATATTCATAGACTCTAGTCATTTCTTTTGAACCACATCAACTGATCAAGCTAGAATTCTATGAGATACATCGTCCAAGTGGCTCGACTCATTCTCTCTTCCTTTAGTTCAATGTTTATGGTTATACGGGGCCATTTTAAATCATGTTTCCTAGTGAAGAAAAGTGTGGTCTAAAGGTCAGTAATGTCTTCTAAGAAATCTTGCTCGACTAGTTCTTTTAGGTCGATAAGAATTCAACCATGTCCATTTTATGAAATTATGCTCGGAGTGTCGTAAGAACACTTAGAGTTATTCCTTAAACAACAATTACAATGGTGAAGTTACCATGGCTTGAAATTGTTCCCTTCTTAAGTTAAGACCTATGGTGGGAAGAACCATCAGTTGAGTGTTACCAAGACTTTGATTTGATCTTGTCTCTATCTAAACAGTCTCATGTAAGCTCAGTTTATGTGTTTTAGTTGAACTTTGAGCATTGGCTTGGGTTGTAAAGGCAGAAGTGTGAAATGCTTAAGACATGTTGAAAGGTGCATCAGGCATTGATAATGAAATGAAAACGTTGGAACAAAACTTCACAACCCTTTTAGGTCAGGTGGTTCTTACATTGTTCCTGATGGATTCTCAGGGATGAGAAGTTTTTAATATGGGTAGAATGTAGAATCCCATGTTTTGAACCAGGCTAAAATGCAGAAGTTTTTGAACTATTTCATTTTCTAAGCAGGAAGTTTTTTAAAACTGAGCTTCAAAACTTATTTTTGTTATTTTTATCACTCCTAAGTGATGTTTTTAGGCATGGAAGAAGGCCTAAGAAGACTCTAGAGTGGCTTGATAAGTTTTGGGGGTGTCGAACCTGAGAAACTTCATGTTTTTAAAGATAGTAGAGGGTTCACAGTTTTCATATGGCCTGCTAAACCATGTGGCCCACTATAGGTAACCATGCAGCCCTATTTGAAAGGGAATAGTGGTTTGCGTATGGCCTATGCACAATTTCCTAAACAGTGTGCCTATCCCGTATGGGCTGCATCTTTTAGGTAGTAAACTCTGCATGGTTTGGGCATTGTTTGGAAAGTTGTGCAGACTTAACCGTGTGGGATACCCTATTTTATGATTTTAATTATTTTAAAATTTAATTAAAATTTAAACCTAAAACTAAAATACCCAAAACTCCCTTTATACCTCATATCTTGATGCAATAGGGAGAGGGATCCCCTTTGAGCCACACGCAGGACCCCTCCTTAGACTCCTCTTCTCACTTCTATTCCACCTGGATTTCTTTGCAAATCCCCTTTGATCATTCAAGGTGAGTCTTCTCCTCACATCTCCTCCTATTTTCTAGTCGCAATTCAACCTATTCGTCACCCAGGATAGTTCAGCCAAACCCTAGACTGAGTTTTAACTCATTTAGTGGTTCTTTAATTCATTTCTAGGTGGTGAGAAGGCTTCTTCAGGTTTTTTTCTTGTGTGTTCCAACAACCTCCACCAAAGGCGAGGCAGTTCAGATGGTTTTGTTCCATTAGATTAGTTTCAGGGTAAGTTTTTCACATCCTGTTTTGTTTTTCACATGTTAATTTTTGGGATTTTAGTGTTTATGAGTCTCTGGTTTGTATCTAGTAGTGCATTGATCTTCTCCATGTGGTTTGGCTTCATTTTGGTTCATCACCGATGTGGAAGTATTGGCTCCTCCTTGAGGTAGGTTCCCTTTCCAAGTCCTCTAATTCTATAAATTCATAAATTAATTACTTACTGCACTTTGATGGCATTTAAATTCATGCAGTGAAGTAACTAAATTGAATGCTCTTAAATGTGGTTTATCATGTTTCATATTTAAAATGCTAAAGATGATAAATGATTTGTTCATAAACAATATCATGTTTTTATAATAAAACCCCTCCAATGGAGGTGCACTATCTTAAATCTAAAAAGTAGTGGTTAGACCGTACTTTCTTAACTTATTGTACTTAAAATTATTATGCCTTGATGTTGTGTTGAAATATGGCATGCTTAGGACATGGCCTTAATGACATTAGAAACACTGAGTTTCCCTTTTTAAAATGATTAAAGGACCGAAGCACCATCTAAGTGTTTGGTCCAGTTTTGTATTGGAATTACCCATGTAGGTAATTACCCTTTGTATGGATACTTGGGTCCCTTTAAATGAAATTTACATGTTTTGGTAAATTAAATGAGTTGATTCAAATGAATGGTTAATGCTTAATGATTGATCCTCAAAACAAGTTACTAAATTTTTTTTCAAATGTTTTCAATACTAATAAAACCTTGGGTGACACGTGGGTTCCCAAGTAGAAATTCCATGATGGACTCAATGGGTTTTCATGCTCATACCTTGGTAGATACATGGATTCCCATGTAGTAATTCTATGGACGTACCCGGGTTCATGAGACAAGGATTGGTTCCACATTCATGGAAACCCTTACCATGCTAAGGGAAGGTAGTGGTGTGGACCTTGACCTTTGAAAATGCGTTAATGGTTTTTACAAAAAGGTTTAAATGCTACTTGACCATTCCAAACTAATGGAAGGCAAGGCTTAAACCAATAACTAAATGGTTTCAATGCTACATAACCTTTCCATGCTAATGGAAGGAAAGGCTTGAACCAATAAATAATGTTTTCAACTCTAAGTGACCTATTCAAACAAATGAAATTCAAGACTTGAACCAGATGAATCATTACATGACTTCTTTATTAAATAGGAATGGACTAACTCGAGCTCGCCTTGGATTCTAAGAGGAGAATACCTTGGGTCTTGGGAACCCCATTAAAATTCAAGGATATGGTTGGCACAGGTTGATACCCACCTAGACTTTGGTTCTTGTCTATTCCTTGGATGTCTGGTATACTACTGTTGGGTCCCTTCTTCTTACAGGATACATCAGATACACTCCTTGGATCCAGCATTGACTAGTAGGTTCCATGGTTAAAGCCCATCGGGACCTGTCTTTTCTTAGCCATATTTTACCTTGGTTAATCACCTTGGACTCAGTAGGATACTTATTGTGAAATTCCTTGGATTACACTCCTTGGATTACACTCTTACCCCATATCTATATTTAGATACTACTAAGTTAGCTTTCTGTGAGTTTATGTTACCTTGGTTTTTACCTTGGAACTCCATTACTGGATATCTTTTCTAGGTTTCCTTGTTACATATTGGAACCTTCACTACTTATACTATCATAGGATACCTTGGATACACTCCTTTGGACTAGAATTGACAAGTAGGTGCCATGTTTAAATCCCATCAGACCCAGTCATTGCTAAGCCCCATTTTACCTTGGAGGAAAATCCTTGGAATTGGTAGGCGACTTAGTCACATGTGACTTATAAATAAAACGGTAAAACTCAATTAATGAACTGGTTACATGATGATACACCAGCCAACCGATGAATCATGTACTTGGGTATTAGTTACATTATATTGTTTACTTTATTTATGCATGCTTGCACCCTGTTTAATTTATATTACACTATCAGATTGGGTTAGAAACCAGTGGTGTCGGACTACTGAGATTTATATCTCACACCCTATTTAGGACACCATTGCACTGGGGTACCCGAGTAGACCTTTCTTGTTCGCAGGGCCTTGGACCTTACTTGTTGTTGTTTTCTTGTACCTGGTAGTTAGGTGTAATGGACCGAGCTAAAGCTCGTGATGCTCAAGGAGATTTCCCATGGGGCTTTGCTGTCCTTTCTTTATTTTTTTAGTGTATTGAAAATCATATCGCACTATTTATTACCTTCCATCAGGTATCAATATCATGTCATTCATTCATTTATTGTATAAACTGGCATTGGCCATTTTTGTTTAGTTATATGAAAATTGTCTTTCGCTACATTGTCAATTATGTATTATTGCTTCCACTTTTGATTGTTATTTACTCTGTTATAACACTTTTCAACTCTGATAAGAGGGTATAGTCTCCCCACAGACTATCCTTACACCCTCGCTGCTAGTTGGAAGCCTCTGGTGTACGGGAAGGTGCACTTGAGGTCATGTGGCGACTGGTCCAGCCATTGTCTTTGTGGTGAGCCAGGTCGGGATGTTACAAAGTCTGTAGTCAACTATCTCATCCATGGACACCAATAATCATATCTTAGATCATGATATATCTTGATAGTCCAATTAGGTATGGACTAAAAATACCAATGAACATCATCCCTCAATTCATACATCATATATATAGAAATATCCAACCTTACTTGGAAAATCAAAACACAAATGGGTGATGGTTTCCACTCATTCAATGTCTCCCCGCCATTTAGTATTTCACTAAAATGATATAAATAATTTTTTATTACCTATTCATGATGAATTTTATCATCAAAAAATGATTCGGTATTTATATAAGCTAAGAACACCTACCTATCAGCTTCTTCCACTCTCAATATCATCTTAGTGAAAAAATCACCATATACCATTCCTCCAATGATTCTTTCAAGGATTTTCTTGATAATTTCCAAATAAAATATTCATCCACTACATTCTATTTTCTGAGAGTATAAGAAATGTCAAAATAGAAATTCTAAAGATACTCAACCCAGCATATCTCGTAAAATCAAATCCCTCTGAATAAAAATATACTTTGTATTCTTTTGATTAGAATGTATCATAAACTGTAACCCAAAGGGATAGTGATCTCATGTTTTGAGTGCATGCATACCCACTACCATGTCAAGATAATTGGTAGGGTAGTTATTCTCATAATGGTTTAACTGGTGAGATCTATAGGCCACCACTTTCTTCCCCTACATCAATAAATACCCCAAACTCATACCTGAAGCATTGTAGATAAAATAATAACCTGAACCCAGTTTTATAAGAATAAAAATGGGATTTGAAGTCAAACACACCTCCAGTTCCATAAAATATCTCTGAAATTTTTCATTCCTTTAAAACTTAACACCCTTATGAGTCAATGTTTTCAGTGCATATGGAAGCATGGATAATTTTGAAACCAACCACCTATAATAAATAGTTAAACACAATATGTATTGGATCTAAAACACATTTTTGGGTTTCTCCCAATACATTACCACATGTATATTTTTAGGACCAACTAAGACTCTTATTTCCAATATAACATTCCTAGAAACATTACTTCTTTGTTCCAAAATTCAAAATTGGAAAGGTTATCATACAAGAAATATTCTCTCAATGCTCTAGGGATGGTATCCAAATTGTCTATGTGTTCTTCCCCTAACATAGAGTAAACTAAAATATAACCCACAAACACAACTATGAAATATTCCAAGATCCTATGAATTATATGATTCATCAAGGCCATAAATATTGTAAGAGAATTAGTGATACCAAATTCCATAACCAAAAACATGATATGAACATATCAACTAAAAAATGTCATTTTAGGTATATCCTGTTCTCATAATCTCAACTATAGGTACCCTATCAGTGGTCAATCTTTAAAAACCAATGATCTACACTAATTTGATCCAATATATCATAAATTCTCAGAAAGGTATACTAATTTATAACCACTAATATGTTAATATTTCTATTATCTATAAAATGTATGAGGATCTCATCTACCTTCTTGGAAAATGGGTAGGAAAAGCCTAAGGTGACATACTAGTATGAATAAATAACTTATCCTCAAGATCTACATTATGGAATTTAATCATCGTAATCTTATCAATTATCATGCGATATAATGGTATAGAAATGGTAATCTTACCAAGAATCAGTTCTTTGGAAAACTCGACCAATCTATGTGGTGGTAACCAATAAAAAATCATCTATAAATAATTTTGGGTACACACACACCATTTAATAGAGTGGAATTCCTAAGAAAGAGACAAAAAAATCAAGGAATGTCTCTAACAATTTAAATGATATTATTCTGTTATAAGGAAAAATGGGACCCACCCGCCAAAATATAGAATACCACTCACCCTAAAAGACATGAGACACCCCATTTGGAGATGAAAAATGAACTCAATGGGGATAAAAGTTTATATTGGCCTTAATTATAGTCATCCAATCCATGAAAATAATCATGTTGGATATATAAAGTTAAATAACTAAGAAATCCCATACTACATTGATATATGTTGTCATTATTTAAAATGAAAGACATTTGAAACATTATTCAGACATATTTAACAAGGTGTAGAAATAACCATCATGAATGATATAAGATCATAATGTAATACTAAGATTTTAATTAAAATTTATGGTGTAAAATAATTAGTTGCACCTGTATCAAATAAATCTAGTACTATATAAGAAAAAATTATCATTGCACCTCTAATAGTATTTGGGCCAAGCTCATATTCCACCTATGCATACTCTTCTACATACTTATTTATAATTTTAACTCCTCTAAAAACATTATTATTCCTATGAACATCCCCCTTTTCCTATGTATAAAATACACCACCTTCATATGTATAAGAACAAACCTATGAACCCTTGGTGAGAGTGGATACAACCTTACTACCTTGTGACATATTACCACAGAAACATATGAGTGACTAGGGGTCAATAATGATAACTAGTATGGGGTTCTTACATATAATTTGGATTGGTATGACTAAGCCTTCCACACTGGTAGGAAAAAACATGATGTTGTCTTAACAAATCCCTTAAAATTGATCCTAACAAAAATTTAACATCTATTTGTCTCCATTTATGGAAATAAGACATGCAATGAAAAAAACTATAGAAACTAAAGTTCTAACTACAACCATTTTACTTTTTATGTCTACCTGATTCATATCTACATTATCAACCATCTCTATAAATTTCATAAGGCATAAGATAGTCAGTATAAACTGAATATTATCCCTTTACCCCACCTCAAACCTCCAAGATTTAAGGTGTTCGTTAGAAACAAGCTTGGGTTCTAGGTGTACCAACTCAGAAAAACTTGTGGAAAAATCTAAAACCATACAATCTCCTTTCACTAAGGCTAGAAATTATTGGGCTTTATCCACTCACAGAAATTTAGGATAAAATTACTAGTTAAATACATTCTTGAAAGATGTCTAGGTAAAAACATTATACAAAATAGCTTACATGGTAGATCGTCACCATGTCCTTCCTAATCCATCAAGTTTGTAAAGGGAAAACCCACATTAGATTATTAAGAAGTTTCTAGAAAATGGAACGTCCTTTCAATCTACTGAAGTAACTCTTCATATTCCTAGTTTCTTTCATCATAATGAAATATAGTTGGATTTGTTTTAGTAAATTATAAGTAGTGATCCACTGGATGTCCCAAGTTCATAATTCATGCCTATACTAGAGTATGAATAGTTCATATTACATCTTCCACCAAACAAGTTTTTACTATAGGATTCACCTATAGAACTTGTCTCGTTAATTCCTCTCTTTGATTCAAACAATCTATTCAATGAGGAAGCATCTAAAATCGCAATGAAAATAACCAATCAGTTCAAGAAAAATACAAAAATCAATGAACAATTACAAAAATATATATCAATGCCTTTAAACAAAAATAATATAAATCAATCATGGATTATATGAATGAAATAAAAACCAATAAAAATATAGAGTTTCATTCATATAAACTCCATATCTATTTCATTCAAATAACCTCAAGCATAATGTCTCAAGTAAGAAAAAATCCCCATACCACCCATGGAAACTTGTGTTTAGACACAAAAGGGAGCTAGCTTGGAACACTCCCTTACTACCTGATTTACAATGGTCTAAATTCATTTCTACTAAATACCATAAACCATACCCAGGTAGTTTAATAAAAATTTTGTTTGGGTAACCCATATGATACCATTTTTGTAACAAACCAACCTGATTCAACTATGCAATTCACCCATTAAAGTATCCCATAAGTTAATGTTCAAAGAAACATCAAAAACAAGTATCATGTATAACTATAATGAGTGAAATCAATATAGTACATAGTGTAAGAAATGGTATATATCCATGATACATATAACATCAAATCCAATGGGATAAACCAAAAAGTAAAACAATATAATCCATATTCCAAAACATCATGTGACCATCAGTCACCACCAAACTATCTCACTAAGAAGGCAAAGACACTCAAGATAAGTTAGTGAACTACATAACACCCTTACCTTTACATGATTCCTACAAAACCATATCTAAAAACACCCAAAGTAAAAGTTTAGAGTGAGAATAATTATCATTATAATTTTACCAAGGAATATATAAAGATTATAATACCATGAAAATGATAGTTATATCTTAAAAAATAATATTTATACATCATTTCTAAAAGATTCAACTATACAAGTCACCCATGAAGGTATTCCATATGTTAATGTTCAAAAAAACATAAAAAACACGTATCATGTATAACTAGAATGAAGAAAATCAATATATTAAGAAATAGTACACATCCTTGAGACATATAACATCAAGTCTAAAGGGATAAACCTAAAAGTAAAACAATATAAACCATAATCCAAAACATCATGTGACCATCAATAACCACCAAACTATCTCACTAAGAAGGAAAATACACTCAAGATAAGTTAGTGAACTACATAACACCCTTACTGTTACCTGTTTCCTATAAACCCATATCTAAAAATACCCAAATAAAAATTTTGGAGTGAGCATAAATAAATGTAATATTTTTCCAAAGAATATATACATATTCTAATACTATGAAAATATTAGTTCTCACTTAAAAATAATACTTTTTATAGATCATTTCTAAAAGTGAATCCATTTTGAAAAATAACCTTTTATTTTCATAAAATCATTTTATATTCATACAATAAGGAATATGAAAAGTGGATATAAAAAAATATTCTTAATTAAAATTTTCTATGGAAACACTATATAATAAATAAGTGATCAATCAACCATGAAATATAGCACCATGTTCAAAACCAATAATAAGTGAAAAGGCATAATATTTGTTCTCTAGACTGTGGGAATACATACTTGAATAGAAAATAAAAACACTAAAGAATGAATAACATGAATCTGACTAATATCTTATAATGACACAATATATTGATATTAAAAACCTCTTAGGGAATTATACACACAAAAGTGAACAGCACATTTCCCAAATCACCCAAGGTTCCCACCACGATAAATTTTATAAAAACCATTTAAAAATAGTCCACGTTATTTATATATCATTTACATATTAATGATTTACAACTTTTATGCTTGAAAATCTATTTTCTAATAAAAACTAATTTTAAGGTATATATAGTGTTTACAAATCCATTTTTAAATAAAAACCCATTAAATAGATTTTATAAACAAATTTAACCTTGATATCAAACCCATAATTTATATAAAAATAAAGTAATTTTACAGTAACATCATGTAATTCATGAATTGTAAACTTTTTATAGAGAAAAATACCTCATGAACTGATAGAAACTACAATGAATTGATATCTAATGGACTTGGATGAAACTGGTAAAAATTAATATTTAGTTGAATATAAAAATTTATCTTAGGCACCCAAGGTTCAAGTGAGAAATTTTGATGGAAGCTACTTTAAAGGGATTTTGGGTATTTATAGGTAGTCTAGATTTAATATGATCATGGTGTATCCCACAATATCATGGATCAGGACAAATGAAAGAGGGGAAGACCATGGTGTAGTGTAAGAGACTATATTAAATCTTTTTTTCTCAAAGAATGTATAAAAAATGAAACATACCATGCCATAGATCTTATATTTTAGGATGATTATAGAATAGGTGAGATCACCATATCATAGAGCCCCACTCCCAAAGGAGAGTTATTTCATAGGTTACTACCCACAATGCACTATCCTAAATTTTGATGAACCCCCCAAACATACCCCTTAGAGAACTATAGTAAAGCTTACTCCTCCATTCTAAAGAACTCAACTTTCTAACACTACATCCATACTCCTCAAAACAGATAGCCTTTCCATGTCATATCCACTCCCATATTTTTAGTCTTTAAAACCCAAAGGGTGTAAAATATGTGATATAATGAAAAGGATAAAATTAATAAGATGAATTCATTCATTAATGAACTAGCCATGGTATTTATTCATGCATTTTAATTCATGAATAACTGTGATATAAATTTAGTATGAACATTAAATTAGTATTTAATTCTTTCACTATCATGGAGTTTCCTTGAGGAATTTATAAATACTATTGTCATATGATAGTGGGTAGTGGTGTTCCTTCTTTTCATATGAGATGATATCACATTGTGAGTGGAATAATAATCTCATTAAATCTCCAGATGAATCAAGAATATCCCTTGAAAATGATATAGGGTGGGTATGTCCTTTGTCATCACTTAGTTATCTTGATCAAACCCATGTGATGGAGTTTGTATATGTCGCAGATGATCTTAAATGTATGGTACACTTATTCATAATGGTAGGTCCTCATTTCTACTTATCGAGATTTCATATTATCTTCCATGGATATCCTCAATAATGGGGTTTTAATTGTTTTCACTGCTTATAATAATTTTTATTAGACTCTAAAAACCCTTTAGTGGTACCAAATCAATCCATGATTATTTTTATGAAATTATTTGTAAAAATTAAGAAAAATAAAAAAAATACTGGCTAGATGGATTGTTTCCACAATCCATTTTTTTATTTTTATAAGAATCCACTTTTTGGTTAAGTGAGAGCCATACAAAAACCTCCACAAACCAGCCCCACAAGACCAACTTTGACAATCAATATACACCATACTAAATTCAAAATCCAGCTTCACCCCAGAACCCAGTACCACCACTATTGACTTCCAAAAAAAATTCAAATTTCAAAATTAAATTCATCATCACCCATGATTCACACCTCTACATCAAGACACACACCCATCACAATGGTTGCCTATTCTTTGAGATGTACCATCATCACTTTTTCTACCAACCATCACCATTTTCACGTCAACACATCACTTGTCACTACTGGAACCTTCTATGACATTCACCGCCATCATGTTCCATGCACGTCGCAACCTTATTTCCTAGAAAGAAATTGAGAACCATCCACTAAAAGTATTCATTGTTGCCCCAAACAACATTTTCGACCCCAACGCCCCAAAAAACACACACATACCAAAACCTACTGGAAGCCATCGAACCAGAGGGGGATGAACCAGAAAATCAAAACTAGAAAAACCCAAAACAACATCAAAGTAAAATAGAAAAACCTTTACCTAGTACTACTGATGTAGCGAGGAAGAAAACCATAGCAGAACATCACAAAAAATGATAACAAAAGAAAACCTTCAGAGGCTCTACCATCATCCAATCCAAAACTTCCCTAATCCAAACAACATCTGAGGCTGAACCGAACCACCAAGATCGAAGGATCATCCAAAATCCTAGAAGAACCAAGTGAAGAGAACCCCAAAATTAGAAGATAGCCAACATGAGATGCAACAGATGAGACCAAGAACTAGACCCACGCTACTGATAAGCTCCCTTGAAATTGAATTCCACCCCCAACACCATCCCAAAACCGCAAAAAACACCTTCATACTAGACCAAAATGGAGTCCAATTGACCGTTAGGGGCTGAAAGAGCATATATGGAAGTTTGAGATAGCAGGAAATCTACCGAACATTGATACCAATAGATCCCAAACCACTAGAGCACCTTCAGGTCAATCCAAAGTGGGTTTTTGGCATGAAGGTTCCAGTGATAAGAGCATGGTAGCGACCTTTGGGGAACACAAATCAACAGTGAACAATAGAGCATCATAGAACAGCAGTGGAATAAATATAGAATGTAAGGAGAAGAAAGAAATCAAAAATTTAAAATAAACCCAATGAATGAGAAGACCATAATGGAGAACCACCCATCATGATGACTAATATAAAAAGCATTTTTGAGGAGAACTAGAGAAAGCGAGGAAGATGGAGGGGTATGGGAGGAGAAACCCCAGAGATCAGGATACATAATGGTAACCATGGTATTAACATTACATCTATGGGTAGCATAAAGGTGACCAGGTCATTACCCATACGTAGATCAATTATATATGGGTTACATGGGATTTACTTATATGTTAGTGGTCACATAATTTTAACCTATGACATGCACGAAGGGGCTCAATTAAGTGTGAATGAGGTTTTCTTAATAGTAATTAAAGGTATTATGTAAACTACCCTTATGTGAAGGAGTTCCTATATAGTAAATATCATGTGTACCTTTACGCAGAATGTGATGTGTAATGGTCATATGTATTTAGTTTTACATAGGTAGTTTGCCTAAGGGTAGAAGAAACTTACCTTTACATGGAATAGGGATTCTACATAAGGGTAAACAGAATTATTTTAAAAATTGATAAAAAAAATTAACATTTAAAATAATTTAATTGTTAATAAGATATTTATAAATATTATAAAATGTATTTTTTGATATTTTAATTTATAAAAGGTTTATAAATTAATAAATGATGAATTTATTATAATTAATAAAATAAATTTTTATTGAAATTTTATTTTTCCAAAATATTAAATTTTATTATTTGAAATACAATTTATCAAAATATATTGAATAAGTTAGGATCTAGAAATAAATGAGTTTATTTATAAATAATAAGTGATGATTTATAAAGAGTTTTAAATTATGAAATATGGTCAAAATATAAAATTTTATTTTTAAATTATTAATGGTTCATAATTAATTATTTTGAATTGTTCAAAATAATATGGGGCCTTATTTGGTTATTATTTAAGCCATGTAAAAATTGTTTTCATGATTGATATGATCAAGGATAAAATAATTAATAATTATATGATATTTAGATTATATAAAATCTTTACATAATATAAATTGGATTATAAATATATTATAATTCATATAATTAAAATATAATTAAAATATAAATTCCATATAATGATAAATATAAAAACATTTATATTTGAATGAATATAAAATATTTATATTGAAAATTATGTATTCTTTATATGTTAAAGAATAAATTATAAAAAACAGTTAGATTATATTTATGAATTGTTCATAAATGGTTATCTCAAGATTAAATATTTTAATTTTTTATTTATTTAAATTTTTTATTCCCTGTTGTATTTATGTTTAGTAAATTGTTTTGAAATTTGAATATTATGTATGATTTTATTTAATTGTTAAACTTATTCTAGATAGAGCCTTGCATTACGTGCTAGGAATATTTCTATAAAAAATTATTTTTTCATCAGACCTTAGTTTGTAACTAAAGTTATGAACTTGAATTTAGTTATTAAATATAGTTTGTAAAAATTAGGTTTTAGAGTTATGATGAATTTGGTTCTCTCTTGAGTAAATTATCCCTAGGACGAAGGACATTGGGTTGGACTACCTACCTACATGGAGGCTTGTGCCTTATCTAGTCTAGTTAATAGGGTCAGTTATCTATTGTAATGGGCCTATTAATGTGAAGATTTTGATTCTAATATAACTCTATGATTTTACATGAATTGATCATGTACTCTATATATATGATGCATCTGGATATGTATAAATCTGTATGAATTATATTATTATGAAAGTAACACAATATTGTGGGTTGTGTAAAGAGGTACACAATAATATGGTATGAATATTTTAATTAGGAAGATGGAATAGGGTTAAAAACTAAATTACTATAAGCATACATACATAAAATTTAACACCCTGATATTTTAAAAAGAAAATTACGTTAGATAGCATATATGACATGCAACACTGAGCCTAAATGTAGCATAAAATATTATTATTTAAATATGATCATTATAAGATGGCCATTAAATTGGTTGGTATAAGTAGTACTAAATTCATTAATAAATATATATAATTTTCATTATAAATATAAATTTATTGAAATTTTTTTAGTAAATAATCACTTAATTTTTATTAAGTCATTTTATTCTTCAAAAATGTATTTTCTTCAAAAATGGTTTTTATTACTTTTTGTGAGTAAATATTGTAATTAATTTTTCAAAGATTTAAAAAATTTATTTGATAAAAATGATTTTATTTTTTAAATCATAATATCAAAATTATTTTATGGTGAAATTGTTTTATTTTTCTAAAAAAAACTTTTTCAATGAATTGTGAGAAATACTGATTTTTATTGAAAATTGTATTTTCTTTAAAATTATTTACATAATAAAATTATATTTTTGATTAGTTCTAAAATTTATTTAATTATTTTTCATTAAAAATAATTCAATTATATCTTCTTTAATGAATTTTATAATTGAATTTGTTATAAAAAAAATTTATACATAAAAAGTCATTTTTTTGAAAAACATTTTTTCATTTATTTTTTGAATTTTAACATTAAATTAATTTATACCACTTATATAAAATTAAATTTGAAAATTAATTCCATATTTGGAATAATTTGGTCCAAATTTGGTATATTGGTCCCTTTTTAGTCATTATGAATAGTATCCAAAGTAAATAATGGTCACAACGGTAAGGGTAAATTGGGTAATTACTACTAAAAATAACATGATAATGTGTAAAAAGACCATAACACTACCATTAATACTATTTTATGAGTTTTTCAGTCATTTCAGTTCATTTTTTTTAAAATATGGAAATTTTTTCTATATTTCATTGATTATTAATGTTATATTATTATACATACATAAAAGTAAAAAATGTCATCAGCTTTGTTATGTTGTCTCTAAATTTTTGACATAGGGATAAAAAGAGCCTATATTCATTTATAAAATGGGTATATAAAAGATAATTTTTTTTAATCATTTAAATTTATTTCTAATTTTCATTGATGATATAATGACCTTAAATACTTATGTAAAGCCGAAGCATTACTTATTCGGTTAATAGAAAAATAAAATATATGATTTTAATAAAATTAAATGTAATATAATTTGAATGAATTATTGTTTTCAATGAATTTTTTATAAAATATAACATTTTACTAATGTATAAAATGATTATATTAAAAAAAATCGTTCTTGTTGTTTTCAATGTCAAATTAATGAATAGTGTTAAAAATGACAATAAAGATATTTTTTGTTAAATAATATTTTTTATAATTATTTAAAGGTAATAAAAATATTTTAAAAAAAAGAAAATTATGAGGATATATGGTCTAAAATATCATAAATTATACATTTATAAAAAAAAATTTCCATTATACATAAAATTATTACCTTTTGATATTCAAAAATTCATTACTGGAGTTATGGTTAGGTTTGGTTAACTAAGGGTTTAATCCAAAATATGAGGTTTTAAATGATATAAAAAATCTTCAAATTTTTCTTTTGTGATTATATTAATTACATATCATACTTATCTTCAAATCCAGGTCATTTTGGAACCATTTTACATGAGTTAGACATGTATTATATTATAATATTTCATGTATTTCCAAAGATGATATTAATGTTATTTTATAATAAATAATATTTTATTAAATGGTTTAAAATTACTAAAAAACCTATATTCAAAAAAAATATTTATATGTTCAAAAATATTAATTATTATCCATTTATTAATTAATTTCACTTTTATGGAAATTATATTGACCCCTAAAGTGTAAAAAACTTTGTTATTGTAGTAATTGTCAAAAACAGCTAATGATTGGTTAAAAAAGTTGAGGGTGAAAACATCAAAAAAACTTTTATAATTTTTATTTTATGATAATGTTTTGATCCATAATAATGTTATCATTTAATTTTTATTATTTTATCTATTTTAATAAGAATTTTGTTTTATAATAACTTAATACCTTAAGAAATTCCAAGAATGCATCTCCCCTTATTATAAAAGAGGAACCCCTATCATCTTCTCCACACAATTCAAGAACAATTTGGTTTAGCCAATTAATAAAAAAATACCATTTTAGAATACCTCCACACATTCTAAAGTCCCTATTTTATGCATACTAACTACCTTAGAGTGCTTAAGGTGTAAAGAAAAGAAGATTGTCCAAAGAAGAGGTATATATTTTAACTGAATGTTTTAGTTTTATTTATTATTCCGCCTTATTTAAATATTATTCATTCATGATTATATAATACTAATATTATAAACCATATAATTTTATGTTATTTTTTTAATATAATTACTTATATCCATCACCTTATCCAATCAAATGTAAATTGAAAATTTCATTTGAGTGCATGGAGGACTACCACCTCGTCAACCAATATAATTCTTTTTACATCACCACTTATCACAGATAATTATAATTATGGATAATATATATATATATATAACATTCATGAAAAAATTAATATTCTAAAAATATAATATATCATATATTTTATTAAATTTACAACCATTGAAAAATTATAACATCGCTCGGGCATATGTGTGGATCAATACCTCCACGAAGCAATGTGATTCATTTTCCAGAACCACATCACATGGACACAATATATAAGTGTATTTAAATAAATTATATGATATTTATAATATAATATTCATTAATTAAGGATAAAATTTCACTCACCTTCTTTCCATCATGGTTATTTAAAAATAGAAACATTACTCTTACGTATGTATGACATATCGTCTCTATGGTTGTAATGTACTTTGTTTTTCATAACCATATTTCGTGTTTTTTCTTAAATTATAATTTATATATAAAAAAGATAATTATTTCATAATAATTATTTTTTAGATGATGAAATAATGACATCATTGAATATAGTCAACCTACCAAAGTCATTCTGGACATATGAGCCAAATATCATCAAAACATACTATGTAAACTTAAATGATTAAGTAATTGAATATAACATGGTATTAAAAAAATAAAATGAATTATAAACAATAAAAATATTATTTATAAATTAGATAATTAACACAATTTTAATATTTAGGAATATAAAGAAAATATGTGATGATTTGAACTCGAGGTAAGGAAACTCTACTTTTAAAACCATGTTTTAAATGTTTAAATGATTTATTTTCTAAGACATTTTCATACATGGACATATTATTAAAATTAATTTATGGATGTATTTATATGGTTATAAAATAATTATAATATATATTTTATATCTCTTTTTACTTTATTTCAATGGTTTTAAAAAAATAATCTTTTTACGGAATGTTTTGACCTTCTTTACAAAAGACAAAACAAATATTTTAATGTATAAAATGTCAATCATTTATCCCACCATTGTAACCATTATTTTATGTTTGGATTAAATTGTAATATTATATTTTTTCATCAAATAAAACCCATCCTTACCTATTTTCTAGGTATTTTTTATAAAAGTTTCAATATATTAGATATTTCAATATCTAGAAATATTTTTCATATGGGAGTACGGAATATTTTTAAACGTATCCTGGCTTTCATGTGTTATAATTATGTTATGGTTCTTTAGAACTTTTTATGATGATGATTAGTTCTATTATAAACTAAGGAAGGTTGGTTTAATTTTTTACCAAAGATGAGTGGTTACATTATTAACCAAATATGGGTGGTTCAATTATAAATTAAGGATGGGTGGGTCTATTATATCCCTCCAAATAATTAGGTAATGGTCATGATTGAAGTTGGCCATAGGGGTTATTCCATTTTTGAGAGTGATAGATAAAATTATTTCACAAGTTACCTAAATGGTTTATTTATTATTTAAATGGTTTTTATAGAAACCTCAAATTTCACAAGGTATGATAATGAGCTTAGGTTTAAAGAAAGGAATTTTTGACTTCTTAAGGGTGAAAATTATAACTTTGTGGAAAACAATTCATGGGATCATTTTTATTTAAAATAAATCTTTATGATATTTATTTTTACATTAATATTTCTAATTCTATATTTTATTGAAATATTTTTGAGATAGAAGTCAATTTATTTAGTTAAAAATATTAATTTTAGAACAAACTTTATTTTGAAAAAATTAAATTTTTATAATTATTAATAATCTAATAGGTTTATTTATTTAGTTTTATATACCTCTATGAGATTTTTTTCCTCATAAAACATTTTAAAAAAATTCTCAAAGGGTTTTAAGGATTATTAGGTACAAAGATGGGGTCAATGTGGAAAATTTAATGATGTTTCATGAAAAAAACTGGTTATAACTTAAAAGATTTGTTTTTTGGGGAAAATGGATACTAAGTAGATGTGTCTGATTTATTATGTAATATTTATTTATGTACAGTTTATGTATTAATCCTATAAAAATATAAACAATCTACAACATTGGGAATGTAAGTAATTTAATTATAGTCTAAAGACAATAAATTATGTATTGTTTTAAGGTCGAGTCCTTATAGTTGGTATTAGAGTAAATGTTTAGATTAAATTAGATATCATCATGTTTCTATGAGATGTTTTCTTAAGATTTATGGATACCATTAATGTTTTATGAGTTTAATTTTTATAAAAACATCAAATTCTTATACACTACCTTTAGGTTTTAAGATAAATTATTTTGATGTTATTAATGACATTTTGGAAGATGTTTTATTGGATTGTGGTATATTTAATCATCATGTTTAATGTGATGTATTATTTGAGAAAAGGATGCATTTATATTTTTTGTATATAATTTTAAAGGCATTGATAAACTTTAGTATTTATATGATCTTTTATTTTTAGGTGATTGTGTGTTATTAAAATTTCGGAATATAGGTTTTATCTTATAGATAACTATCGGATTGAAAACTAATTTTGCCATTAATGTTACTTCAGAATAAGTTTACTATTTAGGGAATGTATATGATTAAGGTAAATAGAAATATTTTTTGATAATATGAGATTTTATTGAAGGAATAATTGTTATATTATCTTTTGGAGGTATAAATTATTTTAATGTTACTTTATGGTGATTTTGGTTATCTATGGAAATGATTATAATATCTTATAGATTATGTGACTGAGGCATATAGATTTTTGGGTATATGACTTTATAAAAGACTAATTTTGTTTGGAAATAAATGTTATATTAATATTACACAAATATTTGATCAAATCTTTATAATTTTCTTATTTTTAACTTCCATGGGAATATTTTGAATAATTTTAAAGTTATTTATTTATAGAATGATCTATGTTAAACTTTGGATGTTATTTTTGAGGTTCTGGAGTTTAATGTCATATTTATTCATTTCAAGGATTATTTTTTTGGTAATTATCTTATATTGTGATAATGATTTTGGTTTTTATTAATATATAAAGATGGTAGGAATATATTTTTATCCTTTTGTGGAATATTATATCTCATAAAATTCTATTATAGTTTTTCATACTTGAAAAATTCATCTTGAAAACTCATCAATTGGAGAAAAAGATGATTTTGTAATTGAAATTAATTAAAGGATGAAATTGTACTTTTTCTAGTAATTATATTTCTTTAATTTATTATAATATATTTTAAATTAACTCCAAAAAACAATTAAAATAATGTTGAAACAAAAATATTATCTATTTACCTTCATTTCCAATGAATCGATATTTTTTTCACACCACTTCGGTTTATGGTTTTATTGTCATTTACTTTCTCGTGACCATTCACATCATTTTGATCAATATTCTCTATCACTCTATATCGTTATTTGGATATTAATGTTTCCTCCATGTACTTATTTTCACTTCCAACTAATGTTATCCTTTTTGTAAACCTTGTAGTTTTTATTCCAGATGAGCTTCATAATTCCCTTTGTCTCTTTTCAAGAAGATGTTTTACTAACACTTTCTATGATGTAGAATTTCAAAAAAGGTATTTTCAAATTAAAAACCATTGATTAATATTTTCAAGTTCGAATTTTGAGGATGAAATTTATTAATGTAGGTATAATATGACATCTTGAGATTTTTAAAAGAAAATTATGTTTGATAGTGTATACAATACACAACATAGAACCTAAAGGAACCATGAAATATTTTTATTTAAATACGACCATAATAATCTATACATTAAATGTGTGATTATGAATAAGACTAATGATTTATTAAATATATATAAATTTCCTAATCAATATAAATATATTGAAAATTTATAAGTAAATAATCACTCATTTTTAGTAAATTCAATTAATTATTCAAAAATGTGTTTTCATCAAAAATGGTTTTTTTTTGTGATCAAATATAATAATTAATTTTTTGTACCTTTATAAATATTATTTAAAAAAATATATCATTGTTAAATCATCATATAAAAATTATTTTGTTCGTATTTTTTGATATTTTTATTATATTCTCTTTTTTAATGAATAGTGAACAATACTGATTTATATTGACAATTTTATTTAAATTTAAATTATTTACAAAGAAAAATTATATTTTGGATTAGTTTTAAAATTTAATTTTTTTTATGCTTAAACATAATTCATTTTTATCCTTTGGAATAAATTTCATACTTTAATTTGGTATAAAAATATTTTTATTCTTAAAAATACATTTTTCTGGAAGAATAATTTATTATGTTTTACATTTTAATCATAAATAAATTTCTCCCACTTCAAGAAATTGAATCTTGAAAAATGGATTCCATATTTTTAATCATGAGATAAAAAAATTAAAAAGTTTCTTTTTATTTTTTGTCATTATGAATAGTACCATAGTGAACAATTGTCATTATGGTATGGGTAAATTAGGTAATTAAGGTTAAAAAATATTATAATAACTTAAAAATTATCCTAAAACATTTATTTATCCTATTCTATGTGTAGAGTTTTACTATATCCATCCATTTTTTAAAATTAGGTCTATATTGTGACATATTTATTTTATTTTCACCTTTATATTGTTTTATATAAAGAAAAGTCAAAAATATCACTTTCTTTCTTTTATTATCTGTAAATTTTTTACATAGGGGTAAAGAGAGGCTAGGTTTGGTTATAAAAATTATTAATTAAATGATAAATGATTTTTATTATGTTAAATTATTTATAATTTTTAGTAATGGTATAATTACTTGAAATGTTTAGGCAACGCTGATATAAAAATTTTCAAATTAATAGAAAAATAAAATAAATAATTTTAAAAATATTAAAAGTAATATAATTTTAATGAATTATTATATTACGTGAATATTTTAGAGAAATATAACATTATATTTAAGTGAAAAATTATTATATTTGAATTCTTTTTCGATTATATTTTTTTCAAAATCAAATTAAATGAATAGTGTCAAAATGACATTATTGATATTTTATGTTGGGTAATATTTTATTAAATTATTAAATAGTCATAATTATAATACAAAAGTGAAATTAGGATTATAAATGATCTAAAATTTTATACTTTGACCATTCATGATCTAATTTTCACCTTATAATTAAAATTATAACGCTTTAATATTGAAAATGGCATTGTTGTTATTAAGGGTGAAATTGGCTAACCAAGGGGTTGATCTAAGCTATATGTTTTAAAATGAAATCATAACCTATAAAATTTATATGTAAGATTATATTAATATAATATATTCCATATATTATAATAAATGTCATTATGGAACCGTTTTATAAGATTTAGACAAATGTTAAATTTTAATATTTCATTTATTTCCAAAAATGGAATTAATGTTATTATATAATAAATAATATTTCATTAAATGATTTAAAATTATTAAAAAAATATATTTGGAAAAATTATTATTATATATTTAAAAAAATCTATGGTCCATTTACAGACCAATTTTCCATTTATTATAACTATATTGACCCCTAAAGTGTAAAGAACTTTGTAATTGTAGTAATTGTCAAAAAGGGTTAACAGAGGGTTAAAACAAAACTATAAGGGTTAAATAGTTAACTAAACTTGTAAAATTTTCATTAAATGAGATTATTTATACCCATAATCATCTTATCTTATAATTAAATAAGTTTTGATCCATTTTAACAATAAAATTAATTTATATTAATTTAATACTTTAATAAATTCTATGAATTCCACTCCCCTCATTACAAAAGTGACCCCCCCCCCAAATCATATTTTCTACACACTTAAAGAACCATTTTTTTAGATAATATATACCTAAATAATATCTTATAATCCCTACCCTCCTAATTTAAGTCTTCAATTAGGTGTAATATCATCCTTAGATGGCATATAGAGTAAAGCAAATGAGGTTGCCCGAAGAATATGTATAGCTTTTAACTAAATGTTTTAGTTTTATTTATACATAAAAATACCTAAAATATTACTAAATAATGATGATAAATTTACATAATTATCTACCATATAATTAGATTTTATTTCATAATTTCATAACTTATACCATCTATTTATTTTTTTCAAATGGTAAATGAAGAGATTTTTTGTATGTATGGCAGACAACTACCTCATAAACCGGAGTAATTAATTTTCCATTACCGCATATCACGACTGGTTATAATGATGAATTTAATTTATATTTATGGTATTCATTATATAATTATGATTTTATAAAATTAATACATAATATATTTTCATAACTTTATGCACATTGAAAAAAGATAACATCATTCATGCGTATGTATGGATTACCACTCCCATAATGCAATGTGAATCTTCTTTCGTAACCAAATCACATGGATTATTTATATAATTACATTTAAATAAATTATATTTTATTTATTATATAATATAAATTATATAAATTTAAAATAACACTTTATTTATTTCCATCATGATCGTTGAAAAACGGAAAGGTCACTCTTGCGCACCTTTGGCCTACTATCACCCTGATTGTAACATAGTTCATTTTTCATAATCATGTTTCTTGATTAGTTTTAAAAGTATAAATAATGTATAAAAAATTATAATTATTTCATTATTATTATTTTGAAGATGATTATGTAATGAAATCATTGACCATATTCAACCCTCTAAATTCATTTTGGATTTATGAGCTGAATCTCTTCAAAATGTTTGATGCAAACTTTATTGATTAAGTAATTGAATATATCATGGTATTAAATAAAATAAAATTAATGATAAAAATGAAAAAAGTTTTTATGAAATTAAATAATTAAAATAATTTTATTATTCAGGAATATAAATAATGTACATGATGGGACATGCCCAAAGAAAGGAATGCTCTATTTTTATAACCTATTTTTAATTTTTTTAAAGATTTATCATATAAACATTTTCCACCATTTCCATATTATTATAATTATTTTATGGTATTATTTTTATGGACATAAAAGGATAATAAATGATATTTTATGTCACTTTTGACATTATTTCAATGGTTTTAAAAAATGAATCTTTTTATAGAATGTTTTGACATTCTTCACAAAAGAGAAAAGTAATATTTTAACATGTGCAGAGAAAACGGTTTATCTTGAAATCATAACCAATATTTTATGTTGAGTATACTTTATAAGATTTAATTTTTTATTGAAATAAAAACTATCCTTTCCTATATTTTATGTATTTTTAGAAAAAATTTAATTGGAATGGATATTTTGATATTCTGAATTGTTTTGATTATGGGTGAAAGGAATATTTTCATATTATGTAAGATTTCATGTATTATGATTATGTTATGGTTCTTGGAAATTTTTTTTGATAACATGTGGTTATTTTATAAATCAAGTATGGGTGCTTATATTATAAAAAAATTATGGGTGGTTGTGTTATTAATCAAGGAAGGGTGGTTCTGTTATAATCCAAAGATGGGTGGGTCTATTATATCCTTCCAATTCATTGGGTAAATATAATGATTTAATTTGACCATATTAGTTATTCAAATTGTAAGGACGATATGGAAAATGATTTACCAATACACCTTTAGGATTTATTTATTCTTACTATGGTTTTTATATAATCCTCATGATTTCAAAAGGTAAGCTAATGAGATTATGTTTAAAGAAAAATATTTATTTCTTATTAAGGGTGAAAACCATAAATTTGTGAAAAATTATTCATAAATTTATCATTATTTCAAAGAAACCATTATGAGATTTATTTTACATTTAATATACAAATTAATGTTTTTGTGAAAATATCTGGGTAGAGAATTTAATATATTGAGTAAGAAAATTTTATTTTGATTATAAAAGTTACTGTAAAAAATACATTTATATGTATCCATGGGATAATGAGTTTCTTTATTTTTATGTCCCTTTATGATCTTATGGTTCTCATATAACATTTTAAAATTATTTTCATTGGGTTTTAAGGATGATTAGGGATAAGGATAATGTCAATTTGAAAATTCTGAAGATGTTTCAAGTAAAGAAAACTTGTTATACCTTAAAATTTTTGTTTTTTTTTAGGAAAAATGGGTACTATGTAGAGGTTACCACTTAGTGATATAATATTTATTTATGTAAATTTTATGGCTTAATCCACTAAATCTAAAAACCTTAATGATCCTCAAATGTAAGAGACTAAATTATTGACTTAAAACTCATGATTATGTAATGTTTAAGGCTAATTATATATATAAAATGGAATGACATGAGAAAATATGGTGAGATTAAATCACCTTCAAATACTAAGTGTTTTGAACCTTCCAAAGTAGAACCTTTCAAGAACTTAATCATCCAACCAAGTATTTTCATACAAAAGTGAGGTTTCTTTGTATTATCTTATGTAAGGAATGCATGTAATGAGTTGTAATGGATCATCCTTGGGTAGTTTCACACAAAATAATGGTTCCCCATGATTATCTTGTGATTAGATGGTTTTTGATGTTTTCTTTGGGTTACACTAGTAGGGAAAACCCCAAGGCTTGGGATATAAGGGAGATATAGTTGGGTTTATCCGTATGATTGATTGGATAAAGTGTACTCCATTAAACAATACAACATTCATATATGATATGATTGGGATGATTCCCTATGTAAATAAATAATAATCAAGTTTCATTCCATAGTGTGATCATTTTCTTAAAGAGATGAGGATCTTTCCCCACTAACTATTATACTGAATTTTCAAAAAGGGGGTCATCATTTTATAGGTATCCTATTTTATAAAATTCCTTATTAAATGGTTAAAAATACATGATCTCATATGATAAAATCTTCTATTGTAGATAATATTATCATCGCCATCTAGATAAACTTTTTGATAAATCCTTGATAAAGTGAAGCTTAGTTTAATTATCTCTAAATAATGGAAACTTAATAACGGTTCTTAAGTAAGATTGGTGATTCAAGAAAAGTTATTAAGAAAAATTAAAAATTTCAGAATAGCTCCATACTGAGTAACCATGTGTTGAATTTGTTGAACATGTGATTCTTTATGATTATGGATGCTTACAGGGACTCATTTATGGTTTCAAAGGAATTATATCCATAATCACCAAATTAAAATTATTCTCCACTCATGTACTCAATAATATTGGGTACATTAATGATTTAAGTGGTTTTTTCAAAATTATATTCAATATGAATGAATATATAGATGAATTGATGAGAGTAAAGTTTTCCATAAAGCATTATTGGTTATTGAAATAAATTATTCTCTTTTTTAATATATATTATATCAACTTTATGATTTCCAATGTCTTGTAAATATACATAAGGTTAGAAGTTAGGAAAGAATTTAAGTTTGAAGGTTAATTTTAATTAATTGAGAAAAAGAGTTTCTACATTGTTAACTTGGATGCTTGAAACTTGTATAACTATTTCATAAGATGTTTATTTTATCTCATATATCCATATTGAAGAGAATATAAACATGTTTGTTTAAATTAAATGAGATTAGTGTTTTTGATACACATATTTATGATTTTTTTAGTTCTATAACATGCTTTAATGGGAGATTAAAATGGATTTTTATGGTTAGGTAATTTATCATATTCTCAACTATGGAAATTTACAACAATATGATTGAATTATAATAATGTTTATCTGATATTATCAATTATTTAGGAATATATATGAACTGGTCATATGTTTTATAGGCTATAAAGTATTGTATGAAGTGTACAAGTAGGTAAATTTTAATTCTAGAATAATAAAATTTGAAAATCTCAACAATGATTCTTTAATAATACAATTAATTTCATTTAAACCTAGGGATTTCATAAAGGAATAAAAAAAATTCAATAAGATTGTATTATCCAAGTTATATACCTAAATGGGTTTACAAAATTCCATGGAATTTTTATGTCATGTATGGATGTTATAGAAATGAATTCTTTGATTTTGAAAGGTATGTGATACCAAATGTATATTTTATATATTTTTTTAAATATATATACGTTAAAAATTAAAGGAACAATTTATTGAGCCTATAGTTTATATTCAAGAGGAAAAGTAAATATTTTCCACATCGATTATTTGAATGTAATTGATTTTATTCAGATAAAATGAATCAAAGTAAAATATGTGTATCCCCATCACATCAGTCGAATATGTTAAGAGAATTTGTTCAATTAAAAATATTTTTTGTGATAAATTATAAGATAATTAACTATATACATATGGTTTATGATTCATAAATTTCTATAAAATTTTTTGATAAGAAGACATTGATAATAGTGTTTTCTCCCATATAAAATGTTTATCTAAGTATTTTTTAAAATATATGGGTATGTATTCCCACAACCCATCAGTGATATATTTTAATAAAAAATTATTTCCCAAAAAATGTTATACACAACATAGAATATCATATATGATATAGTTGATTTTTTTAATTTTATTGATGAAAGGAAATAAATGTTATCACTTAACAAAAATGGGTTTTTTGTATCTTAATAATATATTATAAAGATAATATAATGTCTAAAAAGATAGTGAGATTATTTTTTTACTTAAAATTTTCAAATTTAACAAATAATGAATTAAATAAATAAATATTTCATGTGATTTTTACTTAATATCCTAAGATATTTAGGATGTATTATTAAAAAATAATGTAAGTAGTTACATTATTTCAAGGAAAAAGTTTTACAAAATAAGGTTCTAAGGATGATGATGATAAACATAGTATTAGTTTTATATAGGAAACATTAGTTGACATCATAAAATTTGATCTCGTGAAGTTAATAAGTTTGAAAATGTAGAAGAAGATGAATAGTTAGGATTATGATTCCTAAATCATTGCATTATTCAAAACAACATACTTCATAGATGTTTCTCATTAAAGAGTTTAGTGGGATATTTTTATTAGATGATCACATGGAGATGTGATAAGAATTAAATATGATTTAAATAGTTAAAAAACCCCTAAACTGAAGAAAATATAAGGTTGGTCAGGTATTTTATCATATATGATATAAAAAATTAGTTCTTATGTGGGTTTTGTTAAATATTATTAAATAGTTTAAGAATACTAAAATGTATCATACTAAATGAAACCTCTATTTTTTCATTCTCTCACATTGGATATATAAATATATATATATATATATATATATATATATATCAGCAAATGAAAATGATAATTATTCTCTCAAAATATTACTTTGAGTTTGTCCCTAATCAATGTTAATCATGGAGTATTATTGGATATAAAAAAATATTAATATTAGCATGATTAGTATTATTGTATATAGATTCATAATATACTCATGTGTCACACAGAAAAGAACAATAATTATTTTTGTTCATTAGAAGACCTAAAATGTATTCAACATAGTGTTTCATACATATTTCTTTGGTATAATAGGGGTTCATGGATCATGTAAAGACCCAAGATTTCCATGTAAATTTTTTTAAAAATATATGGGAATTTTATGAGTCTGTGAAAATTGACAACATGTGATTCCGAGGCCCGGAGTGCCCGGAATGAATTTCTGAACTTTTTTCGGGTACGTTCAGTAAATGTGATAGTGGGTTTTTCTAACTTTTGAATTGGTGCTCGGAATTGAAATTTGAGGGCACCATTGAACTCACAGCGCCGGTTTTCACTTAAGGATAATTTCACTTCGACGATAGATGGTCGAGGGTAAGAGTTAGTTTTTGGGTTTTTCATGTAAGAATAAAATAAAAATAAAAGTGTGTGACATTTTTTATTTTTATTTGCAGCACCCATGTGGCTGTAGGGAGGTGGGGTCTACTAGAACTAAATCTCCTCTTCATGGTTAATTATGGTGCAGACCACCCGAGTTTTCAATAACCTCCCAAATTGAATTTAGGGGCGGGGACCACCAGACCCCTATTTATGGGGGAAGAAGAAACCACTCAACACCCCTCTTTAATGTGGAGGATCCACTTGAGCTTACTCTACATTAATTACACCAACCCATGTTAATTAAATGTTCCAACCTAGGTGTTTAATTAGGCTATTTTTAATTTGTGTCAACGATTAAAGTTTGGGGAAGCACATCAATTGGACATTTTATTTTTGGTGG
This sequence comes from Viscum album, assembly GCA_963277665.1. Classification (NCBI taxonomy): domain Eukaryota; kingdom Viridiplantae; phylum Streptophyta; class Magnoliopsida; order Santalales; family Viscaceae; genus Viscum; species Viscum album. The sequence goes on along the minus strand of OY728132.1, from coordinate 1,434,192,711 downwards.
AGCCTTGGGAGAAAAGCTCTCCAATGAAGAACTATTTCTCAAAATGAAGAATGTTTTCTTCCAATGAAGAATGGCGAAGAAGAACGTCGACCCCGACTTTGACATTCTTCTTCAAGACTTACTCTGATGTAGGATGTCTTCAACTACGATGAACCGACGCACAAACTGACGATCGAGGAAAAAGCCGACGACACCAACGTCCATATTTTTTCCAACGATTCGTCTTCCTCATCGTGACTCTTTCGACATATCAACCCGAGGTAGGGGTTTAATGCTTTTGTTTATCAATTTCTAGGTACTCCCTTCTTCTCTTGTGCGGGATAGGGAATGATTAAATTACGAAAGATCATGGTTGATGTTCTTTGCTTCATTCTTGTGAACTGTATGCTACCACTCTAACACGGAGGGTGCAGGCCAAACTAACATGGCCCAACCCCCCTATGACGTTCTTCTTTGTGGTGTTATTCGGAATGAAAGAAGGTTACGAAGGCAACGTAGTCGCCACCCGTGGTCACTGTGACTCGCACCGCCCCTGTGGCGCTCCGGCCTCCCAGTCAAACCTGCCCTACACCTGCAGGTCACGCCAGCCTGGCTGCGCCACCCCGGCCGCGCCACCTGCCGGCCGCATCGTCTGCCAGCTGAACCACCCCGGTCACACCACCCGCCAGCCAAGCCACCCGCCGTCTCTGCCTCCCGTCGGCCGCGCCACCCCAGCTGCACCACTCGCTGGTCGTGCTGCCATCCGGTCGCGCCCCCTACCTGCCGAGCCACCCGCCGACCATGCCACCCACCGGTCGCGCCACCCCGTCCACGCCACCCACCGGTCGTGCCTCCTCGTCTGCAATGTCCACCGGTCGAGCCGTCCTGGCTCACGCCGTTCGTCAGCCGTCCGAACCGGCCTGCGCCCCAGCCGAACCGGCCCACGCCCCTTGTGGCGCCCCGACCGAACCGGCCTCGCGCCTTCGTGGTACCCCTACGGCCGAGTTTCCCCGTAGTACTCGTGAGCTCTGAGGCCCCTCGTGGCCTGCTAGACCTCCCAGCAGACTGGGCCGCATTACGGGCCAAGCCTGACCCTGCGGGTCTGGCCGGGTTGACCCATGTCAGGTCGGGCCAGGTCGGTCCGACCAGGTCGGACCGGACCCGGGCCCACGATGCCCCTTTACTTTCTTTTGGCCATATCTTTGTAACTGGATGTCTGTTTAACGAACCGTCTATAGCACTGGAAATCTTGGAGTGAGATGTTCCCTTTGAGTATACTCCACTGGTGTTTTTGGTTTGAGATAGAAAACAATTGGGTTGGATCGAGCAGGAATCCAACCGGGCCCCTGAGACTAAATGGTCAATAACTCACATACCGTGCATTTTATTAACGCATCTTCTGTTGCGTTGAGACCCCTATGACGTGGTGGACCTTTGAGATACTTCTTTGTGAGACTTCGTGATAGTTGGAGTATCGACCAGTAGCTCATGGAGCAGATCCTCTCGGAGACAAGTGAGCATAGTGTAGAGACCTAGTAGCTTGATTAAACCTGACGACTGGTGACCATTTTGACTCGAAGTGACTCTACTAGCCCAGTGGGGAGAGCTTTGGTGTTGCGGAAGACCCACAGTGGGGAGCGCCTTGGTGTCGCGGCAGACCCACGGTACTCGATAGGAGGATTACCTCAGCAGGCTATGAGGGGGAGCGCGCTTGGTGACATAGTAGACCCTCAGTGGGGAGTGCGCTTGGTGACGCGGCAGATCTACGGTACTCGATAGGAGGAGTACATCAGCAGTCCATGGTTAGTGGGAAGCGAGCTTGGTGTCGCGGTAGGCCCGCTATACTCGATAGAGGAGGAGTTCTCCAGTAGCTGAGGTTTCGAAAATGTGACTGGGGATATTACTTGATACTACCCCTAGAATAAATTCTTAGTTTGAGATGAGTCAGTTTTTCTATGTTTTCCTCATGATTGAGATGGATCACTTGATAACTTAGGTGTATATATGGGCATATACCTAAGTAAGGTTGTCTGTTTATTTCATACTTTGTGTTTTTCCTTGATGTATTTTTTGAAACCTAGAGGGTCTCGAGGTCCCTACTGAGTATCGTTATACTCACTCATGCATAGGCTATGCCTTCACCTTGTTGTGTTGGATGCAGACGACAAAAAGGGCTGACGGAGGCCGAGAGTACCAGGACTAGACGGTACCCATAGGTGGGCCTTATGACATGTCGGCATACGGAGGAGAAGAACGGACGAGGAGTGATGAGGAGGTGATTTGTACCTACCCTCCAGGTAGTAACCTCAGAGGACGACCCCATAGCTGTTTTCCTTTTTCTTCAGTTGTACTTGTACTTTCAGTTTCTTGTACTTTACTATTGGGCTTGTATTCCGGCCCCTTTTTCTTTAAGCACTCTTTTATTATACAGTTTACTTGGTGTTTCGTATCCATCTTTGTGATTTCTTGTGTGTGTGTTTACAGGTTGTAAAGGCAATGCCTTCCCAATTTTAGGGAATAACTCCTTTGGTGCTAGTCGCCAGCCTCTGGCCTATGGAAGGCGGGCTTGGGGTAGTCACGGCATGGGCCCCAGGGGACGAGTCATGACAGATCATATTTGAGTCCCAACTACCTGAGGTGGTTTAGATACCTAACATGATAACCTTCATACATTTATAACTAACTTACAAAATTATATGCATTGGATTGGCTAATACAGGTGTGGTTGGTTATGTTGTTGATCATATCATATGTTAGAGATTAACCATGATGAGATTTTTCCTCTAGTATAATGTGTATGACATCTGAGCCCTCGATTGACATAGACTATTGGAGTGCATAACTTCACCTAGATATAATATGTGTGTGTGTGTGTGTGTGTGTCTAAGAGATATATGATGTTATTATCCATAAGGATGAATGAGAGGTAATTTATTCATAAATCAGATCTCTATACACTTTGTGAATTGAGAACTATTTGGGATAGAATTGTTTCATGACTCATGATCACTTGATTTCTTAGAAAAATGGAAAATATGAAAATTCATGTTTATATATTTTGCAGACTGGTGGGCACATGTATATATCTACATGTTTTTTATGAATATCATGCCACATCAATTTATAGCTTGAGTATCATTGATTCTTTTCTAGAGTCTTCTCTTAGCTTATATATATATATATATATATATCTAGAGATTTATATTTTTTATTAATGCTACAAAGGCTTGTGGGGTCAAAATTTGTGGATTATTGAGTGGGGATTGAGTTTGACTTAGACAGCTACTCTGAAAGTGTTTTCCATTTAATCAAAAAAATCATGGGTATTTATAAGGTATTACATATGATTCAATACAAGGTAAATTTAATGATAACTTATAAAAAGAGTTTTTAAATATATCCAAAAGGATTTTTGGATATGGTTTCATATGTAATTATATACGATGCAATATTAGGTGAAAAAAACACATATAATTTTATCCTTTCATAAAAGTGGGAGATTGAAGGATCCAGTATTCCCTAAATCAATTTTAATATGATACAAATGGATATATTATTTTAAATTTTGATAATTATTATAAAACTAATGTTTTGAATGTTTTTTCTTCTATTCATACTACTTGCATAAAATAATATTTCATACCTGAAACTTGTATATGAGTGGTATTTAATAAAATCTATCATTAAGAGGTGTTATATTAGATATAATTCTAGGGAAAAAATGAATATGATACATTCATGCATTAATAAAATAGCCATGGTGTTTATTCATGTGTTTTAATGGATGAATAAATGTTATAGAAAGTTAAAATCATTCTCAATTTCCTATTTAATGATTTCACTATTGAAGAGTGTTATAAAGTTCTTTATAAATGCTACTGTGATATGATGGTGGTTAGTGGTGTGCATGTTTCTTTCTTGGAAAAAACTCCCCAAGACCCGAATCTTTCTTATTCTTCCTTCTTTTCTTAAAAGATACTAACGCATCAAGAATTCAATATTAATACCATATGAACATAGGATGATTCAGGTGAAACCCATGGATATAATTTGGAGAGGGTTTTTCCATTGGATTCATATGGTGATCATTATCAAACACATACAATTAATTTTTTAGAAGTTTTAGATGCTCTTTTTTTACAGTACACTTATTTAGAGTAGAAATTATTCATTTGTATTTATCATGTTTTCATATTATATTTCATGGAGATCTTTGAAAAGGGGGTTTAAATTTCTTTCACTAATTCCAATAATTATTTTTAGACTCTAAAAAACCCTTCACTTATCAACTTGAAATTTACAAGACCCTATCCACAGTGCACAGTTTGGTCAATGTATCACTTTTGAGGAAATATATACTTTCTCCATCACATTTGTTAAACTTAGAAGATTTAAAATTGGAACATGAACTCTATTATTAGAAATTAATGGTATAAATATCATATCATAGAGATAATATACTCTGTAACAAAACATCTCACATGTTTAAAGGTCCCTATAAAAATAATAAGTTTTATGAAACAATGTGGGAACCTATGTAATGACACAAAATTACCCTCATCTGTTTTCATACAATTAATAAATTTTGAGGGAAATATTGTTTTTTATGGGGTGTAGAATGTAACAACCCATAATTTTATAATTTATTTCCATTTAAATTCTTCTATGTAGGATAATTTATGATGTAGGAAAAAATAAATAAAATAAGAAATTATTTATATCATTATGATAAAATATTACTATATAAAATAAAATACATTATGTGATAACTAAGTGAAACATAATTAAAAAATTTAATAAAGTAATGAAACTAAAATTAAATAAATATACTTCATGTTTAGAATTATCAACGTCAAAATATTCTATCAAGATTATACTACCAATGATAACTATAAAAATAATAAAACACATTATATATATGATAAAAAATTTAACAATGGTATTAGAGAATGAGATGAATTATTTTAGAGATGTGTGTGTGAATATATATAGAAATGTGATTTTTCTATTATATATATTTTCATTGGTTATAATATTATTATACATATGGACATTTGATATGATTTTATCTAATAGGTATATTTATTTTTTGTATTTTTTAGTAAAAAATTAGAAATAATATAATTCAAATTTGATTCTAGAGTAAAATAAAATGTAAAAAATAATTAATTGGATTTATTATAAAAACAAGTACTCATTTAATATTATTATTATTATTAACAAATTATTTGATATGTTTATAAAATTAAAAAAAAGGTATTATAATTATAATATCCCAAAACATATACTCTTTAATCTAGTTCTAAAATCATAAACTTTATGATTCCATCTTTGATACAGATAATTGTGATCTATTTTTTTCCCATACAAACCATACAACATCAAAAGTAATAAAATGATCACATAATTATCATGGAACTTTAATGTTTAGAGTTTTAGATAATTAAGACAAACTTCTACATAAACAATACCCATTTCATTAAATGATCATTTCCCCACTTAACCCATCTTTTCTTACTAAGTCGTTACCATCATCTATATGAAATACCTTCTAGACATAATTCATTCAACCTCATTATTTATAACTTCATAAAACTGAAAAATAAGAAGGGTGAAATCAAATTCTAAGTAAGGGTAAACATAATTATTAATAATTCAATTTTATTAACAAGAATAAGAAGTGCATATGGGTATGATGACATAATCAGAGTGTTTTAGAGAATCAAAAAATAATCCATGCCCACAAATACTTAAATCATCAATCATGAGATGGGGAAAAAGGGATTTAAAAGTGGAAAGAGTCATAAAAATAAATAATCATGTTCCCTTTGACACAAATCTTGATTAATGAAAACATTATAAACCCATGGAAATCATAGATAAAACATATTTGAATCTTGGTAAATCATCTTCATAGAACACTTGAAGTACCCTTACAGAACCATTATAATCAGAATAAACATATGGATGAATTACAATATAATTCTCTTGAGAACATAATCATTACCAAATGAATCAGAGTGTTATCTGGTTTTACCCATCATATAATAAATAACAGTCTCACCCAGCATTATCTAGGATTCCCCATCATATAATCTATAAGGACCCAGCCTTAAAACATTACATAATCATGAATTAAATGAATAATTCACATAGAAGATCTTTTCAGGTTTATAGTTTTAGAGAATTAGGACATAACTATTACATCTCAAAAGATTACAAAGTAGACACTTCTACTAAATTTCAATAAAATAAAAACTCTTAAAAATAAACATGTCTAGTTCCATGTTTTAGATTACATGTCTTTCCTTGATCCCATCCTCGACCCTATTCATCTTTAAGTCCTATGTAAAACATTTCAAAAACTTGGGACGAGCATAAAAAGTATAGTAAAGGATACATAAAGAAGGAAAACTGTTAGTTTTTTTCAAAACAAAAAGTAACTCATGAATACTTTATCATAAGTAATACCTTTAACCTTTATGAAGTAGTAAATACTCTTCACTAAATAAAAGATAATTACTTACCCTTTTTTAACAAAAATATTACCATAAAACCCATATAAATAACACATAACATATAAAGGTAACTTGGGACATAAACATACTTAAATGGAATAACCATACGATCAACTTCCACACATATCACTAAATGGAATAGCCATACGGCCGACTTCCATACCCAATGCATTGGAGGTTATAACGTAACCACCCATCCTGGTATTCATGACACCACTCATCATATGTTTTATCATGTAACCACCCATCAAATGTCCAAGTACCATTACAAAATCATAAGACATAAAACAAATATAATGGAAAGAAAACATTTCCACATTTCAATCACAATATATCACTTAAATATATTGGAATAACAAATCCATTATCAAAACCATTTTCAATAAAAAATACATAAAAGATTATATGGTATTTATTTTCTTTTAAAAACATTATGGCTTGTTAAGGAAGCCAAAGGTCAAATAGTACTCATGGTGGTAGAAAAGGTCGTTGTCACTGTGTACGTTAAAAGAAACATTCCTTTTTGTCATTTAGTAAAAAGATTAATAGAAAAATATTCCCTTTAAATGAAATAAAAATTCAAAGGTTTTTATACATCATATAAAATAAAGTCTTGTATTAGAACAAAAATATGCCTCAATGAAACGAGATTGAGACGAAGACCCTTACAAAGTCGGTATCCTTAGATTAAGGATAAATCAATTACATAATTATGTGTGAAAAATATAAATACACCCAATATAAGAGGATATTAAGTTTAAAACAATCATAGGTCATCCGCACATATTCATAGAATTACATAATCAAGAATTAGAGGTTTAACCTAAAGAATTGAAATTGGGTTAAGAAGTTCCCTTACAGAAATTCGACAGCCTAACGGCGTCATTTTAAAATTCAGAAAATGAGATGACGAGAGATAAAAAGGGTATCTCTTCACTTGGAAATATCATTTACAACAATAAGGATATATAATAATATATCACAACATAAGAAGATGTAAATTAAAATACCTAACAAAAAGAAGTCTTTTAAAAAGAGGAGGGTGAAAAGTTCCCTTACAGATTTGGGTAACTTTCGAAACGTACACCCCATGAAAGAAGGGTCATACAATGAAGATGTAAATTCCCATAAAAAAGAGTATATTACACAAATATTAGAATAATTGTTAGTACATACACAACACAAAATAAAATAGTGGCAAATGTAGCATGAATCTCACGGGAATAAAAAGTGAGATAAAAACCCCTTACCTCGTTGTAATCAATCGAGTCGTATGACCAAAAGATAATAACCACCAAATGAATTTCAGAAAAAAATGAATATAAATAGAATCGTGATAATATATATCAATTTTCAGTACACAATACACCACATTCCATAAATAAGTGGCGACTAATGGAAATCTCATGGAATTAAAAGTGAGATAAGAAATCCCTTACGAAAATTCGGCAGCCTAACGGCGCCACTTAAAAATTCTTAAAATGAATTGATGAGAGTAAGAGGGGGTATCTCATCATATGAAAATAAAAAATACAATATGGTGAATATAAAATAACATCCTCTAACATAAGAACATGTAGCATAAAATAAATGACATAAAAGAGAGTACTTGAAAAGAAAGAGAGAGGTCGGATCCCTTACCTCAAGTCTGACTTGTCTTGTTCGTTTATTTATATTCCTGAATAATAAACTTTGGTCAATTTATAATTTCTTAAGTACCTCCTTTAAAGTTTATTATTAAATTAATATCACATATTATAATGTTATAATAATTATTTAATTATTAGAGTTCATATCAGATGTTTTTGTCGATGTTCGGTACATGAGTCAAAAATGAACTTGTTTGAAAAGAATTGTCCATGTAGTTATAAGTACATCATCTACAGAATATTATTAATAATTTAAATATCCTATATATACAGTATAAATTCATTTTATAATATTCCATAACATTTTGAGATAGAAAATGAAATGCACCGTTCATGGAGACGGTAGGTCGTACGTACGCATGAATGCTACTTTCATTTATTTGTCATATTAATGAAATTAAAATTAAATGAGAGATATATATATTATAATTCTAGTATAATATATATGTTATATAGGTCAAATAAGTTCATTAATTTCATTCTTTATACATTCCATGTATTTCATGAACGAGTCACATCACTTGAGGGGGTGGTAGTCCACACTTCCTCGTATGAAATTATTGCATTTGCACAACATGCAAAACATAAAGGTATGTTTAAAATATAAAATACAGAAGCATATAGAAAACATAAATACCATATATATCATATATAAAATACAGTTACATCATAATGGTCACCATGAGAGGCGGTAGGAGATAATTGAACAATCATCATTTCGTGAGGCAGTAATTCACCATCTGCGGAAACAGTATGTTCTTTAACCATTAGATGGAGGTGTGTGTAAGTGTAGCTCGAATAATTCTCATAACAACATCCTATTATGTTGAAGATACTGTTTTTGTTACAAAATAAAGGAATAAAAATAGTTTAGGGGGTCGTAGAAGAAAAATAAAACAAAATAACATAAGAGAAAACATTACCTTTAAATCGAGTAACTCCCCTTGGTTTGAACCAAATGGGTTTCTTGAAGAGCTTTTTGCCAAAGGTAAGGCTTCTATAATGAATAGATGGATTTGGAGAGACAATAGGAGCAGGGGTTGGACGATACAAGGTCTTGAGAGGTGTGGGTAATGGATTAGAGGTGGGGGCTTTTATAAGAGGGAGGAGGGGCACTCTTGGAAGGTCATGAAATGTTACTTTATTATGAAATGATTTTCAGATTTTAAAGGTCCCAAAATAATATATTTCTATTATAAGGTGATAATAGTTCTAAATAAACTCATACAATAGGTTTCAGAAAAGTTAAAGTCTTATATTTTACCTTATCTTTTCATTTTATTTAAATCGTTCAGTAATGAGGTAATCGCTGCATCATCATGGTGTCATAAATAAATTTATTTATTTAATTTCTAAAAATTATAAAAAAATTACCATGATGTAGGAAATATTTTTATATTTATAATTAATATTTATTTTCAAAATATAACTTATATAAGCCCAATTAAAATTTGTTTTAGTAAAACAATACATGTTTGTGACATTTTTATTTTAACTTTAAATAAAATGTTATTAATGTCATTTTCTTACCCAAGTGGCTCCATAGGGTCCCCAAGTTGACCCATGGATTTTCATGGTCGGACATGACTCATAAAATAAGTTTAGGACATGTGTCAAGGTAATTTCATATTATTAAAACATTATTTTTACCTTAAATTACACTAATTTCCTCCAATCGCGATTAATAAAACTCAAAAGTTACTATTCACCAAAAATTATTTTCATCCCATTGAACCACATTTTACTTAATAATGACAACCATGTATGTCTGATTTTTAAAATTCAATTCATAGATGCGGTAAAATTTTATTTAAATGAAAAATCAATTTTTTAACTACCACTTAGTGGTTTCACTATTCATCAAAAATTGAAGTTTTTCAGAAAAATACCAAAAATTCACCCTAAGCTATATTTGATATTCTGAATTCAAAAATTATTTCTATTTTAAAAAATTAAAAACATATATGTTCCATTAATTTATTTAATAATTAATTCACATTGTCGAAACAAATAGCGTGTTTTTAAGAAATAATATATATCAAAAGATTTACACTTGTTTATGTCTAATTTCAAAGTGAAATTAATTCCAATGTCCACCATTGGATTAAATGGTAAAAATATATTCTAATTGCACTTTAAAACCAATTAAAAATATAATCTAACCATAAAAATAAATTATATTAAAAGTTGGTTTTGAATTAAAATACAACATCATTCACTATTCATTAAAAATTGAACTTTATCAGAAAAATACCAAAAACATACAGAAAGTAAATTTTGATGTCCCAATTATAAAGAAGGATTTTATTTTGTCAAATATATCATATAAAATTTTCAAAAAGTTTATTTAAAAAGGGTTCTCCATCAAAAGGCGGTTAATCGACCTTTTAAAGAATATTAGAATATTTACGCCTAAAATTGGATTCATTCGCATTTTAAGCCTCTAACATTTATTGGATAAGGTAAAAATATTTAACAAACATATATAATAATTTTTTAGTTAGTTATGTTCATTCCATCCATTACAATGGCTAGGCGTTAACTACCATTTAAAATAATATTTTTTTATTATTAGTGTGCAACGTAAGATTTCAAAGAAACTCGTTGTTGCGTATTGGGTATGCCATCGAGCATAGCATTACCTTTAAAGTAATATTAACATTTTGTTAAAAAACAATTGATAAATATGAGAATTTAATATTCTTTATTTACTAGGGATGTTACATAATCTATAACAGGATTACCCTGCGCTATCTGGCCTACCCTATCATATAAGATGTAACAGGATCACATGGTGCTATGTGGGTAGCCCCATCATATAATATATCAAATAAAAAACCTTAATGAAGTAAAAAAAGTGATTTCATGTCATCAAAAAAATCATAAAAACAATTATTATTACATTCATAACTTGGTAGACCAGTTGGAAGGAATATGGTTCCATGAAAATCACTTTGAAACATGATTAATCTGTGTAAGAGAAAAAGGTTTCATAACAGTCTATTTGAAACAATATTATTCCATGATAAGGAATAAGGATGGTATCAATACCAAATACCCAAATTATAGGATAATTATAGATATGGTTTTTTTATGTTTATGGATTGAAATACCCTTAAAATATCATTAAATTGTTTTTTGAGGAAAATAACATTTTCATTTTTAAAATAATTATTTAAAAAATAAAACATATTGAAAATACATATCTTTGAAATTCATTTTTAAAAACCAATAATTTCATAATATTAATAAAAAAATTCAAAAAAAAATGTATAATTTTAAAAGAAATATTCAAATACATGACATTCATGTTAGTGGGTAATTTTGTACATGTCATAAAGAAAATTCATTTTTCATGATAAAAAGGTTATAAAATTACATTGTTCAAAAAGTGATATGAATATTACTTCAAAAAAATTTGTAAAAATAAATAATGGGAAAATATTTCTTTAATAAATCATTTTTAAAGTGTCAAAACCATATTTGATATATTATGAATTTTTTTTTTTTTTTTTGAAGAAAACAAAATTCGACCGAACATGGAAATTATGTCAGATCTTCATAAAAATATTTTATAAAATATTTAAAGTACCAAAGAATTAAAAAAAGGAACTATTTATTGTAAATATCATGATTAAATAGTATAATAAAATTCATCATCTTCTTTAGATATGGATCATAAGGTCTATTTATTTTGAGCATAATCATAAACAATTCTAATAAAAGATGAGATTATAACAAAGGACTCTTAACACTTATGTAACATTGAATTATAATCCCCATGAATGAATAAAATTAAATGAAACATAGAATATAATTAAAATCAAGAGATTAATGATATAAAATTTCAAAGTAGTATCATATACACCTCATAAAATAAGATATGTGTATAACTTAACATTCATGTCAAAGAAAGAAAATTGAGACAAAAATACCTTAACGCTTTGGAAACATTAAAACCATAAACCCAGTGAAAGAGAGATCCTAAAATGGATATGTAAATAGCCATTAATTTGATGATAATATTCATTAAATATATTCATGGTATGTATATACACCACACAACAAAATTAAGTGGTGAGCATGGCATATATCTCAGTGAAATAAATGTGAGTTGAGAAAATCCTTACATCATGATTACTTTTGGTTGATCATGATTTAAAATCATGTATAGTGGTTTTAAACATGTTATTAAATTATTAAATAACCATATTAATATTTATAATATTATATATGATCCATTTATAACATCTTATCACTATTTCGTTAATAATATTTCATTATTTTTATTATTTCGCGAGTTTAGGTGCCTTGTTTTCTTTTTCATGTTTTTTATAAAAGTTATGATTCATGTAAATATTATATATTTATATAATTTCAAGAATAATAATAATTAAATAATTATTATATTTATACATAAATTATACATTTAAAACAAATCATTAATTATGATTATGAAAAATGGACAATCGTTGCGATCATGGAGACAATAGGTCGTATGTACGCATGAGTAACATTTTCATTTTTCAATGATCATTATAAAAAAGGTAAGTAATAAATTATATTTAAGGATTTATAGTTATATCATAAATACCATATTATTTATTTATTTATATCAATATTTTTGTGTGGTGAAGAAAACAAAGCCACATTGCTTTGTGAAGACGGTTGTCCACACATACACGAACGACGTTATCACTTTTTCAATGAGTGAAATGATAAGAAGGAAAATGATATATTATATTTATATAATGATAATTATGTAATTAATATCATAATTATTTCATTTATACCACATAAATTCATTATATTTACCCTTGTTACTTTCCATGTAATTTTTTTGATAAACGAATCATATCGCTTCACGAGGTGGTAGTTCGTTGTACACATGAGCAACGTTATTGTATCCCCTATAGAATGGAATATAAAAAATATAATGGATAAAAATTTATAATTATATTATAAATATAATATATATATATACTTTATATCCATAATCATACCCAACCGTGAAAGGTGGAAATGGAAAAAACAAACAACATCAGTTCACGAGGTTGTAGTCCGTTGTACACAAGAATGATGATTTCATAAACAATTTGTTGGATGTGGATATGGTTTTATGTTATCGTATTACTATAAAAACATAAAATATTATTTAAGATATTGAGGTTATCATATTATCATGGTTTAATATGAACTTAATGAGGTGAAGAAAGAAATAAAATAAATACATTCATGGAAGAATGTTACCTCTTCTTTGGGTATCCTCATTAGGTTTCCACCAAAGGCCTTTTTAAGTTTTATTTATGTGAAAATTAATGATTCTAGGGTGAATTAAGGTAAGTTGTTATGTTATTTAGGTTAAACTTGTCTGATCCCATGAGGGTTTAAGGTGTGAACAAGGGAGCATAGGGGGTGGCCTTTTATAAGTGTCGTAAATGGAACACTAGTTATTTTTTTGAAAGAGTTAATTTCACCCATGTTTTTTCATGTCACAAGGAAATAATAATGGTCCATTATAAATAATATAAGGAATATTGTCAAAATATATCCATAAAATGGGTCTTGTACAAGTTTTTATGTCATTTTTCTTCTTTTTATAAAAGTTCAATCCATTAGTAAACTCATTTTTACATTAATCGATGTGATTAATTTTAAATTTTTTCACTAAACATTATGAAAAAAAATTATGTTTCAAATATTATAAATTATAAATTAATATTATTAAAAATATTTATAAAATTTTTCCTAATTAAATTCATATAATTGGTAAAGTTAAATATAATATTAATTCTGCAGACACGGTGAGAAAAGGTGAGTTTTTTAAGAAGAGTGTTTTTGATAAAAAGATGACTCTATATTAACTATATGACTAGTAATAATCATTTCATGAAACTAAATTAATATTTAATAATATATAAGATATTAATTTCATTTAAAACATTCCCCATTAGGGATTGTTTTAATTAATTAAAAAGGATAAAAATTATTCATTTTAAAACATTTTTTAGAAAAACCTGTTTTTAAAACCAAGAACAAACTTATACTAAAAAACAACATAAAGTTGATTAAAAAATTATTTAAGTGGATTAAATATAAATAAAAAATTAATTATGTTACTTTAAAACATAATGGGGCATTTATATTAATTAGTAAATTTAAAACAAATGATAGTTTTACAAAAAACGGTATTTTCATTATTCACTGAAAAAACAATATTTTTAAATAGTCTTAAAATTTAACCCACATTAAATTTGGATATTACAATAAAAACTAAAATTATTTTTATCATATAAATTTTATAAAATTTTAAAATATATATATAATATATTTTATTAATGAAAATCTTTAAAAAATTATTTTTAATGAAAATATATTTCTGAAGAACAAAATCACTTTAAAAAAATTAATTGATTGTTTAATAAACATTTATCAAAAATTTATATTGATTATGATATATATATATATATACACATATATTTCATAAAATAGTTAATACTATTCATACCCACCAATTTAACAGCTAGGTTATAATAGTTATAAATATCATGGTCTATTTAAACTCAGTGTTTCAGGTTGAATAAACTATCGAGCATAAAAATCATATGGATGAGTTAACTACAAGCTATTGAAGAGATTATATTTATTTTAAAATATGTATATCGTGATGTATCGGTGAGTTACATTCAAATATAATTTTAGTCTTTCATGACATTTTTTTTATCAAATAGAATTGTATTATTTTAAAAAGTGAGGTTTTATATCCCCCACCCCCACCCCCCAATTAATAAATTTCATCCCTGAAATTTGAAATTTTTATTGGTAATAAAATCATTAACATTTGAAAATAATTTTTTTGTGAACCCACGTCATAAAAATGGTTCATAAAAATTATGTTAATTAAAGTGAGAGGTAAATACCAGGTTCCTCTGGAATAACACATAACTAGGTTTCTTATTAAGAGAAAAATAGTGGAAAGTGAATATATAGACATAGAGGAAAAGGGTAAATTATTATATAGAGTGATAGAGGTCATTGATTATATTAAAGTGAGTTATCAATTGATATTTAAGGTCCTCAAAACCATAAATTTGTGATGATTTAAAAGACCATTGATTCCTCAAAAAATGAAGGTACTAAGATAATTTTCTTGTTTAAATATCTTTTTAAAAGATTTAATGAATTATTTTTCCATATAGACTAAGATAATATGTAAATATACTTAATTTGGGTGTATAATTTCATCCATTTTCCAATTTCCACCACAATATCATCCTTTTCTCCAAACAATGTGTATTCAGGTAGAATATTTCATGCCTAAATCACTAAAATAAACTTTTAAGAGACTATATAACCCTTAAAAGCATAAAAAGATATTATTCATGTCTTTATACATTCACCAAAACCAATATGGATAGCAAAAAAAAGATAATTTCCAAAAAAAATAAACCTTTATAAATTAATCTCAAAATTTCAACTGTAACATTCAATGTCCTATCCAAATCATTTCATAAATATCTATACTTAAAATTCTTCAAAATTTTCTAGACTAAGTTCAAAACACAAATATTACAATAATTTTATCATATATTCCTCTAAGAAAAATCAATCTTTATTCCTTAAATAAATCCTATATGTTTCTTAAATTAAAATAATCTTTACCTATAAAAAATTTTATACTAACCAGGACATTGTGTTGGCCAGTGGTAGACAATACACACTTGTCGCCCTTTGGTTGTGGATTTAATCCCCATAACCTTGTTGGATGTAATGGGTTGTCACCTAGACATCAGATTTTTTTGAAACCTAAAAAAAATAATATTTCTCCCTAAATAACACTTCATGTTGGTCCTAGGGGTTACAAATACCCCAACCCAAAAAAACTTCTCTCAAAATGTCATTAATAACCCACAAATTTTTACTATATAAAACCTAAAATGTGGTTTATTTGACATTGAACTCATGATCGGCCTTAATCTTATAGACCTTTGATGGTATACATAAATCTTAATATAACCTCACATTAAAACATCCTAATCTCCAATGTTATCTAAACTGAACTCTGATACCAACTATAACAACCCAAAACTCACACTCTCAGATCTAGTGATGAAATCATAAATTCACATTTTTGGATTTTTTTTACTGAAAATTGTGACTCAATGTTTTCCCATCTAAACCTTAAAAGATCAAAATAAAAATAGGATCAATTAAATTTTCAAGGACCTTTTAGTTTTATAGTTTTATAGAATTAGGAAAAACTCTTACATAAACAATACCCATTTCATTAAATAATAATTTACCCCACCAAAGCTAGCATTTCTTATTTATCATTAAGTCATTATCATTATCTATATTTTAAGAACCAAGATCTTCCTTTCAGGTATAGATCTTTATTTTGGGTTGTTTTTTAATAAAAAGGGAGATTTGTAAATTTTCTAAGTATGTTCCCTGTACTCTTGAGTAGACACCATGTACTCGGTTGCCGTGTCTAGTCGTGTACTGGCTGTGTAATTTCTGAGTACATGGTTGTGTGGTGACCTGGAAAACCACCTAATGTGGGAGCTGGTTGAGGCTAGTACGCAGTGTGTACATTAAATAAATATTTCGTGTACTTTTCTTTTTATTTGATTAAATAGAGTGGGGTCACGTCTAATTTCTTGAATGCTCTTCTTTTTCCTGTGTCTTGTATAGGAGAGCGATATATGGCCGGATATCTTAGAGCTCCTCCCTTTCCTCCATCCAAGCTCCAATTGAGATGATGTCGGGTTCATTGGATTCCCACTAATGAGTTCTCTCTTTTCCTGGAGCCTCTCTTAATGATTTATCCTCTCTCTTGAGTAATCTAGGGTTGATCATTTTTAACCTTTTTCTAGATATACATCATTCTAGGCTGATTGAATGGAAGATGTTCAAGAGTGTTCATCATACAACATTGAGGTAGGTGGTTTGTGTAAAGACCCGGATTTTTTTTATGTAATTGTTTTTAAATTTTATGGAATATTATGAGTCTGCAAAAATTGAAGGTGCATGATTCTGAGGCCTAGAGTGCCTGGAATGAATTTATGAACTTTCTTGTTTGGTAAGTTTAGTAAACATGCGAGAGGGTTTTTGTAAATTTGAAACAAACGCTCAGAATTGAAATCTAAGGGCACCGTTGAACTCGTAGCGCCGATATTCACTAAAGGAGACCTTCACCTCAACTACAATAAGTCAAGGGTAGAAGTTGGTTTTTTGGATTTTTGTGGGAGAATAAAAAAAACTTTTATTTTATTTTGTTTGAAACCTCCTTTTTGATTTCTAGTGGTGGGGACCACACGAACCCATCTTTAATGTGGGGGAAACCCTTGGGATCCTTCCAATTTATTGTGCTAATTCATTGTGCCAATTTATTGTGCCAATTTAATGTGCCAACTTTGATGTGCCAGAATTAATCCTTAACCCATTAAATTAGCACCACACCTCTCGCGGGAGAATCGTTGGAAAAAGAGGAGAGCTTTGGAGAGTTGGAAATAACATTCTCCAATGAAGAACCACCCCCAATGAAAAATAAGGAACAAACGCCAAGCCCGGATCGAAAGCGTCTTGCGGAAGTGACGAATGCCAACGTCACCATCTCATCGACTTTGTCTTCTTCCTCGCGACATATTTTATGGGAAAATGAGGTAGGGGTTTTATTTATGTTTGATTTTAATTTATTGAGTATTCATATCCTAAATTCACGATGACGATGGCCAGATGAACATGGCCATCATCCCGCACATAAACCTTGCTCGTCTTTCTTTTATTCTTCACGCGTTCTTTTTGCGTTCTTCAACACCTAATATTTATTGATACTGGAAACATGGAGTTTTACAGAGTGCGATATATGGACATGGAGCCCTTGACGCAAGGATCGCAAATATGAGATCTTTTAATTTTTCATGCTTGGAACGAAGCCACAGTGGCTCGCGGAAGAAGGCGGCGGCAGGCACCCAGCTAGCCACATGGAAGGAAGGGCGGTGTGCGTCCACGCCACCGATTGACGAGGAGGTTGCGGCCCGTTGGCCATGACGGGGCAAGGAGGTGGCCAAAAATTGGTCTGTCATGTGGCGGAGTGGCGGCGCGCGTCTGCTCCACCGATGGAGTAGGGGTTCATGACCACTTGGTCACAGTGGAGGCCGATGGGCGGCCGGCCATGGTGAAGCAGCGGCGCGTGACCGAGCCGCTGGGAGGAACATCGGTCGGCCTTCTAGCCGATCGTGCCAGACCGGGCAGGACCCCCTCCGGTAGGTCCCACATGCCACCCAGCCAAACGGTCCGATGGATCGTTTAGGAAAACAAAAAGGGGGGCACTCCCCCTTTGGCCCCAGCTCGGGCAGACCGTGTGCCCAACGGGCCGCACCGTAGCTGGCTGCGTCGTAGCGGGCCGCACCCATTGGGTCGCGCCAGCGGGTTGGACCAGACCACCTTTTTGCGGGCTGGGCCCAACAAGGCCCAAGCCATCCGGGATGGACCCGGACCGGGTCAGGTCAATCCGATCCAGGTTGGTTCAGGCCAGGTCGGTCTGACCGGAGTCAGATTGGGTCCGGGCCCATCTGGACCTAGTTTCGTCTTTTTTGCCATAACTATTGATCTGAGAATCCCTTTGACAAACCTTCAGTGGCACCAGAATCCTTGGATAGAGAAGGTTATTTTGGTACACTCTAATTGAGTTTTGGATAAGTTTGGAGTATGTTCGGGTTGGATCGGACCCCGAATCCAACCGGGCCCTCGGAGAAGAAACACTAAAAACTTATAGACTAGGAGTCCGGTTGAGGCATTGTATGTTGTGTTGTATACCTTTTGACATGACAAACCTTTTGGATACTTTTTCTTGGAACTTTTGGCGGTTGAGGTATGATCTATGGCTTGGGGAGCGGTTCTCCCAAGCGTGATATGTACGGAACCTTGCGACTGGCTGAGACTTGACGACTGCTAACAGTTTCAACTCAGAGTGACTCGACAAGACCAGTGGGGAGAACCTCTATGTGACATGGTAGACCCATGGTGGGGAGAGCCTCTGTGTGACGTGGTAAACCCACGGTACTCAATAGGAGGATTACCTCAGCAAGCCATGAGGGGGAGTGCCTCTGTGTGACGCGGTAGACCCACGGTGGGAGCGCCTCTGTGTGACGCGGCAGACCTACGGTACTTGATAGGAGGAGTACCTTAGTAGTATAAGGTTACTGGGAAGCACCTCTGTGTGATACGGTAGGCCCACTGTACTCGATAGAGGAGGAGTTCTCCAACAGTCGAGGTGTTCGACGTTGTAATTGGGAATGTTTCTTATTACTATCCCTAGAGAATCTCATGGCTGGCTATCAGCTTCCATAGCGATCCTGTGTGGGTCAACTTCATAATTCTGTTTCTCAGAGTTGTATACCTAGTGTGAGCTAAGTATTTACCTTTGTGGTATTCTTTCCTTCGTAGAACAGTTGATATTTGGGCTTTTGAGTTGGGCCTTGTGTTTCCTCGTGATTGATATGGGTATACTTGAGAACTTAGGTATATGTTTAGGCATACACCTAAGTAGGGTTGAAAGTTGTTTTCATGATTTTTGGTTTATCCTTTATAGATTTTGTGAGACCTTCGAGGGTCTCGGGGTCCCTAACGAGTATCGTTATACTCACCCCTACATGGAATATGCCTGCACCTTGTTGTGTTTGGTGCAAACGACGGACAACACTGACTGAGGACGAGGGTACCAAGATTCGAGGTAGCTCAGAAGTGCACATTAGATGAGGCATACTATAGAGATGACCATTTGAGAGCCATACCTACTCTTCAGGTAGGATCCTTGTCTAGTGTTCATAGGATCTGTATTCAGTTATACTTGTACTTTTCAGTTTACTTGTACTTTTTAGTTTTACTTTTACTTTTTAGTTTGGCTTGTATTCTGGCCCCTTTACTTTCTATACACACACTATTGACTTTATAGTTTACTTTTTGCTTAGTTGTGTATGTTTATAGGTTAAAAATGCAATGCCTTTTTGGTTTTAGGGAATACACCTTTCAGTGCTAGTCACCAGCCCCTGGCCTATGGAAGTCAGGCTTGGGGTAGTCACGGCACGAGCCCTGGGGGACAGGTCGTGACAAATTGGTATTTGAGGAGTTCAGTTCTACCGAATAACTAGGACTCTGATCTTTTCTATGAAGTAATAGTGTTAAGTGTTATGAGTTTGGTTTTCGGTTCTTGGAGTCTAATGTTGGTACAGCAGCCGACATATCCATACACCAAGTCCCTGAGTTCTGATTTCCAACTTAATGCATGAAAACATTGATTGCGTATGTGTTTTTGAAAAGTTTTCTTGGTGATCTCATTCAGTCAGATCACCATGAATAAACTTAATGACCATGGTGCACCTATTTCCTCTTAAGATGCCTCCACGCAGACAGCCATTCAAGATTCTAGTTATAGTATGTGATGAAAGCCCACCGAGCAACGAGGCTTCAGTACAGGGCCCCCTTATAGCAGTTGTACCACCGAGTGGTGTACCAGCAGCACCACTACCCATTGGGTAACCGATGCCACCAGCCCTAGTAGCAGAGGGTGAATACCGCTTGAGCGTGTTTCACAAGTTCCAACAGCAGAGGTCACTGAGGTTCTGGGGTGAGACAGATCCACTGGCGGCTGAGGATTGGATGGAGGTTGTGGTTAGAGTTTTCGACTAGTAGGGACACCAGTTGATCTCATAGTGATCCTTGCCTCCAACCTTCTTCAGGCGGTAGCGGGAAGATGGTGGAGCTTGATGCTCTAAGTTCACAATGAAGTCACTCTCATCTGGGCAGACTTCAAGATCCTTTTCAGGGTAGAGTTCATCCCAGTGAACCTCTGCTCAGTGTGTATACAGGAGCTTCTCCATTTGCAATAGGGTATCATGATTGTGCCTCAGTATTCAGCAAGGTTCACCGACCTCTTGCACTACTCCACTGACATGGTGTGGGACCCTTTCTTCAGGGCCCGGACCTTTGAGAAAGGGATCAGAAGGAAGATTAGATTTTCGATGGTTCTTCTCAGCATCCTGATGTAGGTGGGGGTGTTAGAGAGAGAACTCTTAGCAGAGAGATTCCTTACTGAGTATTCACCAGCAGCGAGACCCACCACCAGAAGACATGTAGCAGAGTCATCTTGACACACACTTGTTGTGAGTTGTATCAAAAACAATTAAATCCCCCTAAGGGTGTAGTATGAATGGTAACCAGAATGTCGTTCTCCAAGGAGCAGTGTTTTAATCTTGGTGTCACTTAAAAAAACAAGTTTGAATGTTTTAAGAAAGCAAGAGGTTTCCTTAAAAAGGTTTTTGAATTTAATATGAGAGAGAAATGATTGGATTTAGGTTGGGTTTTACCATTTGTGATGTCATCATAGTTTTTAAGAAAATATGAATCCTTTAGTTTTTGAAAAAATAATTAAGTGAATTGAATAACAATTGTTTCTTCGTTTCACCTTTGATTTAATTATTTATCAAAGTGTAGAAATATTACTGGACAAATATTAATTACATAGGAAATACCAAATCTTGTATTTACATCCCTAAATAATTAAATTAATCTATCTTAATTTCTCCACATGATTTAACAATCACCAAATCACTCCCTTAGTTGATTTTCTTCATAGATTAACCAATCGGTGTAAAAATGAATAGATCGAGTAAGGGTAGAATAATATTTAAATCAAAGCAATTTAATATTTAAGAATAAATCAAAATACAATAGTATTTAATTTAAATTCAAAAATAAATTAAATTGATAATCATTCAATTAAAAGAAAATAATTCCTTTGAATTAAACTTCAGAAACTCAAACATCACAAAATGGGGTCCCCCTTCCCTTCACCCAATCACAAAATTTTTTACCCCTCCAAGCAAGGTGGGGTCATCAAATTCAAATAAAAAATAAACATGGAGGAATTAATTATAAATAAAGAACAAGGAGGAGGAATTTATCCTCCTCTTGGATGCTTTCCGCTGGCTGGAATGGGATGGGAAGAAATGAATTGAGAGGCAGGAGCTCCTCTCCTTTTATAGGAAGATTTCTATCCTCTGAACTATTTCACGTTGTTGGACCATTAAATGGCCGATTCACACATGGACCCCTTCTTCACTGTTGTTCATAAATGTGTTACCCGTTCACTCTCAAAATTTCAGAGAATTTAGACACCATATGAAGATGTTATGAATTTTTCATTGAAAGCTTCTGTTTCTGGACGAAGCTTCCAGGAAGGTTCCTTTAAGAATATGTCGTTACATAGCCACCTTAATGGATTCCAAACTCCATTTAATTTATTTTTTGAACGACTCTTTGAGGACTATGTCCTCCCCAATTAGAATCAATGGATTTTAAGATGTTTAGGCTGAGTTTTGGTTCCGTTACAGTGGTGTTGTTCATGCTGTCTGCCCGGAAAAATGTAAAACTTCAATGAATTTTTAGGACCCCTAGATGGACTAATCAGCTCCTGGTGCAGAAGAAAAAAATGAAGGAAATAAAATATTAATTCTAAAAAAAATTAATCAGAAAAGTTTTAATTGTATTTTTCAGGAAATGACCAAAATACCCTTGACGTAAAAATCTGTCAAAAATCCATAATTAGTCATTTTTCACAATTTTGCTCCTTTTCATTCAAAAACTCAAATTACCCATTATTTTTATAAAACAATGAAATACATGGGTTTTATCATTGAAAAACAGTAAAAAATACTCATTATTTGATCAAAAATATGCACGTAAATTTGCTCTGTCAAATACCCCCACACTTAAACCATGCTTGTCCTCAAGCATAAAATCTCAACATGGAAATCAGAGGACACCAATGTTACCAATATTCAAATTTCAATGCAATAAAATCAAACAATTTTCAATATAAAATCAAACTTTCAAAAATCTGCATAAAATATCAATTTAAGTTCTCATTTTTCAAAGAAACCAATAATTCACATATTTTACTTTTCCCATTTGAAAATTGATGGAAATTATCCTTTAATTCATTCAAGATCCTTGATTCATCATTATAAAACATGTCATGTCATGATTTACCTCACTTTTTTTCACTCATCACCCATGATGCAATTCAAGTAGAGTTATTCTCATATCATGAGAATGTGCTTCTTATCCATAGGCATTTAAATCAACTACTTTCTCCACTTTTTAAAGACAAAAGACACATAAAATCATGAGGACATGCAATAAAGGTTCAAATGACTCTGAGGCTTAAGGTTGGTAGGATTTGATGCTTTAAGGAGGAGGCTAATATCTGAAGTACAATGCATGATATTAAAAGTTAAAGTGTAATGAAATTTTCCCCTTGAAAAATAGTAACACCCACTTCCCAAAACTCAAAGAAAAGGTAATGATCATGTAAGCATAATGGATGATTTGTGCACCCTCTTGATTTTTTTATTTAGTACTCTTTTTTTTCATTTTTCGAAAGTTTTGATTAGATCAAACCTCACATTCATCACCTAACCACATAAAATTGTAAGATCGTCGGTCTGAAAAATGGTGATTTTTGGTTCTCTAAAATCAAAACCCATATTTCTATTTTTTTTTCTTTTTGTCATTTTTTCATTTGTTTTAATTCAAGAGGGGAAGATAATAGAGTATAATGAATGATTTCACAACCTTTTACAATTACCACAATAACACCCCCACACTTCTTCCTCATAATGTTTATCATCTCGTCCACCATGATTCCCTTTACCCCCACACTTCAACTTTAAAATATCATGCAAATACCAAGAGTAGGGCAGGAATGGATAAAGATGGCTTAAAACATGGCTCATCCCTATAAAGGTCATTCATGGCCTCTATGGGATAAACGAAGGATTGATGTAAAGGTGGTATTTTAAAGAAATGTAGCTTTTCAAAGGATGCCTCAATCATTTTAAATGTTTTTTTATAGTCATAGCTTTGACAAGTTTCAATACAAGTTCTGGTCGGTTACATGTCCCAAGATCACTCAAGAAATATGCTCAAGAATAAATAGGAAGTACTTAGTCTAGAAATCCTCTCGGTAATGAGAAATATAAAATTGGAAAATCACTCATGGAATTACTACTAATAACAAATCAATTCACATAAACTTCAGAAATTCAAAGCATGAAAGATGGCAGGGAAATTTCATTTATATGAATTAATTAATTCCTTAGAATCATGAGTCATCATTTCAATATCTATGCTTCATATTTAAAAATTAAATTCTTCATTTCAATCATTCAATCATATCAACATTGGAATCTAAAACATATCATTATTGGGTTCCTAAGAAACTCATTATCCTAGATAAGTTGAGTAAAATATGAATTCAAGTATGGGCATGCAATTTCAACTTTAAAGCTCAAAACATGATTTTGATGAAAAAAATGAAGGGAGTTTAAATGATAATCATGAAAAGTGAACTCCCTTTTGACATAAATCTTTTGTTCCTCTTCCTCTTGTTCTTGGGTCTGCCTTGTGGTTTCCTTCCATGATGGTTCTTGAAAAATTAAAACCACTCATACCATTGTAAAAACCATTCCATTATAGCTCAATTGGGTGATGTAAGAGGTAAATGACTACCAAATCCTATGAAAACAGTGAAACTTGGGTTGCCTCCCAGAAGAGCCTTTGTTTAATGTCATTGGCTCGGCCTTACCTCATGAAAAGAAATCATTATATGGGTTGGAGAACATTGACCTCTTCCACCGGTTCTTGAAGTAAACTTCCAAATAACTTCTTCAGCCATTTCCTTTTTATTGTGAATGGGTTTCCTCCTTTCTTATAAACCTGAATGGTACCAAAAGGATATACATTAGTTACAAGAAATGGACTTTCCCACCTAGAATGAAGCTTACCTAGATCATCGATGGAGTTTTTTCCTTCTTTATGGGAAATCACAAAGAGGGAATGGTTGCTTATCGGTCTTCTTTTTGAGTCAAGGACATTGAATTTGACCTTGCTATCTCCTAGCTCCATGGTCATAGTTCCTTCATGTACATTGATGACTGTTTTTGCCATTTTCAGGAATGTTCTTCCCAAAATTATGGGTGAATGTCTCGGCGTATTTTCCTCCTCCATGGTGAGTATGTAAAAGTCTGCTGGAAAATGAGTTCTCTAACTCTTACTAGCACGTCTTCCACAACTCCGGGTGGATAAACAGTGGATCCATTTGCAATTTGGATAACCAATCTTGTCGTCTTCAACTCACCTATTTTCAAAGAAGATAAAATATAATTAGACATTACATTTATGGATGCACCAAGGTCACACATAGCATCAGAAAAATCTAAAGAACCGATTGTATAGGGAATATATAATGTCCCTAGATCTTTACATTTTTTGGGTAAAGGTGGGGTGGAAAAGGCTGAGAAACTCTTTCCAAAACTAATTTTTTCATTCTCATAATTCTTCTTTTTCTTGGTACATATTTCCTTTAGAAACTTTTCATATTTGGGTATTTGGAATATTTCCTCCCATAAGGGAATGTTGATTTCCACTTTTCAGAAGGTTTCATGGATTTCCCTTTGAAGTTGTTCTTCTTCAGCCTTCGATGATTGAGTTAGTGTAGAAGGGAATGGTACCTTGTTTCCTCCTTTCTCTCTTTGTTGCCTTTGAATTTTTGTTTCTTCCTTTTTCTTGGGGAGGATGAGTTTTTCTTCAGGTTTTTGTTTGGAATCATCAAACTTACTTGGATCAGGTGGTAGAAGATCCTTACCGCTTCGAGTCATAATTGTACTAATATTCTCCTTTGGATTTGGGATAGTTTGGGTCGAGAGTTTTCCTTGATTCCTAGTTAAAAGATCCATAAGGTTATCAAACTTGTTGTCCAAATTTTTCACACTCTTCTTCAGCTCTTAAATCTCTGTTTCTTGGTGGAACTTCTTAGAACTTGTTGGAGGCTATTAAAAATTCCTTCATTGGAATGGTGGTGGTTGAAATGATTTTTGTGGTTGGAAGGGCTGCTTGTACAGTGTATGGTTCTGAAATTGCTGTTGAAATGGTGGCATGGCCTAGTTTTTTTGACCTTCATATCTTTGTTGGGTTTAACCTTCTCTCCATTGTTGATTTTGTGGGAATTTCCTTTGCTGGAATGTAGCTGCAAAACTTTTTGTATCCTGTATCTCAGTACATTGATCAGTGTAATGATTTGGTGATGAATATATCCACATGCCTGAGGTGGAGATGGATTCACATTCACCTTCTTGATGGCCATTTTCCTCACAAGGCTTGTTAATTCTTGAATTTGTGTTATAAGAAGAGGAGATGAGTCAGAAGTTCTTACCTCTTGCGTCCCTCTTGTACCAGTGCTTCTTGTCCTGAATTGTTGTGAATTCTGGGCAATCTTCTCAATCAGGCTTCGGGCTTCTCCGAGTAATTTTTCAATCAATGCTCCTCCATAGGATGCATCCAAAAGGTTTCTATCGTTGTCCAGGAGTCATTGGTAGAAAAAGACAAGGAAGTGGTGATCCTCTATTACTTGGTGTGGGCAACTCGCACTAAGCTTCTTGAATTGTTCCTAATACTCGTAAAGAGTCTCACTGGTAGTTTGTCGAATGGTGTATATCTCCTTCCTGATTGCTATACTCCGGGAGGCTGGGAAGAACCTTTGCATGAAACTTTGTTGGAGATCATCCCTGTCTTGGATTTCTCCAGGTTTTAAGGTATACAACCACTCCTTCACTGCTCCCTCAAGTGAAAAAGGGAATGATTTCCACTTCACTTTCTCCTCCGCTACTCCTCTTGGTTTGAAGCTTTTAACACACATGGATAAATTCTTGAATGTATCGATTGGGATCCTCACCTACAAGTCCATGAAATTTTGGTAGAACGTGAATCATGTTTACTCATAACTCAAAATCATTTGGTTGTTTAGGCATGTTTAACTGATTCTGCTGGTTAGCAAATTGTGGGGCACAGAGGTCCCTCAAAGTTTGTCGTGGGTTTTGTGCCATTATTGGTGGTTCTAATTGTAAAATTGAATCTTCTAAACTTATTTCTTAAAAATTTATTTCAATATTTAGATTACTAATCCTAGAAAACAATTTTCTTTCTATCTCAGGGTTGACATCAAGTAGTTCCTCATTAGAGGTCATGGTCATACAGATTTACACTCGTTCCCCAGCAGCGGCACCAGTTTTGACACATGCTTGTCGTGAGGTGTGGAAAAAACAATTAAATACCCCTAAGGGTATAGTATGAATGGTAACCAGAATTTCGTTCTCCAAGGATCAGTGTTTTAATCTTGGTGTCACTTAAAAAAACAAGTTTTAATGTTTTAAGAAAGCAAGAGGTTTTCTTAAAAAGGTTTGTGAATTTTATATGAGAGAGAAGTGATTGGATTTAGGTTGGGTTTTCCCATTTGTGATGTCATCATATTTTTTATGAAAATATGAATCCTTTAGTTTTTGAAAAAATAATTAAGTGAATTGAATAACAATTGTTTCTTCGTTTCACCTTTGATTTAATTATTTATCAAAATGTAGAAATCTTAATGGACAAATATTAATTAATTAGGAAATACCAAATCTGGTATTTACTTCCCTAAATAATTAAATTAATCTATCTTAATTCTCCACGTGATTTATCAATCACTAAATCACTCACTTAGTTGATTTTCTTCATAGATTAACCAATCGGTGTAAAAATGAATAGATCAAGCAAGGGTAGAATAAAATTTAAATCAAAGCAATTTAATATTTAAGAATAAATAAAAATACAATTTTATTTAATTTAAATTCAAAAATAAATTAAATTGATAATCATTCAATTAAAAGAAAATAATTCCTTTGAATTAAACTTCAGAAACTCAAACATCACAAAATGGGGTCCCCCTTCCCTTCACCCAATCACAAAATATTCTACCCCTCCATGCAAGGTGGGGTCATCGAATTCAAATAAAAAATAAACATAGAGGAAGTAATTATAAATGAAGAACAAGGAGGAGGAAGTTCTCCTCCTCTTGGATGCTTACTGCTGGCTGGAATGGGATGGGAAGGAATGAATTGAGAGGCAGGAGCTCCTGTCCTTTTATAGGCATATTTATATCCTCTGAACAATTTCATGTCGTTGGACTATTAAATAGACGATTCACGCGTGGACCCCTTCTTAATCGTTGTTCAAAAATGTGTTGTCTATTCACTGTCAACATTTCAGAGCATTTGGACATCGGATTAGGAAGTTATGAATTTTTCATTGAAGGCTTCTGTTTCTGGACGAAGCTTCCAGGAAGGTTCCTTTAAGAATATGTCATTCCATACCCACCTTAATGGATTAAAAACTCCATGTAATTTACTGTGTGAACGTCTCTTTGATTATTCTGTCCTCCCAAAGTGGAATCAACGGATTTGAAGATGTTTAGGCCGAGTTGTGGTTCCTTTACAGTGGTGTTGTCCACGTTGTCTGCACGGAAAAATGTCAAATTTCAATTAATTTTTAGGACCCTTAGATGGATGAATAAGCTCTGGTCCAGAAGACAAAAATTAAGGAAATAAAATAGCTATTCTAGAAAAAATTTAATCAGAAAATTTGGAATTGTAATTTTTAGGAAATGACCAAAATAACCTTGACGTAAAAATCTGTCAAAAATCCAGAATTAGTCATTTTTCACAATTTTGCTCCTTTTCATTCTAAAACTAAAATTACCCATTATTTTTATAAAACAATAAAATACATGGGTTTTATCATTGAAAACAGTAAAAAATACTCATTATTTGATCAAAAATATTCATGTAAATTTGCTCTGTCAAATACCCCCACACATAAACCATGCTTTTCCTCAAGTATAAAATCTCAACATGGAAATCAGAGGACACCAATGTTACCAATATTCAAATTTCAATACAATAAAATCAAACAATTTTCAATATAAAATCAAACTTTCAAAAATCTGCATAAAATATCAATTTATGTTCTCATTTTTCAAAGAAACCAATAATTCACATATTTTACTTTTCCCATTTGAAAATTGATGGAACTTATCCTTTCATTCATTCAAGCTCCTTGATTCATCATTATTAAACATGCCATGGCATGATTTACCTCACTTTTTTTCTCTCATCACTCATGATACAATTCAAGTAGAGTTATTCTCATATCATGGGAATCTGATTCTTATCCATAGGCTTGTAAATGAACTACTTTCTCCACTTTGTAAAGACAAAAGACACATAAAATCATGAGGACTTGCAATAAAGGTTCAAATGACTCTGAGGCTTAAGGTTGGTAGGATTTGATGCTTTAAAAATTAAGGCTCAAGGAGGAGGATAATCTCTGAATTAAAATGCATGATATTAAATTTTAAAGTGTAATGAAATTCTCCCCTTCAAAAATAGCAACACCCACTTCCCAAAACTCAAAGAAAAGGTAATGATCATGTAAGCATAATGGATGATTTGTGCACCCTCTTGATTTTTTTATTTATTACTCTTTTTTTCATTTTTCGAAAGTTATGATTAGATCAAACCTCACATCCATGACCTAACCACATAAAATTATAAGATCATCGGTCTGGAAAATGGTGATTTTTGGTTCTCTAAAATCAAAACCCATTTTTCTATTTTTTTTCTTTTTGTCATTATTTTCATTTTTTTTAATTCAAGAGGGGAAAAAAATAGAGTATAATGAATGATTTCACAACCTTTTACAATTCCCACAATAACACCCCCACACTTCTTCCTCATAATGAGTATCATCCTGTCCACCATGATTACCTTTACCCCCACACTTCAACTTTAAAATATCATGCAAATACCAAGAGTAGGGTAGGAATGGATAAAGATGGCTTAAAACATGGATCATCCCTATAAAGTTCATTCATGGTCTCTATGGTCTAAACGAAGGATTGATGTAAAGGTGGTATTTTAAGGAAATTTATCTTTTCAAAGGATGTCTCAATCATTTTAAATGTGTTTTTGTACAGTCATAGCTTTGACAAGTTTCAATACAAGTTCTGGTCGGTTACATGTCCCAAGATCACTCAAGAAATATGCTCAAGAATAAATAGGAAGTACTTGGTCTAGAAATCCTCTTAGAAATGAGAAATATAACATTGGAAAATCACTCATGGCATGAATAATAATAACAAATAAATTCACATAAACTTCATAAATTCAAATCATTAAAGATGGAAAGGAAATTTCATTTACATGAATTAATTAATTCCTTCGAATCATGAGTCATCATTTCAATATCCATGCTTCATATTTAAAAATTCAATTCTTCATTTCAACCATTAAATCATATCAACATTGGAATCTAAAACATAGAATTACTGGGTTCCTAAGAAAATCATTATCCTAGATAAGTTGAGTAAAATATGAATTCAAGTATGGGCATGCAATTTCAACTTTAAAGCTCAAAACATGATTTTGATGAAAAAACTGAAGGAAGTTTAAATGATAATCAAGAAAAGTGAAATCCCTTTTGACATAAAGATTTTGTTCCTCTTCCTCTTGTTCTTGGGTCTACCTTGTGGTTTCCTTCCATGATGGTTCTTGAAAAATTAAAACCACTCATACTAGTGTATGAACCATTACATTATAGCTCAATTGGGTGATGTAAGAGGTAATTGACTACTAAATCCTATGAAAACAGTGAAACTTGAGTTTCCTCTCGAAAGTGCCTTTGTTTAATGTTGTTGGCTCCACCTTACCTCATGAAAAGAAATCAGTATATGGGTTGGATAACATTGACCTCTTCCACCGGTTCTTGAAGTAAACTTCCAAATAACTTCTTTAGCCTTTTCCTTTTTATTGTGAATGGGTTTCCTCCTTTCTTCTCAACCTGAATGGTACCAAAAGGATATACATTAGTTATAAGAAATGGACTTTCCCACCTAGAACGAATCTTACCTGGATCATTGATGGAGTTGTTTCCTTCTTCATGGGAAATCGCAAAGATGGAATGGTTGCTTTTCGGGCTTCTTTTTGAGTCAAGGACATTGAATTTGACCTTTCTATCTCCTAGCTCCATGGTTAGAGTTCCTTCATATACATTGTTGATTATTTTTTCCATTTTCATGAATGGTCTTCCCAAAATTATGGGTGAATGTCTTGGTGTATTTTCCTCCTCCATGGTGAGTATGTAAAAGTCTGCTGGAAAAATGAGTTCTCTAACTCTTACTAGCATGTCTTCCACAACTCTGGCTGGATAGACAGTGGATCCATTTGTGAGTTGGATAACCACTCTTGTGGGATTCAACTCACCTATTTCCAAAGAATAGAAAATATAATTAGACATTATATTTATGGATGAACCCATGTCACACAAAGCATCAGAAAATTATAAAGAACCCATTGTACAGGGAATAGAGAATGTCCCTGGATCTTGACATTTTTTGGGTAAAGGTGGGGTGGAAATGGCTGAGACACTCCTTCCAAAACTGATTTTTTCATCCTCGTCATGCTTATTTTTTTTTGTGGATATTTCCTTTATAAAATTTTCATATTTGGGTGTTTGGAGGATTGCCTCCAATAAGGGAATGTCGATTTCCACTTTTCGGAAGGTTTCATGGATTTCCCTTTGAATTTGTTCTTCTTCAGCCTTAGATGATCGAGTTAGTGTGGAAGGGAATGGTACCGTGTTTCCTCCTTTCTCTCTTTATTGCCTTTGAATTTTTGTTTCTTCCTTTTTCTTGGGGTGGTTGAGTTTTTCTTCAGGTTTTTGTTTGGAATCATCAAACTTACATGGCTCAGGTGGTAGAAGCTCCTTACCACTTCGAGTCGTAATTGTACTAATATTCTCATTTGTATTTGGGATAGTTTGGGCAGGGAATTTTTCTTGATTCCTAGTTAAAATATCCATAAGGTTATCAAACTTGTTGTCCAAATTTTTCACAGTCTTCTTCAGCTCTTCAATCTCTGTTTCTTGGTGGAACTTCTCATAACTTGTTGGAGGCTGTTCAAAATTCCTTTGTTGGAATGGTGGTGGTTTAAATGATTGTTGTGGTTGGAAGGGCTACTTGTACGGTGTATGGTTTTGAAATTGCTGTTGAAATGGTGGCATGGCCTGGTTTTGTTGACCTCCATATCCTTTTTGGGTTTGACCTTCTCTCCATTGTTGATTTTGTGGTAATTGCCTTTGCTGGAATGTAGTTGCACAACTTTTTGTATCCTGTATCTCAGCACATTGATCAGTGTAATGATTTGGTGATGAACATAACCCACATACCTGAGGTGGATATGGATTCTCATTCATCTTCTTGATGGCCATTTTCCTCACAAGGCTTGTTAGTTCTTGAATTTGTGTTGTAAGAAGAGGATATGGGTTAGAAGTTCTTACCTCATGCATCCCTCTTGTACCAGTGCTTCTTGTCCTGAATTTTTGTGAATTCTGGGAAATCTTCTCAATCAGGCTTCGGCCTTCTCCGAGTAATTTTTCAGTCAATGCTCTTCCAGAGGATGCATCCAAAAGGTTCCTATTGCTGTCTAGGAGTTCTTGGTAGAAAAAGACAAGGAAGTGGTGCTCCTCTATTGCTTGGTGTGGGAAACTCGCACTAAGCTTCTTGAATCGTTCCTAATACTCATAAAGAGTCTCACCGGTAGTTTGTCGAATGGCATATATCTCCTTCCTGATTTCGGTACTCTGGGAGGCTGGGAAGAACCTTTGCATGAAACTTTGTTAGAGATCATCCTAGTCTTGGATTTCTCCAGGTTGTATGGTATACAACCACTCCTTCGCTGCTCCCTCAAGTGAAAAAGGGAATGCTTTCCACTTCACTTGATCCTCCACTACTCCTCTTGGTTTGAAGCTTGAACACACATGGATAAATTCTTGAATGTGTCGATTGGGATCCTCACCTGCAAGGCCATGAAATTTAGGTAGCACGGGAATCATGTTTACTCTTAACTCAAAATCATTTGGTTTTTCCGGCATGTTTAACCGATTCTACTGGTTAGCAAATTGTGGGGCATAGAGGTCCCTCAAAGTTTGTCGTGGATTTTGTGCCATTATTGGTGGTTCTAATTGGAAAATTGAATCTTCTAAACTTATTTATTCAAAATTGATTTCAATATTTAGATTTATAATCCTATAAAACAATGTTCTTTCTATCTCAGGGTCGAAATCAAGTAGTTCCTCGTTAGAGGTCCTGGTCATACAGATTTACACTTTCTCCCCTGCAGCGGTACCAGTTTTGACACACGCTTGTCGTGAGGTGTGGAAAAAACAATTAAATCCCCCTAGGGGTGTAGTATGAATGGTAACCAGAATGTCGTTCTCCAAGGAGCAGTGTTTTAATCTTGGTGTCACTTAAAAAAACAAGTTTTAATGTTTTAAGAAAGCAAGAGGTTTTCTTAAAAAGGTTTGTGAATTTAATATGAGAGAGAATTGATTGGATTTAGGTTGGGTTTTCCCATTTGTGATATCATCATAGTTTTTAAGAAAATATGAATCCTTTAGTTTTTGAAAAAATAATTAATTGAATTGAACAACAATTGTTTCTTCTTTTCACCTTCGATTTAATTATTTATCAAAGTGTATAAATCTTAATGGATTAATATTAATTACTTAGGAAATACCAAATCTGGTATTTACTTCCCTAAATAATTAAATTAATCTATCTTAATTTCTCCACGTGATTTAGCAATCACCAAATCACTCCCTTAGTTGATTTTCTTCATAGATTAACCAATCGGTGTAAAAATGAATAGATCAAGCAAGGGTAGAATAATATTTAAATCAAAGAAATTTAATATTTAAGAATAAATAAAAATACAATAGTATTTAATTTAAATTCAAAAATAAATTAAATTGATAATCATTCAATTAAAATAAAATAATTCCTTTGAATTAAACTTCAGAAACACAAACATCACAAAATGGGGTCCCCCTTCCCTTCACCCAATCACAAAATTTTCTACCCCTCCATGCAAGGTGGGGTCATCAAATTCAAATAAAAAATAAACATGGAGGAAGTAATTATAAATGAAGAATAAGGAGGAGTAAGTTCTCATCCTCTTGGATGCTTGCCACTGGCTGGAATGGGATGGGAATGAATGAATTGAGAGGCAGGAGCTCCTCTCCTTTTATAGGCAGATTTCTGTCCTCTGAACTATTTTGCGTTGTTGGACCATTAAATTCCCAATTCACACGTAGACCCCTTCTTCAATGTTGTTCATTAATGTGTTGGCCTTTCAGTCTCAAAATTTCAGAGCATTTGGACATCGGGTGGAGAAGTTATGAATTTTTCATTGAAGGATTCTGTTTCTGGACGAAGCTTCCAGGAAGGTTTCTTTAAGAATATGTCGTTCCATATCTGCCTTAATGGATTCCAAACTCCGTGTAATTTATTTTTTGAACGCCTATTTGAGTCCTCTATCCTTCACAAGTAGAATCAATGTATTTTAAGATGTTTAGTCCGAGTTGTGGTTTTGTTACAGTGGTGTCGTCCACACTGTACGCCCGGAAAAATGTCAAAATTCAATGAATTTTTAGGACCCCTAGATGGACGAATCAGATCCTGGTCCAGAAGATAAAAATGAAGGAAATAAAATAGTTATTTTAAAAAAAATTGAATAAAAAAATTTGGAATTTTATTTTTCTGTAAATGATAAAAATACCCTTGACGTAAAAATCTGTCAAAAATCCAGAATTTGTCATTTTTCACAATTTTGCTCCTTTTCATTCTAAAACTCAAATTACCCATTATTTTTATAAAACATTGAAATACATGGGTTTTATCATTTAAAAATAGTAAAAAATATTCATTATTTGATCAAAAATATTTACGTAAATTTGCTCTGTCACATCTGCAGCTGGCAGCAGACAGATGACGCAGAGGTCTAAGAGAACCATACCTAAATGAGGATAACTATAGGATACAGGGTCGGTGGTGCGGGTTCCTCAAGGCAGAGCAGGACAGGAAAGGATCATGCAGTGTTACTCGTGCGGTGGGTAGGGTCACATGGCTCACGACTGCCCGACCCGCCGTATCGACGACTAGAAGACGGTCAAGGGACCTCCGAGGCGGAGATAGAGGTTTGATCGAGGAGGTCCATAGGTAGGAGGCAGACGTGGCAGAGAAGCAGGCCATGCAGCAGGCGGTGGGTGATGTTTCAAGGTTCTACCGCCGCCACCACTAGGTGGTCCACCCAGACTACAGGGAGAAGGTGGACAAGGGCGAGCTCAGCTCCAGGTAGCTAAGGCTTATAACTGCGATGCTCTAGATATGATATGAGGTACGATCTATGTCTACTCCACCTTAGTTATAGTACTTATAGACACAAGTTCCAGTCACTAATTTACTTCCATGACCGTCATTCAGAGCTTGAAGATTTTGATGGAGTCGTTGGCTCAATCCTTATGGCTAGAGACTCCTACGGGAGCAGATTCAACGATCACCCACTTGTGCCGACAGTGTGAGCTTACTCTAGGAGGCGAGTGCTTTGGCTGGGATCTCCTAGTTGCATCAAGCCCTTATTACATCATCTTGGGTATGGACTGGTTATCTACATTCAATTCTTAGATTGACTATATTAGGCACAAAGTGTGGTGTGTCCGCATGGATGGGACCAGATTTTCCTTTACCGGAGAGAAGGGAACCTTTGCAGCACAGAATGGACTTACCTAGAGGAGGGTGTAGCTAATCACACATCATATGGCTAGCCTTACCCATGGAGCGGTTGATGTAGAGAGTCTGAGCTACTCTGTAGTGGTGGACCAGTACACTAATGTTTCCCCAGACGATGTTTTGGGTCTACCTCCTTGCAGAGAGGTAGACTTTTATATCGACTTGTATCCCGGTACGACATTGATATCAAAAACAGTATATCAGATGGCTCCCATGGACCTTTGAGAGATATGGGTATAGTTGGAGGACTTGCAGAGCAAGGGGTTCATTAGGCCTAATGTTTCTCCGGAGGCAGCCCCGATTTTGTTCACCAAGAAGGCGGATGAGAATTTGAGACTATGTGTAGACTATCGGCACCTAAACCAGGTGTCCGTGAAGAACAAGTACCCACTCCTGAGGATTGACGGTCTCTTTGATTATCTAAAGGAAGCACGATGGTTTTCAAAGATAGACCTCAGATCAGGCTATCACCAGCTCAGAGTACGAGACGAGGATGTGTAGAAGACGGCCTTCAGATGTTGTTATGGCCATTATGAGTTCATGGTTTTGCCTTTTGGCATGACTAACACCCCAGCAGTGTTCATGGGACTCATAAATAGGATCTTCCATCCATACCTCGATCTATTTGTGATAGTATTCATCGATGACATCCTGATATACTTAGAGACAGAGGAGGACCGTGCCTATCATCTGCAGATAGTTCTTGACACACTCTGAGAGAACCATATTTATGGTAAGCTCTCGAAACACCAGTTCTGGATCTGAGAGGTTCATTTTCTGGGACATGTCATCTTGGAGGCTGGATTTGCGGTGGATCCAGCAAAGATCGAGATTGTTCTTTCTTGGGACCCACCCAGGATTGTGACGAAAGTTTGGAGTTTTCTGGGTTTGTCCAGTTACTACCGGAGGTTTGTGCCTGACATTTCTATAGTTGCAGCACCCTTATCAGCATTAAAGAAGAAGGGGAAACCCTTTAAGTGGTAGAATAGATTCCAGCAGAGTTTCCAGGAGCAGAGGCAGAGACTGATGAGTGCCCCTTTCTTGAGGATACCGAAGGAAGGTGTTGGGTATATAGTCTACTGCAACGCATCAGGGGCCAGGCTTGGATGTGTCCTGATGCAAGAGCGAGTAGTGATCATGTATGGTTCTCGACAGCTAAGACAGCATGAGAAAAACTATGCTACCCATGACCTGGAGTTAGCAGCAGTGGTCTTCACCTTGAAGATGTGGCGACATTACTTTATGGGTGAACATTTTATAGTCTACTCTGATCACAAGAGTCTCAGGTATATCTTCTCTCAAAAGGACCTAAACCTGAGACAGCGGTGTTGGCTTGAGTTCCTCCAAGACTATGACTTTGAGATATTCTATACTTCTGGGAAGGGGAATTTAGTAGTATATGCACTCAGCATGAGGTCTAGTATACGATTGCTGATTGAAGAAAAAAAAGTAATTAGCTACTTTGCATATATCCTACGTGGATCGAGATGAAGCAGCTTATCTTCAGTCTCTGATAGTCACTCCCCCACTCCTTCAGTGAGTCAGGGAGGTACAGCTTGGGGACACCGACTGCGAGACTTGATCTGCTCAGATATCCATAGGATAGGTACCTGATGGATTTTCTGAAGGTGGGGAGCATGTCATCTTCTTTAGAGGACGTACTTTAGAACCAGTGGAACTTCAGGAGGAAGTGTTGAGGGGGTTCCATACATCCCCTCTAGCGGTACATCCAGGAGTGGTGAAGATGTACCAGGACCTCTGGCATCAGCACCGATGGTCAGGAATGAAGAAGGAAGTGGAAGAGTTTGTCTCTCAGTGCCTCACTTGTCAGCAAGTGAAGGCAGAGCATTAGGTTCCAGCAGGCTTAGTTCATCCATTAGAGGTTCCAGAGTAGAATTGGGATGGAATTTCCATGGAATTCGTGATAGGACTTCCATGCACATCCAAGATTCATGATCCTATACGGTTGATCATTGACTGACTCACCAAGTCACCCCTCTTACTACCTATTAGAGAGTAGGGATCAGTAGAGGTAATTGGACGCCTCTACATATAGGAGATTGTACGGATTCATGGAGTTCCATCTAGAATTTTCTCTGATCATGATTCATGATTTACTTCCTTTATATGGAAGGGGTTGAAGGAAGCATTCGGGACATAGCTTTGGTTGAGCATCGCCTTCCATCCTTAAACGGATGGCCAGACAGAGCGGACCATCCATACCCTCGAGGACATGATACATGCTTGCGTCCTTGATTTTGGCCGCAGTTGAGAGGATCACTTGCCTTTTGTGGAGTTCGTGTAAAACAACAACTATCACTCCACTATCGGTATGGCTCCATTCAAGGCATTGTATGGGCGACCTTACAGATCACCATTGTGATGGACTGACCCAGGGGAGTCAGCATTCGTGGGACCAGAGGTAGTACGAGCTACCACGGAGAAGGTGCAGATCATCCAGGAGCGGATGAAGATTATAAAGAGCAGGAGAATTCCTATACTGACAGGAGGTGGAGACCACTTGAGTTCAAGGATGGTGACCATGTCTTTCTATGGGTTTCACATCAATGAGGTTTATGGAGATTTGGCTGGGGTGGTAAGTTATCTTCGAGGTTCATCGGACCCTTTCAGGTCCTCAGTAGTGTTGGCGAGGTGCCTTACCTCTTAGCACTTCTACCTTAGTTGCACCGGGTGCACTATGTCTTCCACGTATCCCAGTTGGGGAGATACATGCACGACCCTTCACACATCATTGACTGGGGTGAGCTGGACATCGACGATGGGGTGACATTTTTAGAGGTTCTAGTAGAGATTGAGGATCGATAGGAGCGGGTCCTTCATGGGTGGTCAATACCTCTCGTGTGTGTTCTTTGGTAGCATGGTAACCTCCAGGAGAAAACATGGGAGTGGGAGGCTCGGATTCGTGCTCAGTACCCCCACTCGTTTCCCTAATTTGTGTTGTGGATTTTGGGGACGTAAAGCCCTGAGGTGGGGAGTATGTAAAGACCTGGATTTTTTCCATATAATTTTTTTTAATTATATGGAATATTACAAGTTCTCAAAAATTGACAGCACATGATTCTAAGAACCGGAGTTCCTGGAGTGAATTTTTGAACTTTATTTTTTGGTACATTTGGTAAACGTGAGATTGGGTTTTTGTAACTTTGAAACCGGTGCTCGGAATTGAAATTCAAGGGCATCGTTGAACTCACAGTGCTGATATTTGCTTAAGGAGACCTTCACCTCGACCGCATTAGGTCGAGGGTAGAAGTTGGTTTTTCATCTTTTTGTGTGAGAATAAAAAAAACAACTTTTATTTTATTTTTTTTGAAACCTCCTTTTTGAATTCTGGTGGTGGGGATCACCCAAACCCTTCTTTAATGTGGGGAAAACCCTTGGGATCCTTCTAATTTATTGTACCAATTTATTGTGCCAATTTATTGTACCAATTTATTGTGAAAATTTATTGTTCCAATTTAATTTTCCAAATTTGATGTGCCAATATTAATCCTTAACACATTAAATTGGCACCACACCTCTCACGATAAGATCTTTGGAAAAAGAGGAGAGATTTGGAGACTTGGAAAGAACATTCTTCAACGAAGAACCACCCCAACAAAGAACGAGGAAATGACACTGATCCCAGATCAAAAGTGTCTTGTGGAAGCGACAAATGCCAACGTCACCATCTCATCGACTTCATCTTCTTCCTCGCGACATCTCTTACAGGTGAATGAGGTAGGGGTTTTATTTATGTTTGATTTTACTTTATTTATTCTTCATATTCTAAATTCACGATGATGATGGACAAATGAACATGTCAATCATCTCACACATAAACTTTGTTCCTATTTCTTTTATTCTTCATGCGTTCTTCGTGCGTTCTTCAACGCCCAATATTTATTAACGCTAGAAACACAGATTTTTTCTAAGCGTGATATATGGACATGGATCCATCGACACAAGGATAGATATTATGTGATCGTTTAATATTTAGAGCATGGAATGAAGACGCAATGGCTCTCGGAAGAAGGCGGCGGCCGGCACCCAGCCGACCGCGAGAAAGGAAGGGCGGTGCACG
The DNA here is from genome assembly GCA_963277665.1 of Viscum album. NCBI lineage: Eukaryota > Viridiplantae > Streptophyta > Magnoliopsida > Santalales > Viscaceae > Viscum > Viscum album. The sequence continues at coordinate 1,434,152,922 of OY728132.1, read as the reverse complement.
TCCGTGCCGCTGGTTGATGAGGTGGCTACGGACCGTCGGCCACAACAGGGTAGGGAGGTGACCGAAAACCATCTGGTCATATGGTAGAGTGTCAACGTGCATCCACACCACCGGTGTAGTAGGGGGTCGCGGCCGCTTGGTCGTGGCGGAGGCCGAAGGGCGGGCGGCCTTTCGGCTGGCCGTGGTGGAGCAGCGGTGCGCGACCAAGCCGCTGGGAGGAAGACCATCCGGCCTTTCAGTCGACTATTCCAGACCAAGTGGGACCCCTCCAGCAGGTCCCGTGTGCCACCTAGCCAAACAGTCCAATGGACCATTTGGAAAAACTATAAGGGGGGCGCTCCCCCTTCGGCACTAGCTCGGGCAGACCGCGAGCCCAGCGGGCCATGTCACAGTGGGTCGTGCCACCGGACTGTGCCATCGGGTCGCGCCACCGAGTTGGGCTGGACCACCCCTTCACAGGATGGGATGGACTATGGCCTAGCAGACGAGGCCGGCCAAGGCCCAAGCCATCCAAGCTAGACCCAGACCGGGTCGGGCGACCTGAACTAGGTCGGGTCAGCCTAGGCCGGGTCGGACCAGACTCAGGCCCATCTGGACCCAGTTTTTCCTTTTTGGCCATAACTTGTGATTCGAGCGTCCATTTGATGAACTGTCAGAGGAACCAAAATATTTGGATTGAGATGGTCCTTTTGTTTTACTGCAATTAAGTTATTTATATGGTTGGAGTATGATCGGGTTGGATCAGACCCTGAATCCAATCGGGCCCTCGGAGTGGAAATGCTAATAACTTACAGACCGGGCATCTGATTGACACACTGTCTATTACGTTGGGTCCCTTTTGATGTGATGGACCTTTAGGATATTTTTTATGGAACTTTTGGGTGGTTTAGGTATGAACTATGGTTTGGGGAGTGGTTCTCCCAAGCACGATATGTACGGAACCCTACGACTGGCTGAGACTTGACGACTGATGACCGTTTCGACTCGAAGTGACTCAACAGGCCCAGTGGGGAGAACCTCTATGTGACATGGCAGACCCATGGTGGGTAGAACCTCTGTGTGATGCAGCAGACCCATGGTACTTGACAGGAGGAGTACCTCAGCAGGCCATGAGGGGGAGCACCTCTGTGTGACACGGTAGACCCACGGTGGGAAACGCCTCTGTGTGACGCGGCAGAAGCACAGTACTCGACAGGAGGAGTACCTTAGTAGTCCAAGGTTACTGAGAAGTGTATCTATGTGACACAGAAGGCCCACTGTACTCTATATAGATGGATTTCTCTAGCAGTCGAGGTGTTCGACGTTTTGACTAGGAATGTTACATGTTACTATCCCTAGAGAATCCCGTGGCTGGATATCAGCTTCCATAGCGATCATGTGTGGATCAGCTTTATAATCTTTTTTCTTAGAGTTTTATACTTGGTGTGATCTAAGTATTTAACTTTGTGGTATTCTTTCCTTCATGGAACAGTTGATCTTTTGTCTTTTGAGTTGGGCCTTGTGTTTCCTCATGATTGAGATGTGTATACTCAACAACTTAGGTATATTTATGGTTATACACCTAAGTAGGGTTAATAGTTGTTTTCATGCTTTTTGGTTTATCCTTTGTGGATTTTTTGAGACCTTCTAGGTTCTTGGCATCCCTATTGAGTATTGTTATACTCACCCCTGCATGGGCTATGACCGCACCTTGTTGTGTTTGGTACAGAAGATGGACAACCCTAACTGAAGATGAGGGTACCAAAACTAGAGGTAGCTTGGAGGTGGACATTAGATGAGGCATACCGCAGCGACGACTATTCTAGAGTTGTACCTACCCTTTAGGTAGAATCCTTGGCGGGTGTTCATAGGAGCTGTATTCAATTATACTTGTACATTTTGGTTTACTTGTACTTTTCTGTTTTATTTGTACTTTTCAGTTGGGCTTGTATTCTGGACCCTTTGCATTCTGTACACACCCTATTTACTTTATAGTTTACTTTGTGCTTAGTTGTTTAAGTTTACAGGTTAAAAAGGCAATGCCTTCCCGGTTTTAGGGAATACGCCTTTCGGTGCTAGTCGCCAGCCCCTGGCCTATGGAAGGTGGGCTTGGGGTAGTCACAACATGGGCCCCAGGGGATGGGTCGTGACATTTTGTGCCTTTATTCGATTGTCTTTGGATTGTATATACTTATTTTGATTGAATACCCATGTTGGGGTATTATGTATTATGGATTTTGACCCTGTTTAATACCTATTATGGGATGGTTGATTGATTAAGGGTTTTTTGCCTATGCATAAGATTGTATAACCTTGTTTATGGGACACCCCATAGGTGTGTTCCCTTATTTGACTATTATTGGCCATTTGGACTAGGTTTCCTATGAGTCATACCATATTTTACATGCCTTGAGTTGTTTAGGATGGAGTTGTTTGGTTATATATGATTCTTGTTTTATGTGTGGATTAAAGTTGATCCATGTAATAGTTTAAATTTCATCTAGAGCCTTTAATGAATATTGTATGTGTGTCGATATTCCTTGGACCGTGAGAGCCTTGGACCAAAAAAACTGTGAGGGTTTCCATGTTTATTTACACAGGAATGTGAGAACCTTGGTGTAGACTTTGACTTTGGGGTATTGATTGTGAGATCTACCCAGGAGGTCTTTTATGATTATTTATACTATGTTGGCCCAGGGGGTATTGAAAGTGATAGATACCTGGGGGTTTTTTATATATTATTGATGCCATTTGGACCCAAGGTTATTGATCGTGAGAGCTAACTAGGTGGTAATTTGTTTTTGATTTGTGTGATGTTAAACCAAAGGGGTTAGATCGTGAGATATTTTCCATAGGGTTATTGTGAATAATTGAATTATTGTGATGAATCTGCCAATCCAAATCACAAGCTTTGACTTGATGTTACTTTTTTGTTTTTATGGTCTTCTGAGAGGTTTATTTTTACTATTAAATAGGGGGATATAGAGCTTAGTCTAGATCCTAAGGTAATATTATTCGATGGTTTGAATAATTAATAAATTTAAATTATATAATTGGAAATTTTAGGATTGTTTACTTTTGAGTACGCTCTAATTTATTGCTTAATTTTTTATATTATCTATTATATATATTCACTGATAGTTAGGCACATATATTTTGGTGGTTTCCTACTAGGATTCATCTCACACCTTATTTGGGTCATTCTTTTGGACCCAAACAGATTATATGGTTGCAGGTGTAGATAAGGGAAAGCACCCTTCTCCATCGAGTACTTGATTATTATTGGAGCTGAAGAGAATGGGACCAATATGAGGCTTGCAATGTTGTTGGAGTTTAATGTTTTTTGTACTTTGGTTTCAGTACTATATATATATCACTTTGAATTGTTTGGATACTTCTCTAGATACTTGTGATATGCATCATTATTTATATCCATGTTGTAGTTGTTTATATTATCAGTCTGTCACTATTTATTTTATTTCCTGGTATTACTACTTCCACTTTTGATTATTATTGTTTATTCCAATGTGTATACTTTTCCAATGAGTTCATAGTGTCCCCAATATCATAACTTGGTCCTCACTACTAGTCAGCACCCTTTTCCATTTGGGAAAATGTGCTTGATGTTATGTGACCAACCAGGTTCGAGGCAACTTTGGGCAGCACCAGGAACCAGGACATTAAAATTAGTATCAAATGGGTTTTATTTCTACTTTTTACTTACTATTTAGAGCCTATATATAGGTATCAGAAGGAATATGTAGTTGGTAATAATCTTTTTCTGGGAGTAGCTAACCGGTGTATAGGGAAAATTCAATTTACCTCAAATATTGCAATTTTTCGGGTTTTGCAATTGTTACAGTTGATTTGATTTCACCATTGATTGATACACATGTTTTGTGCTATTATGATTTATAACATTGTGGTTCTTTTTTTTTTGCATCCCAATGAGATGAGGTTATTCTATCTCATGTATTATATAGGCACTTCATAGTGATCACATTTCATGTATTCTTTGTCATGCCATTTAGGATGCATTTCTGAATGCATGTTGTTGTGGTAGATATTGTGCTATATATTCATGTTGTTGTGATAGATTCCTTGATAGAATACCAACTATTTTGAAAGGGTATTGGATATGTAAGGTTTCATTTTGATGGATTCTAAAATTTGGTCCCTTAGGTGTTATGGGCCCTCTTGGATTGGAATTTGGTAGATCATGTTTGGAATTTAATTGAATTTTGTCAAGTTATGGGATGAATAAAGATTCCAAACATTGATTCGCAGGAGTATGGGATCTCACATGTCAAAAATTGACATGGATTGGACCAAAGTTTAAGTTTTTAAGGGTTACGGAAAAGTTTCAGAGGCCTACTGTCCGGAAACCTAGACAACATGGCGTGTGGTGTTATGAACACATGCCATGTGTCCTTCTATTAAGGAAGAAACAACATTTCTTAACTACATGTCGTGTACTGTATGTACACGTCGTGTAGTGAGAGAACATGTGACTGACTGTGTGAGCAGAGACATGGTGTTGGGAAACTTTTGGTAGAACATGCCATGTCTATATTGTACATGTCGTGTTGTAAGAACTGTGTATCTGGTCATGTGACTAACGACATAGATGGATGAAACATCGGTGGTACACATCGTGTCCCATCCTTGCATGTTGTGTAGATTTGACCGTGTTTCGGACCATGTGACTAACAATATTGGTGTTTATAACTTAACAAGTACATGTCGTGTCTAGGGTGAACATGCCGTGTAGTGTTACCCAGGAGAGAACTGTGTAGTTCTAGCCGTGTAGAGGAACTTGGTCAGGAGGGAAGATTCAAGTACACACCATGTCTCGGGAGGAACATGTCGTGTGTATGGGTGTTACATGACTAATTTTGGAAGAGGTTCATGACATGTTAAAAACATAAGGGAACACTCCATGTAGGGGTTATACACGCCATGTAACCCTATTTTGTAAAACTTGAATGTTTCTTCTCCTGTTCCTTTCTTACGCTTCGGAGTTTTTAGTCCTTGATAATCTTGAACTGAGGTGTGCGCTTGACCTTACACATTCATGCCACTGAGACGTCCTCTATTTGTACACCATATATAGATCAATGATCAAAAACCATAAATGGTAGATTAGGGACTACCATTAGATCCTCCCATTGTGTCTGTCTTGGCACTAGATTTTATACTAGACACAGGTGTCGATGTACAGTTTCATGAAGGCTTTTTGATGATATTATAGAATTTTTAGGGAGCACCACATCCTACCCCATCTATAGAAGAGATGGTGTGGGTGTTCCATCAATATCATCCTCCCAATTCTTCTAGATATGGAGGACCACAGTCTTCATAGTCATGGTTGGAGGCCATGCCTTCCATCTTTGAGCATCAGGAGATACCTCCAGAGAGGAGGTTGAATCTCGAGACATGCATGCTATGTGATTACACTAAGAGATTGTGGGATGTTATCACATAGTTGGGACATCATTGGTATATTTATTGGGAAGTGTTTTAAAGGATATTCTATGATTACTTCTACCCCGAGAAATTGATTGCTGATCGAGCTAGAGATTTCATGCATTTGGATCAGGGCACTCTTTCAGTGATGGATTACTCTTCTCATTTCACAGAGCTTCAGTGCTTCGCACCTGCTTTGGTATGTGATGAGTTATCACTTTCTAGGTGGTTTAAGGATGGTCTTAGGTATGACATCTGATCGTAGGTGAATATATTTAGGTTGACTTTGGTGACGGATATAGTGAACCTGCCGCTGATTACTAAGTGTAATCCGAGGGAGTTGGGAGCTATGAGCCAAGGCGGTTTAGTATCTAGGGCTGGTACTCCTTCGATTGATAGCAAGAAGAACTGTTTGGATCGTTTTGTGGTGATTTCAGTAGCAGGGATGTATCTACAGGTAGCTAAGTGAGGTGATAATAGTGTTGGAAGAGTGGGAACACGAGACCTTAGTGCCTGAGAGAACCAGTTGAGTGCCGATCTTGCATAAAGATGGGTCATCTTCAGTTTTTTTTCTGGTTTTTCTCACCAATACCTAGTGAGAGGGGATTAGTTATGAATCCACATTCAGTAGAAGGACCACAAGTTTATCCTCAGTTAGGGAACTGGAGTTCATCAGTCCATTCAGGCCTAGGAGGTGGTCGTGGGTGTGATAGTCGGGCTATAGGTTTTCAGCGACAGTAGGGTAGATCATATCAGGGTAGTTAGCATGAGTCATAGGGTTGTGTTATAGGTCATAATTTTTTAGTAGAGCAGACCCACCTAGAGAAAGATCACGGACCCTCTACGGTTAGAGGTACAATTCTAGTTGCCTTAGTTTTAGCTTCATTACTTTTTGATAGAGTATCTTCCCATAGTTTTATATCTATTTTTGTTGTGGAGATCCTAGGGATATATATCTTTACTTCTGAGGATGTCATGATGATAGAAACTATGTTGGGGATTAGGATAGCTAGTGTACGTCAGTGCAAGGAGTTCCCTATTAAGGTTGTGGGTGTCACTTTTTATAGGACATCAATGTCTTAGAGATGACAGGTTACAATTTCATTCTCAAAATGGAATTTTTAGTCTCTTTCTAGGACTTTGTTGACTACTATTGTCATAGGTTGAGTTTCAAATCACCAGAGGGAGGGTCTTTTACACAAGGGTGAATGGTATGTACAAGAAAGCAGAGTTGGACTCGAGCATCATGGGTTGGGAGGAGTTACAGCCTAGATTGCTAGATTATATCTGGATGTCTAGGGGACTTTACATATGGACTTTCCTTCAGTGGTGGATCATTTTAGAGATGTCTTTATAGAATAATTTTCAGGTTTACCTCTATAGAGAGGGGTAGATTTCTATATTGATCTTGTTACAGGAGTGGCACGAGTGACCATTTCTCCTTATAGTATTGCTACACTATAGTTATAAGAGCTCAACAATAATTTAGAGGAGTTACAGGAAAAGGGTTTCATCCAACCCAATACTTCTCCATGGGGTTCACTTGTCCCTTTTACGAAGAAGGTGAACGGTACCCATAGACTTTGTGTGGATTATCAGAAGTTGAACCAGTTAATAGTCAAGAACCGATATACCTTCCTGAGGATTAATGATCTCTTTGATTAGGTTCAAGGATCATGTGTGTTCTAGAAGATTGACTTGAGATCCAGTTATCATTAGTTTCATGTTAAACTATTAGATATACCTCTTACAGCCTTTCTTAGAAAGTATGGTCTATAAGAATATTTGGTTATGTCGTTCAGTCTCACAAACTCACTCACAGTTTTCATGGAACTGATGAACCGAGTGATCCATCCTTACTTGGATTATTTCGTGGTAGTCTTCATGAATGATATATTGGTGTACGCTCACACTCGAAATGACCATGACACTCATCTTGAGATCATATTAGGTAAACTGAGAGAGCATCATTTATATGCCAAGATCTCAAAATGCCACTTTTAGATGGACCAGATTCACTTCTTGGGTCATGTCATCTCAGATACATGAGTATCATTAGACCTATAGAAAGTGAGAGTAGTAGTTTCCTTGGAGGATTCAAAGAATTTCTTTGAGGTATGAAGTTTTCTAGGGCTGTTTGGTTACTAAAGGTACTTTATACATGACTTTTCATGCTTAGTAGTGCCACTGACGGTCCTGACTAAGAAGGGTGCAAATTACTTATGGATATATTCCTATGATTAATCCTTTCAGGAGTTGAAAGGGAGATTGACTTCATCACTTATCCTGATTTTACCACAACCAGGAAAGAGTTACACCATTTACTGTGATTCATCCGGTATCGGGTTGGGAGTTGTTCTTATGCAGGGGGAAAGAGTCATTGCATATGGGTATCGGCAGTGGAGGTCACATAGGAGGAATTACCTAATACACAATCTCAAGTTAGATGCAGTTGTGCATGCCTTATGTTGTTGAAGACATTATCTTTTGGGAGAGAACTTTGTGGTATTCAATAACCACAAAAGTCTCAAGTATATCTTTACTCAGTTTGAGTGACACTGGTTCCCTAGGGGAGAAATCATGGATGGACCCATTGGAAAGATGGATAAGCTATGCCTTGGGTGATACTCAGTCCCCTATGTGAGATACATGGTATGGACTCAGAGTCATCATGCCATGAGTGAAACAAGGGATACCTATATGGGTTTCCTTGTTAAGAATCAGTGTCATTTTTTCTATTTAAGACACATTTAGTGACCCTTGGGATTCTTTATAGATCTCCTTGGATAATTTTGGGACTCCACCCTTGTATTTTATGGCTTGTTTTCTCACTTCATAAGTGATATTCCTTATTTATATTTAAAACATGCTTGACTGGTGATAAGTAAATGGGACCTCCAATCCAAAGCACAAGCTTTGGAGGTTTATCTACTCAGGTTTCATTATTTATAATTCCCAATGCATGCACCTTATTACTTGTACAAGTTCCTTGTTCAGAAATCTGACTTAGGATGAAGCAGGGGTATCAATTGAGTTCCCATTTAGAAACCTAAACCAAAGTATTTAGTTATTATTTAGTCATTTCCTAGTATTTAACACTATATGGAACACTTCTCATTTATTTATTTCACGGAATGTATTATCCTAGACACCGTGGGTGGTGGCCTACTGAGATTATATCTCACATACTGCTTGGGTCACCTTTGGTACCAAAGAAGATTTCATGATTGTGGGTATTGAAAAAGGGAATTTTTCAACATCCGATGATTGATTGATTTACAAATTAGGATAGAGTTTTGGGGGAAGATCACCGAGCCTATGCTCCATATTATTTTAAAATAAATTTTTAGCCTTTTGTAAATTATGATAGAATGTATTATATTCTTATATCCTACCTTGTGCAATTTTATTTTTTTATAACATCATGAACATGATCATAATTTTGATATCCACTGATTACTCAGCTTCCACTAGTTTCTTACTTCTATTGCATGGTTTATTATTATAATTATAGCTTTTTGTAGATGCCGAAAAAGTCCGTCGATTCTAGAGGAAGTTTCTAATTGATGAAGCGAAGTCATATTCAGACTCAAAGGCCCGATCTGGATTGACAGGAAGGGTTGCACAAAATTAAGGGAGGCCCGCGCGCAAAAAACGATGCCCGTACAAAAGTCTCCTGGGATTCACAGAAAAAACCCCGGGTTGGCGCGCAATTTTGCACACCCCGTCCCACGTGGTGATGAATTGCGCGCTGAGTGATCGTAGTGCGGAATATTTCACGCGCTGCCCGGATTCTGCGATGGCGGATGCCTATAAATAGAAGGCGACCCCCACCGTTTCAGGTTTCGGAATTCGGACAAGCTCTCGTGCATGAAATCAGACTTCCCGCATGCTAAATGACTTCCAGGTAATCACCTTTTTCATGATATCTTGCCATGGGGTTTGCCTTTGTGTGTAACCCCACTGGCTTAAGTGAATTGAATAACACCTCAGGGTTTTCCCTTTGCACGCAATCCATTCCAATTGCGCACAGACCCTTGAAATTGCACGCAAACCATTCCTTTGCATGCAGCCCCTTTGTAGGTTTTTACCTCCTTAGGGATCGGTTGTTGCCCCTCGCACGCAATCCAAGCTCGCCAGGCGCAATCCCTCTACCCCCAATTGTGTTCCATCCTGGTGTTTTTCACTCAGGTCCTCCTTTTGCGTGCAAAACCCAGGATCTCTCTCCTTAACGCCCCTGGGTGCCTCTCCGTGTAGGCGCCCAATGTCTTCCATACCGGGAATGCACACCATGCATTGTTTTCCTGTACGACCTTCCAGTCTCATACTAATTAACCTCAAGGTACCTTGGGCGGTGTTTCCTGTTGCGTTGCTTTGCCTTTTTCTTCTTCGCATAGGCACGCTAACGGCTATTGCGTCTTCGCATAGCCACACTAACGTGGACCCCTCGATGGTTCTCACTACGGTCCCCCTTCACTACGGCCTTTCCGATGTCTTCCCTCCCACAAGGGGTAAAGGGTGTTGGGCATGTATGCCCTAGGGGTGTGGAGCGAACCCACCTCATCCGAGCTGCAGGACGTTAAACTGCCAAGCACCTCGTCCTCAACACATGACGTTAAACTATGATCTGACCTCGTGCCTCGCACGCAGGGTCCCCCTGGCTCGGATATGCTCTCCGCCCACTCGTCTCCACATGGATGTTGGGGTCATCCCTCATAGGGGGTTGATTTATTGGAGTGGCGTTTGTCCACGGGGGAAGGGATACCTTAGAGCGTAAGCCCCTAGCCTCTCCTGCAGAAGGTTATACCCATGAACCTCCGTACTTCCCCACCGCCAAGGCCAGTGGATCCCCTTTCCCACTGTGCTTTGTCACACCACGGGCCTCTATCCTAGAGTAAGCCCCGACACTAAGGGTTTCTAACCATGTGTAAGCCCCTGTTTCCTCTTTGGGACACTCAACGCCTAGGCCCCTTTCCGCTTCTCACGGACGCACCCTTTGTGACGTGATCGTCTGGTCCCTGCTGCCTCTTGTTTCTCACACCGAGCATGACTCACGTGGGCTTAGAGTGAGCATCGACCATGACATACTCCTATGGGCCACCTCAGAGCGTAAGCCCCATCCTAGCGAACTACAGGGACTTTGATCCATGCTAATGCATGGTACATAGGAAGCCTCCATGAGGTTCAAGCCCACCACCCGGTTGATCCGACCCCCTTTCATGCCGGTTCACCAACCCTTTGGGCCGCCTCAGAGCGTAATCTCCATGCCCTCGTCCCGCTTGACGTTACACTGTATGCTCATCTCGCGTGACGTTAAACTGTATTCTTATCCCGCATGACGTTAAACTGTATGCTCATCCTGCATGACGTTAAACTATATGCTCATCCTGCATGACGTTAAACTGTATGCCCCAAACTACGTGGACTTTGATCTGTGCCAACACATGGTATGTAGGAATCCTCCATGAGGTTCAATCCCAACACTCAGTTGTTCCAACCCCCTTTGCGTCGGTTCGCCAACTCTTTGGGCCGCCTCATAGCATAATCCCCATACCCATCATTATAGGCTGCCTCAGAGTGTAAGCCCCATATCCAACACCCACATCCCATCCTGACCTCTCCCTCGAGCCCACGTGCCTCGAGAAGCTCATGTTCTAACCCAGAGGTCTTACTTCCTCCAGGATCCAATCCATGCGTTCATTATAACGGGTTACCCCTTCTGGTGTCCCACTGTATCACCGAACTACGCAGACTTTGATTCCCTGCCATGGGGATACGTAGGAAGCCTCCATGAGGTTCAAGCCCCTCTTCACCCCATTACCCATCCTAATTCCTACCCAGGCCGCCACATCCTGGTGGGATCATGCCACCTCATTCAACTCCATAGTATCTGGGAAGCCGCCCACGTCCTGGCCCCAATATCGGTGTTCCTCCTAGGGGGTCCTTTTATCTGATCCACTTTCAGTGTTCCGATCAGTCTGATCTGTCTCCGCCAGACGTTAAACTTATGGCATACCCTGTGTTAAACATGGGAAGCTGAGGAAAACCTCAGATGCCACACAATTCCCCACGTTCGATGTGGGATGCCTCGGGCTTCCGCGCCCTCAAGAAGACCTATAATAAGGGACAGAAGACAGACATGCCAATCCCCCAGCGTCAAGGCGCGCCAACAATACCCCAGCGTGACCATTATCCTCACCGAAGGTTGCTGCCCCGACCAGACCCCTTGGAGCATCTCGTTGGAAGAAGTGTAATTAACTGGAGTCCATGCAGATATGGTGTCGGGAACGAGCTTCACAAACCCATCTTAAATATATGAGGGAGACCCATACTAGGTGATGAGCTCCAAGGAGGAATCCATGGAAGGAAGAATTGACATCCCATCATCCCTGTTTCAATCAAGGAGAAGACATCCCTGAACAAGGAACAAATGCTTCCCGCCTTTGGAAAGTAGGAATATGGGGAAACAAGCCTCACGTCCTCCTCCCGCGTGACGGATGCACGCGTGCCCCAGCGTAAAAGCGTCGGAAACAGAAAATGGTGAACCCGACGTGAAGCTCTTCTCCTCAATATGGGGACTGGTAGCGTTTGGGGTGTCGGAAGATTAGCATGTCACCGGTTTTGGGCACCTAGCACCGGGACGTGAAACCCGCCAGGGGTTGAGGCAGTCAGGATATTGAGCACTCTGTTCTGCGACGTCGTCAACGTGGATCCCTCTCACCGACCACGGAAGACGGACTGACGCTGGGTTATTGGTTGTCAATTTCTTTTCATGTTAGTACTAATGGGTTCATCTCCCTACTTCCAGGAATCAGATCACTGCATCCGGATCTCAATCGCCACCTTCCCACCAGTGCAGGGCCAGGGGCAGTACCAACGCGGCCACCCCGTGCGGTCCCGCCTTTTCCACAGCCGCTCTGACTCCGACTATCGTGACTACCGGGTGCTCACACCCCCTATCCCTGTCATAAATCATCCAATGAAGGGTGATCAACAACCTGGTTCGTAGGTATGAAGAGGAAGGGGTCATCCCCACCAGGTACATGGCCTTTTTGGATCTAGAGGTAGTTGCGCCTCACCACCATCACCGCCCCCGAGGGCCGCGCAGGGATCTTCCACTCCCCACTCCGACGTTCAACCGTTTCGGGAGCCTGTCCCCATAATGCCTCGACACCGCCCTCCCCTATGCCAATGAGGTGGGGGATGTCTGGGTCCGCCCGATCAGAGACCCGTCCCAGGGGTCCATGGCAAGGGCCCCCGCCAGGCTGCGTCGACACCGCCGCCTGACTCCCCGGGCCGAGGAGCAGGCAATCTCTATACCCACACCATCGGCTCCAACCCATCTGACCCGACGCCAGTGTCGGGCGCAAGCAGAAGAGAATGCCCGCCCTGGGGCACCAACATCAGCAACCACTATGGCCCGAGCCACTGCTGACTCCTGTTATCCGACCCCTGCACACGCTGAGTAGGGGAAGTTACATGCCCAACCCGGATCGAGGCCCCTACCGCCCCACAGGCAGGTTGGGTCGACTCTCTCAGTTGTTGGCACAAGCAGTGGCTGCCGTGGACCAATTCGTGGTAGTGCCATCCAGCGTGAAGGCCCACTCTGTGCCACTGATCTGGAAAGCAGAAGGCTTCCCCGTGACAGCTATGCTCCGGGTATGGCTCTTTCCAGTGCCCACGGCACAGGGTACGGGGTCACTTCCCCTATCGCTGGTCGTGAGTATGGAGCCGTTACATATCTGGTCACTCTCCCACATGGAGATCCTCCCCATGTCCCTTTCTATATCTGTCTCAATGCTTCTCGCACCCCGACCTTCAGTCCTCTTTGCCACAGCACTATTGCGGCCAGAGGACTCAATGACAGAAATCAGCCTTTCCCTGAGGAGTCACCCAGGGGCAGGAAGGCAGGACATCGTCGCCGTAAGAGGAATGTTAGGGAAGTCTAGATGGAAATCAATCCAGTCCATTTCTCAGATTCTGAGGCGGAGTACGACTCGGCGATGGAGCCCTCCCCCCCAGTCCTATGAGTCAAGGGCAAGGATAGGGACACGGCGCGTCAGCCTCGTACTCCCCGAATGCGAGATCTTCCTGATTCCTACCTCCCTATGAAGGTATATCCAGGAGGATGAGGACTTGGCGTACCCCTAGGGGTCAAACCTGCAGTTACCACTGGCCTCCCCGGAAGCACCTTCCACCTCAGTCAGAGAGGGTGGGGAACTTTTATGGGGACCAACGGAAGAGTCGCGATGTGACACACTCTCAGCAAGTACCGACACTGTGACAGGAGGCCTTTTCGCCAGTCTATCCTATCAGGACTTGGAATCCAGGACACTTCAACCCTTGGAGGATGGCTTAGGACTCGGTGGCCAAATTTCCTGCTCGTTGTATTCTCCGCCGGCCAGCCCACCGGCCCAGCAGCCTGCTTCGGCACCATTGCCAGTTCCCCGGCCATTCTTAGTTAAGGATCAGGGGCAGCAAGGACCAGATCTCGAACCAGAGTCGTGGAGCTTCTGGACCATCCTCGCAGCAGGCCACTTCCCCGAGATATTTTGGCCAGTCACAGGATTGGATTTTGATATGCTAGAGTCCCTCACCCCGAGAGAGTTTGAATGTTTCCACCAGACTCTCCGGGTGACTCTCTCCCATCTTCGCCATCAGCTAGCACCTTATCCCGGGAGTCAAGCACATCTCGATGATATCGGCGAGCAATGTCGTCGGGTCGACCTGGTCACGCTCCCCGCAGTTCGGCACCCCGAGTCACTTGGCCACCACAGGGCCCTCCAGCAACAATGCATCCAGAGTTTTCAAGTACTCCGCAAAGTTATTGAGAAGTCCACCCCCCCCCCCCCCCCCCGCGCACATCCGTGGATGGGTGTAGTACGCTGCTCTTCTTTTCAGTGTGATTCGCCGACAGCCCGACTCACTGGGTGGCTCTGAAGAAATGCCACCAAGGGCAGTGACAGTCAACATGGCCGACCTTTCGAGAGAGGGAAACGGTGTGGAACTCCTCAATGGGGACTCACCCCCCGAGGAAAATCCATTACTGGACCCATTTGGGAGGATTACTCACCAACAGAGGAACCTCCTAGGTCTCCCCACACCCACCTAGGCATTAACACTGAGCTGAAACATCGGAAAGGGTAAACAGCACATCGGGGCTGTCAAGATCACCGACCCATCTACCTCGGTACAAAAGGTATAGGAGGATCCCGAGAAGTCCATGCTATGCCAAAAGCTTGCTAAGCAGAAGATGTTGTTTGATGAGCTCTTGGCTTAGCGCATTACAGAGCGGCGGCCTGACTACGGTGATCCTAGGCTAGGATATCAAGGGCAGGATCACCTACCCATTGATGAGATTCTCCTAGGGAACCGCCATCATACCATGTTCGACAATAGAGGAGAGGCTGGAGATCATGGAAATAGGGCGCGATACGTTTCACCGAACCCTCCTGAGCGGTGTGATCACCCAAGGGACCCCGCTCGGTTTCCTCCCACTGCCCCGAGAGTCGCTCTGCCAGCCGCTCTGCGAGTTGCTGAGCTTGACTACCGGATTGAAGAGCCCGAAAATGTGCTTATGGTTAGAGATCCCCATCAGGACAGGAACCCACGTCCGGATGATCCAATGGAATCACTCATCACCCGCTTAGAGGCTTTGGAAACTCGACAGGTGGCAATCCCACCGAACGGTAAGCCATACCCAGCATGGGTGGATGATATGTCGGCCCCGCCAGGATTTGGGAACCCCACTTTCGCCCCCTTTAACGGGACTGGCGACCCGCCACATCACTTGGCCCACATTAAATCAAGGTGCGGGCATATGTTAGGAACTATGGCGCAGCAGGAGGCCGCCAAGCTCCGTTGCTTCGTTCAGACACTGGAAGGACCAGCGTTCTTCTGGTAAGGCCAGCTCCCTATCGGATTCATGACTAGCTGGGAGGACCTTCGAAGGAAATTCCTATACCAGTTTAGTTCCACAACCTGGCAGATGAACACCGCAGTCCTCTTCAGGTGAAAACAAAGGCCCGATGAGCGAGTCACGGACTTCGTCTCCCGGTGGAAGGGGCTCACGTACTCCCTTGACATGCCACTAACTCAGGAGTAATTACTGACAATGTGCATAGGGAACATCAAGGAATATATGGTTTCTTCTCTGATCACTTAGAATTACCTCGGAGGGTTTCGGGACTTCTCATACAAGGCTCAGTGCCTCGAAGAATCCCTGTAACAGGCCAGTCAGGAACTCCCACTACCTCCTGTAATCCCTGCAAGGAGAGCCTTCAGAGCCGAGCCTGCTGTTGTGGCCCAGATAGAGGCCCCCAGGCAGCTAGAGTTTCTACCATTGAGGCCATCTCTACATCCCCATAGGGGTCCTCCCCCACGGGCATAGCCTCCGTCACAGTAGTGACCGCCTCAAAATCGGCAGGCGCCTCTGCGTAACGCACTGCCACCACCTAGGTGAGATATTAAGGCTCCGCCTCCTCGGCATGCTCCTTCGGCCCCTTGTCAAGGCCAGCCTCCTAGAGCCCCCTTTCTAGACATAAGGAATAAAACTTACTCATTCGATGAGGCCCAGGTTCCCGGTTATTTTTGTAGTGCCTTGGAGCAGAGAATCGTGCGGCTGCCCGAGTACCAGAAGCCGGAAGAGGCACATCTCACTGATCACCCCCAACTATTGCCCTTATCACCGGATCTTGGGGAACACCATCCCGTGATGCTACGTGTTCAAGGACTGGCTCCAAGACCAGATTGACAACAATATAGTCAGGTTGGGCCCAGCCCCGGCACAAGTAGCGGGTGTCTTTGTGAGATCAGATGGAAGTAGTGGCAAAGAGGATGAATGGCAGCAGGTTTCTGACCGTGGGTCCCAGAAGTATAACGACTGGATGGCCCACAAGACGGTCTCCTGTGCCCATGGCATCATCCATGCCCGCCTGAATCAACCAGAGCCCTCAGCATCTGTGAGCGCTACCCTGATATCGTCATCCCAGCCTACCTCTTCATAGAAGAGCAAGCGGCGGCGCAAGAAGAAAAAACGCACCCTGACAATGCCATTGTTATCCCACACTCTTAGTGATTTTATGCCCCCAGAAATGGGGATCCCTCCGAGACTTCATCTGGTAGTGGATGACTCCTCGGGCGAAAGTTAGGGGTACGCTTCGGTTAACACCGTAGAGTTGGTAAATCTCTTTTTGACCCCCGACGATGAGGAATGCCAGGTGGACCTTCCCAATGTCCCCAGCCATCGCCAATGTCGGCGGAGCCGCAGATATGTGAATCATCGGGGCATGGCATTTGGCACCTCTAGACAGGCTGTGCATGCCACTGAGACCAGGAAGCAAGCCCAATACAGAGCTAAGTGCATGCGGCCCCTTCATCCAGTGTCGACAGGTTCGCCTCTATCACCGTTTGTGTTGTTGGATTAGGCAGAACCACCTCGTCCATGCAGCGACCATCTCTGCCCTGACACCAGCTGACCCCAGCCTTCCGGTCCTAATCCAGCAGCCACCCTTCGGGCTTCGACTAGTGAACAGCGAGACGTGCCTAGTACCAGTCAGCCATCAGTCCCGCCGACAGGGCCCGTCATGCCTCCAATCGCAGAGCGGGCTCTTGTAAGTAGAAGCTCGCATTTGGCTCGAATGTATGATGTTTTGAAGCACTTGGTCGGCATTCCAGCAAGGCTTTCTATCCTTGAGGCTCTTCTCCTGTCGTCCAAAATGCGTGAGGTGCTCGCCGAGGCCCTAAGGGTCCCCCTCCAGTTTGAGACGGAGGTAGCGGCTGCAGAATCCTTCCACGCCGAGGTGATTGAGAACACCGAATTTCAGGAGGTTATCTCGTTCTCTGGCGAGGATGAAGACCCCCCCCCCATACAGGGGCACATTCACCCACTGTACATCACTGGCTAGTTCAATGGCGTGGAAGTCTGACGCTGTCTTGTTGACACAGGTTCTGGGATGAACCTAATCCCAACTCGGACACTGCGGAAGCTGGGGTTGTTTGAGGATGATTTAACTCCCTCAAACCTGAGAATCCAGGGGTACGACAGGACCAAGAAAACTCCACTCGGCAAGATTCACTTGAAGACCCAGTTCGGTGGCCTAATTTCTAGCACTGAATTCATGGTTGTCTCTCAGGACACTGCCTACAATGCGTTGATGGGCAGGTCGTGGCTCCACCTTCACGCAGCGGTCCCCTCGTCATATCACTAATGCCTCAAATACTCCCTTAATGGTCGATTAGGCATGATCCAAGGAGATGCATCTCCTCTTTCCTCTTGCGAAGCCCGTTATCTGGATGCCGACTATTACAAGAGCAAGGACAAGAAGATCCTGGCAGGTGAGGTCGAGCACACCACTGTCACAAGTGATCCCTGGGCAGTTTTAGATGACACTTATGTATTCCCAATCCATAGATTGGAGGCCCCAACCCCTGACATGGGGCAGTGCTTTGTTGTTTCGGGTACCAGAGGAAGGAATATTTCCGGGTCCAAGCGACGGCAGAAAATCACCTCATACTCCTATACCAACCAAGCCCAGGTAATTCCCGAACCTCCTACCCCTGTACGAGATCGGGACGTCCAGTTCATGGCAACGGCGGTACGTCATACGTGTCTGTTTCACCGATCCAGAATTGACCGGCTCAAGCCGACATGCCACTACTTCTTTGATGTCATAAAGTGTGGCCCTTGGGCTGAAGGCCATATGGGATTGGATCAACCGCCTTTGTCGCCATGGTCTCTGTAGCACATGAACCTCCTGACATGATGACCACTACCGCCCAAGCCAGCACCAACTTCCCATCAGGGTTTGGTAGCCCCGAAGCAGCTCCCCCCGTGGATTATCACTACACAAGTGGGGAGGAGGACATGGAAGATGCGCCCCCTTCCTTTGAATAGGTAATCTCCACTACGGTCGACGATTTAGTGCAGGTTAACCTCGGTAGCGAGGCGGACTCAAGACCCACATTGGTCAGCACCGCTATACCCCCTGAGGAGCGGAAATAGTACGTAGACTTTCTTCGACAGCACCATGATGTGTTTTCTTGGAGTTACGAGGAGAATCTAGGATTAGATCCTCAGGTAGCCATCCACCGCCTTGGTCTTCCGAAAAACCATCACGGGTTCAAGCAGCCTCCCAGAAAGATGCACCCTTCTCACAGTTCCATGGTTGAGGCCGAAGTTGATAAGCTCATCAAATCCAACTTCATCAAATAAGTTTAGTACCCCTGGTGGCTAGCCAACATTGTGACAGTCAGGAAGAAGAATGGACAGATCAGGGTCTGTATCGACTTTCGCGATCTCAATCGCCACTATCCGAAGGATGATTTTCCCATTCCAGTGACAGAGTTATTGATCGATGCCACGGTCGGGTTCCAAGCCCTCTCCTTCATGGATGGGTATTCCGGGTATAACCAGATCCGGATGGCCCCCAAGGATGAAGATTTCAATGCCTTCAGGGCCCCCCAAGGTACTTTCTGCTACCAGGTTATGCCCTTCGGCCTGAAGAATGCGGGTGCCACCTATCAATGGGCCATACATCGCATATTCAAGCCGATTCTCGGGAAATAGGTGGAATTATATGTAGACGACCTGGTGGTTAAATATCTCCAACACCAGGACCATCTCAAAGACCTTGAGAAAGTGTTCGGCTTCCTCCGTTCTCACCACCTGAAGATGAACCCGTTGAAATGTGCCTTCGGGGTCACCTCTGGAAAGTTTCTTGTCTTTATTGTCAGATACTGAGGCATCGAGATCGACCCAGAGAAGATCAAGGCCATCAGCCAGATGCCTCCCCCGAGTAATATTCGGGAGCTCAGAGGTCTCCAAGGCCACTTATCCTATATACGCCTATTCATTACAAATATGGTCGGCAAGTGTAATCCATTTTCCTGGCTCACGAAGAAAGGTGTCACCTATGAATGGGACGAAGAGTTTCAGATCGCCTTTGAGGAAATCAAGCAGTATCTGCTCCAACCTCTGGTCTTGATGCCACCCATTTCCAGAAAGCTGCTGGTCCATTACGTGACCACCTTGGAATGATCCCTCGGCGCACTTGTCACCTAGAAGAACAACGAGGGAATAGAGAATAGACTCTACTACCTCAGTCGCATGCTCCTTGATACGAAAATTAGATATTCTCCCATCGAGAAGAGCTGTCTGGTACTCGTATTTGCCATGCAGAAATTGCGGCACTACTTGCAGCACCTTGAGGTACAGCTGGTCTCTCGGGTAGACCCGTTGAAATACATCCTGAATCGACCTATGTTGACTGGCCGACTGGCGCGCGGGGTGGTGATTCTCTAGCAGTTCGACATTAGGTTCGTACCTCAGAAGGCTATCAAAGGACAGGAGTTGGAAGACTTTTTAGATGCTTACCCAACCTCCACAGATCAGCCACTGGATCTAGGATTTCATGATGAGGTAATCCTCTCAGTCGATCATGCCATCCGATGCTGGAAGATGCACTTTGACGGTGCCTCCCAGAGCCCCACCGGTATAAGGCTCAACGATCCTAGGCTCAACAGAGTGGTCTTGGGTGTCGTCTTCATCACCCCAGAGCAATTCATTCTGCCGTATTCATTCCTGTTGTCAGAAGGCTGCACTAAAAATGAGGCAGAATATCAGGCCCTCATCACTGGCCTCGAGTTGGCTCTTGAGATTGACGTGCCCCATCTACATGTGAAAGGGGACTTCGAGCTATTCATCAAGTAGGTCAATGGTGACTATGTTTTCAGAAAGACAGAACTCATGCCATTGCTGGAGTTCACCCTCCATCTAATGGATATGTTCCCTTCTCAGCCAGAGGTCGTTCATATCCCTCGGTCGCAGAACAGTCGAGCAGATGCTTTGGCCAGCTTGGACGCATCACTCGCAGAGCCCGAACAGGACGATCTGATTGTCCACATAGCACATCAAAGATTCATTACTCCTATTATTCTGAAGGATAATCGTGGCCCGTGGGTGAACCATCTCACCACTGGTGCCTCTACGTCAGGATCCTCGGGGACTTTAGATGCGGTAATCGAGACAGTTCCTGACTGGAGGACGCCCTTGGTTGAATATCTACAACACGGCAATCTTCTGTTGGACTGAGCCTAGAGCGAGCAAATCTGACGTTGCGCGCTACAGTTTACCCTTTAGAGCGGTCCCAGCCTTGAGCAGCTCCTTTACAGACATGGATTTGATGGTGTTCTTCTCTGTTGCCTTCAAGGAGTCGAGATCCCTCAAGTCATGCAAGAAGTGCATGTTGGTTCTTGTGGCACCCATCAGGCCAGGTCAAAGTTGTCTCACCAAATTTGGAGGCTACGGTACTTTTGGCCCTCCATGATCCCTAACTGCATCAAGTTCGCCAAGAGGTGTCATGCGTGACAAGTTCATGCCAACTTCGTGCATCGACCACCGGAGCCTCTCCACACTACCAAGTATTCTTGTCCCTTTGCATTCTGGGGGTTAGATGTCATAGGACCTTACCCGCCGGTGATGGCTCACCAGTGTCGGTTCATTCTGACCGCTACAGGTTTCTTTTCCAAGTGGGAAGAGGCAATTCTGCTCAAGGAAGTCAAAGCTCGTTCTATCGATGACTTCGTGAGCTCCAACATCATCTATCGATTTGGAGTACCTCACCCTATCCTCACAGATAATGGAACCAACTTCCGAGCAGCCGAGCTGAATAAATTGTATGCTAAGTACAACATTCGCTCTAACCATACTTCCCGCTATCATGCACAGGAAAATGGACAGATCGAGGCGTTTAACAAAAACCACTCTAACATTCTGCAAAAAATAGTTGGTCAGAACAAGAGAAGTTGGTCGGACAAGCTCCCCAACGCTCTCTGGGCTTATCGGACAATGACTCATAACTCCACCCAGGTGACTCCGTATTCCCTAAAGTACAGAGCTAAGGCCGTCCTGCCCATCGATATTCAGTTTCCCTCATTGCACATGGCGGTCTATGGCCAGCAAGTTCTAGATAGAGTTTCCAAAATTCATCTAGATGAATTCGAAGCACTGGACAAGAATAGGCTTCACGCTTTACATAACTTGGAAAGGCATCAGAGTAGGATGGCTTGAGCTTTCAACAAGAAGGTTCACCTTCTCTCTTTCCTGCAAGGTGACCTGGTGCTGTCTCTTAGAGCACCAATGATTACTGGAAGGAAACCACCCAAATTGGAGCCCAAATAGAAGGGGCCTTTCATCGTCCATAAGTTCTATCCCAATGGTGTGTATTCCCTGGTGACTATGTATGGTGAGCGTGTCACTCCTCCCACCAACGCTAGGTTCCTCAAACGGTATCTTTCCTGAGCTCCGTGGGTCCTAGTTCTAACACCTAAAACTAAGATCCTTACCCAGTCCTACATGACCTTAAACTGCACATGGTCCATCATGACCTTAAACTACATTGTGCCTTATATATGGGCCCCTCTGGTCCGAGTTCTAAGACCTTAAACTAAGACCCTTATGGTCTATCATGACCTTAAACTGCATGACCGTCCTCACTACAAGACGCTAAACTGAAAGCTGGTTAGGCATCCCCGACCAAGTCCCAACCTCAGGCCACTTGGCCTTCTCGGGCCTCTCAGTCATAGCCTTTAACCAGAGTGTTCGGTGCGATGTAGGATCATGTCATCATTCATGATGGGTTATCCGTCGTGCCATGCGCACTCCCTGGAAGGAATACCTCTATCGTCCTACATGAGGTTAAACTATGCTCCTAGAACTACATGAGGCTTGATTCCCATTCTTATGGGATACGTAGGACCACCTGAACACCTAGATTTTAGGTCCATCCCAATCTCTTAAAAGATCCCATGATCTCCCGGTCACCTTGGTCTTTTGGCCTGTCCCTCCCACGGGGGGGATATATAGGTGTGGTACAAGGTTTTTTTGGCACCATGCCCCCTTATCCCGAGAATCCATCATCTTTTTTCCGCTCTCAGACTGAGCCCTTCGACCCCTTCCAGTGGTCTACTAATGTGTTCAGAGTACTCTGGTCTAGTACCTGGAGTGTCAGATTCAACTTAGTCAAGTTTTCATCCACTTTTCAAGCTTCGTGCTCCCCTTCATTCGGGCCCCCAATATCTTCCGTACCCAGAGGGACCCCCCAAGAACGGACTAGATACAATGCCTAAGGGATCTCCTACCGTCATAGGCCAAAGCCCCTGAGGGTTTCTGGCAACAAATTGATACAAATCCCGTGTTGCGAATGTGGTCAGCAGTTGATGCTCATTTTTTTGCCCCTATGAGATACGTAGGAGTGTATGGGAGCTTCCCCATGGGCCCAGTCTAACTTTTCGTGTTCGGTCCCTTGGCCTAAACACGTCCCTAGGAGCACATAGTAAGCAGGGACTTGCCCCCATTCACGTCGGGTTTCTCAACCGCTTTACCGTGTGTCTCCCATTTACGTTACCCCTTTGGTCTGAGTTCTAAGACCTAAAACTAAGATCCTTACCCAGTCCTGCATGACCTTAAACTACACATGGTCCACTATGACCCTAAACTGCATTTTTCCCTATATCTGGGCCCCTTTGGTCCGAGCTCTAAGATCATAAACTAAGATCTCCAAAGAACTACGTCTGGCTTGATTCTCATCCTTATGAGATACGTAGGAACGCCCAGACCTACTGTCTTTGGGTCCATCTCGAGTTTAGCTAGCTCACCTCTTTGGTCCCGCTTTCGGGACCCCGACCCTGGGACTACGTGGTGTAGTGCGGGACCCTGCCCTCATTCATGTTGGGTTTTCAACAACTGCACCTCGCGCACCTCGTTCCAATAATTATCCTTCTCATCCTTTCGTCCTACATGATGTTAAACTATGATCCTAGAACTACAGGTGGCTTGATTCTCATACTTATGAGATACGTAGGAACGCCTGGACATTTCATCTTGGGTCCAGCCCCAGGGATTATCATATCTCGTCCCTCCATACTGTCGGCCCCTCGCCCTAACTTCTTGGGGAGTGGTGTAGTTGCGGCCTCAACCCCGAATAAGTTCAGGATTCCCCATAGTAATATTGGGAAGCGACAGTTCTCTCGCCAGAGAGGTCCTGCCTAAAAATTGGGATGATCTGTGACCAGATTAGTGTGTTTACCTAATGTGCCTCCACCACAGTGGCGCAATCTTGGGAGTTTTGGATTCTGTTCGAACAAACCACCACTTCACTTTCAATTCTTCACGTGCCCCTTTATTCGGATCTTCACCCTCTTTCATGTTTTATGGGACCCCCTAACAGTATGGATGATAGACTTTGGTCTGCCTAGTGCGGCAATATGGATGATAGACCTTTGGCACGCCTATTGTAACAGTATGGATGATTGACCCATGGTCCGCCTATTGTCCAGGTCCAATGTCCTGGAGGACTGGTCATGTTTGATGGGACCCCCTAACAGTATGGATGATAGACTTTGGTTCGCCTACTGTGGCAATATGGATGAAAGACCTTTGGTCCGCCTATTGTAACAGTATGGATGATTGACCCATGGTCTGCCTACTGTCCTGGGCCAACGTTTCGGAAGACTGATCAACGATATTTGAGTTAGGCCCCGTGTTGCGAACATGGTTAGTGGTCAGCCCTCATTTATTGTACCCATTTCAGGCCAATGCGATATGGATGCTGCGTTTCCGCCATGGTTAACAGTTATCCTCCATTGTCGCGCACCCCCATAGTGTTCCGAATTTGGGTAACTTGATTCACCTTTTTCATCCCCCTATGTTCGGATGGATTTCAATTCCCCCGGCATTGCCCCACTCATGTGTCATAACACATTGATAAGGTGAGATATCGATCAGTCTGAGGTCCTCTCCTCAGAAATCCAGGCCTGATTTCATATGCCCGAATCTTGGTTGATGCCCCCATGAAGTGATAGATTATGGTTGATCATATTAAACCAAAGGTAAAAATAAATGGATTTGTCCATATATTGGATTGAAATGATGAGAAGTACAAGAAAAAAGTTCATGAGATGGACAAAACAGAGCCCTTAAGGATTAGCGTGCTGGATTGATCTTTCCAACACTGCTACCCTTTGGCTGATAGCCTCCACGACTGCTTCTCACTCCTTGAAGACCCTTTCTTCATCAGCCGCCACAGAGCGTAGCTCGCCAACCCTAGATTGTGTCTACGCCCGCTCAGTTTGAAGTACGGTCATCTGGTGACTCTCCTCCACCAATTTTTCTTGGGTTTCTGCCAGTTGAGTCGTCAGTTGCTCCACGAGCTCAGAGCACATTGCAATGAAGACCTCCTTCTCTGTTTCCTACCCTTTGAGGCGTCGGACCTCCTACTCCGCCCTCAGAAATGCTTGGGTGCTCGCCGATCTTTCCCGACACTGGGAAACATCGGTGCGCCAGCTGCTCTCACGTATCTTTTCGACCATGTAATAACAGACCTTCAAATGAAGGCATTGAGCGTTAGCCCCTCCAGCGCACAGGAAGCGCAACCAGGTCTGGAGTGATCCCATTCGCCTCAGCCAATCTGACTGGGGCTGCCTAAGAAAGTGCTGGATACACTTCCACCCTTTGCGTCATGTCATCTGGCTCTCCTCAGCCGCTTCTGAGTTCGAGTCATCTACCTCATCGGGATCAGTGGGCCGGTACATGAGAAAGGCAGCCAACAGGTCAGCAGAAGGGTCTGCCTCAGGGATGTCTTCATGGGGAATAGGATCCCCGACGCTCGGGTGACCTTCCTCTCTCACCCCGATAGCGATGGTGCCCCCGTTAGCTTCCTGCCCTGCTCCAATGATAGTTCCACTGATGTACGTCACCCCCTGCTCGCTAACTATCGGGGCTGACTCAGTACGGGGAGTATGTTCTGGATGAGACGATATGCCAACCGCTGGTTCGCTCACGGACGGCCCGGTCTCAGCAGCCCGACGAGCCTCCAATGTCAAGATCACTGCGCAAGACGCACCCTGATTAGTTGGGATCTTTTATAGCAAGTGCCAGTAGTGAAGTGTGGGACTTAAAGGAACCCAGGGCGTCGGCCTCCAGTGTTCTGGCTACTACAGGAGCTGTCGTGATAGGAGACCCCTCTACACTTGTCAATTCAATGATGGGTGTCGGAGCCCCATCCTGTCCCACCGGTTCCTCTCCTCCCTCCTCTAGTGGGGATGTATGATCAACACCTAGGTGATCCTGAGTGAGATAGAGATATGGGTTAGAAATTAAAGAAGAGAATGGACAAAGAAGGGAGATGAACAAGGATAGAGATGGACCTCGAGTAGTTCGGTTATATCCATATCAGAGCCGACAATCTCGCCGCTCTCCCGGAGACTCCCTTGGTAGGCTGCCTCCTGTGACCCCTCACCTTCAGGTTCTCCTTATCCTTTACTTTCTCCTTCATCTTTTCCTTTGCCTTCATCTTCTCCGGTCTCCTCCTCCCCCTCTGATTCATCATCACTATCACCTTCTCCCGGTGGCATCACTTCTGGATCATGCTCTTGGCCGAGCATCACTTTCACCAGGAAAGGTGGCTCCACACGCTATCCCCTTTGGTGCACGTATGTGTCCATGGCTGTCAGATATGCATGCCACCGATGGAAGTTTACTCTGTCGGTAACTCGAATGATCCCGACCTCTGGCAGCTGGATCCCATTCTACATTACCTTCTGTCAGATGGCTTCAACACTGAGTGATTACCACAGAGTCATCCAGGATGACCACAGTGCCGGGAAAATTGCATCTTAGGAAGGATCGAGCAGGTATCTTATCTACTTCCTGGGCAGTTCCCTGGCCACCTCATATGACCCCCCTACGAGAAATGAGGTCGCGGCGGCACCGTGTGATGTCCCCGCTGCTGATGTCCCGGCCTACGTAGGCCTCCCTGCCTGGTGAGCCCCTGGTTCCCCCTTCTAGCAGTACCTTGCCTCCTTCCCCGTCGCCCAGTTTCCACACGGGTAGTCTCGAGCTACCAAACTGGTTTGCGTAAAATCCCCTCAGGGTACGCAATGGCCCAGTGCTCGGCATACTCGGTTTCTAGGCCAGCGTCAACCCCGGTGGGAGGAAGGGTGATAATGTCGCCAGAGCCGATAGTGGTGAACATCAACCACATCTGGCGCAGAATGTAGGGATTCTTCTCCTCCCTAATATCCGTGAATACCTTCTTCGGCATCTGTTGGAGGCACCCAAATTGCCTGGCCAATCGGTATGGCACGTAGGGCTCACATATCACCTTCCTATCGATCCGATCCACGATCACCCCGCCCCGGATGCTCTAAAAGTACTCTTGCTGCTCCAGTGAGCCTCTCCCATTGTCCACCATCTGACCGACTGGGGTGGGGAATATGCTGAAGTTGAAATTGGCATGATTTCTGATTCGGATCCTTACACACTCCTCATTAAGCATCATTGGAGCCACCCCAATAATGTTCAGCAGAGATGGTTGCAGGTAGTTTCTCGGAGAAAGGATGGCATTTGGGAAAGTATACCCACCGAGGTGAGCAGCCACCCAGCCGTGGAATATTTGGAAGGGGCCACATACCCTCTGAGGCGACCCCCCTCGCGAGATGCGTCCCAAAATGGAATACAGCTTGGCCAGAACGGGGACCCCTAAGTTGAACCTTTTGTTGGAGGCCATGGTTCCCGCCATCACCAGTGTTGCAAGACGGACACCCATCCGCACATCCCGCACCGGGAAGATCCACCCGCTCAAGAAGGCAACAATGAACCCAGCGTACTAGACGTTCGGGTCCCGGGCCTCGATAACGCAGTATCCCCACGTTTGGTAGTGCCCCGTCTCCAGGACCCTCCAGTATGACCCATTCCTGCTCCTTTGAGCCGTAGTTGGGCACCGTTTCCCTCATCTCGGCAACTTGACCACTGGGTCCTTCTCCAAGAACTGGTTGAACCAGTCCTTATAGGTGATGTCCTTCTGGAAGTCTGTGACCTTCAACATATCCTTGGCCAGGTCCAGCAGGTTCCACGTCAGTATGGGGGTCTGTGACCTATCTTCCCAGGTGTTATTTGGAGGAACGAACTCATCGTATTGGTAGCCCTCCAGTGGTATACCCCCGATGTAGTGAACATCTCAGAGGCTGATGCTGACTTCCCCATGATGAAGGTGGAATGTGTTGGTGTCAGGGGACCACCGGGTAAACAGCTCCGGCCCGAGTTCGGGTTGATGGTAGAAATGGAACTGCGACGTCCACACCGCCTCGAACAGGATAATGTACCACAGCTTGGCCTCAAATTGGTCGCAAGTATGGCGAACCCAGAATGCCCAGGCCCACTCACTAGTAAATTTTCCCCCAAACCGCAGGTCCCAATCTTTCAGTCAGCCCTTCGTGTCGTCCGTAATACTCTGACAGAACGTGCTCGCATAGAGGTCCGGAGAATTCTCCACAGTAGAATCATCCCCAGTAATGGTCCTGTTCCTCAGGTTCAGGACGTATACATTCATGTTCCTAGTTTCCCTGGTAGGATGGTCGTTGTTGGTGATGTTGTAGCGAGGAAGCTCTTCCCCTCGGGTCACCCATGACCGCGGTGTGTCCACCTCGAAGCCCGGGAGTGGAACCTCCTCCAGTATGCCGAAGTTCCAGAGCGGGAGGTTATCAGACAGGGGATACTCCTTCTGAATGGGGGTCAGCAGGTTGAACAGGTTTAGGTTGCTGGAGACGACCACCTTGGTGTCGTAAACCTCCTCATTCGCCGCCATATCGACCCTAAGAGCGGCGGCTTCCTCCTCATAAACTCGATTTTCATCCATCTCAAATTCTTCGGTAGTTGCACGGAATTAGGGTGAGGTGCGCGGAATCAGAGGGAGTTTTGCAAAAATAGGAGTTGTGGCATGAAATCCAGGAAGTGAGCGCATAATCAGAATGATCGGCGTGCAAATATCCCGAGTCAGCGTGGAAATGCGGCCGAAATTTGAGAAGAATTGTGCGCTTCCAAGGTGAGTTTTCACGCAGTCGTAGATCAATTTCGCGCGCAAGAGCTCGGTGCCTATCGCGCGGAAAAGCCGGAGTGCGAACCATGGGACCCAGGGCCCCTTTTTATAGGCACGGCTGGGGTTCTGCGACACACAGAAAGCAGATTCCGTACCGAAGGGTGCTGTTTCGTGCTGTATCCTTTTTTTCACGCTGGAGGCCGCTGCAGCCCAACTCTTCGGTGTTTCGGCGTTACCCTCAGAATCTGATCATTGCGACCTCTCGCCGGTCCAATTTTGAGAGGGGGATTTTGTAAACGCTGAAAAAGTCCGTCGATTCTAGAGGAAGTTTCGAATTGATGAAATGAAGTCATATTCGGACTCAGAGGCCCGATCCGGATTTCCAGGAAGGGTTGCGTGAAATTAAGGGAGGCCCACGCGCAAAAAACAATGCCCACGCGAAAGGATCCCGATATTCACGGAAAAAACCCCAGGTTGGTGCGCTATTTTGTGCGCCCCATCCCACACGGTGATGAATTGCGCACTGAGTGATCGCGACACGAAATATTTCACGCGCTTCTTGGATTTTGCGACGGCGGATGCCTATAAATAGAAGGCAACCCCAACCGTTTTAGGGTTGTGGAATTCAGACGAGCTCTCGTGCATGAAATCAGACTTCCTGCGCGCAAAATGACTTCCAGGTAATCACCTTTTTCGTGCTACCTTGTCCCGGGGTTTTCCTTTGCATGCAACCCCATTGGCTTAAGTGAATTGGCTAATACCTCAGGGTTTTCCCTTTGCGCGCAATCCGTTCCAATTACACACAGACCCTTCCAATTGCGTGCAAACCATTCCTTTGCATGCAGCCCCTTTGTAGGTTTTGACCTTCCTTAGGGATTGGTCGTTTCCCCTTCCGCACAATCCAAGACCGCCTCGTGCAATCCCTCTGCCCCCAATTGCGTTCCATCCCAGTGTTTTGTGTGCAGGTCCTCCTTTTGCGCGCAAAACCCAGGACCTCTCTCCTAAATGCCCCCGGGTACCTCTCCGTGTAGGCGCCCGTTTTCTTCTATACCGAGCATGCACGCCATCCGTTGTTTTCCCGTACGATCTTCTAGGCTCGTATGAAGTAACCTCAAGGTACCTTGGGCGGTGTTTCTGGTTGCATTTATTTGCCTTATGATTCTTCGCATAGGCACGCTAACGTCTATTGTGTCTTCGCATAGCCACGCTAACGTAGACCCCTCGATGGTTCGCCCTACGGCCCCCCTTCACTATGGCCTTGCTGATGCCTTCCCTCCCACAAGGGGTGGAGGGTGTTGGGAATGTAAGCCCTAGGGGTGTGGAGCGAACCCACCTCGTCCGAGCTGCAGAACGTTAAACTGAAAAGTACCTCGTCCTCAACACATGATGTTAAACTCTGATCTGACCCCATGCCTCGCACGCAGGGTCCCCCCGGCTCGGATATGCTCTTCGCACGCTCATCTCCACAGGGATGTCGGGGTCATCCCTCACAGGGGGGTGATTTATTGGAGTGGTGTTTGTCCAACGGGGAAGGGCTACCTTAGAGCGTAAGCCCCTAGCCTCTCCTGCGGAAGGTTGCACCCATGAACCTTCGTACTTCCCCACTACCAAGGCCAGTGGAGCCCCTTTTCCACTGCGCTTAGTCGCACCACGGAACTCCATCCTAGAGTAATCCCTGACACTAGGGGCTGCTAACCACGCATAAGCCCTTATTTCCTATTTGGGCTGCTCAACGTGTAAGCCCCTTTTCGCTTCTCACATACGCACCCTTTGCGACGTGATCATCTGGTCCCTGTTGCCTCTTGTTTCTCACACCAAGAATGACTCACATGGGCTTAGAGTGAGTATCGACCATGAAATCCTCCTATGGGCCGCCTCAGAGCATAAGCCCCATCCCATTGAACTACGGGGACTTTGATCTGTGCTAACGCATGGTACGTAGAAAGCCTCCACAAGGTTCAAGCCCACCACCCGGTCGATCTGGCCCCCTTTTGTGCCAGTTCTCCAACCCTTTGGGCCTCCTCAGAGAGTAAGCCCCATGCCCTCGTCCCGAATGACGTTAAACTGTATTCTCACCCCGCATGACGTTAAACTTTATGCTCGTCCCGCATGACATTAAACTGTATGCTTGTCCCGTATGATGTTAATCTGTATGCCCCAAACTACATGGACTTTGATCCATGCCAACACATGGTATGTAGGAAGCCTCCATGAGGTTCAAGCCCAGCACTCAGTTGTTCTGACCCCCTTTGCATCGGTTCACCAACTCTTTGGGCCACCTCATAGCGTAAGCCCCATACCCATCATTATGGGCCGCCTCAGAGTGTAAGCCCCATATCCAACACCCACGTCCCATCCTGACCTCTCCCTCAAGCCCATGTGCCTCGGGAAGCTCATGCCCTAACTCGGAGGTCTTACTTCCTCCAGGCTCCAATACATGCGTTCATTCTCACGGGTCGCCCCTTCTAGAGTCCCACCGTATCACCGAACTACACCGACTTTGATTCCCTACCATGGTGATACGTAGGAAGCCTCCATGAGGTTCAAGCCCCTCTTCACCCCATCACCCATCCTGATTCCTACCCAGGCCGCCACATCCCGATGGGATCATGCCACCTTATTCCACTCCACAGTATCTGGGAAGCCGCCCACATGGTGGCCCCAATATCGGTGTTCCCCCTAGGGTGTCCTTTTATCTGATCCACTTTCAGTGTTCCGATCAGTTCGATCTGTCTCCTCCAGACATTAAACTCACTGCATACCCCATGTTAAACATGGGAAGCTGAGGAAAACCTCAGATGGTACAAAATTCTCTGCGTTCGATGTGGGATGCCTCGGGCTTATGCGTCCTCGAGAAGCCCTATAATAAGGGATAGAAGACAGACATGCCAATCCCCCAGCGTCAAGGCGCGCCAACGACACCCCAGCATGACCATTCTCCTCACCAAAGGTTGCTGCCCTGACCAGACCCCTTGGAGCATCTCGTCGGAAGCAGTGTAATTAACTGGCGTCCATGCAGATATGGTGTCGGGAACGAGCTTCACAAACTCATCTTAAATCTATGAGGGAGACCCGGACTAGGTGACAAGCTCCGAGGAGGAATCCACGGAAGGAAGAACTGGCATCCCATCATCCTGGTTTCAATCAAGGAGTAGACGTCCCTGAACAAGGAATGAATGTCACTCGCCTTTGGAAAGCGGGAATGTGGGGCAACAAGTCGTGCGTCCTCCACCCGCATGACGGATGCGCGCGCGCCCCGGCGTAAAAGTGTCGGAAACATTTTTCTTCTATTAATAATTTATAGTTCCATTACATATTACATATTTTTTTGTTATCACTTTGATCTATGAGGTAATAGTCTCCCAACAGGCACACTTGAGGCCCTCTCTTCTAGACCACAGCCTTTGGCATTTGGGGAGACACACTTAAGGCCTTATGGCCCACTATCTTGGGACATTATTGAGTGGTAATCGGGGTTGGACGATACACTTCAGGCATAAAAATTATTTGATTTAATGAACATAATTTTTGGATTTCTCATTTTTTTCATTATCTTCGGATGCATTTTTGAAAATTTTCTGCAAAGTTTTATTTTTTAATGAATAGTAAAAAATTCCAATTTTTATAAAACTCGTATTTTATTTATATTTAAAATTAAATTTATGATTTTAAATTGATATAAAATTAAATTATGTACCTTTTATTTAGATATAATATAATTAATTACATTTAAAAAATATTTATACCTTATGTTGGAATAATTACATTTTTGGGCTTAAAAATACATTTTTTTTAAACTTGTTTTTCATTGCATTTTGATGGTTTAATTTTAATTATAATTTTTCAAATTATAGGTTTTGAATTTTTAAATATGGATTCCATATTTTGAATCAAGATGTCCAAATTAGGTTACAGTTTCATTTTTATTTTTAGGCATAAAAAAGTTACCATGGTAATAAAAGATTTACTGTAGTATATGTAAAATAATTTTTCAGGTTAAAGTTAAATTGTAAGATATTTAAATAAATATGAAATAATACAATAAATTGATGTTTGATGTGTTTCCATAGAATAAAAATCCTTTAGAACATTAATTTTCATAAAATTTATTTTTAATTAATTCTACCCAAATGTAGTTTCCTTTAAATATAAAATAATCATTATTTAATCACTTAACCCTCCCCCCCCCCCCCTCAAGTACAAATATCACCCATCACCACCCCCTTTCTCCTCACAATCATTTAATATTTTAAAATATCTTCAAAATAATCTCTTAAACACTCCCACCACTTCTAATTTCCATTGTTCTCACCCAAATACAAATTCCAAGTTCCTCAAGGGGTCCTTCAACTATGAGATATTCAAGAGGTAACTTTCTCAAACAACCTCACTTAATTTATTTTCTTTTCTAGCTTATCCAAACCTCATTCATCAATAAAGGAATAATAAATAAATTATCATGTATATAACATAATTTTATGTTTCAAATTTAATATCTTATATTCATCCCTTTTATTACCTCCTCTTATTCAAATAAACTAAACCATTGTCTTGATTATGGCGGTTAACCATCTATGTGAATAATAATTTTTCATTTTACATTACCGCCTTCAAGGAAAGTCATGAAAGTATTATTATGGTAAAATAATATTTTAAAATGTATATTATAACCTGTTTCATATTCTGTAAATAATATATATACATAATATTATATAAAATGAAACTAGTTCGTTATGGTTGGAAAAACCGCCAAAATAAACTAAACATTTATCATTAACATTTGGTCAATTGAATCATCCTCATATGATAAATAAAAATGATATATGGGAACATTTAAATATATGGAAGTTAATTGATACTATTTTATCTTATTTTTTGAGTTTTATTTCCATTTTAAAATAAAATCCATAATTATACACAAATGAACCAATCATGAAACAATGAAACGAATGCACCCGAAATAATGAAAATAATAAAATATTATTAATTAATAGGTGGTAAGATTTTATAAAAGTATAATATAAGGTATTATAAATATTAGTATGTTTCTATAATGAATTAATAACATTCTTTAAACCTTTATACCATATGTTAAAGTACGCAAAACTAAATGGATTAGTGAGGTAAGGGTTTATCGTCACACTCTTACTTCTCTAAGATGTATGCCTTATCCACCACTTATATTTGGAATATGGTGCATATTATTCCCTTTGATATATAATATCATGAATATAATTATATTAATGTTAATAAATTTTTCATTTGATAATTATTACATTTATGGGGCATACTATTCAGCTAATTACAAAGTGGAAAGAGAATTCTTAACCCAATTATCATTATTTAGGATAAACCTATACTTAATTGATTATGCCATGCTAAGAGTATGTATAGAAAAGAATTTGATAATATAATTATTTTATTTCCACTTTTTTATGTGGATTTACAATCAATAAACATAATCGATTAATTTTATTAATGCTCTCTTCGATGATATGATATTTATAAGGGAATTCATTTTAAAAATTATTTTTTTACATTTCCTTTAAAACTATTTTTTTCTTCCATTACCATTTTTTCTAAAAAATATAATTTTGATTATATTATATTATAATTGTTTAAATTCATTTTTAATCATGTTTTAATTTTTATAAAAGTGTTTGAAATGATTATTTTTTTTATTTTCTAAGAGAGGTTCTTTATGAAATTTTTAAAAAAATATGAAATGAGTAATTTTTTAAATATACAGCATGAACGGATTTTCCCACAATCAGAATGTCATAATGCCTTGAAGATTTCTTTAAAAGTATACAAGGATATTTTCAATGATAATTTGTTCCTTTATAATTGTGAAATAGTTTAAAAAATACATAAAAAGGATATTTTCCTTAAGAAATATTTCAACTAGTCCTTCAAAAAAATCATTTTCCATCTTAGATAACATTGTTTGACATTCATTATTATTTAATGAGGATATTATTCAAGTATAATATTCTTATTCTTTCTATGGTTGTTTTATGTTTATGATGGAATAATATTTATAAAACCTATTTATTTTCTACAGCTTCTGCTATGATGAAATGATTATAATGATCATTTCTTATCATGGGTTCTGGTATGATGAAATGATTTATATCTTTATGGAACACATGTCAATGGTTTTCATTATGTGATGCGTGGGACCTATATCTCCCTATAATTCATTGGTTAATGATATTATATCTCATGAGATATAAAAGACTTGAATGGGAAGTGAAACCAGTTCAGTAAAGTGTCTGCTATGATAGTCTTGGGAGTGAACCTTGACTGTCATGATGGCTTGGGGAGTGAACCCATTCCACTATGATATTCTTGGCAAGGAGCCTTGACTAATAATGGTATGATTTTATATGATTATATGTATGACACATTCCATGTCTTATGCCAATATTATTCTCTCATGGATCATGATTTCTTATTATTCATGACTTATGAACTTCTATGATTTATCCCATGACTCAAAATTATGATCTTTTATATGAAGGGTGTAATTTCAAAATGTTATGTTCATGTTATTATGAACTTATGTGTATGTTATAATTGATATCTCTCTTGTTTACCCTTACTGAGTATCTGAGCTCACCATTTTCTTATATTTATTTTCTTAAGGATGTGAAGGAATGTATTAAGTATGAATTGTCAAAAATAATTCTAGTTATAAAGTAATAAGTGGGAGAAAATGTAGATTTTTTATGAACCAGTTTTTTGGTTTCCATGTTTCCAAATACACTAAACTCATAAGGTTTTGGCGTGGTTTTGTTATGTTATGTAATGAATATTAATCTATTTAGATGTAATATTTGTGTATGTAATGTATGGGTCATTATATTTTTGGCCATGTACTTAAAATAAATACATATTAGAAAATGGG
The DNA here is from genome assembly GCA_963277665.1 of Viscum album. Taxonomy (NCBI): domain Eukaryota; kingdom Viridiplantae; phylum Streptophyta; class Magnoliopsida; order Santalales; family Viscaceae; genus Viscum; species Viscum album. The sequence goes on along the minus strand of OY728132.1, from coordinate 1,434,117,693 downwards.
ATATACTAAGGTTATTAAGTCAACATGGTTTAATAATAATTGAAGGATATAGAGGAAGAAATAAAATAAAAATTCTCATCGAAGGATGTTGCCTCTTCTCGGCCCACCACATTAGGATTATACTTAAAGTATTAATATAATAGATTCACCAAAAAAATGATTCTAGTATGATGGTATGGAATTTTTGAAATGATTTTGTTAGGGAATATCCAAACCAAAATGGTTTTAATGTGGGAAAAAATATAGGATAATGGGTGTACTTTTATAAATGATGTGAGTGGCACACTTATAATTTTTTAAAATAAAAAGGTGTACCCACATTTTTCACATGTAAAAAGGGTCCTAAATGGATTATTTTCAATACTTCAACATGATAAAGACAAAATATATCCATAAAAAAATATTTCATATAAGTTTTTATCTCATTTTAACCATTATCTTTTTAGTTTAACCCCCAGTAAACCCATTTTTACCTTAAACGCAATAAATAATTATTATTATTTTTACTATTAATTACAACCAAAAATTAATTTGAACTTGTTATATAATAAAAATTAGGCTAATTAAAAATATGGAATCCATTTTTCCAAACTTCATTTACAGAAGTGGAAAATTTTAAAATTAAGCCTGTACACGTGATGAGAAAGCGGGTTTTCAAAGCAAAAATTTTAAAAAGTTTACAATTTTTTTATATTAAAATTCAATATTAAAATGATTAAAATGAACTATATTAGTTAAATTGAAATATAATTTAACTCATTTTAATTGAAAACTAATTTAAAATATAATTTAACTTTGTAAATAATTTAAATCAAAAAGGAAGTTTTCAATTAAAATTTAGTATTTTAACTATTCATCAAAAAATGAAACATTTCAGAAAAAAACCCAAAAAACTCAAAATAAGATGATTTTGAAATTGAAATTTAAAAAAATATATAAAAGTAATTTTTGTAAAAGTGGTAAAATTAATTTTAAATTCTTTTCAAGAAGCACGACTAAATTGTGTTTTAGAAAAAAAATACAATTTTCCAGAAAACATTTCTATTTCTATAAAATGATTCTTATTTTTATTTTCAATAAATAGATAAAAATGAACATGTGTAAACTATATATTTTTAATAATTTCATTAGTTCTATTCATAAATACTAATTTAAGAGCTAGGTTATAATGGTCATGTTTAAATAATATTTTAATAGAGTATCGTGTTTCGTTTAAACCTGGTGTTGCATGCATTGAAAGCTATAGAAGAAATAAAATTAATTATAAAATTAATAAATTATAATGTATTAGGGTGTTAAATTATTCCATAATAAAAAATCATCCTTTAAATTTAATATATATTACCTTATAAATTGATGAGGGTAGTTCTTCTTCATAACATCCTCTGGTTCCACGTTGCTTCCTCCATTTTTCGATTTCTCTAAAGTGCCTTTACCAGATGAGTCATATGATTCCTCAGTAAATAATATATATTATAAATAATATAGATGTATTTTTGTAATTATATATATCATGTTCCAATTATATTTAATTATAGGTGATAAATTGCATTGGTTCTGGTACATATTTCCTTAACAATGATATATGAAACACATCATGTACTTTTGAGAGACATGTTGTCATTTCTAAATGATAAGAAAACTATCCAATTATTTAAAATATTTCAAAGTATCTTATGTACCTAGGGATAATTTTTACTTTGTTACCAAACCTTATAACACCATTCCATGGAGATACCTTCAAGAAAACATGATCTCCCACTTGAAATTATAAAATCCTTCCTCTAATTATGAGTATAACTCTTTTGAATAATTTGAGCCACATTAATATGAGTCTAAATGGACTTTAACTTTTTTATTATCTATTTAAAAAGTTATAGTACTATGAGTTTCCTTTCAACAACTTCATCTCAACAAGTTAGAGTGTGACATCTCTTTCTATATAATGCTTCATACAGTACCATATGAATATTTGAATAGAAACTATCACTATAGAGAAACTCTTCCAAAGGTAGATATTGATTCCACATACCATTAAATTAAAGTGATCACAAAATAAACATATATTACATTACTTGTATAGTCCATCTAGACTGTCCATTAGTTTGAGGATGGTGCGTGGGACTCAAATAAATCTTGGTCTTAAGAGCCTTCTGAAGACTTTTCTAGACTTTTGATGTAAAAATGGGATCTCAATCAGACACAATTGAAATAGGAGTGCCATGAAATATTAAAAATTCATTAATATAGAGTCTTTTGAAGAGATAAATAGGTAAATATTATCTTATAGTGAGGAAATTTTCATATTTGATTAAGCGATCAGCAGTAACCCATATTGCATTATTTCTTTTAGGAGTCTTTAGTAGTCTTGTAGCAAAGTCTATAGTAATTGTAACACCTAGAGATTTTGTGAAAAAAAACAAATAAATTTAATATTTTAGATATCTTTAATTACATGTAACACTGATATGATCTATTTTACATGCAATAATGAGTTTCTTTGATAGCTTGTATGACATGTGACACTGAGCTTCAACGAACCATGAAATAATATTATTTTAAATATAACCATTATAAAATATCCATCAAATATGTATGTATGAATAGTATGAACTTACTTATGAAATATAAACATAAAATTTCTACTCAATATAAATTTATTTATAAATTTTTAGTAAATAATCAATCCATTTTTAATAAAGTATTTATATTCTTCAAAAATATTTTTTCTTCAAAAATTATTTTTATTACTTTTATGAAAAAAATTATAATAAATTCATACATATTTTAGAAATTTTATTTGATAAAATAAACTGAATTTTTTAAATCATCATATCTAAATTAATGTATTGTTAAATTTTGGGACTTTTCAGAAAATATTAGTTTTTTGGTGAATAGTGAAAAACAACAATTTTTGTAAAACTATCATTTATTTTAAATAAATTAAGTAATTTAAATGAAAAATAATTTTTTAAATTAACATAAATATTATTTAGTTACATTTAATCCAATTAATTTCTTTTCAATCAACTTTATATTTAGATTTTATTATAAGATTATTTTGGGGCTTAAAAAATGGTTTTTTTAAACTATTTTAAACTGCATAGTGTATCTCCATTTTAGTTAATTTAAATAATATAAAATGAGTAATTTTTTAAAATAAAATTATATTTTATATATAAATAAATTATAATTAATATTCAAACAATGATTATCTTTAGACATAATGTTAAAATAAAATCATCTTATGCTTGAAAAATACACTTCTCGAAAACTCTCTTTTTCATCACATATCCGGGATTTATTTTAAATTTAATATTTCACAATTTTATAAATTTAATGTGGTAAAATAATTTAATTTTTTAATTCATAATTTCAAAATTATATTAGGGTGAATTTTTGGGATTTTTCTAAAAGTTTCATTTTTTGATGAATAGTGAAAATAATGAATTTTAATTAAAAACTACCTTTTCATTTTAATTATTCATAAAGTGAAATTATATTTCAATTTTTTAAGTTAAATTTTATTAATTATACATTTTAATATGATTTATTTCATTTTATTCAATTTTATGTAAAATTTGTATATAAAAACATTTCAAACATTTGAACATTTTCTCTTTAAAAAAACTGTTTTCTTGTCGCATCTACAGGATTATTTTTAAATTAAAATTTACCACTTATGTGAATTTAATTTGGAAAAATCAATTAATTATTTAGAATAAAAATAATTTATATTATCTAATTATTTTATAATAAATTTTCACCAAAATGAATAGTAAAAATTATTTACTGCAGTTAATGTAGAAATGGGTTTTCCAGAGGTTAAACCATAAAGATAAGGGTTAAAATAACCCAAAGATTTTCCAAAACCCATTTTATAGAAATATATAGATAGAATCCATTATATTATCTATAATGGTTCATTATTGGTGCCTTGTGATATAAAAAATGAGGGTGGAGTTCTTTATTTTCAGAAAATTGCAAGTAAACCACACACCTCACTTATAAAAGGCCTCCCCTTATCATATCCTCTTCACAAATTCAAACCACTTATGTTCAGCCAATAACTATGAAAATAAATTCCAAAATTCCCTCCTCTTGTCCTGCAATCCTTTTTTTTTGAAATAAATCTAACCTAGTAAGGTTTTTGGTCTAAACCTAAGGAGGATACCAGAAGAAGAGGTAATGTTCATCAATGAGCATTTTTGTTTTATTTTTTCCTCCAATTATTAAAATTATTTTTAAAAAATTATGATATAATAAAAATATAATGTTACATATATTTGTATTTTTTATGTTAAGTTAATTACCTAAAACCATCTCTACTTCCATTAAACATGTTACAAAATCATCATTCATGTGTATGGTAAACTACCGCCTCACAAACTGATGTCATTCATGTTTCCATTACCACCTATAAAGGCTGGTTATAATGATGTATCTATTATTTATATACAATATTTATGATATTATTATACTTATTGAATTATTATATCACAAATACCTTCATAATCTCCATTTTGTGAGAATATGATAATGTTGCTCATGTGTACGGTGGACTATTATCTCACGAAATAATGTGATTCGTTCATGCATCACATGAAAGGTTGTAAGGATGGGTTTAATGAAAATATATGATATATATGACATAAAAATTATTCTTTAATTATTATATATCATTTGCCTTTATTTCTTTCAATCTAAAAATTAAATGGAAATAATGTTCATGTGTATGTATAGCCTACCATCTCCATGAATGGAGGATATCATTTTCTCCCTAAAAATATTATGGATTACTATAAATACAAATATAATTAATATATATGAAATTTATATCATTTTTAACATTTTTAAGACTATGTAACCATGATAAAAATAAGTGGATAAAAAATAACAAATCAAAACATATGTAAAAAAACAAAGCATTTATTACCCAAAATGTAACTTTAACATGGAATTGTTATTAAATAGGTAATAAACGGTCATAATAAAATAATATATGGTTTTATATATATAAATATTCTTATGTAAAAGATTTATAATAAAATTATATTTATTACTGGAGGTTTGAACATGTACAATGTAAGTCAAGACTTAAGGTAAAAGATTTTTGTCTCACTTTTACTTTTTGTGGGACATAAGAAATATTTACCATGTGTTTATTTTATGTGGTGTATATACCTTACATGAATGTATTATATGATTATTATCATTAAAATTATGGGTATTTAAATATCCATTCTAGTATCTCTCTATTATGGGGTTTACGGTTTCGATGTAATCAATGTGGTAAGGTATTTCAGTCTTATTTTTTCTTCTTTGAGACAAATGTTATGTTGTGCACCTGCATTATTTTACAATGTGTATATAAAGACCCTTTTCATGTAATATCATGAATTTATTTTTCATCATGAAATTTTAAGTTTAATTTTATATTATTCCTTCATGGAGGTTATGATTAAAAGTTACCAAAGTGGTAAATATTTTATGTTACTATCTCATTGTTTATCAAGATTGGTTATGACTATGTTTTCGGTGATAAACTATTAAGATTAATCTCTCAAAAAACTCATGAAATTTATTATACTTGGGTTATTCATGATATTTTCAAGTAATATTACCATTTTTTACTATTTTTACTTAAAATAATTGATATTTTTTTTAAGAAAATCAAACTTTATTTATCTCTTATGACAAAAATTCATTTTTTCCCAGAACATGTTTTCAAGAAATGTTTTCAAAAATGATTTAATATTATCATATTATTTTTAAAATCATTTTACCCATGTTTTAATTTATTTTAAAAAAAATTAAATGTATCTTCATTTCATTTTCCAAAAAAAATCTCATTTAGATTTTTCCAAAAATGGGAAAGGAATCTTTATTTTAATGTGTACGGCATGAACAAAATTCTCCATCATTATGAAAAATCATTGCTTTAAAGATTCCTTTATATGTTTTCAAGTTAATTTTCAATGAAAATAATTGTAAAAATTTTATATGTTTTAAAAATTGTTTTTTAAGGTAGAAATGATATTTTCCACATGTTTATTCAAGTTTATCTTCAAAGAAAAGGATTTTTAAAATATTTTATGTTTAGAATTTTTTTTGTCAAAATGTAAAGAATATTTTCCTTCTGAAATTTTTTAAATGTTTTTTGAAGCTTCCTTTATAATTTTTAGGTTATTTTCCATGAAAAAGATTTTCAAAATTTTTTAGGTTTTAAAAATATATTTTCAATGAAGAAAGGATAGTTTAATAAAGAAATGTTTTAAATGATTTTTAAAACTTCCTTTATAAATTCTCAAGGATATTTTCAAAGAAAAATATTTTAAAAAGGTTTTATTTTTTAAAAAGTTTTTTTAAAATGGGAAAGGATATTTTCCTCAAGAAACATTTCAAATGATTGATCAAAATCATTTTCCATATAAGATGAGACTCATTGATGTTATATATTCCTCACTAGGGATATGAACCAAAGATACCATTATTATTCTTTCTCTGAATGGTTTATAATGAAAATATGTCTATCAAAACCATTTCTCATTCACGGGTTACACAATGATATAATGATTATGAAACCTACTTCTTTTCATGGGTTATTTTATGTTGAAATGATGAATTGATTATGAAACCTATCACTTTTCCACTTGTTATGAGATGGTAAATATTTATGAAACTCATTTCATTTCATGATTTATCATATGATTCATTTTTTATGATATTGTGGCACAAATATTTATGATTTTTATTATTTGATGACTAAAACCTATATCTCCCTTCAATGCATTGGTTAATGATTTATAACTCATAAGATAAGAAGGACTGGAATGGGGAGTGAACCCGATTCAATAAGGGAATTTTCCCACTATGATGGTCTTGGGAGTGAACCTCGACTACTATGATGGTTTATAGAGTGAACACATTCCACTATAATAGACTTGGTAGTAATCCTTGACTACTATGGAAATGATTTTCTATGCTTATGTGTATGCCAAAATTTCATGTATTATGCCAATGTTATGATCTGATGGATCATGTTCATTGATTAATTTATGATTCATGTCTTATGAACCACCAATATTTATTCCATGACTCAAGATTATAATCATTTATATGCAAGTTATGGTTTTCAAATGTAATTCTCATGTTCCCATACCTTATCTTCTTGTTTTTCTTACGTATCTCACATTTTTAACATTACTGAGCATCTGAGCTCACCCTTTCTTATGTTTCCTTTCCCCAGGTTATGAAGAAATGTATTATGTATGATATGTCTAATATGGGTGTTATTTATGAAGATCATAGTGTGAGATTATGTAGTTTACTAATGGACCAGTTGTTTGTGATTCCCATTTTTCTAAGACACTAAACTATTACAATCCTCAGGCATGTGTTTGTGTAATTTAATGAATATTAATTAAAATTATGTAATATATGTGTATGATAAGCATGGTTCATTATAGTAATATCATTCCATTTACACATAGGAATATTATGAGGTTTCATTATCCACTATGATGCAATCTTATATCTTTTACTTGTTCACTAATCAAACATATGGACAAATAATTAGCAATTTTCCACTTCATGCTATCCCACCAAAAATGTTCCCTCAAATCCCTATGAATATTTGTGCTACAAGGGTGTATAGAGAAATTTGAGACATGATTTCTATCTAAAAATTCAATTTTTATATCAAGTATACATGGAACACATAATCTCTTTCCCAATTTCATAACACCATCATCACAAATGACGCCTGCTAATTTTCTATCATTCATAACTATAAGTTTCTTATAAAAGTTATCAACACCATATAAAGAACTTTTTATCTTTACTAATAAATATAGTGTTTCAATAATTTGAAAAATTAGTGATGTCTCTCTTACCTTAGTATTCCCTATATCCATATTTACTAGATCTGTGAACATAAAAATATCACAATCCTCATTTGGGCCATAAATCCATGATCTTTACTATTTAATGCATGTGTAACTTTATTTTTCTTTCTATTGGTGGTATTTTATTGAGAAATAATTATCATTGAGTAGCTAAAGGCATTCAATTTTCCTCATGTTGAGCTATTTGTTTGAAAATATGTATTTTTGGATTTTATGATCCATTTATATATCACATCCTTCACTATAGATATAATGTCTTTATATCTTCAAAACAAATATTACAGCTTCCATATCAAGATCATGGGTTAGATAGTTCTATTCTTAAGTCTTCAATTTCTTCATTGCATATGTAATAACTTTATCATTTTTCATTAGGACACAACTAAGTCCATTCTTCAACGCATCACTATAGATCACAAACCCATCATTTATAAAAGGTAGAGTTAAAATTGAATCATTGGAAAATATCATATTTAGTTCATCAAAACATTCTTCACATTCCATTGTCTTAAAAAACATAACCCCTTTACATGAATGCTTTGTTAATGGGTTATCAAATCAAAGAAAATTATGAATTAATCACTGACAGTACTCTGCCAAACCAATGAAACTTTATACCACATTTATGTTCATTAGTTTAGGTCATTCTATGACTACCTTTTTCTTTATATTATCAAATTAGATCCCATCCATTGAGATGATATGGAGAATAAAATAAACTTCTTAAAGCCATAAATCACAATTACTAAATTTACCATATATCTCATTCCTTATAAGAGTCTTAAAAATGAATTGATACTGATTCTCATGGTCCTATAAGATTTTATAATACACCAAAATATCATCAATTAATACCAAAAAAATCATCAATATATTCCTTGAATACTATGTTCATTATATCCATAAAAAGAGTGGGTGCATTATCCAAGTCAAATGGAATTACTGTAAGCTTTTAATGCCCATACCTCATTTGAAAAACTATATTTAGAATTTCTTCCATCTTTACTCAAAATTGATGATACCCATAAAAAAGTTAAATATTTGAAAAATATTGAGCTCCATATAGTTGATTGAATATGTAATCAATGCGAGGAATATGATACTAGTTATTTACCATAATAGCATTAATTATCCTATAATTAATGCATAGTTTTCTGGATCGATCATTCTTCTTAAATAAGGGAACATGGGATATGCATGAAAAAACACTACAGTGAGTAAATCCTTTATCACTCAACTCCTCTAGTTCTTTTTTCAGCTCTATTAATTCCACAGTAGCATTTCTATTGGGAGTCTTTGATATTGGTCTTGCATTATGGGTCAAATGAATGGAAAACTCAACTTTACACCCTATGGGATATCAAGGTAATTCCTCCAAAAATACATCAATGTATTCCTATAAATAAAAGGTACGTCCTCAATTTGAATATTACATTATCCATCCCTAGATTTATTTTCTCTTCTTTCCCAAGAATCTCATTCAGTAGAGCTACTAAGGGTGGATATAGATATGACTTAGATGATGAAGTATCTTTTATAAAGAAAATGAATTCTATATCTTCATCATGAATCATAATTCCATTCTTATTTAAAAAAAATTGCATCAGATTTTGAAATTCGGTCCATACTAAGGATTATATCAAAGTAAATCATAGGTATGATAATAAGGTTAGAAAATAGTGAACTTTTATTTGTCATAATGGGGACATTATAACACATCTTTTTTAGTGAGACTTCACCTAAGAGTTTTAACTAACAACTCCCCTCTTAAATTAAATTGTAGATTTATTATTTTCTTGGTAAATTGGGTATATATAAAAGAATGTGAAGATCCAAAATCAAATAAAGAATTAGTAAAATTTAAAGATAGGATTAAAGTAGCTACAACCATATCATTAGGTACTTCCACATCAGTTGTATTGATCACATAAACTTTTCCTTCTCTGTAACACCCAAAGGATTTATAAATTAATTTAATATTGAATGAATTAAATAATGAGTCTTTGTAAAACACCACTATGTTATTTTTAATTTCAAAAAACTAACGTACATGGTTGCGTTCAGTAAGATATTTAGAGTCTGATAAGACAAACAAAATTTTTGGTTAATAGTATCATAACCTTATGAATAGTAATATTACCCTTATGAATATTAAATCATATTATTATTTTATTGTATTTATGTTATAAGATAATTATATCTTGATTAATTTTTCAAGGTGATATAAAACGAATTATAGTTTTAAAATTGTTATTTTTCGAATAAATTATGATTTTATTTAAAAATTAAATTAATCATATTTAGAAAATTATTTTCAAAAATAGAGTTAATTTTTGAATTCTACACATAAAAAATGGTTTGGGTGAATTTTTGGGATTTTTCTAAAATACTTAAATTTTTAATGAATAGTAAAATATGATAATTTACCATATTTATACTTTATCAGTTAAATTAATTATTCCTAGAATCATATATGATGTAAGCACACTAGGTTCAAAATCACATGCAATTTTTACTATTATGGGTCACATGAATCAATACTATTGGTTTTCTTGAGGGAAATAATAAAATAATGAATAAGATATTCAAAAAACACCCCTCTCCTCCACTATAAAAACCCCCCTCACTCCCTCTTCTCTTCAATACTTTAAAGCCTTGTGCCTTGTATAAATTCTGCTCAAATATCCTTCCAAGCTCATCTCCCATGTCCATAATCCCTTGTTCTCATAAAAATACCAAAACCTCTCCCCTGAATATTCTCTCAAGGAAGATAACTTTAAGAGGTAAATTCCTCTTTTTATTTCTTTTATTTTGAGTTCCTTTATTTTATTTTTTATTTCCTCACCTTCTTTAATCCAAATATCATGTTAACTCCAGTTCCATATATGTACTAGAATTTTTTTATGGTGATTTAATAATTCATCATCATCTCCTCTTTCTTCTTCTTTTATACTAGAAATGAAAACACCATTTGAGATGTGTTAATTTATCACATTCAAGGACGACGGGTTTTCAATTTCTATTACCCTCTTCAATTCTAGTCATGAAACCATTTTTATGGTTTAAAAAGACTATAATATATTTACTATAACTTATTTAAGGTTCTAGTATATTTTTTTACACATGATATTAATTTATAAATCAAAATGAGTTCGTTGTGATCAAAAACCGCCAATTAACCCAAATGATTATCATTAAAATTTTATAAAATGATTCATCTTCACTCTCAATAACCAAATGAATTTTATAGCCATGTAATCTTCTTTATGTTAAAAAATTAAATAAAACTTCTATTCTGGAAAACCATTCTCATCTTCCATGTTTATCCTAACATGTATATAAGTAAACCAATCATGAATACCAAGGAAGAAAATGCTCCCAAAAATTAATATTGAATCTCTTGTACCCATCAAGAAGACCTTAAATGAACGTAATAAGGATATAAAAATCAATTGAATAAATCATAAGTTATGTACATATTAATTAATGAATTTAATTTGGTTTTCCAGGACCCTAATATCAAGTGAAGAACACCATCAGACTTATGGTAAGGGTTTTCTACCCAAACCTCCATTTTAATTCGGGTTACTCTTATTCTCAACTTACCTAAATTAAATCCTTATTTATTCATATTTACTTCTCATAATTTTTTTTAATGTTCTATATATTTTTACCAACTAGAATCCTACTTTCATTTATGGTGAGTTATGTGTTTTAAAAGGATCTTTCAAAAATTCTTCCTGAAAAACAAGCCATATTCAAGAGAATTTCTCAAATTATTACCTATTTTCAAGGGAACTATATAATCTATTTTTAGAAACAATTATCTTTTTAAAATAAATAATTTTATTATAAAAATAATAACTTACTTCACTTATTATTTTATACAAATATTTTTCCAAAAGAACTCTTCTTTTCAAAATAAAAGAGTATTTATCTCAAGAATTACTTGATGATTTTATAAGAGTATCTTAATCTATTTCAATAATATTGTTGATTGTTATATATTATTAGGATTAATATTTTATGATATCATCTACCATATTTAATTTAATTGTTTTTGATTACTTTTACTGTGGATGTGCTATCTTAAAACCATTCACCAATTCACTCTGAATGGTTTGTTTTTATGCTTAATGTTTGGGGAAAGTTATTTACATTTCATATGTTAGTTTCAATATGAATGTATATGTTTTTTATTTTTATCCCCATTAATATGAGGAATTCATTGGACTTATTAAGTGATGGGTGGGGCCCTCTATAGCCCCTCGATACATCAGTAGGTATCATGAGACAAACTATGGTCTTGGCAGGTGGCCTTGTCAAAATGGTTGATTATGAACTTGGCATGAGGCCTTGATGGTATGGTTATGATGTCAGTAATTATTCATTCTCTCATTATGAAACTAGTAATTAAAATTTCATGAGGTTATTCGACTAGTAGAATACCCATGATTATGCTTTATTATGGAAATATTTATTCAACTCTTATTCATTCCATAAATTATTTGAGTTTATTTTTAAAGGCATGTGGTTTTAGTTGTTCACCATTCCTAATGCTTACATTTATGATATCTTCCACTGTATTTCTTACCCTTATTAAGAATTTGAGCTCACCTCTTTCTGATGTTTCATTTTCCTAGGACATGAAGAGGTATATTATGAATGACATGTAGGGATAACCTAAGAGTTATGGATGTTGTCAAAGGAATTTATATATTGTATTTCCTTTCAAGTTGTAATGTTAAAAATATGTATGTATCTAGTTTTCCAAAACTAATAAACTATTTTTTCCTTCGAGATACAAATTTCTTGTAATCATACCAATTTAAGGAGTTAAGGTATCGGCTTTGAGAAACTGAGATTAGGTCTTTACAGTTGGTATTAGATGAATTCTTGTAGAAAACATGGAAACTAGATTTAGAAAATATAGATTATCGATCAAAAACCTAAGATAGAATTTGAAGTAAAACATACAAGAATGTCCTGTAATTTTTGTAAAGAAATATATTGTGTATATCTTTCTAGAAAATACATCCTTGTCTGGATACTACAAGTGCACGTGGTTCTGGAACATTTGTACCTATGAGTAAAAACTCGGACAAGGAGTTTTGGGCTTGACCTGGGGTATCTTGGTATATGAAAATGGGCTTTACTGTGCACCTAGTTTGACACTCCTGAGAGATATGCTTAGAATAATTCACATTTTCTTTACAAGTCATTATGAAGGATTTAAATGTAAATTTTCCCTTGAATAAAACATGTTTATGATTATGAGATTATCTCTGTATGGGATCTTAATTTATGCTAAGTATTTTTCTACATTGATATTATACATTATGATTAATAACCTAATATAGTGTATGCCATTATTTAGAAAGTAAGCCTAGTAGAAGGAATGTAAACTTCATGAACGTGCATATCTCATAAAGGGATTTCCCTCCGATATAAGATAATGATGTTGGATCTTCTTCTGCAATTGGTGTTGAGAAACTTATAACTATAATGAGACAACTGACTTTTGTTATGAACAATAACCTAACCATTATGGATCATCCATATCCACAATGTGGAGGAGCTATATTATATAACTTTATGTGGAAACAACCTCCATCATTTAATGGGACTAAAAACCCATTCATAGCAGAGCAGTGGATAAGTTCATTAGAGAAGATATTTCTTTCTTTGGGATGTAACGAAAGAGATAAGGTTGTCATGGTGGTTTATCATCTATTGGGATATGTGTATCAGTGGTGGTCTTTAATTCAAAACACAAAGAAGGAATAATAAATAGAAGAAATGGAATATAGATATTTTAAGGAAATATTCATAGAAAAACAATTCCCTCTTGAAAAGTGAGAAGATATAGAAAGACAGTTTCTAAATCTGAAGAAAACAGAGGATGAGAATATTTCTATGTATGAAGATAACTTCAAAAGGTAAGAAAGACATGTTGCATACTACATATGTAATCCAAGGAGCAAAATTTATCGATTATTTAGTGGTTTAAAACCATTCCTCCAAAGGGATCTTATCTCCCAAAGTTTCTCATCATATGAAGATATAGCCCCACGTGCTATCAAGATGGAAAATAATTTCTCTAAGTATTATGATTTTAAGGGAAACAAAGAGAAGAATAGGTCTTATGAAAACTCTAGAAAGAAAATAAGGAAATGGGGAAGAATGGAAGATTTGACCTTCCACCCTATGATAATTATGGGAAGAGACACCCTGGTACTTTCCTGAAGGTTATGGGTGTTTGTTACAAGTGTAGAGAAAAATGCCACATATCCCGGGATAGTAAGGGGAATAAATAAGCTACCAATGTTCAATGATACAATTTTAAGGATAGAAGACATTATGAAAATGATTTTCATAGGCATAAAGGAAACATTCCCTAAAGAAGGATAAGGGAATAAGGCCAAGCTTATGTGATCACAAATGTTGATATTTAAGTCCCTAATGATGTGGTGGTGGTACTTTAATTTTTTCCTCAAACTTAGTCAATACATTATTTGATTCTGGATCATCATATTCTTTCATATCTTCCCAATTTTTCAGGAAAATCATATATTTATAATTTGATTTAATAAGGGGGTTTTCAGTCAAAACTCTTAAGGGAAGTATCATTACAACAAAGATATGACATGCAGTCCCCATTATGGCATATAAACATGCTTTATCTGCTGATTTTATTACCATACACATGATTGAATTTGATATAATCATTAGTATGGATTGGATTTCGAATCATGATGTGAAAATATATTACAAGAAGAAGGAGGATACAATTTTTGAGAATAATGTAGAATCCCTTATCTTCATAGAAGAAGCATCATCATCTGATTCTTATCTAGATCCACCCCCAATAGCTCTACTAAATGAAATTATTAGGGAGGATGAGAACTCAATATCTATGAGTGAGGAAATAAATATTCAAATTGAGTATTTACTTATTGTGAAATAATATACTGATGTTTTTCTGGAGTATTTACCAAGACATCAAAGACTAGAGAAATTAGTAGAAATGAAGAAACAACTAGAGGAATTATGTGATAAAGGATTTATTCTCCCTACTGTATCTCCATGGGGATCCCCTGTTCTTTTCGTTAAAAAGAAATATGGATCTATGATTTTGTGCATTGACTACAAGGAGATCAATGCTATAAGAATAAAGAACAAGTATCCCCTACCTTGATTTGATGATTTATTTTATAAAATTCATATAAACCAATATTTTTTGAAGATTGACCTTTGATATGGATATCATCAGTTGCATGTGAGGATGGAATATATTCCAAAGACATCATTTCTAACTAGTTATGGGAATTACAAGTTTAAATTAATGCCTTTTGGACTGACTAATGCACCCTTTATTCTCATGGATCTAATGAATAGTTTTTTCAAGGAATATCTTGATGGATTTATAGTGGTATTTATTTATGATATCTTGGTATACTCAAAAAGCTATGAAGATCATAAAAATCACTTTCACACAATTCTGAAGACTCTTAAAATAAATGAATTATATGGGAATTTTAGAAAGTGAGAATTTTGTATTCAATTAGATTCCTTTCTTAGACACATTATATCTAAGGATGGAATATTTTTTGATCTTTTTAAGACAAAGGATGTTCAAGAATGGCCTACTCCAATGAACATAACTGAGTTATGTAGTTTTATTGGTTTAAAAGGTTATTATCAGTGTTTCATTCAGAACTTTTACCGTTTATCCAACCCAATGACTAAGCTTACACATAAAGGGGTTAAGTTCATATAGAAAAAATAATGGGGGTAATTTTTCAATGAATTTAAGAGGAGATTAGTGAATTCTCTGATCCTGACTCTACCATCAAGGAATGGTGGATTTGTGATCTATAGTGATGTATCAAAGAAAGGACTTGGTTATTTCCTTATGCATAATGATAGTGTTATTGCCTATGCATCAAGGCAGTTAAAGATTCATGAACAAAACTATCATACTCATGATCTTGAGTTAGCTACTGTGCTCTTTGCTCTGAAAATATAGAGAAAATATCTCTATGGTGAAAGATGTGAGATATATATGGATTAAAAGAGTATGAAATATATCTTCTCATATAAAGAACTCAACATGAGGCAAAGGAGATGGCTCAAGATACTCAAGGATTATGATTGTTCTATACACTACCACCAGGAAAGGAAAATAAGGTAGCTGATGCATTGAGCGAGAAGGATCATGGAGTTTTAAAAAAATGAGGATTGAAAGGGATCATGTATTCATGGATCTGTTAAGGATGGACATGGGAATTATCAAATAAGGAAAAACATCATTATTTTTTTAATTGGTTTCCTAACCATATTTATTGGAAATAATTAAAATTTCTCAGCCTGATGATGATAATCTTCAAAAGAAAATTAATTTTGTGAAAGATGGTATTTTGGATGACTTTATGTGTGAAGATGGAATTCTGAAATTTGGGAAGAGGCTATGTGATCCTTATATACCCAATATAAAAATTGATTTATTGGATGATGCAAATTTCTCGAATTTCTCTTTACACCCTGGTATCACTAAAATGTATAAATATTTGAAGGAACATTTATGGAGGGACAATAAGAAGTAGTAAATTGCTAATTATGTATCAAGATGTTTATTCTGTAAACAAGTGAAGGCTGAGAAACAATATCTTATAGGATTCATGTAACCTCTACATATTCCTACATGGAAATGGGATGACATCGCCATGGATTTTGTCACTAGATTTCCCAAAACTCCAATAAATAATGATGTAATATGGGTAATTGTGGATCAACTTACCAAATCTACACATTTCCTCGCTATAAGGGAGGATTTACCACTAGAGAACATTGCACGACTCTATATCAATGAATTTTTAAGACTTCATGGAGAACCTCTTTCAATAGTGTCGGATCATGATCCTCGATTTACATCAATATTCTAGAAATGTCTATAGAAATATTTGGATACTGGGCTTCATTTAAGTACTTCTTATCTCCCTCAAACTGATGGGAAATCATAAAGGATGATCCAAACATTAAATTACATGTTGAGATTATGCTCACTAGATTTTTAAGGTATGTGGGATTATTATTTAATTTTGGTGAAGTTTTCCTACAATAATAGTTTCCATTAAAGAATTCTAATTGAACCATATGAAGCATTTTATGGAAAGAGATGTCATACACCAACATGTTGGGATGAATTTAGTAAAAGGAATATTGTGGGTCTAGAGCTTGTGGAGGAAACAAAAGAGAAGGTAAAGCCTATTCAAACCCATATAAAAGCAACTTAAAGAAGAAAAAAGAGCTATGCTGATAATCATAGGAAGGATTTGAAATTTCAAGTGGGAGATTGTGTTTTTTTAAAAGTAACTCCATGGAAGGGTGTTATAAGATTTGGGAAGAAAGGGAAACTGATCCCTAGGTACATTGTCCCTTTTGAGATTCTGGAGAGAGTTGGAGATGTGGTTTATCGTTTGGAAATACCTCTTAGCCTGTCTAAAGTACACAATGTGTTCCATGTGTCATTGCTGATAAATTACATGTCAGACCCAACACATGTCCTCACTTCTGAAGGAATAGAATTGGAACCTGACTTATCTTACTGTGAAGAGCCTATACAGATTCTAGACACTAATTAATAGGTGTTGAGGAATCAGATGACTTGACTAGTAAAGATACTTTAGAAAATTATAAGATCGAAGAGGTAACATGGGAGCCTGAGGATATTTTTATGAAGTCCTACCCAAATATTTTTATGAGGTAACATTATATGAATTTTGAGGACGAAATTATTGTAAGGAGGGGAGAATGTAACACCCCAATGATTTATAAATAAATTTAATATTGAATTAATGTAACACTGAGTATCTATAAAACACCATTATGTTATAACCTATCGATTAAACATAATTTTTCAACCTTTGTGGTTTGAATTTTGAAAAACTGACATACACAATTGCGTTTAGTAAGATATTTAGAGTCTGATAAGACAAAATTAATTTTTAGTGAATAATAACATAAAATTATGAAAATTAATATGAAAATTAATATGAACCTTATGAATAGTAAATAATATTATTATTTTATTGTCATAAGGTTATAAGATAATGAGATCTTGATTAATTATTCAAGGTGACATAAAATGAATTATAGTTTTAAAATTGTTAATAAATTATGATTTTATTTAAAAATTAAATTAATCATATTTAGAAAAAAATCAAAAAATTGAGTCATATTTTAATTATAAACATCAAAAAATGGTTTGGGTGAGTTTTTTGGATTTTTCTGTAATACTTAAATTTTTTATGAATAGTAAAATACGGTAATTTACTGTATATATACATTATCAGTTAAATCCACTATTCATAGAATCATGGATGATGTAAGAACACTTTTTTATAACTCACGTGAACTTATTACTATTATGGGCCACATGAATCAACATTATTAGTTGTCTTGGGGGAAATAATAAAATAATGAATAATAAATTAAAAAATCACTCCTCTCCTCGACAATAAAAACCCCCCTCACTCCCTATTCTCTCCATACCTCTAAAGCCTTGTGACTTTTCTAAATTATGTTAAAATATCCTCCCAAGCTCCTCCACCACGTCCATCATTCCTTTTTCTCATAAAAAGACCAAAAATTCTCCCATAAAGAGGCTCTCAAGGAAGATAACTTCATGAGGTAAATTCCTCTTTTCATTTCTTTTATTTCGAGTTCCTTTTCTTTTCTTTTTATTACCTCAAATCCTTTCATCCAAATGTTATGAAAACTCTAGTACATTAAATTTATTTCAATTTTGTTATTATAATGTAATAATTCATCACCATCTCTCCTTTCACCTTATTTTATACTAGAAATGATAACATCATCTGAGATGTGTTAATTTATCACATTCAAGGGCGACGGGTTTTAAATTTCTCTTACCATCTTTAATTCTGGTCATGAAACCATTTTGATGGTATAACCACTCTATAATATATTTATAATAACTTATTTAAGGTTATGTAAACTTTTTTTACACATGATATTAATTTATAAATCAAAATGAGTTTGTTGTGATAAAAAACTACCAATTAACCCAAACAATTATCATTAAAGTTTTATATAATGATTCATCTTCACTCATAGAAACAAAATGAATTTTATAACAATTTAATCTTTTATATGTTAAAAAATAAAATAAAACTTCTATTCTAGACAACCATTATCATTTACATGTATATAAATAAACCGGTCATGAATACTAAGGAAGAAAACGCTCCCAAACAATAAAATTGAACCTTTTAAACACATCAAGAAGACCATGATTGAACTTAATAAGGCTATAATAAATCAATTAAACAAATAATAGGTTATTGAAATATTAATTAATAAATTTAATTTGGTTATCCTGGACACTAATATCAAGTGAAGAACACTATCAAACTTAAGGTAATGGTTTTCTACCCGAACCTCCATTTTCAATCGGGTTACTCTTATTCTCTACTTGCCTAAATTAAATCCTTATTTATTCATATATACTCCTCATAAATTCTGTGTGAATGTTCTATATATGTGTACCAACCAGAATACTACTTTCATTTATGGGTATTTATATGTTTTAAATGGATCATTCAAAAATTCTTCCAGAAATACAAGTGCGGTTCAAGAGAATTTCACAAATTCTTATATATTTTCATGGGCACTCTATAATATTTTTTTAGAAACCATTATCTTTCTAAAATAACTAATTTTATTATGAAAATACTATCTTACTTCACATCTGGTTTTATACAAGGATTTTTTCAAAATAACTCTTCTTTTCAAAGTAAAAGAGTATTTATCTCAAAAATTACTCGGTGATTATCTAAGATTATCTTCATATATTTCAACACACTTGTTGATTCATATGTAGTATTGGGATTAATCTTTAATTATATCATATAACATATTTAATTTAATGGTTTATGATTAGTTTTACTATGGATGTGCTATCTTAAAACCATTCACCAATTTATTATGAATGCATAGTGTTTATGCTTAATGTTTGGGGAAAGTTATTTACATTTCATATGTTATTTTTAATATGAATGTATTTATTGTTTATGTTTATCAAAATTCATATGAGGAAATCATTGGACTTATTATGTGATGGGTGGGGCCCTCTATAGCCCCTCGATGTATCGTTAGGTCTCATGAAACAAACTACGGTCTTGGCACGAGGCCTTGACAAAATGGTTATTTATGGTCTTGGCACGAGGCCTTGACGGTATGGTTATGATGTCTGAAATTATGTATTCTCTCATTATGAAACTAGTAATTGAAATTTCATGAGGTTATTCAACTAGTATAATATGCATTATTATACTCTATTATGGCATTATTTATTCATCTCTTATTCCTACCATAATGCGTTCAAGTTTATTTTTAAAGGCATATATTTTTAATTATTCACCATGACTAATATTTATGTTTACGGTATCTTCTACTGTATTTATTACCCTTATTAAGCATTTTATCTCACACCTTTCTTATGTTTCATTTTATCAGGAGATGAAGATGTATATTATGAATGCGTGCAGGGATAACCTATGAGTTATGGATGTTGTCAAAAAAAATTATATATTGTATTTACTTCCAAGTTGTAATGTTGAACTTATGTATGTATTTTGTTTTCCAAAACTACCAAGCTATTCATTCCTTCATGATACAAATTTCTTGTAATCATGTAAATGTAATTAATTAAGGCACCGACTTTGAGAAACTAGGGTCGAGTCTTTACATTATCCTTTTGGCCTCTTCTGTAGTGGATTTCTTTAACGCCTGGGGAATTAATTTTCATAGTTCCCCATCTCCCTATAGTTTAAAAATTGAATAAAAGTGTTTTCTTTCTTACATTTTCATTCATTATCTGGGTAACCCTTATCTACACACATATAATAAAGTCACAATCCATTCAATAATTTCCTAGGATAATTCTTTCCATATTTTTTACAGGATGGAAATTATTGCATTCTCTTCTTCTTATTTGATGCATTACATTTTTCATGGTTTTAATATGATCACTTATTATCTTGATTTCCCTTGAATATGTAATATTTAGAGAATTTCATACCCATTTTGATGGAAGATAAAACTATTTCATCATATTTGGAAAAAGTTTTAGAGGTAAGTTCCCTTCAGAGACTTGGATTAATATCTTCATAGAAATGATTAGTCTTTAACTCCATGTTGTGTATGTAATAAATATCATACCTCTAAATCCTTATAAAGGTATACTCATAATAAAAAACACTTTCTTATTCCATTCTACTTAAATTTAGGAACTTTCTCTTCATTTTAGTTTGTTTCTCACAAGGGAAATATTTGTTGAAGAATGTCTCCTTAAAATATTTTCATTCCATTAGTTATATTTCCTCTTTTGCCCTAGTATTTTGGATCAATGACCACCATTGATCATAATATCCTTTGAGATAATACACAGAAATTTTAACCTTTTCTATTTCACTACATTGACAGGCCAAAAATATCTTCTACAAATACTTTATCCATTATTCAATTATAATTGGATTAGTAGTCCCATCAAATGATGGGGGCTTATACCCCATAGAGAGATCCAATATATTACTATCTCATTGTGGAACAGGTTAATCAATCTAAGAAAGGTTATTTTTCAAAACTTGATTATAATTCCCTGATATAACAATAATTTTTTTAGTTCCAATACTAGTTGTATTGACTTCTTCAGTGGAGAAATATATACATTTTCCATGATTATTGATACCCTTATTCATTCCAGGTTCCATTTCCTATCAATTCCATATATTGTATTAGATCATAAAATTATGAATTTTAAATTTTATTGTATAATTATAAATATGATGTAACCCTTGACGTAAAATAAAATTTAGGTGTTGTTAATATCACAATCATAAACATGGTTTCTTTGTGGATATCTTTATTTTCAAATACTTTATAATTGTTTATAAATAAAATGTGAATTATCCTAAGAATATCCCCTAGGAGTGTCAAACCAGGTGTACATTAAGGCATGTTTTCATGCACTAGGTAATGATCGAGTCATGCCCAATGTTCCCTTTTCAGGGTTATTACCTCTAGGTGCATATGTTCTGGTACCATATCTCTCATAGTATCTAAAAAATGATTTATTTCTAGGAAAAACTACATAGTCTCTTCCTTGACAAAACGTTAGGATGTTCTTCTATCCTTATCCAAAAATTGTATCATAGGGTTATGTTCCATAATCTATATTTTCTATAATCTATTTTCTATGTTTTCTACTAAACTTCTACTAAAACAAACTATAACGAACCCAACTCTAGAAACCCAGAGCCAATGTCTTACTTTATTACATTGGAATAGATATAATGGGTAAAATCCTGAAAAGGAGATTAGTTTATCAGTTTAGGAGAACCAGATATATACACGACACTCATTTTACATTGGGAATAAAAAATATAACATAGCACCTAACAAAATCAAAAGAATTGAATCCTTGAAAACACATTCAGTGATTTCTTCTTCATATCCTGGGAAAAAGGAAACAAACTAAGGGTAAGCTCAAATTCTTAGTATGTCCTACGTACAGTGGAAGATATTATAAATCAATAAATAATAATCAATGTGACATGGTAAATAACTGAACACTCATTCTATTTAATTAACAACATGACTATCATATTTAGATAAATCATAATCAATATGGAAAATTAAATAACTAAAAACACATTCCATTTAATCAAAAATTGAGATTGAAATACATCTAGATATAATGTCATAGATAAAATTTCATGGATAATAATAATAACTGAATTCTAAATGAATTAAGTTCTTAATTATTGGACTTCATGATCTCATGCATCATGATACCTATACTATCAAGTTCTTTCACAAGACAGTTTAAAACTACAGGTAGAAAATCATTTAATTTGGCCAATTGATTTGTCTCATGAGACCTGTTGATGCATAGAGGGGATATATAATTTTTATCCCCACCCATCACTTCATGTCCAAAGAATTCATCATATATCAAATAAATGATTTAATTCATAAATAATATACCTTATCAAAAAATATCTGTATTTAGTAAAAGATATGGATTGAACAATATTTCATCAGTTAATCAAATAATATTCAAAGTATACACCGTATGTAAAAATGGAATAATATTTATGTAATAATCATATCTATCATACATGAATATGGATATCTAATAAAAATGTAACTTCCAATGAAAAATGATCATAATAAAGTTATTGTTTCAATATAAAGTTAACAATTGAAAAAGAAAGTGAGATTATACAATAAATTTTACCACTTGGTGATTTCCAAGTCAAATTCCATTGGTTGAAATAATTCAAATTTAAACTTAGAATACCATGAAGTATTAATGAATCATGATATTACATATCAAAGGAAAAGTATATACACCATATAAAATAAATTTTGTGCATAACATTACAATATGTATCAATGAAGGGAAATTGAGACTAAGTCCCTTACCTTGAGTCTAACCCATTACATACATTCTTTATCTTCATGAATAATAAAATTATGTTCTTTATTTTGTTACTATATAACATTTTTTCAAGTTTATTTTTCCTTTTATTTCTCTTATTACCACTTTATATATAATTAATTAATCAATTAAGTTTACATCATGTGTTTCAATGATATTTTACTTAGGTGTCAAAAATGACTTCGGAAGGTGAAAATTGGTCTAAGGGGTCATTATTTTAAAATCTAGAGAATAATAATAATGAAAATTATCATATTTATACATAAATTATACTTTTAAAACCAATAATTAAATATGGTTATCAAAAATGAAGTGTGTTATGATCATGGAAATGGTGGGCTATTGGTACGCATAAGTAACGTTTCAATTTTTCAATGATCAATATGGAAAGGAGGTATTTAATGTTTTTATCTTAAAAAATTATAATAGTATCATAAATAATATATTATTTCCTTTAATATACTTATATATATCATCCAAGTAGTGTAATGATGAAAAGAGAGTCATATCGCTTCATGAAGGTGGCAGTCCACACATACATGAACGACGTTATCACCTTTCAATGAGTGAAATGATATATTATCTTTTTATAATTATAAATATATCATGAATATAAATATTATGTCATTTATATCACATATAATCATTAACTTTATCCTTATCACCTTTCATGTAAAGTGTTAGTGAAAGATGAACCATATCACCTCGCGAGGATGCAGTCTTCCGTACACATGAGCGATGTTATTGTATCCCCTATATAATGGAAATTAAAATTTTATATATGATATAATGACTCAATAGGTATAATTATTTTATAAATATCATATATATACTTTTTAACCATCACCATACCCAACCTTGAGAGGTGGTAATGGAAAAATGAATGACATCGGTTTGTGTATCGATAGTCCTCTATACACACGAATGATGATTTCATAACCCATTTAATGAAAGTGGAAATAGTTTTTAGTCATTACATTAGCATAAAAAAATAAATTTATTTATGATATTGAGGTTATTAAATCATCATTTTTAATAATAATTTATGGGAGTGGGGGAAGAAATAAAATTAAAATGCTCATTGAAGGAGGTTACTTCTTCTCAGACCACCTATTTGGGATTATACCTAAAGTTTTAGTAGAATTTCTTTCTGATAAAAAAATCTTCTAGGATGAGAGGATGGAATTTGGGAAGTTATTTTTCCAGGACTTGGCCCAACAAAAATGGTTTTATGGTGTGAAAAAGATATGAGGTGAGTTGGCCTTTTATAAGTGAGGTGAGTGACACACTTGTAATTGTTGAAAAGAAAAAGGTGTACCCCTGATTTTCACATCTTAAAAGGGTAAAAAATAGAGTATTATCAAGAATTATACCTTATGAGGTCAATATATGTCTAGGAAAAAGATTTTATACAAGTGTTTAGTTCATTTTAACCCTTATCTTTTTAGTGTAATCCCCCCGTAAACCCATTTTTACCTTAACCGTGAAAAATAATCTTTACTGTTTTTAGTATTCATTATGGTAAAAAATTAAGTTGACCTTATTATATAATATAAATTATTTTGTTTAAAAATAAGAAATCTATTTGTACAAATTTCACTCAAAAAGTGGTAAATTTAATCCCATAGATGCGACAAAAAATGGGTTTTCAAAGAGAAAATGTTTAAAATTTTACAAAGTTTTTATATCAAAATTCATTATGAAATGATTCCAATGACCTGGATTAGTTAATTTTTTATATAATTGAACTAATTTTACTTTAAAACCATCTTAAAATAAAATTTATATTTATAAATAATTTAAACAAAAAAGGCAGTTTGAAATTAAAATTCGGTATTTTTCACTATTCAACAAAAAATGAAATATTTTAGAAAAATTCCGAAAATTCACCCTATTCTAACTTTGATATTATAATTTCCAAAATGAAATTCATTTTATCAAATTAATTTTCTAATATAGGTTAAATTTAATTTTAAATTATGTGTGTGAAGCGTAACTGAACCATCTTTCAGAAAAAAATCCATTTTTTTCCGAAAACATTTCTTTTTCTTTTAAATGATTATTATTTTTATTTATAATTAATTAATAATAAATTAACATGTGTAAACTATATATTTTCATAATTTAGTTATTTTTATTTATACCATCTAATTTTCCATCTTGGTTATAATTTTCATGTTTAAAAAATATTTTAAAAGAGTATTGTGTTTTGTTTAAACCGGGTATTGCGTGGATTGCAAGCTATCGAAGAAATTAAAATTATTCTAAAATAAATATATTATAAATTTTGGGGGTGTTATGATATGTAAATGATTCTAAATAGATAAAATTTTTGAATTTGTTTTCCCTGGTGATGATATATTTATCTTCAGGATTTATTTTCATAGTCATCTTACTTCATGGCTAGAAGATGTGTGACATATAATGATCAATTTAGCTTTAGAGAGGGGTGGAAATATCTGGAAGGATCTCATACATTCCTCGTAAAAATGTTTTTTCAAGATTAGTTTGCAATTGGAGATGTACTTTTTGATACAACATTATCTTCTGTATAGAATATATACAACAATGTGAATGCGAGTATGATTTCCCTAATAAGATGAGTGATGATCCATTTGATTACTAATCTATATAGATACAAGTTTACTCGAAGGTAAATTGATGATGGTTTTCACTTCATGGTTAACCTTGTAATATCACAATTAGAGATCTAAATAAGATCATCTCAATGGAATTTAGATTGAAGAAGGAAATATGATCAAGCTTTCATTATTGAAATATCAAATTTTCATACATCAATATTAAGTTCAACTCTGATATTGGAGACTGATATGAGAATTATTATAGCACTCTTACCTAAAATTATATTGGTGGATCCTTACTTTGTTCTAGTTCATTATAAAGATTATTGGGGTTTTTTTGCAAGATTATTGAAGGTGTTTGGGATATTTGAATTTATTCATGGAAGAGTCTCTCAAAACATTGATGTTGTTGTCAGGGGGTATAGAACGTATATGTCACAGTCAACTGTAGGTATTCAGGACCGTCTGCTTCATATATGGTGTCATGGGTTCTCAGTAGATAGTCAACTATTTTTCATAATTGTTAAACAAGGTAGAAGTAAATATATCTACTATGTTACCTCCTTGATGGAATCTTCTACAACATAGTGAAAAATGACCTGATCAAGACACAGTGTTATTTTTTGTGAATGTTTGACTGACCAAAGTCCATAGTATTAATGTTTTAAGTTAATAGAGGCTTAGAGATTTTAAATATTGAGAATATGTCATATTTGATCAATTCTAGTATGGTGGCAATTAGTGAAATGAGAGTGATAGCGTTTTTTTTTTTTTGGAAATATCAACTAACATTGATATAAACCCCTATACTAGTAGGAATGAATGATAGTAATGAGACATGAGTAGATTATCTTGAATTATGTGATGTGAATGTGTTATGGCCCAAATTTATGTATTTAAATAATTATGAAAATGAGTTTTTGATTAAGTTTCAAACCACGATTATTGGAAGCATTGTCATCACCGGGGATTGGCACGGGACTCCAGTTTGAGACAACAGGAGACGATATCCTGCACCCTTCTCGCCCTACGTTCAATTCGGCCGCCTGCGTTCATCTCAATCCAACCGGCGCTCATCCGCGGCCGCTCGCCTTCAACCCTAGCTCCCACACGCGGGCAAGATCAATTGTTGCCGGGTGGTTTTAGTTCCCGCCAGCGGGCACCATTTCCCAATTCCACTGCCAGGGGGAGAGCGTGAGAGGCGAAGCTGGCTGCAGCCCGTTAAATGTGCATCTTATTTGTTCTTCTCCGGATCTGATCTGCTATAGTTCTCATATTTCGCTTCGACGGCACCGGCTGGAGGAGCAGGCGGGTGATGCTTGAAACCCTTATCTACGTCTCTGTGTGACTCTTTACCAAGTTTCCATGTGTGATTCTCTTGTGGGAAAGGGTAATAATGCATTTGGGCTTAAACTCCCACTCGCGGCATTTCAACATTCAAACCATGTTTCATTCTTTGAGTGTAGGCGTTGGAATAAGGCTTATTTCAGAATTCAGGGATTTGTGTCTCCCGTGGCCTCTGTATCACCAGTTGGGCATGCGGGGAAACCTTCAGTTAGACTGAAAAATATAACGCTTCCAATCATGGTGAATGGATGTACTGGCAAAATGGGGAAGGCTGTTATAGAAGCTGCAGTGCGTGCAGGTCTTGATATAGTTCCCGCATCGTTTGGCAGTAGGGAAGACGCTGGAAGGATTTTAAAATTCACGGTCCTTTTGAAAGGGAAAGCGTCCTTGCTTCCATTGTCGATGATTATCCCAATTTGATTGTGGTGGACTGCACAGTGCCTGCTGCTGTTAATGATAATGCAGACCTGTATTGCAATGTTGGGGTGCCGTTTGTGATGGGAAGCACTGGTGGAGATAGGGAGAAACTTTACAGGACTGTGCAAGAATAAAAAGTATATGCTGTGATCTCTCCCCAGATGGGGAGGCAGGTTGTCGCATTTCTTGCAGCCTTGGAAATTATGGCTGAGCAGTTTCCTGGGGCCTTCTCATGCTATTCCTTAGAGGTGAAGGAGTCCCATTAAGCAAGCAAATTGGACACATCTGGAACTGCCAAGGCAGTCATTTCGTCTTTTCAGAAACTGGGAATCCCCTTTGAACTGGATCAGATACAACAATTTCGGGATCCAAAGGAGCAAGTAGAGTTGGTTGGTGTTCCAGAAGAACACCTGTCTGATCATGCATTTCATTTGTACCACTTGACCTCTCTGGATCAAAGAGTGAGCTTCGAGTTTCAGCATAATGTATGTGAGAGATCGATATATGCAGAGGGCACCATTAATGTTGTACTGTTCCTTCATAAGACAGTCGAGTAGAAGGCTGAGAGGAGGATCTTTTATCCCAATTTGATTGTGGTGGACTGCACAGTGCCTGCTGCTGTTAATGATAATGCAGACCTGTATTGCAATGTTGGGGTGCCGTTTGTGATGGGAAGCACTGGTGGAGATAGGGAGAAACTTTATAGGACTGTACAAGAATAAAAAGTATATGCTGTGATCTCTCCCCAGATGGGGAAGCAGGTTGTCGCATTTCTTGCAGCCTTGGAAATTATGGCTGAGCAGTTTCCTGGGGCCTTCTCATGCTATTCCTTAGAGGTGAAGGAGTCCCATTAAGCAAGCAAATTGGACACATCTGGAACTGCCAAGGCAGTCATTTCGTCTTTTCAGAAACTGGGAATCCCCTTTGAACTGGATCAGATACAACAAATTTGGGATCCAAAGGAGCAAGTAGAGTTGGTTGGTGTTCCAGAAGAACACCTGTCTGATCATGCATTTCATTTGTACCACTTGACCTCCCTGGATGAAAGAGTGAGCTTCGAGTTTCAGCATAATGTATGTGAGAGATCGATATATGCAGAGGGCACCATTAATGTTTTACTGTTCCTTCATAAGACGGTCGGGTAGAAGGCTAAGAAGAGGATCTATGATATGGTGGATGTATTGCGGGAGGGTCATATGCGATGAGCTTCTGTGCTGAATTATATAGAGAGAGATGCTGGAGTTCTCATTTGGTAGGTTCATGGAAAAATTTCATTTTTTTTGTTTATCGCTTCTTGAGCTCAGTAGACGAGCGATGCGTGTCACCGTGACATTAGTATCCTTGATTTTATCTATAAAATATTAAATATTTATGAGTTACGATAGTGACATCATTTATTTGGGAGACAGATAAGTGGAAACTAAGTGCTTAATTGAGTGATAATCCAAGCAATGAGTCCATCGTTTCAATGAGATATAGAGGTAGTGATGAAATAGTCAGTGTGACTATTTATTACTATTTATTAACCAAGTCCCTATAAAATTATGGTACTCTGCAACATTTTGTTTCCTAAATGTTGATAGGCTATAGCTTCCATCATATTTTCCAATCAAGCTTTATTCATTCATGATCTTTAAAGATAAATAAATACGGTGTTGACCCATTGTTGATTCCAATTAGTGGTTAGTTTACTCAATTATAAGGATGTGTTTTCTTGTAATTTCTTACTATTGACTTTTGACTAAGTGTTCTCTCTTGTGGATAAGATATTGATGTTCCCTTGAATTTTATTGATGGTCAGGTTAAACTATAATCTATTGGGAATAATTTGACAATGGGATTGGGTATGATTAGATGTTCTTAGGTGGATTACTTTGAGGTATCTTCTTCATATTTTGGAGTCGGGCACTCTACCACCAAGATGAATGGGGAAGTTTAATGATCTATGAAAATTTATGGAAAGTCTTGGGAATTTTGGTAGTGATACTTTCAAATATTTTGAATATGACTGATTAATTTTGATGATTGAATTATTTTAAAAATAGCATGTTTTTTCATGTCAGTATCATTATTAATTATCTATTAAGATGAAGGGCGAGCTATGGGGTTTAATATACTTGATAAGCCTGCCTTAAAATTTTCAGAGATCGTAGTAAAGTGTTTTAGTAATGATTTTTCACCAACCATTCATGTTGCCATGATTATACTTAAGTAGTAAGCAGTCAATTGATTAGTTTATCCAATTCTATATTGATTGAGATTTGAGCATTATATAGTATGAGATTGATAATGCCCCCCGCAGTCGGCTGGGGCGGTGCGAGAGGGTTGGGGTTTGAGGTGTGGTCGTGGGGTCGTGTGCCGCTTTTGCGGCTGTAACCCACATTTTAATATGAGATTGATAATCATTTTTATTTGAAGTTATACTTGATGTGGAGTGAAGTTTATATTGATTTATATGAGATGTATGATACCTACTCAAGGTTAGGGAATATATATCTAATCATAAATGTATTTTTAATTTTTCTTTCTTATACTAGGTTTTTTTTGTAGCTCACATGTGAGTGTTTACACATCATGGGATGATGTTGTTGGGTAGTGAAAATGAATGTGCATTTTATTTGATATTTGAATGTATGAGAGTACCAATATAGGAGAGTTTTATAGTAAGCATGTGTTATGTTACATGTGTTATTGTTCAAGACATTATGATTCACTTTTAGATTACACTGGGATTTTTTGACTTTAGATGGAATTCATTATGATATCCCATTTACACTGCTTGTAAATCTTGATGTATGTTTTCCCTTTAGATCACAAAATGATTTGTTAATAGACTTTGTCCCTCTACATTGCATGGATTCAACATTTCACTTATTGATTGGTAGATGGTAAGATGGTTATTTTTAATTTTTTTTAAAATTGAATAATCTTGGAGGGAGAAGAGAATGCGATCATTAGGTAATTTATTGATGTTTTCCCTTTGAGGATTAGATGTTTTAAAGGTAATGAGAATGCATTATTCTGGGTTCCTTTTAAGAATACCAATTTCTGTACTATAAATTTGGATATACTTTCAATTTTATTTAATTCATTTAATGTGTTTTGTGGGGAATATCTATGCCTAATTAAAATAAGAGTGAACAAAACCCATGTACAAGGTCAAAATATAGAGGATTCCATAAAATGAAATGAAAATCATAAAATAAATCATACTTCACTATCCATGTTGAATCCACTACAATAGTGAGTTTGATTAAAATCCCTTGACAAATACCAACAATTTCCTCCCCCCGAATGTATCCATAGACCACCAGAATTACTAAACATTTTGGTAGAACCCTATCTAAATCAAATGTGTGCTTGAACATCCTCTAAAAAATAAAATGATGAAAATTGATTTTGAGTGGGATTTAGAGTTTTTAGATAATGATTTCTAGTGTCCCCAAATGAGGTTCATGAACTCTATTTGTAGAACTCCTTCAATGAATGAAGGATCATGTTGAAATTCATACGTTTCATATGTTATGAAATGATTGGCTCTTTATCTCTACCATTGTAACACTTACAAATGCTCTCTATTTATGCATATGACTATAAAACTCAACAAATAATAATCCATTTATAAAACATTGTATAACGTACCACATGTTGAAATAGAATGATAATTATTTTAGGAGTGTAACCTGGATGAAATCATAGACGGGATGGTCCCCCACTCTCCGGGTCTCCGCCCTCTCCTTGTGCTAGGGTTCCTTCCCAGTGATGTCACTTCCTCCCTCTCATCCCCTACCTTGCAGTGAGCGGTTTTTCTCCGATGTGCTTCTCCTTCTCCCATTCTTGTATGCTTGTCTTCCTCTGGGAACTCGCTCGCTGCGATCTTCACTCTTGTTCTTGGAACCATCACGAATAAACTCCATCTCGGTTTAACTCGATGCCACTCCGGTGACTTAGGATCATGTTGGTGGTGGCATTTGGCAAGCCTCTTCCCGTCACTTCCTGGTTTTGCTTTTTTGGGTTCCTTTCTATTGGATCTCGATTTTATTTCTTTGCTTTGTGCTCTCCCTTTCATGGTCTCAGTTTGTTATTGGTGATTCTATTTCGTTCTATGGTTTTCGATTTCAGCTCACCATGCTTTTGGGTTTCTGGTTCGTGGCCTTCGTCTTGTGATGGTGTTGTTTCTGGTTTTGGATGGTGATGGTGGTGTCCTAGCGACAGATGGGTTTTCGATTTCGGCTCACCATGCTTTTGGGTTTCTGGTTCGTGGCCTTCGTTCTATGATGGTGTTGTTTCAGGTATTGGATGGTGATGGGGATGTCCTGGTGACAGATGGGTTCGGTGTTTTGTTTGTGCGACGATGATGGGTTATTGACATTATGGTCCTATGTGTTGTTTGCATCACTTTGATTGTTGTTCGCTTGGTGGTGATTCTGAAGGCAGAGTTCAGTGGCCACGATGACGGCCAGAGCTCGCTGCTGCTCTTTACTCTACTCTTGCTCAAGGACTCCACTACTCTTCTCCCATTTGAAATTGTGTGGTGTTTTTTCATGGTGTCTTGGGAGGCGAGTTCGAGAGGTCATCAACGTTCCAGAAGGCGGTTGGCTTCATCTCTGTCTTTGGGTCCCCCCTGGGCTTGTTGTTCGTGATTTCTGTGGCGCTTCTTTGTGGCCTCAGTGCTCGGTGATGGTGATTTAGTTTGTTGATGGTTTAGTTTGTGATGGATGGTTTCTTTTCAATATGGTGTGGTTATCGGTGGCAGTGATGATGATGTTTTTTTTTGATTCTGTGTTTGAAAGCTCGATTCAGTAATGGTGCTCCGTTTCTCCCACAATGGTGATGCCATTTTCAGATTTGGGGGTGACTATTCTTCCGGTCGCAGGTGGTGAACAATGTTGGCTTCATCTTCTTGGGGTTTACGATGATCAGTGGTCTCTTCCAACGTGTCAAATTCTGGCAACGACTTGCATGGGTTGAGTTGACGGCTCGTGTCTTCTCGGGATTGCAGTCTCTCGGCTCGAGGCCTCTGTGATTTATGAGTCATCCTTACATCATTTTTCGTGTTTTAAGTTTGAATTTGGCGCTGTGTTATGGTTTGAATTTTGAAATCTTTCGATATCTGTGAGGTTACCACTCAACCTAAAAGTGGCTTTTGAAAATTAAATAAAAGTATTTGGAATAACCTGAATGAATTCTAATACCTTTCATCATATATACCATGACATTCTTTCAAGAAATATGAGATAATACAAACCATGACATGACAAGTT
This sequence comes from Viscum album, assembly GCA_963277665.1. Classification (NCBI taxonomy): domain Eukaryota; kingdom Viridiplantae; phylum Streptophyta; class Magnoliopsida; order Santalales; family Viscaceae; genus Viscum; species Viscum album. The sequence continues at coordinate 1,434,084,647 of OY728132.1, read as the reverse complement.
TCACTACATCATGGTTTATACTGTTTTTCAAAATTTCAATAAATTTCCACTTTCACTAAATCCTCCCAAACCTTATTGAAAAATTTCACAACACTTTGTAAATTCATCAAAAACACTTTTAGATATTTTTTTCACGTGGACTCCCTTAAATCTCAGACCAACAAATTTTCCCAAAATTAATCCTTATTCCATAGCCAACTAATTGACCTTATAGGACTTTATAGTATTGAAAAAAATTATAAATTCCCTAATATATAATTATAAGAAAGCATATCCTTTAGCTAATGCGAGATGCACGGGGTGGCCTGATCTTCACAGTGTAGGAAGGCAGATGAAGGATGCGGTTCAAAGCTAAGTGACGGATGATGGGTATGGATAGTGGATTCAAGTAGTCAATCAACGCTATAAGGAGTGCGACCTGCTACTTAGACAACACACTCAATGGAGGGGAGTGTTGGTCAATCCACAAAACAACGCACTTGGGTTGAGGCCTAGAATTGGGGGCTTTGTGATCTTGAATCACCAATATAACTTGTAGATTGATAAGACAAGAATGCACAAGATTAAGGGAAGAAAGTAACAATCATCACAATGGAGAGAATAAACTCATAGAGTTTCACTAATGCAAACTTGAATGCATTACAAGTTCCATGGGGGTAACTATTTATAGCCAAGTGGTGATACAATTGTCAAGGGTCTAATACCCTAATGCCATAAAGGCTAAACCAACCTTGTCCCCTTAAAGTCAAAAAGATAAAGTCTAACAAATACATTTAGGAAAAGCAGCACATGTCTTTCCACCATAGCCCATAGAATTTAACTTTGAGTACCTATCCCACCAGATTTGACTTTGGTGTCCAAAGATTCCATTCTAGAATTCTCCATGTGGGAAAGGCTTCCAAAATATGTGCAACCATGTGGGCCAAGCTTTAAAAATCATGTTTGGGCTAGAATAAGTGAGATAATAGGCCCATTTTCTCCATCTATGCAAGGAACGATCCATTGGGCCTTTAATGAAGAAAGATGAGCTCATATTATAACATTCAACCTCTTTAACCTCCCTCACATCATCGGGCCTTGCAAATCCAACTCCTCCTGGGAAACTAACTCGATGGCCTTCAACATCGTTCTAATCATCCCCCCTCTTGAAAAGGATTCATCCTCGACTCTTCATCCTCTACACCCAAAAAGGAGAAATATTAGAAACATTAAAAATGATAGTTACACCATAATCACCTAACAAAGCTATCTTGTAAGCATTATTGTTAATATTCTCAAGCACTTGGAAAGGTTCGTCTCCTCATGAAATGAGTTTTGATTTCCTCTTGTCAGGAAATATTTCCTTTCATATATGAACCCAGACTAAGTCACCAAGCTCAAAAAATGCTTGCTTGCAACCCTTGTTTGCATGATTAATGTATTTCTGGGTCATTCGCTCGATATTTTTCCTTGACTTTTCAAGGAGTTGTTTGATGAATTTTGCATTCCCTTTCGCATCCATATTATTTTCGTTATGTAAAGGTAAATGAACTAGATCAATTGGGGCAAGGGGGTTAGAGCCATAAACAATTTCAAATGGAGAATAATGAGTAGTGGAATGCTTGACCCTGTTATATGCGAATTCCATATGTGGAAAACACTCCTCCCAATTCTTGAGATTCTTCTTGAAAATTGTTCGTAGAAGGGAGGATAGTGTCTGATTCACCACCTCTATTTGCTCATCGGGTTGCAGATGACAAGTAGTGGAAAATAGTAGCTTCGTACCCAGTTTTCTCCACAAGGTCTTCCAAAATCAATTGAGGAATTTTGTGTCTTGATCCTACACAATCATCCTTGGCATTCCATGGAGTTTGACTACTTATTGAATGGAAATCATTGTAATGTTAGTGACATCATATGTTTTGTGATAAGGAATAAAATGTGCCATTTTAGAAAATTGATCCCCAAAAAAATGGAATTTATCCCCCTTTTGGTCCTTGGTAACAATATAATAAAGTCCATTGATATGTCATTCCAAGGGGTGTTGGGGATTAGGATAGGAAGATATAATCCATGTGGGTTTACTTTAGATTTGGCTTTATGGTAGACAATGCACTTTCCCATAAATTTTTCAACATCTCATGACATCCTAGGCCAATAAAAATTCTCACTAAGAACGCTTAAAGTTTTTGAAACACCAAAATGTACCATTAACCCACTAGAATTTGACCCATTTAGTAAAAGTAAATGGATAGAGCTATTAGGAATTCGAAGTTTATCAATTCGTAATAAGAATCGATCTTGTAAATAGAACTTTTACAAACTAACTATAGGTTTAAAATGACCATAAGGTTCACCAAAATCTCTATCAGTGGCATATAAATCTTTAATGTATTCAAAACCATGGAGTTTAGAATCTAGAAAGGATAAATGATAATATATACATGAAAGTGCATCTACCACAATATTTTCTTTACCCTTTTTATGCTTGATAACATATAGAAATGATTCAATAAATTCCATCCATATAGCATGTATCCTATTTAGCTTATGTTGGATCCTAAGATATTTAAGAGCCTCATGATCAGAATGGATCAAAAATAATTTTTTCCAAATATAATATTTCAAAGTTTCTAGTACTCTGAACAATGCATACAACTCTTTATCATATATAGCATAGTTTAGAGTAGGGTTATTTAACTTCTCACTAATGAAATAAACATGCTTACTATAACGACCCATACTTTACATACATGGTTATTACTTCAAAATTGAAGCATAATTATTACAACATATAACAAAACCATGAAAGGACCATATAGGTATAGTGTCTTTAGAAACTGGGAAACAAAAACAACTGGTTCATAAAGCATCTACACTGTCTCCCATTTATTTCATCATATCTAGAGTCCCTTTTGGCATATCCTACTTAATAACCTTCTTCCTGACCTGGGGAAAGAAAACATAAAAAAGGGTGATCTCAAATGCTCAGTAAGGGTAAACAAAAGAAATATCAATCACATCATATTCATAAGAACATACCATTTTGGAAATCTTAACCTGCAAAAGAGATCATAATTTCATAACATGGGATAAATCATAGTAGTTAAATGTAATCCCAATAATCATAACATAAAACATGAAACTTTGTGGAATACACACATAATCATAGAGAATAATTTCTTAGTAGTCAAGACTCATAGCCAATACTATCTTAGCGGACAAAGTCCATTTCTGAACCGAGTTCACTCCTCGTTTCAGTCCTGTTTCACTGAACCGGTTTAACCTACCGTTCCAGCCATACCTTTCTCATGAGATATAAATATTTACCCACTACATTGGAGGGAGATATATGTCCCACCAATATCATAATGATACCATTCTTATGTGTGCCACAAAATCAAAAAAATCATACATCATTGCATAACCCATATAATAAAAATGGGATTCTTAAACATCGTGACATCATAAAACAATTCATATAAGATAAAGGAATTCATAAAAATAATTCCATCACAACATAATCAAATCAATGTAATAATAGGGATAGAAACATAACCCTATATTATCTTGGATGGAAAATAATTTTGATAAAACACTTGAACTCCATTCTTGAGGAAAATATCCTTTCTACTTCAAAAAAATTTTCTCCTTTCTTAACATGTCATACAATTTTAAACTAAAAGAAGTTGATTAAAAATAAACTTGAAAACTTGTAAAGGAATATTCTTGGAAATAATGTTTTAAAAATCCATTCATGTCGTATAATTTAAAAAAACATTCTTCTCGTACTTATGTTGGAAAAGTCAAAAAGTACCTCGTACGAAAAACGACAAAAGATTCCTTTCATATCTTTTACTAAAAACTCACCAAAGGGTAAAATTGAATTTAAACAATTATAGGAGGATATAAATAATATTACATATTGAGGAAACATGGATGTGGATGATAAATATTCTACAATAAATTTTGAAGTATAAACAATCTCGGATAAAAATTGAGATTGCGAAATTGTCCCTTACCTTAGGTCCGATTTGCTTCGTAAGTGTCCGAACCTCCTGTATAATGATTTAAATAATGTTATTGACTTATTCCAGAATCATACTTATTTTTATGATATCATATATGGTTATATTCTTAGCTTCTTATTAGTAATATTTCATTTCTACTTGTTATTCGGGTGTTTATTACTTTTTGTTCTTATGCGTGTTTTGTCAAATAAATTCTCATTCGTCTTTTTAGATTATAGATACCTAATTTCCAGAATGTTATTAGTGTAATATATATAATATTCATTCATTCATTCAATTCATTTATATAATCATTATGCAATGAAGATCATGTAGAACGAGTCGCATCACATCGTGGAGACGGTATTCCGTACGTACGCACAAGCGATGATATCGTTCCCATGATCGTGGAATTGTATTGGAGTGTATGCATACTATTTAAGAATCAATATCACTTTAAAATAATCATATATAGTCATTATTTACACCATTATACCCATCCAAGTATGGTGGTGGTGGAAAATAGATTACACCACAGCGTGGAGACGGTATTCCGTACGTATGCACGCGCGATGATTTCATTTTCCGTAGGATGGATAGATGGTGAAATGGGATTGTTTCATACTTATAATAACATATCAGTATATGAGTAATACTAATGTTATTACTTCATAATGAAACAACTAAATAAGAAGATGTGGAAGAAGAAATAAAGTTGAAAGAATCGGTAACGAACATTACCTCTTCTTTGAAGCGCCTCTTTGAGACCTCCTCTTAGGGCACTAAAATTGGTCTTTGAAGAAGACCAGGACCTCTAGGATGTTTCTAGGGAAGTGGAGAAGAGAATTTGGCATGGGTTTGCCGAGATTGAATGATCAAAGTGGTATGAGGAAGAGAGGGAGGAGGTGCGCTTTTATAAGGGAGGAGAGGGGCACCTTTGAAAAAACTAAAAATATTATTTTATTATAAAGTCGTATTCAGTTTTTAATAGTTCCAAATTAATTTAGTTTGAAGCTAAGGTGGGTATGGGTCGAAATTCTCTCATCCAGTAGAATTTAGACAAGTTTAGGTATCTATTTTAACCTTATCATTTAGATTTAACTTTAAGTTAGATAATTTAACTTTTACCGTGTCTTCTTGTTTTCTTACACTATAAGGTTAATAAACTTACTATAACAAGCCAAACGAACCCCAAGTTGTTTATTATTAATATATATAATCTTATCTAAGTCATTTGGCTGAACCTTAGATTTTTAAGAATAAAATAACAATTAATAATATAATATTTGTTTTAAAAACTATTTTATGTCAATTTTGACACTATTTGGTAATTGATTTTTGTGAAAATCATAACAGAAAGATTAGTTCGAACAAAGTTTCTTAAATCAATAATTAAATGTCATATTAACCTAGAAAATTATTGGAATTCATAAAAAGTCTCAAATTACATTTATTTGGGTATTTATAACATCAATTATGTCAATATTTCATTAATAATATAATTACTGCATCATCATTGTGTCATAAATACATTAAATTATTTAAAGTCTAAAAATTAAAAATAAAATACCATTACGTAGGAAATATTTTTAGATTTCTAATGAATATTTATTGTCTAATTTATCTTATGTATAACCCTATATTAAAAATGATTTACTTATTAAACTTTGATTTTAACTATTTTAATTCTTCTTTAAATAAATTAATATTAAATGTCTTAATCTAATCCAAGTGGGCCTAAATGGTCATATTTTATTCTTAAGGTTGTTTTTGGTCGAATTACACTTATCCAATAGAATTAGGACATGTGTTAGGGTAATAATAATATCATTTTTACCCTTAATTACCCTATTTACTTTTAACTGTGGTAAAAAAAGCAAAAAGTTACTATTCACCAAAAAATATTTTCATCTCATTGAACCACATTTTACTTACTGACATCAACCGTGTCTCTTGAATTTTTGAAATTTCACTCACAGAAGCGGTAAAATTATGTTTTATGTGAATTTGGAAATTCTCCTAGGAGGTGGGTAAAAGATGGGGAAAAGTTTAATAAAATTTTTATATATCTAAAATTATTATAAAATGACTCCAATGAATTGAATTGAACTTATATAGGTATTATGTATCAATTTTGACCTAAAATAAATTTAAATAAAATAAATAATTATTTAAATAAAAAGTCGGTTTTTAAATAGTAACCCAGTGTTTTCACTATTCATCAAAAATTGAAAGTTTTCAGAAAAATACCAAAATTTCACCCTAGGCTAATTTTGATATTCCGAATCCAAAAATGAAGTCCATTTTGAAATATGAAATTTAAAAAAAATTCAAAAAGTGGTTATTACTATTCATAACGGCTAGTTTTAATATTTTAATAGCATATCGTTGTTTAGTGAAACTCGGTATTGCGTATGACACAAGCTATCAAGGACGGTCGCGATTGCATGTAAAGAAAGCAAAGCTAGTATTGTGTGTAGTGAAAGATCCTTTTGATGATTTATATAAAATAAAAACAAAATATTTCTCATAAAAGTCTCGGGTGTTACATTCTACCCCCCTTAAAATGAATTTCACCCTCGAAATTAGTCACTTCATTACAAACAGATGAGGATACCTCTCCCTCATCATATCCTCAAGTTCCCATGTAGCTTCTTCTAATTGGTGTTTCCTCCATAAAACTTTCACCAAACGAGTGGTCTTGTTCTGTAGGACTTTTTCGCTACGATCCAGAATATCTATCGGTTGTTCTTCATAAGAAAGATCTTGCTTCAGCGGTACAACTTCTGAGCTGAGTACATGTGAAGGATCAGGTATGTACTTTCTTAGGAGAGATACATGGAACACATTGTGAACTTGAGAGATATTCGGTGGAAGCGCCAATCGGTAAGCTACCTTCCCAACACAATCCAGAATATCAAAAGGACCGATATACCTAGGGCTCAGCTTTCCCTTCTTTCCAAATCTCCTTACTCTCTTCCAAGGAGATATTCGTAAGAACACTTTATCACCCACTTAAAACTCTAGGTCTTTTATTCGGTTGTCGGCATAACTTTTTTGTCGACTCTGAGCAGCTCTAATGTGTTGTTGACTAAATCTGACCTTTTCTGCCATCTCATCAACAAGATCAGGTCCTAATAGCTTTCTTTCCCCAACTTCATCCCAACAAGTGGGAGTCCTACATTTCTTTCCATAGAGAGCTTCATAAGGAGCCATATGAATACTGGAGTGAAAGCTATTATTATAAGAAAATTCCACCAAAGATAGGTGTTGATCCCAACCACCTTTGAAATCCATAGAGTAAGCTCTCAACATATCTTCTAGAGTTTGAATTGTCCTCTCAGACTGACCATCTGTCTGAGGATGATAAGCAGTGATGAAACTCAACTCTGTATCCAGAGTATGTTGAAGAATTCACCAGAACTTCAAGGTAAATCTCAGATCCCAATCAGATATAATGGAAAGTGGTACTCCATGCAATCTTACCACTTCCTTTACATATATCCTGGCAAGCTGATCTAGAGATAAATCCTCTCTAATAGCAATAAAGTGCGCTGACTTTGTAAGACGATCAACTATGACCCAGATAACATTATTGCCTTTGGATGTTTTAGGAAGTCCGGTGACAAAGTCCATAGTGATGTTTTCCCATTTCCATTCGGGTATGGGTAATGGTTGTAACATCCCATTAGACTTCTGTCTCTCAGCTTTAACTTGCTGACAAACCAAGCATCGAGAGACATATTCAGCAACATCTCTTTTCATGCCATCCCACCAGAAGTACTCTTTCAGGTCCCTATACATCTTTGTGCTTCCAGGATGAATAGAGAATGAAGAACTATGAGCCTCGTCCAATAGCTCCTTCTTTAATTCGGGGATTGGAGGAACACAAACTCGATTCCTGAACTTTATTATCCCATCACAATCAAGGTTGAATTTAGGAACATTTTTCACCTTCTTTTGTAACTCGACATCTTCTTTCAGTGCCTCTTTAATCTTCACATGTATAGATGGTTGAACATTCATTTGAGAAAGATACAATTTTCCCCTTTCATTATAATTCCAAGATCCATCCTTTGTAAATCCATAAATATTAGATCTTTTGTGATCCTCATCATGGATAAGCTAGCATGGTCTTGTCGACTTAATGCATCTGCCACCTTGTTTGCTTTCCCAGTGTGGTAATGAATTGTGCAGTTGTAATCCTTAATCAGCTCCAACCATCTTCTTTGGTGCATATTCATCTCCTTTTGTGTGAAAATATACTTTAAACTTTATGATCAGTATAAATGTCACACCTTTCTCCATAAAGATAATGCCTCCAAATCTTTAATGCAAATATTACCGCAGCTAACTCCAAATCATGAGTTGGGTAATTTTTCTCATGGATTTTCAACTGTCGTGAGGCATAAGCTATCACCATATCGTTTTTCATGAGAAAACACCCCAATCCCTTCTTGGATGCATCACTATAGATCAAAAACCTTTCTCCACTACAAGGAAGTGTGAGCAAAGGTGCATTGGATAACCTTCTTTTCAACTCTTTGAAATTCTCTTCACATTCCTCCATCCACACGAACTTAACTCCTTTTCGAGTCAACCTGGTGAGTGGATTAGATAATCGTGAAAAATCTTTCACAAAACGTCGATAATATTCAGCCAAACCAAGAAAACATCAGATCTCAGTTACTGTTTTTGGTCTCGACCATCTTTCGATAACCTCTGTTTTTGCTAGATCCACAGATATCCCCTCTTTTGTGATTATGTGACCCAAAAATGCAACTTTTTGAAGCCAAAATTCACACTTGGTAAATTTGGCATAAAGCTTCTCATTTCTTAAGGTCTTTAATACAATTATCAAGTGATCTTCATGTTCTTCCTTTCCCTTTGAATAGACAAGAATATCTTCTATAAAGACTACCACAAAATGATCAAGCTAGTCTCTAAAGACTCTATTCATCAGATCCATGAAGATAGTAGGGGCATTAGTAAGAACAAATGGCATCACTATAAATTCATAGTGTCCATACCTTGTACGGAAAGCTGTCTTTAGTATATCCTCCCTTTTTACCCTTAATTAATGATACCCTGAACTAAGATCAATCTTGGAAAAGTATTGAGCTCCGCGTAGTTGGTCAAATAAGTCATCAATGCGCGGGAGAGGATATTTGTTCTTGATAGTGATCTTGTTAAGTTCTCGATAATCAATACAGAGTCTCATTGATCCATCTTTCTTCTTAACAAATAGAACAGGTGCTCCCCAGGGTGACGCACTTGGGCATATGAATCCCTTATCAAGATTCTCTTGGAGTTGCTTCTTCAATTCCTGCAACTCAATTGGGGCCATTCTATAAGGTGTCTTTGAAATAGGCAAAGCACCCGGTACGTGTTCTATTGAAAACTCTACTGCACGATTTGGTGGAAGACCCGACAATTCCTCTGGAAAGACATCGTCAAACACCCGTACAATGGGAATATTCTTAATCGTGAGTTTCTCTCCAACCATTTGAGATAAATAACCTTCATTAAGTGGAATCAAGACCCATAAGATGGATGGAATTTCCACTGGAAGGTTATCTTCATCCTTGCATCGATAGACGATCATAGATTGATCTGGAATATGAAATGTGACTTCTCTTCTTTGGAAATTGATATGAGAACCATATAGAGAAAGAAAATCCATGCCAAGAATCACATCAAATTCCACTATAGGAAGGATCACAAGATTTGTAGGAAACACTTTCCCACAAACTTCAATCGGAGAAGAATTATAAACTTTTGATGCGACTGTTGTGCCATTAGGGGTTGTCACAGCTAACTCAACATCTAATTATTGAGGTAATACGGTGATACCATTAGAAAATTCTTCAAAAATAAAAGAGTGGGTGGATCCAGAATCAAATAAAACATTTTCTACTTTAGAGTGGATGGTAAGTGTACCTTTCACCACTTCGTTATCGTACTTCACATCGCTGGTAGAAATTGCATGTGACTTTCCTTTGTCTTTATCCTTAAGAGTTTGTTGATGTCGATCATCATCAACAACCCTTGGATTAGGGAATTGATTGGCATACTTCCCCATGTCCTTACACTTGTAACATTGAAGTGTAGGAGGTGCACTATGTGTAGCCTTTTCTTTGTTCGCATCACTAGACATCTTCTTCCCATCATTGCAGCATTAAAATGCCCGATGACCTTCCTTTCCACATTTGAAACATTTACTTGTCCCTTTAAGACAACTCCCTCCATGTTTCTTTCCACACTTTGTGCATAAGGGAAAACTCATCTTCTTTTCATTATGCTCTTTATATTTTCCTTTGAATTCCATTTTCCTCTTCTTATCAAACCCATATGACTGATGGGTTACTACAATCTCCATCTCAACTTTGAGAGCACATCGAACGATTTCCTCGTAGCTATTAAAGTCCCTTATGGCTAATAGCCTTCGAAGACTTGGTGTTAAGCCACTAAAGAATCGATCGATCTTACTCTCAGGTTGGATAATAATACCAGAAGTGTACCTTGCAAGTCTTGTAAAATTTGCTTCATAGGTACCAACAGATTCATCATCCTTTTGCTTAAGTTCAAGAAACTCCTTCTCCATCTTTGTTCGAAGAATACAAGGTAAGTACTTATTGAAAAATAAGTTCTTGAACTCATCCCATTCCATGGACTCAATTTCATCTCTTTGCCTCGTATTCTTGATAAGATTATACCATTGATCAGCATCACCTTCCAAACGATATACTGCTAAGATGACTTTATCATGTTCAGAACATTGAATAACTGAAAATATCTTTTCAGTGGTACTGATCCATTGTTCAGCCACTAATGGATCAGAAGACCCGCTGAATGAAGGTGGACGCTGCCTCAGGAAGGATTCAACAGAATTTTTCTCCTTCCTTGGATCATTTGGAAGTCCTGCATGATTCATATCTTGAGAAAGTTATGTGAGCATGGCTACAAGATTTTTCATTCCATCTCCCATAGCGTTTGGTTGCTCAGGGGGACAATCATTACATTGCCCGTCTCATTCCGCATTAACACGGTTCCTTCGGGTTCCATCCATTGACTAAAACCAAGAAGAATAGTGTGAGTAACACTAATTATAATAGGAAAACCACATAATCAAGAATAAAAATTCACACTTAAGGTATTATCATAGGTTGTTCATGGCAATTTCTAAAACACTAAGATTGTGTAATATGCTTAGACTTATCCTTAGGGTTCTTACTAAGGCTTTCACATCCTAGTTTCCAAAGGTTGACTATACCTTTCCTTTGATACCAACTATAACGAACCATACTTTACATACATGGTTATTACTTCAAAATTGAAGCATAATTATTACAACATATAACAAAACCATGAAAGGACTGTATAGGTATAGTGTCTTTAGAAACTGGGAAACATAAACAACTGGTTCATAAAGCATCTACACTGTCTCCCATTTATTTCATCATATCTAGAGTCCCTTTTGGAATATCCTACTTAATAACCTTCTTTCTGACCTGGGGAAAGAAAACATACAAAATGGTGAGCTCAAATGCTCAGTAAGGTTAAACAAAATAAATATCAATCACATCATATTCATAAGAACATAACATTTTTGGAAATCTTAACCTGCAAAAGAGATCATAATTTCATAACATGGGATGAATCATAGTAGTGAAATGTAATCCCAATAATCATAACATAAAACATGAAACTTTGTGGCATACACACATAATCATAGAGAATCATTTCTTAGTAGTCAATACTCATAGCCAAGACTGTCTTAGCGGACAAAGTCCATTTCTGAACCGAGTTCACTCCTCATTTCAGCCCTGTTTCACTGAACCGGTTTAACCTGCCGTTCCATCCATGTCTTTCTCATGAGATATAAATCTTTACCCACTGCATTGGAGGGAGATATATGTCCCACCCATCTCATAATGATACCATTCTTATGTGTGCCACAAAATCAAAAAAATCATACATCATTGCATAACCCATGTAATAAAAATGGGATTCTTAAACATCGTGACATCATAAAACAATTCATATAAGATAAAGGAATTCATAAAAATAATTCCATCACAACATAATCAAATCAATTTAATCATAGGGATAGAAACAGAACCCTATATTATCTTAGATGAAAAATAATTTTGATAAAACACTTGAACTCCATTCTTGAGGAAAATATCCTTTCTACTTCAAAAACATTTTTTCCTTTCTTAACATGTCATACAATTTTAAACTAAAAGAAGTTGATTAAAAATAAACATGAAAACTTGTAAAGGAATCTTCTTGGAAATAATTTTTTAAAAATCTATTCATGTCGTATAAGTTAAAAAAAACATTCTTCTCGTACTTATGTCGGAAAAGTCAAAAAGTACCTCGTATGAAAAACGACAAAATATTCCTTTCATATCTTTTACTAAAAACTCACCGAAGGGTAAAATTGTATTTAAACAATTGTAGGAGGATATAAATAATATTACATATTGAGTAAACATGGATTTGGATGATAAATATTCCCTAGTAAATTCTGAAGTATAAACAATCTCGGATAAAAATTGAGATTGCGAAATTGTCCCTTACCTTAGGTCCGATTTGCTTCGTAAGTGTCCGAACCTCCTGTATAATGATTTAAATAATGTTATTGACTTATTCTATAATCATAATTATTTTTATGATATCATATATGGTTATATTCTTAGCTTCTTATTAGTAATATTTCATTGCTACTTGTTATTTGGGTGTTTATTACTTTTTGTTCTTATGCGTGTTTTGTCGAATAAATTCTCATTATTCTTTTTATATTATAGATACCTAATTTCCAGAATGGTATTAGTGTAATATATATCATATTAATTCATTCAATTCATTTATATAATCATTATGCAATGAAGATCATGTAGAATGAGTCGCATCACATCGTGGAGACTGTATTCCGTACGTACGCACGAGCGATGATATCATTCCCATGATCGTGGAATTGTATTGGAATGTATGTATACTATTTCAGAATCAATATAACTTTACAATAATCAAATATAGTCATTATTTAAACCATTATACCCATCCAAGTAAGGTGGTGGTGGAAAATAGATTACACCACGGCGTGGAGACGGTATTCCGTACGTACACACGCGCGGTTATTTCGTTTTCCATAGGATGGATAGATGATGAAATAGGGTTGTTTAATACTTATAATAACATATCAGTATATGAGTGATACTGATGTTATTACTTCATAATGAAACAACTAAATAAGAATAAGTGGAAGAAGAAATAAAGTTGAAAGAATCGGTAATGGACATTACCTCTTCTTTGAAGCGACTCTTTGAGACCTCCTCTTAGGGCACTAAAATTGGTATTTGAAGAAGACCAGGACCTATAGGATGTTTCTAGGGAAGTGGAGAAGAGAATTTGGCAGGGGTTGGCCGATCATGAAGGCTCAAAGTGGTGTGAGGAAGAGAGGGAGGAGGTGCCCTTTTATAAGGGAGGAGAGAGACACCTTTGGAAAAACTAAAAATATTATTTTATTATAAAGTCATATTCAGTTTTTAATAGCTCCAAATTGATTTATTTATAAGATAAGGTGGGTATGGGTAGAAATCCTCTCATCCAATAGAATTTATACAAGTTTAGGTATCTATTTTAACCTTATCATTTAGATTTAACTTTAAGTTAGATAATTTAACTTTTACCGTGTATTCTTGTTTTATTACACTATAAGGTTAATAAACTTACTATAACAAGCCAAAAGAACCCCAAGTTGTTTATTATTAATATATATAACCTTATATAAGTCATTTGGCAGAACCTTATATTTTGTGGAATAAAATAACAATTAATAATATAATATTTGTTTTAAAAACTATTTTATGTCAATTTTGACACTATTTGGTAATTGTTTTTTGTGAAAATCATAACAGAAATATTAGTTCGAAAAAAGTTACTTAAATCAATAATAACATGTCATATTAACCTAGAAAATTATTTGAATTCATAAAAAGTCTCAAATTACATTTATTTGGGTATTTATAACATCAATTATGTCAATATTTCATTAATAATATAATTACTACATCATCATTGTGTCATAAATACATTAAATTATTTAAAGTAGAAAAATTAAAAATAAAATACCATTATGTAGGAAATCTTTTTATATTTCTAATGAATATTTATATTCTAATTTATCTTATGTATAACCTTATATTAAAAATTATTTACTTATTAAACTTTGATTTTAACTATTTTAACCCTTCTTTAAATAAATTAATATTAAATGTCCTAATCTAATCCAAGTGGGCCTAAATGGTCATATTTTATTTCTAAGGTTGTTTTTGGTCCAATTACACTTATCCAATAGAATTAGGACATGTGTTAGGGTAATAATAATATCATTTTTACCCTTAATTACCCTATTTACTTTTAACCGTGGTAAAAAAAAGTAAAAAGTTACTATTCACCAAAAAATATTTTCATCTCATTGAACCACATTTTACTTACTGACATCAACCGTGTCTCTCGGATTTTTGAAATTCCACTCACAGAAGCGGTAAAATTAAGTTTTATGTGAATTTGGAAATTCTCCTAGGAGGGTAAAAGACGGTGAAAAGTTCAATAAAATTTTTATATATATAAAATTATTATAAAATGACTCCAATGAATTGCATTGAACTTATATAGGTATTATGTATCAATTTTGACCTAAAATAAATTTAAATAAAATAAATATTTATTTAAATAAAAATTTAGTTTTTAAATAGTAACCCAGTGTTTTCACTATTCATCAAAAATTGAAAGTTTTCAGAAAAATACCAAAATTTCACCCTAGGTTAATTTCGATATTCCGAATCCAAAAATGAAGTCCATTTTGAAAGATGAAATTTAAAAAATTTCAAAAAGTGGTTATTACTATTCATAACGACTAGTTTTAAAATTTTAATAGCATATCGTTGTTTAGTGAAACTCGGTATTGCGTACGACGCAAGCTATCGAGGAAGGTCGCGATTACGTGTAACACAAGCTAAGCTAGTGTTGTGTGTAGTGAAAGATCCCTTTGATGATTTATATAACATAAAAACAAAATATTTCTCATAAAAGTCTCGGGTGTTACATTTACCTTTTTGCATGAGTACTCCTCCTACGCAAATTCTTCTTGCATTACATTCAATTTCAAAGGTCTTACCAAAGTCTAGAAGTGCAAGTAGAGGGTTGTGGGTGAGTCTCTCCTGAAGAGAATGGAAAAATTGCTCTTGATTTTTCCCCCATTTGAAAGGAACATTCTTCTTTTTCAATTCATTCAATGGTGATAATAGTGTGCATAAGTCCTTCAAAAATCTTCTGTAAAAACTAACAATCCCATTAAAACTTCTTACATGTCCACCAGATGTTGGAGTTATCCATTCTTGTATCGCTTTGATATTCTTAGTTTCGACATGAACTTGATTTCCACTCACTAAAAATCCAAGATAAAAAATATTATCGAGGAAAAATTCACACTTATTTATGTTTCCAAACAAGTTTACCCTCCTTAACACCTCTAGGAATTTTCTTAAGTGATCTACATGTTCATGAAAATCCCTACTATACACCAAAATGTAATCAAAGTAAACTACCACCAAATTTCTAGTATATTCACGTAATACATGATTCATTAACCTCATAAATTTTTTTAGGTTCATTGGTGAGACCAAAGGGCATGACTAAGCATTCCTAAAGTCCATGTTTTTTCTTAAATGTAGTTTTCCACTCATCTCATTATTTCATCCTAATTTGATGGCAACCACTTCTTAAATAAATTTTTGAGAAAATAGTAGAACCATTTAATTAATCTAGAATATCATCTAATCTTGGGATAAGATGACAATACCTGACTATGATGTTATTGATGGATCTGAAGTCAATACACATTCTCCATGTTCCATCCTTATTTGGTACTAGAAGCACCAGTACAACACAAAGACTAATGCTCTCTCTGATATATCCCACATCCAACAACTCTTGAACATGCCTTGTAATTTATTTTTTCTCCTATGGGTTGGTGCAATATGCATGGTGGTTTGGTAGTGATTCTCTGGGTATGAGGTCAATTTGATGCTCAATTCCTCTAATGGATAGAAAACCAGGTGGCACCACTTTGGGAAACACATCTTCAAATTCTCGCAACAAAGGCACACCAACAAGTGGAAAATGAGATGTTTAGTCATTAGTGTTCAACATCACCTCGTTATACATAAGTAATAAAAGGTATTTTAGAGAAATCAAAGCTTCCTTAACCTCAAACTTTTTTTCCAACATCAAACTTTTCTCTCCTCTCAAATCTTTTCCCCCTTGATTTTTCTTTTCTCTCTATTTATTTTCTTATCTCATTTTCTATTTTCCCCCCATTATCTCCATTTTATTTTTCTCTCTTTATTTCCTTATCACTCATTTTTTTTATTTTCTCTCAAAATGTGATCTTCCAAAATTTGTTTGGGGGACACATGGTTGAGGGTTATAGGTTCTCCTTATAGTGAAAAAGAGAAATGGTTCAAGAACCCATCATGAGTAATATATCAATCGTACTATGGTCAACCCAACAACAAGTAGCACGCCTTCATAGGAATAATGTCACACAATACCTCATATTTGTATTTAAAAATTTATAACAATAACTTCACATGTTTGGAAACCTTCATCTCTCCACAATCATTCAACCATTGAAGTCAATGTGGATGTTGATTCCTCAGAGTTGGAAGTCCCAACTTCTCCACAAACTCAATGATTGCTATATTACTACAACTTCCTCCATCAATAATAACACTACATACATTCCCATGGATCTTACACTGTGTATGGAAAAGTTTCCCCCACTACTCGTCTCCCATGGTCATTTGTGTGCTTATAACTCTCATAGTGACAAGAATCTCACCATATTTTACTAATTCACCACTATTAATTTCAGGGGATTCCTTATCTTCATCCTCTGAGCTCCCTCAATCATTATCCCATTATCTATGCTTGTTGATGGTCATGGTGTGTCGATTTGGGCATTCACTAGCAATGTGACCCCTTCATTGACATTTGAAACAATGAATATCTCGATTCCTTGTTTTGTTAGCCTCAAAAGTAGGTCTCTTAGGTGGAAGAATTACCTTTTCAGTTTTGCGATCAACCACCTCTTTTAGCTTTGCTGATTCTCCAATTTCTTTCCTTAAATTTCTCCATGGAGTGAAAAGAGTGGCGGGTTTCCTCATACTGCTCCTCCTTTTGATTTGTTTCTCAATCTTGGTGGTTGGGTGGATCATATCTTATATCTCCACATGGTTTTACATCTCCACTTGATCGAAAATATCTTGATTTATCCCATGTAAAAATCATTTCATGGTTGCATCTAGATTCTTCTTCAATGTTTGATCGAATCATGATAATTTGAATCCCCTCGTAGTAATCTTCTACACTCTTACTCCCTTGGGTGAGCCACTGATGTTTGTTGTGGAGATCTCTATGGTAGTGTGAGGGGACAAACCGCTTTCGCATGAAAAACTTCATATTTTCCCAAGTGTTGAAGGTATGTTCACAATATCT
The DNA here is from genome assembly GCA_963277665.1 of Viscum album. Classification (NCBI taxonomy): domain Eukaryota; kingdom Viridiplantae; phylum Streptophyta; class Magnoliopsida; order Santalales; family Viscaceae; genus Viscum; species Viscum album. Next base: position 1,434,067,089 of record OY728132.1, on the reverse strand, counting down.
AGACCTCTACTTTTGAATTTTATCCCACCAAATTAAAGTATAATCAGAAAATTCAAGGGAAGAAAGTTTGACCTTTTTCTCCTAGGAATACGCATGGCATGAAAACACCTGCTCGATCCACATCTCCCTCTCTAAGTATTCTTCTAGATCACTTTTCCCTTGAAACGAAGGGGACTTCACATTGATCCCACCAAGTAGTTGATCACCAGTGGTCTAATTTGGATCCCTCTAGGTTGTTGGTACAACCTCCTACTTTTGTGGTACATCCTTGAAATCGCCATAAAATTTTTCCATCTCCTCCTCCATGATGTGGGGGCGACGTGGTGCTAGATCATTCCATGGGTTATCATGGATTATCCTTGAGCTTGGTTAAATCTCTAGGTTGCTAATCCTCTCATATATCACCAAAAAATTCCTATCAAGAAGCTTCTCGAAATGGCTCACCAAATCTTACATTTGGAGTGGTGTAGCTTTAGGTGCGGGAGATCTACTTCAACTTAATTCATCACTAGCATGAATTATTTTCTTTCCACGATCTTCTTCCATGATGAGTAACACAAATACCAACACACACAGGGAGAAACAAACACAATGACACACACACACACACACACTCACACGTGAAGATACACACACACACACAGAAGATATACACACTAACACACACAAGATGTACACACTCAAGCATACAAGGATACACACTCACACACACAATATATGCACAATCACACACATAAGATGTACACACTCACACACACAAGGATACACAATCATGTACATAAGATATTCACACTCTCACAAACAAGGATACACACTCACACATGAAAGATATACACACATAAGGATTTTTTTTAAATTTATCATCACTCTCAACACACAATTAAAATCCCAAGATCTTATGAAATCTAATATACTATACTGGGTGATTATGTTCCACAAATCCTTTCCAAGTCAAAATTGTGTTGGAGGATGGTTTAACACAATCCTTTTGAGTGGTAAATGGTTTTAAAATGTTAAAGGGTGGAAAAAGGGGTAGAAAACATTTGTAAAACGAAAAAAGGGGTTGAAAGGTTAGGTATATGGGTTTTTCCTGATTGTGTAATATAATAAAAATTAATAAAAATATGAGCAAAAAATTATATGGTGATTAAGTAAAAAATGATTGAGAAAGTGATGTATGGAAATGGAAAGTGCTAATAATGTAAAGCTTGAAGAATAATTAATTGTATCCACTATTTTTATTTATTTTTATAAAATATCTCCAAAATTGTTGTTCTTATAGTTTTAAAGCACAATATTATTAATGGAGAGTAAGACAATTTTTTTAATCTCTCAAAGAACGAATGAACATAATTTTGAAAAGCACAAAATGATGAGTTGAGATAATTTTATTTTTATTTTATTTTTTTACAGATACAATTCACATATAGAGAATTAAATGATAAAAGAAGATGGATGGATAATTAGATCAATATAAAAATATTTCAATCTTTCACAACATAGTCCAATTCTGTAGGTTTTCAAAGAAAAATGATTTTTTTGAATAGGTGGATGATAAGTATGGATGAGAAGGTTAATGGATATATGGGATAGAAAAAAGGTGATAGATGCCTACTGTGTCAACCAAATCTCTGATACTAACTGATGCGAGACACACAGGGTGACCCGATCTTCATAGCACAGGATGGCGGATGAAGCATGCATGTCAGAGCTAAGTGGCGGATGATGAGTTTGGATAGTGGATGCAAGTAGTTAATCGACTCTATAAGGATAAAAAACTACTAATTAAACAACACACTCAAGGGAGAGGAGTGATGGAAAATACACACAACAATACATTGGGTTGGGGCATGGAATTGGGGGAATTGTGATATTGGAAAACTAATCTAACCTATAGATTGACGTGACAAGAATGCACAAGAGCAAGTGAAGAAAGTAACAATCCTCATAATGGAGAGAATAAACTTGTAGAGTTTCTCTAATGCAAACATAGATGCATTACAAGTTCTATGGGAGTGGATATTTATATCCAAGGGGTGATACAATTTTCAAGGGTCTAATACCCTAAAGTCATAAAGGCTAAATCTACCTTGTCCCCTTAAATTCAAAAAGTTAAATTCTAACAAATAATTTTGGGAAAAGTAACACATGTATTTCTACTATATCCCACCAGATATGACTCTGAGTACTAACCCCATCAGATCTGACTTTGGTACATAAAGATTCCATTCTAGAATTATCCATGTGGGCAAGGCTTCCAAAATTTGTGCAACCATGTGGGCCAAGCTTTAAACATTATGTTTGGGCTTGAATAAGCGAGATAATAGGCCCATTTGCTTCATCCATGCATGAAATGATTCATTGGGCCTTTAATCAAGAGAGATGAGCACCCATTGTAGCATTCAACCTCTTTAATCCCCCTCGCATCATTAGGCCTTGTAAATCCAACTCCTCCTCCTAGGAAATTGACTTGGTGACTTCAACATGGTTCTCATCACAAGAAAATTTTCATTGGTACTTAGATTACATAGGGTCCAAGCATGATCTTAATAAAATGCCCACATATCTCAATATAAATATGTCTTCTACAAGATATTTTTATCAATATATCATTTTCATGCATAGATAATCCATTTTTTTTAAGGAATATAGTGACTACTAGACATTGAACATGTCAATATAGTATATCCCAACATATATGTTCAATATTTTCCCAAATATATTGATCGGATTAATTGATTAGTTCATATGAAATTCATCAAAATATTTAAGCACATTTCATGTCACTCAACTAATCATGACCCTATATTTCCATAGACTTAATCAATTAAGGGAAAACATGTAATAATTTTTATATGAGAGAAAAAATTATAGCAAGGTTAAACACAACTAATGACATAATCAACAACATACCAAACCACCTTAGATTAGCTCATCCTTAAGGCTTTTATAGGAAATGTATCAAGTGTAGAAGTTTACATGCTATATATATATTTTTAACCTCAAGTAAAGTGGATACTTATGAAGCATACACCTTTAATTATACTCCCATAAGTATATAAATTATTGCATGTAATTACATGTGATATACTTTGGCAAGTAATTCAAGATAATAAGTCTCCAATTATTATTTCACAAGTTTAATCTGTATTACATACAAGATTCATCTAACATGAATATTAAAATATCATCACAACCCATAATACATTTTGATTCACATTGAACACTAACAACTCAAATTCATACATTAAGGGGATTTTTAACACACCTCTATTATAAATAATACAATATTAAAAGATAAATAAAGATTTTATTTATTATAAATCCATGAAATATTTACATTGAAAATGACCATTACATCAAGAATATCATGTTTCTAATTCCCGAATTATTTTCATAACACTTATTCTTTTACTTCTTTATTATCTTTGTCAATGGATCCACCACATTCTTCTTTGTATCCAGCCAATATATCATTACATTACCACTCTAATTGACCCCTTGAATGAGATACTATTTGAAAAGAATGTGTTTTTTTCCAATGGTGATACACGAGTTTCTTATCATTAGTAATAACTCCATTATTATCACAATGAAGCTTAATTGCTCCAAAAAAACATGGAACCACCCCAAGAATAGGGATAAAACACTTGATTTAGATATCTTCCATCACAGAATATAATGGTGTGACTCACTCTATTTTTTTTCAAGTATTCTAAGTAGGTAATTATTAAATCATTAAACCTACAGATCAACCATCAAGGAAAAACATGAAATCAAATTGAAGTCACATATCATACTTATCAGTTTAGAAGCTACCATTAGTGTAACCCCTTAAAGATCTTCCTCACATCAGATAACTAATAATATATCCTTATTTTTTCTCAAGTACTTAATGGCGGAGTTCATTGTAATCTAGTGAATCTCACCTAGATTAAATTAGTTATTAATATTTATGCTATGAGCATAAGATACATTGAGTCAATTACATAACATGGAAAAAAATATCTTTTGGTGGATGTATAAGGAATATCATCCATGTTTCTCCTTTCTCATTCTTTAGAAGGGAATTATGTCCTCATAAAACTTGTGTAATTCAACATTGGTAAATACCCCTTCTTGTAATTTTTCATACAAAAAATCATTATCACTTTATCAATATTTTTGTAATTAATAAGTCCAAGTGACCTATTAAATCAATCTCTATAGATATTTATAACCATTATATTAGTTTATTTTCCCATATCCTTTGTTGATAAGATATTCCCAACTATATATTTATAGAATGATAAATTAAAATATCATTTGTAATGATTATTATGTCATCCACACACAACCTAAGAAAAGTCATATCACTCCCAATAAATTTATTGTATACACAATAATAATATTTATTCTTGAAGAAACCAAACTCATTGATTTCATCATTCAATAGGACATTCCAACTCTGAGATAATTACATCAATATAAAAATAGACCTTTAAAAATTATATACCTTAGAAACATCATTTGGAACTTTAAAACCTTCAGTTTTTAACATATATAAGTCACTGACATGAATCATATTAAGGAAATAGTTTCTAATATCAATTTGATATATCTCATAATCATAATGTGCACCTAAAAAAATCATTATCTGAATGAATTTTGTCATCATACCTACATAAAAGGTTTCTTTATAGTAAAATACAAGAAATTATTTTTAATAATTTTCAACCAAGATATATTTATTGGAAGAAATTATTCCATTTACATTATTTTTATTTCAAAACACCCATATATACCCTATGGGTCTCACCCATTCAATTGCATACACCATGTTCTAAACCTAGTATCTGTACATGTAGTTTATCCTATATCTTTTAGTGTCAAACCAATTTTTGGGATTGAAAATATTAATAGAAAATAAGTTTTTAGTAGTCTCATTATGTTTGATTATTAAATAATTATAATTTATCACAAAAATAATGTCTCTAGCTCTTGAGTTATATAGATTGGGCTTTAAAAAATCCATAAAACTGATTCTTTATATAGGAATTAATTTTCTTACATTACTAGATATATTTAAGGTTTAGAGTTTTAGATAATTGGGTCATCAAAATAAAAAAATAAAATATTACATAATAAAGTTGACACTTCCACTTAATACATATTTTTCCCACAACACAAAACATTTACAATATGATAAGTTTTCTTTCCATGACAAATCATCACAATTTTCATCTTGACCTCATCCTTGTCATAACTCATCATTAAAACCCTAGGGAAAACATTTTAAAATATGGGATGAGCACAAAAATCTCAGTAAGGGACATATAAAAAGAATTAAAGAAACATATTTTTCTATGAATACTCATAAAAAAATTCAATTTAAAAAATAAACTTTGATATCAAAAGAAACATTTTTATACCTAAGAAATGAAATTCTTTGCTCAAATATTTTCATAAAACATTTCATAAGAAATATTAACGGAAAAATAAATATCATAAAATATTCTTTTCAATAATTAAAAACTCATGAAAAGTTATACATTTCACCCTTAAGAAGTTTAATAAATTTCCCTTTATACTTAAGCTATTTATCTTACCTTGTGAAATCATAATATTTTTGTAAAAAACCATAGAAAGAATAGATTAATCATGTATATAACTTGGGATATAATCTTAATATCACTATTACAATAAATATTTCAAATGAAAGAACCTACTTGGTAAATTCGAATAATCTATTAGGATAAACATAACATGTTAACTCCATCCATTTACCTAATGAATTGGAGAGTTATATCAGGCTCATCCATCATCATGATCTATAATGGGAACACCCATCGTCATGTGCTATATCAGGACAACCCATCATTCTAAAATATATTTGTCTCACATATCATCATAAAAAAATCCAATTAATTATAACATAATCATAACTCATGAAATATTTTATTTATATTATCATTCACATAAAATACTCCTTCCACCAATAAGAAAAACATTTTTGGATATCAAAATATACATTCCATTTAAAAACCTTTTGGAAAATACCCATAACAAAGGGAAGGTGGGTTTTTATTTAAATAAAATATGAAATATTTTAAAGTAATCAAAACATAAAATAAAAGTTTTGGTGGTGGGAAAAACCATTGATGCCATATACTTTAAAATAGAACATTATTTTTTCCTTTTTTGTCAAAACATTTCATATAAAGTACATAAAAATATCCCTTTTGAAAAACTTTGAGAGAATATAAAAGGAGATAAAAAATTTCCTTTATAATTTATTTATTTAAATTTAATAACATCCATAAAATAATTTTAAAAATATGTACATGTAAGTAAAATATTTAGAAAATATATCTTGAAAACATTTAAAATGAGGTTTCAAGGTAAAGTGTCCCTTAAATCATGTCCGACCCATCACGTACATTCTTTATAATCCCGAATAATAAAATTATGTTAAATATTTAATTTATTAATAATATTTTTGAATTTTATTATTCCTTTTATTTTATTTATTACTATAATCAATTAAATTTAATTTGGATGTTTTGATGATATTCGACTCACATGTCCAAAATGAATTTGGTAAGTTCACAATGGTCAAAGAGGTTATTATTAAGTAATATATAAAATAATAATTATGAAATAATTTTCATATTTATTCATAAATAATATCTTTAAAACAAACCATGAAATATGATTATGAAAAATAAATCACGTTACAATCATGGAGATGATATGTCCTACGTAAGCATGAGTAACTTTTCCATTTTTCAAAGAGAAAGAGGAAAAGAAGGTAAGTATAATTTTATTTTTCCAAAATTATTATTATATCATATATATCATATTATTTCTTTAAATACAATTATATATAGCATCCATGTGATTTGGTAAAAAATGAATCACATCACTTCATGGAGGTGGTAATCCACATGTACATATGAATGACATTATCATTTTTAGTGGATGTACACATAAGAAAGTGGTGGATATATTATCTTCAAAAAATTATAAATATTTCATTAATATCAAATATACACAATAAATAAATCATTATAACCATATTTCAGAGGTACTAAAGATAAATGAATTACATCGGTTCGTGAGGTGATAGTTCGCCGTACACACGAAAGATGGTTTTGTTTCCCATTTGATGGAAGAGGAAATAGATATAGGTTATGCCATTAGAATAAAAACATCTCAATATATTTAATATACTTATTTTTTATTTCATAATGGCTGAAAAATATTTTATGGAGGTATAAAATGAAATAAAACAAAAACGCTCGGTTAAGAACTATATCACTTCTTTAGACAACCTCTTCAGGTTTATAGTTAAAGCCATACAAGGTTGGTTTTTAGATAAAAAAGGACTCTATGACATGTATAGGGAATTAATAAAGGTATTTTTTAGGTGTTGTCTAAAAAAATGGTCTTTCAAAGCATTGAGAAAATAGTATACACAATTTCCTTTTATAAGTCAAGGAGAGGGCATAATTGGAATTTTTAAAAATATTATAATATATTAATGTCTTAATAAAGAAAAATTGATCCAAAATGGACCATTTTATAATATTATATGAGATAGGGTAGAAGTGTGGTCATAAAATAGAATTTATACAAGTTTATAGGTCATTATAACCCTTATCACTTAAGTTTAACCCCCCAAAAAAGTTGTTTTAACCTTAATCGTGGTAACTGATTTTTACAGTTTTTACTATTTAGTATGGCCAAAAATTAAGTTGACCTAAATAAATAATATTAATTATAATTATTATAAATATGGAATCAATTTTATCAAGTTATATTCATTTAAATTTAAGTATTTAATATAAAATTAATCCTAAAAAACACAACAAAAAACCGGTTTTCAAAAAAATTCCTTTTAAGTACATAAATGTTTTAGAAAAAATTCATGTATAATGTTGATACCAATAAGATTTATTGGATTATATTTAATAAAAATTAAATAACTGAATTAAAAAAATCTGAAATATAATATTACTTTTTAAATACATGAAAAGAAAAGACAATATTTGATAAAATTTGGTATTTTTTAGTATTCATTGGAAAATAAATATTTTAAAAAAATTATCAAAAATTCATCTTAAGATAATTTTAATATGATTAATTAAAATAAAAATATAATTTTTAAAAATTCAAATTCTATAATTTGAAAATTGGTCTTTTAAATAACACCATATAACGCATGAAAACCCAAATTGATTTAGAAATAAAGCTTTTCTCGTCTAACTAAAAAATTATCTAATACTATTATAATGAATATAATTATATAAAATATAATTAATTAATATTAGGAAGAAATAAAAATGATTTATCTTAAATTTATTTGGGTTGGTATATTATTCCCCTCTTTTATAAATCATGTCCTCATAATATTATTCATTACTTAAACAAGTGGATATATTTTTCCTTCATAGAATTTTATAATTCCCATGTTTCATATTCAAATATATGGTTGTTCCAAAAAACCTTAACCTAATAACTAAATTTAATATATTATACTTTCTCTCTATGGTCAAGAATCTCTATTGGTTGTTCCTTATAAGAATGGTTTTATTCCAACTGAACTATTTTGGGGCTCAAAACATGAGATGCATCCAACACATATTTTTTAACAACGACACATGGAATACATATTTTAACTGAGATAAAATCAAAGGAAATTCCACTTAGTAAGAAATTGATCTAGTCATTTCAAGAATATCATTTGGTTCAATGAATGCAGACTTAACTATAACTTTTTTACTAAAACACATAATTATTTTTCATAGAGAAACATTAAGAAAAACATGATCACCTACCTCAAAATAAATATATTTCTTCCTACTATATATATAAATTTTCTGCCTACTCTGAGCCATCCTCATGTGCTGCTAAATTTTCTTCACTTTCTCAACCATTTCTTCTACCAATTATGGTCCCAATAATTTTATTTCCCTAACATTATCCCAACTAGCTAAATTATGACATCACTTTCCATATAATTCTTCAAATGGTGTCATCTATATATTGGAATGGAAAATATTATTATAATAAAATTCAACCAAAGTCTAATATTGATCCCAGCCTCCCTGATAATCAATTGAACAAGTTCAAAGTATATCTTACAAATTCAGAATCATTATATATGACTATCCATTAGATTATGGATAAAAGGGTATATGAAAATTTAATTCAATACCAAATGAATTCTATAGTCCTTTCCAGAAATTAGAGGTAAATCTCGGATCACAATTAGATACAATGGAAAGTGGGACTCAATGTAATATAGTTATATTTTTAACATAAAGTCAAGAAATTTGATCCAAATACATATTATCATGAATGGAAATAAAATGATCATATTTTGTTAATCAATGAAAAATTACACAAATATCATTATTATCTTGATATTTTTTGGTAATCCCACCATGAAATCCATGGATATATTCTCTCATTCCCATTATGGCACTGGTAAAGGCTAAAAAATCCCCTTCATAATTTTTCATTTGTATTTAACCTTTTGAGAAGTGAAATATTTCATAGTAAAATAAGTAATATGTTTCTTCATCACTTCCCACCAGAAATATTCCTAAGGGTCTCTATAATTTTTTTTTCCAAAAAGATGAAAAGAAAAAAGGGAACTATGAGCATCACTAAATAGTAATTTCTTTAACCACGAATCACTTGGCACAAAAAAACCACTTTCCAAATATAATAACACCTTCTCCATAAATATTAAACTTTTAAAACATACCCTTCATTACAAATTATACCTTATAATGTAAAACATGATCCTATTTCTGGTATTGCTTAATTATTTCTAAAAATTTGAATTTCAATGATACCTAAAACAAAATTGAGGGAGTTTAATGAACAATTTCAAATCCAATATTGATCAAATAATTAACAAAAGGATTATGTTCCAGATGCATCATAGTTAATGAAACATTATCTTTCTGACTTAAATCATTAGATACTCTATTTTCATTGTGTGGATGGTAATGAATTGTGCAGTCTTAATCCATTATCAATCCCAACCATCTCCTCTATCCCATGTTCAATTATTTTTGAGTGAATATATACTTCAAAAATTTATAATCAGTTTATATTTAATAATTTTTTCTTTATAAATGATGTTTCCAATTTTTTTAATAAAAAACTAAAACTTCTAGTTCATGTAGGAAACTTTTTGTCATTATATTTTAATTGACATTAAGCATAAGAAATTACCTAGTCCTTCTATATTAAAACACAACTCTTCCACTTCAATAAATCATCACTATAGACAACAAGGTCACCATTTCTAGATAGTAGGTCAAAAACTTGAGCACTCACTAATATTATTTTGAAATCCTATAAACATGTATCACATTCCTTTATCTAAATTAACCTAACTCTTTTTTAGGTTAACATGGTTAGTGGGATAGATAAATATGTAATGTTTTAAAAAAATATCTAGTAATACCCTATTGATCCAATAAATCTAAGAATTATAGTAATATTTATGGGTCTTTTCCAGTCATCAACCACTTTAGTTTTTACAGGATAAACAATCATTCCATCATTATTTTTGATATGACCAAGGAATGAAATATTTTATAATAAAAAATCAAATTTACTAATTTTTCTATATAACTTATTTTCATTTTGGGTTTGTAGGAAAATCCTTATTGATTTTCATGATACACATAAATTTTTTAATAAACCAAAATATCCTTAATAAACACAATCATAAACATATCCAAATATTCATGGAAAACTATATTTATAAGATACATGAATAAAACTAGAGCATTTATCAACCCAAAGGGAATAACCATAAAATATTAATGCCCATATCTTGTATAAAACAATTTCTTAAGAATGTCATACTTATTTACCTACAGATGATAGTACCCATACCTGAGATCAACCTTTGAAAAATATTGAGTCACCTTAATCTAATCAAACAAGTCATCAATATGAGTCAAAGAATAATTATTCTTAAAAGTGATGTTATTAAATTCTCTATAGTCAATGAAAAGCCTCATAAAACTGTATTTTTCTTATAAATAAAATAGGATCACCCCATGGTGAAGTTATATAATGAATGAAAACTTTACAAATAAATTATTGCAACTACTTTTTCAATTCCATAAAATCTAATTGATCCCTTAAATATGGGGGTTTTGAAATTAGATTAGAATCATATAATAATTCAAAAATAAATTCATCTTCCTTATTAGGTATAATATTATGAAATCCATCAATAAAATCATCCATAAATTATTTAACTACCATTACATCATTAATCTAAAAAATTTCTTTATTTTCAAAAATACAACCAAGATTCCTTTCATTTACATCTATTAATAATTTATCATCTTCTTGATATGTTATTAAATATATGAATTCATTCATATATAGAAACTGAAACTTATTTCAAAAAATAACTTATTTGGATACACAATCCATCTTAGTAGGATCAATTGAAATACAATATAAACATAGAATAAAATAAAATATTATAATAGGAAAGAAAACAAGTATTGTATGGGAAACCCTTATACAAATGATAATAGGAAGATATTTTTTAATTATTATTTATAAATAAAACCCCTAGATGTTTTTACCAAATGTCCTAACATAATTTCATGAGGTGAAATTTTCATTTTACCATAAAATTTCGTATATTTGGGAGAATGTGTTGACCCTAAATCAAAAAAAAGACACCAGCATAATCTAAATAAACATGTAATGTACCTTTTAACACTTTTTTTGATGGAACAACATCTTCTGAAGTTTTTGCAAAGGATTTCACTACACCCTTTAGCTTGTAGTCTTGTTGATTCCCGTCATTCGTGTTCTTGTTTGGACATGCATATGCATAATGGACCATCTCATTATATTTGAAACACCTTAATACCTCCTTATCATAATTGATCTTACCACTACCAAAATATTTTTCATTGAATTCATGTTCCAAAGGTATAAAATTACCACATTAGAAGCACTTTCTAGATTTTATAATACATTACCTAGGTTTCTTTTTAACAAACCTATCAAAAAAAGTAAAGTTGATTAACTTACATTCAGGTTTTTTTGATGAATTATTCCCATTTTACTTCCACATATAAAACCTTTTATTATTTAATTCATAGAATACATTATCAAATGTAAACTTCATTTCTACTTTCTCAAAAAAATGATTTTTTTCATAACTTTTAAATTTACAAGAGGTCGAAGTAATTAACTTCTATGGAATTAATCCTTAGTAAAACCAATTAATTTTACTATCAAGATCCCAAATAAAATTTTGTGCATACCTTGTTAATTGGGTGAAGTTTTATTAATAAATAGAAACTAAATATCCCTTTTTCCACGTCAATTCCAAAAATTTATTCTCCATCCTAAGTCAAACAACTATAGGAAATTACATATCAAACAAAATATTCTTAAATGTATTACACTACATATTGTTAATATCTTCTCTTTCTCTAGTATTCTTAACCATTGAACACCATTGATCGACTTCACATTCAAAATAGTAAATAAAAAGAGTATGATTTTGATGATTTGAATAGACCATGAATTCAAATATCAATTCTAGATATTTAATCCATCCATTAGTTACCATTGAGTCAGAAGATCCACATAATGTTAGAGGGGATTTTCTCATAAAATTATCCACTATTGACAAATTCTAATGTCGTAAATCTAGTTTCTTTATAGCATGGATTCCACCACTATTTATATCCTACATCAACTAATCCATCACAATAAAAAACTTCTCATTTATAATTTCAACCATTCCAGGTTATTGATTTGGAAGGATATCATCCTCTTAGTTCCTTCCTACTTCAACTTCCTTATTTCCTATGTGAAAACCATTCTGAATAAATATAGTGTAAATGAATCAATATGGTAATATTCAAATGATATACCAGGATAACCAAAAATTTGAATCTATTAATTAAATTTACTAACAATATATTATCCTCTAAAATTATACAAACCTTTCCTCTAATACCAAATATAAGGAATAAACCTTAAAAAATCCAAAAAATTAATTAGTTAGACAATGACTCATTGTATTTCATTCCATATGATCATTTTGGTTTAGAATTTTATATAAATAGGTCATTATACTTACAAAATAAAATATTACATCATAAAGTGGACACTTCTAGTTAGTATCTATTTTCTCACAATACAAAACATTTAAGATATAATAAGTTTTTTTTCATGACATATCAACACAATTTTTATATTGAACTCAACCTTATCCCAAATAATCCTAAAAAACCAGTGAAAAATATATTAAAACATTGGATAAGAATAAAACTCATAGTAAGGGACACATAAAAATAATGAAAGAAACTTTCATTCCATGAATACTCATAATATTTGTTTTTCAAAATAAATAATTTCAAACCCAATAAATCAAATTTTCTACACATGTATTTTTATAAAAAATTTCATAATAAATATTAAAGGGAAAAATAAAACTCAGAAAAGTTTCTTTTAAATCATGATAAACTCATGTAAAGTTATATATTTCTCCCTTAAGAATTTTTATAAACTTTCATTCTAATTTAATCTCATTAAATTTCTTTATAAAATCATAATACTTCTATAAGAAACCATATAAATAATAGATAAATCATGTAAGTAATATGGGACATCATCTTCATATCACTCTTACAATTACTATTACAAATAGAATAACATAACAAGAAAATTACTATAATATAATTAGGAGAAACCTAACTGGTTAACTCAATCCATTTACTCAATACATTGGAGAGTTATATCCAGATCAATCATCATTATAAGATATATCAGGATCACCCATCCTTGTGATCTATTTCAGGATCACCCATCTTAATGAAATATATGAGGCTCACCCAACATCATAAATAATTCCCAAGAACTATAACATAATCATAACACATAAAATCATGTATTTTTATCACAATAATCATAAAAATATTCCTTGAAACCACAAGGAAAAACATTTTTAGATATCAAAATATCCATTCCATTTAAAAACTTCTTGAAAATACCCATCACAAAGGAAAGGAGAGTTTTTCTTTGAAGAAAACATAAAAGTTTATAAGGGAATAAAAACATAATTAATGGTTATGATAGTAGGAAGATATCCTAAAAATGCATATGTTAAAATAGAACATTCATTTCCCCTTTTTGGTCAAAACATTTGGTATAAAGTATGTAAAAAAGATTACTTTTGAAAACTATTGAAAGAAAGTAAAAATGAGGCATACAAATTCCTTTATAATTAATTTATATCCATATAAATACCTTCAATAAATTAATTTTATGAATATGAAAAATGGAAGAAAAATATTTTAAAAATAAATCTTTAAAATATTTAAAAGGAGTTTTCTAAGGTAAAGTGTCCCTTACCTCGAGTCTGAATCATCACGTATGTTCTATATATTACAAAATAATAAACTTATTTTAATTATTATATTTATTAAGAACTGTTTTCAAGTTTATTATTCCTTTTATTTTATTTGTTACCATGTTATATATAATTAATTAATCAATTAAGTTCACATTTGATTCTTTGATGATATTTTTTCTCACATATCCAAAATCACTTTGGTAAGTTGAATATGATCAAATAGGTAACTATTCCATTATATCCAGAATAATAGTCACAAATTACTTAAATTTTTTAAACATAAATTATAATATTAAAACAAACCATTAACATTGGTTATGAAAAATGAATTACATTGCAATCATAGAGATGTTAAGTCATAATTATGCATGATTAACGTTTCCATTTTTCAAAGAACATGCGGGAAAGAAGGTAAATATCATTTTATTTTTTAGAAACTATGATTATATCATAAATAAAATATTATTTTTTAAAATACACATATATATAGCATCAATGTGATGTGGTCATGAAAAAAGAATCACATCACTTCATGGTGGTGGTAATCCACACGTACAAACAAATTACATTATCATTTTCAATGAATAAAATGATAAGAATGCATATGATGTAATGAACTTGCCCAAGTAAACTAGAGAAGCCACCCTGAATGGTCCTACACATGATGAAATATAGAAAAAACCATAAGTATCTTGTACAACTGAAGAAACATCAATGTATAATGTTGAAGAAGGGATTACATATCCAAGAGATGTGAAAAGTCAAGACAAACAGGCTAAACTAGAAAGATAATGAAGACCATACTAAACACACCTCCATGAGACTATCCGTCACCACCAAACCATACCACTATGAAGGTGATAAATGAAAAGATAACTTAGCATGATACATGATGCCCTTCCCTTTACCTAAGTCTTGTAAAAAAGTTCTACAACTACTCGATGGAAAAAGTATGGTGTGAGAACAATGCTCCATGTGATACCACCAAATAATCTATACAAGTTATAATATCTAGAATTCACATGTTACAGCTTTAAAACAAATCCATCTTATAAACCATTTTCATAAATAAAAACATTTTGTAATAATTATTTTCTTTTCAATAAATGTATACTATATTCACCAAATCTAGGGATATGTCAATTATAAAAGAAATTAGTAAAGAATAAGAAAAACAAACCATGGATACACTATAAGATAAGCATGTGAGAAAATAACCATGAAATAAACCATCATTTTATAAACTACGTATAAATGAAAAAGAACACCATTTGGGATCTAAACTATGGGAATACATGATCTATATAAAATAAAATAACCGATTTAGGTATATGATGGATTAAACAAATATAACCTCTAGTGTCATTACGCACACTAAAGTGACATAAAACCTCTTATGTAATTATGCAAAAAAGAGTGAAAAGTCTATTCCCGATGCACTTATGGTTACCCAATGAGTTATGATTGTCAAAAATCCATTTAAAAACCATGATCACATTTAATAGATTATTTTTCAAATCAAATAATTTTATCTTTCAAACTTAAAAACCTATTTTAAAATCAAAACCACCATTTAAAGAATTTAAACAAGCACTTGTTATAATAAAATATGTTTTTTAAATAAAAACACTTTAAAATAATGAATATATTCTAAAAATTCATTTAAAATATCAAATAATTCATTTTCATTGAATATCCCAAATTACTTCATAATAAAATAAAGAATTTCACAAATTATGACACTTGAAGAGAGACACCTACCCCAAGAATAATGGAAACCTAGATGACTTTGATAATAGATATTGGAAACTAACATATTGTCCTTCAAAAGACAAGGTAAAAAATAAAAATATGAAGGATTAATAGAAAACAAAAACATATCACAAATATGAATTGATAACGCAAACAACACCACTTTCATGACCAATGTAAATAATAAAATAGAAAGACTTCTTACTGGGGATATGCGACGCAACCACCATGGGAGTAAAATGCTAAACAAAGTAATAGATAAGGAAGGAGATTACAAAAAATCACCCAAAATCTCATTAAGCATTAGAGCGAGGCATGGAAATAAAAAAAAGGTTATGCATGCAGCATGGTCAGAACCACCGAACCCAAAAAATTCTTGTCATGAACCAATTTCACGGTGTGAATTCCACAAATTTCATGTACACTAAAAAATCCATCACCTAGGGTTAAATTAAATACAAATCAACCTAATAACAATGTATAATAATTTCATGGACCATAAATTTTCACACTTCAAATAACACTCATAACATCTTCAGTGAAACAAGTTTACATTTTGTAACCCATTCATGATGTTAATATGTCTAGCAGGCAGTGCATTGTCCATTGTTCTACATAAAATCCCCAAACCAACTTTTTAAGCTCTATAATACCAAGAAGAACACTATAAATCCATTTTAATTTTTTTTAACAAACTCTAGTAATCCAAATAAACATATATACCTAGAATTTATGTAATTTTCTATAGAAAAGGCTTTCCATCCTCGAGGATCCCGTAATTCACCCAAAAAAAAGAGAAACCAAAATAAGGGTCAAAGCATACCTAAAGGTATGAAACAGAGAATTAAAGATGATATATTATCTTTATATAATGATAAATATATCATGATTATCATATATATATATATATATACATTAAATCCATCATTATAAATATCTATGAGAGATGGTGATGGAAAACAAATTACATCGGTTCGTGAGCCAATAGTTTGTCGTACACATGAATGATTGTTATATTTCTCATTTTATGGAAGATGAGATGGATATAGGTTATTAAATTAACATAATAAAATATATTTATATCTAAGATATGGTTTTTATTATTTGATTATGGTTGAATCAAAATTTAAGGAGTTAGAAAATGAAATGAAACAAAAAATAGTCAGCTAAGAACTGTACCTCTTCTTCAGACAACCTCTTTAGGTTTATATATTATGCCTTACTAGGTTGATTTTATGATAAAACTAAGGCCTATATGACATGGATAGGGATGTAAGTAATGTGTTTGATTAGGTTTTTTTCTAAACCAAATGGAATTAGAAGTGTAGAGAAAAGAATAAAATGTGTGTCCTTTTATAAGTGGAGGAGTGGGCACACTTCAAATTTTTAAGAGATTAAAATATATTAATGCATTACTCAAGGAAAATGGATCCAAAATGAACCATTACCATATATGATATGATATAGTTTATAAATATGTATATATAATAGAATTTAGATAAGTTTCTATGTCATTTTAAACATTTTTCACTTAAGATTATCCCTCCGATAAATAAGTTTTAACATTAATCATGGTAACATATATTTACCATATTTATTATTCATTATGACCAAGAATTAAGATAAAATTATTAAATAATATTAATTATTATCATTCTAAATATGGAATCCATTATATCAAATTCAATTCATATAATTGGCTGAATTTAATTTAAAATTAAACCTTCAAAACATGATGATTTTTTAGAAAAAAATCATTTATAAGTATAAATATGTTTTAATACCAAATTAAATTATTATTTTAATACCCCAATATTTTATAAATAAAAATTATGTTTGATAGTGTATCCGACATGCAACACAAATCTTCAATGACCCATGATATATATAACCATTATAACCTAGATGTTAAAGTAGAAAGTATGAAAAGTATTAAATACTTTATGATATATATAATTCCTAATCAATATAAATTATTGATAAATTTTTAGTAACTAATCATTCATTTTTCATTAAAGTAATTTTATTCTTTAAAAATATGTTTTCTTCAAAAATGATTTTTATTTTTTTCATGAAAAAGTTTGTTAACTAATTTTTTGAATACTTATAAAATATATTTGATAAAAAAAAATTAATTTTTTAAATTGACATATCAAAATTTACTTTGGGTTATGTTTTGGGATTTTTCCAAAAATGTTGATTTTTCAGTGAATAGTGAAAACTACAGATTTTTTTGTAAAAATATAATTTATTTTCAATTAATTAAGAAATTTAAAAGTAATATTATGTTTTCAATTTGATTTGAAGTAACATAGGTATTATTTTTTTTATATTTAATCCACTTAATTTCTTTTGAATAAATTTAATTATATATTTTAGTATAAGTTTGTCTTTGCATTTAAAAATGAGATTTTTCTAAAAACTATTTTAACATCCATAATGTTTCTCCTTTTTAATTAATTTAAACTATAAAAACCCATAAAACTCACTCCAAAATCTGGTTCTGAAATTATAAAATTTAAATTTCTAGCTTTAATACAAAAAATTTTGACTTGATTTTTTATCATCCAAACCTTACAACATCAAAAGGAAAACCAGATCACTTAAATTCTCAAGGACCTTTTAGGTTTAGTTTTTTAAATAATTAGGGAATAAATTTTCATAAAAAATACCCATGTTTCTAAATTACCATTTACCCTACTTGATTTATCTTTTCTTATTTCTCATTATGTTATTATCATCATCCATATTAAGTCTATTCAAAACATAATTTGTTCAACCTCATTCTTTATAACTAGGGGAAAAGGAAAAAAATAAGGTCAAACTAAAATTCTTAGTAAGGGTAAACATAAGTTTTAAAAATTAAATGTAATAAAAGACAATAAGAGGTGAATAAGGGTTTGATGACATAATCATATTTCATGATAAAATCATAAAATAACTCATGCCAATCAATACCTGAATCATCAATCATGGGATATGGAACAAGGATTTTAAAAAGGAAAGTGTCATAAAATCAAAAATCATGATCCATGTGATATAAATCCTGGTAAAAGGAAACATTATTAAATTATGTAATTCATAGATAAAATGTATTGGTATCTTGGGAAATCATCTTCATAAAATACTTACAGAACCCTTATAATTGGAATGACCATATGATTGACTTCCAACATAATTCTATTAAGAAAAAATAATTACACAATTCATCAGAGCTATATTCTAAAACAACCAATATATAATCTATAATGGGATCACTTATATTTATCTGGGAATCCCCATTATATAATCTATAATGGGATCACCTGGTGCTATTTGGGCCACCCCATCCTCTAAGATGTAGTGGGCTCACCCAACATTATCTTGGCCACCCTATCATATAATATGTCCAAGAAACACAACATGAATAATGTATAAAGATCTTAAATATCATAATAAAACTCATACAAATAGTCATTACTCCTTTCATAACTTGGTTAACTCATGGAAATGAAATAGGTTCCATGAAAATCTCTTTGAAACATGATTAACCTATAGAAGAGAAATAGGTTTCTTAACAATCTCTTTAAAAAATCTTATTTCATCAAGAGAAATAATGAGGATGATATAAATACAAAATATACCATTTTTTGGATAATTAACAATAAGTTTTTTGATTTTTATGAATTGAAATACCATTAAAATATCATTAAAAAATTATTGAGGAAAAATTATTTTTCATTTGGAAAATCACTTGTTAAAACATAAAAGATTTTGAAAATTATTTTCATTGAAAATATTTTTTTAAAAATCATGAATTTCAGAATATTAATAAAATAATTTCTTTAGAAATGACCTTTTAAACTTGAAAATGAATCATCAAATAAATGACGGTCATGTCGGTGGGTAATTCCATACATGCCATAAAGAACATTCCTTTTGTATGGTAAAAACGTTAGAAAAGTGCCTCATTCAGAAAAAGACAAAGAGATTCCTTGAAAAAAAATTATAAAAATAAAATATGGGTAAATTTTTCTTTACTAAATAATTTTTAAAATTTTAAAAACATTTTTAAAATATTTTTAGAAAACATTTTTTTGGAAGAAAACAGATTTCCGACCAACGAGAGAAATAAAGCAGGATCTTCTTAAAAAGATTTTCTCAAAAAATTTAAGTAATAAAGAGTGGTAAAATGGAAATATTAATTTTTAATATCATGAATAACCATAGTATAATAAAATTTATGATTTTATTGAGATATTTATCATATGATATCATCATTTGAATCATAATCATAAACAATCCTGATAAAAAATGAGATTATAACAATGGACTCTCAAAAAATTTGTAACATTGATTCGTAATCCCGATGAAATAATAACATTAAATAAAACTTATAATATGATAAAAATAATGATATTAATGATATAACATGTCAAATGGGTAGTATATAAACCTCATAAAATAATATATTCATATAACATAACATACATCTCAAAGAAGGTAAATTGAGACAAAAATCCATTACCACTTTGTAAACTTTGAAACTATAAACCCCTTGAAAGGGGGATCATAAAATGGATATGTAAATAACCATAAATTAAATTATAAGAATCATAAAATATATTCATTGTAATTTTATACACTTCACAACAATAATAAGTCGTGAATATGGAATATATCTCACAAGAATAAAAGTGAGATGAGAAAACCCTTACCTCACTCTTCCTTTTGGTTGATCAGGATTTAAACTAATTTATAGTGGTTTTAAACATTTTATTAACTTATAAAAAAATACTAATATTTATAATATCATATATGATCCTTTTATAACATCTTATCACTCCTTCGTTAATTATATTTTATTACTTTTATTGTTTCAGGAGTTAATTGCATTGTTTTCTTTTTTCATGCTTTGTTATAAATGTTTCGTTTCTTTCACATATTATATAGTTCCATAATATCCAGAATAATAATAATAAAATAATTATCATATTTATATTTCAATTATACCTTTAAAACCAATAATTAAATATGGTTATGAAAAATGAGCTAAAGTTACGATCATGGAGACTGTAGGCCGTACGTATGCATGAGTAATGTTTCAATTTTAAAATGATCATTATGAATGAATAAAAGTAATATTATATATTAGAAATGATAATTATATATTGAATAATATATTATTTAATTATATATACTTATATATATCATTATCATGGTGTGGTGAAGAAAAGAGAGTCACATCACTTCGTGAAGGTAGTAGTCCACATGTACATGAATGACACTGCCACATTTTCAGTGAGTGAAAAGGTAAGAAATAAAATGATATATTATGTTTAAATAATGATAAATATTTAATTAATATCATAAATATTTCATTTATACCACATAAGTTCATTATATTTAATCTTTTTTACTTTCCATGAAATGTGCTAGTGAAAAACGAATCACATCACCTCGCGAGGTGGTAGTCTATCATACACATGAGTGACATTATCATATCCCCTACAGAATGGAAAGTAAAAATGTATATATATTATATAATGAATATATATATATATTATGTTATAAATATAGAATATATATATGTAATTTATATCTATCATCATACCCCAATAGTGAAAGTGGGTAGTGGAAAACGAATGACACCGCTTCGCAAGTGGTAGTCCACCGTACACAGAGATAATGATTTCGTAACACATTTGATGGATGTTGCGATGGTTTTAGGTCATAAAATTATTATAAAAACATCCTAGTATATTTAAAATACTAAATATGTTATATTATCAGGTTTTAATATGAATATAATGGGGTGGATAATGAAATAAAATAAAATTCTCATTGAAAAATGTTTCCTCTTCTTTGTGTTTAAATGTAGTTTACCCTCAAGCACCGAATATAATAATATATCAACTATATGACTAATAATGATCATTTAATGAAAATAAATTAATATTTAATTATATATAATCTATTAATTTCATTTAAAACATTCCTTATTAGATATTATTTTAATTAATTAAAAATTAGAAACATTATTCATTTTAAAACAGTTTTTAGAAAAACTAGTTTTTAAACCCAAGAAGAAACTTATTCTAAAAACTAATATCAATTTGATTAAAAAATTATTTAATTTGATTAAATTTAAATAAAAAATAATTATGTTACATTGAAACATAATAGTGGAATTTATAATAATTAATTTATTGAAAAGAAATGATAGTTTTAAAAAAATCGTTATTTTTCTCTATTCATGGAAAAAATGAATATGTTTTGAAAAGTCCAAAAATTTTAACCAAAGTAAATTTTGATATTATAATACAAAAAATGAAGTTAATATTATCAAATATATTTTCTAGAAGTTCCAAAAATTGATTATGATATATTTTTTAATGAAAATCATTAAAAAATAATTTTTAAAGAAAACATATTTTTGAAGAATAAAATCACTTTAAAAATTTTGATTGATTATTTAATAAGAATTTATTAATAATTTATATCAATTAGGACACAAAATTATATATATATATATATATATTTATTTATTTCATAATGTAGTTAATACTATTTATTCTCACCAATTTAACGGCTAGGTTATAACAGTTATATATATCATCAGTCGTTTAAACTCAGTGTTGCGTGTTGAATATGCTACTAAAAATAATGATCATAGGGTCGCATTCAATACAATATATCAAAGAGTTTAAATTCATTTAAAATAAGTATATCATAAAGTCTTGGGGAGTTAAATTCTCATCTATGTTTAGTGTTACATGTCATTTACACTATCAAACATAATTTTATTCTTTTAAAAACTTAGGGTGTTACATCATCCCCCCTTAATAAATTTCACCTAGCAATTTTGAAATTTATCTCATCAATCAAAGGATGGAAATTTGAAAGTACTTTTTTTGTGACCCATTTCATAAATGGGTCAATAAAACATTATCTTAATAAAATTGAAAGGGAAGTATGATAGTTATCTAGAATAACACGTAAATTTGTTTCTATGTAGGAGAACATCAATGGAAAGTGAAGATAAAGACAGAGATGAAAAGCATAAATAATGATATAGAGTGATAGAGGTAATTGATAAAAATAAATATAGTGATAAATGGAAAGTTAATATCCTCAAAAGCATAAATCTATGATGATCTAAAAGACCATCATTTCATCAGAAATGAAAGTAACAGGTTAACATTTTTTGTTTCCAGATCATTTTCCTATATTTGAGGAATTATATTACTATATATACTACGATAAAATGTAAATATACTTACTTGATGAGTATAATTTTATACTTTAATCAATATCCATCAAAATCACATCCTTTTCTCCAAACGATGTGTATCCAGGATTATATTTTCATACCAAAAGAACTAAAATAAAATTTTAAAGGCCCACATAATTACCAAAAGTATAATAATATATTCCTAATATATTTAAAAATCAACCAAAACCAAAATATTTAGTACATAGTAAGACAATTTCCAAAAGAAATTAAACCTTCATAATATAATCTCCAAATTTCAATAGTAATACCCAATGTTCAAACTAAATCATTTCCTAAATAACCATCTTTAAAATTATTCAATCTTTTCTTGGTGAAGTTCAAAACACATATATTAGAAGGATTTCACCATATATTATTCCCAGAAAAATCAACCATTATTTTTAAAATAAAATCACATATATTTCCTAAATAAACATAATGTTTACCTGTAAAAGAATTTATACTAACCAGGACATCATATTGGCCAGTGGTTAGTGCTACACCCTTTCCACCCTTCGGTTGTGGGTTTAAGCCCCATGACCTTTCCGTATACAATGGGTTGTAACCTGGAATTTGGGTTTTCCTTTTTTCTTTTAAATATGAAAAAAATAATTCCTCCCTAACTAACACTTCATGTTGATCCTAGGGGTTACAAATAATCAAACCCAAAAAGGTCTCCAAAAATGTCATTAATAACCTCAAATTTTTTACTACTTAAAACCAAAAAATGCGGTGTCTAATACATTGAACTCATGATAAACCATAATCTTTTCTACCTATGATGGTATCTATAACTCTTGAGATAACCTCATATGAAAACATCCTAATCTCCAAAGTTATCTAATCTGAACATTGATTCCAACTATAACATCCCAGAACCCACACTCCCAGATCCAGTGATAAAATCATAATCATTAAATTTCTGGCATCGATATCGATAATTGTGCATATTTTTTCCCATAAAAACTTTAAAAAATCAAAAGGAAAAATAGGATGGATCACTTACATTATTAAGGACCTTTTAGGTTTAAATTTTTAGATAATTAGGGAAAAATCCTAAATAAATAATACCCATTTCATTAAATTATATTTTACACCACTTATCCTAGATTTTATTATTTCACATCAAGTCATATTTATTATACATATTAAATCCTATCTAGAAATAATTCATCCAACCACATTCTTTATAAACTAGGGAAAATGAAACATAAGTAGGGTGAGCTCAAATGCTTAGTAAGGGTAAAAATAAGTATTAACAATTGAATATTACCAATGAGTATAATAAGTGATTAAGGGTATAAAGATATAATCAGAGTGCATGAGTGAATCCTAAAAGAACTTATACCCATCAATAACTGAATAATAAATCATGAGAAATGGAATAAGGCTTTAAAAAAGAAAATATTCATAAAAATAAATAATCATGAGCCACATGATATCAATCATGATAAAATGAAACATTATAATCCTATGGAAATAATAGATAAAATTTATATGTATATTAGGATATAATATTTATAGAACACTTTTATAACCCTTATAAATATATTATAATTAGAATAACTATACTTCCAACTTACAATATAATTTTCCAGAGAACATAATCATTACCCAATGCATTGGAGTGCTATCTATGCATACCTATCATATAAGCTATAATGGGATCACCCTACACTATATGGGCCACCCCATTGTATAAGCTATAACGAGATCACACAACGCTATCTAGGCTGCCCCATCATATAAGTTGCAATGGGATCATCTAACATTATCTGGGCCACTACATTATATAATATTTCCAAGAAACAAAAAATGAATAAAGTAAAAATATCTTGTATATCATCATAAAACTCATAAAAAACCATTATTCCATTCATAAATTGGTTAACCCATGTAAAAGAAATGGTTTCCATGAAAATATATTTGAAACATGATTAACCCATGGAAGATAAATGGGTTTCATAATAATATCTTTTAAAAAATCTTATTACATCAGTAGAAAGAATGAGTGTAATGCCCCAACCCTAGTTACCCAAAGTCGGTGCATTATTACATAACATTGACATGATCACAAGAGATCAAGTATCAAAAGACCGATTAGTTTAGTATCCTTGGAAGTACTAGATACATACATAAGTTTACATTACATCATGAAATAAAAACAACAAAAAAATTTTGTCCCCTTTGAACACACTTATATCCATTAACTTATCTCTGTAGGTCAACCATAAAATACTTCTTCACATCCTAGAAAAAATAAAACATAGAAAGGGGTGAGATCAGATGCTCAGTAAGGATAAAAATATAGTGGAAACTTTCATAAATAAGCATAAATATTTAAGGAAATGTATAAGATTAAAACACAAGCCTTTTAAACATAAACATTAGCATAATATGGAAAAAAATAAATCAAATAATGCCATTTACTTATTCACATGGATATTATACTAGTCAAATAATCACATGAAACATCAATATCCAAGACACTATTTTTTCTCATGAGACCTACCGATGCATTGAGGAGCTATAGCGGGCTCCACCCGTCACTTACTAAGTCTAATTCATTCCTCATATGAAAAGGTTTAAATATAACATAAAATTTCATATTAAAAATAGCATATGAAATGTTAATACTTTATCTATAAACCATGAATGGCATAAAAATAACACATCCACTGTCAAACATATCACAAAAACTTTAATACAATATGGAAGATTTGTATCATAATAAATCAACTTCAAACAAGTTTAAAATCCATCAAAGGATGTTGACATAGATGAAACGAAAAATATTTGAATGAAATACCTATTTCTATTTTGAAACCATTTAAAAGTAACATAATTATAAAATAAATAATTTATTTTGGAAATATTATTATAATATTTTAAGGTAATCTTCGAATGTGTTATAACAAAGGAAAATAGCTACACCCACCGTATAAGTTAAAAAAAACATTCTTTCCTTAATTTTGTCGAAAAGGTTGTAAAGAACCTTGTTTGGAAAATTATGGAAAGATTACTTTATAAAAATCTTATAAAAAGTAAAACAAGGGTATAAATGACTTTAAATCATAGTCTTGGAAATAGTAAAAATGTTTTGAAATACATTTTTTTAAGAAAAACGGATGTGGATGATAAAGAGGTCCCAGTAGATACTTACGTATTAACAACCTTAGATAAGTAAAGAGATTGTATAATTAACACTTACCTTGTACATTTACTTGGTGAAGGGTACATTAACCTACTATATAATAGTTAAATAACTGTTATTAAATTATACAAGAACCACATAGATAAATATGATATAATATATGATCTTCTAATATAGCTTTGTTAATAATATTTCAGTAGTATCATCGTTTTGGGTGTTAACTGATTCAGTTTCCTTTATATGTTTGGTTATGTAAGATATGTTTGTTATTGATTAGATGTATTTGATTCATATCCTGAATTATATTAAGTTCTTAAACATTATTTTTAATCATAAAATGAAAATTATTTTTGAATGATTATGATGAGGAATGAATCTCGTCGCGTTCGTGGAGACGGTAATCCGTATGTACGCACGATCGAAAATAACATTATATTAATGGTAAAATAATATTTAATTGGATGTTATATCATATATAAATAATCATTAAAATTTTATATTTATTATTTACATCAATTATACTCATTATTATATCCATACAAATAATGAAGTGTTTGAATATCAAACTGCACCACGACGTGGAGACGGTAAGCCGTACGTACGCTCGTATGGTGAATTTTTCATTAATAGGATGGATAAAATAATGAATATAGTTGTTACATATTTATAATAACGTAACATTATGTATAAGGTACTTCATTTATTATTTTGGTATGTAAACAACAAATAAAGAGAAAGTGGAAGAAGAAAAGAACTTGAAAGAGGTGATGAAATATTTACCTCTTCTTCGGGTTCTTCTTTTTGATTTGATGAAAATGGATCCTTATGTTGGATTTATGATAAAATTAAGGCATATAAGTTGAAGTTATGGTTGTTGGGAGGATATTTGGGTAGGGTTTGGCTAAGAAAAATGGCTTTGGAGGTGTGAAATTAAGAGAAGGGGAAGTACCCTTTTATAAGAGAGGTGAGGGGAACCTTAAGAAAATATTGAAATATTATTTTATAATAAAATAATTTTTGGTTTATAATGGCTCAAAAAGGATTTATTTTGAGGATAAGGTAGGGATGGGTTGAAAACCTCTCAACAAATAGGTTTTGGAGAGGTTTAGGTCACCATATTAACCTTATCTTTTAGTTTTAACTCTTAGTTAAATAGTTTAACTTTTACCATGTCTTCATGTATTATTATAATAAATAGTTAATAAACTTACTATAAAATTCCAAGAGAACCTAAAGTGGTTCATTAATTATATATATATAATTATAAAAGTCCTTTGGCCAAACCTTATATTTTTAGGAATACTATATCATTTAATAATATAGTATTTTTTTTAAAACTCTTTTATGTCAATTTTGACACTATTTGGTATTTTGTTTTTTTAAAGTCATAAAAACATTATTAATTCAAAAAAAAATCATTTAATCAACCCTAATATGTCATATTAACCTATAAAATTATTTTAATTCATCAAAAGTCTCAAATTACATTTATTTGGATATTTATAATATCAATCATTTTAATCTTTCATTAATAAGGTAATCACTACATCATCATTGTGTCATAAATAAATTTAATTATTTAATGTCTAAAAATTATAAATAAAATACCATTATGTAGAAACTATTTTTTATATTTCTAATGAATATTTATAGTTGAATTTATCTTATTTATAACTCTATATTAAAAATTTTTTAGTTATGAAAACTTGAATTTACTACTTTTAACTCTTCTTTAAATTAAATAAAAATAAATGTTCTAATCTAATCCAGATGGACCAAAAGGATCATATTTTATTCCTAAGTTTGTTTTTGGTCTATATATAGTTATCCAATAGAATTAGGACATGTGTTAGGGTAATAATAATATCATTTTTATCTTTAATTACCCGATTTACTTTTAACCATGGTAAATTAAAGTCAAAAGTTACTATTCACCAAAAACTATTTTCAACTTATTGAACCACATTTTACTTTATGATATCAACCATTTCTCTTGAATTTTTGAAATTCAATTCATAGAAGTGGTAAAATTACGTTTTATGCAATTTTGCTAATGTGCCTAGAAGGTGGATACAAGACGGTAAAAAGTTCAATAAAATTTTATATATCTAAACTTATTATAAAATGACACCAATGAATTAAATTGAAATTTTATAGGTATTATGTATATATTTTTACCCAATATAAATTTAAATAAAATAACTAATTATTTAAATAAAAAGTCGATTTTAAACAATAAGGCGGTGTTTTTCACTATTCATCAAAAATTGAAAGTTTTCAGAAAAATACCAAAAATTCACCCTAAGCTAATTTTGATTTTACAAATCCAAAAATGAAGTCCATTTTGAAAAATAAAATTTATAAAATTTCAAAAATTGGGTATTACTATTCATAATGGCTAGTTTGATTGGTCGTGGTGTGTTAAAACTCCAAGTTGCGTACAATGCTAGATATTGCATTATTCAAAGAGAAACATACCTTAGAAGCTTGGGGTGTTACATTCTCCCATCCTTCAAATAATTTTGTCCTTGAAATTTCTAGAATTTAACTGCATAAAAATATTTAGGTGGTTCTTCATCATAAGTTCTTCAGGTTCCCATGTTTCCTCTTCCATCTTATGATTTTTCTATAAAACTTTCACCAGATGAGTCATCCGGTTTCTCAACACTTGTTCTCTAGTATAAGGAATTATGATAGGCTCCTCAAAATAAGACAAATCGGGTTCTAGTTCTATTTCCTCATAGGTGAGTACATGCGTTAGTCCTGACATGTATTTTCTCAATAGTGATACATGGAACACATCATGAACTTTGGAGAGACTTGGCGGCATTGCCAAATGGTAAGCTACAACCCCAATTCGTTCTAAAATTTCGAAAGGTCCGATGTACCTAGGACTTAATTTACCCTTCTTACCGAATCGTATAACTCTCTTCCATGGAAATGCCTTCAAAAAAACATGATCTCCTACCTGAAATTCCAAATCCTTCTTTCGGTCATCAATATAGCTCTTTTTCCTACTTTGATCTACTTTGATGTGGGTTTGGATAATATTCACCTTTTCCATTGTTTCTTCAATGAGTTCTAGGCCTACGAGTTTTCTTTCACCAACATCATCCCAACAAGCTGGTGTGCGACATCTCTTTCCATATAATGCTTCATATGGTGCCATATGAATTCTTGAATGGAAACTATTGTTTTAGGAAAATTATTCCAGATGTAAATATTGATCCCACATACCTTTAAAGTCAAGTGAGAAAGATCTCAACATGTCTTCTAAGGTTTGAATAGTACGTTCTGATTGTCTATCAGTTTGAGGGTGGTAGGCAGTGCTAAAAAAAAGTTCAGTATCCAAGGCCTTCTGAAGACTTTTCCAGAATCTTGATGTAAAATAGGGATCATGATCAAAAAAATTGATTGGGGTACTCCATGAAGTCTTAAAACTTCATTAATATATAGTATTTCCAGACGTTTAAGTGGTAAATCTTATCTTATAGCAAGAAAATGAGCTGACTTGGTAATACGATCAACAATGATCCATATTGCATCATTACTTCTAGGAGTCTTTGTTAGTCCCATGACAATGTCCATCGTAATATCATCCCATTTCCATGCAGGTATGGAAAGAGGTTGCATGACTCCTCTAGGATGTTATCTTCCAGCCTTCAACTGTTGACAAACCATACATCTTGACACATAATCTGCAATCCTTCTCTTCATGTTGTCCCACCAAAAATGTTCCTTCAAATCTTTATACATCTTAGTGCTACTAGGGTGTATAGAGAAATTGGACCTACGAGTATAATCCAATAATTCCCTTTTTAGATCACGTATGTCATGACCCGCCTCCCCAGGCCATGAAACTTATCATCTGACCCCATGGGTCTCCCGTAATACCTTGGTTGCCTTCCCAGCACACTATAGGCTATTACTCATTATGATTGCTTATCAGACTAATGATTGTCCCCACAGGCCAACACATGTTCTTTCAGTGTGTTTTGTCCTCAATCACACACACCCTAGGAAACTTCCCAGAAGGTCACCCATCTCGATTACTACTCCAAGACAAGCATGCCTAACTGTGGAGTTCTAATCAGGTAGGATCTTAAAAAGAAAGGTGCACCTTGTTGACATGGGTAGTAACATTTAGTCTTTTAAGTCTCACTTTTCTAGGGGTGTTACATTATCCACCCCTTTAAAGCACAACTCCCTCGTTGTATACCCCAAGCCTCAAACCTAGGTAGTGCCTAATCACTTATATCTGGGTATTACTTTTGATACCAATTTTTCACTGTCACACCCTGACCAATGCATTATTTTAACTTAATTATTTTGGGTCTTTATTTTGAGTTGCGGTTTGAATCGTTCCTATTTTAAAATGGATTTGGGATCTTATATGGGTGTGCGCCCGTACGCGCGACCGTCTATAGCGCCAAATCACATTTAGACAATGTTTTATTATTAAATGTGTCATTATTGGGGTGCGCGACCTTTCCCACTACTGTGGTCGGTTCCCATTCTTAATAAGAGACTGTTCTATTCTATTAAATTTATTTTTACATGGCCGCGCAACTAGGCGTGTGACCGCGCACGCAACCGAGCGCGCACTACTCTAGTGACCGGGCGTGTGACCATGCACGCGACCGGACGCGCGACCGCGCACGCGACCATGCGCAGTGTTTAACTTCAATTGAGAATGATACTATTTTGGTTGGTTTTATTATTTTAGTTTTACTATTAGTATTAATATTAATTAAGTTACTATTTTAATTATGTTATAATTTTAATTATTATTTTCAGCTAATATTTTGATTTGGACGTTAATATTAAAATTAATCTTACAATAAAAAAAAAAATTAAAATTAACTTACTATCAATATTACCATTATTTTTGTGATTTGTGTAACCTATAGGTTGTTTTTAAGTTTCATTTCATTATCTATTTCATTATTTATTTATTATTATTCCCCCCCATTTATTTCTTTTTCTCTATTTCTTTTTCTCTTCTTTTTTTTACTCCCTCTTCCTCACCCACTCCCTCTATCCCGTCGCTTCCACCTTCCCTAACCCTACGCCCGCACCCCCCTGTATTTCCCCTTCACGGCCGACGCCCCCCCTCTCGACCCGCTGCTCTCTCCCCTGGCCAGCAGCCGCCGCGCGCAGCCCCCCTTCCGGCGTGGCCTCCTCCTGTGTAGCCTGTTCCTGCGCCGACATCCCTCCTCCCTTCCGGCCTCGCCTTGCACCAACCAGACCCGCGCGCCTCCTCCTTCTCCGGCCGCCGCCCTCGCCACGCCTCCTACCTCTCCGGCCGCCACCCTCTCTGCGGACTCCTCTCCCGGCTTCCCCCCCCCTCAAACCTGCACGGCAGAACCCCCCTCGGGCCGAGACCCTACAACCGCGTGACTTCCCCCCTTTTTTTCCCACATTTTCTCTGGCGAAACAACCAATCGCCTCCAGTTTTGTGGTCGGCCTATCAAGGTTGGTGCAGGGGGCCTCTCGGGTCTTCTCGGTACGTGTTCCGGCAACCGCCGCCGAAGGCGAGGCGGTTCGTTGTGTTTCGATTTTCCGGCTTTGTTCCGAGGTAATGTTTTCTTGTGTTGTTTGGTTTTGCACCTGCTGAATTAGAGTGTTTTATGTGTTTTAAAGTTCGTAGTGATTATATTGAAGTGTGAAAGCCTTTTTTTTTTGACATGATTGATGAAGCAGTCGACTTTTAAAGTAGTGTTATTACCTGAAATTGAGTTCCTTTATTGTGCAACTCATGTTGTGTTATTTGAGGTCATTTTATACTGCACACAATTGGTTTATTATATGATGCAAGGGCTGTGTTTTTTTTGTTTGGATATTGTTTTGGTGTGCTTTTGGCCTTAGAAGAGGTTTTTGGGTGTGTTTGTTTTATGTCGTGTTATGATTTTTTTAGAAGGTTTTATAAATGGTGTAAATGGTTTATTTGATTTGTATAGATGATGTGAATCATGTTTGGGTATGGTTACGACGTGCAGATGATTTTAAATTGGTGCATTGATATGAAATTGGGTGAGTTTTTAGTGTAAATTGTGTGTTGCTAATGTGGAAGTGTTTCATAAATTTCTTTATTGACTTTTTCAATTGCACGTGAGGTGCGAAAGTGGTCTTCAAAAATATTAAGTGTGTTTGGTTTTTGAATTGGATTTTCCTACTTGAAATTGAGTGTTACTGGCGCAAATTCTTGTCGTGTTATCTTGAAATGTTTTATAGATTTTTTATGTGTTTAATTGTTTTATTAAATTATATGTGTAGTGCGTTGGGCCGCGCATGTCGAGGAATCCTACATGTATATGCATAGGGTAAGGCATGTACATATATATGCCCTCTTTGCACATATTCCCTCATGGCGTGGGGAATATGTGCAATGCAGCTAGGGGTGTATATATATATATGTATAAATGCATGTGCGTGTGTGCGCCAAGTGTCGGTTCGAGTGGCCATTGTCAGATAGCGACAAGTTTGAGGTAGGTCCCCTATGCCTAAGATTTTAATTTGAAATTCATAATTGCTTGACTGTTTTAAAAATATGTTTCACACTATTCTATATATATATACATGCTATGGAATCTGATTGCGGTTTCTAGAAACTATTATGCCTTGTATTGGTAAATTGAAATGTATTTCAAAGCTGTTGGTCTTAAGTGACTTTTCTTGGAAAATTGATTTCTTAAGTGGTTTTGAATTGGTAATGTGTATTTCCAAAGGTGTTTGGGCTTTTGGCTGGTTGATTTTAAAAAGTGTTCCCTTTATGTAATTAAGCATGTTTGGCATCTTAAGAATGTTTTATAAAATAGAAAAACCTCTATTGAGGCCCATTTGGCACTTTAAGATTTGGTTTGCGAAAATAGAAAACCCCTTTTGAGTCATTCCCCTAAATTTGAAAATAAAATGTGATGCAAGCGTTAATGAGTGGTTTGTGATATGTGCCTAGTGTAAAGGATTGTGCGTAATTGTGTGATGTAAAGAGGGGGAATGCACTTAAGTAGGGAGTGCGGTGGTGAAAGGTTGAATGAGTTTTAGATAAAGAAAGCGTAATGTACTTGTTTGATTGCTTGATAAAGAAAACTCACCACCATTTGAAATAGAGCACAATGGGAAACCCGGGTATCTAGGTGGGTGACCAGGACTAGTACGCTAGATGACACGGCAGGGGTTCGTCCCGGTTTGTCTAGCAGGATTGACGCAACAACACTAACTAAACATATGAATTTCTGAGGGTCGTGGCCTTCTAAGCCACGTTTTCTGAGGGTCGTGGCCTTCTAATCCACGTTTTCTGAGGGTCGTGGTCTTCTAAGCCACGTTTCACCAAGGTACGAGGTCTCTAGGTTACCACTTGTTCTAGCTACCTATAGGGATTACCCATAGTGCTCATTTGTGACATGCTTCTTGTGATCTAACTTTCTTTTCAGTTGTTTCATACCTGGTGTCTTGTTTGTAAAAATCACATTTTATTCCAAACTGGTTTTCTTTTCATTTTGAAATGTTAATGCATGCTTGGAACCTATTTTGAAATTGTAGTGAGAGTGAAATGCTTTATTTGAAAATTCAAACTCATTACTTGAATTTGAAAATAAGGGAAAACATTATTTTATTATGTCTTATTTTTCAAACTGGCATGACTGGATTTCTTACTAAACGCTGGGGCATAGGACGTGGTTACATTTTTGGCTTTCCTACTGAGCATTTCAGTGCTCACGCCTACTTTAATTTTCAGTTGCAGGTTTCATTCTTGGATCCCTCTTGGGAGTGAGTGTGGTTGTCGTACCGTGGTGACCCACGGGGCTGCCTGAGGTATGTCACGTTTCATGGATTATTTCTTTTTCCGCTGCCACGTTGTTCAGTTTATTTTATTTTATTTTTATGCTTGTTCAGTTTATGTTTATTTATCTTGTTATGGGCTAAACTGTTCCCAACTGGTTTGTTTTGATGCCCGACACTAGTTGCCAGCCCTTGGGGATCGGGAACGCCCTTCGGGCCATGTCGTGGACCTGTTCGGGCACCGGGTCGTCATCCGACCCGGCCTGGTTCGTGACAAAATGGTATCAGAGGTGCCTTGTTATTTGGGGTGTCAAGTAGTTTGGTGATTAGGTGTGTCGGGACTCGAGAGGTAGGTGTGGGAAGGACGTCATGAACCCTTTCCCGTCCCGAGACTCGAGTTTCCAGGGGTAGTCTAGGATTTGAATTTTCTTCTTTGGATTTGTATGTGTGGATGAGGGATGACAAGGGGAGTGATCCGATGTTACGTGACGAGCCTGCTTGGAGTAGCGACCCATGTACGACCCGAGTGCACGGTTCAAGATGCTTCCTGTGGTTGATGCTCGCTTGGAGCATGGCCTGCTAAGCCATGTTACCGGGTTGGTGCAACCACTAGTCCCTTATTTTTGGATGTTTTGATGTGAGTTATGTTTAACCTTCGTTTTGGTTGGTGTAAGTAGACCTCAAAAATGAAAACAGATTTTTGTGAAGGTGGTTTCAAATGGGAATGTGGTGTTAGAGTGGAAAAGTGGTTTTGAAATGGGAATTGTTTTCTTTTAACAAATGTGTGGTTTCAAAAGGAAAAATGGGAGGTGTTTTGGAAGTTGTTTTGGAATCTCAGTAACACTTTTTGGAATGTGAATTGGAAAATGTTTTGGAAATTGAAAATGTATTACTTTGACGATAAGTCACTTTCTCAAATTGGTTGTGAATTTGTGCTGTGTGCTTAATGGTATGTTTTGGAAATGAGAAGTGTCTTAAATTGACCCTTGGTATTCCTATGAGTGATCACATACATTGAGGTGTTCATGTGGAAAGTGGGGAAATTGGCAATGTGAGTGGATGGGTGCTTGAGCTAGCACGGGGATATGTATGTGTGAGACTTCATGGGATATCAATGGTGGATATTTAAGCGGTTTTGGTTGCTGAAAAATGGTTTTCAAAAAGGGTTTTTCAAATGTTTAGAAAAGTGAGTGAGAAATTGTTTAGTGCTCTCTTTTCGTGTTGGGTATTCTTTTTCGTGAGTTCTTGGTTTTGACGTATTGAATTGTGGTTGGAATAGTGATTTGAGTTTGAGCTTTCGTTTGCGATTGAGGTGTGGAATTTTGATTTATGATGAGTTTTTATTCAGATTTGTGCCTCTTGTTTTTGAGTATGCCACCCAGAAAAGTCCCAGAAGGTTCTAGTAAGTCACTTCTAGTTGTTGGTTTTACCCAGAATCATAGCGGAGTGGTAGAATTGGATTCTTTTCAGTTATTGTCCAGCATATGTAGTGATAGTGATCTATCGAAGGTAGCGGACTGGCTTGGTGAAATCGTTGGTGTTTCCAGGTTATTGGAAACTCCCAAAACTATGAGAGTTTATGTTGGTTTGGGTTCGTTTGAAGGTGAAACTTTGGATTGGTGGAGGAAATAATCCCAGCGTCGTTGCATGATGGTATGTCTTGGAAGGTGTTTAAGACGACTCTCGTCAGATGGTTTATACCCAAGGAAGTGAAGGCAAGGAAAGTGGCAGAACTAGTGGGTGTCGAGTAAGGCCAACGAGAAGTGAAGGCCTACGTAGGACATGCCAAGGGGTTGATTCCATTTTCTCCAGAGGTAGCGTCGTGGAATCAGTTAATGTTTCTCTTGTGTGGGGTCTTCATCCAGGGTTCCAGACCATTTCTTTCTGGTGTTCGGGAAGGTTCCCCATCCAGTGACGAGAGCTAATCGGAGGAACCAGTCTCAGACAAGTCTTCTTGTCAATTACATCTCCTATTAGTTGGACCACCCCCTTGTTTGCTTCTAGTGTGCTCAGTTTGGGTACTTTAAGTCACCTTGTCATCATCATCCATTGAAGACTTGCTGTCGGTGTGGCTATTTGGAAACTTAGAGAGGTTCTGATAGGGGCTTCGTCAGGAGGAGTCTCGACAGGAGAATGTCAGTTCCTGACTGCGGGGTAGCAGATGCTTCAAGACATCAGAGCTCCAACCACAGGTCTTAGATCGAAGCATTTCATGCAGTCAGGAATCATTGGGTGTGGGGGAACCTTGGTTTAATTTTTGTCTCCAATGCTGAAATGGGGACGGTATGAATTTCCTTGTTGTAGCTCTCCCGTCTTTGAAGGTTCTGTCCTGTTGTAAGTGGTGTAGAGGCCTTGTTGCCTCGTTGTGGTATTTGTTCCTTGAATACCCCACTTTGGCAGTAAGGAGGTGTGGTGGTATCATTTTCTTGTAATTTTAGTAGTTGCGCCTCCTCAAATATGAGCTTTGGAGTTGTCTCTTTATGGCTGTGAGTCTCAAGATGATTATCTCTCTCATGTGGCTAGCTCCTTTGGTGACCCGTTATTGTTTTAGGATGTTCTTGTTTTGGAGACACTTGCGTCTTGGGAAATAATGAATAGGGGTTGGTCCGCTACTCAGTTTGGGGTCTTTCATCGATGACCCCATGTGGTGGGGGGTCTAGTTTATGCAGGGAGTTCATGGGTCGGTTTGTGCTGGGTTTCTCGTACTGGTCTGTGATCACTGGTTGAAGCTGGTCAGTCCTTAAATGGTGGGAAGACCCACCATGAATTGTGAAGTGCCTTATTCAAGGTTTGGTCTATGTGGCGGTTTCCTCTTGGATCAAGTTGACATTTCCAGAGTTAGCTCATGCTAAGAGTCTCAATGTTGGTTGTGATAGTCGGATTCTTGTGGTGGGGAGAACCCTCCTCGTTTCCTGATGGTTATTTTCCTTTCAGTTCCCCTCAGAGTTGGTCGGGTGTGACTGATGGAGTGAAAAGTCACGCCGAGTTGTGATTTTGTTGGCCACATTTAGTTTCAAACTTAAGTTTGTTTCCTCGTTTGGCTTGGTGAATTTCTGGGGGCAGAAAGTTTTTGTGGTGGGGAGAATTGTCACACCCTGACCAATGAATTATTTTAACTTAATTATTTTGGGTCTTTATTTTGAGTTGCGGTTTAAATCGGTCCTATTTTAAAATGGATTTGGGATCTTATATGGGTGTGCACCCGTACGCGCGACCGTCTGTAGTGCCCAATCACATTTAGACAATGTTTTATTATTAAATGTGTCATTATTGGGGTGCGCAACCTTGCCCGCGACTGTGGTCAGTTCCCATTCTTAATAAGAGACTGTTCTATTCTATTAAATTTATTTTTACATGGACACGCAACTAGGCGTGCGACCGTGCACGCAACCAAGCGCGCACTGCTCTAGTGACCGGGCATGTGACCGTGCACGCGACCGGACGCACGACCGCGCACGCGACCATGCGCAGTGTTTAACTTCAATTAAGAATGATACTATTTTGGTTGGTTTTATTATTTTAGTTTTACGATTAGTATTAATATTAATTAAGTTACTATTTTAATAAGGTTATAATTTTAATTATTATTTTTCAGCTAATATTTTGATTTGGACGTTAATATTAAAATTAATCTTACAATTAAAAAAAATAAAAAATAAAAAATAAAATTAACTTACCATCAATATTACCATTATTTTTGTGATTTGTGTAACCTATAGGTTGTTTTTAAGTTTCATTTCATTATCTATTTCATTATTTATTTATTGTTATTTTCCCCCCCATTTATTTCCTTTTTCTCTATTTCTTTTTCCCTTCTTTTTTTACTCCCTCTTCCTCACCCGCTCCCTCTATCCCGTCGCTTCCCCCTTCCCTAACCCTATGCCCGCACCCCCCTGCGTTTCCCCTTCACGGCTGATGCCCCCCCCTCTCGACCCGCTGCTCTCTCCCCCAGCCAGCAGCCGCCGCGCGCAGCCC
The DNA here is from genome assembly GCA_963277665.1 of Viscum album. Taxonomy (NCBI): domain Eukaryota; kingdom Viridiplantae; phylum Streptophyta; class Magnoliopsida; order Santalales; family Viscaceae; genus Viscum; species Viscum album. Next base: position 1,434,028,764 of record OY728132.1, on the reverse strand, counting down.
CCCTTCCTGCGTGGCCTCCTCCTGCGTAGCCTGTTCCTGCGCCGGCATCCCTCCTCCCTTCCGGCCTCGCCTCGCACCAACCAGACCTGCGCGCCTCCTCCCTCTCTGGCCGCCGCCCTCACCGCGCCTCCTACCTCTCCAGCCGCCGCCCTCTCCGCGACCTCCTCTCCCGGATTCCCCCCCCCTCAAACCCGCACGGCAGAACCCCCCCCCCCCCCCCCCCCCGGGCCGAGACCCTGCAGCCGCACAACTTCCCCCCGTTTTTTTCCCTCATTTTCTCTGGCGAAACAACCAATCGCCTCCAGTTTTGTGGTCGGCCTGTCAAGGTTGGTGCAGGGGGCCTCTCGGGTCTTCTCGGTACGTGTTCCGGCAACCGCCGCCGAAGGTTAGGCGGTTCGTTGTGTTTCGATTTGCCGGATTTGTTCCGAGGTAATGTTTTCTTGTGTTGTTTGGTTTTTCACCTGCTAAATTAGAGTGTTTTATGTGTTTTAAAGTTCGTTGTGATTATCTTGAAGTGTGAAAGCCTTTTTTTTATATGATTGATGAAGCAGTCGACTTTTAAAGTAGTGTTATTACCTGAAATTGAGTTACTTTATTGTGCAACTCATGTTGTATTATTTGAGGTCATTTTATAGTGCACGCAATTGGTTTATTATATGATGCAAGGGCTGCATTTTTTTTGTTTGGATATTGTTTCGGTGTGCTTTTGGCCTTAGAAGAGGTTTTTGGGTGTGTTTGTTTTATATCGTGTTATGCTTTTTTTAGAAGGTTTTATAAATGGTGTAAATGGTTTATTTGATTTGTATAGATGATGCGAATCATGTTTGGGTATGGTTACGCTGTGCAGATGATTTTAAATTGGTGCATTGATATGAAATTGGGTGAGTTTTTAGTGTAAATTATGTGTTGCTAATGTGGAAGTGTTTCATAAATTTCTTTATTGATTTGTTCAATTACACGTGAGGTGTGAAAGTGGTCTTCAAAAATATTAAGTGTGTTTGATTTTTGAAGTGGCTTTTCCTACTTGAAATTGAGCGTTACTAGCGCAAATTCTTGTCGTGTTATCTTGAAATGTTTTATAGATTGTTTATGTGTTTAATTGTTTTATTAAATTATATGTGTAGTGCGTTGGGCCGCGCGTGTCGAGGTATCCTACATGTACATGCATAGGGTAAGGCATGTACATATATATGCCCTCTTTGCACACATTCCCTCATGGCGCGGGGAATATGTGCAATGCAACTAGGGGTGTATATATATATATGTATAAATGCATGTGCGTGTGTGCGCCAAGTGTCGGTTCGAGTGGCCATTGTCAGATAGCAACAAGTTTGAGGTAGGTCCCCTATGCCTAAGATTTTAATTTGAAATTCATAATTGCTTGACTATTTTAAAAATATGTTTCACACTATGCTATATATATATATATGCTATGGAATCTGATTGCGGTTGCTAGAAACTATTATGCCTTGTATTGGTAAATTGAAATGTATTTCAAAGCCGTTGGTCTTAAGTGACTTTTCTTGGAAAATTGATTTCTTAAGTGGTTTTGAATTGGTAATGTGTATTTCCAAAGGTGTTTGGCCTTTTGGCCGGTTTATTTTAAAAAGTGTTCCCTTTATGTAATTAAGCATGTTTGGCATCTTAAGAATGTTTTATGAAATAGAAAAACCTCTATTGAGGCCCGTTTGGCACTTTAAGATTTGTTTTGCGAAAATAGAAAACCCCTTTTGAGTCATTCCCCTAAATTTGAAAATAAAATGTGATGCAAGCGTTAATGAGTTGTTTGTGATATGTGCCTAGTGTAAAGGCTTGTGCGTAATTGTGTGATGTAAAGAGGGGGAATGCACTTAAGTAGGGAGTGCGGTGGTGAAAGGTTGAATGAGTTTTAGATAAAGAAAGCGTAATGTACTTGTTTGATTGCTTGATAAAGAAAACTCACCACCATTTGAAATAGAGCACAATGGGAAACCCGAGTATCTAGGTGGGTGACTAGGACTAGTACGCTAGATGACACGGTAGGGGTTCGTCCCAGTTTGTCTAGCAGGATTGACGCAACAACACTAACTAAACATATGAATTTCTGAGGGTCGTGGCCTTCTAAGCCACGTTTTCTGAGGGTCGTGGCCTTTTAAGCCACGTTTTATGAGGGTCGTGGTCTTTTAAGCCACGTTTCACCGAGGTACGAGGTCTCTAGGTTCCCACTTGTTCTAGATACCTATAGGGATTAACCATAGTGCTCATTTGTGACATGCTGCTTGTGATCTAACTTTCTTTTCAGTTGTTTCATACCTGGTGTCTTGTTTGTAAAAATCACATTTTATTCCAAACTGGTTTTCTTTTCATTTTGAAATGTTAATGCATGCTTGGAACCTATTTTGAAATTGTAGTGAGAGTGAAATGCTTTATTTGAAAATGAAAACTCATTACTTGAATTTGAAAAGAATGGAAAATATTATTTTATTATGTCTTATTTTTCAAACTGGCATGACTGGATTTATTACTAAAGGCTGGGGCATAGGACGTGGTTACATTTTTGGCTTTCCTACTGAGCATCTCGGTGCTCACGCCTACTTTACTTTTCAGTTGCAGGTTTCAGTCTTGGATCCCTCTTGGGAGTGAGTGTGGTTGTCGTACCGTGGTGACCCACGGGGCCACCTGAGGTATGTCACGTTTCATGGCTTATTTATTTTTCCACTACCATGTTGTTCAGTTTATTTTCTTTTATTTTTATGCTTGTTCAGTTTATGTTTATTTATCTTGTTATGGGCTAAACCGTTCCCAACTGGTTTGTTTTGATGCCCGACACTAGTTGCCAGCCCGTGGGGATCGGGAACGCCCTTCGGGCCATGTCGCGGACCTGGTCGAGTGCCGAGTCGTCATCTGACTCGGCCTAGTTCTTGAAAGTCACGACCCATCCCCCGGGGCCCGTGTCGTAACTACCCAAGCCTGCCTTCCATAGGCCAGAGGCTAGCGACTAGCACCAAAGGCATAAATCTCTAAAACTGGGAAGCCAATGCCTTTATAAGAGTAAACACACACAACAGAGTACTAGCTGGAAGCAAAACACTAAGTAAAACTGTATACAAAAGAGTGATGGAAAGTAAAAGGGGCCGGAAATACAAGTCCAACTGTAAAGTACAAGTACAACTGAAAAAGGGACAAAACAACTGAAAGGTGAAAGCAGTTCCTAGATCTTCCACCACGGATCCTACCCGAAGGGTAGGTACCAATCGCCTCCTCAGCACTCCACGTCTGTTAGACTCCTCCGTGTATCGACTCGTCGTAAGGTCCACCTTCGGGTACCATCTAGTCCTGGTGCTCTCAGCCACTGTCAGTGCTGTCCGTTGTCTGCATCCAACACAATGAGGTGCGGCATTAGCCCGTGCAGCTGTGAGTATAACGATACTCAGTAGGGACTTCGAGACCCTCAAGGTCTCACAAAATCCAACAAGGATAAACCAAAAAGTATGAAATCAATGGATAACCATTACTTAGGTATATGCCCATACATATACCTAAGTTATCTAGTAACCCATCTCAGTCACGAGGAAAAAACAAAAGTCATTAACTCAGCTCAACCAGGATTTTTATTATCGAAACCACGACTGCTAGAGAACTCCTGCTCTGTCGAGTACAGTGGGACTACCGCGACACCATGGCACTTCCCGCTAACCTTGGACTGCTGAGATACTCCTCCTGTTGAGTACTGTGGGTCTACCACGCTGACACAGAGGTGCTCCCCACTGTGGGTCTACCGCCAACTACGAGGCGCTCCCCCTAATAGCCTACAGAGGTACTCCATCTGTCGAGTACCATGGGTTTGCCACCAACTACCGAGCGCTCCTCCACCATGGGTCTGTCGCCAACTAGCAGGCGCTCCCCACTGGGCTAGTCGAATCACTCCGAGTCGAATCGGTCAAGCAGTCGTCAGGTCTCAGCCAGCTACTAGGTCTCCATAATCTATCTGATCTCCTCTAGAAGGATCCGCTCCATGAGCTACTGGTTGATACTCCAACTGTCACGAAGTGCCATGAAGAAGTATCTCAAAGGTCCGCCACGTCATAGGGGTCTCAACGCAACAGAATACACGTCAATTGGATGCCTGGTCTGTTAGTTATTAGCCTTTTAGTCACGGGGGCCCGGTTGGATTCGTGTACGATACAACCTGACCATATCTCAACAATACCCTGAACTCAAGTGGGGTATACTCAAAGGGACCGTCATGCTCCAAGAAAACCAGCGCCGTTGGCGGTTCTTCAAACGATCGTCCGGTGCCAAAGATATGGCCAAAGGAAGTAACGGTCAGTAGTGGGCCCGAGTTCGGTCTGAACTGGTCGGAACGACTCGGCCCAACCTAGTCTGGGCCGACCCAATCAGGACTATTGGGTCTGACCTAACCCATTGGGTGGGTCATCCTGTTAGGTTCAGCCTGATCCGCAGGGCCCGACCCAGCATACTGCGAGGGCAGTTCGACCTGGATGTCGTCGCGTAGGTAGCTCGGCCCGGAGGCCGGGGCCAGTTTGGCCAGTGCCATGAGGGGGGCGGGATGCCAGCTCGCCCAGGAGGCCGCAAGGGGTCAGGTTCTCCAGAGGCGCGCAGGGCACGTACGGAGTCCGCGGGCTGGCCGACGGGGCACCGGGCAGGCCGCGGCAGGGCGCCTGGCGGGGCGCGGGGCGCCGGGCAGGCTAAGGCAGGGCACCGGGCAGGCCGCGGTAGGGCACCAGGCAGGCCACGGGGCACCGGGCAGGGTGCAGACAGGCCACGACAGGGCACTAGGAAGGCTTCGGGGCACCGGGCAGCGCGCGGGTAGGCCGTGGGCAGGCGGGCCGGCGACCGGTGGCGGCCGAGCAGGTTGGTTCGGTGTGGCTCGGGCCGGCGCGGGTCGGCGTTGTTTGGCCAGGAGTACCGATGCACCGCGAGGGCAGCACGGTTCGCAGAGGCCATGGGTAGCACAGTCTTTGTCATCGCCACATTCATTGCCTCATCGCCATGCCGAAGTTTATCACAAAGAAGAAGATCGACGGAGTGAGTCAGTCCATGTTAGACTGGCCCACACCCTCCGCGATTAGGGTGATAGCAATTGGTTCTTAAGAACAAAGCACAACAACTCACCTAAAATAGAATCATAACCTCGTTCTTCATTTTGAAAGAAAGGAAAAACATGGCGCTAAAAAGGAAACAAACCCCTACCTTTTTTTTTCATTCATCGTTCGTCGACGGAGTCGCAGAAGGTAGACGAATGAGTTCATCATTCATCGCATCCGCCACGTACTCCCAATCCCGAGCTGTGTCAGCTCGCGAAATATGCTCTATGTTGGTTGATGCTTCAAGGAAGAGGTCAAAGGAGGTCGACGTTCTTCGTTCTTCGTTGGGAGGAGTGTTCTTCGTTGGAGAGGATAAGTTTCTCCAAGTGCTCTTCCTCCTCCAAGTTTCCTCCAAAATGAAAATTCCCAAAATAATAGTTTGTATATTATTTTAATCATTGGAAAAAAATTCAAAAAGGTGAATTAATTGAATGGTCCCCACCTAATTAATTCCTAAGGTTGGCACAAACTAATTAATGTGAAAGATTGATTTTAAGAGGGCCCCCCTAATTAATTCACAAGAGTTGGCACAAATTAATTTGGGGAGTTGGCTCCATTAATTAATGGGGAGGTCAAGGAGTTTCTCCCCATTTAATGGGGAGTTGAGGAATCAAGAGGCTCTCCCTCATTAATGAGGGAGAGTTGAGAGGTTTTCCTCTCCTCCCATTATTAGGGTGTTAAGCCCCGTGTGGTCCCCACCACATTAATCCTCTCATGGGAGGTTGAGTTCGGGTGGGACCCACCACCATAACCTCTCATGGGAGGTGAAGGAGTGGTGACCCTACCTTCAACCTACACGAGGAGTTTTTAACCTCCACACACCAAAAGGAGGCTCAAATAAAATAAAGTGTTGCACACTTTATTTTACTATTTTTTTATGAAAATCTAAACACTAAATTTTATTCTTGACACACTTCCATCGAGGTGAAAGTATCCTTAAGCAAATACCAGTGCTGCGAGTTCAATGGTTCCCTTAGATTTAAATTCCTAGCACCAATTCAAAAGTTACAAAACGCCGCTCACACGTTTAATGAATGTACCCAAAATTTTTTTTGGAAAATTATTATCAGTCACCCTCAACCTGTGCCGGTCGAGGTTAGGATCTGTCTAGGTGAAAAACGCCCCAAAGAACCCAACGGTACTCTCGGATTTCCAATCCGAGTTACCATTTAAAATTTATGAATTTTACAATAAAATAATTAGTCACTTAATTATTTTATTTACGGCTAAAAACTAACTTTCACTGGTGGCCCACACCGGCCAAAGTTAGTATCTTCTTATGGAAATAATACCCTCAAAAGTTCAGTGGTGGTCTTGGATTTTTAATCCGAGTTACGGTTCATGAGTTATAATCATTTTAAAAATAAAATAATTTTATTTAATTATTTTATTTATGGTTATGCCATTTTCAGGTTTTCTCATAGGGGGCCTGTGCTGATTAAAATTAAGTCACACCTACGGTAAACCCACCATCCTGAGCACAACGGTGCCCTCAGATTTTTGATCTGAGTAACTATTTAAGAGTCATTCCACTTTTTTAGGAAAACTGTTTACGCGCGTTAATTTAATCTTAACAAAATTTTGACGGATCATTCTGGGCACTCCAGGCCTCGGAATTGCTAGCCATCAGATTTCGCAGACTCGTAAAGCTCCTATATAAAAAAAAATTTACATGGAAATTCATAGTCTTTAAATTCTCCCCACCTCAGGTCTCTACGTCCCCGTAAGCCACAACTCAACCAGGTAAACAAGTGGGGGTACTGGGCACGTATCTGAGCCTCCCGCTCCCATGTGCTCTCATGGAGTTTCCCTTGCTACCAGTGAACGTGCACCAGAGGTATCGACCATCCACGAATGACCCAATCCTGTTGATCCTCAATCTCCACTGGAACCTCTGTAAAAGTCGCCCCACCGTCGACGTCCATCTTGCCATGGTCGGTGATGTGGGAAGGGTCGTGCATGTATCTGCTCAGCTGGGATACTTGGAAGATTTCATGTAGTTGGTGCAACTGAGGTGGAAGAGATAAGCAGTAAGCCACCTCACCAACTCTGCTGAGGACTTGAAAAGGTCCGATGAACCTCGGAGATAACTTGCCGCCTCAGCCAAATCTCTATTTTCCTCGTTGGGGTGAGTCCCGTAGAAAGACGTGGTTTCCATCCTCAAACTCTAGAGGTCTCCATCTCCTATCAGCATACAACTTCTATCTACTCTCTGCAGTCTTCATCCACTTATGGATGTACCGCAAAAGGAGAAGTATATAACTCCTTCAACACTTCCTTTTGAAGTGACACTGGTACCAAGGTACGTCCTCTGAAGAGGATGACGTGCTCCCCACCTTCAGAAAATTCGTCAGGTGCTTAACCTATGGATATATGATCATGTCAAGCCTCAAAGTTAGCGTCCCCACGCTGCGCCTCCCTAACTTGCTAAAGAAGTGTGGGAGTGACTATAAGAGACTGAAGAAAAACTGCTCCTATATTTATCCATAAAGGATATATGTAATGCGGCTACCTGCTCTGTCGCCTCACTCAGCAACTGTAGACTAGAACTCTTGCTGAGTGCATCTGCTACTATGTTCACCTTCTCAGGAGTATAGACTATCTCAAAGTCATAGTCCTAGTAGAACTCTAGCCACTCTCGTTGGGAACTGGAACCTCAAACTCCTACTGCCATGAGGGTAGGGCTGGCCGACTCAAGAGTGATCGGCTGCACCCTGTTATGCATGATTTTAACCTGTGCTTCCTGGGTTTACTTTTTTGCCAACCAAAGAAAACTCCATTCCAAAATTGTAGATAAACCACAACCCCTTTTTATAATAAAGTTAATCTGAGTGTGAACTGTGGATGTTAATTCCAAACCCAAACTAACGTCGTAAGGCCTTGATGCTGCCACCAAGAGGTTCCAACCGAAACTCTCACCTCAAGGGTCAGATCACACCATCGATGTAAGTGTGATTATCGATTCTCCTCCTAATGGTATCTCTATATGTGAGGGTCAATTCAACGATTTAACCAGAAACTCTAGGTCCTAGACAAGATTTGTGGAAGGAAGGAATGATTGGTACCTATGTCTATTGATACGGGAGCTAGTAGTAGACATAGACCATACCTAGAATCATTCCTAGAGCCCTTGGGTTACATATCGTGACCACATAAAACTATTCTCTTCCCCTGTCCTCCAGATATACCCGCAGTTCACGAAGATCCACAGGTTCCATCTGATATGATGGTGTAGATATCAGTGTTGTCTCAGGGTACAAGTCTATGTAAAAATCCACCTCTCTGCGAGGAGGTAGACCTGGGACACCATTAGGGAAGACATCCGGGATGAACCACCCCCACATTCCTCTGGGTTGGGCCTAGTGGACTGGGTCAAACCTAACTGGATGACCCGATCAATGGGCCATGTCAGACCCAACGGGTCTGACCGGGTTGGACCGGACCTAGGCCCACTATTGACCGTTACTTCCTTTGGTCATATCTTTGGCACCAGATGACCGTTTGACGAATTGTCAGCAGCACTAGTTTTCTTGGTTAACGACGTTCCCTTTGAGTATACCCCACTGGAGTTCAGGGTATTGTTGAGATACGGTCAGGTTGGATTGTACACGAATCCAACCGGGCCCTCGGGACTAAAAGGCTAATAACTAACAGACCGAGCATCTGATTGATGCGCTGTCTGTTGCATTGAGACCCCTATAATGTGGCATACCTTTGAGATACTTATTCGTGGAACTTCGTGACAGTTGGAGTATCGACCAGTAGCTAGTTTAGCGGATCCTTCTAGAGGCGAGCAGACAAAGTACGAAGACCTAGTAGCTGGCTGAGACCCGACGACTTCTTGAACGATTTGACTTAGAGTGATTCAACTAGCCCAGTGGGGAGCGCCTGGTAGTTGGTGGAAGACCCAAGGAGGAGGAGCACCTAGTAGTTAGCGGCATACCCACAATAATTGACAAGAGGAGTACCCTTGCAGGCTATTAGGGGGACCTCCTGATAGTTGGCGGCATACCCACAGTGGGGAGCGCCTCTATGTGAGCGCGACAGACCCACGATACTCGACAGGAGGAGTAACTCAGTAGTCCATGGTTAGTGGGAAGCACTATGGTGTCGCAGTAGGCCCACTGTACTCGACAGAGCAGGAGTTCTCCAGCCTTCATGGTTTTCATAATAAAAATCCTGGTTGAGCTGAGTCAATGACTTTTGTGTTTTCCTCATGAATGAGATGGGTTACTAGATAACTTAGGTATATGTATGGTCATATACCAAAGTATTGCTTATCTGTTGATTTCATAATTTGTGGTTTATCCTTGTTGGATTTTTTGAGACCTTGAGGCTCTCGGGGTCCCTACTGAGTATCGTTATACTCACCCCTTCACGGGCTATGCCCGTACCTCATTGTTTTGGATGCAGACGACGGACAACGATGATGGTGGCTGAGAGCTCTAGGAATGGATGGTACCCGAAGGTGGACTTTATGACGAGTCAGTACTTGGAGGAGTTTGACAGACATAGAGTGATGAGGAGGCTATCTGTACCTATCCTTCAGGTAGTATCTGTGGTGGACGATCCCAGAACTACTTTCACCTTTCAGCTATTTTGTCCCTTTTTCATTTGTACTTGTACTTTACAGTTGTACTTGTATTTCTGGCCCCCTTTACTTTCTAGCACTCTTTTGTATACAGTTTTACTTAGTGTTTTTATTCCAACTAGTACTCTGTTGTGTGTGTTTACTCTTATAAAGGCAATGCCTTCCCATTTTTAGGGATTTACGCCTTTGGTGCTAGTCACTAGCCCCTGGCCTATGAAAGGAGGGATTGGGGTAGTTACGACACGTGCCCCGGGGGATGGGTCGTGACAACGTATATCAGGAACACAAATTATCTTCCCAAATTTAGAAATTCAATCTTCATATACAAAGTTGATCAATCTCACATCATTCACAGCTTTAATTTTCTTTTGAAACTCCTCATCATCAGCCTGAGATCTTTTTATCCTTTCTATTAAAGATGGTTTGGCAACCATTTGAAAATGTATCAATGTTTCACCCTCAATAATTATTCCCATATCCATATTTACTAGATCCATGAACATAATATCCCTTTCAACCCTCATCTTTTTCAGAACTCCATGATCGTTTCTGTTCAAAGCATCTTCTACCTTATTTTCATTCCCCAGGTGGTAGTGTATAGTGAAATCATAATATTTGAGTAGTTCAAGCCATCACCTTTGCCTCATCTTGAGTTATTTTTGTGAGAAAATATACTTCAAACTATGGTGATCAGTATATATCTCACATTTATCACCATAGATATAGTGTCTCCATATCTTCAGAGCAAAGATTACAGCTGATAACTCAAGATCATGAGTGGGATAGTTTTGTTCATGAATTTTTAGCTACCGTGATGCATAGGCAATAACTCTATCATTCTGTATAAGGACAAAACCAAATCCCTTCTTTGAAGAATCACTATAAATAACAAACCCATTATTTCTTGATGGTAGAGTGAATATAGGCGCATTGAATAATATTTTCTTCAATTCTTCAAAAAATTCTTCACACTCTTTTGTCCAAAAAAATTTAACCCCTTTATGTGTGAGCTTGGTTAATGGGTTAGCCAATCGGGAAAAATTCTGGACAAAATTCCAATAATAACCTGATAAACCAATAAAACTACGTACCTTAGTTATACTCATTGGTGCTCGCCGTTCTTGGATTTCCTTTGTATTATAAGGATCAACAAAGATTCCATCCTTAGAGACAATATGGCCAAGAAAAGAAATATCCTGAATCCAGAATTCACACTTGCTAAACTTCTCATACAATTCATTTATTCTAAGAGTCTTTAGAATAATGAGAAAGTTATTTTCATGATCTTAGTATCTTTTTGAGTATACCAAGATATCATCAATAAATACTACTACAAATTCATCAAGATATTCATTGAAAACTCTGTTCATTAAATCCATGAAAACAGAGGGTGTATTAGTCATCCCAAAAGGCATTACTGTAAACTCATAAGGCCCATACCTGATTCGAAATGCTGTATTTGGAATGTCTTCCTTATTCACACACAACTGATGATATCCAGATCGAAGATCAATCTTTGAAAAATATTTAACTCCATGAAGTTGGTCGAATAAATCATCAATGCAAGGTAGGGGATACCTGTTCTTTATTATTATAGAATTTATCTCCCTGTAGTCAATGCACAACCTCATAGATCCATCTTTCTTCTTAACAAAAAGAATAGGGGATCCCCATAGAAAAACACTAGGGTGAATAAATCCTTTATTACTTAACTCCTCTAGTTGTTTCTTTAGTTCTAATAATTCCATAGTGGTCATTCTATATGGGTTCTTTGATATGGGCCTTGAACTAGGAATTAAATCAATGGAAAACTCAATTTCTCGTTCTGGAGGATGTCCAGGTAAATCATCTAGAAATACATCAACATATTCTTACACAATAGGTACACCCTCTATTTGAAAATTCCTTTCCTCAATCACAATTATTTCATTATCTTACTCCCTAATAAGTGAATTTAGAAGAGCTACTAGGGGTGGATCTAAATAAGAATCAGATGGTGACGTTTCTGCTCTAAAAATAAGGTACTTCTTATCATCATAGAAAATTGTAACCTCATTATTCTTACAATAAATTTTTTCATCATGGTCCAAAATCCAATCCATACCGTGGATTATATAAAATTAAATCATGGGTATGGCGATGAGATCAGCAGATAAATAATGTTTATATGCCTTAATGGGGAATGATTGACAAAAATTTGTTGCAATGATACTTCCCTTAGGAGTTTTGACTGAAAACACTCTTGTTAAATCAAATTGGAAATATCTAATTTTCTTAGCAAATTGGGAAGATATAAAACAATTCAATGATCCAGAATCAAATAAAGTATTGGCTAAACTTGAAGAAACCATTAAATTACTTGCCACCACATCATTCCGAGCTTCAACCTCAGCAATAGTGATCACATAATCTTGGCCTTTCTCCCTTGGCCTTTTCTGAGGTAAGTTTCCCTGACGCTTAGGACATTCATTTGCATAATTTACCATTTCTTTACAACTGTAGCATTCTACATTGATAGCCTCTTTTTTTCCCTTATAATCATGAGCTTGGTGGCCCTTTTTACCGCAGTTGTAATAGACTCCCATTCCCTTCAGGCAAGTACCGAGGTGTTTCTTCCCACATTTACCGCATGATGGATAATCAAATTTTCCATTCTTCCCCTTATTTCCATTTCCAAAGTGTTCAACAAATCTCTTCTTCTTTTTCTTTGCTTTAAAGTCGTAATATTTAGAGAATTTATTTTTTTTCTTGATAGAACACGAGACAATATCTTCGTATGATGAGAAGGATTGTGAGACTAATGCTCGACAGAGAAATGGTTTTAACCCATCAAATAATCGATCAATTTTACTCCTTGGGTTACATATATAATCTGCTTCATGCCTTACTAACTGTGTAAAGTTAGACTCATACTTTGCGACATTCTCATCCTCCTTTTTCCTCAAACTAAAAAATTGTCTTTCCATATCCATTCAATGGTTGATTCTCTCTCAAATTTACCCAAGAGATGAAGGTAGAATGGTCCTTGTAGTCTAGCTTGGGTTGTCGAATCCACAGAGACCTAAGAAGTAACCTATAGACACACACATTATATGGACTGTTTTCGGCTATGAAGTGGCCAACTTGGATTGATTTTAGATGATTTTAGAGGATATCAAAAATATTTAAGTGAATTCAATTTAAAATAATGAGTTGATCCTAGGTTATCGCTCGGGGTGGATTGGACGTATTTCCTTTTTAATGATTTCAATTTCTTATATTTGAGATGGGTTCATTTAAGGAGATAAAACAACATCATCACTTACTGGTTTAATGCATACACCCTTTAATACTAATCACCTATACACTTGAAGGATCAAAGTTTTGAGCACTTTAAGGTAAAGGTTCGTATTAGCACTTAAAGTGTGTGACCTTAAATTCAACAAGGACGATGGAGTTTAAAAATCATCAAATAAAAATCTCAATTAAAGAAGTGATTATACATTAATGAGGTGATAAATAACATCCAATACAGCCCCTTTCTACTCCCTTGGATCAACCCATAAGTTGGTTAGCCCTCGATTGATTCTATGGTTTCAATGGAAGCGGAAAGTAGACTCATGAGGGAGGAAATGGAGAAGTAAAAAAAAACGCAATAAAATAACAATCACTCCACCGTTGTGTGATAATATCACAAGGTTTGGTATGAAAAAGTTCACACCTTGAACCAATGGTATCAAAGTGATAAAGATAAGAACAGAATAATAAGAGAATAAGAACTTTTATTAAGAAACAAGGATGAATTAAAACAACTTACATGTGAAGGAAGAACATTACAAAGAGAAATTGGCAGCATAACATTAAGATGAAAACAAGCTCAAATATTATCAAATCCTCCACCAACACTGCCTTAAATAGGCATTTTGGAAGCCTTGGTTTGAGCCTCCAACAGTACAATGCATCCCACTTTATTATGGTAGGCCTAGGGTGGTGGAAAGTTTGTGGAAAGAAGACTTTTCCACCCTTGACCCGAAAAGGCATCCAGCTTTCATGCACCGAAAAGACGCGCTTGAAACACATTCTAGATGGCTGAATTTTGGTGGGCTATATAAGACTTCAATTAATCTACGGATGTCCCCTCACATCATGAAAAATCGCAGCTCAAAAGGAGTTATGGTTTTCGATATATGGTTTAATTTATAGGCTGTTTTTCTGGGCCACAGAATCTAGCCCAGAATTTTATCTCTAACTTGGGCCGCCTAAAGGACAACCATGGAGGCCGAATTAGAATTATCTCCTGAAGAGTGATTTGTTCCTATAAATGTATTCTAGAATCCCAAGAAAGTTTGGATTAATTGGGCCTGTATGTTGGGCCCCACAGTCTCATCAGTGGGCTGGTGTCCAATCTGCCTTCTCTAGAATTGCTTCCTTTCATCACAAAATATCCCCATCTTCTTCCATGAATTTTCCATTGATCCCTGAATAAAACATGTTCATATTGGAGTGTAGATAAATTTACAAAAATATAAAATTAAAATATGTATAATCAGATGAATCATTTGGTACTTTAAATGATGTTAAAAAATGTACCACATAATAGTGCATTTTAAGAAGGTATTACAATCATAATGTGAAATGATGTTCAAAGTGTAAAATGCACTAAAATGGTGTTTATGAATAATAAATAACATGAATATCATATATATTACCAATGAATATTAGCCTCATTTAGTGGATAATCACACCCCCAACTTGAGTTTTGGTAGTCCCGAGAAAAATATATCTCAACAATATGAAATTCGAATTCCCTTTTCCAAAAACATTTTAATACACAATGATCACCAGAAAAACTTATACCAAACAATCATGAAACCCATCAAAATATTTTAATACAAGATAGTTTCATAAGTAGATCCTAATCCCAAGCCCATTCCTTTGTTCAAATTCATTACCATATTTCATCCAATATCAATTAAGTATGAGGATGTGTTGTGCATCACAATAGACATGGGGGTTCATCTTTATTCAAGGGGGAAATTACGGAAGCGCTAGGTGGAATCACATTTCAATATTAAGATGAGTATTATTTTTTTTTGTATAATTTTTTTTTTGTTTTTTTTGTTGTTTTTTTTGTTGTTTTTTTTTGGTTTTTGCAATTTTTCCATGGTAATTGAAGTTGCACTCAAAAGAGTCAACCCCTATAGCGAGACTTTGCCGATGACTCCCAGGCTCAAAGACCTTAGAGAAACAAGTGAAGCCCACATAATTGGGCATCATATTGAATTAACTCAGTCAAAAACAAATTCAAATTAACAAAAATAGAGATAAAATTACTAACTCTGGGCCAGACAACTATGGAGTCACGATCCCCAAGTGCCGAAAGACACGCATTAGGTCATTTCATTGATCTACGCGCAATTTTTTTTAATATTTTTTTAAATACTCATATTAAACTAAAATGATCACCAAACCTATGATACTTATTTAAAGGACCCCATGAACTCAAACTAATACCCCACTATCCAAGGGACATGCATTTTGATCTTTTTTTATTGGATGAAAATATAAACGATGAAATATCACATTGGACATCCACACTTTCCAAAATATATGCTCATGAAATTATACAAGGATTAAAATCAGAATCAGGGAATGCTAAATTATTTGATATTCAGTTTCAAAGTGTGCAATGTGTATTACCATGTTCAAAGTTAAAGGAATTTTTCCTTCCATTTACACTTTTTTTTCAAATCATTTATCATTTTTTTGACACAAAAGCATTTTTTATTTTATCTCCCCCCCAAATTAAAACAACACTATCCCCAGTGTTTGAAGAAATGAAAATTTAGAAGGAGTAGAGGCAGATAATGGAAGTTCAAAAAGGAAATTGAAACTGAGGATCATGGAATGAAATCACCTGGTGGTTGAAGTTGAAGTTCTTGCTGCTCCAAATTAGTCCTTTGATATCTTGGGGGATGCAGGCACCTCCTTTATTGAACATGTATCACCCAAAATAGTACCTAAACAAAAATAAGAACAAACCAGACAAAACAAACAACACAACGACTTATTTAATTCCAAGTATCATCATTTTTATGTTTTTTCCTGTTTTTCTATTTTTTTTAAATTAAACTAATGATACATTGTCTTCTTTTAATTTTCGGGGTAAGGTATTACTCAGGGATCACACCGCATGACACAGATGAATACGATGCTCCCCTTTCATACCCATCCATACTCAGAATAGAAGAACAAGTCAATAGTCTTTTTTTTAAATATAAAAATGATTAATTAATCCTATTTAAAATATAAAGTTTATTAAAACAAAAAAATTATAGGAACTTGAAAACCATGGGTTGACTCCCATGCAGCGCTTTGTTTAATGTCGTTAGCCTGACATGGACCCTAAATCTATCAATTTTTTCCTTTTTCATAGGTTGGGTTAGTTAACTCAACCTCTATTTCTTGTTTATTGAATGATTCAATGAATGGTTTTAACCTTTGACCATTGACCTTGAAAATGTAACCACTTGTGGGATATTGAATCTCTACTGCCCCATGGGGGAATACCTGATGCACTATGAAAGGTCCTGGCCATCTAGACCTTAACTTTCCTGGATATAAATGAAGTTTTGAACTATACAAGAGCACAAGTTTCCCCGGTTCAAAATGTTTGACCTTGATATTCCTAGATTGGTAGGCTTAAACTCTATCTTTATTGATCCTTGAATTTTCATAAGACTCCATCCTTAGTTCCTCTAGTTCATTGAGATCTAATTTCCTTTTTGTTCCAGCCAATGAGAGATCATAATCCATTTTCTTAATTGCCCAAAAGGCCTTATATTCAATCTCCACTGGAAAATGTCATGCTTTTCCATAAACCAACCTATATGGGGACATTCCTAAAATGGTTTTATATGCGGTTCTATAGGCCTAAAGAGCATCTAAGAGTTTCTCAGACCAATCTTTCCTAGAGGGGTTTACAGTTTTTTCAATAATTTGCTTAATCTCCCTATTCGCTAACTCAGCTTGACCATTGGTTTGAGGATGGTATGCAGTGGACGATTTATGAGAAATACCATACTTAGACATGAGTGAAGAGAATGGGCGGTTGCAGAAATGGGTTCCTCGATCACTGATTATAGCCCTAGGAATTCCAAATCTTGAAAATATGTTCTCTTTAAGAAATAAAATCACAACTTGATGATCATTGGACTTAGTGGGAATGGCCTCAACCCATTTTGAGACATAATCAATAGCTAAGAGTATATAGAGGTATCCCAGAGAGTTTGGGAAGGGACCCATGAAGTCAATTCCCCAACAGTCAAATATTTCAACCACTAAGATGGGAGTGAGTGGCATTTGATTCCTTTTTGTGATGGACCCTACTTGTTGACACCTAGGAAAACTTTGAAAAAATGTGTAGGAGTCCCTTGAGAGGGTGGGCCAGAAAAGACCACATTGAATAATATTAGAAGATGTTTTCTTAGAGGAAAAGTGACCTCCACATGCCTCACTGTGACCGAATTTAAGGATGGACTCTTGTTCAGATTCTGGAACACACCTCCTAATGACTTGGTCAGGACAAAACTTATAGAGGTATGGATCATCAAACACATAGTGTCTAACATCAGAAAGAAATTTACTTCGAGCTTGAGTCCCTAAGAATTTTGGAATGACTCCTGTCACTAAGAAATTTTCTATGT
Organism: Viscum album; assembly: GCA_963277665.1. Taxonomy (NCBI): domain Eukaryota; kingdom Viridiplantae; phylum Streptophyta; class Magnoliopsida; order Santalales; family Viscaceae; genus Viscum; species Viscum album. The sequence goes on along the minus strand of OY728132.1, from coordinate 1,434,011,401 downwards.
CAGCATACTAAGGGTAGTCACTCATAGAGTATAGGTGTTTATCAGGAAATGAATAATACACAAAAAGGTGATTTGATTTGTCTTTGAATTCCATCCTAGAGAGGTGATCATCTACAACATTTTCAACTCCCTTTCTATTCTTGATTGTGAGGTCAAATTCTTGTAAGAGAAGGACCCACCTAATCAATCTAGCCTCAACATCTTGTTTTTGGAAGAGGTATTTTAGTGCAGAATGGTCAGTGTACACAGTGATGGGGGATCCTAAAAGGTAGGACCTAAACTTCTCTAAGGTAAACACAATATAAAGTAACTCCTTTTCAGTGGTGGTGTAGTTGATTTGGGCATCATTTAAGGATTTGATTGCATAATCAATGACATAAGGATTTTTATCACAACATTTTCCTAACACAGCTCCTACAACAAAGTCACTGGAATCACACATGAGTTCAAAAGTAAGGTTCCAATTTGGAGATTTCATAATGGGAGGAGAGGCGAGAGAGGATTTGAGGGTTGAGTATGAACCCTCACAGCTTTCTGTCCAAACAAATGGAGCATCATTTACTAGGAGAGCACAAAGGGGACAGGAGATTGAACTAAAGTCCTTAATGAATCTTCTATAGAAACCAGCATGTCCTAAGAAAGACCTCACTTCCTTGACAGTTTTGGGTGATGGAAGGTGACGAATGATGTCAACCTTGGCTTTATCAACTTCAATCCCCCTACCTGAGACCAGATGGCCTAAAACTAGTCCCTCTTTAACCATAAAATGGCATTTTTCCCAGTTTAGGACTAGATTCTTTTCTTCACATCTTGACAAGACTCTCTCTACATTCCTCAGACATCCCTCAAATGTATCCCTAAACATAGAGAAGTCATCCATGAAGACCTCTAGAAAATCCCCTACCATGTCTGAGAAGATTCCCATCATGCACCGCTGGAAGGTTCCAGGGGCATTGCATAAACCGAAGGGCATGCGTTTGAAAGCAAAGGTTCCAAAAGGACATGTGAATGTAGTCTCCCCTTGATCCTCTGCGGAGACCTCAATTTGATTGTACCCTGAGTACCCATCTAAGAAACAGTAGAACGCATGACCTGCCACTCTCTCAAGGACTTGGTCAATGAATGGTAAGGGAAAATGGTCCTTCTTAGTGAATGAGTTTAACTTCCTATAGTCAATGCAGACCCTCCATCCAATACTCACCCTTGTTGGAAGAATCTCCCCATCCTCATTGGTTATCACTGTGATTCCATCCTTTTTTGGAACCACTTGGATTGGGCTCACCCACTTACTCTTAGATATGAGATAGATGATAGCAGCTTTTAACAATTTCAGAAGTTATTTCCTTACTACCTCCATGAGATTAGGATTGAGTCGCCGTTGAGGTTGGCGACATGGCTTTGAATCAGATTCCAGAACAATCCTATGAGTCCCGATAAGTGGGCTAATCCTAGGAATATTAGAAAGGGTCCAACCAATGGATTTATTATGCTTCCTAAGGACATCTAGAAGCATCCTTTCATGATTGGCTTCAAGAGAAGAATAAATGACAATTGGATGTGTTTGATTGTCCCCTAGGAAAGCATACTTGAGTGTAGTGGGAAGTTCCTTCAATTCGAGATCTGGTTGGTTCGGAATTTCAAAAGAATATTGGGACATTGGATCAAGTTCAATTTCTTTTTTTAGAGTTTCAGATAGGATTTATTCCCCACATGTAGAAGTTTCATCTACTAGATTGGTTTGATCATATTTAGGGAAGGAATTTGGAGTGGTCTCCATGAAAGTGGTTTCTTGAAAGGTTTCACTGATTGTTAGACCTAAGACTTCATCATAAGAGCAATTTGAAAATGATTCAATCCAAGGAGATAAACTTCCTTTATATGAACAAAGGAAATCAATCTCATCCTGACTTAAACATTCATCAAATATTCCTTGATGTTCCATGGATTCATTATCAATGCTTCCTATCATGTTTACTTCATGAATTTCCTCGTCATCCCCTATTTGTGAGCTTTCATTATAGATGTTCAAGTCTAGACTCATGTTCCCAAAGGTGATGGTAATGTTCCCATTTTGGACTCAGATAACAGAGTTGATTGTTGCAAGGGAAGGATGAACAAGGATGATTGGGGTTTGTTCCTTATTTCCTAAGTTTGGATGGTTGTCAAGGACAATGAAATCAGCAGGGTAGATGAAGTTTTCAACCTTTACCAGAACGTCCTTTAAAATCCCCTTTGGAACCCTAATGCTACGATCAACAAGTTGAAGTGTGACAGATGTGGGTTGGAGTTCTTCTAGGCCCAACTGGCAGTACACAGCATATGGGATGAGATTGACACTAGCACCTAGGTCACACAAGGCCTTGACAACTTTGCTTTCTCCTAGTTCAACATTGATGTAAGGGAAACCTGGGTCTTTAAACTTAGGAGGAATGGTCCCTTGAATGGTGGTACTCACATTAGCAGCCAAAAGGACTTGGTTTTTATGTGAAAATTTTCTTTTAAAAGTGCACAAGTCCTTAAGGTACTTTGAGTAGGAAGGTATGGTTTGGATTGCATCGAGAAGGGGTATGTTCAACTTGACTTGTGAAAATATTTCTCTCAACGTTTCACTCAGTTGAGGCTTGGTTTTCCCCCTCATGCGTTGGGGAAATGGTGCAGGTTATGGGGTTGTTTGTTGAAGAGTTGTTTCTTCCACATTGTTATCAGTTTCCTCAGTTTGATCTTGTGGTTCATTTGAATTTTCATCCAAGTTTTAATCTTCAGGTGGGTTCTGAATTAGTTGTTCAGGTTTCTCAATTGATTTCCCACTTCTTAAAACAGTCACAGCCTTTAGTTGTTCATGAGTTGTTTGAGAACAACTTGAATCTCCCCTTGAAGTTGAGGATGACACCACTTGAGTAGGCATGAGTGCCTTTCCAGTTTTGATGGTTTTAAGTTCTTGTTTTAGGGAAGAGAATTCTGAGTTCATCCTCTCCATTTGTTTTCACAGTTGTTCTAGTAGGCTTTGTGGAACAGTTTGGGTGGGTGCTTGAGTAGATTGGTTTATCCCGGGGGGATATTTTGGTGGTGGGATGGTTTGTCGAAAATGGACTGGTGGTTGTTGGTATTGGATAGGTTGGGTTTGGAACTGGTTATGGGTTTGGTAGTTCTGATGGGGGTAAGGATTTTGTCCCTGTGGTTGGCTAGGTTGTTGGTTATCTTTCCAGCGGAAGCCTGGGTGGTCGTTATACCTAGGATTGAAGTTGTTTTGGTATTGGGGCTTTTTAAAGTTCAAGGCATTTACTTACATTGGGGGTCCTCCTAAAAGAACATCCTTGATAGATGGAATGGTTGGGCAGTTGCCTGTCTTATGGTCATGTTTGTCACAAATTGTGCAAACAGGGTCAACGGTTTGGATTTCATGGACTTTCCTAAGGTCTATCTCTTCAACCTTCCTAGAGAGTGCTACGAGTTTATCCCTAAGGCTTTACTCTTCTCTAAGTGTATGAATTCCAGTAGTTATTTGTGGATTTTCAGAATAAGGTGAAGTTCCCCATGTTTGGTTTTTTCAGAAAGGCTTTCTAAACACTCGTAAGCATCATTTGGGGCTTTGTTTTTAAAGGTTCCATTACACATCATGTCAATGAATTATTTGTTCCCCAGACCCAACCCTTCATAGAAAATTCTCACTTGTTCAGGAATAGATAATCCATGGTGTGGAACCATGTTTAGAGTGACTTTTAACCTCTCCCATGTTTCATAGAATGACTCTCCCTCTTTTTCAAAAAAGTTTTGGATACTCTTTTTAAGTGCAATTGTTTAGTGGTGGGGAAAGTATTTTTTGTAGAATTAACTTTGTAGTTGGTCCCAAGAGTTGATGGATGATGGTATCAAATTGTATATCCAATTTTTAGCTCAATCCTTTAAAGAAAAAGGAAATAGCCTCATCTTAGCTGATTCTAGTTGATGTGGGGGACACATGGTTTCTACAATGTCATTGAACTCCTTAATGTGCAGGTATGGCATCTCGGACTCCATTCCATGGAATGTGGGAAGGTGGTTTAGGACATGGGGTTTACAGATGTAGTTGGAATATCCTAGGGAATTGTGTCTAATGCATGAGGGGGCATTGGTCCAGGAAGGTGCGAGGTAGTCATTCATGGTTTGATCAATTGCATTCCCCAAGTTTGGGGCTGCCTTATTTGGGTTTCCATTTTGGTTCCCACCCGGGTTTATGAGTTGGTTTCTTTGAATACCTTCCATTTAAATGGGCTCAATTTTTGACTCAGGGGTGATAGAAAGATTAGGATCTAATGTAAAGAGTTCCCTTTGTGTACTTGACTCCCCAACCCCAGGACTATCCACCCTAACAAGACGGTTTGATTGATCGCGGGTGTAGGCGGACATGCGCCAAAAGAAAAAAAAATGAGAAAGGGACAAGGCAAGAGAATTTGGATGAGAAAAGAAGAAATGGGGGAGAATAGAATGGGTGTTTAGATGACTTACTTGGGTCCTTAACAACGACACCAAAATTTGATTCTCGCTCAAATTTACCCAAGAGATGAAGGTAGAACGGTCCTTGTAGTCTAGCTTGGGTTGTCGAATCCACAAAGACCTAAGAAGTAACCTATAGACACGCACATTATATGGACTATTTTCGGCTATGAAGTGTCCAACTTGGATTGATTTTAGATGAGTTTAGAGGATATCTAACAGATTTAAGTGAATTCAATTTAAAATAATGAGTTGATCTTAGGTTATCGCTCGGGGTGGATTGGACGTATTTCCTTTTTAATGATTTCAATTTCTTATATTTGAGATGGGTTCATTTAAGGAGATAAAAAAACATCATCACTTACTGGTTTAATTCACACACCCTTTAATACTAATCAACTATACACTTGAAGGATCAAAGTTTTGAGCACTTCAAGGTAAAGGTTTGTATTAGCACTTAAAGTGTGTGGCCTTAAATTCAACAAGGGCGATGGAGTTTAAAAATCATCAAATAAAAATCTCAATTAAAGAAGTGATTATACATTAATGAGGTGATAAATAAAATCCAATACAGCCTCTTTCTACTCCCTTGGATCAACCCATAAGTGGGTTATCCCTCTATTGATTCTATGGTTTCAATGGAAGCGGAAAGTAGACTCATGAGGGTGGAAATGGAGAAGTAAAAAAAACGCAATAAAATAACAATCACTCCACCGTTGTGTGATAATCTCACAAGGTTTGGTATGAAAAAGTTCACACCTTGAACCAACAGTATCAAAATGATAAAGAGAAGAACAGAATAATAAGATAAGAAGAACTTTTATTAAGAAACAAAGATGAATTAAAACAACTTACATGTGAAGGAAGAACATTACAAAGAGAAATTGGCAGCATAACATTAAGATGAAAACAAGCTCAAAGATTATCAACTCCTCCACCACCACTGCCTTAAATAGGCATTTTGGAAGCCTTGGGTCGAGCCTACAACAGTACAAAGCATCCCACTTTATTATGGTAGGCCTAGGGTGGTGGAAAGTTTGTGGAAAGAAGACTTTTCCACCCTTGACCCGAAAAGGCATCCAGCTTTCATGCACCGAACAGATGTGCTTGAAACACCTTCTCGATGGCAGAATTTTGGTGGACCATATAATACTTAAATTAATATCCTGATGTCCCCTAACATCCTGAAAAATATCATCCCAAAAAGAGTTATGGTTTAATTGGTGGGCTGTTTTTCTGGGCCGCAGAATCTGGCCCAGAATTTTATCTCTAAATTGGGACGCTTAAATAACAACCATTGAGGCCGAATTAGCATTATCTCTTGAAAAGTTATTTGTTACTATACATGTCTTCTAGCATCCCAAGAAATTTGGGATTAATTGGGCCTGTATGTTGGGCCCCACAGCCTCATTAGTGGGCTAGTTTCCAATCTTCCTTCTCTAGAATTGCTTCCTTTCATCACAAAATATCCCCATCTTCTTTCATGAATTTTCCATTGATCCCTGAATGAAACATGTTAATATTGGAGTGTAGATAAATTTAAAAAAATATAAAATTAAAATATGTATAATTAGATGAATCATTTGGTACTTTAAATGATGTTAAAAAATGTACCACATAATAGTGCATTTTAAGAAGGTATTACAATCATAATGTGAAATGATGTTCAAAGTGTAAAATGCACTAAAATGGTGTTTATGAATAATAAAGAACATGAATATCATATATATTACCAATGAATATTAGCCTCATTTAGTGGCTAATCAATGGTCATGAGGAAAATATTTTTTTTAAGAAGATCTCTTTAAAATACCCCCATTCCATATTTTATACTTCTCCATCTTCCTTTTTGTTTTGAATCAATGACCACCATTGATCTTCATCTCCTGTGAGGCGATAAACTGCCATGAAAAATTTTTCCCTTTCGTTACTCCCCAAAGCATGAAATATTTTCTCTAAGGAATTTATCCAATGCTCAGCTACAAATGGATTTTTAGTCCCATTGAATGTTTTTCGTTGTTGCCTCATGAAGTGGTATAACATTGCTCCTCCACGTTGTGGATCTGGGTGCTCGATACGGGTAAGGTTATTATTCATAACCTGAGTGAGTTGTCCCAGTATGGTGATAAGCTGATCAGCACTAGTCACATCACCAGCTCCACTATAATTATCTTTGTAGGAGGGAAATCCTTACATGGATTATGTTCGTTGATACAGTTTCCCTTCCTTCCACTAGGCTACATTTCTAAACAATGACATACACTAGATTAGTTTATGAATCACAATACATAATTCCAAACTTGTAAAACACTTAACATAAATTGAACAGTTTATGGATATAATCTATAATCATAAAAATGTTTTCTTTGACAGAGTATATACTCATAAATACTTCATAATGGTTTGTAAATAAAATGTGAATTATCCTAAGCATATCCCCCAGGAGTGTCATAACCAAGAGTGCAACAAGACCCGTTGTCATGTACCAGGATATCCCAAGTCAATCCCGAAACTCCTTGTCAAAGTTTTCACTCCTAGGTACATCTGTTTTAGAGCCACCTCTACCTGCTCATATCCATACATGGATGTATTTCTTGGAAAAATCACAAAATATCTACATTACCAAAATTCTAGGAAGTTCTTATATACTAATCCTCAAAGTCTATCTTAGGGTAATGTTCTCTAATTAGAGTTTTTATAAATATAGTTTCCAAGGTTTTTACTAAACTTCCTCTGATACCAATTATAATACCCCAACCCTAGTTACCCAGAGTTGGTGCATTATTACATAACATTTGCATGATCACAAGAGATCAAGTCTCAAAAGACCGATTAGTTTAATAGCCATGGAAGTACTAGATACATATATAAGTTTTACATTACATCATGAAATAAAAAAAACAATAACATTTAGTCCCGTTTTAACACACTTAAACCCCTTAGCCTATCCATGTAGGTCAAACATAAAATAATTCTTCACATCCTAGAAAAAATAAAACATATAAAGGGGTGAGATTAGATGCTCAGTAAGGATAGCAATATAGTAGAAACTTTCATAAATAAGCATAAAAATTTAAGGAAATGTATAAGATTAAAACAGAAGACTTTTAAACATAAAATTCATCATAATATGGAAATAATAAATCAAATAATTCCATTTAATTATTCACATGGATATTCTACTAGTCAAATAATCACATGCAACATCAATAGCCAATTTCATAATAATGGAATGCATAATGCCAGACATCATAACCAAATAGTCAAGGCCTTGTTCCAAGACTACAAATAAGATTTTGTCAAGGAATTGTTACAAGACATTAGTTTTTCTCATGAGACCTACCAATGCATCGAGGAGCTATAGGGGGCTCCGCCCATCACTTACTAAGTCCAATTCATTCCTCATATGAAATGGTTTAAACATAACATAAACATTCGTATTAAAACTAGCATACGAAATGTTAATACTTTATCCATAAACAATGAATGGAATAAAAATAAAACATTCATAGTCAAACATATCAGAAAACCATCAATAGAATATGGAAGATTTGTATCATAATAAATAAACTTCAAAAAAGTTTAAAATCTATTAATGGATGTTGACATAGATGAAATGAAAACTATTTGAATGAAATAACTATTTCTATTTTGAAACCATTTAAATGTCACATAATTATAAAATTAAAAATTTATTTTTGAAATATTCTTATAATCTTGTAAGGGAATCTTTGAAGTTGTTATAATGGTGGAAAGTAGCTGCACCCACTGTATAAGTTATAAAAACATTCTTTCCTTAATTTTGTCGAAATGGTCGTAAAGAACCTTGTTTGGAAAATGATGGAAACATTCCTTTATAAAAATATTATAAAAAGTAGAACAAGGGTATAAATTACTTTAACCCATAGTCTTGTAAATAGTAAAAATGTTTTGAAATACATTTTTTAAGAAACACAGATGTGGATGATAAAGAGGTCCCGGTAGATACTTATGTATTAACAACCACAGATAAGTAAAGAGATTGTAGAATTAACCCATACCTTGTACTTTTCCTTGGTAGAGGGTATGTTAAAATCATGTATAATAGTTAAATAATTGTTATTAATTTATAAAAGAACCATATAAATAAATATGATATCAGATATGATCTTTTAATATTGTTTTGTTAATAATATTTCAGTAGTATCATCGTTTCAGGTGTTAAATGATTCAATTTCCTTTATATGTTTGGTTATGTAAGCCATGTTTGTTATGGATAGAATGGATTTGATTCATATACAGAATTATATTAAGTTATTAAACATTATTTTTAATTATAAAATGAAAATTATTCTTGAATGATTACGATGGGGAATGAATCTCATCACGTTCGTGTAGATAGTAATCATTACGTACGCACGAGCGATGATATAATTATATTGATGGTGAAATAATATGTAATTGGATGGTATATCATATATGAACAATAATTAACATGTTATATTTAATATTTAAATAAACTATACTCATTATTATACCCATCCAAATAATTATGTTTTTGAATAACAAACTACACCACGATGTGGATACGGTAAGTTGTACGTACTCACGTATGGTGACTTTGTCATTCAGAGGATGGATAGAATAATAAATATAGTTATTAAATATTTATAATAACATTAAATTATGTATAAGGTACTGGATTTATTATTTTTTCATAGAAACAACAAAGAAATAGGAAGTGGAAGAAGAAAAGAACTTGAAAGAGGCGATGAAATATTTACCTCTTCTTCAGGTTCTTCCTTTTGATTTGATCAAAAGGGTTCCTTAAGATGGATTTCTGATCAAAGTAAGGCCTCTAGGTTAAATTTATGGTAGTTGGTAGGATATTTGGGAAGAGTTTGTCCTTTCCAAATGGCTTTGGATGTGTGAAATTAAGAGAAGGGGAAGTACCCTTTTATAAGAGAGGTGAGGGTAACCTTAGGAAAAGATCGAAATATTATTTTATAATAAAATTATTTTCGGTTTATAATGGCTCAAAAATGATTAATTTATAGGATAGTGTGGGTATGGGTCTAAAATCTCTCAACAAATAGGTTTTATATAGGTTTAGGTCACAATATTAACCTTATCTTTTAGTTTTAACTCCTAGTTAAATATTTTAACTTTTACCACGTCTTCTTGTACTATTATAATAAATGGTTAATAAACTTACTATAAAATTACAAAAGAAACTCAAGTGGTTAATTAATTATATATATATATATATATAATTATATAAGTTTTTTGGATGAACCTTATATTTTTAGGAATAATATATCATTTAATAATATAATATTTGTTTTAAAAACTATTTTATGTCAATTTTGACACTATTTGGTATTTTGTTTTTGTTAAAGTAATAACAACATGATTACTTCAAAAAAAATTCATTGAATCAACCCTAACATGTCATATTAACCTATAAAATTAGTTTAATTCATCCAAATTCTCAAATTACATTTATTTGGATATTTATAATATCAATTATTTTAATCTTTCATTAATAAGGTAATTACTACATCATCATTTTGTCATAAATAAATTTAATTATTTAATGTATAAAAATTATAAATAAAATATAATTATGTTGGAAATACTTTTATATTTCTAATGAATATTTATAGTCTAATTTATCATATGTATAACCCTATATTAAAAATGTTTTAGTTATGAAAACTTGAATTTAACACTTTTAACTCTTCTTTAAATTAAATTATAATAAATGTCCTAATCTAATCCAGGTGGACCAAAAGGATCATATTTTATTCCTAAGGTTTTTTTGGGTCTAACTACACTTATCCAATAGAATTAGGACACATTTTAGGGTAATAATAATATCATTTTTACCTTTAATTACCCTATTTACTTTTAACCGTGGTAAATAAAAGTCAAAAGTTACTATTCACCAAAAATTATTTTCATCTTATTGAACCACATTTTACTTACTGATATCAACCATGTGTCTCTGATTTTTGAAATTCAATTCAAAGAATTATTAAAATTACATTGTATGCAAATTTGCTAACGTGCCTAGAAGGCTGGTAAAAGACGGTAAAAATTCAATAAAATTTTATATATCTAAACTTATTATAAAATGACTCCAATTAATTACATTGAAATTATATAGGTGTTATGTATATATTTTTACCTAATATAAATTTAAATAAAATAACTAATTATTTAAATAAAAATTCGGTTTTAAACAACAACGTAGTGTTTTTCACTATTCATCAAAAATTGAAAGTTTTCAGAAAAATACCAAAAATTAATCCTAAGCTAATTTTGATATTCTGAATCCAAAAATGAAGTCCATTTTGAAAAATAAAATTTCTAAAATTTCTAAAAGTGCATATTACTATTCATAACGGCTAGTTTGATTGGTCGTGGTGTGTTAAAACTCCAAGTTGCGTACAACACAAGCTATTGCATTGTTCAAAGGGAAACATACCATGGAAGTTTGGGGTGTTACAATGAGGATGGTATCAATAAAAAATATCACCAATGGATAAAAAGTAAAAACAAGTTTTATTAACAATGATTAATAGATATACCATTAAAATATCATTAAAAACTTTCTTGAATAAAATATCATTTTCATTTTGAAAATTTCCGTTTAAAACATAAAATATTTAGAAAATAATTTTCTTTGAAATCATATTAAAAAACCAATAATTTTATAAAATTAAGAAAACATTTTCATAAAAAATATCCTTGTAAACTTGAAAAGAAATCTTCAATGAAATGACAGTCATGTTAGTGGGTAATTTGGTATATGTTGTAAAGAACATTCCTTTTACATGGTAAAAAGGTTAGAAAAGTTCCTTGATTGGAAAGCGACTAAAATATTCCTTGAATTTTTTGTTGAAAAAATAAAAATTTGGTAAAAATTTATTTACTAAATCAATTTGAAAAGGTTAAAAAATTCATTTTTTTAGAAAACATGTGTTTGGAAGAGAAATGATTTCTGGTTAAAGAGAGAAATAAATTCAGATCTTCTTAAAAAAAATTCTTAAAAATTTTAAGTACCAAATACTATAAAAATGGTACTATTAATTTTAAATACAATTAATATATAGAGGATAATAAAATTCATGAGTTTCTTGAGAGATGAATCATAATATATCATCATTGGAAGTACAATCATAAAAAATCCCGATAAATGATGAGATTGTAAAGAATGACTCTTACCTCTTTTATAACATTGAATCATAATCCCTATGAAAGAATAAAATTAAATGAAACTTATAAAATCATGAAAAAAGTATATTTATTATAAAAAATTTCAAATGGTCATTATATACACCTCATAAAATTAGGCAGGTGTATAACATAACATATATCTCAAAGAAGGAAAATTGAGACAAAAATCACTTATCACTTTGGAAACTTTGAAACCAAAAACCCCATGAAAGAGATATACTCAAATGGATTTGTAAATACCCATAAATTTAAGGATAATAATAATAAAATATATTTATAGGCATTATATACACCAAAAAAGTGGTGAATATGACATATATCTCACAAAAATAAATGTTAGATGAGAAAACCCTTACGTCACACTTTATTTTGGTTGATCGTGCTTTAACCTCATGTATAGTGTTTTTAGAATTTTTATTAACTAATAAAATAACCATTTTAATATTTATAAAAGAATATATTATCCTTTTATTACATATTATCACCTATTCATTAATAATATTTCATTATTTTCATTGTTACAGTAGTTAATTGCCTTATTTTCTTTTTCGTGCATTATTTTGAAAGTTCTAGATACTTTCCATATTCTAGAGTTCCATAATCTCTAGAATAAAAAAAATGAAATTATTATGATATTTATACATAAATTACACATTTAAAACCAATCATGAAATATGGTTATGAAAAATGAACTAACATTACGATCATGGAGACAGTTAGCCATACGTACCCATGAGCAACGTTTCCATTTTTCAATGATAATTATAGAAAGAAGTTATGTGATATTTTATATTTCTATAATTATAATTATATCATAAATACTATATTATTTAATTATATATACTTATATATATATATCATTCTTGTGGTTTGGTGAAGAAAAAATAGTCACATTGCTTCGTGAAGAGGGTAGTCCACATGCAAACAAAATATGTTATCACTTTTTTAGTGAGTGAAAAGGTAACCAAGAAAATGATATATTATATTTATATAAATATAAATATGTCATGAATGTCATAATTATGCCATTTATACCGAAAATATTCATTATATTTTCCCTTTTTACATTTCATGTAACACTTTAGTGAAAAGAAAATCACACTGCTTCATGAGGTGGTAGTCTGCCGTCCACTTTAGTGAAATTATTGTATCCCCTAAGGAATTGAGATTAAAAAAAATTATAGATGATATAATGAATCCCTATGTAAAATTATGTTATAAATATCACATATACTTAATTTATATGTAATATCCCACATCCATATGGATCAAAAATTTCAGATGGAACATGGATTTTCATTACTGGATGGGCCAAATCTTGAATTAAGACTCAAAATTACATTCCAAGAGTTAGAATGTATAAAAAGGATTTTTTGAGATGAGGATTTATTCTAGGGAGGTGGCCCAGGTGTTGGAAAGATCCTTGGAGGTTTTGAGTTATCTTTCAAGAGTTTTTAGAGTTTTCTAGAAAGGGTGCATGGTTAGGTGTCCACAGTTTAGGATAAACCATGGGACACCATGATGCTCATGGTGTTTTTATTTAATTTTGATATCTGAAAAATTGAGTTTCATGTTTAGAGAATGGTCTAGGGTGAACTGTGAAAGGTAATATGACAAACCGTGTGATGTTAAGGAGGGTCTGAAGAATGGAACATAGGCTACACACAGTTTTAGACAAACTTTGCACCTTGATACAGGTGGTAGGAAGTACTAAAAGCATGGTTGGCACACTATATTTCAAGATGTGTGGCCCAACCATGTGATTATTTGGTGTAGGATAGTAATGGTGTGCATAGTTGGTTCACAGTTTGAAAGACCATGTGGCCAAACCATGTGGCTACCCAGAATTACATTAAAATGGAATTTTTACCATTTCCCCCTCTAGGATTTTAAGTTACCCATACCCTTTATCTCCCCCTTATGTGTACGGACTAGAGGTTTTTTCTCATCCCTTATTAAATTCTTTAGGACTTACCAATGAGGTTTTTTATTGGAAATTATTCGGCCTTTTGAGGTAAGATTCAACCTCTAGTGGCTTCATTTCTCCTTCCTCTTCCTTTTAAATTTTACAGTTCTTCGATTTAGATTTTGTTGATGATTCTACCAGATCATGGTGGAAACATCAATTTCTCATGGGGATTTTGGTTGCCTATGGTATAAGATATCCCGATATGGATTCCACATATCGTCACATACCATTTTGTTAAGTTAAGTGATCACGGTGAATTTTATTAGGTTTTTCCAAATGAATTAATTTAATTAATTGTCAAATTGGTTTTAGCTCATAGGGATTTGGCTTGGAATGTTAGTTGGGTTTTCTATGGTTCATCAATGAGTGGTTTTCTTCGGTTTTGGTGTGGCACAATGACCCTATGATTTTTACATCATTATGCCAAGTTTGGATTTTCTTAATTAGTTAATTAATTATAAATGGTATAATTAATTTATTTTTATTGTTTGGTATAAGTTTAAAGATTGGGTGATCGAGATGAGCTCGGTTATGTTTATAGAAGTTGGGATGAGACTTGGAAGGACCTCAGAAAGGTCACCGTGATTGAGAGATGTTTTTTAAGGCTTCGATGATGATGTTGGTGGTTTAAGAGATTTACACACAGTCTTGTTGATTTACTTTCATGTGTATGAGGTGTGTACCTTATATCCCCTGAGTGGATTGTATTATTACTTTTTTTAAATAAATTAGTTGGGTTATGAGCTTAAATTAATTAAGCTCGTTGGTTGATTTGGTTTTATAGAAAAAGGGGCTAATGGGTAGAACTCAAAAATAAAGGGATGAGACTCTTAAGGGGATAAAATGTGGTGTTTTATGGGTTTAGTTTTTTGAAATTTTTATGAGTCCAAAGAAATGATTTTAAATATCTATATTGGGATTTGACCCAGTTTTGGGTGTTAAAGGGGGAAATATATTTCTTTAATGATCTTTGTTTAAACTGAGGTATTGACCTCAATGTGGTTTATAAAATAGGGTTTTAATGGATTTCAAATGTGTATTTGAACTAGGTACATGGATTCCACCTTGGTAAAAATGATTTGATGGTTCTTGGGTTATTTTTAATAGAAATATAGGCCTAGGGACTTGTTTTATTTTCAAATGGAAATTTTTATGTTTTAAATGGGTGATTTGAACTGTTTAATGAGGGTGTTTGGTTTAGTTTATTTTTTCATGTGAAAAAAGGTTGGGCTTTATTGAGGCAAGTTTTGGTTTTGAAGGCCTCTAGGGACCTTAGTAATTATAACATTTTAAAAGGGTTTATTATGATTTTCTTATATTTTTGGTATAGTATTGATGTTTTAGATTAGTGTTTAATAAATGATACAATGGTTTAGGTTCTAGAATGATGCTCCATGAACAGGTAGTATACTATGAATATGGTTTCAAAAAGAGTCTTTGGATGCTAATAGTGTACTTTAGGGTTAACAAGACACTCTGAGGATATGGGTTATGATGGTATATCATGTGGAATAGGATTTTGGACTGATTATCCTCCTCTTTGGGTTAGGCTGAAATGATTCTCTAGGTACTACCAATGTTATATATTTATGGATGGTGGAATAAGGTTCTGGGCACTGCTGTTATGTTTTGCGATGGGTTTCGTGGTCCTGATGTTCTGTATCAGTACTGATGAGTTGGTATATGGTTAGGTTCTAGATTGAAGTTCTAGAAACATTTTAAGTTGATGTTTATATTTGATTTAGATTCCAAATCGATGTTCTGGGAACTAATGGAACAAGTTTATGAGTTAGGTACCTTGGAGGTATGTTTTTTGCCTCTTTGAATTCAATGAATAGGAAATAACCCCCTTTTGGTTTGGATATGATATACACCCTATGTTATTATTTATAGGACCAGTTTAGGTTGTTTCATGTTTGGTTGGACTTGGTATCACCTTAGAAACCTCGGGATAGTGGGTACAAGATGAGATGCATGTTGTCTTCCTTGGATGGTATATCTACTCTATAATGTTTATTTATTCTAATTTTTATCTTCATACACTATTTCTATAACTAGTATTTTCTTTATAAACAATTCATGGTGTCCTACTAAGTTTTACTCACACCCTTCTTAGGCCACCATTGTGCTTGGGTACCTGAGTAGCTATTACATGTTTATTTTAAGAACAGGTTCGAGTTAAGGCCCATGTTGATTATTTTTTAGTAGATTGGGATTACTTGAGTGGTATAAAATTAATAGATGGGTTTTTATTGATGATGATATGTATCCCATTTTTAGTTCTTTTATTTTTTAATATCATGTAACTGGCCTAGTGTGTGGTTGTTTTTTTTATGACAAGGTAATTCAAGCCTTTATTTCAAATTATTTTATTATAGAATATTCCAGTCTATTTATTATTTCTGATTACTCTAATGTGTATGATATTGGGTTATTTAGTTCTAGTTATGTGCTCTGATATGGGGGTATATTCTCCTCACAGTTCTGATTTAGAACCCCACTACTACATGGTAGTCTCTAGAATATGAGGAGGAATGATTGAGGTCATCTAACGAACCATCTTAGAGCACGGATTTAGTAGCTCCTTGACCAGGAAGTTACAAAGTGGTATTCAAGTGGTTTTACTTTCATGTTATTTTACTATTTGGGGGTTTGGTAGACTATATATATATATAAAATTTTCAAATATTGATATGGATATCAGGCTATTCTTCAATGTACACCTATTTTGGTAGGAAGTCCAATTTACCGGGGGCTAATATTGTTGTTTTGGATTTATGATTTTGTGGTTGTACATGATTTTAACTTCGTGTGATGCAAATGTTATTTGAATTTGATGGTTTATAATGGATTTCAATATCTTATCTAGTGGGATAGAGGACTATCACTTGGTTTTGACTCTTTTTCCTATAGAGGTAAGAGGCGTATTATGCATCATGCTAGGAACATTGGATCCACATGTTATAGTACTTCTACTATTTGATTTTATGGATTTACTTATGATGGAAGGATATGTGGATCTACAGTGAGGTTCTCAATGAAGAATCTAGTGTGGTCCTCATGTACAGTTGGTGCATTGACCCTAGTGGGATAGTATAGTGTGAGTATTGGATAGTTGGAGCCCTTGTGGGTGGTTTTTGTTTAAGTTTGGTAGTATGTCTGGGTCTTCCAGGGAGTGTTTTGATGCGAAGATTCTTAGAGAGGACGAGCACCCAAGTTCTGGGAAATTGGTTGCTATATGAAACCTTTATGGTATAGGACCATAGAGGAGGGTGAATAGTTTTATTGATCTTTTGGGGAGATGAGACATGTAAGTGTTGATGCCCCATGTGTTTTGTCCTTTTGAGAGTTAGCGTACACCCTAGGTGGTTGAACCTAGTGACCTTTTTATGTCACTCTAGTTTAGGGAGTTGGGGCCATGTGGATTTTTGAATGAACCATGAGAGGTGTAATCTATGTTATGTGTGCTTTTAGGATCATAAGGCATAGATGGATGTTTTTACTTTATAATATGGTGCACAGAGGGTGAAACTGGGTTTGGGGTTTTAGAACATTGGATTCCTTTGGTTTTGTGAAAGAGAACTTGAGTGCTAGTGTTTTATCCTTGTGGTTGGATAATAGAGGGAAAGGGCTTGTTTAGGTTCCCAGACTAGATAGTTATGTTCAGAAGAGTGTTTCTATTGGTTATGAGATTAATCAGGGGCACAATGGGTGCTTGAGGAAATGTGGATTTATGTGCACATGTCCGCTACATGTAGAGATCATGCGTGCAATTTTTTTTGGTAATAGGAACATGGAGGTATATGGTTTTCTTTAAATAAGGAGCTCTTGGATTGTTGGTGTTTTGGTAGAACATGTGGTTTATGTGGGTGAGATTAGTTAGGTTATTCTCTTGATTAGAATGGGATTAGTTTCCAAGAACATGGTGAGAGGACATGCAATCTTAGTGGAGATTTTTAATGACACCGAAGTTTGGAATGGTTGTATTACTTTTTTTGGATCACGATCTACTTTTAGTTCTGGAAATAACCAAGGGTTCTCTACACAAGGTAAGATAAAAATATGGGGTAGTCATGGCAAGTGGATATGGGATTATGAGTCAAGTTTTCATAGGTATTTACTCCATGGATTCATAATTTGGTTATGTGGTGGGGCCACACAAGAGTGTGTTTCATTGTTAAGTGTTACTAGGATCTACAAGGAAAAAGTGGATGGTAATGTGCTATATTGTTTTGTTGTAGATCAGAAGTGAAGAGAGCATACACCCAAGGTTCTTGTGTTGGGAGGGCAGCTATGAGTAGGATGAGGACCAATGTGGATGAGATGAGATGCTTTTGGAAAGGGAATCTTGGGACCTTTGGATGGATTTTTTATGTCTTTAAAGTTAGAGGTGAATTTGTAAGTATATTATTGATGGTGGTATTCATAGATGACATATTGGAATACTCTTAATATTAATGATCATGCCCAATATCTTGAAATAAATTTGGATTCACTGAGGGATAAATAGATATTCACATAGCTACCCTAATGTATTTTGGTTGGATATGGTGCCTCTTGGAGGTTACTCTCATGTAGTGGTGTGCATACGACTATATGGTGGGAAGTGAACCATTGATTTTTCATAGGTATGGTCCTAGAGATGGACTAGATGTTGATAAATTCCATTCACACCATCCTTAGAACCCACAGATGGGTAATAATTGACATTTTTTTTTGTTTCTCTTATGATAGAAATATGGCCACACCCAATTCATGGGTCGGTAGTGAATGGGACATGGGTCTTTGTGGTTGGAGTCTCTTGAGTGGGGTGATGGTGAAAAAAATCCTATGGTGGGGAGTGATATATCATTTATGGAGGTGAGAACCTCATGTTGGAAGGGTCGCTGGTTTGTGGGATAGGTTATAGATCGATCATGGTAGCACTGTGATGATAAAGAAGAATATTTGAGGTGCATGCTCAGATTCCATAGGGAATAAAAGTAAGAGATCAGTTGCGATGGATGATCAAGTACAACATTGTCTTTAGGCTCGATATGGTTCTAGAAAGTAGTATAGGTATTTACATCAGTGGGAATGTTTGGGTGATTTTGGAATTCCTATAAGTGTGGGGGCTTAGTGATCAGCTGAGGTTGTGATGGGCAGGTAGTTGGAGAAAGGCACTTTGGAACCAAGTCGACCAAGAATAATCCGACTGAGGCTAGTGAAAAATTTTGTTGCATAATGTTTCAAGCTACATTTGGTGTGACTTTTTTGGAAGGAAAGGTGTGTTTTGGGCTTGAGTGTGGATTTCAAGGAATGTACAATATGTTCATAGTTCATACATGGATGGTGGGTATGTGTCTACATCAGTTGGTTTTGGATGATGAGTATGGGTGCTAATGATGACTAGTAATCTCATAGGTGTTGGGTCGTGATAGGTTGCGGGTTGTACTAGGTCTGTTGTGGGAGTGCGAGTTTATGTTTGGTTTTTATTTTTGGATAGAAAGGGTGTCAAGACTTTAAATATAGTAGTTATAAGTTAGAGAATATGATGGGGAGAAATTTAGATTAATGAATGCTTAGGTGATGTTGTAATCAATGTTTCCATTGGATGATCTTAGATGAGTGTCATCATGGGTATTTGATTTTGTCTATGCCTGTTAGCTTGGGGATTTTTCCTATTGAGGGCCTTGAGTTGGATGTTTCACCTTGGTAGTGTTTTGGGATATCATAATTTGAATAAGGATGTTTCTTAAAATGTGGTGATCTATGTAGGTTAGGTGGTGCATATGGATAACCACCAAGACTTATCATGGATGATAAGTATTATTCTAGGGAGGTTGTAAGATTATGCTTTTGGATGGATAAAAAATTTCCAAAGAAACTTGAATTTTTTCTACCAGATGGGTTTATTCTTTAATTCATACTCTAAATGCGGTTCATAGAGTTGGAATATCTCGAAAGGTTGTTTTGAGATGACACCACTACAAAGAAGGCCTTTAACAACAGTAGAAATGGCCTTTATCAGCACTAGAGAAGCACTAACTATCTGAGCGAGATTAAAATACCTGTTATTTTATTGGTACTAAAAGAGAGCTGATAATGGGGTCCGTTTTTGGTGCTAAAAAAAGTGATGATAAAGGTTTACACTATAGTGTGCTGCAATAGCACACTGCAGAACCTGTGTAATGTTCTGTAACAGCACACCACAACACCAAAAACACACTAGATATCAACACAAACAAGTACCAATACATAATTTAAATGAAATAAAATTTACAACATAAATTCAAGAAAAAACACTATATTATAGACATTTTAAACATTTGTTTATAAAATTATACAAATACAAATTATTACATACATTCAAGAACATAAATGTTCCTTTATATTTTAATCATAACCCTGACTCATGATATTTTTGAACAAACCACCCCTGCTCTAGAAAAATAACACACCTTTATAAGAAAACAATTCTCAGGTCATTAATAATATAATGAAATAAATTAACAAAAAGTGTTAATTTTTTTAAAATCGCTATCAATTTTTAATAAAAAGATACACTTGGATTAATACCTGTCACACCATATGTCAAATTGATGTGTAACTAATTAAAATATGTCTCAAATGAATTTAGGATCATTTTACTAATGTATCAAAACAATCTGAATGTTTTTTCTTGGTTTTTAGTACATCAATTTTATATTTTACTAAAATTTCATTTTAAACTCGAAACACACACTTTGACTAATTCCGATCACATCATTTATTAGTTTGATGTGAAACTAATTCCTACATGTCATAAATGACATATTAATAATTTGAGTAAACTATCAAGAAAATATAAGTTTGTTTGATCATTTTTTAGTGAGTGACACTTTTTGAACTAAAATGTAAATTTTAAACTGATAATGGGCACATTGAGTCATATTGGCCAAATTTTGTATTTGATTGAGGTGAGGATGATTCCTACCCATAAAAAATGACTTATGGATCATTTTTGAAAAGTATAAAAAAATATGGATGTGTTTTCTTAATTTTGACTAGGTTTGTCGTCCATTTTACTAAAATTGATTTCAATTTTAAATAAAAAAACACACTTTGATTCATACCAGTCACACCATGAATTTTATTGAGGTGTGGATGATTCCTACACATATCAAATGACTTATGGATCATTTTAATACAATATAAAACCAATCCAAATGTGTTTTCCTAGTTTTGATTACGTTAGTTTTATTTTTTACTAAAATGTCATTTTAAACTAAAAAACCACACTTTGACTCATTCTGATCACATAGTGTATCCTTTTTAAATGAGGTAAATTCCTACCCATCAAAAATGACTTATGAATCATTTTTCCTAAATTATCAAGAAAATTTGAGTGCGTTTGATCATTTTTATTGAGTGACACTTTTTGAACTAAAATGTCGATATTAAACTGATAATAGAGACTTTGCTTCATACCAGGAACATAGTGTATCAGATTAAGGTGAATCCAATCCCTACACATCCAAAATGACTTGAGGATTGCTTTCATAAAGTATCAAAACAATCCAAATGTTTTTTCAAAATTTTGAGTAGGTTATTTTTTCATTTTACTGAAATTGATGTAAATTAAAAAAAAGTGACACTTGGAGTCATACCAGTCACATCATGCATCAGATTTAGCTAAGAATGATTCTTACACACCCAAAATTAATTTTGGATTTTTCCTATTGTATCAAAATAATATGAATGTTTTTTCTTGGTTTTGAGTAAATCACATATCTTTTTTACTAAAATTTCATTTAAAAATTGGAACACATACTTTGACTCATACCGATCACATCATGTATTAGTTTGAAGTGACACTGATTATTACACATCAAAAATGAATTTTGAATTGATGACATAAATTATCAGAAAATGTGAGAACATTTTCTTAGATTTTATTGAGTGAAAATTTTTGACCTAAAATGTCGATTTTAAATAGATAGCTGAAATATTGAGTCATATCAGGCACATCATGTAACATATTGTGGTGATGATGATTACTACACATAAAAAATGACTTATTAATCTATTTAATAATGTATTTAAACAATATGAATGCATTTTCTTGGTTTTGAGAATGTTAGTTGTACTTTTTACTAAAATTGATGTCAATTTTAAATAAAAAGAAGCACTTTGAGTCATACCGGTCACATAATGCATTGAATTGATGTGATGACAATTCCTACACATCTAAAATGACTTATAGATCATTTTCATAAAGTATTAAAACAATATGAATGTTTTTTTTTGATTTTGAGGAGTTCAATTGTCCATTTTACTAAAATTGATATCAATTTTAAATAAATACACACTTAGAGTCATAATAGTCACACTATGCATTAGGTTGAGGTGAGAATGACTCCTATATGTCCCAAAATGAATTATAGATAACTTTCATAAATTATGAAAACAATCTGAATATTTTTTTTGGTTTTGAGTATGTCAATTATATTTTTTTAATAAAATTAATGTCAATTTTAAGTAGAAAGAAGTACTTGCAGTCATACTAGTCACACCATTTTTTGGATTGAGGTGTGGATGATTCCTACACATCCAAAAGCATTAAAAAATCCCAACTATCAATTGTACCATAATTTCCATTGAATTTTTTGTTGAACTGCCAACATTACATGAGAAGATTAGAAAAAACCACCTCAACTCAAAAAAAAAAGAATACACCTGTATAAGAAAACAATTATTATATGAGTAATACTAAAAATAAATAAATTAAACATAAATATTAAATAATAAATTAATTCTATTTAAAATTATTTTATTGTGGAAACATAAAGATTACCTCTGTGATTGATAAGTGGAGGGAACTTGAAGGAAAGTGATTAATGTAAACACTGTAGGGGTGAAAGGTTTTGAGGGAGAAGAAGTATGTGGATGTTTTAGTGTAGAAAGTCTTGAAATATGGACATACCACCATAACTCGAACAAAATAATACACCTATACGAGAAAAAATTATTATGTGAGTAATAGTAAAAAGAAATAAATTAAACATAAATATGAAACAATATATTAATTCTATGAACAATGATTTTACTATGAAAACATCATGATTACCTATGTGATTTAGTAGAAACAACTTCATTTCTCTTCTTGAAAAGGAAATGGAGGGAACTTGATGGAAGTGATAAATACAACACTGCGGGGGTGAAAATATTTTGAGGGAGAATAAGTGTGTCGAAGTTTTGGTGTAGAAATACATGAAAGATGGACAGAACCTCCCCACTCAAATGAAAGAATCCAACTGTATAATAAAACAATTATCATATGATTAATAATAAAAGAAAATAAATTAAACATAAATATGAAATAATACATTAGTTCTATTGAAAATGATTTTACCGTGAAAACATAAAGACTGCCTCTATGATTGAGTACAAAAAACATCATTTCTCTTTCTAAAAAGGCATGAAAGATTGACATAAATATTCTAAAATAAATGAACTATACAAGGAATAATGAAAATTAAATCAACGCTCCATTATATATTTTTTCAGTAAAATAGAGAAAGTATATCGTAACATTACCTTTACATATTTCCAAAGGGTTTCCTTTATTATAGTTTGTTCTTTCAAGGGATTTGTAACATCATCATGAACAGAAGACATTTTCAACATGAGTTTTAAAACATTTAATTTAGATTATGTTAATAAAGTAGAGAACATATAATATTATGAGGATAAACATAGTATATTAAAAAGAACTTTTACTTTCTCATTGAACTCTATTTATTTTTTAAAGGTTTCAGGTATTTGGTTCCTTTATTGATAATCCAAATCCCCTATATGTGGTCCCCTCTAATGAACAATACATTGTCTAAAATGGGACTGAAATGAACTGATTGTGATATCCCAATGAAAGGGACATCATCGATTGAATTTTTATCTCACTGGACATTTGTTTTAGTCACTAGTAGGAAAAAAGACCAATTCTTGTTTTCTAGATTTGAGACATAAAATACTTGCACTTATTGTGATTCCATTATGAATGATTTATACTCCCCCCTTCCACTCTGAAATTCACCTTCACGAAGCCCATTTCATCAACTTTCACTGCACTAATATTATCAACCCATTTGCAACAGAAAATTAGAACTTGAAATGTTGTATAATCCAACTCATATATCAGTTCGATAATGCCAAAATATGATATATTTTCATAAATTGGATTTCTATCCTTAGAATTAGATATGTTCATCACTTTAGCCGTAAGCATAACACCACTATTTTCTCCATACTGCAGTCATCGTGTTATTTTTTATAGAATGTATAACCATTGATTACAAAACCAGTGTATGATATAACATTTTTATTCGAACCGCAGGCTATCCATTGAAGTTTTTTGACAATTGAATTCTTATTTTCAGATAACTCCTAAATTTGATCTCAAAACCATCCTATAAACTATTGATTATGTGTATTTGATATCCATCCTTCAACCACTCTAATAATTTCTTTCTAGTCTTCAATGTATGGATAAAAATCTTCACTATTATGTAAAATTAAAGGTATGTATGATCCCACTCTATTAAGGTAATTGTAACAAAACATCTTTCAAAAATACCTTCTCCCATAAGGCATTCGCCATGATGATACTTTGGGAGACCGGTTATGTCAACATCAAATAGATAATAGGTAAATAAATCAATATCTTCTTTAATAATATATCATTATACAATACAACCTTTTGGATGACTTCAATTCTTGACACAACCTTTCAAAATATCCACATACCATTCAATGGGGGTACATCCATCTATAATGGATAAGACTACATAATTTAACCTCTCTAACCAAGTGACTCATTAGGTGGACCATTATAACAAAGAACGATGGAGGGAGGATCATATCTAATTTACATAATATGACTGCAACCTCCTTATTCATGATAGGAAACATCACCAGGTCAATAACTTCATTGCATATGGATTTGAAAAATAAGTAGAGTTTGGTTAATGTATGTCGTACATTTGGAGGAAGAATGAAATGGAATGCAACAATCATTAAATATTGCATCAAAACATGAAATTCATGTGATTTTAGTACTTGTAACTTCAAATTAGTCATTGACATGACAATATTTATATTTTATGAATACCCATGTAAAACTTTTACACTATTAAGAAAAATGAAAAATTGAAATTTTTCTTGTTTGGATAGAGTGTAATCTACTAGAGGAAGAAAAGTCCACCTTTTACCCTTCACAGGTGCCACATCTTCCCTTATCCCCATTTCAATAGTCTAACCTAGCCTTGATTCCATCTTTTGTTTTTGTAGGAACATTTATTAATGTTAAAATAACACTATCAAATACATTTTTTTCTACATTCATGATATCAAGAAAATATCTGACATACAAACAATTCCAATACAGTAATTCAAGGAAAATTGATATATTCTTCCAAACTTATTTTTGTGAGGTTTTTAAAAAATTATTTACAAAAAATAGTGTCAATATCATTTACTTTATTGTACAGTTTATCTTCCATTAATGGAGATTGTGTTGTACCTTGTTCAATATTCCCATTGAATGCTGTCATCCAAAATCAGTATTTATTTCATCAAGGTAAAAATTTCCAATGTTTAAAAAAATATTCCTCACGTAATGTTTCAACTAAACTGTGTATGTTCATTTTTGACAAATGGGACACCCCAACATTCCTTTAATGATATATCTTGATAAATTTCCATAATTGGGGAATTCATTTATCCTCTCGTACAACACGAACCTGAATTTGAATTCTTTACTTCTATGGTCATCATACATTATAACACCTATAACCCACATTAATTTCAGATATTAAATCAAGGAAGACAAATAAACATCAATAGAATTAATGGGTTTCTTTGGTCTATATATAAGCGGAGACAACATAATGTATTTGTGCTTCATGCATAACCATGGTGGAAAGTTATAATTTACCAACATTATGGGCCCTGTAATGTGAGTACTACTCTATACACCAAAAGGATTTATTCCATATATAGAGAACACACGATGAATGTTTCTCAGCTCATTTCCAAATTCAGGATACTTTTATTCAATTTTCTTCCATTGAGGAGTATATTCTTGATGATGTAGGTTCCCATCTTTAATTCTTGTATCTATATTCCATGTTAATTGTCTAACATTTTGCTAACATTAAAATAGTCTTCTAAACTATGGAATGATAGGAAAGTACAATAAAAATTTCGAAGGACTTGATTCATTTTTGTTGTATCAATTTGCGCCACACTTAGGACATTTTATGAGTGGTTCATTATCCTTACTAAAAAATATGAAATCATTTGAACAAGCATGCATTTTTTAGAGATCATACACATTTAACATAACATTTTTTTAATATCATATGTTCAACATGGTAGTTAATTTTCATATGGTAGCATATCATTCAGAAGACCAATTAGCTATAAAAATCTAGTGTCACTCCATCCACTGCCATCTTTCAAATTATATTACTTCAATACAACTAACAATGTTGTGTATTTAGTACAACTAGTATACAATAGTTTCTTGGAACAACTATTTAACTCCCAAAAAAACTTTTGACAATCACAAAGATCATCTTTAATTTCCATTTTCATTTCTTCCATGAAATATCCATCATTATTTACACTGGTATTCATATCAAATGATCCATAAACCGCAATATCTTCCCAATCGGTGTCTAAATCTAGTTCTAACCCATGTTTAGTCCAATATTTATAGCTCTAATCTATTCTATGAAAAATAAAATGTTCTTCCAACTATTTCGAACTAATTTTTCCTGAATAAAAACAACTTAAACATGGATAAAGGATTTGAGAAGGGTTATATGCATTCTCTTTTACAAACTTGATGAACCCTTTAACTGAATCTTCACAATCTTTTGTCAAACGATTAGTGTGTATCCATTTTCAATCAATATCCATACTATTGGGTTCATAAAAGATTAATTTTTTATAATAAATAAATAAATAAACATAAGATATTCATTATCAAAGGTGAAATTTATAGAAAATTAGAATAAGAAAAAATCAATATTAGATTATTTCAAATGAAAATATAATATAAGAAATTCAAGAATAATAATAAACCCAAATACACTAACAAGAATAATAAACCCTAATTAAATCAACTAGAAGATACAAAAATGTATTAATAAAACATTTTAATAAATAAAGAGTTATTTATTTGATAGTAATCATAGATTCATATGGGAGGAACCAATACATGTAGACCTAAAATTATGAATACCTAAAAATAAATTATAGTATATAAAATTTGATAACATTCATTATATTTTTTGGAACAAGTGATGTTTTAACCTAAGGAATTATTAATTTTAAAATTAATGTTATATAAAATATTTGAAAACATCTCAAGAATCATGGGATGTCATATCACCACACCGACCCTTCCCAAGGATTCTAGGTAGGTCGTCACATCAGAGCTTCCCATCTAAAGGATTCTAGGGAGGAAATATAATAGACATTGACCCATACTTGAGATTATAGGGAGGTCCATAAAGAAGTTTTAATAAATAAATAAAAAATATCAACAAGATATATTACAAATAAGGGAGAAAAACACACCAACCCTTTCAACGTATATCCCATACACACTAGCCTCAATCGAGACAGAATGGATCTCGTGAGGTCACATTTTCAAAGTGGAATACCCTTAATTAACTTATAAATATAAGTGGAATCATAAATTCATAGATTTATAAAACATCACTCCCCATATAAAGTCTCCACTACACAAATATGAAAATAACTAGTTAGTTTAATATGCCAGGAAGCACTCTCATAGGCTACCCAATAACCTTCATGGAAAGTGATACACCCAAAATTATATTGATGATAAAAAATGGGATGGGACTTCTACCATATAGTTAATTTAAATATTTATAAAATGAAAATAAATCATGATTCATCCACACTTTCACATAAATAAAATAGTAGCTCACAAATCCCATACATTAATTCATAGCTACAATTGAGAAGGAAGGAGAAGATCACATGGTCTGGGAGTGAAGCTAGGAAGGCTCACAGTATAGATGTTTCACACTCTAAAAATTAAAAGAATCAAAATAAATGATATCCATGGAAAAATATCCAAAATGGAAAACTCACCACACTCACAGTTGCAAAATAGCCTCCACCACCACCAGAACTACTAATATTTTACACCCTAAGTTCCCAGGAGAATGTAGATAATGACTTACAATCAAGAGAAAGTAGAGAAATACTTACATTTGAGCTTTGGATTCCTTCAACCCTTGAATAATTTGATCCTTGAATTTGAGCCTTGGATTTGTTTGAGGTATGATTCGAGCTTCAGTTCGTTGAATAGGAGTACCGATAGTGGATGGCTTTGGCAAAAATCTTTTGATATCACAAAGGGTTCACAACTATTTAGGACTTTTTAAATATATTGAGACACTTTTATAAGTTCTTCTAAAAAAGTGATGATAACATGTATTTTATTAGCATTTAAGTGATAAGAATTGATAAAATAAATCTTTATCAGTGATTTTTTAGTGTTGATAAATAATCCTTTTATCAGCTCTTTTGACTTAAGTGATGATAAAGGATTTATAATTATAATTATAAATAAAAATTTGTAAATACATATATATATTTAATAAATATATATAAATATAAATATTGTAAATATATTCTTTATTTAAATATATTTATTATAATTTTATAATTATTTAAATATATAATTATTTATTTATAATTATATAAATATATTTAAAAATTAATATTTATATCATTTTATATATTTATATAATTATATATATATATTTAATAAATATATATAAATATAAATATAGTTAATATATTAATTATTTAAATAAATTTATTATAAATTTAATAATTATTTAAATATATATAATTAGTTATTTATAATTATATAACTAATTTATCAAAAAAATATTTATTTATTTATAATTATAAATATATAATTGTATAAATATAGTAAATGTGAAATTATAAATACATTTATTTATAAATATTTTTTACAATTTTTTTTAACATTATTAATTAATATCTAATTTTAAGTTCATACATATTAAAAATGAGTGAAATTGAATAAATTAAAAATAAGTACACTTTAATAATATTGAAAAAAATTGATAAGTTTTGTCTGTGTACATTGTATATAAGATGCCTTAATTATGTATATGTGAAATAAAAACAACACACATTTGATCTATGTTAAATTAAAAATTCAAACTACATTCAATTATATGTCCATTACTCTATACAATTAGTTAGTATTTCTTATTCATATTAATTTTTAATTATAAACCATTATTCACTAAATATATTACTATTTAATGTAAAAGTGCATAAATATTTTTTAATATATAAATCATATTTATACACATTTATATATATCTATATATTTACTATATACTATTCATTAACACCATCAATAATTATATAATTAATAAAATGTTTAATATTTTTCTTAATTTACTTATTTTTAATTTTTATTTGTTTAATTTCCATTTTTCATATATCTATATATTTAATACATACTATTTATTAGTATTTATAATTTATATATAGTATACAATCAATTTATTCATTTTTACCAATAATTATTTAAATAAAAAATTCTGTAATATTTTCTTAATGAACTCATTATGTTTTTTTTATTCATTTCATTTTATTTATTTGGACCTTTATCAGTGCTAAAAAAGCACTGATAAAGGATTCCTTTATGAGTGCTAAAAATATAGCACTGATAAAGGGTCCCTTTATCAGTGATAGAAATAAAGAACTGATAAAGGAACCATTTATCAGTGCTAAAAGAAAGCTTCGATAAAAGGTTAAATTTACTAGTGCTTTTTTTAGCACTGATAAATATGCCATTTATTAGTGCCTTTCTCTAGTGCTGATAAATACCTACGTTGTTAAAGGCCTATTTTGTAGTAGTGTGAGGATTTATGCTAGAGAGGTGTCTCTAGTATTGGGATGAGCCTTGATTGTTTTGAGTACTATTTTGGGAGTTTTGGAGTTTTCTCAAAAGGGTGCACAATTTGGTGTGTATGGGTTAGAAGAAATTGTTTGAAACCTCAATGATCAGGACGTTTTTAGTTCATTTTTAACTATTCATGGTTGACATGTACAGTTAGATCATGGTTTGGGGTAAACCGTACAAGGAAAGAGGAGAAACCATGCGAGGTTGGGGAGGTTCTTAACCATGGAGCACAGGCTACGCATGATTTCAAACAAATCATGTGTCTTGATACAACTGGGAGGTAGTGTGGATAGCATGGTCGGCATATGGTTTATCAAACCATGTGTCCAAACTATGTGATTCTAGGGTGTTGGATGATAAGGCTTCACATGGTTAGTGCACAGTTTGGAAAACTATGTGTCCAAACAATTCAGCTATCCAAAATCTCATTAAAATGGTATTTCTACCCATTTTCCCCTTTAGGATTTTAACATACCCCTCCTTTTTATATCCCCCTTGCACACACAAACCATAGAAGGGTTCTCCTCCCTTCCTCTCTTCATCAAGCCTCACCATATAGGTGTATTGGTGGAGATTCTTCTGCATTGTGAGGTAAGATTTATCCTCTAGTGGATTATTTTCACTTCTATATTCTTCCTCTATAATTTTGGAGATCTTTGTTTTAGGTTTTGTTGAATATTCTATCTAATCATGGTAGAGTCATCCATTTTAATGGGTATTTTGTTCAGATTTCATACAATATATCCTGAGATGGATTATGCACATTGTTGTGTGCCGTTTTATGAAGGTATGTGATCACCGTAAATTTTATTAGGTTTCTTTCAATTATTTAATTTAATTAGTTGATTAATTGGTGTAACCTCATAGGAATTCATCCTAGAATGTGGCTGGGGTTGTTCTATGGGTCTTCGATGAGTGGTTGGATTATGTTTCTCTACGGTATGGTGACTCAATGTTTTTTTTCTAGAACTATTCCATGTTGGGTTTTGGTTAATTAATTAATTATAAATGATATAAAAAATTAATTATTGTTTTTTAGTGTTAATTTAAGGCTTGGGTGATCAATATGATCTTTTTTGGGTGATTATAAGTTGGGAAGAGACTTGGATGCACCTGGGAAAGGTCACCAGGCTTGGGAAATGTTTTAGAAGGCTTAAATGATGAGGTTGGTGGTCTAAGAGAATTACCTATAGTCTTGTTGATTTATTTTCATTTGTATGTGGCGTGTGCCTTATAGCCAATGAATGTCATGTTTTTTTTACAAGGTGTAAGTAAAGTATATGGATTATGATCTTATCTTAATTAATTTGTTTGGATGATTTGGATTAATAGAAAAAGGGTATAATGGGTAGAACATAGAAATTAATGGCTGTGACTCACAAGAAAAAAATGTGGTGAGTTATGTCTGGAGTTATTTGGAATGCCTATGAAATGATTCTAAATATGTGTATTGATCTTTGACCCAGTTTTGGGTGTCAATGGGAGAATGATAAGTTTTGAAATTATATTTTTTTGAAGTGAGGTTTTGACCTACAAGTAGTTTATAAATAGGGGTTTTAAATGGATTTCAAATTTCAATTTGAACTAAGAGCATGGATACATCCTTGGTTAAAATTATTTGATGGTTCTTGGGTTGGTTCTAATGGAAATTTTGGCCTTTGTAATTTTTTTATTTTCAAAGGGTCAATCCCATGTTTTAAAAGGGTGTTTTTAAATTTTTACCAATGGTGTTTGGTTTAGTTTAGTTTTTCAAGTGAAAAATGGTTGGGCTTTATTGAGGCATGTTTTGGTTTTGAAGGCCTATTGTGACCTTAGTAAGTGTGATGGTTTAAAAAAAGTTTGTTGCATTTTTATTGAATATTTGGTATAATCTTGATGTTTAAGATTAGTATTTAAGAAATTATGAAATGGATTAGGTGATTGACTGATTCTCCAGGCATGATTAGTATACTATGTATACAGTGTTAGACTAAGGCTCTAGACACTTATATTATAATTCATGGTTAAAGGGACAGAATAAGGCTCGGGGTGATGATGGTATACAATGTGGAATAGGATGTTAGACTAATGTTATTACTCCTTGGTTTGGGCCGGACTAATTCTCTAGGAAACACCGGTGTTATGTATAAATGGATACCAGACTGATGTTTCAAGAACTGCTGTTATGTTTTGCGATGGGTTTGATAGAACTGATGTTCATTATCGATACCAATGGGTTGGTATATGGTTAGGTTCTGGATGAAGGTTCCATCCATGTTTGACATTAATGTTGATATTTAATTTATATTACATACCAATTTTTTGGTCACTAATGGCATGATTACATGGGCCAGGTACTATGGTTGTATGTTTTATTCCTCCCTAAGTTGAATAAATAAGAAAATAAAACTTTTTGGTTTGGATATGATGTACCCCAATATTACACTTTAAAGGACCTTTTTAGTCATTACATGTTTTGTTGGTGTGGGTGTCACCTTAGGACCCTTGGGCCAGTGTGTATATAATGATATTCCATTTTACTTGACCTGTATCTCTTTTTTTACTATTTATTTATTCCACTATTTATCTTCATTCACTATTTATCTCATTGGTATTTTCTTTATATACCATTGGTGGTAGCCTAATGAGTTTTACTCACACCATGCTTGAGTCCTTATTTCACTTGGGTACTTGAGAATCTATTATATGTTTATTGTTGGCACAGGTTCAGGATAAGGCTCGTGTTGAGTATTTTTTGGTCGAGTGGGATTTTTTACATGGTATCATATAACTAGATGGGTTTTTCCCAGTGATGCTATGGATCCCTTTTGTAGTTATTTTATTTTGGTATGGCATGTAACTGGACTAGTGGGTGATTAGTTGTATGTATGACATGGTCATTTGAAACTTTATTGCATTTAAATTTATTATGGAATGTTTCAATTTATTTATTCATTACTCTTACTATGATTTGTATGATATTGGGTTATTTACTTCTGTTTGTGTACTCTAATATTGGGGTATAGTCTCCTCACTGTTCCACTTTTGACCCCACTGCTCGTCGGAAGCCTCTAGCGTATGAGGAGGTGCTCTTATGATCATGTAGAGAACTGGATTGGAGAACCAATTTAGTGCCTTCTAGTTTGGTATGTAACATTATATCCATCATCATTCACAACCATAAAAGGTGGTTATGAAAACACGATCAAAATCAGTTCGCGAGGCGATAATCAGCCGTACACGTGAATGTTTATTTAATAACCAATTTGATTGAAGTGGAGATGGGTGTGGGTCATTCCATTATTATAAAAAATCATAGTATATGTAATATAATGAGGTTTTTATATGATAATTGTTTAATATTAATTCAAGGAGTTGGAGAAAGAAATAAAATAAAAATGTTCGTTGAAGAACATTACCTCTTCTTCTGGTGTCCTCCATTAGATTCCACCAAATTCCTTCCTATGTTGAATTTATACCAAAAATAATGATTCAATGGTGAGGGGAGGTAAGTTTTGAAGTCATTTTTATAGGTATTGGCTGAACCTAATTGGTTTTAACATGTGAATAAGGGAGTATAGGGGGTGTCCTTTTATATGCGGGTTGAGTGGAACACTTGTTAGTTTTTTCATAGAGTGAATTCCACCCATGTTTTTTCATGTCACAAAGCCCAAATAATGGCCACTTATATAATATATAATATATAAGGTCTAAATATGGCCATAAAATGGGATTTTAAAAAGTTTATAGGTCATTTTACCCCTTTTGTTTAAATTTTAATTCCTCAGTAAACTCATTTTTATCTTAATCCCTTTGGTTAATTTTAATTATTTTCACTAATATTTATGGTAAAAAATTATGTTGAACTATTTATAAATTATAAATTATGTTTATTAAAAATATGGAATCCATTTTTACCAATTTAATTCAAAAATTGGAAAATTTTATATTCATATTAATCCCTCTACACGACGAGAAAAGTGGGGTCTTTTAAGAAGAGTATTTTTGGAGAAAAGATGATTCTTTATTAACTATATGACTAATAATAATAATTGTATGAAAATAAATTAATAATTAATGATATATAATCTATATATTTCATTTAATACTTACCCATTAGATATTATTTTAATTAATTAAAATAGAGAAACATTATTCATTTTAAAATAGTTTTTAGAAAAAACCATTTTTAATCCCAAGAAAAAACTTATACTAAAAAACAATATAAAATTGATTAAAAAAGTATTTAATTGGATTAAATATAAATAAAATAATACTTATGTTACTTTAAAACATAATGGGGTATTTTTATTAATTAATTTATTGAAAAGAAATTATAGTTTTACAAAAATTAGTATTTTTCAGTATTCATTGAAAAATAATTATTTTCCAAAAAATCCAAAAATTTTTATCCAAGATAAATATTGATATTAAGTTACCAAAAATTAAGTTCATTTTATAAAATAATTTTATAAAACTTCAAAAAATTTATTATAATATATTTTTTGATGAAAAATCAATAAAAATCATTTTTGAAGAAAACATATTTCTGAAGTATAAAATCACTTTAAAAAATTGATTGATTATTTACTAAACATTTAAAAAATATATATTTTGTAGGATATATATATATATTCATACATTTAATAAGTTACTTATCACTATTCATACCTTCTAATTTAACAACTAGGTTATAATGATTATATATATCATGGGTCATTTAAGCTTGGTGTTGCGTATTAAATATTCTGTTGAGAATAAAAATAATGGGGGTGCATTCACCACATGAAATTTAAGAGTTTAAATTTATTTTAAAATAATTATATCGTAATGTCTCATGGAGTTACATTCGTATCTATGTTCAGTGTTTCCTATTATTTGTGTTGTCAAAAATAATTTTATTATTTTAAAAACTCGGGGTGTTATAAAAACATACCTTAATGGGGAATAATTTAAATATAATTTATAGATCATATATCAATATATATTAATTCATATTAATACAATAATTTTTATTGGTCATAATTTTAATATAAAATCAACTTTTCCTTGAAAAATACTCTTCTTCAAAACCTGCTTTTTCATCGCATCCGTGGGTTTAATTTTAAAATTAATTTTTGAAACTTATATGAATTGAATATGGTAAAATGGATTCCATATTTTTAATCATCATAATTTATTATATATAATAAGTTAAACTTAATTTTTTTTACCATAATCAATTATGAAAAAAGATAAAATAAGTTACTACGGTGAGGGAGAAACATGTTTATCAGGGGTTAAAATAAAAAAGATAAGAGTAAAAATGACATTAAAAAACATTCCTAAAAACTAATGGATAACTATATTTATACCTTATCATATATAAGTATCAAGAATACTCCATTTTTTATCCTTTTCTCATGTGAACAAAATGGGTGCACCTTTTAAGTTTCAAAAATTATGAGTGTAACACTCACCTCACATATAAAAGGCCACACATATCCTACCTTATACACACCTTCAATCACTTTTAGTTTCAAAAATACCTACCAAAATCACTTTTCAAATTCCATAACCTCATCCTAGAATCCTTGGTTTGGTTAGAAATAAAATATCAGAATACTTTACATATAATCCTAAAGAGGTGGTCCAAAAAGAGGTTAAGAACTAGTATCCCCTTCCACATATTGATGATCTATTTGACCATTTGAGAGATAATAAGATATTATCCAAGATCGACTTGAGATATGGATACCATTAGTTGAGGGTGAGACTATAGGATAAATCTATGACTTCTTTTAGGAGTAGGTATGGATTTTATGAGTTTGTAGTGATGCCATTTAGTTTGACTAATGCACCAGTGGTATTCATAGTCTTGATGAATAGGATCTTTCATCCTTTTTTAGACCAGTTTGTGGTGGTATTCTTCAATGAAATCTTAGTGTACTTCTATTAAATATAAGATCATGAAAAAAATCTTGACATCATCCAAATTACATTGAGAGTGCATTAGATTTATGCAAAGCTAACCAAATTTAGTTTATGGATTGATAAATTTCACTTCTTGGGCCATGTCATATCAGAGGAAGGAGTGTTAGTGGACCCATAAAAAGTTTTAGCTATGGTATATTTTGATAAGACCAAAAATGTCTTTGGGATTGATAGCTTCCATGGTTTAGAAAGTTATTAATAGCTATCAATGAATACTCCCTTTTGGCATCACCAATTTTAGGACTTACCAATAAAGGGGTGAAGTTTGTTTGCTCATATGCTAGTGAGATAGATTTTCAAGAGATAAAAGTTAGGCTAAACATAGAACATATCATCACATTACCTGTGATTGGAAAATCTTATACCATGTACCATGACCCATCCAAAGTTGGACTCAGAGAAATTCTAATATATGAGGATCGAGTGGTTTCTTATGTCTCCAAGTAGATGAGACTGCATGAGTGGAATCACACAACTTCACCCCTTTATCAATAGTGGTACATGACCTGATATGATGGAAGAATTATATCATGGGTAAGAGGATTTTGGTGTACACAGACCATAAGAGTCTCAAGTACATATTTTCTCAGTGGGACTTGAACCTTCGGCAGAGGAGGTGGGTCGAGTATCTATAGTCTTTTGAAATTGATTTGACTTATATAGCAGGAAATGGAAATTTTATTTCCAATGAATTGATCCAAAAGATGCAGAAAAAAGTGGTATTAGAGTCTTGCAATGAGTGGCGGGTAATGACCCTCTTTACTAACATGAATCTAGATGGTTAGGAGTCTTAGGGTTTAGTAGCTTTGAATTTGACATATGTTATACCCATGATCTTGGACTAGATCAAGATTGAGTGGTTATATGATTTGTAGGGATTTTTTTATACGGATTATATGGTTGGGAGACACCATTGGGACAATCTCTTGGTAGTGAAAATTATCTTCTTTTCTGTGGTCAAGTTTGGATTTCTACAGGTTTTTATGAGGATATAATGAAATAGTTCCATTCTTCTATATGGTAGGTACATCCTAGTTTTATAAATATGTATCATGATCATTGTAGAAAACACTAGTGGACAGGATTGAAGAAGGAGGTTACAATATTTGTGGTAATATGTTTTACTTTTCAGTAAGTGAAAGCTTATCATTAGAGTCCAGTAGGGATTTTACATATTTTCCCATTCTTGAGTGGAAATGGGATGATGTCACAATGGATTTTGTGATAGTATTACCAAGTAAAACATTTAAGAATGATTCTATATGGGTTATTTTGGATCAACTGATGAAGGTATCCCACTTCTTTCCCATCAGAGAGACTTTCACAGTTGATGGTCTGGGTAGTATTTATGTGAGAAAATTTTTCTGGTGACATGATGTTACAAGGAGTATCATTATAGAAAGAGATAATTGTTTCAAATATTTGTTTTGGAAGGGTATTAATAAGGATTTGGGATAATAGGTTTTTCTGAGTACGTCTTGTCTGTTGTACCTCTCGTTCCCCTCGTTGTTTTATTTTCATGATCACAATCACCTTATTATTTATCTAACATTGTTTTAAGTGTTTTTGTTTTATAGGCAAAAGATTGCCAAGGAAATGGGCCATGAAGCACATCACGTGGACTGAAATTCAGTCCACCGGCCAACCGGTGTGATAGCACCGGCCAGCCGGTGGACCTGGCAAAGGCATTGCCCACTGCCAGGCTCCACCGGTCAGCCGGTGGCTTGACCACCGGCCAGCCGGTGGCATCCAGTCAAACAGTGGCAGCTACTGTCTCCCCACCGGCCAGCCGGTGGCTCCTCCACCGGTCAGCCGGTGGAGCCTGGACCAAATTTCTTCTCCTCTGCCAAGGCACCGGCCAGCCGGTGGAGCTGTACCGGCCAGCCGGTAGCCCAGTCAAACTAGCCGTTGGATTTGACCAGTCAACCCTCTTTTGGCCTCCAACGGCTCCGAAGACTTCTCCAACGGCTCCGAAGACTCCCCAAGGGTTCCATGCCTATAAATAAAGGCCAAGGAATCCCCAGACACCTACCAGATCATATACCAAGCGCTCGGACATATTGTTGAACATTTGGAGAACCTCCGGCGCTCCACCTTCAAGGATCCTCAAGTGCTCCAACCAATTTCCAATCCAAGGAGCACCTCAAGAAGCTTGGGAGAGCACGCTACATCAACTCCATCATACTTTGGCGCCCAAGTCTTCCTCAAATTACGGTTTTTATTGTATATTTCTTTTTGAGCTTTCAAATTGGGTTTGTGCCTACAAACCCCAACTCCTTTTCTATTCCTCTCTCTTTTGGGTTTCACACCACCTCTAAGGTGTGAAGAGGTTGTCATGCTTTCCTTTAAATATCTTGAGACATAGGTGAGCTATCCTTCACCTGTTAGAAGGATAGTGGGTTCTTGCTAAACCATTAAAAGCAAGTGGGTTCTTGCTTAACCACCAAAAGCAAGCTGTAATAGGTCCTAGTGCTACCTCAAAGCCTAGTGGGTTTCTTGCTAAAACCATTGAAAAGCAAGCGGTAGGAATCTCTCAACGGTTGAGTTGGGAGCGGAGACGTAGGCCGGGTTTTTGGTCGAACTCCGTTAACAATTTCTTGTGTGATTGCCTCTTTTATTTCCGCTGCATTTCAACTTTGATTTTAATTTGTTAATCTTTTTTTTTTAAAAGGCAATTCACCCCCCTCTTGCCATCACTTCCCGTTTTTCTCCGCCCATCAATTGGTATCAGAGGGTGGTTGGTCTCGGGACCGGTGTGGGCTTGGGGGGGGGATGTTGTGTCCTGGGCCCAGGATTGTTGGGCCCCCGCCAGGATTGTTGGCGCCTGTGCCCCGGTAACCAATCCCACATCGGTTGTGGAGGGAGATTGGTGGGTGCTTGAAATTCCCGTGCCTACCTTCCCCTCAGCAACGCGTTTTAAAGCTGTGAGGCCTGGGATAGCAACTGGGCCAGAGCGGACAATATTGCTGGGCCGAGGGATCCGATCCATCATTGTCATCATTAGACTGATGGTCGATCTTAGAGAACTACTCAGGTACTAGAGAATATGTTACAGTCTTTTTTTTTGGATTTTAGTGGTTCATGGGAGTATCACATGACACTCATAGAGTTTTTAATATAATAATATCTTCTAGGAATCTATCCATATAGAACCTTTCTCATCCTTGTATTGATGTTTAATCGTTCTCCTCTTTGTTGGTTGGAGATTGGTGAGTCAACACTTATTGGGTCTAGTCTCATGTAGGTGATGTCTAAGCATGTTTATTTGATCAGACAATGATTGGTGACCATAAAGAGTAGGTGGAAATCATTTGCAGATCATTAGAGATGACCTCTGTAGTTTGAGGTTGATTATAGTGTTTTCCTTTGCGTGTCTCCTAGGTTGAGGCAACGCCATATCAAGAAACAGGGGAAGATAGAACCTAGGTTTGTTAGGATGTTTGAGATAGTGGATAGGGTTGGTCTAGTGGAATTCCATTTATCCCTTCCACATTGCTACAGTTCCATGCATGATGTGTTTCATGTGTAGTAGCTTTGGATATATTATATAGACCCTTCTCATGTGATAGATATAGTAGGTACC
This sequence comes from Viscum album, assembly GCA_963277665.1. NCBI lineage: Eukaryota > Viridiplantae > Streptophyta > Magnoliopsida > Santalales > Viscaceae > Viscum > Viscum album. The sequence continues at coordinate 1,433,972,191 of OY728132.1, read as the reverse complement.
AGACTTAGTGTTGATGCGTCCTTTAAGGAGCATCCGATACGGATTGTGTATCATAGTGAGAAGTATATTTGGGGTAGGGATATTCCTTTGGTTTGAGTGTTGAGGAATAATGGGAAATTTTAGGATGAGACCTGGGAGAGAGAGTCTGATATGCAAGCACAATTTCCATAATTGTTCTTTGAGACCCTATAGTGATGCTTGGAGCATCTCAGGGATGGTTTATTATATGGTGGGGAAGTTGTAGTATCCCATATTTTCCCAAGTACATCTATCTCTGAGTTTTTCATTAAACTTATTTCATTTTATCTTTTCCTCATCTTTAAATTTTAGTGGATTTTTTTTCATCCTGGATGTCTATTTTTTTGAATAAACAATCACTAATGTTTCGAGGAAACTTTAGAATACCAGAGAGGTTCCACTAGGGGAATGATTCAGGGTTTCTATTTGTGTTAATGGAGTTCGTGTATAAATGTGTTAAATGGGTTTACATGGTTTTTCCAGGCTTGGAAGGTTTTGGAGATGTTCAGATCCTTATGCAGGGAAAAGGGGGTTAAAAGTTGTCTACAGAAGAATTACACACTGTTTAAAGGTATTTCACGCCATGTAAAATCTTGTAGACACATGTCATGAAAAAAATATAGGGATTAGACTGGTTACAAATCACGTAATCAATACACATCATTTAATGTTTGGGATAATTAAATAATAAGCCAAGGCGACAGTTGTTTTGGCATATCCCTATAGAAATAAATACACGGCATGTAACTGTATTACATGTCATGTAATTTCCCTAGATGGGTTTTTAAAACAATACCATGTAGTTGATTTTATTTCTAAAACTTATGTATCTTCCTACTTTTGACCTAGGGTTAACTTTCAGGTGATTTTTGAGTGCCTTTCTTGATTATGGATGTCATGTTTTCACAAACAATCCCTGGAATATTGTTTTTCTTTGGTTCCCTTTTCTCTTCCACCATTCTTCGATCACTATGGTGTAGTCTCTTAACCATGTGCATTGTGGGTTTTTATCTTGATCTGTTTTTATCTATGATCATTCTTATGATCATTCACACCTTCTTCCTCATGGGTGTTTTCCATTGGAATCATTGTTTGATCGTCAGTTAAAGGTAGGTGTCTACACCTTAACCGTACGGTTTAATAATTTTCAAGTATGTAAAATATTGAAATTTCACCAACATATAGTGTTATAAATAAATAAATTGATGAATTGGATTATTTCTTAGAGTCCCTTTGGATCCAATTTGATTTTGATCTATCTTAGGGATACCGTTCATGTGAGAGAACCCTTTATTATAATTGAATTGATTAATGGATTAAAGTGTTTTTATCACGGCATAGATTTTGGGTTATTGCTTGATATAGATTCACCTTGGATTAGATTGTTTATTGAGATAAATGTCATGTTATTAGTTATGATCATCTTATATATGAAATGTGTAATTGAATGAAAAATCATAATTTTCATAATTAACCATTGAGCCTTATGATGTGATATTGTGAAATCCTTGTTAGTATAACATGTGTTGTGATTTATATGTGGTAATGCTTATATATTGGGATTGTCCCTAACACATGCTATAATTCTCATATATCGGGCTCGACTCTAATTGTATGATTAAATTATTACATACCGAACTTGGCCCTGATTGGATGATGAAATGATGTTATACCTGGCTTGACCATGATTGATTTTTGAAAAGATTATATTGCATTTCTTAACTTAGATGTGTGTAATTTATATAACCTGGTTTCAAGGTTATGGATGTAATAGTCATAATACATACTCAAAGGCATTCTAGCATGGTGTTGAGTTAGGTTATGATAGCCCATGGTTATATAGTTGTGGTTGGAATGGTTTTAGGACATGATCAAAGACATTCCAACATGACACCGAAGTAGATTGATGTGGTATTAATTTAATTATTTATTTAATTAATAATTTTATTTATTTATTTATTTAATACACTTAATATCATGCTAGTTATGTTTACACAAGGTGGTGCTGACCTACCAAGTTATACTCATGCTCTATTTGGGCCAATACTTGGTACCCAGGATGATTATATGGATGCAGGTTTGGACAAGGGAAAAAGACCTTGATATTGATTTTTTTTACTGAATGGGATGGAGTTTTGAGATGGGACTGACATGGGGTTTGAGACCGGGGACTCTTTAGTTTTTATTTGAGTCATCCAATAATTTATTTTTAATACTTATAGCATGAAATCTAGTTACATTCCAACATGTCATTTCATAATTCCATTATTATTTATTGGAATATTTAATTGAATTTATTATTATTTTTCCTCTATATCATATCATTTACATTATTTACACAATCTAATATTTATTCATTTATTTATATTTCTTATTTCCACTATGTTGTAACTCTGTATCCAGGGGGTGTAGTCTCCCCACTATACTTATCACACCCCCACTTCTAGTCAGTAGCCTCTAGCATATAGAGAGGTGTATTTGAGGTCTCATAACCAACCTATTTTATCCACATGAGAGAGTTCCAGATCAGGGGATATCACAAAGTGGTATCAGAGCATGCATGTTTATTTTCCATTTATTTACTATTTTGGAAAGGTATAAAGGAGACTAGGATGTGTCAAGATTTGGTAATGATCTTGTGTATGGGAGTGATGTATGAGTGAAAATATGATTTCCTAGGGTTGGATTTCTGTTTATGTTATTATCTTGTTAAAGTTGGAATTATTTCACCTTGGGCGATTCACATGTTGTGTGATATTGTCATGTTATGATATTATTTATTTTTTATATTTATACTTGTGTCCAGGTAAGGTGCACGAAAAGTATTCATCCATCATAATCAACACATTGAGATATATATTGACATGAATTATATATAACAGGGACTCATATATTATATATGATATATATTTTCCCATTGAAATATGATATTAGATACATGTTATATCTAAGAAATGAAATAAATAAACTTATATTTCATTCTAAAAAACTTGTAAGCCATGTTTAGAGAGACCAGAAGTAGTGGTTATCTATTATATTCACCTATTAAGGTTGATTTTTTATAGCTAGTGTTTAAATTAGTGTGTTTTTCTTGTAGAGAAAATTCCACTGCGTCATATTTGAGTTAACCATCACAAGAGTGGAAATCAACAATTTTCTAACATAGATTACCATTGTTTCCTATAGTTCCTGAGGATCATATAGATGTTCAGATTCATGAAATCTTCCTGAGGGTCATCTGATCCATGGAAAGAGAGATTGTTCACACCATGATTTCAATGTCTCTGTTGTCTAGATGGTTTCAACTACAACATCTTCCTACATTCACTAAAGAGGGAGGAACCTAGGAAGTCGAGTTCTGAATTGATTCAGTCCATACAATATTAAATCATCTCGAGACACCTATAAATAGAAGGGTGAATCTCACTACATATATGCTTCATGGACCATCCAAGTGCTGGTAGGATGTTCTAGAGTAGGCATGAAAGCAGGAAGAGTTATCTTGGAAGGACTTTGAGATGAAGTTCCTGAGACACTTATACCCTGAGATGTTGAGGGATGAGAATGATCATGAGTTCATGTAACTGAAACAAGTGGGCATGTCAGTGATGGACTATGCTAATATTTTCATTGACTTACAGTGCTTTGTTCCATCTTTGGATGATGTTGATATCTATAGGGTGATATGTTTTCAAGATGGAATTTTCTATGAGATAAGGTTGTAGGTTAACATGTTCCATTTGAGAAGTTTTGAAGATGTGATCAATTAAGAACTTATCATGGAAGGGAATATGAGAGAGGCCTATAGAAGTGGACAGGTTGTTTCAGTAGGGAAAACTATGAAATCTTCTTCCAATGTAAAGAAGCATCATTAGAATGTTTTTTCCAAGGTAGTAGTGGGAAAAGTTTTAGGGCAGTGGTTAGTCATATTAGGATCATGTTTTATTATAGTGAAATCCATGTGGAAAGATGGGCCACAATAGCCTCAGTGTCCATACCCTACATTGGAGTGTTGCTCTCATGGTATGTTGGGCCATCTATAGAGGTTTTGTAGGGGAATGTAGTAGAATGGTAGTGGAAAGGGATCAATACAAGTATCAGAGTCTTGGAAGGACTCTTCTACTCCTCAGCAGATAGGTTTCTAGAGTTCCACATGACACTTTTTTTGAGGAAGGGGACGTGGTACCCCCATGTAGGAATGGAAAAACTATAAATAGGGTGTAGCTCAGGGGAGTTAGGTTGGAGCCTAGGTAAAAGGGGCTGGTCAGTTGAACATTATGTAGACTGCTCTGATTATTATGGTTAAATTAATGTCTACTACCAGAGGTATGATTCTTGTATCATAAACCATTTCTATTTTAATCTTCACTTTTTGTAAATGGTTTGGTCATGTATGTGGAAATCATGGATGGTTTTTTTACCATTGACACACCATTCGGAGTGCAGTAAGATAATATCAAATGTTTTAAGGCATGTTATCTAGATATTGGTGGATATCATCTCTTTTGGGAAATGTTCATATGGAAAATTTCAGGCTTTGATTTGATTATTGGTGTGGGTAGTTCTATACCAATCTCATATCGACTATTACCAAAGGAGTTTTACCTTTTTATCTCCATAAGAAGGCATCTATTCTCACTAGTTTGAGTGGGATATTTAGACTGGTCTTGCAGGATCAATTCAATGCATATTGGAATGTATCACAGATCAGCTATCCTGCATTGCTCTAGATGATGGTGTAATGAAACCTGATTATTTTCTTCTAGTGGTTGACATTTTTAGGATGATTTCCCCAAATATCTATGCAGCTTATCGATCAAGTGAGAGATTGAGTTTATGATTGATTTGGTGCCGAGAATAGATGCAATTTCTTTTCCTTCTTATAGAATAGCACCATAAGAGCTTAGGGAGTTTAAATTTAAGTTGGAAGATATGTAATATTAAGGTTTTATATAGACAAGTACATATCCTTGGGGTTCTCCAGTTCTCTTCTCCAAGAAGGATAATGGGAGTCTACTCTTGTGTGTGGATTATCGGAGATTGAACTGGATGATGGTCAAGAATCAGCATCTCCATTCACACATTGAAAATCTATTTGATCATCTGATAGGTGATAAGTTCTTCTCTAAGATAGAAATGATATCTAGACACAATCACTTGAGGTAGATACCATTGAACATACCTTAGACTACTTTTAAGAGCAGGTATGGCTTGTACGAGTTCATAGTGATGCCGTTTGGTTTGACTAATTCACTGACAGTATTCACAACCTTAATGAATAGGATATTTAATCCTTTTTTGGGATAGTTTGTTTTGGTATTTATCAATGTCATCTTAGTGTATTCCCAGTCATTATATTATCATGACAAACATCTTGAAATTATTATGAGTGCATTAAGAGAGCATCAAATTCATGCTAAGATAACCAAAAGTAGTTTTTGGATTGATAAAGTGAACTTATTGGGATATGTCGTATTAGAGGAAGGAGTATCAGTCAACCAAAATAAATTTTAATCCTTGGTGTCTTGGGATTATCATAATAACATCTTCATGATTCAGAGATTTTTGGGTTTAATAGGTTATTATTGACGCTTTACCCAGGACTTCTGCCTTTTGAAAGCACCAATGTCAGGACTAAACAAGAAAGTGGTGAAGTTTTCTTGGTCATATACTTGTGAGAGATATTTTCAGGAGATTAAATTCAGGATGAACTCATCACCTATCCTCACTTTACATGTTCTATGAAAATATTATACTGTGTACTGTGATGCATCCTGAGTTGGACTTGGAGTAGCTCTGATGCACAATGATCGAGTGGTTTCTTATGGATCCAAACAGCTGATACTGCATGAGAGGAATTACCCTACCCAGGTACATCTTTTCTCAGTGGGACTGGAACCTTCAGTAGAGAAGGTGGGTCAAGTATATCCAGTATTTTAATTGTAATTTAGATTATACATCAGGAAAGGAAATGTTGTTTCTGATTAATTGAGATTGAGTACATATAAGGAGTCATTATGAGAGTCTTGCGATGAGTGGGGGGTAATGGACCTCTTTACAAACATGAATCTATATGTTCATGAGTATCAGGTTCGATTAGCTCTAAATTTGACCTATGATATACCTATGCTATTGGAATAGATAAATACTAAGTAGTTACCTAATCTAGAGGGATTATTTCTGAGAGATATCTTATATTTTGGAGAGACACCATCAAGATGGTCTCTTAATAGTGACAATTCCATTATTTTTTGTGGTTGATTATGGGTTTTATGGGTTTGGATGAGGATCTAATGAAAGAGTTTGATGATTATAGATGGGTGGAACATCCTAGTTTTTTTAATAATATGTATCATGATATCTATAGAAAATTATGGTGTCAGAAATTAATAATGAGGTTGAAAGATTAGTTGAAAGATGTTTCACTTGTTAGCAGGTGAAAGATGAACATCAGAGGCCGTCTGGGATTTTACAGTCTTTTCACATTCCAAGGTGCAAATGGATTATGTCACAATGGTTTTTTTGATAGGATTATCCTATACAACCTATAAGAATGATTATTTATGGGTGATTGTGAAACTACTGATGAATGTATCCAACTTCTTGCCTATCAGGGAGACCTTCACAATTGATGATCTAAGTAGTATTTATATGTACAAGGTAGTTTGGTTGCATGGTGTCCAGAAGAGAATTTTTTTATACAGAGATCCATGTTACACATTATGGTTCTGGAAGGTTATTTAGTAGGCTCTTGGTTCACAAGTTATTTTCTGTATGAACTATCATCCTCATACTGACAATCAATATAAATAGACTATTTAGGTTCTAGAGGATATGTTACAAGCCTGTGATCTGGATTTTAGTGTTTCATGGGTGTATTATATTGAACTCATAGAGTTTTCATATAATAATAGAATACATGAATCTATACAGATGGAAAATTCATAGGCATTGAATGGAAGGACATGTCGTTCTCCTATTTGTTGGTTTGAGGAAGGTGAGTCAGTGCTTGTTAGGTCTAGTCTTGTACTGGAGATGTGTGAGTAGGTTCAGTTGATCAGAACGTGCTTGGTGACCATGTAGAGCTAGAAGAAAGTGTATGATGGAAATCAGGGATAACCTATGGATATGAATGTTAGTTATTGTGTTTTCCTTTAGGTGTAACCTAGATTGGAGGAACACCATATTAGGAAATATGGGAATCTAGCACCCAGGTTTGTTGGGCCATTTGAGATAGTGGATAAGGCCAGTTTAATGGCATACTATTTATCCCTTTAATAACACTATAGTTCCATGAACAATGTGTTTTACATGTCGTAGCTTCAGAGATATTATTCTGAACCTTTTCATGTAATTGATGTATTAGATGTCACACTTAGTGTGGATGTGTCCTTTGAGGAGCATATGATACCGATTGTGGACCATCGTGAGAAGTATCTCCAAGGTAGGGAGATTCCTTTGGTTTGAGTGTAGTAGAATCATAGGAGCTTTCAGGAGGATACATGGGAGAGTGATTATGATATGTGAGCACAGTGGCTCGACTTGTTCATTAAGAACCCACAATGATTCTTAGAGAAGCTCGAGGAAGAGCTGTTATATGGTGGGGAGGTTGTAGAATCCAATATTTTCTAGGTAAATATCTCTCAATTATTTTTGTTAAACTTATTTCAGTTTAGTTTTTCTGCATCTTCAATCCTTAATGGTTGTGTTTTAATCATGGATGTATATTTTTTTGAATAAATAAAGACTTGGGTTGTGAGGAAACATGAGAAAATTGTTGAGGATCCATGCAGAGATTGGTTCAGGGCTTTTATTTGAGTTAATAAAGTTTGGGTATAAATTTTATAAATGAGATAATGAGGGTTTTATAGGTTTGGATGGATTTGGAGGTGTTTGGATCCTTATGTAGGTAAAAGGGGGATAAAAGTTGTCTATAGTATAATTACACGTTATGTAAAGGTATTACACGTTGTGTAAACTCTTTTAGACACATTTCATAAAAAGAATATAGGGTGTGAAATGGTTACATTTCATGTAATCAATACACATCATTTAATTTTTGGGATAATTAAATAATAAGACAAGGTGATGGGTATTTGGATGAATCCATCTAAAAATTAATACATTATGTGTATCTAAATTAAAAATTGTGTAATTTATTGAGATAGTTTTTTAAAAAATGTCATGTGGTTGATTTTATTTCTCACCCACCTATAGCTTTCTCCTCTCAACCTAGGGTGAACTTCCAATTTTTTTGAGAACCTCCCTTGATTCCAGACGTCCTGTTTGCATGATCAATCCACAAAATGTTGTTTTTATTTGGTCCCCTTTTCTCTTCTTCCATTATCCGATCATTACAGTGTAATCTATTGACCAAGATTGTTGTGGATTTTTATCTGAATCAGTTTTGATATAGGATCCTTCTTATAATCATCCACACCTTCTTTTTCATGGGAGTTTGCTGTTGGACGCGTTGTTTGATCGTAAGTTAAAGGTAGGGGGTCTAAAAGTTAACACTATGGTTTGATAATTGTAAAGTATGTACAATATTGAAATTGTTCCAAAATATAATGTGCTAAATAAATTAATTAATGAATTGGATTATTCCTTGGAGTCCCTTTGGATCCAATTGGATTTTGACCTAGCTTTTGACAATAGTTCAGGCGAGTGAACCCTAAATTATAAATGAATTGACTAATTCCTTAAAGTGTGTTTTTCATGACATGAATTTTGGGTGATTTCTTGAAATAGATTCACCTTGGATTGGATTGTTTATTTACCTAAATGGACTATTATTAGTTATAAAAAAATGAATGAATTGTGTAATTGAATAATAAATATTAATTTTCATAATTAACCATTGAGCCTTGTTATGTGGTATTATGATATCCTTATTTCTATGAAATGTGTTGTTATTTCTATGTAGTAATGATTATATACCAGGATTAGACCTGAAACATGATGAAATGATGATATAATAGGCATGAACCTAATTGTATTCTGAAATGATGATATACTGGGCTCGACCCTAGTTTGATGTTGAAGTTCTGATATACCAAGCTTGGCCTTGACTGATTGCTAAAATTCTTATATAAAAGGCATTGATCAATATGTGTGTAATTTATATACCTTGATTATAAGGATATGGTTGGAATGGACGTAATACATGATCAAATACATTATGTATTCCACCAAGGTAGGTTATAATTTCCAATGGTTATATGGCTATGGTTGGCATGTCCGTAGGACATGCTCAGAGACATTTCAGCAGACACCAAATTAGGTTGACGTGGTATTAATTTAGCTGTTTAATTAATTAATACACTTATTTATTTCTTTATTTCACACAATTATTATTAATAAAGTTATGTTCAGACATAGTGGTGTATAACTACTCATTTATACTCATACACTATCCGGGGCACCATTTGGTACTCAAGAAGATTATGTGGATGCAGGTTTGGGAAATGGAAAAGGACCTTGTTGTTGATTGTTTTCTTGCTGGATGGGCTGGAGTTTGGAGATGATACTGACATGGGGTTCAGTACCGAGGTTTTATGAGTCTTTATTTGAGTCTTCTATTATTTTATTTGTAATAATTCTATAATTAAATTTAGTTACATTCCAACATGTCATTACATTATTCATTTATTATTTATTTGATTTTTCAGTTTTCTTTATTGTTATTTTTCTACTATATTGTATTGTTTTCATTATTTTAACACTCTAATATTTATTTATCTATTTATATTTCTTATTTTCACTGTGTTGTAACTATGTAACCATGGGTATAGTCTCCCCACTATACTTTTCACACCCCCACTACTAGTCAAAAGCCTCTGGCATATGGGGAGGCACACTTGAGGTCTCGTAACCAATTCATTTTGACCAAGTGATAGATTTACAAATTAAGGAAAGTTATAATAATTATTCTATATATATTGAAATAATTTCCTCTTTTACCATGATCAGAACACTAAATCTATTTTGAAACAATGAACTGAACATCCTCAAAACACATTATGTGGACTTAACTAATTAAATATTTAAATATGTCATTAAAAATAAATAAAATAAATGATTTAAGTATAAGGTATGAACTTGGATAATTTTATTAATAAATAATATAATTTATGTAAGATTTTTATATAGGATTTAGAGGTTATACAAGGAAATTATGGACTCGATGTAAGGGGTTTTCTCATATCACTTTTTATTTTATGATACATATGATATATTCACCACATATTTATATTGTGTGGTTTATATACTATCCCTTTTACATTTAATATCATGAATCCAACAAACATCATGGTATTTTAAGTTTCAGTTTTAATTATTCAATCCAAGTGTATTTGACTTGAAAGTTACCAAATGGTAAAGAATTTCATAACTCAATTTCTTTTCATTGGGTTATATTACTTCTTAATTATATTTTATATTCTATGATTGTGTGTGTAATGAATTTTGATTATCTTATATTTTATTTCCACTTTTTTATGTGGATTTATATTTGATACACACAATTGATTCATTGATTAATTCTAATTTCCAATGGTATGTTTTTTGTAAGGTTTATTCATCTCAAATTCACTTTCTTTATGTCATGTATTTATGATATACACCTATATTCATTTTTCAGGTGTATATACTTCCCATTTACATGTTATATCATGAAATTCATTATTTTCATTATATTTAATATTTCTTTTGATGTTATTTCTTTCTTGAGGATTATGATTAAAGAGTTAACAAAGTGTAAAAATATTTATGTTACTATATCCTTTCTTTTGGTATTTTTTTATCTTAAAGGTTTTTTAAAGTAAATAATGATATATTATTTTATTTAACCACATAAATTTTATTATCATGTGGTTTTGAATTTAAATCACATGTTTAATTTTCTTCTTCTCCCTTATTGATTAAAGAAACATAAATAAATATGTTTATAAGTTATACCAATCATGAATTTTATTTTAGGTCAAGTATTTATCCCATACATATCTATATGTTCTAAAAATAGTTCTAAAATGTTTTCAAAAAATTTCATTTTGAAAAATTAATTATTTCTTAAAGATATTTTACATTATATTTTATCGTCCTTTAAATGGTTTTAAAAGGAAATGTATTAAAATTTTACAAATGAGCTATTTTTGACACCCTTTTTTAAAATGTTTTGAAAATGATATTTATATTTAACATTTAAAATAAGAATGGATTTTCTATCCATCATGATATTTATTTTCATTGAACCATCGTTTATATTTTTTGAAGGTTTTTTAAAAGAAAATTATTTTCAAATTATTTTCTAATTTTTTTATAATTTGATTATCAAAATGAAAAGTTTATTATCCTAAGAAATAATTTCAATGATATTTTAATAGTATTTCCATTCATCAACATTAACAACCCTTATAGTTACTTATGATCCAATAGAGGTATTTTGTAATGATACTGTCCCCATTCTCTCTTTGGATGGATTATTATTGTTTTAAATAGATTTTCAGTGAACCAATTTCTTTTATATGGGTTAATCATGTTTCAAAGATATTGTTACATAACCCATTTATTTTATATGGGTTAATCATGTTTCAAAGATATTATTATGTAACCCAATTCTTTTATATGGGTTAATCATGTTTCAAAGTGATTATTTTATAACCCGTTCTTTCTATAGGTTAATAATATTTCAAATAGATTATTATAGAACCCATTTATTTTTCATGGTTCAATAATGTTATGAAAATAATAATGGTTGTTTTAATAATTTTATGATGAAATTAATTCTCCATGCACTCTATTCATGGTACAGTTCTTGGAATTTTTTTATAAAGACGGTTAGTTCAATTATAAACCAAGGAAAGGTGGTTACATTATTAACTAAGTATGGGTGGTTCCATGATAAAATAAGTATGGGTGGGTCCTTTATATCCCTCTAATGAATTGGGTACTCCGAAGATAGAATTTGACCATATTTTTTATTCTATTTGTAATAATTTATGTGAAGATAATGTTCTAAGATACCAATAAGTTTTATCTATGCTTTGTAACGACCCTAACCCTAGTAGACTGAAGATGGTGCCTTACTTTAATACATTGGAATAGATATTAAGGGTTAAATAACAAATGATTTAATAGTTTATTAGTTTTGGAGAACTATATATATATATATGTGATACTCATTTTATATAGGGATATAAAATACAAATCATAGAAATGGAAAATTCTTAGCATCATTGAACTCATTCCAAGAATTCTTTTTCATATCCTGGGGAAATGAAAAAAATAAAGGCGAGATAAAATTATCTATAAGGGTAAATTACTATAAAAGATATCATGAATAAATAACTATAATCAACATGGTAGGGTAAAAAATTAAACAAAAATTCTATTTAAATAACTGTATAAGACATAATCAATATGAAAAGGTAAATAACTGAAATCACATAACTTTTAATCAATAATAGGAAAATGAAATTAATAAATATATAATATCATTGTGAAAATATCATGGTTAATAATAATAATTTAATTAAAATGAAGGAAATTATTAATTATTTAACACCATGATCTAAGGCATAATTATACCTCTATTGTTAAGACCTTTCATGAGATAGTTTAAACAATACCTAGAAACCTGTTTAATTTGGACAGTTAATTTATCTCATGGGACTTACAGATGCATCGATGAGCTATATAATATAGGTTCCCACCCATAACTTTAGTTCTAAATCATTCCTCATGTATCAAATAATAAATTTAATTCATTACTTGATATTCCTTGTCATCAAATATCTGTATTGAGCAAAGGATACAAATGTGTCAATATTTTCAAGTTAATCAAATAAAATTCAAAGTAAACACCATATGTAAAAATGGTATACATTATAGAAAATAATAATATCCATAATATAATAATATATATATTTAATATCAATTTAATTTAAAATTAAAAATGATCATAATAAAATGATTATTTCAAGAGAAGGTTAACAATCAAATAAGAAAGTGAGATTGTTCAATAAATTTTACCATTTGGTAATTTTCAAGTAAAATACCCTTCTATAGAATAATTTAAATTCAAAAATAAAATAATATGAATTATTAATAAATAATTATTTTACATTCCAAATTTATTATATACACCATATAAAATAAATCAGGTGCATAACATCAAAATATGCCTCAATGAAGGGTAATTGAGACAAATTCTTTTACCTCAAACTTCATTTTGGTTGAATGTGAATTAACTCCATTTATAGTAGATTTAAACTTGTTATTAACATATAAAATAACCATATTAATATTTATAACATCATATATTATCCTTTTATAAAATCTTATTACCCATTCATTGATAATATTTCATTATTTTTAATGATTTTGGTGTTAATTACCTTATTTTATGATGCTTGTTTTTCATGAAAGATATGGTTCTAACACATATTATATAGTTAAATAATCTTCATAATAATAATCATGAAATGATTATTTTATTTTTACATCAATTATACTTTTAAAACCATTCTTTAAATATGGTTTTCAAAAATTAATTACGTTACGATCATGAATATGGTAGGTCATACGTACGCATGTATGACGTTTTCATTTTTCAATGATCATTATGAAAATGAGGTGAGTAATATTTTATATTTATATAATGCTCATACTATATTAATTACCATATTAGTTATTATATACATCATCTACGTAGTGTGGTGATGAAAAAAGAGTCACATGGCTTTGTGAAGGCGGTAGCCCACACATACACGAACGATGTTATCATCTTTCTGTGGGTGAAAAAGTAAGAAATAAAATGATATATTATATTTTATGAATGTTATATATGTCATTTATATCATAATTATATCATTTATATCACATATAATCATTTATTTTATCCTTATCACCTTCTATATTAAGAGTTAGTGAAAGACAAATCACATCATTTCGCGAGGCAGTAGCCTGTCATACACACGAGCGACATTATCGTATCCCCTAAATAATGGAAAGTAAAAAATGTATATATTATATAATTAATAAATTGTTAAAATTATGTTACCAATATAAAATATATACTTTATATTCATAATCATATCCAACCGTGAGAGGTGGTAATGGAAAAAATGAATGACATCGATTCTTGAGGTGGCAGTCCACCGTACACCAAAATGAAGATTTTGTAACCTATTTGATATAATTAGATATGGTTTTAGGTCATGAACTTAACATAATTTTTTTAATAATATGGGATATAATGAGGATATATATATATATATAACCATTTTTAATAAGATTTGAAGGAGGCGGGGAATGAAATAAAATAAAGACACTCATTGAAGAACGTTACCTATTCTTTAGGTAACTTATTTTATAAAGATGAGTTTCTACCCAAAATAAGACTTCTAGAATGAGGGGATTGAATTTGGGAATTTATTTTGTTAGGTATTGGATGAACCAAAATGGTTTTATGGTGTTAATAATATAGGATAGGGGGTGTCCTTTTATAAGTGAGGTGAGTGGCATAGTTATGAATTTTAGAAATAAAAAGGTATACCCATATTTTTCAAATGAAAAAAGGATAAAAAATATATTATTATTTAGAAATATATATATAGGGTCTAAATATCTCTATAAAATAGACTTAAAATTTTTTTAGGTATTTTTTAATCTTATATTTTTAGTTTAGCCCCTGGTAAATCCTTTTTTTACCTTAACCCCGATAAATAATTTTTATTGTTCGCTTTTTGTTCATTTTGGTAAAAAATTAAGTCGAAATTATTATGAAAAGTAATTTTTTTTATTCCAAATATGGAACCCATTTTGAAAAATTCCTTCCAAAATTGTGCCATGTTTTAATTTAAAATTAATCTTATAGATCTATGAGAAAGTGAGTTTTCAAAGAGAAATTAGTCAAATGTTTACAAAGTTTTTATATTAAAATTCAATATTAAAATAATTAAAATAACCTAAATTTAATTAATTGATATATTATTTAATTTATTATACTTTAATATCAATTTATAATATAATTTTACCTTATAAATAATTTGAATGAAAATGATGTTTTCAATTAAAATTTTGTATTTCTCATTATTCATCGAAAAATGAAACATTTTAGAAAAATACTAAAAATTAACCCTAATACAGTTTTAATATATTGACATCAAAAAGTAATTTTATTTTATCAAATAAATTTTCTAATTTTTTTAAATATTAATTTTGTATTATGTTTGCAAAGCATGACTAAACCACCTTTTAGAAAAAACAATTTTTCAGAAAAGAATTATTTTTCCCTTAAATGGTTATTTTTTTTAAATTATAATAAATAGATAACCATAAATTTAATTATTTAGTTATTAATATAAATAACCACTAATTTAATGGGTTATCTATAATATTATTTTATTTCATG
Source organism: Viscum album (assembly GCA_963277665.1). NCBI lineage: Eukaryota > Viridiplantae > Streptophyta > Magnoliopsida > Santalales > Viscaceae > Viscum > Viscum album. The sequence continues at coordinate 1,433,956,758 of OY728132.1, read as the reverse complement.
GTTCATTTAGACTCGGTGTTTCATGTTCTACAAGTTATCAAAGAGATTAAATTTAAAGAAATATATTTTATGGGTTGTTTTAAGCTCAGTGTTGTATGTATCATATGATAATAAAGAGATTGAATTTAAATAAATATGTCATAAAGTCTTGAGTTGTTATATTATATTCCAATCTTGGTGTTTTTTCCATAGATGCTATCAAACATGATGTTACTCTTTTAAAATATCAAGGAGTTACATTACCCCCCTAAATAAACTTTGCCCTCAGAATTTAATCCTGATTTTTCTATTCAAGGGTTTTAAATTTGAAAATAAATTTATTGAAAAACAAAATCATAAAAATATTTAATAAAAAATACTCTTAATATTCAAGAAAGTGAAGTACAAAGTTCATATGAAATAACACATACAAGGATTTCAAATAGAATAAAATTGATGGGAAGTGAAAACATGGATATAAAAGAGAAAACTAATTACCAAATACTGATGGAGAGTGATATAGAACATGGTTATGGGGAAGTTAACTTCCAAAAAGGAATAAAACATAGGTGTGAGAAATGTCACTAATTTCATAAAAAATTATGATAATAGAATATTTTTTTTGTTTTAAGATCCTTTTGCTATAGTTGTAGAATTATTTCACTCTAAGAATATATTGAGACATGATTACTTGATATATTTTTATTTAATATGCGCAATTTCATCCTTTGGTTATTATTAGATAAATTTCCACTTATTCCCTTACTCTAATAAATTAATATCCAAAAATTAATTTTTTATTCCCATAGCACTAAAATTAACTTTTAACAGATTGTAAGATCTATAAAATTGTAACAAGATTTTACTAATGTATTTACTAAAACCAAAATAGTTAAAATAAGTTATCCAAAACATCCAAATTTTAATGTAATCCCTTCCATATAATTTTAACCTTAATTATCATCCAAAATATGTCTAGATAAATTTATAATGAAGGTCACTAAATTAACATTTTATTCCCCAGACAATTTAAATTGGATATTAATGTCACATTCCAAATATGTGAATATATTGATCACCATAAAACCTAAATTAAAATGTGAATTATTCTAAAAATAAAATCTCAGGTTGTTGAATATATTTCATAGATTTAAACATGTAGTAAACTCCAACAGAGATAACATAAACAAGAAAATAACTAACCAATTTCATGGTCACCAATACTGTCCCATAAACATATCATTGTTATTATTATCTCGACATAGAAAACATATTAAGGGTTATCTTACCTTAATCATGTGTTTTATAAAATGTTCAACTTTCCATTGAATCCATTTTCATAGTACCATTCAACACATGATTTCAAATCCAATAAGAAATAGTACCACAATACAATCCTTTTACGTTTCATGATTCTTATAACTATAATATCATCAATAATTTTTTTTTATAAAATATTTCTTAGATCCAAATACACAAGAACATTAGTTATTCTAATTCCTCTGTATCAATAGAATAAGTTTTTAATTGACTCCTTTGCTTCTTTTGAGCTATATTACCTAGATACTTGGGACATTCATTCATGTAGTGACCCATCTCCTTATAGTGGAAAAATTGTATATTGGTATTTTCTTTATTTCCCTTGAAATCATGATCATGGTGACCTTTAGATCCACACTTTTTTTTGTAAAATCTCATTCCCTTCAAGAAAGTACCAAGGTGTTTCTATCCACAATTATCACATGTGGGAAAATCCTTCTTTCCCTTCTTCCCTTTATTTATTTATTGCTCTTCCATCCTATTATTCTCTTAATTCTCTTCAAATACATATGACTTGGATAATTATTTCTCTAACATATAAATATTTCATAATATGAATATTTTTTTGAGAGAATATCTCTTTTAAGATACTTGGAATAAACCCTTCAATGAAATTTTTGATACTACACTCTATGTTGCATATATAATCCACATAAAATATAGCTAAACTTGTAAAGGTATCTTCTTACTCCAAAAAAAATTCTTCATCCACTTTCTTTAATATGAGAAACGTTCTCTTTATTTTATTTTATTACTCATGATGAAAATATTTTTTGAATAATTTCTCCTTAAATTATTTCAATTTGATGAGTTATTTTTCCTCTTCCTCTATAGTATTCTAGATAAATAACCTCCATTAATTAGAATTTCCTTTCAGAAAATACATTGAAAGTGTAACATTTCTTTTTCACCGCATTCTAAGGCCATAAATATCTTTACCATATATTTATTCCATTGTTTGAATACTAATGGATTAGTAGTCCCACCAAATAATGGGGGCGTCTATCACATAAATCCATCCAAAATAGGACAATCTCATTGTGGAATAGGTTGATCCATATAAGAAAGTTTATTTATCATAACTTTATTAAGATTCCATAATATATCTATAATTTTCTCAGTTCCAATATTAGCTATATTGGATTCCTTAGTAGGCCAATCTCTATATTCTCCATGAGTGCTGACACTCTTATTCCTTTTAGATTCCATTTCTAAACAATTTCATATACTGGATTAGCTCATAAAATTATTAATTTTAAATCATAATGTATAGTTCGAAATATTGTGTAACACTTAGAATAAATTTAAATAATTTATGCATCATAAACTTGGTTTCTTTTGGGATCTCTTTATTTTCAAATAATTTATTATGGGTTTTAAGGAAAATGTGAACTATCCTAAGTATATCTCCCAGGAGTGTCAAAAAAGTGTGTAGTGAGATAGGATCTCTTAGACCAGGTGATGATGAAGACAAAACCAATGCACACTTTTCAGATTTATCACCCCTAGGTACCTCTATTGAAGAACCACCTCAACATGTAGCATATAGAAAGATATATATATATATATATTGCACATAAAAAACAACATAATATCTACCTTATCAAATATTTATGATGTTATTATATACTCATCCTAAATGTTTATCATAGGGTTATGTTCCCTAATAAATGTTTTCCTAAATCAAGTTCCCATGGTTTTTACTCAAATTACTCTAATACTAACTGCAACAACCCTGACCCCAATAGCTTAGATCCAATGGATTAATTTATTACATTGGAATATATATAAAGGGTAAAAATCAGATGGACCTATCAATTTAATAGACTTAGAGAACCAAATACATACATGATACACATTTTACATAGCGATATACAATAAAAATCATAGAAATGGAAAACCCCTGGAATCTATGAACTCATTCCAAGAATTCTTCACCATATACTGTGGAAATGAAAAAAATAAGGGTGAGGTAAAATGATCAGTAAGGGTTAGGTACAATAGAATATATCATGAATAAATCATAATAATTAACATATAAAGGAAAATATTTGAACACACATTCTATTTAAATAATTGTATAAGGAATAATCAATATGTAAAGGTAATTTTTAGAAAACACATTCCATTTAATTAATAATCTAAGAATAAAATGCATCAATAGATAATATAATTGTGAAAATATCATGGATAATAATAATAAATTAATTCTCTATGAAGGAAATTATTAATTAATTTTATCCATGGTCTAAAAAATTATGATACCTCTACTTTCAAGACCTTTCACAAGATAGTTTAAACTATAGGTAGAAACCCATTTAGTTTGGGAAATTAATTATTTTAATGAGACATATCGATGCATAGAGGGGATATATAATAACGAGACCCACCTTTCTTTTCAATTACAAATAATTTCTCATATATTTAATAGTCTATTTAATTCATGAATCAATATTCAATATCTGTAATTATCCATATTAAGTAAAGGATATAGACTTTTCAATATTTACCCTATTAATCAAATAAATTTCAAAGAAAACAATATATATAAAAATGGTATATGGTTTATGAAATAATAATATCCATAATAAAAAAATATGGATATTTAAGGGAAATGTAATTTCTAATGAAAAATGATCTCATGAAAGTGATTTTTTCAAGAGAAGGTTAACAATCTCATAAGAAAGTGAGACTGTTCAATAAATTTTACCATTTGGTAATTTACAAGTCAAATCCAATTAGATTAAATAATTCAAATTTAAGCTTAAAATAACATTAATTTTTAATAAATCATGATATTAAACTTAAAAGGTACTATATAATCCATATAAAATAAATTAGGTTCGTAACATTATAATATGCCTCAATGAAGGGAAATTGAGACGATGTCCATTACCCCATGCTTCATTTCGGTTGAACATACATTAAACTCATTAATAGTGGTTTTAAACTTGTTATAAACTTATAATAGAACCATATTATTATTTTATAAATCATATATGATCTTTTTATAATATCTTATCACCCATTCATTAATAATATTTTATTATTTTTATTGCTTCAAGTGTTAATTGCCTTGTTTTGTCATGTGTATTTTATAATGAATGATTTGTCTCTTAAATATATTATATAGTTAAAAACTATCTAGAATAATAATCATAAAATAATTAACATATTTTTACATAAATTATAATTTTAAAACCTATCATGAAAGATGGTTTTAAAAAATGAAGCATGTTATAATCATGGAGGTGGTAGGTCGTACGTACGCATGTGTGACGTTTCATTTCATCAAAGCTAATTATAGAAAGGACATGAGAATAGTATATCATTCAAAAATTATAATAATATAATATTTACCATATTATTTCTTATATATATCATCCATGTGATCATGTGATGAAAATAGAGTCACATCGCTTCATGAAAGTGGTATTCCACACATACATGAATGATGTTATCATCTTTCAGTGAGTGAAATGGTAAGAATGAAAATGATATATTAACTATTTAGATAGATAAATTCATCATAGATATCATAATTATGTAATTTATATAACATATAATCATTAAATTTATCTTTATCACCTTCTAATTTAAGCATCAGTGAAAGAAGAATCACATAACTTCGCAAGGCGATAGTCCAATGTACACACTAGCGACATTATCGTATCCCATAAAGAATAGAAATTAAAAGGTACATATGATATAATGAATCCATAGGTATAAATATTTTATAAATATCAAATATATAATTTATATATATATATATCATTATAACCAACCATGAGAGGTGGTAATGTAAAAATGAATGACATCAGTTTGCAAGGCGGTAGTCCAACATACACATGATTGATGATTCTGTAATCCATTTGATAGAAGTGGAGATAGTTTTATGTTAGGAAATTAAGATTAAAAAAAAATATAATTATATGTAATATTATTAGGATATTATATCACAATGTTTTAATAAGAATTGAAAAAGTTTTAGAATGAAATAAAATAAACATTCTTGATGAAGAATGTGTCACGACCCGACCTCGGGGCCCGTGCCGTGACTACCCCAAGCCCGCCTTCCATAGGCTAGGGGCTGGAGACTAGCACCAAGGCGTAAAATCCCGGTAAACAGGGAAGGCATTGCCTTTATAAGTAACAACCACCACAGAGTCAGCAAGCGGAAAGTAACTACAAGTGCAGAAAAGTAAAGGGGGCCGGAATACAAGCCCAACTGAAAGTACAACTGAAAAAGTAAAGAACAGCAACTGAAGAGAAGACGGCGGCCTCGTGTCGTCCACTGGCAATCCCACCTGAAGGGTGGGTACAGATAACCTCCAGGCTCCTCGGGTCCCACGTCCGCCCCGAGCACGTCCCGCCCAGTGGTCCACCTCCAGGTACCGTCCTGCTCCACGCCCCAATCGTGATCAGCGCTGCCCGTCGTCTGCATCCAACACAACAAGGTGCGGGCATAGCCCGTGCAGGGGTGAGTATAAGCTACTCAGTAAGGACCCCGAGACCCCCGAAGGTCTCCCGAAATCCACAAAGGATATAACACAAAAGAAAGATGCAATCACGAAGTAACATCTGACTCGACTTAGGTATATGCCCATACATATACCTAAGTCCCCAATTCTAGCTCTGCTCACGAGCTCAAGAACAACTCAATCCACGCAGGAAAGCAAGACTCAAATCCACAAGGAGAGTAAACAGTAAATCCACAAAGGATAGTTCAACACAAACCACAAAGGAGAGTAACATAAGATTCAGCTCAACCAGGTATACTTTTTCAGATGACGTCAAAGATGATCACTGATCCATCTATGTCGTCGGACCCACGAAGGATCGATAGGTACTAACCCCCGCAAAAGACCCACACAGGATCGGGCTCACACAGAACCTGTAGGGAGTGGCTCACACAGAACCGGTAGTAAGGACCCACATAGGATCGGGCTCACACAGAACCTGTAGCACTGATCCACGTAGGATCGCTGAGTGCAGTAGTCGACGCAGTCCACTGAGGATCTCTGCACAGTCGTCGTCGCAGTCCACGAAGGATCTCTGCTCTGCCGTCGTCGCAGTCCACTGAGGATCTCTGCTCTGCCGTCGTCGCAGTCCACAGAGGATCTCTGCTTTGTCGTCGAAGTCACAGCCAGCGCTAGGGTTCCCGCACACAGCGAGCTCGTTTAGGAGGGTCCGCTCCACGAGCCGAGAGGCTGATACATCAACTGACACGTAGTCCGAAGTTGATGTATCCAAAAGTTCCGTATCGACAACAGGATCTCAACGCAACAGACGGCGCGTCAATCGGACGCCCGGTCTGAGAGTTATTGGCATTTTCGTCCCAGGGGCCCGGTTGGTTTTTAGGGCAAAACCAACCCGACCGTACTCCTCCTGTATCCGATCCTCGGGTGGAGTATGCCAAAAGTTCCGTCTCACTTAGAGGAAACTACCACAGCTGACGGTACGTCGATCGGACGTCCGTAGCTCAAGTTATGAGCGTTTCCGCTCCGAGGGCCCGGTTGGTTTCGTGTAAGAACCAACCCGGCCGAACCCAAAGTCTTCCGAAACCTTGAGTATAATATACCTAAACGACCGTATCGATCCAAGGATCGCGTAGCCGCTGACGGTTCGTCAATCGGAGGTCTCAGGCCCAAGATATGGGAAAAAGACCGAAGAAGGCCCGAAAACGGGGGTTCTGGGCCCGGGGCGACCCGGCCCGAACCACACCTGGGTCGGCCGAACCGGGTCGACCTGAACCGGGTCGGCCCGACCCGCCCCGACCCGGCTAGGCCGGGTCCGGTCCGGCCTGGGCGCGGCCCGGCCGACCGGACCGGCCGGCTCGGCTTCGGCCGAGCGGCCGAAGAAACCGCCGCGGGTTTGACCCGCGGCTTGGAGGAACGCGGCCCGCGCGGGCCGCGTGTTGGGTGGCCGGACCGCGGACGCGGTCCGGCGGTTCTCCGTCGCCGCGGCTCGGCCGCGGCGGAATTTCCGGCGGCGCGCCGGGCACCGCCGCCTCCGGTCGCCGGCGCCCCGCGCCGCCGCCGCCTTCTGCGGGCCGCCGGAGTTGCTCCGGTGGCCCGTTTTGCCTCCCGTCTGCGCCATTGCTCCTCTCGGGGGCCGATCTTCACTGCGGCATCAACGGATCGCCCTTTCCGCACGATTCGTCTTCGTCCGCCAAATCCGCACAACAAAAGATCGGCGGAGGGTTGCCGGGTCTTGTTCGTTAGATCCGCACCCTCCGCATTAGTCATAAACAACGGGAGAAAAAGAAATAACCAATCAACAATTTTAAATAAATTAAAATTGTTCCGTGATCAGGTTCTTTATTTTAAAAGAATAAACACGGGGAGTAAAATAAAATATTCCAACAACCCTTACCTTGTCGTCGTCGGACGTGAGGTCGTCGCGGAATCGCTCGTCGCAGAAGGAGGGGATCGTCGCGTCGTTGCGGAGGAGACGTTTGTCGCACCGCGGAAAAAACGTCGCGCCGACGATCTTCGGATCAAGATCAAACGGATTTAATTAATTTAAATCCGTTGATATCGAATTATAAAAAGGGGAGAATTAGAAGATTCGATTCTCACCTTTAACCGCTGATCGAAGGTCCGCCGTGGAAGAAGAGGCGCCGTAGAAGAAGAAGGAGAAGGTCGCGGAAAAGCTTGTTGACGTCGCGGATCGTGCGTCGTCGAATTCCGGTTCCTGCGTTCTTCGCGTTCTTCGCGTTCTTCGCGGGGAGGGTGGAGGTTTAGAGGATCTCGCACAACAGGAGGATCCTCCAAAATAGACAAGTTTGTCTATTTTATTATTTTGCCAACAAACGCAAAATGCGTAAGTAACGACCCATTAAATTCGTTGAATTAATTCAACGAATGAAACAGCCCATTTAATTCACGAAATAAACCGCCCAATAAAATGGTCTGTTAAGAAAAAAAAAGAAAACGCGTCGGTTGACTTTTCAGTTACTTTGACGGGTTTTCGCGGGTGCGTTACTTAGCAAAAGAAACGGCGGGGCTCGTGCGGGCCCTGCCTCACAAATATCCTACCAAGAGGGTAGGATATTTCTGGATAGCACCCTATCCGCTTTAACTCAGTTCAAGTGGCTTCCAAGTGACTTCCAAGCAGCTTAAGTGAAATAAAATAAAGTTGTCGCACAAATTTTATTTTATTTCTGTCTTAAAGCCCCAAAATTTAAAAACCACGTCTGAGCAAACGCAACTCCGGAAGAGGCGTTTCTAAGCAAATACCGGTGCTGCGATTTCATCGGTGCCATCAGAATTCGATTCCGGGCACCGGTTCAAAAGATAGAAAAACCTGCTCGTCCGTTCACTGAACGTACCCGAGCCAAACTTCGGAAATTGATTCCGGGCACACCGGGCCTCGGAATCAGGTGCCGTCTGAAGCTGCGCTCTTGTAAAATTCCAAAGAAAATTAAGAAAAAAATTTCCTTGAAATTTGCGTGTCTTTACATTACTCCCAACTCAGGGCTTTACGTCCCCGTAAAGATACATCAAAAACTAGGGGAACAAATGGGGGTACTGAGCACGCATCTGAGCCTCCTGCTCCCAAGTGCTCTCCTGGAGGTTCCCATGCTGCCATCTGATGCGCACAAGAGTAATCGACCGCCCACGTAGGACCCGCTCCTGTCGATCCTCGATCTCCACTGGGACCTCCGCAATAGTCGCCCCATCGTCCACGTCCAGCTCCCCAAAGTCGATGATGTGCGTCGGGTCGTGCACGTATCTCCTCAGCTGAGACACGTGGAAGACGTCGTGCACCCGGTGCAACTGAGGTGGTAGAGCCAGGTGATAAGCCACCTCTCCTATCCTGCTGAGGACCTGGAAAGGCCCGATGAAGCGTGGAGACAACTTGCCGCCTCGGCCAAATCTCCGTAAACCACGTCGAGGTGAGACACGCAAAAAGACGTGGTCTCCATCCTCGAACTCTAGTGGCCTCCGCCTCCTGTAGGCATACGACTTCTGCCGGCTCTGAGCTGTCCTCATCCTCTCCTGGATGATCTGGACCTTCTCTGTCGTGGCTCGGACCATCTCTGGTCCCACGAGTGTTGACTCCCCAGGGTCTGTCCAACACAACGGTGATCTGCAGGGTCTGCCGTACAATGCCTCGTATGGTGCCATCCCGATGGTGGAGTGGTAGCTGTTGTTGTACGTGAACTCCACCAAGGGTAGGTGGTCCTCCCAGCTGCGACCAAAGTCGAGAACACATGCACGGAGCATGTCCTCGAGTGTCTGTATGGTCCTCTCCGTCTGACCATCCGTCTGAGGGTGGAAGGCTGTGTCAGATGGAGCCGCGTCCCGAACGCCTCCTGCAACCCCTTCCAAAGCCGGGAAGTGAAACGAGCATCTCGATCGGAGACGATAGACGATGGCACACCGTGAAGCCGTACGATCTCCTGGACGTAAAGACGTCCCAAGCTCTCCACTGAGCCCTGCTCTCTGATGGGTAAGAAGTGTGCCGACTTGGTGAGTCGGTCGACAATCACCCAAATGGAGTCGTGACCTCTGGAAGTGCGTGGAAGTCCAGTCACGAAGTCCATAGATATGCCATCCCACTTCCACTCCGGGACCTCCAAGGGCTGTACCAAGCCTGCTGGTACCTGATGCTCTGCCTTCACCTGCTGGCAGGTGAGGCATCGTGAAACGAACTCTGCCACAACTTTCTTCATGCCCGGCCACCAGTGCTGTCGTCTGAGATCCTGGTACATCTTCGCCACTCCGGGATGCACCGCCAAGGGAGAAGTGTGAAACTCTCCCAGTACCTCCTCTCGTAAAGCGACTGGTACGAAGGTACGTCCTCTGAAAAGGATGTCGTGCTCTGCTCCAAGGGAGAAACCATCAGGCACCTGACCTGAGGATATCAGTGCATGCCGGGTCTCACAGTCAGCGTCCCCACGCTGAGCCTCTCTGACCCGCTGTAGAAGTGGAGGAGAGACTGTGAGAGACTGAAGAAAGGCTGCTCCATCTCTATCCATGAAGGATATCTGTAAGGAGGCTAGCTGCTCCGTCGCCTCCTCAAGTAGCTGAATGCCAGTTCTCCTGCTGAGGGCATCGGCTACCACGTTCCCCTTCCCAGGAGTATAGACTATCTCAAAGTCATAGTCCTGGAGGAAATCAAGCCATCTCCACTGTCTCAGGTTCAGGTCCTTCTGAGAGAAGATATACCTGAGACTCTGGTGGTCAGAAAAGACTGTGAAGCGCTCGCCCATCAGATAGTGCTGCCAAGTCTTCAGAGCGAAGACCACTGCTGCTAACTCCAGGTCATGAGTGGTGTAGTTCTGCTCATGCGGCCTCAACTGACGTGATCCGTAGGCGATCACGGCCCGCTCCTGCATCAGGACGCACCCAAGTCCAGTCCCTGACACATCGCAGTAAACTACGTATCCAACTCCCTCCTCAGGAAACCTCAAGATAGGTGCGCTGGTCAACCTCTGCCTCAGCTCCTGGAAGCTCTGCTGACATCTGTCTGACCACACGAAGGGTTTCCCCTTCTTCGTCAACGCTGAGAGTGGTGCCGTAACTCTGTAGAAGTCTGGCACGAATCTCCGATAGTATCCGGCTAGGCCCAAGAAGCTCCGCACCTCCGTCACGCTCCTGGGTGGCTCCCAAGCTAGCACTGCCTCGATCTTCGCGGGATCCACTGAAACTCCCGCCTCAGAGATGACGTGCCCCAAGAAGTGGACCTCACGTAACCAGAACTGGCACTTTGAGAGCTTGCCATAAAGCTGGTGCTCTCGGAGCGTGTCTAGCACAACTCGCAGGTGGTAGGCATGCTCCTCCTCAGTCGTCGAGTATACCAAAATGTCGTCAATGAAGACCACGACAAATAGGTCGAGGTATGGCTGGAAGATCCTGTTCATGAGGCTCATGAACACTGCTGGAGCATTAGTTACGCCGAACGGCATAACCAAGAACTCATAATGGCCATACCGACACCTGAAGGCCGTCTTCTGCACGTCCTCGTCCCGAACTCTGAGCTGATGATAGCCTGACCGGAGGTCTATCTTTGAGAACCACCGCGCTCCCTTGAGCTGATCGAAGAGGTCATCAATCCGTGGCAGCGGATACTTGTTCCTCACTGTCACCTGGTTCAGGCGACGATAGTCGACACACAGTCACAAGCTCCCGTCCACCTTCTTGGCGAACAATATCGGGGAAGCCCAGGGTGAAACACTGGGTCGGATAAACCCCTTGCTCTGCAAGTCCTCCAACTGTACCCGCAGCTCCCGAAGCTCGGCGGGGGCCATCCGATATGCTGGAGTAGATATCGGGGCTGTCCCGGGGTACAAGTCGATGTAAAAGTATACCTCTCTACGAGGAGGTAGCCCTGGAACGTCGTCGGGAAAGACGTCCACGTACTGGTCCACCACTGCAGGAAAAGCTGGACTCCGCACGTCCACTGCTCCTAGGATGAGGTTAGCCAACTGATGAGAGATGGGCTGCACTCTCCTCCGCGGAAGTCCATCCTGTGCTTCAAAGGTTCCCTTCTCGCCGGTGAAGGTAAACCTGCTCCCGTCGGTGCGAACACATCGCACCTTGCGCCTAAAACAGTCAATCTGGGCATGCACCGTGGATAGCCAATCCATGCCCAAGATGACGTCGTAAGGCCTAGACGCCGCTACAAGGAGATCCCAGCCGAAGCTCTCGCCTCCTAGAGTAAGCTCACACTGCCGGCACCAGTGCGTAATCGTCGAGTCTGCTCCCGTAGGAGTCTCTAGCCGTAAGGATCGAGCCAACGGCTCAGTCGGAATCTCCGAGCTCCGAACAAGGGTAGAGGCTATGAAAGAGTGACTCGCTCCTGTGTCTATAAGTACTGCAGCAAGGGTGGAATAGACACAGATCGTACCTCGAATCATCTCGGGCATGTCGGGGTCGTAGGCCTCCACTGACTGGAGCTGGGCCTGCCCCTGCCCGCCAGCTCCCTGTGGTCGAGGTGGCCCTCCTGGTGGTGGTGGGGGTAGAGCCTGGAAGCGTCGCCCACCACCCGCTGCTCGGCCAGCTCCTCTGCCTCGTCCGCCTCCTCCCTGCGGACCGCCACGGTCGACCCTCTGCCTCTGCCTGGGTGGCCCCTCCACCGACTGCTGCTCCTCTGATCGGCGAGTCGGGCAGTCACGAGCCATGTGACCCTGCCCGCCGCAGGAGTAGCACAGTCTGCCTCTCGGAAGGCTGGCACTCCGCTGTGTGCCCCGCACTGCTGAGCCGGTGTCCTGAGGCCGTCTGCGTGGGGGTCTGGTCTGCCTGGACCCGAGAGTCATCCGTCGGCTACCTGCTGCCGAAGACTCAGCTACCTACCGCCCTGCGCTAGGTCTCGCCGCTGAAGAAGGCTCTGCCAGGAAGCTCTCGATCAGGAGGGCTCGCTCCAGCACTCCCGCCTGGGTCGGAATGCTGAGGGAGATCAGCGACGCCCGAATCTCCTGTCGCAAGCCCTGCTCGAAGGTCCGGGCCCGGAAGAAGGGGTCCCGTACCATGTCGGTCGAGTAGCGAGATAGGTCAGTGAACCTCGCCGCGTACTGAGCGACTGTCATGCTGCCCTGGCGCAGCTAGAGAAGCTCCTGGATGCGCACCGCTCGGAGGGTGGCCGGGACGAACTCAGAGCGGAAGAGGCTCTCGAAGTCCGTCCAGAGCAAGGATGCCTCATCGTGAACCTGGAGCATCAAGCTCCACCATCGTCCTGCCGCCGCCTGCAGGAGGCTCGCCGCGAGAATCACCATGAGATCCGCTGGTGTCCTCACTAGCCTAAAGATCTGTACCACCGCCTCTAGCCAGTCCTCGGCGGCCTGGGGGTCCACCTCACCGCAAAACCTGGGCGGTCGCTGGCTCTGAAACTCATGCAGTGCCCTGAGGCGACGTGCATCGTCAGCGTCTGGTACTGGTAGCATCAGTGGCTCGGCGGGTAAAGCTACCGCCGGTGCCACTGCTGGCAAAGGGCCCTGCACCGAGGCCTCGTCGCTCGGTGGGCTGCCGTCGCGCCCTACACTCGGAACCCTAGCTGGCTGTCGTCGCGGGGCCATCCTGAAAAAGAGAACAAGAGCACCACAGTCAGAACAGTATACCTGGTGAGCTGGCACAAGTAATCACAAGGAAAACCTGCGACTTTCATAAAGCAGATCAGTATACCCGGTGAGCTGACACAAGTAATCACGAAGAAAACTTGAAACACACATGCAATCAATGTTTTCATGCATTAAGTCGGAAATCAGGAGTCAGGGTCCTGGTGTACGGATACGTCGGCCGCCGCACCAACACTGGGCTCCCTGAACTGATAACCACACTCAATACACTAAACACTATTGCTTCATATAGAAAGAAAAGACGATCAGAGTCTGCGGTAGAACCGACCACCTCTGATACCAATTAGTCACGGCACGGGCCCCGAGGTCGGGTCGTGACAGAATGTTACCTCTTCTTTAGGTAACTTCCTAAGGTTTGCACCAAAAGCATTCCTAGGTTGTCTTTCTATAAAAAATAAGGATTATATGATATGTGTATTTAAGTTTTTAAGTGATTGGGTTAGGTATTGTATGAACCACAAGGGTGTGAATGTGTGAATAAGAAAAGAGAGTGGGTTACCTTTTATAAGTTAGGTGAGTGGAACACTAGTAATGTTTGGAAGGAGGAATGTGTACAAGAATTTTCCACATGAAAAAAGATTCAAAAATGGATTATTATTAAGAATTAGACATAATAGGGTCTAATTATGTCTAGAAAATATATTTTAGATAAGTTTTTAGGTATACCTCTTATAGTTTTAGTTTAATCTCTGAGTAAATCTATTTTTACCTTAATCGTGGAAAACAATTTTTACTCTTTTAACTATTAATTTGATTAAATAATTAAGTTAAAAAGATTAAATAATATAGATTAATATTATTTAAAATGTTTAATCAATTTTTTAAAATTATATTTGAATTAGTGGAAAATTTTAAATGAAAATTAATTCCACAGACGCGATGAGAAAGTAAGTTTTCAAATAGGAATTGATCAAAAGCTTGCTGAGTTTTTATAGAAAACTTTAATATTAAAATGATTATAATGAAATAAATTGGATTAATTAATATATAATTGAACTGATTATAATTTAAACCCAATTTAAAATATAATTTAAACTTATAAATAATTTGAACAAAAATGCAGTTTTCAATTAAAATTCAATATTTTTCACTATTTATAAAAAATTAAACATTTTAGAAAAATCACAAAAATCACTATAAGATTATTTTGATCAGTTGACTTATTTTTTTTTTATTTTTTAAAATAAATTTTATTAATGTGGTACTAATTAATTTTAAATTATGCACTCAAAGTGTGACTAAACAATTCTACAAAAAAATACAGTTTTCAGAAAACATTTCTTTTTTCTTTTGAACTATTTTTATTTTATTTATAATCAGCAGATAACCATAATTTTCATAACTTTTTTATTAAAATTCATACCTTATAATTTAACAGGTGGTTTATAATATTATTCTATTACATGGTTCATTTAGACCTGGGGTTGCGTAATCTACAAGCTATCGATGAGATAAAATTTAAAGAAATATATTTCATGGGTTGTATTAAGATTGGTGTTGCACGTTACATACACTATAGAAGATATTGAATATAAATAAATATATTATAAAGTATAGTGGTGTTATATTATCTCTAATATTTGTGTTGGTTACCATAAATTCTATCAAACATGATTCCCCTCTAAAAAATCCTAGGGTGTAACATATTTTCTATGGGTTTTTAATGTTTCATATGATCAAGATTGATATCACATTGATAATGATTATTAATTCTAATGAATATCTCATTTTTAAAGCCTTATGGAATGTTTTCATGTTTTATGAACTGGGTATTTATGGGTATGAATAATCTTATGTTATACTCGTGCACTTTGATTATGTCATCATGCCCTTATTCTCTTCTTATGCCCCCTGACGACATCCAATTTTTAATGGTTATGTTTACACTTACTGAGTATTTGAGCTCACCATTATTATGTTTCATTTTCCCCAGGTTATGATGACTGAGGTTGAACTAATTATATCAATTTTGAGTCCTGAAATTTCAAAAAACAAGATTAATATGAGTCCATTAATTTGGAAATGGAGAAAAACAAATTATAAGAAGAGTTAAAAGAAAAATATTCCAAGGAAAGAAACCAAAAAGGGATAATAGATCCCGTAAATCACAAATAACATCCTGAACCACCACTCTTCATGGTATTAAACCACTCCGTGAAGCACCAATGAATGGAAATAGTTATCCAAAATGGGTGGAGTTAGTGGCGCTTGCAAACAAACAAAACTCAATTGCGTGGAGAGGTGGTTATTTCCATCCACGTAAAAGAACCATCCCAACGAACTAAGTTGTTAATGGGTAAAGACAATATCATAAACTTCTACAAATGAATTGAAGACTTTTTTATGGCAAGGCATGGATTTTTTCATCTGCAAAGAAATGAACCAAGCAGACTAAGTCCTTCACAGGCTCCCGCAAAAGAAGGTTCACAGCCTTTCAAAGATGACATACCATGCCGATACCCAATCCCTATATTATTCTATAAATAGAAACCAAGTGGGACCTATAACGACCCAATATTTTTCAATGGAAATTCCATTCTTATAAATATTTCATAATCACATGAAATCACAACATAATTAACTACTAAGTGCTATGCGACCCTTAAGACATCACTTTGTCACTTCTGTGATGTGAATTTTGAAAATCTAACATACACTGTAACATCCCAAGTAAGTAATGAATAATATATATTTTTATCTATGTCTATTAATGAATTAGATAGTGTTTTAGAGGCTTAAAATGAGAATAAATCCAATCTTAAGCATGGAATACACTAATATTTTTAAAAGATTGTTTTACTGCCTTTTGATGGAAAACCATTTTTAAATCAACATTTTGACAAATTTATATGATCTATTTTTCAAAATAACCTTATTATTTATGATTGGGACATTGAAATTTACTTTTGGTAAATTTTTGGTATTTTTCCAGTAAAGTTCATTTTTTTAATGAATAGTGAAAAATGTTGTATTTTAATTCAAAACCTCTTTTTAGTCTAATTTATTTATATGATTATATTATCTTTTGAATTTGTTTTAAAGTGAAATTAGAATATATTTTTACCATTTAATCTAATAGTGGTCATGTAATTAATTTCACTTTGAAACCGGACTTAAACTAGTGTCAATCTTTTGATACTTTTTGTTTCATAAAAACACGCTATTTGTTTTGACAGTGGGAATTAATTATTAGATTAATTAATTCAACTTATATGTTTTGAATTTGGTATAATAGAAATAATTTTTGAATTCATAATATCAAATATAGATGAGGGTGAATTTTTGGTATTTTTTTGAAAAACTTCAATTTTTGATGAATAGTGAAACCACTAAGTGGTACTTAAAAAACTGATTTTTAGTTTAAATGAAAATTTACCACCTCTGTGTTTTGAATTTCAAAAATCCGACATACATGGTTGTAATTAAGAAGTAAAATGTGGTTTAATGGGATTAAAATAATTTTTTTGTGAATAGTAACTTTTAAGTTTTTAATCGCGATTAGAGGTAATTAATGTAATTTAAGGTAAGAATAATGTTTTAATAATATGAAATGATCTTGAAACATGTCCTACCCTTATTGGATGTGTCATGGCCGACGAAGAAAATCCATGGGTTAACTTGGGGACCCCATGGTTCCACTTTGGAAGGAAAATTATAACGCCCCGACCCCAGCTACCCAGAGTCGGTGCATTACTTCGTAACATTGGCATGATCACAAGAAAGATCAAATCTCGAAAGACCGATTGGTTTAGTAGCCTTGAAAACACTAGATATATTCATAAGTTTTACATTACATCATAAAATGAAAAACTACTACAACAACATAATGTTTCCACAGTCCACACTATAATCCCCTCATAATATCCCTGCAGGTCATTCATAACTTACATCTTCACTTCCTGGGAAAAATAAAACATAGAAAAGGGGTGAGCTCAAATGCCCAGTAAGGATAACAATATATCGAAAACTTTCATCAATAAGAATAAACATTTAAGGCAATGTATAACTAAAACAAAAGCTTTTTAAACATGAACTTTCAACATGGTATGGCATAAATAAAATGAAATAATGCCATTTAATTATTCACATGGATATTCTACTAATCGAATAATCACATGCAAAAATCAATAACCACTTTCATAATGTTGGAATGCATAATGCCAGACTATCATAACCACATAGCCAAGGCCTCGTCCCAAGACTACAAATAAGATTTTGTCAAGGCCTTGTTCCAAGACACTAGTTTGTCTCATGAGACCTACCGATGCATCGAGGAGCTATAGCGGGCTCCACCCGTCACTTATTAAGTCCAATGCATTCCCATATGAAAAGGTTTAAACATAACATAAACATTCGTATTAAAACTAGCATAAGAAATGTCAATAATTTCACCATAAACTATGAATGGTATAAAAATAGCACATCCACAGTCAAACATATCACAAAACCTTCAATACAATATAGAAGTTTTGTATCATAATAAATCAACTTCAAATAATCTTAAAATCCATCAAAGGATGTTGACATAGATGAAATCAAAATTCTTTTTAAAGAAATATCTCCTTTTATTTTGAAATAATTTAAGATCCATATAAAATAAAACATTTTCTTTGAAAATATTCTTATAAGCTTGTAAGGGAAGTTTTGAAGATTTTATAACGGTGGAAATTATCCGCACCCGCCGTATAAGTTTAAAAAAAACGTTCTTACCTTAATTCTGTCGAAAAGGTTAAAAATGACCTTGTTTTGAAAACAACGGAAAGATTCCTTTATAAACCTCTTATAAAAAGTCAAACAAAGGTATAAATGACTTTAACCCATATTCTTGTAAATAATAAAAATGTTTTGAAATACATTTTGAAGAAACATGGATGTGGATGATAAAGAGATCCCAGTAGATTATTACAAATAAACAACCTCGGATAATGAAGAGATTGTGAAATAACCCTTACCTTGTACTTTTCCTTGGTTGGGGTAGGTTAACCTCCTGTATAATGGTGAAATAATTGTTATTAAATTATACAAGAATAATATATATTAATATGATATCATATATGATCTTTTAACATTGATTTGTTAATAATATCTTAGAATTATCGTCGTTTCGGGTGTTAACTTACTTGTTTTCTTTTATATGTTTTGTTACGTAAGACATGTTTGTAAAGGATAGGTTGTATATTATTCATATCCAGAATGATATCAAGTCCTTAAACATCATTTTTAAATCATCAAATGATAATTATACTTGAATGGATACGATGGAGAATGAATCTCATCGCGTTCGTGGAGACGGTAGTCCGTACGTACGCACGAGCGACAATATCATTCTTTTGATATTAAAATAATATATAAATGGATGGTATATCATATATACAGAATCATTAACATGTTATATTTATTATTTACATGAGTTACACATCATTATTATACCCATCCAAATAATAATATATTGAATAACAATTACACCACGACGTGGAGACGGTAAGCCGTACGTACGCACGTATGGTGACATGTTATTCAAAGGGTGGATAGAATACTGAATATGGTTGTACCATATTTATAATAACATCAAAGTATATGTAAGATACTGGAGTTATTATTTTAGAATGGTAAGAACAAAGAAAGAGGAAGTGGAAGAAGAAAGGAACTTGGAAAAGGGTGGTGAAATCATTACCTCTTCTTCAGGTTCTTCCTTTTGATTTGATCAAAAGGGATCCTTAGGTTGGATTTATGATCAAAATAAGGCCTCTAGGTTGTAGTGAGGGATGTTGGGAGAGTATTTGGGCAGAGTTTGGCCGAACCAAAAGGCTTTGAAGGTGTGAAGAAATGAGAAGGAGGAGTGCCCTTTTATAAGAGGGGTGAGGGGCACCTTTGGAAAAGCTAGAAATATTAATTTATAATAAATTAATATTCGGTTTCTAATGGCTCCAAAGTTTATTATTCAAAGTTTAAGGTGGGGATAGGTCGAAAACCACTCAACCAATAGAATTTAGACAGGTTTGGGTACTTATATTAACCTTATCTTTAAGTATTAACTCTAAGTTAATTAGTTTCACTTTTACAATGTCTCTTTGTATTTTTATATAATATGGTTAATAAACTTACTATATACATCCAAGAGACCCCCAAGTGGTCCATTAATGATGAAACTATCATTATATAAGTCTCTTTTCCGAACCTTAGATTTTTAGGAATTTAATATAAATTAATAATATAATATTTGTTTTAAGAACTCTTTTATGTCAATTTTGACACTATTCAATAGTTTATTTTTGTGAAACTCATAACAGATTGATTACTTCGAACAAAGTCAATTAAATCAATCCTAATATATCAGATTATCCTATAAAATTAGTTTAATTCATTAAAAGTTTCATATTATATTTTTTTGGGTATTTATAATATCAATTATTTTAATTTTTCACTATTATAGTAATTACTACATCATCATTGTGTCATAAATAAAATAAATTATTTAATGCCTAAAAATTATAAATAAAATATCATTATGTAGGAAATCTTTTTAGCTTTCTAATGAATATTTAGAATCTAAAATCCATCTTATATAACCCTATGTAACAATTGTTTTTCTAAAAGATATATGCTTGTGTCATTTTTGTATTCATTTTGACTTAATTAAAATAAAGTGTCATTATCACTTACAAGTGGATCCATGGGGTCCCAAAATCGACCCAAAGATGCCCATGGTCGACCATGTATCAACCAATAGGGTTAATACACGTTTTAGGGTAATTTAGTATTATTATAATATTATTTTTTTAACCCTTATTTACCGGATTTACCCTTAACCATGGTAAATAAAATATTTACCGCAGTAATTATTCAAAATGTCTAAAAATAAAAGTTACCTATTTACACAATTTGAACATCTTGATTCCAAATATGGAATCCATTTTTCTAAATTCAAAACACAGAAGTGGCAGAAATTAATTTAAAATTAATTCCCGCTGTCAAAACAAAAAGCGTGTTTTTAAGAGATATTAACTATCAAAAGATTGACACTTGTTTATGTTCGGTTTAATTGTAAAATTATGTCTAATAACCAACATTATATTAAATTGTAAAAATATATTCTAAATATACTTTAGAACCACTCAAATTCATAATTTATCACTATTAATTATTTTGATTAAAAAAGTTGTTTTTAATTAAAATTTAGTAATTTTCACTATTCATCAAAATATGAAAGTTATCCGAAAAGTACCAAAATTTCACCTTAGGCTAAATTCGATATTCCGAATCCAAAAATGAAGTCCATTTTGAAATATAAAATATATATATTTTCAAAAAGTAGGTATTACTATTTATAACGGCTAGTTTGATTGGTTATTGTGTGTTAGAACCCGGTGTTGCGTACAACACACGCTATCACATTATTCAAAGGGAAACGTACCGTGGAAGCTTGGGGTGTTTCATTTTAAATTTTTGATTTCCCCATTTAGTCAAAAAGTTTAAAATATTGTATTTAAAAAGGTTTCACTATCAAAAGTTGATAAAATTGCAATACTGAAAATGAATCTGTTCTTGCATTATGACTAAGAAACTCATAATATGGATTCTAAAATTATAAGGATTATATAAAGTTTAAAATTTAGTTAATACTATTCATGACCTCTTTTAATGGCTTTTTTTTGGTAAGTCATGGTGCAATTGAACTCAGTGTTGCGTGTAGTGCAAGTTATTGAATTATTTTGAAGAAATAACACACTATGAAATCTTGGGGTGTTACATTTTCCCCTCCTTCAATAAATTGCGTTCTCGCAATTTGAAATTGTTCTTCAAAAATAAAAGGTTGAAAGTAGAAAATATATTTGTGGGAAAACCCACATCGGAAATTGGGTTACTAAAATTTAGTCTTAATACGAGGAAAAGATAAATCAAAGGGTCACCACCAAATTATGATCTCGATTAGGAGAACATTGGTGGAAATTAGAGACATATAATCGGAGGAAAAACGTAAATATTTATAGGTAGTGATTGAGGTCATCAATCACAAACAAGTGTATAATTGAGGTCCTTAAATTCATCAATCTATTATGATTTGAAATACTATCAGTTCAACAAAACATAGGGTATTAGGATAACACATTTTTGACGTTTCAAAATATCTTAGTTGAAATCCCACATCGAAAAATGAATTAATGAGGCCTCTATTTAAAATAAAGAGTGGAAAGTATGAAGATTACCGAAAATAACACATACTAGGGTTCCATGTAAGAAAATATGGATATGGAAGAAAAATCTAGCCATCAATTATCTGATGGAGAGTGGTAGAGAACATGGCTATGAAAAGGCCAACAATCCCAAAGCCATAAATTAGTGATGATTTAAGGTACCATCTAGGACAACATTTTTGTTCTAAGTTCCTTTTATTAATGATGAGGAATTTATTTATGAGATTGGCTAAGATCATAAGGAGATATACTTAGTTTATAATTAGAGTTTTATCCATTAATAAATTTCTACCAAAACTCATCATTCACTCGTAAAAAAAATTCTATTTATACTATTCATAGAGGGTTCCAAAATAAACGAATTTATAATTCATCTACCAGATCTTTTAAAAAACTACTTTATTTAATCCAAGACATCTCGTGGGATAGTGGTAGGTGATACACCCTTGTCGCCCTTTGGTTGCGGGTTCAAGTCTCGCAGCCTTGCCGGACGCGACGGGTTGCCGCCCGACCTCCGGGTTGTCCTTTTATGGCAATCCAAAATAATCCAAACTAGAACTATCCAAAATAATTCTGTCTAAACTCACAGTCCAACATTTATAAGGAAGGTAAACATAATATAGATCCTTTTTACCCCGTAATATAATATGAATACCTTCATCATGTATTACCATATTCCTTATTGATTACATTCATGCTCCCTTATTCCATATAGAATGCTGGATATACTTCATTAATCCAAAAATGTTTTAAACCCCAACAATGATGGAATATACAAATCATTAATCAGTTCCAAGGTAGTCAAGAATATCCAATATAATTTATCCAAAACAATCACATATTATTCCAAAATCACTACCTCAGTATCAGAACTATATTATGGTTTATCATTCTCTCAACCATATATTTTCCAAAAATCTATCCTGCTAATGAGTCACTTTTCTTTGTTCCACACAATCTCAAGTCCTTAATGAAATAGTACTGCAGTACAATCCTTATATACTCCATAATTATTATAACAAGTACATTGTTGATACAACACTCAATTGACATAATCAACATAAGAACTCTAATCATTCCTCTTCATCTGTGGTAGTATCATAACTTGATTATTATCCAATAGCATCATTTGCGGCATAGTCTGATGACTGGGACATAGGTTCGCGTAGTGTCCAAACTCCTTGCAAATGAAGCATTGTACATTTAAAACCATTTTCTTACCCTTGCAGTCACGTACTTTGTGCCCTTTTCCTCCACACTTATAACAAACTCCCATTCCTTTCAGGCAAGTTCCAGGGTGTTTCTTTCCACAATTACCACATATGGGAAAATTCTTCTTTTCCCTCTTACTTTTATCCATCTTTCTCTCTTCCATCCTTTTCTTCTCTTGCTTCCTTTCAAAGCCATAGGACTCATTAAACTCTTTACTTATCTTATCAACACATGATATTATTTCTTCATATGATGATAATACATGGGAGACTATTTCTCTTATAAATTCTAGCTTAAGACCATGAAAGATATGATCCTTCCTTCTCTTTGGATCATGTGCATTTCTGGAGTTCTCATTCCTTCTACTGGGCGCCATTTCTAAACAATGGCATAAACTAGATTAGTTTATGAGTCAAAATACATAATCCCATACTTATAAAACACTTAACATAAATTGAACTATTTATGGATATAATCCATAATCATAAAAATGTTTTCTTTGAGGAAGTATATACTCATAAACCCTTCATAATGGTTTGTAAAGAAAATGAGAATTATCCTAAGCATATCCCCCGGGAGTGTCGTAACCAAGAGTGCAGCAATGCCCGTTGTCGTGCACCAGTTCCCGTTCGAGTCTAGCTCAAAGCGGTGTTTTCGGGTTTTACCCCTAGGTACATCTGTGCCAGAGCCGTCTCTACCTGCTCGTATCCAGACAGGGATGTATTGCTCTGAAAACTCACAAAATCTCTACAATACCAAAATTCTAGGAAGTTCTTCTACACTAATCCTCAAAGCTCATCTTAGGTCTACGTGCTCTAATCAGAGTTTATCTAAATATAGCTTCCAAGGTTTGTACTAAACTTCCTCTGATACCAACTGTAACGCCCCGACCCCAGCTACCCAGAGTCGGTGCATTACTTCGTAACATTGGCATGATCACAAGAAAGATCAAATCTCGAAAGACCGATTGGTTTAGTAGCCTTGGAAACACTAGATATATTCATAAGTTTTACATTACATAATAAAATGAAAAACTACTACAACAACATAATGTTTCCACAGTCCACACTATAATCCCCTCATAATATCCCTGGAGGTCATTCATAACTTACATCTTCACTTCCTGGGAAAAATAAAACATAGAAAAGGGGTGAGCTCAAATGCCCAGTAAGGATAACAATATAGCAGAAACTTTCATCAATAAGAATAAACATTTAAGGCAATGTATAACTAAAACAAAAGCCTTTTAAACATGAACTTTCAACATGGTATGGCATAAATAAAATGAAATAATGCCATTTAATTATTCACATGGATATTCTACTAATCGAATAATCACATGCAAAAATCAATAACCACTTTCATAATGTTAGAATGCATAATGCCAGACTATCATAACCACATAGCCAAGGCCTCGTGCCAAGACTACAAATAAGATTTTGTCAAGGCCTTGTGCCAAGACACTAGTTTGTCTCATGAGACCTACCGATGCATCGAGAAGCTATAGCGGGCTCCACCCGTCACTTATTAAGTCCAATGCATTCCCATATGAAAAGGTTTAAACATAACATAAACATTCGTATTAAAACTAGCATACGAAATGTCAATAATTTCACCATAAACTATGAATGGTATAAAAATAGCACATCCACAGTCAAACATATCACAAAACCTTCAATACAATATAGAAGTTTTGTATCATAATAAATCAACTTCAAATAATCTTAAAATCCATCAAAGGATGTTGACATAGATGAAATCAAAATTCTTTTTAAAGAAATATCTCCTTTTATTTTGAAATAATTTAAGATCCATATAAAATAAAACATTTTCTTTGAAAATATTCTTATAAGCTTGTAAGGGAAGTTTTGAAGATTTTATAATGGTGGAAATTAGCCGCACCCGCCGTATAAGTTTAAAAAAAACGTTCTTACCTTAATTCTGTCGAAAAGGTTAAAAATGACCTTGTTTTGAAAACAACGGAAAGATTCCTTTATAAACCTCTTATAAAAAGTCAAACAAAGGTATAAATGACTTTAACCCATATTATTGTAAATAATAAAAATGTTTTGAAATACATTTTGAAGAAACATGGATGTGGATGATAAAGAGATCCCAGTAGATTATTACAAATAAACAACCTCGGATAATGAAGAGATTGTGAAATAACCCTTACCTTGTACTTTTCCTTGGTTGGGGTAGGTTAACCTCCTGTATAATGGTGAAATAATTGTTATTAAATTATACAAGAATCATATATATTAATATGATATCATATATGATCTTTTAACATTGATTTGTTAATAATATCTTAGAATTATCGTCGTTTCGGGTGTTAACTTACTTGTTTTCTTTTATATGTTTTGTTACGTAAGACATGTTTGTAAAGGATAGGTTGTATATTATTCATATCCAGAATGATATCAAGTCCTTAAATATCATTTTTAAATCATCAAATGATAATTATACTTGAATGGATACGATGGAGAATGAATCTCATCGCGTTCGTGGAGACGGTAGTCCGTACGTACGCACGAGCGACAATATCATTCTTTTGATATTAAAATAATATATAAATGGATGGTATATCATATATAAAGAATCATTAACATGTTATATTTATTATTTACATGAATTACACATCATTATTATACCCATCCAAATAATAATATATTGAATAACAATTACACCACGACGTGGAGACGGTAAGCCGTACGTACGCACGTATGGTGACATGTTATTCAAAGGGTGGATAGAATACTGAATATGGTTGTACCATATTTATAATAACATCACAGTATATGTAAGATACTGGAGTTATTATTTTAGAATGGTAAGAACAAAGAAAGAGGAAGTGGAAGAAGAAAGGAACTTGGAAAAGGGTGGTGAAATCATTACCTCTTCTTCGGGTTCTTCCTTTTGATTTGATCAAAAGGGATCCTTAGGTTGGATTTATGATCAAACTAAGGCCTCTAGGTTGTAGTGAGGGATGTTGGGAGAGTATTTGGGCAGAGTTTGGCCGAACCAAAAGGCTTTTAAGGTGTGAAGAAATGAGAAGTAGGAGTGCCCTTTTATAAGAGGGGTGAGGGGCACCTTTGGAAAAGCTAGAAATATTAATTTATAATAAATTCATATTCGGTTTCTAATGGCTCCAAAGTTGATTATTCAAAGTTTAAGGTGGGGATAGGTCGAAAACCACTCAACCAATAGAATTTAGACAGGTTTGGGTACTTATATTAACCTTATCTTTAAGTATTAACTCTAAGTTAATTAGTTTCACTTTTACAATGTCTCTTTGTATTTTTATATAATATGGTTAATAAACTTACTATATACATCCAAGCGACCCCAAAGTGGTCCATTAATGATGAAACTATCATGATATAAGTCTCTTGGACGAACCTTAGATTTTTAGGAATTTAATATCAATTAATAATATAATATTTGTTTTAAGAACTCTTTTATGTCAATTTTGACACTATTCAATAGTTGATTTTTGTGAAACTCATAAC
Source organism: Viscum album (assembly GCA_963277665.1). Lineage (NCBI taxonomy): Eukaryota > Viridiplantae > Streptophyta > Magnoliopsida > Santalales > Viscaceae > Viscum > Viscum album. The sequence goes on along the minus strand of OY728132.1, from coordinate 1,433,930,458 downwards.
AGATTGATTACTTCGAAAAAAGTCAATTAAATCAATCCTAATATATCATATTATCCTATAAAATTAGTTTAATTCATTAAAAGTTTCATATTATATTTTTTTGGGTATTTATAATATCAATTATTTTAATTTTTCACTATTATAGTAATTACTACATCATCATTGTGTCATAAATAAAATAAATTATTTAATGCCTAAAAATTATAAATAAAATATCATTATGTAATAAATCTTTTTAGATTTCTAATGAATATTTAGAATCTAAAATCCATCTTATATAACCCTATGTAACAATTGTTTTGCTAAAAGATATATGCTTGTGTCATTTTTGTATTCATTTTGACTTAATTAAAATAAAGTGTCATTATCACTTACAAGTGGATCCATGGGGTCCCAAAATCGACCCAAAGATGCCCATGGTCGACCATGTATCAACCAATAGGTTTAAGACACGTTTTAGGGTAATTTAGTATTATTATAATATTATTTTTTTAACCCTTATTTACCGGATTTACCCTTAACCATGGTAAATAAAATATTTACCGCAGTAATTATTCAAAATGTCTAAAAATAAAAGTTACCTATTTACAAAATTTGAACATCCTGATTCCAAATATGGAATCCATTTTTCTAAATTCAAAACACAGAAGTGGCAGAAATTAATTTAAAATTAATTCCTGCTGTCAAAACAAAAAGCGTGTTTTTAAGAGATATTAACTATCAAAAGATTGACACTTGTTTATGTTCGGTTTAATTGTAAAATTATGTCTAATGACCAACATTATATTAAATTGTAAAAATATATTCTAAATATACTTTAAAACCACTAAAATTCATAATTTATCACTATTAATTATTTTGATTAAAAAAGTTGTTTTTAATTAAAATTTAGTAATTTTCACTATTCATCAAAATATGAAAGTTATCCGAAAAGTACCAAAATTTCAACTTAGGCTAAATTCGATATTCCGAATCCAAAAATGAAGTCCATTTTGAAATATAAAATATATATATTTTCAAAAAGTAGGTATTACTATTTATAACGGCTAGTTTGATTGGTTATGGTGTGTTAGAACCCGGTGTTGCGTACAACACACGCTATCACATTATTCAAAGGGAAACGTACCGTGGAAGCTTGGGGTGTTTCATTTTAAATTTTTGATTTCACCATTTAGTCAAAAAGTTTAAAATATTGTATTTAAAAAGGTTTCACTATCAAAAGTTGATAAAATTGCAATACTGAAAATGAATCTGTTCTTGCATTATGACTAAGAAACTCATAATATGGATTCTAAAATTATAAGGATTATATAAAGTTTAAAATTTAGTTAATACTATTCATGACCTCTTTTAATGGCTTTTTTTTGGTAAGTCATGGTGAAATTGAACTCAGTGTTGCGTGTAGTGCAAGTTATTGACTTATTTTGAAGAAATAACACACTATGAAATCTTGGGGTGTTACAAAAATGACATTAATATCTTTTTATTTAATATTAAAGTAAAAATGTCACAAACATGAGTTGTTTTACTAAAAATTTTTTTAAATGGGGTTATACAAGTCATATTTTTGACTATAAATAATCATTAGAAAGATAAAAATATTTCCTACATCATTATATTTGTTTTATAATTTTAAGACATTAAATAAATTAAATTATTTATGACATCATGATGATGCAGCGATTACCTCATTATTTAACGATTTAAATAAAATGAAAAGATAATGTAAAATCTAAGACCTACACATGTCAAAAACCTATTTTATGAGTATATTTAGAACTCATATCACCTTATCCTAGAAATATATAATTTTGGGACCTTTTAAATCCAAAAATCATTTTATGATAAAGTAACCTTTTATAATTTTCCAAGAGTGCCCCTCCTCTCCTCTTATAAAAGGCCCCCACCTCTACCACCTTACCCACACTTCCAAAGCCTTTGGCTTGGCCAACCCCTGCCCATCTTGTCTCTACACATCCCTATATAACTCTTAGAATCCTTACTTTGGGTAGAAGTCTTCCCAAGGAAGCCTTTGAGCTCAAATAAAAAAGAGTTACCCGATTTAAAGGTAGTGTCTCCTCTTGTGTTCTTATGTTTTATTTTGCTCCTCCAACCCCCTAAACTCTTTTTATTAATTTCTTTTGTAAAAAAACCAGTATCTTCCATATACTAGGATGTTTTTATAAGAAGTATTTGAGCTAAACTTACACACACCTTCATCTAATGGTTAAAGAACATACTGTTTCCGTGGATGATGAATTTCTGCCTCACAAAACGATGATTATTCAATATTCTTTTAACACCTTAAAAGGTGCCCATTAAGATGAAACTATATATATATATGATATATAATATTTTTATATTTTAATTAAGCTTCTGTATTTTTTATTTATGTCATACCTTTATGGTTACCATTATGGGTAAACACGATATCTTCATTTTAGGAAGTGCGGACTACCGCCCCCTCAAAGTGATTTGATTCGTTAATGCCATATGTGGGACGTATAAAGGATTTAATTAATGATATTATATATGATATTAAACTGGAATTATAATTTACCTTTATATAATTATGATTCCATTCCATAAAATATGAAATATAAATGAAAGTAGCGTTCATGCGTACGTACGACTTACCGTCTCCATAAACGGTGCATTTCATTTCTTACCTCAAAAAGTTATGTAATATTATAAATGCATATATATAATGGATATATATGATATATATGATATCTAAATCATGAGTATAACTCTTAATATAATGGATACATGAACAACTTGTAATTATAAAGAATTTATTTTTGACTCAAGTACCAATGATCGTTAAAACGACCGTTATTAACTTAAATAATTACACAGTGTTCATGACATGGTAATAAGTGATATAAAAGGAATAATGAACTTGAAAAAGGTTGTTAAGCAAGTAGAAATTAACTCAAGTTTATTATTCAGGAGATTAAAGAACGATCGAGTCAAGTAAGACCTGAGGTAAGGGATTTCGTCTCAATCTCCTTTCATTGAGGCATATTTTGTTTTATACATAACTTTCTTTTATACAGTGTATAAACCCCTTTGAATTTTATGTTTATTCAAAAGGAATATTTTTATACAAATCCTTTAATAAACGACAAAAGGGAATGTTTTTTTGGCGTACGTATGTGGCGACAACGACTTCTCCACCGTCGCGACGATTATTTGAGTTTCGGCTTCCTCTACAAGCCATAATTTTTTTTTGGAATGAAAAATAAATACCATGTTTTACTTTTCTTTTATTTTGGTATTGAAAATGGTTTTCATAATGTTTTTATATCAATGTGTTGTATTGATATCTTGTGATTGAAAATTGGAAATGTTATGTTTCCTTTATGCATGTTTTATGTGATACGATTATGTTATGGTTCTTGGGAATTTTTATGAAGATGGGTGGTTCTGTGATAAAATAAGGGCGGGTGAGCCCGATATAGCTCTCTAATACATTGGGTAATGCAAAGGAGTTAAACGTTATGGTTTCTTCGAAGCGATTTAGGGAATATACTGTGATGGGTATTCCAAACATAACCAAGAGGGTTACTCCCTACGTAAGAATGTTATTAATGCCTCAAGTTACCTTGATGTCTTATGATTTCTATGATTTATTCATGACTTGATGAGGTATGTGATTATGTTTTATGAGTAAATTATGATTTCATGCATGGACTAATGTTTTCAGTTCATATTTTTTTTATAACCCTTACTGAGCTTATTATGCTCATCCCAAGTTTTTGAAATGTTTTTTTCACATGTCAAGGGAATGGTACATGATATGATGATAGTGTTAAGGAAGTGTCAAGAAAGAATCCATGTTTTATTTTAAATATGTTTTCGTTGATGGGAAAAATGAATACTATCTTTTATGTAACCACTTTGTTTAAATGTGGAATGTAATGCAAGTTTTATGATCTAATTCTCTAAATCTATAAAACTAAAAAGATCCTCAATGTGTAATCTTGTAATAACTCAAGATTAAGTAAGGTTTAAGGCTCGGGCATTATAGTTGTTATCAGAGGTTGGTTTAGATAACTTTAGGGGTTAGAATTATATTAAATTATTATCCAAAAATATTTTTTTATGGTCAAATTGAAATGATATAGAATTTAAAGATTTCCATGTTTCTTTGCCTAAGATATTTTTTTTGTTAACAATGGTTTTTAGTAGAGGAAACATAATAGATTTTCTGGGAAGGCATACAGAGGGAAATGAACTTTCAAATCAGTATCCTGAGATGGTCAGAATCAGAACTAAATAGTTTGTTGCAGTGATGGCTCAGTTGACTCAGGTTACTACCGAAGGAGTTGAAAAGAAGATTGGTGAATGCTCTAGTTTTGGAACTTCCTTCCAAGAATGGTGAGTTTGTAATATACAGTGATGATTAGTTGAAGGGACTTGGCTGTGTCCGTATGCAAAATGATCAGGTAATTGCTTATTCTTCACGTCAGTTGAAAACACATGAGGTAAATTACCCTACACATGATTTGGAATTAGCTGCTGTTGTTTTCGCTTTAAAAATTTGGAGGCATCATTTGTATGGTGTAAAGTGTGAAATATATACCGATCAAAAAAGTTTAAAGTATATATTCACTCAAAAATAATTGAACATGAGATAGAGGAGATGACTAGAATTAATCAAGGATTATGATTGTACAATTCATTACCATCCGGGAAAAGAAAATAAAGTGGATGATGCTTTGAGTCGAAAAAGTAATGCTTCATTAACAATGTTGCGTTTGGAACATGATCCTTTGGTTAAGGATTTGATGAACTTTGGCATAGAAGTTGTTGGTGTAGGAAGTTATTCTGTTTTGTTTCAGGTATCAGTGAAATATTCTCTATCAGACAGAATCAAGCAAGCACAGAAGCAAGATAATGAGTTGCAGAAAAAGGTAGAGCTGGTTCAGAATGGTAAGTTGCCTGAATTAAACATTGATAATGATTGTGTTTTGAGATTTGGGAAGAGATTGTGTGTGCCTTGTGATTCACAGTTGAAGAGAGAGTTGTTATGTGAAGCTCATAGTTATCTGTTTTTAGTTCATCCAGGGAGTAATAAGATGTATAGAGATCTTCGGGAGTATTACTGGTGGGATAGAATGAAAAGAGATATTGCTGATTTTACAGTGAAGTGTTTGAATTTTCAATAGGTTAAAGCAGATCAACAGTTACCGAAAGGGATGCTTCAGCCTTTACCAGTACCAGAATGGAAATGGGAGAATATATCCATGGACTTAATTGTGGGATTTCCGAAGACACCTCGAGGTAATAACACAATCTGGGTTATTGTTGATTGCTTGAATAAATCTGCTCATTTCCTTGCTATACGAGATACTCTTTCCCTAGATCAACTTTCCCTTTTGTATCTTAAAGAGATAGTCAGGTTACATGGAGTTCCTCTCTCCATTGTATTTGATCATGATCCCAGGTTTACTTCTAACTTTTGGAAAGGCCTTCAGAAGTCGTTGGGTACTGAATTAAATTTTAGTACAACTTTTCATCCTCAATCAGATGGGCAGTCAGAACGATCAATTCAGACTTTGGAAGATATGCTATGTGCTTGTTCAATGGATTATCAAGGAAGTTGGGACCAACATCTTTCTTTGGTTGAATTTTCATATAATAACAGTTTTCATTCCAGTATACAGATGACACCATTTGAGGCGTTATATGGGAAGCGGTGTCGAACTCCAGCTTTCTGGGATAAAGTGGGTGAAAGGAAGATAATGGAACCAGAATTGGTAGAAGAGTTGTCAGAAAAAGTTCAGATGATACAGAAACACATGAGAACAGCTCAGAGCAGGCAGAAGAGTTATGTAGACAACACGAGGAAGGATCCATCTTTCGAGGTAGGTGATCATGTTTTTCTCAAAGTCTCATCATGGATAAGTGTGATGCGATTTGGTAAGAAAGGAAAGCTGAGTCCAAGGTTCATTAGACCATATGAAATTCTAGAGAGAGTTGGATCAGTTTCTTACCGAGTGTCTTTACCTCCGAGTTTATCTCAGGTACACAATGTTTTTCATGTTTCAATGTTAAGGAAGCACATGCCAGATCCATCTCATGTTTTCAGTCCAGAGGTAGTTCAGCTGAAATAGAACCTATCTTATGAGGAACAACCGGTCCAGATTCTTGACCACAGGGAGCAGGTGTTACGGAATAAGGTTATTCATCAGGTAAAGGTTTTGTGGGAAAACCACATGATTGAAGAGGCAACATGAGAATCTGAAAATGCAATGAGGGCTAAATACCCCCACTTATTCGATAAGTAAATAAATTGCGGGGACACAATTTTCTAAAGGGGGAAGGATGTAACATCCCAAGTAAGTAATGAATAATATATATTTTTATCTATGTCTATTAATGAATTAGATAGTGTTTTAGAGGCTTAAAATGAGAATAAATCCAATCTTAAGCATGGAATACACTAATATTTTTAAAAGATTGTTTTACTATATTTTGATGGAAAACCATTTTTAAATAAAACTTTTGACAATTTTATAAGCTCTATTTTTCAAAATAAACTTATTCATTATTATTGGGACATTGAAATTTACTTTGGGTAAATTTTTGGTATTTTTCCGGTAAAGTTCATTTTTTTTAATGAATAGTGAAAAATGTTATATTTTAATTCAAAACTTCTTTTTAGTATAATTTATTTATATGATTATATTATATTTTGAATTAGTTTTAAAGTGAAATTAAAATATATTTTAACCATTTAATCCAATAGTGGCCGTGGAATTAATTTCACTTTGAAATCAGACTTAAACTAGTGTCAATCTTTTGATACTTTTTGTTTCATAAAAACACGCTATTTGTTTTGACAGTGGGAATTAATTATTAAATTAATTAATGCAAATTATATGTTTTGAATTTGGTAAAATAGACATAATTTTTGAATTAGGAATATCAAATATAGCTTAGGGTGAATTTTTGGTATTTTTCTGAAAAACTTCAATTTTTGATGAATAGTGAAACCACTAAGTGGTACTTAAAAAACTGATTTTTCGTTTAAATGAAATTTTACCACCTCTGTGTTTTGAATTTCAAAAATTTGACATACATGGTTTTCATTAAGAAGTAAAATGTGGTTCAATGGGATTAAAATAATTTTTTGGTGAAAAGTAACTTTTAAGTTTTTAATCGCGATTAGAGGTAATTAGTGTAATTTAAGGTAAGAATAATGTTTTAATAATATGAAATGAACTTGAAACATGTCCTACCCTTATTGTATGTGTCATGGCCGACCAAGAAAATCCATGGGTCAACTTGGGGACCCCATGGAGCTACTTTGGAAGGAAAATGACATTAATATCTTTTTATTTAATGTTAAAGTAAAAATGTCACAAACATGAGTTATTTTACTAAAACAATTTTTAAATGGGGTTATACAAGTCATATTTTTGACTATAAATATTAATTAGTAAGATAAAAATATTTAGTACATAATGATATTTGTTTTACAATTTTTAGACATTAAATAAATAAAATTATTTATGACATCATGATGATGCAACGATTACCTCATTATTTAACGATTTAAATAAAATGAAAAGATAATGTAACATCTAAGACCTACACATGTCAAAAACCTATTGGATGAGTATATTTAGAACTCCTATCACCTTATACTAGAAATATATAATTTTGGTACCTTTTAAATCCAAAAAGCATTTTATGATAAAGTAACCTTTTATAACTTTCCAAGAGTGCCCCTCCTCTCCTCTTATTAAAGGCCCCCACCTCTACCACCTTACCCACACTTCCTAAGCCTTTGGATTGGCCAAACCCTGCCCATTTTGTCTCTCCACATCCCTCTATAACTCTTATAAGCCTCAATTTGGGCAGAAGTCTTCCCAAGGAAGCCTTTGAGCTCAAATCAAAAAGAGTTACCCGATTTAAAGGTAGTGTCTTCTCTTGTGTTCTTATGTTTTATTTTTCTTCTCCAACCCCCTAAACTATTTTTATTCATTTATTTTGTAAAAACAATAGTATCTTCCATATACTAGGATATTTTTATAAGAATTATTCTAGCTACACTTACACACACCTAAATCTAATGGTTAAAGAACATACTATTTCCGTGGATGGCGAATTTCTGCCTCACGAAACGATGATTGTTCAATATTATTTTAACACCTTCAAAGGTGGCCATTAAGATGAAAATATATTTATATATGATATATAATATGTTTATGTTTTACTTAAGCTTCTGTATTTTTCATTTATGGCATACCTTTATGGTTACCATTATGGGTAAACACGATATCTTCATTTTAGGAAGTGCGGACTACCGCCCCCTCAAAGTGATTTGATTCGTTAATGCCATATGTGGGATGTATAAAGGATTTAATTAATTATATTATATATGATATTGTACTGGAATTATAATATACCTTTATATAATTATTATTCCATTCCATAAAATATGAAATAGAAATGAAAGTAGCGTTCATGCATATGTACGGCTTACCGTCTCCATAAACGGTGCATTTCATTTCTTACCTCTAAAAGTTATGTAATATTATAAATGCATGTATATAATGGATATATATGATATATATGATATCTAAATCATGAGTATAACTCTATATATAATGGATACATGAACAACTTGTAATTATAAAGAATTTATTTTTGACTCAAGTACCAAAGATCGTTAAAATGACCGTTATTAACTTAAATAATTACATAGTGTTCATGACATGGTAATAAGTGATATAAAAGGAATAATGAACTTGAAAACGGTTCTTAAGAAATTATAAATTAACTCAAGTTTATTATTCAGGAGATTAAAGAATGATCGAGTCAAGTCGGACCCGAGGTAAGGGATTTCGTCTCAATCACCTTTCATTGAGGCATATTTTGTTTTATACACAACTTTCTTTTATACGGTGTTAAACCCCTTCGAATTTTATGTTTATTCAAAAGGAATATTTTTATATGAATCCTTTAATAAACGAAAAAAGGGAATGTTTTTTTTGTCATACGTATGAAGCGACAACGACTTCTCCGTCGTCGTGACAATTATTTGAGTTTTGGCTTCCTCTACAAGCCATAATTTTTTTTTTGAATGAAAAATAAATACCATGTTTTACTTTTCTTTTATTTTGGTATTGAAAATGGTTTTCATAATGTTTTTATATCAATGTGTTGTATTGATATCTTGTGATTGAAAAGTGGAAACGTTATGTTTCCTTTATGCATGTTTTATGTGATACGATTATGTTATGGTTCTTGGGCATTGTTATGAAGACGGGTGGTTCCATGATAAACTAAGGGCGGGTGAGCCCGATATACCTCTCCAATGCATTGGGTAACGTGAAGGAGTTAAAAGTTAAGGTTTCTCCGAAGAGATTTAGGGAATATACTGTGATGGGTATTCTAAACGTAACCAAGAGGGTTACTCCCTACGTAAAATGTTATGAATGCCTCAAGTTACCTTTATGTCTTATGATTTATATGATTTATTCATGACTTGATGAGGTATGTGATTATGTTTTATGAGTAAAGTATTATTTCATGCATGGACTAATGTTTTCAGTTCATATTTTTTTATAACCCATACTGAGCTTATTATGCTCATCCCAAGTTTTTGAAATGTTTCTTTCATAGGTCAAGGGAATGGTACATGATATGATGATAGTGTCAAGGAAGTGTCAAGAAAGAATCCATGTTTTATTTTAAATATGTTTCCATTGATGGGAAAAATGAATACTATCTTTTATGTAACCACTTTGTTTAAATGTAGAATGTAATGCATGTTTTATGATCTAATTCTCTAAAACTCTAAACCTGAAAAGATCCTCAATGTGTAATCTTGTAATAACTCAAGATTAAGTAAGGTTTAATGCTGGGGCCTTATATACACGGTTGCAATCAGTAAGTTATTTGGAGTCCAAAAAGAAAAACACAATTTTTGGTGAATTGTAACCTACCCTTATGAATAGTAAGATACCCTTATTAATAGTGGTATACCTTAACTAATAGTAACCTAACCTATGATAGTATATAAATAATATTCAAGTGAAAGTATGATATACCTATGATTTGGAATAAGTAAATAAATGTATTAAAACTGTCGTTTTTAGAATAAATTATGATTTTAATTAAATATAAAATTAATCATATTTAGAATTTTTTTTGATAAATTGAATTCATTTTTAGATTCTACAAATCTAAAAATGGCTGGAGTGAATTTTTGGGATTTTTCTGAAATACTTGAATTTTTTATTAATAGTGAAATACCATAATTTACAAAATAAGCTAAATAAGATAATTATAGAGTCATTCATGATGTTATGATGATATAAGACCAATTGGTTCTGGATCACATGATAAAATTACTATTCATGGTCATGGAAGACTCACTATTCCTTATCTTTTGGGGAAATAATAAAGTAATGAATTTTATATTGAGAAATACCCTCTCCCCTCCACTATAAAACCCCCTCTCACTCTCTCTTATCTTCACTCCTCTCAAGCCTTGTGCCTTCTCCAAATTCTATCCAAATATCCTCCCAACCTCCTCTCCCATGTCCATCAAGCCTTGGTCTCATAAAAAGACCAAATCCTCTCCCTTAATGAGGCTCTCAAGGAAGTTTGGTTCAAGAGGTAAATTCATCTTTTCAATTCTTTGTTTTTCCTTTCAAGTTCATTTGTTTTCTTTTTCTATTATTACCTATAATTATCCAAATGTTGTGATGACTGTAGTACCTTACATGTACTGGAATGTTTTCATGATAGTGTAATAAGTTATCATCATATCTTCCTTTTACCTTATTTTATACTAGTAGCAAGATCACCATCCGAGATGTGTTAATTTACCACATTCAAGGACGATGGGATTTCGATTTCTATTATCATTCTAAATTATTGTCATGAAACCATTCTTGTTTTGGTTGAACTATATTATTTTATATTTAATATACCCTATTTAAGTTTCTTTAATCCTTGTGTGAAAATGGTATTAAGTTATAAATAAAAATGAGTTTGTTGTAATCAAAACCCACAAATTAACCGAAACAGTTATCATTAATGTTCTATATAATAATTCACCATCATTCCATGTAAAAAAATTATAGAAATTAACATTAAAAATTACGGATTTTCATAAATAATATTTAATTTCAATTCTGGATATTTACATCCATTCCACACCATTATTTAAGAACAAGTGAACCGATTGTGAAAATAAAGAAAACGAACACTCCAGAACAATGAAATTCGATATAATAACTTATCAATAAGAGCATAATTGAAATAAAAACAATTATGATAAAATAAATACATATCTAATAGGTTCTAAAATAATTTATTAATAAGTATAATTTCATATTCCAGGAGCTTAAGTTCAAGAGTGGAACACGTTTGGAATTAAGGTAAGAGTTTTCCACCCGAACATCCATTTTCTTTTGGGTTACTTTTATTGTCTAATTAACTCAATGAAATTATTATGTATTGTTATGTACTGTTCATAAATTATGTTTTATTATTATATATATGTACACAAACCATAATAATTCCCTATTTTATGGATATTTACAAGTTTTAAATGAAACTTTCAAAATTGTTTCCAAAATACAAGCCCAATTCAAGGGAATTCCTCAAATTATTATCTATTTTCAAGGGAACTATATAATCTATTTTTGGAAACCATTAACTTAATAAAATAACTCCTTTTATTATAAAAATAATATCTTACTTAACTTCTGGTTTTATACAAATATTTTTCCAAAATAACTTTTCTTTTCAAAATAATAGAGTATTAATCTCAAGAATTGCTTAATGATTTTATAAGAGTATTTTCGTCTGATTCAACACTCTTGTTGATTCATATGTATTATTAGGTTTAATAATTTATGTTTTCATATACCATATTTTATTGAATGTTTTATAAACAATTTTATTGGGGCTTATCTATCCTAAAACCATTCACCATATTACTCAGAATGGTTAGTGTTTTATATTCAATGATTGGGGAAAGTTAGTTACATTTCTAATGATAGTTTCAATATGAATGTATACATTTTTTATGTTTTCCCAACTCATATGAGGAATGAATTAGAATTATTATGTGATTTGTGGGGCCCTATATATCCCCTCTATGCATTGTTAGGTCTCATGAGACAAATAGACATGGAATTGGACGAGGCCTTTTACAATTTGATATATGGTTTTGGTTGAGGCCTTAATCATTTTAGACGTCTTGGTTGAGGCCTTGAGAAAATGTTAGAGAATGTTAGGAATATGCACTTCCTTCATTATAAAGCTAGTAATATAATGTTAATGTGGTTATTTTACTGTTATAATACCCATTATTATGTTATATTATTGAAATATTTACTCAACTCATATTCCTACCATTTGATGTTCAAATTTATTTTTAAAGGAACATGTTTTCAATTATTCACCATGTCTAATGTTTATATTATCTTCCTCTATATTTCTTACTCTTACTGAGTGTTTGATATCACCGCTCTCTTATGTTTCATTTTCTCAGGACATGAAGAAGTAAATTATGAATTACTTTCAAGTATAATCTAGGATACATGGATGTTTCTAGTGGAATAAATTAGTGTTTTATTTACCTTCATGATGTAATGATAATATTATTTATGTATCTTGTTTCCAAAAGCTACTAAACTAATTGGTCCTTTGGGATTTGTATTCCTTGTTTATATTCCAATGTAATAAAATAAGGCACCGACTCTAGGCAACTGGGGTCGGGTCCTTACAGTTGGTATCAAAGGAAGTTTAGTAGAAAACTTGTAAACTAGATTTAGAAAACGTAGATTAGGGAAGAGTCCATGAGATAGTATTTGAGGATAAACATACAATAACATCCTGTTATTTTGGTAAGGAATAGATTATGTGGATCTTTCAAGCAATGCATCCCTATTTGGATACGAGCAGGAAGAGGCGGATCTAGCAAAGATGTACCTAGGAGTGAAAGCTCCAACAAGGAGTTTTGGGCTTGACCCAGGGTATCCTAGTACACGATAATGATTCTTTATGCACTCTTGGTTACGACACTCCTGGGGGATATGCTTAGGATAATTCAAATTTTCTTTACAATTCATTATGAAAAACTTAAATGTAAAATTTTCCTCAAATGAACCATTCTTGTGATTATGGGATTAGCCATGCATAGGATTTCAATTTGTGATAAGTATTTTGTTAAGTAAGATTATAGATTATGATTCATAACCTAATATAGTGTATTCTATTATCTAGAGATGACACATAGTGGAGGGAATGGAAACCACATGAACGCACGTGTCCCCAATAGGGATTTCCCTCCGATGAAAGATAATGATATTGGCTCTGGTTCTGTGATGAGTGTTGAGAAACTTATAACTATACTGGGAAAAATTACTCAGTTATGAATAATAACCTTACCCATATGAAGGATATGGATCCACTACATGGATAAGATATGTTAGATCACTTTATGTGACAACAACCACCATCATTCAATTGGAACACAAACCCATTTGTAGCTAAACAGTGGATAAGTTCCCTAGAGAAAATATTTCTCGCTTTGGGTTGTAATAAAAGAGAGAAGGTCATCATGGAAGTTTATCGTCTATTAGGAGATGTGGATTAGTGGTGGTCGTTAATCAAAAAAAAAAGTAGGAGGAAGAAATAGAGGATATGGAATGGAGGTACTTTAAGGAAATATTCCTAGAGAAATACTATCCTCATGAACATATAGCAAATATAGAGAGGAAATTCTTGAATTTGAGGTAGAAAGAAGATGAGAATGTGCCAAAGTACGAATCTAACTTCACAAGGTTAGCAAGACATGCTGTGGACTATATATAAAATCCAAGGATAAATCTTAATCGATTCTTTGACAGTCTAAATCCATTCTTCTAGAGAGCACTGGTCTCTCAATTTTTTTCATCATATGAGGATATAGTTTCATGTGCTATCAAGACATAAAAATAATTATCTAAGTCTTATGAATTTAAGTGAAAGAAAGAGAAGAAGAGGTCTTCTGAAAACTCTGGTAAAGGAAATAAGGAAACAGGGAAGAATGGAAGAGTTTAATTTCCACCTTGTGATAATTGTGGAAGGAAACACCCTGGTGCATGCTTAAAGGGAAAAGGAGTATGCTACAAATGTGGTTAGAAAGGCCATCTTGCTGGTGATTGCAAGGATAAGAAAGAATCCATTAATGTTTAATGCTATAATTGTCAGTATATGGGACACTATACTAATAATTGTCCAAAATGTCAAGGAAATATGAAACAGAAAAGGCCAAGGGAGTAGGGACAAGCTTATGTGATCACAACTAAATAAGTTGAAGTTCTGAATGACGTGGTGGAAAGTACTTTGATCATTTCATCAAACTTAACCAATGATTTATTTGATTCTAGATTGTCATATTCATTTATATCTTCCCAGTTTTCCAAGAAAATTAGATATGTCCAATTTGATTTAATAAAGGAGTTATCAGTCAAAACTCATAGTGGATATATCATTGCAACAAAGGCATGTCGATTAGTCCCCCTCATGACACATAAACATGCTTTAGTTTCTATCTTTATCATCATACTAATGGTTGACTATGATATAATTCCCAATATGAATTGGATATCAAATTATGATGCAAATATATATTGCAAGAATAAGGAAGTTACAATTTTCAAAAATGGCATAGAATCCCTTATTTTTAGAGCAGAAACCTCACCATTTTATTCTCATATAGATCCAACCCCAGAAGCTATACTAAATTCAATTATTGGGGAGGAAGGGAATGAAATAAATATTGGTGAGGAGAAGAATGTACAGATAGATGACATACCTATTGGGAAAACATATGTTTACGTCTTTCCAGAGGATTTACCTGGACATCCTCCAGAGCGGAAAATTGAGTTCTCAATTGACTTAATTCATGGTTCAAGGCCCATATCAAAGACCCCTTATATAATGGACATTGTGGAGTTAGTGGAATTAAATAAATAACTAGAGGAATTGAGTGATAATTGATTTATTCAACCTAGTGTTTCTCCTTGGGGAGCCCCTGTCCTCTTTGTCAAGAAGAAAGATGGATCCATGAGGTTGTGCATTGATTACAGGGAAATAAATGCTATTACAATAAAGAATAAGTATCCTCTACCACAAATTTATGATTTATTTGATCAAATTCATGGAGCCCAATATTTTTTGAAGATTGATCTTTGATCTGGATATCATCAGTTGCTTGTGTGGAAGGAATACATTCCAAAAATAGCATTTCAAACTAGGTATGAACATTATGAGTTTACAGTAATTCATTTTGGAATAAATAATGCACCATATGTTTTTATGGATCTCATGAATAGAGTTTTCAAGGAATATATTTATGAATTTGTAGTGGTGTTTATTGATGATATCTTGATATACTCTAAAATCCATGAAGATCATGAAAATAACTTGCACACTATTATGAAGACACTTAGAAGAAATAAATTATATGGGAAGTTTAGTAAGTGTGATTTTTGGCTCCAATCAGTCTCCTTTTTGGGCCACATTGTCTTTAAGGATGGAATATCTATAGATACTGTGAAGAAAAATGTTGTGCAAGAATGGACTACTCCAATGAACATAACTGAGGTATATAGTTTTATTGGTTTAACATGTTATTATCGGTGTTTCGTTCAGAACTTAGCTCATTTAGATAACCCAATGAACAAGCTCACCCGAAAAGGGGTTATGTTCGTATGGACAAAAAATGTGGATAATGTTTTGAAGAATTGAAGAGGAGGTTTGTGAACGCTACAATCCTAACCCTACCATTGGGGAATGATGGTTTTGTTATCTACAATGATGCATCAAAGAAAATACTTGGTTGTGTCCTTATGAAGAATGATCTAGTGGTTTCCTATGCATCTAGGAAACTAAAAATTCATGAACAAAACTATCCAACTCATGATCTTGAGTTAGCAGTGGTAATCATTACTCTAAATATTTACAAACATTACCTCTATGGTGAAAAATGTGAGATATATATGGATAATAAGAGTTTAAAATATATATTCTCATAGAAAGAACTAAACATGAGATAAAGGATATGGATTGAGCTACTTAAAGACTATGATTTCACAATACAATAACACCCAGGGAAGGCAAATAAGGTGGCAGATACTTTGACCAGAATGGATTGTGGAGTTCTGAATGAGATGAGAGTGGAAAGGTATCCTTTTTTCATGGATCTAGTAAATATGGATATGGGAATTATCAAGGAAGGTAAAACATCACTACTTTTTCAAATAGTTTCCAAACCTTATTTACTAGAGAGGATAAAAAGTTCTCAGGCTGATGATGATATGTTTCATTAGAAAATTAAAGTTGTAAATGATGGGAAGTTGACTGACTTCGTATATGAAGGTGGCATTTTGAAATTCAGGAAGAGGATTTGTGTTCCTACTATTCCTGAGATAAAGAGGGAACTATTTGATGATGTTCATAGCTCTAATTTATCTATACACCATGGTAGCATAATGCTGTATTGAGATCTCCAAGAAAAATTTTGGAGGGAAAATATGAAAAGGGTGATTGCTGAATATACATCAAAGTGCCTGGTATGTACATAAGTGAAGGATGAAAGGCAAAAGTCTAAGGGGATAATGAAAAACTACACATACCAACATGGAAGTGGGAGAACATTACCATGGAATTTGTCACTGGAATTCCATAGACATCCAGAGGAAACAATGCTATATGGGTTGTTGTGGATCTTCTTACAAAGACATCTCACTTTATCGTGATTCGAGAGGACTTATCATTGGATCAACTTCCACAGATTTACATAAAAAAAGTGGTAAGGCTGCATGGTGTACCACTATCTACTGTATCTGACTATGATCCTAGATTCACCTCAATGTTTTGGAAAAGTCTCCAAAATTCTCTAAGCACTGAATTGAACTTCAGTATGGCCTATCATCCTCAAACTAATGGCCAATCTGAGCAGATTATTTAGAAACTGGAATACATGTTGAGAGCATGTTCTATGGAATTCAAAGGAGGATGGACCAACATCTTCCACTGGTTTAATTCTCCTACAACAACAGTTTCCACTCGAGAATCCGAATGGCACCATATGAATCCCTTTATGGGAGAAGGTGCAGAATACCAGTGTGTTGGGATGAAGTCAGTGAGTGTAGGTTTCTAGGACCAGAATTGGTTGAAGAAATGGTGGAGAAGGTGAAAAATATTCAGCAACATAGAAAGGCAACCCAAATTCTACAGAAGAGTTATGCAGATAACCGTCGATGAGACCTTGAATTCAAAGTTGGAGACCTAGTATTTCTATGCATATATCCATGGAATAAGGTTATGAGGTTTGGGAAGAAAGGAAAGCTAAGTCCCAGGTATATCGACCCCTTCAAGATCCTTGATCGGGTAGAGATGTGGCCTATCGACTGACACTTCAACCTACCATGTCGAAATTACATGATGTATTTCATGTATCCCTCTTAAGGAAGTACATACCAGACCATTCAAATGTACTCTCTTCAAAGGTGGTACAGTTGGAGGATGATCTTTCCTATGAGGAGCATCTAGTGAAAATCTTGGATCGTAGAGACAAAGTTCTACGTAACAAGACTACTCATCTGGTAAAGGTACTATGGAGAAACCATAAGTATGAAGAGGAAACATGGGAATTGGAGGAATAGATGAAGGAAAATTACCCCCACCTATTTTTGGACTAGATTGTAAAATGAAATTTCAAGGGAGAAATTTTTGAAGGGGGGAAGAATGTAACAACCTAATATTTTTCAATGGAAATTCCTTTCTTATAAATATGCCATAATCACATGAAATCACAAAATAATCAACTACTAAGTGATATTTGACCCTTAAAACATAATTTTGTCACTTATGTGATGTGAATTTCATAAATTTGACATAAACGATTGCGATCAATAAGTTATTTGGAGTCCAATAAAAAAGCTTATTTTTTGGTAAATAGAAACCTACCCTTATGAATAGTAACATACCCTTATGAATAGTGATATAACCTGATTAATAGTAACTTTAACTATGGTAGTATATAAATAATATTCAAGTGAAAGTACGATATACCTATGTTTTGGAATAAGTAAATAAATGTTTTAAAACTATTGTTTTTAGAATAAATTATGATTTTAATTAAATATTAAATCAATCATATTTAGAAAATTATTTTTTAAAAATGGACATAATTTTTAGATTCTACACATTGAAAAATGGTTGGGGTGAATTTTTGGGATTTTTCTGAAATACTTGAATTTTTGATGAATAGTGAAATACCATAATTTACAAAATTAGCTAAAAAAGCCAATTATAGAGTCATGAATGATGTTATTCTGATGTAAGACCAATTGGTTCTAGATCACATGATAAAATTACTATTATTGGTCATGGAAGACTCACTATTCCTTGTCTTTTGGGGAAATAATAAATTAATGAATTTTATAATGAGAAATCCCCTCTCCCCTCCACTATAAAACCCCCTCTCACTCCCTCTTCTCTTCACTCCTCCCAATCCTTGTGACTTCTCCAAATTCTGTACAAATATCCTCCCAACCTCCTCTCCCACGTCCGTCAGACCTTGGTCTCATTAAAAGACCAAAGCCTCTTCCTTAAGGAGGCTCTCAAGGAAGTTTGGTTCAAGAGATAAATTCCTCTTTTCAATTCTTTGTTTTTCCTTTCAAGTTCATTTGTTTTCTTTTTATATTATTACCTCTCCTTATCCAAATGTTGTTATGACTCCAGTAACTTACATTTACTATAATGTTTTCATGATATTGGAATAAGTTATCATCATCTCTTACTTTTACCTACTTTTATACTAGTAGTAAGATCACCATCCAAGATGTGTGAATTTACCACATTCAAGGACGATGGGATTTCAATTTCTATCTCAATTTTGGTCATTAAACCAATATTTTTATGGTTTAACTAGATTAATATATATTTAATATACCCTATTTAAGGTTATTTAATCCCTTTTTATAAATGGTATTAAGTTATAAAGAAAAATGAGTTTGTTTTAATCAAAACCCATATATAACCAAAACAGTTATCATTAAAGTTTTATATAATAATTCATCCTCATGCCATGTAAACAAATGATATAAATAACCATTAAAACTTATAGATGTTCATAAATAATATTTAATTTAAATTCTTGAGATTTACATCCATTACACTCCATTACTTAAGAACAAGTGAATCGATTGTGAAAATAAAGAAAACAAACACTCCGAAACGATGAAATTCAATATAATAACTTATCAATAAGGGAATAAATGAACTAAACAATATTATGATAAACTAAGTATCTGTATAATAGGTTCTTAAATAAGTTATTAATAAGTATAATTTAATTTTCTAGGATATTGAGTTCAAGATCAGAACACATTTGGTGTTAAGGTAAGGGTTTTCCACCAGAACATCCATTTTCATTCGAGTTACTTTTATTATCTAATTACCTCAATGAAATTATTATTTATTTTTATGTACTCCTCATAAATTATGTGTGAGTATTCTATATATGTACACAAACCATAATAATTCCCTATTTTATGGATAGTTACATTTTTTAAAAGAAACTTTCAAAATTGTTTCCAAAATACAAGCCTAATTCAAGGGAATTCCTCAAATGCTTATCTATTTTCAAGGGCACTATATAAAATGTTTTTGGAAAACATTATCTTTATAAAATCACCCATTTTATTATGAAAATACTATATTACTTATGGTTTTATAAAAATATTTTTCCAAAATAACTCTTCTTTTCAAAATAATAGAGTATTTTCTCAAGAATTGATTAATGATTTTATAAGAGTATTTTTGTCTGATTCAACACTCTTGTTGATTCTTAGGTATTATTTGGTTTAATAATTTATGTTTTCATCTACTATATTTTAATGAATGGTTTATGAATAATTTTATTGAGGGTGATCTATCCTATAACCATTCACCATATTACTTGGAATGGTTAGTGTTTTATGTTCAATGATTGGGGAAAGTTAGTTACATTTCATATGATAATTTCAATATGAATGTATATGTTGTTTATGTTTTTCCATGCTCATATGAGGAATTCATTGGACTTATTATGTGATGTGTGGGGCCTTCTATAGCCCCTCGATACATTGGTAGGTATCATAAGACAAATAGACATGGAACTTGCCAAGGCCTTTCCCAATTTGATATATGGTTTTGGCCGAGGCCCTAATCATTTTAGAAATCTTGGCCAAGGACTTGAAAAAATGTTTCAGAATGTCTGGAATATGCACTTACCTCATTATGAAGCTAATAATTTAATGTTCATGTGGTTATTTGACTAGTATAATACCCATGATTATGTTATATTATGGAAATATTTACCCAGCTCATATTCCTGCCATTTGATGTTCAAATTTATTTTTAAATGAATGTGTTTTAAATTATTCACCATGTCTATTGTTTATATTATCTTCCACTGCATTTCATCTCACACCTTTCTTATTTTTCATTTTCTCAAGACATGAAGAAGTAAATTATTAATGACTTGCAATCATAATCTAGGATACATGGATGTTTCTAGTGGAATAAATTAGTGTTGTATTTCCCTTAATGATATAATGATAAACATATTTATATTTCTTGTTTCCAAAAGCTACTAAACTACTTGGTACTTCAGGATTCATATTCCTTGTTTATATTCTAGTGTAAAAAAATAAGGCACCAGCTCCGAGAAACTGGGGTCAGGTCCTTACAGTACCCAAAAAAAGAGATTGAACTAAAGAGAGAAAAATTATTGATATAAGAAGAGATGAAGTAAGAAACCATAAAAAATGGATTCCTTAGAATATTCCAAGTTGGTAAAACCCACCTCATAGTAGTAAGGAGAAAATAATAAAAAATATGGTGGTCCGTGAACTAGAAAAACCCCTATGTGGTCACAATACTATGAGCTGCAAACCAGTGCCCCCTCTACGGATAATCATAATACATAGAAAACTGCCATGCGGGTGGAATCCTACCTTGCATAGAAAAATGCTATATGGGAGGAACTCTACCTTGCTTAGATAAATTATACACGAGGGGAACTTGGACCCATTAAGCAAAAAAATACATGAGTATAACAAATTCCCATGAAGTGAAATGCTACGTGGGATGAACCTAGGTCTAGGTAGCACAATTCTACACAGATGGTCCCCTGACCCGCATACAATCATGCTATGCTGAGGGAACACCATCTCCCATAAAAGATACTACATGGAATAAGGCATCCTAGGGAGTTCTACTCTCCAGTTTCCATCACCCTCTTTCATTATGTCATTAGCCCCCATGTTGGCCCTTCTTAAAACCATTCCAATAAAATCTGTCCAAGGCCCCTTCCCAATCCACCTGACATGTATGATAAGATCATCAGGTACATCTGCATGCCCTTTTTAGTTTATATACCCATAATAAATGGATTCAAGTGAGTAAAATCCGCAGTGAGGTGGAAACTTAGAATGTTTTCAAGTTTAAATTCCCATGGTAACCTGGGTTATGACATTGGGTTGCTCACATGAACCTCCACATTCTAATTATTGAGAGAAACCATTGGTATTTATCTTTGATGAGGGCTAGTGAAAAACATTCCTCCCCCTCTCAGAACTAGTTTTATGGCACTTCTCTAGAGGTAAGGCACTATCCTTTTTTGTAGGAGGTTAAAATTTTGATCCTTTTAACCTATGCTTGGGAAGTATCCAGATAGATCACCAAATGTGAATATCTTGGATATGAAATCAAGAGAGGAAATGGTCGAAATCAAAGCCCCTTTCTCAATTCATTTGGGATCTAACACCATCCATCAGCGAATAGGGTGAGATCGTGTGATCATTAGATCCACCAATTCCCCTTGTTTCTCACACCAAGCATGAATCATGTGGTATTAGAGGTTAGTGATGATTATAAAACCAGCATGATCCCAAACCTCAAATGGGCCTCTTATATGGTATAATCCCCAATTTCAAATCTAAAATGGGCCTCTTATACAGTATAATCCCCAACCATAACTAATCAAATGGGACTTATCCATAGATATAAGCCCAAAATTCAAACCTAGATTGGGATTTATTCATAGATGTAATCCCCAAATTCAATCCAAATAGGCAGCTTCCATGACTAAGCCCCAACTATCAAACTACATGGAATTTAATTCCCAACTAACTAGGATACATATGAATCCTCCCTAAGGTCCAAACTCAGCACCCAAATCCTCCCTAATGTTCTCTGGGACATATACCCAGTAGGGTTATGTTCACCTGGGAGACTGCATCTCATCTGGTCCCCTTGGGATACCTCGTCATAATTCCCACAAAATATTTGACAAGGCACCTATTACTTGGATGTTCTTGTGGCATGATGTTAAACTGCATGGCTGAGTACTTGTCACATGAACTTAAAAGGTGATGTGCCCCTCCAAGTGGCATCGAACTATGAGGGTTCTTATTACTCTCATAAGATTATATAGGAATCCCAAATTATGGGTTTTATCCCAACTTCAAGATAAATTCTTCCCCTAGATGATGGTAAACTCTAGAGTTCCCCAATAAATGACCAAGGAATCCTTAACCTATCCATAAAAGGGTAGCATTGATGAAGAACCTCAGATACATACATGTCCCTACATTGATAGGGAACCTCAGATACATACATATGATTCCAAACCCATGAATAATAATGACGGGACATCACCTTAGGGTAACCCATAATATAAACACTTGGGAATGAACAAAGTATTTGTATACATATATTAAATCTATAAGAGAGTCCCAGAACATGCAATAGTTTTCACCCAAAGGGGTGTGATGAGCCCAAATTCCCATCCTCTCAACCAATGTGAGTTCTTAAGTGTCATTGGCTAAGTTACCCAGTGAATTTCTACCTTTGGAAAGTAGGTTAACGAATCATGGATATGAGACCCATTGGGAGTTTCCAGCTCTATAAAAAACCCTTTGGAGATAGTTTAGAAGTGTTATACCCAACATTAATGATTATATAAAATTCAACCCCTTCAATCAACCATCTGGACCCAAAATATTTTTTTTCAGAAACAAAATTGTGATCCCAACATGAATCCTTAACCAAGGAGGTAGTGTTACCCCTCTTCATACCTCTTTAGAATCTAGAATGAATGAGGGCCTAAAGAGACTATCAATTCCGCATGGGCTCATGAGATGATTCTTTGATGAGTTTTTTTTATCTGTACTTGTCACCTATATTATAGGAACTCTTTAGATATTCCTTCAATGTAATGAAATATCAATAGTTTTTTTAGAAACGTGCGTCAACAAATACATATGTGGATAGATCATTAATGAAGAAGATCACTCCATTGCCCACCCAACATCATCAAAGATGGGTTTAAAATGCACTAGTCAGGGAGTACCATCAAAATGGTAGTCTCCATACCCTAGAGGTTGCTCGACAGGTCCTCCATTAAATTAAGCCCTACCAGCCATCCACCCAGCAATGGTTGACATCCTAAAACAAGGAGGCTCCACTAGTTTTCTCAAACTGTTTTGATAAATTGTCCCCGAAACGTGACAATGAGTGGCTCTCTTTACCTTAGAGAGGCTGATGAAGTCATCACCAATGATTTCATCTCTATAGCATAGGGGTTCCACCCAAGTAATATTTCGAGAATCCACCGCTGCCAACACCATGAATCCTGACATCCTCAACATGTAGAGGATGTCATATCGTGGGCCCCAACTGAAATAATTCTAAGCTAGGTCCCATGGAAGACTACCCAGGGAAAAGATCTAGAAACCGAGAAAAATCCTTTATCCTAATTACTTCTAAAGAATCCCTTCATGAAAATATAATGGAAACCTACATGAAGATGTATATTCCTGCTCACTCCTATGAAGCCCACCATGTAAATATGGTGGAACAATATGAGTTGGCATAAAATCCTACTACCGATCGCCAAGCCTGCCATGCAAATAGGATGAAAAATGAGAAGATTCAAATCACTTCCCGCAAATTTGAGGTCCACTAGTCAAATACAGTGGCAACCAAATATAATAAGATTCAAATTCTTGTAGGTCCATATCAAGCCTGTCAGAAAAATACAGTGGAAAATGAGAAAATGAAAATCCCTGATCATGAATACAAAGCTCATCAGTCAAATAAGATGGAAACTAGAGAAATAAGTTGGTGTATCCCAGCTATAAATTAGGGGTAGACTCACACCTCTTCCCCCACAAAGAATAACAATCAGTACTCACTGAAATGAAATGAGGGACCATTGAAGGAACATATTCTTTCTCTGATACCGAAATAGATATATATTTCTGTTCCAGATAAGGAAATCTGTCATCAAATCCTAGAAATGATAGAGGATTAGATATCAATTTCTGACTATATTCTTTAGACTTTTCAATATTTAATCACATCTATGGAAATAACAAGGAGCTGAGCCCACAACCTCGCATCCCTAAGTGGGGTGACTCATACAGAAAATAATTAGTCACTTCAGTGCATACCTGCTTCCCTACTCTCATCTAGGAGGTTCTCATGAAATATCCCATGATAAATGGATAACTAGATCAGACAAAAATACCTGTTCCAACTACTGGACATTGATACACCATGGTGGCTGCTCCAGGGTAGGCATATATCCCTATCAAAACTCAAGAAGCCCATTGGTGTATCCCGTAAACACCATAGAATCCACTCAAATAGTCACCCATATATGAAGGTTGTCACCAATAGTAAGCAACCCTAGTCTCCCACAAGAGAGCACCCAAAAATAAATCAATCCAAAGGAAACTAGAAAATGAAGATCAAATTCATGACCCTTCTATACTGGAATTTAGAGTTAAAGAGTTCATAAAACACTTTTCAATGTTGAATCAAGATCTTATTGATCCATTACCACATTACATAAGTAGCAGTAGTAGCTATGAAGGTCCTATCCACAACATTGTTACCAATAGTTCAATAGGCACTCCCCGAAGAACATACCATGAAGTATTCATTTGTGGACACAAAATGATTGATTGTGAGATCCTATCTCAGGATGATCATCATAGAAACCCTCCTCAAGACCTAAAGTTCAAATAGTAAGAAGGTAATCCCATTGTTTTCTTCTACCCTGAAGGTCCTCCCCAAGGTATACACTGCATAAATTCTCCCTATAGTCAGAAATCAAGAAATGATGATAGTCCTCACCATGATAGCACCAACTATGAAGGTCCTCCCAACAGTGACATATTATTACAACAGGAAGGTCCTTCCCTTTTAATTGTATGACCTAAAATTCCTCCCTATGGTATACACTGTAGAAATTCTCCCTATAATTGGACATCAAGATATGATGGTAGTCCTTTCCATTTTGGTACCAACTATGATGGTCCTCCACATAGTAACATTTCATATCAATAGGAATGTCTTCCCCTTGTTGAGTCAAATGCGAGAAATCCTTCATACATTGAGGATCTTTGATTGGTGGGGTAAGACATATTAGATACCCAATCATTGACAAGTGAAATACTTTATCAACCAAAAGATAGCCTGAGGAAACACTCAGTCTCCAATCCACCCCCAGAATATTCACATACCAATGATACCCCTACTAACCCCTCTACTTGTGAAAAAATAGTCAAGATGCATCCATGTTTGGAAGATCAAGTATAGGAGTCTCTGATAGATGAACAAAATAATATGTTGTTTATGAAAAGAAAATTTGGTAGGGATGACATAACTATTATGTTTGGACCCTCATCTACTTATCAAATTGACATACCAAAGGTATTTTCAAAAGAATTAATACATGAAATTCTTCTCAATCTTTGTATGACTGTATTCCACTTGAAAGAAAAATTCTTGTCTTACGATGGGTGTGAAGACTGTGTTAAAATATTGGGAGATAATAATAAAAAAATTGACCTAGAAGCCCATTTTTATATACAACGACCATAATTCTAAATGTAGCAGAAAGATCTCCAACTAACCTACCTAAATGCACTACACAAGTTGCATCATCTCATCACTAATGCCCCACCTAATGTTCACATTTGAGGATGAGGATAGTATAGATCCTTGAATTTCACCCACACCCCATTCAATATAACCCATTGGAAATAGAATACTATAATTTCATTATCCTATGGAAGAAATTAAATGAAATTCCTAGCCAAGAAATTTGATATTCTTCACAAGAACTATCAGTGAGTAAGTCTCAAAAGCATTAGACCAAATGAGAGCAAGCCATCAAACATCTCCCGAACCAGGAAACTAAGAACATTTAAGAGGCCTCTATCTTAAGTGAATTAAATCATCAAGTACTCCTAATGTATTAAAAAACAAAAAATTCACATGATACCTGAAATCATATCCAAATCACGCTAGAATGAGGATATACGATATGAAGCGAGCAATGACAACAACAGTAAATAATGCAATATTGGATTAGACCGAGCCTATAGGTCTGGGGTATTTTTTAACAAAAAATTCCCTTGTCATAATAAAAAATTTGGGATGAGGCACAATAATATGAAAATGGGAGAAACCCCAACAAACAAGGTTAGGTGTATTTTTACCTCAACCACCCACCTAGTGGAAATTAGTCTTTTCTTGTTTAGGGAAGAAGACATGTAGAGAGGTCTCTCGTTATGTCCCATATCGCAATCCTGTTCCATAATAATGGAGATGTATGATAAAATTTCATAAAGGTTCCCTCCAAGTAACCCTTTTTTAATAATCCTGAAGAAGGTCCCAGAAGGAAAGGAAGAGATCATGTAAATGCCACAAATAACCCTCCTATCATTCAGAAGTCAGTATGTTTCCCACAATTCATTATGAATCAATGAACTTCGTGGATGTTAATCCTATAAAACACATCAAAAATTATGAAAATGAATAAGGGAATGAAGTGGATGGTTCTTCTTAGAATCCAATCCACACTGAGAATGAAGGCATGCTTACTCAAAACCAAAGGATATCCATGAATTTGGGTCTTCACTCGATCAATCCTCCACCACCTCCTCAGTTAATCCCTAATAGATAAAGGAATAAAAATAATTCTATATATGACCCACCTCCTCAATGATTCTATAACAGAGAAAATAATAAAAATAGTTGAATATGACCCTCCTCCTCCTCTCTATGAGAATTAGCACCTTAAACTCTAAGAATAATTCAGTCGACATGAGGATGGAATGAAAGAGTTGAGACAAATCAGTGATGAGTTGATCTGAGGTAGCTTTCATATCAAGTATACTCCCTAGGAAGATGTTCAATGTATACTTCCAGTAGGTGTACCTCAACCAAAAGTGTTTATCCCAACAAATAAAGAAAATATAGGACATCCTCCTAACAGATGACTAGACCATCGACCTACCAAGACCTAATCAGGGAGAAGTATCAATATTTCCCTCCATTAAAGAGACAATTGGGATAGGTTTAGGTAAATCCTCATAGTATATCCATGACTAGATTCCTTCTATAGATAATGGAATAACCGACATGTCAAATCATACCTGTCACTGCACTTGTCCAAGCTCAAGTTCAACAATACATTCATCAAGGGACTATAAATACCATCAAGGAATTGGAAGCTCGATTGGAAGCTCTAGAGGAGCGGTGTGCACTAGTATAGCAAGAATGGAATCCTTACCTCGACTGGGAAAGTGACACCCCTCCGCCACCAAATTTCAAAAGTCATGTGTTACCTAAATACAATGGATTAGGTGATCCAAAACAAAATCTGACCCACTATACGTCCATTATGATCACATGATGGGAAATTCATCTCAATAAGATGTAGTGAAACTCATATTCTTTTTACAGACCCTACAAGGGCCAAGCTTTGTATGGTACACCAGTTTTCCAACTTTGTCAATCACAAGCTCAGAAGACCTCCATCAAAAGTTCCACTTCCAATTTAGCTTAATGCTATAGAAGAAAAATCTCAGTGATCTCGAACTACAAACAACGAGTGAATGAGGGAGTCTTGTACTTCAATACCTGATCGAAAGGGTTGACCTATTCCCAGAATATGCCACCTCCCTAGGAAGAAATTCTTGCTATGTGTACTATTACTGATCATCCTAGTTAAATTAATGGGTGGGTTCCTATATTTCTCTTCCATCCTATAAAGAATTTAAAACTTAATATAGTAGGCTAATATCAACTCCCAGATAACCCCACCAGTCCTGGGGAAAATAGAAGGAAAGGAGGAGGCGACATCAATTATGCTTAAACCTTCCACTACAACAGATACAACTCCAAAACCTATAGCGAATCGTTCAGTTCCCCCCATGCATCAAAACCCCACTGTCATGAAAGGATTATATGAGGGGACCAAGGTGAAATAAATTTGGGGAATGAAGAAATAAAGTCTACTTGTTCTGAGATGATCAAGTTCATAGGGTTTTTATAAACAACTTGGACCATTATTTACTTTGTCTACTACAGTTAAAAGGTACTGATGAGGTGGGTCTCGATGACCAGCCAAATTATTTCCCCTCTCACTGGATACTAGGATGTACCATTTAGAAGTTCTTTGTTTTCAAATACCTCATGCAAAAAATGATAGATTCTGGGTAAGTGAAACTTAGACTGCTGCCAACACAAGTTGTGTATGTTTCCACTACTACCCCTAATGAAGGAGGTGAGTGAAAATAAGTTGTTCTCAGAAGAGTATAGAATTTAAATAGTTTGATTACTTGAAAGAAAATCAATCGAACTCATGGAATTCTATGAGAACAGATGAAACAATTGACTATGCCCCCTGCAGCTCCCACTACAACGCATATGACATCAACACCAAAATCCTAAAAAAGTTGACCATCAAAGAAGAGGTTTGAATATAAAGTAAAGGCATAAGTGCAGGAAGATGAAACTACATTAAATAAAAAATCATCTTGGAACCTCTCATATTTTAATCCCTCATATTTTAAAGAACGGGAACTGCCCCACCAAACGGAATAAAAAAAATGGCCAGCTATGAAAATTATTCATTGAATGAGGAGTTGATCTCTAGTACCATTACTTACATTCACTTAATGGATTCCTTATCTGATGGTGAGTATGGATTTGAAATCGAGTTCCCTGCTTCCAACTAGGGAACTGAAGGAAGTGGCCATATAAGTCGAGGATATATGGGAAGATGCATCTATGGTAGAAATCAAACTTCTAGTTTCACCCCTACTCAGACTATTAATGTTGCATAATCTCATAGAAGATCTCATCAGAAGAGAAAAAAGGAATGGGAACCCACCACACCTACCATAATACATTTTGGCCCCATCACTCTAGAATACCCATCAAAAGATGGAAATGCATTAGATCGCTCTCTGTGGGTAGGAAGACCTACCCGATCCAACCCACTAAGGAAAAGAGAACCTCTAGTTCTTCCCCTAAGGGGAGATCCATATACATTAAATACACATTCCCCTAAAGTTACTATTAAGGAGAATCACAAAGTAGGGAAGCACCAAACTTTAGACCAAAATTATGACATTTTGAAACACTTAGACTTGGTACTGGCCAAAATATCAATCCTAGATGCCCTGATTTTCTCAAAATACCTCAGGGATGCAGTAATGGAAGCCTTGTTAGTTCCCCAGGAGTTTGAAGTTGTGGTGGAAATTTATGAGGACTATTAGATAGAGACCACTATTATGGAGTGTCGTGGGATTATCTCCTTCATGAATCAAGATGAAGACACTATTATAAAAGGATAAATCATACCCTTGTATGTTTCCGACATGTTAAATGATGTTGATATCTGAAAATTCTTCATTAATAATGGATCTGATGTTAATCTAATCCCAGTGAGAACACTTCTCCAAGTAGGATGCAACAAGAATAACCTGATTTCCTCTACCATAACGCTAATGGTCTATGAAAAAAGTGAAAAGATTCCATTAGGCCAAATCAAGCTCAAAGCTCAGTTTGGAGACCTCATAGTTGACTTATAATTTCTAGTGGTTCAGAAAAACATATCCTCAAACTTCCTTCTAGGGAGGCCCTAGTTACATCAAAAAATGGAAATTCCCCCATCACACTATCAATGCATTAAATAATGCATGAATGGGAAATAAAAGATGTTGAACGTTGATAAGAACCCATTACCATCCCATGAATCACAATATATCGATGTGAGATTATAT
This sequence comes from Viscum album, assembly GCA_963277665.1. Lineage (NCBI taxonomy): Eukaryota > Viridiplantae > Streptophyta > Magnoliopsida > Santalales > Viscaceae > Viscum > Viscum album. The sequence continues at coordinate 1,433,900,291 of OY728132.1, read as the reverse complement.
TAAGGGAATGCGAAGCAACCCCTAGTCAATGGTGTTGATTGGGTCACCATCCCAAATGGTATGGAAATGATACAAGTAAACCCCTTCACAAAGCTCGATGATGAATATGTATTAATAATAAACCAAATCAAGCACATCCATCAAAATTTAGATTCATGTTCATAATTCTTAATGATTTTAGTGATGGCTATTGAGTCTAACATTATTGAAAAATTTTCTGACCCCCAAGGTAATACTGAATGCTCGAATGGAAATTCCCTAAATTGACCCCCAAAGAATTAGGAAAACCTTATCTCACCATCTAATGTAGAAGAGGATTTCTCATCATTAAATGTATATGAATACACTCTTCGACCCCTCACTTTATCCTCTATAGAGAATCCCCTACTACCATCCAAGTAATAAGAATTCACTTTATCTTCTGAATACTAAGATCTTCACTCTTATCTCAACTATGGAGAACTCGTCTTGAGTCTTGTTTCCCCATAAGAATAAGAGGAAGACAATGAAGAAGAATAAGAGGAGGAGGATGACCTTAGGTATGCCTTTTAATTATTAGAGGAAGGATTCTCTACCAACATTGATGAACTTAGGGAAATAAATCTAGGTATCGAAGAAGATCCATGAACAACTTTGATTAGTGCATCCATGCCTCTCGAGGAACAAGAGGTATATACATACTTCCTAAGGAAACATCTATATATATTCTCTTAGAGATATATAAAAATTATAGGCGTTGATCCCATGGTGGACAATCACCTCCATGGCCTACTAAAGGATCATCGGGGCTATAAACAATCCACCAGGAGGATGAACCCAACAGATGCCTCCAAGATAGAGGCTGAAGTCAACAAGATCATTAGATCCAACTTCATTTAGGAGGTCCAATATCCAATCTATCTATCCAATATAGTCATTTTCTAGAAGAATAATAGAAAAATTAGAGTCTTCAATGATTTCAGGGATCTCAATCGGCATGGCTCAAAGGATGAATTCCAAGTCCCGATCATAGAACTACTAATCGATGCAACAACAATATATCGGTCTCTCTCTTTCATGGATGGATATTCATGATTAAATAAAATCTAAATAGACAAATAATACGAAGAGGCCACCACATTCTGGGCCCCCAGGGATTATTTTTCTATCAGGTAATTCCATTTGGTTTGATGAATGTCGACGCTACATATCAATATGCAATGCGTCACATATTTAAACCCTTCCTAGGATAGTTTGTTGAAAGTTCTTTCAATGACTTGGTGGTTAATTCCCAAAAAAAGTTGGACCACTTTTGGATATTGAAACCATCTTAGACAAAATATGTAAACATAGTCTGAAATTGAACACCTTGAAATGTGATTTTGGCTTTAACTCATGGAAATTTCTCATCTTCTTCATATTCCATCATGGAATCAAATTCATCCATGAAAAGACAAAGTCCATCATATGCATGTCATCTCCTTATAACCTCACAATATTGAGAAGACTATAAGGACACCTGGACTACATTCAGTTATTCATAGACAAACTTGTAGGAAAATGTTTTCTTTTCACCAGATTGATGAAAAAAGGGGTTACATATTAGTAGACTGATGATTTTCAAGAATCATTTGACAGTCTCAAGAGATATCTATTAACCCCCAGTGCTAATGCCTTATGTCGAAGGAAGGCCCCTTATTTTGTATGTGATAGACATGGATCAACCACTATGAGCCTTCATCACACAAAATAATGACGTTGATATTTAAAATAGTCTCTATCATCTCATCTGAACCATGATTGATACTGATACTCACTATACAAATATCGAGTAGAGCTTCCTCGCACTTATCTTTGTGGTCCAAAAATTGAGGCACTACCTACAAGAATAATGAGGTCCATTAGATCTCTAATATATTCCCACTCAAAATAATTATCATCCATACAATTTTGATCAGATGTCTATCATGGTGCATAGTTATTCTGAAAAAATTTGACATATAGTTCAGGCCTCATAAAGAAATCAAAGGTCAAGAATTGGTGGAATTTCTAGAAAAGAACCCCTCTATGGAAAAGACTTAATTGGACATAGAAATACCTGTTGAATATGTTTTCTCTATTGAAGAGGGCCCTTAAAGATGAGAAATACACTTTGATAGTGAATATAGAATACTGATAGGAAAATGGATGGAAAACCCCAAGCTCAAAAAACAGGGTATGGGAGTCATACTTATATCTCCAAAAAAGGTAGTTCTTTCTTACTGCTTCCTTCTATTAGAGGGGTTCATGAACAATGAGGTATAATATCAACCTCTCACCATAGGGATAGAGTTGAAACTTTAGGTACAAGTAAATCACTTGAAGATAAAAGCAGACTTCGAACTACTCATCAAACAGGTTAATAGTGATTATACTATAAAAAAGGTATTGATAATCCCCCTTCTAAACCATGTGTGAGGACTAATAGAAGAATTACATTTGGAACCAACATTAACTCATGTTCCATGGTCACAAAATGCCAAGAAAGAAGACCTAGAAAATGAAGCCACAATCCTAGACAATCCAAATCAAGATGAAACAGTCTTCAACATTTCTCACCACCAGATGGTCTCACTATTCATTTAGGACAACACATAAGAAATAAATTAGATTTCCCCCATTCCTAAACCTTATGGTCCTACCACTTGCTGAATGAAACCCATTTTGGACTACCTTCAAAAGGGAGAGATCTAACCAGATAGGGTTGGAAGAGAGGAAATATGAAGATGATAAATTAAAATTATTATGTATAATGGCGTAAATCAACAAAAGGTTATCTATAATGGGAGACTTGATGGGTTCCTTCTTAGGTGAATCGATAGAGAAGAGACTACCACTGTTATAAATGATATACACATATGGGCTTTTGGTTCTCACCAGTTAGGGTCCAAGATTTCTCATCAAACATGAAGGCTTGGATACTACTAACCCATTATAACATAGGACTACATAAAATTCACCAAAAGTGTCATTTCTATCAGGTTCATGCCGACTCCATCCACCACCCCTCAAAGTTTCTTCACACAACCAAGTAATCATGGCTATTTTCCATATGGGTATGGATGTTGTGGGACCATATCCTCCCACTATGAACAAAAAATTAAAGTACATTCTCTTTGAAACAAACCTTTTCCCCAAATGGGCCAAATATATACCCCTCAAAGAAGCTAGGGAAAGAAAATAATTAGTTTCAAGAAATCCAAATCATCACTAGGTTTGGTTTCCCTCATAAAATAATGATGGAAAACGACACTAATTTCTTCCATGCTGACTTAGAAAATCTATATCAGTAGTATGATATCAAGTACAACCATTTATCCTACTACCACACAACAACTAATGGATAGATAGTGGCCTTTAACAAGACCCTATACAAAATACTTTACAAAATTGTGGACAAGGATATGAATTCATGGTCAAAATATATCTTCAATTATTTTTGAGATTACCATACCTTGACACACAATTCCATACATGCGACCCCATACTGATTATTATATGGAAAAGAGGTGGTCTTACCCATTGTGGTTCAGCTACCCTTACTCCGGGTTTACATCTGTAACCAGATATCCACAGATGAGAAATCCATGAAATAAATATAGGAATTATACCGACTTAATGAGAATAGATTTCATACCTTTAAATATTTAAAGGTTCACCAAAACCATATTTCATGATCCTTTAACAAGAAGTTTCACCTCTAGTCTTTCCTAGAATGAGAAATGGTGTTGGTTCTCAGAACTCGGATGATACTCGGAAACAAACCTCTAAAGTTAGAGCCAAAATGGGAGGGACCTTTATTTCATAGATAGATTCTACTTCAATAGAGATTATTACTTGATTTAAATGTATGTATAGCTCACAAATACACCCACAAATTCTAGGTTCCTGAAGAAATATTTCATGTAGCCAAAAGATGAATTTGTTCTAACTGCATGATGATAAATTGAACAATATCTGATGTCTTGATCATATGATGTTAAAATGCATGGTAAACTTTCCTTGTTTCATGACATTAAACTATGTAATATCTAAATTCTGTACCGCACTATGTTATAATACATATGAATCATCATTTCAATTAATGATTCACCACATACAAGCTGATCTGTGTGAGATAAATAGGAAATTCCCCTATTCTCGCATGAGAGTTGATCCACGTAGGGAGTCTCTCCCTCCACAACTATGTATATCTTGATTCCTTCTTATAAATGATATGTAGTGATTCCCGAATTCTATATCCTGGTCCAACCACCCACTCAAAAAAAATAACTAAAAAATTCCCCTCTATATATGGGTTAGACCTGCGTGGAAAATTCCCATCAAAGAAACACGTATGGATTAATTCCTATCTACACAGGATATATAGTGTCGTATGGATTCTATATACTAGTCCATAAAATTAAAAGAAAAATTCCCCTCCCCATGTATGGTCTAGACCTACACATGGAGATTTCACTAAGAACTCTGTGTGGATTTATTCACATTATATGGGATATGTAGTGATGCCTAGATCTCACACCCTGGGACTAGCCAAAAAAATACAAAAAATATCCCCTCCCCTAAATAAAAACTAAATCAATGTAGGGGAATCAAAATAAGGTCATATTTATAGATCCATTTCAAGAAAGGTTCCCCTTCCTGTACCTGAGTTAAATTTATATAGGGAGTCTTCCAAGAACTAAGTGTGGAATGATTCTTTCCCTTGTGGGATACATAGTGACACCTATATCTCTTATTCTAGGACCAGCTACAATATTCTTCCTCTTTCACACTGGGTCAATTATGTACAAACCACATGAAATTAAACTGCACATTGCTTCGGTACTACGTTGGGTTTGATCCTTGCTCTCATAGGACACATAGTGATTCCTAAATTTCCAATCCCGATCACAGTCTCATCCATGAGGTTAAAAATTCCCCCCTCTCTGTATACGATCTAGATATGTACATGGAATTTTCTAATAACTACATTTGTCTTGATTCTTGTTTTTATGAGATATGTAGTGACACTTGTATTTCTCATACCAGTCCAGCCACCATAAATAAAAAAGCCCCTATACTTCCTCTTATCACCTCTATGTGGTAGAACATACCCTTATCACCCCTATTTCTTGGACCAAGAACAACTCAAATGGTATTAGAAGTTTTGGAAAGGGATTCCCTACATAGATATGGAACATCAATCCACATCAGATAGTATTTGAAGCATGACCTTAAAAGGAATTCCAGGTATTTCCTATTCACATCAGGAAAACTAATGTCCTTACTGCATGATTCTAAACTATAAGGTACCTCATGAACTAAGTATGGCATGATTCTTGCTCTAAAAATATATGCAGTGATGCCTATGCATCATGTCCTAGTACCAATCATGAGTAAAATCAATATTCCACCATATTTTATGTATAAACAAATATCTATACAAGAATTTTCATGTCTAGGTTCCCCATTTAGGGATCCATCAAAGAAATATAAGTCCCCCTTATGTATGAGTCAGATCTTTCGAGGTAAATTCAAAGACCATGGAAAATAATAGTATGAATGTTTTTGATGTTCCCAGAAACATCCCTTCCATCAATCAAACTCTATGCTATGGGAATTTTTGGATCTTCATAACCCTCCCTGACCATCAGAAATGGAGGGTCAGTGTCTTGGGGACACCTTTGTTTGGATATGTAGAACATTCCCCAGTTGGCTCTACATTAGATTCCTATAAAAGGGAATATAAACCAAAGGAAAATTCATCCTTAAGAGAGAATTTTACTATCTCTATATTTCCCAATGGATTCTATATCCCATATCATTTATCTTGATCTAATAATCCTTGGGATCATAGTCTACACAGTATTTTCCCCTAACATTCAGGGTATTTCTGAACACCCCAATCTGATTAGACTCTAGTTACTCATGGTTTCTATGAAAAAATGGACCTAATCATATGACCTTAAACTAAAAAATCCACGTTGTCCTCACTACATGCTATTAAACTACATGGACAATGTCATAGTTTCATGACACTAAACGACACAATATTAAGAACTATGTGTGGCTTGATTCCGGTCATCATTGGATACATAGTGATGCACGAGATTCATATCTTAGGTCTAGATGCAACAAAAATTAAAAATTCTCATATCCTATGCATGGTTTAGACCTGCACAAGGAACCTAATAAGAACTATGTAATGATTGATTCTTGTCTGGAAGATATACGTAGCGACACCCAAATCTTACATCCTGGTTTGATCACCAAAAGAAAAATCCTCCACTCTTTTATATGTGAGATAGATCCACATATAAGAGTGAAATATGATTCTCAAACCCATTCATATGAGCTATCAATCAAAATAAAATTCTGGTTTCCTACACAAGAGTTTTGATTGATGTGTGAGGAAAGTCTAGAACAATTTTAAGTTTGATTCCTACCCTTGTAGGATATATAATGACACCGAATTCTTCAACCCCGTGTCCATACACAACCTCAAAACAAAAAAGTGTGTCCATATTCTATGTATGGGTAATACCTGCACAAGTAACCTTATCATACTTACATAAGGAAAATGTTTCTACCCATCCATAGAAAATATCGATACAAAATGATTCTTTCATATTCAGGCATGCTTATTTCATAATCCATACTATATGTCCAGAAACATCTGAATCCCCATAAACCTCCCCAAAAATTAGACCTTGAGGGATAATGTCCTGAGGAAACCTTTGTTTGGATATACACAATATACCCTAGTTGGATATGCATAAGTTTCCCAAAAAAGGCCTACCAACCAAAGGAATGTTCTTCCTCAGGAGAGGCTTTTCCTACCTTCATACAACCCAATGGATTCTATACCCCATTCCATTCCTTGGATTCAAAAACCCTCAGATTAAAACTTAAAACTTTCTCCACTTCAAGTCTAAATATGATAAAACATTATTAGAGGAATTACCATGAAATGGGAGAGTTTTTAGTACCTCAATCAGAGCTAAGTGAATTTAAAACACAAACCTCGAATGTCCTAGACGTAAGATGCTAAACTAAACTATTCATGTCCTAGCTACATGACGTTAAAATTAACCATGCTACGACCCTCCTTTAAACTAGCCAAATTCGTGGAGTGGTTTCTAATTCATGGAAAGTGTTGATATAGGTTCCATTATTATTTTCCAAAATCATTCCCTCGATAGGACACCCATTGTGTTCCTATTAAAAAATCCAAATTTACAAAAATTACATGGAAATCAGAAATGGAGGGTCAGTGTCATGGAGACACCTTTTTTTGTATTTTCACAATATTCCCTAGTTTCCTATTCATAAGTTTCCCACAAAAATGACCTATCAACCAAAGGAAAGTTCTCCATCTATAGAGGCTTTTCTTACCTCTGTACCCCCCCAATAATACCACGTCGGAAACCATTCACCTGGTCACTCCTCACATACTTTCCCCATATCAAGCCTCAAATCCCTAAACTACAAAAATATGTTCAATAAAAATGCCTCATCCATGTATAAAAAAATAATGGGGCATTATCAGTCATTAAACCCTATTGGGGATCATGCCCCATAAATCTAGGTCAAAGATGTTCAACCTAAAACATTAGTGGAATAAGTTCATTGAAAGACTCTAAACTGCCCATAAAAAGAGACACAAAACTCGCTAGGTTGAAAGCCTGCAAATGGAATCCTAGACAAGAGTTTATTATCAGCTCACTGAACAAATTCCATTCATAGTTTATGAAAGAATATAGAAATAATAAAAAAAACTAAATAGACCCAAAGCTTTTTAGGTTGAAATCCCACAAAGGGTAGCATAAGAAAAATTCAAGTTACACCCACTAGGTCTGTACTATAATGGGCTTAGGAAAAAATTACGGTTATAAGATAAAAGACACAAAGTTTGTTGGGTTTTCCATGAAACCCTAGTAATAGTCAAAACTATTCTTACAGAGTCCCTCAAATCAGTAAAATATTAGAGCATTATATGATTATTTCAATTGAAGTATCCTAGATTATAGTTGAAATTGATATTTAGTGATTAAAAATTAAAGTCATCAGAAGCGGATTTATCCTTCAAAATAATACTGATTATAGTTGATTAGTATTGGAAGAAAAAATGGAAAATATGAATTATAAGTAAAATAAATTTTCATTTCATCAAATGGGAATGGAAGAGCATACACACCTAGGAGTCTCTCTCCAAAACTGAGAAGAAAACTCATGGAACAACCTAAATAGTTACAATGAAGCTCGAATTTCTTTCATCTGTAAATTGATAACCATATGACATAGCCCATTAAGGGTTTACTAAAAAGTTATCCTTTTATCAGTTTTGGATTTAGTTGTTGGATGCATTTGTCTAACAATGGCCCTGATGTATCGACCTTTCTACTTTATGGCTTCAAATTTGGCACTCTTTGATGAAATTTGTGCATTTAGTCTGCCTGACCAAGCCTCACACACCCATAAATCTTCGGCCTATGAAACCATTTGATCACAAGATATTTCTTCTTCATACACCAAGTGGTGATATCCCGTAAGGATTCCATTTGATGATGGGAGGCATTAAACCAAGTAATATCTCCTTTATGAGGGGATACATCTTCTTAAGCTTTGACAATCTAGTAGATAAGGATGTGTAGTTATTGATAAAAAAAGCCACTTGAGACCAAATCAGTACAATGTCTCTAAAGGGTGTCTAAATTATTATAAAATTACACTAAGGGAGTCTCTATGATAATAGAACAAATTTTACGGAGTGCCCATCTCCACATAGCCTGGTGTTTGAAGGCTGCATTGAAACCTTGATTTTGTACCTTCACTGCAATGGGTATGTAATCAGGGACTGAGGTTACAAAAGATAGGCTCACCCTAAATTGTGACACCCAATAAGGAAAATCCTCCATCTTTTCAGGTGGTTCAATCTCATTGGCTAAGCATACAAGGTTGGATTCAATTTCAAGAATTCCAATTTCTTTTTCACTTTGACTAGACTCCATGGGATTTCCAATAGTGTCAGTCAAGGATGTGGGGACTAATTCACTCCCCACATAAATAGGACGTTCAAATGAGGACCCCTTTAAACTCATGTGATGTAGAAAAGAACATCTTCTTATAGTGAGTGTGGATAGAGATGGCGCAATAGGTACAAGACTAAAAGAAACTAATGGCTTGTGCACTCATCAAATTGATCTTACCAATACTCCATCAGGGTAATAGGCTACCCACATCTGTGCATAATCCCATGATAATATAATTTAAGCCACCATGGGAGGAATAATGATTGGCATTACAGAATTCCCACACATCACCATCAACCATAATTGGTGAAGAATCACTAGGTGATATTCCCTCTTAATATAGGTAAGAGGTAGAAATCTGACTTGCTGCATGCATCCAATTTTCCTAGAAAACCTATAAGGGGTGTAAGGTTCACAAATGGCCATTATATCTTCTCTAGTGGTTAATATTCCATCTCATAGTGAAATGATATAGGATCATTCTTTTAAATAACTCCTTCCATTATCCACCCCTATTTTATGGGGTGTAGCGTAAGGTGAAAATGAAAACTGAGAAAAATCAATCAACAGCTTGACCACATCATTGATACTCAAGGATTTGGGGATAATGACGAAAATGTTGAAGAGGTAAGGACCAAAATAATAATAAGGAACTGTCATAGTATGTCAATACTATTAGCAGTGATAATGCACCACCATCCAACCATAAAAAAATTGAAATGGCCCTCTAAGGTGATGCATGGGTATTCCTTTCTGTATTTGAACAAATAATTCATAAATATGAGAGAGGGTGGGAACAACCAAGTTTATAGGATGTACCTATTACAATGTGACTACCATCATTAGGGTGAAAATTTGGACACCAGTATAGATATCATAGGATTGGAAAATCCATTTTCTTAGGAACATGGAAAAGAATACCACCAGTCTGAATTCAGGTGATATGTTTGGTCAGACCCTATAAAACCATGTGTTTATCGATCCACCTAGAGGGTAGCACCATATGAATCTGGGATGAATTGAAAATTCTGGGTTGGATGAGACCATATATTTATAACTTTTGGCCTTGGACCTTGAACCTATAAGAATAACTCAATTCAATCTTTGAATGGAATGCATGAGCGAGAGTGGAGGGGTTGAATAAGAAATATATATATTATTACCAGCAGATCTCTCAATAATGGAGATTCTTTCTCAGAATTCTACCAGGTATTGGTCATTGGAAAAAATTTGTTGTACATATTTTCAATGATGGGGATTCCTCCAAGTAGATAGATATTCCAAAAACTAATCCTTACCTCACCATGCGTTATGTGGAAGGTGTTGGTGCTTGAACACCCGAGAATGAGTAGTTAAGGTATAACCTCTACTGAAAAATAAATTTAAAATTTAGATACCCACACTACCCAGTATAAATTTTCAACCTCTAACTTTTTGGGAAATTCCTAGTAGTTCTGATGCACCCAAAACATCCAGTACCATTCACCCAAGAAGCTCCCTCAAGACCGTAAATCCAATTTGAAACTCTACACTCCATTTATATTACCTCATGATAGGTTGAAAAAAAGATGGGTAATCCTGGTTGAATGATTTAAAATATGTGTCAAGGCTGTATAAAATTCATTGTGTCCACATAAAGCCATTCAAGACTAGACCATCCTCCCAAATAAAAGTAGACATGATTTTCCTTGTAGAAAAAATGTTTTCTTTAGCACACTCTCAAGACATATCAAAACAGGTGGAGGGGAGATTTTGGTCAGCTGGTGGAAGGGGAACATCATCTTGGAGTCTAAAGTTATAATGTTGTAATCATTTAGACAACACATAGGATATTAGTTTTGGAGAGAGATGGTTTTTCAGAATACCCTCTTGAGGGGTGATGCGAGATTGAAGGTCGTCCTCAATGTTTCCATATATGGTCACTCTTCTCCCAATCACATTCATTGAATAAAAAATATAGAACCATTATTTTACCTATAATGGGTCATACAAAATGCGAGAAATTATTTTAAAGGAATGCAAAGGAATAAACACTATATTGTTCGTTGAAGCATCCATCCGCGAACCACCAGTTCACAAATGCACTAGCTCCCAAAGCGTTGACCAGAAAAGCAATAGTCCACATGATGATATGTCCATGAATAATTCTCTTGCTATGTGGAAGATTGAAAGTTACCGATTCACGATCACATGGTTAGTTCATGGATGAAGAATCTTATTTTTCATAAAATCTAGATGCAAAAGAAATAGTTATTAGAAGTAGGACATGGTTGAGAGTTTATGTGAGTGATGATTTCACCAGGAAAATCAGTAGATGAAAAATGAGTTGTCCCCTCTATTTATAGGTGTTTTCCCCTCCAAAGGTTCTATTCAATACTAAAAACCAATTCAAAAGAGGACTTGTTTATACATTGCAATAGACTCCTCTTTGTCTAGATTGGAACCCATTCCGATGGGGGCATTTATTGGGTCTTGGAATTTCCATAAACAAGATTAATATGAGTCCATTAATTTGTAAAAGGATCAAAAAATTAGAAGAATATTGGAAAGAAAAATATACAAAGGAAAGAAAATATAAAGGGTAGAGTGATCCCATGAAGCAAAAATCACTCCGCGGATCGCCGCTCTGCATGGAGTTCCACCACTCCGCATGGAATTCCGTCGCTCTTCATGGCCTTATGACACTCTACATGGTGTTTTTCCACCCTGTATAGCATTCCAACACTCCTCAAAGCACCCATGAATGAAAATAGTTCATGGAATAGGGTGGAGCCAACAACTCCCACAAATGGATAAAAGTAATTTGCGGGAAGAGGTAGTGATTTACATCACCACAAAAAACCAGCCATGCAATTTAAGTCATTCACAAGAAAATGCAGTATCATCATCTCCCATAAATGAAAAGAAGTCATTTTCAGGGCTAAGAGGGGATTTCTGCATCCACAAAAAAATGACCTTATAGACTAAGTCCTTCACAGAATCCTGCTAAAGAAGGTCCACAACCATTTATAGATGTCCGAACATGTCAATTGTAACACCCCAAGCTTCCATGGTACTTTTCCCTTCGAATAATGCAATGGCGTGCATTGTACGCAACTTCAAGATTCTAACACACCACAACCAATCAAACTAGCCGTTATGAATAGTAATACATACTTTTTGAAATTTTATAAATTATATCTCTCAAAATGGACTTAATTTTTGGATTCAGAATATCGAATTTATCCTAGGGTGAAATTTTGGAACTTTTCAGATAACACTTATATTTTGATGAATAGTGAAAATTACTAAATTTTAATTAAAAACAACTTTTTAAATCAAAATAATTTATAGTGATAAATTATATTATTGACTGGTTTTAAAGTATAATTAGAATATATTTTTACCATTTTATCCAATGGTGTTCATTATAATTAATTTCACTTTGAAATTGGACCTAAACAATTGTCAATCTTTTGATATATATTGTTTCTTAAAAACACGTTATTTGTTGTGACAACGGGAATTAAATATAAAATTAATTAATGCAACTTATATGTTTAGAATTTTGTAAAATAGACATCATTTTTGAATTTGGAATATCAATTATAGCTTAGGGTGAAATTTTGGCATTGTTCTGAAAAACTTCAATTTTTGATGAATAGTGAAACTACTAAGTGGTAGTTAAAAAAACTGAATTTTTCATAAAACTTAATTTTACCGCTTCTGTGAATGGAATTTCGAAAATATGAGAGCCACGGTTAATATCAAGAAGTAAAATGTGGTTCAATGAGATGAAAATAATTTTTGATGAATAGTAACTTTTTACTTTTATTTACCACCGTTAAAAGTAAATAGGGTAATTAAGGGTAGAAATGATATTAATATTATCCTAAAACATGTCCTAATTCTATTGGACAAGTGTATCTAGACCCAAAACAACCTTAGGAATAAAATATTATCATTTAGGTCCACTTGGATTAGATTAGGACATTTATTATTATTTAATTCAAAGAAGAGTTAAAAGAGTTAAAATCAAAGTTTATTTACTAAAACATTTATAATATAGGGTTATACAAAAGATAAATTCAATTGTAAATATTCATTATAAAGATAATAATATTTCATACATAATGATATTTTATTTATAATTTTTAAACATTAAATAATTTAATATATTTATGACACAATGATGATGCAGTAATTACCATAATAGTGAAAAATTAAAAGAATTGATATTATAAATACCCAAATAAATATAATTTAAGACTTTTAATGAATTATAATAATTTTATAGGATAATATGACATATTAGTATTGATTTAATTAACTTTTTTAGAAGTAATAATTCTGTTATGGGTTTCACAAAAATCAACTATTGAATAGTGTCAAAATTGACATAAAAGAGTTTTTAAAACAAATATTATATTATTAATTTATATTAAATTTCTAAAAATCTAAGGTTAGGAAAAGAGACTTATATCATGATATGTATATCATTAATGGACCAATTGGGGGTCTCTTGGATGTATATAGTAACTTTATTAACTATATAATATAAAAATACAAAGTGACATGGTAAATGTCAAACTAATTAAATAAGAGTTAAAACTAAAAGATAAGGTTAATATAGTAACCCAAACCTGTCTAAATTCTATTGGTTGAATTTTTTTCGACCTATCCCCACCTTAAAATTTGAATAATCAAATTTGGAGCCATTATAAACTGAATATGAATTTATTATAAATTAATATTTCTAGATTTTCCAAAGGTGCCCCTCACCCCTCTTATAAAAGGGAACTCTTCCTTATTATTTATTAACACCTTCAAAGCCTTTTGGTTCGGCCAACCCCTACCCAAATACTCTCTAAACTTACCTAACTACAACCTAAAGGCCTTAGTTTGATCATAAAGCCAACCTAAGGAGCCCTTTTGATCAAATCAAAAGGAAGAACCCGAAGAAGAGGTAATGTTTTCACCACCCCTTTTCAAGTTCCTTTCTTCTTCCACTTCTTCTTTATTTGTTATTACCATTATAAAATAATAACTCCAGTATCATATATATACTGTGATGTTATTATAAATATGGTACAACCATATTCAGTATTCTATCCACCCTTTGAATAACATGTCACCATACGTGCGTACGTACGGCTTACCGTCTCCACGTCGTGGTGTAATTGTTATTCAATATATTATTATTTGGGTGGGTATAATAATGATGTGTAAATCATTTAAATAATAAATATAACATGATAATGATTCTTTATATATGATATAACATCCAATTATATATTATTTTAATATCAAAAGAATGATATTGTCACTCGTGCGTACGTACGGACTACCGTCTCCACGAACGTGATGAGATTCATTCTCCATCATATCCATTCAAGTATAATGATCATTTTATGATTTAAAAATAATGTTTAATAACTTTATATCATTATGGATATGAATAAGATACAACCTATCCATGACAAACATGGCTTATGTAACAAAACATATAAAATAAAACGAGTAAGTTAACACCCAAAACGACGATAATTCTAAGATATTATTAACAAATCAATTTTAAAAGATCATATATGATATCATATTAATATATATTATTCATGAATAATTTAATAACAATTATTTCAACATTATACAGGAGGTTAACCTACCCCCAACCAAGGAAAAGTACAAGGTAAGGGGTTTCTTATCTCACTTTTAATTCCGTGAGAATTCCATTGTTCACCACTTATTTTTTACATGTGGTGTGTGTACTGCCCATGTTTGTATTCATTTTGTAATATACTTTAATTCATTTATATTTACATCATCATTGTATGATACTTATTTCATGGGTGTATGTTTTGTATGTTACCAAATCAATAAGGGAATTTGAAATTTCAATTTCCATTTATTCGGCTTTACGCAAACTTCATTGATTCTTTTACTCTGAGATTATGTATGGAATAACTATTCATTTGCTTATGTCATAATTTCCACTCCCCTTTTCTGTGGATATAATTTTGATACACATAATCACTCAATTGATAATTTCTCAAGTCATCGATATGAATTTGATTAGAGTAATTTTAACTCACTCTCAATTTGTTGAGTTAAACATCCAATTCGTTGGTGTTGTTTTTACAAGAATATGTGTGAATATCCTTTGATTTCTTTACACTGAATATCCAATCATATTTAGTGTATTTATATTTTTCACACATAATTATTTCGTTGATTTATCCTTAACCTAAGGATACGCCCTTTATGAGAGATTTCATCTCAATTTACATTCCATTGAGACTTCTTTGTTGATATACACCAAATCACTTTTATGTGGTGTATATAATGTACTTTGACATAGTTTATCATGAATCCCTTTATTCTCATGATATTACAAAGTTTTTATTACCTCCATTATATGTATTCAAGTGTCTCTCTTTTGGTTAGAATCTCTAACTAAAATACCATTTTTAAATGTTTTAAAGACTTATTCATCTAAATCTTTATCATTAATGTCCATGTTTTAAAAATGGTTTTAAGGATTTATTTATATGGACATTAAAGTTTAGAAATTAAAACTCCTTTTAAAAAGTTTCAAAGTGGTATGGGACACTTTGATTCAAAAATCTATTTTTAAATGGCTTCTTGACAAATAGTGTGACTTTTAAATGATTTCAAGAAAAAGGGGGATATTTCTCTCAAATAGTTTTGATGATTATTTTCATCTATGTCAACATCCTTCATTATTCTTGATTAAGGTTAATGTGATACAATACAATCTTCCATATTGTATCGAATGAGTTATGTTTGACTGTGGATGTGCTATTTTTATACCATTCATGGTTTATGGTTAAAGTATTGACATTTCGTATGCTAGTTTTAATACAAATGTTTATGTTATGTTTAAACCTGTTCTTATGAGGAATGCATTGGACTTAGTAAGTGATGGGTGGAGCCCGCTATATCTCCTCAATTCATCGGTAGGTCTCATGAGACAAACTAGTGTCTTGGCATAAGGCCTTGGAAAAATCTTATTTGTAGTCTTGGCATGAGGCCTTGGCTATGTGGTTATGATAGTCTGGCATTATGCATTCCATCATTATGAAAGTGGTTATTGATATTGCATGTGATCATTCGACTAGTAGAATATCCATGTGAGTAAGTAAATGGCATTATTTTATTTTATCTTTTCCATTTTATGCTGAAGTTCAAGTTTAAAAGGCTTTCCTTTTAGTTATAAACTGCCTTAAGTGTTTATGCTTATCTATGAAAGCTTCTGCTATAATGTTATCCTTACTGAGCATCTGAGCTCACCCCTTTCAATGTTTTATTTTTCCCAGGATTATGAAGAAGTAATTTATGAATGACCTGCAGGGATAGTATGAGGGGTTATGAAGACAAGATGTTGTTGTAGTTTTTTTACCTTATGATGTAATGTAAGACTTATGAATATATCTAGTGTTTCCAAGACTACTAAACTAATCGGTCTTTCGAGACTTGATCCTTTGTGATCATGCCAATGTTATGTAATAATGCACCGACTCTGGGTATCTAGGGTCGGGGAGTTACAGTTGGTATCAGAGGAGGTTTAGTACAAACCATGGAAGCTAGATTTAGATAAACTCTGATTAGAGCACGTAGACCTAAGATGAACTTTGAGGATTAGTATAGAAGAACTTCCTAGAATTTTCGTATTGTAGAGATTTTGTGAGTTTTCCGAGCAATACATCCCTGTCTGAATACGAGCAGGTAGAGGCGGCTCTGGCACAGATGTACCTAGGGGTAAAACCCGAAAACACCGCTTTGAGCTAGACTCAAACGGGAACTGGTGCACGACAACGGGCCTTGCCACACTCTTGGTTACGACACTTCCGGGGGATATGCTTAGGATAATTTACATTTTCTTTACTAACTGATTTACAGTTTTATATATATAAGATGAGAGTAAATGACCTTGGTTAATCCTAATGTGTTTCAAATTGAGAATATGGTGACATGTTAATCTCTAAATGATTGTATGAATACTATTACTCACACAATGCTTTCTGGTTTTAGTCAATGGCTGGATTCCAAGGAAGTCATAGTGACTTTGAGAATGATGTACAAGGTGGGAACGATGGTGGCAATGAGCAACAAAATGGAATGTTGATAGGCGTAAAAGATATCGTCTTTATGCCAAATCAATTTTCTAAAAATATGATCAACAATATATATATTAACAAATTACCAGACTCAACAAAGAAGAGAAAAGTGATGAATGATAAGAGCTCCAGTAGTGGAGACCATGGAGAAAGAAATCCTCAATTTCCATCATGCAAGAAATGTGGAAGGAGACACCCAGGAAAGTGTCTCAATGGGACAAAGAAATGCTTTACGTGCGGGAAGGAAGGACATAAAGTGAAGAATTGCTATAGAAAAATGAAGAGTACTATGGAAGAAGATAAAAATGGTCCCAAGAATCCATTTATAGTCATTTTCCATAAATGTAGGGGACCTGGCCATTACCCGAGTGAATGTCCTATTCTATAGGATATTTTCTTGGTCAGAGAAGAAGATATATGGAAATAAATGGTTGCATAAATGTTTAAAAATTATTAGTGATCCTTGTTGAAGGGTTTACTTTGGAATAATTTTCTCTTGTATTTGTAACCCTAACGTTTTCCATGTGAGAATGATAATTATGGAAGAATTATCTTTTCTCTTGTGGATATAGTTATAAATAACCATTTGGTTTTATATGATCATTGGGTTTGAGGAAATTACAAATTATTATAATTTGGGATTAAAATGCAAGGTATGAGATAAAATTTGTGGTTAAATTATGTTATGGTTATTTTGAGGAATTTATCTCAATTTGGTAATGTTATAAAATATAGTTTTTGAAAAAGGACAACACGTAGACCGTGTGACAACCCGTCGCGTCAAACAAAGCTGTGGGAATCAAACCCACAACCAAAGTGCGATTGGGATTTATCGCCTACCACTGGACTACGTGAAGTCCCTGGTTAGTGTGATTATTATTTTTAGTTAAATGATTTTATTGATCAATAATAATTTGATTTGGGATCTTATGTCTTATAAAATGAATACCCTTAGTATAGGAAAATGATTTGGTGATTATGTGATAAATTTTATTTTGGAAGTTGTTCGCTTTGTTGAGAACACTATATGCCAAAGGAAAATAGAGTAGTATGGGATTTTATTTGAGGAGTAATGGTGGATTTTTATCTATGTTTTTATTGTGGATTTATAATGATTTGGGTTATTTATAGAAATTATTAGGTTAATTACTTTTAAGTATGTGACTTTAAGAGTAATTAATGTCATTTGGAGATATAATTTAACGTGGAAGACTAAATTCTTAATAAGTTTTGGTTTTCAATATTAGTTTTGATTATATTAAAGGATTATAAGGACAATTTATTATTGAATGTTATTTATTTATCTTTGGGGTATTGTTGGTTTAATTTTGGAAATTAAGATTAGTGTTTATTTCTCTCAAGGAATATCATTTTGGGGGATCATTAGATCTTATACTAACCATTTTGGTTTTGATTAATCTCTAAAGACAATGTAAATATATAGTTCCATCTTGCATGGATCATGTGATTCTATAGATGTTTATTCTAGCTCTTCCAGTGTGACCAAGTCTTCTTGAATACTCATCGTTTAAAAAAATGAGTTAGTGGTGGAAATTTATTAAAGAATGAAACTCTACATAAAATGTAAGTATATATCTTTATATTCTTAGTCAATATCATAAATAAATTCCTCATCCTTATGTAATGTAACTTAAAACAAAAAAATGTTGTCCCTTTACTTTCCTACTAGGAGACTAAAGGCCGTTTGTCCCAACACAAGTTTGTGGTTTTCTTATTGTTAACATTCTCCTGATCATGATTTCTATCCCTCTCCATCAGAACTTGACACGTAGTTTATCATCCATATCCATGTTTTCCTACATGGAATCCGAGTATGGGTTATATTGGTTGACCATGATACCTCTCTTTCTTTCTTTTAAAGTGATAGTTTTATTGACTCTTTTTCCGATGTGGGACTTTTCATTATATTCCCAAGAACAATTTTAAAAATTGAGAGGACGCAATTTATTGAAGGAGGGGAGAATGTAACACCCCAAGCTTCCATGATTCGTTTCCCTTCAAATAATGCAATGGCGTGCATTGTACGCAACTTCGAGATTCTAACACACCACGACCAATCAAACTAGCCGTTATGAATAGTAATACATACTTTTTGAAATTTTATAAATTCTATATCTCAAAATGGACTTCATTTTTGGATTCAGAATATCGAATTTATCCTAGGGTGAAATTTTGGAACTTTTCGGATAACACTTATATTTTGATGAATAATGAAAATTACTAAATTTTAATTAAAAACAACTTTTTAAATAAAAATAATTTATAGTGATAAATTATATTATTGAGTGGTTTTAAAGTATAATTAGAATATATTTTTACCATTTTATCCAATGGTGTTCATTAGAATTAATTTCACTTTGAAATTGGATCTAAACAATTGTCAATATTTTGATATATATTGTTTCTTAAAAACACGCTATTTGTTGTGACAACGGGAATTAATTATAAAATTAATTAATGCAACTTATATGTTTAGAATTTTGTAAAATAGACATAATTTTTGAATTTGGAATATCAATTACATCTTAGGGTGAAATTTTGGAATTGTTCTGAAAAACTTCAATTTTTGATGAATAGTGAAACTACTAAGTGGTAGTTAAAAAAACTGAATTTTTCATAAAACTTAATTTTACCGCTTCTGTGAATGGAATTTCAAAAATCCGAGAGACACAGTTAATATCAAGAAGTAAAATGTGGTTTAATGAGATGAAAATAATTTTTGGTGAATAGTAACTTTTTACTTTTATTTACCACGGTTAAAAGTAAATAGGGTAATTAATGGTAAAAATGATATTAATATTATCCTAACACATGTCCTAATTCTATTGGACAAGTGTATCTCGACCAAAAACAACCTTAGGAATAAAATATTATCATTTAGGTCCACTTGGATTAGATTAGGACATTTATTATTATTTAATTCAAAGAAGAGTTAAAAGAGTTAAAATCAAAGTTTATTTACTAAAACATTTTTAATATAGGGTTATACATAAGATAAATTCTATTGTAAATATTCATTAGAAAGATAATAAGATTTCATATATAATTATATTTTATTTATAATTTTTAAACATTAAATAATTTAATATATTTATGACACAATGATGATGCAGTAATTACCATAATAGTGAAAAATTAAAAAATTGATATTATAAATACCCAAATAAATATAATTTATGACTTTTAATGAATTACACTAATTTTATAGGATAATATGACATATTAGGATTGATTTAATTAACTTTTTTCGAAGTAATCGTTCTGTTATGGGTTTCACAAAAATCAACTATTGAATAGTGTCAAAATTGACATAAAAGAGTTTTTAAAACAAATATTGTATTATTAATTGATATTAAATTCCTAAAAATCTAATGTTCAGACAAGAGACTTATATCATGATAGGTATATCATTAATGGACCACTTGGGGGTCTCTTGGATGTATATAGTAAGTTTATTAACTATATAATATAAAAATACAAATTGACATGGTAAATGTCAAAATAATTAAATAAGAGTTAAAACTAAAAGATAAGGTTAATATGGTAACCCAAACCTATCTAAATTCTATTGGTTGAATGGTTTTCGACCTATCCCCACCTTAACCTTTGAATAATCAACTTTTGAGCCATTATAAACCGAATATGAATTTATTATAAATTAATATTTCTAGCTTTTCCAAAGGTGCCCCTCACCCCTCTTATAAAAGGGAACTCTTCCTTATCATTTCTTCACACCTTCAAAGCCTTTTGGTTCGTCCAAACCCTGCACAAATACTCTCTAAACTTCCATCACTACAACCTAGAGGACTTAGTTTGATCATAAAGCTAACCTAAGGAGCCCTTTTGATCAAATCAAAAGGAAGAACCCGAAGAAGAGGTAATGTTTTCACCACCTCTTTTCAAGTTCCTTTCTTCTTCCACTTATTCTTTATTTGTTATTACCATTATAAAATAATAACTCCAGTATCTTATATATACTGTGATATTATTATAAATATGGTACAACCATATTCAGTATTCTGTCCACCCTTTGAATAACATGTCACCATACGTGCGTACGTACAGCTTACCGTCTCCACTTCGTGGTGTAATTGTTATTAAATATATTATTATTTGGGTGGGTATAATAATGATGTGTAACTCATTTAAATAATAAATATAACATTATAATGATTCTGTATATATGATATACCATCCAATTATATATTATTTTAATATCAAAGGAATGATATTGTCGCTCGTGCGTACGTACGAACTACCGTCTCCACAAACGTGATGAGATTCATTCTCCATCATATCCATTCAAGTATAATTATCAGTTGATGATTTAAAAATAATGTTTAAGAAATTTATATAATTCTTGATATGAATAAGATACAACTTATCCATGACAAACATGTCTTATGTAACAAAACATATAAAAGAAAACGAGTAAGTTAACACCCGAAACGACGATAATTCTAAGATATTATTAACAAAGCAATGTTAAAAGATAATATATGATATCATATTAATGTATATGATTCATGAATAATTTAATAACAATTATTTAAACATTATACAGGAGGTTAACCTACCCCCAACCAAGGAAAAGTATAAGGTAAGGGGTTTCTTATCTCACTTTTAATTCCGTGAGAATTCCATTGTTCACCACTTATTTATTACATGTGGTGTGTGTACTGCCCATGTTTGTATTCATTGTGTAATATAATTTAATTAATGTATATTTAAATCATCATTGTATTATACTTCTTTCATGGGTGTATGTTTTGTATGTTACCAAATCAATAAGGGAATTTTAAATTTCAATTTCCATTTATTCGGCTTTACGCAAACTTCATTGATTATTTTACTCCGAGATTATGTATGGAATAACTATTCATTTTCTTATGTCATAATTTCCACTCCCCTTTTATGTGGATATACTTTTGATACACATAATCACTCAATTTATAATTTCTCAAGTCATTGATATGAATTTGATTAGAGTAATTATAACTCACTCTCCATTTGTTGAGTTAAACATCCAATTCGTTGATGTTGTTTTTACAAGAATATGTGCGAATATCCTTTGATTGTTTTACACTGAATATCCAATCATATTTAGTGTATTTATATTTGTCACACATAATTATGTCGTTGATTTATCCTTAACCTAAGGATACAGCCTTTATGAGTGATTTCATCTCAATTTACATTCCATTGAGACTCCTTTGTTGATATACACCAAATCACTTTTATGTGGTGTATATAATGTACTTTGACATAGTATATCATGAATCCCTTTATTCTCATGATATTAAAAAGTTTTGATTACCTCCATTATTTGTATTCAAGTGTCTCTCTTTTGGTTATAATCTCTAACTAAAATACCATTTTTAAATGTTTTAAAGACTTATTCATCTAAATATTTCTCATTAATGTCCATGTTTTAAAAATGGTTTTAAGGATTTACTTATGTGGACATTAAAGTTTAGAAATTAAAACTCCTTTTAAAAAGTTTCAAATTGGTATGGGACACTTTGATTCAAAAATCTATTTTTAAATGGCTTCTTGACAAATAGTGTGACTTTTAAATGATTTCAAGAAAAAGGGGGATATTTCTCTCAAATAGTTTTGATGATTATTTTCATCTATGTCAACATCCTTCATTATTCTTGATTGAGGTTAATGTGATACAATACAATCTTCCATATTGTATCGAATGAGTTTTGTTTGACTGTGGATGTTCTATTTTTATACCATTCATGGTTTGTGGTTAAAGTATTGACATTTTATATGCTAGTTTTAATACGAATGTTTATGTTATGTTTAAACCTATTCATATAAGGAATTAATTGGACTTAGTAAGTGACGGGTGGAGCCCGCTATATCTCCTCTATGCATCGGTATGTCTCATGAGACAAACTAGTGTCTTGGCACAAGGCCTTGGGAAAATCTTATTTGTAGTCTTGGCACGAGGCCTTGGCTATGTGGTTATGATATTCTGGCATTATGCATTCCATCATTATGAAAGTGGTTATTGATATTGCATGTGATCATTCGACTAGTAGAATATCCATGTGAGTAAGTAAATGACATTATTTTATTTTATATTTTCCATTTTATGCTGAAGTTCAAGTTTAAAAGGCTTTCGTTTTAGTTATAAACTACCTTAAGTGTTTATGCTTATCTATGAAAGCTTCTGCTATAATGTTATCCTTACTGAGCATCTGAGCTCACCCCTTTTAATATTTTATTTTTCCCAGGATTATGAAGAAGTAATTTATGAATGACCTGCAGGGATAGTATGAGGGGATATGAAGACAAGATGTTGTTGTAGTTTTTTTAACCTTATGATGTAATGTAATACTTATGAATATATCTAGTGTTTCCAAGACTACTAAACTAATCGGTCTTTCAAGACTTGATCCTTTGTGATCATTCCAATGTTATGTAATAATGCACCAACTCTAGGTATCTAGGGTCGGGGCGTTACATCGATACTCGCCCCCTTCATTATTTTTTAAATAGAACCCAAGGGGAAACAAAAAAAATAGAATGGATGAGATAAAAGTGCTCGAGATAAGAAGAGATAAAGTAAGGAACCTAAAGAAATAGATCCCTTTGATGATTAACAATAGGAAAAACCTACTATATAGAATTAAGGAGGAAATAATGAAACATTTGGTGGTCTGTGAACCAAAAAACCCTCAATAGACACAATCCCAAATACTAAAAACTAATGGCCCCTATGAGGATATGCATACCTCATAGAAAATCACTCTGTGGGTGGAACCCTACCCCATATAAAAAAATGCTACATGTGAGGAACTTGGCCCCACGTAGAAAAATACTTCACGGGAAGAACTTGTACTCACAAAGTGAAATTCTATGTAGGAATATCCAAGCACCACAAAGAAAAATTCTATGCTAGATGAAACTAGGTCCATGTAGCACAATAAAATTTGAATGGTACCCTTACCTTCATACCAAAATACTATGCGGAGTGAACCCCATACAATGTAAGAAGATTATATGTGGAATTATTCATCATAGGGTGATCTACTCTCTATATCCCATCATCATCTTCTATCATTTCATTATCCCCCATGTTGGCCCCTCTATGAACCATTCTAAAAACATCATTCCAAGACCCATTATGAAGCCACCTTCCATGAATGATAAGATCATTAGGCACATCCACATCCCCTTTTGAGTTTACATACCCCTAGTAAGTAGAGTCGTGTGAGTAACCTCCGTAGTAAGGCATACCCTCGAAATGTTTTCAAGTTTACATTCCCATGGTAACTCAGGTTCTAACCTTAGGATTATCACATGAACCTCCCTGATCTAGGGATTGATAGGAACCACTGAACTTTCCATTCTATTAGGGATAGTGAAAAACATTCCTCCCCCTCCCAGAACCAATTTTAGGGAACTCCTCCTAATGTAAGACCCTATCCTTTCTTGCGGGAGGCGACACTTTTTCTCCTCTTCAGCTCTACTAAAGACATATTTGGATAGATCATAAAATGTGAATATATTGGATATAAAATCAAGATAGAAAACATGCACACTCAGAGCCCCTTTCTCCCCCCCCTTTGGGCTCCAGTTCCATCCACCAACAGATAGGTTGAGATCATGTGATTATCAGATCCACCGCTTCCTCTTGTTTATCACACTGAGCATGAATCATGTAGTCTTAGAGGTTAGTGCTGACTTTGAGATCTTCATGATCCCAAAACTCAAATGGGAATCCTATATGGTATAAAAACCAATTTAAAACCTCAAATGGGCCTCCTATACAGTATAAGATCAAATTATATCTCCCCAAATGGGCCTTCTCCATAGATATAATCCCTAATTTCAAACCTCAAATGGGCCTCCTCCATATATGTAAGCACAAAATTTAATCCAAACCGGAATCTTCCATGTGTATGACCCAACTACAAAACTATGTGGGATTTGATTCCAAACTAAATTGAATATGTAATAATCCTCCATGAGGTCCAAACCCAACACCCAAATCCACCCTACTGTTCCCTAGGCCATATCCTCGATAGGTTCATGTTCACCAAGGAGAATAAATCTCTTATGGGACCCTAAAAATGCCTTGGAATAAGCCCCACACCATATTTGACAAGGCACATGTTTCCTAGATGTCCTTGTGGAATGACGTTAAACTGGTAGGTTAGGTCATTGTCACACAAACTTAAAAGGCGATGTGACACGATAAGCGAAACTTAACTATATGGGTTCTGATTCCTCTCACAAGGACATGTATGAATCCAGAATTATGGGTTTTGACCCAAACTTCAAGAATTTTTTTGTCCCAACTAGATGAATGTAAACTCTAGAGTGGCACAATAAATGAATAAGGAATCCCTAACCTATCCATAAAAGGGTAACATTGATGGAGAACCTCAGATATATATAGGTCCCTCCATTAATAGAGAACCTTCGATACATACAAATGATTCTAAACCCATGAATACTAATGATGGGTCATCACCTCAGGCTAACCCTTAATACACACACTTGGGAATGAACAAAGGATTCATGAACATATCTCAAATCTATAATAGAGTTACATAATAGAAAATAGTTTCCCCGAAAAAGGGTGTGGTGAGCCCAACATCCCATCCTATTGACAATGTGAGTTCTTATGTGTAATTGGACAAGTTACCTAGTGGAAATATACCTATGGAAAGTAGATCCATGAATCATGGATATGAGATCCATTGGGAGTTTCCGACTCCATGAACAAAACCCATTGGAGACCATTCTAAAGTGTTGGACCCAACAAGAATGATTGTATGAAATTAAACCCTCTAAAAAAAACCATTAGGTCTAAATAAATTTCTATCAAAAATAGTCAATAAGGGTTTCATATGGATGATGATGATGAACTAATGTGGAAAATGAAAAGCTTGGTATAATGGGATATGATGTTCATCTTTATAACAAATATTTTTTATGAATCCATGATGTAAAGAGTTTGTTCAAATTTTATATAACTCTAAAACCAAAAGTACCTTGATAATGTAATAAATCCAATATTTTTCTATTTATGGTGTATGTTTTTTATAGTGAAAATTAATCCACATTTATTAGTATCAAATACAGAATGGAATGTTTATGTTTTCAATGCCGGATCTGAGACTGTGGGTTTGGGGCTGTTATAATTGATATAAGAGAAAATGTTTAGATAAATTTGGATGTTATGATTTTTTCATGGGAGGTAATCTTAAGAGTTATGGATACCATATTAGGCCTATATTATTAAATATGATCACAAGTTCAAAGTCTCAGACACCCCTTTTAGTTTTTAAGAGATGAGATATTAAAGTGATTAATGAAATGTTAGGATATGTTTTATTAGGTTGATGTTTATGTAAATATTTTTTGTAACATGAAATATGAATTTAAATTTTGTGGACATATGTTTTATGGTATTGATAACATTTAGGGATTATATGATCTAGTATATTGAGGTAATTATGGGAACATAGTTTTTATCGTATAAATAACTATGAGATTGAAAAGTGATGTGGTGACTATGTGATTAATGTTATTTCAAAAGGATATCACTATATTTTTGTTCTTGTAATATGAAAGTTAAGATATAAAATTTGAGGTAAAAACACTCTTTAATGTTGATTTTATTGAGGTTTTTAGGGATATAGGGTTATTTATTTATGGAATGATTTAGTTTAACATTGGGTATTACTATTTAATTATTTAGATTAATATATTATTTAATCATATGATGGTTTATTATTTCTAGGAAATATCATACCATGTTCTAACCATTTTTTTGGTTAATTTCTAATGTCTGGTGGAATAGATTTATTATCCCTTTTAGGGTTATGTGGTATTTAAAGTTTGATTTTAGTGCATCATTCATGAAAAATTCATCTTGAATACTCTTTTTTGGGGGAAAAGATTAGATTATGGTGGAAATTGGTCAAAGGCCAAAATTATACTTGTCAAGTATGTACATTTCATTATTTTTTCATTCCAGAGGGTTAAATAATTCCTAAACTCTAGGAAATGAATCGTGAAACAAAAAATTTATCTTAGTATATTCATTTCTGATGAACATATGACCTTTTCACTCATAGCAGATTTATGGTTTTGAGTTCCTTAAATTTCTATTAATTAATAAATTTCATAAGATCAATGATATATATCACTCTCCATAATTATTTATGCTTTTCTTACATGTCCAAATCATCACTTAACACCTACGTTCTCCTATTTGAAAACCTAGTATGTGTCATTCTAGATTACCATCATAAATCATTTTATATCTTATCAACAGGATGTTTTATTAACCATTTTTACGATGTGGGTTTACAAGAAAAGGTATTAAAAAATTTATAACCTTTTATAAATGAGTTAAAGTTAAAATTTATAGGATTAAATTTATTAAATGGGGGTGGATTTAATACCTTGATATTTTAGAAAATAAAACTGGGTTTGATAGTGTATTTGACACAGAACACCGATTTTAAATGGCCCGTGATATATATATATATATATAACCATTATAATCTAGCTATTAAATTAGAAATTATTAATAGTAATAAATACTTTATGATATATATATATATATATATATTTCGTACTCAATATAAATTATTTATGAATGTTTTGTAAATAATCAGTTAATTTTTATTAATTTAATTTTAGGGAGGGTTAAAATAAAAATGATAAGGGTCACAAGGGACTAAAAACATGTATAAAAACTATTTAATGGCTATATTTTGACTTTTTTAAGTCTAATTATATATAATAAACTATTTTGGATATTTTTTAATGTTAAAACATGGGTAAACCATTTTCTTTTGAAAAAATAAAAGCATGCCACTAACCTCACTTATAAAAGGCCACATTATCTACTCTATTATTCACATATTTAAAAACTTTTGGATCTTCCAATACCTACCAAAATCACTTTACAAATTCTATACCCTCATCCTATAATCCTTGTTTATTTATAAATCCACTCTAGGAATACTTTAGGAATAATCTTACAGAGGTGGTCTGGGAAAAGGTAAAATTGTAAACTATGGATTTTTGTTTTATTTCTAATTAAACCTCTTTAAAATATAATTAAACAATAAAAATATGATAAGCATATTATATAATATATAATAATATGTTATTATGTTAATTTCATAACATAAATTCATCTCCTTTTCCATTAAATGGGATTTGAAACCATCATTTGTGTGTACAATGGACTACCGCCTCGTGAACCGATGTCATTCATTATATATGATCGCCTATCATGAATTGTTTTAATGATGGATTTGAAGTATATATGTGATATTTGAAAAATATTAATACTTATGGATTTATGATATCACATATACATTTTCTACTTTTAATTTCACAGGGGAAACAATAATGTCACTCATGTGTACAACGAACTATCACCTCGTGAAGCGATGTGATTATTTTTCATGAACGCTTTAAATGAAAGGTAATAAAGATAAATTTAATGAATATATGTGATATAAATAACATAATAATGATTTTAATTACATATTTATCCTTCTAAAAAAATAATATATCATTTACTTTCTTACACTGATTTGATAACATCATTCACGTATGTGTAGACTACCACCTCTATGAAGAGATGCTATTCTTTTTTCATCACCACATCAGAAGAATTATATATATAAGTATATTTAAATTAATAATTTGTTATTTAGGATATTATTATCATTATATAAATATAAAATAATACACACCTTCTTTCTATAATGATCATTTAAAAATGAAAATGTTACTCATGCATATGTACGACCTACCATGTCAATGATTGTAACATAGTTCATTTTTCATAAAAATTTACCATGATTGGTTTTAGAAGTATAATTTATGAATAAATATGATTATAATTTCATTATCATAATCATATATATGTTGAAATAATGAAATCTTTTACCAAGATCAACACACCGAAGTTGTTTTGAAACATTGAACCAAACATCCTCAAAACACCTGACGTGAACTTAACTGATTAAATATTTAAATATGTTATTAAAAAGTACCAAAATAAATAATTTATGTATAAGTTATTAAACATTTAAAAAGTTTTTAATAATTAAATAAATTTATGTAAGCGTATTATATAGGAGTTAAAGGACATACAAAGAATGTATGGACTTGAGGTAAGGGTTTGTCTTATCTCTCTTTTACTTCTATGAGACATATGTTATATTCAAAACTTACATATATTGTGTGGTGTATATAATGACCTTTTACATGTAATATCATGAATATAACATACATCATGGTATTTTATATCTCAATTTTAATTATTTCATCCAAGGGGATTTGGCGTGAATGTTTCCAAGTGGAAAATAATTTCATTACTCAATTTCTTTACTTTGGGTTATATTAATTCTTCATTGTATTTGATATTATATGATTATGTGGGTAAATAATTTTTATTATATAATTTTTTATTTATAATTTTTATTTTTATTTATATTTTATACACATAATTTATTCATTTTTTAATTCCGAAATTGATTGGTAAGATTTTTTTAAGGGTTATTCGTCTCAAATTATTTTTCTTTGAGACATACATTTATTATACGAACCTATATTCATTATTCAGATGTATATAATTCCATTTAAAGTTTAATATCCTAAAAATTAATATGTTCATGATATTTAATATATCATTTATTATTATTCCTTTAATAGGGATTATGATTGAAGAGTTACCAAAGTGGAAAAGGCTTTATGTCACTATATCATTTAATTTGGGATTGTTTATGTTCAATGTTTTTTGGTGGAAATAATGTTATATTATTTTCTTGGAACACATAAATTTGATTATCCTATATTTATGAATTTGGTTTACATATTTCATTTCCATTTCCTCCCTTATTTATTGAACATACATAAAAAAGTCTTCTGTAAGTGATATCGATCTCATATTTTATATTCGATCGGGCATATTTCTCTTCCATATCCATGTTTTCTAAAACGTTTTCTGAAATGTTAAAAAAAATTTATTTAAAAATAAATTATTCCAGAAATCAATTTTAAATGATCTTTTACCTTCATTTATAATTTTTTAAAAGAAAATTTCCAAACATTTTCTAAATGGGTCACTTTTGACCCCCCTTTTTAAAATGTTTTGAAAATAATGTCTATTTTTAACAATTATAACATGAATGTATTTTCCAACCATCATGAACATTATTTTCTTTGAACCTTACTTTATATTTTTACAATGGTTTTTTTATAGAAAATTATTTCAATAATATTTTTTTTATTTTTTAGTTTTAAAAAGTGATTTTCAAAATGAAACAGTTATTTTCTATTTTTTAATGTTCTTTTCGTAGTATCTCCATTCATATAAATCAATAATCCTTGAATTTACTTATGCTCCAATGGATAAATTTTGTAATGATACCATCATTATTCTTTCTCTAGATTTATTGTGACTGTATCAAAGAGATTTTCATGGATCCCTTTTATTTTATAAGGGTTAATCATGTTCCAAAGAGATTGTTATATAACCCATTTCTTTTTTATCGGTTAATGATTTTTCAAAGAGATTATTATGTAACAAGTTTATTTTATATGGGTTAACAATGTTTCAAAATAGATTGTTTTGTAACCCATTTATTTTCCACTGATTAATCATGTTTCAGAGGGATTATTATTGAACTGGTTTCTTTTCCATGGGCTAATCAAGTTCTAAAAACAATAATGGTCATTTCAATGTGTTTATGATTAAATGAATTCTCCATGTACTTTATTCAAGATACATTTATTTGATATTTTTTATTATGATGGGTGGTTCTATTATAAATCAAGGATGGTTGGTTCCTCTATAAACCAAGGATAGGTGGTTATGTTATTAATCAAGGACAAGTGGATCGATGATATTCCAAGGACAGGTGGAACCATTACATCCCTCCAATGGATTGGGTACTCCAGATATGGGTATATACCATATTGGTTATTCGATTTGTAATAAGTGACATGAATATAATAGTACAATATGCGAATATGTTTTATCTATGATTGCAAAGGGTTTATAGTTTTTATTATGATCAAGATTGATATTACATGGATCACGATTATTGATTTTGATGACTCTTTACTTTTTCAATATATATTCCATGTATTAATGTTTAATGAACCAGGTATTGATGGGTATGAATATTATTATGTTATAATCATGCACTTTTATTATTTCATAATACCCTTATGATTAATTTATTCTCACTGATGACATCTAATTGATAAGTTTTTTGTTTACCCTTACTATAAATTTGACGTCACCCTTCTAATGTTTCATTTTACCCAGGTTATAAAGATTGAGGTTGAATGAATTATGTTTATAAGGGTTTCATATAGATGATTATGACAACCAAATGCAGAATATGAAAAGGTGGGTATAGTGGGAGATGATTTTCATCATTATGAACCGGTTTTTTTAAGAATAAATAATGTTAAGAGTTTTTCATTATGATATAAAACTATAAGAAAAAAAGTACATTAAAAATTTAGTTGATCCAATATTTTATTTTTTGATTAGTACATTTTGGATAGTGAAAATTGGGTCACCTTGATTGGAATCAAAGCCAAGAATCTAAATTTTAGGTTTTCAATGTTGGATTAAGGAGTGTGGGTTCGAGGCTTTAATAATTATTTTTACTAAAACTATAATTATTGGATAATTTTTAATAAAAAACAACTAATTAATTTTTAAAACTAATCAGAATTGAATATTACATCGAAAATAATGGAAAAGAAAAGACAATTCTGATTAAAAATTAGAATTTTTCACTATTCATTAAGAAGTCAAACTTTTCAAAAAATTCTCAAAAATTCATCCAAAGACAATTTTAACAAGATGAATTACTAAATAAAGTTTTTTTATAATTAAAATTATAAAATTTGAAAATTAATCTGTTATATAAAACTATAAAATGCATGGAAACCCAATTTGGTTTAGAAATAAGGCTTTTTTCCATTTGATTGAAAAATTACCTTATATTATTATCCTTAATATAACTCTTCATTATCTAATTAATTAATAATAATAATATAATAAAATGATTAATCTTAACATTACCAGTTTCAAGAACTAACCCGAATACCCAAGTACACAAATAATCAACTCGGTTCATACATGGACTAAAGGGTGTTCTCGACCCCCATAGTTGTGCAACTAGCATATAACATCATACAATAATGAAAGGGGAATGGTTTTTACATAAAAAAAGATAATATTACCAACACACATCAATATTCCAACACTCTTAAATGGGAAAGTACCAGAATCAAATAGGTAAAACAACATCCAAATGGTAAATATTTAAAATATAGAACATCTATAAAAATAAAGTTCAGATAATACTCATGGAACAAGTGGATCACATATCTAGTGATCAACTCCATTACAATAGGTCCCATGAATCATGTACACCCTCATTATCCAAGAAGAGCTTTACCTTTACTTGGATCTGTCATATAATAACCGATAAACACCCAAAGGAAAAGGTAGGGAATGAGCTAAGTTTCCCAGTAAGGTCTCCCGAAGTGTTTCAAAACCAATACCATAACAATAAACCAATTACTCTATCAATTTAAATAAAACTAGGAATTTCAAGGCATTTACATTTTTTACAAAAAAACATTATATTAATAAAAATATGGAAGATATATCTAAACAAGATTGAATGAATATTTTATATAAAACAATTATTTAAAATAACTAGAATGAATGAAATTGTTATACAATCAATGGCATGAAATCATCAAATGGAAACACATCATAACACCATGCCGCAAGATCTGCAGTATATTAGTTTATAGATATGGTATCCTTGCCCTTACCAATTATCAAAACGACACAAGATTGGTGTTCACACTCTCATAAACACCCTAAGAGGAGTTTCCATTTTGAGAAATAAAACCACACCCCATATGGGGATAACGTTATGGTTAATCAATATATAAACCATTAGGTATTACCCATATGGTAAATCAAGAAAATAATTATTTAGTTAGTGTTTTAATCACCAATCCATTTCTTAGGAGTAAAAGTATTAACATTCTTTTCCAAATAAACACTATCTACCCAGGCTCACATGTGCTTTATACAACCAATAAATCATTATAAAATACATAATTTTGAATATAGTTCATCAATAATAATTCCAAATGCCCAAAAAGCATTTTTCAACATACCTTTTTCATTTCAAAACCAAATCATAGGTTTTTATAAAATTTATTCCTTTTCAAATCGTCTTTCATTTTAATCCAATTTTTTCAAAAATCAGTATTTAATCATTTCATAAAACTAGGTTTTAAATTAAGAAAACATTTTTCTAAAAATACCCCACACAATTCCAAGCCATTTAAAATCAAAGATCAAATCATCTAAAATCTGGGGTTTTAAATCAATTAAAAACAAATTTTAAATTAATCTAGTAACATGTGAATTTAATTGTATGGTAAAGCCTTATGGATCCAAAAAACTTTAATCATAGAATCAAAACAAAAAAATAATCACAATAGAATATTTCAATGAAGAAAAAAGAAGTAAGAGATCAAATAATCAAACCCAGAATCAAGATTCACCAAAACAAAGATTAGATCCATCAATAACATGATGATGAATCACCATATAAGAAGGAGAGAAGAAAAGATCAATATATACTACCTGAGAGGAGATTCAAATACTGGAAAGAGATAAAATTCAATCACTAGTGCTTTGATCCACCAAGAGAAGAGGTTATAAGAGTCAAATTCCTATTAGGAACCTTGAGAATCCCAAAGGTAAAATGAGGTTTGAGAGGGATAAATGAAATTTAAAATAGGGATAGAGTCATAAAATTATGTAAAAATACATACCCAATAAAACCCCCCATGCCCATAGTGCATAAATACTTAAAAAACCAGACCATAGTGAAACCTCCTCAAACTACACCACTACCACCCCTAGTTAACCGACCTCTAAAATCCATGGCATAGAGCTTTCCCAGATCCCCTACACCTATGTTAAGAACACAGTGTAGCTGAGGTAGCATACTGCATCCATTCCCAAAAAGGTAGTGGCACACCAAATTTCTCTCTAAAGCCTCCACACTATATCCAGACCTCCACACCATAGGTCTAAACCACTTGAGTGGGGCTACATCCCAGACCCTCCTCCATAGTGTGGCTCTTTCATTATTAGAATTAACACTAAAATCTAGCCACCGACGATCCGTAGTGAAAAAATCCTTCTCTATTGTATCCCTTACCGACCTCAATTTCCCTACACTATAGACTCATGGTACACAAAAAATCCCCTCCAACTCCACATCACAACTCTACCTCCATGGTGAAACTTCCTACTGAAAACTAGTTTTTCCCAAAATCTAAAAATGGATATGAAACACACCCAACAAAGGGAAATAAAATCAATGAAGGGAGACACACCTGAACACGATAACAAAATGATACAACCAAAGTTATTATACTATTAATACTTATATATCTTAAAATTATATATATAACCTAAATATGTTCTTTTTTTTGAAAATTTTTAGGGTCAAGCCCCCTTTATTGAATCAAAAAAGAAAGGAAAAATTATTTTAAGGACTGAGAGAAGAGGGAACCCATTACATGACATGGGAATAGATGACTTAAATAAAAGGAAAAAAAGGTATAAATAAGAACCTCAATGAAAAAAGGGATGTGGACATCAATACAAGCATTATAAAAATCTTATCACTCCCCTATGAGACCATACAAAGTGAGATCATTTGAAAGAGAAGCCTCAACCCTGACCAATAAGTCATGTCGTATTGGAAACAAAATATGGAATAAAACTCCTCAAACCCAAACTAATATGTGGAAGGAGGATAATATGATAGGCATCAGCACACCTATCTCTCTTTTGAGCCTCCCAACTAATAATGCATGTAAGGAAACAAAACATTATCAGCCTGATGCGAAGAAAAAAAAGACATAAATCAATGTGAAAAAGATCAAGAAAGGTGCCCATCCATTAAAAGGGTAAAATATATATTGATGGGGGTCATCAAACCCATCTATATTTTGGGTTCTCCCACCCAAAATCAACTACAAAGTGCAATAAAACCTACCAAATGCAATGAGTAAGAATCTAATACTTTCAAATCCTTCAACAACCAACCAGACAAACAGATGCCCACAAAAATGCAGAACAGGTTCCCTGAACTGTGAAATAAACTAGTAGTTCCACAAGAATGACATCGAACAACCCTTCTGCCAACCAAGAAACATTAGCATACCAATCTCTAACTCATTCCATGAAAATCCCCTTTCATCACCATTGAAGATTCCATGACACACCAAACATGACCCCAACCGATTCTCAAAAGTTGAGCACCACACCAAATTATTATAAAATAAAAATTATGATACCTCACAGTCCCTATCTCATTTAGTTTTTATAAAAATTACTTAAATTTAATATTATTTAGTATGATATTTTTTTCATTATTATTTATCTTGAATGATAAAGGAAGGTAACATTGAATAATTATCAATCAAACCATGTCCAATAAGGTATTATTCCTCTTATTAGAAACAATACTCATATGGTGTTCTAAGAGAAATTATCTATGATACATTTCTATAAACTCTTAAATTATTAGTAAATTCCTAGAAAAAATATTTACCACCCCAATATGATCAGTGTATATTTATAATCATTTCATGTTTACTCTTTACATTATTTCAAAACTATTTCAACATTTCAAATATTTGAAACTTGTGTCTCATCATAGATACATCACTATATTGAATAAATTCATCTATAATGTTTATGATGTTCATATACCTACAAATTTATTTAGTACTCATTAGTACACATACATCAGTAGGTATTTGATCCAATATTCTATTATCCCTATCAACCATTCCACTAAAATATATTTCGATCATTTTTCATAGTAAATGAGACAACCATTTCTCAAATGATTTATAATAAAATGAGTCCAAAAATTCATTTCTATAGAGTATTTAAATTCATTTCTCATTTATATTCCTATAGTTACAATGGAAAGGGTAACTAGTACATGATTTATTTACCTTAACTTTCATATATTGAATGTTATAGATAATTTAATGCATATTTTGATGTAAAAAACCATTCACTACATAAAAAATTATATAAAAAATTAGTCATTCATATATAAAAACTCTCGTTCAAAATCATGAATGAAAATCATTACATGTTTGAAAAGAATATAAAAATAAAATTTATTATTTATGTCCTAAATGTAGTAAATAATTTCTAATTCTGAAACCCAATCACAAGGTAAAGTTAGACCATAAGATTAAACTTTCCAAGTGAAAACTCTTTCCCCATTACCAAAACATAAATATATTTCTCCAATCATTAATTCTATCATATTTCTATGTATATGTTTATTAATATAAGTGTATAATTCATACTTAGTATCGAATAACCTTTAGTTATAATTAGAGAAATTTATTTATATAACAATAACATACTCATGATTATAATTTTTCTCCTTATGAACACTTCTCAACCATGTATAATAATCAATTAAACTATATATATAACCTATAAGAGATATTAAAAAAAAATTCATAATTATTTCTCTAATCTATAACAAGTCATATATTTTTCTGGGTATTTTTAGTATTAAGTACGATTGAAATAATGGTTTTCAGTGTTTAGGGAGTTTTTTCTTGGGGAGTTTGTATTTGATAGTGTTTTGGTTTGTTTTGAATATTATAATACCTCACATATAAATTTGTTTAAAATAACTCAACCATTTAAATTAAATAATTATAATTTTTTAAAGATTTGTTAAATCATATATTATCTATTATTTATGTAGGTTTAGTGTTTAAAATGTTTCATAAAGGATTCCGTAGTAAATATATTTTATTTTTTTATAGTGTTTTAAAAAATTCTCTAAAGTTTTACATAGTCTATATAAATGATGTTAACACAGACATGATTCATGGTTATGCAAACATATATCTTTCTTATTTAGAATCACACATGATTTTATCATTCTTACACAAAATAATAAATAGTTTTCCTAGTGCTTATACATAAGATAGACTCTTTGTATCATTCTTATACACATATTGGATAATTATGATGGTTATATAAAACTAGTATCATACTTACACATAACTAGATTGATGTTAACTAATAATCAAATTCATGATTACACATGTAAAGAACTTAAGATGACGTTTATAAAAACAATTAAAAGTATTTTTGAAAGTTTCTATAAAATGGTGTTTTCATATACTATAAAATGATGGTTATATAGAATGAAAAATCATGGTTACCCAACTATGAAAAATAATAGTTATATAGTATTAAAATGATGTTTATACATAATTTACATTTTCATTTAAAGAGAATATCAATAATATATTTTTCTATGATTTTGATATTTCAATTCACTATGTGTTTATATAATCTATTTTATCTATTTTATTAAATCATAATATATGTATATATATTCTAGTGAAGTAAGTCAAAATGTTTTTAAATTTTTGAGTGAAGGATTCATATGGGGTTTCTCTATGAACTTGTAACTAATGATATTATTTATTATTATTATTTCTAACCATGGTTGGTTGTGATTGGTGAACAAGAAACTCCCACATTCTATTGATGATATGAAAGTATAATTAAAAGTGATTAACCATTGTAATGTGGTGATGATAAATTTTTTATAAATCTTGACATAATTATTTTAGAGAGACAGATGAAATTTCATAAAATATACCATTATGAAAGAGTGACTATGACTTTAAATCATAATAAGTGATCGTAAGGAAATTAAATAGGGATTATTTTATTAGTGTGATCAAAGAAACCTCAAAGTTGCATCATTATATTTTACATTATTCATTTCTATATTTATTTTTTTATTTTCACTATTGTTTTATTTTATTATCTATTTTTTTTGTATTAATTGGTTTATTATTTTTCCAACAAAAATATCATATGTGATGGTTATAACAACTAAATATAAGGAAATATTCTCATGTTTTGAATCTTAAAAAAGGTCAGTATTTACTTAGTCATAACTTGGTCCATATAAACACAATTTTTTTATGTTTTATTCATCTAGGTGAGAAAAAGGTTCTCATGAACCATGCTTAAAATACATGACTATTACATTACATTTTTATAATATATAATACAATACACAAACAGATTCCCAAAGATCGTATTAGTTTAGTACCTTTGGAAACTAGGAACACATTTTACTAATTTGGTGAAATGTATTCATTATCTCCCATAAAGATCATCCACT
Source organism: Viscum album (assembly GCA_963277665.1). Lineage (NCBI taxonomy): Eukaryota > Viridiplantae > Streptophyta > Magnoliopsida > Santalales > Viscaceae > Viscum > Viscum album. The sequence goes on along the minus strand of OY728132.1, from coordinate 1,433,861,801 downwards.
TTAGTTTTAATTCCTAAAACATTTCTTTATATATCGGGGAAAAGAAACATAATTAAGGGTGGGATTAGATGCTCAGTAAGGGTAAACAAGGGAGATATCAATCATATCATAACTATGAGCCATAAGAACATAACATTTGAAAATATTATCCTATATATGAAAGATCAGGATATCATGTCATGGGATAAATCATAAAAGTACATAAAGAATCAATGAATATATTCCCATAAGACATAACATAAGACATGGAATTTTTGGAATACACATAATAATAGAGAATAATTTCATATTATTCATGGCTCATTTCCAAGACCATCACAGAGGACAGAGTCCATTACTAAAATGAGTTCATTCCTTGTTCCATCCCTATATTTTTGAACTGAGTTTACTTCCCGTTCTAGACCTATATTACTGAACTAATATCATTTCCTATTCCAGTCCTATCTATATCATGGGATATAAATATTTACCCAATGCATTGGAGGGAGATATAGATACCACCCATATCATAATGAAATCATTCTTATTTGTTCCACAAAACATAAAGCATTCATCATAGCATAACCTAAGGAATAAAATGGGATTCTTAAACATCATTTCATCATAACATAATCCATGTAAAACAAATGAATTTCATAAATAACAGTCCATCATAAACAAAATAAAACCATAGGAATAATAAGAACACTATACTTGATACATAAAACAATTAAATAATTCTATCATAGGTGGAAAATAATTTTGAAAGAACACTTTAAATTAATTCTTGAGGAAAATATACTTTCTTCTTCGAAAACGTTTTATTTTCTTAAAATACTGTTCAATTTTAAAAGAAAATAATTTATTGGAAAATAACCATGAAATATTATAAGAGAAGATTCATGGTAATAAGGAATTTTTAAATCGTAAAAATACATTCATTCTGTATAAGATAAAACAAATATTCTTTTCTTAATTTTTCTAGAAAAGTCAAAAAGTACCTTATTTGGAAAAAAAGAGAGATTCTTTCCAAACCATGTAGTAAAAATTCAAAAATGGGTGAAAATGAATTGAAACATCTATAGTAGAATAGTAAAAAAAATTATTAAATCATTTTTATAAAACATGGACATGAATGATAAATAATCCCCAATAAATACTTATGTATAAACAATCTCAAATAATAACGAGACTGTGAAATTATCCATTACCTTAGGTTAGATTTCATTTATATGTATCTGAAACTCCTGTATAATGATTTATATAATGTCATATACTAATTCTAGAATCATAATTATTTTTATTATATCATATATGATCATATTTTCATTTGTTTGTTAATAACATTTGATTATTACTCGTTATTCGAGAATTAACTGCTTTATTTACTTATGCATGTTTTTTCAAATAAGTTATGGTTATAATTCCTAGGTTATTGTTATATATTTTTCAAAATGATCATATTAATTAATTATATACACTAATATAATTATTATTTAATGGATATCATGTAGAATTAATCACATCCCATCGTGGATACGGTAGGCCGCACATACGCCCGAGCGATGATATCATTCCCATAATTGTGAAATGGTATGGAAGTGGATGATATATATTTTGTTATATAATAAATATCATGTTATAATAATAATATATAGATTTTATTTAAATCATTTCTCCCATCCAAGTAAGGTGGTGGTGAAAAACATATTACACCATGGTGTGGAGATGTTAAGCTGTACATATGCACGCGTGGTGCTCTTGTTTTTCGTAGGACAGATAGAAGATAGAATACGATTGTTATATAATCATAATAAAATCTAATAATATAGGTTATAATTTATTTATTACTTTAGAATAGAAAAAACCCAGGAATGGAAATTATAATAATAAATAATTTTGAAAGAATCGTTAGAGAAGATTACCTCTTCTTTGGTGAACTCCCTCTAGATGTCCTCTCAAAGGCACTAGAGTTTGTATTTAGAGAATAATAGAATCTCTAGAATGTTACTAAGTAAGTTTATAATGGAAATGGATAGATTAAGTTCAATATTGAAGCCTCAATGTGATTTTATAAGTGAGGAAGGATGTTCCCTTTTATTATTGAGGTGAGGGGCACTTTTGGAATCTCCAAAAATATTAATTTATAATAAATTAAAACCCCATCCAAAATGTCATATTTTTTAATATTAGATGAGATAAGGTAGTAATATCATCAACCAATAAATTTTATATAAGTTTTTATATCAATTTAAACTTTATCATTTTAAATAACCGCTAGTTTATCTATTTTAATTTTAACTAAGGTAACAAATGTTTCAATATTAAAAGAATATATCTTTACTTATTTTATGTCAGTTAGGCTATAAATGAAAAATTTATAATATTCATGACCATATAATAATATTTTTTTTTAAAATGTATTACTATTTTTAAATAATTTAATAAAACATTATTTTGACAAAATATCAATAGTGTCAATTTTGACACTATTCATTTCTTGGATTTTTAAAAATATCAATATAATATTTTATCCACAAAAAATATTTTATTATATACCTAAGGGGTCATGTTAATCTATAAAATTAATTGGATATATTAATTATCTAATTTATATATTTTTTAATATTTTTATTAACATTAATTTGATATTTCTATTAATAAAATATTTACTACATCAATTTTGTGTAATTATTTAATATAATTATTTGTTGAATAAAAAGTAATAATAAAATACTATGAAAAAGAAAAATCCACTAAATTTTATAATAAAACTTATAGTTGAATATATCTTCTGGAAAATTCTACACCAAAATGTAATATTTTTTAAAATATAAATATGAAAATGTTAAATTCACTTTAAATAAAATATTATAAGTGTCATAATCATTTCCATATGGATATAAATGGTCAATAAATCGGTCATTTAATGACTATATTTTATATATACTCGACCAATAATATTTAATATTTTTTTTAATGATTTTTATCATTTTAATAAAAATTATTTTTTTAATTTTTCATCAATTAAATAATTTCTGCATGATCAATATATAATCCTTTAAGATCATATTTATTTCCTAAAAATTAAAAATAAATTAACAATATAAATAATAAAAATTTATATTTAAAATGATTATTTATAGTCTAACTTAACTTTTTTATATCTTTATATTAAAAATGATATAGTTATTAAAATCTGAGTAAGACATATTTAACTTTTCTTTAAATAAAATAAATTAAATATCCTAATCTCATCCAACTGGCTTCCAAAGAATACCATTTCAACCCAAAGATTATTTGGGTCGAAAAATTCATCCAATTATATTAGGAAAAGTGTTAGGGTAATTTTATAACATTATTTTTATCCTTAATTACCCGATTTACCATTTTACTGTATTAGTAAAAATTACCGAAGTTACTATTCCTAATAAAAAAAAATTAAATAAATCTATTTAAAAAATTTAAAACCCTTGATTTGAAATATATAATGCATTTTTTAAAATTAAAAACACACAAGTTTAATTATTTAATATAAAATTAATCTCATTGACGGTACAAGAAAATGAGTTTTAAAGGTTAAACCATTGCAAAAGATTGAAATGTTCTTCAATCTGAATTCAATGTAAAATTAAAGACAATGACCTATATTATATTAAATGATAATAATATATTATATTTATACTTTAAATAAATTTAACAATATAATTTATCCATATAAATTATTTTGATGAAAAAAGGTTTTTTCAATTAAAATAATTTATTTTTTACTATTAATCAAAATGTGAAATTTATCAAAAAAATACAAAAAAATCAACCAAAGTAAAATTTTATCCTCCAATTTCAAATAATAAGTTTATTTTTTGAGTAGAATGTAAAAACGTTTCAAAAACTAGGTTTAAAATGGGTGCGCCATCAAAAGGTGTCAAAACTGTATTTTTTTGAAAAATAATTCTTTTATCTAAAAGATTGACTTTGTTCTGATATCACATCTAGAAAACATATAATATAGATTTTAAAAATTATATTACATTAATAAAATACATCAAGTGTGATTTTATTATTTAATTTTTTTTTCATAAAAAAATTTCCATTAATTTAAAGAGGGTTTTATTTTCATTTATAATTAATTTATCACCATAGAATTAATTATATATACATGTATAAAGAATATTTTCATAATTAAATTAATACTCTTGATACCTATCATTATAATGTCTAGGTTATAAGGTAACATAATAGTATTTTGTTTTTCACTTAAACATAGTCTTACGTGAAAGGAAATTTATCAAAAGATATCAAACTTGTGTGTAACACAAGCCAAACATAGTGTTGTGTTTAAAACAAGATAAGCTGGTGTTTAATGTATGAAAATCTTATCATGTTGTATCATACAAAAAAAGGCATCAAATAAATTAAAAAAATATCTCATAAAAATCCTAGGGTGTTACATTCTACCCCACTTAAAATGTATTTCTCCCTCAAAATTTGTTTGGGTTATAAAATTATTAATACATGAATGTTTACCACATCATAAAAATAAAGTCTAAAACATACTTTTAAAAAGTAATAGTTGAAAAATAATAGTTACCCAAATTAAATCATATTTATGTCTCCACTTAGGATAACATAGGTGAAGATTTGGGCCTAGAGGGAAAGCGTAAATAATCATATAGGTTGATAAAGATCACTGATCAGAAGAAAGTGGGTGATCTAGATAAAGTTAACAATAAAAAATCCATAAACTAAAAAAGTATGAAAGAGGTCATTGATATCATAAAAAATGATGACAATAAGACACCCTTTTACATCAGAATCCCTTATCCTAATGTTTAATAATTTATAGTAGAAGCCATACTAACATGATTTCCACACAATCTCACCAATGTTCGTTCCTTGAACTATTTCAACTACATATCTTATTCAAAGAAATGAAGTTAAAATTTTCATTCCTAAAGTATTAGAAGATCATGTGATCCATAAATATATTGATATGTCATTTCATCTATCTTTTTCAAAATAAAAATGTTAGCATAAGTTATCAAATATACATAAGTACACCAATGGTGAGATACTACTTTATTCTAAATAACTTCATTCGAAGTTTAACTCAAACTTTACATAAATGGATAACCTTACAATCCTTCAGAATGATGAAAATCAAAAACATTATAAAATGTTTCACTAACTCAGATTAAAATTTATCCACAATATATTATATAGTATCTCTTGTTGGACACATTCCAAGGATGTGAACATCTTCATTATGTATTCTATCGAGTCATGGTAATAACCTAAATTACCATATATCCTTATTGAAAACATGAATGTTTACTTATTTTAAAGCTTATTGGATAAATTACTTAAATCCCAAATTTTTGTTACCTCATCCATGATAGCATAACTATATTTACAACAAATCCATAATTAGTTCCCAAGAAACCAGTATAATCCAATTTACTTATTCATATCAAAAATATCTTTATCCAAACATCATTATTTTAACATAAGGGACATATTAAAGGCTATCTTTACCTAAATCACATTTTCTCCAAATATATCATCATACCCTTAAATCAATTTTCTAGGTCTTTAAAACAATTCAATATATCATTTCCAATCCTTAATGAAAAACTTATACTGAAAACACATATATATTTCATGATTCATGTCACAAAATCTCCAAATTCCAAAACATATGCACCTCAATCATCCAACTTTATTCTTAAACCATTACTCAAGGTCAATCATATTAGTCTTTCCAAAAATTTGAATCATTTCTTAAGATTCCTCAACCTTAATATAATCAAGATTAGTAGGTTTAATGTAAACAATAATTCTAGAACATCCTATACCTTTCACATGTTGTTTAAGATATCTTTATCCTCAGTTGTATAACCAATACTCACACCAAATTCTTGACTATATTCATGAAATTTTTACATAGTAAATCGATTTTCATAATTCACATACTTTACTCATCTAAAAAATTCATTGTTATTCATGTTCTATATAGTTCCGGCTATTGAATAAGACCAGAAATAAAAAGTGTGAGAAAAAATTATCATAGATAAAAATCACTTAACCAAGGGAAATTAATTATAAAATTTCAAACTCTGCACCTTAGGTTTAATCCTATGTTATTCATGATTGTTACAAAAATTCTAGGATTGTAACATATACTTAAATTTATCCATGGGGAAATCCCTAGACATATCTTTAGAAATATATCTAGTGATTCCACTAATATTTTCCCAACCTAGTTTCGAAAGGTTAACTAAACCTTTTCTCTAATACCAAATCTAACAAACCAAGATTGAAATACATGAATATTACATTACTTTTTCAGAATACATAATACATTACACAAACAGACACCCAAATACCATATTAGTTTATTGAATTTGGAAACTGGGAACACATTCTTTAAATTTGGTGAAAGGTCTTCAATATCTCCTATAAAGATCTTCCACTTTAGTTTTCCTACCTAAAACATTTCTTTATACCTTGGGGAAAAGAAACATAATAAAGGGTGAGATCAAATGCTTAGTAAGGGTAAATAAGAGAGATATAAATACTATCATAACCATAAGAGATAAGAACATAACATTTGAAAATCTTATCCTGCATATGAAAGATCATGATATCATGTCATGGGATAAATCATAAAATTTCATGAAGAATCAATGAACATATTCCCGTAATACATAACATAAGACATGTAATTTTTGGAATACACATAAGCATATAATATCATTTCATATTAGTCAAGGCTCATTTTCAAGACCATCATAGTGGAAAAAGTCTATTACCAAACCAAGTTCACTCTTCATTCAAGCCCGATATTACTGAACCAGGTTTTCTACCCATTCCATCCCTGTATTACTGAATTGAGATCATTTACCATTCCAAACCTTTCAATATCATGAGATATAAATCATTACCCAATGCATTGTAGAGAGATATAGGTCCTACCCATCTCAAAATGAAATCATTATTACATGGTACACAATAACATAAATCATTCATTATAACATAACCAAAAGAATAAAATGGGTTTATTAAACCTAATTTCATTATAACATAATACATGTAAAACAAATGAATTTCATAAATAAAATTCCATTATAAACACAATCAAAACATAAGAATAATTGGTACAATATACTTGAAACATAACCCTATTAAATAATTCTATCACAGATGGAAAATAATTTTGATAGAACACTTGAAATTAATTATTGAGGTAAATATAATTTCTTCTTAGAAAACGTTTTCTCCTCTTAAAATACCATCAAATTTAAAGGAAAATAATTTCTTTGAAAATAAAATCAAAATATTTCAAGGGAATATTCAATTAAATAAGGTATTATGGAAGCGTAAAAATCCATTCATTACGTATAAGTTAAAAATCATTCTTCTCGTACTTTTTTTGGAAAAGTCAAAAAGTACCCCATTTAGAAAAAAAAGAGATTCTTTTCAAACCATGTATTAAAAATTCAATTTTTTTTTAAAATGTCTTTAAAAATATATAGGATAATACGAAAACATTTTAAGAAATAATTTTTAGAAAACATAGACATGGATGATAAATAATCCCCAGAAAATACTTACGTATAAACAATCTCAAATAATAATGAGATTTTGAAATTATCCCTTACATTAGGTCTGATATACATTAATTGTATAAAAAACTCCTATATAATGATTTAAATAATTTCAATTACTTATTACAGAATCATAGTTATTTTTATGATAACATATATGATAATATTATCATCCGTTTGTTAATAACATTTCATTATTACTCGTTATTCGATTATTAACTACTTTATTTACTTATGAAAGTTTTTTTTGAATAAGTTTCAGTTCTCATTTTTAGGATATAGTTTTATAATTTCAAAAATGGTCATATTAATTCGTTATATACATTTAAATAATCATTATTTAGTATAAATCTTGTAGAATGAATAACATCACATTGTGGAGATGATAGGCTGTATGTACGCACGAGCGACAATATCATTCCCATAATTGTGAAATGGTATGGAAGTGGATAATATATATTTTTTACATAATAAATATCATGTTATAATAATCATATATAGTTATTATTACCATAATTATACCCATCTAAGTAATGTGGTGGTGAAAAATAGATTACACCACGACGTAAAGACAGTAAGCTATATGTACACATGTGCGATGATTTCATTTTTTTGTAGGATAGATAGAAGGTGGAATATGGTTTTTCTATATTCATAATAACATCTCATAATATATTTTATACTGTATTTATTACTTTATAATGTAAAAAACTCTAGAAAAGGAAGTAGAAGAATAAATAAGTTTTAAAGAATCGGTAGAGGAATTGCCTCTTCTTCGACAAACCCCCTCTAGATGTTCTCTTTAAGGCACTAGAGTTGGTCTTTTGATAATAACAGAACCTATATAATGAAAATAAGGAAGTTTTTAAGGGAACTTGTTAGGGTATGGATGATCTTGAAGGATTAAAGTGAAGTAAATAAGCGAGGGAGGATATTCCATTTTATAATTGAGGTGAGGGGCACTTTTGGAATCTACAAAAATATTAATTTATAATAAATTAAAACCCCTTAAAAAACCAAAAAATATTAATATTTTAGAATATTAGATGATATATGGTATTAATATCATCAAAAAAATAATTTTTAGATAAGGTTTTATATCAATTTAAACCCTATTATTTTAATTAACACCTTGTTAATCTATTTTAATTTTAACAAAGGTAACAAATGTTTCAATATTAAAAGAGTATAATTTTTACTTATTTTAGGCCAGTTAGACCATTAATGAATAATTTAGAATAGTACATAAAATATAATTATTATTTTATATTTGTTAAAATGTATTATGATTTTTAAATAATTTAATAAAACTGTATTTTGATAAAAGATTAATGGTGTCGATTTTGACAAAATTCATTTCATGGTTTTTAAAAAATATCAAGATAAAATATTATCCTAGAATAAAATATTTTATTATATAACTAAGGGGTCAAGGTAATATATAAAATTAATTTTATATATTAATTACACATTTTTTTTATTTTAATATTTTTAATAATATTAATTTGATATTTCAATTAATAAAATAATCACTGCATCAGTTTTGTGTAAATATATAGTATACTTATTTTTAAAATAAATATTAAGAATAAAATTCTATGAAGAATATAAATCCACTATATTTTATAACAACACTTATATTAAAATTTATCTTCTATAAAATGTGACACTAAAAATGTTTTATTTATTAAAATATGAATATGAAAACTTTAACATCACTTTAAATAAAATATTATTAGTGTCACAATCATTTCCATATGGATCCAAATGGTAAATAAATCAACCCTAAGATAATTAAAATCAAGATATACTTGACCAATAGGATTTGTTCAAGCGGTTTTTTCTTTTAATGGTAATTTTCATTTTAATAAAACAAAATTTATTATTTTTTCATAAATTAAATAATTTCTGAATCATCAATGTATAAGCCTTTAAGGTCATTATTTATTTCCTAAAAATTAAAAATAAATGACCATTATAAATAAAAACATTCTAGATTTACAATTAGTATTTATAGGTCAACTTATATTCGGGGTAACCTTATATTAAAAATGATATAGTTATTAAAATTTGAGTAAGACATATTTAAATTTTCTGTAAATAAAATAAATTAAATGTTCTAATCTTATCCCAGTGGCTTAAAAAGAATACCATTTCAAACCAATTATGATTTAAGTTGAAATAAATCTATGGAATTATATTAGGATAAGTGTTAGGGTAAATTTATAATATTTTTCTTACCCTTAATTACCTGATTACCCTTTTATCGTATTAATAAGAATTACCGAAGTCACGATTCATAATACTCAAAAAATAAAAGAAATATATTTACATAATTTAGACCCACTGATTAAAAATATGGAATAATATTTTCAAAATTCAAAACAAATAAGTTTTAGTAAGTAACATAAAAATTAATCTCCTTGTAGGCATGAGAAAATGAGTTTTAAAAGCTAAACCACGATAAAAGATTGAAATGTTTTTAAATATAAATTCGATGTAAAAGTAATTACAATGAACTAGATTATATTAAATGATAAAGATATAACATATTCTTACTTTAAAACCAGTCAATAATATAATTTAACCAAATAAATTATTTTGATGAAAAAACGTGTTGTCAATTAAAATGCATTAATTTTTTACTATTTATCAAAATGTGAAAGTTATCAAAAAATACTAAAAAATAAACCAAATTAAATTTTGATAGTCCTTTTTCAAATAAGAAGTTTATTTTTTCAAATAGAATATAAAAAAGTGTCAAAAACTAGATTTAAAATGGGTGCACCATCAAAAGGTGGTAAATTTTTTTTTTGAAAAATAATTCTTTTATTAGAAAGACTGTCATTATTCTTATAACATGTCTATAAAAACTATAAGATTATTTTTAAACATTATTTTACATTAATAAAATCAATCTAGTGATATTTTATTATTTAAAAAAAGTTTCCAGAAAAACATTTCCATTTATTTAAAAAGGATTTTATTTTCATTTATAATTTATTTCTTACTAAAGAATTAATTATATATACATGTGTAAAGCATATTTTTATAATTAAATTAATACTGTTAATACATACCATTATAATGAATAGGTTATAAGGTAATGTAATAATATTTAGTTGTTCGCTTAAACCTAGTCTTACATGAAATGAAATATATCAAAAGAACTCGAACTTATGTGTAACACAAGCCAAACATAGTGTTGTGTATACCACAATCTAAGCTAGTGTTTCCTGTATCACAAGACTACATTGGTGTAGCGTACAATACAAGGCATAAGATAAATTTTAAAAATCCACCTCATGAAAATCTTATGGTGTTATAAAGGTATGATTTATAAAAGTGTGTCACTTGTTTTAAAGGAGAGGTATTCTTCTCAGTGAGTACTATTCCTCTCACTGAGTTTGATGGGAGTGATGAGTATATATAAGATCAAGATGATAAAAACTACTATAAATATCTGGTGTTATTTATCTTTTTTTTAATGTATTATATTTTTAACACTACTCCACTACACTACTATATAAATGTACTATGATTTAATGACAAGTTTTAATTATTCAAGATATTTTGAAGGATCTATTCACCCCCCTAAAGTCCACTATTGTTTTCTTAATTGCGCCAATGGGTATCATGTTTTATATAATTTTTTATCCACATAAATTTCTCCAATTTTTGATACACCTATCATATAATGGTAAAAAATCTATAATTCATTGTCCCAGTGCAACACAATGGCTTCCGCTGTCATTTCTCTTGATGATATTTTTCTTTGAAAATAGTCACTACACATAGTTAAATTTTAATTTTATTTTTTGTTTTATATTTATTAAATAAATGTGAAAGAAATTTCACTTTTAGAATATGGAATAAAATGCTAAAATTATATATATTGTTTCAATGAAAATTGAATGAATGCAAACAAAATGATGTAAGAAATAAAACAAATATTCCCAAGAGAATCACCTAGGGTGTACCTTCATTTTCTTGTTATTATTTTCATATTCACTTAATGAAAACACTACATAGTATGTGAGAACACCCTATTATTAATTGGTTGATAAGTTATAGTTAATTATATTAATTTCCATGCAGATCAACCACCTCGATCAAGGGAGAATATTGCACGAAGAATAAGATAAGACTTTAGTGGAAAGTGAAGACACAAATAATCATTTCCCACAAGAATAATCCATTTAATAACTATAATAAAATAAAATAATTTAATAATTATAGTTAAAATACTTGGGAATAACATTGGATTATTCCCACAGGTGATTCCTCAGGTTAGAAACTCATGATAATGAGAATAAAATTTTATAGTTAAGAAGAACAATTGGGGGAATAAAGAAGAGAAAATGAAAGAGAAGTGAGAATAATTAAATTAAAACATTAAACATGTGATTATATAATAATAATAAAATAAAAAATCCACAAAATAAAAATTAAAAAAAATAATAGAAACAAAAAACTAACAAGATCTTTAGAATAGTGGAAGAACCTTTGAAAGGTTATGGACATTCAAAATTATAGAGAGAGGGGTAACTCAGTTTTTGATCAAAGAATTTCCTCTAAATTCCTGTGTTTGGAAAACCCATTATATTGAATAATCGTGAAATGGTTTCTTCTGTAAATTTATTCCCCTATAACCATATCATATTACAAAAAACTTTCATCTTTTTTGGACTTGTATAGAAATAGTTATAGAAAAATTAATAAATAAATTGTTTTTGGCTTAGAGAATCCTCTAATTTCCAATTTCTAATTTAAAATTAATTAATGAAATTGAATATGGTAGAATAAAACATCTCCAATATTGAATAAAAGTATTCTTGGCCTCTTATCTTAATCCACACAAAATAACAGCTTAATTGGTTTTCTCATTTGTGAGATGTTGTTCCATCTACAAAATTCATTAAATATAGGCATAAATTCCAAAGATCAAAATGAATTCTCCTTTTTAATAAAATATTTGGGTTTATATCCTGGTAAATTTATATTAATTTAATCTCAATGAATACAAAATCCTAAAAAATGAATTTCATTATTTGGATTATTGTAGTGAAATTTGCAGTTGAAATACAAAACTAACTTAAAATACTTAAAATGAGAAAACTGAGCAATTTTTTTTGTAATTAAGAAACAATTACACTTAAATTATAAAACTATATTAATTACACTTTTAATATAAAATTTAGGGGATTAAAACAATGAAATTCAAAGAAAAGTGTATTTAAAATATTTCCTCTATCACCTTTCAAAAATAAAATTTATATAATTTACACCCACTAAAAATGATAAACCCATACATCATACCCATTTAGTAAGAAATTATCCATTTTTCACTATTATTTGGTTTAACAATAATATTTACACCTATTTAAATTTTATTTATGTAGATAATAATGCCAGTCATGTCTCATATGATTCTTGGATATTTAAGTTGAAATACATTTTCCAAAATCCATTATTGTGTTAAACTAAACTTTATTCTTCTTGTATCCTAACATTTAGTACTTCCCAACTAATTCTCACTATAATACCACAATTGGATCATTTTTATTATCTTTTAGTTTTGGTATTATCTTTCATACAATACAAAATATAATTCATGTGTTTCAAACCTTTAGGATTACCCCTATTGAATGATTAAATTCTAGACATGTGTTTTGTTTAGAAATAACCCCACACTTAGTATTTCCCTAAAATGTTATTCTCATCAATTCTATATGAATCTAATGTATATCATATGTAGATATTTCATCTATTTAAATCTTAATTACTTATGTAATCCCTATATTTATTCATTCTTCTAATGATTAATTTTAAAATTTCAATCACTTAAATATATTAATATTTTCCAAACATATTAATACAAAACTCCTTATACATCTCATTATATATTTCACTCAATAATAAAATATAATTATATCATCACAAATTTAAATACATAATATGAATATGGTACATGATAAAAGTTTATCTAAAAGATTATAATTATATGATGCGTAAATAATCTAAAAAGAAATTATGGCACACAAAGTATCCAACCCCATTATTTTCAACCAAGAATACATCCCCTGGCCAATGAGAAGTCCTACCAGACATCCCACTATACATATAACAATACTCATTATAGACTCCAATTGTAATATATCCGTAACACCTAATATGTATAAATCATAATATACCATTATTATAGTATTCATAATAAGAGTAATAAATTATAGTGTTGGTTGAATGAGAACTAAATCCTTCTATCATACTAGGCATGTAACTCTTATACCTAAGGATGTTAATTATAAGCAGTATATAAATAATTATAAACTAAACCATAAAATATTAATTTTTTTAACATTTTACATAAATGATTAATTATTTCATAAATAAATGATCAATTAAATTACTTAACAAGATATATAACAACTTTTGAAAATTTTAATTGTCAAAAGGGATCATGCCAATGATGGTTTTATTGATTTTTTTATTTTCTTAAAAAATATGAATTGGAACCATGAAATCCTTTAAAAGACCAAGTTTTTTGGAACAAAAAATTTCTTCAAAGTTCCACCTCAAACCAATGCATAGTTTAGAAGCACAAGACAATATTTTTTATGGAAATACTATAATCCATGACCTGATAACATTTTTTACATCACGTTTTTTCCTCATGGAAATATAATATCCATAAACAATAACAATTTTGGTCAAAAAATACATTTGATATATTATTTATAGTTCTCTATTTTGTGATATAAAACCTGTACTTCTTTAAAAAATGTTATTATTATGAATATTTCTATATCAATTAACATGATTTTATAAACCATTATAATTTTTTTAGAATAATACACAAACACACACACACACACTATGATGTGATTTTATACCCACGATTTTGGTTTTGAAAAATGCTAAACCATTGCCTTTTTTAAATATTATTCTTATTTAATATTCACTATAAATTTATTTGATACAAAGAAATGTTAATGTTTTATATATCGATGGAAAAATGTGTTAGAATTTAAAAGAAACCTATATAAATAATTTACTAGTATAGAAATAAATAAAAAAATTGAAAATCATAAAAATCACATCTAACTATCCATGTTCAACCCACAATAGTAGTGATTTTTATTGACATAACCCAAAAACAATAAGTGAGTTCCATTATTTAAAGGCATTCACCATTCAAAAAGATTATAAATTAATTTATTAAGATACTTCCCCCTTTAAACCCCATTCTTAATGAAAATAGTGATAAGATAATTAGAGTCAGATTTAAAATTTTCTGAGGATGACCATTAGTATACACAAATAAGTTTTATAAAATTCATTAATATAACTATAATAATGAATAAAGGATCTTGATTGAATTAATAAATTTAATATGTAATGAAACTGTAAACTATTTGGATCTATCATAATAATTATTAAAAAAATATTTCATTTATGTATATGTTTTTTAAACACTTCAAATATTTAATAATACATAAATACATTATCATTGGATGTATCATAAGAATAAATATATTTATATTTATTGTAAGCGAGTTGTTCAAATTAAATTCAATATTATTCATTATATATATCATTATATATTGTTAAAAACTAAGAGATATCACAAACCATGATGTGGTGACTTTCACCACACCATAGTTTCTGATTTTTTGCAAATTTTTAATTTAAATAATTTCTTTATAAATTTGATTAAGCCTTTTTATATTTAAAATAAGTACTACTAGATGTTTTTAAAATATTATATTTCTATATACACCTAGTGTGATTAAGAATGGGTTTTCAAAACTTGATTTGAGAATATACTATCTTGTTCACTTTATTTTTCACTCCTAATGATTTTTTCAATTTTTTTTGGAACTTATGACTCGCCAGACCTATTCACCAGGAATTTGGTATGAATTAATATCTCATTAAATAATATCATTGAAATAGACTAAAGCAACCCATTTTTAACCATCAATAATTACAATATCACCAACAAATATTGAGACTCATACATTTAAAGGACCTTTTAGGATTAGAGTTTTGGAAAGTTATGAAACACTTTTAGCATAAAAAACCCATGTACATCTCATCAAATAGAATTTTCACTACTACATAAGAAACTATTTAATTTACAATAGGTATTTAGCATCTCCCAAAAAATTATCCATAAAATCAATTTTTTTCATTATATAGTGTGTAATACATTTATTCATGACATGGGTAAATTGAAAGATAAGAAGGTTTGAGCTAAAGAAATCAATAAGGGTAAGAATAAGAGATAAAAATTCATGATAAAATGTGGGAATAAGATGATCATAATTAATATGGAAACAATAAATAACCAAAAAAATTTCATAATAAAAATAAGCATAGATAATAACATATCCATGGTTGGAATATAAATAAAAAAATGCATGGATACTAATAATTTGTTCCTCAGTGATGAAATAAATAATTATAGATAGATAATTAAATTAACTAATCAAAGATATCATGATCATAGACTTTATGATCTTACCTACAAGGACTTGTATTTAAGAAATATTATGTTTTAAGTAGGAATACAACAAATACAACTATGGAATTAGGTTATTGTCACACTTTTATTTCCATGACCTTGATTAAACATGACATTAGAGTAAATTATTTACAAAGTTTATAAAATTTTTGGAAATAAGCCTTCCACTTATTTGGCCAAAATCCCCATATGCTCACATGTACATTTATACGAACTTCCCTTTTGAGATAACCCTCTCTACTGCCTGCCTGATCTCATGGAAGAACCTGATCGGGTCCCTGGTCTTAAGAAATAACATCATTGGATCACTAAAAAGAACTATAACCACTATATAATATAAAAAATGAATCCTAATATATGACGCAAAGGAACATTACCAGCTCTATGCTCTCACGGATGGGCCCTACTAGCCTAGAAGGTGGAATTTATGGATATCTTCTATCACTAATAACCAATTCTTGTAGGTAAGAATAATTAATTAATTAATAAAAATATAGTTTTTAATTTTCTAGAGTCTATATTCCAATTGGAATTTCTTCCCTTGTGAATGAAATGAAAAAATGTATTTTGTTTTTAATATTTTATACAATTATATTTTATCCACTCCTTGATTTTATAATACAAGTGAATAAAATCATCAATGGTAGTTTTATAAAATATTAGGTACTATTTTCCTCTAAAAATAATTCCCCATTTTGAATCATCCCTCATTTTCTTCACGGTCCACTATATATCTAGGATAAGTTAATTTTATTATTTCAACTTGATAATGTGACACCCTGATATTTTAAAAGAATAAAAATATACTTGATAGAGTATATGACACACAACACCAAGCTTAGAAGAGAATGTTAAACCCTAAGAAAATAAGATATATTTATTTTTAATATTTTTAATCTCTTTAATAGTTTTTTTACACATAACCTTATGATACTTATTCTCTATAGCATATTATCTATATTATACAAGACACATAACACCAAACATTAAATAACCATGAAATGATACTATTTTAAAGGTTTCTATTATAACCTAGCCAATAAATTGGTAGAAATGAATTGTGTAATGGCCCAAACCTCTCCAGTCCATTAATTTTTGAAAATAAAGCATTTGCGGCGTTGTAGGATGCATCAGTGGATCATTTCAAGAGTTTTCCAAAATTTTGGTTTTCTATCAGTGACTCAGGCATAAGTGAGTTGCGTTGGTAGCTTGAGTTAATAGCTCAACATCAGTGACTCAAGAAATTGGTAGGTCAGGGCCTCAGTGACTTAGGGATTTGGTGAATCCGGGTTGGTAGGTTGAGGTATTGGTAGGTTTGGGAATATGTAGGTAAAGGAATCAACAGGTTGAGGTGTTTATAGGTTGAGGCATCGGTAGATCGGGCATTAGGGAGTAGCATCGGTGAGTGGCATCGATGAGTCGTGTTGGTGGATCAGTATTAGTGGCTCTTCCATCAGTGAGTTAGGTATTGGTGACTCACGTCAGTGACTCACCTATTTGTGAGTAATTTACAGTTTTTCCTATATTTTCCAATTTCACCACTTTAACGTTTACTTTGACATGAAATGAGTTAAATTCCGTATTTAATGTGTTTTTGGACCATTTAAAATGGTATTTATCTTCCAAACACCTAAAGCTTCCTTTGAATCCCAAACTGCATGGTCTTGATCGTGATTCAACTTTAAGGGCCTTTAAAACAGTTTTCCCCATAGATTTAGGATTTGGATTTTCAAAATATGAAATTATCTATTCCTTTGAACCCTTACACATTATATTGGTGCACCAATAACCTTTATTACCCAAGGAGTCATGTGCTTGTGCAGTAGAAGTTTATTTGTTTTCCCCCTGGATTCCTTCCTACTACTCGCACACCCCCAATTTTGGCCCATGTAGGTATTATTGATCATGTTTAACTCCATGTATGGATTCCCTTCTCATCTCTTTTTAATTGTGTATCATGTGGGGTGGGTGTACTCATGTACACTTGTCAATACGGTTAGACCCAGATTTAACAAAGATAATAACAAATAATAAATAAGGGGATGGGAGTACGATGATGATGATCGCCTTGTTTTATATGTTATCTTGGATCCATGATGTGTATTATATGGGTTGTTTTCTCCTAAAAATCATGGTCGTTGGTTTTCTATATTTGCACACCTATCTTCTTTGTGAATCACTACTGTAAGAATTGGAATCTGGTTAATCACATATATTCGGTTAATTATCTGTATTCCCTAGGATCAAACTTTTAATGTGATAAACCTTGTTTTATCAAGTGAAATTAAAGAATGAGTGTTTGCTAAATCTAAATAAACCCTACCTTATTAGTGTGGTTGTGTGTGGTTCTGTTCGGACTTGTGTCTATGATGGTATTTTGGTGTGGTGGCTGGGAGTGTGGTTGTGTGTGTAGGGTGGTACAGGAAGCGTGATGGTATCTCAGGTTGAGAGATTGATTGATTGTGGAATGGATAAACTTTTTATACAGTAGGACTGCATTTGGGTGATGGTTGGGAAATGAGGAAATAAGACTGGGTTGTGTCATGTTAATATTTATGGATGTGATGGACATGATGTTGTTGTGCAAAGGGGCTGCCAAGAGTGGTAGTAATGAGGTGTATTGGGGGTCTTGCATATTGAGAGGAAGTAAAGAGAAACATTATGTTGAATAATAATGGTGGCAGTGGTTGAATAGATTTTCAGGAAGTGGGAGTGTTCAGTGGGACTACAAGCTAGTTGAGTTTTTTGTTTTGTTTTTATGAATGGGTGTTAGAATTGATTCCTTTACCTAGGCCCTTCTTTCCTTGTTTGGATTCGACAACAGTCTGTATGGTTGATTCACCTTATAACATTTTCAGTGTTTGGTAGTTTCCTTGGTAGAGATGGAATAAATAAATGAATGAGTTGATAATGAAAAACGAGATTTGGTTAAATGAATTAGTCGATGGTGTTTTTTAAGTTTTGACTTGTAGTGAAGCAACATTCATTTATTGAATTACATAAGTGACCACCATTCGTGGTGGTACGTGCATGTAGAGGTGGTATAAAGGGTAGTTTGTGTGGGCTGGTAAACCCATAGTTTGGGATAAGTGTTTGATATTTATATATATATATATATATATTTACATGTAGTTCCTTGTGATTTCTATACACACACCAACCATGTTGAGAACTATGGGCTGAAAACCCCCATTATTATGGTGGAGGATGTTCTTTCTCAATACTCTGGTGGGAGGATGGATGCCTGGTTACTGGATCTTCCCTGCTCACTCTTCTAGGAATTGGTATCCCAAGACTCTTTAGGTATTTTGTGGTGAGGTTATGAGGCCCAAGTGCTTTCGGGTGAGGTGTGCATCCTAGGTGTCTTCAGGATGAGTTGTGTGGTGATTCCCAGGTGTCTTCAGGATGAGGTTGTGGTTTTGAGGTCTAGGTGTTTGCAGGTGAGATGTGATGTGGTATGTGGCCTAGGTGTGTGCGGGAAGGTTGTGACAGTGGGTCTTCTTGAAGAGCGTGGTAGCATCAGGACATTTTCTGCTAGGGATGAGTAGTTAACCAATAGGAAGTGGTGAGGGGTACCCAAATATTTATTTTATTATAACATCACTTTAAATTACTTGACTTGCATTATTTTGTGAGAGTGCCTTGATGAGGCTGGGGTGGATAGTATACCTTATTAGGTTCCCTTTGAGTTTCTTCTATTTTCTCACAGGGGAATTAGTATTATTCTCCACCTTGTGCATCAATGACTTTGGTCTTTCCCTATTGAGTATACTTGTATGATCACCCTACGTATATAAAACTGTTTTCTAGTTTCCAGGGAGATTATATAGATTGTGATGGACTTTACTAGCTCATATGTTGGGGATAGTTGCTGTGTCGCTACTTAGTTTTATTTTGGTAATTACATTAGAGTTTTATTTTTATTTCTGGAAATTTTACTTTAAACATGCATGTGGTATGGATTTTTGTTTCATTATATAAATAATTGTCTTGGAGTTATTTGAGGTTGATAAATCTTATCTCTCAATCTTGGTTACTATAAAAAGGGTAATACCTCCAATTTATGTGAGATTTTTATACCCTTGGCACTGGTCACCACCCTGGGGCCTATTAGAGGTGGGAGTTAGGGGTTATTATCTCTCCTTCATCTTGAGGAAGAAAGGTCTCGTCATCTTTATATCCCTTCCCTCTTCTTGAAGAAGGTGGGTAATGATATAATGGTATCAGGGGATTATGGTTGAGAGATAGGATGGTGTTTGGAGTTAGGAATAGTGAGGATTGCATGAAATGGTAGGGCAGTAGTGTTAGGAAATCTTGGTGCGTGAAATAGGCCATGGAAGGACAACTAGGACATTAGATTTTTGGGGGCCCCATGATCCGATACAAGGAATATGAACTTACTGAATGACTAATTGAGGCTACACCATTTGCAGGGTAGAGATCCTAAGGAAGGTACATGCATCATGATGATTTTTTTTCTTGTTTGTTTTGGGAAATTTTGGGAAATTAAAATAAACAATGAGTTAAAATAAATCCTAAATAAAATCTAAACTACCTAGGCTTAATAATTCCTTGCTTACCTTTCAGATATGGTACTCAGTCGTCGTCCACGAGTGGATCAGGTGGTGGATACTCAGTAGGAAAATACAGCTAATCAGTGGAGGGTTGATTTAGAGGAGGAGGACAATTAGTATCAGAAGACACTTCGTGTTTTTTAGTGATATAATCGGGGAACGTATGAGGGAAATGTATTAGAAATGGAGACAAGGAGTTGTCTTGAGGAGCTGGTGATCAATTTCAGCTCGATCCAGGCTCCAAAAGAGTACTGGGTTCTCCTATCAGTGATCCAGATAAGGGGAGCAGCGCATTAGTGGAGGAATCTTTACCTCAGGGGGAGGAATGAGACTAATGTTATGTTGGTCGACTTTGAGAAGTAGTTCCAGGTGTAATTCCTTTCATAGACGACGAAGGATGAGAATTGTCAAGAGATACTCTCCATCTAGTAGGGGAGTATGTTGTTACATGATTTGGGTATCATGTTCATGGATCTACAAGTTTTTTCTCTAGATCTCTTTTTGGACGAGGAGTCTCTGGTGAGATTCTTAGAGGAGGCACTCCGTCCTTCCCTCAAGCATGCGATTACTCCCTTCACCCTACTGACACATATAGAGGTTCAGAAGAAGTCTAATGTAGTGTGAAAGATGCACTCATGATGAGGTCTACAATGAGAGTGGAGCCAACCAAGTTCTTCAAAGGGGTAGGATATCAGTAGTAGGTATCTAGCATCATGACCTTCTAGTTTTTGGCCAGTGGGGAGCCGACCCTAGCAGTTTCAGTTCTGGCCTTCAGGTCCCTATCCTTTTCCCATAGGCTTGGGGCTGATGTGTTTCAATTTTGGAGACTGTGGGCACCTTAAGAGTTAGTGAACAATTCAAGCTTAGTATAATAGAGGTGGGAAGGTCCATGGCCCACATCAGTAGTAGTTGTCGTCCATGTCATTTTAGTAGCGGGGACATCAGGATCCTGCTCCATCGAGGAGAGACAGAGTAGGAAGAGGCTAGCCTGAGGGTGTTCCACAGGGACCTCGACCTGAGTGTGGTTAGGGAGAAGGCCGAAAATAGTGGGGAATAGGATCTAGTTGTGGTTAGTTTCACGTCATAGAGGTAGCAGTTCCAGCGGGGAAAGATATCTCTCAAGTCATGATCAGTGTGTTCAAAACTATTTCTTTGTTCTTTTTTTGAATTGGGAACTTCAAACTCCTTCGTTTCACCCAGTTTGGCCCATACCTTGTGAATAAACATTGAGAGACTTTACATTACCCTCATGTTGAGTATTTTGGTCAGAGGTTAGACTAGTTTGATTAATATTTTCTAGGGATGTAGACTGATGTTGGGGCCGCATCAGTCCAGTGGGGATCTCTTTATGATACAGATGCAACTGTATAATATCATCCTTAGCATTGAATGGTTGTTTTAGTGTATGCTGTTATTGACTGCTTTCGAAGAAGATTCATGTTTTTAGATGTGGGTGTCCAACATGTAACATTTTTTGTCAAGAAGAGTTGTTAGGAAAGTAGAAGGCATATTGAGAATCTTCGTTCCTTGTTAGACGATATGTTAGTGGAACCGGTTGAAGATAGGATGGTGGAAGTTTTGAGAGTTTTCATGGAATTATTTATTTCTTTCCCCAAGGAGGTTATGACTCTACACCCTTGACATGATTTTGTGTTTGGGATATACTTACAACTTGGTTCTCGTATAATTTTGATGGATCCTTATTGGATGAAACCTTAAGCGCTGTGGTAGTTGTAGATCTATATTGATGATCAAATGAAGAAGGTATTTATCTGGCCAAGTGTGTCACTGTGGGGTGCTCTGGTCTTGTTCGTAAAGAAGGAAGATGATGGTCTATGGCTGTGTATAGACTACCAAAGGCTGAATCAACTAACAATTAAGAACCATTACCCTCTCCCAATCATAGATGATATTTTTGACCAAATTAGGGGATAAATTTCGTCTTTTATGATGGATATGAATTTAGGGTATCACTAGTTGATGGTGAAAAAGGGTGACATCCCAAATACTGCTTTCAGGTGTAGTTATGGGAACACCGAGTTCATGGTTATGCCGTTCAATGTTACAAATTCACCATAAATGTTCATGGGTATTATGAACTCTATATTTCATGATTTCTTGGACCATTTTTTCATCGTATTCATCAATGACATCCTAATATACTCTACATCAGAGAAGGAGTATACATGGAATCTCAGGACTGTCGTAGAGGTCCTTTGACACCACCAACTCTATATAAAGCTATCCAAGTGAAAGTTTTGGACATGGGTGGTCCATTTACTTGGACATGTGGTGTCTTAGAAAGGTTTAGAAGTGGATCCATTGAAGGTAGAGGTAGTTTTTTCTTTGGAAGCACCCAAGAATTTGGTAGAGGTTTGAAGTTTTCTCATTCTAGTAGGCTATTACCGGAGATTCATACCTGATTTCTCATGAGTTATAGCTCCGTTGATGGCTCTGACCTAGAAAGGCCAAGATTTTTTGTGGGGAGAGAAGTTAAACGAAGTGTTCCACTATTGGAAGGGGAAGTTGATCCATGCTCTAGTGCTCAGGTTTTTAGTGGAAGGGGTGATGTTTAAGGTGCTTTGGGATGATTTCTATCTGTTCTTGGGGTGTGTGCTGCTGCAACAATAGGAAGTGATCTTTTATGGGTCTAGGTAGTGAGGTCCTCATGAATGTAACTATGCCACACATAATTTGAAGCTTGCAGTGGTCATGTTTTCACTAAATATGTGGTGGCATTGCCTCATTGGGGAGTTCTTTATTGTCTTCCCAGATCACAAGAGATTGAGGTACATCTTTTATCAGTGAGATGCAAACTTGCGAAAGTGGAGGTAGATAGAGTTTCTATAGGATTACGATTTTGATATCTCCTACAACTCAATAAAGGGGAATGTTGTGGCTGATGCTTTGAGTAAGAAGTCACAGGAGGGAATGGTTCAGAAATATTCATATTCTTGGAGAGAAATGGAGGAGTTGGCTAGATTTCACTTAGATGCATGAAATGATGGTAGAATAGTTTTTATATTTTATATGATAGTACAATCATCTTTGAGGAAGTAGGTGGAGGAGTTTCTGTGGGGATAATCAGATGCATATGTAATGCGTGATCACATTGACTTTGAAAATCCTCCAGAGGGATGGTCAAAGAATAGGTAGAAGAAGATGATATTCTATGTGAATTTTTTCATCCTAGTGGTGATTCATGGGGGAGTTATCTATGATTTACATATCCCACACCTATAAGTACACATAGGAGTTTCCAATATGTACTAGGCTTGACAGAACAGTTTTGGTAGCCCAAGGTGAAGTGGGCTATGGCAGAGTTTGTGACAAAGTGCTTGGTGTGACAGCAAGTGAAAGTTGATAATTATGTTCTCATAGGTTTTTTACAGTACCTAGATATCACAGAGGGGAAGTGAGATGATATCTTGATGGATTTAGTCACATTATTACCTAGGGCTCATGGAGGATGCAAAGCAATCTGGGTAGTGGTGGATCGGTGGATTAAATCAGCTCACTTCTTAGCAATCAAGGAGTCGAGCATAGTGGATTCCTTAGCACCGAGGTATGTAGATGAGGCGGTGAGGATTTATGGAGTTCTAAGATCTACAATCACATATTGGTATTCAAATTTTATGTCGTGAGTCTGGAGGGGATTACAGCATGCCTTTGGCACTTAGTTACTCTTCAGTACTGCCTTCACCCTCAGAAAGATGGGAAAATAGAGAGGACCATCCATACGTTGGAGGACATGTTTTGGGAATTTGTTCTGGACTTTAGTGGGTCTTGGGTGTAACATTTTCTCTTGGTATTGTTTTCTTACAATAATTTCTACCACTATTCCATTGGTATGGATCTGTTCAAATATTTATATGGAATGTCTTGTCATTCACCCTAATGTTGGAAGGAAGTTGGGGAGGAAGTTGTTCTTGGTCCAAACGTGGTACAAAGTAAGAAGGAGAAGGTGAAAATTGTCTATGAGAGGAAGAAGATAGAACATAACCGGAATAAGTCATATAACAATCAAAGGATGTGGACCTTGGAGTTTTTGGTTGGGAACCATGTGTTCTTGAAGGTTTTTTCTCAACGTGGGCAGCGTAGGCTCAACAGAAGGGGTAAGATTTCTCCCAGGTTTATCAGACCCTTCGAGGTGCTGGGGTGAGTTGGTGATGTGGAATACCAGTTGGCATTTCCACCACAATTGAGAAGGATCCATGACATCTTTCACACCTCCCAGCTTCATCTTTATCTTCATGATGACTCCCATGTCATTGATTGGGGAGAGTTGGATATCTATGGTGACACAATGTTTGTGGAGTGGCCAGTAGAGACCTAGGATAATCAGAAGAAGGTTATTTTTAGAATAATCATTCCCTTGGTTTGTGTGTTGTGGAGGCATGGTGTCTTGGAGGAGAGTACTTGGGAGAGAGATATGAAAATTCATTCCCAGTACCCAGAGTTGTTTTGAGTTTTTCTTGTTTGTTTTGATTTTTGATGTAGTGCTTGAACCTTGTTTTTTATAAATGTTTTTCTTAATTATTCTATAGTGTGTGAAAAATTGCTAACATGTGAAAAGGGGGATACCTGATTCTTAATCGAGACACATTAATTGAGATGCGATTAAACCCACGAGGGAGAGTTAGTTCTAGCTAGAGCAGATAATATCTTAACATGGATGAAGGAATTCCATAATTAATATGTCCAGATAGTTGGTGCTAGTGTGGGTTATCATGCGTATGGTTGGGTTAGAAGATGTTTGAAGAGGTGTTCTTGGATGTCGAGGTTTCACTCTCTTTCTAACAATATAAGGTAGTTGATCCTTGGGAGGTATCTTATAGGGTGGTTGTTCACACCACTCTTTCTTCTGGATTTGGTTTTGAATTATCAAGGGTGATAATAGTTTGAGAGGTATTTGATGTAATAGACCAAACCTCCCAGCTCAATTACATTGTCAAAATCTAGTGTTTGGGCTATTATGGGAGGCATCTATGGCTCATTTCAAGAGTTTTAAAAAATTCCAGTTTTCCATCGGCGAGTTAGGCATCAGGGAGTCACATTAGTATCTCGTGTCGGTAGCTCAACATCAGTGACTCAAGGCATAGGTAGGTTAGGGAATCAGTAGATTGAGGCGTCATTAGTTAAAGGAATTGTTCGGTTTGGATTCAATGAATAGCATCGGTGAGTCATTTTGGTGGATCAACATCGGTGGATCTTCCATCGGTGAGTCAGGCATCGGTGACTCGTGTCAGTGACTCACCCATCGGTGAGTAATTTACAGTTTTCCCAATTTTTCTAGTTTCTCCCCTTTGACATTTTTTTGATGTTAAATGAGTTAAATATCGTATTTAATGTGTTTTTGGACTATTTCAAATGGTATTCATCTTCTAAAACCTTGAAGCTTCCTTTGACTCTCAAACCGCATGGTCTTGATCATGTTTTAGATTTAACAGACTTTAAAATAGTTTTCCCCATAGATTTAGGATCTGGACTTTCTAAATCCAAAATCATATATTCCTTTGAACCCTTTCACTATCTCTTGGTGCATAGAGAACCTTTCTTCCATAAGGAGTCGTGCGCTTGTGATGTGTAGACCTTTTTAGTTTTCTAATAGAGTCCTTTATACTACTTACGTGACCCCTTATTTTATCCCAAGGATGGATTGTTGATCTTTTTTTGTTATAAGTAGATATTTCATTCATCTCTCTTTTAATTGTGTATCATGCAGGGTGGGTGTACTCATGTACCCTTGTGAATACAATTGGAACTAGATTTAACGAAGATAATAAGAAGTAATAAATATGGGGCTGGGAGTATGATGATAATTATCGCCTTGTTTTATATGTTATCCTTGATCCATGTTGTGAATTCTATGGGTTGTTTTCTCATAAAAATCATAGATGTTGGTGGTCTCTATTTTCGAACCTCTATGGTTTGTAAATCATTGTTGTAAGAATTGGAATCTGGTTAATCACATAAATTATCTTAATTATTTGGATGCCCCAAGATCAAAATTATTATGTGATAAACCCTATTTTATTAAGTGGAATTAAAGAATGAGTGTTTGCTATGTCGGAATAAAGCTTGCCTTATTGGTGTGGTTGTGTGCATTGAGTGGTTCTGTTCATACTTGTGTCTTTGCTAGTAGTGTGGTGATGTGGTTGGGAGTGTGGTTGGGTGTATGGGGTGGTATGAGTGGTGTGATGACATCTCAGGCTGAGATATTGGTTTATTTTGGAATGGATGGACTTGTTATGCTGTGGGACTTCATCTAGGTGGTGGTTGGGAAGTGGTGATGTATGACTGGGTTGTGTCATGTTCATGTTTATGGATCTCCTGGGTGTGGTATTGTTGTGCAGTGGGTTTTTTGGGAGTGGTAGTAATGAGGTGTGTTGGGGATATTTTTTATTGATAGGAATAACAATGTGGCATGACTTTGAAGAATTAAAGTGGCAGTGGTTGAATGAGTGTCCAGGAAGGGGGAGTGTGCAGTGGTGCTGCAAGATGGTTAAGTTTTGTTTGTTTTTATGAATGGGTGTTAGAATGGATTCCTTTACCATGGCCCTTCTTTCCTTGTTTGGATTTGACATCGGTTGGTATGGTTGTTTCACCTTATAATGTTTACAGTGTATGGTAGTTTCCTAGGTAGGTATGGAATAAATATATGAATGAATTGATAATAAAGAATGACAATTGGTTAAATAAATTGGTTGGCGGTGTGTTTTGAGTTGTGACTTTTAGTGAAGTGACATTCATTTAGCAGCATTCTAAAGTGACCATTGTTCATGGTGGTACATGCATGTAGATGTAGTACAAAGGGTATTTTTTGTGGGATGGTAGTTTTTTTAAAAACCCATAGCTTGGGATGAGTGTTTGGTAGCTATATATATACATTTAGCTCCTTGTGATTTCTATATACACCCCACCCATGTTGAGAACTACGTGTCGAACACCCCCATTGTTATGGGGGAGGGTGTCCTTTCCCAAAATCCCAGTGAGAGGATGGATGAATTGTTACTGAATCTTATCTTCTCCCTATTCTAAAAATTGGTATCCCAAGACTCTTCAGGACGGTTGTGGTGCGGTTGTGAGGCCCAGTTGTTTGCGGGCAAGGTGTTCTTCCTAAGTGTCTTCGGGATGAGTTGTGTGGTGATTCCCATGTGTCTTCGAGACGTGGTTTTGTTCGTGAGGCCCATGTGTTTGTGGGAGAGATGTGATGTGGTATGTGTCCCAGGTGTGTGAAGGAAGGTTGTGACAATGGGGCTTGTGGAAGAGCGTGGTAGCATTAGGATATTCACCCTTAGGGATGAGCATTTAACCAGTGGAAAGTGGTGCGGGGTACCCAAATATTGATGTTAGTATTAATTAAATTTACTTTACTTGACATGCATTATTTGGTGAGAGTGACTTTGTGAGGTTGGGGTTAATAATATACCTTATTAGGTTCCCTTTGAGGTTTTCTTATTTTCTTGTAAGGGAATTTGTATGCTTCTCCCACTTGTTCATGGGTGACTTTGGTTTTTCCCAACGGAGTATAGTTGTATGCTCACCCGACATATAAAAAACTGTTTCCAGGTTTCTAGGGAGATTATGTAAACTCTGCTAGAACTTACTAGCTTGGACCTTGGGGATGGTTTCTATGTCACTTCTTAGTTTTATTTTGGTACATACATTGGATTTTTCTTTGTATTTCTAGCAGTTTAACTTTAAACATGAATGTGAGATTGATTTTGGTTCTTTATATATATGTTCCTTGGAGATTTTTAAGGTTAATACATCTTATATCTTGATCTTTGTTAGTATAAAAAGGGTAATGACTCCCAGTTTTGTGATATTTCTATACCCTTGGTGCTGGGCACCACCTCGGGGCCAATTGGAGGCGGGACTCGGGGGGGTCAATATCTCTCCTTCTCTTGAGGAAGGAGGGTCTTAGTATCTTGTTATCCCTTCCCTCATATTGAAGATGGCAGGTCATGAAAAATAGTGTCCACTACTTTAATATATATATATATATAAATCATACATGATAGAAATTAATGGTAAAGTTACAGTAAATAATCAACTGATTTTTAGTAAAGTGATTTTATTTTTAAAAAATATGGTTTCTTCAAAAATTTGTTTTATTTTTTTATTGAAAAAATATTATAATAAATTTTTGCAATTTTTTGAATTTTTTTGATAAAGATAAATTTATTTTTGAAATTGGTATATCAAAATTTAATGTGGGTGATGTTTTGGGATTTTTCAGAAAATATTGATTTTTAAGTGAATAGTAAAAAATAAAATTTATGTAAAAATGTCATTTCTTTTCAATAAATTAAGAAATTTAAAAGACCCATTGTGTTTTTAATAAAATTTAATCTAACATAAGTATAATTTAGTATATTTAATCCAATAAATTTCTTTTGAATAAAATTCATATCCTATTTTAGTATAAGTTTTTCTTTGGGTAAATTTATTTTTTCTTTTAAAAACTATTTAAAGTGAATAATATTTTTACTTTTTAATTAATTAAAAAAACCCTAATGAGGAGTAATTTAAATTAAATGTAACAAAAAAAATTAAAAAAAATAACATTGTATTCAATAACTTATGTGACACACAACACCAAGCTTAAATAACCTATGAAATATATTTCTTTAAATTTAATCTCATCGATAGCTTGGGGAAAACAAAACCTCAATTAAAAATGAACCATAATATAGTATACCTTTATAAAATATCCATTAAATTTATAGCTAATAATAGTACAAACTAAATTTTGAAAATTATTCCCTTCTATTCATTAGAGATAAAAAAATCATTTAAAATAAAAAGAAATGTTTGCTATAAAGGTTTTTTCCTTTCTAATATATGGTTTAGTCATGATTATCACACATAATTTTAAATTAATTATTAAAATTTTTAAAATAATTATTTAAAAATTAATTTCATTATTGAAATAAAAATATCAATATTATCTTAGGGTGAATTTTTGGTATTTTTCTAAAAAGTTTTATTTATTAATGAATATTGAAAAATATTGAATTTTAATTGAAATCTTACTTTCCATTTAAAAAATTTATAACGTTAAATTATATTATAAATTAGTTTTAAATTAAAATTATTTCACTTTAATATCAATTAATCCAATTTATTTCATTGAAATAATTTTCACATTGAATTTTGAGATAATAACTTTGTAAACTTTTGAACTTTTTTCTCTTAAAAAACCCACTTTCTCATCGCATCTGTGAGATTTTTTTTGAAATTATATGATTTCATTTTGAAAAAATGGATTCCATATTTTTAATTGTAATATTTTATATTATCTAACAATTTTATTATAATTTTTGACTCAAATGAATAGAGAAAATAGTAAAACTTAACTACCATGGTTAAGGTAAAAATGGATTTACCGAGGGTTAAACTAAATGGATAAGGGTTAAATTAACCTAGAAAATTGTAAAAAATATATTTTATCATCATATATAGACCTTATAATTTATATTTATCAATAATAATCTTTCTTGGACCCTTTTGGCGTGTGTAAAACATGGGTATGCAATTTTTTTTTCAAAAATAACAAGTGTTCCCCTTACCTAACTTATAAAAGGAAACCCACACTCCTCCCTTGTTTACACATTAAAAACTTTTTTAAACCATTAACTACCCAAATAACTTCCCAAATTTCATAATTTCATCATAGAATTCTTATATTGGGCATCAATTCAACCTTGTAAGGCTTTGGTGCACACCCAAGGAGGATACCTTAAGAAGAGATAATGTTCTTCAATGAGCATTTTTATTTTATTTATTCCTCCTATATCAATTATTATTAAAAAATGATGATAAAATAACAAAATAATTCCAATATAAGGATATTTTTGAATTTCGTGACCTACAAACATATCAACTTTTATAAAATGGGTTAAAAAATCATTATTTGTTTGAACAAAAGACTACCACCTCACGAACCAATGTCATTCATTTTTTCCATTACCACCTTTCAAAGTTGGGTATGATGATGGATATAAAGTATAAAAATTATATTTATAACATATTTATACATATGTAGTTGTTATATCAAATATAACTTTGTTAATTTCCATTGTGTAGGGGATATGATAACATCTCTGGTGTATACGGTGGAATTCCTCCTCATGAAGCGATATGATTTGTTTTCACTAACCCTTTACATGAAATGTAATAAGGAAAATTCTAATGAATATATGTGATATACATGAAATAATTATTATATTCATGAAATATTTACCATTATTATAATATATTATATAATTTTCTTTCTTATAATGAAAAATGATAACATTATTCGTGTATGTGTGGACTACCGCCTTCACAAAGCGATGTGACTCTCTTTTTATCACCACAACACAAAGATGATATATATAATTATATTTATATAAATAATATAATATATATGATATTATGGAAATTTTTGAAATATAAAATATTACATAACATCTTTCCATGGTGATCAATGGAAGACAAAAATGTTACTCATATCCATATACGACTTACCGTTTCCATGATGGTAACATAGTCCATTTTTCATTTCCATATTTCATGATTTTTTTAAAAGAATAATTAATGTATAAATATGAAAATAATTTCATTATTATTATTCTAGATATGATATAAATATATAATATGTGGAATAACCAGATATTTCATGAAGAAATACGCATGAGAAAAAAAGGCAATTAACACCCAAAATAATGAAAATAATTAAATATTATTAACGTAAGAGTGGTAAGATTCTATAAAAGGATCATGTATGATATTAAAAAAAATTAATATGGTTATGGAATAAGTTAATAACATGTAAAAAACCACTATAAAATTGGTTAAAGTATGTTTTACCAGAAGGAAGTGTGAGATAAGAGACTTCGTCTTAATTTCACTTTATTGAGGCATTTATTATTGTTATACACATGTTTTTTTATATGGTATATATAATTCCACATGAAATGTAATATAATTATTACTTAATAATTCAAGGTATTTTATGTTTAAATTTTAATCATTTCACTTAAGGGTATTTGAATTGAAAATTACTAAGTGGTAAAAGTTATTTTACAATCTCACTTTCCTTTGTGATTATTATCTTTCTCTTGAAACAATCACATAATTATAATAAATTTTTAGTTTAAATTAAATTTATATTTAATATCATTTTTATTATTTAATAGATATTATTATTTCCTAACCATATACTATTTTTACATTCAGTGTTTACTTTGAAATTTAGTTGATTAACTAGGGAAATATTGATAAATCTGTATCCTTCACTCAATACAAATATTTTATGATAAGAAATACTGTTCAAGAATTAAATAGATTATTAGATATATAGGGAATGATTTATTACATTAATAAATGGGTGGTAATCAATTATAGATATACCCTAGATGCATTGACATGTCTCATGAGATAGAACATCTCGCCAACCTTAGTTAAATGGGTTCCCCCATCAATTTTAAACTGCCTTGAGGATAGATCGTGATGGTAGAGGTATCCTTTGCCTAAGACATGATGTAAAATAATTAATCATTTCCTTAATTAATAATTTAGTTATTACTATACATGATATTTTCATAATTATATTATATATGGATTCATTTTAGTCTAGGTTTACTGATGATGTGTCATGTTTTATTAGTTATTTAACATGTCATATTGATTATGCCTTATCCTATTATTATATCCAATGTTATTGAATAAATATAATATGTTTTAAGTTTTTTATCATGAAATATATTATTATAGTCAATTATTAAAATGGATTGTGTGTTCATATAGTTATCTTGTGATATTTTTCATTACTTATTGGTTATGATCTATTTATTAATTATATCTTCCACTATATTTGACCCTTAATGAGATTTTGAGCTCATACAAATTTGTATTCCTTTCCCCAAGATTCTATGAAGTATACTATGATTTATATTAAATGATATTATATTATGAACAATTTTATTATATAAAAATATTATGTTGTAATTTTTGTTTTCCAATGTAATACAAAACTAAAGTATGTATCTAGTTTACTAAGACTACTAAACTATTCATTCCTTTGGGATGCAATTCCATGTATCTTATAAAAATATAATAAAGAAAAAACAAACTCTAGGATACTAGGGATGGGGTGTATAAATAAAATTTATCTATTATATATTAATAAATATTAATTTATATTCATATAATAATTTTTATTTGTCATAGAGTTAATATAAAATTATATTTTCTATGAAAAAATACACTTCTTGAAAACCCACTTTTTTATCCCATCTAGGTGTTTAAATTTAAATTAAATTATTACATTTATAATAATTTAATGGTTTAAAATGGATTACATAATTTAAATCCTAATAATTTATTTTATCTAATAATGTAAACTTAATTTTTCACTATAATGAATAGTGGAAACATGAAAAATAAATTACCGAAGTTAAGGTGAAAACATGTTTACCGAGGGTGGGGGGGCACTAAAATGATAAGGTAAAAATGAAATAAAAACTTGTGAAATAAATATTTTATGGAAATATATATACCTTTTAAGGTCTAAGTATCTATATCTCTTCATTTTGGATCCTTGTTTCATGTAAAAAACATGGGTACACCATTTCCTTTTCAGAAATTACAAGTGTTCCACATTTAAAATTTATAGATTCTACCCATACCCTATATTATAATTTTAAGGTTCATAAAATAACAAAAAAAATTCAAACTTTAATACCCTTTTCCTAGAATCCTTGGTTTGATCATTATGTAATTCTAAGAATACTTTGGGTATAATCTTAAAGAGATGGTTCAAGAGGAGGTAAAATTCCTAATTATGTAGTTTTGTTTTATTTCTTATTCCACCTCCTCAAAATATTCTTCAACTATGGCCATATTATAACAATAGTAACTTATGTATACTAATATGTTATTAAATTAATTTAATAGCCTAAATCTATCTCCTCTTCCCTCAAATCCGGTATAAAATCATCATTCATGTGTCTGATAAACTACCACCTCGCGAACCGATGTCATTTGTTTTCCATCACTGCCTCTAAAGGAGTTTTTGTAATAATGAATTTTAAGTATATATATATATATATTATATTTGTAACATATTTATACTTATTTAGTTATTATATCATGTATACCTTATTTATAATTCATTTCATGGGGGATATTATAATGTCACTCGTGTGTATGGAAGACTACCACCTCACAAAGTGATGTGATTGGGTTTTCAATAATGCATTAAATGGAAGGTAATAAGGATAATTATAATTAATAAATTTGATATAAATAAAATTTAAAGATATTTATGAAATATTTATCTTTTAAAAAATATAATATATCATTTTATTTATTACACTAAAAATGTTAATGTCATTCATATACCTGCAGACTACCACCTTTACGAAGCGATGTGATTATTTTTTCATCACCAAATCACAAGAACGATATATATATGAGTATATTTAAATAAATAATATTTTATTTATGATATTATGTTAATTAATAAAGTAAAAAATAATGCACACCTTCATTCTATAATTATCATTGAAAAATAGAAGTGTTACTCATCCGTATGTATGACCTACTGTCTCCATGATCGTAACATAGGTAATTTTTCATAAACATATTTAATTATTGGTTTTAAATTGTATAATTTATGTAAAATATGATAGTTTTTTCATTATTATTATCCTGTATATATTGATATAATTTTTTCTTTGAGAACAGTCAACACACTGAAACTATTTTGAAGCAATGAACTGATCATCCTTAAAAAAATCAATGTGGACTTAACTGATTAAGTATTTAAATATGTAATGAAAAATAAATAAAATAAATGATTTATGTTTAAGGTATTTAACCTGTAAAATATTCTTAAGAATCCAAATAATTGATATAATCTTTTTATATAGGAGTTAAAGGACATTAATGGAAAGTCTGGACTAGTGGTAAGAGTTTTTATCATCCCTCTTTTACTTCTGTGAGACATATTTCATATTCAACACTTATTTTTATTATTTAATGCATATAATACCAATTATTGTATTTTATAATTAGTTTTATGAAAATTAATTTGATGTAAAAATCTATATTATGTTTTTTCTTTTATTGGGGTTTGATCTAGAGATTACCAAAGTCGTAAGAGATTTCATCTAAATTCACTTTTATTGATTAATCATTTATCATTATTCACCTAATTTATTTTATAATGTCTATATACTACCCATTTTCATGTTATATCATAAAAATAATTATGTTAATTATATTAAAATTTTCACTTTTTGTTATTCTTGCATGGGGCTTACAATTGAAGTGTTACCAAAGTTGCAATGGCTTTATGTCACAATCTCCTTAATTTTCAAGATTGTTTATATTGAATTTTATTTTAAAGTAAATCATGTGATATTATTTTTTTAACAAAATATATTTCTTATATGCTAGTTATGAATGTGGTTAACATGTTTTATTTCCATTTACTTCCTTATCTATTGAATAAATATCAAGAATTCTATTTCTAAGTGATACTAATATTGTATGTTCATTTAGATCATGTATATTTCTATTCCATATACATGTTTTTTAAAATGTTTTCAAAAATATTATTTTCAAAGAATAAATGATTTACTAAATCCATTTTACATGGTATTTTACATTCTTTTAAAAGGTTTTAAAAATAAATTTGAAAATGTTTTCCAAATGAGTCATTTTTGAATACTTTTTTAAAATGTTTTGAAAATAATGTTTATTTTTAACTTTTATGACATGAGTTGATTTTTCCACATTCATGTCCATTAATATATTTGAAGTTTAATTTTTATGTTAACAATTTTTTTATTGAGTAAAATTATTTTCAAAATTTGTTTTTAATTTTTAGTATCTAAAAAATATTTTTAAAATGAAAAATTTATTTCCCTCAAAAATGTTTTTAAAGATAATTTAATAGTATTTACATTCATCAATGCAAATATACCTTGTTTTTAATTATAATCCAATGGGTATTTTTTTAATGATACTATTTTCATTCATTATATAGATGGATTAATGTTGTTTCAATGAAATTGACATAGAACCCATTTCTTTTTTACGGGTTAATCATGTTTCAAAGATATTGTTATGGATCCCATATAATTTCCACGAGTCAATAATATTTTAAAGATATTGTTATTGAACCTATTTATTTTCTATGGGTTAATAATGTTTCAACGATATTTTTATGAAAACCATTTATTTTCAATGGGTTTATCAATTTTAGATAAAAAATAAATGATTTTTCAATAAGATTATGATAAAATGATTTCTCTATGTACTTTAGTCATGATACAGTTCTTGGACCTTGTTCATAATAATGGGTGTCTCCATCATAAACCAAGGAAGGGTTTTTACAATATAAATCAAGGATAGGTTATTAAAATATTAACCAAGGAAAAGTGGTTCTATGGTAAACTAAGGATGTGTGGGTCTGTTATATCCCTCCAATGCATTAGTTACTCCAGAGATGTAAATCAACATATTGGTTATTCTATTTGTAAGAATTGATTTTAATATAATGTTCTAAGATACTAATAAGTTTTATTTATTTTTTTATATGATTTTACAATGTTTTTTATGATCAGGATTGATATCACATGGCTCATGATTATTCAATATCATTAATCATTCCTTTATTAAAGCCTTATTCCATGTTTTCTTATTTGATGATCATGGTATTTTATGTAATTCAATAATTTTATGTTTTACTCATGCAAATTTAATATTTCATCATAAAATTATGCTCTTCTTATTATCCCAGATTAAATTCAATTGATAATGCCTATATTTACCCTTAGTAATAATTTGAGCTCACCCTTATTTACGTAAAATTCCCCCAGGATATAAATAATTAGTTTCCAAAAATTATGTCTAGAATTGATTTCATATGTATTATTATGATGACATAATATGGAATAAGAAAAGAAAGGTTAGGTGGGATATATCCTCATTTCAAGATATGGGTATTGTGTATGTAATAGTTTGTTTAAATTCTATAAAATCTATACCGAAAAGGTCCCTGAGAATGTAAGTGATCCAATTTTTACTTTTTTTTGTAAGGTTATGATGGAAAAAATTCGGTCACATTTATGAGTATCAAATATGGAAGTGTAATTTTACTAATTTTAGCATCGAATCTGGGAATTATAGTTCCAGGATGTTATTTTTGGAATCATAGGAAAAGTTTAGATAACTATAGAGATTAGGATGTTTTCATGTGATGTTATATGAAGAGTTGTGGATAAAAACATAGGTCAATAAGATTAATCTTGATCATGAGTTAAAGTTCATAGAAACTAATTTTATGTTTTATTTGATGATATCTTAATGTGATTAGTCAAATTTTAGAATACCTTTTGTTTGGTTGATGTTTATGTAATTATTTAGTTCAATGTAAAGTATGAATTCAAATTTTGGGGAAATAAGATTTAAGGTATTGTTAACCTTATTGGTTTATATGATCTGGTATATTGAGGTAATTATGGGAACATAGGTTTTATCATATATATAACTGCATGATTGAAAAGTGATTTGGTGGCTAAGTGATTAATGATTACCATATTTTTTTTCTTGAAAGATGAAAGGTTTGAGATAACATTTGAGGTTAAGGCACTCTTTAATGTTGATGTTATTTTGGAATTATTTATATTGAACTTTGGTAATTACTATTTAATTTTAGAGAATATTGTATTATTTCATCATATGATATTTTAAAAAATTTGGTAAACATCTGAACATGTTCTAACCTTTTTGGTTTTTATTAATGTATAAAAACATGTGTAATAAATTTACTATCACTTTTATGGTAATGTTGTCTTTAAAATATGATTTTACTACTCTAGGAATGAAAAATTCATCTTTAGTACTCATAGTTTGGATAAAAAAGTTGATATTGTGGGGGTAAATTATATAAATTATGAAATTATATTTTTTTAGTAAGTATACTTCACAATTTTTTTAGCCTAGATGGTGAAATAATTCCTAAACTATAGTAAAATGATCTTAAAAAAAATATTATCCTTAGTACCATTATTTTTGAAGAACCGATGATCTTTTCACTCATTGTAGATTTATAATTTTGAGGTTCTTAACATTATATTGATCATTCACATTCATATGATAAATGGACTTTCTAACTCTCCATAATTATTTTTTATTTTCTTCTATGTCCAAATGTTCCATTCTGATCTATATTCTCTTATTTGGAAACCTTGTATGAATTATTCCATATTACCTTCATATGTCATTTTTAACCTTATAAAGAAGATGTTTTCATAACCTTTTTTACAATGTGGGTTTCTCAACAATATATTTCCAAATATCCAAGAATTAATTTATGAGATAAAGTTCAAATTATGAGGACAAAATTTATTAAAAGTAAGTAGGATGTAACACCCTAACATTTTTTAAGAAGAAAACTATGTGCGACAGTGTATACGACACAAAACACCAAGATTTGAAGAGAATGTAACACCATAAGACATTAAGATATATATTTTTGGATACATTTAATCTATATAACAATATTTAGGTATACAATACACTATTAATTTTATACTTGATAGTCTATAAGATACAAAACACCAAGCTTTAATGAACAATGAAATAATAATATTTTAAATATGACAGTTATAACAAAGTTATTAAATTGGATGGTATGAGTTTTATTAACTTCTTTATGAGATAAATATATATATATCATACTAAATATAAATTATTGATATATTTTTAGTAAATAATTAATCATTTTTTACTAAATCAATTTTACTTCTGAAAAATATGTTTTCTTCAAAAATATGTTTTCTTTAGAAAATATTTTTTATTTCTTTTCATAAAAAAATATTATAATTAAATTTTGTAACCTTTAAAAAATTTATTTTATAAAACAAAATTATTATTTTTAATCCGATTATCAATATTTATTTTGGGTGAAATTTTGGTATATTTCAAGAAATATTGATTTTTTAATGAATAGTGAAAAATACAGATTATTATAAAAATGTCATTTCTTTTCAATATATTAAGAAATTTAAAAGTATAATTATGTTTTTAATATGATTTAATGTAAAATAATAATTATTTAGTTATATTTAATCCAATTAATTTCTTTTTAATCAACTTGATATTTTATTTTAGTATAACGTTGTCTTTGGGTTTAAAAACTGGTTTTTTCTAAAAAATGTTTTAAAGTGCATAATGTTTATAATTTTTAATTAGTTAAAGAAAAAACTTACAAGGAATGATATATATTTAATATATATTTTATATATTAATAAATATTAATTTATATTCATACAATAATTATTATTAGTCATAGAGTTTATATAAAATCATTTTTCCCTAAAAAACACTTCTTGGAAACCCACGTTTTCATCGCGTCCGTGGGTTTAATTTTTTTAAAAAAAATTCACTTCTACGAAATTAATTTGGTAAAATGGATTAAATATTTTTAATATGAATAATTCATATTATATAATAAATTAAAATTAATTTTTTATCATAATGAATAGTGGAATCACAAAAATAAATTATTAGGGTTAAGGTGAAAACTGGTTTACAACGGGTTAAACTAAATAAATAAGGGTAAAAATGACCTAACAACTTGTAAAAAAATATTTTATTGACATATTTGGACCATATAATGGATAAATATCAATAATTATCCATTTTTTATCCTTTTTTCATGTGAAAAATTTGGTTACATCTTTTTCTTTTCAAAAATTCCAAGTGTGCCACTCACCTCAATTATAAAAGGTCACCCCCTCTCCGATATTATTCACACTGGAAAATTTTTTGATTCAGACAATAACTATCCAAATAACTTCCCAAATTACATACTCTCATCCTATAATATTTTTTCTTGTAAAAAAAATCCTTTCTAGGAAAACTTTAGGTATAATCCAAAAGTGGTGGTCGAAGAAGAGGTAAAATTCCTAAAAATGTGTTTTTGATTTATTTCTTCTTTTATATCTATAAAATATTATTAAAATAATATAATATGATTTAAAAATTATATATTATATATTTATATATTAATATATTCATTTAATAACCTAAATCCATCCTCTAATCCATCAAATGGGATAATAAATGTTCATTCTTGTGTACAGTGGACTACCAGCTCACAAACCAATAACATTCGTTTTTCATCATCACCTCTCAAAGATTGTTGTAATAATGGATTATAGGTATATATATTACATTTTTAACACATTTTTATTTTATTTATGATATCTCATATACCTTTTTTACTTTCAATTTTATGGGGGATACGATAACGTCGCTCCTGTTTATGACTTATTACCACCTCACGAAGCGATGTGATTTTTTTTCACTAATCATTTACATTTATGGTAATAAGGATAATTTTAATGTATTTATGTGATATATATTAAATAATAATTATATTATATAAATATTTATCATTATGAAAATATAATATTTCATTTTATTTCTTACAGTAAAAAATTATAACGTCGTTCGTGTACATGCATACTACCGCTTCCAAGAAGCGATGCGATTTATTTTTAATCACCATATAAAAATAATGATATATATAAGTATATTTAAAGTTAAAATGTGGTATTTAGGATATTATTTTAATTATATAATGATAAAATAAAACATACCTTATTTCCATATTCATAATTGAAAATTGGAAATGTTACTCATGCGTATATACGACCTGCCATCTCTATGATTCTAACGTAGTTCATTTTTCATAACCATATTTTATGATTTGTTTTAAAAATTATAATTTATTTATAAATATGATAATTATTTATTTATTATTATTCTGTATATATTTAAATAATTACCACTTTGACCTTGGTTAACATGCTGAATCCATTATGAAATAGGGAACCGTACATCCTCAAAACAACCAAGGTGAACTTAAATGATTAATAATTTAAATATGTAATTAAAAATAACAAAAATAAATTAGTAAAGTATAAGGTATTTAACATAGAATAGGTTTTTTTTTGAAAATAAATAATTCATATAAAATTATTATAAAGGAGTAAAAGGACAGTCATGGAAAGTCCGGACTCAAGGGAAGACTTTTTCTCATCTCGCTTTTACTTCTGTGATACATATTCCATATTCAGCACTTATTTTCATTATATCTTGTATATAATTCCCATTAATGTATTTTATGATTATTTTATTGAAAATTATTTTTATTTAAAAATATATATGAGGTTATACCTTTAAAGCTATTTTGACCCTCAGATTACCAATGTCGTAAGGGATTTCATCTCAATTCACTTTCATTGAGGCATATATTACTATTATGGACATAGTTTTTATAAGGTTTATATAATGAATATTAAAATGTTATATTATAAGAATAATTATTTTTCTAATATTTAAAAGATCATTTTATAAAATTCTTTCATGGGGCTTATAATTAAAGAGTTACCAAAGTGGAAACAAATTTAGTTTATAATATCCTTTATTTTCAATATTGTTTATGTTGAGGGTTATTTTAGAGGAAATCATATGATAATATTTTATTAAACCACATATCTTTATTATAAACTAGTTATTAATGTGGTTAAAATTTTGTATTTCGATTTACTCTCTTATTCTTAGATGAAATATCAAGAAAGTCATTTCTAAGTGATAACGATCTTGAATTTTATTTTAGATCGGTTATCTTTTCCATGGGTTAATCATTTTTAAAGAGATTTTTTTGGAACTTGTTTATTTTAAATAGGTTAATCATGTTATGAAAATAATAAATTTTGTTTCCCTAAGTTTATGTTTAAATGAATACTCTATGTACTTAATTAATGATACAATTATTGGATATTGTTTATAATGAGAGGTGGTTCCATTATAATCCAAGTATAGGTGGTTCCATTATAAACTAAGGATGGGTGGTTCAATGATAAACCCAAGATGGGTGGGTCTATTATATCCCTTCAATTCCTTGGGTTCTCTATATATGGAAGTCGACCATATTGGTTATTCCATTTTTAATAAGTTATGTTAAGATAATGTTCTAAGATACTAATTAGTTTTATCTCTGCCTTTTATGGGTTTATAATGTTTCTTATGATCCGGATTGATATCACATGGCTAATGATTATTTAATATGATGACTCCTTCCTTTGTTAAATCCTTATTCCATGTTTTTTGGTTTTATGATATAGGTATTGATGGGTATGAATATTATTATGTTATACTCATGCACTTTGATTATTTCATCATACCCTTATACTCTTATTATAATCCCTAATGACATTAAATTGGTAATTATTATTTTTACCCTTACTAATAACTTTATCGCACCCTTATTATTCTTCATCTTACCCAAGTTTTAAATAATTAGGTTGAATGATTTATTCCTATAAGGTATATTATATGGATGATAATGATGATGAATTATTGCGAATTAATAAAATATGGGTTAGGTTGGAGATATACACATTTAAATACATGCGTATTGTTTATGTAATATTTTTTCTAAATTATATGAATTTGTTAACCTAAAAGGTCCTTGATAATATATGTGATCCCTGTTTTGCATTTTATGTTTTCTGGTTTAGATAAGAAAAATTAAGTCACATTTATCTCTATGAAATCTAGATTTTTAATTTTTATGATTTCAACACCAGATCGGGAGTTCTAGTTTAGAATTTTTATAGATAATGACCCTAAAATTACTAAGGAATAAAAGTGAGTTTTTATAGAACATAAAAACATATTGAATGATTCAATTTGATATATATTTCCTACATAGATATTATTATTTTTTAAATATCGAAAAATATCATGAGTATCGCAAAAAATTTAACAAATCTAATTGAAGTAACTTATAAACCCAAAGTATTATATTCTAGATAAATCATAAAAATGTGTTTTTTTATATTTATCTCATGTTAATTATAATCACCACAGACTCCCTATCTAGTCACAATTAGTTTTAATATAATCACATCATTTATATTATATACGATAATGATTCCCCTATGATAGGTTTAACTTATGAATACATTAAAATTATGTGCATGTATGCTACCATATTAGTTTTATTTTTGTCAAATATAAACAATTCTATACATTTATTATATGTTTATAAAACAAAAAAAACAACATTTATTTATTAATTTTCCTTTTTTAATTCTCACATGTAAGGTGTTTTTTCATCTTTGAAACACTTGTTTCAAGGATGATGACAGTAATATTGTTGATTATTGAATAAATGGAAAAAAATAAATTTATGTGGATTTAACTCTTTTACTAAGTTCCTTAATAAATTCAATATAATTTTGTTTTAAATTCTCACATTTTACTCATCAATCTACTTTTTTATGATTCAAATTATTAAAATAAAATATATTTTTAAAATCATCAAGATTAAAAATTATTGACATATTTTCTCAGTCCAAATCATTTATGAAAACAATATTTAATTATCAAAAAATCACTCCTTACTATTTAATGAAATATAATAAAATATTCTTCAATTTAGGTTCTCTTACTAATAATTTTATTTTCCTTTTTGGAATATCTATAAATTAATAAAAAAATAATATTAATTTCCATCATAATCTACAGATACTTTTTTTTAAAAATACCTTAATTTTCACATTACTTATTCGATTTTCAGGTAATAATATCTTATGAAGATGTTCGTAGGAGACAAGTGGAGGAAATTGATCACTACTTGAGGGAAATAGGCTAAACTACTAATATAATTTTCCATATGTGTACCATATTTTTTTAGTGAATATATATAAATAATAAAAATACCATGTTTCTCATTTACAGACATCATCAAGGTGGTAGATAATATTTATATAGAGTTAATCACATATTGGAAGAGTTATACTTATAAGGTATTCGACATAATTGTTTAGATAATTTTGTTTTATTATTTTCTAAATTATAACATGGATTTCCTTTATATATATTATCATTATAATTGTTTTAAAATTTTGTTCAAAGCATGATTTTTTATTTTTCATTATTTTTTTTATGAAATTTCCAATAAAAATTTGATTAATTTTAAAAATAAAGAAATGTTCAAATGCATGTCTTAGAAGGTAAGATTATTTTAAATGGAATGGTGGTGTGAAAATTATAATAATATAAATCATAATATGGGAAATTTTTATTCTCAATTTTAGTTTATAAAATAATAATACCTTGCAAAATTAATGTTTTGGAGAAATATTAGTGATGTTTGGTTTTGAAATGGAACCTAGTCTTCCATTGAAATATTTTTAACTTAATAAAAATGTTATCAAATTTAGAAGCCATTAGAGATTAACAATTCTTCCATGTTATTTAATTCAATATATTAGTATCTATGGTTCATTGTTCTTACACTCATTTTATGTAGTATTTCATTATTTAATAATCCACCTATTATATTTTTCACTATGA
The DNA here is from genome assembly GCA_963277665.1 of Viscum album. NCBI lineage: Eukaryota > Viridiplantae > Streptophyta > Magnoliopsida > Santalales > Viscaceae > Viscum > Viscum album. The sequence continues at coordinate 1,433,817,675 of OY728132.1, read as the reverse complement.
TTTGGTAAATTTCATTAAATTTTAATATAGTTGTTATTTAAAAATGAGGATTATGATGAAATTGGAATTAAATCAATATAAGATATAGATTAAGGTTTTTAGAATGCAATTCAATAGTTACAAACATATATCTATGATTGAAGTTAAAAAAATAATTTTTTTGATGAAAGGTTAATATAACTTAGTTTTGCGTATCAATTTTATTCTAATGATATAATTTTATATAAATTATGAATAATGGATTTAACTATAATTTTTAGAGATTTTTTGATTTTATTTCTTATAAATGTGTGAGTAAATTCAAATCATTCATAGTTATTTTACAAATAACATCCATATGATTAGATTTTAAAGAAATAAATCATCCAAAACCAAGAACACAGTGATCAAACATATAGATAGAATGATATTTTTTATTTATGATTCATTGATTTATATATTCCATCTATATTTTCCTAGACTTAATGTTTGATGCTTGTCTATAGACATAAATTTCTCTAGTTATTTTTGTCAGACCTAACAATGGCAGTTTTGAAGAAAAATGTCATTATTACTCTTGAGGTATAAGGATTCACACAATGGAGGATATTGATAATTCTAGGTTGTGTAGTGGGAGATCAATTATATTAGTATTAAAATAAATATTTCCTAATTAAATTTTGTATTAGTGTTGTTGTGTCTTTACCTACTCAAAAACATGACAATTGTGGAAAACAATTTGAGTAGCCATCTAATAATCTTGACTGAATAGTACCCCACATGTCTATGTCACCATCTAGAAAAGATAAGCTAGGATGAGCCTTTATTTATAAGGACATATAATATTGGAAGATATATCAAAGAGTGACCAACATGGTGTGTGTTATATGGAATTGTTTTACACCAAAAAATTTATTATACAGATTTTGACCTCTTGAACCTAATAGAACACTATTTGGATCATTTTAGTTAACTTAAATTCCAATCAGGAAAATTAATTTCTAAAAGGTCATGTGATGTTCCACTGTATTACTCTATGATATCCATTTATGAATTACTGTTTTGATAATATGGGACCATAGTGGTTTTGGACTAAACATATTACAATTATTATTTTTTATAATTATGATTCCATGATTAATTAATTTTAAAAATTAGATTACTATTCATTTAAATTATCAACGATTCACCTCATGTATTATTTTTTTACTTGAGAAGAAATATTTAATTTTATTTTATGGGACAAGTTTCATATTATATTATAAAATACCCATATGTGATATGAATTATTTATAATGATAAATAAATATACTAAATAATATTTTTGGATAATTTATAGAAATAAATATATATATCATTAAATTAATCGTAATATTTAATAAAGATATTTTGTGGAACTATGTTATAAACATGAAATAAAACCCACTAATGAATATCATGAGTTTCCCATGATGATTAGAATTACTTAATAAGGTCATAAATTAATTAATGAATTGATATCAATTATTTAAATATTATACGGTGACTTGAATTAGTAGATTAATTTGGAAAACTGGAAGGGATGAAAATGACATCTTATAAATTCTATTTTCTATAAAAAAGCGAATAATGAGGATGAAATAAGAAAAAATGGTGATGACTTTACATATAAAGTGAATGAATACTAAATATGTGCATATTAAAATGAATAATAATAATGATCTCGATGATGTTAAAGTGATGTTTGTGTGATGATGCAATGTCTCTTTTTTACTTAAGTAATTAATAGGTAACATGTTATTTAAATACTATCAACAATTATTGGTGACATTAACCAGTTCAATTAACCATAATAATTTCAAGAGATAATGATTTGGATAAAATATGATAATAATATGTAAATAGAGTATTGATTATTTAAACCATATATGGTGATGTTGATATTTATATTATATCAATGGTGTTTTGGTGAACTAAATAATATAATAAATGACCCTTAGTAGTCCTTTTATTTTAATATAATATGAAAATCTTAGATAATATTATGGTTTATTGATGACTTATCATAGAAATTACACGTCACTAATAAACTGATTATTGGTCAATCTATAATTTACTAATTTATGTATTGACTTCACATGTTATATGTGATATAATTTAGTGGTTTTAAAATATTGATAGAGAACCTAAAATAAAATAATTAATAATAATGTTTTAAATAAAATAAACATTAGTGGAAGGAAAAGTTTTAGCAATATATGTATATTAATATTTTTATACCTTGTATTCTTTATTAATAATGTTATCCCTATTTATATATTTAATTATATAATTCTGAAACTATTATCATATGAATGTTAATGAATGCTATTTTTTTAGTTGACTATGTGTTTTAGAACCACTAAATCATTTATCTAGTAAATATATCTCTATGATTTCTGTTATGAAGTGCATCATATGAACTATTACTAGGAATAACTCATAAGAATATAATATGTTCATTTCTTTTTTAAATTATAAAAGTGGTGAGTTTCCTAAATGTTATATTTCAGTAGAAATTATTTCCAAATCTGGTTTTGAACATGCTCTTAGATATTTCATGGTTGTGATATATGAAATTTACAATAAACATTAGGTTACATTTAAAATGAAAATTTCTTTCAATTAAATTTCTTATAAGGGATGTTTCTCTCAAAAGTCATATTGGTTTTAAAATGACCTTCACATTCATAATAATATTGGAACTTCTTCTTCTTAAACTAATTTGTAAATGATAAGTCCATTAAAATTATATTTTTTGTGTGAAATATAGGTGATATTTTTGAGTGGATACTCTTCGAGAAATATTGAAAGAGTGGAAACACAATAAATCTTTAATGTTTATATTGATATAATAAAACATGTTCGATATGAGTATTGGAAGAATCAAAAGAAACAAAAAGAAAAGTTAGTCGAATTGATATTAGTGATATGTTCCTCCTTTCCTCCATAAAAAAAATAAATGATTGCCAATTATTTATTGAGCATGCACATTATTTATGATGATGGTTATGGGTATCATATAGATTATGGAGGTGTTGAGGGTGATACTACTAGAGGTTAACATGATGATTTTACTGTTAACAAAGATGAATTGAATGAGGGTGGAGATGAGATTTATGAAGACTAACACCATTTAAAGTGTATATGTATATGTGATGAAATTAGTAGGATATGTGTGTTGGTGGTATATTAAATTAAAATTGAATGCTGTAATAGAATTAAAAGAAAATAAATTCCATAGTTTTAACCATATATATTATATAATATAAATCCACGAGCTTAAACATGGGAAAATTCTAATCTACATCCATGGTTTTTTCTGTGGATGAAGCCTACCGAATACCATGGTCACTATGAATTGTTGAAATATGTCTACCATAGAACAATTATAAACCAAACTCACGAGAACTCTGGATATAAGTAATGGCCACAATTTTTAGGTTATATCTATAGTATTAAACTCTATAAGCATGTGATTTATCGAGTTGTTAAAATACCCATCCTAGTTTGTTATATGAGAAATAATTATGTATATAGATTCTATTTCGGGCCCCAGCCATCTCAAATTATGTACAATTCATTCATCATATTAAGTAATTAATAATTTATATAATATATAAAAAATATTATTAAATAATCACAAAAAATTAAAATTGGAATAAAAAGTATAAAGATTTCCAATATTTCCCAAATCAATAAATAAAATATATTTTTATGTAAGAATAACTCAAACTAACACCATATTGATAAATGGGTATATATTCAAGTTAATAATTTCCCAAAATAAAGCAGAACATGGAATATATGGGAACAACCTTCAATCAAATGGAGGAAATATAGAGTATTCAAAAAGGAAAGGAATTGGAAGTATAAAATTTCCCAAAATAGAGTATGATTTGGAAAGACAAAGGAAGTGATATATTTATGTGAATTAAATCCCCCAAAAGAAAATAGTAGGATAGAATTTAGAAGGTAATTCATGTGCAATATATACATCAAAAAAAGGAAACAAATGATCAATCTAATCATATATCAATAAAGAAAAAGTGAGATACAAAAACCCATACGGTAAGGGTAACCTAAGAATCAAAAGAACTTTATAGGAATACCATGAAATTAAAATATAATTAAATGAAATATATTAATTTTAATTGAATTAAATAGTTAATTTAATATACCATGTAAAATGAAACATGGCGTGAAATATCAAACATGTCTCATGGAGTTGAAAGTAGAGAGAAATAACACTTACAACTTTAATTTTTTTTGAATATAAACCCCTTGAAGGATATAAATTAAAATGGAAGAATAGATAAAATTAATAAATATTGAATCATGAAATAAAATATCAAATAGGTTGTAAGTATACTATACAAAAAAATTATAATTAAATGTAATCAGGTCTCAAGGAATTGAAATTTAAGACAAATAAACCTTACAAATAATATATTCAATTTGATAAGAATTATTTGTTAATGAGACTTTTTTTTTGTAGAACCCTATAAATTCACGATTAAATAAAATAACATGTATTCATTTGGTACAATAAATCAATATTATAATGACAGAGTTTCAATAATAAATTGTGTAACTCAATGGAATATAATTGACCAAGAAAAAACCATTACAACATTAGCAACATTAAAATTAAAAAACTTAAAGGATATGAATTAAAAAGAGACATTAAATTTCATTAATAATTATAGGATCATGGTAAAATATATAAAAATGAATTAGATACACTATTATAAAGAAAATATGATGTATAATAAGAAATATGCCGTAAGGTAGGAAAATTTGAGATAAGAAACCCTTACAAGTAACATAATGATTGATGTTAGATTCATTTGATAATGAGTCTATAAGGAAAAATTAAAAAACCATAGAAAAAAATGAGTAAATAAGATACCAATTATTCTTTAGTTGTAATAGATTAATCTTGTAACAATATAGTTTCAAGAAGAATTTTTATAACTCATTGGATGAAAATTGAGTTAGCACAAACCCTTTTCATAAATATGGAGAATTAAAAATGTTCTATAACCTCATGTATAAAAAAATAACTATCTTAATCACCCATTTAAGAAACTTTTTAATATATAAAACATTTTATAAGATTCATTTATAATTATTCTCTGTATTTATATTAGTTAGTTATTATCTATTTTTAATATTGGGTGTGTATAATATTGATAATTTTGAACTAGTTTCATAATAACAATGTTCTTCTTCATTATTCTCCCAACTACCATCATTAATATATATTAAAATGTAATGGAATTTATGTTTTATAAATATTTATGATTTTATAATTTAATTATATGATATTTTTTATCATCATTAAATATGACATCAGTGATGAGAAGGTTTTGATGATTGTGCACAAACAGAAGGTAATATCTTAACTAATGAGTCTAATATTAATTTCACCCTTCCAAAAATAAATTAAAATAATTATTTAATTATTTATATAATATATTATCATAAATTAAATTCCCATATTAATCTATGGTAAAAATTTATATCATTTTTTAAGTAGGTGGTTAAACTGACATAAATAAGAACTTTCATGGATGATTATGAAGTGATTTCATTGCAATGTAATTATAACAGAACCATAATGAAATTATTTAGTATTTATTAGTGTCAAATATCCAAATTATAAGTAATAATAATAATATAACCTATATAAAGTAATTATATTGTATGGAGAAATCATCTTTTCCCATAAAGTGATCTTTTTAATGGTTGAATTTACCATAGTTGTTTACTGCTCATATTGATAATAGGTCATAAAATTAATATTAAAAAAACGATAATAATTTTATAAACATAATATTTATTCAATAATATAATTATTATTACTATCCATGAAAACTAGTGATGAATATAAAAAAACAAAATTCATTCATTCCATGGAGGCAGTAGTCTTCACAAATGCATGATTGATGATTCCATTTTCAATGGAATGAGAGAAATGCATAATATGTTATATAATTTTAGATTCCAAATTTTTTTCTTAAATTTCATACATATTTATGAAATTAAACATTAGAAATATTAATGTATGGTGGTTAAGTAAAAGGATACATGACACCTCATGGAGGTGGTAGTCCACACACATGTACAAATGTCGTTTTGGTTTTCCTTTAGAAAAAAGGTATAATGTGGTTAATATTAATTCTATTAGCACAATAAATTTAAGTATTAAAAAATTACTTATTTATTTATATTATAATGATAAAAATATATTTGGAAATTTAAAATATAAAAAAAATATAATAGGAAAACTTAATTCTCACACTGAGGACTTGGGCTTTACCTTGAAGTAATCCTTGTAAATGGAGGGATTAAGGTAATATATTGTGAAAGAAATATTATTAGGGTGAAAGATTATTAAATTTAATTAATAAGTTCATATTTACAAGAGAAAATTGGATGTTTTTATTCATATTGAAGGGGTTGTGAGAGGCCCCTTTTATAAGTAATGAGAATGGATTTTTTATAAATATTTCATCTTAGTGCAAAGAGAGAAACTGTTTCACATGTAAAATGGCTCGAAAATGAAAAATAATTCCATTTGTGGTGATATAAGGTTGATAATCCATTAACCATAAATTTTAAAACTTTTTTTGAACATGTTTTAAAGTCCTTTTCTATAAGAATTTTCACTTTTTCCATTTTTAAATTTACTGTGGTTATATGTTTTCTAACTATGTAATTCAATTATAATTCCTAAAAATAAAAGATATACAATTAAATAATTTTTAACTAATGATTAAAAAAATGAAATCCATTTTATCAGATAAAATTTCTACATGTAAGAAAAATCAATTTTAACATTAGTACATGTAATGCATAAAATGTTTTTTATAAAATTTTTATTTTTAAGACTAAAAATTATGTATATGATAAAATTGTTAATGTATTTGGTTTTCATAATAAAAATATATTTATTAAAATACTTTATGATTTTTTTCCTAGAAATACAAAAATGATTTTTAGCAAGAAAATAATTAATTAAAATAAAAAGACAAAAGACAGTTTCTTTTATTTGAAAAAATTACCTAAGTTAATAAAATATTTAAAATAGTATTTATAAATTAAAATTGGTATTTAAAATTTATATTATTAATCATTAAATAAATATTTGATCAATTAAATGTTATCACAAACTTATAGGTGCTTTCTAAATAGTGATAAAGTCATAAAAGTTATAGTTTTGGAAAAAGTGTCATTGTTCTCCGAAAAAAAGTATTTTAGAAATATCATAAAATTTATATTAAGATATTATTGAAATGATGAATCTAAAATTGAATATTATTTTATAAAATTACAATTCTAAATTTTTTAGAGTTAAATAGAAACATAAATATATAATGAATGTTATTTTTATATTAAAATAACAATTTTTTAAAATGTTTACTATTATTAATATTAATTCCTATAAATTAATAATTAAATTAGTGTTAATGTATTATTCATATATATAATATAGTTTTTATATAAAGTATTTTGGTGCTTAAAAACACGTAAACATCAATTTTTAGAAATGTTTCAATTCATAAGCATAAATCAGTCTTTTTATTTATTTAGCTACAAAATTTTTATTTATCCATAAATAAACATTTAAAATGACCTCTATTTTTATTTATCATATATTTCATTATTCAGTGACATATTTTTTAAACTTCAATTATATGGATACATTTTAAAAGAAATGTATTGTTCTGTGGTTCATTATGGTTCAGTGTTGCTTGTATCACAAGTTACCAAACATATAATGTCTTAAAGGAATATATATGATTGAAGATATATGGGTGTTATATTCCACCCCCTAATAAATCTCATGCACATAATTTTAATTATTACCAATTCATGAAATTATGTCAGGGTATTCTTAAAAAATTTACCATTAAATATATAAATTTTAAAATAACCTCAACTATACTACCATAATCTAGTTTTTATTACTTGACTTTCATAAACCATATTTAACCATTTTTATAGTCAAATACTTAGGTATGTATATTCCTTAATCTTAATTTCTCAAAAATATACCTTCCCTAAAACAATCATAATACCTAAGACATTAAAATATAGGGAAACCATATATTCTTATAGAAATTAATACTATAATTACCCTCAAATGGTTTTAATTTCTATGTTATAATATCATAAACTAGATAATAAATACCACAATCTAAAAAATCTGATGAAATTCACCAAAAATTTCATGAATCAAATACCAATCCCAATCATTCAAAAAATTTCTACCTTAATTATTCATACCCAATTTACCCTTTTTTATATAAACATCAAGAATATGTTAATCATAAGAGTTATCCATCCCTAAATCATGTGATTTTAAATTTTTATCCCCCCAAAACATAACCATCTCGTAAAATCTCTTGTCAAGGTTATTTATACCTTTCAATATATGTTTCCAAATATTTAAAGAAAAATTAATGAAGGAAAATACTTATATATTTCACATAATCCCCATAATTTTTAGAATATACAAGAATATCATCAATAAATATCACTCACTGATGAAAATACCTAAGAGTATCAAGATTTAATTTCTATTAAGATATAGAACTCACCAAATTATATAAGAATAAGAAGCTTACCTTTTCATTCACAATATGAATTAACTAGTATTCTTAACCATTTATGTATGCTTACTGAATCTGTTATAATACATAATTATTTCTAGATACATACCGCTCTCAAAATCATATTCACGATCCAATTCCAACCAAGTATTAAAACCAAAATGGTAATGATAATATCCAAATTGTGAATATGAAAACATTAATCTGAATAATCCTTCCCCTATAGAACCTTTATTTTTAACTTATGAAACTTTTGGTTTAACCTATGAATCTCTTTGTCCAATCATTGATTATCAATGGTCATTTTTCTATTATGTTCTCTAACCTAATTAGTTAAAATCATACTCAAATACTTCATAATGGGTTTTAAAGGTAATTTTATTAGCCAAAGAATAACACCTAGGAGTATAAAACCTAGTCTCCAGTTTTGTCATGAATTGTCCTGAATACCCTCTCCAAAAAGTACCTAACCTGATCCATGACATGCATTTATAGAATTATCAATCCCCACAAGCTACCTACTAGAGATCAAGAATTGGATGACAACAATAGGAAATGAATTCACTAAACATGAAGTAACAACATGGAATATATATATATGTAAGATAGAAATAGTGTAAGATATTACATATGCCATAATTGAAAGAATATAAAGGAAATGATACAACTTAAAGATGTTATATAATACCAAGTATAGGTCTAACATTGATGGACAACTAAAACATAAAAATATAACTCTATGTGATAGCATTGGGAAATTCCCACCATCTCACCACCACCTACCTAGACACAACTAAAAGAAAACATCACAGCCTCAATGTGGTGGCTTGCCATTCCCTATTTCAAAATACATATAAAGTTCTATCCACCACCAAAGGGTTGCATAGTGTGTGAGATAAAAGGCTCAGTAGGATCCCACCCAGGTGTTCCATAACAAGTTTATGTACAATAACATTCACATAGTCAAATTCTAATAAAAAATGCATGACAAATAATTTAAAAGTTTTTATATCTAAAAATGGAAACCATTTAATTTTACCTTTTTACCTATTTACAATAAAAATCTAAGTATATTGTTTTAAAGGATTTCATATACATCAAGCAGTCAAATAAAATTAAATCACGCATCATATATCATATCAAATCATGGATGTACAAACTAAAACTATACAAGCCAAATAACATGTAATAAAATTCCAAGTATCACTACAAGCTAGGATATCTAGTACACTCTTACCCTCAACATATACAATCATTCATGTTAAGACTCTAGATATATTCATTTAATTTAGAGGGAAGAGGAACACACTAGAAAGTGAAACTCTTAATAAGTCTACCCACTCCATAGAATGATGGTCTTAGGGAGTAGAGGAACACCCTATGAGTGAATCCCTAACAAAATAAACAAATGATTCCTATTAATACACCTTACACCTATATATCCAAGGCTTTCCATTGTTCTTTTTTTCAAACCATTTCATTAAAATATTTATTTGAAACCCATTTCAAAAATCAATTTCACAATTTTTTTGAAAATACCATTTCTTATTTACCAAAATAAAAGTAAACCAATAGTTTAATAAAAACCCATTTCCACATAGAAAAACCAATCAATGATTAAATTTCATTTAAAAAACAATTTATAAAATAGATAAATGCAATTCATCCTACATAGGATAGATATGAAACCACCTACATAAAACTCGGATCACACACGACCATAATGGGATTCACTAACAAGAATGAACACTATGAAGACAACAAAGGCCTTATAATTAGTCCTCAATTTTCAGAAATATTTCAAAAAAAAATATTGGTGGAGAGGAATAAAAAACCAATAACACGAGGAACTCATATTCCACACCACAACCAACATAATGGTTAGTATTTATAGAAAGATCATAGAGTGGATCTAGAAAGGATCAAGAATCATCATCATCATCATAGATCAATAGATCCAATGACACAATGAAACAGTGCTACCATGATCAAAGGAAATTATGAAGTAGAAAGGATTACTCACCCAGATCAAGCAACCTGACAATAATGGATACCAATCCCTAAATGAAATTATTTGGATAGAGCAGAGGTCCCCAAAATCATATAGGAGAGATCCTAGGTTAATAGAAAAAGATCCTTTAGATGAACAAAAACCAAAATCACTCGAATGGTCCCCTAAAAGAACAAACTATAAGATTAAAATGGTTTATAATCCCATTACACATCATATGATCCATGAAGGGTGAAAAAACTAAGAAACATGTTTCCTATTTATAAAAAACTAGTTTTTACCAATAAATGGTGTGAACCAAATACGCAATGTGTAATACTTTAACACTATGTACCAGGCTCATGAATTATTATTGATAGACATTAAATAATGTGTAATCCCATTACAAGAGATATATTTTTCCCACAAACTATGAAAAGTCTAGTTTTCAATACAAAACTCAAAACACCCAAATCATTTTATGAACTCGGGTAGAACCCACAACTCCACCAATACATTTATACTATAACTCCATTAATTTAAACAAACATACATCCCCAAAAATTAATTAATATTCCCCTAAAAATGAACTCCATCCTTAGGAGTCCCTATACACCCCCAAATAAATTATAAAATTAATAAAGAGAAGGGAATTACCTAAAATTAGGTAACAAGATGTTAAAAAATACAAACTATAAGACTTTTTATCCCTGGGAACCCATATTGAATTATGAATTCTAGAAAAGAGGTGAGGCAATTTTTCCCTCATAAATTAATTACACTTCCAAGTATGATGAGAATATGATCCATGTCTCTACAATAATCTGACCAACAAAATCAACTTTCCATGCTAGTTTTTCACTTGAGAGTTAATGATCTCCACCAGTTTCTCCATAACATAAACATCTAGTTCTAACTCAACCTCTTCCCAGATTAGAATGTGAGAGGGGTTGGGATGGTATTTCTTGAGCTATAATATATTGTAAACATCATGAATTACCATCAAATAAACCAAAAATTTCAATTTATAGGTTAAAAAAATTATAAATACATGTTAACGTATATCATGAATCCTCCCTATTCTCACATGAACAAGACTCATTCCAACCAAATAGGATTCACCCACCTCTTTCCAACCAAGAGGTGATCTGTATGGGTGGTTATAAAAATACTCAAAAGAATCCATTGTAATCGATTTTGAATAAATATTGTTATAAGAAAACTCAAACACTCTCATATGGCCATGTCATGATCCACAAAAATCCAAGACATAGGCATATATCTTATTTTAAGAGATATAAATAGAACACACTATTTGGATATCTATTGATGGATGGTATTTTGTACTTAATCTAAAATGATTCCCCATAGAATCTTGGAGGCTACAAAGAAACCTCTAATTAAACCTAATATCCATATCCAAAATAATAGTAGAAGGAACCCCATGAAACCTCACAATATTATGCACATACAGATTACCAAGATCTTCAACTTTTTTGGTGTCCCTGAATAGAATAAAATGATCTGAAATTTTCAACCGATAGATAATAACCCAGATAGAATCCCCCTGTCACATAATCCATGGTAATCTAACAACACAGTCCATGGATACCTCATTCCATTTCCAAGAAAGCATTGGAAGAGGAAAAATCAAACCAGAAGGCTTCAGATGCTATACTTTTATCTGTTGGTAGGTGTAATAGTGGGGAACATAATTAGAAATGTCATTCTTCATACATAGCCACAAAATTTACCATATCATTTAATAATACATCTTATTAGTGCCCAAATGAAGGGTCCATGAAGAATTATGTCAACCATACAAAACAGATCTATTCAAAGATGATGGAATGACAAACCAATCTTCAAAATAGAGTATACCATCTGAAGAGAGGTACCAACAAAAAAATGTCTCCCCACCCTATAGGTTTTATCTGATTCATCTAAACTATCCATCCCACTACTGAATCTGTATAATAGACTCTATGATAGATGATGATAACTTCTATACCTGAAACATACTCTTGAGACACCCGGTGCAACTGAGCAAAGAGTCCCATAAGATTCCACTCTTCCTTTTATTCCAAAATATAATGTGATGGTACTTTCCTATTGAGAGAGTATTCAATGGCATTACCCTTACCTGGGGTATAAGTGATATCAATGTAAAATTTCTGAAGCTATTCCACTCATCGTCTCTATATGAGGTTCATGTATTTCTATGAAAATATATAGATTAGACTATTATGGTCAGAAAATATCATGAACCTCTACCTAAAAAGATAGTTCTTCCAACACTTAAGTACATGCGTAACCATGGAAAGCTGTAAAAAATGAGAAGGGTAACTCTTGTTATGTTTCTGAAGATGATGAGAGTTGTAAGCCACCACATAATAATACCTCACAATCACATATCTTAAAAATATTAAATAATAACCATAGAAAACTACATAACCCATAATAGGATTAGGTAATATTTAAATAGAAGTCGTTGTCATAAGTTGTTTCAGATCATCAGAAAAAGACTGAAACTTTTCATCACATGTGAATTTCACATCTTTAATAGTATGAATAGTCAATGGTGGCATTAACTTTGAGAAATCATTGATGAACCGTAGCTAATAATTTGCAAGAATAAGGAAGATATGAATCTCAAAGGGGTTTCATGATTGCTCCCCAGAAAAAAATGCATTCACCATCTTAGGATCTATTGATAAGCCCATCATAGAAATCAGGTTCACTAATAACATCAGTTCTTGGATATAGAAATATCATTTTGAAATCATTACATACAAATGGTGACTCTGATGGATTCATAGAACCAAAATTAAATAGTTCTCTTTCTCATGCTCAGATCTTGAATAAACCATAATATTATCCATGATCACTAGAAGAAACGTGTTGAGATACTGATGGGATATCTAATTCATCAAAGACATAAAAACTATAGGTGAATTTTCCAGACCAAATAGACTAAAAATATATCTAAAAATTAAATTCCTATTCATGAAATCTATATTCGATATATTAGACTCTTGAACTCTGATTTGATGATACAATGACTGAAGATCGATCTTCAACAAAATTTTCCCCCTTTAACTAATCAAACAGGTCATAAAAACAAGGAAAATGATACCTGTTCATAACTGTTACCTGGTTCAACTTCCAATAATCCATTCACAATCAGAGTGAACCTGATACCTTCTTGAAAAAGAGAACAGGGGAAGCCCAAGGAGAAACACTAGAGTGAGAAAAACTTTTTCCAATAGGTCATCCAACTGAATCTAGATCTCTTTAAGCTCCCATGTATCCATAAGATAATATGGTATCAAAATAGGCTGTTTACCTAGAACCAAATAAATATTAAACTATACATATCTATCTAGAGGAAGGCTAAGAAAATATTATAGGAAAACATTAGGAAAATCCTAAAAAAGTGTAAGAAGATAAAAAAAAGAGGTTTCATTGGGATAAACTACTATAACAGATAACAAACTTATGATCTCTAGGTAGGAAGGTACTTCACGACCATCCCTCATATACCACTCTACTTGAATCACCCATGAGTTCCCATCAACTTGTAATAAAAGAGACATTATAATTATAAAAATAAACCTTTTCTTAATGAGTTACAATACAATCTATCCTAATGATGACATGTAATAGATCTAGACCAAGAACAAGGAAGTCAAAGAATAAATCTTCATCATGTATCGATAATGAACAAGAATGGTGCAAAGACTATACTCCTTTCTCTTCCCAAGAGGTTTCACTAACTCCATAATAATGGGAATGAGATCCATTGAAAGTTTAAGAATATAAAAAATTTCCATATATAAATTATTAGAAAACACAAATATCAAATAAAGTTATCATTATTGAAGATGAAAAACAGATGGTACCTCTCACTATTACTGGACCGACATCTATCTCCAACAAAAAATCATCTACCATGTAAAGATGCTTCAATCCTAAGGCATGTTTTTGGATACCTATAATTTTTAAAGAATTTAACTATGCCTCAGTATCCTTTGGAGTTGATTATCATAGACCACGATGAGGCGTAGGAATATCCTAAATGAAAATCTATAGATGACCGTAATGTCCATAATTGTTGCACATATTTTTAGGTGAAGGACAATAATGTCATGTGTTTCTGAACAAAACACAATGATAAAAATTTAGAGGGACACTTCTTTCTATTACTGAAGGTTCAAAGGACACCTATCATTAAAAACCACCTCCACCACTATTGCAATGATCCGGTCACTTCCTATCATTTCCATGAATGCCACTACAGTTATAACTCAGTAGAAGATAAGGGGAATAATAACCAACCTTCCTTTCCATATTCATATCTATCATAATTTCCATATCTACCATCTCCATATAGGACAAAATATTTAGTTTAAATTTCTGTGATATGATATTCAGACATAAACCATAAAGGTAATTCTAAGCTACCATGTGTTAACTCTTCACTACCTCTGGGGAAAAAATAAGCAGCTCATAAAACTTATTGGTGTATACTAATAGTAAATTCTCTCCCTACTGCAAAGATAGGAACTACAATGACTTTTTCATCATTAGTGACTCTAGAGAAAACTGATGTAAGAAGAGAGTGTTGAAACAATTATAGTCCAAACCCACATGCCTATCTGCAATGCCATGGAATCCAACCATCTCTTATTGGTATCTTCAAGTCTAAATTCCACTCACATAACCTTGATACTCTGAGGTGTATCCCAGATGTTTAAGATCTGATAAATCTTGTCCAGCTAATCCTCTACCTCTTAAGGTTCAGTCATACATTTAAAAGATGGTCCCTTATCAGGAAATAACCCCAATGATCAATCCCATTTTCTTATAACTATTAGATGTACCTAAATAATTATATTCTAGACTTAAGATACATTCTGTTCAACTACCCAAACATCCCACATGATAGCCTAGAAAATATTTTGAACTATAGGTTGATTCTATTGAGGATAATCCATTGAACCCTATAAAAGAACCCACAAGAGATGCCATGGAGGCATACCACTTCACATAAAAATAGAATAAATGAAAATACAATATAATAATCTCAATTCAAACTAGAAATCCATAATAAAAAACTAATATTAAGATCAAGAACTCAAAACTTGAGAGACTCATCCCAATATCTGATGATAACTTGAGTTTTA
Organism: Viscum album; assembly: GCA_963277665.1. Lineage (NCBI taxonomy): Eukaryota > Viridiplantae > Streptophyta > Magnoliopsida > Santalales > Viscaceae > Viscum > Viscum album. Next base: position 1,433,801,881 of record OY728132.1, on the reverse strand, counting down.
TCACAAAAAGAGTTGTCAAAGTACTCACCGTAACCTACCTATCAAGTCCTAAAAATCCTATATAATTTCTACCAAATTTAACAAGAAAATAACTCCTAAGGAAAAAACTTCCTTATGATACCAATCTATCAATAACAAACCCAAATACCCTCTCTAACTCGTACATAACCTGATCTATGACATACACAAATGGTATTTCCAATACCCACAGGTTGGAGGCTGGCACCCAGAAATAAAATGAAATATATAGGGAATTATTTATTCCAAACTGATGAAAAAAAATTGAATATATATATAGATATATAACATAGAGAAATAGTATAAGATATAACAAATGTGATAACTAAAAGAATATAGAGGAAACAATACAACTCAAAGTAGTCAGAAAATCCCTAGTACAGTTCCAAAATCAATGGAAAACTAAAATATAAAATTACTACTTTGTGTGATAGTTTTGGAAAACTCCCACCATGTCATCAACTACAAATTAGACACAACTAACAGAACAAACCACTGCCTCATTGTAGCACCTTGCCTTTCCCTGCATCGAAATACCTATAATGGTATATGAACTACCAAAGGGGTGTATAGGGTGTGAGCTAACAATAATAGTAGGATCCCACCCTAGTGTTCTATAACAAGTCTTTGTAAAATAATATCAACAATCTCACCTTTCAAGAAAACAAGTCATGATAATCAATTTAACAGTTTTATATCAAAATCATGGAAAACATTAAATTTTAATTTTTTCCACATTTCCCATACTAAGTAAGGTAAATAGCTTCAAATAATTTCATATGCATACAACAATCAAATAAAATCAAATCACGCATTACATATCATATCCAATCCTTGTATGTATAAAATAAAATAGTAAAATCTAAGGAATGAGTAAAATCATTACATGGATCGCTATAGGTAAGGATAACTAGGACACTTGTACCCTCAACATTGACAATTTCACACATCTAGACTCTAGATATATGCATTGAATATAGAGTGAAAATGAAAACCCCATAAAGTGATCCTCCCCAAAATTCTACCCAGTCCCTATAATAATAGTCCTAGGGAGTAGAGGAACACCCCATACTTTAACCCCCTACAGTATCAAAAAATGTGGCCTATTACTACACCTTCCACCTAAGTACCCAAGGATTACCATGTTCTATAATTCCCAAACCATTTCCTCAAAATCATGATTTGATAAACATTTCAAAAATCCATTTCACAAAACATTGACAATACCTTTTACTTTTTAACAAAACAAGGGAAAACAGGGAAAACACCTTTTTATCAAAAACTAGTTTCCACACTCACAAATCAATCAATCATGCCATATAATTTAAAAAATAATTTTTAAACTAAAGTAACACAATTTTTACAACATAGGCTAGAGATGGAAGCCCCTACCTCAAACTTGAGTCACAAACACCATCAAAGAGATTAGATAACAAGGAAGAACAAAACAATGTCAAGAGATGACCTAGAATAAATCCTTAGTTATCATAATTAATTCAATAAGAATAATGATCGAAAGAGAGGAAGAAACAACCAATACCTCAAGGAACTCGCATGCCACACCACAACCAACCCAAAGGTTATCCTACAGAAGAAGATCACATAGGGGATCTACAAAGAATCAAGAAGAATCATCATCATAGATCAAATTATCCAATTACTCAATTAAATGTTGCTACCATGATCAAAGGAAATAAATAATGATAAAGGATTACTCACCTGAAGGGATTCAACCAACCAAAAAGAGAGATAAATTATTTGAACAAATAAATTCAACCAGAGAGGAAGACCCCAAAATTGACTAGGATAGATACTAGGTTGAGAAAAAAAGATCCCGTGGATGGATGAAACCCAAAATCACTGGCATAGTTCCCTAAAAGCACAAAACATGTGATTTACATGAAATGTAATACCATTAAATGTCATGTAATCCAAAAAAGGATGAAAAGACCTAGAAACACATCGATATTTTATAAAATCCATTATGTTTCAAATACATGACATGAAACAAATATATAATGTGTAATCCTTTCATTATATGTAATAGACTGATGGTTTCTCACTAGTAGATATTACATGCCATGTAATACCATTACACATCATGTATTTCTACTACAGATTGTGAAAATTCAAAATTTTAGTAGATGTAGACAGAAATCATGAAGCCTGGATTTTGAAATTTGTTTTTTCATCCTATTTAAGTCTTGATATGACCAACATTTCATGGCCTAATGAGCTTTTTTTGGGCTCCACTTATAGATGTTGAGGTGATTTTAGAAATTTCAATTAGTTTTTGGATGGATTTTAGCATGGATGGTTCACATGTTTTGGATTTTTAGTTTGAATTGTGGTTCATTATTTTGACCAGCGTTTCATTTTCTTTAGGGTTTTTAATGATTTGATTTTTTGAGGGTTCTCACATAAACATAAAAAGTGATTTCATAAAATATCAAAGAATATTAATTTATAGGTAGATATAATTTTATCAAAATAATCGATAAATTATTATAGTTTGGAAGAGAAGGTCATCAAGAACATGAATTCATAAGAGATATGAAGATGATAACTAATATAATTGATTAAAAGAACAATAAAATGAATGCACCATCCGCACTTCAACGCTTCAATTGTAAGGTGTATATAATGTATGCTAACTAGTGAACCAATCCAAGGGTTAATTGTGACGACCCCCTCCCCAAAAAGTGTACCCCTCTAGGGGTGGCAATGTGAGAATGTAGATAATGACCCCCGAGTTCCGCCTCCAGTAGGCCCCAGGATGGCGACTAGAACCGAGGTTATAGTAACACACAAATGGAAGGCATTACCCTATAAGAGAACACATGAAGAAGAGAGAGATAAGATAGATGCCAACCAACTCCAACTCAGATAGCAGTAAAAATGAAAACCCAATTACACATATGAAATTTCATGCAGAAGTACTATAACTGAAAGGGGAAAAACTTCAAGTACCCAAAAGAAAGTAAAAACAATAGCAACCACCTGCCCAAACAGCTCCTGCAACCCCAAGCTAGTAGAAACTAGCTTGATCTCCAACCTTCTCCAAGTGACCTAAGAAATAGTTTATATATACCTAGGGTGAGTATAACAGTATACTTAGTAGGATCCTCCCTGAAGCCTCTCATGAAAAATTAGAGAAAGTATGCTAAAGCACAGTGAAGAACAAGTGAAACTAACTCATCACCTAAACAGGTATACTAAGTTCCCAACCTCACCATGGCTACTCTCACAAAGTAACACATTGAATAATATATCATATAATAAAGAATATCAAAGGTACCCCGCTACTACTTCCCCCCGGGTTTTCCACTTTTCCCCAACGTCACACATCCTGGGCATCTTTCTCCAAAAAGGATTGCCCCCAGACACCTGGGTGAAGCACCAAAGTATGCACCTCGTGCAAAAAAAAAACACCACATCTACATACCAAAGTAACCACATAGTTTTTGAGAGCCACCACAGCTCGCATAACGTGTATCATACGTCGGGTATTATACCTCAAGCCATTACAACCCATACACTGAGTAAGGATCCTCAATCCATCACAACCTATACACTTTACACTTATAGTATTCCATAGAAAACTATATCTAGAATATATGTGTGTGAATAACCACAAGACATTACAGCCCTCTACAGACATATATGGGGAAAACTAAACAATGTGCCTGCCAGCACAAGTAACTACCAAGAGAAGAGAGTGGGGCCAAAGGGGGTAGTCGGCCATCCATCCTCCCACTAGAATGTTGGGGAAAACACCCCCCAGTGCTCAGAATCCTCAGGGTGTCAGTTTCCCTTACTGACTGGTTGGAGTAGCGTATAGAAACAAAAAAAGTAAAGGATATATTATATCTCACAACCACACTATGGGAATAACCTAGTCTTAGACACAACTGCAGCTAACGTCTCTCAGACTACGAGATGATACTTCTAAGACTAGGTATCCTATAATCATTCAACCATTTAAAGTGCTTTATTATATTAATTCATTCCCTTTTTATTAGATCCAATTTATGTTAATTAATTCTTTAAACCTTATTTAACCATGAATAATTCCCAATTAAATTTCATTAGAATCACACCCAAATTCAATTGATCCTTCAAAATTACAACCTCATTATTATGTTCCAGCAACTCCATCCCCATGGGTTATCACCATTTATTCAATTATTCATTATAAAATTACTTTACCACATTCCCAGGTATTCTAGATTAACATTATATGCTACTAAAAACAAGGGGCTCAACATGGTGAGTAGATGTACTAACTGTCAATTCATAGCCACTTATAGAAAGAGCATATACCCATCCTTCCTTGAGAATCTAAACATGGAAAGCAAGTGGCATACCCCGCGTGTCTTCGCCTCTTTTGGAAGAAGGGTAAGTAAGACCAGCTGCCTTGAGTAGTGAGTAAAAGTAAAGTAGATAAACAACCAAAAGAAATAGCAAGCATCCAACAATCACATCCATCCTATTCCATCATCCCTGGTGTCCTCCCTGATACCCACATGCATAAATAGATGCATCTCACCACTCTAGGTATCATCTGCTGCCACAACCATAAGCCTCCTTGCCCCCACATATCACAACGGCCATCCATGATCACATCACAACACAAACAACAGGAAAAAAACATCACATCAATTGGGCTCTTGGCCCTTTAACAATCAAGAGGGTAACTCAAAACCTTTTAAGGAATCATCAAACAATTAGTTCTTTAATCCATCTTGAATTAACAGATTTATTATTCGTAGGTTCCAAAACCGGGAAACCTAATCAGTAAGCTAACACAAATAATTAAACATGATTACTGCACCAGTTTGACTAGCATCAAATTACAACTAGAACCAGTTTCGTTTACATGCCTCTTTATCTTTAGCCTAACAATTATCAATTAATCCTAATTTACGTTCTTTACCGATTTCCATCAAGAACGAACAACTAATCAATGAAAGAATAGATATCACACTATCTAGAAAAACATGAGGAAATAACATACGATCGATATCAATTTATTTATCCGGTTAAAATATTTATTATGTCAATTCCATTGTCATTCAGTGGGATTAAACATGCTAACAATAAAGTTTCACATAAAATAAAAGAGAAGCAACAAATCCCCTACCTCAAACAGTTCTTGACATTCTTTATCTATGCAACGGGTCACGATCCTCCTCTCGTGACAACTGCATCCACCCGAGGATGCCACGGTACAATCGCACCAACCAAACCCCAAGAAAAACATCATTAGAACCATGGAGATTACATGCTATAACATGGAAATGAGAAATAGGAGAAGATGATCCCTAAAGGAACAATGATAAAACAAACCTTATATCGAAGATTGATCGATACCATTTGGTTGCATAAAAACAGAGCAGAACCGATCCAAGGATTAAAGTTTGATTGTGCGACTCCCATGGGAAGGATTGAAAGGTTCTTGCATCTCATAGCCGAGAACAAAGAGGGATAAAAAGGGAGGAAGATATCTTGTCTCTTTTAAAGATTTAATGGGGCGACGGTTTAAGATATGCTTAATTCCCCATTAAAAGTGAATCACATTAAGCCATGAGTTTTGACAAAGTAAAAATATCCCGAGCCATAGGAATAATTAATATAAGATTTATGGCCTTTTAATTGGCCTTAAGATTCCTTAAAATAAAGTTTTAAATGTATTTTATTTCAAAGGAAACGTCAAAGGGGTGAAACTATAGGAAACTAGAAACAAAGTACACCTACCGTTACTATACACCTACCATTACTATACACCTACCGATAGAGCTGCCGATAGAACTCACCATTCTGGAAACACTGTACACCTACTGATACTGTACACCTACCAATAGAACTCACCGTTCTGGAAACACTGTACACCTACCGTTACTGTACACCTATCGATAGAGCTACTGATTGAACTCATTATTTTGGATACACTGTACACCTACCGTTACTGTACACCTACCGATACTATACACTTACTGATACTGTACACCTACCGATAGACCTCACCATTTCGGAAACACTGTACACCTACCGTTACTGTACACCTACTGATACCGTACACCTACTGATAGAGCTACTGATAGAACTCACCATTTTGGAAACACTGTACACCTACTGTTAATGTACACCTACCATTACTATACACATACCAATATAGCTACCGATAGAACTCACCATTCTGGAAACACTGTACACCTACCGTTACTATACACCTATTGATACTATACACCTACCGATACTGTACACCTACCGATAGAGCTATCGATAGAACTCACCATTTTGGAAACACTGTACACAGAACTGGAAATTTGGCAAAGTGTTGGGGGATAAGTCACCTTGACCTCCCAGAACACCTCCAACACCACACTTTCACAAAGTAATGGACCAGAGAGGTCTGGGCCATTACATCAGATACCTCTCAAAACATTCTTGTCCTCAAGAATACAAAACCCACCTAAAGAGAGAAAGAAAAAGAACGGGGTCCGAACAACCACCCATAGAGATACCTTTCAAAAGATAGCAATCCATAAAAGCAACAAAAGAAAAAAAATCATAAATAAGATAGGAAAGGTCTAACCAAAAATGGAACATCATTATATAAAAAGAGTTAAACATCAAACAACTATGGGTACTAAGAACGTATCTATGACTCATGTTCCCAGGTACTCTCCTCCAAGCCACCATGTCACCACAAGAAATGAACTATGGGAATAGAATGCCCACGCAACACCTTCTCCTTACAGTCTTGGATCTCCACAGGTCGCTCCTCGAAGGTTTCATTATCATCAACATCGATATCCCCCCAATCGATGATGTTAGAGTCATCATGAAGATAACGACAGAGATGTGAAACATGGAAAACATCATGTATCCAACTCATCTGTGGGGGAAGTGATACTATATATCCCATAACTCCAACATGAGCTAACACCTCGAAAGGCCCAACAAACTAAGGAGAAGCTTACTTCCACGACCAAAACTTCAGTACCCACGATGAGGAGTCACCTTCAGAAACACATGATCCCCAACATTATACTCCAAGGGTCTCCTCCTTTGATCAACATATTATTTCTGATGATTTTGCACTGTCTTCATCCTCTCATGAATCACCTGGACCATCTCTATTGTATTCTGCACTAGTTCCGATCCGAGAATTGCTGACTCTCCGACCCCAGTCCAACAAAACGGATAACGGCAAGGCCGACCATACAAGACTTCAAATGGTGCCATACTAATGGTGGAGTTAAAACTATTTTTGTAAGAGAAATCCATCAAGGGTATGTGCCTCATCCATGAACCTCAAAAATCAAGAACAAAAGATCATAACATTTCTTCAAGAGTCTGGATGGTTCACTCTTTATGATTATCCATTTGAGGATGAAAAGCAGTGATAAGGCATATTTGATAACCGAAAGCATGTTGGAGACCTCTCCACACCCTGGAGGTAAAATTAGGATCTCGATAAGAATTGATCGTCCTAGGTAATCCATGAAGCCTCACCACCTTCTCTAGATACTTCCTCGACAAAACTTCCACTGAGCTCGACTAATTGATCACTATGAAGTGGGACGATTTTTCTAAATGATACACTACCACCCAAATATCATCAAGTCCTTCCGGATCTTGAGGTAAACCAGTAACAAAGTCCGTTGAGATGTCCTTCCACTTCTACTGAGGAATATATAATGGCTGGAGAAGACCACTAGGAACATGGTGCTCGGCCTTCACCTTCTGGAATACTAAACATTGAGACACAAACTCTGCAACCGCATGCTTCATCCTAGGCCACCAAAACTGACTCCTCAAGGATCGGTACATATTTATCATGCCAGGATGTACTGCTAAAGGCGAACTATGAAACTCTCTGAGAACAGTCTCATGCATCGTCAAGGGAACAAAAATCCTTCCATGATACAACACTTGATGTTATTCATCCTCCGACCAACCATCATGGGCTTCACTACAAACAACTTGGTCTCTCCAGACCCCCACCTCTAGATACCCCAACTGGGAATCTTCCACCTTCTGCATCAGGGATGAATGTACCATAATCTGAAAAAGATAACCTCTACCCCAACTTCTCCCATATCAATATGTAATGCTGATAGTTCTTACATTACTCTCTAGGAATCACCAGATTCACGCACAGCATCACTACGTGACTTTCTACTAAGCGCATCAGCTAAAATATTCCCTTTTCTAGGTGTATATGATATTTTGAAATCATATTCTTGTAGAAAATCCATCCACCAATGGTTTCGTAAGTTCAAGTCATGATGGGAGAAAACATACCTCAAACTCTTATGATCGGTGAAAACCACAAAGTGATCACCAATGAGGTAATGTCTCCACAACTTCAGTGAAAACACCATGGATGACAACTCAAGATCATGGGTGGTATAGTTGCTTTCATGGGGACACAACTGCTGAGAACCATAAGAAACAACTAAACTCTACTACATGAGAACACAGCCTAACCCTAGATGTGAAGCATCACAGAAAACATCAAACTGAACTCCCTCAACTGGAAGACAAAAGACTAGAGCACTTACTAACTTCATCTTTAGATACTCGAAATCTGCCTGGCATGGATCAGTACATATGAATGCATGATCCTTCCTGGTAAAAGTTTTTAGAGGAGTCGCAACTCATGATAAATTGTCTACAAACCTCCTATAGTAGCCTACGATACTAAGGAAACTTCACACCTCTGAAAATGTCTTAGGAGCTTCCCAAGACACAACTACTTCTATCTTCGATGGATCCACATCTAATCCCTGTTGGTACAAAAAATTACCCAAGAAACGGACTTCTCAAGTCCAAGACTCACACTTTGAAAACTTCCCAAATAGATGATGTTGACGAAGAATTCCCAAAACGGCTTGTAGATGCTGTGTATGCTCCTCTTCAAATTTGGAGTACACAAGGATGTCGTCGATGAAAACTACCACAATCTTGTCCAGGAACTCATGGAACACAACATTCATCAATCCCATGAATACAATTGGAGCATTAGTCACACCAAATAGCATTACCATGAACTCATAATTCCCATGACGACAACGGAAAGCAGTCTTCGGGAGATCCTCATATTTCACACGCATTTGATGATATCCTGACCGCAAGTCGATCTTTGAGAACCAACTCTCACCCTTCAGTTGATCAAATAAGTCATCAATCCGCATAAGAGGATATTGATTATTTATTTTCACTTTGTTTAAGTGACGATAATCAACACACAACTCCAAACTACCATCATCCTTCTTCACGAACAAAATTGGTGCACCCCATGGTGACAAACTTGGCCGAACAAAACCGCACTGTAACAGACCATCAAGCTATATACGTAACTCTCGTAACTCAGAAAGGGCTATCCTATATGAATACATAGTGATAAGAGATGCTTCTGGATGTAGCTTGATCCTAAACTCGATCTCTCGTCGAGGGGGTAATCCTACAACCTCTTCTGTAAAGACATCATGGTACTCCTCTACGACCCTAGGAAATGCCAACTTTTGAACCTCTGAAGAACTCAACATCATCTCAGCCATCATGGATAAAAAGGATGGAACACGCCTATGACCCATCAGAGGATCTCACTCACTAACAAACACCACAGGCTCTCCATCCACACCAATGAAGATGACCTTCTTCTTGAAGCAATCCACGATAGCCTGCACCGAATACAACCAATTCATGCCAAGGATGGCATCATATGGTTGTATTCGTAAATATAGGAAATCTCTCCAAGTGCGGTGTTTCCCCAACACTAGTTCATAGTCTCTACATACTTCAAACAAGTCAGCTCAACCTCCAATTGGCGTAGTCAACGCCAAGGGAACTAGAAGCCTCTCTACATCAAGTCCCAAATCATGGAAAATGGTAGGTGATATGAAGGAGTGTGTCACTCATGAATCAAAGAAGGCATACACCAGGTAGAAAACAAGCAATGGGTACCTCAAACGACATCTGGATCACCTGGAGATGGAAACGCTAGAGCATGAAACTGACCACGACCTCCTCTATGACCTCTCTGACCCTGATTATGACCACCACCATGGCCGCACTCTGTTCTCTGAGGATGAAGAGCATCATGGGGATATCCTCTTACTGCCCCATCTACCCTCTACTGATCTGAAGCTAGTGCAACTGGCTGTTGCTGCCTCAGCTGAAACTGCCTCAATGGAGGAACCTAAAGCATAGCGCCTGGTGCACGATGACCACTCTGAAAGGCCGAGCACTCCCGCTACTAATGGCCATGACCACCACAAGAAAAAAAGCACCTGATCCCTTGGCATAGGCCTGAGAGTTGCTGCCTCTGGAGAAACAAGATATGAAGGGCTGGGTCCTATCCCCAGATGAACGGAAACCCTTATGCCCTGAAAACTGGGAACCCCAGACCACAACTCTGCTTCATGAGGAATCATTCCGATTCAACTCTCATGATGATCTAGTCATGTCCAAAGTCCTCTCAACAACCTATGCCCTCAACAGCACCTTAAGATATGTTTTCAGCATAAATAGGGTGACCTGGCGCTGGATCTCTTGATGCAAATCCTCCTTGAAATGTCTCACCCTGGCCTCCTCATCTGGAAACAGGTCCGAAGCATATCGTAAAAGGTTCCTGAAATGGATTCCAAACTCACAAACACTAGAGCTCCCCGGTTGAAGGGTAAGAAGCTCCTGGAGACTGGATGCCTTCACAGTCGAAGAATGAAACCCGACTCTAAACTCATCTTGAAACTCCTCCAATGAGATCACTGACTCCTCACGATCCCCAAGGAACAAGAACCACCACTGCCTCATCGCTCCACGCAGCATCGTCACAACCAAGGACACCCAATGCTCCTTCCAAGAATAAATTAAACTGAAGACGATATTGACATCCTCTAACCAGTCTTCTATGACTGCATCTGAAATGGATCCCTTTTACTTATACAGACTCTAGCACTAAATCTCTCAGAGTGCCTTCTTCCAATTTTCGTTAGTTTCAACCTCTACCCTGTGACGATCTACTAGAATAACATGCTGGACATTTTCTGCGCAAACCTGACGAGGACGTCAACCTGGATCTGTACCTGTAAAATAAAAAACCGTTAGAGTTCCTAAACTTGGAATGTGGAAGAATCAACATTAATTAATTATTTTCTTTTATTCATTTTAGGTTAACCTATCCCAAGGTCTACCCATTCAAACATAGGCACAAAGAATAATGATGCATGATCCTTTTATAGGTCTCTACCCTGTAACTAGTATCACATTGTTTAGTATCCATTGTAAACTTAAAGGTCCATACATCAGATCATAGGGGGCCCTAAATGCCTATGTCACAGCCGGTCTCTAGTGTTTACCTCACTTTTTAAACATGAATGACACTGTTTCCCTACCAACCCATGAATCCTCACATGTTCCTAACTCCAAACTCCATCGTATCCCTCAACCTCCCCCTGATACGACTCTGTAATGACCCCCTCCCCACAAAGTGTACCCCTCCTGGGCTGGAAATATGAGAAGAGAGATAATGAACCTCAAGTCCCGCCTCTAGTAGGCCCCGGGTTGGCGACTAGCACTGAGGGTATAATAACACACAAATGGGAGGCATTACCCTCTAAGAGAACACAAGCGGAAGATAGAGATAAGATAGACACCAAACAACTCCAACTCAGATAGCAGTAAAAATGAAAACCTAAGTACACATATGAAATGTCATGCAGAATTACTACAACTGAAAGGGGAAATACTACAAGTACCCAAAAGAAAGTAAAAACAACAGCAACCACCAGCCCGAACAACTCCTGCAACCCCAAGCTAGTAGAAACCAGCTTGATCCACAACCTTCTCCAAATGACCTGAAAAATAGATTATATATATAGGGTGAGAATAATAGTATACTCAGTTAGATCCTCCCCGAAGCCTCTTATGCAAAAGTAGAGAAAGCATGCTAAAGCACAGTGTACAACAAGTGAAACTAACTCGTCACCTAAACAGGTATACTAAGTTACCAACCTCACCATGGATACTCTAACCAAGTAATGCATACAATAATATATCATATAATAAAGAATATCAAGGGTACCCTGATACTTCTTCACCACTGGTTTTTCACTTTTCCCCAATGTCGCACATCCTGAGCATCTCTCTCCAAAAAGGCCTGCCCGCAAATACCTGGGTGAAGCACCAAAGTATGCACCTCTTGAAACAAAAACACCACGTCCACATACCAGAGTAACCAGGTAGTTTCTAGGAGCCACCACAGCTCGTATAATGTGTATCATACGTTGGGTATTGTACCTCAAGCCATTACAGACCATACACTGAGTAAGGATCCTCAAGCCATCATAGCCTATACATGTTACACCTATAGTAGTCCATAGAAAACTATATCCAAAATATGTGTGTGTGAATAACCAAAATACATTACAGCCCTCTACACACATATATGGGGAAAACTAACCAATGTGCCTTCCAGCACAAGTAACTACCAAGAGAACAAAGGAATGCCAAAGGGGGTAGTCAACCATCCATCCTCCCACCAGAATGTTGGGGAAAACACCCCCAGGGCTCAAAATTCACAGGGTGTCAGTTCCCCTTACTGATTAGATGGAGTAGCATATAGAAACAAAAAATGTACACGATATATTATATATCACAACCACACTATGGTCATAAACTAGTATTAGACACAACTACAGCTAACGTCACTCAGACTTCGGGCTTCTACTTTTAAGACTAGGTATCCTATAAGCATACAACCATTTAAAGAGATTTATTAGATTAATTCATTCCCTTTTTATCAGTTCCACTTTACATTAATTGATTCTTTAAACCTTAATTAACCATGAATAATTCCATATTAGATTTCATTAGCATCACACCCAAAGTCAGTTGATCCTTCAAAATTACAACCTCATCATTATGTTCCAACAGCTCCATCCCCATGGGTTAACACCATTTATTCAATTATTCATTATATAATTAATTTCCCACATTCCCAAGCATTCTAGAAAAACATTATATGCTAGTAAACATAGGGGGGATCAACACGGTGAGTAGATGTACTACCCATCAAGTCTTTGCCGCTTATAGAAAGAGCATATACCCATCCTTCCTTGAGAAGATAAACACAGAAAGCACATGGAATACCCCCTGTGTCTTCATCTCTTTTGGAAGAAGGGTAAGTAAGACTATCTACCTTGAGCAGTGGTGAAAAGTAAAGTAGATAAACAACCAAAAGAAATATAAATCATCCAACAGTCACATCCATCCCATTCCATCATCCCTGGTGTCCTCCCTGACACCCACATGCATAAACCGATGCATCTCACCACTCTGGGAATCATCTGCTGCCACAACCAAAAGCCTCCATCTCCCCACATATCACAACTGCCATCAAGGATCACATCACAAAACATGTAGCTGGAAAACAAAAATTACATCAATTGGGATCTTGTAAGTTTAACAATCAAGAGGGTAACTCATAACCCTTTAAAGAATCATCAAACAATAAGTTATTTAATCCATCTTGAATTAATAGATTTATTATTTTTAGGTTCCAAAATCGGGAAACCTAATCAGTAAGCTAACACAAATAATTAAACATGCTTACTACGCCAATTTGACTAACATCAAATTACAACTAGAACCAGATTCATTTACATCCCTCTTTATCTTTAGCCAAACAATTATCAATTAATCCCAATTTACGTTCTTTACTGATTTTAATCAAGAACAAATAGCTAATCAAAGAAAGCACAGATATCACACTATCTAGCAAAACATGAGGCAATAACATATGATTGATATAAATTTATTTATCCAGGTAAAATATTTATTATGTCAATTCAATTTCCATCTAGTTGGATTAAACATGATAACAGTACAGTTGCACATAAAAGAAAAGAGAAGCAACGAATCCCCTACCTCAAATAGTTCTTGACATTCTTTAACTACACAACGGGTCACGATCCTCCTCTCACGACAACTGCATCCACCCGAGGATGCCACGGTACAACCACACCAACCGAACCCCAAGAAAAACCCCAATATAAGCATATAGATTGCATGTTATAACATGTAATGGAGAAATAGGAGAAGATGATCCCCAAAGGAACAATGATAAAACATACCTTATATTGAAGATTGATCGATTCAGCTTGGTTGCATCAAAATAGAATGGAACTGATCCAAGGAGTAAAGTTTGATTGTGCAACTCCTATAAGAAGGATTGAAAGGTTCTAGCATCTCATAGCTGGGAACAAAGAGGAAGAAAAAGGTAGGAAGATATCTCATCCCTTTTAAATATCTAATGGGGTGACGATTTAAGATATTCTTAATTCCCCATTAAAATTGGATCACATTAACCCACGCGTTTTGACCAAGTAAAAACATCCCGAGCCATAGGAATAATTAATATTGGATTTATGGCCTTTGAATCAGCCTTAAGAGTCCTTAAAATAAGGCTTTAAATGTATTTTACGTCAAAAGAAATATCATAGGGGCGAAAATGCAAGAAACTGGAAACACTGTACACCTACCGTTATGGTACACCTACCGTTACTGTACACATACTGATAGAGCTACCGATAGAGATCACCATTATAGAAACACTATACACCTACTGTTACTGTACACTTACTGATACTGTACACCTACCGATACTGTACACCTACCGATAGAACTCACCGTTCTGGAAACACTGTACACCTACCGTTACTATATACCTACCGATACTGTACACCTACTGATAGAGCTACCGATAGAACTCACCGTTCTAGAAACACTGTACACCTCCCATTACTGTACACCTACCATTATTGTACACCTACCGATAGAGCTACTGATAGAACTCATTGTTCTGGAAACACTGTACACCTACCATTACTTACACCTACCGATACCGTACACCTAAAGATACTATACACATACCGATAGAGCTATCGATAGACCTCACCATTCTGAAAACACTGTACACCTACCGTTACATTATACCTACTGATACTGTACACCTACCGATAGAGCTACCGATAGAAACCACCGTTCTAGGAACACTGTACACCTACCGTTACTGTACACCTACTGATAGAGCTACCAATAGAACTCACTATTCTGAAAACACTGTACACCTACCGTTACTGTACCCCTACTGATACTATACACCTACTGATACTATACACCTACCGATAGAGGTACTAATAGAAATCACCATTCCGGAAACACTGTACATAGAACTGAAACTTTGGAAAAGTGTTGGGGATACGTCACCTTAACCTCCCGAAACACCTCCAACACCACATTTTCACAAAGTAATAGACATGAGAGGTCCAAGCCATTGAATTAATGATGATAGTTGATGAAAACAACAACTAAATCCAATGGATAATGGGAAATCAAATCTAATCACAACTACTAAAGTTGGTTATGAAAATAATATAGTGAAAGTTACACACATTATTCACAAAGGAACTAAAAGATTTTAATTTGTTCTAGTTACACCTACCCCTTAATATTTATAAATTTTTCTTGGAGAATCACTTCATCACCACAATGATTATTTATTGTTTTTTTTAAAAAACTCAAATGGTATGATGATTGTACCAGAAGTACATAACTCTTCATTGATTAAGGTTTGGGAGAATGTGTTTCCAATAAGTATTTTTATTCTATATTTGACATATTTTTATGTGATTTTGGGTATTTAATGGATCTATTTTCATAAATACCTCATTAATTTTCAATATGGGGAAATCAAATTTCATATCCTAAACCAACCAAGGATAATATATTAGTGAAATGATAACAATAAAAACCTTATGTAAGTTACTTCCAATGTATGGGTTGTGTCACATAATAATGAAGGATATTTAGCTAAAATGGTTGGGGAAAAACTCAATATTAGAGATATTTAAATTATAAAAATATTATATTGATGTATTTTAAGAATATTTTTTTGTTCTTCCCCTAAATCATTAGGTTACTTTTTCAATAGAATTCATACCTAGTGTTAAGTTGATATCAATGTATCCATATTAAATGTACTTGATTGAATTATTTGAATAAAATAATAATCCCTAAGTGAATCCAAATAAAGGATTTATTCACCCATTTTCTTTACCATGGATTTCACCAGTCATACTCATCAGGAAGAAAATGGATTAATGAATCTCTACACTATTTATTATTAAATAAACAATTTAATAATAAAGAAATGCATCTTTCAACCCATATTGATAACTTGTTCGATCAACTGAGAGAGGAAAAATATTTCTCAAATATATAACTTCAATACAAATATAATCAATTAAGAGTGAAAAGGGATGATATTCCAAAGAAAACCTTTTATACAAGATATTAAAACTATGAATTCATAGTGATTCATTTCTGACTTATAAATTCCATAGTTATCTTTATGAATTTTGTGGAGAGATACTTTAGAGATCCCCTCACTTTATTTTTTGTAGTATTTGAAGATTACATTCTCATATATTATAAGAGAAATTAGTTTCATTAATATTATTTTAGGATTGTGATGAAAACATTGAGAAAGGAGAAATTATATTCCAAATTTATCTAGGGTGAATTTTGGATATAAAATGTATCATTCTTATATCTTGTAATCACAAGAGAGGGTGTATTAGTAGATCCTTTAAATATGGAGGTGACTAAATAATGGAATAAACCAACCATTTTGAAATAGATCTATAGTTTTCATCTATTGGTTGCATAATATTAATGCCTTTTGAGAAATTTCTCATGGCTTCCAAATCAACCAAATAAGTTATCCCGTAAGGGAGTGAAGTTTCATTCGAAAAATGAATATGAATACAATTTCAAACATTTTAATATAAGGATGGTCATTTCACATGTACTAACACTACCTTGTGGTGGATAATGTTTTTGGATAAATTTTTATGCCTAATAGAAGTGATTGGAATTTTTCCTTATGAAAAATGAAAAGGTGGTAGCTTATGCCTTGCATAAATTAAAGGTCTGTGATCAAAATTACCTAATGCATGACCTAGAACTATTAGTGGTAATATTTTCATCAAATATATGGATGTATTATAAATATGGTGAAAGGAATGATATATACACTAATCAAAATATCATAAATTATAAATTCACATTGAAGGAGTTGAATATGTTCCAAATTAAATAGTTGGTGTGATGCCCCAGACCCACAATCATGAATTCAATTCTATGAAAACATAATTTACATATCAGATTCATAACTGACAATAAATTATCAAATATAACTATCCCATAGTTATATGATTTTAAAAAATAATTCATTACATACATTACCAATACGTTTTAGTTATTGATATTTATAGAATATGGAAAAAACATAAACTAGAAAAACCCACATCTCTCATAACTAAGGGATACTTTTCCACTATATAAGAAACTACCTGATCCATATGGAGTCTTCAATATATCTGAAAAATAATTCCACATGTGTTATCCTTATAAACATATCACATATACTAATTTTCTTCATAAGTTGGGGAATGGAAACATAAGAAAAAATGGATCTCAAAAGACCGATCAGGAAAATATATAACTGATGCTATCAAAAAATATTCATGGTATACATAATATAAGACGAATAAATAATCTAAATAATTAGATAATCAATTAAAATTGAGAACATACTATATCTATGATAATAAATGAAAACAGGGATATCAATAATGCTAATATGATACTGATGGAATGGATAATTTTAGACATCAAAAACATTTTACCAAGGTTTTGTGGAAAGATACTATCCTGTTATGGGAAGAGGTATAAGAAAACAACACATATTTTATCTTATGAGACCTATCGATGAATCGAGGGACTATACAACTATGGGTCCCACCTATCTCCTAATTAAGTTGAATGCATTAACCAAAATTGTCAATAATACCTTTTATACCATTCACAAGGAGCCCTTGGATGAATATGAACATGGATATCCATAAAATTAAGAATATTCAATATCAACTCATGATCAACCGACATTATTGGCAAATATTCATCAAGAATATAAATAATTTCCCCATGTCAACAAAAGGGATAAAATGATCATATACCATCTAGGAAAAATGTGGATGTTCAAAAAATAAATAGTGAACCCATAAATAATCCTCATTATAGGAATAGAACATAAAAAATTACAATAATTTTCCACATATTAATTGAATAACATTATTTCTAGGTGAAAATCATATAATATGAATTATATAAAATTTTATGTTCCAAGTGTATACCAAGAATGTTAGGGATCCATGCCAAACTATTACCAAAATTTATTAAGAAAAATGCATACAAAGTCAAGCAATACTAGGGGTTTTACAAAAGCAGGAGCAGATCACTCCCTACATGTCCACATCCACCATTGGTGTATAGTAGTGTGGGATTATAAAGGACCACATATAAATCATACCAATGACTTACCTCTTCAAAAACGAATATTCCATTTGATTTACTTACATGTAGGCATGTGACAAAGTTAAATATAAATTCTTGAAATGTTGGATGTAATCAATCCAATGAGGTAGATGATTTTAAGGAACATACCTAGTTCCGTCCCTTATGGAATTGAAAATAGTTTCATAATAAGATTAAATCCGTAAAGAACACCAATTATTCCAGACAACATGCTTTATAAAATATATTATATCCCACAATTCATCATCATAAGAAATTCCAATGCCCATATAATGATAAAAACATACTTTGAAAAGTCCATGGTAGGTACAAATAACACCTCCACAACCCAAAGGCCATGTCATACCAGAGGCCGATACATTAACATTATCCATAATCCATGTGATTATGAAGGGAATCTATCAAATTTATTTATGAACAATAGGTTTCCTAGGTGTACCTGAGACACCAACCATTCTCAATATATTCCGATCCTCCATGGTATTATTCATAGATCCCATTTGAACCATAGATGCAATATGTATCTCCCTATGGATAGTTACCAATGTTTCTTGTATAGATGGTGTTTGATTAAAAAAAATTCTATTATTTCTTGCATTCCATATCATATGGAGGACTTATTTTGTCGTAGCTAATAGTAGATTAGAAATATGATCAATCTGCCCGATTGTGAAGATCACCCCCAAGAGTTGTAAAACCTAAAAATTCATTTCAATGTTAATGTCAAAAAGATTACCAATATAATACCAGAGGTTCTATGCAAATTTGAAGCTTTTTAATAGACGTTTAATATCCACTAAAACCCTCCAACACTGGCGACATGATGAAGAAATGTAATGAAAAACCCTTTTTAGTTGATCATGCATATGATGTCTCCATTTCTATATATTTCAAATAAAAAAGAATCTCAAAGGCTTGAGAAAATGTACCTTATACTTAAATAACCATGATTTTGGTGTGTTGGATCTTTCACAACACATTTTATAAAACACTTTAGTGTTGAAATTCCAATTCTTGTTGGGTCTCTAGGTCAAAAAATTCATGTCTATAAATGTATAATTTTGGATATACATGCTTTTTTGAAGAGGGATAATTCCATAAAGGGTAAAATTTCTAAATAAGAGATTAGAAATGGACATATGTTCCTTGTATAGTAGTACACTAATAATGTATTGATGTGAGATGTATAAGAATAATGTTCTCAAATAGTTAAGATTAGATTACCTGATCAACAACCATTTTTGTGTTTTCATGATGTTAGTAAAATAATGCCGAATTGAAACCCAAACAGATGAAAAGGAGGCAATGATGGAAACCTGCCATCAGCCTCCTTGTGAACCTGTCATATAAGAAGTCACAAGAAGATTCATTAGTATTCAAAAGGTTCCACATGAATTTCTGAATAAAGTAATTATTAAATATCCTTATATATTTAATTCAAATCCCTCCCATATCAACATGCTTGATACAATATTTCCATGATCCCATAATCAATTTCCTCTTATGCACTAAACCTATCCAAATAACGTTCCTTATCAGACCCTATAAATCATTCACGAGACTTATTGGCCACCTTTAGATAGATAAAGAAGATACAAACTTAGATGTAATCACAGAATTTACAAGGAAAACCCTTACTTATGAGGACATAGATTTCCCTTACCATTTATCCAATTGAATGATTATCATAGAGAAGATATTTTCAAAATAATTCCTCTTCACATTCCCCCATAATAGGGGAACATCAAGGTAATAAAAAGGGAGAGAGCCTTTTTAACCCCAAGACTTATAGTGATCCTGTTTGTTTACCAACCAATATTCCCTCACTAAACACAATGAATGACTTAATCCAACTTATGGACTGCCTTGTAACTTCCTCATAATGTGAAAACACAGTATGAAATATATCAATAGTTTTCTTGTATTCCTAACCAAGGATAATAATGTAATATTCACACAAAATATACAAGGTAGTGAAATAATTTATTCCATCTTTGATATGACTATAAATGCCAAGTTGAGCAAGATAATTGATACATTTTCTCATATAATCCCCAGAAATGGGAAAAACTTCCTGAGGGTGGGCCCCCTATCTAAGACCTCTAATTTATTGAAAAACCCAATTATGATCTATTAATTAGTACTTAAAACCTTTCATAGGTGAGGATGGTGCGGAAAATTCTAATTAAATCATCTAAAAACCCAAATTTCTTAAGAACATTAAAAATAAAGCCCCACTTAAAAGTTTAAAAGGCCATAGAGATGTCAATATTTAGAGAAATGTTCCCTTCCTATATTTTCCTTTTCACCAGATTAATGATTAATGATTCCAAAAATAAAAAAGGTTTTTATTATTCTACCTGGTAAAAATACAAGTAGATTAAAGGTAATGTTCTCTTTAACAATTCTTCCCATACTGGTCATGATTATTTTTGAAATGATCTTGGGTATAGTGTTCCCAATAGGAACGAACCTAAAATATTTTATATTAATCTCACTTTACCTTTTATTAATCAAGGAAATAAAGTGTGAATTTATTCTATAGTTCATAAAGGAATGAGTTAAAAAATCCCTCACGACATTAATCACCACATCATGCAAAACATCCCAATAAAACATGAATAATTTGTTTATAAATCCATCCAAACTAGCTGCACTATCCACGTAGAGGGAGAAAAGAGACACTTGAATTCATATTTTGAGGGTTCAAAAATTAACTATTGAATTTTATAGTCCCAAATACAAGGGGTTATGTTTTTAATCATGTTTTTTGTGCCATTCATTCCATCATCAGAGTAGAGACCTTAGAAATAATCCACCACTACCTTCATAATTTCATTCTCAAAAGTATGAATGTGGCCCCAAATGGTTATAGAATTATTCTCTAATATAACTCTATTTTACTTATGTAATTTATGAAATAATTTAGAATTCATGTCACCTTCCTTCAACCATTTAACATTAAATTTTTTTCAATCAATTATTTCCTTAAAAGTAAAAAGATCATCCAACTTATAGTGAAAATTTAATTCCTCACTAGATGGGAGATTCTAATGCTAATTAACAATTTGAAAATGAGAAAGTATTTCCTTAGCTTCCTTGATAGAAAGATCCATCTTAGAGAATTATTTTTTACTTCATTGCCTTATAAATCCTTTAGTATACCTTAATTTATCAGCAAGTACGTGAAGTGGGCTTCTAAGAGATTTACATTTCCAAAACACTACAATAACTTCCCTACATCTAAGAGTGAAAATACCACCATTATTGAAAGAAATGGTAGAGGTAATAAAGTTTTAGTCGGATTAGGTATCTCAATAACAATTGGGTAATGATCAGAGTAATGCTTTGGGATTGAGAAGCCTAAGACCCCATTCCTAGAAAATATATCTTTCACATGATTAAATAATCTATCAAGACTAATTTCCTGTTTTCCAATCAAGGTGTACCTATTCCATTTAAATTAATACCCTGAAATAGGGACTTCTACAAGATTACATTTATCAATGCAGGAAGATAAGTCTAAAGGAATTTCTCTATTGAAGCTGGAACTAATTTTTTCTTCTAGTTTCAAAATAGTGTTAAAATTAACCAAGATCACCCATTTGTGATTCATATATTAATCTTGGCTCTCAATATCCTTAAATAGATCTCTTATTCTAACATTATAAGTGGATGAATATAAAAAGAAGATAAATAAAGTACCACATAAGGTGTTGAATGAAATTGAGGCACTCTGAGTATTCTTAATAATGGTCATAATCTAAATGATTTCATTTTGGAAAATATATAAATGATAAATCCTAGAGTTATAATGATTTTGAGATAGAAACCTATAATTGAGGGATGCATACATGAAAGATTTCCAACTCTCAAATAGAATTTTTGATTCAATAATTCCAAGAATAATGGGTTTATAGGCCATGATACAATGTCTAAGGTCATTTTACATTAGGTAATTTCCTATACATTTATAGTTATCGTAAAGTATCCTCATTGTTTATGGGCTTGGCCTCTTGTCTGAGGACCCTATTTTTGAGTCACATTCACCTTATTTACTTCCTTTCATCCTTTATTCTTCTTATTTATCCCCTTGGGGTTTTTTTCACTGTTGTCTCTAGATTTAAAACTGATTCATCATCAACATGATCATCATTTTTTAGAGAAATATCAGTAATATAATTATTATTAGTATCATCATAATATAGAACTCCACTTATTGGATTGAATTTATTACAAGATTCCATTTATTGAGGGGGTAATTTAGAAGTCACCCTTCTCTTGGAATCCCTAAAGGAGTGGAATTGGGTAAATTCTCCATCCATGGAATCCTATGCAGCCTGCTATCTAGGCTATTCTTGAGGAATTTCCTATTCCCCTCCCTGGTTGGATGTGTCAACTAAGGAATTATGTTCATGGATATTCTGTCCAGCAGAAGGTACACCTCCTACTGCCTTATTATCCTTGAATTCTTCTCATCAGGGAATGGCTTAAGAATAGTTTCATTCCCTTGAGGATTAAGAAATTTCACCATATAGGTGGTATCAACATTATCTTTCCCATGAGATATAAATGACTCTATGTGCACATTAAAAATAGGTCTTCTAATAATCACTTCATCAGGGAGGTGCTGATCTTGAGGTATTTCTACAACTTGATCTACTTGAATCTTACCAATGAGAGAAAGAATATCACCCTCAATATCCTTCATATCAATCTCATAGGGTGGTGAGGCTAGTGTATAGGGGTAAATACCCTTATTAGTAGGCTATTTTAGATGCCCATAAACATTAATATCAACAAAGCCTACCTTAGAAAGATATCCAGTCATGTTAAAGTGAGAGTTAGAAGCTATGACTTTCCCCTCTACCTTCCTCTTCCAATAAATAGTATCACCATGGACATTGATCTTGAAAAACACACACACAAAATATCTTTATTACATTCAAAAGTTATGTGTTAAAATAACTTATAACACAAGAAAAATTTGGGCATACTTTCATACTGGATTTACAAATTTATTATATCATCCCTCATTATTAACACCACCTCTTCCACCATAGTGCTATCCATGTCAACTTCCCCTAATTTTCTAGCATAATTTCTTAGTCTCATATTATCAGTTTGATTGTCCATATGGATGGGATTCCCAACTAAAGACACAATATTCCATAGAATTCAAGGGTTCTAATATATCTTATTCAGCATGAAGATACATATCTAGATCTGTGCATAGGAATTACTTACATTTATAGGTTTGAAGTTCTTATACCATTACTGAATTCCCATGAATCATAGATTTAAGGAGAATAACCCAAGAATCCATGTTTTCCTCTTTAATTCTTCAGATGGAAACACCATAGGATAGTATCCATTCCTTATTTTTTTCATTCTCCAGTCCTCAAACCCACATATCTCTATGATCCTTCGAGTAAGATCATTGAATTTACAAATTTACTCAACTTGAGGGACAATAACTCATCCGATGATAGAATATATGCCCAATTTCACCCTTTCTTCCACTATGCCTTGATTGGATGAGACCTAAAAAATCCTACAATTCCTAATAATTCTCTCTAGAGGGGGTGTGTCAAAATCCTAAAAATAGATATTTGAAGTAGATTTCACTACCACCATAAAGTTCATCTTCAGTTCTACAACTCCAAAAGGAGAACGAAATCCCACTTTTGAATTCAAGGAAAAGGGGAATGTATCCTTCTTCTCAATATGATCAATCTGGGGTTCGAATCTTGAATATTCTTAATGATTAGTTTGTTTGTGTAGTCCAAGATCATTAGGGTTATGTTCTTCTATTCTATCCCCCTTATCTGTCATATCTTTATCATGATCTTTCTTATGTAAATATTTATGAGTATATTGCTATTTTAATACCATAATTACATGTCCATAAGTCAAAAAAAGAAATAAGTTAGATGGTTATAAAAGAACATAACCCCAATGTAACAAAGGAAACCTAGAAATATATTTCCATAGATGAAAAACATAATCGCAAAGCAATTCTTACATGATACTACATAATAAGGGATTGAGAATTGAATTTTTTAGTACTATGAGTTCATTACCACTAAAGAAAATATATATTAGAGAATAAATAATGGAAAATAACCCCTATTTGGGTAAATAATCTTGAAAATGAAAAGGGAAATGGTTTTTAAAACTTAAAAGATAATTTAGAAAACTTTTTACTTTAACCAAAAAGTGGAAGTTAGATGTCACATCAAAAACTCTTTTTCAAAAGGTTAAGTGAAAACTCTTTGAAACCCATTAAATTTTAAAAATAATTTCTATAAAAAGGCCATTAAAAGACTTATGTTTTATCTTAATTAAATTTGGTGGGGGATACAAAACATATTAATGTGATAGGGAAAAACTCTTTTTATTATTTTCAAAATACCATTGTTCAATATTAAAATTTTAAGAAGAGTAAAAAACATTAATTTTTATTAAAACATAATTTCGAAAAGAATATTTTAAAATACTATATGAAAAAATATTAGTTTGGGAGAACCAAACCATATAAAATAGAATTTCAAGATAAACCATTATAACTCAAATAAAGGATATTTGAGTTATTAATTTTAATTATAGGAAACATACTCATGAAGCCTGACCAATTTGAAAAGGGTTTTATTTGGTAAATTTTTGAAAAATGATATAATAAAATAAAATATCCTAAAATGGAATAATGTACCCAAATTATATGAAATAATTTCAATATAAGGATCATAACTAAATAAATATAATATGAGTTAAAAAAATTCTTACTACTAGTTAAACAACTGAATCAATGGACTTTTGAATAAGGAAACATGATTTGGATAGTAAATACCATGAAATTAAAATATTATGATAAAATATGTCCATGTTTATTGAATAAAACATATAAATAAATAATTGTGCAAGAAATACATTATGTATCAAAGTATAATAATTGAGGCAAAGAAAACCCTTAAGACATTAGAATCTTTTGAATCAAAACCCCTTGAAAGAGAAGGATTATAATTGAACTTCAAATACCATGATTAAAATATAATTAATGATATTTTATCTCAAATAGTTTGTATATAGGACACATAAATTAAATTATATATATTATAACAAATATGTATCAAATAGATGAATTTGCGATGAAAACCCTTACCTCAGTCCTGATTCATTCCTCACTTGTACCATGTTGGAAAAAAATACCTCAAAGTAACATTGTAGTATTTTTGTGGTGATTTTGTTTGTTTAAAGAGTGGTTTTACAAGGTATGTTGTGATGTTAAGAGATATTTTTGACTGAGTATGTTGAAAAAGATCAAATATATATGAATGGATGCCATGGAAGCAGTACATAAAATTGTGTAAAAAAGGTGGTGCTATCTCCCAGTGTTTACCACATTTTTGGGGTCTAAAATTTGGAATTTGTCCATAATAATGAAATATGGATTTACTTGATGATATCATGAAAATATGGAAAATGAATGAATTTCTCAATGAATCGGACCCGTGAAGGTAGTTTTGTGAAGGAATAAATAAACTTGATGGTGTTCTCCACGATTATAACAAGCATCACGAAAGATAGATTTTCATGAAGGCCTAGTAAAAATATGGTAAATGCATGAATTTCATGAAGAATAGGTTTTCATGAAGGGTGGTTAGTGATGGCGTGATGGTTTTTTATGGATAGATTTTCAATTAAAAATAGCATAATGAAAAGTGTATTTCCTTTAAGGCATTATGAAAATATGGAAAAATCATGAGTTTTACGAAGGTTTGGTTTTGTGAAAGTTAGTTTATGACAGAAATTGATCATCACTAAGGAGAATAATTAAGGATAATTACGAAGTATCATCATGAACATGAGAAAATTTTGAAAGAAAACTCCGTGGTTACAACAAGCATCATGAACGGGAAATTTCTGTGGAGCTTCACAAAAAATAGAGCATTTTGGAGGAAAAGAGGGAGAATCGTGAAATGGTGATGACATGGCTGGAAGGTTATGTAATTTTTGGAAACACCTATAAATTTTCCTCTACCCACTTCAAAAAATTATCAAGACTAAATGGAATTCTTAAGGATATAGATTTGTAAAGGTGGTATGTGAAGGTGGTTCATGAAAAGAAATTCATGAAGGATATAAAATATTAACGAATGTTCCAAGAATCATGAAAGAAAGGAATTTTGTGAAGGATATGGAATCCAACTGAATGTTTTGAGCACCGTGAATGTAAGGGAATTCACAAAGTCTAAGTGAGCTTTATTAAAGGAAGGAGCCTCATGGAGGCCAGTTGAGATTCGAGAAAGTGGTGTGCTTCACAATGGATAACCGGGATTCGTGAAAGGGAGGAGATTCAAAATTAAAATGTGAGATTTGTGAAAGAGGATCTTCATGAAGGAAGTGAGCATCATGAGAGTTTTTTAGAATTAATTTCCAAAAAAATCAGTGGTAATGTGGTATTCATCAGTTGGATGAAAGTGGTACTTCAATAGAGAATCTATATACAAATGGGGATGTATTAATTAGAGAAAATTAAGGGAAATACATGTTCATAAACTATGGGTGAATCCATTCCAAGAGTAGTGAGAGAACGAAGATGAAGATGTTGATCCATTTCACAAGCAGTGATCCAGAGAAAGAGACATAATGAGTGACCATTGGGAATGCAGTGAGAAGATCTGAAATGTTATAAAGGTAGTGATCCAGGGTATAGATGATATCCATCCCAAAACCATCAATATTGGAAGTGATCTTTAGTGAATTTGGTAGAATTAGCACATTGTCATTGTATAATCCTTGGATGTAGCCCATTGAAGGTGAATGAAGTAAAAATCACCGCATCCTTGTTGTTACTTTCGTGTATTACATTTAAAGCATCATCATCAAATAAAGAAGGAAAAGATAAGATAATCATCAACACTTATGTGTAAAAAAATTCACCCATATAATAAATAGGTCAAGATCTATTGGGGAAGGAAGAATTTTGAAAATAATATCTACACCCCAATTCAACCCGCTCTCAGGGTATCTAGACCTCTTTTGGACCTAACAATTGGTATCATAGAGAAGGTTTATTTTATCAGATTTTTTTCTTCGAATTATTCTAGTTGATTTTTTATGTTTAAGATTAAATATGATCTTATCTTGGTGTTATAGAGAAAAGGGAATAACATCAAATAAGAATAAGAAATCTGGTTAAATTTCTTAAGGTGGAAGTGTCTACTGAAAGAGCATGATTCATGTGAAGGAAACGAACAGCGTACTAATGAAATACCTAGATGAATAAGACTTTGAAAATATTCACTCATTAAATGATTCTAAAGGAATATATTCATAAATTGATATTCTTAGTGATTTTTGAACTAATGATGATGATGAAATTTAAAGAAGACCAAAAGTGGAAGTTGTCCAAAAAACAGAGGAATTGGATCAAAAAGTGGATGAGGAAAATAAATCAAATGATATCCAGATCCATGTTCACGAAATTGAAGTAAGCAAGTTGAAATGTTTAAATAAAATTCTTATATAAGTGGATACTGATATGAGGGAGAAGAATGATTCACAAGCTTAAGAACTGAAAAATATTTCTACAAATATAGAAAGAATCAAATATGATGATAAGGGTAATAATATAAATTCAGAAGAAATTCAAAATCTCAAATCCAGAAATGATGAACTTTATAAATATTTATCTAAAATAATTCAAGAGAACCAAAGGATAAAAAAATAGAATTCATTATGTACTGATTCTATTTCTCAATATAAATTTAAAATAAAGGAGTAAGGTAACATTTTGGATAATCTTTCCTGAGAATTAAAATATAAGATGAGTTGTGGGAAGAATATCAAGAGATAACTTAATAATCAACTTGAATCAAGGGATATGAAGATTAAAAAATTAGGATAAGAGCTAGAATTATTGATGAAATAAGTGGATAAATATAATACTAAAGGTAAACCTAAATTAAAGGATTCTTTGCATTTAATATTTGATTATCCTTTCGTGGGTGACGATGAAATAGAAATACAATATGCTATTTATGAGGATAAAAAATAACATATTTTCTCATCTCAAAGGTTATACAATTTGGGAAAAATTGTTTTTAGATATTATTAACCCTCTCCCATTCATGAAAAGATTAGAGTTTTGAACAATTCTATAAATAAGAAAAATCTTATAGATACTGGAAACAGATCTAAAAAGGTTTTTACAAAAAGTAATGATAGATTGTGCTATTTTTGTTGGATTTATGGTTATACATCATGTTTTATTGCAGTGGTGTTGAAATATATTTCATGATGTGAATATAGAAATATTTTTAAATATGATAATAATAAAAATCATCTTGGGAAACATGAAAGAAGAGTCCCTCAGAAGAAAGTATCCAAGAAATGATACTATTCTGGAAGAATGGGACACATCATGAATATGTTTAAATAATCTTAAGAGATCAATGTTATAAGAAAAACTAAATTTGTATCAACATTTCAACTGAGAAGTTATGAAACGAGTTATTTTTTTAATGGGAGATGTTTTATATGTTCTAATCATGAGAATTATGAAAGATATTGTATCAGTAATAAAGAAGGGAAGTAAATGTTACTCGAAAGGAGTTCCCCAACTCTAGTGGTGTATAACAAGAAATCATAAATTAGATGTCAAAATTATAATTCAAAAAACAGGTTTAAAGTCTCAGGTTATACACAAGAAACTCAATGAAAGGTGTATCAATCAAGTCCTAGGATGAATTCCCAATAACATTATTTAAATGAATACGAACAAATGTGGAAGAAAAAGAGAGAATATACTCTTATTTTGAGACAAAAGAATGCACATTTAGTGAAGGAATCACTCCCATCACATTTGAGTAATTTGAATTGGGTGACTAATAAAAGAAAAATGAATAAATAATATCTTGAGAAATTCACATGTCATGATTAAAGGTGAAACATGAAGGAAATATAAAGATCCCTCCAATGGGATAAGAAGAAAGAGTAGAAGACAATTGGAGATATTCTTGCCTAGAGAAGGAGTCACAAAAAATGGAATTTAGGGGTAGCATCAAAGAAGGAAATTGGAAAAAGTATACATAAACCCAAAATTGTGAAAATGAAAAACAAAAAAACCCCAATATCAGAAAAAGACACAACATGTGGGTAATGAATTATTAGTCATATGGCCAGAATAGTTGATGTTATCTAGACAGTTGAAACAAGAACAAAAATAGTATAATGATTTGCAAGAAAGTATCAAAGGGTTGATCAATCAGGATCAACCACAATTATCTTCTTTAGGATTCTAGTGTATCCCCTATCCCCATATGTATAAATACTATTAACTTATGATTCATTTGTTTCAGGTGTTAGGGAGATACAATCCAAGGGGAAGTGGCATCAAAAGATGAAAAATGGTGATGTGATGTGCTCTAGAATTTTAACTAATTCAAATCAGTCACAAGGGATGAAGAATTAATCTGGAAGAGTTTCTTAAAAGGATTTAATGGTTTATGGATGATTTAAATGTATGGAAGTAATTCAGTACAATATATAGTGATTGTGTTACTAACTTTATCTCTTGTTTCCTACACTGATTTCTAACTCAGTAGGCTTAGAGGTTCTGTTGGTGGCTCAATGTAATGTACCACATGAGAATAAATGATGTGGGAGAAGAAGAATGTTTACGATTATAAATAGTGGGCCCAATAATAGGAAGAGGTTCACATCATAGGGGGAGAATTATATCTTCCAATCAAATGAAAGTTCTCAATGAGACAAAAAGGATGAAAGTTTATATTGCCTAACATCAGGAAGACCGATTGGTGGAGAAGCATCAAAACTAATGTATTTCATGATTATCTATTTTTTTCTAACATTATGTTATTATATGAATATTTTTCGGATACTAATAATATGTGAGAGAATATTAGAAATGGTTCAATAATAGGTTGGTAAAGTAGTTGAAATCAATGATTTCACTTTAGTTGAGTATGATCCGAATCTTTATCAACATAGTAAAAAATTTCCTAATGATAGTGATAAAAAGGTAAGTAAAGCATGGGGAGTTGAAGTGGAAAATGAGGATTCATAAAAAGACACTGATTATGATGAAGAGTAAGTAGAAGGATATGAGAACTATGTTCAAGCTATGAATGAAGAACTTGACTAAATAGAAAAGAATCAGACATGGGATATTGTTTCGAGGACAATAAATAGGAATGTCATTAAGAAAAAATGGGTCTTTCAAAATAAGATGAATGTAGATGTCATAGTGATTTGAAACATAGAACTACTAGTGTGAAAAGGTTACTACTTGATAGAGGGTATTGATGTTGATGAGGCATTTTCACCTGTTGCAAGGATAAAGATAATTAGATTATTCTTTGACATAGAAGTGAAATTAAGGTTCAATGTTTTTCAGATAGATGTCAAATCAACATTTCTGAATGGGGGCTTGGAAGAAGATTTATATATTGAGAAACTTTAAGGTTTTCTCATTCATGAAGATGAGAACGAAGTTTTACAGCTAAATAAGGTTTTATATGGTTTTAAGAAAGCACCAAGAGTATGGTATTCAAGGCCACATCAGTTTTTGAAAAAGCTCAGTTTTCAACAGGGTGGAGTTGATTACAATCTATATGTCAACCATGATAGTAATTAAAGGATTTTGGTTCTTTTATATGTAGATGACATAATATTTGGAGGATTATATGAAGTGAAGTGAAAAGAGTTATTTGAATTCATGAAAACTGATTTTGAAATGTCAATGATTGGGGAACTGACATTTTTCTTTGGTTTACATGTAACATGAAGAAACAATGGAACATTCCTTTATCAATATAAATATATCAAGGAGTTTTTGTGAATATTTTTAATGTTTAATTATAAGGATATGAAGACTTTTGTGACTACCCAGATAAAAATACCATGGGATTAGGAAGTCAATGTGGTTAATGTCCCCAAATATAGACATTTCATTGGAAGCCTAAGGTACTTGACAGGAAAATGACCAAATATTGTTTTTCTTCACATGTCAAGAAGTACACTATCAAATATATCTTAATTAAAGCCAAAATATTTCTGTGAAAATAATACATTGGTATATCAAGGGCACACTGGATTTTTGTTTGATGTACAATGAAAAATCTTAGTAGGAGTTATTGGGATATACAGATGCAGATTGGGATGGTTCATCAGATGATAGAAAATCAACATTAGGTGGTGAATTATATCTTGTATGTTTATGTATTCATTGGATAAGAAATTAAAAATATTTCATTTC
The DNA here is from genome assembly GCA_963277665.1 of Viscum album. NCBI lineage: Eukaryota > Viridiplantae > Streptophyta > Magnoliopsida > Santalales > Viscaceae > Viscum > Viscum album. The sequence continues at coordinate 1,433,770,128 of OY728132.1, read as the reverse complement.
ATTGATCACCTTGGAATCCTAATATATTGTTATAACTCAAGCATGAATACAATTATTGAGGATGAAGCCTCAGCTTGATGATATTAGAGTAGAAGTGAATTATTCGATCGAAATCCATTGAGACAATTCAAGTGCTATAAATTATAGAAAAAATCTAGTCCATCACTCAAGTAAATATCACATTGAAATCGAGTATCATTTTATAAAGGATAATGTGGAAAAAGGGATTCTGAAGTTGGAGTATGTTTTTATAGAACAACCGGTTTCAGACATTCTGACAACGACCTTACCTAAAGAATTATTTGAATGACATAGACTAGATCTAAGAGTTCAGTCGACTCCCGCACTTGAAAAAGTGTGTATGTGGGACCCACTCTCCTTGAGGTATTTTTTTTATTTTTCTAATGTTCTATTACGTTTTATTTACCCTGTTATTAAGCATAATGGAGTGACCTTCGGGTTTATTGAAAAAGGGGGAGAAATTGTGGCTATCGAAGGGGAGAAAATGTCTTAATGAAGATAGGGAGTGAAGTTATTTAGTGGAGTTGTGAGATAGGAGGATTTTTTATTCTAATGATTCTAAAGGTTATCAATCAAATTATATATATCACAAAAGATGGAGTTTGTGATGAATGAAGTTGTGAGGATTTGGAATAAAGTGATTCATTGATGAACTTTTCATGTTACTCTTGTTTCTCACACTGAGCATGGATATTGTGGGATTAGATCATGAGTTTAGTAAATCTTTGATTTATATATTAATCCTAAGAGGAAAATATTTTTAGGTGATCAATGAAGCTCAAAAAAGGTATCAAAATGTGAAGAGTTGTCAACAAACCCAAAGGGGGAGATTTTTGGGGAAAAATCTCTTAAGGTAACATTGCAGTATTTTAGGGAGATTTTGTTTGTTGAAAAAGGAGGTTTCCAATGTATGTTGTGGAGTCTAGAGATATTTATGACTATGTATTTTGAAAAATATCCAAGATATATAAATGGATGCCATGGAAGCAGTACAAAAAATTGTGTACACAAGGTGACGCCGTTTCCGAGTGTTTGCCACATTTTGGGGGTCTAAAATTTGGAGTTTAACCAGTATCAAAAAATATAAATTTCCTTAAATATATAATAAAAATATATAAAATGAAAGAATTTCACATATAATGGGACCCTTGATGGTGGTTTCATGTAGGTACAAAAAAATTTGATGGTGATCTCAATGATTATGAAAAGTATAGAGAATGATGGATTTCCATGAAGGCTAAGTAAAAATATAGCTAAGTCATGAATTATGCGAAGTATGGGTTTTCATGAAGGGTGGTTAATGAAGGCATGAAGGTTTTTTGATGAAGAGATGAATGATTATGGCTAGCATAAAGAAGAGTGGATTTTATTTAAGGCCTTATGAAAATATAGAAAATTCATGAGTTTCTCAAAGATCGATTTTTGTAGATGTAAATTCATGAATGAAATTGATTATCATGAAGAACAATCATGAAGGAGAATCATGAAGGAGAGTTTCAAACACGTGAACATTTTGATGGACAACACTTCGGTAACGAGAATCACCACAAATGGGAAATTTATGTGGAGATTTGAGAAAAAGGGATAATCATGAGGGGAAATAGGGAGCATCATTAAATGGTCATGACATGGCTAGAAGGTTCTAGAATTAGTGGAAACACCTATAAATTAGCCTCTAATATAATGACCCAAAGTTTTATCAATGATATCCCCTTATTACAATTAATTATTATATAATCATCACATAAGATTACATATAGAACGCAATACAAACCTTATAAATGAATAATGAGTGAAATAAAAGGTATCTCTTGATGTTAAGGAATCTATACTGATGAAATAGTAACTTGAACTTTAGAATAGTAATTTAACCCTTATGAATAGTAAAATGGCCAATGTAATAGTAACCCCACCAATGAAAGTATAAATAAAATTTCTTTATCTTATAAGTGACAATTTGATATAATTATATGATACTATAAGTAAGTTAATATTTTAAAAAATGTTAATTAAGTGTTGGTATTTTTGTAAGTGATATATATTTAATTACAATTTTATAATTAATTTAGTAATTTAAAAGTATTTTTTTCATAAATTATATTCATAAATAATTATTTTTATGACTTATTATTATAATATAATTTTAATAGATCTTAATTAATTTTTCAAAGTGTTGAAAAGTCATTTTAATTTAAAAATTTGTACTTTTCAAGTAAATTATGATTTTAATTAAAAATTAAATTCCACATATTTATAAAATTATTTTCATTAAATAGAGTTCATTTTTTAATTCTACATGTCCCAAAAATTTTGGGGTGAATTTTTAGGATTTTTCTAAAATACTTGAATTTTTTGTCAATAGTAAAATATGATAATTTATGATAAGTGATAATTTAATGAATTTTTGCATCATGCCTGAGTCATGGATGATTTAAATGGCCATTGTTTCAAAATCACATGCTCTCTTTACTATTTTTTGTCACAAGAATCAATATTTTTCATATTCTTGAGCTAAAATATTAAACTAATGATAAAAATAATGGGAAACCCCTCCTCTCCTCAACTATAAATACCACCCCTCTTTACCTCCACTCCTGACAACTCTCAATCCTTGATACTAGTTCAAATTCTGATCAAATATATCTCTAAACCTCTCTCCCTCTTCCAACAGCCCTTGGTCTCTTAAAAATACCAAATCCAATTCTCTAAAGAGGTTCTCAAGGAAGATATATTCAAGAGCTAAATTTCTCTTTTTATATCTTTTATTTTCTTTCATGTTTCTTTTTTTATTTTTCTTTCCTCACCTAATTTCATCCAAATGTTATGATAAATCCATTACATTACATGTATTAGAATTTTTGTATGATAATGAAATAATTCATCATCATCTCTCCTTTACCCTCCTTTTAAACACCATCCGAGATGTGTTAATTTATCACATTCAAGGACAACGAGTTTTCAATTTCTATTATCATATTTAATTATGGTTATGAATACATTTTTATGGTTGAATAGAATATAATATATGTATTTTAATGTATTTATGGTTTTTTAATATTTTCTTAAACATGATATTAATTTATAAAGTAATTTTTTTGATGTGATCAAAAAATGCCAATTAACTAAAACGATTTTCATTAACGATTTATATAATGATTCATCTTCACTCTAAATAAGAAAACGAATTTTATGAAAATTTAATATTATATATGTTCACTAATAAAATTCAAATTCATTTCTGAAAAACCTCTCTCATCTTTCATTTTTATACTCAAATGTATATAAGTAAACCAATCATGAAAACCAATGAAACAAATGTTCCCAAACAATGAAATTGATCCTCTTAAAGCATAAATAAGGTCATGAATAAACATAATAATGCTATAATAAATAAATTAAATGAATTAGTGGTTATTTAAATACTAATTATTGAATGTAATTTGGTTATCCATGACATTAAGATCAATTGAAGGACACCGTCAAACTTAAGGTAAGGGATTGTACCTGAACCTCCATTATTCCTTCAGGTTACTCTATCATTATTTTTACCCAAATGAAGTTATTTTTAATTTGTATATATATATTATAAATTATTTTTAAATTCTATAAACTCATTTATCAATGTCCATTAATCATTATCTCTATATAATATACATGTTTTTAAGTGGTTCCCTCCTCAATACTTCCTGATAAGAAAACCTGTTTAAGGAAACATCCCGAATTCTAAACCAATTTCAAGTTCACTCTATAGTATATTTTAAGAATAAATTATTTTTATAAAAAAACACTTTTTATTATGAAAACCTTCTTGATTCATTTATGGTTTTATATAAAAGATTATACAATTTTCTACTTTAAGTGATCTTTGATATTTTCCTTAAAGCACACCAAAATGTATTAATTCTAATGTTTCTTAAATGAATTTTTTTGCATGTTATCACTTCAAATTGACATAAATTATAATGATATATTAATATCATACCTTATGAATATCCATGAATGACCTAATTCCTTTCCTTCATGGACACTTTTATGATACACTCATTTGTTATGCTTTTTGACATGAATATGATACCCAATTCCTCCCATGGGTAACCTTTATGTTTATGTATGATTGATTATATATGATTCTATATGTAAAAAGAATATTCATGAACATGTAATGATGAGTGTGACCAAATATAACTCTAATTAATTGGGTAATGTTTAGTCTCATGATATGTTATGTGCATCGGTCTTGGTGGTTAGCCTTAACTCGTTCAACCATGTGCAACGGTCTTGGTGGTTAACCATAACTTGTGCTCCTCTATGTACAAAGAGCCTTGAATCATGATAAAGTCATGTTTTATGATTCTTCCAAATTACTATGAATAAAGTTTTATATGATCCCATGTTTATATGTCATGATTCTATATGTTCCATGCCTTTTTATATCATTATGTTATGCCATCTAACCCATGTGATAAAGCTTTATTCTTATGTTTATTCCCTTACTGGGATTTATAGCTCATACCTTTGTTAATGTTATCCCTATTTTATCCTATGAAGATTTATGAGAACAATGTAAGTTTAGATATATTTATTAACATTAAATAAAGAAATGTTTTATTTAGTCCCATGTTTTCAGTTTTATGTACCTAGTCTTCCAAGACACTAGACTTTACAATCCTTGACTTGTAATATGATGTTTTATTATCCTTAAAATCATGTAATGATATGCGTAAAAGGATATGGTCTCTATAGTTGGTATTAGAGGATGGTCTAGTAGTTTTTGGTGATTAGGCATAAAGAAATTTGGTAAGAACCTTAGTGATGAGACTAAGTATAAGAAAACACTCCAAAATTTTGGTAAGTATAGAGTAAGTGGTTTATCAAGAAAATAAATCCCTATATAGATATGAACAAGTGGATATGGCTATGGAATAAATGTATCCAGGGGTAAAACACAAAAAAACCACCTTGACAAAGTTTTGAATGGGAACTAGTGCACAGAAACGGGCCTTATTGAACTCTTGGTTTGATACTCATTGGGGATATGATTTTGTAAATTCACAAGATTAGTATAAACCATTATTAAGGGAAAAGCCCATAAGAATAAATGTGAGGAAATAGATCATGGATAACCTATATTGAAACCTAGGTAATTGAAATTTAGGATATAATTTTCCTTTAAGAGTTTATCCTTTTATGTTTAAAGTATCATTTTTATGCTTATTAGCTAAGTATAAGATCGCTCTAGTTGTACAATATTTTTCGTAGTTAATGGAGGTAAATAGAAGAACACGTTCCAACAAACAATGTGATAGGGAATGTGATGATTTCCATAATGATATGTCTGATATGATGAGATTGGGTACTCAAAACCATATCACAATACTTGATCAATTGCCTCAAGTGGTGAATAATAAATTGAATAATGTGGAACACAGTCAAACTCCAAGGTAATATCAAGTTGCTGTAGAATACATAATGTGTAAAAGGCCTCCCATGTTTAGTGGATCTTCTGATACCCTCCTCGCTAAATAGTGAATTAACTCCTTTGAAAATACATTCTCTGCTCTATAAAGATTAGAAGAAGAGAAATTCGTGATGACAGTCTATCGTTTTGATGGGGAAGTTGATTAGTGGTGGACACTGATCAAGAATATGATGACCCCAAAGGAAATTTATTCCATGGATTAGGAGGAATTCAACAAAATGTTTTTCAATAAATATTTTCCCTAAACCCTCCAACTCAAGTTGGAAAGGGAGTTCATCTTACATAAGAGAAAGGAAGATGATTCCATCAAGGCGTATGAAGAAAAATTCAAAAGGATTTCAAGATATGAATCCAGGTTTGTCATGAATATAGAAATCAAAGTGGATTGCTTCTTTAGTAGACCAAATCCCAGCCTATGAAAAGTATGGTGATTCGAGACTTTGACAGTTATGAGAAGATTTTACAATGTGACCTCAAGGTTGAAATGGATATTAGAGACTCTCAATGGTCTTGTGGGACTGATGAAAAAAAGTAGAAAATGGAGTCTAATATGGGTGGTTTGGCAAATAAATCCCACGATGGAATGAATATTGAACATTCTGCATGTCAAAATTTTAGGAAGAAGGATCCTGGGAACTGTCTAAAGGGAACCATGAATTACTTAAAATGTGGAAGAATGAGACATATGGATAATTTTTTTTAATTGATATGAAGAATCAAACTAATATGGAAGAATAAAATAAGGTTTAGATCAACACTCAGCCAGTAGTGTAGTGTTTAAACTACAAGAGAAATGGGGATTATGTGAACAATTTCCCTAATCCAAGGGCTGTCATGGGAAATAAAAAATAACCTCTAAGGAAACAAAGAAGGTATTTTTCTATCGCTACTGCTAAGGTGGATCCAAAAAATTATCTCGTGATAGGTATGCTAGTTATTTATACAAGAATAGAAAATATACTATTTGATTCTAGTGCTACACATTTGTTCTTATCATGAAAGTTTAGTAGAACTATTCAAACACCACCTCAAAATTTGGAGATTGATTAATCTGTGAGAACAAAAAATGGGGAAATTATTTCATCAAAAGTATATAACTCCTCCCCGGTTAATGTTTGTGGACCAAACCTCCCATAAAATCTCATCATACTTCCTTTATTGGAGTTCGATGTTATCTTGGGCATGGATTGGCTATATTTATACAAATCCAACATCAAATATTGGGAATGGAATATCACTATTCACATTCCGAAGAATAATCTAATTATTTACAAGTGTAAGGAGGAATATGAATCTCCTTTAGAATCATTGTCTCAAGTGTGTATATTACTTCCTTATAAGAAATCATGTTTAGCTAAAATGATTGAGAAAAAAGAGAGAATCATGCTCAAATAAATTACCTTTGTGAGGGATTACATTGATGTATTCCCTGAAGAATTTCCTAGTCTTCCTCTTAATTGATAGGTTGAGTTCTCAATTGAACTTATTCCTGGATCCCTACCTATATCAATGAAATGTTATAGAACAGACACTATTGATCTGGAAGAGTTGAAGAATAAGTTACATGAGAATCTGGAGAAGGATTTTATATACCCGACTGCTTCACCATGGGAATGCAGAAGTCCTATTTGTTAATAAGAATGATAGATCAATGCGCCTATATATTTATTAACCTGAGATCAATAAAATCATGATAAATAAAAATTATCCCCTACCTCGGATATATGACTTGTTTGATCATCTATGTGGGGATAGTTATTTCTCTAAGGTGGACCTTTGGTCGGGATATCAATAATTAAAGGTGAGGAAGGAATATATTCCCAAAAGTGATTTTCAAAAAAGGTATGGAAATGATGAGTTCATAGTTATGCCCTTAGGGCTCACTAATTCTACAAAAATATTCATGAATTTAATGAATATAGTCTTTAGAGATTACCACAAATTTTTTTTTAGTGTTTATCGATGATATTCTAATATACTCCAAGAGCAAGGAGGAACATGAGGAGCATTTGAATACTATTCTGATGAATTTGAGAAGGAAGAATATTTATGTAAAGTATAGTAAATGTGAGTTCTGGATGGAGAAAGTATCATTCTTGGGGCTTGTTATTACCTGCAAAGAGATATCTATAGACCCCTCCAAGACCAATTAAATTGAAGAGTGGCCCGTGACAACATCTATAATGGATATCCACAACTTTTGGGGTCTAGAAGAGTATTATCGACGATTTGTGAAGAACTTATCATATTTGTTAAACCCAATGACCAAGATGACATGGAAGGAAGTGAAGTTTATTTGGACTCAAGAAAGTGAGGAAAACATTAAGGAGCTCAAAAAGAGGCTTATCACTGCACTAGTACTCACACTCCTAATAAGTGGATAACTCTTTATTGTCTACATTAATGCTTCAAGGAAGGTATTTGTCTATGTGTTAATGAAAAATGATAAATTATTGGCATACACCTCAAGGCAGCTGAAAATACATGAGAAAAAATATCCCATTCATGATCTGGAATTGGCATCTGTGATCTTTTCATTGAAAATATGGAGGCATTATCTCTATGGGGAGAAGTGTGAGATATATATTGATAACAATAACCTCAAATATATATTCAGACATAAAGATCTTAATATGCGCTAGTGAAGATGGTTAGATCTCATCAAGGATCATGACTGTTCAATCCACTACCTTCCCAGTAAGGTAAATAAGGTGGTGGATTCTCTAAGTAGAAAGGATCCTACATCTTTATCAATGATGAGAATTGAAAAGGATCCTCCCTTCTTAGATTTGTAGAGGTTGAACATAAAAATCATTAAGGTAGAAACATCACCAATCATTTCTCAATTGATTGCTCAACCATCCCTCATGGAGAAAATAATGGACGATCAAAGAAAAGACGTGTAAATTATGAAAAGGGTGGAAGCTTTTACAAATAATAAATCCATGAGTTCAAGATTTATAATGAAGGAGTTGTAATATTTAGGTCACAATTATATGTACCACCCAATCTAGAGATAAATAAGGATCTTTTGAATGGCGTACATAGCTCAACCTTGTCTATTCACCCAGGGAGCACAAAGATGTATCGAGATCACCGAGATAACTTTTTTTGGGACAATATGAAGAAGGCGATTGTAGAATATACATCAATGTGTTGAGTATGTAAACGTGTGAGGGATTAAAGAAAAAAGTATAGGGGATGATTTAACCACTACCCATAACAACATGGAAGTCAAAGAACATCACTATAGACTTTGTCATTGGACTTCCAAGGACATCTAGAGGAAATAATTCTACCTGGGTTATTGTGGATCATTTTACAAAGAAGGATCACTTTATCATAATTCAAGAGGACTTATAATTGGATAAACATGCATGGATATATATCAAAGAGGTGGTAAGACTTCATGGAGTACCTCTATCTATTGTATTGGAAAGAGATATGAGATTCACTTCGATGTTCTGGAAAAGTCTCCAACATGATCTAAGCACTAAACTGAGATTTTATAGGACCTATCATCCTCAGAATAATGGCCAATCTGAGAGAACTATTCAGACACAGGAAGACATGTTGAGAGTGTGTTCTATGGACATAAAAGGAGGATGAGACCAACATATTCTACTGGTTGAATTCTCCTACAACAATAGTTTCCACTCCAACATCAGAATTAAACTATATGAAGCTCTTTATGGGAAAAGGTGCAGAACATTGGTTTGTTGGGATGTTGATGGAAAGCGTAATTTGTTCAGACCTGAAATGGTCGAAGAAATGATAAATAAGGTGAAAACCATTCATCATCACATCAAAGCATTAAAAATTTGAAAAAGGATCTATAAAGACAATCATCGATGAGACATTGAGTTTAATATTGGAGACATGGTATTTCTCTATATATCTCTATATAATAAGTTCATGAGGTTTGGGAATAAAGGAAAGATAAGTCCTAGGTATATCATCCACTTATATATTTTTGATCATGTTAGAGTTGTGGCCTATCAACTAGAACTTCCACCTACCATTTCTAATGTACACGATGTATTCTATGTAACCCTCTTAGATAAGTACATACCAGACCATTCACATGTACTCTCTTCATAGGTGGTACAATTGGAGAATGATATTTCTTACAAGGAGAAACCAGTGAAAATTTTGGATCATAGAGATAACATTCTATGTAACAAGACTACTCACCTGGTTAGAGTACTATAGAAGAAGGCAACATGGGAACAGGAGGAGGCAATGAAAGAAAAGTACTCACACCTGTTTATGGATTAGAATGTAAAAAAAAATTTGAGGGTGAATTTTCATAAGGGGGGAAGAATGTAATGACCCAATGTTTTATCAATGGAATTCCCTTATTATAATTATGTATTATATTATAATAATGTAATATTAATTATATAATACAATAAAAACCTAATAAATGATTAATGGGTTATATAAAAGGTATCTCTTGAAGTTAAGGAACATATACTGATGAAATAGTAACTTGACCCTTGGAATACTAATGTGACCCTTATGAATAGTAAACTGACCAATGTAATAGTAATCTCACCAATGAATGAATAAATAAAATTTATCCATCTTATAAGTGAAAATATGATATAATAATATTGTAACTTAAGTAAGTAAATATTTTAAAAATTATTAATAAAGTGTTGGTATTTTTGCAAGTCATGTATATTTAATAACAATTTTATGATTATTTTGATAATTTAAAGGAAAATATATTATCATAAAATTTATTCCTAAACAATTATTTTTATGACTTATTATTATAAGATAATTTTAATATACCTTAATTAATTTTTCAAAGTGTTAGAAAATAATTTTTTGTTTTAAAATTTGTATTTTCAAGTAAATTATGATTTTAATTAAAAACAAAATTTCACATATTTATAAAATTATTTTCATAAAATGGAGTTCATTTATGAATTATACATGTCTAAAAATGGTATGTTTGAGTGTTTTGGATTTTTATAAAATACATGAATATTTGTTGAATAGTAAAATATGATAATTTATGATAAATGCTAAATAAATGACTTTTTTGCATCATGCTTGAGCCATGGATGATGTAACTGGCCATTGTATAGAATTAAAATTCTCTATTTAAAGTTTTTTGCCATAATTATCAAGACTATTCATTGTCTGGTGCAAAAATATTAAACTAATGATTAAAATAATTGGAAACCCCTCCTCTCCTCCACTATAAATACCACCCCTATTTACCTCCTCTCATCACACCACTCAAGCTTTCTTACTAGTCCAAATTCTACTAAAATATATCCCTATGACCCTATCTCATGTCTATAAGCCTTTTTTATCTTAAAAAGACCAAATCCTCTCCCCTAAATAGGTTCTCAAGGAAGATATATTCAAGAGGTAAATTCATATTTTCATTCCTTTAATTTTCATTCAAGTTTCTTTCTTTCCTTATCTTTAATCACCTCCTTTCAACCAAATGCTATGATAAATCCAATAAATTAAATTTACTTTAATGTTTTTATGATACTATAATAATTTATTATCATATATCCTTTCCCCTCCTTTTATATTAGAAATGAAAACACCATATGAGATGTGTTAATTTATCATATTCAAGGACGATGTATTTAAATTTCTACTACTGTCTTCAATTCTGGTCATAAAAAAATTTTGATCATTAAAAAAGACTATATTATATGTATTATAACTTTTTTGAGGTTATTAAATCTTTTTTTATACATGATATTAATTTATAAAGAAAAATGTGTTTGATGTGATAAAAAACCTCCAATTAACCAAAATGGCTATCATTAAAGTTTTATATAATGATTCATATTCACTCAAAATAAAAAAATGAATTTTATAACCCTTTAATATTATGGATGTTCACCAATAACATACAATTTAAATTTTTTAAAACCATTTTCATCTTACATGTTTATCCTCACATGTATATAAGTAATCCAATCATGAAAACCAAGGAAACAAACGCTCCCAAAAAATGAAACTGAACCTCTTAACCCATCAAAAATGTCTTGAATGAACATAAAATGGATATATAAAATGAATTAAATGAATAATATTTTATATAAATACTAATTAATGAATTTAATTTGGTTATCTAGGATATTAAGATCACATGAAGGACACCATCAGACTTAAGGTAAGGGATTCTACCCAAACCTCCATTATTTTTTCAGGTTTCTCTATCTGTCTTTTTAACCAAATGTAGTTATCTGTTTTTTGTATGTAATTATTATAAATAAATTTTAGATGATAAAAACTCATGTATCAAGTTCCATTCATCATTTTTTGGTATATACATGTTTTTAAGTGTTTCCCTCCTCAATATATCCCGATAAGCAAACCCGTTTAAGGGAACTTCCCGAATTCTTACCCAATTTCAAGTGCACTCTATAATCTATTTTAAGCCACTATAATTTTTATTAAACCACTATTTTAATTATGACATCCTTATTATTTCACTTATATTTTTATATAAAATATTATTCCCTTTTCCATTTTAAGTTATCTTTGATATTTTCCCTAAACCGCAATGAAATGTTTTAATTATGAAGTTTCTTAATTTTTTTTGCATGTTATCACTTAAAATTGACATCAATTATAATTATATATGAATATTATACATTATTAATGTCCATTAATGATATAATTACTTTCCTTCATGGAAAAGTTTATGATACACCCATTTTTTTCTTTATGATACGAATATGATACCCAATTCTTTCCACGGGGAACCCATATATTTATGTATAATTGATTATGTATGATTCTGTATATGGAAAGTGTATTCATGAACATGTTATTATGGGTGTTTCCATATAATAGTCCAATTAATTGGGTAAATTATAGTCTCATGAGAGGTTATGTGAAATGGTCTTAACGGTTAGCCCAAAATCGTGCTACCATGTGCAACAGTCTTGGGGGTTAACCTTGAATTGTTATACTCTATCTGAAATGATCCTTGAATCATTATAAAGCCATGTTTTATGTTGAATCCACATTACTATCAATCAATTTTATATGATCCCATGTTTATATTTCATGATTCCTTATGTTACATGCCTTTTTATTTTATTATGTCATGACTTCTAACTCATGTTCTAAATCTTTATTCTTATATTTATTCCCTTACTAGAAATTTTTATCATCCCTTTATTCATCTTATCCCCAGTTTATCATATGAAAATGCATAAGAACAATGGATGTTAGTATATATTTATGAATATTAAATAAATAAATGTTTTATTTAGTTCCATTTTTTCATCTTTATGTACCTAGTCTTCCAATACACTAGACTTTATGACCCTTGGCTTGTAATATGATGTTTTATTATGATTAAAATCATAAAAAGATACATGTAAAGGGATAGGGTCACTATATATAAACCCTTTAGAAAATTAGTGAGACTGAATGAAGATATTAAGACTCTGGAATCGTGAAGGTGGTCCATGAAGGTGTTCTATGAAGGTGGTTTGGGAAGGTGGTTCATGCAAAGAAATTTTTGAAGGCTATAAAATCCAACCAAATGGTCTGAGCATCATGAATGAAATTCTGTTTTCATAGGCTATGAAATTCAACCAAGTTCTTTTAGAATCATTAAAGTAAGGTAATTCTTGTAGGCTAAGTGAGCTTTGTGAAAGGAAGGAGCTTCGTGAAGGCTAGTTGAGATTCATGAAAGAGGTGTGCTTCACGAAGGATAAGTGAGCGTCTCTAAAGGGAGGATCTTCATGAAGGCTATTTGAGATTCACAAATGAAGAGCTTTGTGAAGGCAACGAGCATCATGAAAGTTATTTATAAGGAATTTCCTAGTAAAACTATGGTAAAGTGGTATTAATCAGCCAGATGAAAGTGGGTCGTTAAAAGGGAATCTGTCTACAAATGAGGATGTATTCATTAGAGAAAATGAAGAGACCAATAAGTCCATAAACTATGGGTGAATCCATTCTAATAGTAGTGAGAGAAGGAAGAGGAAGACTATGATCCTTTTCAGCAGTAGTGAGATAGAGAAAGAGACATAAGGAGTGACCCTTGGGAATGTAGTGAGAAGACCAAAAATGTTGTAAAGGAAGTGAACATGGGTATAAAAGATATCTATCTAGAACCATAATTATAGATAGTGGGACTTTTTAAATTTTACACAATCGAAACATCACTGTTGTATTCTCCTTGGGTGTAGCCCAATGAGGGTGAACCAAGTAAAAATCGATACGTCCTTATTATTAATTTCTTGCATTAGATTCAAAGAATCCTCATTAGATAAATAAGGAAAGGATAAGATCAACATTAATAGTTATGTGAAAACAAATTTAACCTTATAATAAATAGGGCATGATATATTGGGGTAGGAAGAGTTTAGAAAATAATATCCATACCCTGATTCACCTCCCTCTCAGGGTATCTTGACCCCTTTTGGACCGCACATAACAAATATCATGAATAATTAAATTAAGTTCACTAAATAAAAACACAAGAGAATTATTCATAAATATAACCATTGATATACCTCATAGATAATTATTATATATATTAGCTACTTTTCATATTCTCCACATTGGGTGTAAGTAATATTTGTCATATTGAAATAGTTTTGTTAAACTCACGATGGTTATTATTCTATTTTTAAATTCCATCACTATTTGGTCATCTAAGATAATAGAAAATATGATTAAATATAGTTTAAAAATATATAATTTCATTTCATATTTATTTTGGTTTGGATCCATGAAGATGAAACCAGTGATGATCATGTTTTAGTGATTCTTAAAAAATTAAAAATGATTTATTAATTAATGATTTTAAAGGTTATATAACCATACCAAAAAAATATTTATATATTTACATCATATTATACCAGTAAATATGTTCTCAGAGTCATCTGGGAGATATATGCATAGTAATGTTTAAGAAGGTTCTTCAACCGAATGAAACATAAACCTACCAAGATTAATAGATGATTATGAGATGGTTTAACAATAATATATTTATAAAATAATCATAATGATCTTATTTAGTAATAATTAGTTTGATATATCATGATTTTAATGAAGTAAAAATTGAATATATTTTATATAAGGTCATTACTTGGAAAAATAGATCATTTTCATTGTAGATTTTTCATTTTAAATGATTGAATTAATGATAATCATTTTTTACTCACATACCCAATAGATTATAAAAATTATCATACCAAAACCTTAATGATTTCAAAAAAATAATATTTCCTCATCAAACCATTCTATCAACCATCAATTATGGGTGTTAATGAAAAATGAATTTTGTTTCTCATGGTGGTGGTGGTCTATATGTACGCAAGAACAACAACTTATTTCTTATTAAAGGAAGATATATATGAATAAAAAATGAAAATACCCTCTATATAGTAATATTAATGTTTATAAATGATACTAATATCATTATATTTGTATGGTTATAATAAATTTTAATGAATATAATCTAGGAGAAAACTTAAGAAGTTGATAAAACTCAAATCAAGAACTTGAATTTTCCTTCAAATTATCATTAGAAATGAATGAATTAAAATATAAAATAGTGAAAAGAATATTTTGAATTTGGGATACAGTTTTATGAGGATAAATGTTTAATTTTTTCATGGGGAAATTTGAAGGGAAGGATATTCATTAAGTGGACTAAATGTTACATTTTTATAAGATAATAGAAGGGCTCTTTTGGAAGCACTGTTAAAATTTTCAATAACATGTTTTAACTATTCTAAGATAAATGGAAAAACAGAAAAATGATGATATAAAAGTGAGTGTGTGTTTAAACTCACTTAAACCACTCATTTGTTAGGTAACTTGAGTGTTTTTATTTTTTTTGTTTTAAATTTTTTATCTATTACCCTAATTTTCTTTTACCTTGGTAATAAATTTTTAAACCTAGTAATTAACATTAATGAAAATTTTAAAAATAGTTCCTTGAAAATATTTTAATTTAATGATTTTCAAATTTGGAATTTTTTTTATCAAAAAACAATTTAAAAGGTTTTGAAAAGTTAATTTTAATGTTAGCGTACATATTTCATAAAAATAGTCTTTAGAAAAAGTATATTTTAAGATTTAAATTTATGTGTAATCCATAGTTATTATAATTATAAATACCAAAGAAACTAAATAGTTTATTTTAAAACAAATAAAACGTATGAGGATTTTAAAAAGAAATACTTGATTCAAAACAGAATATGATATTGAAAATACTTGATTCAAAGAAATATGGAAATTGATTTTTATTAAATTTACGTTTTTTATTAGTTAAAAAAGTGTCTGACATAGGTTTTATAAGTTTAAATAATATTTTAAAATGCATAATTTTATTCCATAGATTTATATTTTATCACCTAAAATGTTTTTTAATCATTTATATCATTCTTATATAATGTTAATGTCATAAATATGACATGTTTCAGGAAAACTATTTTTTAAACTAAAAATAAATATTTTTTTAAAAACAATTAATAAATATTAAGCTAATATTGTTATTATAAATACAAAAAATTATTTCTATACTATAAAATTCAAATTACATAGTCTATAAATTCAATATTTTAATAAGATCACAAAATATAACGAAAACTCATTTTTATCAAAAAATTAAATTTTCTAATATTAACTGAAATGTGCCTATTTTTTTCTTATAAGAATTAAGGATATTTATAGGAATATTTTTTTGTTGTTATTCACTAATACCACATGATTTTTTGAATCTTTATTATACTAGAAATGATATTAAAAAATAATTAAATATATTAGTATCACTGTTGTGCAATCTTCTTAAAAAAGTGGAATAACTCCTAAATAGTTATTTGTATGGAAAATCTAAGACCACCATTGAGTCTATAATTGGAGGTTTATCCTAGGTTCAATATATCCTTAGAGAGTATCTATTTAATAGGTTGAGCACAATAATGGGTAGATTAATAAATGATTGAATGAATTTAATATTTATTTTTTAATAGCCATGACCAAATCCTCTCCTTATAAATAGCCAGTTATGTAAAAATATCATGGTTAGCTTTATAACCTTGGAAATTTGAGATAAGACCATTATGGATCATTGAGAGAAGATTAGTTAGTGGATCTTGGAAATGACTATGATTTAAAGACCCTTCTTCAACAATGATTGATCCAAACTCAAGTAGAATTTTGTTTTGTGGATTTTATCCCTATTTTCTTAATTCCATGAGGAATAAAGATCAATTTTACCAAAAATTTTATTTTTGTATTGGAAATGAATTGAAGTTATAGATTTTATCTTCCTATAAATATGAATTTGATGATGCTTTGTATATTCATCTTTTTTAATTGATTATGTGATAAAGGATCAAGGACAGAATGAAAGATAACCAAGGTCCATTCCTCACATGAGTTTTTATTTTTTTTCACTAATAATTATTTATGAGTTCATCATCAATATTCATCTTGGTCATTGTTCCCTCATTATTTTCAACAAAATATTGAAACCACATACTAGGTTCAATATCAATGTTAGATTGATATGCAGTGGAATAAATGAGAGATCGAGACTATATTTAATTTCTTTGTGAGGGGTTTAGTGTGAGGTGGTAATGAGGATTTATGGGGGTTTTCTCCAAGAAAATATAATGGAAGAATTTCATCCATTGGTGGTGGTAGGGATTGGTCAACATGGAACCATAATCCACAATGAGATTGGTGGATGAAATTTTGGGAGGCAATAGAAGAGACATATTCATTATGAAGACCCGCTATTTTATGAAATTTATAAATCACATGATGCATAATATGAATATGAACACAGTGTGGGGGACTTGTAGTAACGATATGGATTATGTGGGGAAGAAAAGGTCACATGCTTTGTTACACATGTAACACAGTGTGTGACCCTACCCAGTGACTAACCATGTATCTTAGATATACACAGGGATGACTAGAGTAAAAGGTATAATCCATGTACTGATAAATTTCCTGTTTCCATGGGCTATGTTGTGTACATAGAAATAACCCAGTACATAGGCACCACCACATGTACATGATAATGACATGAAGTATATGGGCACTGGAAGATGACACAAGTAGTGTGTCAGACAAGAAGTACATGCCGTGAAATCCTAGAATACATTACATACTTACCAAAAAAAGGATTGTATCCATATGATTCTTCAGTTTGGATTATCATCAATTTTGTGTGTTCCCTTGGTCTATTCATATGAGGTTATTTTGGGGAATCACACCCTCAACATAGGATTATGACCTCTCTATGGAATTATTCATGGATAGAGTACGTGGTATACCCCCATGGAACTAGGTGAGATCCTCTACAATCTTATTCCATAAGTTGGGTTCTAGGAATTGGTGTGACCAACATAACCGGGCATCGATCCCCTACTTAAAAAGTTAATCCATATTAGGTTCTTGGTATACCCTAGAGCCCTGGGTGTGATGCCTCATTTTTGTATCGATGTATAGTTGTCCTAATTGAGGTTTAGTCTAATTGAGTTTGTATATTTGATGAAACCTATCAGTTTCAAATGAGTACTTTCATTTGGGGCTCGATGATCATGACCTATTGGATGAGAATCATTAGTGAAAACTTAACTCATTGAGTGGATTTTCCAAAATGAGAATTCCATTGAAGCCTATAGCAGAATCCCATGGTTGGATGTTTGGTTGAGACATATTTAAGAATTTGAGTATGTTATGATTATATCTGGGTTATATTTTATTATCATTATGTATCATATCTTGATTTTAATACTTGTGTATTGATGAGATGATTACTCATGATGCTTATGTTTGGTTATTTTAGTGTTTCTTACTTGGTATTTTTATACTCACCCCTACATATGATTTTATCATGCATGTTATGTATTATGTAGACAACATACCCTTTTTCAGAGTCCTTGGAGGATCTGGAGTAGGTAGAGAATATTTTTGTCTTGATATACTGAGGTGTATATCGGTGTTTCATTTGACAGCAGTCACCATACTCTAAAAAGGTTAAACTATTTTTTAATTTTTTAGCCATGTATTTAGCACTATTATCCTTTTCAATACTTTATTTTAGTACTCCAATTGTAGGATCATAGATATATTCATTAATTGGTATTATTTTTTTTACAATTCATTATTGTATGGGCTTGGATATGTGTGAATGTTTATAAATATAATATGCTAAAGACTCCCATGTGTTGGATAATCCTACTCAACACTGGTCTCCTACCCCCGACCTATTATAGGTAGGATTGGGGTTGTCACACTCATCTTGTTACTATCTAGGAGGACCCAGTGGGTTGGCTCATGATAGAGTGGTATCTGATAATGTTCCATCCTAGGATGGAGTTTTATGTTTTTCATAGTAGTGAGATTGGTTTGGGTTTTATGGAAATAGAGATACATGTTTCAAGTTCATATATCAATCCCGAGACTCTATTTTGGGTGTAGGGACCAACATATAAATTCATCCAAACTCTTATTACATTCTCATTGACTTGGAACATGCAAAAACTGGTTAAAGGGAAAATATTGGTACATATAACATATAAGAACAAGTTATGGTTTTAATTTCCTTCTTGAGTCAGTTCCTAGATATACTCATTGACTGTGGGATGTGTTTTCTCTTTTTAGGATGCTTTCATGATGAAATCTAGAGTGGTTTCTATAGAATATTTTATAGTATGACCCGATGAGTGTTCATGCCTCCATGAAGGGGCTTTTTCACGAGGCATACTTTCTTCAGGATGGCCAGTAAGTGAAAATCTCACATCTTTATTGGTTCATGGATCCATCTATAATGGTTATGATGGATACATTACATGAGAATGATCCAGGATTGATTTCTTAGTATTGGATGAGGAAATATAGGGATTGATCATGCATCTTGATATTTAGATGCAGGTATCTCTTGGGACACATGGTCAGGAGGACCCACCGACATAAGGCACCTAATAAAGGTCATGAAACCAGATGATTCATCATTCATGAGGACCCCATGGATAGATCAGTCTACTGAGACTATGGTGTTGTTATTCTTGTACTAGAAGAGAAAATATCACATGATATTTTCTTACATATCTTACTTGTTTCACAAATATGTTCGATGAACCTCCTAGATATAGGAATCAATTAGAACAAGGTGGTAAGCAGGGTGGTGGAGGTATCAAAGGATCTAAGGGAGTAGAAAGAGGTGGAAAGATATTTGATTTGATGCTACCAATATCAAACCTATGTGGGACACTATAGGCTCGAGGAGCTGGTGGTCAGGAAGATGGGTAGATATAGACACTAGGGGATCTTTTCCTAGAGGTCCTGAGAATGTTTCTATATACAACATATTCTCCTGCTAATTTTTTAGTACTAATAAACATAGATGTGAGCCACTATTTTTGCCTCTTTTTTGAGTCTTTTCTATGGTGACATAGGGTGTTAGTGGAACCCTATGTTGTTCGTGTTTTTATGTGAATTTAGACACCTAAGAAAGAGGAAGAAATCCCCCCCCCCATGACAAATTTTTGTGACGTGATCCCAAGACAAGTTATTGAGTCAATTCCACATAAAAAAATAGTTTCATAGTTTGGGGGATGAGTTCATTTGACATGAATTTATGGGGTTGTTCCGATGGGATAAGATGCTAGAGATAACCCTAGTTTTGGTGAATAAGTAGGAAAGGGAAATGATATATTCATGTAGTATGAGATTGTTACTGGAATCATAGAGTGTGGTTTGAGGTACGAAATGATTCTTAACTACTAAAGATTTAGTTTTAGTATATATTTATTCCTAAATTTCTCTAAACGTAACAAATATTTGAGACTTAACGATGCTAGTGGAGTTTTTATCTAAACCCATGTTTTAAAGGATTCTACCGAGAGGATCAGTGATCAAATTTTTTTTCTGATTATCTGAACTAACTGAAGGAGGATAGATATCCTAACATGAAATATTTATGTATCTAATGTGAGACCCTATTATGTTTCCCTTAATGAGGAACAATTTCCTAATTTCCATTCCAAACATGATTGTTACCAATTAGGGTAGAAATGAACCTGAGTTAGCATGACTAATTTTTCCTTCTTTGGTAAGGAGTGATTCCCATGAAAAGTAAGATGAGATAATGTATAGAAGGATATATTAAATTTCTCCTTAGTTGGATAGTATAACCCTTAATGCAGAAAATTGAATGATCTTTAGGTTCCCTCTGGTGTTGGATAAGTACATAGATTCCATCCCTAAGGGTGTTCCATGATTACCACCCCATCGAAGGTTTTAATTCTACATTTAATTGAACCAAGTATAACTTGATATTTTATATAGCACATTTGGTGGCCATGAAGAGATATTAGAGCCGATGGTTTAGTTGGTGTATCTTTAGAGTTAGAACTTCTTAAAACCTAATTGGTTTTCCTAATCATCCCATTGATTTTTACTTAGTAGGTGGATATGATCTTGAGGTTAGGTCTGGGTTGACGTCACACGAACCATGTGATTTTCAGGGAGTAGTATCCACCCGCATGAATCGATGATGCCTTCAACCAGTGGTTAGGGGAAAAGTGGTTCTCGGATTTTGACCATATTTTGGGTTATCACCGGCAATAATTTTGAGAGGATTTTCATCTAATGCGGATTTCTAAAGACTCCATAGTAACTTTGAGTTATTGGTGATAATTTTTCATATGTTAAACACCATAGAAGTGGTTCTGAGATTTATGAACCAGATCCTTAACCCCTATTGGATCGGTTTGTGTTATTATTATTTGGTGACATCTTTCTGTATTCAACCTATGTGGTGGAGCATGAAATACAATTAAATATAGTTCAAAAAATTCTATGAGAGTACCAATTTTATGGGGAGATTTTGTAGATTTAGTTATAGATTCATTATGTCCACTTCTTGGGATATGTTCTCTTGGACATTAGAAGTGACAATTAACCTAGTAAATGTTAATGAAGTTCTATGTTGAGAGCCACCCAAGGTCATGCCTTTAGAAGAACATGATAAAAGTGATTATTTTCCTTCACTATTATTGAGTGAGGTGAAAAATCAGTTGGCCTCTTTGTATTGATCTCTTAAGGATGAAGATGGTGAAATGTAACTCAATTTGTTGGTTGCTGCCCCTCCTATTATTTAGTGAGTTAGGGAGGAACAATATAGGGATTTAAATTGTGAGGTCCTATATGATCATATATATACTGTATATATTACTGATGGATTTCATAAATGTGGGGAGTATATCATCCTTCAGAGGATGGATGATGACACCATTATCTCTATGAGATGAGGTACTGAGGAGGTGTCTATCCCTTTATAGTATACCCAGGATAGGGGTGGTTGTACCAAGATCCATTGGCATTAGGTTTGGTGGCCAAGGATATTGTAGCTTGTTGTAGAGTTTAACTCTTGATGTCTCACTTATTATTATGTGAAGATCAACATAGTTTAGTAGAGTGTATATAACTCTTTTACATGAAGGTAGTAGTACACCTTCATGGAATTCCATTAAGGAACATTTTTTTAGTGTTACGATTGCTTCACACAACGATTAAGGAGAGGATATAAGAAGCCTTTAGGGACTTATTTATAGTTGAAAATAGCGTTTCTACCCCATATATTTATCCAGGTAAAGTAGTCTATCTAAATTACGAAAAATATGATTTAATATTTCATGTTATCTTTGGGCCAAAGTTGGTAGGATTATCTACCATCATCAGAGTTTGGGTATCTTAATCTCTACTACTCCACCATTGGTGTAGCACAATTTGGGTCCATGTATGTGAGACATAATAAGTCATCATTATACTAGTTTTATCAAGTATGTAATAGTACTTATGAGCCTATAGTTTTTGATAATGATGGTTCTAAAGGGTGAAATTCATCTAGAAGAAGATGAAACTACCCCATAATGTCAGGAGTTCTTTATGGACCGATGACATCAAACATTGGTTTCAAAGAGGAGATCATGTGTTTGTAGAGATCTCCCCCAATATATGTTGGTGGATATTTGACTAGAATGAAAATATATGTCTAGTATTCATAGGACCTTTGTTCTAGTTACTATATTGTGTTCATGAGGAGACATACTTCTTATAACTATGTCCGCTTTTGTTCTGGGTGCATGATGTATTCCACATATCGTGGATAAGGGGATATGTTCACAACTCGTTGTACCATGTCAACCGAGGTGATCTTAAAAGAAGGGGTGGAGTTACCTTTTCATATAGACATGTGGATTTTTATAATTTAAGGCTTTTTAGAGCTAGTGATAGAATAACTTTCATGGGAATAATTTTCTTTTGTTTACGTGTTTGTTGACATCACATTAAACCTTCAGGATGGATCATGGGAGAGGGATACCCAGATAAAATCACAGTATCCTCTACTATTGAGTAGGTTTTTTATTTTTGGTATTAATATTATTAATATGGGGAGAATAACAATTCCATTTTTTCACTTTTAATAATTTGGGATATTTCTAGGAATATTTTCAGATCCATGCATGGAGACGATATGAAATTCTATGGCCTGATGAGCCCATAATTTATATTATAAAAGTATTAAATATATTACTATCATATGTGTGTAATTTTATATAAAAACTGTAAGAAATCCTAAATTGGTACTCGAATGGGAAATCCAAGACCACCGTTGAGTCTGGAATATGGGTTTTACAATAGTCCCGACATAACCTTGGAGTGCGATATGCAAATTGGTTGAGTGTAGTAATGGGTAGATTAATAAATGAATGAATGAATTAAATTAATTAATTTATTTAATTTCAATGACCTAATAATCTTATTATAGAAATATTTTTATAGAAAAATATCATGGTTAACAACATAAACCTAGATATTTGAGAGTAGAGAATGGAGGATCACTAACATATGAAAATAGGATCAAATATTTGGTAAGTACCGAATGGTTCATCGATTACAATATAATTCATGGATCTCACCAATGAATATGGTGTAGAGATCACTTTTCATCATTAATTAATCCAAAATCAAGGTAGGTTTTTTATTTTTGGGTTTTATCCCTCTTTAATTTATTCCACCACAAATGCAGATCATTTATACCAACAGTTTTATTTTCAGATCATACATCTGTTGAAGGTATAGAAATTTTATTCTTAGAAATATTAATTTGATTTTTTGTTGTTTATTCATTTCAATTCATTGATTTTACAACACCGTATTGAGGTAAGAACAAAAAAAGTCCGAGGTTTGTTCCTCATGTGGTTATTTTATAATTTTACCTCCCATTTAATTGTGCATTCATTACCATTATTTGTCTTGTTTGTAAATTCAATGAATACATAAAAATTAACATTTATGCACTTATTATTCAGAAAAATGGTTTGATATTACATATCCATGTTTGGTATCATTGGTAGATTGAGATGCAATAGAAGCAATGATGGATCAGGACTGGATCATAGTTATTTGTGCAAGGTTTGACGTGCAATGGTGGTTGGGTGATACAAGATCATTATATATGAAAATAGGATGATCAGATTTCTACCACTAATAGTATAAAGGCTTAGAAATTCGTAGATCTGGGATCTATGGAAATATTGGTGGATGAAATAGACAGGGCATTGAAGGAGATATAAACCATGTGAATACCTGTAGTTTCTGGAAATTTCTAAAACACACCAAGTGTAATCAAGAGATGCATTCCATGTGGGTCCCTGACTTAAAAAATAGGGTTTCTGAAAAGAAGAAAGGGTCACATGATGTGTGACACAAGTGACACTTCATGTGATATATCCCAGTGACTCTCTATGTATCTCAGATGATACATGGGCAGGGGAAGAGTAAATGATCTGATTATTTTACAAGGACATGACCATATTACATGGTTTATGTTTCACACTTGGACACAACTTAATACATAGGCATGGCCACATGTACAAAATCATAGACTGAAGTACATTGGAATGAAAAAACAGAATAATATATTTTTTTCGAACTAGTATATGTTGTTTACACCTAGAACATGTCATGTACATTACTAAATAAGTTTTGGAGTCCTTTATTTCTTTAGTGTGAACCGGTATTAGTTGAGTGTGTTCCCTTGATCCATTCCTATAAGGGTACTGTAAGGAATCATGTCCTTCACATAGGATTGTATACCCTCTATGTAATTTTTATTATATAGTGTTCATGGTATACACCATGAATCCATGTATGATGGGGTTCCAAGAATCAGTATGACTAATAATATCAAGCATCGATACCCTACTTAACTTGTTTATCCAGAACATGTTTTTGGTATACCCCATGGCCTTGGGTGTGATCCCTCATCTATGTATCGATTTCTTCTCTTTCCAATAGGGTGTATTCTGATTGAGTGTATATCTCAAATGAGTCCTCACAATTTAAAGTGTGTACTTTCATGTGGGGTCTAATGATAATGACCTCTTAGATGAGTTTCATCAGTGACAACGTAGCTCATGGAGTTGATTATCCCAAAAAATCCTTCACTTGAATCCTCTAGAAGAATCATATGGCTAGAAGTTTGGCTGGGATATCTTTATGACTTGGAGTCCATTATTAGTATATATAGTATATCTTTGATTATCTTTGTGTCTCATATCTTTGTTGAAATTATTATTTATTGATAAGCTAACTACTATTGATTCATTTTTTAGTTATTTCGGGGTTTCATATTGGGTATTGTTATACTCACCCCTATATGGCCTCTGGCCAGATATGTTATGTCTAATGCAGAAGAAAGACCTTTTTTCTAAATACTTGGAGGACCAGGAGTAGTTAGATAATAGTTTGGGATAGATAGACCGAGGTGTATAATAGTGTTTAATATGATTAATTTCCAATTTCTTTGACTACGTTGGACACTTTTAAAATTTCTGGTTGGGCTTGTATTTGGCCCCTTTATCACTTTTTGTACTTTATTATCATACCCTGATTGTGGGATCATAGATTTATGTATGTATTGGTATAAATTATTTCACTTAATCATTTTATGGTATTAGAGATGTTTTTGTGTATAAGTTCATTAGGTTAATTTATCCCGTGTGTGGTATATTCCTACTCGATGCTGCTCACCAACCGTTGGCCTATTAGAGGGAGGCTTGGGGTAGTCACACTTGGATTTCGGCTAGCCCAACTAGCCTTGGATGTCTGGCTCATGAAATTAGATATTATTATTCACATTTCATATTATTTACTAACTAAATTTATATTAAAAAATTATTAATATCAGACATAAATTATCATCACTAATCATAATTTTATAAAAATAGAAATTCATATACCCTAAAAATTTATGTTTTATAAAAAATTTTCTAAATATTAAATGATATTATTAGTCATTTTAGTAAAATAATTGAATTTCATTCATAGTAAAAGTATCCTTTATTTTCCTTATACATAGATTTCATAAATAGGTTACTCATATTCTTTCTTTCCAATTGAATAGCTTGGTTTTAATAGATATACTTAAATATTTATATTTTATCAAAATATAACATGATTTTTTTAATGTTTATCATTGCATGTGGAGAAAGATATTGGACACATCAAATAATTTAAAGGTAATCATATATTAATAAATAATAAGGTTACATCCCCCCAAAATAAAATTAATCCACAAAATTTTAATTATTACTCATTGAATAAAGTAGTTGAGGGTAGTCTTAAAATTTTCATTATCTAGGATGTAACCTCTTATATGACATCTACCTTACTATATCAGGCTAGATTACATTACTTATCTTTACTAAAACAATATTAATATTTCATATAATCATATGGTGAAGTATGTATATAATATAATCATAAATTCTATAAAATATACCTTTCCCAGAACTACCTGAAGTTCTAAGAAATTAAACCACAATGAAACCATATATCATTCTATGAATTATCAAACTATTTAACCCTCAAATGATTTTAACCATGAGTTCATAAGGTCATAAAATAGTCAATATATATCAAAATGCCACATATGAGAAAAACTTCACCAAAATATCATGGATCAATTTTTCTTAAAACCAATAATCAATTTCAAGGTTACAAATACTATCTTACTCACGTTTCACAAAATCAATGAAACATTGGATACCTAAATATCAATCTTATTCTAAATCTAAGAGTTATCCATACCAAAATCATGTGTTCTTCAATACTTATCCCAAAAAATATAACATTGACATTAAATCACTTTTGAAGGTTATTAATTTAATTTAATATATGTTTCAAAACCTTTAATTAAAGTAAAACTACTAATGAAAAATCCATAGATGTTCCATATAATCCCTATAACATCTAGAAAATATAATAATTTCATTGATAAATAACACTCAGTAATGATAATAGTTAATATTTTCACGATTTAGCTTCCATTAAATTATCAATATGATTACCTAATAAAATACTAGAAAAATAAAATTTCCAATTATAACATGAAAATATTAATATTATTAACCACTTAAGTATGCTCCCTTGTTCGGTTATATGACATGGTTTTTTTAGGTACATACCTTTCCCAACCTCATTTTTGTGTTCCTATTTCAACTAGATATTAAAAACTGAAATTATTATCAATAAAATAAAAGTAAATGATCATATAAAAATGAAAAATCAATCCTAATATGTCTTATTATATTCAATTCATCCGTTAACACATTCCATTAAGTCTACTTTTCTTTATGTTAGGTTCTCTTATAACACAAAACCTAATCCCTTAAACTAACTATGAATTAAATCCTTTATAGTGGTTCTTAAAGATCATATGATCAAAAAAATCATATCCATTTGGAGTTTAAATCGTAGTGTGTATTATTTGTCTCAACCATGATGAATTATAATTATGATTGAGTCAATGTAATGGTAAACCTTTTTAGTGTGGTTACATTTAAGTGCATCTATAACACAACCACATACAGTTTCTAGTATCCAAAGTAGGATTTATTTCTAGGATAACCACCTTAGTACAACTTTACCAATATTTATAGATATCATCATAAACCTAGACTCATATTTAGGGGATTCACTAAGGTTCTATAACCTATTTTACAAATAAATTGTACATTATTTTCTTAAGATTAAATAAAAAAAATATCCTAGAGTGTTATCTACACCTTTTAAATTATAATCAATATTAACTTATCATCCCTTAAAATAACCTCAACTACTATCCTGATCAAAAAATTTATCTAAAACCTACTCTAACATCAACTATTATTCCCTAGAACCTCATTTATCGATCTAGTTTGAAAACACATACTTTATATACTGGATCTGATACCATATATAAATTGTAAGAAATAACTATTCTATAATTACCTAATGTAAATCAAATATTAAATTATATAAATTATCAATTCCTTTTAGGTTATGATATTTAGAGTATTAGGGGAAAACAAAAACTAGAAAAACCTATGTCTTTCTTGACTAATGTATATTTTATCCACTATATATGAAATTAGTTAATCCATAAGGAGTCTTAAACATCTCACAAAAATACTTCCACACATTCTATTATTATAAATATATCACACATACTAATTTTTTCATAAAATAGGGAATGAAAACATAATAATTGGGTAAAATAAAGTAATCAATAAGGAAAAAATATAACCGAAGCTGTCAAAATTTAAACACAATATACATAATTATGAAAAAATAAATAATCTGAATAATTTCCACATCAATTAAAACATAGATCATTATACATCAATGATAATAAATGAAATCATAGATATCAAAAATATTTATCTCTTACTTATGGAAGGTAAAATATCATACATAAAAAACATGATGTGAATGCCTAGTTCTAAGACACTATCCTATTATAGAAATATGTATACCCCAAAATCAGACATATTTAGTATTATGAGACCTGTCGATGTATTGAAGGGATATGTAATTTTTTTGTTCACACATCAATAAATTATTCTAAATTCATTCACTATAAGAATCGCTTATACATTTCAAAATATTCCCAAAGGAACCATTGGATGAATAAGAACACAACTATTTTCATAATGAAGAATATGTAATATCAATAAATGATCCACTCGTGTTAGTAATCAGAAATAATAAATAATTTCAGTAATTATACCAATATAAAAAAATTGATAATATTATCATGAAACATACAGAGAAATAACTTGGATGGTTAAAAAATAAATAATCATCTTTACAATAATAATCATCTGTATTGGAATAACAACATACATAACACCAATACTTTTCCCTATGTAAATAGAATGAAATTATTTCTAGTTAGACATCATCCAATATAAATTATGTAAAATGTAATGTTCATACTGTAGATATAAAATATAATGTGGCTATGTTAATTAATGATTAAAAAAATGACAATACATCCTATGAAAAAAATTGGATAGTTTCAAAGGAACATAACCTCAGTGTAACAAAGGAATCCTACAAGGATGTTTACATAGATGTAGAAGATCATCACAAAAGAATTATTGAATAAAACCATATAATAAAGGATCTTGAATTCTATTTTTTGTACTATGAGTTTATTCCATGAAAAGAGAAATACACATTAGAGTAAAAATAAGGAAACATAATTCCTATTTGGGAAAATATGTTTGATAATGAAATGGAAGTGAAAATTTTAAAAGGGATTTTTGAAAACAATTTTAACATTAACGTAAAATAGGAAGTTATGAGTCACTTACAAAATACTTTTTCAAAAGGTGAAGTAAAAAATATTTGAAAAAAAATACTTCTCAAAATATTATTCAATAATAGTTCATTGAAAATGTCAATGTTTTATCTTGGAGAAATGTGGAGATGATGATAAAATATATAAAATTGGAAGGGAAGACCCCTTTTATTAATTTCAAAATACCTTTATTCAAAATTCACATTATAATAAGAGTAAAAAACATTTATTTTTATTAAAAAATATTTTTATCAGAGAGGATAATAAAATACCATTTGATAAATTACTATTATGGTAGAACCCATGCATATAAAATTAAAGTTCAAGTTAAAACATCATACATAAATGAAAGGTGATTTGAGTTATCAATATCACTTGAGGGGAACATACTACATAAATCATGTCACATTTTAAAAGGGATTTGTGGGGTAGAAACATTAAAAAAGATAGAATAACACATAATAAAATAAAAGGGAAGAATTTACCCAACTTATATGAAATAATTTCATGAGAGTGATCATAACCCAATAAATGAATGTTGAGTTACCAACAAATTTATTAATGGAGAAACAAATGAATCAATAGAAATGAGAAAAAAGAAAATGATTTTGATATTAAACACCATTAAATAAAAATTTAATGATAAAAATAAATCAATGGGAAGGGAATACATCATACATATAAATCATGGTTCACAAAACAAACTATGTCTCAAAGAATATGAATTAATACTAAGAAAACCCTTATATCTTTTTAAACATTCGAATAAAAACCCATTGAAATATAGGTATTTTAATTGAACATAAAATACCATGCATAAAATATAATTCTTGATATTTACCTTAACTTTTTATTATATACACCACATAAATGAAATTTAGTGCATAATAACAAACATGTCACATTGGTATGAATTTGAGATGAAAACTCTTAACTAGATCCAGATCCATTCATCAATTGAATCAAATTTCCATAATAATTAAATTAAGTTTATTAAATAAATACCAAACTATAACCATTTGTAATCATATTTTTCAATAATTATATATATATATATATATATTATCTAGTTTTTTACTATTCTCACCACCAGGTGTGAGAAATCATTATAAATATGAAAATGTTTCAAAAAAGTTGTGTTGGTATCTATTATTTTTCCAAATTAAATAACTGTTAGATATTATAATGTAATATAATATATTTTTAAAATATTTTATAATTTTATAATTTCATTTAATTCCAATTTTTTATGAACCATGTTGATGAAATCAGTGATGTTCATTTTTCAGGGATTCTTAACAAACAAAAAGTGTTTTATAAAATAATAAGTTAAATATTGATATATCCTTAAAATAAATAGAAAAATTATTTACATATTTATATCATATTATACCATCAAATGTGTTCTCATATTCATTGAGGAAATAAATTTATATTACTGTTCAAGTATGTGGTTAAACATAACCAGACATAAACTTTACATGATTAATGAATGATTATATGATGGTTTATCTATAATATCATTAGAATATATGAATAATGATCGTGTTTAATTTTTATTAGTGTGATATATTATAATTATAAATAATATTAATTAGGATATAATATATATTCATTACTTAGAAAAAGAGATCATTTTTACTATAGTTCACTCGTTTTTAATTGTATAATTAATGATAATCATTTTTAGTTGTACCATTAAGAGGTTGTAAAATTTTCTATAATAGAACATTTATAATTTAATAGAAATAATATTTCCTTGTTAAACCATTCTATTAACCATCAATTATGGATGGTGATGAAAAATGAATTTCGTTCTGCATGGTGGTAGTTGTGTACACGTTAGCACTGACTATGATTTTGTTTTTCTTAAATGATGAAATAAATGAATAGAAAATGATAATAACATTAATATTGTAACATTAAAGTATAAAAAATCTACTAATTTAATTATATTAGTATTTATATAATAAATTATAATGAATATAATCAAGAATAAAATCAATATAGGTGATAATTCTCACATCTTGTACTTGAATTTTCCTAAGAACTATCCTTGAAAATGATGGATTTTTATTAATAAATGGTGACCATAAGCTTTTTAATAATGGATATTATTTTATGAGGATAAATTTTTCATGTTTTTAATAATAAATGTGAAGGTAAGGTGAGTCTTAATGTTGAGTAATTTTTACTATATTATAATCAAAGAGAATGGTTATTTTGAAAGCACAATTAATACTTTAATAATATGATGTCATAATTCCAAGTTAAATGGATCCAGATTATAAAAAATATGAGGGGTATTTGAAATTAGGTTTAAAATCATATAAAAAAATCATTTTAGAGACGAATTGACTATTTTATGGTTTTTTATTTTATTTTTTTTAATTTTTACCATAATTTACTTTAACATTGGTAAATAGTTTTTAAAATTAGTAATTAATACAAATAAAAAAATTAACAATGAAAACATTATCTAATTTAGGCTTAATTTTCCTTTTATTTTCAAATAATTTTATTAAATAAAATTCTATGTTTTTCAAAATTTAATTTTCCGATTAACTCAAATAATATGTAAAAAGAGTTTTTATAAAAAAGCATGTTTTTAAAATTTAAATTTCCCTCTAATACATAGTTATTAAAATTATCAATACCCATGAGAAGAATTGGTTCATTTTTAAAAAATAAATGGTATAAGGCTTTCACTGATGTCCAAAACTAAATAACACATTGAAATGACTTGATTCATAGAAATGCCTTAAATAATTTTCATTAAAGTAACATTTTACTTCAGTTCTAATATTGTTCGACATAGGATTTATAAGATTAAATAATATTTTAAAATGAATACTATTTTTTTATAGATCCATATTTTATCACCAAAAACGTTTTTAAATAATATATATCATTTTTATATAATGATAAAGTCATAAATATTACATGTTTCAGAAAAACCAATTTTTTTTACTAAAATTCAATATTTTTGGAGAAAGACCAAAATTTAGTCTTAGGATAATATTTTTAGTTTATATCCAAAAATCTTATCCATATTTTCAAATTAAAATTGAAAAATTTATATATTCAATTTTTGAATAAGATCATAAAATATAATGAAATGTCATTTTAATTGAAAAGTTGAATTTTCGTACCTTAATTATTATTATTCTTATTTCATATCATTAAACAAATAAATTAGTGTTAACCAATTATTAATATCATAAAGAATTTGTCATTACTAATCATATATTTTAAGAAATATAAATTTATATTGCTTAAAAAGGTATGTTTTAGACAAATTATTTTCTGTATAATAAAAGATCATATTAGTCACTTTAGGTAAACTAAATAAATTTCATTCATATTTAAAGTAACATTTATTTTCATTTACATATATATATATATATATTTCATAAATTGATTATCCTTATTCATTCCTAAAAATTCAATGTATTGGTTTTAAGGGTCATAATTAAATATTTATATTTTATATAAATATAACACAATTTCATTTAAGTTCAGTGTTACATGTGGAGCAAGGTATCAAAAACATTGAATTATTTAATAGTAATCATATATTAAATTCTTAGTGTCATAAGTGTCAATATAATTATGTTCTATACAATATCAATACATTACCATAGTAGGAATCTGAAAAGGGTGGGTGATGCTCAAAATAAGAAATATCATTCTACCTTATCCATGAAGAGAACTATAAGAGACCCAATAGTCATGGATTTTCAAAATATAGACATAAAATTCAAGAGAAGGGGAGAAGTATGATATTTCCAAATGACTACTCCACCATCCATCCAAGTGATTTTTATGGAGTCATAGAAGGAATATATAAAAAATAAGGTAAGGAATATTCTTCAGTTGAACCTTGATTATAATGGAATTATATGATTTGGGAAATGAATATATAACCCTTAATTTACCGAATTTTAAGGAGTTTTTATATTGTGGACATAACTCATCACTACCTATACATATTATAACTAAAAATATGTATAAATATTTCAGGGAGAAATTATAATGGGATAACCTTAATAGTGACATTGTGGAGTATATATGTTAAGGATTGGTTTTCCATACAGTCAAGAATGAATGTTTTAAACCTAATGAGATGACACAACCGTTTCCCATATTTTTTTTGGAAATGGGAGAACATCACCATATATTTCATTATAATACATCAGAATACATCTAAAGGTTGGAGTTCTTTTTGGGCTGTGATAGATCAAATAATAATGTTTGCACACTTAATTTCTATTTATTAAGTCTTCTTACCAGATCAACTTACTATGATATACATAAATCATTTTATAAGGGTATATAGAGTACCTATTTCAATTACATCTTACCAATATCTGAAGTATTCCTCAATGTTTTAGAATAATTAAATACATATATGAACTTTAGTGTCATTTATCAACCAAAAAACGATGGTTAATATAATAGAACAATTTATACTATAGAAGATATAATAAGATCATTCTCGATGGATTTTAAAGGTTGTAGGGATCAACATATTCCTCTTATAGAGTTATAATATAATAAAAAATTCTATTCAAGCATTAAAATGTAACCATATGAGGCTATATATGGGAAAAAGTATAGGATTCCAACAATTTAGGATGAATTTAAAGAGCAAAATCTTCTGCGATTAGATATTTCTCAATAAATTTAAAATAAAATTCAAACCATTCAGTGACATATAAAAGAATCACAAAGTTGATATAAGAGTTACACTGAAATTAATCAATTAAAATTAGGTTTTTAAGTTAGATACATGGCATTATAGTGAATATCACTATAGAAATGTATTACAAGATTCTGAATGAAGGGAAATCTAATCCTTAGAAACATTATCACCTTTTAAATTAATGATCAGGTGGGGATTGTAGCTAATCACATTTCACTTCTTCGACATAACTCCTAAGTGAATGATGTGTTACAAGTTTCACATGTGATAAATTATATACTCGATCCATCAAATGTACTAAACTCAGAGATAATACAAATAGAACATGATCTCTCTTATCGTAAAGAACTATTAATGATCCTAGACTATAGAGAATTTAATACGAAGTAAGAACAATTACCTAGTCAAAATTCCCTATAGGATTAATAGTTTTGAGGATGCAATGTGGGAACCCAAAGTGGTAATTAGGTATAAGTAACCTAATATTTTTTCATAAGAGAAATAAGATTTCAAGGGAGATATTTATATCATGGGAGGTATAATGTAACTCAATACATATTAATCCATTTTATGTGTTTAATATATTTTTTTATCATTCAGAAAACTGAAATAAAATTAATAATGACTTATTTTATTATGGGATATTATTATAGAAAAAAATAATATACATTAAAAGATAACTAAACAAAATATAATTAGTCAAATTACTAAATAAATAACGCCACATGTAAAAAAAATAAAAAAAGGTTGTGAATCTCATCATCATGATATTCCATAAAGATCATACCATCAATGATAACTTTAAAAGTAATATAACATGTTAAATAAAAGATACACATCTTGAAAAAAGAATTATAGAATATAATTAATGATTTTAGATATGCATAAGAGGATATATATTAGAATGTAATATGACTATTATATATGGTCATTGGTTATATGGTCATTCATTATTTGCTCATTAGAAATGTATTCATTGGGTATACATGTATCTAATAGGTATATTGAGTATTTTATATTTATAAGTAAATATTTTTTTATATAAAAAAATATTTTACATGTAATGGACATAATTGTTTTTGAATAAAATAAAATCTTATAAATTAATTTTGGAAAATATATATTATTATAAATAATTTTTTAAGTGCATAATATATTTTATATTAAATTTAGGGAATTTAATGAATTATTTTAATAAAATATATTGGAATAATTCAATATATTTTTGGTAAAAAAGTAACTAACATTTAATACATAATTAATGAGTTATAAATAATAATAATTTAATGATTCATGGTAATGAAACATATTAAAATTTAAAAATATAAATATATTATATTATTTATTTAATTTTTTTTATCATTTTTAGAGTATAGATTTTAATTAAATGTATTTATTATAAAAAAAATATTTTACTGATTATTACTAGTTATGTAATAAAAATAAAGTAACTTCTATTCTAAAAAATATAGTTTCCTAAAAATAATTTTTTATGTGTTTAGATTTTCTTATTTAAAATTAAATTTAATCAAATTTAGTGATTGAATTTTAAAAAATAAGCATAATTTATATAATTAGGGAATTCATATTATGTTTGAGGTTTAATTTCATATGTGGGGAAAAAATTAGTT
The DNA here is from genome assembly GCA_963277665.1 of Viscum album. NCBI lineage: Eukaryota > Viridiplantae > Streptophyta > Magnoliopsida > Santalales > Viscaceae > Viscum > Viscum album. Next base: position 1,433,734,624 of record OY728132.1, on the reverse strand, counting down.
ATCGAGGTAAAAGTTAATTAGCATGGTAAAGGGTAATTTGAAGTAAAAGGCATGGGTATTTGCAAAACTACCACTCAAGATAAACATGTAAAAGGATAAAATTATTACCCACTTCAACCCATAACTTCTCTCTAGTTTAATTATGCATATATACCAAAATAGTCTCCCTAAAAATCATATCTCACTATTATGATACTTTGGTCACTTGAAGGATTCCTAAATCCCTCTCTTCCAAGAGACTCTCGAAGAGAAGATCTAAGTGTTCAATATAAATTTAATCCTCTCATTAATCATTATTCAAAATTTTATTTATCCTCATAAAAATTAATCTAATTTAACACTTCAATATCATTATTTTTAAATTATTACACTTCTATAAAATAGGTTATATTACAATATAATAACATGTTCTTTCTCTTTCAATTGTTAGAACATATTCTTGTCTGGGTCGATTTTACCACATATATGAAATATATTATAAAAGTTACATCACAAATGAATAATCAAAGTTAAAAATTTTATTTTTTTATAATTATTAATTTAAGATGATTTGATATTTATATAATTATAATATTTTAAAGTATATTCACCTATAAACTTAATTCCTGTGTTAATTCAATAATCAATGAAAAGGATATTTTTAAGTGATCCTTGAAAACCATCACCATAATTTCAATAAAATAAAAATTGGAAACTAAAAATATTCCAAAAATATATATTAAATATTCATAATCATTATAAAGGTGGTTAACCCATAATGAATGTAAAATAATTACAATCTCCAAACCGAAACCTGTGTGAAAAAATAGAATATATAAACCCGAATATTAATTTAAATAATAAACATGTAATATATGGGTAAAAAGTATTTTTAAATGAATTATATTAAAAAATATAAATAATTTTCTTATACATATAAATAATAAACCTAATTTAATTATATATGGAGTTTGAACACCTTAGAATAACTGAAAATATGAGGTAATGTTTTTTTTTCAAATCAAAATTTGAAATTGAGATTGTCTATGGATGGATTTATATGAATGTAAATTTTATGTTCTTTCACTCAAAAACATCAATTTGGTTATATTTTTAAGGTGTTTTTATAATTTATCCTCCCTTTGGTTTATAATTCAATGAAAACTGTTATGTTAAGTTGAACCTACCTTTTCACTTATATTCATCCAAGAATCATTTTCTTCCATGATTATGTTTTTATATCATTTTATGGATTTCCTTATCCCAACATCTACGTTTTATTAATATTATTTTTTATTTACTTTTACTTTAAAAAAGTTAAAAAGTAATATTTTTTAACATATTCCACATGGTCAAATTCTCCAAGTGTTTTCTTTGGTTTTATTTATGAATATTCGTTTCTATATTAAATAGATTCATAAAATAAATTTTTATTTTTTAAATTTTATATAACAATTTTTTTAAGTTATTTCATTTTTAAAAAAAATATTAAAATATTAATAATATTTCTAATTATTTTTTAACCAAAATTGAAATGTTTTTATAATACGATTGTCATCAATATCAATATCCTTTAAGGTTTAATATGTTTTTTTGGGTATATATTTCAAATTAATCAACCATATTATTTCTCTAGATAATTTTTTTTACAAAAAATATTTCAATAAAAATATTTAATATTTAATTTTCATTGACATAAATTTAAAAATATCTAATTTGATTAAAATTTTATTATCAAAATAAGTTTAATATTTAAGATAATAAATTAAGGTAACATTATGTAGTAGAGACCAATGGAATCCATACAAAAAATTATACTATAATCTAAAAAAAGGGATTATAAGCTCAAGAAAATTTGGAGAGTGTCTCTTAGATCACCTTTAGATTCTAATATATCTATCACTATGTTACCCTAATTCCGTGTTTTATTAATATCTACATCACAATAAATCAATTTCATACATTATCTAATGAGTTAAATGATGGAATACTAGATTGGGTTAAAGCCTTGTAGGAATTTAATAATAGATGGTAAGTAAAATTCCATCCATGATAGACAGATATTGAATAATCTACATAGAAGAATACCACTAAGTATTGCCCTTTATTTTAGGATATGTGAATTACCCTCCCCATATAAGGTGCTGAAATCCATCATAATAGATACCTCTATATCACAAGAGATCTCTAAATGATTCAATTTTATGTATTGTCATGATTCTTATGAAACCCATTTCATTATCATGGGTTATTTATACTATGTTTTAATTATTAATGTCTTCATGATTAAGTGGAACATATATGTATGAATTTTCCATATGTAACATATTGGATACAAATCTTATATCCCTCCTATTCATTGGGTAAATATTTATATCTCATGAGATGATATGTAAGGGAACGAGGAGTGAACTAAATCCTTTATGATTATGGGAATGGGGAGTGAAACCAATTTAATATGTTATGGTACATTGTACACAATGTAATGATGGTCTTATAAGTTCTTCATGAGATAAGAAATGATTTTCTATGTTTATTTTTAATCTATGTTTATATGTTATGAAACATTCCCACATTATGTTTTCATGGATTGTGAATATTAACTTAGGTTTTTACGATCCTACTAATCATTTATTATATCATAAAATAATCCATGTATTATGATTAATTATTTATGATCCATGTTTTATTAGTTATTAATTCCTTATGATATATTCATGCAACTTGATTTTTTACTCATAACCACATCCTTATCAAATGATCGCTAATGAAATTTGATTGATATATACTATATTTACCCTTACTAGGACTCTAATCCCACCATTTCTTATGATTTTATTCTATAGGTTATAAAAAAAGAGTATTATATATTATTTGTCTAGAAGGGTATCATATAGGATTATTATTTATGAGAAATATTGAAGAATGTTTGTAAAATAAGTCCTATATGTATATAATGTTGAAAGAATCTAAAACTATATGTTTTGGGGTATCATTTATTATGAAATTTATAAAATATTATTGTCAAATGATTTAATTTGTATATATCTTATGATGGGGTTATCACGGGTTTAAATTAATATCATTTAAAATAATGATCTTTATGTTACCTAATGAGTGTAGTGGAGTCTACAATGTGCTTTTGGATATCAGTTATTCTTTAGCACAAATTTTGGTTCTTAGATGGGTCATTAGGTATAGAAAAAAATATAATTAACTAAATAAATGTCACATACTGGTTTCCTTGATTATGGAGGTATAAGGATAAATAATTTTCTTTTGGTTTAATTTTAATATAAAAATAACTATATATCATTCATTGGTATATATATATTTAGGGAATTGTATGGGTGGCGATGATGATCTCTATTGTGATAGACTGAGGCTAGAGAGTGAGTAATTCATAGAAAATATTTTGTGAAAATAATGATAGGTAATGTGAAGTTTATTCATGAATGGATAAAATATTCTCAACACCATCGTAATTTATATGATAATGAGAATAATAGGCGGCTAGATTTCAAGGATTTTAATCAATGTTTTTTAAAGGTTTCTCCAAATTTTGATAAGCAGACATTTAGTCAAGGTAATAAGATTTTTTTTGTGGATAATCAAACCTTTTTAGTTGTTAGGGATTATCAATGAGGTGTAATATCAATTATAATTACCAATATAGATAGATTTAATTCATGAAATTTTCTAATTATCAAGGCGTTAATGGTATATTCAGTATGACTCTCTTTTCCATGATTGAATGAGTTTGATATTATAGAGGATAAGATATTATTGGAGTGGATTGGTGACATTTATAATCCTTAGTTTAAGGTACTTCATAGGTGAAAAATTAATTTAATTTAATTATTATAGTGGTATATTGGATTAAATGAATGTAAATGGGACGTATAGTCATATATTTGAACAAAAAATCTAAATATTTCATGAATATTTCATTGTTTTTATATAGTGATTAGATTTTTTGTACTAAAATGATTTATAATATTATTTATATATTGTTATTATGATAAAATGTTTATTTATTATGGAAATATTTTTTCTTGAGTGGAATCACATAGGTTTTTTGGTTTAGAATTTGTGTTATTTTGTTTTGGGTTTGGTTTTGATTATTGGGATGAGAATCATTTGAGGGGTATCTAATGTATAAGCTCAGATTTTCATAGTCCTATAAATTATTATTTGGGGTGTTAGAGATGTTTGGGGATAAGTGGTGGGGTAAAGGTAGTGTATAGGTAGAGTATACCAAAAAATTTAAACTATTAGAAAAATCAAATCATGATAAGGTGTTAGTACACTATGATTTTTTGATCAGTAGAATTGATGGAAAACAGTTTTTTGTATTCATTACATCTTAGTGGTATGATCATTGTTTTTAGGGTTACAATATGGTGTTTTAGGTTATTGAATAACTATTAATCTTTTATATACCGGGGTGCCTTTATTTAGTGTCAATAATTGGTTTTATCAGGATGTGTTAATTGCAGAATGAGGGCTAGAATTATTCCCTAAAGCCATAAGGAAATTATTTTTTGGGTTTCACATATTTGGTGTGTTTTCTTATGATTAATTTATTTTCAATATGATATTTTTACATTATCATTAACGGATCTGGGAATTTAGATGTGAATATTGAAGGAAGAAAAATGGATCTTCCACAGTTTTTGGAGATGTTCTTAATTCAACCTCATTAGTCGTGATTCCCTAGATCACATCATGCTTTTATTCACGTGGATTTTTATTTCAAATTAATGTACATTTTTAAATTTACACCATTTCATTTCATTATTCCTCACAGGTTGGTGAACCAAAGGCTTCCTTTTACATATCAAAACACCATCTTTTGTGTTGTTGAATCTCTTCCTTATCTTAAATCAAGATCCCAATAAAATTGGTAAACATACCTCCTTTTTCTTCTTTTATAATTATATTATTATTATTATTATAATTTATTACTTCAATCATTAAGGATCATATGATGAATATTGAGGTGCTGGTTTTATGTTTATTGACAAGTTATAAGGTTGGAGAATCATCCATGAATTCATATTAGTGTTTGATCATTGGACTTATTTATTTATTTAATTTTATTAATTAAAGATTCATTTTTCATATATTATTGAAACTTTATTTTACTTTATTAATGTTAAATTTTGGAATTATAAAACTTTTTATCTCTTTGAGTAATGAATACATATTCTTACAATGAAGAAAATTAACCGGATATAAATAAATAGTGGGAATAGTTTAACGAGTATGATTTACTTGTTTTCTTTATTATTTTAAGGATTTTGTTGAATATTATTATTGGTTGTTTTTGGAATAACAAGATACAATGAATTATGTTCTTACTAAATAATTTAATCATATTTAAATGAGATAAGAAACTTTTGTTGGTAATGAGAAGAAGGGTTGTTAATATGGAATTTTTTTATTCCTTAATTTTTATTTTGTTTAAACCTAATAAAGAGTAGATGGGAATATAGGTTTTTTGTTTTAGAGATAACATGTTTTTTGTTGGGTGGTTGTTATTTTTTTGAACATTTCATTATAGTGATGGTGGTAACCATGTTTTTGTTGGATAGATGTGGTTGAGGTGGGTATATTGGTTATGTGGTTGTTGTTATTGTGATGTTATATGGATGAAGTAATTATGTGTTGTTCTTTCTTGAGAATATGGAATTCTGATGAAATAAATTAAATGAGTAATGAGAATGGGTTTTAGGGATATTAAAGATGGGTGAGAAATTAGTAATTAAGTTATGGATAAATAAAATGGGGTAAATGAAAATATAAATGTTGAAGTGAAAGTGGTTATAAAAAAATTATAGTTCTAGGAATTAATAATACTTAATGAATAATAAATTACTGGTAATTTACTAATGTGAAATTGTTAATTTATTTGATTTTAAATGGATATATTTGTTTATTTTTTGGTTATATACTGTAATATGGCTATATGTGGATGTGGTTGTTTATGTGAGGTGTTATTAGTGATGTAATTGTTATAGTTGTATTGGTGTTCTGATAGGAACTGAACTATGGATTTGGTATTATGTGATATTATATTAATTATAATTTTATTATTTCTTATGCACCATGGCCTGAGTCAATAAACCCAAACCATCCCCATAAGAGTTTTTTAGTTGTGTGTATATTTACAAAAATCCAAAATATAGGTGATACATATGGATGGTTACTAAAACATCCTTGCTATCTCTTCTAAATATAGTGTAGGTAGTGGTTCTTGGTGATGTGGTGATGATGCGATGATGAGGAAGTGGTGTGTATTATGTGGTGGTGATGTGGTATGTGGTATTGGAATATGAAATGTTGTTTTGGTATATGGTTATGTTTGTGGTTTAGATTTATGGCATGTAGTTATGTGTATATGGATGAGATAAGAGTATCATCACATGTATCATTGGTGTGTGATAGTGACTAGTTCAGTGGGATGGTGGGTGTAGTATACCTTTCTAAAAATATTATTTTTATTATTATGTTCTTATAATAGTTTTTGGATTTAGTTAGTGATCCTTAGTGAGGCTTGGTGGTGATTGATCTATTATGATTGATTTTTTGGTTTCACTATTTTTTCACTGAGGCTTTAATATGATTCTTTTACACTATCAAGAGGTGTTTTTGTGGTAATTGATCTATTATGATTGATTTTTCAGTTTTTCTATTTATTCACTGAGGCTTTAGTATGTTTCTTCTATATTATCTGGAGGTATTTATAAGAGAAACACATTGAGTAAAACTTTACTCTCACACCTATCTTTTATATCCTATTTTTCATATTATTAGGAGTATTTTTTTGATCATGATAGTCCTTAAAATTTTATCGTGTTTCTACTTGGTGTGGGATTTACTGCAGTAGGATTTCCTTATTAGAAATGTTAATTATTTATATATTAAATTACATGAATTATGAGATATTGGTTTTATTTTTTATTTTGATTTATAGTTGTTATATAACATTTTTACAATTATTTATGGGGTTAATTCATCCCTTATATTTTTTTTCATATCCTCGATGCTAGTCCCCAAACTATGTCTTAATGAAGGAGGCAATTAAGGGTTACACTCTGCTTTTATTTCAATCCAAGAGGGTTTTTATTATGGATGGGTTATAACACCCTATCATTCGAAACCAATAATCAGCATCAATACCAATCGTCACAACATGGAATTAGGTGCACTTTCTCATATTACTAGGATTTCCAACTAGTAGTGTAAGTCTAAGGTGGTGCAGTAGGGAGACTATACGTGAACATCTAATTACAATAGTGGAAAAAACCAGACTGATATAACGTCTATATAATTTTCTATAAATAACTAGGATAACCATGTAGTAATAAATGATCTCTAAAATACATGTCATGTAAGGTATATATCAATAACAGATGATATAAAATATCCCAAGAACTGAAGAAAAAATACTGGATGTCCCCCAAAATTCTCCAATGTTCTCACCCGGTCCAAACTCCCATGCTCCATCCTAAATACCATGAGATCAACAACATTGGGTTATTTCCCAAACCTATTATTCCAATGTAATAATGACAGATTCTTATGTCCCCATGTATTATGGTTAATTGAGTTGGGTGTGAGTATAACTCAGTTCACCACACATGGTGTCCCAAAATTAACCAATCCTTAATAAAATGTATAAATGCGTTCTATAAAATAAACATTTATAATTTATAAACTCACCTAATTTTTTTATTAATTCATAAAAGTTCAGTAAAACACCTTTTAATGCTCGATCTATATGATTAAACCTTTCATTAGGCCCTACCTACTTCAAATTTCACCAGTAAGTCTCTAAACTAGGGGTATGTGTCATATCCAGACTGATTCCAAGGTATAAAACTATGGAAACCAAATTCAAGAAAAAACATGGGAATCTATAGGTTCAGAACTAGGAATTCCCATCAACCCTAAATGAGAAACATACACAAAAGTCATGAATGTAAATTTTCTCGGTGGAATCAAGAAAAATACATAGAATCCAACCCTATAATTATCTAAACTGTATCTAATGGACCACATGTCCTAGGCATTCAAAGTATCTAGACTGATTGGAATCCTTTTCCACACCAATGGAATTTCATCTTAAACAATCAATACAAATATGGGGAGCTCATCCTATGGAATTAAGAAGGGTACCCTAAGGGAGTCTATGAAATTAATTACTGGAATTAAAAATATAATACATCACCTGAATACAAGGGGGATCCACTTCATGGAATTAAATGTGATGAATCAATGAAAAATCCTATGTAGCTCGTGGAATTACCATGCTTTGGACATCATTGAATCTAATGAGGAATCATTCCATTGAATTCAAGTGAGACCATTAATGGAATCCATTATCACTAAACTCATTCAACCCATTTTATTTCCAAAAAAATTCAATGGATGAAACTCAAGGAATTCCAACCATAATAATCAATTACATAAAAGAAACCCATTTACCAAAAATTAGAACCTTCATTAGGGACTATACCACTATATAAAACCACTTTTATCCTATAAAGGTTGTTCCATTTACCAGGGATTAACCAAAAAGTGTTTCATTTACATTATATATGGGAAAAACATATAGGTTTCCTATTGGAACTCTACTTAACCAATTCCATCATTCAAAAATTCACTCATTACTTATTCAAGATTTTATATTTTTAAACATGATACCTATGGTCCCCTTTGTGGACCATTATACTGATTAATTCCATCAGGAAAAATTCCAATTTCAATTACAAAAAGTCACATATTTATTCTTGGGTGTATGGTATTCCCTTATGTTAAAATAAGGTCGAGTTACCAGTGGATATCCCATTATAACCACTCTACATACTACGTCTATATTTATTCAAAAAGATATTTAATAGGGGCCTAAATATAATGGAAGGATTTAACTAGTTTCTGATTTCATCACATGGGAGTCTGGTGATACCACACGTCTAATGCATTTTCTAAAATAAACATGGGTATTGGTTAATTAGAGGGACCTACCACCTTGGTTATAAAGCCTATCAATTTTAAATCCCTTCTTAGAAACTTGCTGCTTGAGCTCGTACAAGACCAATGACGAACTCTCAACCCATCTTTATCCCTATCTCACATAAAAAACATTTTTAAATGATTAATGATAATTAAAATCTAATTAATTAAAAACATTTATAAATTATCCAAGCTAAAATAATTGTTAATAAATTTCCATTCACTCATCAGGTACTCCTGCCACACCCAAAAAAAGATTAACCCTCCTTCATTGGTCTGTTATAAGATCTAGACACCCACATGATCCAAATATATACCAACCAAAACTAGAACCATATTATAAACATTTATTTTAACCCAAAAAACCTTGAAAAAATAACCCAAAAACATGCTTATAACAAAATTATGGGTGAAAACATTTAGTTTTCATATTGGTATTTACTCAATCCAAGTACAATGGAATCTTAGGATGATTCCACCATCCTTTGGTGGAATCACCTTTCAAATACATAACTTATAAAACAAAAAATTATGAAGATATAATAGGGATAATGGATGGGATCACTGGGAGGAAAAAAATTCTAAGAAACACTAAACAACAGATCCAAAATCACCCCAAGGTGAAGAGTAATAAAGGTGATGGGATGATGGGATCTCCTTGGTCTATGTGAGCCAAAAGAAATGATGGAGAGTGGGGTTTCACCTTAAAAACCCTAGTGTGTAGAATTGTAAATTTTCTATTTAAAAATACCACCAGTGAGTTAGTTGTAGTCAATGGCTGGTTGGTAGCTTCAGGTAGTAACTCATGCCACTTCCAGTTTCCACCAATTTTCTAATGTAGATCCACATGCTAACCAATGGACACCTTCTAACAAGAAGGTCCTCCAGCTAGGCAGAGATTGGGAGGTGGATACAAGATAAATCCCCAACCACTAGGCATATCTAATGAGACTTTATACTACCCAAACCACCTCCAAATAAATAAAACTCACAAAGAAACTCCCTCTAGATGGGTCCAAACCTTTAGAGTCTTCTTCTAAACCTTGATTCATAAAAATACCCACTTAGTAAATAATATCTTAATTTTACTTAGTAAATTTTAGCTCTTCCATACACATAGGGAATTATAAAATCTCCCCATAGTGTTTCTCTTCCTCAAGAAGCCTCATCATGTATTCCACCACGATTCCTAACCCACTCAGGTTGTCAAAACCCACTCAAATGACTATGTTCTATCCCCAAATTCTAAACACTTATATGGAGAGTAACATGAATCCAAGCACTTAAAATTCCAAACACAATACAATACATTAATTTATATTTTAAAAACTAAGATGAAACTCTACCATGCTCGTCTACTCTGAGTCACCCAATGTGTCTTCATCTATAATATCACCTAGCTTATAGTGGTCCCCCACCATAACACTAAGCTAAAAGAGGCCAATTATGATCCTTGATACCTTATATTATTGGAATTTAATATTAAAACATGATCCCATCTTTTCACTAACATCCCTCAATGTGGTTCCCAAACCACTATACCCAATATCAATGATGGAAATAGTATAACAATGATACCCCTTATTATTCATAGATTCTAAAACAAATGGATGAACCTCCATCGCCCAAGAATCATGCTAATGAGTTAGAAGTTTCCTCAAAAGTCCTTTGTATAAAGATGAAACATAATCATTATAATAAAAATCATTCATCCACTATGGTTTCTGGCCCATCATATCTAATCATAAACAAGAAAATAATTCAAATCTCATTTGGATTAATTTTCTCAAAATTCTCAACTTGAGCCTTATATATGACATTATAAATCATGATCATGGTGTTGTAAAAACAAATGAATTCCGAGGATTTTCCAAAAACGCTACTTTATTCTTATACCCGACTTCAGGTGAAATTCCATGATTAAACCCTCAAAATAAAGAAATTGATGTTGTTATTTCTATAAGAACCAATGCTCCCCTAATATATCTCCCACTCGAATAGCCATATTCCCCTCAACCCCAAGATATACGCTCACCCCCATCCAGTACAACATATGAGTCTACTCATGTAATTCATTGATCGATCCATTAAATTTAACCTCGTTTATCCACTGGCACAAAAAAACTATAATGGTTGTCCACTGATCAATTTCACCACCCCTAATCCCCCCACATGAATATCATGTCAACATGATCAACATCTTACTCCCCAATATAATATCATCTCTTTCACTACATCACCGAACCAATTTATATCTTTCATATACCACACTCCATCAATTACCTAACATGATAGCTAGATGAAGCCGAGAATTCTCACCAAAGTTCATTATTGAAAATGGTGATTGGACACCCAATCCTATTTCAGAATAATTCCAACCCATATACCTATATCCAATCCTAATAAAATCAATTTCATTCATTTTTAACAACAGGTAAGGTACATCACACCACCTAACCCATCCTTAACTACTCATAGAGAATTGAACCATATGGGTCTCATTGGAACCATATGTGTGTCTATCCTTTTAAGTCACACTTCTACTACCTAAATGTCAACCTAAGACAATTCCATTAATGTTTAACTCAGACCATCTAAGGAATCACACCCATTATATCCATATTCTCATTTCGAAAACTAGGATGTCACAATTCGTCTATAGAGGTCCTTCAGTACCACTCTAGAAAGCCCCCCTTTGAACCCACATGAATACTCAATTCACTAAAAAATACTTTATTATTTAATAATCATAGTTATACACTCCTATAAAACCCAAACCATATGCCTCATGACACAAGGCATTACCAATACATGTTTTCTTCCAATATTCCACTGAATCTAAATGGTCACACACCCCAACATAACCCAAATTCAAGACTTTGCTCTGAATTCATTGATCCAAATCTCATTAAAACATGTCCCATAATCCCCGGACACTTTCCATACCTTTATCGCATTCTAGTCCCACCAAGTACAGATCACCCATAGTACTTATCAAATCTAAAGGCATCTCACCATAACAGACCATTCACATGACCAATAAAACCCAAAAATCATTCAAATAATTCAATATGGTTCAATTATTCTCTCACTGTATTCTTGAAGGAACAACCTATGTTGATAGAGCCATGTCCTAACAGATCCTTCCATTAAGATCCATATACACTACTAAGCACTAGCTGCCAATATTATTTACAATTCAAGAGCACAAGTAATTTAAAATATGTTGATAGTATAACACTTAAAGGGTTTTACCTTTATCAAGTACCTAGATATGATCGAAAATGATAACCAATATGCATTCCCCCTTTCAAATACATTCTCATGACATCTATCATGCCTACACCACATACTAGGAAACACCTAAAACAATGATCTTTTTTTAAGGAATCAGCTACCTATACTTCACACACATAGGGGAACTCATAAAAATTATCTAAACCCTCTCATGCGATTCCCTCAAAGGTCATAAGGCACCAACACTCTATTATAGTGTCATACCAAAGAAGGTTACTAAGCCCTACCACATAGCCCATACCAATTATCTCATATAAGTCACATATTTCAGGATTACACACACCATCATTCCAAGGTCACAGAGTATCCTCCATGTCAATGAGTCATGGTTCTAGAATAAATAATAGGGTCACAAGTTGTCACAAAACATCAAAATGGGTGTCAAAAAAAGGGATTTCTCTCCAAACTATCTACCCATCTCCCTGGGCAGGTCATGCTCACTATGGCCTATACCAGATTACATTTATAGTAGAAATAATGTCCCCAACATCATAGGAATACCATAAAAATATATTTTCCTCAGCCACCCCAGTTTCACAAACATATGGTGAACACTCATACCCACTAAGTCCTCATAATAAATAAGGTTCACAGTTTCATACATTAATTTTAAATTATCCAGTATGGTCCAAAATAGGGCTCAGATAAATGATATATCTTGTATAAGTTATAGATAATTTTTTTTTTCTAAAAGTTGTACTCAGATTGTTATTTAGAAAAAATAAGATAGAAATCAAGAAAGTTATCTCATAATTTACTTCTATCTATTTACTTTACCCAAAGGTTCCCACAACTGAGTCTTGGTAAAAGAATATACCAATCACAAGTTATATAGTATTTTTTTATATTTTTGAATGGAATTTTAATTAATACACACATCATAATAGTCAGACTGACATAAAAACAAAATATTCATTTTATCTATTTAGAGGATCAGTTATGTAAGATGAAACCATACACTTATATAGAAACAATATATAAATATTTTCAGACATTTTAAATAACCAACCCAAGTCATAGTCTATGTAAACATGTAACTGAACATAATAAATAATGTGACTTACATGCAAATCTGGAATGCCTAATTTGATGCATGGACACACCCTCAATTTAAATAAAAATCCAAGAGGAAAATCCCATAAATTAGTAACATAATAATCAAGATAATCAGCCTTGGTGAAATAAGTTATACAATAAAAATGTTGGTATGAACAAAAATCTTATCCTTGGAAATATGTGGGGTTACCCATCCTAGGAAGATGCTTCATACCATTTCTTGAAACATTCCTAGTTTTCTACATACCAAAACCAAATATTATGAAAAAGTAAAAGCCCCTCCGATGCCATTTTGTAATGCCTTGCTACCCCATACCACTAATCAGATTGGATAGGTGGTTGCTACATGGCCTCAAGAACACCTCACCATGTGCCAGATTCTACCAACCAATAGTGTGGGTCTGTAGTGTTATAGTGGAGAGACTACACCTGCATTTCAAATTATGGTAGAAGTGGAAATAAAATCAAACTGATATTATATCCATATAATTCTTAATATTTAACTAGAATGACCATGCATTAATAAATGAGCTACACAACACATGTTTGGAAATGCATACATCAAATACAGACCATACATAATATCCCAAAACCAAAAGATAAAACAATATAAACTCTTCAAATGGACCTAAGTCTTAACCCAATCACAAATAACATGCTCCATCCTAGTAACCATGAAATTGAAAATAGTGGGAACTTATCCAAACCCATCCCCATAATGAAATAATGACTGTTTCTCTGGTACCCAAGTTCCCTGACAACATGAGTTGGATGTTAGTATAACATAGTAGGAAACCACTAATGGTGTTACTAAAATAACTATCCCATAATAAGTTTCATGCAAGAGTGGTATAAAATTATCATTTAATATTTAATTAATTCACAATTATCAGTTTATAAATTTAAATAAAAAGGTTTTAAAACTCTCTCTCATACCTGGGCTCAAAAGTGACACCTGACATCGGTCCTTACATACTTCAGTTGTGACTGATAAGTCTCTAAACATGGGTTATGTGTCACAACTTAACTGGTTCCATGATACACATTTGAGGAAACAACAGTGATGAAAGCACATATGAATCTATGAAGGATCTATCGAGTATCCTTATATAACCAATCCATTCGACATCTGTCAAAGTCACCCATTGAATTTTTGATAGGTCGATCCAAATGATTCTAAGAAATACATACCTATCATTCTTTAAACGGAATCCAAAGGAACACATGTCTATGGTATTTAGAGAATCTAGATTGACCAGATTTTAGGTCCACACCCATGAAATTCCATCTTCTATAATCAAGTTAAATCTTAGGAGCTCATCTCATTGCATTAACAAGGGTACCTCAAGGGAAACCATGATAATAATATGTGGCATTCAAAACATAATACATCACCATAAATCTTGGGGGGGGGGGGCTTTCCTGAGGCATTCACAATGATGAACTGGTTAGGAATGTAATGTCCCAAAATTTCTATATATATATATATTTATTAATAATATGGAATTATTTCGAGATCGCAAAATCTAACAGTGCATGATTATGAGGCTCAGGGTTCCTGGAATAATCCGTAAAAGTTTTGTTAAGCTTTAATTAGCGCGTGTAAGTAGTTTTCTTGAAAAAGAAGAATCACTCTTAAACAATTTCTCAAATCAGAAATCCAAGGGCACCGTGGTGTTTAGGATGATGGGTTGACCCTACACACGACTTAAGTTTAGTCGGTACAGGCCTCTGGTGAGAAAACTCGAAAATGGAATAACCATTAATAAAATTATTAAATAAAGTTATTTTATTTTTCAAATGATTATAAATAACGAATGGTAACTTGGATTAAAAATTCGAGACCACCAATGAACTTGTGAGGGTATTCATTCTTTAGAAAGATACTAACATTGGCCGATGTAGGCCACCAGTGAAAGTTAGTTTTTGGTCATAAATAAGATAATTAAGTGAAAATTATTTTATTATAAAATCCATAACATCTAAACGGTAATTAGGATTGGAAATTTGAGAGTACCGCTGGGTTCGTTGGGGAATGTTTCACTTAGATAGATCCTAACCTCGAATGAAGTGGGTCAAGGGTGACTATTAATAATTTTATGAACTTTTTTTTGGGTACGTTCAGTAAACGCGTGAGCTTTGTTTTCTAACTTTTGAACTAGTGCTCAGATTAAAAACATGAGGACACCGTTGAATCCGTAGTGCTGATATTTTCTTAAGGGAGTCTTTACTTTGACCTTAGTAGGTCTATAGAAAAAGTTATGTTTTGTGACTTTTAAAAAGAAAAGAAAAGAAATAATTTTATTATTTCATTTCATATCCACCAACGGACAATCAAAGGGTGGAGCCAATGATATTTCAAGAAAATAAATGGCTTGACCTGCCAACCCTAAGTAACGACAAAATTTTGGAATTAGGAAGCATCATAATTAACTATCCCCCTTTATTCCCCACGTCGTTACTTACCCTTCCGCTCTCCTAGAGATATGGAGCTTGGGGAGGGGTATCAGCACAGCTTCGCCAAGAAAAGAAGTGCTGAAGGAGAACTGCGATGGTAGACCCTTAGAAGATGGAGCTGGTCCCTGTAGTAGGTGATAGGTGACACCAAACCATGAAACAAAGGATGATGTATAAGAGGCATTGTTGAGAACCGGTTGGGGGAACGAAGAGCACGATCCACCTTCAAGAACGGACACTCTCCAATGGGTTTTTGAGGTAGGGGTTATTTCATTTGTGAATTTTTTTTGATTCCCTCTTCCCCTTCCATGAAATTATACGAAGAATGTGGGTCAACTGACTAACAGGTTGATTCG
Source organism: Viscum album (assembly GCA_963277665.1). Taxonomy (NCBI): domain Eukaryota; kingdom Viridiplantae; phylum Streptophyta; class Magnoliopsida; order Santalales; family Viscaceae; genus Viscum; species Viscum album. Next base: position 1,433,718,458 of record OY728132.1, on the reverse strand, counting down.
TGATTCATTCGTTTGTGGGAGGTTGTTACGGGGTATCCTTGTGGGGTTTGTTTTTTTGTTTAATACAGAAATTATTAAACTTATTTTATCCTCCCTTTGATCACAAGTTAACGCGGAGGGCATAAGCCTGACCAACATAGCCCGAAACATCCATAACTATTTTACCCTTGCCCCATCCATGGAAGAACTCCATCACAATGACACCAACCAGTTGAGAAGGAGGCGACGTGCCAACACACGCCACAAGAGGAGGCCGCAACATGAAGCCGTGGTAGTCATCGGAGCGGTCGACACCTGCCGACCGCGGAAGAGGTGCGACGCACTGTCACATGCCATCAGTGTGCAAGGGGTCGCAACTCGTCAGCCACGATGGTTGGAGAAGGCATGTGGCTCGTCGGCCATCTGTGGAAGGGAAGAGAAGCATGCTGTCGTACACTGCCGATGAACAGGAGACTGCCGTTGATGATATGACCAAGGAGGTGAAACTCGCGCCTCTAACGGGTTCCACGACGATCGGGTGGCACCCATGTGGCGTCGTCGCTTCAAAGGCCAAACAGTATTTGGATGTTTGGGATATCGGGGGAGGAGATCCCCCGAGCCACCTTGTTGAAGCACTGCGGGCTGCACCCTTTGTGGCTGGGCTGCCATTTAGCAGGCCGCCACCAGCGGGTCGGGCCGACTAGCCAGCGGGCCGCCGCTAGCGGGCCGGGCCACATCCCACATCGAGCCAGGCCACCCTTCACGGGCCTCACCATATATGGGATGATCCGACCTTGTGTGCCTCCCTTGCAGGGCGCCCATTTTTGCAGGCCGGGCCGGACCTCGGCCCAGCCCAGATCGGGTCGGGCTGGGTTGGTCCGACCGGACCCGGGCCCAGAAACACTTAAAGGGACTTATCTTCTAGACCAAATGTCCGTTTGATGAACCATCTATGGTATCAGGGTACTTGGAGTGAGAATTTCCTTTTGAATTACTCCATGAGGGGTTTGGAGAAACTTGCAGTACAACCGGGTTGGATCGTAACTGAATCCAACCTAGCCCTTAGCACTAAAATGTCAATAACGCACTGACCGAGTGGTTGATTAACGCGCTGTCTATTGTGTTGGAAACCTTATGACATGGAGGATCATAAGGTTACTTCTTGTGAGATTATGTGCTGGTTGAAATTTGACTGATGGCTTGTGGAGCGTTTCTCCCAGGCGCACTACATACAGAACCCTACGACTGGCTGAGACTTGAAAACTACTGATCTTTTCGACTAGAAGTGACTCGATGGCCCATGATACATGATGGGGAGGAGTACCTAAAAGGCCATAGTGGGTAAAATCCACAGTACATGATGGTGAGGAGTACCACAGTAGGCCACGGTGGTGGAGAGACTCCGTGTGACCCGCCAGACCCACGTTACGCGATGAGGAAGAGTACCTCAGCAGTTCAAGGTTAGTGGGAAGCACCTCTCTGTGATGCAGCATGCCCACTATACTCGATAGAGGAGGAGTTCTCCAGCAACCTAGGAATTTGACGTTGTGAATGGGAATGTTACTTGTTCCTAGGCCTAGAGAATCTATGGATGGCTATCAGCTTTCATAGAGATCCTGTGTGGGTCAACATCATAATCCTATTTCTCTAAGTTGTATACCTGATTTTAGCTGTGTATATTTCTTTGTGCTTTGTGATTGAGATCATGATTTTTAATTTTCCTTTTTGGAGTTCTAAGAGAGTTTTGGGGGTCTTGAGGTACCTACTGGGTATTGTTATACTCACCGTAGCACGAGTTATGCCCGCAGCTTGTTGTGTCTTGTGTAGATAATGATCAGTTGGGCTAAGGATTAAGGGAACCCTGACTAGGAAGTACATGGAGGAGTTGGGTGGATGTGGAGTGCTGAGGGGCTGATTTGTACCTACCATTCTCGGAGGATCCTAGGAGGGCGACCCAATATCCATTTTCCCTTTTTTAGCTGTATTTTTCTTTCAGTTGTACTTGTACTTTTACAGTTGGGCCTATATTCTAGCCCCTTTTACTTTCAGAACCCTTTTTCTAATGCATTTTACTTCATAGTTTCTTGTTGTTTTGTTCTCAGACTGTGTGTTTGTATAGGTTTAAAGGAAATGCCTTCCAATTTTAGGGAATACGCCTTTTGGTGCTAGTTGCCAGCCCCTGGACTATGGAAGGTGGGCTTAGGGTAGTCTTGGCACGGACCCCAGGGGACGGGCCATGACAAAGTGGTATCAGAGGAGTCCAGTTCTACCGATGAAATAGGACTCTGATATTTTCTATGTGGAAATAATGTTAAGTATTATGAGTTTGGTTTTTAGTTTGGGGAATCCAGTATTGGTGCGGCGACAGATGTATCCATACACCAGGACCCTAAATTCTGATTTCTGACTCAGTGCATGAAAACACTGATTGTGTGTGTTTTTGAAAAGTTTTTCTTATGATTTCTTTGATTCAGCTCACCAGGTATAACTTAATTTCTATGGCGCACATGTTTTTATTAGGATGCCGCCACGTAGATAGCCTGCCATAATTCCTAATAGAGTATACGATGATGGCCCACTGAGCGACGAGGCTCCGGTGAAGGGACCTCTTACTATGTTGGCAGCTCCGGGTGGTGTACCATCAACACCAAAAACCATTGGGTAGTAGTTACCACTAGCCATACTAGCATACAGTGAATGCCGGCTGAGCACATAGCATTAGTTCCAGCGACAGAGGCCTCCAAGGTTTCGAGGTGAGACAGATTCCCAGGCAGCTGAGGACTGGCTGGAGGCTGTGACTAGAGTTTTCTGTCTAGTTGAGACACCAGTAGAGTAGATGGTGTACTTAGATTCTAGTATTTTCTAGTACATGACCATGAGGATGGTCTGTAGGGTGAAGAAGCTTCGGTACATGGACCATTTCCTGAGATGGTACCTTCAGGTAGTGTGCCATCTATATCACTACCCATTAGTCAGCAGTTACAACCGATGGTACCGGTAGAGGACACATGTAAGCTTAGTGACTTACACATGTTTCAGCATCAAACATCACTCAGGTTCTAAGGTTATCCCAAATCAAAGGCGTCTAAGGAATGTCTTGAGGAGGTGGTCGAGTTTCCACCTAGCCAGGGCACCATTCGATCAGATGGCGGTCCTGGTAGAGAGCCTTTTACATGGCACATCAGGATGATGGTAGGGTTTATATTACCTTGATCTTTTGAAAAGGTGAATTTTCTGTGTACAAGCTTGATAACCTTCCACAGAGAAGGGTTCTCTTTCCATAAAGAGCCAAGGGATGATATTTCCTGAGAGCTTCTATAACTTCGGCAGGATGAAATGTCGGTAGCTGAGTATTCATCGAGGCATACCGACTATTCTAGGTACTCAATGAATACAGTACGATCAGTGATTCAGGGGTCAGACCTCCGAGTGAGGTTTGTTTAGGGACATCTGAGCCAGAACTATTCCTCTATGTATTCCTACTTATGTTAGGGTACTAGAGAGCACCTTTTTGGTTGAATGTTCTTTGGTTGAGTGGATGTAGCTAGTGAATGTTAATAGTGGGGAAGTAGGAAACTAACTCCATTCTTAGAGACTTGGGCATGTATAATTTTTTGGGAAGAGAAAGTAATAAGGACAAATGAATATTCAGGGTAGGAGACATGGAAGAGGAGCTAGAAGAGTAGCAAGAGGTGGTACACATTTTGACATGTTACAACCACCACCCCAATGTGGTCCCCACCAGGCTCAGTGAGCTGGAGGACAGGGAAAGGGAGTAGCTGCATGCGGTCAAGGAGTGTGACCCAAGGCCTCCAGGAATAATTCGAGGTACAATCTGTGTCTACTAATAACTTCCGTATTAATAGACATAGGTACCATTAATTTCTTCATTCCAAAAATCTTGTTCAAGGCCTAGAGTTTCCGGTTAAGCTATTGACTTTACCCTCACTTCTGGAGATACCTTTGGGAGGAGACACAATAATCGGACTTATGCTGATGGTGTGATCTGACCCTTGAGGTGAGAATTTTGGTTGGAACATCTTGGTGGCAGTGTCGAGGCCTTACAACGTTAGTTTGGGTATGGGCTGGACATCCAAAGTTTATTCTTAGATTGAATGTATTAGGAAAATAGGATGTAGTATATCTACAGTTTTGGAATGGGGTTTTCCTTGGTCAGTGAAAGAAAAAACCCAGGGAACACATGATCAACCCATGCATAGGAGGGTGCAACTGATCACTCTTGAGTCGGATAACCATACCCTCATGGCAGCAGGAGTTTTGAGTTTTTAGTTCCCAACAGTAGTGGAAGAGTGTGGGGACATCTTTTCAAAAGATGTTTCCAGGATTACCTTCCCTAAGGGAGAGGGACTTCTACTTTAGTAGGGTAATAACTAAGATATTTACCTAACTTCTCCAGGGTAGGGGCACACTTGTTATCTTTTACAAAGAAGGGGGAGACTTTCTTATGTATGGAGAAGTGTTAGTAGAGCATTCAAGAGTTGAGATAATGACGATGGTAAGAGTTACTCCAGGACTATGACCATGAGATAGTATATACTCATGGAAAGGGGAACATGGTAGCAGACGCACTCAGTAGGAGGTCTTGTCTATAGCTGCAGAGTGAGGTGTCAGAGTAGCTAGTGGCGTTGTGGATATCCTTTATGGATAAAGATGGAGTATCTTACCTTCAATCTATTACTGTCACTCCCCCAATTCTTCAGTGAATTTGGGAGGCACAACTTGGGACGTTGATTGAAAATCCTGATGTGCTCAGATATCCTCAGGATGGTCTCTTGAAGGATTTTATGAAGGTGGGGAGAAAATCATTCTCTTCATAGGATGCATCATGGTGCCAGTAAAGATTCAGGAGGAGGTATTGAGGGAGATCCATACATCTCCTTTAACGGTACATTCTAGAGTTATGAATAAGTACCAAGACCTTCGACTTCATTACTGGTGGCCAGGGATAAAGGAAGCAGTGGAAGAGTTTGTATCACAATGTCTCACTTGTTAGCAAGTGAAAAATTCTCAGAGCCGGCAGATGTATTTTGCTGATAGGATGAGGGAGACCAAGTATTCCTATGAATATCACCTAGATGAGGTTTGTGGAGATTTGGAAAGGGTGGAAAGTTATGTATGATTATTATTAGACCTTTCTAGATTCTCATCAGAGTGGTCGAGGTGGCGTACTGTCTATTTGTTTCCCCACAGATGCACCGGGTGCATAATGTTTTCCATGTGTCGCAACTGAGGAGATGTGTGCATGATCCATCACGTTTCATCGACCATGGAGAGCTAGAATTTGAGGATGGGGTGCCATTTACCAAGGTTCCAGTAGAGATTGAGGATCGATGGGAGTGAGTCCTTCGTGGGAGAACTACACGTCTGGTGCGCATTCACTGGCATCACGAGAACCTCTAGGAAAGAACTTGGGATTGGGGGCTTAGATTCGTGCTCAATACCACCATTTGTTTCCTTAGTCTATGTTTTAGATTTTGGGGATGTAAAGTCTTAAGGTGGGGAGAATGTAATGTCCCATAATTTCTGTATAATTTTTTTAATTATATGGAATTATTTTGAGACTGCGAAATCTGACGGTGTGAGATTCTAAGGCCCAGAGTGCCCAGAATGATCTGTAGAAGTTTTGGTAAGATTTAATTAGCGCATGTAAATAGTTTTCTAGAAAAAGTGAAATAAATCTTAAAAGTTTTTCTAGATTATAAATCTGAGGTCACCGTTGCATTAAGGATGGAGAGTTTACCGTAGGCATGACTTATGTTTAGTCGGGACAGGCCTCTGATGAGAAAACATGAAAATGTCATAACTATAAATAAAATAATTAAATAAAGTTTTATAACTCACGAATGGTAAATCAGATTAAAAATCTGAGACCACCACTAAACTTGTGAGGGTAGGTTTTCTTTAGGAAGATACTAACATTGGCTGACACGAACCACCAGTTAATGTTAGTTTTTGGCCGTAAATAGGATAATTAAGTGGCAATTATTTTATTGTAAAATCCATAACTTCTAAATGGTTACTTGGATTGGAAATATTAGAGTACCATTAATTTTTTTGGGGGATTGTTTCACTTAGGAAGAGCCTAACTTCGACCAACAAGGGTCTAGGGTTATTGTTAATAATTTTATGAACTTTTTTTGGGTACATTTAGTAAATGTGCGAGCGACATTTTCTAACTTTTGAATCAGTGATCGAATTAAAAATTCGAGGGAACCATTGAATCCGTAGTGCCGATAATCTCTTAATGGAGTGTTTACTTTGACCGTAGTAGGTTTAGAGAAAAAGTTAATTTTTGTGACTTTTAAAAAGAAATAAAATAAAATAATTTTATTATTTCATTTCATATCCTCCAACAGACAATCAAAGGGTGGGGCCAGCGATGAGTCATGCCAGTAAATGTCTTGACCTGCCAACCCTAAGTAATGACGTCATTGCGGAATTAGAAAGATTCCTAATCAATGATCCCCATTAATTCCCCACGTCATTACTTACCCTCCCCGTTCTCATATATATACGGAGCTTCAGGAGGGGTATCAACACAGCTTCACCAAGAAACGAAGTGCTGAAGGAGCACCGCAACGCTGGGCCCTTAGAAGAGGGAGCCGATCCCAGCGGAAGGTGACATGTGACACCGAATTGTGAACTTGAGGACAACGTATATGCGGCAACATTCGGAACCAGTTTCTAGAATGAAGAGAATAATCTACATTCATGTGAGGATGCTCTAAAATGGGTTTTCAAGGTAGGGGGGTTATTTGGTTTGTGCATTTTTTTGATTTCCTCTTCCCCGTTCTTGAAATTATATGTAGAACGCGGGTCAACCAACTAACGGGTTGATCCATGATTCATTCATTTGTGAGAGGTTGTTACGGGGTATCCTTGTGGGGTTTGGGTTTTTGTTTAAGAGAGGAAATTGTTAAACCCATTTTATCCTCCCTCTGATCACGAGCTAACATGGAGGGTGCAAGCCTAACAATCCCATCCCAGACCCTCTACAACTTTGTTACCCTTTCCCCATCTGTGGAGGACTGCCAACACAACGACACGAACTGAACATGATGGAGGCGACACTCCAATGCATTCCTCAAGTGGAGGCCACATCATGAAGCTGTAGTGGTCATAAGAGTGGTTAGAATCCACGGGTCGTGGAGAAGGTGAAGCGCGCCGTTGCGCGCCGCCGGTGTGCAAGGGGCCTCGACTCGTCAGCCGCGACAGTCGGAGAAGGTGGCCAGCTGGTCGACCGACTACAGAAGGGAAGAGCGACGTACCGCCACACACTTCTGGTGAGTAGGAGACCGTGGCCGAAGCCGCGGAAGAAGAGGCAGAACCCGTGCCCCTGATGGAAACTGCGGAGACCGGGCGATGCCCGTGTGGTGCCTCCGCTTCAAAGGCCAAACGACATTTGGTCGTTTGGGATCTCGAGGGACAAGCTACCCCGAGCCGCCTGAAGGAAGAACCATGGGCCATTCCCCACAGTAGTCCAGGTCGCCCTTGTGGGACGAGTCTGCCATGACCCAGCCCAGACCGGGTCAGGCAGGGTGGGTCCAACCAGGTCGGGCCGGACCTGAGCCCAAAAACACTTAAAGAGCCTTATCTTCTAGACCTGACGTCTATTTAACAAAACTTATGCGGCGTCAGGGCCCTTAGAGTGAGACCATCTATTTTAATTAATTCATGAGGGTTTTGGAGAAACTTGGAGTATGTCTGGGTTGGATCATACCCGAATCCAACTAGGACCTCGACACTAAAATGAATATAACACACATACCGAGCATCCGATTAACGTGCTGTTTGTTGCGTTGAAACCCTTATGACATGGAGGATCATCAAGTTACTTCTTGTGAGACTTCATGCTAGTTGAAATGCGACTGATGGATTGGGGATCAGTTCACCTAAGAACACTACATATGGAACCCTGCGATTGGCTCAAACTTGACGACTGCTAATCTCTTCGACTCAGAGTGACTCGATAGCCCATGGTACGTGATGGGGAGGAGTACCTCAGTAGGACACAATGGAGAGCAGTCATGACACATGATGGGGAGGAGTACCTCAGTAGGATATGGTGGGGGAGCAACTCTATGTGATCTGGAAGACCCACGATACGCAATGGGGAGGAGTACCTTGGTAGTTCAATGTTAGTGGGAAGCGCCTCTGGGTGACGTGGTAGGCCCATTGTACTCGATAGAGGAGGAGTTCTCTAGAAGCTGAGGCGTTCAAAGTTGTGACTGGGAATTTTAATCGTTCCTAATCCTAGAGAATCCATAGCTGGCTATCATCTTTTATAGCGATCCTCTGTGGGTCAGCATCATAATCCTATTTCTCTGAGTTGTATACCTGGTTTGAGATGTGTCTATTGATTTGTGCTTTGTGATTGAGATCATGACTGTGGTTTTCCTTTTTGGAGTTTTAAGAGAGCTTCGGGGGTCTTGGGGTCCCTACTAGGTATTTTTATACACACCCCTGCACAATCTACGCCTGCACCTTGTTGTGTCTTGTGAAGACGAAGAGCATCTGGGATGAGGTTTTAGGGAGCCAGGACTAGGCAGTAAGTGAAGGAGACAGGTGGATGTGGAGTTCTGAGGAGCCGATCTGTACCTAACCATCAGGTAGGATCCTCAGAAGATGACCTAATAATTGTTTTCCATTTTTCAGTTGTATTTTTCATTCAGTTTTACTTGTACTTTTACAGTTGGGCTTGAATTCCAACCCCATTAACAAGTGAGGCATCATGATACAAAATCTTCCACTGCTTCCTTCGTCCCTATCCTATGGAAGGCAGGCTTGGGGTAGTCACGACACGGGCCCCGAGGGATGGGTCATGATAAAGAATCCAAGTAGTTCATAGAATTCCTTAGTTTTGGACATCCTTGAATCCAATGAGGCATCTTACAATGGGATTCAAGTGATTACACAAACCAAATCCATGACCGCTCAAGTAATTCCATCCATTTCATGTTCAAACCTAAATTTAGGGGATAAAACCCAATGAATTCCACCCATAAAAATCAATTTTCTAAAAAATTATTATTTACCAAAAAAACCATCATTGGATCCCATATGACAATAAGAACCACTTCCATTTCATAATGTCCAAGATATTTACAAAGGATTTACCAAATAGGGTGTCAATCACATTCTAGAAGGGAAAATTACTTACAGGTTCATTACAATAACTCTATTTAATCAATTCCATCATTCAACAATTCACTCCTTCCCTATTTAAGAATTTTCATTTTTAAACATAGTAACTATGGTCCCTTTTACATAGAATTCTATGAATTAATTACTCATGGCCAATATCCACTTACAATTTCACGTTCTCACAATTCCATTCTTGGGGGTGTGGATTTTCCTTAGAAAAAAATAAGCTGAAGTGCCAAGTAAATGTCCCATTGGAACCAATTTACATACAAGATCTATACTCATTTGCAAAGGGATTTAATAGGGGAAATAATATAGTTTAATATTCTATTTTTTGGGGGTCATTACTTGGTAAGATAATTATTCTGCACGATTGATGCATTATAAAAAATAAATATGCTTATGTGTTAATTATAGGGTCCCCCTACATTGTTTTTTGAATTATTTCCATTTTAACTCTCGAATTGAAAACCCATTAACTGATCTCATCCAAGTCCAATGACCAATTCTTAAACCATATTCCTCTCCATCTCACATCTTAATATTATAAAGTATTTAATTATAATAAAATTACGACTAATTAACAACTTACAATAATTATCCAAGATAAAACCCTAGGGAAATAAACAAACATTCACTCACCTAGTACTCCCACCACACCCAAATCAATATCAACCCTCCATCGAATGTATATGATTTTTTTTTTCACTCAACCGATCTAAATACCCAACTATTGGAAATGGAACCATCAGTATCAAAATTTAATTTTTCCTCAAGACCCTTGAAAAAATCATCTGTACACATTCCCTAAATTAAATCATGGGTGATGGTATACATACTTTGTCTCAAGATGTCCTCAATCTATGCATCAAGGACGCCCCCAACAACTCAGGATGAATCCACCATCCTAATCTGTAAGTGTAACTTAAATACCTAAAAAAGAAAAAAAAATTAGGGAGAGATAATAAGGATAAGAGAGTGGATCACTCAATTGAGAATCATGCCAAGAATTACAAAAAATCAGAATAAAAATCACCCAAAGGTAAAGGGGATCCATGAGGAAGGGAGGAGGGGATCTACCTTGTCTGTGCGATCCAAAAACAAGGGAGAGTGGGGGGGGGGGGGTAAACCTAAAAAACCAGTGAAAGAATTGTAATTATACTACTTGAAACCCCCATCAATGAGATGATGGAGTCCACCAGCTGTCCAGTGGTGGCTAATGGCCCTACGATTCTCTACACGTTGGTCAATGCTTGTACAATGGAAAAAAGTGGAGACCTGGTGGCTAGTAGGCCCTCTCTGGAGACCGAAAGATGGTTAATGTCATTTTTGTGTCTATAGGTTATATCAAAAACCACCCACCCTGTCATCTAAGACTTTCTAGTACCCTCGAACACCTCGAGACCAGAAAAACTCACCTAAAAAATCTCTTTAGCCCAAACCTTTAGTATCATCTTCCAAACTGAAGTTCCTAAAATGACCAAATCAGTAAATAAAATCTCAAATTTCCTTTATAAAATGAATAATTTCCATACACATGGGGTATTACATGGGTCATGACTAAGGTAACAAGATAGGTAGAATATTTCATTGATAATTAATGTAATTTTTTCAGGATCTTCTTTTGAGGTATATTCCTTTGTCCATGTCCATTATGTGGTTTGATATGGAAAACATATTGAACTCCTTCACCTTTATGATTTAATTATGGAGATGAAATTAAATTGTAAAATAATTAATGGAAATTATTGAGTTAAAATAATATCAATTAGATCTCTAGATTTAAGAAATTACTTGAGAGAATTTAGTTGGCCTCAAGCTACCATGTGAGATTTTATTAATTAATTATAAAATTTCCATGGTGTAAGATAAATTTCTAGAATCCATCCCATGAAACAATTTATTTTTTATAAAATATAAAATTTAAAATCCAGACATTGAAAATGTTTTATAATTTTTTTATATAAAAGTGTGATAAACCTTTGATAATATTAGTTTATATTTAAAATCATATATCATTTTTTTGGTCACGATAGAATGAATCCAACAAGTTCAAGACTATGAAGATAAAAGTTATGAAGTTATATAAAACAAAGAGATAAGTTTTATTTAATTACCACATATCTAAAACTTTTAATTTCATTATTATCTGATTAGAGAATTTAATTTTTTATCTCATGAATCATACAGTTCATAAGAATCTACCGTAGAAATTTATTATCGATAAAACAATTTGTCACTTAAGGTTTTAGACCGCATCCAACGAAGAAGAAAAATAGAATCAGCATGTTAGATCACAATATAAAATTGTGGGTTAACCCATCATTTTATAAAATAGCACAAGGTAAGTTATTTAACTATCCCCTCATGTGAGGTAGTTAGGTATAATGAATAAAAATGATCATTCCAGTTTGCTTGATCAAATTCTATCTACTATGGTTATGTCACTAAAAAGAGTGATGATTTCACTTTAATCATAGACACATAATCAGATAAAATTTAAATAGGTGATATCCTAGGTTGACAAATAAAAATGTGGGGATGTTTATTAAATATATATTATTTGAGGACTATGGGAAGTCTGATCAAATATTTGATAACTAGAATCTATCACCCATGATAATAAAACATGGTACTCTACTAGGTGTGTGTGGAAATTCTTTGGGGTGTGATGTCTTACCCCCATTATTCAGAACCTTTTGTGGAATATAATGAGTGAGACTTCATATTGAGTGTTAATAACTTAGATATTTCCCTTTTTGACCTCAAATTTTAAATTAAACATTATTTAGGTTATTTTTCTTATGTTAATTTTTCCAATTTAACAATGGTACTTTGAATTAAATTTTGAGAAAGAGGTAACCTATCTTTTTATTGAACATTGATTAAATTATTTTCTTGATTATATGAAAATATCATATATTTAATTTGGGATTCTCAAAATACTGATTTTATCCACATTTGTTGAAATTAATAATTAATCAATAATATACAGATAATTCCTTTTGAATTATTCTATAAAATCATGTTTAGGTTTTTTAGACACTTAATTTTGACAAGGAATACCATAAAATGATGTGGATTTATCCTAATGATGTGGATTACTCATGATGATGTGGATTATATATATATGTTTTGATAATTTAATGTTGATGTGAATTTAACTTGGATAATGTATTTTAATTTTGATTGATGTATTCTATTAAAACAGTGATTTAGATCTATAAAAGTGGTTTAGTTGACTTCTTGGGTCGATGATGATAATTTATTTGATTCTTATATATACAAGTATCAATTTCTATTCTCATTTATAGACAAGGTTAAAGGAAGTTTTCAATACACCTAAGAATATATTTTATTTATCTGCAACTATCCTTAGTCTAAGGTTAATAATTGTCCACCAATGTATTTACCCTTATTCCCTCCCATAGTCATGGGACTTAGGGGGTGATGATTCACTGAATAATATACTCTTTTCCAACCCAAAACTCTTGGGTTTTGTGTATATTTGAGGAAGAGGTGCTGCTCTGACATGGTATGATAGTGTAATTTTTAGTGACTAATTAAACAAGGGATATATAATTGGATATGTAATATAATATAATTATTATATATTATTTACACTATGAAATATGGTATCAAATCTCTTATTATGGGTGTTTTTAGGAAGAATAAAATCAATACATTTTTATGTAAAAACCAAAAAAATGTGGGGATTATGTGTTCTGATATCCACTTGGGATTTTTCAATGAGGTGTATCTATATATAACTCGAGTGTTATGAATATTACCCATATTTAGGAATCCAAGGTCCAAATTAATACATGGGTAATGAGACTTGGTTCCTTATGACTTTTATTGGGTCATAGTTCACAAGGGTCCTTATTATGATATTATAGTCAAAAGATTCGGGCAGAGCCCTCTTATTAAAAAAGAGAAAACAGTACAACAAGGAGTTGGAAGGGGACATACAAGAATCATTCCATCATGACAATAAACTAGAGAACATCATAAATCATACTCAAACTAGTAGGAATCATCATAATCATAATACCAGTCGGAGTTAACTAAGGGACCATGAGACCTGGTGACCATAGTCAGCTTGAGATAGGAATAGTCCTTCCTCTGTCTCGCTTTCCTAGGAGGAACAGGTTGGAAACATTCATCATCCACAACAACAGATTTCCCTTTCGATAATACCTGACTATATGATTTTGGGGAATCATCCTTGATATCATCCCACCTTCCATGGATCCCCTCAGTTTCCATTAATTTATTGATTTCCTCGCGAATCCTTGAAATGTTCCCATCACCCAGATTTTGCTGCCCTTCAATTTCATGATTATATTTTAGCTCCGAAGACACAATTCCTCCCTCATCCATTTGGATCTCCGAGGCCATCCCCCCTGAATTATGAGTCTCCTGTGTCGACTCCTTAGTCACCCCATCTGTAATCTGCACATTACCTTTGTCAAGAGTGGGTTATGTAACCAAATCCACCTTACTCTGTGTTGAATTCATCCTCAATTTCTTTCTACAAGAAGTTTCAGGATGCCCTATGGAGGAGTAAAACGAGCAAACCACAGACTTGTGTCAATTATCCTTGACATGACCTATCATTTGGAACTCCAAACAAAAGTCAAGAAGTCGTTCATATTCCACTTTTAATGGAATATCATCATCCAATGCTGACAAAACAACATTATAGATCAAGCTAGTGCTCAAGTCCACCTCGACCAAAACCCTAGCATAGTGACCAAATCTGACATTCTCAGTATTTTTATCTATCTTGACCGAGATCCACATAGCAGATGCAATATCAAACAAGATTTTATGATGCCATAAAATCTAATTAAGGCCAATAATCTTGATCCAAACTTGGGCTTTAGTATTTTTTATAATGAAAGGATTAAACCAAAAATACCACTCTTGAAAGCATAACATACATGGATTTAAGGCGATTGAGCCAATCCCCCATGCCCTTCGCTTTAGATCTTCTGAAGGAAAACTGATATGAAAAAACCCCCGACCTAAGGGAATACATCTCCAGCCATAAAAACCCCTTATAGAGGTCATTTTTCGAACTAAATCAACAAGTTTCCAAGGCTTACCTTCTATATGAAGAACATGCCTAGAGATTATAGAGTGTTCGAAAATTTTGAATCTGTCAAGAATCGCCTCTCTACTTGAAGTAACGCGAGTAGTGTCACCTTTCTTGACCATTCGCTCCAGAGCAACATCCTTAACGTGAGCAAAGTGTCTTTTGCTCATATCATATTTCTTAGCCTCTTGAGATGGGCACTCATCAACAACACCATCTTTCCCATCCTCCACCAATGAAGGCCTCACGCTGCCCATACCTGCAACTGCAGTAGTCGTATCAACTGCAATAGTTCTACAGACCTGGTCCGTTCCGGTGGGATTCACCTTAGACAGTAAATGAGTCATGTGCACTCCAGTCGCGCCACCAGCACCAGACACCACTGCCATACTTGCATCACAATTCATCACAACATCCTCGCCGCCCTGGACATTCGCAACGACCATCACCGCCCCTGCAGCACGAGACACCGCCGGCACGCCGATCACACCATCCACGACGGCCACCACAGCCCTCGGTACATCAGACGACACTGCTATCACGCCTCTCGCGCCATCCGCACCGTTGACCACTGCCGAAGTCACACCATTGACTGAATCAGTTACCGCCGCCGTGGCTCTGCACGCACCCAGGCTCCCACCACTCGCAACACTCATCACCGCAACAAATCGATAACATTCAAACCGACCCCGAGGAAGGAGATCAGCACCTGATGGCGGAATCACCATACCCAAGAACCCTAGATGCGCCATGATTTAGAGAGGGAACATCCCTCTTCTCACATCCCGCTCCCAAGTATTGTGATATTATAAGTTGTTTATTATATATTTATTAAAATGGATTTTTATTTTGTGAGTGTGATTTGGTAAGAAATGGATATCCTTAATATGAAATTCATCATTAATATCAATTTGATATCTTTTATATTATAATATCGTACTATAAAAATAATAATACAAAAATAATTGTATGTAATCAAGATATATTATTGAGTTATGTTTATTTATTTAAAATATAATTATATACATATTATGTAGACACTAATTCTTATTGGGAGTAAGATCATTGGATGGCTTGACCGAAATAAGCCTTGTTACTCAATAAAACATGTGCACCTTTTCATTTTTGATATTTTGTTCATAAAAACCAGTATGTGTACACAAGATATGTTTTCAAATTCTATAGATTGACATGATAAATTGTGGAAGATATTTTAGAGTCATTATTGAGCCCACTAGACTGATTTCACAAATTTTGAGTTTTATTTTACATCTAATGTGTCTAAAATAATTTTTTACTCAGTGCATGTAGTGATTATATAGATTTATGTCATATTTAATATATATTCATCAAATTCATGTATGATTAATATCCCATTATTTATGATTATCCATTAATATTAATGTATTGTTTATTATTCATTTACATCATAGTGCAGGATGTTATATTCTTATCAAGAGACACGAAATATTTATTGCTTATACCTACCATTTTATGGGTTGATCACTTTTTTCTAGTCACTTTCCATAATCCTATTCTGTACGTACTTAAAGTGTTAACTTATGAACATGTAAAAATTTGATATATTGGTATAATAATAATAGTATTGAGTTTTTATTTATGGATAAGTGAGGTTTTTGTTGAAAAAATAAGGTAGACATTAATAAGTATTATAGCTTAATCCAATATAATGGGGAACCCAACAAAATGGTGTGGTGGGTTACACATTTGTATACATGGACCCTAATTATTTATTGAATAAATCAAGTACATGGTAAATTTTTGTTGGTTATGGTTATGATGAAATATGAATCATCAATATTAAGGTCAGATCTCTATGAGAACATTATTTGATTGAAATTTGGAACTAGTTTCATGGGGCTGTCTATAAATAATTATATAAATATTAATATAATTTCCAATGAGCTTGAGTTTTGAATATTTTTTAAGGGTGTCATATTTTGAGGAGAACAATATGTTAAAATATAGTAAATTCATGGAATTTATAAATAATTTCATGGTATATCATAATAAGTCATTTCAAATTAATGAGCCATGAATGAGAAGAGAGATTATGATTTTCTATTATATATCATTTGTGATTTCATTGAATGATATTTATAGATATCTTGGGTATAAAATTGAAGATTATTGGTTCATAGTATCTTTCACTGATGACTATTGGATAAAAAAAATTATATAATATATTTTTATTTCACTTTTTTATATGCTAGGTACTATATAAAGAATTAAATTTTATTAAGTAATATTTTATATTATTTTGATTTCCATGTGAATTTATGATTTGGTACCATCGAGATCACACTAATTAGTTTGAAAATTATGGTTGATCATGACATGACGTACACTTTTTTCAAGGATATGAGTGTGAATAAATTAGTTTTATAAGGTTTAAATTTTATAAGATACACTACTTAAAATATTAGTAAGATGTTTCATGGGTCATATAATTATGTATTACTAATCCTGATTATATACAATGGTGTTTAGGTTGGATATATTTAGTAAGAAATAATATTTAATTTCATAAGGAGCATACTTCTTGGTTAGTAGAAATTTGACATTTGATAACTATTTTATATATAGAAAGGAGTGTAAGTGTCTAAAAGAATATTATACTTTTCTAAAAATATTATTTTCCTTTCATTAGAGTAAATGGGTTTAGGATATGTGATTCATTGGATGAAATTATTAATTTTATGGAATATATATAATGGGATGAGGTTGAGTATTATTTTCATGAGAATATGAGAGATGTTCCCTATAAGGAGTCATCCATAGGGATGTAAGCTCATTGAAATGGATTTGGATAATGATTTCACATCTTCGTTTACATTAGGATATCATAATGAGAGATATGAAAAATATTATCTTAATGGGGTGGGGATTGAATGTGGAACGATGACTATATTACCATGATTGATAAAATAAATTTCATACATTACTAGTAATCTCAATTTCATTTTTGTTTTCTGGGAAAATATTACTTATAGTGTCCTAAAAATGCGATAGATTACTTCTTATTTATATTATTTAGATATTATGAAAACCACATGGCTATATTGCTTGTTGATTCAAACTAATAGGAATATGAGATTATTTTATTTATGTTTTGAAAACTTTGGATTTGAATGGTTTTCTTCAATACCATATGCTTAAAATATATTTTTATAACCCCCAAAATTACTATTAATCTTTTTACATATTAGTTTATTGATATTTGAGTTTTCTTACTAGATATGAGACTAACCCAATGGATATACGGGCCTAAAAATTACATATAATATTAAAACTCCAAATGAAACTTGGGAGTTGACCAAGATAATCTCTCTTGGAGAGATTTGTTGGTTACTAACTATTCTAATTCACTTCTAAATAAAATTTAATATCTTCATTATCTTTATGTTAAGTGAAATGTGGAGTGGTGTTGCGATTTGAATGCTTGAAATTAAATTAAAGAAAGAAACCCACACAACCATTTGAGATAAAGGTATTGGTCCTAGGGTTGGCTACTCAAGTTTCTTCATTATCAATTTTAAATTTATTCACATATATTTGATAACTCATACCATCCTACATAAGTTAACATCCCTTATATTTATTATGAGAACTATAATACATGTGAGATCTATTCAAAAAACTAGATATCACCTCCTCCAATAGTAAATAATAATGAAAACACCTTAATCGATTATGTGAAACTATATTATAACTAAATTCATCATATTTTATTTCATCCATTGACCAACAAACCTATATCATATAGAGATCCATATAAGAGAATGGAGGGTATGTAATATGGTCGAGAATATGACATAGTAAGGTATGAAATCACCATAACTTATCAATTCACAACTCCACTTCATTAAAAAAATAAAGAAGACACTGATAAATGAAAAAAATGATTTAGGGACACCATGAAAGACCTACCCCAAGAAAACATTTCATGATATATACTCACCATCATGAGAATTAAAGAGGAACAGTTGGGAAATAATGCACAAAATAGTAGAATAAATTATAGAATGATAGAAGTGTGAAATATTATAAATGATAACTTTATTAAAATTGAATATGGTACATTATGTAAATAAAATAATGTAGTTAAACCCAAAATTACTTCATTTATTAGGCTAATATGTCATGCTTCTGAATACATTATAATTCATGAGAATATATGAATTTATAGGCAATTAGGGATCTCATTATACATGGGATGCACTCCACATAGTGATGAAAAAATGGATATATGAATCCAAATATGATTGATTCTAGATTCTTCCATTGATTTTTAGGCCCTTAAATCATCCCACAATCTCAAATTCCCATATTTATCTTGGATGATAGCATGTGGAAGTATCAAAGAAAAATTCCTTGATTTTTTCATATAGAATCAATGGAAACATTCCATCATGTATAACCTCATGTGAATGAATTCCATGTTCTTTAACGATGAAATATATATCCATAAATTATTTTCATGCAGGTTTATAGCTCGTATTGTGACATAGATATCACAACCTAACTTTGAATCAGAGTTAGTGGATTAATTGAATCATAGGTATGGAATGGAGGTCTAAGACTGAATTGGTGGATAAAAATAGATTTCATTGGATTTGAAGGATGCATTAGATATTTAATATACTATATAATTTTACAATAATGATATGCTGGCTTTATGATGAATACATCATTGAGAGGATAAGTGTCATTGTTGCTAGAGTAGGTTGCATTTTATTGGCGGAAAAGAATGCTACAAAAAAGAATCAAAATTTATATTATATTATGATGTGAACATATTGTGATATGGGAAATAAGACAAAATTATCTAAGTAACATAGGCCAAATCAAACATTAAAATTACATTGAGGTACAAATTTTGTTTTAGAGTACTCAGTTAGGACACATTGGGTGTGCGATGTTAGATTGACCCATTAATCAAACATAAATCAGATCTAGGAATATCATGAGGTGTGAGAAAGAGGTATAATTATCACCACATTGATATTTTATGATATATTTATTTTTAAAAAATAATTATGTCTTTGATATCATTGTTAACATGCAACAACAAGTTTATGCAAACTACGATATATTATTTAAATATTATTATTAAACATGACAGTTATCACCTATAAATTGTATTTAATCATATGAATATGACCAACTACATTATGAAATATTATTTTAAGAATATAAATAATGAAATAATTGATTTTAAATTAGTTATAAATTAAAGTAAAATCATTTTAAAGTAAAAGATAAATGTTTTTTTTGGAAAAATACATTTTTTATCTGTGCAATGTGTTTTTTATTAATAAATTAAATTAATCACTATTGATGACTAATTTTCATGAAATGTGTATAAAATATATTCAAAAAAATATTATAACAGTCATTTAATGATTATTACTTGTAAATAAATTATAACAAATTTAGTTCTAAAATTAAAAATGTATTTTTTAGAAAATGGTATTCGTTGCGTATTTCTTGCTTATTGTAAAAACAATTTCTACCATTTATAAGAATTAAATATGATAAAATGATATCAATATTTTGATTCATTTTTTTAAATTATTCCATTTTCATTTTTGGTCATTATGAATTTTAAGAGTGGTACAAATTCTTTACTACAGTAATGGTTAAAAATGTTAACAAGGGGTTAAACTAAAGATATAAGGGTTAAAATGGCTAAAAAATTTGTCTAAATACTATTATATGAATTAATTTTAAGAATATATCATTATATATAATAACGTTATACAATTGGAGTCCAATTTTATAAGATATTGATATTATATTATTTTAATATTCATAATAATTACAAGTGTGTCACTCCCCTCACTTATAAAAGGGAACCTCCTACCCTCTATTATCCACACCACATGATACCTTTATCTCAACCAATGTCTTTATAAATACTCTAAAAACATCAATATAAATTAAATTTAGTTATTTTTATTCCCAAAATACCCATCCACTAATCCCGAATGTCCTTTTCAATGGAGGATACGTGAAGAAGAGGTGTCTGTTATTACCAATGTTTATCATGTTTCATTCTTATTAAACCGCATCCAAATTTTATTTATCCATATTAAGATGACGATATCAGATTTTTAATATAATTATATATTTTTTAATTTTATATCCATTTTATATTTGCTTCCCATTCGTTGGTAAATGATAACGTCGCTCGTGCGTAGGTGTGGACTACGACCTTAACGAAGTGATGTGACTCATTTTAAATCTTATTTTTGCATGAATGATCATAATGTTAGATTTAATGAATACATATGATATTTATGATTATATAAAAGTTAATTAATATTTATCTTTCTTTAATTTCATTCGCTAAAAATTGGAAACATCACTCGAGATTACATATGAAATGCCATATCCACGAAGTGATGTAATTTATTTTTCATCTTTTATTTATATGAATGGTTATAAAAGTTTTTATAATTATTAAACACGGTACTTCTAACATTATTATTAATAATATATATATATATATATATATATATATATATATTTATATGATGAAACCATGACCAAGGTGAAAGAACCAAAACCAAAAAATCAAAAAATACATGTAAAATGGACCTATTTTCACGTGAATAAATATTTTAATGTAAAATTATTGATAAATGGGTAATTAAAAATTATATTGTAATGTTATATTTTATTATAATTATTAATATTATTCCTATATATACGTATAATAAATATAAATTTTCTATATTGGAGCTTAAAAACACGTACAAAGATAGACGATACTAGAGGTAGTGGTTTATATTATAATCTCATTTATTATCAACATTGTATATGTTAAATTAACATTGAGGTAGATTGTATAATACTTATACATTAAACCCAATTTTTTTCTTATACTTTAGTTATTTTTTTTTCATTTTTTAGTTTTCGTATCCCCTCTTTGGTACATAAAATGATGAAGATATTTTTAACAAAATATGACCATATTTGTTCATTAGTCAATGAAAATTTTCATCCATATTCATGTTCAATAATTTTTTTTCAAGAATGTTATTTTATTTGATAAAATGATTATTTCGAGTTATTAACAAAATAATTTGTATTTATTTTAAATCTTTTAAAATGAAATTTCCTTTCATTTTCTAAACGAGTTACTCTTGAACTTTTATCCAAAATTCTGAATAAAATATTTGTTTTAAAATTTAACACATGATAGATGTTACCACTATATTGAACATTAATTACATCGATGTTTAATTTAAATGTTTCCATTTTAAATTTCAGAGATAATGTTTTTCTCAATATCCTATAATTGAATTGGGAGTAATCACAGTTTTGTATGAGACTCTTTCCATTATGATAGTCTTATTGTGAACCTTGACTAAGGAAAAGACAGAATAGGGAGTGAACCCAATCTACTATGGGAAATTTTCCACTATGATATTCTTGCAAGCGATCCTTGATTAAAAATGTGATTCCACATGCTTACTATTTTTCCAAACAATTATTATGAAATGTTCTTATGATTATGATATTCTCTCATGTCTCATGATTGATTAACGATGATTCCTCACTCTTTTGACTCATGTATTTTTAAATGAAAATATTTATTCCATGAATCATGATTTATGATCAATGAAATATTGGGTACAAAATTTTTAATTTATAATCATTAAATCACACCCTTATTCATATATAATTCTTCCATACAATCATAAATTGATATATACCATGTGTACACTTACTTGAAATATGAGATTACCCTTTCTTATGTTTCCATTTTCCCAGGTAATGAAAAATGTATTGAAGTAAGAAATTTCTAATAAGGGCACTATGAGAGAAGAAAATTATGGGAGATATTGAAGATATTTTATGAAATAAGTATATTATGTATATAGTATCTAAAGACACTAAATATTTATGGTCCTTGGGGATGTATTATATTTAAATGTATTGAATATTCATATATAATTAGGCAATATTTATATATGTCATGACAGGGTTTCCTCGGTTAGTATAAATGGAAGGGTTAGTTAATTTTTAGATATTAGTTCTATATAATTTTTTTTAAAAGCTATGTAAAAGTCTATGTATATGATAACATTATAAATATTTGGTAAAGTAGAGATTATGTAGTTTCACAAAAATGAAGTCCTTGTATGGATATTATAAAGTGGATTTGGATATGGTACAAATTCACCTAGGGGTAACCACATTGAAAAAGGCTAGTTGATTATCAACTCAATCTTCACTCGGTGCACGAGGAGTGGTCCTATGATAGCACACCAAAATAGAAACTCTTTGGGTATTTTATTTGGTTAATTTACATTCAATTTAGGAACTATTATGATGAATTAGAGGATATAACCTATGAAAAATATTTATAACCTACAATTATATGAGACATACTAAAAGTGTTTTGGGTTAAAATAATAGGTCATAATTTAGAACATCATAAGAAGGTTTTTTATAACCATTTGATTATTTACTATGATTATTAATGTTTCATACTCACACTATGTTTTTGGTTTTATAATATATACATAATTAGGAGGAATCATCTGAATAATTAATATGATGTCTAATGAAATTAGTATCCTTATGACCATCCAAATTAAATTGAAGATTTAATATAAAACCTTATGATTATGCCTAACTGGATATCTGAATATATGTTCAATAACATCCACTTGGTTGAGTATCTTAAACCACATAGTAAGAAAAAAATTGAGTTTCTTTAAATATTAATTTATAATTACCTTGGTGGAAAGAATATTCATCTTTTTACATGTCGAAAATGTGGTAAGAAGCACATAAGGAATAGTCTTAATGGAACAAGAAGATATATTATGTGTGGAAAATAAGGGCATGGAGAAATTAATTTTTGAATTAAAAAGGAAATTTTGATATATAATGATAAAGTAAATTATAAGGAACAATTTATGGTTCAATTTATTACATGTGGAGAACATAGACTTTATTTGATTCAATGGACTAATCTAATGGTTAAATCCTAGAATAAGAAAGGGGTTATGCTTTGTATTTCACTGAAGTGTACAATGATGATTTTGGAAAACTTATCCTCAAATCAAAATTTTCATCATTTAGTTGAATTTCATGTGATTTAGATCATGTATTAGGAATGTCTACATAAATTCCTAAGTAATTTACATACGTATAGAAATCACATTAGAGGTTCCAAATCAACCAATTTTTTCGTTCTGTGTAAGGATACATAGGAACTTGAAATATAAATTACTTCCATTAGATGTGTTTACTACATATTAGTGTGGATATTTATCTAAGATTATTGGGGTGAAAAAAATTTAAAGATATACCTATTGTTTGAAAATATGGTGATGTGTTTTCTAAATGCTTTCCCAGTTTCCCCCCAAATAATGAAGTTGAGGTTTCAATGTAACTCATACTTAGTACTACACCTATTTCCAAGACTCCATATATAATGTACCTGATTGAGTTATAGGAATTGCAGACGAAAATCTAGGATAATCTAAATAAGGAATTCATATTACTTATCACATCACCATATAGTGAAACTATTTTTTATTAATAAAAAAGATAGATCAATACATCATTACCATGATTATCAAGAACTTAATAATATTACTATCAAGAATAAGTATCCTCTACCTTGAATTTAGGACTTGTGTAACACCAAGAGTTTTATGGATTTTTTTTTCTAATTAATTAAATTTATATTATAGATCGTATAACATTCAACACCAAGTTAAGCTTACATTACACACAACATTGGGTAATCATGTGTGACACATGCCATTGAGTTTTAACAAAACCATGATATATTTTTAATATAATTATTAAAAATAAACCATTATAACCTAAAATTTAAACAAATTAATATGAATCGTAATGAATAATTTTTAAATTTTAATTATAATGGTTTTATAAAAAGAAAAAATACTGATAAAAAAGTATTTAATTTTCAGTTAAGTATTTATATGATTTGAAAATAGTATTTTCTAAAAAAATGGATTTTGTCTTATTCTATGAATATTAATAAAATTATTATTTCAAACATTTATAAAATTAATGTAAAAAAATAAACATAATTTTTCAATTTATTGTGTCAAAATTAGCTTACGGTGATTTTTTGATAATTTTCTAAAAAGCATATTTTTTTGATGAATTGTGACAAAACTGATTTTTTTTGAAAAATGCATTTTCATTTATATTATTTATAAATAAAAACTATATTTAAAAGTTTTTTAGAGTAAAATTAGTTTAATTATATATTTATTATTCCAATTAAGTTTAATTAAGTAAATTTCATATTGAAATTGTAAATAAAAACACTCTAATCTTTTGTACTTTTTCTCTTTGAAAACACCTTTCTCATTGCGTCTATGAGATTAAATTTAAATTAAATTTTTACCATTATATGTAATGAATTTCTAAATATAGGTTACATATTTATAATCATAATAATATATATTTTGTAATAATGTAATTTTTTTAACCAAAATGAATTGCGACAACAACACAAATTAATTACCGTGGTTAAGGTAAAAATGGGTTTATCGGGGTTTAAACTGAGATGATAAGGGTTAACATGGGAAAACACATGTAAAAATAGTATTTAATTGAAATATTTAAATATCATACTTTTATGATCTAATATATGGTCATTTTGAATATTTTTCTTAGGAATGTCCTTTTTTATTTTGGATTCTTTTTGGGTTATTTTCTAGTTGTTTCCATGTTGGTTCCTTTACCCCACAAATGAAAGGACACCACCACCCTAAAAATATTTACAGTTATAATGACATGTATTTAAGAAAAAACATGAAAACGTACTTCCCCAATATCCTTATATGTTTCCAGTGCTTCTTTTCCCCTAAAAGACAGATACTAGGGTCCTTAATTAGGGATTGAAAGGAGGTGATTTTAAACTAAAGTAATTGGCATTACTAAGGTCACTTTTTTCTTCATTTTTAACATTAAATTATGTATTAAAACATAAAATAGAACAAAAAAATTATATGATTTATACCTAAATTTTATTATGTTAATATAATTACATAAAACCATCTCCACTTTCATCAAATTGGTTACAAAATCATTGCTCATGTGTACGACATGCTACCACCTTGCGAAACGATGTTATTCATTTTTCCATTACACCTATCACAGTTGGTTATAATAATATATAACATGTTAATATATTATATTTATGGTATTATTATTATTATGTAATTATTATATCACTCAAGTGTTCATACTTTCAATTTTGTGGGAATATGATAACATCGTTCGTTTGTACGGTAGACTACCGTCTTGGGAAGTAATGTGATTTGTTCAAAAGTTACATGGAAGGTATTAAGGATGGTTTCAATGAATTTGTTTGATATTTATGAAATAAAAATGATTTTATAATGTTAATATATAATTTATTTTCATTTGATACAATCCAAAAAAATGGAAACAACGTTCATGCCTACGTATGATCTACAATCTCCAAAAGTAATATATTTCATTTTCAATCACTAAAAATTATGGATCACTCAAAGTAAATATATAATGAATATTTATGATATTAATATCATTTGTAAAATTATATATTTGATGAAATAGTTATCAAATTAATATGACCAAATATATAAAGTCAAAACATATATGGAAAATAAAGTTGTTATTACCCGAAGCGTATCATTAACATGTAAATGTTAATAAAAGGGTAATAAAATGTCATAAGAAAATAATATTTGGTATGATATATATAAATATTTTTCTTTAATTTATGTATAATGAATTTATATTTATTATAAATGAATATTAATGTGTATACCAGAAGTCAAGACTTAAGGTAAGGTATTTGGGTCTCACTTTTTATTTCTGTGAGACACACGACATACTCACCACATATTTCTATTATGTGGGGTATATAATACCCACTAATATATTTTATTTTTATTAACCTTAATATTTTTTGGAGCTAACTTTCTATTTTGGTATATCTATTTCTTGGGATTTACAGTTTAGAAGTTACCAAAGCATTAAGGGAATTTTCTCTCAATTTTACTTCTTTGAGATGTATGATATGTTATGAACCTATATTCACCCATAAGAAGTATATATATCCAAATTGACTTATAATATCATGAATTTATTTATACTCATAATATTTTAAGTTCCATTGTATTTTATTCCTTCACAGGGCTTATGATTAAAAGTTACTAAGTGGTAATGATTTTATGTTTCAACTTCATCGTCTATCAATACTTTTTATGATAATATTATGATGGTAAAATCATGTGATATATCTATCAACAAAATAATTAATTTCCTCATCCTCTATTAATCCATTATATCTTCAAATAAAATTACTATTTTCCAAATCATTGGTACTTATAATAATTGGTAAAATGTTTTTAAGAAAATAAAACATTATTTATCTCTTCGGTCATAAATTCATTTTACTAAAAAACCATGTTTTATAAAAATGTTTAATTATTCTACTATTATTTTTAAAATAAATTTTAACCCATTTTTTAATTTTAAAAAAATTTAAATTAATATTCATTTCATTTTGAAAAAAACTCTCGTTGGCATTTTACTAAAAATTTGAAAGAAATATTTGTTTTAATGTGTATGACATGAATGAAACTTCATGTAATCAGGAATAATATTTTCATTGAATATTCAATTATATTTTCTAAATATTATTTTAAATTTAAAATATATACAATTTTTTTATGTTTTAGAAAGTATTTTTCAATGTCGAAATTATATTTTCCAAAAAAATGTTTCAAGTGATCATTCAAAATCATTTTTCATGAAATAGGACATCCATTGATGTTAAATATGGATTACTAGGTATATTATCCAAGGATACCATTTTAATTATTTCTTTTAATGGTTTTTGTTTATTATGGAATGATATTTATGTAACCCATTTACCTTTCATAGGTTATACCATGATACAATTCTTATGATACCCTCTTCTTTTTCAACAGGTTATGCTATGATAAAATAATGAAATAATTATAGAACTTATGTCTTTTATATAGGTTATGATACAATGATATTTTTATGAAACCTAATTCATTTCATGGTTAATGATATGATGAATATTTTATGATCTTTTGTAACACATAAATATTCTTTTCATTATGAGATTTATAGGACCTATATCTTTATCCAATGAATTGGGTAATAATTTATATATCATGAGATTAGAAGGAATGGAATGGGGAGTGAACCTGGTTTAGTAAGGTAATTTTTCCTACATAATGGTATTAGAAGTAAAAATTGAATACTTTTATGGTTTGGGGAGTGAACTAATTTCAGTATGATAGCCTTGGAAGAAAAAATTGACTAATATGGAAAATATTTTATATAATTATGCGTTTGTCAAAAATATATTTCTTATACCAATGTTATTCTATCATTTCTCTTTTTATTTGATTCACTTATGATTAATATCTTATAAAGATAAAATATTTATTCAATGACTCAATGTTATGATCTCTAATAGACATGGTATGATTTTTGAATGATATTCTCATGTTCTTGTACACTCATGTTCATTCTATGATTATGTATATCCCTTGTTCACCCTTATCGAGAATATGAGAACAACCTTTTTTATGTTTCCTTTCCCAAAGTAATGAATAAATGTATTTCACATGATATCTCTAGGACGTGTGATAGTTATGACGACCATAGTGTGAGATTATGTAATTTAATTAAGGACCACTCATTTATGTTTCTATGTTTCTAAAGACTCTAAACTGTTATGGTCCTCATCCATGTGTTTGTATAGTTTGATGAATATTCATAAAAAATTATGTAATATCTATTTATGATAATTTTGAATTTTTATAGTTGGAATTAAAGCCAAAGGAAGGAATCTGATATGAAGAAACTCTCACGTGTGAGCATTGGACAAAATTTGGCTCTCCACCCAATGGATCTATTAGGAAAGGGATACCACTAGGGATAGTGGTGTGTCCTTACCATGAGGTTTATCCACCCATGTAGTACCATGATAGGTATCAATTATAGTTCAACATAAATAATTCCAAAATGGAATATTTAGTATCATAGTATAGTTTTAGTTAACCTTTAAAAACAATGTTGAGAAAACTTTAGTGATATCCCTAATGAAATGTGTAAGGATACGACTAAGGATGATTCAAAGAATAGAAAAATTTCCTAGAATATTGGTAAAGGATAGAGATAGTGGTTTACATGAAATTAAATATCACTATGGATACTGAAAGTGGATTTGGATTTGTAATAGAGATATATATGTTTAATAACAATGAAAAGGGTGCCTTGAACTGAAGTCGATTATCACCTAGTCCATGATAACTGGCCTTGTTACACACCTAGTTTAACACTCCCAAGGGTATGCTTTGGAAATTCAAAAACTCATTTTGAATAATCATGATGTATTTAAATAGATGATGAATATGAATGACCAAGAATAAGCCTAAGGTGTCATATATTAAAAAGAACGTGTCAGTATTTAGATATCCTATAAGTGAATTTTCATAATTATCTGATTATTTAATATGATTTTTTTATTACACTATGGTTTTTGGATTTAGTAAATGGATGGAACTAGAAGAAACTATGTTAATGATAAGTGTGTAGGATAGTGGAATGATTGTCCTCCTAATCTTACAAATATTATTGGTGTCAAAATTTAAAATCTCTTTTTTATTCTCACAAAACTTTATCAATCTAGGAATCATGATGTACACAGACACAACCAAAGTAGGGGACAATATTCTTTTTAGTACTTAATGAGGAAACACCAAGATTATTTTAGTGGGTTTTATAATCCATTGTTTTTTGAACAATATATCAACACCACTGAAAATATATTTTTTGGTCTCTAGTGTTCAGAACATGAAAGATTCATTTTGGATATCTACTATTTGGAAGGTAAAAATAATCAATGGTGGAATCCTATAAAAATAATGAAGAAATAGTATAAACCTAACTCTATGGATTGGGATGAGTTTAAGATATATTTTTTAAATAATTACATACCTCTTATTCTCCATACAAATATGGAGAAGGAGTTCCTTGAGATAAAGAAAAAGGATGATGATCCCATTGGTACCTATGAAGATAATTTTATAGGACTTGTGAGGTAAGATTATGGTGCTATCATCCAACCTAAAATTATGGTTGATCCTTTATTTTGTGGCATAAAACAAATCCTCTGAAGGGAATTATCCTTAGGATACTTCTGTAGCTATAAATTTTATAACAACACTTACCTTTATTACATATTATCTCTTAATTTATTATATAAAATTACATGTAATTCAATCCAAAATATTGATAAGTACAATGTATTTGGGAATTAGGTACATTAAATTATAACTTAAAACATGGAATGCAATATCTTTATTCATTTTTGTTAACATTCTCACACTTTAAACTGCATGGGATAACCTGAAGAAATAAAATAGAAAGGGGGATATTTATAAATACCAGTATGGGAATAAACATGGAATAAGGTAGAAAATGTTAGTTAATCGGCTTATAAATGGGAATAAAAAGAGGAGAAATAATAACCATGAATGGTAAGAAATAATATAGCATGATAACATAAAGGAAACATAGAAAATGTGGAAACAACTTAGAACACAGTATCATAGGTCAAGCATAAATGAAAAGAAATCATAATGGAAAAAGTACCATAAAAGAATCAGATTTACTCCATATACCAACATGACTTATCATGATACTAAACATTACCCAATGCATTAGAGTGCTATATAATTCTAGATGCACCCTCCACTTTCATTTCAAACTCTTGCTTAAGTGTTCCACATCGATTATACAACATGGATTCATTCACCATCATAACTAATTCCACGATAAGGGAGTATAGAATACATACATGTAAGAACCAAATTAAAGTGTTATAAGTGTATAATTTTGAATACCCTTGATAGGAATGTGAATTATATTCACTTCATAATTACATTTCCATGAAAAATTGTGGTGAAATTTCAGCAGCCTAACGATGTCGCCTAAAAAATTCAAAAAATTGGTTGATGTGAACGAAAAGGGTATATAATAATTTGAAATTAAATGGGAGATAATAGAGACATATAAATACATATACCATCATTATTAATTTGAAATAGAAGGCATATGATAATAAAGAAACTTAATTAAATAAGAGTAAGGAAGAACTCTTATAAAATTTCAGAATGGTAATGGGTGCACTTGAGAGGGATTAATGAGAGAGAAATGGGTCTATCATCATTTATAAAACATAATTTAAGTATATGGGAGGTTTTAAAATATAACCCATCATTAGGAATTAAAAATAAAAGGGCATAAAATAGAGAATATTATTCAAAAAAGTGAGAAAGAGGGAATCCCTAACCTTAAGAGTTTGAAACCAAAATCTTGAAAGGGGATTATTAAAAGCTTGGGGGAATATTTGTGTCACACCCTGATTTCAAGAATTTAATTATTCTAATTATTTTAACTATTTCAATCCTCGTTTTGATTGTGATCTGATCCCGAGTTGAAATTTGTGCGCTTTTTCTGATAAGCGATCATTTTTTGGCTTCACAATGTCCGACACAAGGGCAGGGCACAGAAGAATCCATGTGGCTTCACCAGAACACCATACGGCCTGCCTGATGCGCAGTTAGTTAGTTAATCAACCGAATGAATAGTAAATTTAACGCAACAGAAAAATAAAATTATTTAGAACTATTTAAATAATGACAAAAAATGTTATTATTATTATTATGTTTTGTTAATATTTTAATTTGGTTATTTTATTTTATTAAGCCTTTGACATTTTTATAAAAATTATTAACATTATTGTTTTATTATAGTTGATAATTGTTATTATTATTTTAAGTTTGTTTATGTTTTTATAAGGTTTTATTTTATTTTTATTTCAATTTTCTTTTCTATTTTATTTTCTTTGATTCCTTTATTTTTTTTATTTCCTTTTTTATCTTTCAATTTACTATTTAACCTTTTTTTCTCTTGTTAGGGTTTCCTCCCCCCTCATTTGTTTTGTGCGTGGGGCGCTTCTCCCCCCATCCTACCCCTTGCGCCGAGCCCCGTTTTTCCCCCTCTCCCTGGTCACAGCGGATGCCTCCCCCACCTAGAACCCTACGACGCGCCTCCCTCCTTCCTCCGGTGCGATGACACTGCAGCCAGCCTCCCTCATTCCTCCAGCACGATGACCTCTCGGCCGACCCCCTCTGCAGTGCGGCCCCCTCTGTGTGACCTCTCCTAGCCACATTTTCTAGCAGGTGCACAACCCCCTCCCAAGAGATGTAATGCCGCACCCCAGGTCCTCCCTCCACGCTTGTTTTTTTTTCTGTTCCCCTTCATAGGTCTTTTCTACCTTGACATGGTAAGACCTCCCTGTGCGCCTCCATCTTTGCATCAACCATTTCAGTTTCCCCTTCGCCTGATTTTCGTTTGGCCGAAAAACCTAGCTTAGGGTTTGAACCATTGTGGTTTTCTTCCAATTACAGGGTGTGCGGCGCCTTACCCGGGTGATTTTGGTTCGTAATACGACATCTTCCACCAAAGGTGAAGTAGTTTGACTCCTTTGCGGTAAGCTGCTGAAATTCGAGGTATAGTTTTATGTTGTAGTTTGGTTTCATAGTTATTGTGTGGAATCCTTTATGTATTTTAAAGTTCGTAGTAATTACCTCATAGTGTGTTGGTCACTAATTTATGTTTAGGGTCCAATTGTGATGAATTTGGTTTGATGTCTTGTTTTTAGCATTCAATTTGAGTTTGTTGTGGTGCGGTAGTCGTACAGTGGAGTTTGCGCACTACTTCTGTGAAGTCTTCTACACCGATTTAAGTGTTTTATCCCACTGATTTATTTCACATGGTCTGTGATAATTAATCTATGACTTGAAATGTTTAGTATAATTTTATTTATGTGGAATTGCATGGAGTTGAGTTTTTTTAATGAGAAAATTTGGTATTTTGTGTGTGCAAAACTTATTGTGTTTATTTGGTGGGTTATTTTACTTGCTTAAATGAATTTGGTGTTATGTGGTTGATCCGTTTGGTATGAAAATAGTTTTAATGAAGTTTAGTGTGCCATTAATATTTTATAGCATGTTTGTATATAATGGGGTGTGTTTTTGAGGAAAACTCATGTTGTGTTATTTGATGTTAATTTATAAATCATGAAGTTAGTTATTTAATATTTTGTAAGTGATGCAAAAGATGTTTGGAAAGGTTTTTAGTGTGCATTTGATTTTTTTTAAAAGGAAAAGGAATTTGGGGGTTTTTGAGGTAGTCCTATGTTGCATTATTCATGGTTGTTTTATGAATTCTGGATTTGATTTATTTAAGGACTTTAAGGCTTCGAATCTAGTTCTGCTTGAGGGTTGGGTGCGTTTGCTTTTGCTGGTAGATTTTTTATGCGTTGAACATGAAACTGTTCTGTGGAAAAACCCATGCTGAATTGTTTATCAGTGTTTCTTTTAAACTATGCTGTTCATCTATTAAAATGTGTGTAGGTTGCAGTTGGGGTTTTGGTGTTTCATCTTGGCGCGTTTGGTTTTTAAAAGGGTGTTTTGAATGTTTTTCTTTTGGTCCAAACCCTTGATGCATTATTTTGAAATGTTTTGTAGATTTTTCAAGTTTTAAGTTGTTTTTATTAAATTATTTGTGTAGTGCGATGGACCTCGCTACGATGGTTTCAAGTTGCAGGTGTCAAGAACGCCTGCATGTGCATGCATAAAGTAAGACATATATATAAATGCTCTCTTTGTATGTATTCCCTCATGGAGTGGGGAATATGTGCAATACATCTAGGGGTATTTATGTATATATGTATAAATGCATGTCCGTGAAAGTGCACAGGGTCAGTTCGGGTGGTCGTCAACGAATAATGACAAGTTTGAGGTAGGTCCCCTATGCCTATGCTTTTAATTTGAAATTCAAAATTGCTTGATTGTTTTAAAAATATGTTTTACACTATGCTATATACACATGCTACGGAATCTGTTTGCAGTTGCTAGAAACTATTATGCCCTTGTTTTGGAAATTGAAATGTATTTCAAACGACATTGGTCTTAAGTGACTTTTCTTGAAAATTGATTTCTTAAGTGGTTTTGAATTGGTAAGGTGTATTTCCAAAATTATTTGTCCTTTTGTCCATTTGATTGTAAAAAGTGTTCCCTTTATGTAATTAAGCCCGTTTGGCATCATAATAATGTTTTATGAAAAAGAAAAACCTTTCTTGAGGAACGCCCCCCTTGGTTTCAGAAAAATTATTTTTTTAGTTGAATGTGTTATCATGTGCCTAATTTGATGCTTATGCACTGTGTGATGTGAAAGAGGGGGAATGCGCTCAAAGAGAGAAAGTGGTGGTGAGATGTCGAATGAGTTACAGAAAGAGAGTTTTATGTACATATATGTTTTCTTGATAATGAAAACTCACCACCACATGAAATAGAGCACAATGGGAAACCCGAGTATCTAGGTGGGTGACCAGGACTAGTACGCTAGATGATACGACAGGGGTTCGTCCCGGTTTGTCTAGCAGGATTGACGCAACAAAACTAACTAAACATATGAATTCTGAGGGTCGTGGTCTTCTAAGCCACGTTTTCTGAGGGTCATGGTCTTCTAAGCCACGTTTTTCTGAGGGTCGTGGTATTCTAAGCCACATTTCAGTGAGGTACGTGGTCTCTAGGTTCCCACTCGTTCTGGCTACCTATAGGGATTACCCATGGTGCTCATTTACGATGTGTTGTTTGTGATTTAACTTTCATTTCAGTTGTGTCATACTTGATGTCTTTTTGTGAAAACTATATTTTAATCCAAACTAATTTCTTTTCATTTGAAACGTTAGTGCATTCTTGGAACCTATTTTGAAAATGCAGTGGGAGTGAAATTCTTTACTTGATAATGCAAACTCGTTACTTGAATTTGAAAATAAGGAAAACACTATTTTATTATATCTTATTTTTCAAACTGGCATGACTGGATTTCTTACTAAAGTCAGGGGCGTAGGATGTGGTTACATTTTTGGATTTCCAACTGCGCATCTCGGTGCTCACGCCTACTTTACTTTTCAGTAGCAGGTTTCAGTCTTGGATCGCTCTTGGGAGTGAGTGTGGTTGTCGTACCGTGGTGATCCACGGGGTCACCTGAGGTATGTAACGTTTCTTTGTTTATTCCTTTTTCTACTACCCCATTGTTCAGTTTATTTTCCTTTATTTATCTTCTTGTTCAGTTTATGTTTATTTATCTCGTTATGGGCCAAACCGTTCCCAACTAGTTTATTTTGATGCCCAGCACTAGTTGCTAGCCCGTGGGGATCGGGAACGCCCTTCGGGCCATGTCGTGGACTGGGTCAGGCACTGGGTCGGATGATGCACTGGCCTGGTTCGTGACAAAATGGTATCAGAGGAGGTTCTAGTTATTCGGGGTGTCAAGTAGCTTGGTGATTAGGTGTGTTGGGACTCAAGAGGTATGTGCAGGAAGAACATCATGAACCCTTGCCTGTCTCAAGACTCGAGAAGCCAGGGGTAGTTTGGGATTTCAATTTTCTTCTTTGGATTGGTATGTGTGGATGAGGAATGACCAAGGAAGTGAGCCAGTGTTATGCGGCAGAATTGCATGGAGTAGTGACCCATGTACAGCCCAAGCGCACGGTTCAAGATGCTTCCTGTGGTTAATGCTCTCTTGGAGCATGGCCTGCTAAGCCATGTTTCTAGGTTGGTATAACCACTATTCCCTTATTTTTGGATGTTTTAATGTGAGTTATGTTTAACCTTCATTTTGGTTGGTGTCAGTACATCTCAAAAATGAAAATGGATTTTTATGAAGGTGGTTTCAAATGGGAATGTGGTGTTAGAGTGGAAAAGTGGTGTTGAAATGGAAATTGTTTTCTTTTAACAAATGTGTGGTTTTAAAAGGGAAAATGGGAGGTGTTTTGGAAGTTGTTTTGGAATATCAGTAACACTTTTTGGAATGTGAATTGGAAAATGTTTTGGAAATTGGAAATGTATTGCTTTGATGATAAGTTACTTTTTCAAATTGTTTGGGAATTTGTGCTTTATGCTGAATGATCTGTTTTGAAAATGAGAAGTGTCTTGAATTAACCCTTGGTACTCAAATTAGTGATCACACACATTGAGGTGCGCATGTGGCAAGTGGAGAAATTGGTGATGTGAGTGGATGAGTGATTGAGCTAGCACATGGATATGTATGTGTGTGACTTCATGGAATACCAATGGTGGATATTGAAGTTGTTTTGTTTGCTAAAAAATGGATTTCAATAAAGGTTATTTTAAATGTTTTGAAAAGTGAGTGAGAAATTGTTTATCATTCTCTTTTCGTGTTAAGTATTCATTTCTGTGGGTTTTTGGTTTTGACATATTGAATTGTGGTTGGAATAGTGATTTGAGTTTGAGTTTTCATTTGTGATTGAGGGATGGAATTTTGATTTATGATGAGTTTTGATTCGGATTTGTGCCTCTTGTTTTTTAGTATGCTGCCCAGAAAAGTCCCAGAAGTTTCTAGTGAGCCTCTTCTAGTTGTTGGTTCTACCCAGACTCTTAGCGGAGTGGTGGAATTGAATTGTTTTCTATTATTGTCCAGCTTCTGTGGTGATCATGATCTATCAAAGGTGGCAGACTGGCTTGGTGAAATCGTTGGTGTTTCCAGGTTATTGGAAACTCCCAAAACTATTAGAGTCCATATTGGTTTAGGTCCATTTGAATGTGCAACTTTGGATTGGTGGAGGAAATAATCCCAGCGTCATTGAATGATGGTATGTATGGGAAGGTGTTTAAGACCACTCTCATTAGATCATATATGCCCAAGGAAGGGAAGGCGAGGAAAGTGGCAGAACCAGTGAGTGTCAAGTAAGGAGAACAAGCAGTGAAGGCCTACGTGGGGCTTTCCAAGGGGCTGATTCCCTTCTCTATGGAGGTAGCGTCGTGGAATCAGTTAAAGTTTCTATTTTGTGCGGTCTTCGTCCTGGGTTCCAGGACCTCTTCTTTCTGGTGTTCGAGAAGGTTTCCCATCCGATGACGAGTGCGAATCGGAGGAACCTATCTCAGACAAGTATTCTTGTCAATTCCATTTTATATTAGTTGGGCCACCCCCTTGTTTTCTCTTAGTGTGCTCGGTTTGGGAACTTTAATTCGCCTTGTCATCATCCTCCGAAGGCTTTCCGTCAATATGGAAATTTGGGACAATTGGAGAGGTTCTGCTAACAGAATTGTCAGCAAGAGTGTCGACCGAAGGATGTTAGCTCCTAACTGCGAGGCAGCAGATGCTTCAAGACATCAGAGCTCCAACCATAGGTCTCGGAGTGAAGCTCTTCACGCAGTCAATAATCGTTGGGTGTGGGGAACCTTGGTTTAATTTTTTTCTCCAATGCTGAAATGGGGACGGTATGAATTTCCTTGTTGTAGCTCTCCCGTCTTTGAAGGTTCTGTCCTGCTGTAAGTGGCGTAGAGGCTTTGTTGTCTCATTGTGGTCTTTGTTATTTGAATACCCCACTATGGTTGTAAAAAGGCATGGTGATCTTATTTTCTTGTAATTCCAGTAGTTGCACCTCCTCAAATGTGACCCGTTGTTTTTAGTACATGCTCGTTTTGGAGATGCTAATCTCTTGGGGAAATGATGAGTCATGGTTAAGTTCGTTATTTGGTAGAATTCTTCTGTCGGATTTCTCATGTGGCAATGGTTTCTGGTTTGGGTTGGATGTTCTCATGTCGGTTTATACTGGTTGGTTTAAGCTAGTCGGTTCTTAAATGGTGGGGAGACTCGCCATGAATCTTATCATGCCTTTTTTGAGGTTTGGTCTATGTGGCGGTTCCCTCTTGGATCAAGTTATCAGTTCCATAGTTAGTTCATGCTAAGAGTCTCAATGTCGGTTGTGCTAATTGGGTTCTTTTGGAGGGGAGAACCCTCCTCTTTTTATGATGGTTCTTCTCTTCTCAGTTTCCCTAAGAGTTGGTTGCGTGTGACTGATGGAGTGAAAATTCATACCGAGTTCATTCTTTTGTGGGTCTTGTTCCATTTCAAACTCGAGTATGATTCCTCGTTCGGCTGGGTGACTTTATGGGGGCATAATGTTTTTGTGGTGGGGAGAATTTTCACACCCTGATTTTAAGAATTTAATTATTCCAATTATTTTAACTATTTTAATCTTCGTTTTGATTGCGATCTGAGCCCGAGTTGAAATTTGTGTGCTTTTTCTGATAAGCGATTGTTTTCTTGGCTTCATAATGTCCGACGCATGGGCAGGGCACAGAAGAATCCATGTGGCTTTGCCAGAACACCGTGCGGCCTGCCTGAAGCGCAGTTAGTTAGTTAATCAACCGAATGAATAGTAAATTTAACGCAAAAGAAAAATAAAATTATTTAGAACTATTTAAATAATGACAAAAAAATATTATTATTATTATTATGTTTTTTTAATATTTTAATTTGGTTATTTTATTTTATTAAGCCTTTTACATTTTTATAAAAATTATTAACGTTATCATTTTATTATAGTTGATAATTTTTATTATTATTTTAAGTTTGTTTATGTTTTTTAAGGTTTTATTTTATTTTTATTTCTATTTTCTTTTCTCTTTTATTTTCTTTGATTCCTTTATTTTTTTTATTTCTTTTTTTCTCTTTCAATTTCTTATTTAACTTTTTTTTTCTCTTGTTAGGGTTTCCTCCCCCCCGCATTTGTTTTGTGCATGGGGAACTTCTCCCCCCAACCTCCCCCTTGCACCAAGCCCCGTTTTCCCCCTCTCCCTAGCTGCGGCGGATGCCTCCCCCACCTGAAACCCTACGACGCACCTCCCTCCTTCCTCTGGTGCGACGACCCTGCGTCCAGCCTCCCTCATTCCTCCAGAACGATGACCTCTCGGTTGACCCCACTCTATGGTGCTTCCCCCTCTGCGCGACCTCTCCTGGCTGTGTTTTCCAGAAGGTGCGCAACCCCCTCCCAAGCGATGCAATTCCGCACCCTAGGTTCTCCCTCCGCGCTTGTTTTTTTCTTGATCCCCTTCATATGTCTTTTCTACCTTGGCATGGTAAGACCTCCCCGTGTGCCTCCATCTTTGCATAAACCATTTCAGTTTCCCCTTCGCCTAATTTTCATTTGGCTGAAAAACCTATCTTATAGTTTGAACCATTGTGGTTTTCTTCCAATTGCAGGTTGTGCGACGCCTCACCCATGTGATGTTGGTTCATAATCCGACATCTTCAACCAAAGGCGATGCAGTTTGACTCCATTGCGGTTCACTACCGACATTCGAGGTATAGTTTTATGTTGTAGTTTGGTGTCATAGTTATTGCGGGGCATCATTTATGTGTTTTAAGGCTCGTAGTAATTACCTCATAGTGCGTTGGTCACTACTTTGTGTTTAGGGTCCAATTGTGATGAATTTTGTTTGATGTCTTGTTTTTAGCATTCAATTTGAGTTTGTTGTGGTGCGATTGTCGTACAGTGGAGTTGGGCACTGCTTCTATGTAGTCTTCTACACCAATGTAAATGTTTTATCCCACTTTTGTATTTCACACGGTCCGTGATAATTAATTTGCGACTTGAAATGTTTAGTATAATTTTATTTATGTGGAATTACATGAAGTTGAGTTTTTTTTGCTGAAAAAATCTGGTATTTTGTGTGTGCAAAACTTATTGTGTTTATTTGGTGGGTTATTTTACTTGCTTAAATGAATTTGGTGTTATGTGGTTGATCCGTTTGGTATGAAAATAGTTTTAATGAAGTTTAGTGTGCCATTAATATTTTATAGCATGTTTGTATATAATGGGGTGTGTTTTTGAGGAAAACTCATGTTGTGTTATTTGATGTTAATTTATAAATCATGAAGTTAGTTATTTAATATTTTGTAAGTGATGCAAAAGATGTTTGGAAAGGTTTTTAGTGTGCATTTGATTTTTTTTAAAAGGAAAAGGAATTTGGGGGTTTTTGAGGTAGTCCTATGTTGCATTATTCATGGTTGTTTTATGAATTCTGGATTTGATTTATTTAAGGACTTTAAGGCTTCGAATCTAGTTCTGCTTGAGGGTTGGGTGCGTTTGCTTTTGCTGGTAGATTTTTTATGCGTTGAACATGAAACTGTTCTGTGGAAAAACCCATGCTGAATTGTTTATCAGTGTTTCTTTTAAACTATGCTGTTCATCTATTAAAATGTGTGTAGGTTGCAGTTGGGGTTTTGGTGTTTCATCTTGGCGCGTTTGGTTTTTAAAAGGGTGTTTTGAATGTTTTTCTTTTGGTCCAAACCCTTGATGCATTATTTTGAAATGTTTTGTAGATTTTTCAAGTTTTAAGTTGTTTTTATTAAATTATTTGTGTAGTGCGATGGACCTCGCTACGATGGTTTCAAGTTGCGGGTGTCAAGAACGCCTGCATGTGCATGCATAAAGTAAGACATATATATAAATGCTCTCTTTGTATGTATTCCCTCATGGAGTGGGGAATATGTGCAATACATCTAGGGGTATTTATGTATATATGTATAAATGCATGTCCGTGAAAGTGCACAGGGTCAGTTCGGGTGGTCGTCAACGAATAATGACAAGTTTGAGGTAGGTCCCCTATGCCTATGCTTTTAATTTGAAATTCAAAATTGCTTGATTGTTTTAAAAATATGTTTTACACTATGCTATATACACATGCTACGGAATCTGTTTGCAGTTGCTAGAAACTATTATGCCCTTGTTTTGGAAATTGAAATGTATTTCAAACGACATTGGTCTTAAGTGACTTTTCTTGAAAATTGATTTCTTAAGTGGTTTTGAATTGGTAAGGTGTATTTCCAAAATTATTTGTCCTTTTGTCCATTTGATTGTAAAAAGTGTTCCCTTTATGTAATTAAGCCCGTTTGGCATCATAATAATGTTTTATGAAAAAGAAAAACCTTTCTTGAGGAACGCCCCCCTTGGTTTCAGAAAAATTATTTTTTTAGTTGAATGTGTTATCATGTGCCTAATTTGATGCTTATGCACTGTGTGATGTGAAAGAGGGGGAATGCGCTCAAAGAGAGAAAGCGGTGGTGAGATGTCGAATGAGTTACAGAAAGAGAGTTTTATGTACATATATGTTTTCTTGATAATGAAAACTCACCACCACATGAAATAGAGCACAATGGGAAACCCGAGTATCTAGGTGGGTGACCAGGACTAGTACGCTAGATGATACGACAGGGGTTCGTCCCGGTTTGTCTAGCAGGATTGACGCAACAAAACTAACTAAACATATGAATTCTGAGGGTCGTGGTCTTCTAAGCCACGTTTTCTGAGGTAGTCCTATGTTGCATTATTCATGGTTGTTTTAGGACTTCTGGATTTGATTTATTTAAGGACTTTAATGCTGCGAATCTAGTTCTGCTTGAGGGTATGGTGTGTTTGCTTTTGCTGTTAGTGTTTTTATGCGTCGCGCATGAAACTGTTCTGTGGAAAAACCCATGCTGAATTGTTTATCAGTGTTTCTTTTAAACTATGATGTTCATCTATTAAAATGTGTGTAGGTTCCAGTTGGTGTTTTGGTGTTGCATCTTGGCGCGTTTGGTTTTTAAAAGGGTGTTTTGAATGTTTTTCTTTTGGTCCAAACCCTTGATGCATTATTTTGAAATGTTTTGTAGATTTTTCAAGTGTTAAGTTGTTTTTATTAAATTATTTGTGTAGTGCGATGGACCTCGCTACGATGGTTTCAAGTTGCGGGTGTCAAGAACGCCTACATGTGCATGCATAAGGTAAGACATATATATATAAATTCTCTCTTTGTATGTATTCCCTCATGGCGCAGGGAATATGTGCAATGCAGCTTGGGGTATTTTTATATATGTGTATAAATACATGTCCATGAAAGTGCGCAGGGTCAGTTCGGGTGGTCATCGATGAATAATGACAAGTTTGAGGTAGGTCCCCTATGCCAATGCTTTTAATTTGAAATTCAAAATTTCTTGATTATTTTAAAAATATGTTTTACACTATGCTATATAAACATGCTATGTAATCTGTTTGCAGTTGCTAGAAACTATTATGCCCTTGTTTTGGAAATTGAAATGTATTTAAAATGGTCTTAAGTGAATTTTCTTGAAAATTGGTTTCTTCTGTGGTTTTTAATTGGTAAGGTGTATTTACAAAAGTATTTGGCCTTTTGGCCGTTTGATTGTAAAAAGTGTTCCCTTTATGTAATTAAGCCTGTTTGGCATCATAATAATGTTTTATGAAAAAGAAAAACCTCTCTTGAGGCACTCCCCCCTTGGTTTTAGAAAAATGATTTTTTTAGATGAATGTGTTATCATGTGCCTAATTTGATGCTTATGCACTGTGTGACGTGAAAGAGGGGGAATGTGCTCAAGGAGAGAGAGCGGTGGTGAGATGTCGAATGAGTTCTAGAAAGAGTGTGTTATGTACATATATGGTTTCTTGATAAAGAAAACTCACCATCACATGAAATAGAGCACGATGGAAAACCCGGGTATCTAGGTGGGTGACCAGGACTAGTATGCTAGATGATACGACATGGGTTCGTCCTGATTTGTCTAGCAGGATTGACACAACAACACTAACTAAACATATGAATTTTGAGGGTCATGGTCTTCTAAGCAACATTTTTCTGAGGGTCATGGTCTTCTAATCCACGTTTCACTGAGGTACGAGGTCTCTAGGTTCCCACTCGTTCTGGATACCTTTAGGGATTACCCATGGTGCTCATTTACGATGTGCTGTTTGTGATTTAACTTTCATTTCAGTTGTGTCATACTTGATGTCTTTTTGTGAAAACCATGTTTTAATCCAAACTAATTTCTTTTCATTTGAAACGTTAATTCATGCTTGGAACCTATTTTGAAAATGCAGTGGGAGTGAAATTCTGTACTTGATAATGCAAACTCGTTACTTGAATTTGAAAAGAAGGAAAGCACTATTTTATTATATCTTATTTTTCAAACTGGCATGACTGGATTTCTTACTAAAGGCAGGGGCATATGACGTGGTTACATTTTTGGATTTCCTACTGAGCATCTCGGTGCTCACGACTACTTTACTTTTCAGTGGCATGTTTCAGTCTTGGATCGCTCTTGGGAGCGAGTGTGGTTGTTGTACCGTGGTGATCCACGGGGTCACCTGAGGTATGTCACGTTTCATTGTTTATTCCTCTTTCTGCTACCCCGTTGTTCAGTTTATTTTTTTTATTTATCTGCTTGTTCAGTTTATGTTTATTTATCTCGTTATGGGCCAAACCGTTCTCAACTGGTTTATTTTGATGCCCTGCACTAGTTTTCAGCCCGTGGGGATCGGGAACGCCCTTCGGGCCATGTCGCGGACCGGGTCGGGTGCTTGGTCGGATGACGCACCGGCCTGGTTTGTGACAATTTGGAAGATTATAAAGGGATGAGGGAAGATTATTGACGTTATAAAAGGATTTTTAGTGAACATAAATTGGATCTTGGGTGGTTTTATATAGGAAATAAGTGGGTAATTCTTTAATATTTCACAAACATAGGTTTTGGATTCCATATAATAAAATATTCAAAACCAAAATCCTTCCCATGGGTTTTACCCATGGTTTCTACGAAATGGGATTGTTTTAAAAAAATTTATTAGAAAAATGGCCTAACATATTAAAATATAATCCTTTCTTATGTGGAGGTAAGTCACACTTTTAAATAAATTAATTTAAAATCATAAAATATATTATATGTTTTGGGGGATTCATAAAGGCTTTATAAAATTAATAAAATAAACATAAATTAAAATTATTTTAAGGCGAAAAAATATATTTGTCCTAGTATACAAAATATAGTATTTATTACATCATATTTGGATCATTATGATGTCAAAAAACACACTATATATTTATATGAGATTATGTTTTTACACGAAAATTCAATTTCCCTAGAAAATTATCAAAAAAATAACCAATGGATAATTTTAAAATTATTATTAAAAAACAATATTCATTTTATCTAAATTATTTTTTTAAATATGTGCATTTTCACTTTTAAAAATCATAACCGACATTTATTGAAAATGTTGAGTTTTTGGAAATAACAGTTTTTGAACCCGAATAAAACATTACATTTCACTTCATAAAATTTATATGATTATATATATATAATAAAAAAATTTAACAAAAAAAATTAATTAAAATAATATTTATTTTAAAAACACATTAATTCATCAAAATAAATTTCTTAATTGAATTTAATATTACCCAAAAATATTATTCGTGTTTTATAGTGTCGAAATTAAAATTTATTCATTATTCTTTACAAAAGAATGTACATATTAAAATTTCTAGGGTCTCAATACATATCAATTTAGTACACCTGTGTACACCGTAAGAGTAAGGTGTGCGACTATGAGAATTTCATGGGGACATTCGACAAACATGTTTTGGTTCATAATCTCGATGATCTTGAACTTATCCCATAAAAGGTTTCCTTATGATTATTTTAATGGATCTCAGCTTGATCTTGGTTGAGGGAAAATCCCAAATATTCTATCTCTCTCAGAAGCGTTGATAAATGGGATTCATATGGTAGACTCCTACTGGATAATTCCAACAATTCCTTTGTCAGAGTCAATTGGATTTGTTAAAGACCTCTATTTATACTAATCATGTGATCACTATTTAACCGTTATTTTGTTAACGATAAATATTTTTAATGTTATTTTGAATACAATTGGATAAAAAATTATGTTCATTTGTTTTATATAACCACATTACATAATAAAACATTAAATCATAAGGT
This sequence comes from Viscum album, assembly GCA_963277665.1. NCBI lineage: Eukaryota > Viridiplantae > Streptophyta > Magnoliopsida > Santalales > Viscaceae > Viscum > Viscum album. Next base: position 1,433,674,438 of record OY728132.1, on the reverse strand, counting down.
AATTTTATTTACAACAGTTTGGGTCATTACAATCTTCCACAAAGAGAAATTTCACCATAAAAAGTTTCATTTCACCCCCTCAAAATAGATGAGGGTAATTAAATTTCATTATTTCCTCTGGTTCCCACATTTATTCTTCAAAATTGTGGTTTCTCCATAAGACTTAGACAAGGTTCATTGTCTTATTTCATATAACTTTTTCTCCACAATATAATATCTTCACTGGATTCTTATCATTGGAAATATCATTCTCTATTAGTACCACCTCTGGATTGAGGACATGTGAGGGGCTAGTTATGTACTTCTTCCAAAGTGATACATTGAATACATCATGAACATGAGATAGGTTAGGTGGGAGTGCAAGTTGATTGGCCACCAATCCGATGCAATCAAGGATATCAAAGGGGTCGATGTATCTTGGACTAAGATATACCTTCTTCCAAAATTTCATCACTTTCTTACATAGAGATATGCATTAGAATACCATGTCTCTAACATCAAACTATAAGTATCATAAAAAATTTTCATCATAAATATTCTTTTTTCTCTAAGAAACTTTGACATACTACAGAAAGGTCTTAACGTTTTCCATTATTTCCTTGACCATTTTCAGACCTATGAGTTTTCATTCTCCAACTTCATCCCAACATGCAGGTGTTCTGCACATCTTCCCATAAAGGGATTCATAAGGGGGAATTTGGATACTCGAGTGGAAACTATTGTTATAAGAGAACTCAACCATAGAAATATGTTGATGAAATCTCCCCTTGAAGTCAATTGAGAATTCTCTCAACATGTCCTTAAGTGTCCAGATAGTCTGCTCTAATTGGACATCATTTTGAGGGTGATAAGTTGCATAGAAGTCAAACTCAATGTTTAGATTATACTGATGAGTTTTCAATAACTTAGAGGTAAATCTAGGATCTTGATCGAATACAATCTATAGCTACAATCCATGCAGTCTTTCCACTTATATGATATATATCCGTGAAAGTAGATCCAACAATAATTCATCTCATATCACAATGAAGTGTCCAACATTTTTAAGAATATCCACCACAACCCATATATAATAACTCTCTCTTTATGTCTTCATAAGTCTAGTGACAAAGTCCATGGTGATGTTTTTCCATTTCCATGTAGGTATGGTTAATGGTTGCATCACCCCCTTGGATTTTTTTCTTTCTTCTTTCACTTGCTAACATACAATCCATATTGATGTATATTCCACAATTTAATTCTTTATATTTTCCTAAAAACAGTGTTCTAAGGGATCTTGATATATCTTTGTGCTTCTTGGGTGGATAAAGAAGGTTTTTCTATGTGTATCATCCAATATTTTTAACATTTACTCAGGGTTTGATGGTATACAATGTCTTGGACCAAATTTTACAACCCCTTCATAATTAACATTGAACTCTAAGGATTTACCTTTCTTCATAGCATCCAATTTCTTCAGAATTCTGGTATCAACTCATTAAGGATACCTTAATATATTTATAAGGGACGATTGAGTAATCATTTGTGGAAGGATTAATGATGTTCCATCCTTTATGATTCACATATCAACCCTTTCCAAATACAAGATGATTAGATCCCTATTAATTCTCATTAATGATGGACTTTTAGGATCATTTATTCTTAGAGAGTCTTCCACTTTATTCACACTCCCTTGATAATAGTGGATTAAGCATTCATAGTCTTCGATCAACTCTAACCATCTTCATTGGTGCATATTCAGCTCTTCTTGTATGAATATATACATGAGGCTTTTGTGTTCCGTATATATTTCACACTTCTCCCCAAAGAAATAATTCTAAAAAATTATCAAAGTGAATATCACTACATCTAAATCCATATCATCAATTGGGTAGTTATTATTGTGAATAATCAACTTCCTTGAAGCATAGACTATCACCTTTTCTTTCTCCATTAACACAGAGCCCAACACATTTTTCAAAGCATCACTGAATACCATGAAAAGTTCTCCACTTGAGGGTAGTGTAATCATAGGGGTAGTGATAAGACTCTTTTACACTCCCTGAATCTTTCTTTACATTCATCATTCCATGAAAAATTTACCCACTTTGAAGTTTTCTTAGTAAGTGTGTTTGAAAATCTAGAGAAATTTCTCACAAATCGAAGATAATACCCAGATTACCCAAGGAAACCAAAGATATTTGTCACAAATGTTAGACTCGACCATCCTTTAATTGCTTCAATCATTCAAGGGTCTAAAGGTATCCCTTTTCTTGTGATGATATATCCCATGAAATTGATTTCCTTCCACCAAAACACACATTTTCTATACTTTGAAAAAATATTCCCCTTTAAAAAGGTCTTTAGCACAGTATTGAACTACTCCTCATGCTCTTTCTTACATTTGGAGTATATTAGAATATCATAAATAAATACTAACAAATTTTTTTAAGGTAATATCTAAAGACTATATTCATCATTTCCATGTATATTTTTAGAGAATTAGTGGGTATAAAAGGAACCACTATGAAATCATACTACCCTTACCTTGTACAAAAAGTAGTGTTGGTGATATCCTCCTTTTTCAACATAACTTGGTAATATATTGACCAGAGATAAAACATAAATAAGTATTGTTCACCATGTATATGATCAAATAAGTCACCAATTCAAAGAAGATTATACTTGTTATTTATCATGATCTTGTTGAGAACTTGATAATCTATGAAAAGGCACATTGACCCATACCAATTTCTTTTGAAGAGGAATGGTGCACCCCATAGTGAATCACTTTGGAGTATGAATCATTTATCCATATTATGCTATATTTTTTATTCATCTCCTCAAGTTCCACAAAAACCATTCTATATAGAGTATTGGATAATAGTAGCTCCCCAGGTATAATCTTGATTAAAAATTCAATCTCTTGGATAGGAGTAAGACTAGGAAATTACTCAAGAATCACATCATCATACTCCCTCACAATAGTCATGTCTTTAATTTTAGTCCTTTCCATAGACTCAATAATTAAAGCTAGATATGTTTTCTCATAGGGAAACAATATCCATTTCTTAGTTGATGGTACTAAAGAATATTCATCCTTCTCTTTTCATTTGTATAGAATATGAGGATGATTTACAATACAGAGAGTGATTCCTTCTCGCAAAATTTTTTTGTTCAATTTATATAGGGAAATCCAATCCATTATTAGAAGTGAATAAAATTACACTAAATAATGTATGACAATATTTTATTCAAAATATAGCCCAAAAAAATTGATAGGGGAGGATTTATATACTTGGGATGCAATGATTTCCCTATTTTTCATTTTTAGTGAAATATATACTTCTACGATCTGTGGTGGTATTTGGATAGTTCTACTAAACTTTTATGATATGATGGAATGCATAGAACTAGAATCAAAACTCACATTCACTATTCTTGAATGAATAACTAGAACACATATCACAACATCATTATCAGGATCCACCTAAATGATTGTGATAGAAAAAGATCTCCCTTTCTTCCTTGGAGGTTGTTGGTTGTCTCAGAAAACCCTTGGTTTAGCACATTGGCTTACAAAGTTCCCTTATTCCTTGAAGTTATAGCAATGAAAATTGCATAGAGGGTTGAACCGAGAATTCATTTCCTATCTTTTATTAACTGGTTTCTCTTGTTTGAAGTCATTCACTTGGTGCCCTTCCTTCCCACAACTAAAGAATTTCATCATCCCCCTTTTGAAATTTATAGTGTTATTATTTCCACACCTTTTAAAAGTGGAGTGTTGGAATTTCTTGGTACCATATTTCTCCATCAGACGACCAAACTAAACTATAATTAATGAATCATATCCCTGAGGTACCCCTAGGATTCTATGAACTCCATTTCAACTTTGAGGTCACATCAAATAATTTCATCATAGCTACCAAAGTCTTAGATCACCAGGGATTTTCATATACTATGTTTTAGTCCACAAAACAAGTGTTCAACCTTGAACTAGGGGGTAATGACCAAGAAGTAGGCATACCATATAATTCTTATGAAGTTTTAATCGCACACCCTAATATATTCATCTTCGTTTTGGTTGAGGGTAAGGAAATACCTTTCCATTTTAAGATGGAGAGTGTGAGGAGATTATTTATCAGAAAACATTTTCTGGAAATCCTTCAACCCCATTTCTTTGATCTCTTCCTCAAGCTTATTATTTTTTATTAATGTACACCAATGGAAAACTTCACCTTCCATATGATAAATAGAAATCATAAACTTATCTTTCTCGGAACATTGAATTTTGGAAAGGGTCTTTTAAATGGATTTGATCCATTGTTCTTTGATTAAGGGATCATATGGCCCATTAAAATTTGTAGGCCATTGTCAGATAAATATTTCTATTGGGGTTTGTTTTATCTAAGGGGGATTTGGGCTCTCATCCTGATCTAGTTTTCTATTTATATCCCGAGTCAGCTGATAGAGTACCATCATGAGGTTCTCAATTCCAACTCCCATCAGGTTGGGAATCTCATTGAGGTAGTCATCACATTTCTCTTCACATTGATTGTTCACCTGATTCTTTATATTTATATCCATTGTCTAGAATAAAATAATAATTATGGATTAGTATATTTATATTTTCAACACATAAAAAGAAATTTAATGATATGAAAGGGATAAATTATAACTTAAATGTATTTACTTAACTTATGGATTTATAGGTTTCAGTCTTTGTAATCCAAGATCTATTTCATAACATAAAATATTATAGGAATTTTTTCTCTCCCTTAATAATTGTTAATAATAAGAATATGAATTTACCAAGGCATAACACATGGGAGTTTCAAACCTGGAGAATATTAAGACCCATTTTTGTGTACTAGTTTACCTCGGGGTGGGCCAGAGACACCTTATTGGAGTTATTAGGCCTAGGTACATCTATTCTAGAACAACATCCATTTATAATATACTTAAAGGGATATAGTTTCTTGATAAAACACTTACTATATACTTACCAAAACATAGGGTTGTTCCTTATACTTAGTCTTATCCCTAAGTCATTTTCAAGAGTTTTCTAATCCTAATCCCAAAAATTACTAAATATTTACTCTAACAACAAATATAACAACCCTTCCCTTTATTATACATTAAATCATGATTTATTAAATAAAATTACTCTAAATTAAACCCTAAATATTTATTAGTATACTGTCTTTGGGGATTAGGTACCTTACATTACAACTTAAAACATGAAATGTAACATATTTATTGAAAAATTCTTTAAAATGCTGGCAGTTTGAACTGCATGGGATAACCTGATGAAAAAAAAGAAAGGGGTCAGATATAAAGCCCAGTAAAGGAATAAACATGGAATAAGGTAAAACATGTTAGTCAATACGCATATCAATGGGAATAAAAAGAGTAGGAATCATAACCATGGATGATAAGACATGATATAGAATGATAACATAAAGGCAACAAAGAAAATGTGGCAACAACTTATAACACTGCATCATAGGTCAAGGATAACTACAAAGACATCATAATGGAAAAATTACCATAAAGGATTAAATTTTACCACCTATCCCAAAATGACCTATCATGATACTAAATATTACCCAATGCATTTGTAATGCCCCAACCCTAGTTACCCAGAGTTAGTGAATTATTACATAACATTGGCATGATCAGAAAAGATCAAGTCTCGAAAGACCAATTAGTTTAGTAGCCTTGGAAATACTAGATACATTCAAAAGTATTAAATTACATCATAAAATAAAAAACAAAAACAACATTATCTTCATTAACCACAGTCATATCCCATTTACTATCCCTCTAGGTCAGTCATAAAATACCTTTTTACATCCTGGAAAAAATAAAACATTGAAAGGGGTGACCTCAGATGCTCAGTAAGGATAAAAATATAGCAGAAACTTTCATAAATAAGTAAAAAAATTTAAGGCAATGTATAACTAAAATAAAATCCTTTTAAACATGAATTTCAGAAATATATGGAAACGATAAAATCCAATAATGCCATTTACTTATTCACATAGATATTCTACTAGTCGAATACTCACATGCAATATCAATAGGCACTTTCATAATGATGGAATGCATAAGCCATACTTCATAACCACAGAGTCAAGGCCTTATGTAAAGAATACAAATATGATTTTTTCAAGAACTTGTCCCAAGACACTAGTTTGTCTGATGAGACCTACCGATGCATCGAAGAGCTATAGTGGGCTCCACCCGTCACTTACTAAGTCCAATGCATTCCTCATATGAAAAGGTTTAAACATAACATAAACATTCATATTAAAAATAGCTTATGAAATGTCAATACATTATCCATAAACTATTAATGTTATAAAAATAACACATCCACAGTCAATCATATCACAAAAACATCAATAAAATATGGATGATTTGTATCATAATAAATCAAATTTAAAAAAGTTTAAATTCCATCAAAGGATGTTGACATAGATGAAATGAAAACTATTTGAATGAAATACCTCTTTCTATTTTGAAACCATTTAAAAAAAAATTTATTTTGGAAATATTCTTACAATCTTGTAAGGGAAGCTTCGGTGATGTTATAATGGCAGAGAATAACCGCACCAGCCATATAAGTTAAAAAAACATTCTTACATTAATTTTGTCGAAAAGGTCCTAAAGTGCCTTGTTTGGAAAATGACGAAATGATTCCTTTCAAAACATATATGGTAAAATAAGGGTATAATTTACTTTAACCCATAGTCTAGTAAATATTAAAAATGTTTTAAAATAAATTTTAAAGAAAACACGGATGTGGATGATAAATAGGTCCCGGTAGATACATACGTAAAAACAACTTCGGATAAGTAAAGAGATTCTGAAATTAACCCTTACCGTGTATCTTTTACTTAGTTGATGGTATGATAATCTCAAGTATAATAGTTAAAACATTGTTCTTAAATTATAAAAGAACCATATACTTAATTATGAAATCATATATGATCTTCTAATAATGATTTGTTAATAATATTTTAGTATTATCATCGTTTCGGGTGTTAACTGATTCGTTTTACTTTATATATTTTGTTACATAAGCCGTGTTTTTTATGGATAAGTCGTATATTATTAATATCCAGAATAATATCAAGTCATTAAAAATTATTTTTAATCATCAAATGAAAATTAGTCTTGAATGGATACGATGGGGAATGAATCTCATCACGTTCGTGGAGACGGTAATCCGTACGTACGCACAGGCGACAATATCTTTATTTTGATATTAAAATCGTAATAATTGGATATAATATCATATATAAATAGTCATTATAAAGTTATATATATTATCTACATAATTTATACTCATTATTATCCCTATCCAAATGATGAAATTTTTGGATAACAAACTACACCACGACTTGTAGACGGTAAGCCGTACATACGCACCTGTGGTGTCTTTTTCATTCATAGGATGGATAAAATAACTAATATGGTTGTAAATTTTTTATAATAACATAAAAGTATATATAAGATATTGGAGTTATTAATTTATAATGGAAACAACAAAGAAAGAGGAAGTGGAAGAAGAAATGAACTTGAAAGAGGTGATGAAATATTTACCTCTTCTTCGGGTTATTCCTTTTGATTTGATCAAAACAGCTCTTTAGGTTGGATTTATGACTAAAGGAAGGCCTATAGGATTAATTGAGGGAAGTTTAGAGGATATTTGAGCAGGGTATTGCCGAGCCAAAAGGATTTGAAGGGGTGAAATTGAGGTAAGGGGAAGTGGCCTTTTATTAGAGGGGTGAGGGGCACCATAGGAAAAACTTAAAATAATATTTTATAATAAATTCATATTTGGTTTATAATGGCTGAGAAGTGACTTATTTATTAGATAGGGTGGGGATGGGTCAAAATCCTTTCAACAAATATATATTATATAGGTTCATGTCACCATATTAACCTTATAATTTATATTTAACTCTTAGTTAAATAGTTTGACATTTACCACGTCTCTTTGTATTTTTATATTATATGGTTAATAAAATTACAATAACAAGCCAATAGAACCCCAAGTGGTTAATTATTAATATATATAACCTTATCTAAGTCATTTTTCTTAACCATATATTTTAGGAATAGAATATCAATTAATAATATATTATTTGTTTTAAAAACTCTTTTATGTCAATGTTGACACTATTTGTTAATTGATTTTTGTGAATATCATAACAACATTATTACTTTGAAAAAAGTTATTTAAATAAATCATAACATGTCATATTAACCTATAAAATTAATGTAATTAATCAAAAGTCTTAATTTACATTTATTTGGGTATTTATAATATCAATTATTTTAATATTTCATTAATAAGGTAATTACTGCATCATCATTATGTCATAAATAAATTAAACTATTTAGTGTCTAAAAATTATAAATAAAATACTATTATGTAGGAAATATTTTTATCTTTTTAATGAATATTTATAGTCAAATATTTATTATGTGTAACCATATATTAAAAAGGGTTTAGTTATTAAACTTTGATTTTAACTCTGTTTACTCTTCTTTAAATAAAATAATAATAAATGTCCTAATCTAATCCATGTGGGCATAAATGATCATATTTTATTACTAAGGTTGTTTTTGGTAGAGATATTATTATCCAATAGAATTATGACATGTGTTAGGGTAAAAATAATATCATTTTTAACTTTAATTATCCTATTTACTTTTAACCGTGGTAAATAAAAGTCAAAATTTACTGTTCACCAAAAATTATTTTCATCTCATTGAACCACACTATACTTAATAATATCAACCATGTATCTCATATTTTCTAAATTCCACTAAAAAAGTGCTAAAAATATGTTTTATGCAAATTTGAAAAAGCTCATAGGAGGTGGGTAAACGACGGTAAAAAGATCAATAAATTTTTTATATATCTGAAATTAATATAAATTGACTCCAATGAATTAAATTTAACTTGTATAGGTATTATGAATCTATTTTGACCAAAAATAAATATAAATAAAATAAATAATTAATTAAACAAAAAGTCAGTTTTAAAGAATATCTCAGTGTTTTTCACTATTCATCAAAAATTGAAAGTTTTCAGAAAAATACCAAAAATTTACCCTAGGATAATTTTGATATTAGAAATCCAAAAATGAATTCCATTTTGAAAAATAAAATTTATAAAATTTTAAAAAGTGGGTATTACTATTCATAACCACTAGTTTGATTGTTCGCGGTGTGTTAGAATCTTGAAGTTGCGTACAATGCAAGCTATTGCATTATTCAAAAGGAAACGTACCATGGAAGCTTGAGGTGTTACATTATTACCTCCTTAAATAAATTGGATCCTCGCAATTTTAAATTGTTCTTCGAAAATAAAAGGTTGAAAATAGAAAATAACTTTGTGGAAATCCCACATCGGAAATAGGGGTAATAAAATTTAGTTTTTATAAGTGGGAATGGAAATGATAAAGTCACCACAAAATTAGGGTTTTGAATATGAGAACACCGGTCGAATTATAGACACATAATTAGAGGAAAAAAGTAAATATTTATAGGGAGTGATTGAGGTCATCAATCACAAACAAGTGTAAAATTGAGGGCCTCAACGCCATCAATCTACGACGATTTAAAATATCATCAGTTCAACAAAACATAAGGTATTTGAATAACAAATTTTTGGGTTTTATTATCCCTTACCTAATGTTTTAGAATTAATTTATTCATAGAATAAGAGAAATATATATATATATATATACACTTGACAAGTAGAGTTTCATCCTTATACTAATTTCTACCACAAACTCATCTTTCACTCCAAAAAAATAGAACTCAAAAATATTATATTTATCATAATTGTATAAGGTTACAAATACTAAAAAATACCATTTAAATGAAGAAAGATATATTGTAATAACCAGGGACTTTCTATAGGCTTTTGGTAGGTAATATAGGCCTGTCGCACTATGGTTGTGTGTTCGATTCCTCCAACTTTATCCGACGCGACGGGTTGTCACCCGATCTGCAGGTTGTACTTTTCCTAAAACTATAGTATTATAATATTCCAAAAATAATCATAATAAATGTTTTAACCTTAAAAAATACAATCCAAATATCGACTTAATCCATTCCAAACTTTATAGTTATCCAAAATACCTTTGTCCAGACTCTCTGTAAAAGGTATCTAAATTCCAAAATCAATTGTAACATCAGATTCCCCAAACAAAGTAATGTTTTCTTATTGTCACATACTAAAAATATGATTACCTTAGTCATATTAAGACCTTAAGGAAAACAACAAGTACTACAGTACAATCCTTATATATATCACATTATTCATACAACCAGAATATAATCCTTGAGTCCAAAAACACCAATACATTAATTATTCCACTTCAACTGTAGTAACAACATAATCATGTCCTTGATACCTTGGAATTTTTTGACTTAGGTTTTCCTGACGCTTAGGAAATTCATTTGCATAATTCCCCATTTCTCTATAACTGTAGCATTCAACATTAACAGCCTCTTTCTTCCCCTCGCAATCACGAGGTTGGTGGCCTTTTTTCACCACACTTGTAACAAATTCCCATTCCCTTTAGGCAAGTACCAGGGTGTTTCTTCACACAATTATCACATAATGGAAAATCCTTCTTTACCTTTTTCCCTTCATCTGTCTCTTGCTCCATCGTTATCTTATTCTCTTGCTTTACTTTATTGTCATAAGATTTAAAGAATTCCTTTTCTATCTTGATAACACACGAGAATATATCTTCGTACGATGATAAGGATTGTGATACTAATGATCGAAGGAGAAATAGTTTTAACTCATCAAAGAAATGGTCAATATTACTTCTTGGGTAACGTATATAATATGCAACATGCCTTTCTAACCTTTTAAAGTTAACATCATATTTTGTGATATTCTCATCCACCCTTTGCCTCAGACTCAGAAATTGCCTTTCCATATCCGCTTGATGGTCATGAGGAAAGTATTTTTCTATGAAAAGGTCTTCAAACTCACTCCATTCCATACTTGATACTTCTTCATCTTCCTTTGTATTTTGAATCAATGACTAGCATTGATCAACATATCTAGTGAGGCGATAAATAGCCATGACAACTTTTTCCCTTTCACTACTCCCCAAAGTATGAAATATTTTCTCTAAGGATCATATCCATTTCTCAGCTACAAATGGATTTGTAGACCCATTGAATGTTGGTGGTTGTTCCCTCATGAAGTAGTCTGACATTGATCCTCCATGTTATGGATCAGGGTGCTCCATACGGGTAAGGTTATTATTCATAACATGAGTGAGTTGTCCCAGTATGGTGATAAGATGATCAGTACCAGTTGCATCACCAACACCACTATAATTATCTTGAGTAGGAGGGAAATACCCACATGGATTACATGCGTTGATACAGTTTCTATTTCTTCCTCTAGGAACCATTTATAAACAATGGAATAAACTAGATTAGTTTATGAATCGAAATACATAATTTCAAACTTGTAAATCACTTAACATAAATTGAATAGTTTATGGATATAATACCTAATAATAAAATGTTTTTATTTGAGGAAGTAAATACTCATAAACCCTTCATAATGGTTTTTATATAAAATGAGAATTATCTTAAGAATATTTCCCTGGAGTGTCGTAACCAAGAGTTCAGCAAGGCCTGTTGTTGTGCACTAGTTCCCGTTCGAGTCTAGCGAAAAGTAGTGTTTTCGGGTTTTACCTCTAGGTACATCTATGCCAGAGCTGCCTCTACATACTCATACCTAGATAGGTATGTATTTCTTGGAAAACTCACAAAATCTCTATAATACCAAAATTATAGTAAGTTCTTATATACTAATCATCAAAGTCTATCTTAGGGTAATGTGCTCTAATCAGAGTTTATCTAAATCTAGTTTCCAAGGTTTGTACTAAAATTCTTTTGATACCAACTGTAACGCCCTAAACCTAGTTACCCAGAGTCGGTGCATTATTACCTAACATTGGCATGATCACAAAAGATTATGTCTTGAAAGAACGATTAGTTTAATCGTCTTGAAAATACTAGATACATTCATAAGTCTTACATTACATCATAAAATGAAAAACAACAACAACATTGTCTTCATTAACCACAGTCATATCCCATAGACTATCCCTATAGGTTAGTCATAAAATAATTCTTCAGATCCTGGAAAAAACAAAACAGAGAAAGGGGTGAGCTCAGATGCTCAGTAAGGATAACAATATTGCAGAAACATTCATAAATAAGCATAAACATTTAATGAAATTTAAAACTAAAACAAAATCCTTTTAAACTTGAACTTCATGAATATATGGAAAAGATAAAATCAAATAATTCTATTTTCTTATTCACATGTATATTCTACTAGTCGAATAATCACATGCAATATCAATATCCAATTTCATAATGATGGAATGAATAATGCCAGACTTCCTAACCACAGAGTCAAGGCCTTTTTCCAAGACTACAAAAAATATTTTTTCAACGCCTTGTTCCAAGACACTAGTTTTTCTCATGAGACCTACCGATGAATCGAGGATCTATAGCGGGATCCACCCGTCACTTACTAAGTCCAATGCATTCCTCATATGAAAAGTTTTAAACAGAACATATAAATTCGTATTAAAACTAGCATACGAAATGTGAATACTTTATCCATAAACCATGAATTGTATAAAAATAACACATCCAAATTCAAACATATCACAAAACTTTCAATACAATATCAAAGATTTTTATCATAATAAATCAACTTCAAACAAGTTTAAAATCCATCAAAGGATATTGACATAGATGAAATGAAAAATATTTGAAAGAAATACCTCATTCTATTTTGAAACCAATTAAAAGAAAACATTTATTTTGGAAATATTCTTACAATCTTGCAAGGTAAGCTTCAACGATGTTATAATGGAGGAGAATAACCGCACCCGCCTTATAAGTTAAAAAAACATTCTTACCTTAATTTTTTCAAAAAGGCCTTAAAGTACCCTGTTTGGAAAATGATGGAAAGATTAATTAAAAAACATATAAGGTAAAATAAGGGTATAATTTACTTTAACCCATAGTCTAGTAAATAGTAAAAATGTTTTAAAATACATTTTTAATAACACATGGATGTGGATGATAAAGGGGTCCCAGTAGATACTTACGTAAGAACAACTTCAGATAAGTAAAGAGATTGTGAAATTAACCCTTAACTTGTAATTTTCCTTAGTTGATGGTATGTTAAACTCATTTATAATAGTTAAAACATTGGTATTAAATTATACAAGAACCATATACATAATTATTATATCATATATGATCTTCTAATAATGCTTTGTTAATAATATTTTCGTATTATCATCGTTTCGGGTGTTAACTAATTCATTTTACTTTATATGTTTTGTTACATAAGCTATGTTTTTTATGTATTGGTCATATATTATTTATATCCAGAAAAATATCAAGTATTTAACAGTATTTTTAATCATCAAATGAAAATTAGTCTTTAATGGATACGATGGGGAATGAATCTCATCACGTTCGTGGAGATGGTAATACGTACGTACGCACGAGCAACAATATCATTCTTTTGATATTAAAATCATATATAATTGGATGGTATATCATATATACAGAATTATTATAATGTTATATTTATTATTTATATCATTTATACTCATTATTATACCCATACAAATGATGAAATGTTTGGATAACAAACTACACCACGACGTGGAGACGATAAGCTGTACGTGCGCACATGTTGTGACTTTTTCATTAATAGGACGAATATAATAACAAATATGGTTGTAAAATTTTTATAATAACATCACATTATATATAAGACAATGGAGTTGTATTTTATAATGGAAACAACAAAGAAAGAGGAACTAGAAGAAGAAAAGAACTTGAAAGAGGTGATGAAATATTTACCTCTTCTTTAGGTTCTTCCTTTTGATTTGATCAAAAGTGCTCCTTAAGTTGGATTTATGACTAAAGCAAGGCCTCTAGGATGAAGTGAGGGAAGTTTAGAGGATATTTGGGTAGGGTTTGGCCGAGCCAAAATGCCGTGAATGTGTGAAATTTAGATAAGGGGAAGTGCCCTTTTATTAGAGGGGTGAGGGGCACCATAGAAAAAACAGAAAATATTATTTTATAATAAATTCATCTTCGGTTTATAATGGCTCGAAAGTGACTTATTTAATTGATATGATGGTTATCGGTATAAATCTTTTAAACCAATAGATTCTAGATAGGTTTAGGTCACCATATTAACCTTATCATTTATATTTAACTCTTAGTTAAATAGTTTGACATTTACCATGTCTCTTTGTATTTTTATATTATATGGTTAATAAACATACTATAACAAGCCAAGATAACCCCAAGTGGTTAATTATTAATATATATAACCTTATATATTCTATTTGGACTAACCTTATATTTTAGGAATATAATATCAATTAATAATATAATATTTGTTTTAAAAACTCATTTATGTCAATATTGACACTATTTGGTAATTGATTTTTGTGAAAATCATAACAACATGATTACTTAGAAAAAAGTTAATAAAATCAATACAAACATGCCATATTAACCTATAAAATTCTTTTAATTTATCAAAAGTCTTAATTTAAATTTATTTGTGTATTTATAATATTAATTATTTTAATTTTTCATTAATAAGGTAATTACTATATCATCATTGTGTAATAAATAAATTAAATTATTTAATGTCTAAAAATTATGAAAAAATACCATTAAGTAGGAAATATTTTTATTTTTATAATGAATATTTATAGTTGAATTTATCTTATTTTTCACCCTATATTAAAAATGTTTTAGTTATGAAACATTGAAATTACCTCTTTTAACTATTCGTTAAATAAAATAATAATAAATATCCTAATCTAATCCAAGTGGACCTAAATGATCATATTTTATTCCTAAGGTTTTTTTGGTCTATATATACTTATAAAATAGAATTATGACATGTGTTAGGGTAAAAGTAATTTCATTTTTACCTTTAATTACCCTATTTACTTTTAACCGTGGTAAATAAAAGTCAAAAGTTACTATTCACCAAAAAATATTTTCATCCCATTGAACCACATTTTACTTAATAATATCAACCGTGTCTCTCGTTTTTTCTAAATTTCACTCACAAAAGTGGAAAAATTAAATTTTATGCAAATTTGCAAAAGCTCTTAGGAGGTGGGTAAAAGACGGTAAAAAGATCAGTAAAATTTTTATATATCTAAAATTAATATAAATTGAATACAATGAATTAAATTGAACTTATATAGGTATTATGAATCTATTTTGAACTAAAATAAATTTAAGTAAAATAAAAAATTATTTAAATAAATAGTCGGTTTTAAACAATAACTCAGTGTTTTTCACTATTCATCAAAAATTGAATGTTTTCAGAAAAATACCAAAAATTCACCCAAGTCAAATTTCGATATTCTAAATCCAAAAATGAAGTCCATTTTGAAAAATAAAATTTATAAAATTTCAAAAAGTGGGTATTACTATTCTTAATGGGAAGTTTGATTGGTCGCGGTGTGTTAGAATCTCGAAGTTGCATACAATGCAAGCTATTGCATTATTAAAAGTGAAACATACCGTGGAATCTTGGGCTGTTAAAAAATTGGAGTTCTATATAATTCTGGGTGAATCTATCACTTTCATTTCAATCTAATGCATAATTATGCCACATAGATCCTAAAACATGGATTCATCAATCATGATGAATTATTCCATAACATGGGAGTGTGGTATACAAAAATTTATGTCCCAAATCAAGGATTTATAAGTGTATAAATGTGAATAACCTTAAAAAGAAATGAGTATTCTATTCACTTTACAATTACTTTTCAATGGAAAATCATGTTGAAATTTCACATCCTAATAGTGTCACCTAAAAATTCATAAAATGGGATGAGGAGAAAGAAAAGGGTATATAATCATTTGTACATTAAATAGTATTTAATAGATACATGTAAAGAAAAATACTATCATTATTAATTGGAAATATAAGGCATATGATAATAAAAAAATTTATTAAATAAGAGGAAGGAAGAACTCTTAGGAAATTTCAGCATGGTAATAGGTGTACTTAGGTAGAATTAATGAGAGAGAAATGGGTCTCTCGTAATTTTTAAAAAATAAGTTTAGTATGGGGGAGGTGTGAAAACTTACCCTATCATTAGGAATTAAAAATAAAAGGGCATAAAATAGAGGATATTATTGAATAAAAGTGAGAAAGGGAGGATCCCTTACGTTATGAGTATGATACCAAAAGCTTGAAAGGGTCTTATTGAAATCATGGGGAGCCTTGGAGGGATTATAGAGTGGGTATGGAAGATTAAGGATGTGATAAAAGGATTTTTAGTGAATAGACATGGTAGATTGTGTGGGTTTATATAGGAAATGAGTGGGGAATTCTATAATATTTCAGAAAATAGGTGTTGGACTCTATATAATAAAATATTCAAAACCAAAATCCATCCAATGCTTATAGTCCATGTTTTATACGAAATGGTAGTGTTTTTAAATATTTTTTTAGTTTTTGGTCCAAACATATTAAAATATTACCATTTCTTATGTGGAGGTGAGTCACACTTTTAAATAAATTAATTTACAATCATAAAATATTTTATATGTTTTGGAGGATTCATAACGGATTTATAAAATTAATAAAATTAACTTAAAATCAAAATATTTTAAATAGAAGACATATATTTATCCTAGAATACCCATTATAGTATTTATTACAATATTTTTTTTGGAAATTATGATATCATAAAACACACCGTATATTTATATGGTATTGATTTTTTACCTGAAAATTTGACTATCTCAGAAAATAATGAAAAATTTACCAATTAATAATTTTTACATTTTGATTGAAAAAAATAATATTAAGTTTATCTAAATAATTTTCTAAATATCTTTATTTTTAATTTGAAAAATAATTATAGACATTTATTGAAAATAATGATTTTTGGGCTGTAATAGTTTTTGAAACCTAATAAAACATTACATTTGACTTCATAGAAAGTATATGATTATTTATATTTAATAAAAATAGTTGAATAATAATATTTAATTAAAATATTATATATTTCAAAAGTACATTAATTCATAAAAATAAATTACTTTATTGAATTTAATATTACCTAAAAATACTATTCGTGTTTTATAGTATCAAAAAAAATATTACAAAATCATGTATATAATAAAATTTCTAGGGTCTTGATACATATCCCTTTCATACACCTATTTATTCCCCAAGAGTAAGGTGTGTGATGGTGATAATTTCATGGGGTCTTTCGAAAAACATGGGTTTGGCTGTGATCTTGATGTGCTTGAACTTGTCCCATGAAAAATTTCACTCATCCTTAGGTTGTTTGATCTCAGCAAGGGCTTGGTAGAGGGAAAATACCAGAGATTCTATCTCCTTTTAAAGATATTAAAAATGGGCTTCATAGGGTAAAATATTACAAGATTCATCCATCATATCCTTTTCTCAGTCAATCAGATTTCTAAATCCCTATATTTATATTAACCATTTGATCACTATTTAACAGCTATATTATCAAAGATAAATATTCTTAACAGTCTTTTGAATCCAATAGGATAAAAAATAAGTTCGCATTTTTTCTATAACAATATAACTTAATAAAACATTTAATCATATGTTAATTTTATTTATAACAGTTTGGGTCATTAAAAAGATATTGTTCCATGTGATATTAAGGTGGAAATGGAGTTTAGAGTTATATATAAATCTCATGGTTTTGATAAAAATATTAAAATGGAATTCAAAGGAAAATATAAGAACTATATAGGGAATAATATTTTATTTCCATTATACTAAAAGTTTTGGAAAAAGTATGGATGAAATTGTCTTAATGGGACTAGTAAATGTTTTAATTGTGTAAGGGAAGGTAGTCAAGAACTTGATTTCTAAATTGAGGGGAAAATGTTAGCTAACAACATGAATATAGAGAAAGATGCATGGAATGAATCACCCAACCTCTAGATATTCAAAAGAAAGGAGTCTGGGGACTATGTAACTAGTTCAAAAATCCAAAGATTAATTATGATAATAAAAATAAAAAAACTCCTATGCCAAGAGGCAAAGGAAAATATAATGTGATTAGTATTGCTGAAAAGGGGTGTCATAACGACATGGTGAAAGGTACACTTACCATCCACTCTATAGCTGCTAATGTTTATTTTGAATTTTAATATACACATTATTTCATATTTGAATAATTTTATATGGTTACCAAGATATCCCCAAATGATTATATGTAGAATTATTGGTGAAAAAACCTAATGGTATGATGATATAATCTCATGTCTATCATTACTCTCCATTTTATATTGGTGTGAATATAATTCTTATAATTTTTTTTAATCTTCCGCTAAATGAAGTTAATGTTATCTTAGGCATGGACTATATTTCTCTATATAAAAACCTCATCAATTTTCAAGGAATGTAAGTTACATTTGATATTACAAACCAAACTATTATTATCTATCAATATGGCGATATGTATGAAAATCCCATGGAGGTCCCATCCATTGTATGGGTCTTAATTACCCTTCAGAAGGGGTGTTTATATATAATGGTTGTGGAGAAACTTGACATCAATTATAAGACTATTATGTGGGAATTTTTTGTTGTATTTTATGTAGATTTTTCTATCATTCCACCAAAAAGTGAATTCGAGTTCTCAATATAACTCGTACCTGGTGCCATACCAATTTCAAATACTCCTTATAGAATTTACATATTGAGTTGTAGTAATTGTAAAAGAAAATCTAGGAAAACATTTGAAAAGGATTTATCCAGCCAAGTATGTAATCAAGAGGTTCACCAATTCTTTTGTTAAAAATAAATATGGATCAATGTGACTCTACATTGATTATTGGGAGTTGAACAAGGTCAAAATTAAGAACAAGTATCCTCTTCCCTATATTGATGAATTTTTTGATCAATTGAGTAGAGATAAATACATTTCTAAGATTTAAATTCATTATGGATATCATCAATAGAGGATCAAGAAGGGGGATATACCCATGAAAACATTCTGTCCAATGTATTGATACTATTAATATATAGTTACGTCATTCAATCTTACTAATTCTCCTTCTATCATCAAGGATTTAATGATTAGAGACATTAGATATTACCGTCATCAATTTACAGTAGTCTTTATATATGAAATTCTTATATATTCAAAGACAAAGGAAGATTATTAAGGCCACTTAACAATTGTACTAAAGACCCTAAGGAAGGATAAAATATATGAAAAAAATTACAATTTGTGAATTTTGGATGGAAAAGTTTTTACTTTTGTGCCATATATTTTCTTGAGAGGGTATATCAGTAGTTCCATTAAAGAAGGGGGATATTAAATGTTGTCCAATACCAACCATGTTGTCTAAAATTCATTTTTCCTTCATTTATCTCGATATTATCAATGGTTTGTGGATAATATCTCATAAACATCTAATAATTTGACCGTTTTATCTCATAAGGATGCAAAGTTTCTCTGGATAGATAAATGTGAGGAAAAGTTTAGGTAATTGAAGATAAGATTAGTTAATTCACCAATGCATACATTAACCTATAGTGGATAAGTGTTTGTAATATATAGCGAGGCATCAAAAAAGGTATTGAGATGTGTTATTAGGAAGAATAACAAGGTTATTGATTATTACATATGATAATTGTTGATTCATGAGCAGAATTACCCAACTAATGATTTGGAGATAGTTGTGGTAATTTTATCATTAAGGATATGGAGGTGTAATCTTTATAGATAAAAGTGTGATATATATACCGATCATAAAATTTTAATGTATATATTCATGAAGAACGAGTTGAATATGCACCAAAGAATATGTTTAGATCTGATTAATTATTATGACTGAACAATACATTAAAACCCTAGGAATGTGAATAAGGTGAATGCTACTTTGAGTCAAAAGGAACATGAAATATTATCCATGATGAGGATTAAAAAATATATAATATTTTTGGATTTACCAATGAAGGATATGGAAATATTGAAGGATGGGGAAAAATATTATTTTTACTAGTTGAATATTTAGCCATATATCAATTTGAAGATTATAGATGTACATAATGAAGATGCAGAGAAGAAAAATAAGTCTATAAATGTTAATCAGTTTGAAATGAATCATTATGGAATGATAAGGTTCATAAACCATGAATTCATTCCATCCATAACATAATTGATGAATGATTTGTTAGAGGTGTATCATAGTTATTCATTATCTATTCATCTGGGAAGTATGAATATGTATAGTTATTTAAAATAGTAATTCTGGTGGGATGGAATAAAGATGGATATCATAGAGTTTGTATCTAGGTACTTGGTATGTAAACAATATATGGATGAAATAAAAAATTCTAAGGGGATGTTACATCCATTTCTCATACCAGAACGGAAATGGGAAAAAATCATCATGGATTTTTTCATTAGAATCCCCAAAAAATTCTAAATGTTATAATTCTATATGGGTTGTAGTTGAATGAATTACTTTGTCAAAACACATCAGTGCTATTAGATAATAATTCTATCTGGATTATATTTCTAGGATATAAATTAAGTAAGTGATAAGGTTGGAGGAGTACGAAATTAAATTTTTTCTTATTGGGATCTTAGGTATAACATAATGTTCCACCAAAGTCTCCAGCAAGCTCTTGATATAGAGCTATGTTTTAGCACTATGTATCATCCTCAGATGGATAGTCAGTCTGTGAGAATAATTCAAACCCTAGGGAATATTTTTATATAATTTTATTTGGATTTAAAAGTTGGTTGGGATTAAAACCTTTCCCTATTTTAGTTTTCTTACAATAATTGATTTCACTCAAGCATTCATATTTCTCCTTTTGAAGTCCTCTATAGAAATAAATGTAGAGCTCAAACATGCTGTAATGAAGATGGAGAATGAAATATATTGAGACATGATATAGTTTAAGAAATTAAATATAAGGTTATATCCATTCAAAAACAGATCATGTTATCCCAGATTTAGTATAAAAGTTATAATTATAATCAATGGGAAGATATATAATTTGAATTTGGTGATAAGGTGTTTCCAAGAAATTATCCATGGAATAAGGTAATTATATTTGGAAATAAGATCCTACTAAGACCAAGGTATATCACCACCTTTGAAATTATTAATCATATCGAGCCATAGATTATTTCTTGGTGCTTATAAAAAACCTATCTGTATTCTTTCATTTGATCCATGTATATCTATTGAGTAACTAAATACATGAACCTTCACATATACTGAACTCAAAGGTCGTACCATTGGAGAAATAAATTTCTTATGAGGAATAACTAGTGGAGATTATGGATTGTATAGATAATGTTATAAAAAATAATACCACTCACCTAGTTAAAATTTCATATTGGTACCACTAGTTTTGAAAAATCAATATGGGAATTGGGAGAAATTATTAGGCAAAGGTATCCTCATTTGTTTGTATCAAAATGACTAATTCAAGGGAAAAATTCATTTTAAGGGGTGGTAAAATGTGACACCCTGAGTTTTTATGAATTATTTTTTTAATAAATTAAATTTAGTTGATATTAAGTGTTTTATGAAACACCAAGTCAAAATTGTGCTTTATGAAACAATGGGTTAGCTTATGTTAGATATGACACTTAGTTTTTACAAAACCATGATATATTATTAATATTATTATTTAAATATGACCATTATAACATAGCCATTAAACATAAATATATTAATACTAATAAATTTTTTTATTATTAATTATAAAGCTTTTACATAAAATAATCATTTTTATAAAAAAATAATTAATTTTTGTTAAAGTGTTTATATGTTTCGAGAATACTATTTTCTCAGAAAAAATATTTATTTTTGTAAAACTCATTAAAATTAAAATTTTAAACTTTTAGAAAATTAATTTTATAAAATAAAATTATTTTTTTAAATTATCATGTCAAAATTATCTTTGGGTAAATATTTGAGAATTTTCTAATTTTTTTAATTTTTTGATGAATTGTGGAAAATACAGAATTTTAATTGAAAACCTCCTTTGAATTTAAACTATTAATAAATTTAAATTATATTTTAAATTAGTTTTAAAGTAAAATTAGTTCAATTATATATATATATATATATATTAACTCAATTTAAATCATTTAAATCATTTAAATCATTTTCATAATGAAATTGGATATAAAAACCTTGTATGCTTTTGAACGTTTTCTCTTTGAAATCTCACTTCCTCATCGCGTATAAAGGATTAATTTTAAATCAAATTTGCACATATTTTTGAATTTAATTTATAAAAATAAATTACATAATTATAATTATTATTTTTATTATACAGTAAGTTCAACATAATTTTTTACCTAAATTAATAGTGACAATAATAAAAATTAATTACCATGTTTAAGGTAAAAATGGGTTTGTTAGGAGGTTAAAATAAGAAGATAAGGGTTAATATGAATATAAAAAATTTAAAATTAATATTATCTAGAAAAATTTAAATAATATAATTAAAAATTTAGAAACTATTATAATTTTTAATTTTTTGGATTCATAATGTCCTTTTTATTTTGGATTCTTTTGGGAAATTTCCATGGGGTTTCCTGGGGGTTCCTTTCCCCCACTTATAAAAGGTGACCAAAAACCTCTACATACTCACATATATAAATCCCTATAATTTAGTAAAACTATAAATATATTAATCCCTATGACCATATCTTTTTATTGGATCTACTGGTCCTCCCAAAAGACCAATACTCGGGTCGTTAATAAGAGTTCCAAAGGATGTGATTCGAAGCGAAGGTAATTGTCTTTACAAAGCATCTTATTTTTTCTTTCTTATTTTTTCCAAATTCAATAATATATTGACACATAAAATATAATAACAATATTATATCAATTATACTTAAATGTTATTATGTTGATTTAATAACCTACAATAATCTCTGCTTCCATCAAATGGGTTACAAAATCATTGTTCACTTGTTTGGTGGACTACCGCCTCATGAAAAGGTGTCATTAATTTTTCCATTAAAACCTCTCACAAATAATTATAATGATATATTAAATATTTATATATTAAATTTATGATATTATTATACTTTTTTAATTATTATATAACATATACCTTAACATTATCCATTTTATGGGAAAACGACAACGTCACTCGTGTGTACGACGAACTATCACCTTGCTACGTGATGTGATTTTTTAATGAATTATATATAAGAAATTAAGGATTGGTGAAATAAAAATGTGTGATATATATGTAAAGAATTATTCTAGGAGCGAAATATATTATTTTCTTTTATTACTTTCAATCCGATAAGAAAATGGAAACGACGTTCATGCGTATGTATGTTCTACTATCTCCATGAACGATGTATTTAATTTTCTATTACTAAATTTTATGAATTAATATAAATAAATATATAATAAATATGTAAGATATTTATATTATGGTCAAAATTATTTATATGATGAAATTATGATCAAATTAAGTGGACCAAAAATAAAAAATAAAAACATATATGAAGAACAAAATAGGTATTTCTGGAAACATAACATTAACATGGAATTGTTAATAAATGGTTAAGAAAAAGGTCATAATAAAATCATTTATGGTATAATATATAAAATATTTTTCTATAATATATGTATAATAAAATTATATTTATTATACATGATTTTTTAATGTGTGCGATGGAAGTCAAGACGTAATGTAAGAGATTTCCGTATCACTTTTTACTTATGTAAGATATACACAGTATTCACCTCCAATTTATTTTATGTAGTGTATATACATCCCATGAATTTGTTTTATTATTATTAACATTAATATTATGGTGATTTATATATCCATTTATGGATATATATTTCATGGGGTTTATGGATCAAAAGTGACCAAAGCGGTAAAGGTTTTTGTCTCAATTTTCTTTCTTCGGGAAGTACATTAAGTTATGTACCTATATTATTTCAAAACGTGTATATACTTCCCCTTTGAAATGTAATATCATTAATTTATTAATACTTAGGATATTTTATTTTATATATTTTTTTATTCCTTCACGGGGATTACGATTCAATCTTACCGAAGTGGTAATGATTTTATGTTACAATCTCATCGTTTATCAGGATTATTTATGATTATGTTTCTAAAGAGAAAAATTTATGATGAATCTATTAATAAACACATTAATTTTACTCATATCTATTTATACATAATATTTTAAAGTAATAGTACCATTTCCACTCATTGTTACATAAAAAAACACATATTTTTTTTTTAAAGAAAAATGACTTTATTTCTCACTTCAGCCAAAAATCCATTTTCTTCCAAAACCATGTAAAAGAAAAATGTTTTATAAAATGTTTTATTATTATACTGTGTTTCTTAAAATAAAATTTTACTCATGATTTAATTTTTTGAAATTTCTTTTGAAAGCAATGTGCATGTCAATTTTTAAACAAATCATATTTGGCATTTACCAAAAATGTGAAAGGAATCTTTTTTTAACAAGCATGACATGAAAAAAAATTCCCATAATCATGAAAATTATTTATATTGAATATTAATTTATAAAATTTTAATTTTATTTTCAAGTGAAAATCATTTATTAATTTTTTATGATTTAATTGTTTTTCAATGAAGAAATGATATTTTTTAGTCATAAGCTGGAAGAAATCATTTGTGATCTTTGGTGAAGGGATTTGAATTGTGAAGAAAAATAGAATTGCCAGAAGGCTTGGTGTAAAGAGGAGAACACTTCCCTTTATTTATCTTGGATTTCTTTTGTTATAGGGAAGAGTGAAAAGATCCTACTTGGAGGGTACTACACTCAAAATCAACAATCATCTAGCCAGTTGGAAAGGGAAGACAATGTCTCAAGCAGGCAAGATATGTCTTGTGAACTCGATTATCAACTCGATGTTTGTTTACTCCTTATCACTCTATAAATGGCTAGTTTCTTTGCTTAAGGATCTTTGTGGTATGATCAGGAATTTTATATGGACCGGCTCTACACAATAGAGGAAGCTTGTCACTCTAAAATGGAAAGATTGTATTAAGCCTGTGGCAATGGGAGGAGTGGGGGTTAAAGATGCGAAGGACTTCAATGATGATTTTATTCAAAATTTTACTTGGATACTTTTATTTGGTACTGATTACTCTTTGGAATTCCTCACTGAAAGATTTGTTAACAGGCTGTATAAGAGGCAGAAGGTTTATTTTAATTCATCTGTCTGGACATCAATTAGAAACTCATGTTCTCACATCATGTCACATGCTAAATGGATTGTCTGTGCTAACTCATAGATGGACTGTTGGAGTAAAAACTAGCTTACTTCTCCAATTGAACAATGTATAAATATCCCATTGTCATTGAGGAACCATTCTGTTTTTGATATACAGGGAAATACACAGGCTTAAGCGATCATTCCATCTCATCTTCAGAATGAGATTGCTGCATATGAGTATGTTGATTATGATGTTCTAATCTAACAACCAGCCATTACTGGATCTTTTTCCAGCCGTGAATCCTATATACTACAATGTGGCATGTCACCTGGAGTTCCTTCTTGGGTGATATGAGTATGAAAACCTTTCGTCTTACCATCTGATGAACTGTTAATCTGGAACATCTGGAAATAGAGGTTACCCATTCAATCTGTACTGCAACAGACAGGTTTGAGTACTACTCCTATATGCTATTTCTACTTTGCTGAGGATGAAACCATTGATCATATTTTTATTCAATGTTTATTTGCTTCACGTTTCTAGAGTTACCTGAAGGAAATATTCCTCTGTGATTTAGTTTTTTCTCTATCATTGCTCTGTTAACCTTTGATTTTCAAGCAGAATACAGTGACCAGGTAAAATCCAGCTCACTACTGCTGCCATTTCTGTTATCTCATATGTAGGGAGGTCCCAGAACAACATTGTCTTCAATAAGGGCATAAAATATTTCAAGGAGGGTACTCTGGTGATTCACCGAAGCATTAATCTTGCTTCGGTTAATCAAAATGGTTCAATGAACAATGATATGTCTGATTTTCTGTTGTTAAGAACTCTTTGTGTAATGGAAGGGGAAGAAAGCCCAAGATGGTAAAGAATATCAGGTGGATCCCACCAATAATTGACTGGCTCAAGGTTAATGTTGATGGGGTAGCCTCTGGTGCGCTGAGACCAGCTGGATGTGGTGGGGTGTTCAGGATCAATAGAGGCTTCATCAAAGGTTGTTTCTTCCACTACATAAGCAATGGACATGCATTTGAGGCTGAGTTGTGGGCAATGATAAAGGCGATAAGGTACATTGATCATTATGGTTGGAAAAAGATTTGGCTCAAATCAGATTCTTCTATTGCTGTGGAGATTCTAAAGGAACAATCTAGGAATGTTCCTTGGAAGATTCTCCCTGCTTGGATAAGTGCTTTAATGACTGTTGAGCTATTTTCCCTGGAGGCATCTCATGTGTACAGAGTAGCAAGCCAAGTAGCGGATGTGCTCTCTAAAAGAGAAATCTTGGAGACGAGCTCTAGCTGGTCATTTGTGCTTCCTAATTATTGCATTAATCTAGTCCTTAATGATAGAAATGGGGATATGTACTCATGGTTCTATGAGGCCACCCATTTTTGAGTTGATTTTTACTGTTTACTAGTTTTATATATATAATTTTTAAGAGCAGGTCTTCACCTGGCTCTCAAACTTTCTGTCTAGAAATGATATTTTTTGAATACGTGTTTTAAATGATATTTCAAAATAATTTTCCATATAATATGACATATATTGATGTCACCTATTTCTTACTAGGGATATGATCCAAGGATACCATTCTTATTCTTTCTCTAAATAGTTTATGTTTGTGATGTACTTATGTTTATGAAATTCATTTCTCTTCCACAGGTTATACCATGACATGTTTTTTATGCAACCCACTTCTTTTTCTATATGTTATGCTATGATAAAATTATGAAATGATTATAAAACATGTCTATTTTATAGAGGTTATGATATGATGAAATTTTTATGAAACCCAATTCATTTTATGGGTTATAATATGATGAATGTTTTATGATCATTTTTCACACATAAATATGGTTTACATTATGAGATGGGTGGGACCAATATCTCCCTCCATTGTATTGATTAAATATTTATATCTCATGAGATAAATAAGACTAAAATAGGGAGTGAATCTAGTTTATAAATGGACTTTGTTCTCTATAATGGTATTGCGAGTGATCCTTCACCACTATTATGGTTTGGGGAGTGATCACATTCCATTATAATAGCCATGGAAGTGATCCTTGACAACTATGGAAATGATTTTCTATGCTTATGTATATTTAAGAAATCTATGACTTATAACAATGTTATGATCTCCCTAATCATGTTATTTTATTCCCTTATGATACATGCCTTATGAATCTGAAATATTTATTCCATGTCTCAAGATTATGATCTTTGATATGTAGGGTATGCTTTTTAAATTTTATCATCACGTTCCGATAAACTTATATTAGTGTTATGATTTCATATCTTGCTTATTTACCCATACTAAGAATATGATATCACCATTTTTTTAAATTTCCATTTCCTAGGTTTTGAAGAAATTTACTACTCATGAGATGTATAAGAAGGGTGATATATACAAAGATCAAAGTGGATGGTGATGTAGTTTAACTATTGACTAGTTTTTTATTTTTCTATGTTTTTAAACATAATACAATATTATGGTCTTACTGCATGTGTTTGTGTTGTGAAATGAATAGTCATAAATAAAGATGTATTATCTATATACAATAATATTGGTCCACTAATTTTTTTTAATAAAATGTGTGTAGCTAAATACCATTCCAAGAATTACATTTTTTGGGATATCGTCTATTGAGGGTCAATAAGAATAACATACCGAAGGAAATCTTCCATATGTGGTATGATCATTATGAATATATATAAACTAGATATTTGAATTACCAATTCCATTTATATCATTATGGATATAATAAATAGAGATTATAGAGATTATAGAGATTAATTTGATTAGTTTGTGGTATTCTTTATAGATGATATTCATATATATTACAATATTCCGGAAGGGGATGGTGATTATTTGAGGATTATGTTGATGAATTTGATGAAGGATAAGTTTTATATAAAATTTATCAAGTGTGTATTCTATCTAAAAAATGTTTCATTATTGGGAAATATAATCTCATTTTAGGTTATATTAGTGGTTATTTCAAAATCTAGAGTTATTAAGCAATAACCTAGACTAACCATTGTGACTAATATCAATTGTTTTCTTAGGTCGGTTGGGTATTACTGATTATTTTTGATATATTTTTAATGAATATCAAATCCAATAACCAATTTTACACTTAAGTAATAAACCATTATTTGAAAACACGAATATAAGGAAACATTCAAGGAATTTAAGAGAAGATTGGTCAATGAACAAATTCTCACACCACTCTACAGTAAATAAGGGTTTTATTCTATAGTAATTCATATAATAAATGACTAATATGAATCCTCATTTATAGAGATTAATTATTCCTCACTCTAATTGAAAATTCATGAGAAAAATTATCCAAATCATGATTTGGAGTTTGAAGTACTGATTTTTGATTTAAAAATATAGTGGAATTATCTTTATAAATAAGAAAATGATATATATAATGATCATAAAATCTTGATGTATATATTAATTCATAAAGTGTTTAATATGTGGAAAAGGATATGGTTGTAGTTGAATAATGACTATGACTACTCAATACATTACAACCGTGGGATGAAGAACAAGGAGGATGATGCCTTTAGTCAAAAGTAACATGCTAGTTTTTTAATGATTATGAGTAAAATATATTCGATAATTATGGATTTTTGGATTAAGGATATTTAAATAAAAAGTATTGGAGAAATAACCTATATTTACTAGATGAATATTCAACTATCCATTCATGTGAGGATTAAATAAGCGTGGAAGTAAAATGTGGAACTACAGATGAAGGTGAGGAATGTAATAGAGTTAAAACATGATTGTAAAGGAATAATAAGGGTATAAATCACATATATTTATCATCAATACATGATTTGAGGAATAATATATTTGAAAAATATCACAATTTATCATTATTCATTCATCCTAAAAGTATGAAAATGTATAGAGATCTGAAACTGTATTTCTGAGGGAAAAAATGAAAAGGGATATTATAGAGTATGTATCTTTTTGATTGGAATTCAAGGAAGATAAAAATTATAGATATATGTCTAAGGTTATATGATAACCATTACTCATACCTAAGTGTAAATGGAAAATCATCCTTATGGATTTCATCATGGGACTTTCCAAGACATATGAATGAAAAAATGATATTTTGGTTGAAGTAGATCACCTAAAAAATCAACACATTTAATTTCCATTAGATGCGATTTATCTCTTAATTTGGTCACCATGTTATACATTATGTAAGTGCTTAGTTTTCAATGGTAATATCATTCTATTGTATCTAATCAGGATCATAGGTTTACCTCAATGTTTCAGAGAATTATTTAAAAATATTTGAATATTGAGTTGAACATTAGTACCTAATATCATACTAAGGCTTGTGGTAAGTCTAATATAACCATTAAAACCCTGAAATAAAGGCGAAGACCATGTTATATGGATTTAAAAAGTTTCTTATATCATCACATCTCCATGTTTCATTTTTCTAAAAATAATATCTTTCACTCGAGTATTCTGATGGTTTCTTATGAATCACTTTATGAAAGGAAGTGAATAACTCTAATATTTTGGGATAAAGTTGGATAATTAAGGCTATTGAGACATTTTCTAGTTTAGGAAATTGAATAGATAGTAAGATATATTTATCATTAGATCAGGGTATCATATAGTCGATATAAAAGTTATTACAACAATCAAAGATGAGATTTATAATTTGAAGTTAGTGACAATGTATTCCAATTCATATCTCCTCAGAAATAGGTTATGACATTTTGAAAGAAGGTTAAGATATTCCCAATATACATTTTCCCTAAAATTACTTATTTTTTAATGGTTTATTTTCTCTTTTCACTTCCACTGAATCTCTCTCAAGTACACGATGAGTTATAGGGATCTCTCTGAAGAAAGTACATATCTGATCCTTCACATGTACTTAACTCATAGGTATTAACACTATATAATTATCTCCATTAGGAGGATCAACCTATGGATATTATAAATTTTTGTGATAATGTGTTATATAAAAAGATAAATCACTTGTTTAAAATATTGTAGTGAAACCTTAAAATTGAGGAAACTGCATGAGAACTTAAGGATATAATGGGGAAAAATTATCCTAGGTTGTCTGTATCGGAGTGGTTGATCTTTTTGGGGAAAAAAATTATAATGGGGGTAGAATAAAAAAACCAACGTTTTATGATATATTTCTTTTTAAATAAGTTTTATGTCTAATATATCATTCTTAACACTGAACACAGAGTTTAAAAAACTATAAAATGCAATTGAAATACTATTATTATATATTATATATATCATCTAGCCATTATATTTAAGATTATTAATTGGAATAAATAAAAAATGAAAATTAAATTTACAAATATAAAAAATTAATCCATTGGTTATCAATTAATTTATAATTAAAATTAAACCATTTGAATATAAAAATATTTATTTTCATAAAAAACATTTTATTTGTGCAATGTATTTTATATTAAAAAATTAAATTAATTGCTATTGAAGAATTATTTTAATTAAATTTATATATAATATATTAAAAAAATATTTAAATCTCATTTAATATTTTTTCACTATGCAGGGATTTAGAATAAATTCAGTTTTATTCTTAAAAATGCACTTTTCTAAAAATGGTTATCTTTGCATTTTCCACGCTTATTTTAAAATGAATTTCTACCATATATAGGAATTGAAATTTAGAAAAGTTTTTAAAAATTTGGAATCAGAATGTAAAAATTTGGTAATGAGGGCACTTTCATTACGAGAAAATATGAATAGTAATTGAGGTAAAAATTCATTATTACTGTATTGGTTAAATGTGTTAATATGGGGTTTAACTAAGTAGTGAAAAGTAAAAATAACCTAAAAACCTGCATAAATACTATTAGATTAATTTATTTGGATCATATAATATAAATTATTATATCTCAATCCAATTTGGATCCTATTTTTCTAGAGATTTACATTATTATATTTTATTATTCTTAATAATTATAAGTGTGCCACTCCCCTAACTTATAAAAGGTCACCTTATCTCCTCTCCTCTTTTATCCACACAACTTAATACCTTTTTCATGAAAATTATATGAATAAATACTCTCACAAAATAAATGTACATGAATTTTATATTCTTTTATTCCAAAAGTACCCTTCCAAGAATCCTTAAGGGGCATTTTGAAGGTGGATACCTAAATAAGAGGTATATAATCTTAAAGATCCTTTTCAAATTTATTTATTATTAAACCTATTCTTAGTTTTCATTATCCATATTAAAATGATGGAATTAGTACATTTTTTATGGTTATATTTTTATGATTATTTTTTATCCATTTAATATCTTCTTTCTATCTATTAAAAAATGATAACATTGCTCGTGTGTACGTGTTGACTACCTCCTCCCAAAGAAATGTGATTTTTTCATTTTATTTTTACATGGATGGTCATAATGATAGATTTAATGTAAAATTTATTTAGAATTAATCTAAAATGATGCAATACACATACACACACATATATATTATGCTTGGCTTTCCTTAGAATTGGTTGTCTTTCAGTATTTGTTAGTTCATCATGGGAGTATTTTAATGACAATGAATATCTTGGGGGTCTTCTATGATAATGAGTTCACATTTTAATGCCTAATTTGAGTTTCTTGTTGGATTATTTATATGGGATCACATATTTTTTTTCATATAAAAATCCTATAGAAAAAGTTAAATTCTTATGGTTTATATTTAATTCATTAAGTAAGATACAAAGGTAAAACTAGTAAAAAGAAAAATTTAGTATATTTTGATATAAATCTAAAAAACCAACCTAGAAAATGAAAATAATAATATTTATAGTGGTCTAATATAATATTTATATTAATGTTACTAAATTATATAAAAAATGGTAAAATATTGATGAATCACCCCCAATGCTTGAATTATTCATTACCCTCAGAGAATATTGCACAAAAATTTTATTCACTTAGAATCTATTTTATCTCTTCATATAGATTTGATACAATGAATACTAATTGTTAAATATTTATGTAAATATAAATATTAACATATAATCAATTTTTCAATTTATCCTCATTTAATTTTCATATCCCACTTCCCAATTTTACATATATCTATTCATCACTATGAAATTATATTATATAAGTTCACTTTTATCTTGTTCATTAATGTTTAGTTTTCACCTAATCTTATATCTATCTCTATATAAAATTACTTATCCATAATGTTTTTTGAAGATATTTATTTTCATAAAAATTATTTAATTAATTAATTATTTTAATTTTCACACAACCACGCACAATGGTTTTGAATTTTTTTTGAGAATTACTTGGATCCCAACTGATCAAACTATTTTAGTAAATTAAATTATTTAATTATTTGTTCAGAAATTATTCATTGAGTTTATACTTTCATTAATGGTTTGAATCAATAATATTAAAGTAACTTAGTTAATTTTATAAAAAATAAATTATTTTCTACTTAAATACTTTACCTATTAAAATTATTTATCTAATTTTCAAATAAGGTAATCATTATAATAAAAATTATTACTTCACTTAAATAACTCAAAAATAGTATATACTCAAGTGGTTTAAATCATTCAAAAAAATGTATTCACATAATAAAAAAACTCAAACCATAAATCATATTGAAATCCCCCATACACATAAAATTTAATTCCAACATTTAATAAAAAAATAATGGGTAATGAAAAACTAGTTTTATGGAGAGATAAAACATCATTATTTGTTTTACACCTTCTTTATTTAATCACTTTCTCAACATTTATATAAAACCTTACAAAATGATAAAATAAATTATTTTCAAAAGAAAATTAAAATGATAAAGAGATATAATAAGGATTCTTGGGTCATTCCCCAATTGGGTGTGATTTTTTTACTATCTAAAAAATGGATGTTATTTGTTCAAACCTAATTCGATGGTGGATGGCGTTGTATGATAAGAACCACCACCATTTTTTTAACTAATATTCCAAAGTGGATACCAATAGTGGGAAAACCAAATAAAAATGATAGGATACACAACCCCTAGAATAATATGAGAGAGAGAAGTGAATGTATAGAGAGGGGGAAGGGAAATGGGTCCATGTAAACTATCATAGTGTCCTTCTCCTTGTAATTTACTGGTTGTTGCTAAGGATGATGTCAATTCACCATAGAGTCCTTCACTTTTTATTTTTTGAATTACTACCTCCTTGGTGGTCTGAATATCAAAAAATATATTCTAATAAATGGTGGGATCTTTATCTTATTCATTAATATCATGGGACATAAAAGTTATTGATATAAAAAATACATACAAGGGTAGTGGGTTGGATTTTTTACCAATGTAAAATTTTAAAAAAGAAAATTCAGGGTAAATTCATCTCATTTTAGTTGATTATAATCATGATTTGGTTCATATTAACAGTCCGTTAAAAATATTTTATGGAGATATATGAGATAATAGTTGCACAATGTAGCTTCCAACTCAATTATAGCTGACACAACTATTTGAGGGAATACCTTATATTATGCCTCAACTAAAAATACTGATGAAATTCAAGGAAGTAGTATGAGAACATAGTAATCTCCCTATAATATCCTTCTATAATTGTTTCATTGAGATCATAATTAAAACCCTATATGATCTATTTAAACTAATCATCACAAAAATCAGATTATTTCACCACTTAAATCATCCTTATTAGTAACATCATAGTTTCCTTAATGATAGGGGTACCATAAACTTTTGAAATGATTGGGTTGTAACATTGGATTTTTTTAACTAGAAGTCAATTTAATGTCATGTGAACGAGATTATGGTATGTGGATATGATTTGGACAAAAAAGTTCAAATATCATTGAGATAAAATACATGGTGCAAGGGAGTGAACAACATCATGATCTATGTGTTAGAAAAAAATCGAAAAGGAATGGAAAAGTTATAAGGATTTTTTTTGGTTTTTTTGGTTCTAAAATCAGTTTCATAATTTTTTTTATAAAAGCCGGAGATATTAAATTTTTTTAATTT
The DNA here is from genome assembly GCA_963277665.1 of Viscum album. NCBI lineage: Eukaryota > Viridiplantae > Streptophyta > Magnoliopsida > Santalales > Viscaceae > Viscum > Viscum album. Next base: position 1,433,640,063 of record OY728132.1, on the reverse strand, counting down.
GGAGGTTTATATTTCACACCACAACAAATAAAGCCACACCTCAGAGGTTATTAGTATATTTTTAGTGGTCCTAATGTTTTTAGGGTAACTGATCCATGAATAATGTAGAAAATTGTAATTTAACCATTAAAAAATATGATTAAGAAGACCAAACTATGAGGTAATGACCATAATGTGTATGGAGGATTTGTAAATTTTAGTGATTTTGGACGTTTAAGGACCTCCACACCAAAAATTATGAAATTTTGTCAACATATTAAGAGAAATTGAAGGACCATGATGCAATAAATTAGATGAACAATTCATGGTGAACTTTATAAAAATGATGGAATCTGAGTTAGCTGATGAAAATGGACCTTGCATTGCAATGTAGAAGACCATGCCATAATAGTTCAATATATTTTCAAAAATACAGATAAAATTGTTCCAAAAAATCATGTGAGTTAATATGGGATTTTATTGGAAATTGTTGATCTGGTAGTTGGGAAACTACTATTCCATAGTGAATAAGAAAATTTCATGGTGTAGTAGTTTTTAAAAGACCATGTGTAAAGTACAACTCTTTTTCCATGAAGGTAGTTGACCCTATAAATTAAATATTTGAAAATTTATTTTAGAAAAGATTTTATTTGACTAACTTAATTGTAAGTTACTGAATGGTTTAGAGACCCAATAAATGGATATAGTTGGAGGATTGATGGAATGAATTTCTAGATATATAATTACCTAATTTAAAATGGTTAATTGATAGAAAAGATAAGGGAAAAAATTGAAAACCTAGAGAATAGGGAAATAAAAAAGCAACTTCGTTAATGATTAGTATGTGAAGAACAACATGAAGTATAATGATTACATCATCCATGGACCATTGTTTTTATTTTTTTGAGAATTTTTACAAGTGATTTATATATCAAATATTTATATTCAGTTTCTTTGAGTAGTGTGAAAAGGAAAATAATAGGTAGTTCCCTTGGATTGGTAGTAACCCCCATAAAATCATTTTAATATCCACAATGAGTAGTGTTAATCCTTGTTATGCCAACACAATGTCAACATATGTGAATTGGAATATCCATTGAGGTGAACCATGTAAAGTAAACTTTTCCCCAAGTTACTTTATACATTTTATTTTCACATATTTCTTTTATTTTTATATGCTCACATTATTTTTGGTAATATGAGAATAATATTCATTATGATGATTAAAGAATAGAAAAATTTAATTCAAACCACCCCCTCTTAGGGTGTATTGAGCACATGGGAGAAATATAAATATGTACTACAATTTATTTAATTATATATTAAATTAAAATAAAGTAAAATTTTATTTAAAATGTGGAAAAAGTAATTTAGTAACTCAAATCCCTAGAAATAGTGCAAAGAAAAAAATAACCCGTGGGTTTCTTGGGCCTTAAAATCACTTACAATTTTAAAACCTATAATGCATTCAGGGTGATAACTAGGGTCTTCTCTATTGGGGATATTTTATAATTACTCAATATTCTATTTATTCAATTTTTTTGTTATTATTATTTTTATTCGAATGAATGAATGAAAATGAATTCAAGAAACCTCATGAGTTTTAGAGAAAAAATTATCAATCCTAGTGTTGTCCACTCAGGTTGCTAAAATATTTATTTTTAATTGTTTAATATAAATTTGATAACATATAAAATCATACCTGACCTACCATGTAATAATTTGATAACAAAACATAGAATAGTAAGGAGATATCTTCAATGCACCAAGTCCCACTACCTCCAATAACCATGAATAATGAACACACATCAATCAAGTATACAACACTATCCTAGACATGAATCCATCGTATGTCATTTTATCCCTTACATAGAACAAATCCATCATAAGAAGGGACATCCAAGAGAATGGTGGTATTTTGATTCGGTAAAGAAAGGAATAAATTAAATATTAGGACTTGTTATGGTAGTGAATCACTATTCCAAGCTAGGTCACACCCCCAGATTCTTTACCAACATATAAAAACCATAGAGAAATGAAAATAGGGATTCCAAAATACCATGAAAACCCTCCCCCATTACCAAGCCTCGGGTTAACTACTCACCATCATGATAATTGAAGAGTCATGAATGGGGAAGAAGATATAAATTTTAATAATAAATGTGGGAAAGATAGAAGTGCAGAATACTATAAATAAAAAATGTATTGAAATTTTTGTAGAGAAATAAAAAAATGAAACTTATCATATAAACCCTTCACTAATTCATTGCCATGATGGGAAAATAATATTCCAACACCTCTATGATAGCAAAGAAGAGGGTAATTTATAGACAATAGAGGAGGTTGTCATGTGTGGGATTAAATCCATGTAGAAATGGAATAATCATGAGAAACACCGATTTATGAGTGATTCTGAATTATTTAATATATTTAAAATCCTCCAAATCATCCGATGATCTATTTTTACCTTTTTTTTCAAGGATAAGAGAAACTATAAACGTCACAATGTTGTTTCTAAATTTGACCACAAATAATGAATGCAAATATTCCTTCATTTAAGACCTAAATTTTATAGTGTCCATGTTATTTGAAGATGAAATCTATGACCACACATAATCTTCATGAAGGTCATTATATTGTGATATGACAATGAAATTACTAAATATGTATGAATAATAGGCACCACCTTTATGGAATCATAGGCATTGCTTATAGGATTCAGAGTGTTTCTTTAGTGACACATAATTTTTATCAATATAATTTTACTTATTATATAAATGTATCATATTTAGTAATGTAGTATTATATAATGCACTCCCAACACAGGATAAAAAAACAAAATTTTATTATATTAATATTAATGTTGCATTTATAGAATAAATATGGCCATATGAATTTAAAATATTTCAATGGGATAAAAAATATAAAAAAATATAATTAAAATATTAAAATTTGGATATTCTTGATCCACCAGAATAAACTCAATCATGAAAATATTATAGAAATAAATCAGAATATTAGAAATGAAACATTTATCCTAAAAATTAAAATAAATATAACCATGAGATAAATTAGAAGTGAATGAAAAATAAATGAAAAATGAAGTATTTATAAAAAGTAGAGAAACCATATGACTATTACAAATTTGACCATAGAAGTAGTAATTTGAAAATTGGATTATTAATATGATCATTTGAATAGTAATAGGACCATTAAGAAATGTAATATAAATGTTATAGTAGTATATTGAATTATGGAATTGTAAAAAAATATGTACTTATCTTATAAATTGAGAATATGAAATATTTATATCATGATACATGTAAATAAATGTTTTACAAATGATAAAATAAGTGTTTATATTTTTGAAAAAAAATGTTTAACTGAATTTTTATAATAAATATAATAATAAAAAATAATATTTATTGACAAAAAATGAGTTTATAAATTAACATTAAGAACTATTATAATGGAAACAAATTTTATGAGACTATAATTTAAGTTCCAATGGGTCTGAAAATTGAATATAATATTAATTTTTATTTTTTTTCAAATAAATAAATATTTTAATTAAAATATATATTTCTCATATTTAGAAATTTATTTTGGGTTTCTCCTAATGAAGATGATGTGTAAAATCAATCCCAATTACCATAATCCTTGAAATGTTGGGTGTGACAACATCAAATACCATGATATGTTCTCTGGGTGTTAAACATTAGTCAACCAATCATTATGGGAATCTAGTGTGAATAATGATAGATCCTTTTCATCATTGAAGGGTGTTTCTATTCAAAATATAATAAAAAATCATAGTATTACACCCATTACTATGAATGATATGGACATTACACAAAGAATTAAGACTCTCAATTACAAAAATATTTCATGGGTTCATATACTAATCTGTACAAGGCTATGTTCATTTGATGAGATAAATTTTAATCACTTTACCCAATGGTTTCTATAATTAGAGGACGAACTTGACATGAAGAAAGTTATTTCATATTATCTTCCTATATGAAGAAATTCAGATATTGGAATGGTGCACTGGGTAAATTTTACTAAAACTAGATATGCTTCTAAATCAAGAATGTGATTCTTATTTCAACCCATTTTAAGCCTAAAATACTATAGATTGGGAATGGGTTTTAATTATTAGATTGCTTGGTTCTATTGAACTATAGAGATCCTACATGATGTTTCCTCATCAGTTGGAGTCACGATAAAAATGGATATGGAAAACAATAATTATGAAATTGAATACTATGTCCAGATTTTAGTTTAGGTAGATTTATTAAAAACACTCATTAATTAAGTGGTTTTATCTACTGATGATGATAACATAAACATAAAAATTGTATATGAGGAGAATATTTAATTTTTTAATGCCTTTAAAACTATTGGGAATGATGTTACATTTTTTATTGAATAGTTCTGGTAAGTGTAAATTTAATAGTATTTGTGTCCATCAATAGGTGTATTGTAGGAATAAATTGAGGATACAAAGAAATAATGGAATGAAATTGATTAAAATGATTTTTCTATGGGTCATCATATGGGTTTGAAAAAAAAAATATTGATGGGAGGTATGATGTTGTCACTTATAATGTATTTAATTCGAATATCTGCATTTATTTTCATGTTTGGGATGATTAGAGGAGATTGGACTCTTCTTATAGTATGGAAATATCTTAGGAGGGTAAAAATTAAAAGACACCCATCATAAATATGATGGACAATCATATGAATCCTAATGATGGAGAATTGTTAAAGGATAAAATGGAATTCTAACACAATGTTTAAGTGAATAAAACTAATGGAAAAAATAATGATCCTGGTTCCCATGTGGTGAAAAAAAATAATGATTCCAATTCTTGTAAGTCTAGTAACTTCATAGACAAGGATGAATTTTACTTTAATTCATATAATTTGAAAGGGAAAAATGTTTTGGATATTGGTTGATAGTACCCTTTGAAAATTAAGAAACCAAGGAAATATGAATCACAATTGATTAAAAATATTATAATAAGATTCCTTAATGAAGGATATATACTTTTTCCAATGATTTTTATAGAAGAAAAAGAATAAAATATGGAAGAAGTTGTGATTATTTATGTATATCTTAATGATGAATTCAATAAATGGTTTGATATGAAATATAGAAGGAAAATAAATATGTTTGATGAAATATTAATTAGTTTTGTTATATTTATTAATATTTTGAATTGAATGGTATCTACGATTGAGAAATTTTTTTTATGTAATACAAATTTGGATTATAAAACCATCACTTAGGATTGATTCTACTGCATGAAGGTCAAGATTTGCAGGTCTTATGGGGTGGTTCTGGGTGCATCATAATTTTATTCGTAAAAGTGAAGCAAGTTGAACAACATCTTATTTATAGATGATGTATTGAAGAATAAAATTATGGAAAGTTTTTACTATGGATTGAAATTATATGATCTTCTTGTTATAGTCTTGTGTTATTATAGGAAATCATAGTGCACATAGTGTAAATGGATGTATTTCTGGATGGGCATGGTAAAATGTTTTGATGATACATATTTCTAGTAGCATTAGGGTACTTACCTTGAAGATGGATTAACACAATTATATAGTTTATTTTCTATTGGTAGGGGATTTTTCTTTCTCTCTTTTATGTGGTCTTATATTGGGTACTTTGTACATGTAATCCTAAAAACTTTATCTACATTTTCTTTTTCATTAAAATTTTCCTAGTTTATGGTTTTGGTACCCCAAATCCATGGATAAAGATATTTGATTAAAAGAATTATTTTCACAAAATGGATTTTATTTTCCAATCTACGCATCATAAAATTGTTAAGTTGAATTTATGTTATTTTTCTAAAATAGTTGATATTTTGTGAATAGTGAAATACATTAAAATACATCATTTGACATTATAAGTTAAATACATGATTAATTAAATAATGGGTTATGTAAGAACTAATTTGTTTGAACTCACATTCACTATTTACTTTATATAGTAATAATATTCATCAATATTGGTAGTATTTAGAAAAATTAATCCAAAATAATAAACTATTGAATATAATATTAAAAAACTCCCCTCGGTTCCCCTTATAATTAATAACCCTCACCTGCATTTATCCTCATTTCTTCAAAACCTTTAATATTACCAAATTTATCACTAATTCTCTTCCTAATAATCTCCCATATTTCTTAGTGCTTTTTGTCCCACTAAATACCATTTCCAAGATCATTAGACTGGGGTCAATGAGGAGACAACCAAAGGAGGAGGTAAATTTAATGAGTAAAACCTTTCAATTTTATTCTTATTCTAAAACCCAAATATGTTCTTCAACCACCCAAAAATAGTAACATTAGTATTTTAAAAATATTTATATGTTATTATTATTGTAGAATATCCTTCTTCTACTATAGCGACCTCAACTCCAATAGTCCTAAGACAATGTATGTTTTATTATATTGGCATAAGATACAAGGAATAACATACCAAAGTATTGAATAGTTTAGTAGTATTAGTAAACTAGATAAAAAAATAATTCCCATATTACATTTGAAATCACAAATTAGAACATAATATTTTTTATATTTTTGAAAATTAAATAACTTGTAAAATCATGAGATTTTTTGAAGCACATTCTTTGAAATTAATTTAAATTCATCAATATATTTTCATTACACACATTGCAGAGTTTATATTTCATTATATGAAAGAATATTTTTATCATGTGTTGCACGTAACACCGATTTTATTAGATAAATTATGTTACAAGAAAGGACGAGTCTTACCAGGAAACAATATACTTTTAATAGAATATTTATCACTTAGCCGTTGGAATGGTGGGAATGTATAATATTAACTAAATTATAAAAATATGGTTTAAACATGTTTATATAATGAGTTTTTTGGTGAAAAAATAAATATTAATGAAAATAAATACCAATTGAATATAAATGATGTGTTTTTATAAAAATTATTCTTATGCCCCAAAAGGCAGTTTATCTTAATAAATAAAATTAATCACATTTAGTGAAAATTAGTAATGAAACTTATTCAAATGACATAATTTTATTAATTGATATGAAATTGATCAATTATAAATAAAAATAATTAAAAATAAAATTTAACAAAATAAATTATTCATATTAAAAATAATTTGTCAATTAAAATCCTTTATTTTTCACTATTCAACAAAAAATAAATGTTCTCAGAAAAAAATAAAAAACCACCCAAAGTAAATTTTGATATTATTATTTCAAAAAACAAGTTTATTTTTAAAAATAAAATGTATAAAAGTGTAACAATTTAGTTTTAATAAAATTTATATGGTATATATTCACTAAACTATATTTATATTAATCTAATATGTTTTATGAACATAAAATAAGAATAAACCCAATTTTAAGCATTAAAACATTAGTTTTTCAAATATGATGTTTTTCTACCTTTTAATGGAAGGATTGTTTTAAAACTAAATTTTGAACTTTTATAAAATTTATTTTAAAAAATAATCTTCTTTTTTGAAATAAGAATATAAAAATTTACTTTGGGTGAATTTTTAATTTTTTTTTCTGAGAAGTTTATTTTTTTGATGAATAGTGAAAATAATGGCTTTTAATTGAAAACAACTTTTTCATATAAATAATTTATAGTGTTAAATTATGTTTGTAATTATTTATAAGTATAAATAAATTAATTTTATATTAGTTAATAAAATTTATGTCATTTGAATTAGTTTAATGTTGATTTTAGATATAGAAACATAGCACAATTTTGGACTTTTTCACTTTTAAAAAACGTTCTTTCCCATCACGTCTATGTGATTAGTTTTAAATTTAATTTTTCCATATATGGGAATTTAATTTTTAAATATGTATATTAATATTCTTAATAAGTAAAATATTTATAGTTTAATAAGTTAAAGTTAAATTTTTACCAATAATATTAGTAAAAGAAATAAAAAGTCATTATCACGATTAAGGTTAAAACATGGTTTTGTGCATTACATGCGTTTGTATTAAGTTTAATTTTATACATACATTGTATTTTAATTTAATGATTTTTTTTTCAAATATATAATAATTAAGAATAAATTATCCAATAAATCTCTTTTTAATTATATTATTAATGTATATATTACCTTGGTAAGTAAAAATATAGAAGTTACCTTAGTAAAAACTATAATGAAAAAATTGAGTAAACTTAACTACTATGGAAAAAACAATAAAAAATTATATTATATTTTTTTAATCTAAGTTTTTTTATGAAATTTGTTTTACCTAAAATCCAATATTATTTATTTTGGAATCACATGAGGTAAGTGATACCACCCAATAATGTTTACCTTTTGGGTTTTTACAATAATACCACTCCTCCACTATTATAGGGAATTTAATATCTCCCATTATTCACACCTCTCATTCCTTTTGGATCATCCAAACACTTCCAAAATAATATCACAAAATTAATCCTATAATCTTATAATACCCACCTTATAATTATATAAAACCAAGTAATTCCTTTGGTGCAAACTGACAAAGAGTTAACTGAAGAGGAGGTAACATTATTCAGTAAATCATTTTTTATTTCATTCTCCACCCATTCAATTATTATTATTATATGATTATATAATAACCTAATTATCCTCAATATACTAAGATGTTGTTATGTTAAGGGTTATACCTACACCGACACACACTTCCATCAAATTGGTAATAAAATCACCATTCATGTGTACAGTGGACTACCCCCCATGAAACAATATCATTTGTTTTTTCTTTTACCATATTTAATGGTTGTGAATTATGATGGAAATACTATTTTTATATGATATATATGATATATATTTTTTATTTATTTTTATTTAATTATATTATAACTCAAAACTTCATTATTTCCATTTTTTGGGAAAATAATAACATTGTTTGTGGACATGTGGACTACCACCTCCTAAGAGAAATGCAATTCAATCATGATTTAGATGGAATGTATTAAGTATAGTTTTTTATAAAAACATATGATATAAATTATGTATTTATGATATTTATGAAATAATTATCTATTTGGACATATAACATATAATTTTATTTAATACCCTTTCACACATTGAAAAAGTGATAACATAGTTCGTGGATGTGTGGAAAACCACCCCTCAAAGTGATGTGATTCGTTTTTACCAGAATGGCTCGGGGAATGCATTAAAACCCATGCTCCCCAAAATTTATTGACAAAAAATAAAAATTTCATGTGATTACATGACTCAAAAATAATAATTATACAATGATAAATGTCACTTACTCTCTTTCCATAATGATCATAGAAAAATGGGACCGTTTCTCATGCATACAAACGACCAACCATCTCAATGATTGTAATATTGGTTCATTTTTCAAAAAAACATTTCCTTTTTTATTTTAAAAGTAAAATTGATTTAAGAATCTGATAATTATTTCATGGTTATCATTATGGATATGTATAAATAATGAACTCATTCACCTTAGTCAACCTATTAAATTCATTTTTGAAACATCATCTAAATATGGCCAAAACATATGACTTAATCATTTTTGATTAATTAATTATATGTAACATTTTTAAAAGTGAAATAAAATTAATAATAAACTTTTAAATGTTTTTTAAGTGAATAATTAACATATGTTAATTAATCTAGAATCTAAAGACACACGTGATGAATCAGACTCAAGGTAAGAGATTTTCATCTCACTTTTTACATATGTGAGATAAATTTAATATTCACCACTTACTTATTTTAGGTGGTGTATATAATGTATCTTTTTATATGCTATGTCATGAATTATTTTATCTTCATTGTTTTTAAAATTTTAATTTTATGTTTTTTACTTTTGAGGTTTTTAATTCTGAAATTACCACAATTGTAAGGGATTTCATCTCAATTTACATTCATTTGAGACTTATTTTTTATTATGAACCTAATTAATTTTTTGTGGTGTATATACTATGATATGAATTTTTATATCATGAATTTAAATTATTTCAGGATATTAAAGGATTTAATTAATGTTATTATTCCATGGATCTCACGGTTCAGAAGTAGTTCAAGTAGTAAGGGTTTTTTCTCATATCCGTTTTATTTCTGTGAGATACATGCCATATTCACAACATATTTTTGTTGTGTGGTGAAAATATTTAACATGAATTTATTTTATGATTGTTATACATTAATTTATTTTTATTGACATATCAATTTTATTATCCCTCTTTCATGAGGTTTATGACTTCGAAGCTACCAAAGTGGTAATGGATTTTTGTCACAGTTTTCCTTCTTTGAGGCGTTTATTATATTATGAACCTATAATATTTAATTTTTTTTATATACATCTACATTGACATGGTATATCATGAATGTCATTATTCTCATGAAATCTTATGTTTTATTTAATGTTATTCTATATTGGGGCTTATAATTCAATTGTTTCAAAGAGGTATGAGGAACTTTGGAATGTTTAAAGATTATTTTTCTTAAGAATGTTTCTAATGATATTTTAAGGGAATTTTAAATTCATCAAAATAAAAAATCCCCATTGTTAGTTATCCTATAATTTGTATATTCTGTTTTTATACCATCCTCATTCTTTCATTGTATGTATTATGATTATTTCAAAGATATTTTTAGGGAACCCATTTCTTTTCAACAGGTTAATATTGTTTCAAAGAGATTATTATTGATATCATTTATTTTACATGGGTTAATCATGAATTAAATATATTTTTTATTGAACCCATTTCATTCCCATGGGTTACTGATGTTTGAAAGATTTATTTATGGAAACCATTTATTTTCCATGGGTATATCATGTTTTAATTAGATTGTCATAGAACCCATTTCTTCATCATGAGTTAATCATATTTAAAAGGAATTGACATCAAAACCATTTCTTTTCCATTGGTTTATTAGGTTATAAATGAATAATTAATTTTTATATGTGTTTTTGACTAATTTTTTTATACTTGATATGATACAATATCATTATACCGAATTGGTGATCCCTATAAAACCTATATGAAGGTATAAGCCCCATTATAGCTCATGGGTGATCCACATATAGCTTATATGAAGGGTTAATTCCTATTGTATATTATGAATAATATGTGATCCCGATATAGATTATTTAAAGGGTGATCCCAATTATATCTCTCCAATGAATTTGGTAATGATAATGTTGAAATTTGACGGTATGATTATTCCAATTAAAAAAGTTTTGAAATGGTTTTGAAAGGTTTTTATGAAAGTGAAGCTCCATGTTATAAAAAAGGGTTTTAATTTATTATTGTGAGTTTTTAATGTTTCTAATTATTGATATATATATCACTATGATTTTAATTATTCATTTTTAAAAAACTTTACTTTTCCATGTTTTCATATTTTATGATCCAGGTATTTATGGTTTTGAGTTCATTTATGATTCTCTCATGCACTCTGATTATGTCATCATAACCTTATTCAATCTTATTCCCATTGATAACATTATTCTTTTAATTATTAAATTTTACCTTATCAATAATTTGATAAAACCCTTCTTATGATTCCTTATTCCTAGATTTTAAAGAATAATTTTAAAATATTTATATTTATAAAGATTTCATAGTGATGATGATGATGATGACCTATTGTAAAATAAGAAAATATACATTATATAGGAGTAATGTTATTCAAACAACTTATAAATTATCTATGTATGAGTTTTTTAAAATTATCTAAAAATCTATACCCGAAAGGTCCTCCAAAATTTAAGTGATCCATGATTTACTTTTAATTTTTTATGGTATGACAAAAAAATGGGTGACAATTATCCATATAAAAGATAGAAATGTAATTTTATTGAATTCTTCATAGGATCCCAGAGTTTTTCTCTTAAGATGTCATAGTTAATATCAATGTCCAGTTTAGATATATTTTTAGATTATGATTTTTTCATTTGAGGTTATCTTAAGAGTTACAGATGCCTTAATAAGTCTATAAGAATATAGTTTATCCTATGTTCAATTTATTAGACACCCCTTTAAGGTTTTAATCAATGATATCATAAAGTGATTAATCAATTTTCATGAGGTAGTATAGTAGGTTTAATTATTCATAAAGATTTTTTTAATTTTAATTATTACCTTAATTTTTAGGATATAAGTTTTTGGCTATTAATAATATTGTGGGGTTATATGATAATTTTTATTGAGAAAATAAGTTTTATCACCACTCGATTGAAAATTGAATTGATGACTAATTGAATAATGTTACTTAAAAATAAGATCACCATACATCTAGGTTTGTAATATTAAATGTATGAGATAACCTTTGATGTTAAATCACTCTTTAATTTTGAGGCTATTTAAATTATTTTGGATATAGAGTTATGTAATGATTTAGTTTCATCTTTGGGTATTACTATTGAATTTTGAAGATTATTTTATGAAGGTTTAGTCATTTTGGGAATTATCTAACACTGTTTAACCATTTTGTGTTTGTTTAATGTTTAAATACTAGAGGAATGTCTTGTTATCCATTTTATGGTAATGTGGTATTTAAATTTTGAATTTAGTGCTTTAGGTGTTAAAAATTCATCTTCAATTCACATCCTTTGGTGAAAAATATGATATTTTTGTGGATATTTACTAAAGGATGAAAATCTACCAGTCAAATATGTATATTTATTTTTTCTATATTAGTATAGATAATAAGATAATTATTTGACTTTATGAAAATGATCTTGAAATAAAATGTTATCCAATTTCCATATTTTATGATGATATCAATGACATTTTCCACACATCTTTTTTTTTGTGTTCATTGAATTTCGGTTGACCACATTCCCTATCACACTATATTCATATATAAGAATCAGTTTTCCCTTAAAATTCATCTCTTAAATTCCCATAAATGTTCTCCAAATGTGGTATCATAGTAATGTGTATCTTTAGGTGACCTTTATGTTTCATAAATTCTGGTTTTATGGGTTGTTTTCTTTATTTAATTAGTATGATATGGTTTTAAATAAAGGAAATATAAAAATGTTAATCCTTTGATAACCAAGATGAATTTAGAGGGAGAAATTCATTTTAAAAGGGATTAGGATGTAACATCCCAATATTGTATGAAAAATAGTCTCTCAAATTAAATTAAATTTATCAATATATTTAATTACAAACAATTAGTAATTTATATTTCATTATATGAAACACTATGATTATCATGAGTTGCATGTAACATAATGTTTCTTTGATAACTTGTGTTTCATTCAAGGTTGAGTATTACCTAACAAAAATACACTATTAATATGATAGTTATCACGTATCCATTAGAATAGATGTGATGAATAAGATTAAAAAATAATGAAAATATATTTTACACATGTTTATATAATGAATTAATTGGTTACCAATTAATTATAAATTAAAATAAAAAATAATTGAATACAAATGATGTGTTAAAAAAAAACTATTTTTATGCCCATAGAGGAATCTAATATATATATATATTAAACTAGTCACTATTATTGAGAAATATTAATAACATTTATATCAAATATATTCAATAAAGTATTTTTATATTCATCAAAGATGTTTTATCTACATAAAATAAAAATAAATCTAATTTTATGCATAAAAAATGTATTTTTCTCAATGGAATTTCTTTATCCATTCAATAGAAAACTTATTATAAAACTAGATTTGTAAAATTTTAAAAATTTAAATTAAATTAATAAATTTAATTTTTTGAATGTGATGTATCAAAATTTATTTTTTGTATATTTTTGGTGTTTTTTGGAGAAGTTTAATTTTTTAATAAATAATTGATATACTGAATTTTAATTGAAAACTGATTTTTCATCTAAATAATTGATAATTTTAAGTTATTTTTTTAATTATTTTTAAAGAATATTTAGATCAATTTTATATCATTTAATACCATTTAGGTCATTGGAATCATTTTCTTATTTAATTTTGGTATATAACCATCGTAAACTTTGTAACCTTTTCACTTTTAAAAACCTCGTTTCCTCACAAGGTATGAGGGGTTAGTAATAAATTTAATTTTGTTACCTATGTGAATTGAATTTGGAAAAAATTATATAAGTATTTTGAATAATCATAATATTTTAATTTTAACAAGGTTAACTTATTTTTTTACAAAAAATATTACTGAAATCAATTAAAATTAATTAACACAGTTAAAATTAAAAGATGGTGTTGCACATTACATACATTTGTATTAAAATTAATTTTACACACATAATGGATTTTTATTGAATTAATTGGTTTTAATACTTATAATTTTTATGGATAATTTTTTTAATAAATCTCTTTTTAATTATATTCTTAAAGGATAAATTTCCTAGCTTAATAAAAAAATACAAGTTTCCATATTGAAAACTGTAAAGATAAAAGTGGATAAACATAAATACTAAGGAAAAAATGATAAAAATGCATTTATTTTTGTGTTATTTAAGTATTTCTTTAAAATATTTCCCTCACACTCCATGTTTTTATTTTGGAATCACAATTGGCAAGGGAGACCTCCCAATAGTTTTTACCTTTTTTATTTATAATAATGGAACTCCTCACTCACTATAAAATGGAATTCACTCTCCCCTATTATTCACACATATCAATACATTTGGATCATAAAAACCCTTAAAAAGTAATCCCCAACATCCCACCTCTCATATTATAAGCCTCATATTGGGAAAAAATCAATTAAAGGAAGTCCTTTTATGAAATCCAAAATGAGTTACGCGAAGAAAAAGTAACATTATTTAATGAGAAATTTTGTTTTATTTCTTTCTTCATCTCTTATATTAATATTATTTGATGATTATATAATAACATAAGTATCCTAAATATTCTGATATGTTTTTTTAATTTTTCAACCCAATACTTCATACAATTCATTCAAATGGGTAACGAAATCACCGTTATTGTGTATGGTAGACAACAGAATCCATAAATGTTGTCATTAATTTTTCATTTACCACCTATCATGTTTGGTAATTATATTGGAAATAATATTTTTATATGAGATATATTTTATTTATTTTTTATTTATGTTTATTTTATTATTATATATCTAATACCTTCATGCTTTCCATTTTTGGGGAATATGATTACATTGTTTGTAGATGTGTGGACTACTGACTCCTCAAACGATGTGATTCATTCACGATTTACATAAAATGTATTGAAGATGGGTTTAATAAAAATATATGATACAAGGTAAATATTTATTATATTCATGAAATAATTATCTATATTTACATATAACATATCATTTTCTTCGTTGCATTTTCACACACAGAAAAAGTGATAACGCTGTTTATGGACATGTGTACTAGCTCCTCCTCAAAGAGATATGATTAATTTTACATCACACTAATTATATATATATAAGTATATATGATTATATAATATGTTATTCTTGGTACAATTATAATTCTTGAAATATAAATTTTACTTACCATTGTTCCATAATGATTATTGAAAAATGGGAATGTTATTCATGCGTACATACGACCTATCGTCTCTATGATTGTGATGTCAAGTAATTGTTCATAAAAATTATTCCTATTTTATTTTAAAATAATAATTTATGTAAAAATATGCTAATTTTTCATGTTAATTATTATGGGGATGTTTAAATAATGAACTCACTTACTTTATTCAAAATATCTAAGTCATCTTTGACACATAAGCCGAATATGGACAAAACATACGACTTAAATGTAGTTGATTATATAATTGTATATAACTTGTTTTAAGTGAAATAAAAGTAATAATAAAATTTTAAAATTTTATTAAAAAATTAAATAATTTTCATATATTTATTTTTCCAAATGTTAAAGGCACACTTGACGAATCAGAGTTAAGGTTAGGGGTTTTCATCTCGCTTTTTTACATCTGTGAGATAAATGTCATATTCGTTTCTTACTTATATTGTGTGGTGTATCTACTAACCATTATGATATATTATATCCTGAATTATTTTATCTTAATGTTATTTAAATGATTCATTTTATTATTATTTCCTTTGGGGTTTCCAATTCATATGTTACCATAGTTGTAAGGGGTTTCGTCTCAATTTACATTGTTTTGAGATTTTTTTTGTTATCATGCACCTAATTAATTTTGTGTGGTATATACATAAAGGTATGAAATGTAATGTCATGAATTTAATTTATTTCATGATATTAAATGTTTAAAATTATGATATTATTTCACTGATCTCACAGTTCAAAAGTTACTAATATTGTAAGGGTTTTTTCTCATCTCACTTTTATTTCTATGAGAAACATTACATATTCACCACTTATTTTTATTACGTGGTGTAAATATTGACCATGAGTGTATTGTATGGCTATTATAATTTAATTTATTGGGATTCACCTATCCATTTTAGGATTTATATTTCATGGAATTTACGATTTCAAATTTAACAAAGTGGTAATGGATGTTTCTCACAATTTTATTTCTTTGATAAGTTTTTTATATTATACACCTATCTTATTTAATGAGGTTTATATACATCTCTTTTCAAATTTTATATATCGACTATCCTTATTATCATTATATTCTATGTTTCATTTAATTTTATTACTTCATGGGGCTTATAATTCAAATGTTTCAAAGTGGTATGACAGAATTTGGAATGTTTAATGATTATTTTCCTTGAGAATGTTTCTAATGATATTTTAAGAGAACTTACATTCAGAAAAATCAACAAGACTTATTGTTTATTATACTCCACTGGGGGTATTTTTTATTGATACCATCCTCATTCTTTCTTTGGATGGAGTATTGTTGTTCGTAATAGATTTTTGGGTAAACCATTTCTTTTCCATGGGATAATATTTTACAAAGAGATTGTTATGAGAAGATTTTTTTCCAAGGGTTACCCATGTTTCAAAGATATGTTTCTGAAACCCATTTCTTTTCTATAGGTTACACATGTTTCAAAGATAATTTTTATGGAACCTATTTATTTTTTATGGTTTAATCAATTTTTATTGAGATTTTTATAAAACCCATTTCTTCCCCTTAGGTTAATCATGTATCGAAGGGATTAACATAAAATCCATTTTTTTCCATTGGTTTATCAGGTTAGAAATATATAATGATTGTTTATATGCCTTTTATGTTGAAAGTGTTTTATTCATGACATGGAACTTGAAAATTTTATAAAAAGGGTGGGCTAGATATAGCTTATGTTAATGGTTGAGCCCCATTATAACTCACAGGTGTGACCGATATAGCTTATATGAAGGGTTAAGACCCAATAAATTTCATGAAAAATGGGTGAGTCTAATATAATAGGTACAAAGGCTGAGCCTCATTATAACTCTATAATTAATTGGGTAATTATAATTTTCAATTTTATCCATAAGGTTATATTAATGTAATTATCCAAGTTACTGAAAAGATATTTAATTTCTTTTTATGTGTTTATAATGTATCTAATGATCAATTTTGATATCACATTGATTTCCATTATTTATTTGAGTGACTCCTTCATTTCCACTATTTTATATTTTATGATTTAGTTAATGATATTTTTGATTTGTTTTATGATTTTCTCATGCACATTGATTATGTCATCATAACTTTATGAAATATTATTCTTATTGATGAAATTAATTTGTTAATGCCTATGTTTTCCCTAACTATGATTTTGATCTCAACCTTCTTATGTTTTATTTTACATAGGTTTTAAAGAATAATGTTTAAGGATATATATATAAATGATTTCACAAGGATGATTTTGATGAACTCTTGTGAAATAATAAAAGTTGTGTTAAATTGGAGAAATTTTCTATTGATGAATTGTGAATTGTTTATGTAAGAGTTTTTTATAATTATCTAAAAATCTAAAACTAAAAGATCCTATAGAATGTAATTGATCCAGGTTTTCATTTTATACTGTAAGGTATGATGAAAAAAACTGGGTCACAATTATCGACATCAAATCCAGGAATGTAATGTTATGGAGTTGATCATAGGATCTTGGAGTGTGGGTCCTAGGATGTTATATTACTAAGTTTTGTATATACTTGTATGTAAATAATTGTAAAATTCATGGAATTATGGGGAAATGAAACAAAATAATAGATAGATCAAATGGTTAGTAAGGGTTATGTATAATGGAATTAATAATGAATCAATAATGACAATAAATAGGATATGATAAATAACTGAAAAAACATTCAATGTAATCCATAAACTAAAAATGAACTGCATCTAGAGATAATATCAATGAAAAGATATCAGGGATAATAATAAATATATCAAGGTAAATAACTTAAAACACCTTCCATTTAGTCAATAACTTGACTATAATAATTGGATAAGGCATGATAATTTTATCAAGGTAAATAACTAAAAACACATTCCATTTAATCAATAGCTAAGAATAAAATTAATCCAGATATAATATATTTGTAAAAATTTGATGGATAATAATAAATGAATCCTTAATGATGTAAATTATTTATTATTTGACTCCATGATCTCAGGAATCATGACACCCCTATCATCAAAACATTTCATAAGACCCTTTAAAAATATAGGTAGAAACTTATTTTAATACTAGATTAATAATTTGTCTCATGAGACCGATTGATGCATCAAGGCAATATATTATATCAGGACCACCTTTCACATTAGGTCCAAAGAATTCATCACATATCGAATGATCGATTTAATCGATGAGATAATATTCCTTACCATTAAATATCTATATTGAAGAAAGATTACAGATTATCAGTATTTCCAAAATCAATCAAATAACATTCCAATTAAAACACTTTATATATAAATGAGATATTATTTAAGAAATTTTTTTATCCCTAATAATTAATATGGGAATATAGGGAAAATTTAATGTCCAATGATCGCATGAAGGTGAATATTTCAGGGTAAATTAAATGACTATAAAAATGAATCAAGAAAGTGAATGTATATACTTTCCATGGTCAAATGATCATAAATAATCCATAAAAAGAACTAGGTTGGTATCAATACAATATATACACATTGTATTAATAATAATTTTTTTCATTGATGAATAGAAATTCCATAAAATGATCCTTAATAACATTATTAATGAAAATAAACTTTTAAAATTTAAATACACTTTTTAAAAATAAAATTTTAAAAAACATTCTGAAAATTATTTTCCTTGATAGTATCCATTGAAAATTATAAAATAATATTTAAAATATTTTTGTGGTCATGATGAATAGAAATTCTATTCATGTCGTACAAGTTAAAACAATGGTTCCTTTCCTTTTTTTTAAAAGGAAAATAGAAATTGTTTTTAAAATGACCTAAAGAATCCTTCCAAAATATTTTTAAAAAAGTTCCAGTGGAAAAATATTTTGTTAATAAATCATTTTGATAATTTTAAAGACAAATTTAAAAACTTTTTTAGAAAAATGGATAATATTACCTATATTGCACTTTATGTGGTACTATACTTAGGTATTCCCCAAAGAGTGTCATGGACTTCCTCCTGGCAGTGAGGATGAATTATCAATTGAACTTATACCTAGATCTCTACCTATATCCTATAATACATAAAAAAAATTCACTATTGAGTTATAATAGCAGAAGAAGAAGTTACTATTGAATATGAAAAAACCTTTTATACACTAGATTTCATATCCATGGGATGTGATAGTTTTCATGATAATAAATAAGGATGGTTCATTTCACTTATGTATTGATTATCGTGAACACAAAAAACCCACAACAAGTACAAAATATGCCTTTATAGGGTTTGATGACTTATTTGATCAATAACATGGGGTGTAATGTTTCTCTAAGGTGGAACTTTGGTTAGGATATCACTAATTAATGTTATAAAATGATGATATTCCAAAGATTTCACTTTGAATAAGTTATGGACACTATGAGTTCATATTGATGCCCTCCGGGCTCCCTAATACTCCTACAATCTTCATGTTCTTAATGAATAAAGACATTAGATATTACCTCAATATATTTTTTATTTTCTTTATAGATGATATTTTGTATACTTCAATAGAAAGTAGGATCATGAGGATAATTTGAATATTATGATGAAGGATTTGTGAAAGGAGAAGAAATAAGAAAAGTATAGTAAATCAGAGTTTTAGTGGGTTGAAGTACCATTATTAGGGAATTTTATCACCATAAATGGAATATTTGTGGATGCTTATATGAAAAACGAAATTAAGGAGTTCGTAGAACTATATATTTAATGGAGATCCATAGTTTTTTTGAACTAACATGGTATTAGGGATGATTTGAGGGGAAATGTATCACAGTTTTTAATCCCCTAAAAACTATGAAACAGAATGGAGTAAAGTTTTTTTTGGACCAAAGAATTTGAAAATAATTTTGTGGAGTTGAAAAAGAGTCTTTTTATTGAACCAATACCTACACTACCCATAAGTGGTGAACATTACATGGTATACAATTATTCTTAAAATAAGGGCTCAGGTTGTGTACTACTATGAAATGATAAAGTGATAGCATACACCTGAGGGTAGTTGAAATTACAGGAGAATAACTACCAAACAAATTATATAGAGTTGGATATAATTATATTTTAATTCATAATTTATAAGCACCATAATTATAGGGAGATGTGTAATCATTTATTTGGATCATAAGAGAGTCAAAAATATATTCACATTGAAGGATATTAATATACACCAACAAAGATAGTTAGACATAATCAAAGACTATGACTTAACAATCCACTATCATCCTATGAATAAAAATAAATCAGGTGATTATCTTTGTAAAAAATATATGATACCCTTATAAATAATTATAATTAAGAAGGATCCAATGTAATTAGATTTAGAAAGGCTTGAAATGATAATCATAAAGGATATAACATCATTATTCATTTTAAAATGATCATCCAACCATCCCTTATTGTGAAGGTAAAGGACACTCAAAGAGTTGATGTGGAAATAAAAAATAAGATGATAGATATATGAAATTGAAAATCATCAGAGGTCAAAATTGATGAAGAAGTATTTTTATGTTTTGATACATGAGTATGTATACCTACAAAAACGAAGATAAAGATATATCTTTTGAATAATACACATAGATAAACATTATCCATCTTCCAAGGGAGCACAATGTTGTATCGAGATATCTAAGAGAACTATTGGTTGAAATATATGAGGAAAAAGATCATACAATATACATCAAAGAGCTTAGTATATCAGCAGCTGAAGTCTAAAAGAAAAAAGTTCAACAGGATGATGCAACCATTACCCATACTTATATAGAAATGAGATAACATCACCATGAACTTTGTCACTGATTATCTAAAAAAATGTACAGTAAATAATGATATATGGGTTTTAGTGGATTATCTTACAAATATTGATCATTAAATATCTATTTGATAGTTCTTATCTCTAGAATAACCTGTATGGATATACATCAAATAAGTGGTAAGGATTCATGAAATGACATTATCGATTATATCCGATCGAGATCTAATATTTTTCTAAATTTTTTGGAAGAGTCTCCAATAGTATCAAAACAAAATTTTGAAATTTAGTATAGATTATCACCCTTTAAGCCGACAGACAAAATGAGAAGACTATCTAGACACTAGAAGGTATATTGAGAGCATACTCGATATAATTAAAATGGGGACGTGATCATAATATTTCTCTAGACAAGTTATCATATAATAATTTATTACACTAAAACATCTATATATATATATATGAATCCATTAATGAAACTATATGTAGATCCCCTATGTGTTTGGTTGAATTTGGTGAACGCAAGTTGCAGGGGACTAAAATGGTTAATGAAATGGTAGAAAATGTCAAGACCATTTATCTTTGTATCAGTACAACTCAGAGTTGGAAAAATATTTATTCTAAAAACTGTCAAAGATATCTGAAGTTTGAGGTTAGAGATAATATTTACCACCGTATATAACCATGGAAGAGATTCAAGAGATTAAGGAAGAAGGTAATGTTATTTCCTAGGTACATTGACCCCTTTTGATTCTTGATGACATCGGATTTGTGGCCTATTGACTAGTATGAACACCACCAATATCTTTAGTGCATGATGAATTTCACATATCCTTATTGAGGAAGTACATACCAAATTTCTCACATGTACTAATTTTGATGAAAGTGCATCTTGAAAATGATCCCTCTTACGAGGAGAAACTATTGAAAATCATATACAATAAATATAAAGTGCTACACAACAAGATGAATCACATATAAAAATTCTTATGGTGGAACCATAAGTATGAGGAGGAAAAAATATAACCTGAGGAACAAATTATTAAGAAATACCATTAACTATTTTTAGCTTAATAAGTAAAATTAAATTTTGAGGAAGAAATTTATTAAAGGTGGAAGAATGTAATGACCCCAAATTTTTATCAATAGAATTTTCATTCTTATATAAATGTTTCAAATTTAGTAATGTAGTATTATATAATGCACATACAACACATGAGAGAAACAGAAAAAAAATCATGTTAATTTGAACAATAAATTTAAATAATAAACATGGCCATAATAATTGAAAATATGAAAATTGGATAAAAAATATAAAATAAGATAACTAAAATATGAAAATTTGAATCTTCTTGATCTAACAAAATAACCACACTCATGAATAACATTGTAGAAACGAATGAGAATACTAGTAATAAAATATTGATCTTATAATGAAAAATGAATTAAATATAAGGTTTTTATAGAATGTAGAGAACCCATATGACCTTTACAAATCAGTTCGTTGGAATAGTAATCTAAACATTAAAATAGTAATCTGATTGTTAGGTATAATTAAATGACTTTATAATTGTTTCATAACATAAGTAAGTTTAATATAATATATATTCGTCATATAAAATGATAATATTACATATTTATATCCTGATACAAGTAAATAGATGTTTAAAAGAAGGGAAAAATTATATTTTTGTAAAACATTAATGTTTTATTTTCGTTTTTATAACAAATCTAATAATATAAAACAAATCTTATTTTTATAAAATGGGTTTTTGAAATAATATTATTATTTATTATAATAGTAATATAATGTTCTGATCCCATACTTAAATTTTAAAAGGGTTAAAAAATTAATCATAATATTAAAATTGGGATTTTTCAAACAGATAAAGATTTTATTTAAAAATTAAATTTATTTTATTTAGAAAATTATTTTTAAAAAATGGATTTCATTTTTAATCTAAAAAATGGTTATATTTTATTTGTTATTTTTCATAAATAGTTGAATTTTTGGTGAATAGTGAAATATAGTAAAATACAGTATTTAACAGTATAAGTTAAATACATGATTAATTGAATAATTAGTGATATAAGAACAAATTATCTCAAAATAGAATTAACCATTTACATTATATAGTCACTAAATTCATAATTATTGGTAGTATTGATCCAAAATAATAAAACAATGAATATAATATTTAAAAAAATCCTTCTCCCCTTAAAAAAAACCCTCAACACCCCCGCTGCCACATCATATAAGACTTTTAGATTAAAAAATGTATGAAAAATTATCCTCTCAATAAACATTTCCAAATTCTAGTTCTTCTAGCCTCATTAAATACAATTTCATGGTGTATTAATGGGTATCCAAAGAGGGTATAACCAGTGGAATAGGTAAAATTCTAGACTAACAAATTTTAATTTTATTCTAGGTCTACCACCCTCATTATTATCCATCCACCAAAAAATACTAAAATAAGTGCCCTAAATATAATTACATGTTATTAATATGTTTTAATTTACATATTTTATTCTTTCCAAAATATATTCTTAAACCTAAACGTTTTTCACAATATGGTTGGCTCACCGCCTCAATGAGAAACAAACTTCATTTTTCTACACTGATTTCAAGGATGGTCATAAAAAATATTATGACTAATTAATATGATAATAAGTATATTATAACTTATTTATTATTTTTATTAAATAATTAACAATAATTTAATTAAATAAACTTAATTTAGTTCATGATGCTCGGTAAAACCACCTAAATAAACGAACTGTATAACAATAACATTTTTACTAAATGAATTATCCCTATGTTGGAACACATATGGATATTTGTGAGCATTTAATTTTTTTGAGAACATGGATATCATTTAATTTCAATTCTATAGTAATATTACTATTTTAATTTAACTTCAATGGACATCCAAAAGTGATCTGACCTTAGAACCATGGAATGAAATTTCCTAGAACAATAGAATTAAACATTATAAGTCATTTATGTGGTTAAAAATGAATAAAATATTATTATAGTAAATTAAATATATATGAAAAATGTTCTTAATTAAATAATTAATGAATCTGATTTTATTATTCCAGATTTTAATTGAAAGTGTATAATGTTTCTCGAAACTTAAAGTAAGGGAACTCTCTAAAAAACCACATTTTCATTGGATTATGATGTCTATCTCTTTACCTATCTTTGTATATATAATATTCTTATTCACTTGTTTTATATTTATATATATTTCAGAAAAAATATACCTAGTGTAATTCACCTTTCCTTGATGGGGATATGTGACAACCGGGTCCCGGTGACAGCACAGGCACCCCGCCTTAACATGGCCGTCGGGTTATGGCCTACCAAGTACCCCTAGTTGCCCCACAGACATGTGGGGCCCACCCCAGGGTCCACCCATGTGCCTGAACGGGTCATCTGACTAATGATTGTCCCCACAGGCTAACACTTGTCCTTTCCAGTGTGCTTTGTCCTCACTCACACACACCCTGGGAAACTTCCCAGGAGGTCACCCATCCTGATCACTACTCCAGGCCAAGCACACTTAACTGTGGAGTTCTAATCGGATAAGCTCTCGAAAAGGAAGGTGCACCTTGTTGACATGAGTCCTATCATTTAGTCTTTTAACCCTTTATCATTTTGGGATGTTACAGGATATATATGTTTTAGAGTTTCCATTACCAATTTTTTTATAAAAATCCCATAAAAGGGAACTTCTCTATTTTATTTTCCTCTATTGAAGTACCACTCAATGAAATGTTTTAAAAAATCAATGGTTTATCAAACCACTTTTTTTGCATATAAATTCATGTATTTACTTTTTTTATAGAAACTATTATGCTCTTACCCACTTTATGGATTCTTTACACTAATCTATAAACCACACTTAAATGGCACCTTTACAAAGTTTCATATCAACCCTTTTGACATATTGAATTTAGTTGGATATAATTTTTCATGATCTATGTTTTAATACTACCAATTAATGTTTAAGAATAGTCTAATCCCATCTTTCATAAAATACTTTTTGATATTCCATCTGGTTATACTATAAGTCTAGATTATGAAACCCATTTATTTTCTTGGGTCATTTTTATTCTTATTATTTACATGTGATTTCCATTTTATGCACACATAAGCATGTGCATGTTATACTATGTGCCCAATGATAGTGATAGAATGCATTGGGTAATGTTTAAGTCTCATGATATGATATGTATGGCCCTGGGGAGTTAAATTAATCTGTGATGGGACATTTTCCACAATGTAATGTTATATTTGAAGTTATCCTTGACTTATTCGTATTTCATGTTTCACGTTGTTCCTACATTCCAATGTTTTCTTGATATTATGATTCCATTCTCTTTATGTTATCCACCATAATGATTTTTTATGAGATTTATCTTTTATAATCTCATATTATACATTAATTCTTCATTATCACTTTTAGTCAGTCATTGGGTTTTTAGATAAACCCCTTCCTTTAGTATTCCCCAGGAAATCCAATGTATTTTTAAGAGATCAAAGTGATTTAGGGAATCATTATAGAGAATAAAATAAATAGGTTTTATTTTAGTTTCCTTTTAATGTATTATGAAACTAGTATTCTAAATAATATGTGCCTATTGATATTTGGGTTTTGTTTATTATAATTTTATGTCAAAAAATTATGTAATGATATGTGCAAGAGACTTGGGTTTCGATAGTGTTATGGGGTGATGAAATATTTATTGAAATATAAGGTGCATTGGATATTTTATGTACTCTGATATTTCATAGAGAGGCTATATTTTCCTACCACCAAATTATATATTAAGAGGTGAGGTATAATTTTGGTTATCACGGATTTCATAACTATGGAAAAAAGGATTCCAGAAGAACAATTCATCACAATACTGATTATGTTGTAATAAAAATGTCTTTTATATTTTTCCATGAGATCACATTACCTTGGATATTTGGGTTGCGTTAATCCTTGAAATTACATATAGGTTGGGACATTGTGTGAGGGTACTCCATTAGTCTAATTTAGGTGAGAAATTCTATCCCATATAGTTGAAACAACATCCATTATATGTCAATGTATATTGAGTCATAGGAATGGGGCATCATTGGTGGCCTATCAATATGTGGGGTTTTTTCATTGGTGTACATTTGTGACATTATGTATCCTAGAGGTCATATGTGAAATATAAATGGAACATTTATGCCTCATTTGGGGTTTATATGAGATTATTTTCATGGTAGGATAGCTTCTATGTCATTTCACCTATTATAAAACCCCAAAAAATAGGTTGTCCAGTTATTTCATTAATCATAGAATAAATATAAAACCAATAAAAACCAAATTTACTCAATTTGTTTTATGAATCTCAAGAGATCATTTAAAATGGAATCATATTATTTATAATATTCTAATATAATTTTTGTATTAATTATAAAAAATATATATTAAAATATAAAAAATATGTATAAATCAGAGACCTCCTAAATAATATCATTTATGTTAGGGAGATAGTGACCAAATCAAAAAACTTTGTTTTTTCAATTAAGTATTAACTGATCAATGTTTATACTATTAATTCCATATGTTTTATATGGTTCATAAATGTTTAATATTGAGGTCATAGCATATCTCAGTGATTCTTGTGAGTTTTTTAGTGAGATTAGAGTGATTGTGTAAACCTTGTGTTAAAAGATTTGGGATGTTGATATAAAATCCCTAACTAGTAAAGATTGACGATTGTAATGATTTGGGGATTTATTAACTTTTATTATATGATGTGAATATGTTAATGGTATATAGTCATTTTCAAAAGTCAATAATACTTATTTAAAAAATTAAATGTGGGTTTTGAATCAATATCAATCTTGGATTAGCATAAATCTAGGGTTTTGAGGTTATACTGTGAGTTATGATAAATACATTATTGATTTGGAAAAATTATTAGATAATTATTAGTTTTTAATTGAGTGATAAGTCATGAAACAAGAAGATAATTACAACGTTATAATGAGGGAGTGATGAAACAATTTATGTAAGTATTTATAAAATTTTACAAAACTTGGGAATATTAAATTATGGTACTTTAAAATATTTCTATATTTAAATTTTGGAAAGAGGGAGCATCAAAAATGCATTTATATAATCATTTTTAATTGGTTTCACATAAATGGTATATAATTTCTCTCATAAAAATTCAAAGAAAACCCTTTTAAAATGATTACCACAAGAGATGAATAGGGGTTTAAGATTATATATAGATAAATTGATATTGTGTAGATTGATTATTCATTTTATTTAAGGGTGAATATACTCAAATAGATGGATGTTCTATCATGTAATTCTACTCTATACATAATTGTATTTTATATTTTATTATAATGGAGAGAGTAAAATTTTTTCTAACTCTATTGATGGTCATGTTAGGTTGTGATCCATTAGGAAGCATTCAATCATGAGATTCAGTATCGTTTGATACTCTAAAGTGAAAAATTCTTATTTTTATTCATAATTAGAGGGTGATTGTGACACTTATAAAAATATTTATATATAATTTTAATGAGACTCAGAATGAATTACTGATAAATCTTCACAATTTTGGTTAGTGACAATTTTTTTTTATTTTGGAGATGTGTGACAGATTTCATTGAATATATTGTCTATATAGTAGTATGTGTTTTTATTTTAGTATCCATGTTTATTATATGTTAAGTGTGGGGTTATTATATATGTTATTACAATATTTTTATGTTTTTAGTTGGATTTTTAGTGATGGGAGAGATGTTTTTTTGTGATACTTTTATCCCCATAAATTCATAGGCTATTGATGATCCCATAGAAGTTTAATTTCACATGATTAGTCAACCTTTATTTATATTTTTTAATAATATGTATCTATGGAATATAAGATATATAATTGATCATATTGGAGATATATATAGTTTTGGAATGAATTTGACATAAATTCATATGGGGTGAATGATAACTATTAGAAGTTCAAGAAAGTTTAATAACATAATATATGTATTATTAAACTTTTAATTCATTAGTTATTATTTTATAGAGTTACATGTAAGTGATTATACACCATGGAATGATTTTGGAAGCCAGTGAAAACAAATTTGTGTTTTCATTAATAGTTGTTCATATTATAGTATTGGAAAGGGGGAGTCTTCTAGTAGGAATTCATTTCGTTACAAGTATTATTATTGGAAACATTTTGATTCATTTCCCATGTATAAATGGAAACTTTATGATAATATATGTTCCAAATCATTGTGATTTAAAATTTAAATTTCTATTAAGTCCTGATGTACATTTCCCTTGAGATAAATTAAATATTTTTTATAGACGTCATCCATCTAATTTTATTAGAAATTTCTTTATACTCATTGATTAATAGATGAACAAAGGATATCTTTTATGTTTTTGAAATGAAAATGTTTAATAGAGAAGATTTCATAGTGATCAAGTTATTTTTGGTTCTATTATTTTCATAGATAAAATGTCTTAATAGTGGTGAGAATTTAGTATCATTAGTTCCTTAAGAAAATTATATTGTCTATACATTAAATTTTTATATTGTTTCAAATATTTTTCATTAAGTTGTTTCTATATTAATTAAAATACAACTTAGGGTTGTAAAAAAAATCAGAATAATAATTTTTAGAAATATTATTTCTCTCTAGAAACCTAGGGTAATTAGGAATTGTTTTTCTTACATTGAATTGATACTAACATATATTATTCTCATTATTTTGAACTTATTTATATTTTATCAAAAAATGTTCCAATATGATTTGAACAATTGGTCTTTATAGTGGTTTAATTAAGTACCATGGGTTATTTCTAAATCAAGGCTCAGTTTTTATATTGAAAACTATAATTCTATGAATTCATCATTAATAGGGGTTTGAATAAGGAATTAAGTTCTCTATTTAGTCTAGGAAAATGTGTTTTTATTTGGGTAAAATTATGGTGGTGATTCCTGGGGATTGATATATGGGGTTTCCTATTTTTAAATAAATTAAAATTTATAATTATATACCTTACTATTCTCTTTGATATATTTTTATGGAGTGTTATGAAAAAAGCTATCTTATTCTCTCATTTTCACTATTAAATGAATCATTAGTGGAGGAAGAGGGCATTAATGATTGAGTAAAATTTTACTGGAGTTTTTACTCGTGGTATGGTTATTTAATATAATGTCCTTTGTAAGATTTATAAACGGACTTAATATCCAAATATTTCTTCTATTTTTTGATTAATTTCATTAAATTAATACATAATGAAGGTTAAATTTTGATAATTATTATATAATTATAATAAATTCAATCTAATATATGGATTAAAGTTATTACTAGATATAACATATATGTTTTAAAATTTCTCTCTATGTTTGGAAAGTGAAAATATAAAATTCAAATGGAATGTGGCATATCTTTAGAATCCATGGAATAATAATTATTTTATATATAAATACTAAAATAATTAATTATAGTTTTATATTCATTTTATATTGATGTTTTGAATCCATTTTTTATAATATAACGATAAACCTCATCCCATGTCGATTTATATTAAAATTAAAATATCATTTTTAGATGAATTAGAAATGGATTCAACCAAACCAAGAACACAAAGATCCAAATTATGGATTAATTGATATTAAGGAGATAATATTTCTTGAATTTACAAGACTAAATAACTTTTTATGGATTTATTGTTTGGTTCAAGGCTCTAAATATGTAATTTTGGAATCTTTCTATCTCAAAAAACCAATTAAATTAATTTTATGGCTATTGGACACTTCATCACCCTATTTTTAGTACATATAAAGAGAATAGATGTGAATAGTATAGAGGGTATGTAATTTTACTATAAATCATCAAAATCTATCTGATACTTTGATATAATTAAATAAGAAGGGTCATTTAATTATCTCCCGAATTAGTACATGCGAGGATCATGTCCCAATTAGGTCAATATGATTATCTCAGTCAAAAAGTATATCATATTGCCACATCCCAATGAAAAGTATTAACCCTTACCAGATCAAGGCCATATGATTATCTTATTTAGATAGATTTATTCATTTTCATAACTAAACATAGGTGAGAGGCTTGACTAGGTTTGAGCGAAAAATTAAATTTTGTTTCATGAAAGATTGTATGACCAAGATCTATCTCATTAATGGCATAGTGTGTGACTCAACTCAGGGTGTATGCATGTCTATATAGGTTCCATGTGGAACTCCACATTAGTCAAAACAATTTAAGGTTAGTGAGGACTCAATTTGGAGCATCAAAAAACTTATTTTACCCTATTTGACCTAAAAAAATTGAACGTTGTTTAGTATATTTTTGTTGATGTTAATTTGACTAATTTTAATATTTTACCTTTGTCTTATCTCATGATAGAGTAATTGAACAATATTTTTTTTATTATTGATTTAATAAAATAATTAGTGATTAGTACATCATGTATTGATGATTCATATTCTCATAGTACTGGTTCTATATATAATTTCTGAAATAACAGATTAATGATATAGATTAATAGGATTACTTATGGCCTATTTTGAAAACACAAATACTAATGACATTGAATTTTAATTATGACTCATAATTCCATATAATGAAATTGTTTAATCTTAATAACAGGGACTAATACAAATGAAATGGATTATTTATTGATCTTTTGATATTTTTAAGATGATATAAATTACTCTTAGATAACACAGTATACATGTTAATTATTTTTAATTTTTACAACAATGATATGGGCACATTATTGTGGTTATGTTAACTTACAATATTTTTGACGACATATTCCCAAGACAATAATATATATTAGTATATTTTATCATTCTTTACCATATCCTAGGTTCGATTTAGTTGATAATACAATTGATTATTTATCATCATGATCCCCAATTTTCTAGGGTTTTAGGTTAAAGGTTATTATATTATTATTTACATAATTTATCACTCATAGTCTAGGGATAGTTATTAATAATGATACAACTGGTTATATTCTATTTTCTTACCCATAACAAATGGTTTGGGGTATATTATACCTAGTAGTGCTTCTCTATAACGAGACATCAGTGAATATTTTGGAGAATCATTGAATATAGAAATTATACTGGCATAAGGTAAGTAATAACATTATTTTATGTTATTTATTATGTCTGTTGGGTCACCATTACAGTTTCCCACAATTTTTAAGCAAACATATTATAGCCACATTATATTACATGACTAATCTTAACATATGGTTTAGATGAAATCAAATATTCATTAAAGCGGTGATAATGTGTTGTATTACTATCTGTATATAGAGTTATAATAATGACCTCTGTTTAGGTAATAGAGGCACATATTTAATAATGTGTTGAGGGTTAGTGTTCCTAGTGGCCTCTACAATAAAGTATTAGATAGTGGTATGGGTTATTATGTAACATTAATGTGAGGGTTATATAACTAATATAAACCTTGAAATTTTATTAATGTTAATGTGTTGTCATATGGGTATCCATTTTATATCATAGTGATTGCAATACCAAACTAGTGTAGAATGGATTCTATCTTAGTTTGAAACATTAAAGATATGTGTTTGAGGTGTTCATCTTAGTTTATGTTGTATATGTTGATCTATCATGTTAATATTTTCTATTCATTGAAATTGACTCATTATATGATAATTACATACTGAGTATTATTATAAAATCAAATATACACACTTAAAAATTTCCTCCCTTAAGTTCATGTAGATCATGAAGTGAATTTGGGGGATAATCTCAAGTGTAACACCCTTTCAATATTTTTGGTATCAAATTTTTGAGAATGAGTTTGGATTCTAATATGGTGGATTTTTATTGTTGATAATGGGGACTCATAATGAGTGTATAAGAGTTTAAACATCAAAAAATCATGCTTTTGGATATGTATTATGGTTCATTGTACACCCCATTGATTTGGTTGTTCATTTTAATGAAGATAGAGTGTTGATGTTGTAGTAGGGAGATTGTGAAGGCTATTAAAACCATTAAGTAGGGATTCATGGTGTGACTTTTTGGGATAGGGGACTAGGGGTCCCCTTCCCTAGTTGTTCATAATATGATCCATTAGTTTAAAATGTGAATGTATCAAGATATTTTCTTAAAAAGGGCGTTCAACCCCTTTTGTTCGTTATGGATGGGAACACACTAGGGGTGATCTAAAATAGTCATAACCCCCCCTTATCACTTCCATATGATTTGATTATGATGGTGTATTCATAGTGATATATGGTGTATTCTACCTATATTTTCATCCACTCTTACTTTTAGTTTTCTTTACTAATTTCTACTTGATTTGGTTCATGATTTTGATATTTATTCCACAATAGAAAAGAATAATAAACCAAAATGGATGGGTATTTTTCTTATCTTTCATAGAGGAGGATCATATATGATGTCAACACTTCATTGGAAGCTGTTTCAGTGGTGGTATAAATCCTGAAATTTTTTTTGTGGTTTTATATGTATTTTGAAGATAATGGTCTTTTGAATGAGATTTTAATTTAAAAATTTGATGTGGTGTAGGTTAAAGAGTGTGGATGGAGTGAAACACACCATGTTGATCCTAGTTTTTGTAACTCAAAGATTACCAATGAGTTTTAAGGTATCTATGACTATTTAATTCAAATTGTTTAATTCATGATAATTTTTTATAATTATTTTTTGTATTTTATTGTGTGAGATAGGTGCTCAGGGGAACAGGTGGTTTTTAGTTGACTTGTATGGGGTTTGGATGTGATTAGAAAGGGGTTAACTCAAATTTCTAGATAATAGATCCCTATAATACAATTTTACATGTATGATTATGTGTGATAGTGAATGATGCATACTTCATAGGGTTTGAGGATAGGGTTGAAAGACCAAGAGAGACCCTGGTAGAAGTGGTAGGATGTTAGTATGACTTATACGCTTAAATTAATTAATATATGGAATTTTAAAAAACATTGGATCTCGTGGTGAATATGTATCTAATGTGAGAGGGTACGAGTTTATTTGATGAAGGACCAATGGGAGGTCCTGGGATGTGAGCTGAGATATTGAGTGGCCTATGTTGGTTTCCGATGGTTATTGGGAAGGTGTGAGAGGCTTGGGGATGAGTAAATATGGCTCAGATAGATCTATGTCTTACAAGTGATGAGGAACTCACTCTTGAAGTTGTTGTTGAGTCTAGTTGTGATCATTAAGTGAGAGGAGTCATTCAAGATTTTGAATTGGGATGCCATAGTGGTTTTGGTTAGAAACTGGACTCACCCATTGAGAATGGGGTCAAGAGGACATTATATACTGGGATGATCCATGGGTTTTGGGATTAGGAGTAATGAAGGTATTGGAAAGGCTGGATAACACCATGAGTACTGGGTGAGAGGAGTCTTCAGGGTATGATGTCAGTATCAGGTGATGGATGTGTGATGGTATAAATTAAAATAGTCCATGAAAGATCTAGAGGAATATATGGGTTCCTTGATGGGTGAGTTGGTACTTGTTATGTTCAGGGTATATGGCTCAAGTGACTATTTCCATAATATTATCTAGTGAGCTATATTATGGGATGTGTCCCTACTTGTGTTTCTTCTATGTAATGAACCTCCCTATAGTAAATAGGGAGTGGTAAATGTGTCTGAACTCCTTAGTGTCTGCAGGGATGGGTCAGGGTGATGACCATGCCATGGTGAGGGTATTGGTTTCCGGACCTTTCCAAATGTGGATTGGGTAGATGTTCTTATGACCTCTCTAATGTTTATGGGGATGGGTCAGTGATATGATCATTCTCTATTACATTTTGTCTTGAGTGCATGAACTTTCCATGTGTTACATGGGTCATTGTGCCTAAATTGGACCTTTCTTTTTATATTAATATTCTAAGGACCACCCTAGACATTGGGTCATAGTATGACATTACGATAACGGTGGAAACTTCCTTGAGTGATAAGAAAGTGGGTTAAGAGATAGACGTATGGCCATGCCCAGTGCCAACAAGTATCAAGTCAATGATTCAGATTCCACCCTACCATGGTTCAATAGTTATGGACTAGGTATTGGTACTATAAAATGAGGATATAAGTGGATTTAAAAATGGAACTGAATTAGGTATTGTCAGTGTTGGGGTTCTTGGTTCGCACCTGATGACCTGACGGTCATGTGTATCACATCGGGTATCATGGTGACATGGTTAGCACATGATGACTTAGTGAGCATGTTTATGTAATTTATTTTCCTCAACAATCAAAACTCACATGATGAAATATATTTAGGGTTCTTTGTCACACCCTAATGAGTTTTATGAGAAAAACCTACAGAGAAATATCAGTGAACATGCATACATTATTTATGTATCTTTGGCTATGAATAAGATATGATGTGGGCATGGATGAAGTGTCTCTATGGGTATATAGAAACATGGTTTTTTAGGACCAAGGGTAGTAGTAAGGCTAGGGTGTTTGTGTTTTACCTGTGGTTTATTTTTTTATCTTAGGTTGGTCTAGTGGCTGACCTACTGAATTATTTTAATAACAACATCATCTGATATTATATATGATTGGATGGTTTATTATAAGTGACCTAATGTGTATGATTCTTGGTTATTTTCCAATATCATAAAACTATAATTTAATGGAATACTCTCCCCATAATATATATTAGGACCTTTAATCTAGTTGGAAACCTCTGGTGCATTGGGAGGTGCACTTGAGGCCCCCATGGAGCCCCTCATCTCGGGCCATGTGATTTAGACTAGGGAATACAAAAAGGTATTAATGATTCGTTTTGTTTTAATATTGTTGGATATTCTAGATATGTGGTTATGAAATGAGTTAAATCCTATGATTGATATTAGATTGCTGCATCGAGAACACCTTTTCCAAAAGGAATACCATGTTACTAGTGGTCTGGGATTTCTATTATTAGTTTTTGATATTAAAGTTGTATGATTTCACCATGGGTTATACAAATGGAGTTTGAGATTTATAATTTATGGGATTTTCTCTCTTGGGCCATTTAAAATAGGCTTGTGTTTGTCTCTTTTACTGGTGGAATGAGGCTAATGTAAATTCATCATGATAAGAACATAGTATTACATAACATATTTCATCTTTCTTGTGGTTGTTTTATGATGAGAGGTCCAACTATTTAAAGTGTCAACAACAACATAAACAAAATTTTCCCTTATAAAATTTTGGTTGAATTTTACATAGTTGGGAAACACTTTGTTTCCATTTTGATAGAAGTTCATATAGATCATATGGTTGGAGGTTCTTTAGAGATGAAAATATATTCCCTTAATTGTGGGATGTATAGAGAACCATCATTTGTTTTTTATAGGAATTGATTCCCTGAAAATAAACTAATGATGGAATGGTATTCCTAAGAGTCTATTCGAGGATGGAAATGGGTTTCCCAGAGAATTATTGACCCTTATGGTTTTTTGGAATGGGTTTGATTATTTAAAGAGTCAATAAAAACCTGTATGATGTTTTCCCATATATCTTATTAGTGGAAATCTATTTAATTAGATCGAGTGGTTATTTAGAAACTGTAAGAGGCTTGGGTAAAAAGGAATTATAGATTCAATGGGATTTATAGTCCTAGTATAATTTATAGTATCATGGAGCGTTTCAAGGATAGTTCTATCTAGGTTCTTGGCCAAGTAGTGTCTTGATTCACTTTCATATAGCATGGTGGGAGTATGTATAGATTCTAAAGAACTTTGGAATGATTCTAATGTTTTATATGGTCATGTGATTAGACTTATAAAGAGTTATATGCATTAGATTGAGGTTTTATCCTAACATGTTTGGGGTTATGGTTCAAGGGTTATGCGCATGAGCCTTGGTTAAACGGGTTGAGACTCATGGAAGTGAGAGTCAGTTGTATGATAGGGTTATAAGGGAGAATGTTGTTCTTGGGTTCAAGTGGGATCTAGTAGTATTATGAGGAAGAACATGGAGAAGGTATTAAGTGAATAACTCAACCATGGTAGAAGATAATGGGAATTGGTGAGGTTTTTTGGGAAAAGTAGAGGTGTGCAAGGGTAGGTTCAAATTGAGCCTATTTGGGATATAGTTTAGTGAACCGAATGTGTGCAGATATATAGATAATGTTTTTTGTTTTAAAAGAACCAATTTATAGTTTTGTTGGTATTACTGTGATGCGAGGATTATGAGAATAATGTCTATGGGTTTAGTGAGATGGGATATTTCCATCACTGATAGGATGTGACATTGATGATGGTTCGTTGTACCATGGTATAATCGATTGGAGACTGTTACTTGATAAGTGTTGTCTAGGAGGCATGAGCTTGAATTATGGGGAGTAAACCATGTTTGGTGTTGGAAACCATTGTATTCTATTATCAAGAAGCATTATAAGGAAATACATATTGTGGGGATCAAACCATTGACTTTTGGAGGATGTAATCCACATTATGACTATATTTTTAAAATCCATGAATGTCATTCCTGGTGATCCCAAAATGGGTGATGGTTATTGTTTCACGATGGTGATTTAGGATGAGTGTGATGACCATGTCCAATCATTACACATAGATATAGATGGAATATGGGTTATGAAGATGGGGTGTTTGGGTTCCACAATCCACAAAAACAAAACTCTTTTAGTGGGGACAATCATATCAGTCATGGATGAGTGACCCTCATATTATAAAGTTTTTAGAAGTGGTGAGAGTGGTCGGTGTACGATTGAGGTGATAATAGGGTGATGGTGTGTGATGTGATCTATTGATGACTAGTTCATTGGATTATACTATATGTGAAATTTGGATTCAGTGGTGCTTGAATTTTATGTGACAGGAATGGGATCTGGGTGATTTTCATGATCCAATAGTGTGAAAAACATTACGTTATTAAAATGTATAACTATATTTGATAGTGTATGCGACACACAACACTGAACCCAAATAAACCACGATAATTTAAATACAACTCTTATAACATAATCATTAAATTTTTAGTTATGAATTAGATTAACTAATTTTGGAATTATATATAAATTTTATACTCAAATAAAATGTACTGATAAATTTTTAAAAAATAATCAATCATTTGTTTAGTAAATTCATTTTATTATTCAAAAATACATTTGCTTAAAAAATGAGTTTTATTACCTTTTATGAGAGAATATTATAAATAATTTTTAAAAATTTTAGAAAATTTATCTGATAAAATGAAATGAAATTTATAAATAATAATATTATGAATTATATGAGGGTGAAATTTTTGGATTTCCAGAAAAACATTATTTTTCAGTGAATGCTGAAGAATTCCGAATTTTTTAAATAGTCATTTATTTTAATAAATTAAGTAATTTAAAAGTCTCATTAACTTTTAATTTTATTTTATATTTACATAAGTATTTTATATATTTCATCCAATTAATTTTAGTTAAATAACCATTAATGAAGCTTTTAATATAAGTTTATTTTTAGGCTTACAAACACATTTTTTTAAAACTATTTTAAAGTGAAAAATGTTTCACCATTTAAGATTATTAAAATAAAACAAGGAAATTAATTATTTCAAAGAAATTTATATATTATGTATATAAATATTAAATTAAATTCATTTAATTGTGGTTACTTATTATATATTTAATTTTAGAACATCTTATGCATGAAAAATACGTTCCTTAGAAAACCTTTTTTTTCTACACATTTTACGAGATAATTTTTAAAATAAAATTTTATAGTTTTTTGAATTTAATTTGATAAAATTTATTCCATAATTTTAATCATAAAAATTTATAATATTTAATAAGATCAACTTAATTTTTTCTCAGAATTAATAGTAAAAATTGTAAAAATCAGTTAACATAGTTAATGTTAAAATCAGTTTAACAGGGGGTTTTACTAAAGATGTAAATTGAATTATAAGTTTAAAATAAGTGTATTTTTTAATTTTTGAGGTGTTTCATAACCACATCACACATAAACTCCTTTATTTTTCTATTTCTGAGGACCATTTCTTATGAGTAACTTCTCATTATTGAATAGTTTTGGGTATTTCAAAGAATGACACTCCTCCTCCCTTCTAAATAGGCACCCCATATCCACCACATTACAAACATAAAAATACCTATTTTTTATCCAATACAAATCCTACAACTTATTTAATTAAATCCCTAGGTACCAGAGGCCTTTGTTTGATCAAAATTCAATATAAGGAGGATTTATATATATTCCTAAAGAGGTGGTGAAAAGAAGAGGTATTGTTATTAACCAAATATTTTTTGTTTTATTTATTCCACCATATCCTTAAAATATTATAAAATATTTATGATAAAAAAATAAATATCTTCCAAATACAGAGATTTTATTATCTAAATGGAATATCCTACATCTGTATTCTATTCCATCAAATGGGAAACAAAACCGTAGATCATGTGTACACCGGACAACCACCTCACAAACCGATGTAATTTATTTTCCATAATCACCTCTGATGGTGGTCTAGAATGATGGATTTAATGATTATATATTCTAATAATGACATAATAACCATTAAGGAAAATTAAAATATCATACACATTCTTTCATTACCATCTATTAAAAATTGAAAATGATGTTCCTGTGTATAGTGGATTACCGCCTTGTGAAGTGATGTGATTCATTTTCATTACCGCATCACATGGATTGTGTGTATGAGTGAATTTAAATAAATAATATGATATTTAAAATATGTATATCATTATTCAATGATATTTAACACTTAATTTCATTCCATCATGATCATTAAATGATGGAAATGTTACTCATGTGTACGTACGTCCTACCGTCTATAGGATTGTAATATATTTAATCTTTTATAAAAATATTATATGGTTGGTTATAAAAGATTAATTTCTGTATAAAAATTATAATTATTTCATGATTATTATTATAGATATTATTATATAATATTCTTTTGGACCTTATTTAACTAACCAAAGTGGTTTTGGACATATGAGGTGGATATCGTAAAAATGTTCGACATAAATCTAAATGAATAAGAAAATGAATATGGAATGGTAATTAATAAAATAAAAGGTATAATAAGATTGGAAATGTTTATTAGGAAATTAAATAATTAATATATGTTTATTTTTTGGGAAGATAAATAATATACGTGATGAATTGGGCTCGAGGAAAGGGTTCTCTCTCAACCACACTTTTCTTCTGGTAATGACCACTCTCTCTCTAACTCACTGTATCTCTCTCTTTTATGTTTTGGAATGATTCTAAATTCATTATATAAATATCTTCAATATATATATATATATGTATCTCAATATACCTTCTTTTTATGGGTTATTATATTTTTTTGATCATTTCTCATATGCCATCTTTAAGAAACCAGTTTAGATTATGATATGAGCCAAGATTATGCAACCCATTTTCTTTCCATGGGTAATTCTTATGTTTAGGCCTTATGATAGATATCCTTATATATAAAAAACATAAATGTACATATAATTAATGTTATGGACAAA
The DNA here is from genome assembly GCA_963277665.1 of Viscum album. Classification (NCBI taxonomy): domain Eukaryota; kingdom Viridiplantae; phylum Streptophyta; class Magnoliopsida; order Santalales; family Viscaceae; genus Viscum; species Viscum album. The sequence goes on along the minus strand of OY728132.1, from coordinate 1,433,600,193 downwards.
TACTATTATATATTTTCGTGGAACTTTGTTATCAATGTGCTAGAAGGAATGACTTTCTGCTCATGGGAATTCAACTTCATGTTGAAGTGTTTTAGTTATTAGTGTTTTTCCAATTTCCATCATGGGAAAAAATGATGTTTTTTCAAGGTACCACATTGGTTAATAAAAATATATAAATTACCATCAAGTATATTAAATCACCTTAAATAGTTTCTATGTTATCTCATTAATAATAGTATCTTGAGGGGAAATATTCTAGCTTATCACTGTAGGTTGAATTCCTACTACATCTCCTATATCACATTATCAAATGACATGATCATATGTGAAAATTGTAATAAATGATACAATTATGTTGAAATAACCATTGGATAAATATAGAAAATGGATTTTAAAAATTATAAAATTATAGAAGAGTAACATTTATATTTCAAACAATTTCTTGTACAAGGGATTTTCTAGTCTTGAAAGCAACATGTCCATTCATAGATTGATATTTACTATGGAATACTTGGGTGCTTCAATATCCTTGAGTAGGTTATTCATATACATCTTCAACAAGGTTTTTTATTGTATTACAATATGCATCATTAATTTTAATAAAAATTTCCTTTCATTCAATGTTAGAATTACCATGGTGAATATTATTCTTTCATTCATACCAGTACATGTTCTCTTAACTATTAAGGTTCCAAAATGTTTCATGTATAGAATTGAAAACATTATTGACTAATTTATATATTACACACATTAATATGTAATGCATCATTTGGATTCATGGAAAATTATTGATAGAACTTTTAATGATGGTGTTATTAATGTTAGAAATGTGCCGGAAACACTACAATGTGTACATGACAAGTTAGAATGGGAGTATCTTGAGGAATAGATTTTTTGGTGTAGGTTTATGGTGGAAATAGTAGGGAGGATATGGTCATGGTGAGATTTATTCATCTTCAATATGTTACATGACACAACCTCATATATCTAATCTTCATATCCATTCTCAATGGATCATAAATAAGGGTGATATTTATTTTTGGTAGAAAAATTGGTTTGGACTTAAGGTTTGTTTACCTTATTTCCCTATACCAGATATAACCTTTAAGCAAGAAAGTAGGAACCAACGTTTCATCAATGAAATTCTGTAAAATAACTAGTGATATACCTTTGACCACATTAATATGAATGTAGATATGAAAAAGTGTTTCTTCACATGATATTCTTGGGGTTCATTCTATAAGAAGGACTTTAAAAAGGTGATTATGGATCAAAAACAAATCTATAACTTGGGATATGTGTTGTAGTGTGAGAAGATCCCAAAAACATACAATTTCCTTGTGTGGATAATTAGGAATTGTTATATACCCAAAAACGAGGATATCATATGAGGAGACATAAAACTTATATCTAGGTTCTCATTTTATAGGTATAGTAGGGAGGAGACTTCATTTCATGTATTCTTTCATGGAAAATGGGATAAAATGGTCTGGACATATTTCATAGATTTTACTGTTATCTCTTCCATGGATTCACTATGAATACCCTTTATCAATCACTTCTTCCAAGAATTGGGATCTTATGGCCTTTAGAATAATTCAAGATCCATGGTTATGTCCATGGGTTATTGGATCATCTAGTAATTGAGGAACATTGGATGATGTTGTAGGATCACATGCACTAGAAAAGCACTGACTATTAAAACCAATAACCTCTTGTTTGAAATTATTATACTCTTTTTTAACTAGGAAGAATTAACCACTCTTAAAATGATTTTGGTGGGTGAAACATCCCACTATTCTATCCTAGGTACCACTCAGGGTTTTTGGGTTCACTGGAACCCTCACATCATTGGTCCTAAGCTCAACACATGTGGCTCGTGCAATATGGGAATCATGTGAGGAGGTTGTGTGGTTCATGATATAAGGGGTTTTACCTTATTTTCATCAACTATTTATTTTGTTAGAGGTAACCCTATATAGGATGAATCTAGGGCGATGTTAACAAGTCTTCTTTTGTGCAATCAAAATAATATTGGCCTGGCGGTGGTTGAAATGGAATCGACAATAATCTATAATTAATAGCATGGATCATGTATCACCCATTGGTGTTTCTATTATATCATTAAAAGGTTAATACATCTTATAAATAATCACATAGATATACTTAATACATGTAAATAGGTTAACAATGTTGTCAACATCCTTGATTCCATGATTTTCTAAGGGGAAGGTATTACGTTCCTTTCTAGCATGAGTTCCTTGGTGCATGAGGGGTAAAACTTTTGAGAGGGGATGTACTTGGGAATAAATATTTCAGACCTCGTTAATGTTATATGTTTTCATTATGTTTACTATTTTCTATTTTTGTACCTATACATTAGTTTAAAATAAATAAATGATGATGATGATGATGAAAAAAGAGAAATCGAGTCAACAAACAATGTGAGGGGAAATGTGATATCTGCCCAAATAAGATTCCCAACATGATGGGACAAGGAGTCAAAACTTTTTTGAAAAAAATTTCAAGATAACTCATGTTTTAGATTAAAATTAAATAAGTAGGAACACCAAAAATTCCCTAAGAAATATAATGTTGCAATTTAGTCTTTTATGGGACAAGGGCCTCTAACATTCAGTAGATCCTTTGATCATTTAATTAAAGAATAATGTATTAACTACATTGAAAATATCTTATATATCCTTCAATGCTAAAATAATGAGACGGTTTTACCAGATATTTATAATTTGAAGGGATAATCTAGTCAATGTTAGAAATTGATCAAAAATATGTAGTTTGAGGTGGAGATCAAAGTGAAATAGTGCATAGAATTCCAGAAAATGTTTTTGGAAAAATATTTTCCTCACACTCTCAGATATAAAATGGTGATGTATTTCATTAGAATTATAAAAAAAGTTCAATAATACATTGTGATGTACAAAGTGGACATCACATGACTTTGATTATATGCCTCTTTCATTGTCAACTCCCTTGAAATTAATTTTGACCACATGTTTAGTTGAATAAAATTGATTTCGTTAAAATAAATAGAAATTTGAGACTTTGGAAACTATAATCAAATTGTTTTATGTTCCCTAAAATTTAAAATAGAGATAATAAAATATTAGGGTTATCATGGGGATAATAATACATAAATAGATTTTAATTATAGGAGTGTAATGGAGAAATATAACGATTGAGATAAATTCCAATATCCCACTTATCGAAAGTGTGGGAAGAAGCATCTTGAAAATTTTATAAAGGGGTCCATGAAGTTATTTAAGTGTGGGAAGGAAGGGAAACTATCTAGCTATTTTTCATAATAGAAACCCACCAATTTAATGGAAGAATGGAATGCTCCAACAAACCCTTAACCTATTGTCCAATGATTCAACTATATGGAATAAAAAAACTATGCAGATCAATTCACATGTATAAGGGATGTCAATGATAACCTATGTAGATAACCTACATGGAATTGAGAGAAATGGTAATATTAATCCATCATAATTATAAAGTGAGATACCTAAAATTATGTGGTGATAATTATTATAGATATCCATTCAGTATTAGAAAATTTATATTTTTATTATAGTGCTATACATTCTTTTAAATCATTCATGGTATGTTGAGGTATTTAAGAACCACCTTAAAACATGAAAACTGAGTTATTAGTGAAGATGATTAATGGGTAAATTATTTCATACCAAACATATAACTCATCCCTTATCCATATTTTTGCGTAGAACTTCTAAAGTAACATTTTGATACTACCTTTTGGATAATTTTATAAAATTCTGGTGATAGATTGGATTTCCTTATAAGAGACAAAATAGAATTATAAGATAAGGAAACCACCCTCCATATGTTGAATTTAAATCTAATTCTATACAAGTGAAAGGATATGGGTAGATCTTATTTGGTACCATTTTTTAAAGAATGTACATTTCTTCTTATGAGAAAGAGTATATTTTTCAAATGATTAAGACTAAGGAAGAGATAAATATTTAACGCATGATCAATGTAATATATTATACCAATGTATTCCCCAAAGAGTTTTTCGGTCTTCCTCTTAGATTAGAGGTTGAATTTTCAGTCAATATTTATACAAATATATTTTCTAATAACCACGAATCCAAATAGAATGGACATTGTTAACTTGAGGAGCTAAATAAGGAACACCATGAGAATTCAGATAAAGGTTTTATATTCCCAAGTGCTTCACCATGGGGTTCTCAAACCCTCTTCTTTAAGATGAAGGATGGGTTAATGTGCCTCTTCATTGATTATCATGATCTAAAAACTATCAAAAAATAATAATAAATATCATATTCCATGGAGTGATTACTTTTTTGACCAAATGCATGAATCCTATTATTTCTCCATGGTGGATCATTGTTCAGGATATTATCAAGTTATGGTGAAGGAGGATATCCCCAAGATTCTCTTTATACAAGGTATATAAACCATGAGTTAATAGTGATTCCATTTAGACTCACTGATTCTTTGACTATCTTCATAGAGATAATGAATAGAGTCTCTAGATATTTCTTATACAAACATATGGTAGTATTTATAGTTTTAATTCATATATAATCCAAAATAAATGAAGTACATGAGGAACATTTTAATGTATAACTGAAGACCTTTAAAAAGGATAATTTGTATGAAAAGTAAAGTAAATGTGAGTTTTGGATGGATAATGTATGATTTTATGTGGCACATTTTCACCAATATAATGATATCTGTGGACCCTTCTAAGACATAGGATATTGTGGAGTGGTCCAAAACAAAATTATATTGGAGATTCGTACTTTACTTAGACTATATGGCTATTAACGATGTTTTTTTATGAATTTCTCCTGATATTTAAACTCACTAACTAAGATAACTTAGAAAGGAGTAATGATTTTTCAGACATGTGAATATGGAGAAAGATTTAAAGAGTTGAAAAGGTGTCTTATCACTACAATAGTACTCACAAAAACCCTAAATTGGTAAAACAAATTTAGTATACAATGATTTTTCAAAGAAGGTTATGGGTTTTTTACTAATTCCAAATGATAATGTGATAGAATACACCTCATGTCTGTTGATAATTCATGAGAAAAAACTATCCAACACTTGATCTGGAGTTGGGAGAAATGATATTTTCAATGAAGTTCTGGTGACATTATCTCTAAATATATAAGTGTGAAATATATACATATCACAATATCAAAAAGTATACATTCACACAAAATGATATTAACATGAACCAGGGAAGATGGTTGGAGATAATAAAGGACTAAAACTTCTAAATCCATTACCATCAATGGAATGAAGATATTATATAAGATTATATATGTATAAATGATCTATAAAATTCATCAATGATGAGAATTGGGAAAGATATAATCTTATTAGGCTTGTAAAGGATGTATATGGGAATTATTAAAGGATATTCATCCTTCCTTTCTCATATAGCTAATCAATAATCCATTATTTGGAAGATCAAGGAGACCCTAATGGGAAATCAGTTGATAGAGAAAGGGTAGAGAGTATTCTAATGTTCAACCATGATGAAGACAGAGTTATAAGGTTTGGAACCTGGCTATGTGTCCCTTTAGCAATAGAGATAATATGGGATAGTTCAGATTACGTGCACAGATCATCCTTATATATTCATCTACCATTCACTAAGATGTATAAATATCTAAAGAAAAAATTCTAGTGGGATTACATGAATAGAGATATTATGGGATTTGTATCTCAATTATTAGTATTCCAACAAGTCAAGGATTAATGATAGAATTATAAGGGTATGATGCAACCATTACCCTTACCAGTACTGAAATTAGAAAATGTAACCATGTATTTCATAAAAAGACTCCCCAAGAAACATAAAAGAAATAATGTCATCTGTATGTAGTTGAGTCCCTCACAAAGTCAAAAAAAATTGTTCTTAGGAAGGAATATTTCCCTCTTAATCAACATGATAAGATATAAATAAAGGATGTTTTAAGATTTCTGGTAGTGAAACATTCCATTATATTTGATTAAGATATGAGGTTTACCTCAAGGTTCTGCAGAATCCTTCATATAGTGTTGGATATAGAACTCAATTTCATCACTTATTAACACCTTGAGATGGATGTTCAGTCTTTGAAAACCATAAAAACTATAGAGGATATGTCAAAATATTGTTCAATGAATTCCATAGATGTTGTGATCAGTACCTTCCCATTGTAGAGTTATCATATAATATCATCTTCCATTTTATAATTCAAATGGAAGCTTTTGTTGTTATATATGGGAAGTGGTGTCAGACTCTGACATGCTGGGATAAAGTTGAATAATAGAAGTTGATGGGATGTGATCATGTAAATGATATAATATATATGGTTCAAACTATCTACCATCACATTGAATCTAGAAAAATTCTACAGAATATATATAGAGACAATTGTCAATGAGACCTAGAGTTTGAGGGTTAAGATAAGGTTTTCCTCCATATATCACCATGGAGGAAATTAATGAGTATTGGAATGAACGGAAATATTATTTATAGATACATATTCACCTTTTATATCCTTGATCAAATCAGAGTGGCGGCATATCAACTAACACACCCACATAACCAATCTCAAATACATGATGGGTTCCATGTATCCATGTTTAGGAAGTACATTTTAGACCCACTCACATGAACTGAATCCAGAGGTGGTACCATTAGAGAACTAATTTTCATATGAGTAGTATCTGGTAAATATCTTAGATCATAGACACAAAAATATATGAAATAAGTCAAATAACCTTGTGAAAGTAAAGTGACAAAACAATGAGTTTGAATAAACATCATAAGAACCAAAAGAGCTGATGAAGAAGAAGTAACCTATTCTACTTTCACCTTAGTTTTTAATATAATATTTGTATAGTGAAATTATTTAATTGGGGATAAATTAGAACCATGAGTTTGTAAAACGTAAAACTATGTTCGTTAGCATATGTGACACACAACACTAAAAACAAACAAACAATGATTATTTAAATATAACTATCATAACATAACTGTAAAATTGGATAGTGTGAATATAGGTAACTAATTTTTGAAATGAATATAAATGTTATAAACAATATAAATTTATTTGATAAATTCATATTAAATAATCACTCAATTTTTTAATAAATTCTATTTATTCTTCAAAAAAAGGTTTTTTAATAAACAATTTTATTTCTTTTTCTGAGAAAATATTATAATTTTTTTCTATAAACATTATAAAATTAATATTATAAAATTAAATTCATTTTATAAATATTTATATAAATATTATCTAAGGTTGAAATTTTGTGTTTTTATAGTAAATATTTATTTTTAGTGAACTATGATAAATACCAATTTTTCATAAAACTATCATTTCTTTTAATAAATTAGGCAATTTTAAGGTCCCATTACTATGTTATTCAATTTCAAAGTAACATAAGTACTATTTAGTTTTATTACACGTAATTAATTACCTATAAATCATCTTTATAATTTATTTTAGTATAATTTTATTTTTATCCTTAAAAACACATTTTTTTGAAAACTATTTTAAAATACATAATGATTCCCCATTTTAAGTAATTAAAATAATTACTAATGAGGAATGATTTATATTAAATATTTATATTATATATATAAATTTAAATTCATTTAATTTTTTCTACATTTCATATGATTAATGTAAGAACATCTTATGCTTGAAAAATAGATTTATAAAAACATCTATTTTTCGACACATTCTGTAGGTTTAATTTTAAAATAAAATTTTTAAATTTTGTGAATTTAAAAAGATAAAATGGATTCGATATATATAATTATAATAATTTATATTATATAATAATATCCACTTAACTTTTTTTCATAATTAATTGTAAAACTAGTAAAAATATATTACCAATGTTATTGTTAAAAATAATTTACCAGGGGTTAAAAAGATGAAAAAGGAATAACCTTTTAAAAAATGATACATTTTTTTTAATTTTTGAGGTTTTTATCAGATATATACTACCTATAATAGATTATTTTTCAATTTTTAAGGAAATTTTCTTGAGAGTGGATTCGTATTATTGAATAGTTGGGGGTATTTATAATAATTCTACTCTTCCTCCCTAGTAAAATTGAACCCTCTCCACTCCTTTACACACATAAAAAACATATGGTGTATTAAATTCCTACCAAAATATCATACTTACTTCCTTAAACATGTCATAGTTTCCTTGGTTTGATAATAAATTCAATATATTGAGGCTTTAGGTATAATCATAAAGTGGTGGTCCGAAAATAGAGCTATCATTCTTAATTGAGAAAATTTATTTTATTTCTTCTTTTATATACTTAAAATAATACTCAATCATTATGATATAATAACATAAGTATATAAAATATACTTATATGTTATTATGTTAATTTAATAACTTTAATCCACCTCATCTCCCATCAAATGGGAAATGAAATCGTCGACCGTGTGTATAGAAAATTTCCACCTTGCGAAACGATGTATTTTTTCCTTCATTATTTATGATAGATATTAATAATGAAGGATTTAATGTTTATATACAATAATTATTACCTATTTAACATTTTTTAAAAGTTAAATATTATATAATTTCTTACCTTACAATCCATAGAAAAATGATAACGTTGTTCGTCTATATAGATGACTACCGCCACCCAAAGCGATGTGATTCATTTTTATTACCACATCACATGACTAGTATATGTAAGTTTATTAAATGAAGAAATATTATATTTATTATATAATAATAATTATTTAATGATAAATTAACAGTTAACTTCTTTCCGTCATTATTGATGAAAAATTGAAATGCTACTCATGTGTACGTACGACCTGCTGTCTCCATGATTGTAACATAGATCATTTTTTCATAACAACGTAACATTTTTTATTTTAAAAGTGTAATTAATTTATAAAAATAATAATTAAGTCATTATTAATATTTTTTTAATTATAAGATAATTTTCTCTTTGACCTTAGTCAACTTACGAATGTGGTTTGGTACGTATGAGCCGAATATGGGCTAAACGTCTTACATAAAAATAAAAGATTATATAATAAAATATGGAATGGTAATGAATAAAATAAAATGTATAATAATAATAAATATGGATATTAATAAATAAAATAATTAACATTACTTTATTATGCAAAAATATAAATAATTCACGTGACGAATCGGGCTTGAGGCAATGGATTTCTCAAAAATACCATTTTCTACAGGTTGTGACATCTATCTTTATAACTCACTTTACCTCTATATTTAATTTCATGTAACACTTATTAATTAATTATATATATATATATATATATCTTACATATATAACTAACTCTCGCTCCCTTACTTTTATGAGGTAATAAATTCCTTATAATCATTTCTAAAATGAATTCCTTAAGAAACCTCTTTTGATTATGATATAAGGAAATATCAGGAAACCTATTTTATTTCCATGGATAATTATTATGTTTATGTGATATGATTGATTTTATAATGTCAAATACATATGATTGTATATGAAATGAATGTGATATGTGGTCCTAAAATTATATGCTCCTTCATTGAATTGGGTAATGTTTTAGTCTCATGAGACACCATGTATAGGGTCCGGGAGTGAACCTAACCCATTATTGGACTTTGTAAACCGCGTGCTGTTTTCTTGGGGGTTAACCTTAAATTATGTTTATGACCTATTTTCTGCTTCATATTTATTTCCAATACTTCTATTATATTATTACACCATTCCCTTTATATTATACTTCTATTTGATTTCTCATATACCTTTTATTTTATGATATCATTTAATATCTTTTACACACATGTTATACTTATTTATCATGTTTATACAATTTATGTGATTTTTATCTCACCCATTTATTTCATGTATTCCCTAGTTTATCCTATTTAATTTTAGAAGCTCGAATATATTTTGGGATCTCATTATTGAGAATATAACAAGGATTCCATGTTTTAGTTTTTTTTGATGTATTATGAACCTAATCCTCTAAATACACTAGTCCATTTTGGATCCTTATTATGTATGAATAGATATTAATGATAAGAATCATGGAATAATATGTGTAAAAAGTATTGGGTTTCTTTAAGGTGAGTTAGACAATAGGTATGTCATTTCTCGAGGTGAGAGGACAACGATTGGCATGGTTGGTAGTTGTCCAACAAATTAATCACAACAAGATTAAGGTTAAGAAATTGGTGTGGGTGTCTCAGTTTTATCTACTATCAATTTTGGGGTGTTCTATGATTCATTACATGATTCAAGGCGTTAATAATTTTTTGTCACTTGTTATAGGGTTAAAATGTGGTCCATCACATGGTTTGGGCACTGAAACCATGTTTTGTCACATGATTTATGGGGAGAATCACATAATGAATATGTATAATTACGTTAGTTCATATGGAAATGATTAGGAAGAAAGAAAATTTGATGTTGTGTCATTAGGAATGAGAGAGACCCTACATGTTGGGGTTGTTTTTGAAAATTTTGAGTTAAAGGGAGGTGTTTCTTTTAAGGATGAATTAGTGGGTTAGGATGAGTTCATTGATAACATTATGTTATTAGAGGTCTGATAGGGATTTATTTCTTGATTTTGGACATGATGAGGGAGAATTCATGTCAACAGAATCATGTAATATTTTTTTTGGTCTATTGGTGGAACATTGAAAAATCACGTCGGTCGGAGAATCTTATAGTGGGGATCACTATTGTAGGATTTTGTTATCATGAGTATATCTCTATGGTGGGGAGAAATATAAGACTCAGGGTTAGGCCATTTGAAGACATCATGGTTTATTATGACATATAGGTGTGTTGAGAACTATCTCAGTGGTTGAATTAGTAGTGGGAAAGCAGATTGGATTCTGGAGAATCTTGTCTTTATTGGTTTGAGTTTCATTGCAAATACACCCTTTACATTTAGTGTTTTAAAAAGTTTATTTCATAGTTTTTAATGATTTTAATAGTTTTGTATATGTGGTTTGAGGATTAACATGGGTTCTTGAGGATGGCAATCATTATAGTGGGGGATTTTGTAATTCACCATAGATTTATTGGTTGTTATGGTTTGGGAAATAATTTTAATTCTCATATGGAGGATAGTTTATTTTTGAGAACTAGGACATGGAATGAGGTTATCAGAGTTTGATGGTATAAAATAGTGTAGTTATACATGGATTATGGTTCAGTAGATTCTTCATGATTTTGGGTGAGAATGAAATGGGATATGGAGTGGACATGGTACAATAAAGAGTTGTTATTCACTATTCATGCCATGAATAATGACTTCATGACATTAGTTTTTGTGACTGTGGACAGGGGTTCCATACACCAATAGATTTTTCAATGAACCATCGGTTCACATTGTGGAAGAGCCAAGAACCCTTTTTAAATAAATTCCTTGATTTTTTGATAATTGGTATTTCATTGGGAGGATCTTAGTAGAACCCCCTCTCCATTAGAATCTATATTTGAGATGATTCTAAGTAAAATTTCATTGATATATATGGTTAGTTTTCTCTCTTTCATCCAACAATATTCCTTTTGGTCTTCACTAATGATTTCCACTTTATTTGGTTTTTAATTTTATTGTCTATTATTTTTTAAGAATAATGATTTAAAATAAAATGGTTGGAGATTTTTCTAATCTTGTATAAAGAAGGAATTGACATGTTTCATGGATGTAACAAAAGAAATTTTTTGGAATTCATGTCACTTGATGATTTTTTATATGGGTTTAAATCATTTTAAGATAAATTAATCATTATAGTGGGCTTTTTGTTTGGGTATTTTGTGTGTTTTAGGATTTGGAGTATATCAGGAGTGGACCACATCCTATTACACAAGGTTTTAGTACAACAAAGATTCCTGATATTTTTTTAATAATTTATAACTATTTAATAAATTTGGTTTAATTAATAATAATTTTCTACAATTAATTATGGGTGTAGTATGGTTTGAGATAATTTACTTGGAGTATGGATGGTACCTAGTTGACATAGATTAGAAAAAAAATATCTATGAGAGGGGTTAAGTCCATGTTCCTCATAGGTAGACCCTATAATAAAATTACATACATATTTTTATTCATGAGAATACAATCTTAAATATTAAAAGGTTTCTAACACATGGTTTAGGGACAAAGTGTTCGCTAGGTATAAAAGGGTTGTATTCCTCCTATGTTTAAATTATGTGCTCTTAAGTACTTAAGTTAATTTGGGATCACTCTAAGACTAAGTAACCAAGGGGAGAGGGATATCTTGACCTGAAAAGTGACCACTAAGAGGAATTTTAAGATTATCTAAGATGTGTATAGGCACATGTTGGGATCATAGGTCTAGTGGGTAGGTGTGATAGGCTTTAGGCTGAGTAAAGTTTATCTAGATAGAGGTATGTCTCATGAGTGATGAGGAAATCCCTCTTGAAGGTGGTGGCGATTCTTTTTGTGCACTTAGAGAAAGAGGAGTACTTTGGGACTAGGAATTGGGATTCCATGGGGGGTTTGGTTGAGAATCTCACATACCTATTGAGTATAGGGTTGGGTCAATGATATGGATTTGGACGGTCCTTGAGTAGTGGGACCATGCTTGATGAGGGGCTTGAAATGCAGGTTTGGACATTGAGGTATGGATTATAGAATCTTTTGGGCTATGATGTCACCATTGGGTGACAGGTACATGATGTTATCAAATAGAAGAGATGAGGATGGGTCTAAAGAATCTAGTGGCCACCCTGATAGGTTTTTTGGGGCTTGATATTATAAGGGGATAATTATCAAGGTAAAATCATGTTGGTACCATCTTATGATCTTTGTGATGGGTGGTGACCCTACTTATACTGCATGTCCTTGATTGGGATCTACAGGGCCTATGGGGATGGATCAGTGTGATAGACCCTCCTAGTATCTATGAGGACAGGTTAGTGGGATGATTGTTCCATGATGAGGGTATCGGTTCTAGGAAATTTCTTATAATGGCTTGGGTTAGTGTGTAAACATCCTCAGATTCTTTAGGGATAAGATGGTAAGATAACCTACCATGTTCCATTGAGAATCATGTCAAGTTACTTTTTATGCATGGATTTGGTTGATATGATTGAAATAAACCATTACATGTATATTATTTGATCATGGACCACCCAACATGCTGAGTCATGGTGTGACATGAGGAGACTTATGGACCATTCATTTAGTGATAACCTAGTGGCTTAAGATATGGATATATGACCATACCTAGTGTATACAGTTATCAAGTTAAGGTTTTAGACACCACCATACATTAAGGATCTGAGTACAGGTTGGGTATCAGTTAGATATAGCGAGGATATGATTGGATTCTAGCATTCCATTGAAATATGTATGGTTAGGGTCGAGATGTCAAACTTATTACTCAAAAACATGATGGGCATCAGTATCTCAACAATTTTTTCACAAAATAGGTTATAATTTGACAACAAAGAGAGAAATATTATTTTATTTATTTCTGTCATGAATACACAAAGATACAAAGGCTTATATTAGGGGTTCTTGGTGAGTAAATACTAAGTTATATGTTCACACCTAAAGTGGGTATCTCTCATCATGTGTAGAACTTATTTTTCATTTTAGGTTAGTCATGTGATTTGTAGTGGATTAGAATAGGGTGATTCAATGGGTAAGTGGATATAGGATGTGTGGGGCTTGAGGATCACAAGAGGGAGAAGGTTTGTGTTTCATTTTTTGGTTTATTTTGTGTTTGGGTTCAGCCTAATGGGTGACCAATTGTATTTTCCATATAGTAAATCTATAATATATTATAAATGTCTGGATGGTTTATTTTTCATAATGTGATCTATACGGTGATTTTAGATTTTAGATTTGTATTTCTATATGATTTTAGGGTATATTACCCTTCTCTATATAGATTTGTCCCTCACCAGTTGTCAAAATTCTATAGCATACGGGGAGGTCTTTTTGGGGCTTTATTGGTTTGCGGCTCAAATGGATTCCAGTTTAGGGAAACTCATCAAACATTGGAGATTGACATGAGAAATGATGGTAGATATTTTTTAGACTTTATAAAAACAAGGGGATTGTATTTTACAATATTATATTTAATTTAATATCTCATGTGTTTAGTATGAACTGTTACATAGAGTTTATTATAGTTTATTACATCGTGTTATATTTTGTAGAGACACATAACATACATGTATGATTGATATATAACTATTTATGATTAGAATAATATATAATTAAATTAATTATTATTAAATCATATCATGTTGAATAATAGTGATTTTTTTCAGGAGAAGTTATATTTATAGTGGTAATTCCTCTTATTTCATGAGTGGATACCATAGTTATAGTCACTATCTTCAACTCATTGGAGGTAGGATTGGGTAGTTTACTTATCAAAATCTCAAGATGCGACTACTATAATATGATTTGCTGTAAGAAAATATTTTTTTCTTCTTATCTACATCATTATTAGAAATAAAATAAAATTTCCTAACTACATTTATCTAATTCCAAGAGAACAATAATATTTTCAGTTTATTTAATAAGTGGTAGAGGTTATAATTAATACTTGGTAAAAAATAATTTCAATCTAGACGTATTTTTTTGTGAATTTTTTTATCATTTATAGTAATAGATCATGATATTTGAAAAGTATTTATTGAAATATTAAATATTATGAACATAATATAATTAGAAATGTTTTAAAAACTTGTATTAAACAATATAAATTATGTCAAAATATTGCTTCAATAAGCAGGAAATTTATAAAATAACAATGTGGACTTCTTAATGAATCATTGAGAAATATTTAATAATTAAAAGTTATAAATAATTTCATTATGGTTCATATTGTAACACTTATATATTTTATGATATATTTATCTTTAATAAATTTTAAGTGTTTGATAGATTTCCTTACATGAAACATTGTGTTCAAATGAACCATGAAAAAATATTGTATTACTATTATATAATTCAATAGATATCACCTAGAAATTAGATTTAAGGGTTTTAATAGGGAAAAAATTATGAGAAAATATTTTTAAACTTCTATTAATTGAATTCACTGGTTATTAATTGGTTTAAAAATAAAATAAAAGAATTATAATGTTAAACGATGTGTTTTTCTAATATTTTTTATGCATATAATATGACTTTATATTAATAAATAAAACTAATAACTGTTTAAAAATAATTTAAATGAAATTTATTGATTAAATTTTCAATAAAATAAATCAACATTCATTTAATTAATGTTATTAAGAAAGTAATTATAATATAGTCATTTTATGATTCTATAATATATTTTCTTCAAAAATGGTTTTATTATATTTTTCGAATAAATATAATAATTAATTTCTACCAATTTAATAAATTTGATATGAAAATTTTATATAATTTCTTATATCATAAATTTATAATAGTCTTAGTATTAATTTTTTGGAACTTTTTGAAAAGACCGATTTTTGGGTAAAAATTGAAAAATTCCAATTTTTCAAAAGACTTCATTTTTATGACATTATTATTATGTAAGAATGAATTAAATATTATTTAAACATTTTCTTAGAAAAAATATATTTTTTTGAATAAAATTAATGATTTTAAAATTTTATTTTGAATTTGATAACCCAAGCATGACTTTTGTGAGAAAAAGTTATATTTTATTCAAATTGAAATATATTTTTAGTTATTTTCATTAAATAGTATAGTTAAATTGTCCTATTAAATTTTATATTGATATAAAATCTATAAAAAATTGTTTTTTTTAATTAAAAAATGCATGGAAACTTTCATTTTACATGATTTCTATGTAAAATAATTTTTATGCTCAAATCAGGTATTTTCCTAAAAATTATTTTCATGTGTCCTATGTTATTATGTTTAAATTAATTCCTAAAACCTATATAAAATGAATCATATACATGGATTAAAAAATTGTAATAATAATTTCTAATTGTTTTTAGAAGATCTATTTTATTTTTGGTCATATAATTAGGTTATCATGCTAAAAAAGTTATGTAATCAAAATTAAGATTATAATTGATTTAAAGCGGTTTAACTGTGATATATGCCTTAAAATATCTAAAAAAACTTTTATAAATGGTGTTTCAGTTTATTTAAACCCTATAACATCATATATTATAATTTTGGGGTTCCTTTTGACACATTATTTGATAATGATATATATTTTATTTATGTATTTTATGTAATTTCATGTCTATCATTTCCCTCAATTATAAAAGGCAACCTCATATTCTCATTTATTAAAAATATTTATAAAATATATATTAGAGAAGAAATACCATAATACCTTCCTATATTATATAAATTATTCATAGAGATTATTTTCATCCCCTAAGACCATTCTATGAAGGTTTAAATTGTAATCCAATAGTGGTCTCTCAAGGAAGAGGTAATCGTCTTACCAGACTCTTGGAAAGTTCATTTCTTCTTATACTTCCTATAAATATTTCATATTCATATGATCATAATGAACTTATTATCAATAATATACTTATATGTATTTATGAATATGAAAAAATAATTTTTCTCCACCTTTCCATCAAATGGGAAATGAATGATTCATCCATAAGTAAGTGTGGACTACCACCCCCACTAGTGATATGAATCATTTTCCATAACTATATTTTAGGGATTGTTGTTTTCATAATATTAATGTTTAAATATGATTTATGTGACTTAATTGTTCTTTTATAAGTACAATATGCAATATTTCTTATCATCATTCTACTTTTTGAAAACAATAACATCGCTCATGCGTACGTGTGGACTACAACCTCCACGAAGCTATGTGATTTTTTCTTTGTTTGTAATTTATATAGACAATAACAAGGATTGATTTATTGAATATATATGATATATATGATATAATAACTATTATGTAGAAGTGGATTATTATATAACATTATTTTTTCTCTATCCCTCAAAAAGTGAAAACATAACTCATGTGTATATATGAACTACTATCTCCAAGAAGTGATGTAATTCATATTTTATAAACGAATTATATAAATGGTTATAAAAGTTCATATATTGAATTAATAAGATACTAATATAATGATTAATTATCTTTAAATGATGAATGAATGGCCATTTTGAAAATTATGGAACTGTCGAACAGAAACATGCATGGAAAACTAACTAGCGTTCAACGGAATATTCATTTTAATGTTGACATTTATAATAAAAGGATAATCAAGAATTATAATTCAATGATAAATAAATATTTAAGTATGAATAAGGTTCTATAATATATTTAAAATATATCTATATTCAAAATTTTGGTTTTTTGAATGTGTTTGAAGAAATACAAGACTTAAGGTAACAGATTTATGTTTCAATATCATTTTAATAGGGATTGTTTATGCTTGAATATAAATTGTTAGAAATTATATAATCCTTATCTGATAAACCCACTATCATTTCATATACTATGTTTATTTATATTATTTTTATGTTTTAGAACCATTTTCTCTCCTTTTTACTCAAAATATTCTAGAAAATGTTTTTATGAAAAGATGATATTATTTATCCTCTTTTCGTTAGGAATATTTATCCTCTATATCAATAATCTCAAAAATGTTTTAAATAATTTTTTTATATTTTTTCATTTTATTTTTTATTTTCATTTTTAACCATGTTTTAATTTATATAAAAAAATTAAAAATATTCTTCTTTTTGTTTTCTGAATGAGGTACTTATTAATAATGGTGTGAATAAAATCTTTATTTTTAAAAATTATTATATGGATAAAATATCTTTTTGTCATGATAGCTCAATAAATTAATGTTTTCCTTACTTTTATCAATGTTTATTTTGAAATAAAAAATTTTCCATATAATTTTTTATATTTTAATATTTGAAATATGTGTTTTCAAAATAAAAAAGATATTTTCATAATAAAATATTATAAAGATATTTTAAAGGAGTTTTGTATCTATGATAATATCCTTTGGTGTTATTAATTATTTAATGTGGATTTTATCCAATGATATCATCCTTATTATTTATTTAGAATGGTTAGGTTATTATTATGAGATGTTTCTGAAAAAAATTTAATTTTCAAGAATTATGCTATGATGATATGATAAATGTTTTATGATCCTGTGGGACACATATATATGGTTTTTATTATGTGATTGATGGTTATGTTATAGACTTGATATCAGTGGGTCTATTATAGACCTCCAATACATTGGTTAATGATAACATATTTAAGAAACTCTTAATAGAAGATATATTTAACTTTATATAATTTTTTCCTAAGTGAATGATTGAATTATCATATTTATGTGATTCCATGATACATGTATGATGTCATATGATATTAGTATAATTTTATATTCTTATACCTAACAATTTCTATGACATGTTCTTATATTTATGATATGATCTCATGGAACATGGATGATTAATTATGATTCCTCACTCTTATGACCTATATCTTTTGAAATGATACAAATTTTTATCATGACTCGTTATTTATGAGCCATGAAAAGTTGGCTATATACTTTTTAAGTTATGATGATGATCCAAAACTGTTTTGATTTAATTTTTCTTTCATATAATCATCCATTGATATCTAACATGTTTAACGTTACTAGACATATAATATGACCATTATTAATGTTTCCATTTTTCTTGGGACACGAAGAATGTTTTTAGGTAAGATATATCTAATAAAAGAAAAATGATATAGGAATTTTTTGGGAGATATTGAAGATCATCCATTAAATATTTTTTTGTGTATCTAGTATCCAAATACACAAAACCATTATTGTTTTTGGGTGTGTATAACTATGATATGTATTTAACATTGATATAAAATGACATAATATTTATGTACATTATGATTAGGCCACGTCAGTTGGTATTAAGAATGATTTATTTGTTAGATATTATGATTGTAGAACTTTGGTGAAAACCATGGGAATAAGTCTAAGTATTGGATAACATCCTAATGTTTTGTTTTAGTATAGAATATGTGATTTTTCTAAAAAATAAATCCTTATATGGAAACTAGAATGTGGATGTGACTATTCCATAAATACACCTAGGGGTAAGAACTCTAAAAGGGATAGATTTGGTAGAAACTTGATCATGATCGGTACTAGATTAGTGGGTCCAAGATTACAAAAAATAGTTAGAATCTCTTGATGATATGCTTTGGGTTAATTAAAAATCTACTTATAATCAATTACAATCAATGAGTGTATAAAACATATGGTACCAATGAAAAACCATAGTGATATGAGATTAACATAAAATTACATGGGTTAAACATAGTTTTTATAATTTAGATAATCATAAGAATGACTTTCAAAATCATATAATTGTTTACATTGTTTACTGATGTATGATATTCATTATAAGACTGATATAATTTTTTAAAATTTGATTCGTTTCAATATTTTGATTTTATCTCTAGTTGAATTTTATTTAACTTTGTTCATGGATTGGATTTATTTATATAGAGACCATATCAACTTAAAAGGAATGTAAGTCACATTTTATATTACAAATAAACCTATGATCATCATTCATTGTGAGGATGAATTTAAATATACAATGTAAATTCCTTCCATTATATGGGGTTTACTATCTATTCATGGGTGATATTTATCTCAAATTGGTTGGGATACACACAATATTAAAAACACTCCTATTGTTAATGAATATGAGGATGAATTTACTGATGACTTTCCAATTCTTTCCCTAAATTGTGAAGTTATGTTTTCAACAAAACTCATACCATGTGCTACTCTTATTTTAAAGACTCAATATAGAGTGGCCCTGATTGATTTGTAGGAATTGATAATAGAACTCTAGGATAATATAGATGAGGGATTTTTTTGGACTACTGCTTCACTATAAGGACAACCAATTTTTTATTAAAGAAAAATATGGATCAATTAATCTTTGTTAAGAAAAAAAATGGTTTAATTCATGTTTATTTAGAAACATATGTTTCAATTCTACATAGCCTATGTAGTATGTAAGCTACTTCACCCATGTCTTTCATCGAGAAGAATTTAACAAACCATATATTCATGGGATGAATTTTTTGGGATATCATTTATGATAAAAATTATGTCATATATATACTATATATGAAACATTAATATACTCCCACTGATCTATTTATACACACATAAGAAGCATCTGCATTATTAATGAATAAAAACTCTTTGATTTCATTATCAAACTAAGTATTTTAACACAAACAATATAACCTTGGTCTATAAATGGGCCATTAAAAAATATATACCTTATTAGTCTCTTAATCCACAAGAAATCCATACCTATTAAGTTATAGATGAATCCTACCAGACATTTGAGGTTCTAGTATAACTTGAGTTGGTTCTTCTTCCACAAAACTCTTTACGGAACTATCTCAACCATTATATTATGAACACTTCATATTTATTTTTCGTGAGCTCAATAAAGTCTATATTTCCTCCCACAAAATCCAGGAATGACATTTCCCTTTTTAAGGAATACACCAGTTCGGGGAAAAAAAACATTGTGTTCATTAGGTTTATTGAAGTAGTACCCCTTAGTTTCCATGGGATAACCAAAAAATAAGAATTTATTATACTTGGGGTCAAACAAATTAGAAGATAAATTTCATATATATGATTCATAAGACCAAATATTAATAAAATATATATTGGATCATGTCCCTATCTATACATCATATGGTGTCATTGTGGATGATCTAGATGAAATATAGATTAGTATGAATATATATGTTTCTATAGAATAAACCCAAAATGAAATTGGAAGATCACATAGAAGAAATATCTTTTGAACCATGTATTACAAGGTATTTGTTTCTCCTATAGAAATAAATCCATAGTGGTGATCTAGGTAGAGAGAGTTTTGAAACAATTCCACAATATCACAGATTATCTATGAATTCCTAGCCCAAGTATTCACCACCCCGTTTGATTAGAGAATTTTAATACTCTTGTGTAGGACCCCACCTCTCCTTATTATCTTGAGAAGGTTGTGGAAAGTTACTTATCCGTAGGTGAAATCCCCATGAAACCAAATTCTGGAAATACATTTTCATGACCCATACCCCCAGGGCCTTGTCGAGACTACCCCAAGACCACCTCTAATATGCCAGGGGATAACGACTAGTGCAGAGTTGGATTTTCCAAAAAATGGGAGGAATTTTCATTTCAACCTACACAAACACACACAACACCAATCAACAATGGATGGAGAGAGAAGACACTAAGTAATGAAAATGCATGCATACCACTACAACCCAACAACATAGTAAAATAGAATGTAACTTAGTAAATCACAACCTGGCCGGAATACAAGACCACTAAAAGAAAGAAAACCGAAATGTCTAAACTATAAACATAGATTCTAAAGCTGCTGTAGGAAGCTTCCAGAAAGACCTTGGCTCATTTGACCTCACAAGGAACCATCTAGTCTTAGTCCTGATCCTGATATTCCTAATACTACACCCAAGTGTTGGTCATTTTCAGAAGGCATGACATGTTGGGAAAAATCCTATGCAGGGGTGAGTAAAACAGTATTCAGTAGGGGATCCCGAAAACCACAATGTAAAAGACCACAAATTAAACACCACCAAGAAGTTATTGTCATCTCAACATAGGTATATTTCAACAACACATATAATAAGAACACCCAGATATACTTTTAATGTATTCCAAGACACAACGTCTCATCCACTTCCAGTGACATGGTTTCTCTCATAGGATGCTCGATTCTGGGAGATCCCACTCCTGGAGATATCTAATAGTAACCACATAGAACAAGTCTACAAAAATTATCTGATAGAAAATATGGTCTTGATACAACACAAACTTTCCCTAAGATCTCCGGTATCACTGAGATATGGAGTCTCGATATCACAACCAAATCCTTGGTCACCAGATTCTGCTTAAGGGATGCTCATTCTAGGAGAACTTTTTCCTTACACTATGATGTCATCAGAGACCCTCTCAAAGAGGTCCCACTTCTTTGGAACCCATATGAAGAATACACACTGAGAAATACCCAATGTAAACTTACCAGGTCGAGTCACGAAGGAAGGAATGGTATCAAACCATAGATAGGGGGTCCTATAACTAGGGCTCGCTGGGGGACATCCTAGACCTATTTGAATCTTCATCCTAGATATGGGATAGGTTACTATGTAAATATTTTTCACAAATTTTCCAAAAACCCTATCTAAAGTACCACAAAGAGATGTGAGGACCGATTGGGCCTCTCTGTGTGATACATGCTCCAGCACACTGAGTCGCTGTCGAAGCCGGGCTGAGACAACTCACTTCAGAACATAGGACATCATCTATGATAGTGATGTGATCCTGCATCAATCCTTATTAAAGAATAACATGGGTATGATATGTATCTCTACTTTCACCCTCTATGATAGGATCATGATACTACATTGATCCCTCCAAGGAAACACAAAGATACCACCACCATCCCCTTCTGGTTGAACTAAGACCCCACTAAGCCATCTCAAAATGAATGACTCCTCCCAAGTGTCCCAACAATAAAAATAGTTCATCAATCAGAATTATGGTTGGAAACATAAATGAATTTTATGGAAAAGGGTCCAGTTGGGTCTAGGTCCGGCCGGGCCAACCCGACCCGACCCATCCCATGTTTTGCCGACCCGACCCAGGTCCATCGACCTGACTTGGTCTACTAGTCCCAACCCAGTCCACTGGGCCTGACCCGACCTGCCATGTCAAACCAGTTCAGTCTGCTACGCTGGCCCAACCCACTCCAAGTGGGCCAATTCATCCCAGTCGATGCAACAACCCTCCGTTTCTCTCCGTGTGACGTGGTCGGATTGGCCAACCGCTATTTCGACACACTACATGTGGCATGAACTATGGGTCAATCCCCTCCCCCCAAGACATGAATCCAAGTATCCTACAACTTGGAGACTACCAATACCACTGCCGCCATGGTGCACTACCAGAGCATGTTTCCACTTCCATACCAGCAAGCGACCACCGCTATGTGCTACCGCCTCGGTACCAATGCACCGGCGAGACCATCTGCTGGCCCCCTGACGTCCTCTGGTGGTCTGTTCTTCAATCCAAAAAAGGATTTGGGATCCTTGTGCTACATTCATTATCAGGTGGGGTTTAAATCCTCATTTTGATCCACCGATGTAAAATTTCATTCAAGGGAGGTTATCTCGCACACCACCTTGATCCGTTCTCCGTCGTTGTTGTCACACCTTCAGTGTGTCGTGTCCATTCCAAATCCAATACATTGGATTGTTGTAACAAGAAATGGTTTCAAAATGATCAATCGTTCATCAACCCACAATGAATGTGAAGAACATGGGGGAGAAAAGCATAGTAAGTAACCTGCGAATCGAACGTCGTTTGTTTTTTCATTCCAACCTCAATCTGATTCATTAGAATGATCAAGAAAACAATGAAAAAAATAGAAATCAATAAAATGATCATCAAAACTTGATAAAACTCTTAAGGTTAAACACATCCCGAAACAATACACATGACTCATGAGTCGATCCATTCTTTGATAGATTCATGTTCGTCGTAGGAATTCAAAGATGGGGAAATGATGGAATTTAAATAACAACCCCTACCTCAAGTTAGATCTCATGTAGACATATATTGAAGTCATGTCACCACGTCGATCCTTGTTCTACCGGCATTCGTCGATTCATCGCTACTTGATCAAATCCCAAACTCTAATCCGTCATCCCCGGTGAGTGAGCCTCCTCCCCTGGCTTGAGGGAGACTCTAGAGTTTGAGGGGAATTATCCAGTGCTATGAATTCTAAAATTCTACCTTTCCCCAATTAATGGAGGAAACATGTTAATGCATTTCAGTGTTACTATTTCTATTTGAAACATCATCACCACACAACTTCATTTATGAAAGGAGAACGGGTTTATCCGTCGCAACGTTGCAACATATCAATGCTGTGAAATGTTAAAAGGAATAAAAATAAACCTCTTGAAGTTTATTTTATTCTCTTTAAAAATAACAATAATTAAAATTTACCCTCGATATGAACCAGTTGAGTTTAGGCTCTACCTAATTAAGACACATCCTAATGGGCTCAACGGTACTCTCAAATTTCCAATTTTAGTTATGATTTATGAGTTTTAAGGATTTGAAAAAAATAAAACAATTTTTATTTAATTATTTTATTTATGGTCAGGTACCAAAAAATAATTTCCACAGTTGGCCCACGTCGGCCAATGTTAGGCTCCACCTAAGAATGGAACACACTCACGAGATTGACAGTGATCTCTTATTTTCAATCTGAGTCACCATTCATGAGTTATAAGGAATTGAAAAAGTAAAATAATTTTATTTACGGTTATTTAATTTTTATGTTATATCACTAGAGACCCACACAGACTAAAGATAAGTCATCTCTATAGTAAACCATCCACCCGGAAAGTAACACTTCCATCAAATTTCTGATCCGGTTTCCTATTTAAAAGTTATCATACTTTTTCAGAAAACCACTCACATGCACTATTTAAAAACATAACATATTTTGACAGATCAATCAGGGAACTATAGGCCTCATAATCAACGTCGTCTCAATGATTAGTCTTTTAATTTTCCCAAGAATTTTCTAAAAATAGAACTGGGAAAATTTGAGTCATTACATTCTCCTCTCTTTAAGGCTTTGCGTCCTCAAAAAGCCAAACAACATTTACCAATACAAAAGGTGAGAGAACAATGCGCGAATCTAAGCCACCCGCTGCCATGTTCTCTTCTTAAGATCCCCATACTGCATCTGAACATGCACCAAGGGAAAGTATCGTCCATGGAGGATCCTCGATCTTCATTGGGCATATAAACCAAAAAACTCAAACAATGGTGTCCAGCTCGCCCCAAATTACAATGTGTAATGTCTTTATGCATGGATATCCTCAACTGATACATGTGGAAGATGTTGTGTACTTGGTCCCACTACAGGGTAGAGTCAAATAGTATGCTAACTTTAGAAATCTACTCAATACATGGAAGAGGGACTATTATCCTTATAGATAGATTTCCATGTAATGCCCCAACCCCAGTTACCCAGAGTCAATGCATTGTTACATAACATTGGCATGATTTAAGGAAATCATGTCCCGAACGACCAATCCATTTAGTAGCATTGGAAGTACTAGATACATTCATAAGTTTTACATTACATTATAAAATGAAAACGTATAAAAACATTGTCTCCATAGACCACACTCATATCCCCTCAGACTATCCTTGCAAGTCATTCATAAAACAATTCTTCATATCCAGGGAAAATAAAACATAGAAAGGGGTGAGCTCAGATGATCAGTAAGGATAACAATATATCAGAAACTTTAATAAATAAGCATAAACATTTAAGCCAATGTATAAGACTAAAAAAATCTTTTTAAAATTTATCTTAAGCAAAATATGGAAAAAATAAAATCAAATAATTCCATTTACTTTTTCACATGGATATTTTACTAGTCAAATAATCACATGCAATATCAATAGTCACTTTCATAATGATGGAATGCATAATTCCCGACATCATAAACACATAGTCAAGGCCTTGTTCCAAGACTACAAATAAGATTTTGGGAATGACTTGTGCCAAGACACTAGTTTTTCTCATGATACCTACCGATGCATTGAGGAGCTATAGCGGGTTCCACCCATCACTTACTAAGTGCAATGCATTCCTCATATGAAATGTTTTAAACATAACATAAACATTCCTATTAAAACTAGCATATGAAATGTTAATAATTTATCCATAAACCATGAATGGTAAGAAATAACACATCCATAGTAAAACATATCACAAAACATTTAATACAATATAAAAGTTTTCTATCATAATAAATCAACTTCAAACAAACTTAAAATCCATCAAAGGATGTTGACATAGTTAAAATCAAAACCATTTTAAAGAAATATCTCTTTCTTTTTTTGAAATCATTTAAAGTCACATAATTATAAAATAAAAAACATATTTAGAAAATATTATTATAAGATTTTAAGGGAAGCATCAAAGGTGTAATAACATCAGAGAATAACCGCACCTGTCGTATAAGTTAATAAAACATTCTTACCTTAATTTTGTCGAAAAGGTCATAAAGTACATTGTTTGGAAAATGACGGAAAGATTCCTTTAAAATCATATATGGTCAAATAAGGGAATAAATGAATTTAAACCTTTGTCTAGAAAAGAGTAAAAATGTTTTGAAATACATTTTTAGGAAACATGGATCTGGATGATAAAGAGGTCTCAGTAGATAATTACGTATAAAGAACCTCGAACAATGATGAGATTATGAATTTCACCCTTAATTGTACTTTTAATTGGTCTAGGGTAGGTTAAGTTCCTTTATAATGGTGAAATTAGTATTATTAAATTACAAAAGAACCATATACATTCATATTATATCATATATAATCTTCTCATATTTCTTTGTTAATGATATTTCAGTCGTATCGTCGTTTCGGGTGTTAACTGATTAGTTTTTCTTTATATGATTTGATACATAAGTAATGTTTGTTATGGATAGGATGTATTTGATTCATATAAATAATGATATTAAGTTAATAAACACTATTTTAAATCATAAAATGAAAATTATTCTTGAATGGATACGATGGGGAATGAATCTCATCGTGTTCATGGAGACGGTAATCCGTACATACGCATGAGCGACAATATTATTCATTTGATATTAAAATATTATATAATTGGATAGTATATAATATATAAAGAATAATTCTAATGATTTATTTATTATTTACATCAGTTATACTCATTATTACACCCATCTAAATGATGAAGTGTTTGAATAACAAACATCACCACGACGTGGAGACAGTAAGCTGTACATAAGCATGTATGATGACTTTGTCATTTATAGGATGGATAAAACAATGAATATGGTTGAAATTTTTTTATAATACCAACATAGTATATAGTAGATATTTGAGTTATTATTTTTGAATAGAAACAATAAAGAAAGAGGAAGTGGAAGAAGAAAA
Source organism: Viscum album (assembly GCA_963277665.1). Taxonomy (NCBI): domain Eukaryota; kingdom Viridiplantae; phylum Streptophyta; class Magnoliopsida; order Santalales; family Viscaceae; genus Viscum; species Viscum album. The sequence goes on along the minus strand of OY728132.1, from coordinate 1,433,573,084 downwards.
GAACTTGAAAGAGGTTATTAAATATTTACCACTTCTTCGGGTTCTTCCTTTTGATTTGATCAAAAGGGATGCATAGGATGACTTTATGACTAAAGGAATTCCTCTAGGATGAAGGGAGGAATGTTGGGAGTATATTTGTGCAGGGGTTGGCCGATCCAAAAGGCTTTGAAGGTGTGAATTTGAGATAAGGGGAAGTTCCCTTCTATAAGAGGGGTGAGGGGCCCCTTAGAAACAAAATGAAATATTTTTTTATAATAAATTCATATTATGGTTATAATGGCTCCAAATAAATTTATTTTGAGTCCAAGGTGGGTATGGGTCTAAAAACTCTCAAACAATAGGTTTTAGACAGGTTTAGGATACTATATTAACCTTATCTTTTAGATTTAACTCTTAATTAATTAGTTTGACATTTACCATGTCTCTTTGTATTTTTATATTATATGGTTAATAAACTTACTATAAACATCCTATAGAACCCCAAGTGGTTCATTAATGATATAAATTTAATTATATAAGTAATTTTCCTGAACATTATATTATTAGGAATATTATATCAATTAATAATATAATATATTTTTTAAAAACTCTTTAAGGTCAATTTTGATACTATTTAATAATTGATTTTTGATAAAGTCCTATAAACTTTATTAATGAACAATAAAATCATTTAATCAATAATAACATGTAATATTATCCTATAAAATTCTTGGATGGCATCAAAACACTCAAATTATATTTATTTTAATATTTATAATACCATTTATTTGATTCTTTCATTAATATGGAAAATACTGCACCATCAATGTGTCATAAATAAATTTAATTATTAAATGTCTAAAAATTATAAATAAAATACAATTATGTATAAAATAGTGTTATATTTCTAATTAAATTTTATATTTGAAGAGATAATATATATAACCCTATGTAAAAATTATTTTACTAAAAGATATATGCTTATGTCATTTTTGTATATACTTTAACTTAATTAATATAAAGTGTCATTTCACTTACAAGTGGCTCCATGGGGACCCAAAATAGACTCAAGGATTACCATGGTTGGAAATGTATCTTCCAATAGGGTTAGGACATGTGTTAGAGTAATTTAATATTGTTATAATATTATTTTTTTACCCTTATTTATCGGATTTACCCTTTAACCATAATAAATAAAATATTTTCTGAAGTAATTATTCATAATGTCTAAAAATAAAAGTTAACTATTTACACAATTTGAACCTCCTGATTGCAAATATGTAATCCATTTTTAAAACTTAAAAACATATTGGTGGAAGATAATAATTTAAAATTAACTCCTATTGTCAAAACAAAAAGCGTGTTTTTAAGAAATAATAACTATCAAAAGATTGATAACTGTTTATGTTTAGTTTAAATGTAAAGTTGCAAAAAATGACCTAAATTATATTAAATGATAATAATATAATCTAATGATACTTTAAAACCACTCAAATTTATAAATTGACACTATAAAATATTTCTATTAAAAAATTTATTTTTAATTAAAATTTAGTATTTTTCACAATTCATCAAAAACTGAATGTTTTCATAAAAATACCAAAAATTCACCCTAATCTAATTTTGATATTCCAAATCCAAAAATAAAGTCTAATTTGAATAATAAAATTTATAAAACATCAAAAAGTGCGTATTAATATTCATATTGGCTACTTTGATTGGTCATAGTGTGTTAGAATCTCAAAGTTAGGTACAATGCAACCTATTGCATTATTCAAAGGTAAAAAGTACCGTGGAAGCTTGGGGTGTTACATTACACACTGAAAAGATCTCATTAACCCTCATCGAGGTGAGTCCATAAGGAAGACACAATCGCTTCCCTAGAACACCAGAGGTATCTACCGTCTACCCACACAAAACATTAGATGGCCATGTGCATTCTTCATCTACTCCTAGATGGTCTACACATTCTCTAGGAATGACTCCTGCAATCCATTCCATGATAGGGATGTAAAGTGATAATAACAATCTAGAATAATCATCAATGAAACTCCACAAAGTCAAACTATATCCTTCATGTAGAGACATCCCAATCCCTCTACTAATCTATGATCCTAGAAAGTTAGGAAGTTGACCGACTCAGTGATTCAGTCAATGATCACACAGATGGTATCGTGCCTCCTAGAAATACAAGGTAAAACCCTCATGATGTTTGCTAATATCCCTTCCCACATTCTTCCTGGTACCCCCGTAAAGAGAAGGAGAAACCCCATCCAAGCAAAGGTGCTTGACACAAATATTTGAAAACACACACACCATATTCAAACAAGCATTCAACTTTTATTTCAACATGAAAATCAGAGATTCATCCCATTTCTTCACCCCAGTGTCCTCCTTGACACCCACATGCATATCCTGAAGCATCTCACCACTCTAGGCATCTATTACTACAACTGTGCATCTCCTGAAAAAAAGGGAGTGCTACACACCTTTAAAATGTCCATCAAGGGTATTACGTGGGAAAAAATAAGTAAATTAAGTCTCATAGATAGTATCACTAAAATGCGTCCCCCTGACTCATTAGAGTGTGGAAGGATAACAAACAATTACTGGAGATAAGCTTCCCCATCTCCATCCACAAAGGATAACCGCAATGAGGAAAACATCTCTAATGAATCATTTAGTAACTACTAAATGGATTCCTACTAAGAGCATCTACTTCTACATTCTTCACCATTGAGTCTACTGTTACTCTAGCCTCTGAGATTCCCAGTCCCAGAAAAAGGGACCTTCCAAATAAAAGGAAGAAAAATCAAGAGATTTCTGTGTAGATGGTGATCCAGAAGTGGGTCTAGGTCCATCCTTAAGTGACTCACATTATCCTCCTCAGGTGCCGAGAACAGTAATATGTCATTAAAAAAGATAACCTTGGGATACCCTGGGTGAAACACTGGGTCTTACTAATCCCTTTCTCTTCAAGTCATACATCTTCACCCCAGATCATGAAGCTCATTGGGTGCCATCTAATATACTGGCGTAAATATCAGCGCCACCCTTGGGTGTAGACTAATGAATAAGTCCAACTCTCGATAGAAAGGTAAAACTGGAACATGTTCCTGTAATACGTCATTATAATATTCCACCACTGAGAAACATGATGAATCATAACGTCCATTACACGAAGGGTCGAACTAGCCAACTGAACAAAAATAAGCTACACCCTCCTCTTCCTGAGTCCATCATGATCTGAAAGGATTTTACCCATCACAGATAAGGGGAAATGTCATTCCTTCACCAATAATGAACCAAATAATTTTCCTAAAACAATCAATCTGAGTATGAATTGAGTATTTAGTCCATACATAGAAAGATATCATAAGGCCTCGATGCCACTACCATGTGATCCCAACCAAAACTTTCACCTCAAAGAGTCAGGTCACACTGTAGGAACCACTTTGTGGTCATCGGGTGTCCTCCAATAAGAGTCTATAAACATGAGGATCAAGTCAACGATTTAACCAGAACCTCTAGGTATAAGAGACTAGTAGTGGAAGGAAAAGAAATAACAATAGATGTGTCTATCAATACTTCATCTCAAGTAGAAAGACACAGATTGTCTCTTGAATCATTCCTATATTCCTGGGGTCATAATCCTCGATAGCCTACAACTATCTCCTCCCTTATCCTCTAACTACTAGAGTCTAGTATGGACCACCAAGAGATGGTGGCGGTAACATGTCAAAATGTCGGCCACCTCTTGCTTCTTCTCCAGCTCTCCTTCTACGTCTGCCATCTGGTGGATCCGTCTTCTCTCAATGTCACCTTTTTCTTTGGTGGTTCATCAACCGCCTATCTTTATGCATTATGAATAGTGGGGGAAATCTCATGAGAGATTCCCACTTTTACTAAAAGCATAGAAAATCCTTTTCTTCTAGGAACTAGCACATCCCTGGATCATCTAACAAACCCTATAGTTCTGCGGCTTATGTTACACACCTACTATTAGTAAGTCTTAATGACACTGATTCCTAAGAGGTCACTACCTTAGAAGACTAAGATACATTTTAAAACCTTTTACTTCATTATCTAGAACCAAAAGCACCATGCATGAATCAGTTTGACAAGATTCATCCACCTAAACCATTCTTGGCGGGTCTGCTAACTGATCATCAGGAGAAACTGTCACATACTAACCACCCTGAATTTTTTTTTTCCATGTGACTGGATCCCATCGGGGATGACTCATCAAGAATCTGGTCAAACATCCAATCCTGCTTTGGAAACCTTGCTGGCAAGCATCGTGAACACATTATGAGGAGAACAAGATGTACCACGGTTAGAAGAGTATACCTGGTGAGCTGACATAAGAAGTAAATGGAGAAACACAATTCATTCCTATATGATTTATGCACCTTTATTTCCATGAAACTAGTGTTTTCATGTATTGAGTCAAAAAATAGGTGCCCAGAGTCTTGGTGTATGGATACATTGGCCGCCACCCAAATATTGGAGTCCCTGTCCTGAAAGAAAAACTCAAAACACTTAACACTATTACCCGAAACCCATAATACAAAATATCGGTCCTAAGGTTAAACCAAAAACCTTTGATAACACTCTATCATGATCTGTCCCCTGGGGCCTATTTTGTGACTATCCCAAGACCTCCTCCGATAGACCAGGGACTGAAGACCAGTGCATAGTAGGCTTATCCCACAAATAAGAATTATTTTCCTAAGAACCTATACACACGCACCCAACTCCAAGAAACAATTTCTAGAGAGAGAAGACACTATGTAATGAAAATTCATGCATACCACTACAACCCAACAATAGTGTATGATATAAATTATAGCAATAAATTACAACTGAGATAGAAACAATCCCACTAAAATAAAGACAACCAAAAAGTATGACCTGTGAACATGAGTACAGAAGCTGCTAAAGGAAGAATTCAGAAACACATTAGATCATCTAATCTCATAAGTCATTGTTCAGTCATGGTCCTTATTTTACTCTTCCTAGGACTCCACCAAAGTGTCGGTAAAGTACACAAGATACAGCACATGCAGGAAAAGTTCGTGCAGGGGTGAGTAAAAACATACTCAGTAGGGGACCCTAAAAACCAAAAAGTAAAATTCCACAAAGAAAAAACCACTAAGAATGTACAATCATCTCAACACAGGTATATTCCAACAACACATATAACAAAACATGCAGATATACTCATAAAGGATTCCAAGACACAATGTCTCATCCAATACCTTCTATATGGTTCCGCTCGTAGCATGCTCAATTCTAAAGGAGCCCACTCCTCAAGATATCTGATAGTAACCACATAGAACAATTCTACCAAAACTCTCTAAGAGACAGTCTGGTCATGATACATCACAATGTTTCCTTAAGATACCCGGTCTCGCTGAGATAAGTAGTCTCGATATCATAGCCAAATCCTTGGTCACATGATTCTGCTCAAGGCATGCACATTTTGGGAGAACTCACTCTTCAGTCTTTGAAGTCATTAGAGACCCTCAACAAGAAGACCCACTTCTTTGGGCCCAACCCATATAAGACACACTAAGATCAAGATGTAGTAAATTGATCAAGTCATGTCATAATGGACATAAAGACCTCAATACCCAGATAGGGGGTCCTTCACCCAAGGCTCACTGGGGGACATCCTGGCCCTACTGGAATTGTCATCCTAGATAGGGGATAAGTGATTGTGTAGATATTGGTCCCACCTTGTCCAAAAACCCTATATAAGGTACCATGAAGATAAGTGGGGATCGACTGGGCCTCTCAGTGTGATAGAAACTGCAGCCCACTGAATCACCTTTGAAGTCGGCCAGAGACAACCCACATCGGAATATGGGTCATCTTCTATGGTAGGGATAATATCGTATATCAAACCTTCATAGAGAAGCCCAAGGTTAAGATCATAATCTCTACTGTCTCCCTCTATGATGGGATCAAGATCCTACATAAATACCACTTTGAAAAGACAAAGATAATTCCACCAGACCCTAATGGTCCAACAAATACCCCACTAAGATATCTCTAAAGGAATTCCTCTTCGTAAGGGTCCTAATGCCATAGACGGACTGTCAAACAAACTTATGGTTAGAAGGATGAAGGCATTTTAGTGAAAATGGGTTGGTTGGGTCAAGGACTGTTTCAACTCAGTCGGACCGACCTGACCTGACATGGGGTCCACTGACCTGACTCGAGTCCATCGATCAGACCCCGGTCCACAGGGCCCATCGACCCAACCCAGTCCACCGAGCCAAACCTGACCCAGTGGGTCAGTCCGGTCTAATGCGCTGGCCCAGCCCTAACTGGATTGGCCCTATCATATCTTCTGCACTATCCTGGCCCACTGATGTGGGCCAGTTCATCCACCCTGGACGTGACAAGCCTCTGTGTCCCTCTGTGTCATGTGGATAGCTCAGCCGATGGCTGTTTCCGCATGTACCTTGTGGCTTTATCTGCATGTCAAGCCCCTACCGCCATGACATGAAGTGGAGACTCCCCCAATGATGGTGCTATGGTGAACCGCCAAAGTGCGCCTCATACACCACACCTGTACGTGGGTGTTGCACTGGCACATGACCGCTTCCCGCACTGGCGCACTAGCGAGACCTCTTGTTGGACACCAAAGGTGCTTTGGTGGGCCGTTCTTCAATCCGAAAGAGGTTCCGAGATCCTCATTTTGTGTTCTTCATCACCTGGGGTTTGAATCCTCGTTGCGATCAACCAAAATTAAATGTAGTTTGAGCGATCATTTCTTCCGCACCACCTCAATCCATTCGCCACCATTGTCATCACACCTCTGGCATGTCGTGTCCATCCCGATTCCAAGACATCTGATCGTTGTGCCAAGAAATGGTTTCACAACGATCAATTGTTCATCAAAATTCAAAGAATGCAAAGAACATGGGGGAGAAAATCACAATAAGCAATCTAAGGATCAAACCTCTATCGTCTGTTCATTCCCGCCTCAATGTGATCTATTAGAATGATCAAGAAAATGACAAACAAATAGATATCAATCAAATGATAATCAATCTCCCATAAACCCTACAAGGTGAAACCCATCCTGCAATAATAAACATAATCCATGAGTATATCCGCTCAATGATAGATTCATGTTCGCTATGGTAATTAAATGATTTGGAAAGGATGGAATTTAAATAACAACCCCAACCTTGAGTTAGACCGCTTGTAGAAATATAGTGAATTCATGTATCCATGTTGATCCTTGTTCTACCAGAGTTCATCGATTCATCGTCGCTTGATCAAATTCAGAACTTCAATCCATCGTCACAAGCATGGGATCCTCCCCCTTTCTTTTGGGAAACTCAAGAGTTCCAAAGGAATTCATTGGCATTATGAATTCTAACACTAGACCATGTCCCTGATTAATAGAAGAAACCTGTTAACACATTAATGCATTTTAGAATTACGGTTTTTCTTCTAACCAATTTCACCATGCTAGTTCATTTATGAAAGGGGAATGGGTTGCTCTGTCATGGAATCACAGCGTCACCATGCGACAAACATTTAAAAGGAAAAAAATATCATTATTTTATTCTCCTTTAAAAATTCAAAAAATTATCTTTTAACCTTGAACCACATTGGTCATGGTTAGTCTCTACCGAATATAATCACAACCTCATGAGTTCAACAGTACTCTTGGATTTTCAATCCAAGTCAACATTTATGAGTTATTAGGATTTTAAAAAATAAAAAAAATTACATAATTATTTTATTTATGATCACATACCAAAATATACATTCCACAGTCGGTCTGTGCCAGCCTATGTTAGTATCCACCTATGGAAAGAAAACCCTCATGAGCTCAATGGTGCTCTCAGGTTTTCAATCTGAGTCATCGTTCATTAGTTATGAGTACTTGAGAAAATAAAATAATTTTAAAATAATTTTTTTAATTATTTTATATATGGTTATTCAATTTTTGGGTTTTATCACTAGATACCCATGCTGACTCAAGTTAATTCGTGCCTTGGGTAAACCCACAATCCCGAAAACAAATTTTCCCTTGGATTTCTTATTTGTGTACCAATTTAAGAGTCATTCAACTTTTTCAGCAAAAATGATCATGTGTGCTATTTAAAAACATAACATTTTTGGACGGATTGTTCCAGGAACTCTAGGCCTTGGAATCAAACACCATATAAGAATCTAATATTTTAATTTATCCAAGGATTTTATAAAATATAAATGGGAAAATTCAAGTCATTATATAAATGAAAAGGGCTTCAATACCATTAGGGGGATATTTTCTCTTTAAAAATAAAATAACCAAAATAGAAATCCCATAACCAAACAAGAAACTATATGATGAATGAGAATAAAATATATACAACATAATACAATAAAAAACTGATAGAAATACCAAATTACAATAAGAAAAATATCAGATTACAAAACAGAAGACAAAACCAATAAATCTCAAATACTCCAAAAACACCAACACAAAAAATCCCAATATGTTCGAAGATCCAAATCCATAATACATTCCCAATTATAATGAAGTTTCACTAAAGAAATATGATACTTTGTGATTACCTTTTTTTCCAATAAAAAATATCTGAAAGTGCACAAAATTCACCAAGAAGGGGGTTGAGTAATGAAACTTAGTAGTTTTCCCCCAAATGACTTCCCTACCCATGCCTCTAGGAAATAACATGTTAGAGAATTTATATAAAAAAACTTATATAAAATAATTGTAAGTAGTTTATATAAAAATATAAAACAATGTCCGTTCGAAAATAGTTTATCATAAAAAAATTCATTTCCAAGGAAATAATCAAAATAATACATTAAAAACATTTGAAAACATCCATTTTGGAATAACCCATTTCATTCCACATATCCACACCTCTAACTTTGCGTGAAACCATGGACCTCCCTATACTCACGAGTAGTGAACCATCCTTCCCCAAGCCATAAATTTGTTAACAATTTTTATGGAGGGAATGATCAAACCCTTATCAATACTACTATTGAATGCGAAAACCTTATACCCTTATCTGTCCCAAATTTACGTGAGCACACACCATCAATTATGCCAAAAAATAATTCCAAATCACAGATTTCACCCCATTTCAATAAAAATTTCAATTATTGAAAACATTACAATCAAGAAATTTACATTAATAAAAAATGTTCACATTTTAAAATAATAATTTTAAAATCTATAAACAAATCACTTTGCACAACAACCAATTTTGATAGTTCCAAAAACCACAATGAAAGAAGGTTTCTACCAATCATTGCTGAACAATTTCAAAATAAATTTCATGAAATTCAAATAATTTGAAATATATACTTGACATTATAATAATAGTAGTTTAGAGTCCTTCCACCTACCTTAGAAACTAAGGAGAAAATGAAGAACGAAACAAAATCATCAACAAAACTAGGCTGAAACTCTAAAAGCTCCACCTTAAATCTCATTACCTAACACAAACATATCCAAATCTAATAATGATTGAAAAAAAAATAATTTTTATTTCCATAATGAATTATATAAATGAATCCCAAAGTGGAAAGAAGAGGATATATAAAAAAACTATAAAGAAAAAATGATTACCATGGAATCCAGGATTCAATGTACTAAGACACACTAATAGATTGTTTTCAGATCAATGGGAAGGGTATCCACAACCTTTGGGAGGAGAGAAAAAATAGTTTGGGTTGGTGTAGGGAAGAAGTGTTTTATAGGAAAATATGATTTAGATCCAATTTTTTTGGATTTATCTTTCTAACCAGGCATGTTTTAGGCACACAGTTAGTCATACCATGTGAACAATGTGTATCATATACTACCTCCAAACACCCATCACATGGTTAGATCACATAGTTAGACAAACGAAGAACCAACTATTTTTTCCCATTTTTCTTCTTTTCATGGTTACTCCAAGGTGAGCACATAGTTTGGCCAAACTATTTGGTTAACCATGCTCTTACCTAGATCTTAATATATGCCTTTTCAGGGTTTTTTGAATGTTTTTCATGGTTTATACTAACTGTGATCATATTGTGAACCTCCGAAAAATACCCCAAAACATTTCAAAACACCTATATTATCTCCCAAATATATCCTAAAAATTTTACATACCTAAAATACAAAAACAAAGGGATAATTGTTTGAAACTGGGGGTGCTACATTATCCCCACCAATGGCCTTTTTTCCCCAGAAATTAGAAAACTCTAATTGGAATAAAATTGATTAGGCCATTACTAGATCATGTACCTCTCCCATTCCCATGTTTCTTCCTGAATTTCACCATGTTTCCATAAAATCCACACTAGAAAAATTTATTTTTGAAAAACATATTTCTCTTTCCTATACAAAATCCATACCTATATACAAATAAATGAAGCACATGGATCTAGGTTAACATGATCCCGTAGAATCACATGGGCAGGATTAGGATGATACTACTTTAACTAAAATACATGAAACACATTATAAACTACATTGTACCATGGTATAAAAGCCAACTTATATATCACCCCAGAAACCCATTCTTGTATCTCAAAATGGCCCATGTATAGATGAGATATCATGAACTTATTCCCAAAAAAAATGATTTCAAAGCCATGAAGAGATTCTAAATAGAACATGACTAGTCACCTAGAACAACAAAAATCATCAATAGGGACCTACATATTATTTCTGATGACTCTGAGACTTCTTTATCCTTTTACAGATCAACAAAATCTTATTCGTTGTCTCTTGTACAAGTATTGGACCAACTAGTGAAGTCCCACCTATTTCCACCCAAAATAGTAGAGAATTACAAGGAAACACATAAAATTATCCAAAAGGATCCATAAATACCAAAGACTGATAAATATTTTATATGAGAACTCTACTCATGGTATGTTCTCTTCCCATGAGCCCAAAAAATTCCTTACACAAGTCCAAAGAATATCTTACATCATTTGTATTATCATTTTCGATTTTACATCTATATGAGGGTGATACACCATACTCATGGTCAACTAAGCCCCCCTAGATTTTTGTAAGGATTTCAAAAAATGAGATGTAAACCTAAAATCTCAATCTGATACTATAGAAACTGGTATACCATTCCTCTTAAACACTCTTTGGATATAAATTTTATATAAACCCTCTACCCTAAGGGATTCAAAAAATGGGATGAAATGGGATGAAATTGTGAAATGATCCACTAGAACCCATATGGAATCGTGTTTCTAAACCATTCATGGGATACCTATCACAAAATCCATAGTTATATTTTCCCATTTCCAAATAGTAATTGATAAAGACTACAATATAGGAACATTCCACGGGTGCTCCACCTTAACCTGCTGATAGGTGATGTATCTCATAATGACCTGAACCACTTTTCTTTTTATTCCAACCCAGCAAATGTTTACTTTCAATGAATTATACATCTTCAGTATTCTAGGATGAACATCCCATCAAAAATGGTGGTATTACTAAAGAAGTTGTTCCTGATGAAACAGAGGTATGCGCATTCTAACTTGAAACCATAAAAATAAAATCTCATATAACATCCATCCCTCAATGATCTCCCCATAATTAAGATTTGACCTCATCACAATGCATTCAGAATCAGAATTATGTTCCTATTTAACAGTCTCATCCAAATCTGGAACAACAAAAACTAAAAAGAAAACTAAAACATTATCACAGTCCTCATAATCCAAAATCATGTCTAATATCACCGACATTAGCTAACACTAATTTGATGCCTCTTTTTCCAAATAAACATGTGTATTTATTCTTAATGCATTTTCTATCATATTTCCATTACCGAATGTATACATCAATTCAATGTAAAATTTTGGAAATATTCTATCCCTCTTATTTTTCTTATATTCAAATCCCGTGGTGATATTTTTTTCAAGATCATATGATTCATAAACACCATAATTTTTAAACCAAATATTTAATGATTACAAGTCTTCAATGCATGTACTATAGTATCTAACTCTAAATCGTTTGTTGGGTAGTTTTTCTCATGAAACCTTAATTAAAGTGAGCCATAAGAAACAACATGATATCTATTCTTAAGAACACATCCCAACCCCAATACTCATGAATCAAAATAAACCACATACCATTATCCTAATTTTGAAAATATCAAGATTAGTGCTGATGTAAGGATAAATTTGACCTCCAAAAAAGATTTATGACATTTCTCATTCCATTGGAATGGAACATTATTCCTTTTCAAAGCTATAATATATGAATCTAGTAATAAAAAGTCATGAAAAAAGCATCTTTAATACACAACCAATCCTAGAAAAACTATATTTCTCGAAGACATTATTTGGTAATAACCAGGATATCATAGCTTATATCATTTCTAGGTCCACATAAATGCATATTTTAGAAATAACATTGTTATGAAAACATAAAAGTTATATCAAATATTCACACATTGATAATGTTTCATAAAGTTGATGATCCCATAAGATTTCCACCAATATATTCAAGTGTTTCCCATACTCTACCCTTGTCCTTGAATACAATAGTACATCATCCACAAACACTACCACAAAAGAATCCAGATATATTAGAAATATCAGATTCATCAATTCCATAAAGGCCACTAGTGTATTCATAAGACCCAAAGTTATAACCACATATTCATAATGGGAATATCTACCATTGAATGATGTTTTCAGAATATACTACATCCAACCACACAATTAGTGATATATTAAGTGAAAGTAAATCTTAGAGAACCACTAGGATCGCCATTATTTATTGAACATATAATAAATTCATAGAAGTGGATATCAATTATTTATCATAACATGGTAAAGATTATGATAATCAATAAAAAGATGAATAGTTTCATCCACCTTTTTGAAAAACAACATTAGTGCTACACACTAGGATTCAATAATCTAAATGAAACTTTTCTTTCTAGACATTCCAACTAAACATTCAATTATATTAGATATGCTAGCTTAATATGATAAGATGGATGTGATATAGGATTAGTCACTTGGAGCTGATTTATTATAAAATCAACTTGTCTTGTGGGTGGGAACCTTGATAAAGTTTCGGGAAACACACCTAGAAACTGATCAATAACTTCTAGAAAATGACCATTCTCAGTCTATTCAACCAATGACAAAGTCAAGGCTTCCAATTAATATGAGATTGATCCAACTAATGGATCTAATAAACTTTATTAAATTGAATTTACAATCCAATATTCTATAAATAGAATTCTGATGTCAGTATTCATCATAAAAATAGGACTTCAGGAATAACAATCGATGTGATCTTTGAACACATTCAACCAGTCCATACAAATATTATTTCATTGATATCCATCTCAAGCATAAAGAAATACCATATAAATTTAGCTCCATGAATTGTTATGGAACATTAATTGCACATGAAGGCTCGACATTTCCTTTGGCCAAGAGGATTTTGATGTTTCAAAATAGAAGGCATTATATCGACATGAAAACCTAGAAGATCAACAACACAAGAAGCAATAAATGAATGGGATATACCCTTAATAAAGAAAGATTATATAAGGGTAGAATTTGAGAGACTCATACCTCTCACCAATGATGTTCCAGATTGATAATGGAAAATAACTTATCCAGCTCTACATAACTATTTAATCATTTCACTTTGGACTTTATTTATAACATCCTGATTTAAAAAAATACAATGTTTGATTGCATACACGATACACCACATTAATCTTAAAAAAACAACTAAATATTAGTATTTTTTCATTATAATCTAACCTTTATAATGAAAGATATAGATTTGGTTAACATAATTATAAAAATATGGGTTGTATACGTATATATAATACTTTGACCAATTAAATATAAATGAGTTTAAAACCATTTTCAAAATAAAAGGAATTTTTTTCCTGAAAAAATGTTTAAATGTGAACAAGTGTGTTTTATATTAATAAATAACCAAATGGAACTTCTTGGACTATATTAATGATATTTATATAGTATTCGATATAATTTTTATAATTTATCTTATGTATTTTCTATACATTATATATTACCAAATCCAATTTTACGCATAAATGGATTTTTCTTCCAAAAAGGAATTTTGCACCATTTGATGGAGAACTTGTTTTAAATCATGTTTTTAACACTCTTATAAATTATATTTTATAAAATAAATTTCTTATTTTAAATAGGAATACAAAAATTTACTTTGGTTGAATTTCTTTAGTTTTTCTAATAATATTCATGTTTTGATGAATAGTGAAAAATATTGCATTTTTAATTGAAAACACTATTTTCATCTAAATAATTTATGGTGTAAATTATTATTTCTAATTGGATATAATGTTAAATTATTTTACTATTTTATGAGATAATATAATTATGTTTTTTGGAATAAATTAAAATTTTAATTTGGATATAAAAAAATTTCAATATTTTATCATTTTTTACTTTAAAACCCAATTTCCTTGATTAGTCAATGGGACTAATTTTAAATTAATTTTATAAAAATATGTGCTTTTAATTTTTGAAAATGAATTTTATATTTGTAATTATAAGGTCAAAATTTATAAAATAGTCTCCTTTTATTTTTGGATAACATGAACAATAATTTTATAGATTTTTTATTTTCCAGGTTAATGGTAAATTGGGTAATTAAGGATAAAAAGATATTATAAATAATAATAAAATACTATAAAACTTATAATAATTTTATTTAATAAGTTATTTTTTACCAAAATAAATTTTGGTCCAATTTTATGAGCTCTTGAAGCCATTTGGATAAATTTAGACCATTTATATTATTTAATTCAAGGATAAGTGAATTTTGTCATTATTTTGTTTTTAACAAACATAATATTATTAATATCAGGTTATATAATAGGATATGATCGAATATAAGTATTATTTAGAGACATAAAATTTTTATATTCAAGATGATAATTTATTTTTAATATTTATGGAATAAATAACTAAATTAAAGGCTTACACAATGATAATGCAATAATTGTTTAATTAATATAAATATCAAATAAATGATATTAAAAATTTTAAAATAATTATAATTTGAGATAATTAATGTCATCCATGAATTTAATAAATGAATTTGACATTATATTTTTTATTTAAAATACTTTAGTTGAAGATTTCATATTTTTATCATATTTTAAAAAAGTCAAGCAATAAATAGTGTCAAAATTAACATTATTGATATTAAAAAAATATATTTAATGAAATGATATAAAATTAAAAAAATTAACATTATAAAAATGATTGGTATAAGTCTCAAAATTTCATAAATGACTCATTTATGGATTGTTTATAATTTTATAGTAATTATATTCACCCTCAAATTTTAAATTACATGATATCCTGGTAAGAGTTAAATGAGTAAAATGTAGTTTAAAAAAAGATAAGTGTTAAAATAATAATAAAAACACATCAAATATTTTGTGGGTGAATGCATTTCCACACATCATCAACCAATATTAGAATTAAGTTAATTTTTATATATTTTGAATATAAAATTAAATTAAGAGTTCACCACCCCTCTCCTTTAAAGGGGAACCCATTCTTCTCATTTCCCCACACTTCGAAAACAATTTGGTCCAACCAATATCTATCCAAATACATTCCTAGAATTACTACACACATTTTATATCTCTTAGTTTAGTAAGAACACCACCCTTAGCGGTCTTAAGATGTCATCAAATTAAAATATTTTGAAGAATATGAAGATACAAATTATACATGATGAGTCAGACTCAAGGTAAGGTGCTTTATCTCAATATCCTTTCATTGATGCATATCTTTATGTTATATACCCACATTCTTTTATGAGGTTTATAAAAATACCCTTTGACATATCATATCATGAATTTATTTATTATCATGTTATATAATGTTCTATTAAATGTTATTCTTATATGGGGCTTATGATTCAAATATTTCAAAGTTTTATGAGACACATTCATTTAAAAATATATTTTTAAAAGTTTAAATATAAAATTTCAAATTATTTTCTTCCATGTGAATATTTATGATATTATTTTATATGTTCAGTTATGTAGATATAAAAGGATTATAAATGAAATTTTAGGTCTATTTTCAATTTCATCCAATGGTTTTTAAATAATTAATAATTTAATTTTTTCTTTCATGAAATTTTAACTTTATATGAAAATGAAAAAGTAATATTTTTGTTGATATATACAAAAAATAAAATTCTCCTCTTCTGTGAAAATTATTTTATATTAGGATTCCTCTTCAAACCTAAATGTTTTTTCAAAGAAACTCCTATTTTCCATTACTAGTTATTTTTATATTGAAAATGGGTTTTAAAAATGGATTTATTAGTTCTATAACATGAAATGATTTCTTGTGAGTGAAAATTCAATTTTAAGAGTGACATGTTGAAAACTACAAGCTTTTATGTGTTTTGATTATATAACGGTACTTGAACATTTGAAAGGGGGTCAAATGTTAAACCAAGGATGGGTCATTCCTTGTCAAACTAAGGATGAGTAGTTACATATTAACCACAATTTCATTTTCTATATAATTAAATCATATGGTTATTCCATTTGTAAGAGTAGAATGTATGGAAATCAACGACATGATTATTCCATTTATGTGTAATTATGTCCCAACATACCTTTATGTGTTATCTATTCTTTCTATGGGTTTTATGGTAATCTTGTGATTAAAAAAAAGTATGAAATCAACTTGTTTTCAAAGAAAAGTATTTACTACCTCATAAGAGTAAAAAATATTACTTTATGATAATGTTTTAATGGGTTTTTTTTGTATTCAATGGAAAAATGTTTTTCTTTATTTTTTTATCCCTTACAGATATTCTTGGGCTCGCCCCATTTTTTAAAATTTATTTCATGAGGTTTAAGGGGGATTAGAGACATGGATGAGATTCAATGGATAATTGTGAATATTTTCCATAATGATAAATCATGTTTTATTTTAAAGAGTTTTATATTTTGGAAAAAAATGGATACTGAGTGTGGTTTCCACTTTTAATGTGTAACACCCCAAGATTTCATAGTGTGTTATTTCTTCAAAATAATTCAATAACTTGCACTACACGCAACACTGAGTTCAATTGCACCATGACTTACTAAAAAAAAAGCCATTAAAAGAGGTCATGAATAGTATTAACTAAATTTTAAACTTTATATAATCCTTATAATTTTAGAATCCATATTATGAGTTTCTTAGTCATAATGAAAGAACAGATTCATTTTCAGTATTGCACTTTTATCAACTTTTGATAGTGAAACCTTTTTAA
The DNA here is from genome assembly GCA_963277665.1 of Viscum album. Taxonomy (NCBI): domain Eukaryota; kingdom Viridiplantae; phylum Streptophyta; class Magnoliopsida; order Santalales; family Viscaceae; genus Viscum; species Viscum album. The sequence goes on along the minus strand of OY728132.1, from coordinate 1,433,555,782 downwards.
ATAAAATATTTTAAACTTTTTGACTAAATGGAGACATCAAAAAATTTAAAATGAAACATCCCAAGATTCCACGGTACGCTTTCATTTGAATAAAACAGTAGCGTGTGTTGTACGCAACTTCGAGTTCTAACACACCGTAACCAATCAAACTAGCTGTTATGAATAGTAATACCTACTTTTTGAAGTTATATATATTCTATATTTTAAAATGGACTTCATTTTTGGATTCGGAATATCAAATTTAGCCTAAGGTGAAATTTTGGTACTTTTCGGATAACTTTCATATTTTGATGAATAGTGAAAATTACTAAATTTTAATTAAAAACAACTTTTTAAATCAAAATAATTAATAGTGATAAATTATGAATTTGAGTGGTTTTAGAGTATATTTATAATATATTTTTACCATTCAATTTAATGTTTATCATTGGACATAATTTTACAATTAAACCGAACATAAACAAGTGTCAATCTTTTGATAGTTATTATCTCATAAAAACACGCTTTTTGTTTTGACAGCGGGAATTAATTTTAAATTAATTTCTGCCACTTATGTGTTTTGAATTTAGGAAAATGGATTCCATATTTGGAATCAGGATGTTCAAATTTTGTAAATAGGTAACTTTTATTTTTAGACATTTTGAATAATTACTGCGGTAAATATTTTATTTACCATGGTTAAAGGGTAAATCCGGTAAATAAGGGTTAAAAAAATAATATTATAATAATACAAAATTACCCTAAAACGTGTCCTAAACTTATTGGTGGACACATACCCGACCATGGGAATCCTTGGGTCAATTTGGGGACCCCTTGGAGCCACTTGTATGTGGTAGGGACACATTATATTAATAAAGTTAAAATAAAAATAAAAATGGCATAAGCTTACATCTTTTAGAAGAACAATTTTTACATAGGGTTATACATGTTGGATTTTCGATTATAAATATTCATTAGAAAGATAAAAAGATTTCCTACATAATGATGTTTTATTTATAATTTTTAGACATTAAATAATTTATTTTATTTATGACACAATGATGATGCAGTAATTACTAAAATAGTAAAAAATTAACATAATTGATATTATAAATACCCAAATAAATATAATATGAAACTTTTAATGAATTAAACTAATTTTCTAGGATAATATGATATATTAGGATTGATTTAATTGACTTTTTTCGAAGTAATCAATCTGTTATGAGTTTCACAAAAATCAACTATTGAATAGTGTCAAAATTGACATAAAAGAGTTCTTAAAACAAATATTATATTATTAATTGATATTAAATTCCTAAAAATCTAAGGTTCGGCCAAGAGACTTATATTATGATATGTTAATAATTAATGGACCACTTGGGGGTCTCTTGGATGTATATAGTAAGTTTATTAACCATATTATATAAAAATACAAAGAGACATTGTAAAAGTGAAACTAATTAACTTAGAGTTAATACTTAAAGATAAGGTTAATATAAGTACCCAAACCTGTCTAAATTCTATTGGTTGAGTGGTTATCGACCTATCCCCACCTTAACCTTTGAATAATAAGCTTTGGAGCCATTAGAAACCGAATATGAATTTATTATAAATTAATATTTCTAGCTTTTCCAAAGGTGCCCCTCACCCCTCTTATAAAAGGGCACTCCTCCTTCTCATTTCTTCACACCTTCAAAGCCTTTTGGTTCGGCCAAACTCTGCCCAACTACTCTCCCAACATCCCTCACTACAACCTAGAGGCCTTAGTTGGATCAGAAATCCAACCTAAGGATCCCTTTTGATCAAATCAAAAGGAAGAACCCGAAGAAGAGGTAATGATTTCACCACCCTTTTCTAAGTTCCTCTCTTCTTCCACTTCCTCTTTCTTTGTTCTTACCATTCTAAAATAATAACTCCAGTATCTTACATATACTTTGATGTTATTATAAATATGGTACAACCATATTCAGTATTCTATCCACCCTTTGAATAACATGTCACCATACGTGCGTACGAACGGCTTACCGTCTCCACGTCGTGGTGTAATTGTTATTCAATATATTATTATTTGGATGGGTATAATAATGATGTGTAACTCATTTAAATAATAAATATAACATGTTAATGATTCTGTATATATGATATACCATCCATTTATATATTATTTTAATATCAAAAGAATGATATTTTCGCTCGTGCGTACGTACGGACTACCGTCTCCACGAACGCGATGAGATTCATTCTCCATCGTATCCATTCAAGTATAATTATCATTTGATGATTTAAAAATGATGTTTAAGGACTTGATATCATTCTGAATATGAATAATATACAACCTATCCTTTACAAACATGTCTTACGTAACAAAACATATAAAAGAAAACAAGTAAGTTAACACCCGAAACGACGATAATTCTAAAATATTATTAACAAATCAATGTTAAAAGATCATAATATGATATCATATTAATATATATGATTCTTGTATAATTTAATAACAATTATTTCACCATTATACAGGAGGTTAACCTACCCCAACAAAGGAAAAGTACAAGGTAAGGGTTATTTCACAATCTCTTCATTATCCGAGGTTGTTTATACGTAATAATCTACTGGGATTTCTTTATCATCCACATCCATGTTTCTTCGAAATGTATTTCAAAACATATTTATTATTTACAAGAATATGGGTTAAAGTCATTTATACCCTTGTTTGACTTTTTATAAGAGGTTTATACAGGAATCTTTCCGCCGTTTTAAAAACAAGGTCATTTTTACCCTTTTCGACAGAATTAAGGTAAGAATGTTTTTTTAACTTATACGGCGGGTGCGGCTAATTTCCGCCATTATAAAATCTTCAAAACTTCCCTTACAAGCTTATAAGAATATTTTCAAAGAAAATGTTTTATTTTATATGGATCTTAAATGATTTCAAAATAAAAAGAGATATTTCTTTAAAAAGAATTTTGATTTCATCTATGTCAACATCCTTTGATGGATTTTACGCTTATTTGAATTTGATCTATTGTGATACAAAACTTCTATATTGTATTGAAGGTTTTGTGATATGTTTGACTGTGGATGTGCTATTTTTATACCATTCATAGTTTATGGTGAAATTATTGACATTTCGTATACTAGTTTTAATATGAATGTTTATGTTATGTTTAAACCTTTTCATATGGGAATGCATTGGACTTAGTAAGTGACGGGTGGAGCCCGCTATAGCTCCTCGATGCATCGGTAGGTCTCATGAGACAAACTAGTGTCTTGGCACAAGGCCTTGACAAAATCTTATTTTTAGTCTTGGCACGAGGCCTTGACTATGTGGTTATGATAGTCTGGCATTATGCATTCCAACATTATGAAAGTGGTTATTGATTTTTTCATGTGATTATTCGATTAGTAGAATATCCATGTGATTAAGTAAATGGAATTATTTCATTTTATTTATGCCATAACATGTTGAAAGTTCATATTTAAAAGGCTTTTGTTTTGGTTATACATTGCCTTAAATGTTTATTCTTATTTATGAAAGTTTCCGCTATATTGTTATCCTTACTAGGCATTTGAGCTCACCCCTTTTCTATGTTTTATTTTTCCCAGGATGTGAAGAAGTAAGTTATGAATGACCTGTAGGGATTTTTTGAGGGGTTAATAGTGTGGATTGTGGAAACATTATGTTGTTGTAGTAGTTTTTCATTTTATGATGTAATGTAAAACTTATGAATATATCTAGTGTTTCCAAGGCTACTAAACCAATCGGTCTTTCGAGATTTGATCTTTCTTGTGATCATGCCAATGTTATGTAATAATGCACCGACTCTGGGTAACTGGGGTCGGGGCGTTACAGTTGGTATCAGAGGAAGTTTAGTACAAACCTTGGAAGCTAGATTTAGATAAACTCTGATTAGAGCACGTAGAACTAAGATGAACTTTGAGGATTAGTATAGAAGAACTTCCTAGAATTTTGGTATTGTAGAGATTTTGTGAGTTTTCAGAGCAATACATCCCTGTCTGGATACGAGCAGGTAGAGGCGGCTCTGGCACAGATGTACCTAGGGGTAAAACCCGAAAACACCGATTTGAGCTAGACTCGAACGGGAACTGGTGCACGACAACGGGCCTTGCTGCACTCTTGGTTACGACACTCCCGGGGGATATGCTTAGGATAACTCTCATTTTCTTTACAAATCATTTTGAAGGGATTATGAGTATATACTTCCTCAAAGAAAACATTCTTATGATTATGGATTATATCCATAAATAGTTCAATTTATGTTAAGTGTTTTATAAGTATGGGATTATGTATTTTGATTCATAAACTGATCTAGTTTATGCCATTGTTTAGAAATGGCGCCCAGTAGAAGGAATGAGAACTCCGGAAATGCACATGATTCAAAGAGAAGGAAGGATCATATCTTTCATGGTCTTAAGCTAGAATTTATAAGAGAAATAGTCTCCCATGTATTATCATCATATGAAGAAATAATATCATGTGTTGATAAGATAAGTAAAGAGTTTACTGAGTCCTATGGCTTTGAAGGGAATCAAGAGAAGAAAAGGATGGAAGAGAGAAAGATGGATAAAGGGAAAAGGGAAAAGAAGAATTTTCCCATATGTGGTAACTGTGGAAAGAAACACCCTGGAACTTTCCTGAAAGGAATGGGAGTTTGTTATAAGTGTGGAGGAAAAGGGCACAAAGTACGTGACTGCAAGGGTATGAAAATGGTTTTAAATGTACAATGCTTCATTTGCAAGGAGTTTGGACACTACGCGAACCTATGTCCCAGTCATCAGACTATGCCGCAAATGATGTTATTGGATAATAACCAAGTTATGATACTACCACAGATGAAGAGGAATGATTAGAGTTCTTATGTTGATTATGTCAATTGAGTGTTGTATCAACAATGTACTTGTTATAATAATTATGGAGTATATAAGGATTGTACTGCAGTACTATTTCATTAAGGACTTGAGATTGTGTGGAACAAAGAAAAGTGACTCAATAGCAGGATAAATTTTTGGAAAATATATGGTTGAGAGAATGATAAATCATAATATAGTTCTGATACTGAGGTCATGATTTTGGAATAATATGTGATTGTTTTGAATAAATTATAATGGATATTCTTGACTACCTTGGAACTAATTAATGATTTGTATATTCCATCATTGTTGGGGTTTAAAACATTTTTGGATTAATGAAGTATATCCAGCTTTCTATATGGAATAAGGGAGCATGAATGTAATCAATAAGGAATATGGTAATTCAGGATGTTTCGGTGTATTAAAAGAATACATGATGAAGGTATTCATATGCTATTACGGGGTAAAAAGGTTCTACATTATGTTTACCTTACTTATAAATGTTGGACTGTGAGTTTGGATAGAAGTATTTTGGATAGTTCTAGTTTGGATTATTTTGGATTGCCATAAAAGGACAACCCGGAGGTCGGGCGGCAACCCGTCGCGTCCGGCAAGGCTGCGAGACTTGAACCCGCAACCGAAGGGCGACAAGGGTGTATCACCTACCACTGGCCCACGAGATGTCCTGGATTAAATAAAGTAGTTTTTTAAAAGATCTGGTAGATGAATTATAAATTCATTTATTTTGGAACCCTCTATGAATAGTATAAATAGAATTTTTTTTACGAGTGAATGATGAGTTTTTGGTAGAAATTTATTAAGGGATAAAACTCTAATTTTAAAGTAAGTATATCTCCTTATGATCTTAGCCAATCTCATAAATAAATTCCTCATCATTAAGAAAATCAACTTAGAACAAAAATGTTGTCCTAGATGGTACCTTAAATCATCACTAATTTATGGCTTTGGGATTGTTGGCCTTTTCATATCCATGTTCTCTACCACTCTCCATCAGATAATTGATGGTTAGATTTCTCTTCCATATCCATATTTTCCTACATGGAACCCTAGTATGTGTTATTTTCGGTAATCTTCATACTTTCCACTCTTTATTTTAAATAGAGGCCTCATTAATTCATTTTTCGATGTGGGATTTCAACTAAGATATTTTGAAACGTCAAAAATGTGTTATCCTAATACCCTATGTTTTGTTGAACCGATGGTATTTCAAATCATCATAGATTGATGAATTTAAAGACCTCAATTATACACTTGTTTGTGATTGATGACCTCAATCACTACCTATAAATATTTACGTTTTTCCTCCGATAATATGTCTCTAATTTCCACCAATGTTCCCCTAATCGAGATCATAATTTGGTGGTGACCCTTTGATTTCTCTTTTCCTCATATTAAGACTAAATTTTAGTAACCCAATTTCCGATGTGGGTTTTCCCACAAATATATTTTCTACTTTCAACCTTTTATTTTTGAAGAACAATTTCAAATTGCGAGGACGCAATTTATTGAAGGAGGGGAGAATGTAACACCCCAAGATTTCATAGTGTGTTATTTCTTCAAAATAATTCAATAACTTGCACTACACGCAACACTGAGTTCAATTGCACCATGACTTACCAAAAAAAAAGCCATTAAAAGAGGTCATGAATAGTATTAACTAAATTTTAAACTTTATATAATCCTTATAATTTTAGAATCCATATTATGAGTTTCTTAGTCATAATGCAAGAACAGATTCATTTTCAGTATTGCACTTTTATCAACTTTTGATAGTGAAACCTTTTTAAATAAAATATTTTAAACTTTTTGACTAAATGGAGACATCAAAAAATTTAAAATGAAACATCCCAAGCTTCCACGGTACGCTTTCCTTTGAATAAAACAGTAGCGTGTGTTGTACGCAACTTCGAGTTCTAACACACCGTAACCAATCAAACTAGCTGTTATGAATAGTAATACCTACTTTTTGAAGTTATATATATTCTATATTTTAAAATGGACTTCATTTTTGGATTCGGAATATCAAATTTATCCTAAGGTGAAATTTTGGTACTTTTCGGATAACTTTCATATTTTGATGAATAGTGAAAATTACTAAATTTTAATTAAAAACAACTTTTTTAATCAAAATAATTAATAGTGATAAATTATGAATTTGAGTGGTTTTAAAGTATATTTATAATATATTTTTACCATTCAATTTAATGTTTATCATTGGACATAATTTTACAATTAAACCGAACATAAACAAGTGTCAATCTTTTGATAGTTATTATCTCTTAAAAACACGCTTTTTGTTTTGACAGCGGGAATTAATTTTAAATTAATTTCTGCCACTTCTGTGTTTTGAATTTAGGAAAATGGATTCCATATTTGGAATCAGGATGTTCAAATTGTGTAAATAGGTAACTTTTATTTTTAGACATTTTGAATAATTACTGCGGTAAATATTTTATTTACCATGGTTAAAGGGTAAATCCGGTAAATAAGGGTTAAAAAAATAATATTATAATAATACCAAATTACCCTAAAACGTGTTCTAACCTTATTGGTGGACACATACCCGACCGTGGGCATCCTTGGGTCAATTTGGGGACCCCTTGGAGCCACTTGTATGTGGTAGGGACACATTATATTAATAAAGTTAAAATAAAAATAAAAATGGCATAAGCTTACATCTTTTAGAAGAACAATTTTTACATAGGGTTATACATGTTGGAGTTTCGATTATAAATATTCATTAGAAAGCTAAAACGATTTCCTACATAATTATGTTTTATTTATAATTTTTAGACATTAAATAATCTATTTTATTTATGACACAATGATGATGCAGTAATTACTAAAATAGTAAAAAATTAACATAATTGATATTATAAATACCCAAATAAATATAATATGAAACTTTTAATGAATTAAACTAATTTTCTAGGATAATATGATATATTAGGATTGATTTAATTGACTTTGTTCGAAATAATCAATCTGTTATGAGTTTCACAAAAATCAACTATTGAATAGTGTCAAAATTGACATAAAAGAGTTCTTAAAACAAATATTATATTATTAATTGATATTAAATTCCTAAAAATCTAAGGTTCGGCCAAGAGACTTATATTATGATATGTTAATCATTAATGGACCACTTGGGGGTCGCTTGGATGTATATAGTAAGTTTATTAACCATATTATATAAAAATACAAAGTGACATTGTAAAAGTGAAACTAATTAACTTAGAGTTAATACTTAAAGATAAGGTTAATATAAGTACCCAAACCTGTCTAAATTCTATTGGTTGAGTGGTTTTCGACCTATCCCCACCTTAACCTTTGAATAATAAGCTTTGGAGCCATTAGAAACCGAATATGAATTTATTATAAATTAATAGTTCTAGCTTTTCCAAAGGTGCCCCTCACCCCTCTTATAAAAGGGCACTCCTCCTTCTCATTTCTTCACACCTTCAAAGCCTTTTGGTTCGGCCAAACTCTGCCCAAATACTCTGCCAACATCCCTAAATACAACCTAGAGGCCTTAGTTTGATGAGAAAGCCAACCTAAGGATCCCTTTTGATCAAATCAAAAGGAAGAACCCGAAGAAGAGGTAATGATTTCACCACCCTTTTCTAAGTTCCTCTCTTCTTCCACTTCCTCTTTCTTTGTTCTTACCATTCTAAAATAATAACTCCAGTATCTTACATATACTGTGATGTTATTATAAATATGGTACAACCATATTCAGTATTCTATCCACCCTTTGAATAACATGTCACCATACGTGCGTACGAACGGCTTACCGTCTCCACGTCGTGGTGTAATTGTTATTCAATATATTATTATTTGGATGGGTATAATAATGATGTGTAACTCATTTAAATAATAAATATAACATGTTAATGATTCTGTATATATGATATACCATCCATTTATATATTATTTTAATATCAAAAGAATGATATTTTCGCTCGTGCGTACGTACGGACTACCGTCTCCACGAACGCGATGAGATTCATTCTCCATCGTATCCATTCAAGTATAATTATCATTTGATGATTTAAAAATGATGTTTAAGGACTTGATATCATTCTGGATATGAATAATATACAACCTATCCTTTACAAACATGTCTTACGTAACAAAACATATAAAAGAAAACAAGTAAGTTAACACCCGAAACGACGATAATTCTAAAATATTATTAACAAATCAATGTTAAAAGATCATAATATGATAACATATTAATATATATGATTCTTGTATAATTTAATAACAATTATTTCACCATTATACAGGAGGTTAACCTACCCCAACAAAGGAAAAGTACAAGGTAAGGGTTATTTCACAATCTCTTCATTATCCGAGGTTGTTTATACGTAATAATCTACTGGGATTTCTTTATCATCCACATCCATGTTTTTTCGAAATGTATTTAAAAACATATTTATTATTTACAAGAATATGGGTTAAAGTCATTTATACCCTTGTTTGACTTTTTATAAGAGGTTTATAAAGGAATCTTTCCGCCGTTTTCAAAACAAGGTCATTTTTAACCTTTTCGACAGAATTAAGGTAAGAATGTTTTTTTAACTTATACGGCGGGTGCGGCTAATTTCCGCCATTATAAAATCTTCAAAACTTCCCTTACAAACTTATAAGAATATTTTCAAATAAAATGTTTTATTTTATATAGATCTTAAATGATTTCAAAATAAAAATAGATATTTATTTAAAAAGAATTTTGATTTCATCTATGTCAACATCCTTTGATGGATTTTACGCTTATTTGAATTTGATCTATTGTGATACAAAACTTCTATATTGTATTGAAGGTTTTGTGATATGTTTGACTGTGGATGTGCTATTTTTATACCATTCATAGTTTATGGTGAAATTATTGACATTTCGTATACTAGTTTTAATATAAATGTTTATGTTATGTTTAAACCTTTTCATATGGGAATGCATTGGACTTAGTAAGTGACGGGTGGAGCCCGCTATAGCTCCTCGATGCATCGGTAGGTCTCATGAGACAAACTAGTGTCTTGGCACAAGGCCTTGACAAAATCTTATTTGTAGTCTTGGCACGAGGCCTTGACTATGTGGTTATGATAGTCTGGCATTATGCATTCCAACATTATGAAAGTGGTTATTGATTTTTGCATGTGATTATTCGATTAGTAGAATATCCATGTGATTAAGTAAATGGAATTATTTCATTTTATTTATGCCATAACATGTTGAAAGTTCATATTTAAAAGGCTTTTGTTTTGGTTATACATTGCCTTAAATGTTTATTCTTATTTATGAAAGTTTCCGCTATATTGTTATCCTTACTAGGCATTTGAGCTCACCCCTTTTCTATGTTTTATTTTTCCCAGGATGTGAAGAAGTAAGTTATGAATGACCTGCAGGGATTTTTTGAGGGGTTAATAGTGTGGATTGTGGAAACATTATGTTGTTGTAGTAGTTTTTCATTTTATGATGTAATGTAAAACTTATGAATATATCTAGTGTTTCCAAGGCTACTAAACCAATCGGTCTTTCGAGATTTGATCTTTCTTGTGATCATGCCAATGTTATGTAATAATGCACCGACTCTGGGTAACTGGGGTCGGTGCGTTACATAATGTATGAGTTTACATTATAATATTTTTTTACTAATTCCCTAAAACTGTAAATTTAAAAGATCGTAAAATATGAATTCTAGTTAAAAAACACTTTATTATGTAATATTTAAGTTTTAGTCCTTAAATTTTGTATCAAAGGAATGGTTTATACAACTTTAGATGTTTTTATAGTGTTAATATAATTCCATTATAATATTTTAATTTATGGTTAAGTTGAAAAATGTATAATTTTAAAATCACCTTGTTGTTACATCTAAAGTATGTTTGTTCAAAATGGTTTTCCATAGAGTAAATGAGGAAGTGGTAATGGGAATGCACTGAGAGGATAATATTATTCCAAATAAGCATCCAGAAATGGTTGGAATTGGAACTATGTAGTTTGGTAGAATAATGGATCAATTAAAAAACGTATAAATGGTGTTGGTATCCATGCTAAAAAAGAATCCAATTTACCATAAAAAAATATCTATAATGTATAATTTTATGAGGTAACACTCCCCATAATTCACAGGATCATCATACCCTATTCTAGATGAAGGATAAATTAAATACCTGGAATAGATATTTGATATCATGGGTTTTTTGAATCTTCCAAATATAACGGTTGAAATTTATTATTTTGATAGTGAATCCGATCAGTGGTGGTTAATGATTAAAAATATCAGTGGAAGTGAAGAGATTAATGCCTTGTAATTATATGAATCTAAGAATATTTTTATCAACTGCTTACCTAAGGATATTTGACTTATTTTGAAAAAAACATCAAATTGAGACAAAAGGAAGAAGGCTTGGTGTCTTCATATGAAGAAATCTTCACCCATTTTTCATGGTACATCCCAAATTTTATCCGGAATCTTTATAGTATGATTAATTTGGTTTACTCAATATTGAAGGCAAGAAATTGATGAAAATTTGATTCATTTGAGTTCAAAATCTGTGGGAAACTTTTTTATGTGTTGAGAAGGTAGAAATGTATTTATAGATAATCATGTGTTCCATGAAGACATGAAAAATAAGAGGTACATATGGAAATAAATGGGTAATAATTCATCCAAAATATTGAAGGCAAGAAAATAAAATTCCCATATCATGACAAGTTTTGTAAAAATAATCCGGGAAATTTTATTTCAAAGGAAGGGAAGTTATTCTAATTTGGTAGGTTTCGTCATATGGCTCGTGGCTACAAGAGAGATGATAAGGAAAGAAAGGAGAAGCCAACAATAAGATGTTTTAGTTGAAATAATTAACAACAATCTTCTAACTTACATTCCAATTTATTTAATCTGGGTTGGAATCATCATGATTAGAAACAAATATGTGTAGGAAAATATTTTTCTACTACTACAATCGATGTTGAAATATCTAGTGAAGTGATGGAAGATCTAGGGATCTCATTATTTTTTGAAGTTTATCCCCATGTTCAAGGTTTTAGACACTCCTTCTGAGTTTTTAGTTGGTGTGTTTATAAGTGATTAAGGTCCTTTAAGGGATATTTCTTGTTGGTTTGATATTTATTTAAGGATTTATTTTAATGAGAAGTATTCCATTACTTTTTAAATGGGTTTTAATGTATTAATAACTTTTAGGGTTTATATGATCTTTTATTTGGGTTATTTTTAAGGATGTACATCATAATTTTTGGAATTTTATCAGGAAAAAATAGTTCTTATAAAATAGGAATATAAAAAGTGAGTGAATTTCCTTATTTTATTAATCCATTTTGTAAAACAATTTTGAACTCTAAGAAAAAGATCTTAAAAAACAATATGCATTTACTTTTATTAATAAGAAATCAGCGACCTTTTAACCAATCATATATTTATGGTTTTGTGTGTAACGCCCCGACCCTAATTACCTAGAGTCGGTGCATTATTACATAACATTGGCATGATCATGAGAAAGATCAAGTCTCGAAAGACCGATTAGTTTAGTAGCCTTGGAATAACTAGATACATCCATAAATTTTTACATTACATCATAAAAAAAACATCTTGTCTTCATATCCCCTCATACTATCCCTGCAGTTCATTCATAAATTACTTCTTCATAATCCTGGGAAAAATAAAACATTAAAAGGGGTGAGCTCGGATGCTCAGTAAGGATAACATTATAGCAGAAGCTTTCATAAATAAGCATAAACACTTAAGGCAATTTATAACTAAAACAAAAGCCTTTTAAATTTAAACTTCAGCATAAAATGGCGAAGGTAAAATGAAATAATGCCATTTACTTACTCACATGGATATTCTACTAGTCGAATGATCACATGCAATATCAATAACCACTTTCATAATGATGGAATGCATAATGCCAGACTATCATAACCACATAGCCAAGGCCTCGTGCCAAGACTACAAATAAGATTTTGCCAAGGCCTTGTGCCAAGACACTAGTTTGTCTCATGAGACCTACCGATGCATCGAGGAGCTATAGAGGGCTCCACCCGTCACTTATTAAGTCCAATGCATTCCCATATGAAAAGGTTTAAACATAACGTAAACATTCGTATTAAACTAGCATACGAAATGTCAATACTTTCACCACAAACCATGAATGGTATAAAAATAGCACATCCACAGTCAAACATAATTCATTCGATACAATATGGAAGATTGTATTGTATCACATTAACCTCAATCAATAATAATGAAGGATGTTGACATAGATGAAAATAATCATCAAAACTATTTGAGAGAAATATCCCCCTTTTCTCGAAAACATTTAAAAGTCACACTATTTGTCAAGAAGCCATTTAAAAGAATATTTTTGAATCAAAGTGTCCCATACCACTTTGAAACTTTTAAAAGGAGTTTTAATTTTAAAACTTTAATGTCCATATAAATAAATCCTTAAAACCATTTTTAAAATATGGACATTAATGAGCATGATTTAGAAGAATAATTCTTTAAAACATTTTAAAATGGTATTTTGGTTAGAGTTTCTAACCAAAAGAGAGACACTTGAATACAAATAATTGAGGTAATCAAAACATTGTAATATCATGAGAATAAAGGAATTCATGATATACTATGTCAAAGTACATTATATACACCACATAGAAGTGATTTGGTGTATATCATCAAAGAAGTCTCAATGGAATGTAAATTGGGATGAAATTTCTCAAAAAGGTTGTATCCTTAGGTTAAGGATAAATCAATGACATAATTATGTGTGACAAATATAAATACACTAAATATTATTGGATATTCAGTGTAAAACAATCAAAGGACATTCACACATATTCTTGTAAAAACAATACCAACGAATTGGATGTTTAACTCAACAAATGGAGAATGAGTTAAAATTACTCTTATCAAATTCATATCAATGACTTGAGAATTACCAATGGAGTGATTATGTGTATCAAACTTCTATCCACAGGAAGGGGAGTGGAAATTATGACATAATCAAATGAATAGTGATTCCACACATAATCTTGGGGTAATATAATCAATGAAATATGTGTAAAGCCAAATGAGTGGAAATTGAAATCTCAAATTCCCTTATCGATTAGGTAACTTACGAAACATACACCCATGAAAGAAGTATCATACCATGATGATGTAAATACCCATAAATTAAAGTATATTACACAATGAATACGATCATGGGCAGTACACATACACCACATGCAATAATTAAGTGGTGATCAATGGAATTCTCACGGAATTAAAAGTGAGATAAGAAAACCCTTACCACGTTAATCAACTGAGTCGCATGGCCAAAAGTTAATAACCACCAAATGATTTACAGAATAACATGAATATAAAGTGAATCATGATAATATATATCAAATGGAAGTACACAATACACCACTTTCAATAATTTAGTAGCGAACAATGGAAATCTCACGGAATTGAAAGTGAGATAAGAGAATCCCTTACCACGTTAATCAACTGAGTCGCATGGCCAAAAGTTAATAACCACCAAATTATTTACAGAATAACATGAATATAAAGTGAATCATGATAATATATATCAAATGGAAGTACACAATACACCACTTTCAATAATTTAGTAGCGAACAATGGAAATCTCACGGAATTGAAAGTGAGATAAGAGAATCCCTTACTTTGTACTTTTTCCTTGGTCGATGGTTGGTTTACCTCCTGTATAATGGTGAAATAATTGTTATTGAATAATACAAGAATCATTTACTTTAATATGATATCATATATGATCTTTTAACATTGATTTGTTAATAATATCTTAGTATTAACGCCGTTTCGGGTGTTAACTTACTCATTTTCTTTTATATGTTTTGTTACATAAGTCATGTTTGTTGTATCTTATTCATATCCAGAATGATATCAAGTCCTTAACCATCATTTTTAAATCATTAAATGATAATTATACTTGAATGGATACGATGGATAATGAATCTCATCGCGTTCGTGGAGACGGTAGTCCGTACGTACGCACGAACGCTACTTCCATTTAATTTTTTATTTTAAAAGAATCGAATCCAAATGATACATAGGTATATTACTATTACAGTATAATATAATATTTTATATATGTTACTTAAGTTCATTAACACCATCCTTTATACGTTCCATGTGTGGTATGAACGAGTCATATCATTTTAAGGGGGCGGTAGTCCGCACTTCCTCAAATGAAATTATCGTATGTATATACGACATGAAACGAATAATGGTATGAAATAAAATGGAATTACAGAAGCTTATATATAAAATATATATCATTAATATCATATTTAATTACAGTGCCATCATAATGGCCACCATGAGAGGCGGTAAGATGTTTTTGAACAATCATCGTTTCGTGAGGCGTTAGTTTGCCATCCACAGAAACATTATGTTCATCATCTATTAGATGGAGTTGTGTGTATGTGTAGTTTGAATACTTCTTATAACAACATCCTAGTATATTGAGGATACTGGTGTTGTTACAAAAGAAGGGAAATAAAAAGAGTTTGGGGGTTGAAGAAGCAAAATAAATGAAAATAATTTAAGAGAAATCGTTACCTTTAATTTAGGTAACTCACTTTGGTTGGAACCAAAGGACTTGTTGAAATGCTTTCTGCCTAAGAGGAAGCTTCAAGGAGGAGGAGAGGGATGTGGGGATCTTAGTTGGGCAGAGTTTGGACGAGCCAAGTGGCTTGAGAGGTGTGAGGAAATGAGAATGAGGAGTGCCCTTTTATAAGAGGGGTGAGGGGCACCTTTGGAAAAGCTAGAAATATTAATTTATAATAAATTCATATTCGGTTTCCAATGGCTCCAAAGTTGACTATTCAAAGGTTGAGGTGGGTATAGGTCGAAAACAACTCATCCAATAGAATTTAGACAGGTTTGGGTACTTATATTAACCTTATCTTTAAGTATTAACTCTAAGTTAATTAGTTTCACTTTTACAATGTCTCTTTGTATTTTTATATAATATGGTTAATAAACTTACTATATACATCCAAAAGACCCCCAAGTGGTCCATTAATGATTAACCTATCATAATATAAGTCTCTTGGCCGAACCTTAGATTTTTAGGAATTTAATATTAATTAATAATATAATATTTTTTTTAAGAACTCTTTTATGTCAATTTTGACACTATTCACTAGTTGATTTTTGTGAAACTCATAACAGATTGATTACTTCGAACAAAGTCAAATAAATCAATCCTAATATATCATATTATCCTAGAAAATTTGTTTAATTCATTAAAAGTTTCATATTATAATTATTTGGGTATTTATAATATCAATTATGTTAATTTTTTACTATTTTAGTAATTACTGCATCATCATTGTGTCATAAATAAAATAAACTATCTAATGTCAAAAAATTATAAATAAAATATAATTATGTAGTAAATCTTTTTAAATTTCTAATGAATATTTATAATCTAAAATCCAGCATATATAACCCTATGTAACAATTGTTTTGCTAAAAGATATATGCTTGTGTCATTTTTGTATTCATTTTAACTTAATTAATATAAAGTGTCATTATCACTTACAAGTGGATCCATGGGGTCCCAAAATTGACCCAAAGATGCCCATGGTCGACCATGTATCAACCAATAGGGTTAAGACACATTTTAGGGTAATTTATTATTCTTATAATATTATTTTTTTAACCCTTATTTACCGGATTTACCCTTAACCATGGTAAATAAAATATTTACCGCAGTAATTATTCAAAATGTCTAAAAATAAAAGTTACCTTTTTACAAAATTTGGACATCCTGATTCCAAATATGGAATCCATTTTTCTAAATTCAAAACACAGAAGTGGCAGAAATTAATTTAAAATTAATTCCCGCTGTCAAAACAAAAAGCGTGTTTTTAAGAGATAATAACTATCAAAAGATTGACACTTGTTTATGTTCGGTTTAATTGTAAAATTATGTCCAATGACCAACATTATATTAAATGGTAAAAATATATTCTAAATATACTTTAAAACCACTCAAATTCACAATTTATCACTATTAATTATTTTGATTAAAAAAGTTGTTTTTAATTAAAATTTAGTAATTTTCACTATTCATCAAAATATGAAAGTTATCCGAAAAGTACCAAAATTTCACCTTAGGCTAAATTCGATATTCCGAATCCAAAAATGAAGTCCATTTTGAAATATAATATATATATAATTTCAAAAAGTAGGTATTACTATTCATAACAGCTAGTTTGATTGGTTGTGGTGTGTTAAAATCTCGAAGTTGCGTACAATGCACGTCATTGCATTATTCGAAAGGAAATATACCGAGGAAGCTTGGGGTGTTACATTCTCCCCTCCTTCAATAAATTGCGTCCTCACAATTTTTAAAATTTTGCTTGGGAATATAATGGAAAGTCCCACATCGGAAAAAGAGTCAATAAAACTATCACTTTAAAAGAAAGAAAGAGAGGTATAAGGGTCATCCAAGATAACCCATACTAGGATTCCATGTAAGAAAACATGGATATGGATGATAAACTAAGTGTCAAGTTCTGATGGAGAGGGATAGAAATCATGATCAGGAGAAAGTTAACAATGAGAAAACCACAAACTTGTGTTGGGACAAACGACCATTAGTCTCCTAGTAGGAAAGTAAACGGACAACATTTTTTGTTAAGTTACATTTCATAAGGAAGAGTAATTCATTTATGATATTGACTAAGAACATTATGAGATATACTTACATTTTAAGTATATTTTCATTCTTTAATAAATTTCCACCACTAACTCATTTTTTTAAACGATGAGTATTCAAGAAGACTTGGTCACACTGGAAGAGATAGAATAAACTTCTATAGAATCACATGATCCATGAAGGATAAACCATATATTTACATTGTCTTTGAAGATTAATCAAAACCAAAATGGTCAGTGAATGATCTAATGATCCCCCAAAAGGATATTCATTGAGATAAATATGCACTAATCTTAATTTCTAAAATTAAACCAACAATACCCCAAAGTTAAATAGATACCATTCAATAACCAATTGTCCTTAAAATCCTTTAATATAATCCAAACTAATATTGAAACCCAAAACATAGAAGAATTTGATTATGTAGTCTCCCATGTTAAATTGTATCTCCAAATGACATCAGATACTCTTAAAGTCACATACTCAAAAGTAATTAACCTAATCACATATTCTCTATTATAGGTTAATCATTTCCATAAATAACCCAAATCACTATAAATCCACAATAAAAACGTAGATAAAAATCTATCATTACTCCACAAATGAAACCCCATAGTATTCTATTTTCCTTGGGAATATAGTGTTCCCAACAAAGTGAACATCTTCCAAAATAACATTTATCACTTAATCACCAAATCATTTTCCTATACCAAGGGTATTCTTTTGATATGAAATAAGAACCCAAATCAACTTATTATTGATCAATAAAATCATTTAACTAAAAAAAAAGTCACACTAACCAGGGACTTCACGTAGTCCAGTGGTAGGCGATAAATCCCAATCGCACTTTGGTTGTGGGTTCGATTCCCATAGCTTTGTCCGACGCGACGGGTTGTCACACGGTCTACGTGTTGTCCTTTTTCAAAAACTATATTTTATAATATTGCCAAAATGAGATAAATTCCTCAAAATACTATATCATAAATTTAACCACAAATGTTATATCATACCTTGAATCTTCATCCCAAATTAGAATAACTTATAATTCTCTCAAACCCCAATGATCATATAAATCCAAATGGTTATTTATACCCATATCCACAAGAGAAGAGACAATTCTTCCTTAAATATCATTCTCACATGGCAAACTGCGGGGTTACAAATACAAGAGAAAATTATTCCATAGTAAACCCATCAACAAGGAGTGCTAATACTTTTTAAACATTTCTCCAACCATTTATTCCCACATAGCTTCTTCTTTGACCAAGAAAATATCCTATAGAATAGGACATTCACTCGGGTAATGGCCAGGTCCCCTACATTTACGGCAAATGACTGTAAATGGACTCTTGGGACCATTTTTATATTCTTCCATAGTACTCTTCATTTTTCTTCGGCAATTCTTTACTTTATGTCCTTCCTTCTCGCACGTAATACATTTCGTTGTCCCATTGAGACACTTTCCTGGGTGTCTCTTTCCACATTTCCTGCATGATGAAAATTGAGGGTTCTTTTCTCCATGGTCTCCATTGCTGGAGCTCTTATCATTTATCACCTTTCTCTTCCTTGTTGAGTCTGGGAGTTGGTTAATATATATGTTGTTGATCATATTTTTGGAAAACTGATTTGGCATAAAGACGATATCTTTTACGCCTATCAACATTCCATTTTGTTGCTCATTGCCACCACCGTTCCCATCTTGTACATCATTCTCAAAGTCACTATGACTTCCTTGGAATCCAGCCATTGACTAAAACCATAAAGCATTGTGTGAGTAATAGTAGTCGTAAAATCATTTAGAGATTAAAATGTCACCATATTCTCAATTTGAAACATATTAGGATTAACCAAGGTCATTTACTCTCATCTTATATATATATTACTTAAATTGGTTTGTAAAGAAAATGTAAATTATCCTAAGCATATCCCCCGGGAGTGTCGTAACCAAGAGTGCAGCAAGGCCCGTTGTCGTGCACCAGTTCCCGTTCGAGTCTAGCTCAAAGCAGTGTTTTCGGGTTTTACCTCTAGGTACATCTGTGCCAGAGCCGCCTCTACCTGCTCGTATCCAGACAGGGATGTATTGCTCGGAAAACTCACAAAATCTCTACAATACCAAAATTATAGGAAGTTCTTTTATACTAATCCTCAAAGTTCATCTTAGGTCTACGTGCTCTAATCAGAGTTTATCTAAATCTAGCTACCAAGGTTTGTACTAAACTTCCTCTGATACCAACTGTAACGCCCCGACCCTAATTACCTAGAGTCGGTGCATTATTACATAACATTGGCATGATCATGAGAAAGATCAAGTCTCGAAAGACCGATTAGTTTAGTAGCCTTGGAATAACTAGATACATCCATAAATTTTTACATTACATCATAAAAAAAACATCTTGTCTTCATATCCCCTCATACTATCCCTGCAGGTCATTCATAAATTACTTCTTCATAATCCTGGGAAAAATAAAACATTAAAAGGGGTGAGCTCGGATGCTCAGTAAGGATAACTTTATAGAAGAAGCTTTCATAAATAAGCATAAACACTTAAGTCAATTTATAACTAAAACAAAAGCCTTTTAAATTTAAACTTCAGCATAAAATGGCGAAGGTAAAATGAAATAATGCCATTTACTTACTCACATGGATATTCTACTAGTCGAATGATCACATGCAATATCAATAACCACTTTCATAATGATGGAATGCATAATGCCAGACTATCATAACCACATAGCCAAGGCCTCGTGCCAAGACTACAAATAAGATTTTTCCAAGGCCTTGTGCCAAGACACTAGTTTGTCTCATGAGACCTACCGATGCATCGAGGAGCTATAGCGGGCTCCACCCGTCACTTATTAAGTCCAATGCATTCCCATATGAAAAGGTTTAAACATAACATAAACATTCGTATTAAACTAGCATACGAAATGTCAATACTTTCACCACAAACCATGAATGGTATAAAAATAGCACATCCACAGTCAAACATAATTCATTCGATACAATATGGAAGATTGTATTGTATCACATTAACCTCAATCAATAATAATGAAGGTTGTTGACATAGATGAAAATAATCATCAAAACTATTTGAGAGAAATATCCCCCTTTTCTCGAAAACATTTAAAAGTCACACTATTTGTCAAGAAGCCATTTAAAAGTATATTTTTGAATCAAAGTGTCCCATACCACTTTGAAACTTTTAAAAGGAGTTTTAATTTTAAAACTTTAATGTCCATATAAATAAATCCTTAAAACCATTTTTAAAATATGGACATTAATGAGCATGATTTAGAAGAATAATTCTTTAAAACATTTTAAAATGGTATTTTGGTTAGAGTTTCTAACCAAAAGAGAGACACTTGAATACAAATAATTGAGGTAATCAAAACATTGTAATATCATGAGAATAAAGGAATTCATGATATACTATGTCAAAGTACATTATATACACCACATAGAAGTGATTTGGTGTATATCATCAAAGAAGTCTCAATGGAATGTAAATTGAGATGAAATTTCTCAAAAAGGTTGTATCCTTAGGTTAAGGATAAATCAATGACATAATTATGTGTGACAAATATAAATACACTAAATATGATTGGATATTCAGTGTAAAACAATCAAAGGACATTCACACATATTCTTGTAAAAACAATACCAACGAATTGGATGTTTAACTCAACAAATGGAGAATGAGTTAAAATTACTCTTATCAAATTCATATCAATGACTTGAGAATTACCAATGGAGTGATTATGTGTATCAAAATTCTATCCACAGGAAGGGGAGTGGAAATTATGACATAATCAAATGAATAGTGATTCCACACATAATCTTGGGGTAATATAATCAATGAAATATGTGTAAAGCCAAATGAGTGGAAATTGAAATCTCAAATTCCCTTATCGATTAGGTAACTTACGAAACATACACCCATGAAAGAAGTATCATACCATGATGATGTAAATACCCATAAATTAAAGTATATTACACAATGAATACGATCATGGGCAGTACACATACACCACATGCAATAATTAAGTGGTGATCAATGGAATTCTCACGGAATTAAAAGTGAGATAAGAAAACCCTTACCACGTTAATCAACTGAGTCTCATGGCCAAAAGTTAATAACCACCAAATGATTTACAGAATAACATGAATATAAAGTGAATCATGATAATATATATCAAATGGAAGTACACAATACACCACTTTCAATAATTTAGTAGCGAACAATGGAAATCTCACGGAATTGAAAGTGAGATAAGAGAATCCCTTACCACGTTAATCAACTGAGTCGCATGGCCAAAAGTTAATAACCACCAAATGATTTACAGAATAACATGAATATAAAGTGAATCATGATAATATATATCAAATGTAAGTACACAATACACCACTTTCAATAATTTAGTAGCGAACAATGGAAATCTCACGGAATTGAAAGTGAGATAAGAGAATCCCTTACTTTGTACTTTTTCCTTGGTCGATGGTTGGTTTACCTCCTGTATAATGGTGATATAATTGTTATTGAATAATACAAGAATCATTTACTTTAATATGATATCATATATGATCTTTTAACATTGATTTGTTAATAATATCTTAGTATTAACGCCGTTTCGGGTGTTAACTTACTCATTTTCTTTTATATGTTTTGTTACATAAGTCATGTTTGTTGTATCTTATTCATATACAGAATGATATCAAGTCCTTAAACATCATTTTTAAATCATTAAATGATAATTATAATTGAATGGATACGATGGATAATGAATCTCATCGCGTTCGTGGAGACGGTAGTCCGTACGTACGCACGAACGCTACTTCCATTTAATTTTTTATTTTAAAAGAATCGAATCCAAATGATACATAGGTATATTACTATTCCAGTATAATATAATATTTTATATATGTTACTTAAGTTCATTAACACCATCCTTTATACGTTCCATGTGTGGTATGAACGAGTCATATCATTTTAAGGGGGCGGTAGTCCGCACTTCCTCAAATGAAATTATCGTATGTATATACGACATGAAACGAATAATGGTATGAAATAAAATGGAATTACAGAAGCTTATATATAAAATATATATCATTAATATCATATTTAATTATAGTTCCATCATAATGGCCACCATGAGAGGCGGTAAGATGTTTTTGAACAATCATCGTTTCGTGAGGCGTTAGTTTTCCATCCACAGAAACATTATGTTCATCATCCATTAGATGGAGTTGTGTGTATGTGTAGTTTGAATACTTCTTATAACAACATCCTAGTATATTGAGGATACTGGTGTTGTTACAAAAGAAGGTAAATAAAAAGAGTTTGGGGGTTGAAGAAGCAAAATAAATGAAAATAATTTAAGAGAGATCGTTACCTTTAATTTAGGTAACTCACTTTGGTTGGAACCAAAGGACTTGTTGAAATGCTTTCTGCCTAAGGGGAAGCTTCAAGGAGGAGGAGAGGGATGTGGGGAGCTTAGTTGGGCAGAGTTTGGACGAGCCAAGTGGCTTGAGAGGTGTGAGGAAATGAGAAGGAGGAGTGACCTTTTATAAGAGGGGTGAGGGGCACCTTTGGAAAAGCTAGAAATATTAATTTATAATAAATTCATATTCGGTTTCCAATGGCTCCAAAGTTGATTATTCAAAGGTTGAGGTGGGGATAGGTCGCAAACAACTCATCCAATAGAATTTAGACAGGTTTGGGTACTTATATTAACCTTATCTTTAAGTATTAACTCTAAGTTAATTAGTTTCACTTTTACAATGTCTCTTTGTATTTTTATATAATATGGTTAATAAACTTACTATATATATCCAAAAGACCCCCAAGTGGTCCATTAATGATTAACCTATCATAATATAAGTCTCTTGGCAGAACCTTAGATTTTTAGGAATTTAATATCAATTAATAATATAATATTTGTTTTAAGAACTCTTTTATGTCAATTTTGACACTATTCACTAGTTGATTTTTGTGAAACTCATAACAGATTGATTACTTCGAACAAAGTCAAATAAATCAATCCTAATATATCATATTATACTAGAAAATTTGTTTAATTCATTAAAAGTTTCATATTATAATTATTTGGGTATTTATAATATCAATTATGTTAATTTTTTACTATTTTAGTAATTACTGCATCATCATTGTGTCATAAATAAAATAAACTATTTAATTTCAAAAAATTATAAATAAAATATAATTATGTAGTAAATCTTTTTAGCTTTCTAATGAATATTTATAATCTAAAATCCAGCATATATAACCCTATGTAACAATTGTTTTACTAAAAGATATATGCTTGTGTCATTTTTGTATTCATTTTAACTTAATTAATATAAAGTGTCATTATCACTTACAAGTGGATCCATGAGGTCCCAAAATTGACCCAAAGATGCCCATGGTCGACCATGTATCAACCAATAGGGTTAAGACACATTTTAGGGTAATTTATTATTCTTATAATATTATTTTTTTTAACCCTTATTTACCGGATTTACCCTTAACCATGGTAAATAAAATATTTACCGCAGTAATTATTCAAAATGTCTAAAAATAAAAGTTACCTTTTTACACAATTTGGAAATCCTGATTCCAAATATGGAATCCATTTTTCTAAATTCAAAACACAGAAGTGGCAGAAATTAATTTAAAATTAATTCCCGCTGTCAAAACAAAAAGCGTGTTTTTAAGAGATAATAACTATCAAAAGATTGACACTTGTTTATGTTCGGTCTAATTGTAAAATTATGTCCAATGACCAACATTATATTAAATGGTAAAAATATATTCTAAATATACTTTAAAACCACTCAAATTCACAATTTATCACTATTAATTATTTTGATTAAAAAAGTTGTTTTTAATTAAAATTTAGTAATTTTCACTATTCATCAAAATATGAAAGTAATCCGAAAAGTACCAAAATTTCACCTTAGGCTAAATTAGATATTCCGAATCCAAAAATGAAGTCCATTTTGAAATATAAAATATATATAATTTCAAAAAGTAGGTATTACTATTCATAACGGCTAGTTTGATTGGTTGTGGTGTGTTAAAATCTCGAAGTTGCGTACAATGCACGTCATTGCATTATTCGAAAGGAAACATACTGAGGAAGCTTGGGGTGTTACATTGTGAATGTTAACATTCAATTGACCGTGTTTTCTATTACTCTCCACCAGAACATGATAGTTACTTTTCTCTTCAATGTACATTTTTTCCAACATGGAACTGTAGTGAGTGTTATCTCAGGTGAACTTACTACATTATTTTGTCTCTTATAATGTAAAAGTTGTATTAATATTTTTTCCAATGGGGGATTTCAATAATGGTATTTTGAAAAGTTAAATTATAGTAACCAAGACCTAATTTAAAATTTCGAGTAAGTAATTTCAAAATTAGGGAGAGAATGTAACATTTTTTGTTAAAAAAATAAATACTATGTTGGATAATGTAAGTGATATGCCACATCGAGCTTAAACAAACAGCTAAATATTATTCTATTACCATTATAACCTTGTTGTTAGATTGGAAGGTTTCAATAGGGAAAATTAAATTATGAAAAGAAGGATTACACATGTATATATAATTATTTGACTAATTAATTATAAATGATTGTAAAACCCTATTAAAATAAAAGGAAATGTTTTTTGTGAATAATATTAAAATGTGCAAACGAGTGTTTTGTACTAAAAATATAAAATCCCTCTTTTTGTATTATATTAATGATATATATATATATAAAATATTAAATATAATGTTTAAAATTCATCTTATGTGTTTTCTATACATGATATAATAACAACTCCTATTCTTCACTTAAAAGAAGTTTTTTTATAAATAAGAAGTTCTGTCGCCCTTTATTGACGCACTTGTTTTAAATAATGTATTGTTTTAAATTACATTTTTAAATGGTTTTAATATATAATTAAAGAAATATTATTTCATTTAATCAAATTATGCCATTTGAATCAACATCACATTGATGTTTTATATAAAAACATTTCAATATTTTGAGCATTTTTATTTTAAAAACTTATTTTCTTGATCCATCAACAAGAATAATTTTAGGAAAATCAATGGTTCTAATTTAAGAAAATAGATTCCATATTTTTAATAATAAATTGAAAATATAGTAAATAGTTTCATTTTATTTTTCCAAAACATGAAAAATAATTATAGTTATTTTTTAATTACCATGGTTATGGGTAAATCGAGTAATTAAGGGTTATAATAATATTATAAATATTATAAAACACTATAAAAATTTTCCTAATTTTTTTATTGATTGATTTTGGACAAAATAAATCCTTGGGGAAATTTTAATGAGCTTTTTCATCCAATTTGTTGACTTTAATCCATTTATAGTATTTAATTCAAAGAAAACTCAATTTTTTCATACTTTTGTTTAACAAAAAAGAAATATTTTAAATATAGGGCTATATAATGGATATGTTCAAATAAAATTAGTCTTTTGAAATATAATATTTTTATATCCATCATGATAATTTATTTTTAATATTTAGGGAATAAAAATTTAAATGAATATCTTACACATTGGTGATGAAATAATTTTTTAATTAAAAGAAATATAAAATAAATGATATTAAAAATGTTAAATTAAATATAATTTGAGAGAATTAATGTCATCCAAAATTTTTTTAGAAGATTTTTATATGTCAATGATGAGTAAAAAGAGTTGGTTCGAAGATATCATGGTTGTATAATACTTTTAAGAAGTCAACTAATGAATAGTGTCAAAATTGACATTAATGATATTTTTAAACAAATAATATTTTATTAAATGATATAAAAGTCATAAAAATCATAAAATCGGCCAACAGATTGGTATAACTCTGAATATTTAATAGATTACTCAATTATTGGTTTTTTTTCATTTTTATCGAAATTATATTAATTCTCAAAGTATAAATTACATGATGTCACGGTAAGAGTTAAAAGGTTAAAATAAGGGTTATAACAAAAAGATAAGGACTAAAAAAATAAAAACCTGTCTAATATTATTTGTGTGAATTTATTTCGACCAATAATCATCTTATATTATAAATAATTTAGTTTGGATACATTTTTAATATAACATTGATTTATATTAATTTAATAATTTGATAAAATACAAGAGTACCCATCCCCTCTCTGATAAAAGGGGATCCATTCTTCTCCTTTAATCACATTAAAAATCTTATTTTGATTGAAAAGATCTTACCAAATACCATCCAATAATTCCTCCCCACATTTTATATCCCATATTTAATCCAGACCACCACACATAAAGGTTTTATGGTGTCATGAAATATAGATTGTCAAAAGAAGACAAAGATAAAGATTATACGTGATGAGTCTGACTCAAGGTAAGGGACAATGTCTCAATATCCTTTCTGTACCACCGAAAGCTTCAACAGTACACATTTCTTTGAATAATACAATAGCGTGTGTTGTATGTAACTTCGAGTTCTAACACACACCACGACTAATCAAAGTAGCCGTTATGAATAGTAATACCCACTTTTTGAAATTTTATAAATTTTATATCTCAAAATGGTCTTCATTTTTGGATTTGGAATATCGAAATTAGCCTAGGGTGAAATTTTGGTACTTTTCGGATAACTTTCATATTTTGATGAATAGTGAAAATTATTAAATTTTAATTAACTACAAATTTTTTAATTGAAATAATTAATATTGATAAATTATGAATTTTAGTGGTGTTAAATTATATTAAGAATATATTTTTACCATTTAATCCAATGTTTTCCATTGGACATAATTTCACATTTAAACCAGACATAAACAAGTGTCAATCTTTTGATAGTTATTATTTCTAAAAACACGCTTTTTGTTTTAACAGCGGGAATTAATTTTAAATTAATAAATTAAACTTATATGTTTTGAAATTGTTAAAATAGACTTCATTATTGAATTCATAATATCAAAATTATCTTAGGGTAAATTTTTGGTATTTTTCTGAAAACTTTCAATTTTTGATGAATAGTGAAAAACCCTTAGTTACTGTTTAATACATGATTTTTATTTAAATAATTATTTATATTATTTAAATATATTTTAGGTCAAAATAGATACATAATACTTATATAAAATCAATGTAATTCATTGGAGTCAGTTTATAATAATTTTAGATATATAAAAATCTTATTGAACTTCTTCATCGTCTTTTACCCACCTCCTAGGAGAATTTGTAAATTCACATAAAACATAATTTTAACGCTTCTGTGAGTGAAATTTGAAAATCTGAAACACACGGTTAATATCAAGGAGTAAAATTTGGTTCAATAAGATAAAAATATGTTTGTGTGAATAGTAACTTTTTGCTTTTATTTACCACGGTAGAAAGTAAATAGGGTAATTAGGGGTAAAAATGATATTAATATTACCCTAACACATGTCCTAATTCTATTGGATAAGTATAATTCGACCAAAAACAACCTTAGGAATATAATATGGCCCTTTAGGTCCACTTGGATAAGATTAGGACATTTATTATTATTTAATTCAAAGAAGAGTTAAAAGAGTTAAAATGGAAGTTTAATAACTAAAACATTTTAAATAGAGGGCTATACATAAGATAAATTCGATTATAATTATTCACTAGAAATCTAAAAAGATTTCCTACATAATGGTTGTTTTAATTATAATATTTAGACATTAACTAATTAAATTTATTTATGACACAATGATGATGAAGTAATTACCTTATTAATGAAAGAATAAAATAAATGATAATATAAATGTTAAAATAAATATAATTTCAAAGTTTTTATGACATACACGAGTTTTATAGGTGACTATGACATGTTAGGACTAATTAAATGTATCTTGTTTGAATTAATAAAGTTGGGATGACTTTCAAAAAAACAAAATACCAAATAGTGTTAAAATTGACATAAATTAATATTTAAAACAAATATTATATGATTAATTGATATTATATTCTTAAAAATATGAGGTTAGAAAAAAGGAGTTATATCATGATATTTGTATCATTAATTGACCAATTTGGGGTTTTGTGGAAGTTTATAGTAAGTCTATTAACCATATAATATAAAAATACAAAGAGACATGGTAAATGTCAAAGTAAGTAACTAAGGGTTAAAACTAAAATATAAGGTAAATAAAGTGACCCAAACCTATCAAAAACCTATCGGTTAAGTGGATTGAGACCCATAACCACGTGATACTTTTAGTAATCCTCTTTGGATCCATTAGAAAACGAATATGAATTTATTATAAATTAATACTTTAAGTTTCTCCTAAAGAGCCACTCCTCCCCCTTATAAAAAGACACCATGTCTAACCAACTCCTCACACCTTTAAAGCCCTTTGGCTCGTCAAAACTCTCCACAATTAAGTTCCCTACATCCCTATCCTCCTCCTAGAAGCCTCACTTTATGAATAAGGCACTTCAAGAGTCCTTTTTGGTTCAAACTAAAGAAAGTTACCCAAATTAAAGGTAACAATTTCTCTTAGCTTCGTTTCTTTTATTTTCATTCTCTAACCCCTAAACTCTTATTATTCTTTTATTTTGTAACAAAAAAAGTATCCTAAATATACTAGGATATTTTTATGAGAAGTATTAAAACTACACTTTAACACACCTCCATATAATGGGTGAAGAACATAATGTTTCTGTGGATGGCAACCAAACGCCTCACGAAACGATGATTGTTCAATTATCTCCTACCACCTCTCATGGTGGCCATTATGATGGAAATATAATTAAATATGATATTAATTATATTTATTATATATATAAGATTCTATAATTCCATTTTATATCATACCTTTATTTGTTTCATGTTATATATATATACACGATAATTTCATTTGAGGAAGTGCGGACTACCGCCCCCTCAAAGTGATATGACTCGTTTATACCATACATGGAACATATAAAGGGAGGTATTAATGAACTTAAGTAACACATATAAGAAATTATATTATACTGTAATAATAATATACCTATGTATTATTTGGTTTTGATTCCTTTTAAAATGAAAAATTAAATGGAAGTAGTGTTCGTGCGTACGTATAGACTACCGTCTCCACCAAAGCGATGAGATTCATTCCCCATCGTATCCATTAAAGTATAATTTTAATTTTATTATTAAAAATAATGTCTAAGGACTTTATATAATTCTGTATATGTATAAGATACAACCTATCCATAACAAACACAGCTTATGTAACAAAACATATAAAATAAAACGAGTAAGTTAACACACGAAACGACGATAATACTAAGATATTATTAACAAAGAAATGTTAAAAGATCATATATGATATCATATTAATGTATAATATTCTTGTATAATATAATAACAATATTTTAACCATTATACAGGAGATTACCCTACCCTCTATAAAGTAAAATTACAAGGTAAGTGGTCTTCATCTCACTCCTTATTCCGGTGAGATTCATACCATATTGCCACTACTAATTTTTGTGTGGTGTATGTACTGACCATAATTGTATTCTTTATGTAATACACTTTAATTTATGTGTATTTACATATTCATTATATGATACCTCTTTAATGGGGTGTATGTTTCATAAGTTACCAAATTAGTAAGGGTTAATTTCACAATCTCATTATTATCCGAGGTTATTTTTACGTAAGTATCTAATGGGACATATTTATTATCCATGTTCATGTTATATGAAAGAGTTTTCAAAGGGATTCTTTGAAGGTACTTTTTACTAAAACATCATTACAAATGTTTTAAATATTTATTCTTCTAAATATTTCTCATTAATGTTCATGTCTTCAAAATGGTTTTAAGGATTTATTTATATGGACATGAATGTTTTTAAAATGTTAATTCCTTTCAAAATTTTCAAAGTGGTATGGTACAATTTGATTCAAAAATGTCTTTAAACGACTTATTTTCCAAATTGTGTGACTTTTAAATGTTTTCATGAAAAGGGGTATTTATATCAAAGAGTTTTACAAATCATTTCCATCTATGTCAAATCCATTAATTTATTCTAAACTTGTTTTGAAGTTGATTTATTATGATACAAAACTTCCATATTGTATTGAAGGTTTTGTGATATGTTTGACTATGGATGTGTTATTTTTATACCATTCATGGTTTATTGTTAATGTATTTCATTTTATATCCTATTTCTTATACGAATGTTTATGTTAAGTTTCATCCTTTTCATATGAGGAATGTATTGGACATAGTAAGTGATGGGTGGAGCCTGCTATAGCTCCTCGATGCATCGGTAGGTCTCATGAGACAACTAGACATGGAATTGACCAAGGCCCTTTCCCAAATTGATATATGGTTTTGGCAGAGGCCTTAATCATTTTTATATGTCTTTGCCGAGGCCTTGACCAGATGTTTTAGAATGTATGGAATTATACATTACCTTATTATGGAAATAATATTGATGGTTCATGTGGTTATTCGACTAGTAGAATACCCATGATTATATTTTATTATGGAATTATTTACTCAACTCATATTCATTCCATAAAAGTATTAATGTTTAGTATTGGTAAAGGCATGTGGTTTCAATTATTCACCATGATTAATATTTATGTCATTTTCCTTTGTATTGCTTACCCTTACGGAGCGTTTGAGCTCACCCCTTTATATGTTTTATTTTTCCCAGGATTCCAAGAAGTGTATTATGATTGATATGAAGGGTTAAGCTAAAGGGAATAATGGAATTCTCAAAGAACTATTTACGCTGTGTTTTATGTTTGAAATTGTAATGTAATGTTAATGTATGTAATCTATTTTCAAAGACTTGTAAACCAATCAGTTCTTCGGGGCTTGATTCCTTGTAATCATAACAATGTAATAAAATAATGCACCAACTCTGGGGAACTGGCGTCAGGGAATTACAGTTGGTATTAGAGTAAGTTTATAAATAACCTTAGAAGATAGATTTAGATAAACTCTGATTAGAGAACATATCTCTAAGATAAACTTTTAGGATTAGTAGAGAAGAACTTCCTAGAATTTTGATATTGTAGAGATTTTGTGAGTTTTCTGAGAAATACATACCTGTTTAGATACAAGCAGGTAGAGGCGGCTCTGGAATAGATGTAATTAGGGGTAAAACTCGAAAACACCGCTTAGAGGTATACTCGAACGAGAACTGGTGCACGACTACGGTCCTTGTTGCACTCTTGGTTACGACACTCCCAGGGGATATGCTTAGGATAATTATCATTTTCTTTACAAACCATTATGATGGGTTTATGAGTATATACTTCCTCAAAGAAGACATTTTTATGATTATGGATTATATCCATAAACTGTTTAATTTATGTTAAGTGTTTTAGAAGTTTGGGATTAGGTATTTCTATTCATAAACTAATCTAGTGTATGCCATTGTTTAGAAATGGCGCCCAGTTGAAGGAATGAGATCTCCAATGATATGCATGATCCAAAGATTAAGAATGATCATATCTTTCATGGTCTTAAGCTAGAATTTAGAAGGGAAATAGTCTCCCACGTATTATCATCATATGAAGAAATATTATCATGTGTTTATATGATAAGTAATGAATTCTCGGAGTCCTATGGCTTTGAAGGGAAGCCAGAGAACGAAAGGATGGTAGAGATAAGGATAGATAAAGGGAATAAGGTAAATAATGATTTTCCTATATGTGATAACTGTAGAAAGAATCACCTTTGAAAATGCTTGAAGTTAATGGGAGTATGTTATAAGTTTTGAGAAAAAGGACACCAAGTACATGACTGCAAGGGTAAGAAAAAAGTTTCAAATGTACAATGCTTCATCTGTAAGGAGTTTGGACACTACGCGAACCAATTTCCCAGTCATCAAACTATGCTGAAAATGATACTATTGGATAATAATCAAGTTATGATACTACCATAGTTGAAGAGGAATGACTAGTGTTTTTATATTTTTATTTTGTAATTATTTCATTGAAGTGTTGTATCAATGATGTACTGGAAATAAATAGGGATTGTACTGTAGTACTATTTCATTGAGGATTTGAGATTTTATGGTACTAAGAAAAGTGACTCTACAACGAGTTAAAATTTTTGGAAATTGCATGGTTGAAGGAAATATAAACCTTAATATGGTTCTAATATTGAGGTACTGATTTTGGAATAAGATATGCATTATTTGGGTAAATTATATTGGATATTCTTGACAGCCTTGAAACTGATTAATGATTTGTATATTCCATCGTTGTTGGAGTTTAAAAAATTTTGGATGGATGAAGTATATCTAGTATTCTATAAGGAATAAGGGAGCATGAGTGTAATCAATAAGGTTTTATGGTAATTCAGGATGTTTCAGTGTTTTAAAAGAATACATGATGAAGGTATTCATATGCTATTACGGGATAAAAAGGATCTACATTATGTTTTCCATTTATATAAATTTTGGACTAAGAGTTTACATAAGTATTTTGGATAAGTCTAAAGGTTGGAATGGATTATGTTTGAAAGGTTATTTTTGTATTTTTATAAAAAGAACAACACGCAGACCGTGTGACGACCCGTCGCGTCGGACAAAGCTGCAGGAATCGAACCCACAACCATAGTTCCATTGGGATTTATCTCCAACCATTGGACTTCGTGAAGTTCCTAGATTGTATAATGTAGTTTATTTTTTTAAAAGGTCTGATATGTGAATTATAAATTCATTATATTTGGAACCCTATACAATTATGATAAATAGAGTATTTTTGAGTTGTATTATGTTTTGGGGTGAAAGATGAGTTTACGGTAGAAATTTATTAATGGATAAAAATCTAATTATAAAGTAAGTATATCTACTTATGATCTTATACAATCTCATAAATAAAATCCTCAAAAATAAGAAAAGGAACATAGAACAAAAAATTTGTCCTAGATGGTACCTTAGATCATCACAAATTTATGGCTTTGGGATTGTTGGCCTTTTCATAGCCATGTTCTCTACCACTCTCCATCAGATATTGGTGGCCATATTTCTCTTCCATATCCATATTTTCCTACAAGGAACCCCAGTATGTGTTATTTTCGGTAACCTCCATACTTACCACTCTTTATTTTCAATAGAGGCATCATTAATCCATTTTTCGATGTGGGATTTCAACTAAGATATTTTGAAATGTCAACACCAAGTTTCCAATACCGAGCATAAATTGTGAGGACGAAATTTATTAAAGGCGTGGAGAATTTAACAACCCAAGATTCTACGGCATGCTTCTCTTTGAATAATATAGTAGCGTATGTTGTACGTAACTTCCAGTTCTAACACACACCACGACCAATCAAAGTAGCCGTTATGAATAGTAAAACCCACTTTTTGAAATTTTATAAATTTTATCTCTCAGAATGGACTTCATTTTTGGATTCGGAATATCTAAATTAGCCTCGGGTGAAATTTTGGTACTTTTTGGATATCTTTAATATTTTGATGAATAGTGAAAATTACTAAATTTTAATTAAAAACAACTTTTTTAATAGAAATAATTAATAGTGATAAATTGTGAATTTCAGTGGTTTTAAATTATATTTAGAATATATTTTTACCATTTAACTCAATGTTGGTCATTGGACATAATTTCACATTTAAACTGGACATAAACAAGTGTCAATCTTTTGATAGTTATTGTTTCTTAAAAACATGTTTTTTGTTTCAACATCAGGAATTAATTTTAAATTAATAAATGAAACTTCTATGTTTTTAATTTGGTAAAATAGAATTCATTATTGAATTCGTAATATCAAAATTATCTTCGGGGTAATGTTTTGGTATTTTTCTGAAAACTTTCAATTTTTGATGAATAGTGAAAAACACCAAGTTACTGTTTAAAACAGACTTTTTATTTAAATAATTATTTATATTATTTAAATTTATTTTAGGTCAAAATAGATACATAATACCTATATAAATTCAATGTAATTCATTGGAGTCAGTTTATAATAATTTTAGATATATAAAAATTTTATTGAACTTTTTCACCGTTTTTACCCACTTCCTAGGAGAATTTGTAAATTCACATAAAACATAATTTTATCGCTTATGTGAGTGGAATTTCGAAAATCCAAGAGAAACAATTAATATCAAGGAGTAAAGTGTGGTTCAATAAGATAATAATAATTTTTGGGGAATAGTAACTTTTTACTTTTATTTACCATGGTAAAAAGTAAATAGGATAATTAAGGGTAAAAATGATATTATTATTAACATAACACATATCCTAATTCTATTGGACAAGTTTAAATAAAACAAAAAAAAACCTTAGGAAAAACATATAAGCCTTTAGGTCCACTTGGACTAGATTAGGACATTTACTGTTATTTAATTTAAAGAAGAGTTAAAAGAGTTAAAATCAATGTTTAACAACTAATTTTTTTTAATATATGGTTATACATAAGATAAATTCAATTATAAATATTCATTAGAAATCAAAAAAGATTTACTACATAATGGTATTTTAATTATAATTTTTAGAAATTATATAATTAAATTTATTTATGACATAATGATGATGTAGTAATTACCTTATTAATGAAAGAATCAAATAAATGATAATATAAAGGTTAAAATAAATATAATTTCAACGTTTTTATGAAATACAAGAATTTTATAGGTGACTATGAAATTTTAGGGCTGATTCAATGTATATTGTTCGAAGTAATCATGTTGTGATGACTTTAAAAAAAACAAAATACCAAATAGTGTCAAAATTGACATAAATTAATATTTAAAACAAATATTATATGATTAATTGATATTATATTCCTAAAAATAAACTATTCGGCCAAAAAACATATATCATGATAGGTGAATCATTTATGGACCACTTGGGGGTCTATTTGAAGTATATAGTAAGTTTATTAACCATATAATATAAAAATACAAAGAGACATGGTAAATGCCAAACTAAATAACTAAGGGTTAAAACTAAAATATAAGGTTAATAAAGTGACCCAAACCTGTCTAAAACCTATTGGTTAAGTGTAATCTGACCCATCCCCACCTTAGATATTTAATAATACATTTTGGAGCCACTATAAAACGAATATGAATTTATTATAAATTAATACTTTATGTTTTTCCTGAAGAGCCCCTCCTCCCCCTTATAAAAGGACACCACTTATAACCAATTATCACACATTTCAAGCCTTTTGTCTCATCCAAAATCTGCCCAATTAATCTCCCTACATCCCTACACTCATCCTAGAGGTCTCAACTTAGGCAGAAAACACTTCAAGAGTCCTTTTTGGTTCAAACCAAAGGTAATTACCCAAATTAAACGTAACAGTTTCGCTTAGCATCTTTTCTTTTATTTTACTTATCCATCCCTAAACTCTTATTATCGTTTTATTTTGAAACAAAACTATTATCCTAAATATACTAGGATATTTTTATGATAAGTATTTGAACTACACTTACACACACCTCCATCTAATGGGTGAAGAACATAATGTTTCTGTGTATGGAAACCAAACGCCTCATGAAATGATGATTGTTCAATTATCTCCTACCACCTCTAATGGTGGCCATTATGATGGTACTATAATTAAATATGATATTAATTATATTTATTTTATATATAATATTTTGTAATTCCATTTTATAGCATACCATTTTTCATTTCATGTTGTATATATATATGATAATTTCATTTGAGGAAGTGCGGACTACCGCCCCCTGAAGGTGATATGACTCGTTTATACCATACATAGAGCATATAAAGGATGGTATTAATGAACTTAAGTAACACATATAAGATATTATATTATACTGTAATAATAATATACCTATATATTATTTGGTTTTGATTCCTTTAAAAATGAAAAATGAAATAGAAGTAGCGTTCGTGCGTACGTACGGACTACCGTCTCCATGAACGCGATGAGATTCATTCCCCATCGTATCCATTAAAATCTAAATTTCATTTTATGATTAAAAATAATGTTTAAGGACTTGATATAATTATGGATATGTATAATATACAACCTATCCATAACAAACACGACTTATGTAACCAAACATATAAAATAAAATGAGTAAGTTAACAAACGAAACGACGATAATACTAAGATATTATTAACAAAGAAATGTTAAAAGATCTTATATTATATCATATTAATGTATATTAATATTTTATAATTTAATAAAAATCATTTAACCATTATACAGGAGATTACCCTACCCTCTACAAAGGAAAAGTACATGGTAAGGGGTCTTCATCTCACTCGTTATTCCTGTGAGATTCATGCCATATTGCCACTATTACCTTTTGTGTGGTGTATGTACTAACCATAATTATATTATTTATGTAATAAAATTTAATTTATGTGTATTTAAATATTCATTGTACGATATGTATTTCATGGGGTGTATGTTTCGTAGGATACCACATTGGTAAGGGTTAATTTCACAATCTCTTTATTATCCGTGGTTGTTTTTACCTAAGTATCTACTGGGACATATTTATTATCCATTTCCATGTTATATGAAAGAGTTTTCAAAGGGATTATTTTAAAGGACTTTTTACTAAAACATCATTACAAATTTTTTAAATATTTATTCTTCTAAATATTTCTCATTAATGTTCATGTCTTCAAAATTGTTTTCTAAGGATTTATTTATATGGACATGAATGTTTTTAAAATTTTAATTACTTTCAAAAGTTTCAAAGTGGAATGGGACACTTTGATTCAAAAATGTCTTTAAACGAATTATTTTCCAAATTTTGTGACTTTTAAATGTTTTCATGAAAAGGGGTATTTCTATCAAAGAGTTTTACAAATCATTTCCATCTATGTCAAATCCATTAATGGATTCTAAACTTGTTTTGAAGTTGATTTATTATGATAGAAAACTTCATATTGTATTGAAGGTTTTGTGATATGTTTGACTATGGATGTGTTATTTTTATACCATTCATGGTTTATTGTTAAAGTATTGAAATTTTGTATCCTATTTCTTATACGAATGTTTATGTTAATTTTCATCATTTTCATATGAGGATTGTATTGGACATAGTAAGTGATGGGTGGAGCCCGCTATAGCTCCGCGATGCATCGGTAGGTCTCATGAGACAACTAGATGTGGAATTGGCCAAGGCCTTTTCCCAATTTGATATATGGTTTTGGTCGAGGCCTTAATCATTTTTCGACGTCTTGGATGAGGCCTTGAAAAAAGGTTTTAAAATGTCTTGAATTATACATTCCCTCATTATAGAAATAATATTGATGGTTCATGTGGTTATTTGACTAGTAGAATACCCATGATTATGTTTTATTATGGAATTATTTACTAAACTCATATTCTATCCATAACAGTATTCATGTTTATTATTGGTAAAGGCATGTGGTTTCAATTATTCACCATTCTTAATATTTATGTCATTTTCAGTTGTATTTCTTACCCTTATTGAGCGTTTGAGCTGACCCCTTTCTATGTTTTATTTTCCCCAGGATTCCAAGAAGTGTATTACGATTGATATACAGGGTTAAGCTAAATGGAAAAATGGCGTTCTCAAAGAACTATTTACATTGTGTTTTATGTTTGAAATTGTAATGTAATGTTAATTTATGTAATCTATTTTCCAAGTTTGCTAAACCGATCGGTCCTTAGGGGCTTGATTCCTTATAATCATGCCAATTTATTAAAATAATGCACTGACTCTAGGTAACTGGGGCCAGTGCATTACACTTTCATTGAGTAGTATTTTTTTACACTCCCACATTATTTTAAGAGGTGTATAAAAAACCCATTTGAAATTTCATATCATGAATTTATTAATTATCATGTTATTTAATTTTTCGTTAAATTTTATTCTTTCATGGGGTTTATGATTCAAATATTTCAAAGTGGTTTGAAAAATTTTATTTGAAAATCTATGTCAAAATTTTTAAATATTTAATTTCAAATTATTTTCATCCATAACAATATTCTTCATATTATTTTATATATTCAATTATAAGGAAAGAAAGGGATTAAAAAATAAATTTTATTTCTATGTTGAATTTCAGTCACTAGTTTACAAAAATGGAATATTTTTATGTTTTCAATATGAAACATTTGACTTTCTCTATGAAAAGTGAAAAGAAATGTTGTTTTTAATTTATACAGAGATAAAAACTTCTCCAACACTATAAAAATTATTTTCAATTTTTATTTCAACAAAATCCTCCGTTTTTAATGAAAATAATATTTTCCTTTTTCAAGGTATGCTTCTATTGAAAATAGTTTTTGAAAATAGATTAATAATTTATATAATATGAAATGTTTTCTTATGAGTGTAAATGAATTTTTTAGACTGAAATGCTTAAAAAAGTGAAATCTTTTATGTGTTATGATTATATAATGGTACTTAGAAATTTGATAAAAGGTCACATTATAGAACAATGACAAGTGGTCTTGTGATAATCCTATTATGGGTGGTCATGTTATAACCACCAAGGCATTGGGTATGAATATCAGCCGTATAGTTATTCTATTTTTAAGAGTGACATGTATGGAAGTAGACTACATGTTTACTCTATTTAAGTTTAATTATGTCCCTAGAAACATTTATGTTATATATATTATTTCTAGGGTTTTGGTAATCTCATAATTACAAAAAAGGTAATAAATTAGATTATTTTCAATTGAAATTATTTTCTTCTTTTAATGGTGAGAAGTATAATTTTTTGAAGAAAATTTCATGGGGTTTTATGTATTCACGATACTAATATTTTTGTTTTATTGTGTATCCCTTACTAAGCCTTTTATACTCATCCCAAGTTTTAAAATGTCTTTCATAGGGTTTAAGGGAGAATATAGATAAGGATGAGATCAAGGGGATAATTGTGAAGATTTCTCATAAAGATAAATCTTGTTTTCTTTTAATGATTTCTATGTTGCATAAAAAAAGGATACTAAGTATAGTGCCCACTTGTAATGTATGGGATCACTTTTTAACATTTTTTCTTAATTCTATAAAACACTAAACTAAAAATATTCTTTAATGTAAATTCTAGTTCAAAATGACTAGAATATGTAATGTTTACGGCTGAGTCTTTACATTATTACCTAGTTGAGATTTCCATTGTTGAGTAGTCATGGTATTCCTAGAATAAATATGGTTTGCTCTGTTATTTTGATGGGAGGTATTAGGCCGCCCTCATTCTATCAAATCATACAATGTATGAGAAACATGAGATGTGTCTCTAGCACCCGACCTTGGAGCATTGTGACAATAATGCTGAATATGACCGATCTAGTTGAAATTATAGCATGCTCTAGGTATTGTCATACAATATCGATTCATGTGATCAAAATATCCACATTGAAAAAAATTATTGATTTCTATTAGTCTTAGGTGGGATATTCATAGATCCATCCATGAGCTTATGAGTCATTACACTAACATAGAAATAGTTTTCCATACTCTGCTTGTTCCCAGTATTATAGCCCCCAAATTCCCTATAGGATTCAACATGATTCCCCAATCCGTAGTTACTAAGATATCTATTTCTTCCACTATCAATATATTGACCATCTCAGTATAATATTTTATGAGATGAATGTAAATAATCAAGATAATATCTTACCCCAATCCTAATTAAAAAATGTGTTCCGTAAAAGCATTCACTTTCAACAACATTGGTTGAAAAGCTTACTAAATTAAAAAATCTATCCCCATAATCTTTCATTGAGTGATTATTCTGCATCAAGATGAAAAATTTCACCATTCTAGAAATTAAGAATATGTGAAGATAGAATTGTTTGTTGAAAAATTTATCAAAATAAACCCATGAAAATCCTTGGTCTAATTTATCCTGAACTACTAAATCCCAAAAATGACATGAAACATCCTCTAGTATTTACGTCACAAATATTAATTTTATCTCTTCTGGTGTGCCTTGGAAATCAATTTTTTCTTTCATCCTCTTTAGCCACACATATTCTTTCAATGGTTTTAAATCTCCCAAAAATACGGGTGCATTATTTTATTGGAACTAATAGAAATTAACCACATGTATTTGTTAATCCATTTATTTCCCTCTATCCATAGCTTGAAATGCATGGACAATACTTTGAATGAGCCATTGGTTCACCTATGGCTCATATGAAACCCCATTCTTAGAAACTTGCTCCAGTTGGTTTCTATGATGGCTACAGTTTCCATTTTATATAACCATAAAAAAACACCATAAGTTTCACTCTATATAAATTGAAGGCTTAGAAATTTCAAATTATACCATATTATATATCACAACATTTACTTCCAAATTCAACATTTCCCATATTCAACCATTTTTGAAAATTTCACCATGCTTTTAAAAATAAAATAATTTTCAAAAATACCACTGTAACACCTTTTCAAAATCACACATTTGAAAATAATTTAACAATTTTTCAATAATCAACACATTTTCACCACAACATTAATCATTAGTCAAAATGAAATATACAATACTAATGGTAATTCATTTATAACAATATGATATCCTCATGTGGTAAACCTATTACGATGAGGTAATAATCAAATAAGTGTCTAATAACACTTATGTATTGAACTCCATGGTAACTTGAAGTTCAACATAAATAGGTTAGCTATGCCTTTTTATTCTCTACATTTCATGTTTTGACGAACTTAATCATTTCTACCATCCCTACACAAGGGCCAATCATGAATAATTTTTTCAACTCCAAGACCAATAAATCAATTCCATTTGTACCAAAATGAATTATATAATAGACAAGACTGGTACCATTTGTAATATCCCACCCACATAATTGGCATGACAAGGAGGTGGAATTTCGTTTCTCCTTAGGTGACATCCCCAAGACACCAAAGGATACCAATAAATGAAAAGGTCATTAATACCATTGGAGGTTGATTTTAAATTTGAAATAATATATCCAGAACCAGCATCCCATAACCAGAAAAATGACTATATGATGAATGATAATCAAAGTAATACAATGAAATATAATAAAAAGATAAAAAAAATAAAAAACTACACCAAGAACCATATTAGATTATAGAGAAGAATATAAAACCAACAAATCTTAATGACTCAAAATACACCAACAAAGAAACTACCAACATTCTCTAAGCTCCACCTCCAAAATTCATGCCCATGTACTGTGAAGTGTTACTAAAGAAATGTGATAATTTTCCTTTACCTGCATCCTGATAATTAATATCTATAAATGAACCAATGTTTCTGACTAGGTTGACTAATGAATATCATTATTATTTCCCTTAATGAATTCCCTACTCACCCCAATAGTATAGACCATTTTATAACATTTATATAAAAGAATTTATATAAAGAATATTAAGTAGTTTATATTAGAATATAAAACAATTTCCATACCAAAATAGTTTTCCCAAACCAAACCCATTTCCAAGGAAAGTTACTAAACAATACTTTAAAAACATTACAAAAACATCCACTTTGGTATAATACATTCTATTCCACATATCCACACCTACAACCATGCATGAAACCATAGAACTCCATAAAATCAAGAGTGGTGAGTAATCATTTCACCAAGTCATCACTTGGTGAACCATTTTCATATGTGAAATTTCATACCATTATCCATCCCACTTTTTAAAGGGAGAACTTAATACACTTATGCATCAAAAATTCACATTAAAACACAACATCAATTATTCCAAAATCCAATTCTGAATCAACCATTTAAATCCATTTGAATAAAACATTTACTTCATTAAAAATAATACCATAAAACCATTTCCCTTAATAAAAACAAGTTCACATTTTAATATAATC
This sequence comes from Viscum album, assembly GCA_963277665.1. Classification (NCBI taxonomy): domain Eukaryota; kingdom Viridiplantae; phylum Streptophyta; class Magnoliopsida; order Santalales; family Viscaceae; genus Viscum; species Viscum album. The sequence goes on along the minus strand of OY728132.1, from coordinate 1,433,513,389 downwards.
ATTTAAAAATACAAAAACAAATCACCTTGCACAACAACCAATTTTCACAACTCCAAAATCCATCACTAAAGAAGTATTCTACAAAACTTTGACAATAATTTCACCATAAATGTCAATTCATTTTCTAGTAATATGAGTCGTGGGTGATGTCATTTACCTCAGAAACATAGGAAAAAGAATAAATAATGACACATATTATTCCACAAAACCTGGTTGAAACTCTAAATCCCTACCATATATCTCATAACCTAACATCAAAATAGTCAAATATCTTTATTATTTGAAACAACTTTCATATATCTATACCCAACAGATTATATATATGATACCAATATAGGGAAGAAGAGGAAATCAATGAAAAACCACCAAGAATAAGGACTTACTAAGGACTCTAGGCTTTAAGGCACCAAGATACATTAATATATTGCTTATAGATCAAGGAGATGGGTCTCTACAACCATTGGGAGGAGACAAAATAGGGTTAGGGTTGAATTAGCTGAAAAATAGAGGTTTTGAGGAATATCTGAATCATATAAAAAAATTGGGATATAAGTTTTTAACCATGTACGCTTTAGGTTCACAGTTATGAAAACCATACACAAATTGTGTATGAGCCACTACCTCCAAACTCCCTTTTCACAATTTAGTCATATAGTTAGACACACCATGCATAAACCAGGTTTTTAATTTTTTTCCAATTTTCATGGTTTATCCTAGGCGGTCGCAAGGTTTGGCCAAAATGTGGGCCAATCCATGCACCTACGTAAATCCCATTGTCTTCCTTTGTATGGTTTTTTGAAGTCATTGCATGGTTTCTACTAACCATGATCAAAACGTGCACCACCAAGAAACCCTAAAAAGCATCCCTAAAATCTTCCAAACCCTCCCAAACATTACCCAAATGCTTTACATACTTAAAATACAAAATTAAAGGGACAAATAATTAAAACTGAGGGTGCTACATCTTTCCTAGTTGATTTTTTGTATCATTCTTAAAATCCTTGAACATTCAAAATTTTCATACCAGAGTTTCATCAGAAATACATAACCATACCAACTCAATTAATTATTAAAGGTAATAAAGTACTTATAATTATATCTACCAAATGTAATCATTGGTCCACATACATTAATTTTTATGATATCCAATAATCCACTTGACCTTTCACTTCTTCTACCAAAAGTTTTAATTGTCATTTTTTCAGTAAAAATGATTTTTTTGTATAAACATTTTCAAAATCTAATGAGTCCAAAAATCCATATATATAGAGTATTTAAACATATTTATGATTTTGGTATCCAAAGTGATAATTTTAAAAGGTATGTAGGATTATAATCAACCTTAACCTTCTCATTCATAATGTTATAAAAATTACATTACATGTCTAAAACATAGAAAAAAATTTATAATATTCTAGATGGAAGAAACCATCTCATTATTATATATAGAACAAATATTTTTATTAATTCTAAATCAATATCCCATCTTATCTAAATAAGATACAAAAATCAAATTTATATTCATGGAAAAAATAAAATAACAATTCTCCAATTCTTGGACTATTCCACTGGGTAGACATAGATCACAAGTGCTAACTACTAATGAAATAAATCTTGATCCATTCATTAATTCCTTATTATATTTTATTTTTTTGTTATTAGAACAAATGTGTAATGCACACCTAGTATCTAATAACCATGTGTCAGAGTCAGAGAAATAGTTCCCTATAACATTAAAATATAGGGGCTCTAAATGCTTCATCTTGATTATAATTTTCAACCCTAGAAAACAACCATTAATTTTTTATAGGTCATACCTATTAATGATATAAAAATTATTAATTTCATGAATAACATAATATATAATAAATTAATCACTTTTCAAGTATCAAGTTTTATATCTTTTCATAGAAGAGTTTAATGAATGTTTCCACACCAAAAATCATGTCCACATACAAGATAATAATTTAGTGGGGAAGGATCCATATTTCATAAATCAAAGAGTTTACTAGAGGGTTTCTATCACCACTTAGTTATTTAGGTATTAAATATTCTCAATCAAAATAGTTGTGGCTCTAGGGTAGTTGATTAGATAACTCTCTATACAAATCAATCATATGGTCCAAACATCATTCTCATGGTAACATAAAATTATTATCATCCCCAAAAAACTACAATATAAAACAAATACCAAGAATTAGCTAACCAAGGAAATTCACTGGAAACCATGCCTTGGAATAACCTACCCAATTAGATGATTGAGTTCTTGACAAGTACTGATTTTGAATGAATATATCACTTAGTATTTTGGGGGTTCCCTTCAAAATTTACACCAACTTAGTATACATCTCATGAGTATTAAATTCATAGATATTTAAACTCATGAAATATTTATCTTCAAATTTTTAATTCTTTTTAATGTATGAATTACTCAAAAAATCTAGTCATGCAATCCCTATTCGATTCAACAAATTAATGTGTTTAGATCATATAAATGTAAATATTTTAACACAACCCAGAATTTGTATTAAATAGCCAAATATATAAGATAAAATATTCATAAATATCTATATTCATCATATAAATAAGCTATATTTACCATTGAGTTAATGGGTTTAAAATTTATAACATTTACAATCACTACATTAGTAATCCTAGACACAATGATATCCAAAACCCACCATTAAATACAAGGAACAACCCTTTGGGATAGTGGGAAGTCTGACACAAATTCCCTCTACTTGAGGATACTTTAATAAAGGGGAAATATAATTCATAATAATTTTAAAACCTAATATGAATAAATTATCCCCAATAACTAAATTCAAGTTAATAACATCAATTAAAAACTGTTATCAAGGTATATTAAAACTAGTTATTATAGAGACATACCTAGCATGTAATACCAGGATATATCTTTTAGAATCAATTTATGACATAAATACTTCATACACAATATGCATATTTTTGAAAAAAATAATAAACATGAATAATAAAAGAATTATCTAGTAAATAAAAATTTTATTCATTATCCAAAACTTGTGATATCAATTCATTTATAAATTATAAATAAAATATTACTATAAAAACTTTATAAATTAGATGGTACAAGAAAAGAATCTCAAAATAAATGGATATAAACACATTTATACTCACTCATAATATAAATTATTTATATTATGTATTATATAGAATTTGTATTTAAATATATTATATTTTATGAAGTATAATCATTTTATAATTTAGTTTCTATAATGTAATCATTTTACATAATTTGAATATCTTTAAATCAGTATTATTTAAACATCCAAACATATCAACAATAAAAAAAACTCTTATGTGTTCTAGATAGTTTTAAATAAGGATCATAATTTAAACATTTAAAATTAATTAATTATGAATAATTCATATTATTTAAAAATATTTTTTTGATAATTTTATTTATTTTGAAATTTATACACATTATAAATTAATCTTATAATTTATCACACAGACATTTTATATTAATATTTTAATATATTCCATATATTTTTTATTTAAAATATTATTAATATTAAATCCTAAATATCAGTTGAATATTTATAACAACTGTTTCAAAAACAGATTTTTTTTAAAATAATTTTTTTACAATTAAATATTTTACAAATAATTGAATAAGGCATAATAGAATATATATCAAATTCATACAAGTAGAATACCATAAAAAATTAATATTGAAGGTGTGTATGATAAATAAGTCAGTTTGGATCCATTTGGAATATGAAATCAATTTATATTAATTTATTAATTTGATGAATTCCATGAGTGGCCATCCCCTATCTTATAAAATGGCACCCATTCTTATCTTTTCTTCGCTATTATAACCTATTTGGTTTGACCATTATTTTCTCAAATCCATTCATAGAATCCCTCATCACATTATAGATCTCTTATTTTAGGTTGAACATCACCCTTAGTGGTCTTAAGGTGTCAAAAACAGGATAATTTTGGAAGAAGAGAATGATAAAGACTGTACATGAGGATTCTAACTCAAGTTAAGGTACTTCATCTCAATCTCCTTTCATTAAGGAATATTTTTATGTTATATAACTACCTTATTTTATGAGGTTTATAAACAACCCCTTGACAATATCATATCATAAATTTTTTAAATATCATATTATTTAATGTTTTGTTAAAAGTTATTCTTTCATTGGGATAATGATTCAAATATTTAAAAGTGGTGTGGGATTATTTTATTTAAAAATATATTTTCCAATATTTAAATTTTTAATTTCAAATTATTTTCATCCATGTAAATATTATTGATATTATTTTTTGTGTTCTACAATATCAATATAAAGGGATTATAAATGAAATTTTAGTTCTATTTTGAATTTCATTTAAAGGTTTTAAAAAATGGAATCTTTTTATGATTTTTATAAGGAACCTTTTACTTTCATTATAAATAGTAAAAAAGAATGTTCTTTTTAACGTATACGGAGACAAAAACTTCTCCACCTCTATAAAAATGATTTTCTACTTAGATTCCTCTACAAGACATCATGTTTTTTTTAAAGAAACACATCTTTTATTTTTCTAGGTAAATTTATATTGAAAATAGGTTTTAGAAATGTATTTATTATTTCTATAACATGAATTATATTTTAGGTGTGTAAATGCAATTTTCAAAGTGAAATGTTAAAAAGTACAAGCTTTTATGTGTTATGATTATATAATGGTACTTGGAAATTTTATAGGTGGTTACATGATAAACCATGGATGGGTGGTTCCATGATAAACCAAAGATGGGTGGTTATGTTATAACCTCAAATTCATTGGGTATGAATGTTGACCATATTATTATTCCATTTTTAAGAGTGACAAGTATGGAAGTTGACCACATGGTTATTCAATTAAAGTGTAATTAGGCCCCAAGACACCTTTACTTGTTATCTATACTTTATATGGGATTTTTTGGTAATATAAATATTAAAAAAGGAAATGAATGAGCTTATTTTGAATTGAAAGTATTTACTACATTTTATGGATAAAAACTGTAACTTTATGAAAAAGATTTCATGGGATCTCATGTATTCACAAGACTAAATTTTTTCCTTATTTGGGTATCCCTTACTAATATTTTTATGCTCATCCAAATATTTAAAATGTATTTAATAGGGTTAAATGGAAAATTGAGGCAGGAATTATATAAAGAGGATAATTATGAAGATTTCTCATAAATAGAAATTATTTTTTATTTTAAATAGTTTTATATTTTGTAATAACATGGATACTGCAAAAAGTGTCCACTTATAATGTTTGAGATTAATTTTTAAAATTTTACCCAATTTATATAAATCTATAATCTAAAAATATCATGGAAGGTGAATTCAAGTTCAATAATAGCAGAATATGTAATGTTTAAGGATGGGTCATTATAATTTTATCCTCTTGGGATTTCTCTTTCCATGTAGTCGTCGTATTCATGGAATAACCATATCTAGTTCAGCTATGCTGATAGAAGGTATTCTTCTACCGTTATTCAATGAATGTATACAATGTTTGGGAAACATGTTATGTGTCCCTAGCACCTGATCTTGGAGAACTACTTCAATATAACTAAAGATCCGCCCATTTGGTTGCAATTGTGGAATGCTCAAGGTAGTGTCATATAATCTTTCTTCTTGTGATCAAAATATCCACACTATAATCATCCAATATTTCTCTTGATCTTAGGAGAAAGATTAACAAGTACACCTATCTAATTATGAGTCATTCCACTACCTTATAAATATGTTTCGATATTCTAGTTATTCTTAGTATTATAGTTCCCACTATTCCCTATATGTATCAACATGATTCCTCCACACATAGTTCCTAAGATGTATATTTCTTCCACTATCACTCTATTGATCATCTCTAGAAAATCCATTATAAAAAAAATATAAATCCTCAAGGTAATATCTTAACTCAACTTTTATTAAAAAATGTGTTCATTCAAGGATGAACTTTCATTAATGTTGGTTTCAAAGCGGACTAAATTTATAAATTTAGCACCACACTCTATCACTGAGAGCTTCTCCGACATTAGGATAGAAACATCATCATTCTAGAAATTATAAATAGGTGATGATAATTTTTTTTGTTTATAAATTAATCAAATTCCTATCATATAATTCCTTGGACAAGGTTATCCTGAACTACTATATACCACCATTGGGATACAAGATCATCAGACAAGTATGTCACAAACTATACATTCTGTACTACTGGTGTGCCTAGGAAATTGAAGATTTGATTCATTCTATTCAGCCACACCTCTACTTTCACTGGTTCTAAATCACCCTGAGATATGGGTTGATTATACTTCTAAAACTGAAAGAAATGATCCACATTACATGGTTCATCCCTTTGGTCCCCTCTATCCACATCTTGAAAATATTGGACAATACTCTTAACCATCTCTTTGTTCACCTATGAATTAGGTAGACCCACATTTCCATCAGCTTCCTCAAGTAGGTCTCTATGATGGATACCAAGTTACATTTTCTATAAACAAAATAAAACACCATAATTTTCACTCTCGTGAAACTAAAGGCCTTGAAATTCTAAATTATACAACATAATATATCACAACATTGCTTTCTAAAATTCAATTTTTTCTATTTTCAAACATTATTGAGAATTTACCTACTATTTTTAAACTCAAACCAATATAATAATTACACTATCATGCATTTCAAAAATATAAAATTTTAAAACAATTTCTCTATTTTTCCAAAGTCAACACATTTTCACCACATCAATAATAATTACTCAACATGAAATATACAATCCTAATGGGAAGTAATTTCTAACAATACATTTCATGCTCTTTTAATTGGGTAAACCAGTGAAAATGAGGTAATAGTCCTATAAGTTTATATAAATTATTATGTATCCAACTCCCTATTAACATGATTTTTAGAATGAATAGTTTATCTGTGCCTTTCTATGCTCTATATTTCATCATATGACAACCTTACTCATTTTAACCATTCTAACTCAAGGAATAATCAATAATTATTTTTCAACTCCAAGAATAATAAATAAATTTCATTTTCCTTAAAATTAAAGATGAACTATCCAAGATTGATACCATTTTAACATCCCATTCCACCTAATTGGCTTCAAAAGGTGGTACTTGGCCATAGGTGACATCACCAAGATACAAAATGCAAGAAATAAATTCCAAGAGCTTCAATAACATTGGGGGTTGTTTTTCTCTTTGAAAATAATATAACTATAACCAACATCTAATGTCCATAAAAATCAACAAATTATGATTGAGTATCAAATAAATACAGTACAATGTAATAACAAACTGACAAAAACACCAAAATACACCAAAAACCCAATCATATTACAAAGAGGAATATAAAACCAATAAATCTCAAAGATTCCAAATAAACCAACGGAAAAGCTCCCAACATCCTCTAATCTCCAAATACATAGTTAATTTACAGGTCTAATTCAGTTTTAATAAAGAAATATGATACTTTTACATTACCTATTTCATGATAAACAATATCTTTAAACACCCAAAAGTTCCCAAGAAGTGGAGGACTAATGAATGTTAGAAGGTTTTTGTAAGGACACGACCCCAGTTGCTATAAGGACCCAGCCTTAAACATTACTTATTATTGAATTAAATGAATAATTCACATATAAGATCTTTTTAGGTTTAGAGTTTTAGAGAATCAGATCATAAATCATGTATTACATTCCACATTTAAACAAAGTGGTTACATAAAAGATAGTATTCATTTTTTCCCATCGATGAAAACATATTTAAAACAAAACATGGATTCCTTCATGACACTTTGTTGACCGTATCATCACATCATGTACCTTTCCCTTGACCTATGAAAAACATTTCAAAAACATGGTATGAGCATAAAAAGATCAATAAGGGATGTAAAAGTATGAAATGAAAACATTAGTCCATGTATGAAATCATACTTTACTCATAAAACATAATCACTTTAACATACCTCTTCAAATAAATCATAGAAATCATAATACATAAAGGTAACTTGAGGCATTAATAACCTTATTACGTAGGGAGTAACCCTCTTGGTTACGTTTGGAATACCCATAACAATATATTCCCTAAATCTCTTCAGAGGAACCTTAAAGTTTAACTCTTTCGCATTACCCAAAGCATTGGAGAGCTATATCGGGCTCACCCGCCCTTAGTTTATCACGGAACCAACCGTATTCATAAATAATGCCCAAGAAGCATAACATAATCATAGCACATAACTTAAGAATAAATGAATGATTACATTCCCACATAGTAAAAACAATATAAAATTTTAATATATTGAAATAATGAATCCATTCTAAAAACCATTTAAAACATTTAATAAAGAGATTTTTTGGAATCAAAGTGTCCCATAACACTTTGAAGCTTTTAAAATATTAAACCATTAATATCCATATAAATAAATACTTAAAACCATTTTGAAAACATGGATATTAATGAGAACTATTTATAAGAATTAAATCATTAAAACATTTAAAACAATATTTTAGTTAAAGGGTTTTTAACAAAATGGGAGATACTTGAATAAAATAATTGAGGAATAACATTTAATCATAACTTTATAATATCATGAGAATAATGGGATTCATGATGTAATATTCCAAAGGACAATATATACACCATATAAGAGTGAACTGGTGCAAAACAACAATGAAGTCTCAAAATAAATGTAAAATGAGATGAAATCCATTATAAAGAAGGTATCCTTAAATTATGGATAAATCAATCTCATAATTGTCTGTGACAAATATATACACACCAAATATAAGTGAATATTAAGTGTAAAACAATAAAAGGTCAGTCACACATATTCAAAGTATGACATATTCAATAACTACATGTTGAACCAAAATAAATCGAAATTTGGTTAAGAAGTTCCATTGGTAAAAATTCGACAGCCTAACGACGTCACTTCCATCTTCAGAAAATGAGTTGATAAGAGATTAAAAGGGTATATAAACACTTGGAAATAAAATTTACATCAATAAGGATATATAATAACATATCCCAACATTACAATATGTAAATTAAAAGACCCAACAAAAGAAGTATTTTAAAAAGAGGAGGGTGAAAGGTTCCTTTACCGACTTGGGTATCTTTCGAAACATACACCCCATGAAAGAAGGACAATAAAACATTGATGTAAATACTCATAAACGAATGTATATTACACAAAGAGTAGAATAATGGGAAGTAAATATACCACTAATATGAAATGGTGGAAAATGTAGCATAAATCTAACGGGAATAAAAGTGAGATGAAAAATCCCTTAAGAAAACTCGGCAGCATAACGACGCCACAAAAAACTTCCAAAAATGGATTGATGAGATAAAATAGGGTCTCTCATCATATTAACATAAAATGTAAAGAAATAGGAATATAAAATAACATCCCCCAACATAACTTAGAGGAGCTTAAAATAAGTGACATAAAGGAGAGTACTTAAAAAGAAAGAGAGAGGTTGGATCTCTTACGAAAATTCGGCAGCCTAACGGCGCCACTCAAAACTTCGAAAAATGGATGGAGGAGAGAAAATAGGGTGTCTCATCATGTGAACATAAAAAAGTAATCTAATAGTAAAATAAAATAACATCCCAATCATTATAAAGATTATCTTAAAAGGAATGACATAAAAGATTATATTTAAAAAGAAAGAGAGGGGTAGGATCCCTTACCTCGGGTCCAACTTGACTCGATCGTTCATTATCCTCTTGAATAATAAACTTGAGTTAATTTCTACTTGATTAAGAACATTTTTCAAGTTAAATATTCCATTTATATCACTTATTACCATGTTATTAACACTATGTAATTATTTAAGTTAATAATGGTCGTTTTGTCGATCATTACTACTTGAGTCAAAAATAAACTCTTTATAATTACAAGTTTGTTCATGGGGTAAAATATAAAATATACCCAGAATTATATTCATTATGTAGATATCATATATATCATATATATCCATTATATACATGCATTTATAATATTAGATAACATTTAGAGGTAAGAAATGAAATGCACCGTTCCTGGAGACGGTAAGCCGTATGTACGCATGAACGCTATTTCCATTTCTATTTCATATTTAATGGAATTAAAACATAATGATACATAATAGTATAATAATTTCAGTATGGTATCATATATAATATCATTAAATCTATCATTTATACATACCACATATGGTATTAACGAATCAAATCACTTTGAGGGGGTGGTAGTCCGCACTTCCTAAAATGAAGATATCGCGTTTACCCATAATGGAAACCATAATGGTATGAAATAAATGATAAATACAGATATTTAAGGAAAAAATAAAAATATTATATATCATATATAAATATAGTGACATCATAATGGCCACCTATGAAGGTGTTAAAAGAATATTGAACAATCATCGTTTCGTGAGGCAAAAATTCACCATCCACAGAAACAGTATGTTCCCTAACCATTAGATGTAGGTGTGTGTAAGTGTAGCTTTAATCATTCTTATAAAAACATCCTAGTATATTAAAGATACTGTATTTCTTACAAAAGAAATTAATAAAATGAGTTTAGGGGGTTGGAGAAGCAAAATAAAACAAAATAACACAAGTGTAGACATTACCTTAAAATCGGGTAACTCATCTTGGTTTTAACCAAAAGGGTTTCATGAAGAGAATTCTGACAAAGGTGAGGCTTTTGGGATGAGTAGAGGGATTCGGAGAGGAAAAATGATCAGAGCTTGGCCGAGCCAAATGCTTTAGAGGTGTGGGTAAAGAGGTAGAGGTGGGGGCCTTTTATAAGAGGAGAGGAGGGGCACTCTTGGGAAGCTATAAAATGTTACTTTATTTTCAAATGTGTTTCGGATTTTAATGGTCCTACATTGATGTATTTTGAGAATAAGGTGATAAGAGTTCAAAATAAACCCATCCAATATTTTTTTGATATGTGTAGGTTTTAGATTTTACATTATCTTTTCATTTTATTTAAATTGTTAAATAATGAGGAAATCGCTGCATCATCATGATGTCATAAATAATTTAATTTATTTAATGTCTAAAAACTATAAAAAAAATACTATGATGTAAGAAATATTTTTAGATTTACAATGACTATTTATAGTCAAAAATAGTACTTGTATAACCCCATGTAATTTTTTTAGTAAAACAATACATGTTTGTGTCATTTTTACTTTTACTTTAATTAAAAGGCATTAATGTCATTATCTTACCCAAGTGGCTCCATGAGGTCCCAAAAATCGACCCATGGGTTTTCTTGGTCGGCCATGACTCATTAAATAGGGATAGGACAAGTTTCAAGGTCATTTCATATTATTAAAACATTATTTTTACCTTAAATTACGCTAATTACCTCTAATTGCGATTGAAAACTTAAAAGTTACTATTCACAAAAATATTATTTTAATCCCATTGAACCAAATTTTACTTCCTAATGAAGACCATGTATGTTGGATTTTTGAAATTCAAAATACAGAGGTGGTAAAATTATATTTAAACGAAAAATCAGTTTTTTAAGTACCACTTAGTGGTTTCACTATTCATCAAAAAATTCATGTTTTTCAGAAAAATACCAAAAAATTACCCTAAGAAATATTTGATATTACAAATTGAAAAGTAATTTATATTTTAAAAAATTCAAAACATATAAGTTACATTAATTAATTTAATAATTAATTCCCGCTGTCAGAACAAATAGCGTGTTTTTATGGAACAATATATATCAAAAGATTGAAACTAGTTTAAGTCCAATTTCAAAGTGAAATTAATTCCAATGACCACTATTTGATTAAATTGTAAAAATATATTCTAATTTCACTTTAAAAAAAATTCAAAAGGTAATATAATTATATAAATAAATTAGATTGAAAATAGGTTTTGAATTAAAATACAACATTTTCACTATTCATTAAAAAATAAACTTTATCAGAAAAATAAAAAAAATTTACACAAAGTAAAATTTTAAGTCCCAATTCTAAAAAAGAATTTTATATTGTCAAATATAGCACATAAAATTGTCAAAAATTGGATTAAAAATAGGTTCTCCATCAAAAGGCGGTTAATCGACCCTTTAAAGAATATTAGAATGTTTACACATAAATTGGATTCATTCACATTTTTAATCCTCTAACATTTATTGTAAAAATTAAAAATATTTGACAAACATATATAATTATCTTGTAGTCAGTTCTGTTCGTTCCCACCATTACAACGGCTAGGCGTTAACTATTATAATATTATTATATTATTAGTGTGCAACGTATGATTTCAAAGAAACTCGTTGTTGCATATTGGGCACGCCATCAAGCGTAGAATTCCTTATAAAGTATTATTAAAATTTTATTCACAAATATTGATAAAAATTAGAATGTAATATTATTTATTAAACCGGTATGTTACATCCTTCCCCCCTTTTGGGAATTGCATCCTCGCGATTTCAAAATTGGGCTTGGAAACTTCATTGAAAGCCCCACATCGGAACAAGAGTCAGTAAGACTATCACTTTAAAAGAATGGGAGATAAGTACAAAGGTCACCCGAGTTAACCCTTACTAGGATTCCATGTATGAAAATATTGATATGGAGGAAAAAAAGGGTCATGTTCAGATGGAGAGTGATAATAAACATGTATAGGAGAAAGTTAACCACAAGAAAATTACAAACTTGTGGTGGGTTAAACGGTATTCGATTCCCCAGTAGGAAAAGTTAATAGACAACATTTTTGTTTTCAGTTACTTTTCATTGAGGAATTTATTTTTCATCTTAAGGAAACATACTTACTTGTCATGTTGACTTTCAACATTTACTATATTTCTTACACAAAATCATACTTTCATCAAATAACGAGTATTTAGGAAGACTTGTTTGCATTAAGAGTACTATAATCAACTTCTTGAGAATCACCTAATCCAAAAAATAGAACAATACATTTACCATGTCAATCGATATCAACCAAAACCAAACCAAAAAGTTTAGTATGAGATCAGATAATACCAAAAAAGGATATTTTTGTTACAAAAAAGAAAAAATACTCCTAATATCCAAAAAATTTCAAACAAACCCCAAAGTTCAACAAAGACCATTCAATAAACATTTATCCATAAAATTTTTCAAAGTAAACCCAACTAAGATTGAAACCTGAATATTTTATGGATTTAATCACATAGTCTCCCAAGGTACAAATTAACATTTATCTCCAAATAACATCAGTTGATCTTAAAGTCTCATACTGAAAATTAATTAACCTAATCACATATCCTCTATTATAGTTTAATAATTTCCATAGATAACCCAAAATCAACTTACTATTGATTCATAAAATAATCTAACTAAAAATAAATTTTTCAAACTAACCAGGGACTTCACGTAGTCCAGTGGTAGGTGATAAATACTAGTCTCACTTTGTTTGTGGGTTCGATTCCCGCAGCTTTGTCCGACGCGACGGGTTGTCACACGGTCTGCATGTTGTCCTTTTTCCAAAACTATATAATTCTTAAAACATTCCCCAAAACGAGATAAAATATTCAAAAATAACCATAACATAACTTAATCTCAAGTTTATCTCATGTCGTTCATATTCCATCATAACGTATAGTAACCCATAATTACCTCAAAAGTAAGGATCATATAAACACTAATGGTTACCTTTATAATTATTACCTGAACTTCCATTTCGAGTTGGTTCTCTCATACATAATGCATTAGAGAACTCACCAAGGTTAAAGTGGTTGATCATGACTCTTGATAGTTGGTTTAGAATAACCATGATATTTATCATTGAATGCCCCATTTCATCCAGTCTCTTAATCAGAGAACCACCCCAGTTTCCTTCAAACCCTTTTTCACTTTGGTGCCTGGTAGATCCATCCATTTACTAAAACCAGAAAGGTCAGTTTGAGTATATCAGTAAAATCATCATATAATAAAGAGGAAGACAAACACCAAGATATACATATCCAAGTTATCTCAAAATCATTCTAACATTCAAAAAAAACAATGACTCCATCTAATATACTAACCATTGTGGTTATACACAACTTGTCACTTTTTCTTAAACAACACTCTAACCTCTAAAGTTATCTAAACCGACCTCTGATACCAACTATAAGAACCCAGCCTTAAACATTACTTATTATTGAATTAAATGAATAATTCACATAGAGGATATTTATAGGTTTAGAGTTTTATATAATTAGATCATAAATCATGCATTACATTCCACATTTAAACAAAGTGGTTACATAAAAGATAGTATTCATTTTTTCCCATCGACAGAAACATATTTAAAACAAAACATGGATTCCTTCATGATACTTCCTTGAACCTATCATCACATCATGTACCTTCCCTTGACCTGTGAAAAACATTTCAAAAACATGGGATGTGCATAAAATGCTCAATAAGTGATGTAAAAGTATGAAATGAAAACATTAGTCCATGTATGAAATCATACTTTACTCATAAAACATAATCACTTTAACATACCTCTTCAAATAAATCATAGAAATCATAAGACATACAGGTAACATGAGGCATTAATATCATTCTTACGTAGGGAGTAACCCTCTTGGTTACATTTGGAATACCCATCACAGTATATTCCCTAAATCTCTTCGGAGGAACCTTAACGTTCAACTCCTTCGTGTTATCAAATGCATTGGAGAGCTATATCGGGCTCACCCACCCTTAGTTTATCATGGAACCACCCGTATTCATAAAAAATTCCCAAGAGCCATAACATAATCATAACACATAACTTAAGAATAAATGAAAGATAACATTCCCACCTAGTAATAACAATATAACATTTTAAGATATTGAAATAATTAATCCATTCTAAAAACCATTTTCAAAACCATTTAAAACATTTAATAAAGAGATTTTTTGGAATAAAAGTGTCCCATACCACTTTTAAGATTTTAAAATTTAAAACCATTAATATCTATATAAATAAATCCTTAAAAACATTTTGAAAACATGGATATTAATGAGAAATATTTATAAGAATAAATTATTAAAACATTTAAAATGATATTTTAGTTAAAGGGTTTTCAACAAAATGAGAGATACTTGAATACAATAATTGAGGAATAACATTTAATCAGAACATTATAATATCATGAGAATAAAGGGATTCATGATATAATATTCCAAAGAACAGTATATACACCATATAAGAGTGAACTGGTGAAAAACAACAATGGAGTCTCAATATAAATGTAAAATGAGATGAAATCCATTATAAAGAAGGTATCCTTAAATTAAGGATAAATCAATCTCATAATTATGTGTGACAAATATATATACACCCAATATAAGTGAATATTAAGTGTAAAAAAATAAAAGTTTATTCACACATATTCAAAGTATGACATATTCAATAACTACATGTCGAACCCAAAGAAACCGAAATTGGGTCAAGAAGTTCCCTTGGTAAAACTTCGACAGCCTAACGACGTCACCTCCAACTTCAGAAAATGAGTTAATAAGAGATTAAATGTGTATCTCAACACTTGGACATAAAATTTACATCAATAAGGATATATAATAACAAATTCCAACATTACAATATGTAAATTAAAATACCCAACAAAATAAGTCTTTTAAAAAGAGGAGGGTGAAAGGTTCCCTTACTGACTTGGGTATCCTTCGAAACATACACCCCTTGAAAGAAGAACAATACAACATTGATGTCAATACTCATAAATGACATTATCTTACACAAAGAATAGAATAATGGGCAGTACATATACCACTAATATGAAATGGTGGAAAATGTAGCATAAATCTCACGGGAATAAAAGTGAGATGAAAAATCCCTTATGAAAACTCGGCAGCCTAATGGCGCCACATAAAACTTCCAAAAATGGACTGATGAGATAAAATAGGGTATCTAATCATATTAACATAAAATGTAAAGAAATAGGAATATAAAAGAACATCCCCCAACATAACAGAGAGGAGCTTAAAAGAAGTGACATAAAGGAGAGTACTTAAAAAGAAAGAGAGAGGTTTGATCTCTTACGAAAATTCGGCAGCCTAACGACGCCACTCAAAACTTCGAAAAATGGATTGATGATAGAAAATAGGGTGTCTCATCATATGAACATAAAAAATTACGGTAAGATTAATATAAAATAACATCCCAATCATTATAAATATGAGCTTAAAAGGAATGACATAAAAGAGTATACTTAAAAAGAAAGAGAGGGGTATGATCCCTTACCTCGGGTCCGACTTGACTCGATCATTCTTTAACCTCCTGAATAATAAAATTCAGTTAATTTATACTTTCTTAAGAACCTTTTTCAAGTTAATTATTCCTTTTATATCACTTATTACCACGTTATGAACACTATGTAATTATTTAAGTTAATAATGGTCGTTTTGTCGATCATTGCTACTTGAGTAAAAAATAAACTCTTTATAATTACAACTCTGTTCATGGGGTAAAATATCTATTATATCATGAATTATATTCATTATTTAGATATCATATATATCATATATATCCATTATAAACATGCATTTATAATATTACATAACATTTAGAGGTAAGAAATGAAATGCACCGTTCATGGAGATGGTAAGCCGTACGTACGCATGAACGCTACTTCCATTTATATTTCATATTTAATGGAATTAAAACATAATGATACATAATAGAATTAAAATTTCAATATGGTATCATATATTATATCATTAAATCTATCATTTATACGTACCATATATTGTATTAACGAATCAAATCACTTTGATGGGGCGGTAGTCTGCACTTCCTAAAATGAAGATATCACGTTTACCCATAATGGAAACCATAAAGGTATGCCATAAATGAAAAATACAAATGCTTAAGGAAAAAATAAACATATTATTTATCATATATAAATATAGTGAAATCTTAATGGCCACCTTTGAACGTGTTAAAAGAATATTGAACAATCATCATTTCGTGAGGTAGAAATTCACCATCCACAGAAACAATATGTTCTTTATCCATTAGATGTAGGTGTGTGTAAATTTAGCTCGAATACTTATTATAATAACATCCTAGTATATTTATGATACTGGAGTTGTTACAAAAGAAATGAATAAAAAGAGTTTATGGGGTTGGAGAAGCAAAATAAAACAAAAGAACACAAGTGTAGACATTACCTTAAAATCAGGTAACTCCTCTTGGTTTGAACCAAAAGTGTTTCATGAAGAGAATTATGCCAAAGGTGAGGCTTCTAGGATTATTATAGGGATGTGGAGAGACAAACTGATCAGAGATTGACCGTGACAAAGGCTTTAGAAGTGTGGGTAAGGAGGTAGAGGTGGGTGCCTTTTATAAGAGGAGAGGAGGGGCACTCTTGGAAAGGTATAAAATGTTACTTTATTTTAAAATGTGTTTCGGATTTTAAAGGTCCCAAATTGATGTATTTCTAGGATAAGGTGATAAGAGTTCTAAATCCACCCATCCAATAGGTTTTTGACATGTTTAAGTTTTTTATTTTACATTATCTTTTCATTTTATTTAAATCATTAAATAATGAGGTAATCGCTGCATCATCATGATGTCATAAATAATTTAATTTATTTAATGTCTAAAAATTATAAAAAAACTAATATGATGTAGGAAATATTTTTAGATTTCCAATTACTATTTATAGTCAAAAACGTGACTTGTATAACTCCATGTAAAAATTGTTTTAGTAAAACAATACATGTTTGTGTCATTTTTACTTTTACTTTAAATAAACGGAATTAATGTCATTATCTTACCCAAGTGGCTCCATGGGGTCCCAAAAATCGACCCATGGGTTTTCTTGGTCGGCCATGACTCATTCAGTAGGGTTTGGACAAGTGTCAAGGTCGTTTCATAATATTAAAACATTATTTTTACCTTAAATTACACTAATTACCTCTAATCGCGATTAAAAACTTAAAAGATACTATTCACCAAAAAATTATTTTAATCTCATTGAACCACATTATAATTCTTAATAAAGACCATGTATGTCGGATTTTTGAAATTCAAAACACAGAGGTGGTAAAATTTTATTTAAACGAAAAATCAGTTTTTTAAGTACCACTTAGTGGTTTCACTATTCATCAAAAATTCAAGTTTTTCAGAAAAATACCAAAAATTTACCCTAAGCTATATTTGATATTCCTAATTCAAAAATGATTTCTTTTTTTAAAAATTCAAAACATATAAGTTACATAAATTAATTTAATAATTAATTCCTGCTGTTAGAACAAATAGCGTGTTTCTATGAAACAATATATATCAAAACATTGACACTAGTTTATGTCCAATTTCAAAGTGAAATTAATTCCAACGACCACTATTGGATTAAATAGTAAAAATATATTCTAATTTCACTTTAAAACCAATTCAAAAGATAATCTAATTATATAAATAAATTAGATTGAAAATAGGTTTTGAATTAAAATACAACATTTTCACTATTCATTAAAAAATCATCTTTATCGGAAAAATTCCAAAAATTTACACAAAGTAAATTTTGAAGTCCCGATTCTAAAGAAGAATTTTATTCTGTCAAATATAACACATAAAATTGTAAAAAAGTGGATTTAAAAGAGGTTCTCCAACAAAAGGCGATTAATTGACCCTTTAAAGAATATTAGAATGTTTACGCTTAAAATTGGATTCATTCGCATTTTTAATCCTCTAAAATTTATTTTAAAAAGTAAAAATATTTGACAAACATATACAATTATCTTTTAGTCAGTTCGGTTCAATACCTCCATTACAACAGCTAGGCGTTAACTATTATAATATTATTATATTATTAGTATGCAACGTAAGATTTCAAAGAAACTCGTTGTTGCGTATTGGGTACACCATCAAGTATAGCCTTCACTTTAAAGTAGTATTAACATTTCATTCACAAATATTGATAAACATTAGAATGTAATATTATTTATTTACCTGGGATGTTACAGTTTCCCAGAGTCGGTACCTTATTGTATTACACTAGAATATAAACAAGGAATATTCAAACCTAAGGACCGAGTGTTTTAGTATATTTTGAATCATGATACATATATAAGTTCAAAATTACAACTTGAAGTGAAATACAACATAGAAATTCCTTTGAAAACATCCATATCTCCTAGGTTATCCCTACAGTTCATTCATTAAAAACTTCTTCATGTCCTGGGAAAATGAAACATAAGAAAGGGGTGAACTCAAGTGCCTAGTAAGGGTAATAAATACAGAGAAATATATCATAAACATAATCATTATTCATGGAGAATAACTAAAAACACACTCCTTTAAAAAATGAACTTGAACACATTATGATAGGAATTAGAGCTGAATAAGTAATTAAATAATAAATAATATTCATGGGTATTCTAGTAGATAAATCACCTCATGAAAATTAAATTAATATTTTCACAATTAGAGAATTAATACTTCCGGCCATCATAACCATACCTTCAAGGCCTTATGCCAAGAACATAAATAATCATTTTGACAAGGCCTTGTTC
The DNA here is from genome assembly GCA_963277665.1 of Viscum album. NCBI lineage: Eukaryota > Viridiplantae > Streptophyta > Magnoliopsida > Santalales > Viscaceae > Viscum > Viscum album. Next base: position 1,433,493,823 of record OY728132.1, on the reverse strand, counting down.
CGGGACTGTAGTTTGTCTCATGAGACCTACCAATGCATCGAGGGGAATTAGTGGGACCCAACCAGCACTTAATAAGTCCAATTCATTCCTCATATTAATGTGGATAAATATAAATAACATATACATTCATATTGAAACTAACATATTAAATTTTAACAACGTTCCTCGAACATTAAGCATAAACACTAACCATTAAGAGTAAATTGGTGAATGGTTTGAAGATAAAAAATATGTAGTAAAAAAATCATAAACCATTAAATTAAATTTGTTATATGATATCATAGATAATAATGAACTAGAGTGTTTAAATAGTTGAATATACTTTTATAAAATCATTGAGTAATTCTTGAGAAAAATACTCTCTTACTTTGAAAAGAAGAGTTCTTTTGGAAAAGTAATTGTATAAAAATAGAAGTAAATTAAGATAGTATTTTAATAATAAAATGATTTATTTTAGAATGATAATGGTTTCTAAAAATATAGTATAGAGTACCCTTGGAAATTGGTAATAATTTTAGAAATTTCCTTGAATTAGGATTGTATTTCGGGAAGAATATTTGAAATATGATTTTAAAAAATATAACTTCCCAAAAATGAAAGTAGGATTATGGTTGGTACACATATATAGAACATTATAATAGAGTATATGAGAAGTAAATTAGATAAAATAAGTATTTAATTGAGGTCTGTAGAGAATAAGAGTAACCCGAATGAAAATGGTGGTTCGGGTAAAAAACCCTTACCTTAAGTACAAAGGTATTCATAAATTGATCCTAATGTCCTAAATATAAAAGTTAGGTTCATAAATTAATAATTCCAGAAACTCCTATACATTTAATTGATTTTATATAACCTTATTTAGGTTCATTCATGTTCTTTTGATGGGTTAAGATACTAAATTTCATTTTTTGGGAGTGTTTTCTTCTTTGGTTTTCATGACCGGTTTACTTATATTCATATATGGAAAAAATGCAGAATGAGAATGGTTGTCCTGAATATAAGATGTATTTTATTAGTGAAAAACCATATTGTTACATGGTTACAAAATTCATTTGGTTATTGGGAGTGAAGATGAATCATTCTATAAAATTTTAATGGCAATTGTTTGGGTTAGTTGGCCGTTTTTGATAACAAAGAACTCATTTGGATTTATAAATTAATATAACTTTTAAAAAAGGATTACATATCCTTAAATAAGTTATAATACATATATTATAGTCTAGTTCAACTACCAAAATGGTTTCATGACAATAATTGAAGATGGAAATAGAAATTGAAAACCCATCGTCCTTGAATGTGATAAATTAACACATCTCTGATGGTGTTTTAATTTCTAGTATAAAATAAGGGGAATTATAGATGATGAATAATTATTTATTTACGATAACACCATTCCATTACATATAAGGTACTGGAGTCATAACAACATTTGAATAAAAGGATATGAGGAAATAAAAATAAATGAAAAGAACTTGAAATAAAAAAAATGAAAAGAGGAATTTGCCTCTTGAAGTTATCCTCATTGAGTGCCTCTTTAGGGGAGAGGATTGGGTCTTTTTATGATACCAAGGACTGTTGGACATGGGGGATGGGATTGGGAGGACATTTGAGAAGAATTGTGACAAAGAAAAAGTCTTTATTTGAGTGAATAGAAGAGGGATTGAAGGGGGGTTATAGTGGAGGAGTGGAGGGTTTTCCCATTATTTTACTAATTATTTTATTATATTCCCAAATACAACCAATAGTTTTGATTCTTTTGACCATGAATAGTAATATGTGCATGTGAGTTTGAGACAAGTGTTCAAACATCATCCATGATTCTAGGATTAGTAAATTTAACTGATAATGTATGTAGAGGACAAATTACAGTATTTTAGTATTCATTAAAAATTCAAGTATTTCAGACAAAATCCAAATATTCACCCAGAATACTTTTCGATGTGTTGAAAAAAAAAGAACTCCATTTTTTTGAAAATAATTTCATAAATATTATTAATTTAATTTTTAAATAAAATCACAATTTATTTGAAAAAATAACTATTTTAAAACTGTAATTCACTTAATATCACCATGAAAAATTAATCAAGATATCATTATCTTATAACCATAAGACAATAAATTAAAAATATGTTTTACTATTCATAAGGGTCATGTTACAATTCATATTACTATTAATAAGGGTATGTTACTGTTCACCAAAAATTATGTTTGTCTTATCAAACACTAAATATCTCACTGAATGCAACCGTATATGTTAGTTTTTCAAAATTAAAATTATATAGATGGAAAAATTATGTTTATTAGTGTCACAACACGTCGCCTGGGGCCCGTATCTTGACTACCCTAAGCCTTCCTTCCATAGGCCAGGGGCTGGCGACTAGCACCAAAGGCGTAAATCCATATACTGTGAAGACATTTCCTTTATAACAGTAAAAAAACACAATAGAGTACACAACTAGAAGTAAAACACTAATTAAAATAGTATAAAAAAGAATGTATTGAAAGTAAAGGAGCCAAAAATTCAAGCCCAACAGTAAATTACAATACAACTGAAAAGATAGTACAACTGAAGAAAAGAAGTAAAGTAGCTACTGGTTCATCCTCCGGAATTCTCACCTGAAGGGTGGGTATATATGGACACCACAACACCCCAAGTCTGTCTGTCTACTCTGTGTAAGTCTCGCTGAGTGGTCCACCTTCGGTTACCATCCAGTACTGCTACTCTCTGCCCCGATCAGCGCTGCCCGTCATCTGAAACAAATGTAATGGTGTGTGGGCATAAAACGTGCAGGGATGAGTATAACAATACTCAATAGAGTCACAAGACCCTCTAGGTCTCACTGCCTTCCAACTAGGATAAACCACAAATCACGAGATCAACCAAATATCCCACTTAGGTATATGCCCATACATATACCTATGTTTATCAAATGGCCCATCTCAATCATGAGGAAACACAAGAGTTACTGACTTAGCTCAAACAGGTATACAAATTTTTTAGAGAGGTACAGATGATTAGATATATTCACTGAATCATCTAAGCTGTCATACCAACACATGATCCTGGACCAGCTATTCTGTTAGACCAACACATGATCTAGGAACAGAAGTCAAGACTGTCGGACCAACACCTGATCCAGGAACTGTCGTTAAAGTTTTCAGAACAACACATGATCTAGGTCTAGCTATTCTGTCAGACCAACACATGTTCCAAGAACTAAAATTAGAACTGTCAGACCAACACATGATCCAGAAACAGTCAATATTGCACAGCTAACCATAGAGTTCTGCTCAAGTATAATTGATTCCGGCAGGGTCCTCTCCTCAAGCCAAGTGTTGATGCATCAACTATCATGATGTACCACGATGAATTCTCTCAAGGGTCTGCCTCATCTTAGGGATCTCAATGTAACAGACAATGCGTTGATCAGATGCCCGGTCTGTTAGTTATTAGCATTTTTGTTCTAGGGGTCCGGTTGGATTTTAGGTTCAAACCAACCCGACCATATCCCAACTCTGTCTAAAACTCAAGTGGGGTATTCCAAAATAACCGTCCCGCTTTAAGCCTTCCATCGCCGCAGACGGTTCATCAATCAGACACTCGTAGCCCATGATAGGGGTGAAAAGGAGTAAACTAGTCAAATGGGTCTGGGTCTGGTCTGACCCAGTTGGACCGACCTGGCCCAACTCGGTCCGTACCGGGGTCTGACCCGGTTCAAGGAAGCGGCCTGGCCCGAGGGGGAGGCCTGACCTGAGGTCAGCCCGACCCGTGGGAGGCCTGGCCCGAGTGCAGCTCGAGCCGAGGGCGGCGCCGGTGAGGGTGGCCCGACCGAAGGGCGGACCGACCAAGGGGGGTCCGGCCGAAGGCGGCCCGGCAGCCTGCCCTACCTGTGCTCAAGGGGGAGGCGCGTACCAACCTAGCACACCCAAACTGCTTAGCCGTTCGGGTGGGGACCCTAACCTGCGCCAGGTGGTGTTTGTCCAGGTCACACGGGATCCTTAGAGTCCCGCTCCTACCGGCTGGAAAAGCGGCTAGATATTCAGCTCATCCGGCGGTCGGCCCGGTCGGCTGCCTTGGCTCCTTTGATACAGCGCGACGGCACCACGCCCCCACCACCGTGGCCTGGCCTGGCCATAGCCACTAGCTCCTCCGCCCAGCGTAACGACACTGCACCACCTCTGCCGCAACCTGTCATGTCCGTGGTGCCCTGCTTCCCTCCGTGCGGCGCGACAATGCCATACCCCCTCTGCTATGTCCTGACATGGCTGTGACTCTCCTTCCACACGGAACGGCAGTGCCACTCCCTTGTGGTGACCTGGCAGCCTTGGACCACCGGCTTCTATGCGTTCCGCCTCCATCATCAACAAACAAGAATAACCAAAGGTGGAGTGTCGAGCCGTGTTTGTGATGTATGATCCCTACTCATTATGGCGATAACATTTTGCATACCATAATACAGAAATTTAAATGTTGAAGAATAGAGGTTTATACTCATATATATTATAACTCAAATTCCCCTAACTCCCTTGACGATAATTGTTGAAGAAGTCGCGGGAAGGCGACGTCATTTCGTTAACGTCAGAAGAGGAAGAGTTCGAAGAAGACGAGTCAAAGATGACGTTTTTGGCATTCTTTGTGGGCGGCGACGCTGCCCTTTCTTGCCTAGATTGAAGAAGGAAGAAGATGGTTTTCGTCATTCTTTAGTGGTGGAAGGGACGTTCTTTCTGTTCTTCGTGGGGAGAATGAAGTTCTCCCAAGTTTCTCCAAGGCTCCACCAAATGAGAGTTTCCAACCAAAATAAAATAATATCATTATCTATTATTTTATTTTTTACATGAATTCAAAATAATTCAAAACGTGTGCCAATTAATTAAGTGAAGGAGTTGACACTTTAATAGGGGAAGGTGAAGAGGCTCCCCACTTAATTGGGGTTCCAAGGGGTTAAAGGAGTCTAAAGCCCATGTGGGCCCCACATTAATAATATCCTCCCAAGGGAGGTTATGGTTGGGTGGTGGCCCCTGTATACAACCTACCCTTGGAGGTTTCAACCACCAAAATAAAAATATGCACACCTTATTTTTATTTAATTTTATTCAAAAACCCCAAAACTATCTTCCAATCTCGACAGAATGCAACTGCGGTGAAGGTCTCACTAAGCAATCACCGATGCTGTGAGTTCAACGATGCCCTCAGATTTCAGTTCCTAGCATTGTTTCAAAAGATATAAAATCCCTCTCACACGTTTACTGAATGTACCAGAACAATACTTAAAAAATTGATTTCAGGCACACCAGGCCTTAGAATCAAGTGCCATAAATTTTCACAGACTCGTAAAAATCCCATAAATTTAAGAAAAAATTTTCCACATAATTTTCGGGTCTTTACATTCTCCCAAACTTAGGGATTCACATCCCCATAATCTACAACTCGAACTAAGGGAACAAATGGGGGTATTGAGCACGCATTTGAGCCTCCCGCTCCCATGGGCTCTCCTGGAGGTTCCCGTGTTTCCACCAAACATGCACCAGAGGTATCGAACATCCACAAAGGACCTGCTCTTGTCGATCCTCAATCTCCCCTGGAAACTCTATGAACGTTTCCCCATAATCTATGTCCAACTCTCCATGGTCGATGATGTGGGTAGGGTCGTGCACGTATATCCTTAGCTAAGACACATGGAAGACGTCGTGAACCCGGTGCAACTGAGGTGGAAGAGCTAGGTGGTAAACCACCTCACCCACTCTGCTGAGGACCTGAAAAGGTACGATGAAATGTGGAGACAGCTTTCCACCTTGGCCAAATCTCTGTAGACCTCGTCGAGGTGAGACCTATAGGAAGATGCGGTCGCTATCTTCAAACTGTAGGGGTCTCCATATCCTATCAGTATAGGACTTCTACCTACTCTATGTAGTTTCATCCGCTCTTGGATGATCTTCACCTTCTCTGTCGTAGCCTGGACCATCTTTGGTCCCATAAGTACTGACTACCCTAGGTCAGTCCATGATAGAGGTGATCTGCAAGGTCAGACATAAAGTTTCTCGAAAGGTGCCATCCCGATGGTGGAGTGGTACCTGTTGTTATATGAAAACTCTACCAAGGGCAAGTGTTCCACCCAGATGCGACCGAAGTCAAGGACACAAGCACATAACATGTCATCGAGGGTCTGGATGGTGTTCTCCGTCTGACCATCTGTCTGAGGATGGAAGGAGGTGCTCAAGAGAAATTGTATCCCGAAAGCCTTCAGAAACCCATTCCTTATCTGGGATGTGAAACGAGTATCTCGATCGAAGATGATTGTCAGTGGAACACCATGAAGTCGTACGATATCTCGTACTTAGAGGCGTCCCAAGATTTTTACCAAGCCCTGCTCTCTGACCGGTATGAAGTGGGTCGACATGGTGATTCAGTCAACGATCACCCATATAGAGTCGTATCCTATGGATTTATGTGGAAGTACCGTCATGAAATCCATGGATATCCTGTCCCACTTCCACTCTAGGACCTCTAAGGACTGAACCAAACCTACTGGAACCTGGTGCTCTACCTTCAGTTGCTGAGAAGCGAGGCATCATGAGACAAACTCCCCTACCACCTTCTTTATACTTGGACACCAATGCTGTCGTTGAAGGTCATGGGACATCTTCGCCACACCTGGATGTACCGCTAAATGGGAAGTGTGGAAATCCCTCAAAACTTCCTCCCTAAGTGAAACTGGTACCATAGTACATTCTATGAAGATAATGTCATGCTCTCAAACTTTAGGAAATCCATCAGGTGCCTTCCCTATGGATATCTGAACACATCATGTCTCACAGTCAACATCTCCATGCTGTGCCTCCCTGACTCGCTGAAGAAGTGGAGGAGTGACTGTAAGAGACTATAGAAGGGCTTCTCTATCCTGATCCAAAAAGGATTACATCAATGAGGCTAGCTACTCCATCGCCTCTAATAGCAGCTGAATGCCTATCCTCCTATTGAGCGCATCTGCAACCACGTTCCCCTTCCCAGAAGTATAGACTATCTCAAAGTCATAGTCTTGGAGGAACTCAATCCATCGTCACTATCTTCGGTTCAGGTCCTTCTTAGAGAAGATATACCTGAGACTCTTGTGATCAGAGTACATGGTAAAACGTTCACCCACAAGATAGTGTTTCCACATCTTCAAGGTGAAGAACACTGCTGCTAACTCCAGGTCATGGGTAGTATAGTTCTACATATGCAGTCTCAGCTGACATGAACCATAATATATCACTGCTTGTTCCTACATCATGATGCATCTTATCTTGGTCCCTGATGCATCACAATAGACTATTTACCCAAATGCCTCCTCTGGTAGAATCAAGATGGGCATAATAGTCAGCCTCTACCTCAGCTCTTGAAAACTCCGCTGACATCTCTCTGACCACACGAAGGGTTTCCCCTTCCACGTCAATGTTGAAAGTGGCGCTTCAACTCTGGAGAAGTCTGGAAAAAATCTTTGGTAGTACCCAGGTAGTCCCAAAAAACTTTGTACCTCTTTCACACTCTTGGGTGGCTCCCAAGAAAGTACTACCTCGATCATCGCTAGATCCACTGCAACTCCAGCCTCTGAGATGACATGTTCCTAGAAAGGGTACCTCTCGGATCTAGAACGGGAACTTCGAGAGCTTACCATAAAGATGGTGCTCTCGGAGTGTGTCCCGTACTACCCGAAAATGGTAGGTGTGCTCCTACTCGGTAGCTGAGTATATCATAATGTCATCGATGAAGAATTCTATAAAGAGAACAAGTTATGGCTGAAAGATCCTATACATGACTCCCATGAAAACTGCTGCTCCGTTGGTTATGCCAAATGGAATAACCAAAAACTCGTAGTGGCCATAACGACATCTGAAGGACATCTTCTAAACATCCTCATCCCATAATCTGAGCTGGTGATAGCCTTATATGAGGTATATCTTCAAGAACCATTGTTCTCCCTTGAGCTGATCAAAGAGGTTTTCAATCCTTGGGAGTGGATACTTGTTCTTCACGGTCACCTAGTTCAGGCGACGGTAGTCAATACAGAGCCTCAAGATCCCATCCGCCTTCTTGGAGAATAGAATTGGGGATGCCCAAGGAGAAACACTGGTCCAAATGAATCCCTTCCCCTGTAAGTCCTCAAGTTGTACCATCATCTCGCAGAGCTCAGCAGGAGCCATATGATATGCTGGTGTAGATATCGGTGTTGTCCCACAGTATAGATCAATGTAGAAGTCCACCTATCCTCGAGGAGATAATCCTAGAACATCATCGAGGAAACTATCCATGTACTGGTCCACCACTATTGGATAAGTCGGACTCTCCACATAAACTATTCTAAGGGTAAGGCAAGCCAACTAGTGATTGATCAGCTGCACCCTCCTCCGGGTAAGTCCGACCTGTGCTACAGAGGTTCCCTTATCGCTGGTGAAGGTAAACCTTGTCTCATTCGTGAGGGCTCACCACACCTTGTGACTAATATAGTCAATCTGAGCATGGACTGTAGATAACCAGCCCATACCCAAGATGATGTCGTACGACCTCGACGCCGCTATGATGAGATCCCAACTGAAGCTCTCGCCTCCTATAGTAAGCTCACAATACCGACAGTAGTGCATAATCATTGAGTCTGCTCCCGTAGGAGTCTCTAGCAGTAAGTATTGAGCCAACGGCTCCGCCGAAATCTCCGAGCTCCGAACGAGGGCAGTGGCTATGAAAGAATGACTGACACCTGTGTTTATAAGAACTGCAACTAAGGTGGAGTAGAAACAGATCATACCTCGAATCATCTTCAGAGAACCATGGTCATTTGCCTTAGTTGCCTGAAGCCGAGCTCTCCCTTTTCCACCTGCTCCTGGTGGTCGGGGTGGACCTCCCGGTGGTGGTGGTGGTAACACCTTGTAATTTCGTCCACCGCTTGCTACACGACCGGATCTTATGCCACATGCACCTGCGCCCTGCAGACCACCTCGATTGAACCTCTGCCTCTGCCTTAGAGGTCCCTCAACTGTCTTCAGATCTTCAGTACAACAGGTCAGACAGTCACAAGCCATGTGACCCTACCCACCGCAAGAGTATCATTGCCCTCTCCTGGCATGACTGGCTCTGTCTCATGTGCCTCGCATAATTGAACCTGTATCCTGAGGTCATCACCCGGATGTTCTGGTCTGCTTGGACCTCTGCGACATCTACCTACTGCTAGCTACAGAACTCTCCACTACGTGATGTCTGGTGGTGGGTCTCACTACTGGTGTCTGCTCAGAAAGGAAACTCTCCACTAAGAGGGCTCAGTCCAACACCCCCTCCTATGTTGGGATGCTGAGGGAGATCATCGAAGCTCTAATCAATCACCTGAGCCCCTGCTCAAAGGTCCAATCCCTGAATAATGGGTTCTGTACCATATCTACAGAGTAGTGTGAGTGGTCGGTGAAACTCGATGTGTACTGAGCTACTGTCATGCTACCCTGCTGTAGATGTAGTAGCTCATGTATCCGCACCACACATAGGGTGGTTGGGACAAAATCTGCTCGGAACAGGATCTCGAAGTTTGCCCAGAGCAGTGTCTCCTCATCATGCACCTCGAGAATTAGGCTTTACCATCTTCTTGCTGATTCCTAAAGGAGAACCACGACAAGGATCGCCATAAGGTCGGCTAGTGTCCCTACTAGCTTGAGGACTCTCACCAAATCCTTAAGCCAATCCTCAGCTACCTACGGGTCTGTCTCTCCCTTGAACCTGGGTGGCCTCTAGTGCTGGAACTTGTGGAACATGCTCAGGCGGCGTCCACTCTATGCTGCTGGGGATAGTGGCATCGGTTCCCCAATGGTCAGTGGTACTACTGGTCCCTCCACTAAGATAGGGCCCTGCACCAAGGCCTCGTCGCTCGGTGGGCTGCCATATCGTACAACACTCAGAACCCTGGCTGGCTATTTTGGTGGAAGCATCTGGAAAAGAAATAGGTTTTCCATGGTCAATAAGTTATACGTGGTGATCTGACTCAAAGAGATCACAAAGGAAACTCTTGAAACACACATGCAATCAGTTTTTTCTTGCACTGAGTTGGAAATCAGAGGTCAGGGTCCTGGTGTATGGATACATCAGCCACCACACCAACACTGGACTCCCTGAACTAAAAACCACACTCAATAAATTTAACACTATTGAATCATAGTAAGATAGATCAGAGTCCTATGTTATGCGGTAGAACCGACTCCTCTGATACTAATTTGTCATGACCCGTCCCTCGGGCCCGTATTGTGACTACCCGATCCCACATTCCATAGGCTAGGGGTTGATGACTAGCACCAAGGGCGTAAATACCTATAATAGGAAGTCATTTCCTTTATAATAGTAAAAAAACACAATAGAGTAATCAAATAGAAGTAAAACACTAAGTAAAACTATATAAAAAAGAGTGTGTTGAAAGTAAAGGCGCCAAAAATACAAGCCCAACAGAAAAGTACAATACAACTGGAAAGCTAGTACAACTGAAGAAAAGAAGTAAAGAATCTACTAGGTTGTCCACCGGAATTCCCACCTGAAGGGTGGGTACAGATGGACACCACAACACACTGAGTCCATCCGTCCACTTCGTGTACATATCACTGAGTGGTCCACCTCTGAGTACCGTCCAGTACTACTACTCTCTGCCTTGATCAACAATAACCGTCGTCTGCAACCAACACAACGGGGTGTGGGAATAGACCGTGCATGGTTGAGTATAACAATGCTTAGTAGAGGCACTGAGACCCTCTATGTCTCAATAAAATCCAACAACGATAAACCACAAAGCACGAGATCAACCAAATATCCCACTTTTGTATATGACCATACATATACCTATGTTTATCAAATGACTCATCTCAATCATGAGGAAACACAAGAGTTACTGAAACAGCTCACATAGGTATACAACTTTTGTAGAGAGGTACAGATGATTAGATATAGCCACTAAAACATCTACGATATCGGACCAACATGTGATCCAGGACCAGCAATTCTGTCGGAATAACACATGATCCAGGAATAGAAGTCGAGACTGTCAGAACAACATATGATCCAGGAATGGTCGTTAGAGCTATCGGACCAACACATGATCCAGGAAAAAAATTGGATCTGTCGGACCAACACATGATCCAGGAATAGTCATTAGAGCCATCAGACCAACAAATGATACAGGAATAGTCAACAGTGCACAACTAACCACAGAGTTCCGCTCAGGTATGCTTGATTCCAAGAGGGTCCGCTCCTTGAGCCAAGTGTCGATTTGTAAACTATCACAAAGTACCACGATGAAGTATCTCAAGGGTCCTCCTTATCATAGGGATCTCAATACAATAGACGGTGCGTCGATCAGATGCCCGATCTGTTAGTTATTGGCATTTTCGTTTCAGGGGTCCAGTTGGATTTTTGGTTCAAACCAACCCAACCATACCCCAAATATTTCCAAACATCAAGTGGGATATTACAAAATTACTTTCCCACTCTAAGACTTCTATCTCCATAGATGGTTCATCGATCGGACACTCATAGCCCAAGATTGGGGTGAAAAGGTGTAAACTGGCCAAACGTGTCTGGGTCCGGTCTGACCCAGTCGGACCGACCTGGACCGACCCGGGCTGTACTAGGGTCCAACCTGGTCCAAGGAAGCGGCTTGGCCCAAGATGTGGCCTGGCCCGATGGTGGCCCAGACAAAGGCAACTCGGACGAAGGCAGCCCTACTGAAGGTGGCCCGACGGCCTGCCCTAGCCGCGTCCCGGGGGGGGGGGGGGGGGGGAGGCCCGAGCCCCCCTGGTGCACCCGAACGACATAGTCATTCAGTTGGGGACCCTAACTGATTCCAGGTGGCACCGGTCCAGGTCACTCGGGACCCTGAGGTTCCCGCTCATCCCGGCTGGCCAAGCGGCCAGCCGTTCGGCTCCTTCGGTGGTCGGTTCGGCCGACCGCCTTGGCTCCTCCGCCGTAGCGCGATAGCGCCGCGCCTCCACCACCACGGCCCGACCTGGACATTGCCTCTTGCTCCTTCACGTGGTGAAACGGCGCCACACCTCCTCGGCCGCGGCACGACATGGCCGTGACACCCAACTGCCCTCTGCGCGGTGCAACAGCGCCGAGCCATCTCCGCTGCGGCCCAGTATGGCGGGGGATCTCCTTCCGCATGGCGCGTTAGGGCCGCGCCCTTATGGATACCCTGAGCCCTTGCACCGCCAGCATCTATGCGGCCTGCCTCCGTCGTCAACAAACAAGAACAACCAAAGGGGGAGGGTCGGGCCGTGTTCATGCGGTCCGAGCCCTCCTCGTCTTGGCGATAACATTTGGAATACCATAATCCCGAAATTTGAACGATGAAGAACAGAGGTTTAGACTCATATATAAAATAACTCAAATTACCCTACCTCACTTGACGATAATCGTTGATGATGTTTTGGGAAGGTGGCATCATTTCATCAATTTCAGAAGCGGAAGAGTTTGGAGAAGACGAGTCGAAGATGACATTTTTTTCATTCTTCGTGGGTGATGACAATTCCCTTTCTTTCCCCGGTTAAAGAAGGAAGAAGAAGGTGTTCGTCGTTCTTCAGTGGCGTAAGAGACTTTATTTGTGTTCTTCATGGGGAGAATGAAGTTCTCCCTAGTTTCTCTAAGGCTCCACTAAAAGAGAGTTTCCAACCAAAATAAAATAATAGATTTTTCTATTTTTTTATTATTGACATGAATTCAAAATAATTCAAAAAATGTGCCAATTAATTAAGTGAAGGAGTTGGCACTTTAATGATGGGAAGGTGAAGAGGATCCCCACTTAATTGGGGTTATAAGGGGTTAACAGAGTTTAAGGCCCATGTGGTCCCCACCTTAATAATATCCTCCCAAGGGAGGTTATGCTCGGGTGGTGGCCCCCACCTCCAACCTCCCCTTGGAGGTTTGAACCACCAAAATAAAAATAAGAACACCTTATTTTTAATTAATTTTATTTAAAAACCCAAAAAACTATCTTTCAATATTGACAGAATGCAACTGTAGTGAGGGTCTCACTATGCAATCACTGACACTGCGAGTTCAACGATACCCTCAGATTTTAGTTCCGAGCACCGGTTCAAAAGATATAAAATCCCTCTCGCAAGTTTATTGAACGTTCCTGAAAAAAACATCAGAAATTGATTCCGAGCACAACAGTCCTTGGAATCATGCACCGTGAATTTTCTCAAACTCATAAAAATCCCATGAATTTAATAAAAAAAATTCCACTTAATTTCCGGGTCTTTACAACTATTAGGTTATAATAAAGTTGTGTTTTGTAGAGACTTATTGTTTTATAAATTAAATATTAAATTTATTTTCAAAATATTGGGGTGTTATATTATCCCCTCCTTACAAAAATTTCATCCTCAAAATTACCAGAATGGTACCTCACTAAAAGATTTGGGTAGTTTTTCATTATTAGATCCTTAGGATATCAAGTTACCTCTTTGATTATATGTTTTTATTTTCAAAGTATCTTTACCAGTAGAGTCATCTAATTCATAATTGTTTTTCTTTAGTATCTAGAATCTGGATAAGATCTTCACAGTATGATAAGTCAGGTTCCAATTCTATACCCTCAAAAGTGGGGACATGCATTGGGTCAGACACTTACTTTCTTTGAAATGAGACATGAAATACATTGTGTACTTTAGACGGGATAAGAGGCATATCCAAACGATATGAAATAACTCCAATTCTCTCTAGAATATCAAAAGGGCCTATGTACCTAGGGATCAATTTCCCTTTCTTCCAAAATCTTATAATACCCTTCCATGATCATAATTTTAAGAAAATATGATCTCACACTTGAAATTCCAAATCCTTCCTTCGATTATTAACATCGATTTTTTGTCTTCATTGAGCTACATTGATATGGCCATGAATAGTCTTTAATTTCACTATTGACTCCTCCTCAAACTCTTGGAACACAATATTTCTTTCTCCAACCTAGTCCCAAGAAGTTGGTGTACAACATCTTTTTCTATACAATGCTTGAAATGGTGATATTTGAATACTTGAATGGAAACTATTATTGTAGTAAAACTCCACTAAATGTAAATATTAATCCTATATAACTTGAAAGTCATGTGAAAACGATCTCATCACATCCTCTAAGGTTTGGATCGCCCTTTCTAATTGACCGTTAGTTTGTTGGTGATAAGTTGTACTCAATAAAATCTCAATATCCAAATATTTTTGAAGAATTTTCAAGAATTGTTTGGTAAATTTTTGATCAATATCAGAAAAAATTGAGATAGGTACTCCATGAAGTCTAAAAAATTCATTAATATAGAGTTTTCCTAGGTTTTCTAGGGGAAAATACTCTCTTATAGCAAGGAAATGTGAAGATTTCATAAGTCAATCCATAATTAGCCATATTTAATCATTATTTCTTGGAGTTTTGGGTAATCTAGTTAAAAAATCCATGGTGATGTCATCCAATTTCTATGTACTAATAGGTAGAGGTTGCATGAATCCTCTAGGATGTCGTCGTTTGGACTTCACTTGTTGAAAGACTAAACATTTTGATACATAATCAGAAATTTCCCTCTTAATGTCATCCCACCATAAATGTTCTTTCAAATATCTCAACATTTTAGTGAAACAAGGATGTATAGAAAAATTATAGCTATGGGAATCATCCAGTAACTCCCTTTTCAGCTCGGTTATAGAGGGAACACATAGACTCTTCCCAAATTTTTGAATTCCATCTTCACATAACAAGTGATCCAACTTCCCATATTTCAAAAAATTAATTTTCTTTTGAAGGTTCTCATCATCAGGATGATAGCTTTTAATCATTTCTAATAAATATGGTTGGGAAACCAATATAAAATGTAATGATGTTTCACCTTCTTTGATAATTCCTATGTCATTCCTTATAAGATCCATGAATACATGATTCCTTTCAATCCTCATTTTGTCTAAAACTCCACGATCCTTCTTTCTCAATGCATCAGCTACCTTATTTTCCTTTCCTAGGTGGTAGTGTATGGAATAATCATAATCATTGAGTAGTTCGAGCCATCTAATTTTCCTCACATTGATTTATTTCAATGACAAGATATATTTCAAACTTTTGTGATCCATATATATCTCACATCTTTCACCATAGAGATAGAGTCTCTATATATTTAGAGAAAATATTATAGCTGCTAACTCAAGATCATGGGTAGGATAGTTTTTTTCATGAATTTTTAACAGCCTTGATGCATATGTAAAAACTATATCATTCTGTATAAGGAGACAACAAAGACCTTTATTTGATTCATTACTATAGATCACAAACTCATCATTCCCCAATGGTAGAGTCAAGATCAGATAATTCACTAATATCCTATTCAAGTCTTCAAAACAATCCTCTTATTATTTTTTCCATATGAAATTAACACCTTTACTTGTAGGCTTGGTCATTGGGTTGACTAAACGAGTTATTTTCTGAATGAAACACCGATAATAACCTACTAAACTAATAAAACTACTTACATCAGTTATGTTCATTAGATTAGGCCATTCTTGAACAACCTTTTTCTTAACTGGATCAAAAGATATTCCATATTAGATACAGTGTGGACAAGAAAAAAACTGATTGATGAAAAAATTTACAGTAGCTAAACTTCCCATATAATTCATTTCTTCTAAGAGTTTTCATAATATTGAACAAATGATTTTTAGGATCTTCATATATTTTGGAGTATACCAAGATATCATTAATAAATACCACCAAAATGTCGTCATGATATTCCTTGAAAAACCTATTCATTATATCCATGAAGACAGAGGGTTCATTGTTCTGTACAAAATTCATTAATGTAAACTTGTAATGCCCATACATGGTTCATCATACTGTCTTTGGAATGTCTTCCTTCCTTACTTACAACTGATGATATACAGATCTAAGGTCATTTTCGATTTTTTTGCTCCATGAAGTTGATCAAATAAATCATCAATGTTAGGTATGGGATACTCCTCCCAATGCGCTCTAACCATGTCCCCTACTTGTCATTGCGGGATCCAAGAAGTGTATATAAGGAATTGTGTAATAATATTTAAGGGATATTACAGTGTAATACTATGAATCCAATAATTGACTAGTATCATGTTCTTGGTGTGTTTCAACTAAGACATGCCACATCCTTGAATCAGAATGGGGTTCCCGAGTACTTAAGGCAGTCCCCATGTAATGCATCGTGAGCCCAAATCAAGACACACCTACTTTGATAATAAATTCATATATAATTTCCATTAGTTAAAGACTTGATTTTGATAAGTACGACTTTCCAAGTAGCATGCAACCCTTTAATCATTAATAATTAATTGCTGAATCCTCGTGGTTTAAGCATTGAATGTCATTAGTGTAACAACAGCATGTAGTAGGAAACCATTATTAAATCCACTTAGGGAATATTCAGTAATTGAGTTTCACTTTGTTACCTTCCATCAACATTTATGTTGTGCTACAAACATGAAACCAAAAATACAATTATATCTACTAAGGAAAATTCATATACATAGTATACATGCCAATTTCCATTTAACATTAGTTTATCAATTGAAAAACGTACCTTAGGTGGGTCAAGTGATGAGAATACAAGGTAATTTATATTATGCAATTCAAAATATAAAATCAATTTATTTAATATTGAAAAGATTATTCTTCAGAAGGTCAAGCCAAGGAACACCCGAATGGTGGCTCCAACATATAAAAACCCTAAAACAGTAACTATGGAATAACATCCTACATGGGGTGGATGGAGTTTTGGGTGTAACCACTAAAATTAATCAAATATTTGTAAATATAATAACTATAAAGTTATAATTGGTATATTTATGGAATATAAAATAAAAAAATGACACCCGATAAATTAGTGAGACCCAAACGATAATTTTAAAACTAATGAACTGGAGGGATGAGTTATAGAACTACCACCTTAGGATCACATGAATCTCCTCCTCATGTATTAGTCTCTGATTTGTCTTAGATCACAGTAGATATAAGTAAAAGGAAAAAATGATCACACATTGGTAATTAGGTTGAGATCCAGAGAGATGAAGAACAGATCAAATGTACTTGTGTACTTACAATTATGCATCCAACATAATGAACAAAAGCTTGATCAGATAGTTTATTGAGGAGATCTATTAATCCCAACCTCACACCTTCAGAATGATTTAAAATGAGTGGAAAGAGGCCAATCTTATTGGAAATTAGATTCCAGAGGAAGGAGGAGATTAATTATATGCTTAAAAAAGGTTAAATTACTCAAAATTTATCCTGTACATGGTTGGTCTGCACTGTTTGACAGACCGTACACAAACCATACCCTGGTACCTGGAGAAGAGGGGAGCCATCATGGTTAGGCCACATAGATAGGGAAACCGTGTGCTAAACAAGTGATATGGAGCTATCCAAAAATATATACAATCAGTACAGTTAGATCTAACCGCACAACCTACCCACATGGTTTGCTCTAATCATGTGAGGTGCCCAGTTTTAGCCAAAATATGGGTTTTTGGGTCCGAACAAGCCCCAAACACCCACAAAACCTTTTTTAACTCATTATGATTCTATATTATGTCTAAAATAAATAATTATATGAAAATTTCAATGATCCATAACTATGTGAAAAATCATGTTCTTACAGTCTTCCCCCTTCAAAAGAACTCGTCCTCTAGTTCACCTTCCAAGGGTGGAGAAATAATGTCTGAGAACAACACTTGCCACTAGGAACATACATCTACCACTCTCTCCCCAGTATTTTCCTTCCCACAACCATTCTAAGAGAGAACCCATAATAGAGGGATAGACCGACCTCATATTTCCTTCATGCTCTGGTCAACAATGATTATTGGATACTCTTTAAAGGAAACATTAACATCTAACTAAACTTCATTGAGATCAATGTTTTGAGACGATTAAATATAATATTGGAAAAGACATGAATAATTTAAGATTTCATGAATAGAATGATAACTCTAAGGTAGTATTAATCTATAGGCTACCGACCCAACTATCTATAGAATACTAAACTGTCCTACATAATAAGGAGAAAACATCCCTTTCTTCAAAAACTGTCTAGTCCCTGGCCTAGGTGACACTCGAAGGACAACACAATCCCCAACCTCAAAATCTAGAGTTCATCAATGGAAATCAACATAATATTTCTATCTAGACTAAAAAATAGTTATACAATTATCATCCTTGATAATATTTAAAAACTATGAAAACATCATCCGACCTACAAGGGTCATGAAGTATTGTTCAAAAAGTCATTTTGGATTTCCAAACACCCAATTTAATTTCAATGTGACCTTAAGAATACCACTATTAATACATTAAATCCTGATCCAATGATCTTCTTACAATTTAAACCCAGAAAGGGGGCATAATCAAGCCCACTTAGCTAGATACACGATCACGTCATCGTCCTGTTAAACATTATACAAGGTGATTCCCACCATTAATTTTATAAAAAAATGGGGCCAATTTGAAACCTCTATATCTCCACCGTTGGAATTGTCTAACAAAGCATGCCTCTAATAATTATAATGATGCTTCTCACATGATTTTAATAACAATGAAACAGTTGATTAACCACCAACACCTTTAGCCAAGTCGAGTTGACATTCCATACAAATATTCATCCAACACAAACTATACTCTCCTATACTAGACAATGTTCTAAAAAATTGTTCTTCACCTACTATATACATTTAAAAAGAAGTATAACTATGAAACCACCTATAGTTGACTATCCTCGAAGATTACCATCTAATATTTATGGAGAATCAAAAACTGAATTGCAATGCCTTAAACCAAGGAATAATATATTTTTTCAAACCATGTCAACCGAAACACATAAATGAACTCTAATAATGTTCCAAAGTCAACCATAATTTGATGATTTAAACTGTCATGCTTCATCACGAACAAGTGTGTTACCAAAATCCAACCCACTTGAATTGTCACACCCACATCACTTTTCATCATGAAAATAAGAATCAGTGACCTCAACATTATTAAAATGAAGTATAAGGAACTATTCCTTAGTAGTCCTTACCCCATGTTATAAGTGATATATTCATACAAGCCAAAATGTCCACATAAGAACATTGACTTATCCAAGAGCTGCATTCGTTTGGCGGTCACATTAGAGTAAAGAAGCTAGTTTCTAAGAGTCCATCCAAGATGTTCCTTATTAGGAACCCATGTATCACTCATGACTAACAAAGACATAGTAAAACCACACATCTGGTTCTCATCTTTTAGAGAGGTCACCAACCAGACCAACAGATTTTAAACATTTTCACGACGTAAGACCAATGGTCTCTTAGTGAGTGGAGGACGACATCAAGATAAGTGACATGATCATATCTTTATGTTGATTATAATAAGAATATTTTTTTCAATATTTTCAAGGAGATTAGGAGAACCACCATTTGTCAACTTCCCTTATAAGAATCTCATCTTCACCTGCCAACACTCCATTACAACCTGATCAAAAGACTTCACTACCAGAGGCATCATTTGCTCATTGAAGTTAAATCTTCAAATTACATACAATAACAATGCTGTTTCTGAAAGGTTTCATACATAGACAAATATTTCAAAGTCTTGATACCGAGAATGCACTGAAAAAATTAAAACATGAAATCCTCAAGGGAATTCCAGCAAACTAACTATTTCCCCATAAACCTCTTCGGATGTGATACTTCTACAGGGAAGGGAATGTATTTACCAAAACCTAAGTGATGCTTCCAAAAAAATATTGTTCTATTCATCGAAATAAGATACATACCAACCTCTCATAAGCACGCCCAATAAAAATCACATTAACTGCATGTGTGATACTCCTTTGAGTCACACTTACAAATGTTGAAGTATTTGTCAATATGGACAAAACAAAATTGACTGGCATGTCAAAACACCTGAGTCTCTTGAAAGTCATTCAAAATATAGAGACAAACATATTTCCATTAATTCCCAATTCACTATACTATGGTGATGACCCGAGAACATACTCAAAAACAGAAGACTCGATTATTTTTTACCAAACTCAACTGATTCATTATATCATTTTTCAAATCGACGATTACCACATATGTGAATGAATACTACCCTGAGGTTCTAGAAATAAGACATATAATTGAGAATATACATAGGATATCTATCTGATGTATCCATGTATCGGGTGGTTCATACAAGAGATTAAACCAAAGGTAATTTTTCCCCAAACAACCTTTAACCTGGATGATGATATACAACGTCAGCCACTACTAAGGAAGATGAAAGGGTCACGAGACATATGAAATGTCCGACCATGCCCTTGGAATTCTTGACATGTTGAAAATGAGAATTATCTAATGATAATGCCTGTAAAAACAGTTAAAGATACCATGAACACCCATCTTAACAAGGGTTTCATTTTGAAGGTAAGATATATACTCGGGTTAACGTATCCCGAAGGGTGCAAGAAAAGTTTCACCCTTTTCTTCTCAAAACTCAATATAAAAATCTATTCATACCATAATAGATTCAGGTATAAAATGAGAAGAAGTTGTAATGATGGTTACATGACTTAGAAAAGATGCATCATTAGGACCTATTAATAGAAGTGGGGTTCTGTTAAGTTTCATATGAGATGTAACTTCTAGACACTAAACCTTAGAATCTGAAAGCATTAATTATAACATTTTAGCATTGAGTGTTCTACATATCACAAATAACCCTTATGAAGCACATGCATCGACCTTATCACTAATTCACAGCAAAAAGAAGTCACTAGGCTCAAAATACTATTATTTAGGTGATTACTATGAAGGATATCACCTATGAAAAATGATCATGTTTCTATTCCAAGGAAACATAAAAAGAAATTTCAACCAAGGACACCACTTACAGGTTTCATATTAATGGTCATCACACTTATTCACATCCAAAAATTAATCATTTAAAAATTGTAATTGAAACTCAAGAACCAATTTTAAATAGAACAACTTGATAAATGATTTGACTAATGACCAAGTCACAATAAGAAAGTCATATAAAACTTCCATTTAAACACTAATCATTTATTGAAATATTATCATAATTAGAAAATTTATCATAAAAATCTCTTTTAAAAGATAAGGTGACCTATGAGGTTATCTTCAATCCAACTGGGGATCATTATAAATACATCTCAATAGAAGTTTCTTTATTTATAATGGTTATAAACACCCATAATCGGTTGTCCTAAAAGAAACTATACCCAAATGACCTACCTTGGCTAGTTGTGCATATTTGAATACAATATCATGCATCAAGACCGGCTTTATGTAGGTTAATAAAAACAATAATAGAATCCAAATATAAGAAGGGATCACTACCCAAGGTATACTTCCCAAACCACCAGCTAAGAAATCCATCTGCTGGTAAGTTATCAAGTACAGGTTTCCGGGGTTCTAATAGATGAAGGGTAAATAATATCATTACACATCATATTTTGAAAGAATCTCATTTAATTTTATATATAATTAACAGGTTCACTCCTTTACCTTTTATAAACATGAAAAAGAAGGATAAGGATGTCCAAACAGATCATATTATGATTCATGTTTCTCTTAATAATGGATATCAATTCCCATTGAATCAGTGCCCATAAACCTTATCAATAAAAAACACATTTATTTATTTCATAATGGCTCGACTTGGTAAATTAATCATCCCAACCCATGAGGGTCCATACACCTCATGAATTAAGATAGACAATCACCCATTTGTAACCAAAGGTAATACAATAATAATATCACTATCACAACATCACTCAATAATCATAGGAATATCATGAAATGCAATGTAGTGAAATGAACCTATATGGAATGTAAACATGAATGACATGAAAATTATAGGTGCCTAATATAACGCATGTAACAGTTATCATTTCCCTCATATGATCATGCCAAGGATGAAAGAAATACTCAATCAGAGTAATAATCAAAACACACCACAAATCATGTGAATCGCCCACAATGTAATAATGGAAACTGTAATAGGAAAAATAGAAAAATAATTATATTTTGTGTAACATGGTTTTTACCTTATATCTGTGTTTGGAATGCCCAATCATAGCTTATGAACAAGTCCCATATTGTTCTTAATATTCAATATATTATCTCCAAATAGTAAAGAAAGAAAGGAAAATCCCTCTAATGCCACTTTTTGATGTCCTGGACTTGGATGCCACTTAAGAAGTTCCCCAAGCCTGGTGGGCCATATGGCCTCAATAATATATCACAAAACGCTAGAGGATGCCAACTAGTGGTGATGGCCTAGGGTGTGACCCTGGGGAGACTATTATCTTATTACCAGAGTGTATCATAGTGGATAAATATAAACAAAGGTAAATAATAGGAGGAATATATATAAATATAAGGCACAACAGAAAATAGAGAAAACAATAACAATAAATGAAATAACTCGAATAACACACAAGAATACAAAAACTGACAATGATATGTCATGTCACTAGAAAAAGAGAAAACATGGATACAAGAAAGAGGTAATAACATGTTCCACCAAAGTATAACATAAATAAAAACAATATACCAAGAATCTCGAGATCTGGGTCAGTCATCTTCTATCAAGATCCATCCTAAACAGTATGTAGTCATGTTTTCGAAGCTGTATTCTTCTGTTTACTGACACCAACATTCATGTAATAGGCCTTGACTACTGAACTACACCTTGAGAGGGTGTGAGATAAATCATAGTGGTCCACCATCAACAGGGTCTCTAACATTCTGCCCATGTAATGGAATATAATAGTGTTCAAGAATGCATATATAAATTAAAGTTGTTCAATGTAATTAAATACACAAGAACCAACTTCATCCCTTGTCTTGTTTTCGAATATATATAGAGGTCATTAATTTATTGTCACTAGTTTAAAAATAAATCACATGATAGGCATAATAAAGATTCTAAGATTTTACAAGGAAACCTATAAAGATATTTAATATTGAAGTTCCAAGGTAGTAACCAAGAAAAAATATTCCTCAACGGTAGCCAATTTAGTAATAACTGTATCTAGGATAAGGTTAAGAGTGTAATCCATGAACATAGTCCAAGGAATTCCATAATGGGATTCCTACTGAGTCCAAGGGGTTCATTGAATGTAAAATATGAATAAGAAAATATTGGCCCTGATGTGATTTAACCACGAAACCTACTTGACATTTCTGGATCCAAGGAGTGTGTCCAAGGTATCCTATAATAATATTTAAGGGACCCTACGGTGTCATACTGAGCATCCAAGAATATACAAGGATTGGGTAACAAATGGGTTTCAACCAAGGCTTATGTATCCTTGAATCATAATGGGTTTCCCGAGTGCTCAAATGATTACCAATGGAATGCGAGGCGAGCTTGAGTTAGGCCATCACTATTTGGATAATGAAGTAATATATAATTTTAATTAGTTAAATACATAAATTTCATTAGTGTGACAAGGACATGTAGCATGGAACCCTTTAATAATGTCAAAATTAATTGATGAATCCACTTGGTTTAAGCCTTTCCTTTCGTTAGTGTGATAAGGAAAAGTGGCAATCAACCATTACTAAATCCATTTTAGGCATATTCAATAATCAGGTTTCACTCCATCCACTTACGTAAACATAGAAGGGGTGTTATAAACATGAAAAAAACATTCATTTATATCTACTAAGGAAAATTCCTGTACTTAGTATACTTTCTAATTTCCATTTAACATTAGTTTATCTGTTGAAACACTTACCTTAGGCAGATAAAGTGGTGATCGTACAAGGTAATTTATATTCTGTGGTTCACAATATAAAATCAATCCATTTAATACAGAAATTATTACCCTTAGGAAGGTCAAGCCATGGCACACCCGAATGGTGACCCAAACATGTCAAAACACTAAAATGACTATTATGGCATAACAACATACATGGTATGAATAATGTTGTGGTTATAAACAATAAAAACTAAGACAATATTTGTAAATATAATAATCATATAGTTCTAATGAGTATAATAATGGAATATAATTTCAATAAATGACACCCACTAATATTGATGGGCCCCACAAAGCAATTCACCAATCGATGAACTCAAGGGATGAGTTATAGAACACATACTTTCGGTTCGTATGACTTACCACCTCCAGTATTAGCCTCTACTTTTTCATGGATCCGATTAGATCTATGAAAAATAAAAAAAGGCTCACACCTGAAAAACCTGGTCAATAGAAAGAGGGAAGAAGAATGGCTCAAATGGACTCAAGTACTTATCGATGCACATCCAACGTAATGAACGTAGGCTTAATCAGATCCCAAATTAATGATACCTTTTGATCACTACCATATTCCTTAAAAATGAACCAAAATGGGATGAAATGAGGTTAATTATAATGGAAATTGAATTAGATTGGAAGAAGAAGATTAATTAGATCATTAAGGGAAAAAAAGAAAAAATTACCCAAAATTTAGTTTTTGCATGGTTTCTCCACACAATTTGACAAACCGTGTGCAAACCATGAATATGTGCTTAGAGAAGAGGGAAAATAACATGACTAGGCCACACAATTATGGAAATAATTTTCCAACAATGTTAGATGGATCTATCTAAAAATGAAGACCATCCTCACAGTTAGATCTAACAGTGCGGCCTACCCACATGGTTTTTTTCTAATTGTGTAGCGAGCTTAGTTTTCCCCAAAATATATGTTCTTGGCACCAAACAAACCCCGTAAACTCTAAAAACCTTTTATAACTCATTATAGATCCATATTAGATCCAAAATAAATAATTCAACCATAATTCAAAGGATCCATAACTCAGTGACAAATTAGGTTCTTGCAGTTATGTTAACTAATGAGGGTAGAGGAAATAATAAAATATCACTATTGACAAACAAGGATTAAACAAAGAGAGTCATGAGATGAACCAAAAGTATTATATGTTCAAAAAAGAGGTGTCATAGAAGGAAATATATTCATATTGGTGTTTTTTATATTCAAATTTTGGATATTATTATAACCATTTTAGTTATGTATAAATTTATTGAAATATGATCATGAATATGAAGATGGGAAATGTATATTTATAGAAACCACAATGTCTTATAACCAAATAAGGGAGCATACTTAAATGGTCGAGAATATTATTATATTATTATTACGATGGAAAAGGTATGTTTCCTAGTTTTACATACAATAGTATGGTTAATACCTTAATATTAATTAAATCTTTATAAAATTAGCTATTTTTTTGTGAATGATATTTTTGGATGATATTATGGTATTTTAAAAAATTTAAGAGTATTATGTGAAAAATTTAACGATTTATGATAAATAGTTTTTCTATTATAGAGTTTGAAATAAATATAAAATCATATCATTAACCTTGATAAATGATTTTATAAATTTTTTATTATTTTTAAAGATACCTATTGAAGAAAACATGACTAAGGGATAGATAACTCATAATATTAACACATTATTGATGTTCAGATTTTTAGGGGTTGATTTATTTTGAAAAATTTAGTTGGATAATATTGCTAACCTCAGAATTCAAAATTGGTTCATGTTATTTTTATAAAACATATTTTTTATTGTGGTATATATTGGATAATGTGTGATCATATGAATGAGAGATTAATAATATTTGAGGGTTAAAGAGAGTGTTAATTTTTAGTATAAAATATGGTTTCACTATGGTTTAATGTGCTGTGGATTAAGATGGTTTTTGGGAATTTATATTTTGAAGAATGTATTATTATGTTATATACAGACATGAGTATATGATTGTATAAAAAATTAATATTTTTTAAGGAATAATAAAAAAATTAATATGAACTCAGAGAGTAAGGTTTTGGTTATATTGTATTTTATATCCTGAATGTTAAATATGTTTATAATACTCTCACCCACATTCATCAGGGAGTAATAAAAAAAATTATGATGACAAAATTTATTTAAGTGGGGTGTAATGAATCAGAACCTGATTTTAAAATATATATTCTTTTAAAATGCAATATGGTCGATGGTGTGTGATGAATGAAACACACTACCAAAATAAACAATGAAACAATATATAACTATTAATTTTTTTAAAAGAATTATAGATTAAAAATACATGTAATTGAATTATGAATTATCTGTTAAATGATCTTAAAATCAATAATCAATGATAAAAAAACAATAAATTAAATTAGTATATTTAAATACTTAAGAGGACTAATATATATTTTAAAATATAACCTTTAAAAAAATGAATTTTTATAATTTTTAGGAAATAAATACATTATGAATAAGATATATTTTTTAAAATAATAATATAATAACATCAAGTTTATTTTTAATTTATAGGAAATATGAATAATAAGTAAATATTTGTTTTAAAACATTATTTTCCAATGCAAACAATTTTCAATATATTTTTCTGTTTTTATTTAAATTATAAAATTTTAGAATTTAAATTTTAAAAAATAAAATTTATTCATAGATTCATAATTTCAATAATACATTGTGAGGAATATTTGTAATTTTTTTGACGTAGTTTATTTTTATGCGAATAATGGAAGATATAGTTTTTAAGAGTATAATCACTTTTATGAATTTACCACGATATAATTAAGATCTAGATGATTATAAATCATTTTAATTGATCTAATATTTATTTAAAGAGTAATAGTAATCAATTTTAAATAGAATTTTGATTTTATAAAACCTATTTTTATCATTTTATATTCATAAGGAATATTTTTTGATAAAAGACACTTCTTTTCCGGATCTTTTCACTAAATATAATTTTGGTAAAATTTAGTTTTGGATTTCTTTTAAAGCCAGATAAATTTTATTTTATTAATAATAAAAAAATTAATGTCATGAAAAAAAAATTGATAATTTATCAATAAAATTAATTTTATTTTTAAAATTAATATTTTTCTAAAAACTGGTTTTTACGTGTTACATGTGATAATATTAAAATTAATTTTTCCTACATGAAATTTTTTTCTTATAAAATTGATTTAATATATTAAATATGTAGGTAAAAATAATTTAATATGGTCTATTTTATTTTTATTTATTAATTATTAATTACCTATGTAAATAAACTAATTACCATAGTAAAACAAAAAATTGTAAATGAAATAATTATTAGAGTAAAGGACATAAAATAAGCTTAAAAAATGACTTAAAATGATTGTTTGAGGAATTATTGAACCGATATTCTTTTCCAATAAAATATTTTCCATATTTAGAACCAGATGAAAAATTTAACATGTTCTCTATTTATATTAAGTTGAAATATTTGCAAAAATGTGATTCTCTCCACTTATAAAAGGGGCATCTCAACACCCCATTAATACTAAAAAAAATTAAGTTTTCAATTAAAAAACTACAATTATTAATTCCAATTATTTTCACTTTAACACTATTAAATTTAGGTTTACATGATATTATCACATTCCTTATCTTTCTAATGTGTCCCCCAAGGGAAATCTACGGTTATCAACGAGAGTACAAATTTTCCCATTTCTCATTTATTTTCATTATTACATTTAAAAATATATTTTTTATAATTAATATATAATGGAATAATTATTTTTTTACGCTTAATTTTAATATTTTATAGTAATAAATATTAAACACCTTTCCCATTTTCCTTTATGGAAAATAAAAATGACATTCAAGCATGTGTGCGGACTACCGCCTCCATGAAGGGTCTTGTTCCATTTTCCTTCACCACCTACATAGATGGTCTTAATAATTAATTTATTAAATAAGTAATGTATTTATAATATATTTTTTATTATTTCATTAAATTTTTTTATACTTTCTTTTATTTTATTGAAAAATAAATCATTAATCATGTATTCACTTGGACTATTGCAACCATTGAATGATTGATTTAATGTTTTTTTCATTTAATAACATATATTCAAGGATGTTCATGATAATAAGTTAAATTGATGAATTTTATTATTATAAAATTATCATTGTTTTGGAAAATAAAATTGAATAAAACATTTTAACAATAGGATAAATAAACAACAGTGATAAATTCAACCATCCAAAAGATCATTATAAGAGAAACAAATGATTTCTTCATTATATATAATATTATTTTATAGGTTATATTTTTTAATTCATTAAATTTACATTATATAACATTAATAAACACTAAATAATATCATTATATTTTAGTTATAATGATATTATAACTATATCAGTAAATAGTCATCCCTTAATTATGGTATGTTCTTGTTTGGGCTGGTTTAAACACCTACATGAAAAATACTATAAAATGATATCACAGATGACTGTGAGAATTTAAATTTATCATAATAAAATATACGAGGAAGTAAAAAAATATTATTTAATGGTAATATTAATATTAAACTCATTAGTTAAAATTCCAATGTCAGTTCATGAAAAATCAACGAAACATGCTCATTACAAATCTCATATTTAAGGATTGTGACAAAAAATCCCATAGAATGGAATTATAAAATAATAAATAGATATCAAAAAACAATTTTTGTTTATTATATTCTCTGGTAATGACTAACATTGATAGAATAATAAAGAACACCACTACTATTATGGATCTAATTTAAAATGATAAATATTAGTCACACCTGATATAAAAAATAGATAACAACTAGGTATAAAGATGTAGATAATAGTTATAAATAAATTCAATAAAAGGTTATAGATATGGAATATTTTCATAAAGGGTCTATTATGATTGGTATTTCTATATATGAGGTTAGAGCACATTTTGACTAAACAAGAATTAAGGTAAGGGTTTTGTCTAACTTAATTTTCTCTTATTGAGATATAAACATTCTTATTAATACTATATTGTTATAATATTGATTTATTATTACATAAAACCTCTTTATAAAATTATTCTTAACTCAGTGATTATGTTACATTTAAGGGCTTACTATCTGAAATTTTAACCCCGTGAGATACACCATTTTTCTTTTGTAAGTGAATTTACCACCCCTTACAAATTTTTCATTTTAGTCCTCTCATTATATTCTATATTTAATTTTCAATCTTAAAATTTTTCCTAAAAAGGGGTTTGACATTAAATTTTAAAAGGTTTTGAGGGTTCTTTTTCCTCAAATTCATTTTTCTTGAAACACATTTAATATTGTCTACCTAGTTTAAATTTTCTAGTGCATATAAAACCTCTTTAATGTATTTTATCATAAATTTTATATTATTCATTGTATTTTATGTTCAACTAAAGGATCTATATTTCATAGTTATTTTTATTGAAATTATACATTATCCATAATAATGACTAAAAATAGTAAATTTTCAAATGTGTAGTGTGCATGGATTTCCTGGAAATCGCATCCCTACTTGGATAATGGAAACTAGATGTGGTTGGGGCACATAATCACCTTGGGTTAATAACCTTGAAAAATGAAATTTTTGTATCAAATAAATCTTCATCTAGATGAATATTAGTTCGAATAATACTGAACATCTAGATAGGCACTCTTGTGGTTAATGATTTTGATAATTCAAGTGATCTTTACAACCAAAATAAAGGATTTTCCTACAATATCTATGGTATCTTACCATTAAAAATAAATGAAATAAATTATTATATTGTATTGATAAACTCTAACTTTGAAATAACCCTATATAAAACCTTATATTTATTTATTTAATTGGGGTACTTCCTATTATATTGAGAATACCCCATAGTTTTTCTATTTATTTCAGGATTTTCTCCTAGATAGACACATTATTCCATAAAACAGGTACATATCTATTTTTCATACCTTCATTATATGGATATCCATTTTTTATATATCCTTTATTAAGTAATAGTTTCCTTAGGTAATGGTTTAAAATTTATTATTAACTCATATAATGATTGAATTGGACTAAATTAATGATGGGTGGGGACCTACACAGAAATCCTTTTCATGCATCAATAAGTATCATGAGAAAAATTATCTTAGGTATTTTATTGTATTACTACCCAGAACAAAATATCTCTAAAACATAGAGCCATGAAAATGAGACCATAATTTCAATGATCATGGTGTCTTGACACAGGTCAAGAAATTAGTTGTTTATCACTATATATTTTATCATTACATAATCTTTTATTGTTAACCATGTAATTATTTATTAATATAATAACCATGGATACATTATGATCATAATTTATTTTTATTTTAGAATTATTTTTACTATTTATTCATATAATTTTTATGGTCAATTTATACTTACTTATGATCAATTAGTATCATTGTGTATGGTGGGATGACTTTTTCCTTGCTTTTAATTTCTATATAGTATAAATTAATTACACATCATGTAGAAAATAATATTTCTTTTTTTTCTTTAATAAATTTTTTAGGGTATATGGGTTGGGACACCAATTCATATCACAGATTTTTTTGGGAATATATAGTGAAAATATCAATTTCATGAGATAGAAATTGTTTTTTAGTTACTTTTGTTAAAACTCTCTAAAAATATAAATCTAAAAATTCTTTTTAATGTATGAGCCTCAAGTTTTTTTATTGTGATTTTTCTAATTATTGAGGGTTGCAATTTTGTTTCATTAGTTAATTTAAAATATTACATGTAAAATTGGGTTTTATTCATACTGGATTCTTGGAGTGAGGGTCCGGGGGATCATACCAACTACTTGTTCAATTACAAAAATTGGATGGTGTAACATTACTATACCGATTGAAGAAAATGAGGGAAAACCATCCCTTAAAAAGGTAAAAATTCTTTATGTTATAACTATATTTTTACGAGAATGGGATAATTTTCATAAAAAAATATATAATATATATATGCATTTATTATGGTAAAGATTATTCATGTACTTTTTACCAATATGGAACTACTAATTTGAATAGGAATTTGACAAAGTGAAAAAAAATCATCACAAAAATCATTAGCCAAGTAAAAAAAATATTTTTGATAGGAGTAAGTGAGAAGATAATGATGATGGTATGGTAAGAATTTTAATTTACCATTTTAACCAAGATCATTATAAGTTATATCCATATAAAATGATAATAATTGATGATTTATTATTTAAATATGTTGAGAATAAAGTCCTTTTAATATTTATGGTAGTTTTTAAACTGTAATCTAATGTTCCATCTAGAAAAAGAGTTTTGAGAGATTAATTGTAATTATATTTGAGTGCAAGAAGAAAATGAAGTCTATGTTCAACATTTTCTTTTGTATGATATATCTTAATAATGATAAATGTAATTAAATTGAAAATTTAAATTATATGTGTTTGACTACAAATTTTATTGATGATAATTTGGTATTTAATAAAAAAATTATCAATTCTTGTCCAATTTTGGATAATAAAGGAGAATAAATTTACTGAGATTAATAAAAAACTATGAAACAATTGGGTATTTAAAGGATTGTTGTTGTCACTCTAGACAATTCATGTTTTTGATAATGTAACTTTCACTTTTTTTTATGATGGTTAATGAATGGACTGAGTCAATTACTATATAATACTATATAAATATGAGATATTTTGAACACATTTTAAACATTATTGGAAGTTATGGGTTGAAATAAATCTGAACATCCACTCCTAGAATTATATTTTGATGAATGATTGTGAGAAATTACCCTTTTATATTTTCTTATTTCCAGAGTATTATTGAAGAGTTTAAAATTATTTGTAAACTATCAATAATTCTTGATGTGACTACTAAATATTATTCTTTTTATTTCATATTGGATGTAACTAAGGGTTATGATAAATTATTTATTCTATTTATGGAGGAATCATGTTTTATAAGTCTTTTTATCAGTGATGTTGGGCCACCTGCATCATATGATTGGGAGTTTTCTCAGGTTTTGTCCTGTTTATCAGAATATTTTATAATAGACCTATTTAATTTTATTGTTCTATAAATGTGAAATGTAACACATTCATACTTCTTATTACATATTTAAAAAATATAGTAATAAATGAAAACTAATGAATATATAGTGAGTGGAATGAATATTTATAAGACAGTGATGTTGGAGATGTATTTGTATATTAGTCCCAATTTTAATTATATCCTTATTGTGGTGGTTTTATATGATCCTGATATAAATTAGATTATATTCTGGAATGTTTTAAAATGATTTTATTTGATTAATTGAAGAATGAATTGATTATTAAATGAAAAAATTTTATGAATAAACTCTTTGAGTTTTAACATTGTAAATATCTCACACCTCTTTATTATTTTGAATCAATTCCTCTTTTAGATTCACATATTAAAGAACATGATGGTAATATATTTGGTTGGTATTATGATAAATGGAATAATGAATATAGGTTAAGGAAAAACATGATACAAAAAAGGAATGAATTAGAATGATATAAACATTTTGATGATTTTCTAGATAATTTTTATTAATTTTATATTTTTACATAGTTGAAATGGAATACAAGATAATATAATGTTATCTCATGAATTTATAGTGATATTATAGCTATTCCATTATCTGTAGTATCATCTAAATTAGTAATTAAAAAATCAGTATGAGTCCTTGATCATTTAATAGCTATTTGAAACATAGTACAATTGATCCATTAATGAGTACCCAAAGTAGGTGTAAAAAATCTAAAAAAATTGAAATTTTGTAGTAACTGAAAGAATTTTAATTGATTGAATCAGGTAAAATTCATAATATTATGAATCTTTATAATATTTATCAATTATAAAACTTTATTTTAAAAAGAAAAATGTTGACCTGTTATTAATTTTTTTTATTTTTTGGATATGTTATCCTTGATTAATAATCAATGTTTAACTATCTTATATCATTTTAAATCTATAAGAAGTGTGGATATGAATTAGAATAATATGTGAGGATAGTTAAACAGTATTCATTAAGGTATAGATTTTGTATTTGTTTATAAATTCATTATAGTATACATTTTAATATTTATTTACTTTTCCAATAACATATTACAGTATGTGTTTTTTATACTGAATAATAAAAAACATATAGGTGCTAAAATATATCATAAATGGAAATCGTATCATTTTGAGTGTCTTTTTTATTTCAATCAATATTGGTAATAGTCCCAATTATGAAGTATCCAAGTTGTTTTTCCTATATATGAATTTGTTTTATTTTACTTCATTGGGACATTTATGTTTTATTTAGTTTACAACTAGGTTTGATGTTTACTACATACATCATATAAACTGATTAGAATAAAAGTACAGATGAAAAGACTATTATAAATTTTAGTTTAACATGGGTTGGGTGTTTTTTCTTTGAGTTTTTGTGGAGAGGCTGTATTAGATGAATATGAATGCCTTTTCCTTCATCTGAAGTAGAAAAAAAATCCATAGTACATATTTTTTCCTTTTTTATTTGGTTATATCCATTTGAATGTGTGTTTAATACATAAATATTAATTTTTATTTAAAATTTATGCACGTTCTCTATATATGCATTGTTAGGGTATATTTTTTGGAATCATCTGCATTTTTTAATGTGTTTACTTTATTAAATGTATAGGCTTATAACATAAACCAATTTGCCTGAATGAACCCATCCAATTACATTATGGGTTAGGTAGGGTTGGGTTTTTTCAGACAGGATACTTATAACCCAACCTGACCTAACCTTTCAATTTTTTATTGGATCGGATAAAAAATTTCTTGAATCCCAACCCAACCTAACCCATGGAAACCCCAGTGTTATGGTTTAATAAACTGACCATAAACATTACATAGTCATAATTTTTTAATCAAGAATTCATTTTCATTCATTCTTGAGGACCTTTTGAGATTAGGGTTTTGTAAAATTAGCCCATATAAAACCCATATAATACAAAATGGAAAATTTTAAATATTATCCATTTTTTGCATTATAAAAAAACATAGAAAAAGAAATAATTTTTATTTTCATGACATATCTTTACAATTTTGATCTTAACCTCCTCTTTATCAATAATCATTTATTAAAAACCTATGGAAATTTTATAAATAATGGTATAACCATAAAAATATTGTAAAGAGACATAAAAAAACCACTATTCCATAAATACTTATAAACATTTTAATTTTTTAAAATAAACATTAGGTACAAAATATAAATTTTCTTACACAAGAAAAAATATTCTATCCATAACTATTTTCATAAAACATTTCACAGGAAGTATTAAATTCTAAATATAACTCCTAAATGTTTATTTTACATCTTAAAATCTCATAAAAACTTTTTAAAAATTTATACTATTCATCCTTAAAATGTTGTGTGTACTTTCCTTTAAACAAAATAACATTATAATACCTTCTAAAATCAGAATATTTTTATAAAAACCCAGAGAAATAAAACATATATAATAAATGAACATGATGAATAGTTTTCATATCACTATTAAAAATGGGACAACTATCATGGTTACACTAATAATATCCTTCATGGATACAAAAAAATAACCATAGCGGTTACACTTGGAATAAACATAACTATAAATTCCCATTATATATTAGGAGATAAAAGATCACTTAACTTAGTCCCTTTAACCAACGAATTTTATAGCTATAATGCGATCACATTATATTGCTTTTTAATGAAACCAACTTTCATCATAAAAAATTCCCATGTACACTAACATAATAAATAAAATCTTTCATCAACAAATGTTCTTTGAATCCAAAGAAAACATTTACAAATATTTACATATCCCATTCGGTTAAAACCCATTTCTCAAAAATAGAATTATTAGAACAAATGGAAAAGTATTATTTAATTAAATAAAATTTAAAATCATATAAAGGAATCCAAAATTCAAATAACAGTTTCAAAAGTGAGAAAATATTTTGACTTGGTATATGTTAAAATAAAACATTCTTTTTGTATTTTTGTAAAAACTTTCAATGTAAAAAGAGTAGAAAGTCTTACTCTAAAAAACATTGAAAAAAATAAAAAATGGACATAAAATTTATTTTATAAATATTTTATTTCCATTTAAAACAAATAAAAACTGATTTAATAAATATGGATAGTGAATAAAAATAGTTGAAAGGGAAATATTAAAAGAGTAATTTTAAAAGAAATCCTATTACCATGAGTCTGAATCATCACGTATTCTATTTAAATTAATAAATAATAAATTTAGGTTAATTATTTACTTATCTAGTTAAATTTTTCATCTTTATTTTTATTTTATTTTATCTCTTACTAAGATATATTTAATTATTTAATCAATTAAATACATGTAGGATATTTTGACATTGTTTGCTTCATAAGTCCAAAATGGATAAGTTGACTGTGCTCAAAGAGACCATTATTCAATAATATCAAAAATTATAATCATGAAATCATTATAAATCTTATACATATATTATAAATTTAAAACCAATCATGAATGATGGTTATGAAAAATGAACTATGTTACAAATCATGGAGATGGTAGATCATACGTATGCAAGAGTAACATTTCAATTTTTCAATGATATTCATGAAAATAATGTAATTAATATTTAATATTTCCATAATTATTATATTATCATAAGTACAATAATAATTATTTTAATATACAAGTATATATATAATCTATGCGATGTGGTGATGAAAAAAGAATCAAATCATTCCGTAGAGGTGGTAGTCCACATGTATTCACTAACAACATTATAAATTTTTAGTAAATGAAAATGAAATAAAATAAAAAATATATTATATTTTTATATGAATGAATATTTCATGAATATCATATATAACATTAATTCCATCATTATAACCATCTGTGATAGATGGTGATAGAAAAACATTACATATGTTTGCGAGGCGGTCATCCTCTATACAAACGAATAATGGGTTCATTTCCAATTTGATGGATGAGGAGATGAATATATGTTATAACATTAAAATAATAACATATAATTATATATAGTATAATTTTATTTATTAATTTATCTAATTTGAAAAATAACTTAAGGAGGAAGAAGAAATAAATCTATAAATCGTGTCTAAAAACTATACCACTTATTTAAAAAGTCTTAGTTTTATAATACATTAATCCATCTAAGGTTGGTATTATTCTAATACTAAGGACTATAAAATTAGGTTAGGTATTATAGGAAGGTATTTTGGTAGGTATTGTTCCATAAAAAATATTTTGATGTGTTAATAAATGAGAAAAACTATTTCACATTTATAAGTTAGGCGAGCAGAATTCTTGGAATTTCTTAAAATATCATATTAATATATAATAATTTTTATTTACAGATGGGAAAAATTTATAATATTTTAATATAATATGATTATAAGACTATATAATATAATACGATAAAATTTGGACATATTTAGAAAATAATTTTACCCTTATGTTTTTGTTTTATCAACTCACTAACCGTTTTAAAAATTATGGTGATAACAATGATTTTTACTCTTAAGTTGTTCATATAGTTACAATAAAAGGATAAATGGCCCGTACATGGACCATGATTGATATTATAGACCATATCAAAATATGTTTTATAGATAGAGGTTTTTATAAATTTTAAATGAATTAATAAATTATTAAATAATATAAAATAGCATTAACACTAGTTTTGGTACTATTATATTAATTTGACTTTCAAAAAAACAATACAATAAATGAATTTGAATATAATGAATTAAAACATTTATAATATATCCTTTTTTATATAAAAAATCATTTATTATAATAATTATTTGAAATTAAATAACGTTGAATATTGTAAGTATCATTTATTTAATTTTATTTTAATAGAATAATTAATGTGCCACCGTTGTGTATTATTTTAAGGTAATTATATTTTCACTAAAAATTAAAAATAAATTATCATGATGAAGATAAATCATTTATATTTAAAAATAATATTTATCAAATAACATATCCTCTAGTAATATCTGTGTTGAAAATATTATAGTTTTTTAAAACTAGAGTTTGGCAATTATTATTTTCTTTTCCATAAAATATTATAACGGTCATAATAACATAGAAATGAAAAAATTCCACATATTTTAGAATGTTTACAGTTCATATTTTCTAAAAATAAAATGGAAATGTTTAAAAAATTATAACATCATGATTCTAAATTTGGATTCCATTTTCAAAATTTAGAACATATATGTGGTAGAATTTAATTAAAAAAAACAGAAAAAATGTGATGAAATAAGGGTTCTCAAAGAATTACCCTTTTTAAGTTTAAAATACTTTTGTATTAAATTAATGGATAAAATTCATTTGAAAAAATTGTAATATTTTAAATAAAAATAAACAAATTAAATTTTAAAACTGTTCCAAATATAATTTTACTTTATAAATAATTTAAAAGAAAATATATTTTTCATTAAAAATCTATATTTTTTACTATTCATTGAAAAATCAGACATTATCGAAAATTCGAAAAAATAATATTAGGATTATTTTGACAAGATGAATTAAAAAATAAAAATAATTTTTTCAAATTAAATTTATATAATTTGAAAATTTAAACTTTTTAGAAAAATCATATATTAGAAGAGTTAAAAACAACTATTTATTTTTTTGATTTTAAAATTACTTAATAGTTTTATAATGAACATAAACATATATTTCATGAAAAATATTTAATATAAAAATAATTTATTTTCTCATTATATGTTTTGTTTCATTCATTCATTAATTTTGGAAATTGTATCCTCATAATTTTATTCATCACTTTCATAAATTTTGATACTTTTCTCTTGTAGTATTTTCAAATTCCAATGTTTCTTCTTAAAAAATAAAATTTCTCTACAAATACATTAACATAGAGAATCACCTAATTTTACAATAGTTCCTCTCTATAGTTCTATCAAATCCAATCCCACTCGACTAAGGTTGATGTCTTCTTTTTTACATTCGAATAAGATGTTAGGAATTGCATCCTAAAGGATTGAATAGTTTAGTATTCTTGGTAAATGGAAGAATACATGAGTCTTAAATTACCTTGGAAAACACAATTTAAAACATATTTTTTCGGAATAAATTTTTTACCTCAATACTATCTTTTCTTATCAATAATAGTTTATTTCATGGAATCCTCAATAAAGGAATCAAAATAAGGGTGACCTAAAATTATCGGTCAGGGTTAAGTAAAAATAACGCTATTATGAATAAATAAGGAATAATAAATAAATAAAAAATAATATATAAAGTTAAATTTATGAAAAAAAATTCTATAATAATCAATTTAAAGTTAAATAATTGAAAACACAAGGAATTTAATCATTAACATGACTATCATAATTGGTTAAGGCATAATCAATTAGATAAGGTAAATAGTTGAAAACACATGCCGTTTAATCAAAAACTGAGAGTAAAATGAATCAAGAGATAATAAAACTGTCAAAATATGATGGATAATAATAACTAAATTCATATTGAATGAAATTATTAATTATTGGATGTCATGCACCTGTCACATGATATATCCACCATCAAAATCTATCCTCAAGACAATTTAAAACTTATGGGTGGAAACCTATTATTTATGTCTAGCAAATTTTTTCATGTCATGAGCTATATTGATACATCGAGGGGTATTATATATCCAGGATCATCCCATGTATTCATGTCCAATGAATTTATAATATATCAAATAATCAATTTAATTCATGACAATGTGTATTGTTATCAAATGTCTGTATTGAAGAAAGAATAAAAATTATCAATAATTACCCATTTAATAAAATAACACTCAATATAAAATACCATATATAGATATGAGATATATTTTAAGAAATAATCATTTCCATTAAAAGTAATATTCCTATTTAGGTAATTTCAATGTTTAATAATCATAGGAATGTGAATATTTCAAAGGAAAGTTAATGACTTCAAAAATGAATCACGAAAGTGAATGTTAATTAGTGAAATTGTTATAAAATATCCATATAAAGAACAAGGATATTATCAACATAACATATACCCACTGTATTAAGAATAAATTGTAGTTGTAATTGATTAATTAAATAACACAAAAAGTTCAATAAAAAATTTCTTAAGAAAAATATCCATTTTGAAAATCAAATTTTTTAAAAAAAATTTCACAAATCATTTTGAAAACAATTTTCCATGAAAATAAATATTCAAAATTATAAAATAATCTTTAAAAAATTTGAGTGGTCATGGTGGCTGGATATTCTGTTCACATTGAATAAAATATTCATTTCACTTTTTTGATAAAATCCAATCCGGCATGGTTTTTAAAAAAACACGAAGATTCCTCTCAAATAATAATTTAAAATTAAAAATTGTTTAAAAAATATTTAATAAATCGTATTTAAAATGTAAAAAAATTTTGAATACATTTTTTGAAAACTTGGTGTTTAAGGGAAACAGATTTTTGACTAAAGAGATAAATGAAGAAGGATTTTCTTAAAATCATTTTATCAATAATTTTAAGTACCAAAGAGTATAAAAATGGTAATATTAGTTGAAAATATCATGAATAACCAGGTGGTACGAAATTTTTATGGGTTTTTTAGAAAATAAGAAAACAATTTCCTTCAACTGAAATTGATGAAGAAACAACCTTGATTAGATTGAGAATATGAAATATACTCTTTAAATGATCATAATTTTGAAGTGAGAATTAATAAATGTATAAATTATTTGTATAAACTATAAATAAACATAAAATATATATAAATATAATAATATATAGTAAAAACTAATTACATACATAACATTATTATATCAAAGGCAATGAAGGAGTAACATAACTTAATGTAATGAAATTGAGTTATGAAATTCTTTACCACTTCGTAACTTTATTTTCAAAACCCACATAGTTGAAATATTTAAAATTTAAATTTTAAAAACCATGAATAATTTAATATTAATGATATTAAATTTTAATTCTTCATTATATATAACATATAAAATAAATTAGGTGTGTGACATTACAATATGCGTCAATCAAAATGAAATTGGGATGAAATCCCTTATGTCATTCTTCATTTTAGTTGATCATGGTTTGACATAATGTATCCTGGTTTTAAAAATTATCTTGTATTATTTAACAACCATATTAATATTTATAATATAAAATATGATCCTTCTATAACATCCTTTTACACTGCAGTTAATAATCATTCATTATTTTCACAGTTTCAAGTGTTAATTACATGTTTTATCATGCCTGTTTCGTCATGAAAGATTCACTTTCTACACATATTATATAGCTATATAATATAAATAATAATAATAATGACATAATTAAATTATTTTGACATAACATACAATATTAAATCTAATAATGAAATTTGGTTTTGAAATAAAGACTATGTTACAATCTCAGAGAGGGTAGGTAATACAAATGCCTGAGTAACCTTTCTGTTTTCCAATTATCATCATAAAAAGAATGTATGTTAAATTTTATCTTTAAATAAAAATAAAAATATAATATATATTATATTATGTCATTAAATATTTATATATATATAATCCATGTGGTATAGAGATGAAGAAATAGTTACATCGCTTCGTGATGGCGGTAGTCCACACGTACAAGAACAATGTCATCTTTTATCTATGTAAGAAATGAAATGATATAATATGTTTTAAAAATTATAAAAATGTAATTAATATAATAATTCTTTCATTTATATCACATATATAAATTAACTACATCCTTATTACCTTTCATATGAAGCATTATTGAAAATGAATCACATCACTTCGCGAGGTGACAGTATGTCATACACACAAATGAAATTACTATATCCCTTATATAATGAAGAGTAAAAAAAGTATATATGATATAATTACAAAATAGGAATAATTATTTAATAAATATAATAAATAAACATTATATACATCATCATACAGAACCATGAAATGTGGTAACAACAAAACGAATGACATCATTACATGAGGCAGTAGGCTGCCTTACAAACAAATGACGATTTTAAAAAACATTTGAGGGAAGAGTAGATGGTTATAGGTCATGAAATTTACATAAAAACATAAAAATATATGGAATATAATTATTTTATTATGTTAGTATATTTTAATAATAATTTAATGCGGTGGAGGAAGATATAAAATAAAAACGTTGGTTGGAGAAAGTTATCTCTTCTTCGAGTATCCTCCTTAGGTTTATGGAAAAGCCTTCTTGGGGTTTAATTCTTAAAAAAATTCATTCTATGATATGAGGAGTGACTTTGTTATGTAATTTGGGTATGTGTTGGGTGAAAAAAATAGGGTGTTAAATTTTTAATAGGGGAGGAGATGGGGTGAACTTTTATTAGTGAGGTGTGTGGAACACTTGTAATATTTTTAAACAAAAAGGTGAAACCAAATTTTTCACATGCTGTAAGGGTAAAAAATTGATTATTATAGATCCATATATAAGATAAAGTCAAAATAGTTTCTCAAAATATATTTTAGAATATATATTAGATCAATTTAACCAATATCGTTGTAATTTAACCCATAAGTAAATCCATTTTTACCTTAACATTGGTAATTAATTTTTACTATTATCACTATTCATTTTGCTCAAAAAACAAGATGA
The DNA here is from genome assembly GCA_963277665.1 of Viscum album. Classification (NCBI taxonomy): domain Eukaryota; kingdom Viridiplantae; phylum Streptophyta; class Magnoliopsida; order Santalales; family Viscaceae; genus Viscum; species Viscum album. The sequence continues at coordinate 1,433,452,235 of OY728132.1, read as the reverse complement.
ACTTATTATATAATATAAAGTATTATGATTATAAATATTTTACCCATTTTACCAAATTATATTCATATTATTGGAAAATTTTAATTTTAATTTAATCTCATAGACACGAGGAGAATACATATTTTTAAAGTGAAAATATGCAAAAGTTAACAAAGTTTTCATATAGATATTATATTATAAAATAATTACAATAACAAAAATTAAATTAAATTTTATAAATTTAACTAATTTTTCTTTTTAAAACAATTCATTATATAATTTATCATAAACATTATTCAAAAGAAATGACTATTTTCATTTAAAATTCAGTATTTTCATTATTCATCAAAAAAAGAAACTTTTTATAAATGTCAAAAAAATCATGATAATATATTTTTGATATGTTGATATAATTAATTATTTTTTCTTTTTAAATTAAATTTTCTAAAATTTATAAAAATTAAACATAAATAGTGCTAAAAAAGAACGACTACACCATCCTTTAGAATGAAATATTGCTTTTTATAAATCATTTGTTTTTATTTTTAATAGTTCTTATTTTATCTATTGTCAATATTTATCCATGATTTTAATAATTTAGTTAGTTCTCTTCATACCTATAAATTTAATGGAAAGCTTATAATGGTATAATATATTACAGTTCATTTTGACATGGTGTTGTGTGTTCCACAAGCTATCAATGAGATTAAATTTTATGAAATATATTTTATATGTAATTTAAGCTTGGGGTTTGATGACACATATGATACAGAATAAAATGTAACAATTTTTGAATTTTTGGGTGTTACATTCTCCCTGCCTTGGACAAATTTCATCCTCACAAGTTAAAATTTATCTTATAAATCAAGGGTTTGATATTTGAGGATTATTTTGTCAAAAACCCACTTTGTAAAAATATTTAATAAAGAAACCTCTTAATAAGATAGAAGGGGAAGTAAAAAGGTCTTATGGGATAACACATAACTAGGTTAGTATGTTGGGGAACAAATATTGGAAATAAAAACATGGTCATGGATGAAAAGTGTAAATAATTATAGAGAGTGATATATGTCATTGATCACAATCAAGTGAACGATCACTAGAAAGTTAGGGGTCTCAAAACCATAAATCTACGATGACTTAAAAGACCATATGATTAATCTGGCATGAATTTAATAAGATAACAATTATTTTAAAGATAAATTTTCCAAATTTTGAGGAATTATTTTATTTTATATCAATATATAAAAAAATACATAATTGAAATGATTCTATTTCATAAAGAAAATTTCATACTTTTGTAAAGACCCAGAATTTCTTTACAATTTTTTTAATGATATGGGATTATTAAAAGACTGAAAAATTTGACGTCACATGATTCCGAGGCCCAAATTTCCCCAAATGATCCGTCGAAAAAGTGCTAAGCTTAAAATAGCATGATTTAGTAGTTTTCATGAAAAAGTGGAATAACTATTAAATGGATTTCCGGATCAGAAACTTGAGGGAACCATTATGTTTAGGATGAAGGGTTTACCCTAGGCGCGACTTAAGTTTAGTTGGTGCATGCCTCCTGTGAGAAAAACCTAAAATGGGATAACTATAAATAAAATGATCAAATAAAGTTATTTCATTTTTAAATTGAAAATAACTCACAAATGGTGACTCAAAATAACAATCTGAGACCACCGCTAAAATCATGAGGGTATGCTTTCCTTAGGCGGATCCTAACTTTGGCCAGCACGAGACAATAGTGGATGTTAGTTTTTGGCCGCAAATAAAATATACAAGTAAAAATTATTTTATTGTTAAATTCTATAACTCCTAAACGGTAACTCAGATTAGAAATTTGAGAGTACCCTTGAGCTCTTGAGGGCATGTTTCCCTTAGGAAGAGCCTAACCCTGACTAGCATGGGTCGAGGGTGACTTTTAATAATTTTTAAACTTTTTTTATGGTACGTTCCGAAAACGTGAGGGTGAAAAATTCTATCTTTTGAAATAGTGCTCAGAATTAAAATTTGAGGGTTTCTTTGAACTCGTATCATCGATATTCTCTTAAGGGAGGATTCAATTCGACCGCGGTAGGTCAGGTGAAAAAGATAGTTTTTGGAACATTTACGAATTAATAAAATAACAAAATTTTAACATTATGTTTTCCTACCATATCTTGAGCTATGGTGGTGGGAACCATGGAGGTAGTCCATCATTCAATATGGGATATTAAATGCTCGGTTACAATTTTGTTGCATAACCAACCCTCTTACAATTAATGTGGCACATTAAATACATCAATTAAAGAACCTCATTAATTCCTTGGTGTGTTACTCACCCATTCCCCCTCGATCTAAATAGGGATCAGGGTATAATTTTTTGAACAACTTCATCAAGTAGGGAACCTTAGGGGAAGTGATATGACACGTTCCACCAATAGAGATGGATTCTTAGGCAGCAAGGAACTAGGATCGATGAATTCCATCGACTTCATCAAATGCATAATCTTCTTCCACCACCACTACGTCTCCAAAGAATCTAGAGGAAGGGGTTGTCTTTTAATTTAAGAAATTATGACGTTTCTTCTCTTCATTATTGAATTTTCCGGTGGTCATTGTGGGGGATTTGAATCGGGTCTATTATTATTTTAATGTGATGTATAAATTTCCCCCACTTATTTATAATTTTAATGCGGAAGGTGTGGGCCAAGAAAAGAAGGGCCGAAACCTCCGATGCTTGTTTTTCATTTAGTTCTTCAGAGATAGGTTATTACATCTTGAAGAAACCTGGAAACCAAGAGGTGAAAAATGAGGACGACATCCCGAGAGGACCTTTGTCATGTTTAGAAGGAATAATAGACCATCGAAGCTCACTCGGTGCCCACAGAAAAAGCACAGGTATGACACCGATGTGATGACATCGTCAACCGACACAGGTGGAAAAGGTCATAGACTGATAGTTTCTAGCCTCGGTGGATGAGTGGCGTAGAAAGGTGTCGTGGTGGATGGAAAGGCGGCCGACATCGGAGGTAGTGGTGGCGTGCTGTCATGCGCCACACTGAAGAGAGTCGTGGCTCGAACCTGCGACGATGCAGGGGACATTATCCCTACGGGTCCTGTGGGTGACAAGGTGGCACCACCTAGCGTCGCCAATAAAGGATCTGAACGGATCCATTGAGGCGTTTGAGAGTAGTAGTATTGCGACTGCACTTGGGTTGCACCAGCTAGTGGGCCGAGCCCGCCACAGCCTAGCCTAGCTAGGGCGGGCCACACCAGTACGCGGTTTAGTCCGGGTCGGTCTGATCGGGTCGGACCAGACAATGACCCCTCTCAGGCCCATATATGCTTAAAAGTTTGTATCTTGTGAACCGAACGTCCATTTTATGAACCATCTATGACACTGGGACAATAATTTTGAGATATTCCACCTGAAGTTTGGAGAAAGTTGGAGTTGGCTTTGTTGGATCATACTCGAATCCAATCGGGCCCTAAGAACTAAAATGCCTATAGCTTACAGACTAGGTGCCCGATTGACGCGCCGTCCATTGTGTTGGAACCCTTATGATATTAAGGATCACTGGGCTTCATCCGTGATGAACTTTGTGGATGTTGAGGTATGTATGATAATCAGTGGAGCATAACTAGGGTGCTTCTTGTAATGATAATTAGGATGGCTACTCCATTGATGACTCAAGGTGCGGGTATTCCTTACTCCTTTGCTTCGGTTAAGATTGGACTCCCCACGTCATGAGTTCAGGTTTTTCCCCTCTAATTGGTTTTTCTATCTTCAGATTTGTTACTCCCCTATTGTACTAGGGCACATGTCCTATATACATAACTCACATAGAGTCAGGTACTCCCTTACTGGGTAGGGTGTGGGTGCTCTATGTTAGGAGTCTTTACTCCCCTGTCAATCCATGGAGTGGGTCCTCCTTATGAAGTACTACAGTAGAGTCGGTACTACCCTTCTATGAAAGGGTGCGGGCCCTCTAATATAGTGTTATTACTCCCCTAACATACTAGGGCACGAGCCCCCCAATGCAAGGAAACTACCAGAGTTGTACTCCCCAACCGGGTTGGGTGCGGGTCCTCACATATACAGTCGGTACTCCCCTGCCGTGCTAGGGTGTAGGTCCTCTAGCCTGGGGTCAATACTCCCCTGACATACTATGGCGCGAGTCCCCCACAGCAAAAAAAAATACCAGAGTTGTACTCCCCTACTGGGTAGGGTGTTGGTCATCACATATGGAGTAGTAATCCCCCATCTCTATGTAGAGACGAGGAGCAGGTCCTTATGGGGGAGTTGGAGCTCCCTCAACCACATGAGACAGTGTCGAAGAGTGAGAGCCTTCACTTGTTTTCCCATGGTCTTGCCTCAGGTACATGACTATGACTGCGATACCTCTAGTGCTAGGCACTAGAGGTAGTTCTAATAGAAAGTTCACAATGGAGAACGCCCTTTAGGACATTCCATTAGAAATTGTTGAGTTGTACCTGATGGATTACATCTATAACACGAGTGCCATCAAGGTTGGTCAGTTCATGGAGCATGTACTCTAGATCCTTGAGTTACACTTTGAGCCTTATTTGGAAATCCTGGAAATGGCTTGAGGTTGGGGCCTTATGTTTCTTTGTGGGTCAGACAAGTATATCTGGTTTGAGTTGTGTCTTTTGTTTTGTTCTTTATGATCAAGATCATGATTTTTGGTTTTATTTTGTGGAATTCTGAGAGTCCTTCAGAGGTCTTAGGGTACCTATTGGGTATTGTTTTACTCACCCCTACACGAGAATTGCCCGCACCTTGTTGTGTCTTGTGAAGACTAAAAGAAGCTTGGCTAAGACATGAGGGACCCATGAGCAGGAAACAAACGGAGGAGACTAGCTGATGTGGAGAGATGTGGAGATGATCTATACCAACCCTTCACGTATGATCCTTGGTCAATAATCAAAGGAACTATTTCTATTTTTAGTTGTATCTTTCAGTTGGCCTAGAATTCTATCCCCTTACTTTCAGTACACAATTTTTTTATTGCAATTTTTCTTCGGGGTTGCATCTTGTTGCATTCTTAGCTGTGTGTTTGTACAGGTTTAATAGAAATGACTTCCCATTTTGGGGATATGCCTTCTCGGTGATAGTCTTCAACCCCTGTCCAATGGAAGGCGGGCATGGGGTAGTCACGACATGGGCCCTAGGGGATGGTTTGTGACAAAGTGGTATTAGAGGAGTTGGTTCTACATAAGAACTAGGACTCTGATCTTTCCAATTGAGAAATAGTGTCGAGTGTTTTGAGTGTGGTTATCAGTTTAGGGAGTCCAATGTTAGTGCGGTGGTCGGTGTATCTATACACCGGGACCCTGAATATTGATTTCCGACATGGTGAATGAAAACACTAATTGCATGTGTTTTGGAAATGTTTTTCTTTTGATCTATTTTGAGTTAGCTAAAAAGGTATAACTTATTGACTATGGTTCATCTTGATTCTCTTTCAAGATGCCTCCACAATGATAGTCGGCCAGGATTCCAATGTGTGATCATGAGGATGGTCCACAGTGTGATGAGGGTTCAGTAAAAGGACTGTTGCTCAAGATAGATAACTTCGAGTGGTGTGCCAGTGATACTACATCATATTGGTTAGAAGTTACTACTGCTGCTACAAGTAGAGGACATTTATAGGATTAGTGCCTTACATGAGTTTCAACGACAGATACCCCTTGGGTTCGAATGAGATCCCAACTCCCAAGTGGATAAGGACTGGCTTGAGGTGGTGACTGAGATGCCATCTATCCATGGAACAATTAGATCAGATGGTGGTCCTGGTAGTGAGCATTCTATGTGGCTCATCAGGGTGATGGTAGGTTTTAGATTACCCCTATCGTACGATGAGGTGACTTATTCCATTGATAGAGCTTGAGATCCTTCTTATGAGAAGGGAGTATCTTGCCATAAAATGTTAAGGGGTATGTATTACCAAGAGATTCAACATATTCTTCAAGATGACATGTCGGTAGATAAGTATTCATCGAGGTGTATCGACCATTGAAGATACTCAATGAATACGATACGACTAGTTATTCAGGGCTCAGACCCCCCGAGTGAGATATTTTTAGGGACATCAAAGCTAGAAATATTCATCTATGCATTCCTACTTATGTTAGGGTGATAGAGAGAACCTTTGTGGTTGAAAATTCATTGGCTGAGAAGATACAACTAGTGAATGTAAGAAATGGGAAAGAAGGAACCCAACATCAGTCTTGGAGACTTGGATGTGTAAAAAATGTTTGGGGAAGAGGAAGTGATAGGGACACATGAATATGTAGGGCATAAGATGCGGAAGATGAGTAAAGAGAGCAGTAGGAGGTGGTATACATTTTGACATGTTACAAACAACACCCCAATGTTGTCCGCACCAGGCTTAGAGATCTAGAGGACATTGGAAGGGTCTAGCTGCATGCCTATATGGAGTGTGAACCACAGGCTCCATGAGTGATTCAAGGTACGACCTATGTCTACTACTCAATGCCATATTAATATACATAAGTACTAATCATTTTTTCTTGTCATGAATCTTGTTCAAGACCTAGAGTATCCGGTTAAACTATTGACATGACCCTAACATCTGGAGATATCTCTGGGAGGAAACTTGATAATCATACTTATGTCGATGGTGTGATTTTACCCTTGAGGAGAGTTTTGGTTGGAACATCTTGGTGGAAGTATTGATCACTTACGATGTTAGTCGGGGTATGAATTTTTCATCCACAGTTCATCCTCAGATTCACTATTTTATGAAAAACGGTTGTGGTATATCGATAGCATTGTAATATGGTCTTCCTTGGTTAGTGAAAAAGGAAACCCAGACAGCATAGGTTAAAGTCATGTATAGGAGGGTGCAACGAATCACTATTGAGTTGGCCAAACTTACCCTCTTGTTAGTAGGAATTTTGATTTTTCAGTTCCCAACAGTAGTGGAAGAGTGTGGGAACATATTTTCAAAAGTTGTTTCCAGAACAACCTCCCCATAGGGAGAGGGACTTCTGCATTGTCTTGTACCAAGAGACAACACCAATATCTACACCTGCATATTGAGTGTCTCACACAGAGCTCTGGGAGTTGAGAGTTTAGAAGGAGGATGTGATAGAAGATGTACTTTGTAGGAGGTCTAGTTTATAGCTGCTGAGTGAGGTGACAAAGAAACTCGCTATGTTACAGAAACCCTTCATTTATAGTGACAGAGTAGCTTACCTCCTGACTACAACTGTCACTCCCCCACACCATCAGTGATTTTGGGAGGAAAAACTTGGGGTTGTAAAATGCGAGGCCCGACATTCTTAGATACAATCAGGATAGGCTCTTCAAGGATTTTTTGAACATGGGGAGCACATCATCCTTCTTAAAAGATGCACCATGGTACCAGTGAATCTACGAGAGGATGTGTTGAGGGAGTTCCAAAATTCCCCTTTGGTGGTACATCCTGGTGCAGAGAATATGTACTAGGACCATCTCGTTAGTACGGGTGGCCGTGTATGATGAATGCATAGAGAAGGAAAAAGTCTTATTCTGAGAGGATAATAAGACCCTTATAATTCATGGAGGGAGACCATGTCTTCCTGCGAGTCTCACCCCTACGAGGATTAATGTGATTAGGACGGGGCGATAAGCTATTTCAGTGGTTCATAGAACCTTTCGAGATTCTCAGAAGAGTTGGTGAGGTGGATTACCACATTTTTCCCCCACATATACACCGGGTGTACAATGTTTTCCATGTGTCTTTGCCGAGGAGATGCATGTGTGACCTGTCACACGTTATCGACTCAGGCGAGTTGGAATTTGACGACGAGGAAACTTTTACGGAGTTCTTGGTGGAGATAGAGGATCTATAGGAGCGAGTCCTTCATGGATGGTTTATCCCTCTGGTAATATTTCAGTGGCAGCACGGGAACCTCCTGGAGAGAACATGGGAGTGAAAGGCTCAGATTCATATTTAGTACCCTCTTTTGTTTGATTTTCCTTTTTTTTGGCTTTTCAGGATTAAAATCCATAAGGTGGGGAGAATAGAAAGGGCCAAAATATCTCTATATTTTTTTTTAAAATTATTTGTGATTATTAAAAGACTTTGAAATCTGATGGAACATGATTCCAAGGCCCGGAGTGACCAGAATGATCCGTCAAAAAATTATTAAGCTTAAAATAGAGAGAGTGAGTAGTTTTCCAGAAATAGTGGAATAACTATTCAACAGGTTCTTGGATCATAAATCCTATGGAACTGTTACTTTCGGGATGGTAGGTTTACTCTAGGCATGAATTAAGTTTAGTTGGTGCATGCCTGTAGTGAGAAAACCCGAAAGTGGCATAACTGTAAATAAAATAATTAAATATAATTGTTTTATTTTTGAAATGATTATAACTCACGAATGGTGACTCGAATTAAAAATCTGAGACCACCACTGAAATCACGAGGGTATGCCTTTTTAGGTGGATCCTAAATTTGGCTGGTGTGGGCTAATAGTGGAAGTTAGTGTGTGGACGCAAGTAATATAATTAGGTAACAATTTTTTTATGGTTAAATTAAGAAACTCCTAAACGGTAACTCAAATTGAAAATCTAGGAATAGCATTGAGATAGTGAGGGAGTTTTTCCCTTAGTAAGATCTTAAAATCGATCGGTGTGGGTCGAGGGTGACTATTAATAATTTTATACTTTTTTTAACGTATGGTCGGTAAATGTGTAGGCAATAATTATTATCTTTTTAACTGGTCCAAGGAATTGAAATCTGAGGGCACCATAGAACTCGTAGCTCCGTGATTCGATTAAGGGAGGAATCACTTCGACCGTAGTAGGTCGGGTGAAAAAGTTAGTTTTTGCAATTTTTAAGAATTAATAAAATAACAAATTTTTTATTTATTTTTTCTTACCACCTCTTGAGAGGCAGTGGAGGGGACCATAGAGGTAGTCATAAATTTAATATGAGATATTAAATGCTCGGTTACACTTTAGTTGTGTAACCACTCATCATGCAATTAATTTAGTGCATTAATTACATCAATTAATGAACCTCATTAATTCTTCGGTGCCATACTCACCCTTTCCACCTCTATTTAAATGGGGATCAAGGTAGAGTTTTTGGAACGAATTTATCAAGCGAGGAACCTCTATATAAGTGATGCAATACCTTCCATCGATAGAGATGGATGCTCGGCCAAAAACAAATCTAGATCGATGAAAGCCATTGGCTTCATCGAAAGTGGAATCTTGTTCCACCACCACTACATCTAAAATGAATCTCGAGGCATGGGTTGTATTTTAATTCAATAAATTTTGATGTGTCTTCTCATAATTATTGAATTTGAAGGTTGTTGTTGCAAGGGATTTTAATGGGATTTATCATTATTTTAATGTGATTTATAAATTACTCCAGTTGTTATGATGCTAATGTAGAGGGAACGTGACAAAAAAACAAGGCCCAAACCCTCCACCACTTGTTTTTCATTGCATTCTTCAAAGGTGGGTTGTTCTAATATGACGAAACCTTGAAACTGAGAGGCACAAAAAAAACAACGACATCTCCAGAGGATTGTTGGAATGTCCAGAAATTAGAATGGTCCAACAGAGCTCACCTAGTGGCACACGAAAGAAGAGATGATGTCGGTGACTGGTGCTGGCAGATGAGGGCGGCGACTGGAATCCGTGGGCAGTGGTGGTCGGACAAGCATCCGGTAGCGGCTGGCCGCAGAGGTGGAGACAGAATGCCATCAAGCGCTGCGGTAAAGGGAGCCCATCTTGATGCCACGAAGAAGATGGGGACCTGCTACCTACAGGTCGCTTGGGTAATGAGGTGGCCCCACCTAGAACCACCAATAAAGGATCTGAATAGCTCCTTTGAGACATTCGGGAGTAGTGGACCGCACGACCCCATGTGGGTGGCGCCCTCCCATTGGCCAAGCCCACCACAACCCAGCACAACCGGGATGGGTTGGGTCTACCCAAACTGGTCCAGGTCGGCCCAGGATTGGTCGGGTCGGGTCAGCCCAAGCTGGGTCTGTCCAACCGGTCTTAACTGACCTCGTACCCCTCTCAGGCCCAAATACACTTAAAACATCGTATCTTGCGAACTAGATGTCCGTTTGACAAATTTTTTATAGCACTGGGATCCTTGGAGAGAGATGGTACTTTTGAGATACTCCGCGTGATTTTCATAGAAATTTGGAGTTTGGATGGATTGGATTGTGCTCTAAACCAACTAGGCCCTCAACACTAAAATTCCTATTGATTACAGACCGAGTGTCCGATTGATGCACTGTCCATTGTGTTGGAACCCTTATGACCTGAAAAATCATCGTGTTACTTCTCTGTGGAACTTAATGGTGGTTGAGGTATGGATGATAACTGGAGGTGCAAAATCAAGGTGTTTGTTTTTGTGAGAGTTACGATGGATACTCCCTTAATGACTTAAGGTGAAGGTATTTCTTACTCCTATACTCAAAAAATATGGGAATCCCCACATCATGAGTGTGAGTTCGTTTCCCTCTAATTGAGTTTTCTATCTTCTGCGTCGGTACTCCCCTATAAAACTAGGGCATGGGTCCTCTATAAAAAACTCACATAGAGTTAAGTACTCCCCTACTAGGTAGGGTGCATGTCCTATATGTTATGAGTACATACTCCCCTATCATTCAAGGGTGTGGGTCCTCCTTATGCAGTGCTACAGTAGAGTCGGTACTCCCCTGCCATTCCAGGGTGTGGTTCTTCTAGTTTGGGGTCTATAATCACCTGACATATTAGGGTGCGGGTCCCCTACAGTGAACAAACAACTAGAGCTGTACTCCCCTACCAGTTATGGTGAAGGTACTCACTTATAGAGTCAGAAACCCCCTACCATTCTAGGGTGTGGGTCCTCAATCCTGGGGTTGGTACTCAACTGTCATACTTGGGCATGGGTCCCCACCGCAAAAAAAACCACCAGAGTTGTACTCCCCTACTGGGTAGGGTGCATGTCCTCACATATATAGTATTACTACACATTTTCTGAGTAACGACAAGGAGAAGGTCCTTCAAGGGTGATGGATCTCCCTTGACTGATAAAAAAAGTGTCGAGGAGTGGGCCTCTTCACTTGGTTTCCTTTGGTCTTGCCTTGGGCACATGTCTTTGACTACGAGACCTCTAGTACCATGAACTAGAGGTAGTTCTTGCAGAAAGTTCCCGATGGAGAATTTCCTTTTGGATGTTCTATTAGGAATGGTTGAGCTGTACCTAATGGAGTACATCTATCAGACGGGTTCCCTCAGGGATGACCAGTTCATGGAACATGTACTCCTAATCCTTGAGTTACGTTTTGATCCATCTTTGGAAATCCTGGAAATGGATTGAGGTTAGGACATTATGTTTCTTTGTATATGAGATGAGTATATTTGGTTTGAGAGGTGTCTTTTTCTTTTTTATTTTTGAATGAGATCATGCTTTTTGGTTTTTCTTCATGGAAATCTGAGAGACCTTCAGGGGGGTTGAGGTCCCCACCTGGTATTTTTATTCTCACCCCTACATGGGATTTACCTGCAACTCATTGTGTCTTGTGCAGATGACGAGTATCTTGGATGAGAATTGAGGGAGCTAGGACCAGGTGGTAAACGGAGAAGCCTGGAAGATGTAGAGAGCTATGGAGATGAGCTGTACCTACCCTTCAGGTAGGATCCTTGGTGGATGATCGCATGATCTGTTTCTACTTTTCGGTTGTATATTTCAGTTGGGATTTCATTTCGGACCCTTAATTTCAGTACACACTTATTATACTACAGTTTTTATTTATGGTTGCATCTTGTTGCATTCTTGGCTGTGTGTTTGTACCGGTTTTAAGGCAATGCCTTCCCGTTTTGGCGATATGCATTTCCGGTGCTAGTCGCCAACCCCTGGCCTATGGAAGGCGGGCTTGGGGTAGTCATGGCATGAGCCCCAAGGGATGGTTCGTGACAACATTGACTGTTCTTTAATCAATTTCCAATTCCTCAACTAATATGAGAAATGAAAACATTAATTTTTATGCCTCAAGTACTAAAATTATCTTTTAACAGATTGTAAGATACATAAAATAGTGATAAGTATTTCCATATATCTCAAACTGTTTTCCAAAAAAACATGGTTAGATCATGTTTTCCAAAATAATATATTAATGTGTAAAAATCAACAATAACACCACTGGTTCACTATTAATATATATATTTTCAAACCATTTAACAAAAAATTATGACATATTAACCAAGAAATATTGTAGGCTTGGGGTAGGCCATAAAACATTAATATTCCTTTAGTCATGGGTTGAAACCATGTATCCTTACTGAACACAATGTGTTTTCACCCAACTTGTTGGTTTTCCTTTTTGTAAAATATATTAAAATAATTCCAGTAATGTAACAAAGAATTATAAAGGATATCCTTGAAATAAAATTAATCATTAAAGATACCTTTTTACTAAAGTTATCAATCTAACCCTTTTTTCACAAAGTCTAACAATTTTTTAAACTATTATTTAAATTTCATTAATGATTATATTTTCCATAAATGTTATAAATAGATTTTAATATATGTCTATAAAATGTAAAGGAATTACATCTAAAATAAATGTTCTACTAAAATATATGATTTATGGAAATTTTTCCCAAAATATCCTTAATCTTGGTCGACTCCCATCATATAAAACCCAAAAATATTTTTTTAATAATTTTAACTTATGATCAATGTTAATCTCATTAACCCATGATGGTATCCATAAGTATTTGGTTAATAAAGACACATATTACTCTAAAATTTAACACAATTTGTAGCTGTATCATAATTCTTATTACCAAAATACCATTGTTAAACACAATACATCTAAAATTTATTTCTTTAAACCTAATACATGAAAAATACATCTGTTTTATTTCCACATATGTTTTTTATTTTTATATGGTTAAAACTATAGAAGTCATAATTGACTCAGATAATTCCCAAGTTCCTCACATTTTTGACAACAAACTATAGAAGGATCCTTAGATTAGATTTATTTACATCCATCATAATCTTCAATCTAACACATAAATTATTTTCATTATTCCCTACCTTTTCACAGATAAATCTTTTTATCATTCTATAGATACACTTTTATAGAATAATCCTTCTATATTTATTACATGATGGATGTCCAACAATCTATTCTCTATGATCTTTATTATGATATATCTTAGAAAATTCTATACTTCTATTCTTTGGTGAGTTTAAGAGTTGGTTATGGTAAATGTTATTAACCATATTTCGGGATAACTGATTAGGCATAATCATAATATCATTCTATCCCATCATAATCCATTTTGGTTTATAATATCCACCAAATTTTCCTCGATGTTCAATTTTTAAATGATTCCTTCATGTTTAATACATTGAATAATATCCAAAATCAATGTTTGAGAAATAATAATCATTTTGGGAAAATAATAAAATCATTTATAGGTAGTTAAAATCAAGATAGATTATGTTTAATATAAGAAACGTTGGGTTTAACTTATATCATTAATTTTAATCATCTATTGAAATACATTCCAATAGATTATAGAGAAAATGTGAATTATACTTAGCAAATACCCCAAGAGTGTAAAATTAGGTGGGTAATAAGGCCAGTTTTCGTGCACCAAGTGATGATCTAATCTAGAATAATTCTCTATTTTTAGAGTTATTACCCCTATGTTCCTCTGTTCCAGAACTAAATCCACTTGTAGTATCTAGATATGGATGTATTACTAGAAAACACACATAATATATTCCTTACCAAAACAATAAGATGTCTGGTATGTACTTATCCTCCAAGTCTATAAAAGGTTTATGTTTTCCTAATCTATGTTTTTTTAATATGGCTACCGAGGTTTATATTAGAATTTCTATAATACCAACTATAATAACCCTAAACCTATTAATTTGGTGGTGATTTCTACTTTATTATATTAGCATAATATACAAGGAATATCACCCCGAAGGACCAATTTTTTAGTAGTCATGGTAAAATTTAAAATACTTTAACCTTATACTACATTGGAAAAAAAATTACAACATAATTTTTTTAGAGTATTATTATTAACGATAAAATATCCATACACAAAAATTATATTACCCATTATGGAATCATAAACAAAGGAATGAAAATAATTGTGATCTTAAATGCTTGTTAAAGGTTCTGTACAATGGATGATATCGTGAATAAATAGAGCATAAAAAATTATGAATGAACAATATATTATGGTAAATATATGATCACACATTTTGTTTAAATAATTTACTTTCATAATGAATGGAAAGGTAAATAAGTAAAATCCCATCCCATTTAATCAAAAACATTACTATTATAATTAGATAAGATATAATTAACATAGAAATATAAATGACTGAAATACATGCGAGTTAAACAATAAATCAATAATAAAATGCATCAAGATATAATATCATGGTGAAAATATAGTTGATAATATTAACTGAATTCTTAATGAAGGAAATGATTAATTATTGGAAATCATGTCTTAGGAATATGAAACATATATCTTCATATCTTTAATACAATTCAAAATTGGTGGTTGAGAACCCATTTAACTAAGACTAGCCAACTATTTAATCGAATGAGACCATTAAATGCATCAAGGGGATATATATAATAGGTCCCCACCCATTTATTGAAGTCTAAATCATTAATTATATATTAAATAATTCATTGAATTCATGAAAATATTCCTTATCATCACATATATGTATCAAAGAAAGAATATGGATTATCAATATTTCCCTAGTCAATAAAATAATATTCAATGTAAAAGAAATTATCTAGAAATGACATATGGTTTATGAAATAATCACATCCATGATTAATAATATGGATTTTAGGTGTTATTTAATGTATAATGATCATATAAAAGTGAATATTTCAAGAGAAAGTTAATTACTAAAAAAAATCAAGAAAATTAATGTCAATAATTTCCTTGGTCAAACGATCATAAACCATAAATTTAAAGAAATATGATTTTATAAATATAATATATACCCATTGGATTAATAATATAGGAATTTTTTTCATTGATAAATATAAATACGATTAAAATATCCTTAAATCATTCTTGAGGAAAATATTTTTTTTTGGAAATCAATTTTGAAAACTAAAATTTCACCAAAAAATTCAATTTTATTTTTAAAATTATATTTAAAAAATATAAAATAATATTTTAAAAAAATTTATACTCATTATGGTTGGATATTACATTTATGAAATGCAATTTTAATCAAATATACCTTTTAGTTTTTATGAAAAATAAAAACTGACATTTTTTTAGAAAACGACATGAAGATTACTTTGAAATTATTTTGTAAAAATAAAAATGGGTGATGTTTTCTTTAATTAATATTTTGTAAATGATTAAAAAAATTTTGAAATAATTTTTTGAAGGCATGGTTTGGGAAGAAAATAGATTTCTGATCGATGAGAGAAATGAAGTCAGATTTTGTTGAAAATATTTTATAAATAATTTTAAGTACCAAAGTGTAGAAAAAAGTAATATTACATGAAAATATATTGAATAAAAAATAAATAATAAAATGATATTGGTTTATTAGACAATGATAAAATAATTTCTTCCAACTAAAATTTAATAATAAATAATCTCGGTTAGAATTTGATTGTGAAATAAACTCATAAAATTATAATAATATTTAATTGATAATTAATAAATGATTTGATTATGTGTATAAACTATAAATACACATAAAAAGTGTCAATAAAAAATATATAGTCAAAATTAAGTACACACGTAATCATAGATTATCAAAGATAATGAAGGAGTAATCTAACCCAATGAATCGAAAGCGAGTTACAAAATAATTTACCACTTAGTAAATTTTACGTAAAAACCCCTTGGATGAAATATTAAAAATTTAAACATAAAATAAAATTAATAATGTAGCAGTCATGATTTGAAATTTTAAATGGTAAGTATATATACCATATAAAATAAATTAGGTGTATAACATTAAAATATGTCTCAATAAAATAAAATTGGGGCAAAATTTCATACCTCTTGCTTCCTTTTGGTTGAAAAAGATTTAAAAATTTAGGTAGTGGCTTTAAAAAATTTATAATCCTATAAAATATCCATATTAATTTTTATAATATCATATATGATCATATTATAACATTTAATCACCCTTCCATCAATAGGCATTCAATATTTTCATTGTTTTGGGTGTAATTTTCATTGTTTTACCATGTATGTTTCGTCATGAATGATATATTTGTTCCCGATATTATATAGTTATATCTTATAAAGAATAAAAATCATGAAATAATTATCATATTTTAACATTAATTATTTCATTAAACTAATCATGAAATATGGTTATGTAAAATTGAAGATGTTATAATGAATGGGATGGTAGGTCGTACATACACATGAGTTACATTTCCATTTTCACATGACCATCATGGAAAGAATGCAATGATTATTTTATTTATAAATAATGATAATAACTTCATATATATTATATTATTTTATTAAATATACTTATGTATATCATCCATGTGAGGTCGTGATGGAAATAGAGTGACGTCACTTCGTGAAAGTGGTTGTCCACACACACACAAACAATATTATCAAATTACAATTTAAGGGGAAAAAATGATCTATTTCCTTTTAAAAATGATAAATATTTCATTAATACCACAATTATATCATTAATATCACATATATTAATTAAATTTATCATTATTACCTTCTTTGTAAATCATTAGTGAAAATGAATCACATTGCAGCGCGAGGTGGTAGCCCTTCGTGCACTTGAGCGAAATTAATATATTATCTACGTAATGGAAAGTAATTTTATTATATGATATAATGAATACATAAGTTTATTAATTTTATAAATATCATATATATAAATTACATTTATCCTCATACCTGACCATGAAAATTTGTAATGGAAAAATAAATGACATCAATTTGCGAGGTGGTAGTCCGCCATATACAAGAATGATGATTTCGTAACACATTTGGTGGGATTGGATATGGTTGTAGGTCATGAAATTATATAAAACATCTCAGTATATGTAATATATTTATTTTATTCTATAATCATGTCTTTATAATAATTTAAGTATGTGTAGGAAGAAATAAAATGAAAACGCTCGTTGAAAAAAGTTACCTCTTCTTCATTTATAATCCTTAGGTTTGCACAAAAACCTTCTAAGTATGGATTTATGAACAAAAAAAGTCTTATAGGATTGAAGGAGTGATTTTATGTTATTTAGATAGGTATTATCATAACAAAAATGGTTCTATGGTGTGAATAATAACAGAGATTTGGTGGCCTTTTGTAAGTGAGTTGAGTGGCACACTTTTAATTTTTGAAAACAAGAAGATGTACCGTTGTTGTTTACATGAAGAATGGGAGAAAATGGATTATCACAGAGAAAAAGAAATTATAAGGTAGGAATACGTCTATAATATAGATCTTATGCATTTTTAGGTCAATTTAACCATTATTTTTTAGTTTATCCCCCGATAAATTCATTTTTACCTTAACTGCCTTAATTAATTTTTTATTGTTTTCACTATTCATTTTGGAAAAAAATAAAATTTACATAATTTGATAATATATTTTTTTATGATTCCAAATATGGATCTTTTCAAAAAAATTATATTCATGTATGTGGAAAATTTTAATTTAAAATTAATCCCACATAATTGATCCGAAAGTGGGTTTTTAAAGATAAAATTTTCAAAAGATTACAAAGTTATTATATCAAAATTAATTATTAAAATTATTAAAATGAAGAAAAATTGATTAATTGATATAAAATTTAACAAAATTTAGATTATAACAGATCAATAATATAATTTAATATTATAAATCTTGTAAGCATAATACATGTTTTCAATTAAAATTTGGTATTTTCATTATTCATCAAAAATGTAAATTTTCCAAAAAATCCAAAAAAATCACCCAAATATAAATTTTATATGAAAATTTAAATAATGAAGTATATTTGGGCAATAGAATTTTCTAACTGTGTTAAAAGTTAAATTTAGATTATGTGAGAAAAGTGTGATAAATAGTCTTTTAGGAAAAATACATTAATTTAGAAAAAAATTATTTTTATTTTAGATGATTTTTATTTAATCTCTAATCAATAGTTAGCCATAATTTTCACAATTTAGTTAGTATTATTCCTACTCAAAAAATTTAATTTCAAAGATATAATAGTATAAAATATTACAGTTCATTTCGAATCAGCATTGCGTCTTCCCCAATATATCGATGAGATTAAATTCAATGAAATATATTTTTTGGGTTATTTATATTTGATGTTTTGTTTGAAATATGATATTGAATATAATGTTATTATTTTATAATTTCTAATTTTTACAATAGTCAATAATCTATAGTTGTTGTTCCCTATAATAAATGTTATATTATAAATGACCTACCTCAGCATTCAAAACCTAAAAATCAACCCAGAAGATAATTTCATAACATTGAAACACTAAAACATTGTGTACCTAAGAAAAAATCATAGGAAAAGAAAATCAATTGAAAAATGATCAAAATTTCACTAGTATTTTATATTTTCCAGCACACCAGAGATATAACCTTCCCTTTATACAAAAATTAACGACACTTTTCTGTGGAGAAAAAATAATGAAACCATGATCAGCTACCTCAAAATAACAATCCTTTCTTTGTTTATCTGTATAGATTTTTTTCCTGCTATGGGATTTCATCATATATTACTAAATAATTTCACCACCTCAACCATTTCCTCTATAAAATCTAATCTCATCCACTTCCTTTATCCTTATACATCACAAAAATCTTGAGTCTTACACTACTTTCCATATAACGCCTCAAAAATGTTTATTCTATTTACTAGAATGAAAAATGTTATTATAAAAAAACAACCAATGAAGTATGTTGATCCCAATTACTTTGGTAATCCATTGTGTTAGAAGAAATTATATAATCTAATTCCATAACCATTTTTTCAAACTATCTATATGACTGAGATCTATGTGGAAAATCTACCACAAAATCAATGGATATATATTCCCATTTCAACTATAGCATTGGAAATGGCTGAACGATTTCCTTCAGTAATTTTCATTCTACAATAAAACTATTGAAAATTAAAATATATTATGGTGAAGTCTGTAATATCTTTTTTCATTAAATCACACAAGTAATACATTTGAAGGTGTTTGTACATCATAATACTACCAAGATGAATGGAAAATGGGGAATTATGAGCATAACTCAATGATACTCTATTTAATTTGGAATCACAAGGCACACATATTCTATTTCCAATTCATAAAATACATTCTTTGTAAATATTAAATTCAAGAAAATATAACTTCTTAACCAGTTTTAGCTTCTTCTATAACTCATTATATTCCTTCTAATAATGATTAATTATTTAGGATAGAGACAACTATACAAACTCGTAAAAAATATGGAACTTTCTTACATCCAAAAATTTTAAGAAAAAATTAATCAAATTACTAAAAATACGGTCATGCCCCAAACATAACATTGTTAATGTGGAATTATTTTTATGACTCAAGGAATAAAATACTTTTTTTCTTCAATATGATGATATAGAATCATGATATCATAATTTGTAATCAAATCCAACCATTTCTCTATCTCATTTTCAACTCGTTCCATGTGAACATAAACTTATAAAATTTATAATTAGTATATATTTAACACATGGATCTATATAAATTATTTTTCAAAATATTTGATGAAAAAAACCACATTAAAAAATTCCATATCATGTGTTGGATAATATATCTCATGATGTTTTAGTTGATTTGATGGTTAAGATATTAACTGATCACTCTACCTCAAGACATAACCATATTCATTCAAATATGCATCAATGTAGATGATAAAAACACCATTTATAGAGGGAAGGTCCAAAATTAGGGAATTCAAAAATATTTCTTTAGTTTGAGAAATTAATCATCACTTTCTTTTATCCAACTGAATTTAACTAGTCTTTTGGTTACCTTAGTTAGTATTCTATAAAACTAACAAAACTTTTTGAAAAACCCATTATAATATCCTACTAACCCAAAAAAACTATGAATCTAAATAACATTTATAGGACTTGATCATTCATAAAAGACTTTATTTTAGTGGGATAAATAGTTATCACATATTTATTTACAATGTATTGAAGGAATGAAATATATTGTATCCAAATATAAATTTTTTTAATTTTTCCATATGGATTATTTAATTTTAGGGTTTTTAAAAAAATAATTATTTTTTAATGATTCTCAAATAAATTTAAATAAATGATGATATCATCAATAAAACATCCAAAATGTTATATAATTATTCAAGGATAAATACATTCATAAGATCCATAAATATAGATTGGGAAATTTTCAACCCAAATGGTATAAACAAAAACTCATAATTCTTGTATCTATATTGAAATGATGTTTTTAGAATTTCTTCATCCTTTACTTTTAGTTGATGGTACCTAGAACATAGGTAAATATTTGGAAAATATTGAGATCACTATTTCTTATCATAAAAATCATCAATATGATGTAAGAGATACTTATTATTAATAATAATGTTATTCAATGATCTATAATCAATTAACCACCTCATGGAACCATCATTATGTTTAAAAAACAACATGATGTCACCCCATGATAAAGTGATAAGGGAAATGAAACATTTTTAATGAAATTCCTAAATCTTTTATTCTAAATGAAAAATTTATAATTGGGTAATTTGATAGTGGAGTTTTGAAATTGTATTTTAAATGTGAACTAATTCAATAATAAATTAAACTTCCCAATAAAGTGTCACACTGGGTAACCCATTAGGAAAATCATCTAGGTATAATTTTACTATTAGAAAATCATCAATCTAAGAAATTCCATTATTTACAATAATATGTACAAGATAATATTAGTTTACATGTTTTAATAGTTTTTTAGTTCCTTAATATGTTACCAATGGTATTAATTCATTCTTGTATACAAACAGAAAATATTTCAAAAAAATAACTTCATTAACTTTACGATCTATCTTCGCATGGTAAATAGATAACCATTCCATACCAAGAGTAACATCAAAATATTTTTTGGGAAAGAAATTAGTGTTTGAAAGTAAATTATTTCCACATACAACAATAATAATATGGTTATATTTTTTTATTTAATTATTCAGCCATGTTTTTTACCATAATTTATAGCTTCATTTCATGAAGTTGATTTTCCAATTTACCATACAATTTCAAAGAAATAAAATAATGTGTAGAAAAAAACCACAAAATTAATTAACGTGATCTAAATAGTGATGAAATGTACATGTTATCACATTATTTCTTACACAAATTTCTTTTATGTAGTTTTGAAGGATTTCACCATAATATTTTTCTTATAGTATTGTTGTTTCCCATCATTCATATTATTATTCATGTACTCATGTGTATAATTTCCCATCTTAATACATTAAAAAAAATTGAAAAACTAATTCTTATAATTGTTCTTACCACTATCAGGATCATTTTCATTTCAATCACAATCCATATTAAAAAACATACCACATCAGATGAATTCAAAAGATTTTATAAGGCATCCCGGAGTGTTATTTTAACCATAATTATCACAAAATGAAAACTTCATTTTCTGACCATCACATTTCGTTAATTTATTCTTCTAATTTTCCTTCCACATGAAACTTATTTTTATTATAATATAAATCATGATCATAGGAAAATTCCATTTCCATATTCTTTGCACATTGAAAATGTTTTTCATAAAATTTAAATTGTAAATATGTAAGTGACCTTAAATATTTTATCTTAAATCTTGTTTAAAACATATTAATCTTACTATCATGATCATGAATAAAATTTGGTGTGTAAAATTCTAATCGAGTGAATTTTTCATTAGAATTAGCCACTCAATATTTCTAAATTTTCTCAAATTCCATGAATTTATTTTTATTTCTAATTCTAATATGTTTAAGAAAATATTTCTCATGGAATATATTATTAAATTCATCCAATTCCAAGTAATCAATCACCTTTATTTCACTGCTATTCTTTACCATTGACCTATATTGGTCGACTTAACCTTCAATATGGTAAATAGAAGGACTTAACATTTTATTATTCAAATATACCATGACATAGAATAATTTTTCTAGGGATTTAATCCATCCTTCAGCTACCACTAGGTTAGAACATCTATTAAATACCAGATGGTGATTTCTCATAAAATGTTCCATTATTGAAATGTTTCTTTAGGGTAGATTTGACTACCCTATAACATGGATTCCACCATAATTTTTATCTTTTATAAACTAAGCTATCAAAACAAAAAAACTACTCAATTACAATTATAACCATTCACGGTTATTGATTCAGAAGGTTATAATCCCCTCAATGCCTTCCTCCTTTATCTTCCCTATTTCCTCTATGGGAAACCATTTTGAAGAGACATAGTTTTTTTAAATAAACGTAGTAATATTCAAATGATATATCATTTTAACATAATGATAAATTGTAATCATTTGATATTATTCTATTAAAATTACCCTAAAATCTAAAGTTATCTAAACATTTTCTCTGATACCAACTATAATAACCCAGCTTTAAACAATAAATAATGCATATTTTTTAATTATGAAATCATTTTCATGAATTTATCAAGATTGGTTTGGTTAATATATTTAGATAATTTTGTTATAAAAACCCATATAATACAATTTTGACACTTATACTTAGTATCAATTTTTCTATGATACTATTTAAAAAAAACATGTTTTCTCTCTCTGAAATATCTTCACAATTTTTTTCTAGGCCTCATCATTGTCGATAATAATTCCATAAAACATTATAAAAAATTTTAAAATGTGTAAGGACCATAAAAATATATATAAGGGACATAAATATAAAAGAAAACTCCATTAATCCATGAATATTTATAAAATATTTTCTTTTTAAGAAGTAAACATAGGGCTCAAAATTAAAAAAATACAATAAATCAACTTATATTCCCAAATGTTTTAAAAAAAATCATAATAAATGAAAAAGGAAATATAAAAATCATAACCGTTTTCTAATTAGTTAAAACTCTTAATTTTTTTTTCAATTTTATACTTTTAACCCCCAAAAAGTAGCATAATGTTTCCTTTAAACATACGCTCATTATATTACATTGTGAAATCAAAATATTTTCATAAAAACCCAATAAAAGAATAGATAAATCATATAAGAACATTAGGAATTCATTTCATATCAATATTAAACATATAATATCATTCAGAGTTATATTTAATATAACATTCATGGTTACACATACAATAACCACCATGGTTACACATGTAATAACCTTCATGATAAATTCTCATAATCTCATTGGGGAAATGAAATTAGTTCAATCCATTTCTTTAACCAATTAATTTCATATCTATAAATGTATCACTTTCTTGAATTTTATAATGGAACCCCCAATCTTCATAAAAAATTTCCAATAACCATAATATAATAAATAAAATATTTTATCATAAAAATGTTCTTTACACCCATAAGAAAACATTTATGGATATTGATATATACCATTCCATTAAAATATAATTTTTAATTCCAAAATTCCCCTAATAAATGAGATTTTATTTGAATAAATCATTATATATTTTTAAATTAATACCAACTTAAAACAATGGTCATGGAATTAAGAAAAGTCATTCACGACATATATGTTAAAATAGAACATTCATTTTGTCTATTTATAAAACCATTATGTGTAAGACATGTAAATAATTTATCTTTAAAAACCTTTTAATGAATGTAAAAATAGATATAAAATGTCATTCATATATATTTAATGTCCATATAAAAACATCCAGAAAACAAATTTTAAAATTATAGTCATGGAAGAAAAAGTGTTTAAGTGGAAACATTAATTTTTTTAAATAACGTCTATTACCTTGAGTCAGAGTCATCATATATGCTCTTTATCTTCCTAAATAATATACTTAGGTTAATTTATTATTTTAATAAGAATCATTTTCATGTAACTTATTCCTTTTATTCCATCTTGAATAATTCTATATTTAAATTTTTTCATCAAATTAATTGAAGTTGGTTGTTTTGATGATATTCGTCTCACAAGTCCAAGATGTCTTAAATAATTTGAATATAGTCAAAGAGGTAGTTATTACATAATATAAAGGATAATAATAAAGATATAAACAAAATTTTTATACATGAATTATAATTTTAAAAATAATCATGTAAGATGTTTATGAAAAATGTACAACATTAAAATCATTGAGACGATAGATTATACATACGCATGAGAAAAATTTCCATTTTTCAATGAACGTTATTTAAATAAGGTAAGTATTGTTATATATTTACATAATGATATTAATATGATAAATAAAATATTATTTATTTAAATATATTTATATATAATCCATGTGATTTGGTGATGAAAAACGAATCACAACGCTTCGTGGAGGTGGTAGTCTACACGTACAAATGAATGACATTATCATTTTTATTGAATAGAAACGTAATATATAAAATTAAATATTTTATTTTAATAATAATAAATATTACATGAGTATAATCTATATAACCTAATTAAATCATTATAACCATCTATGAAATATGGCGATGGAAAAAAAATTACGTCAGTCTCTGAGGCGCTAGTCCTCCGTAAGCAAGAGTGATGGGTTTGTTTCCCATTTGATGGAATAGGATATGAATATAGGTTATGAAACTAAATTAATAACATTTTAGTATTTCTTGGATAATATTTATTATTATTTTAACGTGGTTTAATAATATTTGAAGTAGTTAGAGGATGAAATAAAACTAAAACATGCAGTTAAAAACTATACTTCTTCAGAAAGTGTCCATTTCATAATACCAAAATCCCTAAATGGAAGATATTATGATTAAAATAAGACCTCTATAATGAGTATATGGATTTTAAAATGGTATGTGGGTAGTTATTTTCTAAATAGAAAGGATTTTTTAGTGTGGATAATTGAGAATAAAAGGTTCCCTTTTATAAGATAGGGATGTGCACTCTTGGAATTTCTTAAGCTATTAAATTAATATAAATAACATTTTAAATCCAAATATCTAAATATTGTAAATATTAAAATTTAATATGTGAATAAGTATAATTATTCTAATTAAATTATATTTTTACATATTTGGATATCATTTTTACCCTTATCATTTTATTTTAACAATTCATTAACCCTTTTGACAATTACAATGGTATTCATGTTTTTTACTCTTGAGGGGTTAATATAGTTACTATAAAAGGAAAAAAAGACCGTAAATGGACAATTCTTGATATTATAAACCATATCCTAATCAATTTTTTGGAGTTAGTATTTTTAGATTATAAAATCATTTAATAAATTATTATTAATTATAACACATCATTAAAGTCAATTTTGGAATTATTCCTTTAATTTGACTTTAAAAACTATATGAAAACTACGGAATTCAAATCCAATGTATCCAAAAAAGCATAATAAGAAAATATTTATCTAATAAAATTTTGGATAATATTCAATAATTCAAATTTTATCATTTTTAGATATTTTATTATCATTTATTTTATATTTATATTAATTGAGTAATTAATTCATTAATGTTGCATAATATTTTAAGGTAAATATTTGTTCTCTAAAATTTATAAATAAATTTCCATAATGAATATATATAACTTATATTTTATTAAACTATTTATAACCAATCATATCCTCTATTTATCCCTTTGATAAAAATATTGTTGTTATTAAATGAAAGAGTGAGGCATTTTTGGCTTTCCATTACATTAAATATTATAATGGTCATAATCCCATCAAAATAGAAACAAAAGGATATATATTTTACTTTTGTATGACTATGGATGATATATAATCATCCAATTATGTTTATTTAAGAGTTAAGGTCATTTTATAGGACTAATCATTTTATTTCTAACATTAATGTCTCGATTTACTATTTATCATGGTTTAAAATTTCAAATATTACTATTCATATTAGTGAAAAATAAAATGGATAGATGTACCAAATTTTTAACACCTATTCCAAATATAGAATCCATTTTTATAGATTAAAAACCAAAATTGGAAGAATTTAATTGAAAAATAAAATGAAAAAATGTGACGAAAAATGATTTTTCAGAAATATTCCCTTTTCTGTGTATAGAATATTTTTATTTTAAATTAAAGAATAAAAATCATTTAAAACCCGTAATTTGATTATTTTGAATAAAAATGAGAAAAATAAATATTCAAAATAATCCAAATATAATTTTATTTTGTAAAAACATTAAAAGAAAATATAGTTTCCAATAAAAACAACAATTTTCACTATACATTGAAAAATTAAAGGTTTTAGAAAATTACCAATGAATTATATTAGGATAATTTTGTAATGATTAATTATCAAATAAAATTTCTTTTTTAATTCAAAATATATAATTTTAAAAGAAATTTTTTAAATAAATTAAAATAAGTAATTATTTTAATAAAACTATTTCATTTTATTATTTATAAATAACTTAATAATTTTATAATGAATATAACTATATATATCATGAATAAAAATAAATATAAAAATTATTTATTATATGATTACCTGGTTTGTTATATATGGTATGTAATATGTTCCCTAAAAATGGGATTTAAAGACGGAATATTTCACAAGGATGACACAATTCATGAAAGGAGAGGTGAATAAAAATGACTCTGTCACGGGATATGATGAAAAATAACCTATTATTATTGTTTACGTTAATTAAATCATTTTTATTTTAATAAAATTTGAGTTTGGTGAATACATTTTTTCCCTAAATGACAAAACTCGTTGAGATTTTACTAATTGATGAGGTGAATTTTTTTTATGAATTCATTGTGATAAATATAGTTGGTTTTATATGGTGTATCGAGAATAACATACATAAAAATTACATAATATTAGATGAATATTCAATAAATTTTAAATTAATATATTCCTGAGGACCACAAAGGTTGAGTGTATTTGGAGACTAGCTATATAATCATCTTATTTCATGAAATAACTTTAAAATCTCCCAAAATATATTCTCAAATAGTATACTTATTAGAAATTCCATACCTAAAACCTTTATTCATAATACAGGGAAAGAAAACATAAGAAAAGGTGAGCTCAGATTCTATGTAATTTAAAATAATAGATATTTCAGTCAATGATCATAAGTGATAATAATATAATCATATGGGAATGATAACTTCATCATAAATTATCATAATCACACCTAATAAATTAATTATATTTAATCATTAATCATGGAATAAGTTTTTTTTCAATCAAAATATATAATACATAAGAGTGTGGAATCATCAATAATCTATCATGATCCAAAATAGAATATCATAAGCAAAATACATAATTTCTTTCATGCACATAACCATATAAAATTACTTCCTTGTTAAAGGTTCAGTCCTAATACTATCATTATGGACAAATAATTATAATGGAAATGCATACACAATCATTTAACAAATTATTTTAAAAGTAAATTACACATCGTTAACATCATAATATCTTCATATTTTATAAACTCAGTCTTATATTATGATATTATAAACATTTTCATCATTACTCAATTCATTAGTGGGCTATATAATTTCGATCCCACCCATCACATAATAAAAACAATACACATGTGTTTCAAAACATCATAAAAAATTCATAACACCAATATATCAAAACTCATGGTATGGAAATGGGTTTTATAAACATTTTATCATTCTTTCACAATATTACCCTTGTTAGACAAAAGAAATATGTTTTATAAAGGTTTTATCATAACTTAATTAACCTATAGTAAATAAGCATGTTGTATAAAATCATCCTTAAATCAATATAATAATAATAAATCCATAGAAATAAATTAGATGGAATCATAAGATAATATCCCTTTTAAATCATAAAAATCCTTAAAGTAAGTTGACATTGATGAAAAAAACCTCTAAAATATCATTCAAACAATTCATCGAAACATGAGAAAATATCTTTTTCCTTCGAAAAAACATTAAATAAAAATACCAAGAATATATGGGAAATTATTTTATATGAAAATTCATAAGGTAAATTGTAAAATAATATTCAAATAAAAGAATTTTCATGACCTGAGGAAGATCTATTCATGGAGTATATATTAAAACAAACCATTTCTATCACATATTCATAAAAAGTAAAAAATGAAATGTTTATAAAAGGTTTTAAAATATTAATTTTTAAACATTTTTGAATAAAATAAAATTTAGTTCAAATCATCTTTTAAAAACATATCCATGATAGGTAACAACTTTCATAATTTTTTTTGATGAGTATGGACATGGAAGAGAATGTTTGTTGACCATAGAAGAAATAGGGTAGGCTTTTCCTTAAAATAATTTTATTGATGATTTTAAGTATCAATGATTTTAAAAGTTAATAGTACATATCGAATCCAAAAATTAATAAAGAATATTAGAATTGATGGGTTTTAAACAATAAGATCTATATAATTTTCTATTATTAATATTTAACATATAAATTCCAGAAAATAAATGAGATTGTAACATAAACCTTTTTTCTAGAGTTTACCTTTCATTGTACACATTAACATGTCTTATATTATTAAAATATATTTATTATTAATATATTATATAACCATTTTCAATTACAACTTACTATGTATCATTCATTTAAAATTTCCATTTATCAATTTTTAACAATTCTACGTTAAAAAGAACATTTGTGTGAAAATTTGTCTACTTTCCATGCATATCTTAGTTTGATGGGTCCAATACATAAACCTTGTTCACGTTTTAATCATATAAATACTTTTAATAAACACCTAATTATCAAATTGGTTCATCATATAATCTTTTTTAAATATTCATATAAATCAGAGATAAAAAATGAATTGTATCACCTCGTGGAGACGGTAGTTTGTACGCATGCACAAACAATGTTTCCACTTTTCAGAAATTGAAATGAAGGAAAGTTAAATTATAATTAATCTTTAAAGAATAATTATTATATCATTAATATTATATATATTCTCTAAATCTATCCTTAATCCCATTATTGTAAAATGGAAACGAAAAACGAATCACATAACTTCTTGGAGGTTGTAGTCCATGAGTATACCCAAGCATCATTATGATTTCCAATAAATAGAAGGATAAAAACGTTGATAAAATATTTTAGTTACCTAATCATAATTATTTAATAAATATAATACATAAAAAATCCATCACAATAACCAATTATGAATGATGGGTATGGAAAATAAATCATATCGCTACCTGGAGGTACTTGTTCACACGTACACATGAGTAATAATTTCATTTCTCATTTGATGGAAAGGAGGTGTAATATGGTTGACACATCATCATAATAAATTTTCTGTATATTTAATATAATTAATTAATAATTTTATTATGTAAACCATATATTTACATAACTTGAAAAAATAAATAAAATTGAAAGTACTCAGATAATAGTTATGCCTCTTCCCTGTGAAACCTCTTTTGTCTTATACCATAAAAATTTGAATGATTGTATTATGATAAAAGAAGGACCTCTATAAAATGGGAAGGGAAATTTGGGAATGTATTAGTGTATTTATATTCCATTATATAATTCTTATTATGTGTGATAAATAGAGAATAAATTGTATCCTTTTATAAGAGGGGCAGAAGACACTGTTTGAAATTTTCATAAGGTTAAAATATTTTAACAACTTACTCCAATAAACTGACACAAAGATTAAAAAGATTATGTGATAATCAGTAAAATGTTAAAATAAAATAAAATTATTAAATTAAATTATGTTTTTATTAAATATTTAACATTATATCTTAGGATAACCCTCCTGGTAAACATGTTTTTATCCTTAATCGTAGTGATTTTTTACTATTGTTACTATTCTTTATGACCTAAGAATAAATTGACCATTTACATAATAATAATTATTCTTATTAAAAATATAGATTAATGTTTAAATGATTCAATTTTTATATGTTGTATAAATTCATTTTAATGTTAGTAAACAAGATGCAGTAATTTGTTTTTATCAAAATGAATTTTTAGAATAAAATTTAGTTTCCCTTCATTCATTTCATTGAAAAAACTATAAGATGAATGCTAAAATATTTCATTGAATATATTATATTAAAATTTAATTAAATAATCCATAAATAAATAACAATTTAATTTATTTAGATAAAAATTATTGTGTGGATGAATACCATAGTTATAGAAAAGAATCCATTTTTACCATCAAATGATTTTATTTTAATTTATAACCAATTAAAAAAAATGATTTCATTTTATTAATATATAAGAAAATATTCTTCATAATATTTTTAGTTCCTATTCATAACATTCAATATAATATCTAGGTGATAAAAACCATATTAAATAATAATATTTTAATAGTTTATCACTATTTGTTTAAACTCGGCGTTCTGTGTAAATAATGATATTAAAGAAACTAAATTTATTTAATGATAAATATATCAAAAAATCTCAAGGTGTTATGTGTTATATCTCTATAATAATAAATTTATTATTATATTTTATTTAATAAGTACATAATTTAATAATAAATATATTCCCCTACACTTATAATACATAAGAGAACATTTTCCTTAGACAATGAAAAAACAAGTGTTGATCAAACAATGTTTTAGAAGATAATTGGTAGCCTAATATACCTGAATAGTTATAGATAAAAAATAATTTTGGGGTAAATTTTTTTCATTATTCTAGTGAAATATTAATGTGTCATGCCAATGTTATATATTATAGAGACTCAAGAATTTTTTGCATATTATTGTGTCATTTTTAACATAAATATCCATTAATATGAAACAAGGATAAAAAAGGACTAGTACCCTCAGATGGTTAAGATCACAATACATAAAAAGGTATATAAAATAAGAATCCATATTTATTTTCCATAATAAGATCCTAAATATTTCTGATCTCTTAAAACTACGTGGTACACCATAGAGAAAAAATAGAAATAAGGGGTGTGCTAAATATCCTAGTATGGTAATACAATGATAGGGAAACATAATATGTGATTCAAAGGTGTAACCCGATATCATAATTGACAAGGAATATGAGTAATCATATAGATTATAAACATGAAGAACATGGTATCATAAAATCAGGGAAACATATGAGAATTTGGTAGCAATATAAAACATGGCATAAAAATAGGTCAAGGATAACATGTAATATCTCGGGCCTTCTGGAGAATTACTTATAAAATTTTGGGTGGTGATGGAATCTGGAATAGGTCCAAAAGAGTTTGTAGGGTGAGATAAGGATATGGAGTAAGAAAAATCTAGCTAATTGTAGTCTAATATCATGGAGCTTTAGATTCTCCATGGAGGAGAGGCTACTGTGAAGTAGGTGGAGAGGTTGAAGTGTAATGAGAGGTTTGAGGAGTCTATGAGGTTAATACCATTTAAAAGGGTAGTTTATCTATATATATTGGGTTATGGAATATCCCATTCCTAGTATGATATGGGTTTGGTTGGAGACCATGGTTATTACATGGAGTTAAAGGTATTAGTTTTTAGCAATTCAACCAATTTATGTACTGTTATGCCACAGAAAAAGGGACGTAGTGTATCCCTTCCAAGTTTTTTATTATTATGCGGTCTGGTGTTCTGAGTTTTGAGGTGGTCTCCTCCCATTTTATAGGATCTATGATGTA
This sequence comes from Viscum album, assembly GCA_963277665.1. Classification (NCBI taxonomy): domain Eukaryota; kingdom Viridiplantae; phylum Streptophyta; class Magnoliopsida; order Santalales; family Viscaceae; genus Viscum; species Viscum album. The sequence goes on along the minus strand of OY728132.1, from coordinate 1,433,420,434 downwards.
GGTTTATCCATATTTCTTAGAGTTAGGTTTGACTATTAGTGATACAATGTAATGAGGGGTGTTTCATCGTAGTACCTTTAGTTTTTTAGGTTTGCTGCTGTATGGGCCGGGTGGTTGCATCATGATTTTATGTTTTTCTGATTGGGTATAAAAAAACCAAATCCCCTCAATCTCCCCCATTTATCCTTTTTTTCACTTTTCACGAGTGAACCAAGATTACCCTAAGAATAACATTAGACCACTACTTAGTGGAATTCAACCCTAGTTTTAGAGGATTAATCATTGGTGGTTTTGGTGTGTTCCCTTTTTAATTTAGTTTTTTTTCTTCTAGTTTATCACCTTGGAATGGTACGTCTAAGTTAAATTGTTATATTTGGTGTCATTTCGATGGGATAATAATGTTTCAATGTGTTCTAGGACAGTAAAGGAGTCCTACCTAATTTTGGTACTCAGTGGTGGATTTTTTCTTATTCCAAATTCGAGATACGGAATGGATAACCTTATTTGAGGGTGTGAAATACATTGTTTCTCACCATGTGTATTAGGAGGGATGGGATTTATATTTTCTTAATATAGAAATATGGTTTTAACCATCCTAATTAAGATAATTAAATTTTTAATTTAAATTTAATGGAAAAGGGAATATAATCACATGTTAAACCATTTTGATATTGTAAATTGTACAGTCTAAATACCCCACTGAAAATCCTTAGAATTGGTGGTAATTTCTTAAACCAAATTTGTGATTATGGAATACAGGTTGGGTGATTGTTTCATTTCATCAAAATGATTTAAATTGAAAATTCATTATACCAAGATAATGAAATCGTTTCACATGATAACATGGTTTCTGTGAGAATACCCCTAAAATAATGAAATGGAATATGAACAACTCCTTGAGAAATTTATAAAACATTAATTGATGATTTGAATGATTTTGTGGCATTTGAGTGTCCTAATATGTTGTTTTATCATATATGGATTATGTGTTGTGGTGTGACCATGATGTGGGGAAAATATGTGATGAGTTATGTGATTGATATGAGGGGTTGTGATGATAATGATTATTGTGGTGTAGTGGTAAAAACGGAGAAGTGGATGTGGCTATTAGATAATGGTGATTTGTTTTTTTCATGAGGAAGATGGTTGTGGTGTTGTTGTTTTTATGATAGACTGATAGGTTGTAATAAAAATGTTTAATTATGTTTGAAAAGACATGGACTGAGTTTGGCTAATAAGGTAGACATGGTTAATGAATGAGTGAAGTAATAATAGATTGTGTGGTTGAAATAATTGAATGAATGGGATATAATAATGAAATTGGTTTGAAAATAAAATGTAGAAAATTTCTTGAGGCGTTTTGTGTTGTGTTTTTTTAGTGGTGGTTGCAAAAATGGTTATAATTTGTGTTGGTTTGTGTTTTGGTAGTGAACCTATAGGTTGGTCCTGTGTGTGGATATATATATATACCTTGTATATTATTTATGATTTCTATATTCACCCCACTTACTTTGAGAAGTATGTTCTACCACCAATATATATATATATACATATTTATGAGTGTGTTTTCCAATATCCCGGTGGTGAGGATAGATAAATGGCTATCTGATATTTCTTTCTCTCTCTATTACAAGAAAGTAATGATGGAAAAAGTTTAGATAATGAACTAGGTGATGGCCAAAAAGTCTATGGGTGTGATGTGGGACAATTTTAAGAGATTTTTTATGGTGGGGGTGTGTATGGAAGAAGGTGGGAATGATGTTGATATAATTCACATTCATGATACTCTACTACTCTGGATATGTGATGTATTGGCGAATGTATCTTCGATCAAGATGTTATGTGACTGTGCAATGGGGTAGTGTGTTATAATGGATCAGGTTTCTTCTGGTGATATTTTATTTTACAGTGATATGGGTTGGTGAGATGTGATGGCCCATGTTTACTCATGTGAGATATCATGTGACCGTGTTGTGGGGAGGTGGCATATGATATGTTATATATGAAGATATGTGAATTCTAGGATTCACAACATTTGTGTGTGAGAGTGGAAAACATATGGGAATGCGGTGTGGGGTAATCTATCATTGATAAGATTTGTATTAAGTTATTATACTTTGATGCATTATTTTGGGATCATTCCAAGGTGAGTATGGGTTTGGTTAGATGAGTTGTTTAGCTGTTGTTGGTTTTCTATTTGCTCGCTGGTGTTTTGGTATGATTCTTTCACATGTTCACAAGAGACTTTGGTTATCCTAAAAAGTATTATTTTATTCTCACTCTATGTATATAAAACTATTTGTAGGTGTTTTGGAGGAAAACTTGGATGATGTTTCATATTAATAGCTCAGAAATTTTGACCACTTCTAGGTCATTGATTTTTCTTTACTTTTGTTTATTTTTTTGGAGACTTTTATCTATATCTATTTTATATACTTGCATTTGGGATTATTTTAGTTTCCTTTTATCTTTATATCATGAAGTTTATTACATTTTATTTATCATATTTTAATTATAGATGGTAAGGCCTCCTATATATATGATATTTTTATACCCTCATGCCAGTTTCCATCAGAGATCCTATTGGAGATGAGACTCAAGGGTTATTATCTCTCCTTCTAAATTATGATATCATTATATGGAGGGGGTCATGGAATAGTAGTATCAATGTTGATGGTTGGGTGATAGGATGGTGTTTGGAGTTAAGGACAATGATGATTTCAAAGAATGGTATTGAATAAGTGCCAGATGCCCTTGGTGTGTGACATATGACATATATACCGGCAAGGACATGAGATTTTATCACATAGTGAACCATTGGATGAGATCTAAGCCTATTTAATGAGAAAGTGAGGTGAAATTTTTTTCAAGGTGGTGAACCTGGATAGGTACGTGATTCTTGAATTAGTTTAGCTCTTATTTTAATTGGGATATTTATGGAAAGTTGAAATAATTTAAAATGAATCTTAATAAAACTATTTACTAATTGGGTTAAGATGTCCTTGTTTGTATTTTAGTTATTTCATTCAAACATTATCCTCATGTGGTACATACAACATAGTTTCAATAGGTTGATGCAATTTATCTTTATAATATTGATCCAATAGAGAAGGATGATATTTAGCAGATAACATTGAATAATTTTCAGTAGATGTCTTTGGGGATGTATGTGGGAAGTGTTTTGGATATAGAGATAAAGAGCTATATAGAGTATCTCAAGAGAAACTTCAATTTGATCAAAGACTTTTCGGGGTACTGGGTCTCTTTGGAAGTCATTTATATGTAAGTGGTTCCATGAAAATGGTAAATATTTTATCTAGGTGAGTGGAAGGAGGAATATTTTTTTTGGATGAATTCCAAAAAGAGTTACAGATAGAGTTCCCTTCATCAACCATGAAGGTAGTGAAGTGGAAGGAGTTTAATTATATTTAGCATGGGAGTTTTTCTGTATGAGTGTTAGGAATCAATTTCAAGGTACTATTTCATTTTTACCTAGATAATTTTTGAGGTGAAGTGTCTCATGAAAGATGTATTGAGGAGGTTATTCATACTTCTATTCAATATGCAGTTACTCAATTTATGTTTACAATCTACTTAGAGGTTTATAATAAGTTTAGGTGATCGATACGATGTAGTCATGGGGAGGATTACCATGAGAGGTGTGTCAACAAGGTTCCTTGAGGATTAGAGTTATCAGTAGAAGGTCTCAGGTGACGAGGTCTTCAAGGTTGAGACCAGTGGGTATTCAACCTCAATAACTTCCCTTTAATAATTCTAGGGATATTTTATTTTTGATATCTTCATAGTTAGGTTATTTTAGTTTTCATTGTCTATGGAATTCATGTAAACTTCCAAAACCAGTGCATAGTGGTTATTTGAGATAAAATTGGTGGTGGAATTTAGGTTTAGTGTGATCTTCAATATCGGTTTCCATTGGGGTCATTTCAACGTTATGTGTAGCAAGATTATGCTCCACCGAGAGGGGATGATGAAGGTAGGGGATTCCCCCAATATGTTCCTTGTGTTCAGGGATCTTAACCTAATTCTGGGGATAAAAGTTGCTATCAGTACAATGGTAGAGGGTCTAGGCATTGTAAGTTTCATGTAGTGTAGGAATCTTCTCCAAATGGGTATAGGTCATTATAAGTACAATCACTTTGTTTTCTACCCCTATTTTTATTTGTTTAATTCAGGAACTTCACACTACATTTTTTCACCCAATCTAGTCCATTCTCTTGGACTAGATGTAGAGTTTCTTATCATGCATATAGTTATGAATACACCAGTTAGAGGCCATACTCTCTTGTTTAATGTGTTTTGGGGGTGTAGACTGACATTGGGTCCACATAAGTCTCAGGGGGATATTTTCTTTCATCTGATACATATGTGTGATGTCTTACATGGTATAGAGTGGTTTTATTTTGTGCATGTTGTTATTAAATGATATTGAAGAAGAGTCTTGTTCTTGTATTTGGTTGGATAGAATGTAATTTTTATTGGCAAGTGGATCTTTTTAATAGGACGTGGTTTTATAGATCCCCTTCTTGGATGGATGGATTGTACACAGAATCAATGGACAATAGGATGGTAATGCTTCCCAAGGTTTTTAGTTAAATACATTATGTTTTTTCTAAGGAGGTTATGATGCTACCCCCTTGATTATATGATGAGTTCAATATTGACTTAAATCCTGGTGATTCATTGATATCAATAGATTCATATCAGAAGGAACCAACAGAGTTATAGGAGATGAGTATTTATATAGATGATCTAATATAGAAGGGATTTATCTAGCCCAGTGTGATTCCATGGATTGTTGTAGTGTTGTTTTTAGAGAAAGAAGTTCGTATTTTATGGTTGTGTATAGACGTCAATATTTTGAATTAGTTAATGATCAAGAATCATTATCCGCATATAAGGATAAATGATCTTTTTGACCAGTTGATAAGGGTGTATTGGTTTTATAATATTGATATATGGTTAAGATATCACCAGTTGAGGGTGAAGGAGTGAGATATCCAAATGAATACCTTAAGATGCAATAATGATATCATCAAGTTAATGGACCAGTTGTTTGTGGTCATAAAAACAACAAAGACTTTTAGGGGGCTTATGAAATCCATATTCTATGAATTCTTAAACTAGTTTAGAGTTGTCTTTGTCAATGAGATATTAATATACAAAATTTCAGAGGAGTAGAATTTTGATCATCTCAAAGCCATGTTATAGGGTCTTTGACACCCCAGCTCTCTAGTATATTTTCCATGTGTATGTTATAGACATGATAGGTACATTTCCTTGGTGATGTGGTGTCATAGAAGGGTGTGATGGTGGACCCATCAAATGTCAAGGTAGTTGTTTCATGGGAAGTTCCCAAGAATGTTGTGAAGGTTCATATCTTCCAAGGTCTTGAGGGTATTATGGGAGGTTTATGGAAGATTTATCATATATTTTAGACCAATTGACATATTTTAATAGCAATTGCCATGAATTTTTCGAGACTAATCAGTGTTAGGTATAATTTTACTATCTAAATGGGATATTGGTCGGTGCTCAAATTATTCATTTTCTAGAGGAAAGAGTGATGCTTGATGTTTTTTGTGGTTATTATTGTTTGGACATGTGTTGTGTCCTAATTTAGTAGAATGTCTTGAAATAAATTGAGTATAGAATCTTGCATCCCAATGAGTGATACTAATTGACCCACGATGTGGATGTATCTAAGACTTCATTTTCACTGATGTTATAAAAGAATTACCTTATTGGGGAACACTTTTTGGTTTTTACAGATCATAATAAATTTTGGTATATCATTTCTTAGTGTGATATAAATATATGGTTGTTAAGGTGGATGGAGTTTCTTTATTATTATGATTTTGAGATATCCTACACCTACACATGAGCCTCAACCTAGTTGGTGGTGTATCCTTAAGTGCATCCACAAGACCCGGGTTCAAAACCAGGTAGAGGAATATTTTCATGTCACTATAGCTGTACTGTAGCAGGTACTGTAGAAGGTACAATAGTAGTAGTATAGTAGAGCTGTACACCATGTGGGTAGTGTAGCAGAACCGTACACTGTGCAGGTACTGTAGTAGAACTGTACATTGTGCGAGTACTATAGTAGTTACTGTAGCAGGTACTGTTCAGTACTGTAGCAGCTGGAACTATTCACCTTGGGCCACCGGTTTGGGCTTGGAGTCCTTAAGGATTTTGGGACAACCAGACCTTCAGGTCAGTAGAGCTTTCAGGCGACCTTTAAGACCTTCGAGCCACCTCAAGGCCTTCAGGCCACATGTAGTTTCCCCAGATAGACTCTACAAAAAAGGAGCAATCCCAGAAGAGGATTCAGAGTAGGTTCACTCAGCAAAGTAGATCCAAATGATTTTTTTTCAGAATGAGAGGGTATGGCTATGAAATTGGGACCAGCTTATGCTTTCCCGGGAAGCCTAGCCAGATGGCCATGTGAAGGTGGAGAGCCACTATGATGGTCCAGATACTTGGGGGGGGGGGGGGTTAGTTCCTTGTAGATAGTCTGGTTGAATTCATTAAGATCTTCAGGTCATGTAATATCTTAAACCTACGAGCTATGTATTATATAATTATATGGGCCTTGTAAGGGTTCCCCCTCTTCCCTTGAAAGGTGGGTTATAAAAAATCAATAATAATGGCGGCCTTTGGGCCATTTGGGGAGATATCCTACACCTCAATAAAGGGGAATGTTTTATCTGATGATTTGAGAAGTGGAAATCATGGAAGGATTTGGTTCAAGAATTTGGAGATTCATTGAATATAATGGAGGAGTTTTCATCCCTTATAATAAATGAAAGGGTGGTTTATGGTGGAGGTTTATTATTTTAGATGATATTTAATTATTCTATAATTAAGTTGGTGGAGGATCCTCAATTGGGACAATAATAGGTAGAGGTGATGCATGATCTCATTAGCCATGACGATTCTAAAAAGGGGTGGTTAGAGGATAGTTAGAACCAATGGTTGCATAAGGTGAGGTTTTTTGTTCTGATCATGATTCATGAGGGAATCCTTCATTAGTTTCGTATATAACCTTTTTTAGTACACCTAGGAGGTTCTAAGAAGTATCATGGCATAAGGATATAGTTTTGGGGGTATGGGATGGAATGGGTGGTGGAATAGTTTTTTATTGGTGTTTTGTATTCCTAAAAGATAAGACTGAACATCATGTTTCTAGTATATTTTTGTAGACTATATATTTCTGTGAGTGGAAATGGGATTACACCTCGATAGACTTCATCATCATGCTTCCCAAATCACATAGAGGTTTCATTTTTATCTATGAAATCATGGATTGGTTGATGAAATCAGATCACTTTTTATTGATAAAGGAGTCTCGTGTAGTGGATGTTTTAGATAGGAGGTATGTGGATTTTGTGGGACAATTTCATGGATTTTTATGGTCCATTATCTCATATCCAGATAATTATATTATCTCATAAGTCTGTAGGGGATTGCATCATGATTTTGGCACTCGGTTTCACATTATCACTTCTTTCCACACTTAGATAGGTGAGAAGATTTAGTGGAGTATCTAGATGCTGGAGGACATGTTTAAGACATTAATCATAGAATTCGGTGGATCTCAGGTGATTCACTTGACGTCAGTTGAGTTTTATTTTACAAATAGATATCATTCATCCATAGACATTGACCCATTATTGGAATTTTATAACCAATCATGTTATTCTACATTATGATTATCTATGGTTGGGGAGTCAATAGTTATCAATCCTGATACCATGAAGATCATGATAGGGAAGGTTCATCTTGTTTGTGAGAGGATAAAGTCACTATAGGAATAGATAAATTCATATTATGATCATAGGATGATTCAGTTAGAGTTTGATTTTGGAGACCAAGTGTTCTTGATGGTCTACCCTCAATGTGGGGATTGAAGGTTTGGTAGGGGAGTAAGCTCTCTCCCTAGTTTGTTGAGACTTTTTATGTGTTGAAATTCATTAGAGAGGGGTATTTTCAATTGGAACTTCCATAATGGATAGATAAGATTAGTGAAGTCTTTCATGACTCTTAGCTATGTCAGTGTCCCCATGATGACTCCCACTTCATTTATTTGGGGGATTTAGATATCGTGGATGAAATAATGTTCATGGAGAGGCCTATAGAGATCTTGGATCGTCGAGAGAAGGTGTTATATTAATGGAATATATTTTTTTGTGTTTTGTGGAGGAATGGTGGCCTAGAGGATAGTAATTGGGAGTGTGAGACACATTTCCCTTCCCATTACCTTGAATTTTTTGTGCTTGTCTTTTTTTCGTTGTTTGTTTTTCTTAATGATGTGATGTTTGGATATTGATGTTTTATGAGATATGTTTTTTCTTGATGATGTGATGTGATAAAAAACCTTCAGAATATGAATAGGGGATACCAAAATACAAATCAAGATGAATTATATGTTGACATGATTGAAACCATGTTGTAATGTTAGTTTTAACCAAATTGGATTGTATATTGTCACAGGAGATGAAATTCCAGGGTTTATGTTTTTATTTGGTGTAGTTTTTTTGACAGTTTGGGTGAGAATTGGTTTTGGATTTATAGGTCATGAGCTGGTGGTGTGGTATGTAGTGTATAAGGGATATGGTTTGTTCTTGTTGTGGTGGATGATATAGTGGTGTGGTAGTTTAATACGTATGGTGGGTGTTTCCATTTTGATGGAACTGTTGTTACGTTTGAGGTGTATTGAGATCCTTGAGATTTATCTAAAGTTTTGATTTCTTGTACCTCTTACCTCTTTATTTTTGTGCATGTCATCAATATTGATAGTGAGAATATTTTGAGAGGTGTCCTATGTGAAAACCCCAATCATCCATCCCATTACATTGAGATATTTCAGGTGGTGAAGGAGTATAAATGATATCTCAAAGAGTTGGAGGGTGAGAGGAGGAGTTGAAGTGAAAAAAATATAGTTAATATTTGTAAAAATACATATATGTTGGGTTACACTATAAGGTATAAGACTATATAGAATAGGAGGGTTGGCTATTACATAGTGGGAGGTTAGAGTAGTTTTTAGGCTATTATAATTTATGGGGAGTATTGGAACTGTTGATCTTGGGTTATTACATATCCCTTTCTTAGTAAGTCATGGATGCAGTGTGAAGACCCAGACACAATGTGTAGTCATGGAGATCTATTTTCAATATTTCATCCAATTTTGGATCCACAATTCCATAGAGTATGGTTTGCGACATAGCCCTTCTAGGTTTTCTAGGGGTCTATGATGTAGTATCTTGGGCTGAACCGGGGTCTCCTCCCCTTTTATAGGATCTATACCGAAAGGGTAGTTATGTTTTTCAAATTATGGTTTAACTAGTAGTGGGACAATATAGTGAGTGATGATTTTCATTGTAAATTTTGTTTTTAGGTAGGCTGTGGCATGGTCCATGAGGCTGCTCTATGGTCCAATGTATTTTGACCAATGTATAAAACCCAAATCCCCTAAAACTCCAATAATTATCCTTTATTTTACAAAATTTATGAGTGAACCAGGTGTGTCCCAAGTATATATTTGGACCCCTAATCAGTCAATTTCTACACCAACTTTTGAGGATCAATAATTAGTGATTTATGTTAGTTCCCCTATAGCTTTCTCTAATTTATCAAACATTTATTTTACTTAGAATGGTTCATCCATGGAAAATAATTGGTTTTGGGGTTTTTTGATATGATAATAATTCTTAGATGTGATATATATTTCTAAATGTGACCTTCCTTCTTATGGTTGGTCGTGGTTTTTTTCGTGTTCCAAATTTGCACGGCAGATTAGAATTCACTGTTTGTGATAGGGAAATCCTTCATTTATAACATTTGTAATCATGTAGGGGATTTTTCCTCTTATTTATCGATGGGAAAATGTTTTTTACAATCCTAATAAAGATAATTAAATAGGTAATTGAAATTGAATAGAAAGTTTAATGCAATCATATGTTTTACCATTTTTATATTATTATTCATATTGTGAATTATTTGGGATAAATGACCCTTTGAAAATCACTATCTTTGGGGGTCTTTTTATGTTACATAGCTTTGATTTTAGAATCAAATCTATCTAATTATTGTTTTTCTTAAACTTGATTTAATATAGCTGATTACTTTTACCTAGCTAATGAATTGGTATCACATAGAAATATGGATTGTGTGAGAATACCCCGGAAATAAAAAATAATATGAAAAAACCCCTGATAAGTAAAGAAAATTTTATGTGGTTATTAGAAATGTTTTTGGGAATGTGAATGTTGTGATGTGTGGATATATCAGATGTGGTTGATGTGTTGCGTTGTTGTTGTGCTATGGGGTAGTAGTGTGATGAGTTTTGTGACTGTGCTGATGGGTGATGATGATAGAGGTGGTTGAAATATGGTTGTAAGGGTGGGGGGGGGGGGGGTGGATATGCCTATGATAAAGTGGTGATGTATTGGATATTATCATGATTAATATTGTCATATTGTTGTGTTTTATGAATGAGTTGAAATAAAATTGGTTAATAATGGTTGAAATGGAATGGGATGAGTTAGGATAATTAAATGGACATGGTGATTGAATGAATTAATTAATAATGGGTTTTGTGATTGAATTTAATGAATAAATGTGATGGAATAATGCAATTCATTAAAAAATCGATTTTAGATAATGGATTGTGGCTTCCTGTGGGGGTGATTCACTTATCAGGGGTAGTGAAAGTTGCACTGTTGTGTTTTTGTTAATGTTTCATTAGGGAACCCATATGCTGGGATTATGTATGGATATATATATATATAGCATGTATATTTTTGGTGATCATTATACAAACCCAATATAATTGAGAACTATGAACTTACACACACACACACACATATATATATACATGGGGGTTGTATTTTCCAACATATCGGTGGTGAGGATGGATGGATACCCTATCAATCATGATCTCTCTTCTTAGCGAGTAGATATACATAAGATGTGATGGTAATAGGTTTTATAGTGAACTAGGTGATGGACCAAGTGACTATAGTAGAGATGTGGGGTGACATGATGAGATGGTTTAGGTTGGGGGTCATCCATGGTAAGATGTGGGTATTAGGTTTATGTCAGTCATGTTCATGATACTCTACTGCTCAAAATATTCGATGTATTAGACTGGGTGTTTTTGGGTGAGATATGATGTGTCCATGCAAATGGGAGGTGATGTGTACTGGACTAGGTGTCTTAGGGAAAGATGTGATGTGACCATACTTTAGGTCGATGAGATGTGATAACACATGTGCCTTCAGATGAGATGGTATGTAACCTTGTTGTGGCGTTTCATTATATGATATGTTATACACAATATATGATAACATCAAGATGTATGATTTTGGGGTGTGAGAGTATAAAATTAGTGGGAAAGTGGTGTGGGAACCATATCAGGGATATGCTTCTTATTATATTATTATACATGGATGTGTTATTTAGTGAGAATTCCAGGGTGACGATGGGTTTAGTTAGTTTTACTTTTTAGTTGTTGTTGGTTCGGTTGTTTGGTCACAGGTGCATCAGTATATTTCTTCAATATATTCATGAGAGACATTTTTTTCCGTATAAGTATACTTATATTATCACCATATAGATATAAAATTGTTTTTAGGTTTTTAAGAGGACTACAAGGACCATGTTGGGCATTAGTAGCTCAAAATTGTAGATGAATGTTTTGTCACTACTTTTAGATTTAATTTTTGGTTTTTATTTAGACACTTTTATATGTATGTATTTTAAATACATGCATTGTGGGAATATTTTAATTTACTTTTGTACGTATGTACTATATTTTCTTAGGATTGATTTATCCAATCTGACGATTCTATTTTATTGGATATTTTCATGAGAAATTTTGTAATAGTGTTGTGTTATATGATCGAGTTGTAATAAAATCGGTTAATAATGGGTGAAATGGAATGGGATGAGCTGCGCTAATGAAATATACATGGTGACTAAATTAATTAATTAATAATGGATTGCGTGGTTGAATTTTTTGAATAAATAGAATGAAATAATGATTTTTTTTGGAAAATGGATTATAGATAATGGATTGTGTCTTCTTGTGTGGTGTGATTCACTGATCAGGGGCAACGAGAGTGGCACTATGGTTTTTTGGTTAATGTCTTTTTGGGGAACCCATATATTGGTATTGCGTGTGGATATATATAAGTAACTTGTATATTTTTTTTGATCTTTATACACACCCACCACAATCGTTAACTAAGAACTTACACACATATATATATATATGGGGGTTGTATTTCCCAACATATCAGTGGTGAGGATGGACAAATGGCTACCCTATCATTCATGATCTCTCTTCTTATCAAGTTGATATACATATGATTTGATGGTTAGAGGTTTTATAGTGCCCTAGGTGATGGACCAAGTGACTGTAGGAGAGATGTGGTGTGACATGATTAGATGATTTATTGTGGCGGTCATGCACATTCCGATGTGGGTATAATGTTTATGTTAGTCATGTTCATGATACACTACTGCTAAAACTTATTTGATGTATTATACTGGGAGTTTTTGGGTGAGATATGATGTGTCTGTGCGAAGGGGAGGTGATGTGTATAGGAACAGGTGTCGTAGGAAGAAATGTGATGTGACCATACTATAGGGCGATGAGATGTGATAACACATGTGACTTAGGATGAGATGGTATGTGAACTTGTTGTGGGGTTGCGGTACATGATTTGTTATACAAAATATATGAGAACTTTAAGATGTATTATGTTGGGGTGATAGAGTGTAAAATTAGTGGGAAAGTGGTGTGGTCTTCCTATTATATATATGCTTCATATTCTATTATTATACATGGATGCGTTATTTAGTGAGCGTTAAATGGTGAGGATGGGTTTAGTTAGTTTTCATTTTTAGATGTTTTTTTGGTTTGGTTGTTTGGTCACATGTGCATTAGTATGATTATTCAATATATTCATGAGAGACCTTTTTTTCTTTATTATTATACTTATATGCTCACCATATGGATATAAAATTGATTTTACATTTTTAAGAGGTCTACAGGGACCATGTTGGGCATTGCAAGCTTGAGATTTGAGACCATTGTTATGTCGTTACGTTTAGATTTAATTTTGGGTTTTTATTTAGTGAATTTTATATTTATGTAGTTTAAAGACATGATTTGTGGGATTGATTTAATTTCCATTTATCTGTATGTAATACAGTTACATACGATTGATTTATCCAATCTCATTATTCTATTTTATTATATAGGGTAATGCCTCATATATATGTGATATATTTATACCCTCGGCGCTAGTCACCATCCTATGACCAACTAGAAGTGGAATCATTGGTGATTATCCAAATTCCTCTATTTCTGTATCTTTGTATGGAGGGGGTCATGACATAAACATTGATACATCACATGGTGGACAGAGTCCCATAATGGATTAAGTTCACTCCCTAATCCCACATATGACATCTCTTGAGACTGAAACATTACCCAATGTATTGGATGGATATATAATTCTGGGCCCACCAATCAAATTCATTTCATGTACATGAATATTTTTACAAATAATTGAATCAACCATATGTCATAAACATAATAATTACCCATATAAAGAAAATGGGTTTCAAAATATTGCCTCATATCATAATCAAAAGAGATTTCTTAAAGAAGGAATTTGAGAAATGATCATAAAGAATGTATTTTATCATCAATGGAAGGGATAATAAGCATGGAATATATTTCAGATATATATATATATAGAATTTATAACAATTAAATAACATTATATATAGGTAAAGTGAGTTTGATACAGAATGGTCATAACCCGAAGAAAAGGGTGTGTTAGAGAGATCCCATACCTCAAGCCCGATTCTTCAAGTGAATTATTTAACTACCAAAATAATAAACTTATGTTAATTATATATTTTTAAAAACATTTTTCCAATATTATTATTCCTTTTAATTTTTTCATTACCATGACATATTCAATTTCATAATCATTTAAGTTCATGCTAGATATTATGATGATATCTGTATCAAATGTTTAAAACTGCTATGGGAAGTTGCCTAAGGTCAAAGAAAAAAAATAATTTATCTGATCTAGAGTAATAATAATGAAATAATTATAATTTTTATAAATCTACTTCACTTTTAATAGGAACCATGTAATATGTTTATGAAATATTAACAATGTTACAATCATGTAGAGGGTAGGTCGTACGTACTCATGAGTAAAATTTCCATTTTTCAACGATCATGATTGAAAGAAATTATTTCTTGATATATAATTAAAAAATGATAATTATATCATAAATATCATATTATTTCTCCAAATACACTTATATATACCATCCATGTGATGTTGTATTAAAAAAAACCACATCACTTCACAAGGAAGTAGTCCACAGAAAAGATATTATCATTTTTTAGTAGATGTTAATGTAAGATATTATGTAATATTTTCCTTTTAAAAATGTTTCAAATGAAATTATTATCAAATATAAACATAATTTTCACCAGTTTTATCACCCATGGGAGGTGATGATGGAAAATTAATTACATCGGTTCGCGAGGCAGTAGTTCTCCAAACACATGATCGAAATTTCTGTTTCCCATTTGATAAAAGAGGAGAATGATGTAGGTTATTTTATTAACATAATAAGATATAATTATATGGTAGATATTGATGTTATTATATCATCATGTTTTAACATTATTTTAATGAGATGGAAGAAGATATAAAACAAAATTCTCGCTTAATAATGTTTCTTCTTCTTTGGACAAATTCATTAGCATTTCACCAAAAGAATTCCTTGGAAGGTTTTCTAATCCAACAATGACATATAAAACGTTGTTAAGGAAGTATGTAATGTATTTGGGTAGATATTATTTGAACCAAATTTTTTATGTGTTTAAATGTTAGGATATGGGTCCACTTTTACAAGGGAAGAGGAGTCACATTCTTATAAATACCAAAAACAATTCAATAATGGGAAGTGAATTTAAAACCATGTGCCTCCAAAATTGAAAAATAATGGATTATATTGTTTGTATTTCTGATAAAGAAATCAAACATTGAAAAAGAAACACTTTTTAAACATTTTATTACATTTAAC
This sequence comes from Viscum album, assembly GCA_963277665.1. Lineage (NCBI taxonomy): Eukaryota > Viridiplantae > Streptophyta > Magnoliopsida > Santalales > Viscaceae > Viscum > Viscum album. The sequence continues at coordinate 1,433,405,284 of OY728132.1, read as the reverse complement.
TTTTTATCCAAACCCCTCGGGAAACTGATTTTAAATTTAACTGCAGAAACGAATTTTTACGGGTTTTTACTATTAATTATAAATAAATTAGTTAAAAATATTATATTTTGTTAATTATTATTATTTTAAATAAGGAATAAATTTTATCTTATTGAACTCACATAAGTGGAAGAATTTAATTCAAAAATTAAACCTGTAAAAAGTTTAGAAAAATAGTTTTTCATGAAATGTATTTTTCAACCAGAAGATGATATTACGTTAATTATATGATGAATTACCATAATTTTATAAAATTAAATTAATATGAATATTTATAAAATATATAAATTTTATTTAAATATTTCTTTAATAGTGGTTATTTCTGTTAATTAAAATGGGAAGTCTTTATACACTTAAAAATAGGTTGTAGAAAACAACATTTTTAAGAGTTATAATAATCATTAACCATAATCATGAAAATTTATGATTCAAATGAAATAAAATAAATTATTAATAATAAAATGGTTGTTATTTTACATTATTTGTTAAATCCTAACCTGGGTTCCATGTGAAATTTCCCCGATCCAGTTTGGTACGTGACCTCAAGCATGCCTCTCTATACGCCAGAGGTTACCAACTTGCAGGGATGATCTAATTTCAATAATGGGGAGCCTATACCTTATTCATCAGATTAATAAACCAGTTTAAATAAATTACAAATATCCAAAATATATAACCACAACCATAATAATACTTTTATCAAAATATGACCAAAATTTGAAATAAAATATCCATAACTAAAGAAGAAAAACATGTCCTGTCATGCACATCTCAAGTGCTGAAATAGAAACCCAAAATAAATACATGGAAAAATCCCCCACATGGGTCTTGAAACTGCGTCTCGTTCCCTCATCCATGCTCCATCCTAACTCATACATATAACATATGCCACTTTCCCTTAACCTATCCTACAATAACGAAATCTATCTGAGAGCCAATCTACCATCCCAACTATGGCCTGAGTACAACTCAGTTGGCCACCACCAACAGTGTCTACAAAAATATCTAGTATATAACGGTGTATTTAGTTGTATAAATATTAAAATAAGGGGAATAATGAATTTGTTTTTACATTTATTAAATTAATCTTAATTTAACTATATAACACCTGGGTTCTTGAGGACACCCGAACTCTCAAAACTTGCTTTGGCCCATGATGGAGTCTGAACCATATCACATATCCAATTAACATTTCAGTATAAAACATGTTATTTCATTATCTATGTAATTTTAATTCATTATCATGGCCAATTGGAACAATGTTCCAATGCAAATAAAATGGATTTAGAACATCATGTCTAGAAATCCATGTGTATTTGGAGTATAAGTTCCTATCGCACACCTTATGGTTATTTGAAGCATCACTCCATGTCCCATACAATAATATTTTCATAGATGAACGCTGTCCTAGAACACCATGTCTAGGACCCCCATGGGTATTTGGAACATTAGTCCACATCCCATGCCCCATTTCTCAATCAACACATATATCACATCATTCAAGGTTAATCATCATTTATCTTATTATCACATTCACCAATCTAAAAATTTATTAAATAACTCAACAATTAATTAATATATTCTAATTAATTTCATAGTCACAAAAATTGTCATTAATTAATTCAATTTAATAATCTTAATTTCCCAATAAATAATTGAATAATTACTTATTGAAATTTAACAATTTCAATATTCCAAATAATTAACTCAATAATATGTTTTTCAAATAAATTTCATAATATTTTTCTCTTATTAATTGAAACAAAAATCATCTAATGAAATCAATTTCACAATATCAAAATCTAATTAAGTAATTCAATAATTAATTAATCAAATCCAACCCATAATATCAACATCTCATTAACAATTAATTAATAAAATCAATTTCAAAAATTCAAAATCTTATCAATTAATTATAAAGTTAATTAATTCAAGTTTATCAATTAAAAATCTCTAATTACACAACCCCTTAATAAATTAATTTACCAAGTTGATTAATTTAATTTATGAAACTCAATTTCTAGTCATCCAATGGATATTTTACAATTAAATACACATAATTGATTTTTTTGATAAATGATTGAGGGTCATGACCTCTTTATTGAACAAAAGAACCTCTTTTACAACTAGGTAAGAGAGAACCTATTACAGAGAAGGGAAAATTCCCAAGGAAACTAAAGAAGAAAGAAGGTAAAAATGGGGAAATAAGTTCAAAAGCAGAAAACTTCCAAGAAAGCACAAGTGAAAGCTTCGTTTCCCCCCTCACCGTATAGTGAAAAAGTGATATCAGTCTAAATGTTTCATCACCCCTCTGTCAAAAATTTACACTGTGATGGTAGTTCAACATGTTAGAGAACCTCTCCGACTAACACATGAGTGTGGATAAGAGTCGGATGAGAGGTTCCAACACACCTTTCTCTCAAAAGAGCCGACCACCCAGACAGAGCATGAAAGCAATGTCACTTGATGTGATGCAATACTAGGCAAGAAAACACTGAGGAAAAGTCAATGGAAATGCATCTATTAGTCCATCAATATGATGACCAATGGGTGGATGATGGATGTCAACACATCCATACCTTATTCGAGGCCTCCCACCCAGCAACACTTGCATAAGTTATGCCACACCAAATACAACAAGGCAAACAAGTGCTCACAAAGAAATCATCCGATCAAGAGAAATCAAAGCCATTGATACCAGATGTAAAACATGAATAAATTCGAATGAATCAATCCTGAAAACTAGACTGAGAACACTAAAAAGCAGAAAACAAATAAAACCAAGCAGAAAAACTAAATCTAATGAGACTGCATCCATCACCCAAATCAAACCCTTCGAAGGCAACAAAGTCACCAATAAAGTAGAAACAACATCACATCCCGAGAATGTAACAACCAAAGAATCACAAAAATCATGAAGAAACCAACCCCCAAAACAGAATCCGCATACCTCCACTAATCTATTGGAGACCACCTCTCAAAAGATCCTGAGCCACTCAGAGTCCTTCACCTTTGTGCAGTGGATCTTTAAAGATGATTCTCGAAGAAACTCCACCACCGGGATCATGGAACGCCAACGCAAAATGAAAGATGATCTAGCTTGATGTTGCACAGATTTGAAAACAGATCCAAAGCTAAGGATGAACCACATCCACTGCAATAATGATGAAAATTCATCCCGCAAGTCCCTGGAAAGTGGAAAGAGAGCTTCGACCCTCGCCGGATCTAGAGTCGGCCAGATCAAGGAGACAACGAGGAGTGAAAAAATGCATCAAACAAAGGAAGAAGGGTTGAAATCAGCAGGGTTGGAATCATGTAGGAGGCAAGTCACAAATGAAGAACAAAGAGGAACAAAGGAAAATCCAATGATGTCTGTTGAAGAAAAGAATCCAAGGATGGTTCAAAGGCGCCGACACTCGGTTGGGGGGACCGCGCAGCATGAAACCCTACGGGCACTGCTCTCCCGGGGAGTGAGACACCAGTATCAATCGATAGTATGATCATAAATACAAATAATTGAAATCTATACTCAAGGATTTGAATAATAGACAACCTATATCAAAAATGATGACAAACTCTAATCAATCGATATCCCCAATTTGAGGGGAATAAACATAATAATGTAAAAGATCAAGATCAGGATTCAGAGAATAGACCCAAGATAAAATGATTCAAGATCTATTAAACCTATATTTTGATCTAAATAAAATAGGGGTATATATCCATTTAATAGATGGGAGGTTAATGAGATAGGGAAGGGAAACCAATTAGGATGTTACTCACTATAAGAGGTGCATTCCATCAATACAGACTTCAAATAAAAATTAATAGAGTCCATAACGGCTCAGAATCCATTTGTGAGCCTCAAAACATTTTAGGAATAGGTTATATCAGATATAGCGTTGATTTTGGGTAAATATGGGCGTTCATATATTTTTAAAACAAATTTTATTATTTATCAAAAAGATGTTCATGGTTTCATAGTCCGGGGTGCACAGTTTTCTAAACCATATTACTTAACTATGTTCCTCTTCTATAGGGGATGGGGGTGTATGATTTCTCCTAATAGGGAAAACCATTTGGAAATCTATGCACTAGCCATTCAATTCTCATTTTTATGGAGTTTTATGGTTTTTTGGGGGTAAGAAACACAATTTCTGTGAACCTTGCACCAACCATGCACTGCCCAATCTCCTTCCAAATTTCACAATTTTTTTTCCCCAAAACACACACATGATACAAATGAAAAAAGGAAATAAAAACTAAGAAAAAGAGTACCTTTAAACAAGCCATAGGCATATCCAAAAAAGGTCAGGATCATACAATCTTCCCACCTTATAATATCTCATCCTCGAGATGTACTCCAATGCATATAAAAGATTCCAAGTAAAAAATATTGGGACACTATACACATTATCCTCCCCTTTCCTCAATTTACCCTTAAAATCAACCATGTTTCCACAATACACAAACTATCAACATGATATTTCCCCATAATACTTTCTCACCGTGATCCAATGCATATACCAGATGCTATTTAATGGGAATTTCTATCTCAATATCAACATCATCCACATCGATCACATGAGAAGGCTTGGGATGAGACCATTGAAAATGACAGGCATGGACAACTTCTTTCATATCACTGTATCTCTATGAAAAAACCAATTGGTATACCACTGGACCAAATCTCTATGAAACTTCAAATGGTCCAATGAACCTAGGCACCGACTTTACCAGTCTTTGTATCCTATAGTGACCTAACCTAGAATACACCTGAAAGAATACATGATCACCCATTGAAAACAAAAGGGGTCATCTATGTTTATAAACACATGATTTCTATCTAGTGTTAGACATATTCATACACTTTAAAATCATTTGAACATGCTCCGACGTCTCCAACATGAGACTTGGTCCTAATAACTCTGACTCACTAGCCTCAACCCATCATAGAAGTGTTCTACATGGCATAAGAAAAATATCATCTTATGGTTACATCTGAAGCGTTCCCTGAAAGCAATTGTTATAGGAGGACTCCACCAAATCTAGGTACTTCTCCCAAGACCCACCAAGGTCTAGGACACATGCAAGAACCATATACTAAATAAACCATATTGTATACTATATATTTCCATATGTCTATGGGTGGATTGTTGTACTCAAGAAAACCTATGTACCAAGGAACTTCTATAAGACCTACTGAAAGCTCAAAGTATAATGCGAGTCACAATCTAAAATATTTCTCTATGGCACCCTATGTAGGTGGATTATTTTCTTAATATACAAATCTCTAAACTGCTCCACTGAGAAAGCCTCTCATATATGAAAGAAATATAAACAGTTTATCAAACCGTGCATAATCACTCAAATAGAATCATTATTCCATGAAGTCTTAGGGAGACCCACCACATAATACATGGTAATGTCAGCCCACTTCCATTTTGGAATTGGAAATAGCTACAGTAAACCCCCTGGTTTTTGACACTCATCCTTCACCGGTTTCTGTGTGCAGCATCGTGTCATGAAACATACTATCTAATTTTTAATACCCGACCAAAAAAACTATCATAATAGGTGACAATATATATTTTTCATCCTAGGATTCACCACCCACTTTGAGGCCTAAAATTCAACCAACAGATCCTCTCACATACTCATGTGTACAAAAACTCGATTGCTAATATAGATGATCACATCCTCATCTAATGTTGGATCTGATGGTTTCTCTACAACTTTCAAGGATTTACCTCAAGAAAAAACCTTACGAATCCTCATACTACATATCCTTGATCCATCTAAAAGGTGTAGAATCCACTAAAACTGATACGAGATTCATTTTATCCTAACCCACTTGAACTGAAACATGTATCTCATGCAGAACATTCATCATCTTCAACCCACCACTAGACTCTTGAAGTACCTAAGTATGAGTTTTCCAGGTTAAAGTGTTAGAAAAACTATTTCACCTCCCATGAATATATTCTAGATAAAAATAAAATGAATGAATATAATCTAACCACCTCTGTTTATAGTGATTAAATATCAATATAAAAATATATACTTTAAGATCTTGTGAGTAGTTTACGTAGTAAAATTTTCACCCAACATAGAATTCCACCAAAACATAAATGCATAAACCACTACATCCAACTAAAGGTATTGGATATGGTAGTTTTTTTCTTGTGGCCTCAACTACCACAAAACATAAAACAAAAAATGACCTCCCTACAACAATAATACCAAAATCATGATCCCAGAAGCAACTAAAAACACTACCTACTCCTCAGCTAGCTCTGGTAGGATCAAGATTGGTGTCATTGAGAATCACGTTTTCATCTTATGAGTGGAATTATCACATGATTTATAATATTAAAACTTCTTCCTTTTTTTGGTTAGGCCTTAATGGGGTACTTCAAAATGGGGATGTTCTGAATGAACCTCCTATAATTTCATGCTAGACCTAGAAAACTATTAATATATAAAATATTCCTAAGATGCTTCTATAAAATAACTTCCTACACTTTCTATGTGTCTATTAACTCAACTTCCTCTTAGATGACATGACCGAAAAATGTACCTGATTAATCCATAATTGAAATGTAGATTTCTTGGTGTATAGATGACAATCTATTAGTATACTCATGATGATGTCAAGATGTTGGGAATTATTGGCATGAGTCTTGAATTACCCCAAGATGTCTTCCACAATCACTACCACAAACTGATCCCAGTACACATGGAGGAATCTATTCATCATGTCCATAAAAACTATTGGTGTGTTCATCAACCCAAACAGGATTATGATGAACTCATTGATGCCATAAATTCTTTTGAAAGAAGTCCATGGAATATTATATGGCCAAACAATCAACAAATGATACCATAATCTGAATTCAATATTTGATGAAACACAACCTCCTCTCAGCTAGTCAAATAGATTGTCATTATGTGGAAGAGGATACTGATTCTTCATAGTAAACCAGTTCATCTTATGGTTTATACTACATAAACATAGAGTCTCTTTACCCTTATTTGTAAAAAATATTAGAGAACCGCCAAAGTGAGATACTCATATAGATAAACCCCTTATCCTCTTACTCTTATAGCTAGGTATTGAGCTATTGAATCTCTGTTCATTCAGTTTTGTATAGTAGAATAGATTCTGGCTCAGTCCTAGGCATAAGCTCAATGGTAAATTCTGAAAATCTATTAGGTGGAAGCCCAAAAGATTATTCATGAAACGCAACCAAAAATATCTCTACTACTTGTGGAAATACATTTTATTTCACACCTCATCATCCAAAAACAAACTAGAAAATTGGGTGGTATGCTCCCCTATTTGCGAATGAAGTATACCTCCATGGACAACTTTTATATACCTCTCTCCTGAGTTAATATAGTTTCCACCCTTATGAGAAATAAAATTCACTCTCCCGTGGTAAAAATATATGTGGGATCAGTATGATACTAACCGATCCATATCCACAACTTGGTTAAATATTTTCATATATATAATTTATAGATCCCAAATAAAACAATACTTTTCAAACTTGAGAGAACTCCCCTTGTATAAAACAACATCTTTAGACCGTACTCCCAAAGGTGTATCTATCATCAACACCCCTCACAAACTCCACCTACATGCTGAAATCATTCAAAAGTTTTACATATATAAAATAATGAGAGGAACCAGTATAAAATAAGAAAGTAGCTAATGTAGTTTCAAAAAGAATAGTACCTATCACTATTGACGATCTTTCCTTTCTATCCATTAGTACAATCTAAATTAAATGAAACTATCCTCCCCATCCCCCATGTGATATAGTCTAATCTCAATGAGCTTTAAAACTCTACTAATACGAGAACTCTTTCCTTGAATATCCTCATCCAGTACCTCTATCGCCTTGACTAGTAGAACACAACATCTAGAATGATAGGGTGTAGAAGATCCCTCTCCCACACTTTAATTTTTCCTAGCTATGTCATCATAAACCTTCTATCATGGGTTCCTATAGATTCTCTTTAGTTGGTCCATCTTTCTACAAGATTGAAACTCCACTGATTGTCAGGGATAATGTTTAAAAAAGTGTCATAGCCTACCACACTTTTGAAAACATAGTTACTGTAAGATCATGAGTAATTGATCCTTCCCCTTAGCCACTCCACATTCCACTTCCCTGAATCACATTATTTTAATAATTCTTCCTACTCTCAAAAGTCCTATATCATGATCAATGAGAATAAACAACATGTCCCCCACTGGAAGCCTTTTTTCATGTTCCCCTTAGATATCATATCCTAATTCACCACTGAAGAAAACATATCTAACCTAAAGATATTCACATGGGAAATAATTTCAAATCTAAATTTATCATAAACTACTTTGACACATTCACCTCATTTCCATTAAACTTTGGAACAAAGAACTGTAAATCTATAAAGGGTCCAATATAGTACATCACATACATACTTCCCTGAGTCTATCTCATAAACTCAATTACTCCCTCATTTCTCAGATTTTCTAGATAAAAATACTCCTAGAAATTCACTTAAAATTCCATCCACTCCAAGTCCTTCATTTTTTCATATGTATTCTAGATGTCCCACTAACACATCACATGAACACACAACATGTAAACAACCAGAATGAATGTCTTCTTATCAACTGTCTATGTGTTTTAAAGTATAATCTAGATAGACTCAATCCAGAAGTCAACTGCCTCTTATCCAGCCTCTTGGAAAATGTCATAGGGTGCTATAACTAAATCTAATATGTCTGAACAACAGGAGTTTCATAACCCATACTAGGTATCTTTCATTGGATTTTATACACTATGAAAATATATCTCAGAAATTATCTTTGACTTCCTTATCCGGAATTATCGGTGCCTCAGGTTCCACTAATAGAGGATAATCTCCAGCCATGTCCTCCTATTTCTTCTCAACAACAATCATCATAGGTATATAACTATAAAATTACAAACATGAACCATAGGACATGCTTCATATAATTAACACATTTACAGAAAACACAATATTCCACAATAGGTTTCTTCCACTTACATCACCACATGGACAAAACTAAGGTGTTATTACTACCCTTTAACATACTACATCTAGGTATTGGTTAAGAAGGGTAAAATTATTCCAATTTTCAAGTCTCATTATATTCCCATTTATTCACATATTTTATCAATTTACAACTTACAATTTTCACTTTATGTAATGTCATTTCAATTTCCTAAGCAAGTAAAAACAATTTCAAGTTATTCAACTTGCCCAAAATCATTCTTTTCCTTGCGTTCTTATAAATTATTGATGTCTTAATAATCTTGAGTGCCTAAAATGGTGTATTTATACTCAAATATCATTAATTATAGGAACAGTAGTCAAATATCATCATGTATTTGAAAGAATAATCAAATCACACAATAAGGGAATCACCCAAGGTGAAATAATATTCAACTCTAATATAAAACAACAACAAAAATAAATATATCCTAGGTATTTGGTTTCTACCCTATAAATGGGTTACCCACTCCCATGAATGAGATCCTAACCAAGGCTTGAATCTTCCTAGTCCCATGTACACCATTTCAAAATAGTAATATAAATGAAAAGAAAAGTAAATTGAGTTATGATACCACATTGTAGAATCCCGAATAGGCTTCCACTTTTCAGTTCCATAAGACAGGTTTATACATGATCGTAGGTGTGCCTCCCCGTACACCAAAGGATTATAAATAGAATTTAAGGTAAATATTGATCATCAAAAATGTATACCATCATTATTAGAGTAATACACCAGTTAAAATAAATCAATAATAACCAAATGATGTAACTATATCCAGAATAATACAAGTATCACAAGATGACCAAACCTAGACTCAACCATCTATCATAGGTCTCTTTCAAACAGCTGTCTAGAAAATATGAAATCTATTTGGGTTCCGATCAGGCATCCCATTTAGGGTGTGAGTAAGTCTTAGTAGGCCACCACCAATAGTGTCTAAAATTATATCCAATCAATAATAGTGTTTTTGGTAATATAAAGAATAAAATATGATCCATAAAGTATAAAATTAAATTTTTTCAATTAGTGTTTATTTAACCACATAACAACCAGATTCCCTAGGATACTTGAACTCTCAATAACTACTTTTTCCCATGGTGGAGTTTAAACCATATCACATATTTAATTCACATTTCATTATGACACATGGTCCTTCATTATCCATGTAATTTTAATTCATTATCATTTCCAATTAAATGTACAGTCCAATGATTATCTCACAGGCATAAAACATCATGTCTATCACCACATGGGTATTTAGAGCATCAGTCCTTGTCTCACACCCACTTAGTATTTGTAGCATCAATACATATAACATAAAATAATATTTTCATGCATGAACTTGGTCCTAGAACACCATGGCTAGGACCCCTATAGGTATTTGGATCAACAGTCCATGCCCCACTCCCCATTTCTCTATCAACACATATATCACATCATTAGAGTTTAATAAACATTAACCTTATTATCAAATTACCAAATCTAAAAATTTATTGATTAATTGAACAATTAATTAATCTCTGTCAATCAATTTCACAATCAAAATAATTATCATTAACTAATTAAAAAATTAATAAATCAAATTTAACAATATCAATATCCCAAAAATTAAATCAATAATTAATTATTCCAATTAAAAAATTTCAATAGTCTAAATGATTAATTCAACAATTAATTATTCCAATAAATTTCTCAATCTCGATATCTCATTAATTAATCCAAAAATCAATTAATCAAATCAATTTTTCAATCTCAATATCTCATTAATTAATTAAAAAATTAATTAATCAAATAAATTTCACAATCTCAACATAACATTAATTAATTCAACAATTCATTAATAAAATAAATTTAAAAATATCAAACAATCATTAATTAACTCATTTTTTAATTAATTCAACTCAATCAATTCAATATCCAAAATTTCACAACAAATTGAATTTCTAATCATCCATTATTAAATAAATTAATTTAATTTAATAAATTGAAAATATAATCACCCATTATTAAATATAAAATAATCTAAAAATAATTTAAATATAAACTGTTGGATTTGAATAATAGACCACCTACCTAAAAATGACGATGATTCTCCCTACTAAATGTCCCCAATTTTGGTGGAATAAAGTTAATCTTGTCAAATATGGAAAAATTGATTCAGATCGTAGATCCAAGATAAAAAAAGAAGATATATTAAAAAGAGTTTTACAGCTAAAAATAGTAGGTGGAAACATCCTTTCAACAGATGGGAGAAGAATGGGAAGGATACGAGAAATCCATCAGGATGAGATTTACATAACAAGAGAGTCATAGATCTTTATTTTGAGATTCAAATCGAAGATAACAGAGGTCACAAGGGCTTAGAATCTATCCTTAATCCTCGATGTATGGGAGGAATATGTTATGTTTTATTTGGGGCTGATTTTGGGTCAATATAGGGGTTAATTTATTGTTAAAATATATTTTCTGGTTAATTAAAAAGACTTTTACAGTTTCTTTAAAAGAGGCACACAATTTTACTAACCATGCACCTTAAATGTGCACCTCTTCTAGGGGGTGCATGGTTTGAAAACCCATTGAACTTCCATGAAATCCCCATATATCTATGGTTTCATAGTTTTATGTGGTAGGGGGATATTTTTGGAATAACCATGCGCCAACTGTGTACTACCCAATCACTTCTAAATTAATCAAATTTTTTTCACCTAAAACACCAAATATACAACCCATACAAAATGTACTCAAAAACAAATAAAAAGAGTACCTATAAAAAATCACAAGACATATCAAAAAATTTAATGATCTTTCATTAATAATACACCATAAATATTTTGGGACGTTTTAATTATTTGATTTATTTAAAATAAATGGTTGTTTTACCAAAAGTAGTATTTTTCACTATTCATTAAAAAATCATTACTTTCAGAAAAATCCCAAAATTTCATTGTGTGTTACTATTGATAAAATGATATCAAAAATTATTATACTTTTATAAAATAAAATTTCTAAATGTTCAGAAAATTAATTACAAAAAATAAATAAAACATATTTTTGAAGACAATTTATTTTTGAAGAATAATGTGAAATTACTAAAATTAGAGTACTTATTAATAATTAATTAATTAATATATTTAGATTAAAAAATAATTTATAGATATTTATCATAATATGGTTATTTCAATTCATACCACCAATTTTGCTGAATTGGTTATAATGGTCTTGTTTATCTAATAATATTTTAATAATATTTCTTGGTTTGTTTAATATTTATGTTGGACGTTGCATTAACTATAAAAAATAGTGTCATTTTAAAATATTAGGGTGTTTTATTCTATTCCCTACAATTAAATTTTATCCTCTCAATTTTAAATTGTGTGGAGTTTGACATTTAAAAATTCATTTGTGGAAAACATACATCGTAAAAAAAATTAATTAAACTTCCTATTAAAATAAGGAAAGGTAAACATGAAGGTCATCTATAATAACACATAGCTAGGTTTTCAAGTACAAAAAAATTGTTTGGAAGTTAAAATATGGACATGGTAGATGAGAATAAATAATTTTAGAGTGTGATAGATATCACTAATAAAAAAATGAATGATCAAGAGGAAGTTAACATCTATAATACCATAAATCTGTAATGAGTTAAAAGACCACTGATTCATTAGATATGATAGTAATTTGATAATATTTTTTTCAATATACTTTTACAAATGTTTTGGGATTCTATAAATATCATGATATGGAACACCAAAAAATATACTTCCTTGATATATTTTTATTTCATAAGAAAAATTTCATCCAATGGTTGTACTTTGATCAATTTCCACTTCACCTCAAACTATAAATAATGAATATCCAATAGAAATTTTTAATTATAGAAGCACTAAAATTAAATTTTATAAACTAATAACATCTATATAATAATAATAAGATATTACTTATATCATGATTAAAACCAAATGGTTATCATAATGTAATATAAAATCCCAAATGAATATAAATATATTAATCTCCAAAATTAAATAATATAACCAATGGTTTTACATAGATAATTCCTGAAATAAATTACACTATATCCCAAATAACCTCAATAACCACAACATTAAAAATGGTTTTATGCTTGAAGGATATCTCATATCCCTCAACTCATGTCTCCAAAAATATAATATCACTCTTCCTAAAAAATAAATTACATTATAACTAATGTTTATATATATCTCAACCTAATAAAGTTTTTTCGAAAATATCATTAATCACCACGAAATACTAAATAATTCAAAATGATGTGATCCTAAAATTTGATTCCCAAATTAAATCCAATATCTATCCATGAAATAATTTAAGTAAAAAAATTTCACACTAACGAGTACACATTGTATGCCAGTGGTGGACACTGTAACATTTTCTCCCTTTAATTGTGGGTTCAAGCCTCAAGGAAATTTTGGATGTGATGGGTTTTCACCCATCATGCAGGTTGTTATTTTTCTAAAACTATAGAGAACCAAAAGTTATAAACATATTAATATTTTATATTTATTCAATAACTTTCTCAATAGTAAGATAAACATATTCAGAAATAACCTTAGTGCTAAAATCACTTTTTTAACCTGTATAGTTTTCTATCCATATGATTCTTTTCCACAAAATATAATAAAATTAATCGACTATTATTTCCACAAAATCAATATCTAACCATTAATTATCTTTTCCTCAATTGTTTTTTCAAAAAACATCACCTTAACATAAAATTAACATTATAGGGAATTAGTATCATTCAATATATTCTTTGAAATCACTAAATAAAATTTATTACAGAGTGATCCTTAGAAGATTCATGATTCTTATTAAGAAAATATAAATTATAAAAATACTTCAACAACATGACTGTCTAATTCCAAAAACATAACACTTAAATAATTCCACATTAATTATTATAATAACATAGGGCCTTAGCAATTAATAATTGTATTAGGTAATTGACTCAAATAATTACCATGTTTAATACAAATAAGTAATTAAACTATTAGTAGAAATGTAGGTTGGGCTTTTTTTCCCTAAATCTTGTTAACTAGAAACTATTTTTCATGGAAATTATCTTCTTTTGTGGCATTATTTTCTTAACATATAGTGTATTTTGGTTCTTTTAACTGATTTTAATTGGGGGCTATTCCCTCATTTTTTATATGTATAAAATTGAATATTCTTTTTATTTTCATCTTTAACACTTGAACATCCATGAGACATCATCCTTACCTTATTTAATGTGTAATTAATTTTAACTATGTTCCATTTATTAATAATAATTCTAGAAACCTCATTTATCCTTATCAAAATATGTCTATCTATGGTTCCCATTAGGTTAGGCTTATAGTTAGAGAATTCATTACATTTCCTATCAAATTGGTTATTGTTATGGTTTATCCTATTTCTATCCATTGAATAAAAAATTAAAATTATGGATAAGTATAATCGAACTATTAAACACATAATTCGGAAACCATGAAAATTAAATACATAACTCATATATGAAACAAATTCCTTAACCTATGAATTTAGGGATTTTAGTACATGATCTATATCATAATATTAAATATGATGAGAAATTTTTATTTCCCTAAAACGGTTCTTAAAGATTTTATGAATTTACCAAATCATATTCCCCAGGTGATAGAAAACTGGTGTGTGGAATGGCCCATTATCATGCACTAGGAAATGATAGAGTCCATATAAATATATTTTTTAGGTTATTACCTCTAGATAAAACTATTCCAAATCTACATCCGCTTGTATTATTCAGATAAATATATAATTTCATGGAACCCACTATCTCTATACTTTATAAAAGTTGAATGATATTTTGTTACACTTTTTTCTATCCTTGTACTTATACATACAATTACAAATAGATTATTCTTGACTTAATACTTAAGAATGACTAGACCATCCTATAACTCCAAAAAAATAGGGTCCCAATACTTTTACACATTTTATTTTATAAATTTTAATATAAATATCCATTAAAATGAAACACGGTTTTAAAATTCCTAGAATATTTTGAGGACTAGGTTTATAATACATTGAATGGAAGATAAAACATGTCATCATTATTTTTTTCTGTATAATGAGATTGTAAATCCATATCATCACATAAAATAGTTTAAGATAACATAGGTAATACACTGACTAATGTTTTGATTTTATAATCCCTATAAGGGAATAACACATTCTGGAAACATAACTTGTGAGTCAAAGGTATAACATGATATCATAATAGAGAAGGCTCATACGTAATCATGTAAAATAATTACATGAAGAATATGGTATCATAATATCATGTAAACATATTAAAATATGATAGAAATAAAAATCATGACATAAATATAAGTCAATACTAACCACCAATATAATATCACATGGTGGATAGTGTCCCATAACAGATTAGGTTAACTTTGTAATCCTGTACATGACATATCAAGAGAATAAAACAATAACTAATGCATTAGAGGCTATTTTTACCACACCTATAACATTCATATCATGTACATATATATATATTCTACATAAGGAAATCAATCATATGATAAAAAGATAACAATTAACATAGATAGAAAATGGGTTTTATAATCTTTCCCCATATCATAATAAAAAGTGATTTCTTAAAGAAGGAATTCAAGAAATTACCACAAGGAATTTATTAAAACATTAAATTAAGATATATTTAGCAAGGTATATATTTTAGATACATATATAACAAATTTATAATCACTCTATAACATTATTGGGATGGAAAGTGAGTTAGATAGAGAATGATCATAACCAGAAGAAAAGGGTGGGTTAGAGAGGTCCCTTACCTCGAGCCCGATTCATCACGTGCATTAATTATATTCATAAATAATAAACATTTGTTAATTATTTACAATATTAATAAATTTTTTAAATCATATTATTCCTTTTATTTTATTCACTACCATGTCATATTCAATTACTTAATGATTTAAGTTCATATCAGATATCTTGATGATATTCATCTCGTATGTCTAAAACAAATTTGTTTATTTGAATAAGATACAAAAGGATATTTTTTTATCATAAAAAAGTAAAAAGTAAAAATAATATTATCATTATTATATTTTAATTACACTTTTAAAAATATCCATGTAATATGGTTATCAAAAATGATCCATGATACCATCATGGAGAAGGTAGACTCTATGTACGAATGAGTAACATTTCCATTTTAAATGATATTAATGGAAATAAATACAGTGTTATTTTATAATTAGAAAATGATAATTATATCTTAATTTTTTTTTTCATTAAATAGAATTACATATACCATCCATGTGATAAGGTAATAAGAAAAATCACATTGCTTCGAGAGATGGTATTGTGTTGTACACCTGAATGGTGATAACATTTTTCAAGGGATAATAAGGTAAGAGAATACAAAAATGGTTAATTTTAAATAATGGTTAAAATGTGATGATTGTAATATATAAACATTAAATCAATAATTATGAATATCTGTGGGAGGTGATGATGGAAAATTAATTACATCATTTTGGGAGGTAGAAGTCCGCCGTACACATGATCATCTTTTTCATTTCTCATTTAATAGAGGATAAAGGGGATGCAATTTATTACATTAACATAAAAAAATCAGTATATGGGAGAAAATAATATTATTGTATGATCATAGTTTAATATTATTTTATGGATGTGAAAGTTTAAATAAAACAAATCAATTGGACAATAACAATACCTCTTGTTCAGATAACTTGTTGAAGTTTGGAAGAAAATACTTCATTGGAGGGTTTTAAAATAAAAACAAGGCTTAAATGTTTTGGGTAGGTATATAAGGAAGGGATATGGGTAGTTATTGGATGAAACATAAGGCTTTTGAAATATGTAATGGATAAGAGAGTGGGTGAGATTTTTTAAGGGAGGAGGTGTATCATTCCTGTAAATACCCTAAACTATTCAATAATGGGAAGTCACTCTGAAACCATGTGCCAACAAAATTTATAAATATTTTATTTATGGTATGATATAGATGACTCAAACTTACTAAATTCAATGAAACTTAATTTAAATATTTTATTCTATCTACCTATTTATTTTGAACCCCCAAAAAATCAGTTTTGGCATTAACCATTTTAACCAATTTTTACTAATTTTACAATTAATTGTGAATAGAAAATAAGTTGGTATTATTATATAATATTAATATAATTCCACCAACTCATCATCAAGAATGGGTTTCAGAGGAATTTCACTTCTTCATTAGAGGTAGGTGCTCCCAGGATTCAATTGAACTAGCACAAGAAATGATTCATGAAATTAACAAGAAGACCCCTGAATCAAATATTTAAATTAAAATTGACATGTATAAGGAGTAAAAAAATAATTTATTGGGAATTAATTATTAATTTTCTTTTATTTCATCTGTTTCTTTAACTGAGAAATTGATATGTTTTTTAGATTCTATATCTCCCCTTGTTTTGGGTTATATTTAGCGGTAATAAGTGTAGATTATTCAAGTCTATATATGGTAATAGGTAGGGGGTCTATTTTCACCCACTATGTTCATTTTGGACCTAGAATCCCTGAGTTGGTACCATTCAAGATATATATATATATATATAATGGAAAAATTATTCCATTTTGATGAAATAACCAATTCAATGATGTCTCTCACCTCCTCTTCATAGATTTTATAATTTTCTTTGCAAATGGTAGTAGTAGATATATTCCTTGAATCAACAGAATTTTGGAAGAATATTTAAATTAGAGTGAGAAATGTCTCAAATGTGATAAAATTAGTGTACAAATATTATATCCTTGTTTTTAATGGTAAGGTAAAGTAATTGATAAGGTCTTTAGAATTCATAGAAAATATTTACCCATCAAACACCTAGGATATATGATCTCCTGTGGTAGGATGCATATTCACCACCTTAAGGGGGGGGTGGAAAATATTTCTGGATGAATCAATAATTGGATGAATTTATTTCATTATTTTGGGGTTCGTATCACATTTTATTGTTTCATCCTTACATACATTTACATGCATGTCCTATTTTCACGACCCACCTCCCAGGACCATGAACCTCATCATCTGACCCCATGGGTCTCTTGTAATACCTTGGTTGCCTTCCCAACACACCATAGGCTATTACTCACTAGGGTCACTTATCAGGCTAATGACTATCCCCACAGGCCAACACACGTTCTTTAAGTGTTTTTCCTCACTCACACAAACCCTAGGAAACTTCCCAGAAGGTCACCCATCCGGAATACTAATCCAGACCAAACATGCTTAACTATGGAGATCTAATCAGCTAGGCTCCCAAAAATAAAGGTTCACATTGTTGAAATGGGTAGTAACATTTATTCATTTATGCATCACTTTTCTAGGGTTGTTACATTACCCACCCCTTTAAAGCACAACACCCTCATTGTGGACCCCAAGACTCAAACCCAAACAGTGCCTAGGCACTTCCGGCTGGGTATTGGCTCTGATAACCTTTGTCAAAACCCGTCTCCTCGGGCTATGAACCATGTCAAAAAGGTGCACCTTTATTTTTAGGAGCCTACCTGATTATAACTCCATAGTTAATCATGCTTGTCCTGGAGTAGTAATCAGAATGGGTGACCTTCTGGGAAGTTTCCTAGGGGGTGTGTGAGTGGGTACAAAACACAATGAAAGAACATGTGTTGGCCTATGGGGACAATCATTAGACTGATAAGAGACCCTAGTGAGTAATAGACTATGGTGTGATGGGAAGGCGCCCAAGGTATTATAGGAGACCCATGGGGTCTGATGATGAGGTTCAGGGCCCAAGGAGGTGGGTCGTGAAAATGGTATCAGAGCCAATACCAAGCCGGGAGTGCTTAGGCAATGCCTGGGTTGTTACATCACGTTATGTTTTTAGGATCTATGTCAGGTACTTTTGATGTTTTCAAGTACCTTTGTTTTGGAGTAGTGACTTGGGGTGATTTTGGGTGAACATGTAAGGAAAAATAAAGGACAGTGAGTTTTTCATGGTTTGTGCATGGTTTGACAAACTGTGTGACCAAACCATGCCAACCATACAGAACTGGACAGAGATGTCCTCACTGTTTGCACACAGTTTGATAGACCATGAGAAAAAACCATGCCAAACTTGTAAACCTGGATAGTGGGTTCAGCACGGTTGGCACACAGTTTTCCTGACCGTGTGCCTCTATCCAAGAAACGGTGCACACTGTTTTTTAATTCATAATATCCTTCCTAAAACCACCCGAACCCCCTGGACTTCCATATTTCTGACCTTGTCTCGGGCTTGAAACTTTATAGGTGTTCCCAAATCCCCCCAAGGTGATTCTAAGGTGATCCACACATCTTCATTTGAGATTGAAGGCTCGGATTGAGGATCCTCTCTCCTCCTGGTAAGTTTATTTCAACTTGTTGCTTCTCCCATTCTTTCCTCTATCTTTCCTTGATCTTTTCATGAAATATTTCCATTGTTTTCTGTGGATTTAAACCTATGTGTTGAGATCTAGATCTAGGATTGTGGATATAGATCCAGTTTTACATGGTCTTGATGCCTTTGATCTAAATTTTTGGTTTTAAGGATTTAGATCCCGAACTTGATCGACGACGTTGCGACACTAGGTTTTTGGGGTTTCTCGTTGGGCTAACTCCCATCAATAAATCGAGGTAGGTGGTTCCATCCCAACTTACCAAATTGATTATCATTATATTTGATTGATTTATTTCAATTGTTGATTTAAATTCAATTCCTTGAATTTTCTTTAAATTAAAATCATAATAACTTGATTTCAGTGAATCGAGGTATTTGAAATGGTTTTCGTATGAAAATTTAGAAAACCCAAATTCCATTGAATTGGCTGTGTTGATGGAAATTTGCCAATTTAAATTGTTTAATTTAAATTGTGGATTTGAGGGAAATGATTTCAATTAAATTGTTGAATTTAATTGTAGAAATAAATTGTTTAATGATGAAATTTGTTTTGAATGGATTTCAAACTAGTGAAAATGGCTTAAAATGATTTGATAGAAACCCAGTGGTTTTAACTTGTGAAAAAAGAATATTTTTGAATAAAACCTAATTGGTTTTAAATGGAAAAAAATTGGCACTTTTGAAATGGAAGAATGGGATTGATCATATTTTTAAGTAGTCTTAAAATAGTTCACCCATCATGTAAGAGCACATGCAAGCCTTAGGTAGTTAGTGAGTTAATTGGATACACTCTACTCTATGACAACTTTCTAAAACATATTTGCAGTGGTTCACATCCCCGATGGGTTGGGGAAGAGTCTTCTTTGGCCAGTGTCATAGGGATGTGTGTATATACATTTTTCTGAGTTCACATAGAGAGTGAGAAATCTTATAGCTGGTTAATAATATTGTACCTTTTGGCAGATGACCATGTTGCTTGCTTGATAATTTATATTTGAGATATAAATGTATTCCAAGGCTTTTGAACTACTTTACATGCCTACTGACTTTATATAAAATGTTCTATATAGATGTTTTATTTAATCCATTATTTTAGAAATATTCCATAATTTGTAAAATCATTACCTAAAATATTTATTTCCATCATTTGAAAATTTATAAGATGTTTTGTTAAAATATTCTTTCAAATTTCCAAACCTTATTACATGAAAATTGAAATATTTTCATTGGATAATCTATATTTGGAACTTGTTATGGAATATTTTTTGGTATTCTACCGGGCATGAGCTCACACCCTACTTTTTCCTTTCAGGTGTTTGTAGACATTCTTCTTCCAAGTTCGAGCAAAGGGAAGAGATCTCTTGGAGGTAGATCCAGCTTCTGATCTTTGGTCTTGGTGTGTTGTAACCTTAGGGACCTTGGGGATGTTTTTCCCATTTTTAGTATTTGGGATGTAGTACTTTGGGATTCTTATGACTCTTTGTATTCTGCTATGTCACTCCAAGTGGAGTTTCTTTTATTATGAATACTCGTTTGTATTCTTTTCCTTCTGTATGCTTGTGGAAAAACCATTCCCACTTTTATGTTGTACGATTCCAGGTACTATTCATCGACCCGTGGGGATCAGGAATGTCCTTCGGGATATGTCAAGGTAGGCTCGGTTATCGGGTTACCATGGTACTCGGGCTGGTTCATGACCAAGTGGTATCAGAAGGTAGGTTAAGAATCTTTCCTTGATGATAGTATGCATTTGAGTATTCTTGTCAGGATATATGAGGTAGTTGTGATTGGGTGCCTGACCAACTCTCACCACAATGAACCTTAAGTCGCCAGGGTTGGTTAGAGAAATACGACTTGTGGATTAGTTATAGTATTTTCCCTATTTTGATTTGGATAGAGTGGAATCCAAATCTTTTTGACCCTTCTATTAGGAATAGTTTTCCTTGTTACACTATTTGAGTGTTAATCTAATGTATTTTTATGTAATGGAGCATCATACCTCCGAGAATTCGTGTGAATCAGATCCAAAAAGAGGCTGCTGATGAATCTTAGCAAGCGAGTCCTACTGTTGATCCGAGTCTGGTTGAGGTGAGTGTTCACACTGTCCACGCTCTTGGATAGGCACCACCTCTAGTTCTTGTTCAAGCTCCAGCTATAGATTCTCATAGTGATATTCCCTAAAATCGTTCTCAAGAGTTCCTACGCCAGAAGCCACCATATTTCAAAGGCTCCACTGACCCTCAACATGTTGAAGAATGGTTGTGTAATATTGAATGTCTGTTTGGGTTCTTGGAGACACATGATCTGGTCAAGGTGAAGGGTGCCACCTTCATGTTGGAGGGACCAAGTAGGAGATAATGGGACATGATGGTTACAGCTGGGAAACATGAGGGTTTGGCGTGGAAAGACATTAGTGTTCTTTTCACTAAAGAGTTCTATCCAGAATCAATGGTGTTGGTGAAGGTTGTGGAGTTTTTCAAGCTTTAGTAGGCCAACAAAACCATGACTGTGTACTCTAATTTATTTTCTGATTTGGTACATTTTTCTCCTAAGATTGTATCTAATGAGAAGATGAAGGCTCAAAAATTTGAGTTGAGACTTCAATCAGATATCCGTTCTCAGGATTTCTTACTGAATCTACCCACTTATGTTGATGTGATAGATAGGGTGATGATGGTTGAGATGGACCTGGTAGGAAAGTCAGGGTTGAAGGGAGTTCCTTTTCTTCCTAATGGTAGTGATGGTTCCTTTAAAGGAAAACGGAAGCACGACATTTCTCAGGATTGTTCTCTATAACAGAGTAATTCCAGACCTCCGATAGCACCAGGAGGGGCCTCATTGACTTTCTATCAGTGTGGAAATCTAGGAAATTTTAAGAGGGTTTGAATTGAGGCACCCAAGAATTGTAGCTCTTGCGGACATTTAGGGTACTTACAGAGATTCTTCCATCACATTTCTACTCCACGTAGTGGAACATGATCATCAACACCTCCAAAAACTGTAGGGCAATCAAATGCTTCATGTACAAAAGTGTTCTAACTACAGGAATCCGGAATGAAGCTTCTTCACGCCGTGGAAGAGTCTCCAGAGGTAGCAGATATAGGTCCTGCAACTATGAGAGGTACCATTACTATAGTTTCATCTTTAGTGATGACTCTTTTTGATACTGGTTCATACCACTCTTTTATTTCAACCCATATTGTTAATCTACTTAATATACCTTTGGAGATTTTATCTTGTGTGATGGATATTACTGCACCCCTTTGTACAATGAGAGAGAAGGGTCTTCGTAGTCCGGCTTTTGTCTTCTCTCTATCAGATGTTGATCATTCTTGGAGTTTTTTGGGTTCTTGACATGAAATCTTTTGATGTCATATTTGAGATGGATTGGTTCATTCCCAATAAAACCCGGATCGATTGTTAACTTTGACGGGTCTACCTTACTACACCCTGTGGTGTGCCTCTTATTTTTCAAGGAGAATGGGACCCATGGTCCAGCAGAGCTAGACCCTCTTATCCAAAGTTGTGGAAAGTTATATAAGTGTTTTCTTTTGATCTAGAGAGAGATTCAATGTGTGGTTATCTTCCTCCAGTCGTCGCTGAGTTTCCTAACGTGATTCTTTTTAACTTATCTGGGTTGCCACTAATAAGGGGGGTTGGTTTTTCTATTGACATAGTTCTTAGTAATCAACTGGTTTCTATTCCCTCTTACCGAATGGATTCAGCAGAACTAAAAGAAATGACGTCTTAGTTAGACAATCTTCTTGAGAATGGTTTTATACACCCGAGTGTGTCACCTTGGGAAGCAGCAGGGTTCTCTTAACTTATGTGTTGATTATCGAAAGCTCAATCGAGTTATGATAAATAAAAAATATCCTTTACCATGAATTGATGATTTGTTTGATCAATTGAAAGGGGAAAAGTGGTTTTCAAAAATTTATATTGATATGGTTACCATCAGTTGAGTATAAAAGAATCTGACATTCATAAGACCACTTTTTGGAGTAGGTATGGCCATTATGAGTACCTTGTTATGCCCTTCGGCCTAACAAATACTCTTGTAGTTTTCATGGATTTGATGAACAAGGTTATCCGTTAGTATCTAGATACTTCTGTGGTAGTCTTTGTGGATGAAATTCTTATCTACTCCAAGTCTGAGGAGTATCATCTGTATCATCTGGGAACAGTTCCGAGTCTTCTATGGAATCACTGACTTTATGACAAGCTTTCAAAGTTTGTTTTTTGGATTTGAGAAGTAAATTTCATGGGACATGTCATGTTAGAACAAGGTATATTGGTTGATCCTGAGATGGTGAAGGTTGTTATTACTTGGGAACAACCACAAAATGTTTTCAAGATTCGGAGCTTCTTGGGTATATCATGATATTATCGCAAATTTGTTAAATAATTCACAAATTTATCTTATCCAATGACTGGTTTGACTCAAAAGGGAGTGATTTTTCCTAGAATGATAAATTTCAGAGTTATTTTGTTGAGATAAAGCATATTTTGACTACTGCACTAGTGTTAACTCTTCCTAAGGCTGGGATAGGTTCTGTGGTCTTCTGTGATGCATCGGGGTCAGGTTTGGGATGTGTCTTTATGAAAGGTAATCATGTTGTTGCCTATGGTTCTCATCAGCTTAATTCTCATGAGAAGAACCATCCTGATCATGACCTCGAACTTTCAGTTATAATGCATGAACTTATGTGTTGGAGAAATTACCTTTATGGATAAAGGTTTACTATATAATCGGACCACAAGATCTTGAGTTACATCTTCTCTCAAAAAGATTGGAATCTCCTCCAAAGGCGTTGGGTGGAGTACCTGCAATCTTTCCACGTTGACCTTACCTATACCTCGGGGAAAGGGAATGTAGTTACAGATGCATTAAGAAGGAAACTTCTATCATAGGCTATGAAAGAATCTTCAGAAGAGTGGTCTTTTATGGATATTTTTTCTCAGTTGCATATTAGAGTTCTGTGGAAGGGGAATGAGGTTTCTTTATCCAGTGTCTAGTTGAAATCTACTCTTCTCGAGATAATTTTTTAGGAAAAAAAAACTGGATGAAGAATTCCATAGCATTAGGGACTCTTTTTATGGTGGGGGAGACTGACACCCAGTGGTCATTCTCCAAAGAGGGTGTTATGTGTTATAAAAAACGTCACATTGTTTCGTTATCTGCAATGAAGGATGTGATGGGAGATATCTGTAACTCCTAGTGTGCTATACTCCCAGGAACCGTGAAGATTTTCTATGACATGCGGCAACAGTTCTGGTGGTCAGGTATGAGATGAGACATTACTAAGTTTTATCTCGTTGCTATACATGCTAGCATGTGAAAGACGAGCACCAGAAACCTTCAGGTTTGCTTCAACAACTTCCAGTCCCTACATGGAAGTGTGATGAAATATCTATGGACTTTGTGGTTGGGTAACCTCAAACTCAGAGGAAGAATAACATGATATGGGTTGTGATTGACTTGATGACCATGTTAGCTCACTTTATACCTATTCGAGATACAAACAAAGTTGAGGAGTTGAGAAATATCTATGTGAAGGAAATCGTTTGTTTGCACGGAGTTTCGTCTGCTATAATCTCTAATATGGATCCTCGGTTTACTTCTTGTTTTTAGAGAGGCATTAAAGAGGCACTGCGATCTCAGGTCCATTTGAGCATGACCTACCATCCACAGATAGATGGCCAGACATAGAGAGCTATTTAGATCCTTGAGGATATGCTCCATGCATGTGTTCTTGACTTTGGTGGGTTTTGGGATGATCATCTGGGGATAGTTGAGTTTTCTTATAACAATAGTTATCAATCTGTGATCAAAATCTCTCCTTTTGAGGCATTGTATGGCAGTCCTTGTAAATCTCCATTATGTTGGTCGGAGATTGGTGAAGGTTCCTTTGAAGGACCGAGTTTGGTCCAAGAGACGACAGCTAAGATCCAGTTGATTCGTCAGATATTGTTGACAGCACAGAGTCAGTACAAGTCTTATGATGATCATCACCATATACCTTTATAGTTCTCTGTAGGTGACAAGGTGTTCTTGAATGTTTCACCCCAATTAGTTTATCGACGGCTTGGTAGGCAAGGGAAGCTTTCTCCTCATTTTGTGGGACCTTTTGAGGTTGTCGGTCATGTAGGGAAAGTTGCTTACCATCTAGATCTACCACCATAGATGATGTCAATACATAACGTGTTCCATGTATCACATCTGTAAAAGTATTCCTCTGATCCATCTCATGTTTTGAGCTGGAGTGATCTTGAGATTGAACCAGATTTATCTGTGACTGAACGACCAGCCAGGGTCATTGATTCTGTGACCATGGTACTTCGTGGGAGAACAATACCTATGGTCCATGTACTATGGAGCATGGTTTGGATTCTCATGAGAGATGGGAAAGAGAGGAATTAATGAGAGATCAATGGCATCATCTTTTTGACATGGAGGTTTCTTAATAGGCATTCTGGGGATAGAAAGAACTTATAGTGGGGAGGTTGTAACATCACGTTACATTTTTTGGTGCTATGTCAGGTACTTTTAATTTTTCTAAGTATCTCTATTTTTGAGTAGGGATTTGGGGTGAATTTGAGTGAAAATTTAAGAAAAAATAAAGGATAGTGAGTTTTTCAAGGTTTGCGCATGGTTTGACAAACTGTGTGAACAAACCGTGCAAACCATAAACAAATGGAAAGAGAGGTCTACATAGTTCGTGCATGGTTTGACAGACTGTGCAACCAAACTGTGCCAACCTTGCATACCTGGACCGTGGGTTCTGCACGGTTGGCGCATGGTTTGCCTGACCATGCGACTCTATCAAGGAAACTGTGCACATTGTTTTTTAATTAGGAAAATCCTTCATAAAACCACCAGAAACCCTGGGACTTCCATATTTATGACCTTGGCTCGGTCTTGAAAAATTATAGGTGTTTCCAAAGACTCCTGAAGAGATTACAAGGTGATCCAAGCATCTTATTTCTAGATTGAAGGCTCGGATTGAGGATCCTCCCTCCTCCTAGAATATGGATTTCAACCTTTTTCTTCTTCTGTTCTTTCCTTTATCTTTTCATGGGAGATTTCTACCATTTTATGTGGATTTAAACCTATTAGTTGAGATCTATATCTAGGTTTGTAGATCTAGATATAGTTTTCCAAGATCTTGATGCCTTCTATCTTAATTTTTAGTTTCAAGGATTTAGATCCTAAACTTGATCGACGACGTTGTGCCGCTCAGTTATTGTCTTTTCTCGTTGGGATAACTCTCGTCAATAAATCGATGTAGGTGGTTCTTTCTCAACATACCAAATTGATTATCATTTTATTTGATTGATTCATATCAATAGTTGATTTAAATTCAATTGTTCAAATTTTATTTCAATTTAATTGATAAAAAACTCAATTCCAGTCAATTGAGGTTTTTGAAATGGTTTTGGCCTGAAAATTTGGAAAACCCCAATTCCATTGAATTGGGTGTGATTATAGAAATTTTCTGATTTAAATTGTTTAATTTAAAATTGTGAATTTTATGGAAATGATTTCAATTAAAAATTTGAATTTTATTGTGGAAATAAATTGGTAAATGATAAAACTGGTTTTGAATGGATTTAAAACCAGTGAAAATAAATTAAAATGATTTGATAGAAACCCAGTGGTTTTATCTTGTGAAAAGGCATAATTTTGAATAAAACCTATTTTTTTTAATGGAAAGATATTGGAACTTTTGAAATGGAATAATGGGATTGATCATATTTTTAAGTAGTCTTAAAATTATTCACCCATTATGTAATATTGCATGAATGCCTTAGGTAGTTTGTGAGTTATTTGGATACACTCTACGCTACGACAACATTTTAACTCATAATTACGGCGGGTCACATCCCTGATGGGTTGGTGAAGAGTCTCCTTTCACCAGTGTCATAGGGACGTGTGTATACACATTTTCCTGAGTTCACATAGAGAGTGCAGAATCCTATAGGTGGTTAATACTATCGTACCCTCTGGCAGATGACCATGTTGCTCACTTTTTTATTTATATTTGAGATATAAATGTATGTCATTAAATTTAAACTTATTTACATGCCTATTGAATTTAAATAAACTATTTGATATAAATGTTTTTATTTATGAAATTGTTTTAGAAATATTCCATCATTTGTAAAATAATTACTTAAAATATTTTTTTCCATCATTTGAAAATGTATAACATGTTTTTTTAAAATATGATTTTGAATTTCCAAACATGGTTATTTGAAAATTGAAAGATTTTCAATGGATAATATATATTTGGAACCTGTTTTGGAATTATTGGTGGTATCTTACTGGGCTTAGGCTCACACCCTACTTTTTGCTTTCAGGTGTTTATAGACATTCTTCTTCCAAATTCGAGAAAAGGGAAGGGATCTCTTGGAGGTGGATCCATATTTTGATCTTTGGTCTCTGTTTTTTGTGTCCTTAGGGACCTTGGGGTTGTTTTCCCATTTTTAGTTCTTGGGTTGTAGTACGTTGGGATTTTTATGCCTCTTTGTATTCTGGTACATCACTCCCAATGGAGTTTCATTTATTATGCATACTGTTTTTTTCTTTTGCATCCACATTCTTGTGGAAAAATCGTTCCCACTTGTATGTTGTATGATGCCAAGTTCTAGTCACCGACCCGTGGGGATCGGGAACACCCTTCAGGCTATGTCAGGACAGGCTCGGTTATTAGGTTACCAGACTACCTGGGCTGGTTCGTGACACCTATCCATTATCAAGGATCTAAAAACAATTTTGAGGATCATAAAAAACATCTTGTCATCTATCATTTGGGATTACCATGCGAAAGGTAGGTATCAAAATACTTCATGGGACATAATGGTTTATCCAATAGATGTAGGATCATTCAATCTTAAAATTCTGATGAGTACCATGTAGTTTCTTTTAGATAAATTAGGTTGGGAGGTTTAGAATGCCTCTATATCTAAGAAAAATTCATCATGGGAAAATATGAAATCAACTGAGACTCACCAAAAGGAAAAATATATAGCTTATAAAAAATTATACATGGAAATATCATAGAACTTCAATTCCACTCTTAAGAGATCATTGGACATAGAGAGATACACTTTTCAAATTATAAATTGGAAAGAATGAATCTTAGATACCCAAGTTCCCAACTACCAAAATGATGTTTTCATGGGTATGGAATTACACAAATTTCATTCAGACTATTTTGGCCCATTAGAATCATGATGAATTTGGAAAAATTAAGATTTAATCTAGCCATGATAATCAATTGTTCTTCATATCCTCAGTAGGTTTCTTCTTGGAAAAATACTTCCACAATACCGTGAACTCACACATAGTGAATGATAAATGTGGAATATGTTTATAGTGTAAAGTTATTCATGATAAGAATAAATTTATTATTTAGAATATTTAGAACCATGAAATTTGATAAATGAGTTGATCAAATTAAAAGAGATTATGTTCACATATAAATGTTTTTTATTTATAAGGTACATGGATGAATCATCTAATCACATATTCTGTAGAGGAGAGAGGTATACCATTATGTGGGGAACCTTTGTAAAACTCATCAGGGTAGGAAATCAAAAGTTTAATAACTTTTTATATTTTCAAGACTGGTTCCATAGTGTCGAAGGAAGTTCCCTTGAGTGGATGGCAAGGACGATTATTTTCTTAGCTGGTTGATGGTGCATTTTGGACAAAAAGAACAAATATTTTCATGAAGGCAAGCCCTACTCACACTTGGCCATGAAAATAAGATCCATATGTTTAGAAGAATACCTAGGTACACTATTTAAATAATGGGAAAATTACCTAACCATATATATGGTCATGGCCGATTGGTGTTCATTTACGTATACTCCTTGGGTGCCTAACTAAGATAGATGGGTTCATTAGATCCCTCCAGTAATGGAATCAAGATAATCATTGATGGTTCCTGCACTCTTTTATTCATGTGTGTATTTCTGTGTGTGTGTGGGGGGGGGGTGTTGTTAACAACTAAAATGGTTTTGTTTTGGTTTATTTGAGTAGATTTTTTGGGTAATATGATTCAATTGTTACAAAGTTTATATCTACTCTAAAATTGTTAATGATTTTCTTGTTGGTCCATTACTTTTAATAATTTATGGTGCAAGAGCCTCACAAATTAAGAAAAACTTATATACACATGGAGTGAAGCGAAAAATTTATAGATTGCCAATATTCAAATAAATTATAGGATAATTCTTGTATAATATTTTCTAGCATGTGATCCCTTCCTCCTTCCCCCCCCTGAGTATGTGGATTTGGTTTGGGAAGATTCCCCCAACCATCATTACTCTAGAAAGGCCTGAACATGATTTCCAATTTACACCGTTAATAAAAATTTTCACCATTGGATGGATATAGGGGTTATCTTTCTTAACCAAAATGGATATACATTATAAACATAAAATCATTTTTGTAGAAACTGACATTTTTGAGTATTAGAATAATCATTTTACAAAATCATGAAAATTTCGAATCTCAATGAAATTAACAATATTATTATAAATAAAATGGTTAATATTACACAATAATAATAAATTGAAAATATATTTGGAATTTAAATTACTTTATTTTTTGAAAAGAAACAACTGTTTCACGAAAAGCAATATTTTTCACTATTCACTGAAAATCAATATTTTCCAAAAATTCCAAAATTTCACGATAAGTTAATATTTATATATTTATAAGTTATTCTATTTTTATAAATTAAAATTTCTAAAATTACCAAAAGTTGATTATAAAAAACAAATAAAAATAATTTTTGGAAAAATTATTTTTAATGTAAAAAATAAATTCATCAAAATTTTAGTACTTATTTATTTTGAATTAATCAATAAATTTAGATTGTATAAAACATATAGATTCTTTTTCAAAATATGGTTATTCCTATTTATACCACTTATTTTGATGGATAAGTTATAAGGGCGATGTTTAAATAATAATATTTTAATAATATATCGGGCTTCATTTTATCTTAGTGTTCCGTGTTGTATACAATAACAAATATTGTGTTCTTTTAAAATCAAAATGTGTTATTTGTATGAAACACAATTCCACTTCAGAAGATTAAATCTAGTGTGTTTCTGAGGGGTGCGTTGTTATTGGAAGTTTTATCCACTTCAATAAGCTTGGTGAAGGGTGATACTAGGGTCCTAAAGTATTTGATGAGCGGATGTAAACAATTTTCTTCTTTTTAACAATAATGGGGTGTTTGGTTTATATTAAAAAAATGGATTAAAATATTACATAAAAAACTTTTATAGTGGTGGCTATTTAGATGTAGAACATGCAGGTTCCATTGGTGAGCATAAATATTTTTTTGGAGGAGGATTGTTTGTTAGAAGAATATGTGTATATTGGAACACTAAGAAGGAAAAGTAATATGAATTAAGTATAATAGTGGATAAGTAATTTGGTATCACAATTAAAAAAAATGATGTTACACCCTGATATTTTACAATATATTTGTAATTAAAAAAAATTAATTTCTTTAATAGTTTGTGGTACATGAAAAATCAAGTCTAAATGAATCGTAATATAATATACCATTATAACCTATCAATTATATTTGATAAATTAATAGTAATAACCAGATTTTGGAATTTAGGTATAATGGTTTTATATAAAATATTTATATTGATATATAAGTAATAAATTTTTAGTAA
Source organism: Viscum album (assembly GCA_963277665.1). NCBI lineage: Eukaryota > Viridiplantae > Streptophyta > Magnoliopsida > Santalales > Viscaceae > Viscum > Viscum album. The sequence goes on along the minus strand of OY728132.1, from coordinate 1,433,373,988 downwards.
AGTATTTATATTATTTGAAAATTAAATGTTAGTTAATAAATTTTTTAATTCTATTTGTGGAATTAGATTTTATTTTATTTTTTAGAAATATATGAAGATATTTGTTTTCGGATGAATAGTGAAGAACACTAATTGTTACTGAGACATTCCTTATCATTTAAAGAAATAAAAATGATCAGTTTTTTTGAAATAATTTTATAAGTATCGTTAGTTGAATTATATTATTAATAATACAATTTAAGTTATTGGATTTAATTTTATATCAAAATTTATATGAAAAAATTATATATATAAGAAACCTTTTTTTTGGAAAACATCCTTTCATCAGGTTTTGTGGGTTAAATTTTAAATGAAATTCTACAAAAAATGCGAATTAACTTTGATAAAATTGATTCTAAATTTTGTATCATCATAATTAATATTTTTAAATAATTTGAATTTCTATTTTTATTCACAGTGAAGTGTAAATGGAGTAAAAGTTAGTCACATTGGTAACTATAAAGACGTAAGCCATTTATATATATTATTTTATGATTTTTTAAAATCATATCAATTAATAAAAAACAAAGATACGGATTTTGTAATGTATTAAAAAAATAGGTTCATAATACATCAAAGTGAGACAAAAATAAAATAACTTTATTCTATTCCATGTAATGAGATCGTAAATCCATTCGAGCACCTAAAACCATATGGGATATCCTAGTCAAAGAATAGACAAAAGGGGATTGAACAATTATATTTTAATGGAATAAACATGAAAAATAAGAATAACATATAAGTTTGAGGTGTGATAATATATCATAAAAGAGAAGGACCATGAGTAATAACATGGGAGAATAATATAATGAAATTGGTTTCATAAGATCATGGAAACACAGGAAATGTTGAGTAAATATAAAACATGACATAAACAGAAGTTTGGGATAACTATTGAGATAACAACACTTGGTGGACAGGGTCCCATAATGGAATGGGTTCACTCAATAGTCCCATACAGGACATATCATGAGAATAAAAAATTACTGAATGCATTACAATGATATATAATTCCTAGAATACCCATCACATTCATATCATGTATATAAATATGTGTTCCACATAAGGAAATCAATCATAAAGAATATACATAATAATTACCCATAAACAGAAAATGGTTTGCATAATCATTCCTCTTATCATAATCAAAATATATTTCTTAGAATAGTCATTTTAGAAATTATTCCTTGGAATGTATTACCTTATTAATGAAATGTATAGTGATATACATATATATAGGAGATATATTAACATAATTTATAAGAATTACATAACAAAAAAATATATAATGTGTTAGAGAGAGAGGTCATAACCCGATGGAAAGAGTGGTTTAGAGATATCCATTAGTTAAATTGTAAAAAATTATCAAATATTTAATAAAATATTGTTTAAAAATATTATAATATTATAAAGGATTATTTAAATAACAGAGTGGTTATGATACTGAGTAATTCCATACATGTTATAAAATTCAAAAAATCATTCCCTTCGATCTTTTGTAAGAAGTAAGAAAGATCCTTTTTTGGTAATGTGACAAGAATATTCATTTAAAAAAACATGAAAAAATTCATTAATATTTAAAATTTTATTTAATAAATCATTTAGAGAATTGTCAATATAAATTTTTTTAAAATATTTTTGGGAAAAAGGATATGGTAGAGAAATTATTTTCAACTGAAGAGACAAATAAAGTCATATTTTCTTAAAAACATTCTCTCAAACATTTTAAGTACCAAAGAGAAGAACAAGGTACTATTACATTAATAATTAATAAATAATTTTAGGATAGTAAAATCAAATGGTTTTATTATACAATTATAAAATCATTTTCTAAATGGTGATTCAGGCATAAAAAATCCGGATTAAAATGAGATTGAAGCCTAAAAATTTTCGATCTTGGTAACATTTATATCATAACCCCCATGAATGATGTAAATGAATTATATATTAAAAAATCTTGATGTATGATGGATTAATGATATATTATATATAAATTGATATTACATAAACCATATAAATCAAATATTCTTCACAAAATAACATGTGTCTCGAAGAAATAATTTGTCAGAAGAAAACCATTACAAAGATCCTATAATTGAATTGAGAATTTATAAATGAATTGATTTTGTGTAATAAATTTTAATCCACAAAAAAATAGGAAATCCAAAAAAACAAAAACATTGAAATCAATTCATATAGAATAATATAATAACAAAGTCAATGAAAATATTTATAACCCAAAAAAAGTAAATTGAGTTAAGAAATAGTTTACCAATTGGTAACACTAAAATAAAATCCCCCTCGATGAAATAATGAAAATTGAAATATAAAATTCAATAAATTACTATGTACGAATGATAAAAATTGTGAATATCATGGTATATTCTACATATAAAATAAATTAGTTTCATTATAATAAATATTCCTTAGTCAAGGAACATTGAAACAAAATCCCTTACTACTTTAGTAATCTATGGATCTAAACCTCATGAAAGGGAGAACAATATTTTTATTTTTAAATACCTATAATTTTCATAAAATTATCATAATTTAAATTCATGGGTAATATATATGCCACAAAATATAAATACGGGGTGAATATAAGATATGTGTCATGAAAATAAAAGTTGGATGAGAAACCATGCAGGTAAACCATGCAGCCCAGTAATGTTGTGAAATATACAAAAATTCAATTATATGATTCTTAACCCCAATTCAGTATTCCCTCCTTTCCTCACCCTCTCAATCCTAGTGATGAGGATGATCTCCCAAGAGCTTCCAAAGGCGATTCTGTCACACCCTGACCCTTTTTATTATAATTTTATTTTATTATTATTTTTGACCTCGGTTAGCTTCGTCAAGGCTCAAGTTGAGCGGCAGTCTAAAATTTTTATCGTTTAATAGTTTTGGTGGGTGTCAGACAGGTGTGCGGACATCGCATAGTTGATGGTGACCGAGCGATCGACCCAAGTGCCCGCACAAATGTTTATTGTTTAATATAAATAATGATTGATGTAAATAAAATAAGGTAAATGGTTAAATCGTAATAATTATGATATTATTGCATAGATAAAAATATTTTTAAAAATTGTTAATAAGGTTATTATCATTGAAGTTATTATAGATATAATTATTATATACTTGTTATTAATATTGTAATTACATAAAAGAAAATGAATTAATTAAATTGAAAAGCGTTTTATAATATGTTTAATAATAATAATAAAATAAATTAAAATATTGTTATTATTATTAATATTATTTGATTATTATTATTATTATTGTTATTATTATTATTAATATATTATTATTAATTTACTTTACTTTTATTTATTTTATTCTATCTTTTTTTCTACTTTATTCCCCTTTCTTCTTTTCTTTTTTTTTCCACGCGGTTGCTTCTCCTCCTGATTTTTTTTTCATGCGAAGTGGCCCTCCCCTCCAGCCCTTGAACACCTCAGATCCGCCCGCTAGGCCTCCGCCCCCCATGCAACCCCTACTCAGCGCCTCCCTGCGCTCCCTTCGGCCTGCACGCTGCCGCCAGCCCTGCCTTCTCTGCCGACCGAGTATACCCTCCGCCAGCCTCGCTGCCCCGCTCATCCGACAACCGACCTGTTCGGCTCCCACTTGCTGCGGCCCGACCTCACCTATGCCCTCCACCTGGCCTGACCTCCCCCACCTCCTGCGCACCTGCAGTCCACTGGACCAACCACCAGGCCTCCTCCCCTCATGTAGTTGTAGCAGTCCGCCTCTACTGCTACCCGATGTCGCTTCAGCCATCACCCTCCTCCAGCCGGTGCACCTTCCACAACCCCTTGCCTCGCTCCTGCCGCGGTCTGGATTCCCTCTCACTCTCCCTTCTGCTCCCCTTCAATCGCACAACCCCCCATTGTTTTTTCCTGTTCATCATGCCCTCTTACCGCCTTCGGCATGCACGCACTCTACAACGACCCCTTGGCCTGCACGACACTACACAACACCCCTCTTCTCCACATCCTGAACAACAGTGTCCGTCCGCCCTCATCCGCCCACTGCCAGTCCGCATTTCTAGCGGCCAGACCTCCTGGAGCGATCTGGAACCCCAGTGCTGCCTCCTGCCCTATCCGCCCCACCATCCGCAGCCCCCCTGTTGCGATCCATCCACCATCCTTGATCACTCGGGATCCCGCTCCACCCCAGCCTTGCATACACTAGCCCCAGTGGCGCTGCCTCACCTGCACTCGAGAAGCCCACTGACGACCTTCCCTCCTCAGACCTCCCTGCTCTAGCCGATCAGCAGCCCGCAACCCTCCCCCCTTGTAGCGCTGCCTTCCACCGCAGCTTCCCGACACCCCGGATCCCTTCCGCCTCACTCGTGTGCTTCCCGTTGTTGCTCGGATCACTCGCACCTTGCCCATCGGCCGCCTTGCATCTCCACTGTCCGGCGGCCCTTGCCGCACCCCCTGGTCGGATTGCATCCAGCCGCGCAGACTACTTCTATTGTTCCAGCGTGATGCCCTCTAGTGGTCCTTTTCTAGTCACAACCCCCCATAGTTATACCCCTTTTATTTTATGCCTGTTTGATATTTATATTTGATATACATATATATAAGCCTTGGGTTGATTAGAGTTTATATTAATTAATTTTTTATTGGGGTCGGCTTGACGTTCTAGGACCGACGTGGGGCGTTTCTAAGTCAGCGCCATCGCCTCACTTTTTTTATGAGGTTGTGTCATCGTCGCACCTGTTTCTGAGTGAGCGCCATCGTCGCACCTGTTTCCGAGTGAGCGCCATCGTCGCGCCTGTTTCCCAGTGAGCACCGTCGTCGCACCTGGTTTCGGAGATTTTGTCATCACCGCGCCATGGTCTTGAGGTAGGTATCCCACTGCACTCACCTTTAAATTTAGAATTTATTAATTTCATGATGTTTTATTAATTTTAATAAATAGAAAAATAATATAAGATTAATTTTTAAATAACTATTTGGTGTAAAAAAAGAGCCATTTATTTTATACACGTCTCTTGAAATATTTTCTTGACGAGCGGACACAAAGTAGTGAAAGAATGCCATTTTGGACTTTAAACATTATTAACAGAATTTCAAATGCGATTCTGGTTTTAAAGATAAATGGTTTCTTCTGAACAAGTGTTTCGGTTTTTCTTGAGAAACAAGGTTTTTCTTTAAAGTTGGTGAAGGCCCGTTTGGAACTTTAATAAAATAAATTAATTTGGAAAAATTCACTTTGGGGTTATTAAGGGGTGTTCTTTGGTGTGCATTGATTGTGTGAATTGTGTGTGATATTTATGCATCATGACTGACTGATTTACATTGCGGATGTACCCCTTTTTATTGATTGTGTTGACATGGGAACCTGGCATAGTGAGTGAATCTTCTGAGAACGATTGTTGCACTAGTTTAGATTATGCACTGGCTAGTGACCCCATAGTAGGGGAATACTGTGTTATTGCTGCTATAGGGATTGGGCCCCTCAGTTTGGCTATGCAGGGCTATGCCTAGCGTTAGGGCGTTATGACGTCCTCGAGTTTGGGCATGCTTTCAGGATGAGTCAGATGTATAGTACATTCTGGATTGTTCAGGATCTCCTAGGTTTGACCCATGTTTCTTTTAGTGTTTTTTTCATATATGGCAGATGGTTGAGAGGTCTAGTTCCTTTGCTGCCCCCTGTGTGCCACTTTTTCTATTTCCCATGGTGTGTGTTGTGTATTATGTGTGGTTTTTCCTTTTTGGCTATTAACTGATGTTTGGATTTCCAAATGGTTCGCAGAAAATGATGTGAAAAGAAATATACCTATTCCTTTCAAACATTAAACTTGTTTTTAAATTAAAAAGGGAAATGGAATGATACTTGATTTAGAAATAGAGGTTCGTGTGTGTGAAAACCAATATTTTTGTATGTTTAGTTCAAACCTTTAATTGGTAAATTTCTTTATTTAAAGGTAGTGCATTGGGAATAGATATCGGGGTAGCCTACTGAGTTTTAATACTCATGCCTATAGTTCTTTTCTGTTTTTTGTGTTTGTGCAGGTTACAGCTTGGGTGCGTTCGCCTTGGGTGACGTTTGGTCATGAGTTGGAGAGTGACTCGCGAGGTCACACGGGGATAGTGGTTGTCTCTTTCGGTTATTTTTATTCACTTTTGTTCTTGTTAGTTACTTTAACTTGTTTATTTATTTTGCGCTGCTCTGTTTATTTTCTGTAGCATTAATTATTTATTTTTATTGGGTGAAATCATTCCCACTTGCTCACTGTTGATGCCCTTGTGCTTGTTGCCAGCCCGGGAGGATCGGGAATGCCTCTCAGGTCATGTCACGGACCAGCTCGGGTGATCAGTTCAGGGTTGACCCGGGTTGGTTCGTGAAAAAATGGTATCAGAATAGGTCGACTCTTAGAGGACCTCTCTTTTCAGAGAGCCCTTTGTTATTTGGGATGTCTAGTAGATGGAGATTAGGACTGTCGGAGCTCAGGAGGTAGGTTACAGGTCGGTGCCTAATCACCACCGCTAGTGATGAGACCTGAGTTACCAGGGTTAGTCTGGGATTTGAATCTTTTATCTTTTGTTGTTTTGGATTGAGGAATGACAATGGGGGAAAATCGGTTCACTTTGCGACCTCACGTGGGGTGGGGACCCATGTGGAGTCCAAGAGCCCGGTTTAAGGTCCTCTTAGTGTTATGCCTTACTTGGGGCATGGTTCAGCACCATGTCACTGGGTCAGACATATGAACTAGATTCTCATTCCAGTAGGTTATTACAGCTTGTGTTTTGTTGATTTGAGTGTGCGTTAAAAGTGAAATTGGTTTTTAGTTGGAAAAGTGTTTCTTCCAAATTATTTTTGAAATTACTAAAGTGGGTTTTTTAAAGAGGTTTATCGGTTTGGAAAAACATGGTATGTGTTTCGATTTGGTATGGAAAATAAGTGTTTGAACCTTGGCACTCCTTATAGAGGGTCAAACGTGCATGGGTATGTATGGAAGTGTGTCGGGGCACTTTTTTGCAACTGATATGAGCGAGATTGAATAAATGCAAATGTGACGGTTCATAAGGTGCCATAGCTGAGTTTTAAAATTTTAAAGAAATAATGGTTTTTTGAAAAGTGATTTATGTTTATGTTTGTATATGTTTGGATTATGGGTATGTTTGTCCTTGACTTGTGTTGTTGCTTTGATTGAGTTTTGGCTTGATGCCTGTTTCGATGGTCTTTTTTTCATGTTGTCTTGAGTATGCCGCCCAGAAAGCCTCCAAAAGTTGTCAATGAGTTATGCTCAGTTCCCAGTTGTTTGTTTTGTGTGTTTCTTGCTTTTCGTGGTAATCGAAGTATTTTAGAGGTAATTGTATTGTTCTAAGAGATTGTGTGTCCTCGGGTTGTTGGGAACTCCCAGGATAGTTATGGTTCGTACCGCCCTAGAGTTATTTGAGGGTTCGGTTTTGGACTAGTAGAGATGAAATGTCTCATCGTCGTTAATGTTTTTTGTGTGATTAATAGTGGTTGACTTCCGCAAAGGTTCCCCACCTGGAAAAGAGTGCGGGCCAGTGGAACCTGTCTCCAAGAAACTATCCTCGTCGGTACCGGCTCCTAGTTCATCGGACTGCTCTCTTGTGCGCGACCAGTATGGCCTGTCTGAACATTCTAGGTCATGATGTTGTATCCCTTTGAAAATGTACCACCATCGTGGTTGTTTGAATCATCGAACGGAAGGAGTTAGAAACCAGAAAATAAAAATGCCTGACTGTGAGGCAGGAGATGCTTCAGTCATCACGGCCCCAACCACAGGTCTCAGGGTGAAGCTCGCGCACAGTCAGGAGTTGCCGAGGGTGTGTGGAACCTCGGTCCGGGTAATGTTTTTAGCTTTGGAAGGTAAATATAAAATGTTTCCTTGTTCTATTCTCATCGCTGTCGTAACATTATCCTTTTTTTGGTGGCATGAGGAGCGCGTTCTCCCACAATCCTTGTGGTCTTATCTGCTCTCAGTGTGGTTCTTAAGTTGTTTGGTCTCTCTGAATGGTGTGGGACCATGAATAAATAGACCTGTTCTAATTTTGAGTTGGTCTCAGGTGTGTCCGTTAGGGAGATGTTCATTTCGTGAATTTGTTGGGAGGTGTTGAGTGAATTTCTCTTCCTCAAGTTACTTGATTGTTCCGTAGGAAGCTTTTCATCAAGTCTCAGGTGTGTTGTTTGGTACATGTGGGGAAAATGAATGATTTTGGTTTGGGAGTTCCCATGTTTCCCCCCTGAGGGAGGGTTTTTCGGGTTTTAGGAGTTTCTGTATTAGTGAATTCTTGTGGTGGGGAGAACCCCCTCACATTCTACCCTCAACCTTGGGATTCAGTTTTCTCTTGAATTGGTCGGGTGTGACCTATTGAGAGTAAGGTCATCCCGGGATTCATAGTTTTTCTTCTGTTTTGTCTGGGCATGGACTCTAGTTATGTTAACTATCGGCTTAGTGACTTTATGGGGGCAGAACATTTTGTGGTGGGGAGAATTGTCACACCCCGACCCTTTTTATTATAATTTTATTTTATTATTTTTTTTGACCTCGGTTAGATTCGTCAAGGCTCAAGTCGAGTGGAAATCAAAACTTTTTATCATTTAATAGTTTTGGCGAGTGTCAGACAGGTGCGCGGACATCGCATAGTTGACGGTGACCGCGCGATCGGCCCAACTGCTCGCACAAATGTTTAATGTTTAATATAAATAAAGATTGATGTAAATAAAATAAGTTAAATGGTTAAATCGTAATAATTATAATATTATTTCATAGATAATTTTTTTTAAATTGTTAATAAGGTTATAATCATTGAAATTATTATAGATATAATTATTATATACTTGTTATTAATATTTTCATTATTTAAAAGAAAATGAATAAATTAAATTGAAAAGTGTTTTATAATATGTTTAATAATAATAATAACAATAATTTATAATAATAATAATATTATTATTATTATTATCATTGGATTATTATTATTATTATTTTTATTATTATTGGATTATTATTATTATTATTATTAATAATTATATGTTATTATTCATTTACTTTACTTTTATTTATTTTATTCTATCTTTTTTTTCTATTTTATTCCCCTTTCTTCTTTTATTTATTTTCCACCCAGTTGCTTCTCCTCATGATTTTTTTTCGTGCAAAGTGGCCCTCCCCTCCAGCCCTTGCGCACCTCAGATCCGCCCGCTAGGCCTCCGCCCCTCATGCATCCCCTACTAAGCACCTCCATGCACTCCCTTCGGCATGCACGCCGCTGCCAGCCCTACCTTCTCTACTGACCCAGTATACCCTCTGCCAGCCTCGCTGTCTCGCTGTCCTGCTCATCCAACAGCTGACCTGTTCGGCTCCCACTTGCTGCGGCCTGGCCTTACCTAAGCCCTCCGCCTGGCCTAACCTCCCCAACCTCCTGCGCACCTGCAGTCCACCAGCCCTCCACCAGGCCTCCGCCCTCATGCAGCCCTAGCAGTTCGCCTATCCTGCTACCCGACGTCGCCTCAGCCGACTCCCTCCTCCACCCGGCGCACCTTCTACATCACCTCCCCTCGCTCCTGCTGTGGTCTGGATTCCCTCTCACTCTCCCTTCTGCTCCCCTTCCAGCGCACAACCCCCATGGTTTTTTTCCTGTTCGTCACACCCTCTTTCTGCCTTCGGCCTGCACGCACTCTACAATGACCCCTTGGACTGCACGACGCTACACAACACCCCTCTTCTCCACTTCCTGCACAACAGTGCCCGTTTTCCCTCATCTTCCCACTACGAGTCTGCATTGCTAGTGGCCAGCCCTTCTGGAGTGATCTGGTGCCCCAGTGCCGCCTCCTGCCCTCTCTGTCGCACCCTCCGCAGCCCCCCTGTTGCGATCCAGCCGCCATCCTTCCTCACCCGGGATCCCGCACCACCCCTAGCTTGCGTACACCAGCCCCCAGTGGCGCTGCCTCGCCTGCGCTCGACCATCCTGCTGACATCCTTCCCTCCTCGGACCTCCCTGCTCCAGCCGATCGGCAGCCCGCAGCCCTCCCCCTTATAGCGCTTCCTTCAACCGCAGCTTCCCGACACCCCGGCTCCCATCTGCCTCACTCGTGTAGTACCCGCTGCTGCTCAGATCACTCGAACCCTGCCCATCGGCCGCCTTGCATCTCCTCTTTCCGGCGGCCCTTGTCGCACCATGTGGTCGGACTGCATCCAGCCGTGCGGACAACTTCAGATGTTCTGGCATGACACCCTCTAGAGGTCTTTTTCTAGTCACAACCCCCCGTAGGTATAACCCTTTTATTTTATTCCCGTTTGATATTTATATTTGATATACATATATATATGCCTCAGGTTGATTAGAGTTTTTATTAATTAATTTTGTATTTGGGTCGGCTTGACATTCTAGAACCCGCACGAGGCGTTTCTGAGTGAGCGCCATCACCGCGCTTTGATTTTGAGGTTGTTTAATCATCGCAATTGTTTCCGAGTGAGCGCCATCGTCGCGCCTGTTTCCAAGTGAGTGCCGTCATCGCGCCTATTTCCGAGTGACCGCCGTCGTCGCGCATGGTTTCCGAGCTAGCGTCGTCATCGCACCTTGGTCTTGAGGTAGGTCTCCCACTGCACTCACCTTTAAATTTAGAATTTATTAATTTCATGATGTTTTATTAATTTTAATAAATAGAAAAATAAGATAAGATTAATTTTTAAATGACTATTTGGTGTAAAAAAAGAGCCGTTTATTTTATACTCGTCTCTTGAAATATTTTCTTGACGAGCGGACACCCAGTAGTGAATGAATGCCAGTTTGGACTTTAAACACAATTCATGGAATTTAAAATGCGGTTCTGGTTTTAAAGATAAATGGTTTCTTCTAAACAAGTGTTTCGAGTTTTCCTGAGAAACGTGGTTTTTATTTAAAGTTGGTGAAGGCCCATTTGGAACTTTAATAAAATAAATTATTTTGGAAAAACTCACTTTGGGGTTAGTAAGGGGTGTTCTTTGGTGTGGATTGATTGCATGAATTGTGTGTGATATTTGTAGATCATGACTGACTGATTTACATTATGGACACACCCCTTTTTATTTCTTGTGTTGACATGGGAACGTGGCATAGTGAGTGAATCTTTTGAGAACTTTTGATGCACTTGTTTAGATTATGCACTGGCTAGTGGCCCCATAACAGGGGAATACTGTGTTATTGCTGCTATGGGGATTGGGCCACTCATTTAGGACATGTAGGGCTATGCCGGATGTTAGGGTGTGATGATGTCATCGAGTTAGGGCATGCTTTCAGGACGAGTCAGATGTGTAGTACGTTCTGGATTGTTCACGATCTCCTAGGTTTGACCCATGTTTCTTTTAGTTTATTATTTATATATGGCGGACGGTTGAGAGGACTAGTTCGATTGTTGGCCCCTATGTGCCAATTTTTCTGTTGCCCTTGGTGTGTGTTGTGTATTATGTGTGGTTTTTCCTTTTTAGCTAATAACTGAATTTTGGATTTCTAAATGGTTTGCAGAAAATGATTTGAAAAGAAATATACCTATTCCTTTCAAACATAAAACATGTTTTTAAATTAAAAAAGGAAATGGACTGATACTTGATTTAGAAATGGAAGTGTGTGTGTGTGAAAACCAATATTTTTTTATATTTAGTTCAGACCTGTAATTGGTAAATTTCATTATTTAAAGGTAGTTAAATGAGAATAGATATCAGGCTAGCCTACTGAGTTTTAATACTCACGCCTATAGTTCTTTTCTATTTTTAGTGTTTTTGCAGGTTACAGCTTGGGTGCGTTTTCCTTGGGTGACATTTGGTCGTGAGTTGGAGAGTGACCCGCGAGGTCACATGGGGATAATGGTTGTCTCTTTCGGTTAGTTTTATTTTCTTTTATTCTTGTTAGTTACTTTACTTTGTTTATTTATTTTGCGCTGCTCTGTTTATTTTCTTCTACTTTAATTATTTATTTTTATTGGGTGAAATCGTTCCCACTTGCTCACTGTTGATGCCCTGGCGCTTGTCGCCAGCCCGGGAGGATCGGGAACGCCTCTCGGGTCATGTCGCGGACCGGCTCGGGTGACCGGTTCAGGGTTGACCCTGGTTGGTTTGTGACAGATTCTCACACATCCTTAGGTATTTTGGAGTGTAGTTAGCTGCGAATTGAAGATCTGAGTAAGTCTAATCTCTTCCTTGCTTCCTCATCTCGATTTGGGTTTTTATATTTCTTACATATCATTATGATGCATTAAAACCCTCTTTCCCAATGAGATATAGGTTGAGGCTTCAAGGGTTGATTGAATTGGGATCCAAGGCTTTGATTGAGGTAGTGTTCATCAACAGATTCAATTTAGGTGGTCTACAAGTTATATCCCATAGTTTTGTGAGAGATTTTTATATGTTAGGTTTTTTTCTTGTTTATCCCTTGTTGTGATTTTTATCATTTGATGATATTTTGTATGATTAATGTCTAAATGATGATTGTAAAACCTCATGGTCCCTATGGTACTCATAGAGGATGACTTGATCTTTCTAGGGACACCCATGGTTGTGCTGATACATTACTTACATAAAAATTAACTTTATATGAGTAAGGTTGTCATGTGACAATGTACAGACCTTGGTAAGCATGTTTACATGTTTAATGGGAGTTAAAATTAATTATTAGTAAGTAACTATTCTTAGTAATGCCTTAAGGGGTTATTTGGGATGGTAATAAAAATAGGTTAAATTAGTTTAATTGGAATTGTTCCATGTGGATAATGAATTATTTTGAAAACCCTAATAGGGTTGGTGTATATGATATTTTGAGGATGTGGGATTAGTAGTGTCTTGTGAATCGATCAACATAGTTAATGGGATGATATATGGTAAATATAATTTGGACAATGGGTTATGTATTTTGAAATGGAATTGTGAACGGGCTATAGCATAACATTGAATCTGATGTTGATTGATGTGAATCATGATTCTTATATGGATTGGTTGTATTGGTTGTGATATGGGTAAATGTGGGGAATAAATAAAAAAGAATGTGCAACTGACATGGTGGTGGGACAAAAGACTGATGCTCTTACCACAATTTGGGTTGGAATGATGCTCTAATTACCCTTGAATGCCTAGGTTGGGATGTTAGACTAATTCTATATTCCCACAATTGTTTTATTCAATGAAAATTCCTAGAACAAGGCTGAAAGGTAATTATGTTGATTACATGATATGATTTTCCCTAGTGAGATAGGGACATAAATTTTTTCTCTTACATGAAATGATAAATTTCCCAAATATTATCTGAATAAGGTAAATGTATACCCCATGGATTACATGTTAATGATTAAATAAATGATGAGATAATGTATATAATGAACTTGGAAAAATAATCCAAATAGTAATAGAAAAGTATAAATTTTAATGAGTGGCCGCTGTTTTGTATTTTTCATAAATCCCATTCATTATTATAAGTATGAACTTTATTTTAGACTGGATATTTGTAGATACTATTGGTGGTGGCCTACTATGTTGTAATCAAAAATTTCTCGGGCCGCCGTTGGGTATCCGAGTGGAATTCATTTTTATAGGTTTGGATAAGGGAAAGAGACCTAAGCTAGGGAGTTGATTCGGACATAGGAACAACATGGATGATGTTTTAGACTTGGATTTACAACCATTTATTGTATTCTGATATTTTACTTTATTTTGGGTTTTTTACTTGTCATTGTAGCATGAGATGACATACTTACTATTTATTGTGGTTTGTACCCAATTGAGGAGATGTTTGACTATGAATGTTAGTGGTTGTTTCCTATTGATTCAACTATTTATATTGTGTTCTGTTGTGGATTACAATAGTAAAGAGGGTACAGTATCACCATGTAACTTATTAGACCCACACTGCTAGTCAGAAACATCTGGAATATGGGGAGGTATACTTGAGGATTTGTGATGACCCAACTTGGGGCATCGATTTTGTGGCACCTGGGTTGGGGACGTTACAAAGTGGTATCAAAGGAGTTCTTTTGTCTTTATTACTTTTTGGGAAAGTTAGATAAGTGATTAGGAAGATGTTGGGACTTAGTAATGAGTTGATTCCTAGGAGTAGCTTACCCACATACGAGGGAAAACCCAAGTCACCCAGGGCTGTGATTGTTATTCTTCTTATGTGTTGTTACATTTGATGATATTTCACCATTGGATGACGCACATATGGTATGATGTGATAGTTTTATGATATTTTTCTCATGGATAAAATGGCATGAGTTTGTGCATTAATGAATCAATCTAGTCACCTATGTATATAAGTTACATGCATAATTGTAGTACACACACATTCAGTGGCTGTGTGGGTCATAGAGGGTGGAAGGCATTTCAATTTCTTAAAAGTGGGGAAAATTGTTTCTGGTAAAACAATAAAAATGGGTTTGAAGGGGATAAAAATGTTAAATGATAATTAAGTAATTATACATGATAAAGTGTGGTATGTGAAATAAAATCTTATCGGAGTAAGTGGTTTTGTGAGAATAGTATTAAAATGGTGTGAAGGGTAAGGTTTGTAGTCATGTGAGTTAGTTACCTCGTGTTAGCCATGCCATTGGTAGGGTTGGATGCGGGTAGTATGACAGGTACGATCAGACCTATTTGGGTGGTGAATGTGAAATGGTTTTTTGGTGAATAATGAATATTTTTTCTTTATACCAATGAAAGAATTATGGTTTGTGTTCTAATGATCATGTTTGGCGTTGTATAGAAATTCCTCCATGAAGATTTGTGCTCGCTGAGTGACACGAGGATGTTTCTGAGAATGCTCCCCCAGTAGTGGAGTAATAAGATCTAGTGGTTAAGGATTACTATGAAGAGTAGTGATATGAGAAAATTTATCATTTTATTTAAATGATGGAATTGGATCTATGGTCAGCCACACCAAGTATGTTTGAGTTGACTAGGGAGTTTCAGCAGCAACACCATCTGACCATTACCAGAGAGGGTAGGAAAGATCCATCTGAGTTCTAGATAGAATCTATCCATAGAATTTTTGGTCATCTGATGACTCCTTCTAAGAAGAAATTTATGTTATATACTCATATGTAATGGGGTGATGAAAATCATTAGTGGGACATCTTAGTTGAGATTGAACAAGTAAAGGGAATAGTGTAGAAATGTCTTCAAGGAAATTTTCTAGAGCATTTCTACCCAGAAACCATAAGACATGAAAGGATATGAAGTTTATGAGTTTGACATAGGGGATGATTTCACTAATAGAGTATGAAGGATTGTTCAGAGACTTGCAAAATTTTGATCTTACTTTAGTGGGGGATGAGGTAGTGATGGAAAGGTGCTTTCGTGATGGACTTCGACATGAGATCAGATCCCATGTAAATATCTTTTGGTTGAAGAGTTTTGGTAATGTGATAGATCAAGCCCTCATCTTATAGGGAAACCTCAATGAAGCACATGGATTCATACATGATGTTCCAGTGGGGTGAACCAGTAGTGCGACATCTGATATTAGGAAGTGTCACTTCAAGAATTTCCACTAGGGTAGAAGTATATTGAAAAACCAGAAAAAGAAACCGGGATCTTAGGTTATTAATCGAGTTTTCTACTATTATATTAGTAGGTCTGGGAACATGCAAATTCAGTGTTCCTAATTATCAGTTGAGTTCCTAGCATATAAAAAAAATGGGCCATGTGTAGAGGTTCTACAAAAACCCATGCCATTCAGAAAATGTTGGAGGATAGAGGCCCATGCAGAGTTCATGTAGGGGGTCGATTACCCCATATCAGGCAGGTTTTTGGAGATCCAATGGTCATACCAGTAGGGGTGGTGGATATGGAACTTCAGGATGATACCATCATCCCTATTAGAGTATTGAAGTGTCAGGTAATCATGATAGATCCCATGGTAGTGGGGTATTCCATATTCATAGAGTTCCATCAGCACTGGGAGATGGAGAGGCTATAACTTCTACCATTAGAGTTAAGATTCTTGTATCTTATACACTTGAAAATTAATTATTTGATACATGTTCCACAAAATATTTTATCTCTAAAAATTTCATGGTTTTTTTGGTCCTATCTATGGAAAATGTTTGTGGGGTTATGTTAATTGATACTCTGTTAAGGGTAAAAGTTGAGGATATCATACAGTGTAGAGGTTGTGTTTTAGAGGTTGGTGGATTTTTTTTTCTATGGAATTTATTTGTTCTAGAGATGTAAATTTATGATATGATTTTGGGCATGGACTGGCTAGTGTATATCAGGACCATATCAATTGTTACCATCATTGGGTATTGTTCACCTCTCCCGATAGAGACACATATGCCTTTCGTGGTGAGTGGGATGTTTGAGCAGGCTGAATAGGCTCAATATTTTAGTAGTTCGGGGAAATCATAGCCCAAGGGGAATTCCGTATTCTTGATTATGGATAGGTGGAGCAACATGTCTTTCCTCATGTGGTGGATTAGTTTAAGGATGCATAACCTATAGATTTATTAGGATATCCTTCAGAAAGGGATGCCAAATTCACAATCGAGTTTCTTCCAGGGGTAGAACATTTTTTAATTCTTCCATATTGAATGTTGAAATAATAACTCCATGATCTAAAGGGTCAAATGGAAGGGTTAGGGAAAAAGGGATTCATTCGACCTAGTACGTTGCCATGGGGATCACCCGTGCTATTCTCTAATATGGCCAATGGGTCATTGAGGTTATGTGTCAATTATAGGATGTTGAATTAGATGATGATTAAGAACTGATACCTACATTCCAAAATGGATGACCTATTTGAAAAACTGATTGGTGACTCGGTGTCCTCTAAGATCAATTTGAGAGAGGGATACCATCAGTTGAGGGAGAGACCTTCTAACATACCGCAAATATATTTCCAGAGCATGCATGGGTTGTATGAGTTTTTATTGATGGTGTTTGGGTTGAACAATTCACCACCAATGTATATGGAGCTAATGAATAAGATATTTTATCCTTATCTAGATTAATACATGGTTTTATTTGTTGATGAAATCTTAGTGTACCCATGAACTACTTATGATCAAGCCAAACACCTTGACATCATCTTGAGAACAATAAGAGAGAATATGATTTACCCCATCAATTCAAAATTTAAATTATGTATTGATAAAGTACACTTCCTAGGACACATCATTATGGAGTTTTTCATGTCAGTGGATCTAGAGAAGGAATCATCCTTGGTGTATTAAGAGTATCCTAAGAATGTTTATAATATCCAGAGTTTTGTGGGTTTAGCTGCATACTACCAATGGTTCATTATAGATTTATCTCATTTGGAAGCACCACTCTCAAAATTAACCAAGAAGGGTGTTAACTTTGACTGGTTTAGGGTGTGAGAATTGACTTCCACACTGATTCTCATCTTACCTGAACATGGTAAAAAGTACACTTTGTTCTTTGATGCATCGAGTGTTAGAATTGGGGAAGTGTTGATGAAAGATGACAGGGTGGTAGATAATGGGTCAAGATAGTTGATTCCCCATGAAAGAAATTACTATACCCATGATATCGAGATAGCTACTATGATTTGTTCCTTAATGTATTGGAGGAAATACTTATTGAGGGAGTGGTTTATGGTGTTCATAGATCATAAAAGGCTTTAAGTAAATTTTCTCTCAGTGGTATTTGAATATTAGATAGTTATGGAGGGTTTATTACATACAATAATTTGATTTTGAGTTGGTTTAGACACCGAGAAAAAGGAATAGTATAATAGATTTTCTAAGCCAGAAGACTCAGAATCAAGTGGTTCTGGAATCCTATTCTAATTGGTGGATGTTGGCCATTTGTTGCTGAGATGAACCAGTAAGTGTAGGTCATGCATGGAAAAATGAAACTTGAATCTATAGAGCTTGATTCCACAATTTTGAGCTGTGTCAAAGAGAGTAAAATAGAGGATCTACAATATTTGGTTATGAAGGAACAGTTTAAAGGCAGAGAGTCAACTTCTAAGTGGACTGTTGGATCTAATAGAGTTGTATATATTTAGGGTCATGTTACAGTACTGATAGGCATTTACGAAAAGTTTATTCATGAGTTCCATTCCTCATAGTGGGAAGTACATCCTAGATTGAATAAAATTTATCATGATCTTCGTCACCGATATTAATGACTCCGAATGAATAAAGAGGTTGGGGTTTTTTGGCATGATGACATACCTTTCAATAGATTAAGGTTGAGCATCCATGTCAAGGTGGGTTGTTACAATCATTTCCCATCCTAGAGTGGAAGTGTAATGGCATGAGGATGGACTTTGTAGTGGGTCTTTGTAACACCGCAGAATGATAAAGGGTTAAATGACTGAATGATATGCCTCATGTCAACAATGTGAACCTTCTTTCCTCAGTATCCTACCTAATTAGAACTCCAATGTTAAGCGTTCCTATCCTAAAACAGTGATTAGGATGAGTGAAATTCTAGGAAGTTTTCCAGGGTGTGTGTGAGTGACGAAAACACACACTAAAAAGGACATGTGTTGGCCTATTGGGATAATCATTAGTCAGATGACCCTTTCAGGAATGTGGGTGGGGACCATGGTGGGGACTACATGTCTGTAGGGAAATTGGTGGTGGATACCAAGCCAGGACTCAAAAACCATGTTAATGAGGGGTTTCTGTGATATCAGTGGGGCACCATTGTTACATTTGGTATCAGAAGTGGTATCCAGCCTTATGTGTGGTGCACTACATGGGTTGAGATGTAGGTCACATAATGAGGACATTGTGCTCTTGGGGGGGTGGGGTGAATTTAACACCCCCGAATGATAATGTTTTAAAATACTAAATGATATAACTCATGTAAACAAGGTGAAACTTCCTTTTCTAGAGCCTACATGATTCGAACTCCAAAGTTAAGCTTGTTTGGCATGGAGTTGTGATCATGATGGGTGACCTTCTAAGATGTTTCCCCAGGTGTATGTGAGTGAGGAAAAAGCAAACAAGAAAGGACATGTGTTGTCTTGTGGGGTCAATAATTATCTAGATGACCCGTTCAGGCATGTGGGTGGACCCCAGAGTGGGGACCACATGTCTGTGGGGTAACTGGTGGAACCTGGGGGGCCAGGACCCAACAAACATGTTAAGGCAGGGTGTCTGTACTGTCACAAGGACCCAATTATTATAGTCTTCTGAGGATTATTTAGAATAATTATGCAATTTGGTTCATTTTTGATCGATTGACTTAAGTGGATCATTTTATATCGATCAAGGAAACATACACAGTTGACCAGTTGTGTGAGTTATATGTTTGAGAGATAGTGTGGCTGCATGGTGTACCAAGAACCATTGTTTCATATTGTGATCCATATTTCACATCACACTTCTTATAGTGGATATTGAAGTTTCTTGGTACCCAAGTGTTTTTGAGTATGGATTATCACACATAGATGAATTGGAAGTCTGAGCATATGATTTAGGTATTAGATGAAATGTAGAGAGATTATGTCTTATATTTTTCTGGTTCATGGGAAAAGAAATTATCACATTTTCAGTTTTCTTACAATAATATTTTTTAGGATACGATTCAGTTGGTGCCTTTGGAGGCACTCTATGGGATACCATGTAGATATTCCTTGTGTTTCTTTGAAGCTGGGGTGTTTGTGATTTTATGAATGAGTCTTATAACAGAGACATCTATGAAATTTCGGTTGATTCATAGGGGGATGGAAACAACAAAGAGTATTAAAAATTCATATGTAGATCTGAATAGTTGACATCTCAAGTTCATGGTAGGAGATAGTGTGTTTTTTGAGTCTCTATGGTTGGGTCACCATCAAATCTAGAATACAGGAATGTTGGCGCCTAGGTATGTGGGGTTATTTAAGATCATGGAGTAGATTAGATTAGTTTCTTATCGGTTGGATATTATATAATAGTATTGGGGAATTAATGATGTTTTTCATGTTTCACAACTTCAGAAATATCATTCTGATCTATCTAATGTGAAAATCATTGATTATTTTGAGCTCAAGCCGATAGCGCCCATTGAGGAGAATCTGGTTTGTATTTTGGGTAATAGTGAAAATGTTTTGAGGGAAATGGTTATACATTTGGTTCATGTTCTATGGAAACATGGAAATGTTTAAGAATAAACTTGGGAGTGAGTATCAGATAATGGGCCTGCTGTCCTGATCTCATTGCTTCAAAAACCCAATGATGCTCTGGAAGAGTGGCTCGAGGATGAGTCTTCCAATGGTGGGGAGGTGGTATGTTCTAAGATTTATCTTAATGTATTTTTTTTATGTTTCAATTTATGTCTTATATTTTGGTCAAATTTTTGTTTCCCTATGCTCATGATAAGGCTCTGGGGTGTTCTAGGGGTTTGGGGAACAAAAGAGGTTGAAATAAGAGTTTTCTGGCCATATTGCATGGTTTGAGCACAGTTAGTAAAAATCATACAAATTATCCTAGGTAACCATGAATCCTTGGATAGAGCCTTTCATATGGTTATCACGTGGTTACTATAAATATGCATAATTCCCTAGAAACCATGTGATGGGGTGATTTTGGTATGATAGATCGAGCACGGTTTGGAAGACCATGCATGTAAACCGTATAACCCAGTAATATTGAGAAATTTACGAAAATTCTATTATAGGGGTTTTAAACCCAACTAGGGGTTTCTTCTTTTCTCCCCCTTTCAACCCTCGTGACTAAGAAGATCTCTTAAGAGATTCCAAGTGTGATTCTCCCTCATCTCTAGGCGATTTGTAGTGCCGTCAGTTGCAAATTGATGGTCTGGGTAAGTCTAACATACTCGTTTCTTCATATTCTAGATTAGGGTTGTAATCTTTCTTCCATATCCTTATAAAACTATAAAAACCTATTTACCTGATGATATCTAGGTTTAGGCTTCATGTTTTGGTTTAATAAGGATGTAATGTTTTGATTGAAGGGGAATTCATCAACAGATTCAAGGTAGGTGGTCTACATGTTATATCTCAAGGTTTTGTTTGATATTTCTGCATGCTTGGGTTATTTATTGGTTAACCCTTGTTGTGATTTTGATCACTTGATTATATTTGGTATAATTAATTTATAAATGATGAATGTAAACCATCATGGTCCCCACATGACACATAGAGGGTGACTTGACCTTTATAGGGACACCCATGGGTACACTTATATTTTTTGGAATTAGAAATTAGCTAAGTATGAGAAAGGGTGTCGTGTGATAATTTTGACCCATTTTTAAGCACGTTGACTTGTTTTATAGGTGTGAAAATGAATTATTGGAACGTTCCTATTCTTAATAATTGATTAAGTTATTGTTTGGATTTGTAATAAAAATGGGTTAAATTAGTTAAATGGGAATTGTGCCTTGTGGCGAATGAATTATATTCAAAACGCTAATAGGGTCAGAGTATATGAAATGTGTATCATATATGATTGTTAAAGGATTTTAAATTAATGAATATGGTTAATGTAATGAGAAATAGAAAATATAAGTTGGATAATGGGTTATGTATTTTGAACGACTATGACATAACATTAAATTCCATGTTTGATTTTGTGAATCATTGTTGTTATATGTATTGGTTGTGATATTGGTAAATGTGGGGAATGGATTAATAAGCATGTGCACATGGCTTAGTTGTGGGATAAAGGACTGATGGTCCTCCCATGGTATAGGATGACTGATGCTCTAACCTATCCAAGAATGCATGGGTTAGGGAGTTGGACCGATGCTCTCTGCCCCCAATGGTTGTATTTAATGAAAATACCAGGACATAGGATCCAAGGTAAGTTTGGTGATTACTTCATTTGATCATCTATAGTGAGATAAGGAATTAACTTGTTTCTATTATGTGGAATGAAAAATTTAATGAATATATGGTGAATAATGTAAATGTTTAACCCATGGATGACATGTTGATAATGAACTAAATCATGAGATGATGTACACAATGAACATGAAACAATAATCCTAATAGTAATAGAAATGTGTTGATTATTAATTAGTCAAACCTATTTTGTATTTAACTTAGTTGAAATTAATAATTACTAGTATGCAATATTTGTTAGACTGGATATTTGTAGTCACTATTGTTAGTTTGTTACTAAGTCTTACTCAGACCTTACTCAAGCTGTCGTTGGGTACCCAAGCCAATTTCATGCTTTCAGGTAAGGACAAGGGGAAGGGCCCTATGCTAGGGAGTTGATTCGGACATGGGACATGAATAAATGAGTTTTTTCACATAGAGTCAGGACCCTTTGTGGTATTCTGATGTTTTTCTTTATTTTGGGTTTTGTTCACTTAGAATTGTAGCATGACATGACATATTTACTGTTTCATGTGGTTTGTACATAATTTTGGTGATGGGTAACTATGAATGTTATTGTTTTTTTATTATTATTTCCACTTTTTATTTTGTGTTATACTATGTATTACATTTGGTAATGATGTTATAGTCTCCCCAAGTGACTTATTAAACACTCACTGCTAGTCAGAAACCTCCAACACATGCGGAGATTCCCTTGAGGTCATGCGAGGACCCATCTAAGAGCATCGATTTAGTGTCACTAGGGTTGGGAAGTTACATATATAATAATATTATATAAATTATTTTTTTATTAATTTATTTTTAAGGTTTAATACATTATAATTAATAAATTTACATCATTTATATTATTAATATATTTAATTATATAATAGGTAATATCCCCAATTTGAGTTTTCAGCACATCCATTTCATAAATTCAAAATGGAATTGGTGTGTTAACCATGGTCAAATCAGACATTGATCGATTATATACAGAATAATAATAATTACATAATAATAATTTTTATATATAATTTATAATTTTAAAACCAACCATGATATATGTTTATGAAAAATGAAGTCTTTTACAATCATGGAGATAGTAGGGAATACATACGCATGAGTAACATTTCAATTTTTCAAAGGTCATGATGGAATGAATTTAGGTGTTATTTTATCTCTATATAATTATAATTTTATGATAAATATAATATTTTGTTAAATAAACTTAAATATATCATCAATGTGATGTGAAAATTTTAAATATGAATCACATCGCTTTGCGAGGCGGTAGTCCACTATGCACATTAATGACATTATGTTTATTTAATGAATGGCAAGGTAAGAAACTTTATGATATTTTAATTTTATGTAATTTTTAATATTTCATGAGTATAATTTATAATCATTAAATCCATCATAATTAACATCCATGAGTGGAGAAGATAGTAAATGGATTGCATAAGTTTGTGAGGTGGTAGTCCACCGTAGACACGATCTGTTGTTTCACTACCCATTTGATTAAATAGTATATGGATGTAGGTTATTCAATTAATAATAAAATATTACTATATGTGATATACTTATGTTATTATATCATCACACATGAATTTTATTTTAAGGAGGATGATGAATAAATGAAACAAAATTATCAGTTAAGAATTACCTCTTTAGGTTTACAACAAAATCATTTCATAGAGGGTTTTCTAATAAAAATAAAGATTATAAGAAATTCATAGGTAATAATGGAAGGTATATGGGTAGTTATGGGATAATAACACATTATTTTCTTGTGTGAGGATAATGGGAGAGGATGTTCCTTTTAATAAGTGAGATGGAGAGGCATTTTTCGTAAATACCAAAAAATATTGAATAACAGTAAGTCACCCTCAAGAATAGTCCTTAACAAATGAGAAATAATGGAGTCTAGGGATGATAAAACTGATAAAATCCTTATATAATAAAATTAAACATATTTAAACCTGTTTTCCATTTAACTCTTTAGTTTAACACTCCCCTTAGTAAAATGGTTTTAACATTAATCACGATAACAAGATTTTATAATTTTTACTATTTATTATGACAAAAAATTAAGTTTACAATATTATATAAATTTAATTATTATTATTTTCAATATGGAATCCATGTTTTTAAATTAAATTCACATAATAAGAACAATTTAATTTAATGTTAAACCCAAAAATCTTATCGAAAAGCAGTATCTCACATTATGTGTTTGTCAAGTATAAGATGATCTTACATTAACTATATGACTTGTAATGATAATTATATTAATTTAAATTCCTATAAATATATTTGTTATATATAAATGTAAATTAAATATTTCCTTATTAGGAATTAATTGTATTAATTTATATTGATAAACTTTATATACATTGATATAGTTTTTAGAAAACCATGTTTTAAACA
Organism: Viscum album; assembly: GCA_963277665.1. NCBI lineage: Eukaryota > Viridiplantae > Streptophyta > Magnoliopsida > Santalales > Viscaceae > Viscum > Viscum album. The sequence continues at coordinate 1,433,349,767 of OY728132.1, read as the reverse complement.
TAAAAAAGCTTATAGAAAAACAAAAAAATTGATGAATAAAAAAATTAATTAAAATATTTTAAATAAAAAGGTTATTAATTCACATTAAAACCAAATTTAAAACAATATTGTGAGTTTTAAATTAACATCTTTAATGAAAAGAAATGGTAGTATTTAAAAAATCATGAATTTTCACAATTCACTAAAAAATAAATCTTTTTTAAAAAATAAAATTCATGGAGCCTAGTTTAATATTGATATAATTATTTAAAAAATTATATTAATTTTATAAAATATCATTTAAAAAATTTCAAAAAAATAATTATAATATTTTCTCACCAAAAGAAATATGAATCATTTTTTATGAAAACACAATTTTTTAATAGTAATTTTTTTTAGAAATTCATTTTTTTGTTAAAAATAATTTATAAATACATTAATATTTATTAGAGAATATAAATCAATTTCATAAATTATTTAATTATATTCATACCCAAAAAATTAAAATTCAGGTTATAATGGCCATATTTAAATTTTATAACTTTAACAATATATCAGGGTTCATTTAATGTTATTTTTGTGTCCTGTATAAATTATAAAAAATAGTGTTGTTTTAAAATATAATTGTTTTATATTATACCCTCCATAAATATATTTTATCCTTTCTGTTTAAACCTATTCTTAGTAATTAAATGATATAAATTTGAATATTACTATGTTAAAAATCGACATTGTAAAAATGTCAAATAAAATTTCTTCTAAAAAGAGAGAAACAGAAACATATAGGCCATCTATAAAAATAAATAAATAGGGGTCAATGTTTTAGAACATTGGTGGGAGAAAATATTGAACTGGAAAAAAATCATAAATTATTAAGAAGAGTGATAGAGATTATTGATGAAAAGAAACTGAATTATCAGGAGAATGATAATTACTACAAAACCATAAATCTATGATGTGTTAAATGACTATTGATTTATCAAATTTAAATTAAATGGTGTAAAATTTTTGTTTCAAGATCATTTTCCCAGAGTTGAGGGATCAATTTACTATAAATATAGAGAACACCATAAATTATAATTACTTGATATATATTTTTTAAACTCAATTTCATAATTTGGTTATACATATAATAATTTCCTCTTAATATAATACTCTATTTAATGAAAATCCAAAATAAATTTAGTAATTCCTAAATGAATTATATTAACTTTCAAAGGATTATAAGATCCATAAAATGGTAACAATTTATTCCTCCTATGTTTATCAAAATGAAAAATTTTAGAAAAAATTTAAGATAGAACCTGTAATGAATATAAATATATTAATATCCAAATTTCAACAAGAAAAAAATGTTAATATATATAATTCCTTAAATAAATAACCATATATCCCATGTAACCTCAATAACCTCACCATCAAAAAATATTTTAAACTCAATGGTTTTCACATAACCTTCAACTTCCATCTCCAAAAAATAATATAATTATTCCCTAATAATCATTTACATTAAACCTAATGGTTATATATATCTCAAACTAATGTTTTTTCTCAAAATATCATTAATCACCTCAAAATCCAAAAAATTAAAAAATAGTAGATCAACTAATAATTTTCTTAAAATGATGTTAATATTTATCCACTAAATAATTTAATCAAAAATAATTTCATACTAACATAGATATAATATAGGCTAGTGGTAAGTGTTTTATCCTTTTCTCCCTTCAATCATGAGTTCAAAACATGTGATATTACCAAATATGAAAAAAATTCATTTTCAATAAAATTATGTTAATATAATACTTATTATTCCACCAAAAAATATTATGAATAACCTTAAAATAACTATAATTTTGTAAGATTATATAAAACCTAATGTTTATTAATAACATTAATCCATTGTTATGGTAATTAATCCTCAAATAATTTTTACACTAAACCCATAGTAAAACCATGGTTGGTATTACCATAAATATCCCGAAAAGTACTATTAATCTTATTAGAATTCCATAACTTAAAAAATCAAAACATGAATTTATGCCTTTAAATTTACGATCAACCTTACACTTATCATCCACATCCATATTGGGTTTAATTTAGGCCATCTATGATTATCATCTATTAAAGCCCTTTATAATGGTTTGTAAAGAGTATTTGAATTTACATAATGTATATATTGAGAGTGTCAAACCAGATGTCCATAAAGGCCCCTTTTTGTTCACCTGGTGATGATAAATTAAATTCCAATGAACCATTTTAGAGTTATTATACCCAGGTAAAACAATATTAGATTCAAATTTGGTTATCATATAAAGAAATGGATGTAATTGATTTGAACCCAATATATCTATACTGTAGAAAAAATTCAAGGATATTTTTTTATACATTGTCTTATCCTTATACATATCCTTAGGGTTCTCACTAAAATATTTTTTTCCAAATCTTCAAAAATAATTACACCATCTTATGATACCATCTATAGTGACAAAATCCTTTGATATATATTATTGAATATTTTTATCAAAACTGTCCATTAATAAAAAGAAAGGATTAAAAAGTCCTAACATCATTGGAAGGCTATATTCATAATACATCAAACCATCACTAAAATAAAATGACTATTATATTCTTCATAATGAACTACTAAATCCATTAATTCTCCAAAAAGGTATTGGATAACTTGGGGAATTAAAATAAAAAATGTTTTAGAGAAAAATAAAATTAAGGGAATAAACATGATAAATAATCATAACATGTGAGTTAGAGGTATAAAATTATATCATAATAGATAATTTTCACGTGTAATAAAATAGGATAATGACATAAATAACAAGGTAAAATAAGATCATGGAATCATAGTAAATATGGTAGCAATATCAAACATTACATATACATTAGTAACTTCTAACCACCAAGACAACATCACATGATAGATAGAGTCCCTTAATGGATTAGGTTCACTCTCTAATTCCATACATGAAATCCCATGAGGCTATAACATTACCCATTGAATTGGATGGATATATATATATCCCTACCCATATATCATATTTATTTCATATACATGAATATGTGTACCACATAATAAAATCAATCATAAAGCATAAACATAATCAATAACCATGGAAATAAAATGAGTTGCATAATCTTTCCTCATATCATCATCAAAGGATATTTATTAAAGAATGAATTTTTGATATGTTCATATGGAATGTATTACCACATAAATATGAGGGATAGTGAGATATAAATATATAGGTAACAGACATATATATAAAATTTAGAATCATTCCATGACATTAATGGTAGATAATGTGACTTGGATGGAGAGTGGTAACAACATAAAGAAAAGGGTGGTTTAGAGATATCCATTACAAAAATTATAAAAGTTTATAAAATATTAAAGAAAAAAAATTTCTTTGAAATGATCCTTGGAAACTGATAAGAATACTTTATATCATTAAGTGGTAATGGTGATTTCTAATTACATAAATACTATACACGTCAAAAAAAATTCCTTTAACACTTTTGAAAAAGATAAAAAAGATCCTTTTTCAGAAATTAATAAAAGTATTACATTTAAATAATCATATAAAAAGTTAAATAATCTTATAATTACTATAATAAGTCAATTTTTGAATATTAAAAATAGTATTGAGATTATTTTTTTGAAAACAAGGTAATGATAGAAAAAGTAATTTTGAATAAAGAGATAAAATAGGCCATCTTTTCTTAAAAACATTATTTAAATCATTTTAATTAAAAAAGAGAGTAAAATAGAACAATTAATTGATATTTTATGAATTACCCAAGTGGAATAAAATCAATTGGGTATATTATATAGTGATCAAATAATTTCTTTCAATGGAAATTCAAGAATAAACAATCCTGATTAAAATGTTATGGAAGCATAAACCCTTATCGCCTTGGTAGCTTTTAATCAAAACCTATATGAATGGTGTAAATGAATTGTAATATAATTAACATGAATTAGGATTTATTAATGATATTATATTAAATGGTTCATTAAATAAACTATATAAATTAAATTAGTTGTGAATATGAACATGTGTCTCAAAGAAGTAAGTTTTAAGAATAAATTTATTACAAAATCATATCCTTGAATTGATAACCATTAAATCGAGATATTATGTATAATATACATATATAAAATAAAAAACAAGTTTAAAACATAATAAATCAATTTAGAGATCAATTAACACATAGTCATATCATAAAAACGTGAATTATGAATAGTTATAACCTAATGAAAGAAATTTGAGTTAATAAAACCATTACCAGTTGTTAGCATTCAAATGAAATACCCTTGGGTGAAATAATTGAAATATTACGAAAAATACCATGAATTAGGAATTATTCATGATATAACCTATATAAGTGGAATTATAATCATCATAAAAAATAAATTATGTTTATAACAAAAAATAAGTCTCAATAAACGAAAATTGAGATGAAATCCCTAACTTCTTTATTAATGTATGGATAAAAACCTCTAGAAAGAGAGAAGCTAATATGGATGGTTAAATCAAAATATTTTTTTTAAAATAATAATTAAATAAAATTTTGGTTATTATATACACTATACAATATAAATAAGTGGTGAATGTTGCATTTGTATCATAGAAATAAAAGTGAGATGAGAAATCCTTACCTTGAGTCCAGACTTTTCATGTATATCTTTCACCTATTATATAACAATATTATATCAATTAATTTTTTCTTTATAAAATATTTTCAGTTTAATCCCAATTACATAAAACACTATTCTTATTTTTTTAATAACATATTTAATAACTTAATCATTTATGTCCAGGTTAGGTGTTTTAAGGATGTTTAATTCATAAAATAATAATGGCATTAGTGTGTTGATTATGGTAAACGGGGATATTTTACAATTATATCAATAATAATAATTAAATAATTATTAATTCTATACATAAATTATAATTTCAAAACAAACTATTAAATATGGCTATGAATAATAAACTATGTTATAATCATGGAGATGGTAGGTCATACCACTGCATGTGTAACATTTATATTTTTCATCAAATATGATGAAAATAAGGTATGTTTTATTTTATATTTATATAATTATAAATATATATTAAATAACATATTATTTCTTTAAATACAATTACATATATCCTCCATGTGAAATGATAATTAAAAAACAAATCACATCACCTCGTGAGACGGTAGTCCGTCATACACAAGAACGACATTGTCATTTTTCAATGTATGATAATGTATGAAATTTTATGAGAAATTACACTTACATAATGTTTAATATTTAATTAATTTAATATAAAAAATTAAATCAATAATTATTAATATATGTGAGAGGATACAATGGCAAAATGAATTACATCAGTTCACGAGATGGTAGTCCTCCGTACACACGATCGATGGTTTTGTTTCCCATTTAATAAAAGAAAAGATGGAGGGAGTTTATTAAATTATAACAATGAAATATATTTATATTTTATATACTGATATTATACCATTATAATTGTCTAATTATATTTTAATGACGTAGAAGAATAAATAAAATAAAATTCTCAGTTAAGAAAGACATATATTCTTTGGATAACATCTTTCGGCATTCCCCAAAATCCTTGCTTATTGGGTTTTATAATTAGACCAAGGATTATAGGATGATGAGAGGAAGGATGGAACATATTTGGGCAGGTATTTTCTAAAATAATTGTATTTCGAAGTGTATATATTATGATAGAGTAGGTTACAATATATATGTGAGTGAGAGCGGTATTTTTATAAATAACCAAAATAATTCAATAACGGGAATCCAATATCAAGCCATGTGAATAAAAAAAGATAAATAATGCATTTTAGGGATGATATATCAGATAAAATCTACTAAATTTAAAAAATAAACATATTTTAAAAATTTTATTCCATTTACTTTATTAGTTTAACCCCTCAGTAAATTGGTTTTAACAAAATCCTCAACAACATATTTTTACTATTTTAAATTTTCATTAAGAGAAAAATAAGTTGAAATTATTTTAAAGTATTAATTATTATTATTAAAGATATTTAATAAATTTTTTAAAATTAAATTCGTAAAATTGGAATAATGTTATTGAAAATTACACCTACAAAACGCGTCGAAGAACGATATTTAATGAATTATGTTTTCTTGTTTAATATGATATTACATTCACTATTTAATATGAAATCATCACGATATGAATCTAAATTAATATAAATTAATATATATTATATAAATTTAATTAAATTATTTCCTTATTAGGGTTACATTAATTAACTAAAATGGAAAACATTATATACTAAAAATAGTTTGTAGAAAATCACATTTTATGCATAAAAATAAAAATATTCCAAAATAAAGAAAATTAGTGACTTAAAAATTTAATTATATTATTATAAATATAATGGTTCATATTTAACTTTAATAACAAATGAAAAATATTTTATAATGAAAATAAATGACAGTATTGAAGAAATCAGTAATTGTCAGTATTCATAGAAAAATCAATATTTTTACAAAAATTCTAAAAATTAACCTTTTTTAATATTTATATTCCAATTTAAAAATTGATTTTCATTATATAAAATAAAATTAATAAAGCTTACAAAAAATATTTATACTATTTTCTCACAAGAATCAATAACGAACTTTTTAAGGAAAACTTCTTTCCTTAAAGAATAAATGTCCTTATTAAAAATTAACTAAATATATATTAATAATTTATAATTACATTAATATTGATAAGAAAATTAAATATATTTAAATAATTCGTTAATCCTATTCATACACAATAATTTAATGGTGAGGTTGTAAAAGTCATATTGAAAAAAATTCTATTTTAATAGTATATCACGGTTCGTTTAATATTGGTGTTGGGTGTTGTATACACTATTGAACATTATATTCATTCAAAATATCATAGTTATAATATTAAGATAAAAATGGTTTTAACTAGTTGTTAAACAATTAATGTTGTTAGTTTTTTCAAATAAACATTTATAAATCCTATTTAATTTATAATATTTTATTCTTTTAATAAATTCAATGTGTGTCTCCTCCCCCACTAATAAAATCACACCCCTCATTTCTATTTATTACAACAAATTGAGCCATATATCTCAACTAAAAACTAAAAAATTATATTATCAACTCTCTTATCCACTAATTATTGGTGTAGGTATTCTTAAAATATAATTACACCGGTCCTTACAAAAGGATATGAAGGTGGACTACCGATAAATATGTAATCATCTTACCCGAAATCATTAAATTTATATCTTATTCTACCTACTCTAAATAAGTGGTATTAATAGTAAAATTAAAAATTCAGTATCATAAATATAAATTTTTTTATTACGAATATTTAACCACTAATATCCTCCTTATATTCCATCAAATGGGAATTGAAAGTATCACTCGTGTGTAAGTTCAAACTACCAGCACTGCATAGTGATATAAATCATTTTCCTTCACCATATTTAATTTATTTTTATGAAGATCGTTTTAATGTTTATAAATTATATTTATGAAATCATTATTATTATTTAATTATAATATCATATCTAACATTTTTATATTCAAATCTGCTATAAATTGATTATGTCTCTCGTACGTACGTGTGGACTACAGCCTCCATGAAGTAATGAAATTCATTATTCATTTTAAATTTTCATGGATCTTAATGAGAATACATTAAATGAGTATATTTGATATCAAGAAAATTATATTTATTTTTAATGGATAATCATTCATTAATTTATTTCACTCCATGAATCAAAAAATTAAAAAAACATTCATGCTCATGTATGGCATACTATCTCCATGAAAGGTGTTATTATTTTTTATATATATACATTTTTTTATGAATATATATATAATAAATACATATTATATTTCTGTAATTATTAACTTTCTGGATATTATGTATCCTTGATCAATGTATAATAACTGGAATTACCACAAAAAATTCTCATGAAAAAGAAAACGGTTAAAAAGAAAAAATGACAATTTTAATTAAGAATTGTTTATTAATTGGTGTTGTAATGCTATAAGTGGGCCATATATGAAAATATAAAACAATAAAATCATTTTTATTGAAAAACAATAAATTTAAATTTATTATACTAGAAGACATAATTCTTTCGAAGCATCTAGAACTCAAGGTAAGGTGTTTTCTATACTCGATTTTATTTCATTATACCATATTCCATATTCCAAATATAATTGTTTTGTGTTATTTATATACTTCCCATGAAGGTATTTTATAATTATTTAAATGAAAATTAAGGGTATTTAAAACTACAAATAATTTTCTCACTTTTTTAAGGTTTTCATTCGAATATCACTAAACTAGAAAGGTATTTATATTACAATATCATTGTTTATCGGGATTGTTTATAATCAAATGTATGATGAGGAAATTTAATGATATACCTCAAAATTAGTTCATTAATTTTTTCCTCATCTAATTATTTCTACAGATTATGTGTTTTCTTTTCATTTTCTTTTATTTATGTACTGAAAATGATGAAAAAATATTATAAAGGAAAACTGAATTCATTTCTCTCTTAGTTCGGAAATTAGTTTTGTTTAATATCAATGTTTTCTAAAAAATAATTTCAATAATGTTTTTAATATCCTCATATGACTGTTTTTATACATTTTTACTCATGTTTTATTTTTTAATTTTTTTTTTAAAATTAATATTCTTTTCATGTTATGAACAAGGTACTTTTTTCCTTTTACCAAAATTGTGAAAGGAATATTTTTTAAATGTATACAACATGAAAAAAATTTCCCACTGTCATGAACACTCAATTATTTGATTCTTTCTATACAAGTTTGAATTTTTCTTTTAAATATTTTACCATATTATTTATTGATATTTTTTGGATTTTAATGTAGTAATTTCAAAATAGAAAGGGTGGATTCTTTAAGAAATATTCCAAGTAATCTTTTAAAAGAATTTTTCCTCTATTATAATATCCTTACATATTACTTATTCTTCACTAGGGTTAGGATATAATGATTTTATCCACTTTTAATGTTTTGATTTCATATGATAAGGATTATTTATGGATGATTCTATGAGATCAATTTCTTTCCCATGGGTTGACAATGTTATGACGAAAACTTTATGAAACTCGTTTCTTTTCTAGGTGTTATATAATGATAAAATGAAGACATTTTTATGAAACACATTTCTTTTTTATGGGTTACTATAAGATAAAATTATGAAATGTTTATGATAAAAATTTCCGTTTTGTGGATAATTCTACGATGAATGTTTTATGATTTTCTGACACACATATTTATGATTTTCATTATATGATGGGTTAGAATAAAATTTTATAGAAATCAAATGCATTGGGTAAATATAGATATCTCATGAGATAATACATATAATAATGGGAATTATACCTAGTATAATAAGGGAATCATCTTAATATAATAGTCTTAGAAGTGAACCGTTACTAGGTATATGTTGAAATGGCGAGTGTACCCAATCAACAATTATAGTCTTGGTAGTGAGCCTTGACAAAGGAAATTAATTTCCTTGATTATTTGTATTCCATGATCTTATGTCTTATGCCAATGTTATTCTCTCATAGAACCAGTTCATTGATTCGTTTTTGAATCATGTCATATGAACTAAAAAGATTTATTCCATGACTGAGTATTATTATCTATGATATAATAGGTATGGTTTTAAAATGTTACGACCACGTTCTTGTAATATTATTCTCAAATTTTGATTCAGTGATCATCGATATGTACCTTTTTACCCTTACTGAACATCTTAATTCACCCTTTATTTTGTTTCCTTTACCTAGGTTATGAATAATTTTTTCAAGCATGATATTTCTAAGTAGGGTTATTGTTGGGAATAACTAAGTGGAAGAAGATTTAGATCAATTATGAACAAGTTTTCATGTATCAATTTTTCCAAATACACTAAACCAATACAATTCTTGTTTGGGCCTTAATTTTATGTATTTATTATTCATCTATTAAGATGTAATATTTTTGGATAAAATTATTGGTTGTTATAGTTTCTATAAGAGCTAGTGTTAGTTACCTTTTGAACCTAGGATGAAAAAAATGTAATGAGAACACTTAGGATAATCCTAATTATAAAAAAAACAAACAATGTTATTATAAAATGAGTAGTGTCTATTTCCTAGAAATACATCTCTATTTGGATACAAAAAGTGGATGTGGTTTTTACAAAAAATCATTTTGGGTTATTAACCCCAAAATATGTTATTAGTGTATATTTTGGTCATCATTCTAGTTCAAGGAGATTTTTCCCTTACTAAACAACTATTTGAAACTCCTAGGGGATATTGTTGGCATATATAATTTTTTATTTATGAACTATTATGATGGATTTGAATAGATTATGACCATGAATGAACTATGATAAACCTAAGGTTTTATTTATTTAAAAGAAGAGGTCATGATTGAGAAATAATATAAATGATTTTTCATGATTTGTTATAGTCATCATGGATGAATTATGACTCCAATCAAGGATGATTGATAATCATCGTAAATATTTTGGTTTTACTAAGGGAATAAAGATTGAATGTTAATGTTTAGGTGTACAAGTTATGATAAAATAATTAAGTAATCCATTTTATAATCATTATATCCGTTATATTAAATCAAAAAAACACTCATGTAATGTGAGTTCACAACCTCAATGACAAGATTTGAAATTATAAGTGAAAATCCTTAATGATACTATGATTCAATATGATGTATATTATTCTTCATTGAATGAATTTTTTGGGAAATTGATTCCTAAAAATATCATTATTCTATCTATAGTTGAAGATGAACTTATATTAGTCATGGATTGTCTTTCATTACAAAAATCCCTCATTAATTTCTAGGGAAGTTAAGTCACATTTTATATTCTGGACCAATGTATGATCATATACTATTTTGGTGAAAAAAGTGAAATTATAATTGAAATTACATCTATTATATGGGTATGGATTCACATTCAAAAGTTGTGTTTATCTCAGATTGTTTTGGAAAAGATCAACATAAAATATATTCCTATTGTATTATAGTTTGTTGATGTATTTAAAGAAGTGTTTCCTAGTATTCCACCGAATCATGAAGTTGAGTTTTAAATATAATTCATAGATATTACTACACCTATTTCCAAATGTAAATATTGAATAGAAACTATTGATTTGTAGGAATGAAATAAGAAACTCTAAGAGAATATTAACAAGGGGTTAATTAAGACAAGAACATCACCTTAGAGTGAACCTATTCTTTTTGTTAATAATAAAGATAGATCAATGTTACTATTCATTAATTATTAGTAATTTAAAAAGATTATAATAAGTAATAAGTTTTATCTTCACCATGTTGATGGATTGTTTGATCCAATTCATAAAGATCAATACTTTTACATGATTAACCTTCATTTTGGATATAAATAATTGAGGTTCATGGAGGAAGATATACTCAAGCCTATATTTCATACAAAGTATAGAAACTATGAATATGTCGTGATCAAATTTGGTCTTTCTAATTAACCTATTATCATCCTAGATTTAATGAAGACAATTTTTAGAGAATAACTTGATCAATTTATCGTAGTCTTTTTATATGATATTATTATATATTTAAAGATTAGTTAATATCATCAAGGTCACTTTTAGGATTATACAATATACAGTATGAAACGAGAATTTGTATTAAAAATTTACCAAGTGTGAATTTTGGACTTATGAATATCATTTTTTAGGTTATATATTTTCAAGATGCTGTATATTGGTGGATCCATAAAATATGCGACTTATTGAATTTCTTCCAAGACCAAAATCTATGACTAATATCCATTATTATTTTTGTTTCGATATATATTTTCAATGGTTTTTGGATAATTTCGTATGCATGTCTAGTCTAATCTAGTCCCCATGCTAGCTAGGAAGAGATCTGATTTCATTTACAAATATGATGTGAAGAGAATTTCATGAAACTAAATAGAAGGTTACTCAATGAACCAGTTCATACATTACCGTACAGTGGATATGGCTTGGTGATCTATAATGATTCATCAAATAAGGGGTTTTGATGCATACTAATGCAGAATGATATGGTTATAGATTATGCCTCTTTATAGTTGATGATTCATGAGAATAATTACCCAACTCATGACTTAGAGTTAGAAACATTATTTTTTTCTTTTAAGATATGGAGGTATTATCTTTATGGGGAATGGTGTGTCATTTATAATGATCAAAAAATTTTGAAGTATATAATCAATAAAAAAGAGATGAATATAATCAAGAGATGAATATTGGAGTTTATTAAAGATTATTAATTGTTAATAAATGACCACTAAGGGAATAAAATTATGGTGGGAGATTTTATAAGTAAAAATGGTCTCGATATATTATCTATGATGGGGAAAAAATATATCCAATATTTCTATATTTTCAATGACTGAATATATAAATCATGAAGTAATGGGAAAATATTATCTTTTACAAATGAGTGTACAACCATCTATCTAGATTAAGATTAAATATGAAAAAAAGAAATACATGGAACTATAAACAAAGGTTAGAAATTTTTAATAGTTTAACCATAGTAGTGATAGAATGATAAGGTCAAAGAGCCATGTATATGTTCAATCCATAAAATATTTCAATAAAGATCTATTCGATAAAGAGAGTAATCTGTAATTCTCTATTTATCATGGATGTAAAAACATTTGTAGGGATATAAAAAAGTATTTCTAGTGGGACAACACAAAGAGAGATATTTCATAGTATGTATCATCATTCCTCATATATAAAAATGTTAAGGCTGAGTATAGAAGTATAAGGGGATCGTATAACCATTACACATAATAGAGTGGAAATTTAAAAACATCACCATGGATTTTGTAATTATACTCCCAAAGACATCTAAATTCCATAGGGAAATTTGGGTTGTATTCAATTACATTATGAATTCATCACACTACATTGTTATCAGATAATATTTCTCACATGTTCATATTTACAAAATATACATTATATAAGAGGTAGTGTTTTATGGATTGTCCCATTCTATTATATATGATCAGGATTTGAGGTCTAACCTGATGTTCTAGGGATGTTTTTAGAAGGATTTCGATAAGATGTTGGGTTTTAGTATAAATTATCATCCCAAAATATATGTTCAGTCTGACAAAACCATTCAAAACCTATAGGATATGTTAATGACTTGTTATATAGATTCCAATGGTGGTCGGGATGAACAAATTCTTCTAGTTGATTGTTTTAAAATAATAATTTAGAAGGATCCATATGAATCCTTTGTTGAAATAAGTGTAGAGATCCATTGTTCTGTGATGAAGTTAGAGAAGTAAAGGTATAGGGATTTTATTTGGAAGATTAAATGAGTGAGAAAGTTAGATCTGTTCATCCCTACATAAAAGGAGCTTAGAGATAATAGTAATGTTTTGCGGACAGTCATTGGAAAAATCTCGAATTAAAAGTCCATGAAAATGAATTATTGTGAATTTCACCCTGGAATATGGTTATGAGGATCATAATAAAGGTAAATTTGAGCCCTATAAATTATTCCCTTCAATATTATAGATCAAGAATGTGCATTAGGCTTCGCTGATCCCATCTCATGTTTATGAAATGTTCCATGTATTTCTCTAGAGGAAGAACATACCTGATCCTTTAGATGTAAAAAAATTAGATGTTATAACACTGGAGGATGTTATTTCCATCTAAGAAATGATATAAATCTTGGATCATAGAGATAAATTGCTACATAACAAGACTACATGCATATTTATAGTTCTCTTGGAGAATTAGAAATCGAAATAAGCTACATGGGAACCAGAGCATGTGATGAAATAGAGACATCCACATTTTTTATTGTAAAAAAGTGAAAAAAATCATGGTTGAAATTATTTTTATGGGGGGTATAATTTCATACACTAATATTTTATGATATATTTATCTTTAAATAAACATAATTTCATTGATAGATTTTGATACACACAAAATAAAGTCTAAATGAAATATAATATAGTATATTATTATCACATGGTTGTTAAATTGTAATAATGAATAGGAATAACAACATTTTTAAAATTATTTATATAGTTTCTATACAAATAAAATATATTGACAAATATGTACAAAATGATTAGTAATGTATTTATATGCTTCAAAAATTACATTTATGCGTTTTTTGAATAGATAATATAATAAAGATTTTCCACTTAGATATTTTATTATAAAAAATAATATTAATTTTTTAAATCATCGTAGTAAAGTTATCATAGTGTGAAATTTTGATATTTTACAGAAAATATATATTATTGATGAATAATGAAACATACTAATTTTTATTTAAAAATGTCATTTTTTTAAAGTAGTTAAAATCTTACATTTTCATTTAGAATGGTTTTATAATTTACCTAATTTAAATTATATTTTATATTATCAAATTTATTTCATTTGAATCCATTTTGTGTTGAATTTTTAGATAAACGTTTTTTATACTTAAGAAAACATTTTTATGAATCCCGCTTTTCATCGCATTTTGCATGTTTAATTTTAAATAAAATTATGCCACTTATATGAATAAAATTTTATTAAATTGATTTCATATTTTTAAGTATAATAATGAATAATTGGATAAAATGATAAATTAATTATGGGTAATAATTATTTGAGAAAAAGAAAAAATCACCGCGATTGAGGTTAAAACATCCTTAATAGGGGTTAAACCAATATTTAAGTGTATGTTTTATGATTAAAATTGGCTACATATAATTTTAGGTCTATATATAGACCTTATTCAGTACTGAATTATAATATATAGCCATTTTTAGTCATTTTTCATGTGTACAACTTTATTATATTTTATTATTTTAAGAAATTCCATGTGTGTCCTCTCCCTAATTATAAAAGGAAAAACATACTTTATATTATATACACAACTATAAGCCACCTAGACCAACAAAAACCATCCCAATTATCTTATAATATTCCCTATAAATTAATTTTACGTTTTTTATTCTTTAAAGACCACTTAATGGTTCTTTAGGAATGATTGTAATGAGGGCCTACTGAAGAAGAGGTAATCATCATACCTGATGTCATTCAATTCATTTTCTGTTATAACTTATTTAAATATATGATATTCATTAGAAAAAAATCATTCAATTATAAAAAGTATACTCAAATGTTATTATTATTAATTAACCACTATTAGCCACCCTTTAATTCATAAAATGGGATGTGAATGTAATACTTGTTTGCACGTGTGGAATACTGCATCCACATTGAGATACAATTCATTTTCCATAATAATATTTGATTAATGTATATTATTATAGGTTTCAGGTTCATAAATTATAATTATGAAAAAATATTATTTTTAATTGTAATATCATATCTACCTTATTACCTTCGACCCCATTGGAAAATGATATTGTCATTCGTGCATACAGGTGGACTATCACCTCCTCAAGGTGATGTGATTATTTTTTTCCTTTTTTTATATGGGTGGTAATAAATATATATTTATTGAATATATATGACATATTTGACATAATAAGGATTTATTATATGCATTTTATTATTTTCCATTTTTTCCATCTGTTGAAAAGTGAGAATGATGTTAATGCATAAGTTCGACATATTATCTCCATGAATAGTGTTTTTCATTTTTATATCTATACATTTTATGGTTGAATATATATATATATATACAATGAATATTTATTATTTTTATAAATTTTTTTATATTTTTGAGATTATGTAACCATGACCAAAGTATATGGACTGGAACTAACATACCGAAATTCTCATATAAAACGAAACAGTTAACACCTAAAAATGTGGATTTTAATAAAGAATTATTAATGGATTTGTGTTGAAATTTTATAAGTGCTACATGAATGATTATATATATATATATAAATTATATAGATTTATAATAAATTTTTATTTACTATACATGAGTTTTGAGCACTTTAGAATCAAGTCCATCATGAGCTAATGTGATTTATCATCTAAATTTTATTTTTACGAGTCATATTCTATTTTCAAAAAATGTTTCCTTTTTTTTGGTCTATATACTACCGATTAAATTATTATATTATTACTTTCTTGAAAATTATTTGGATTTAAAAATCCTTATATGGTTCAATCTTTCTTTATTTGAAAGTTACAATAGTAGTAATGGATTTATGTTACAATCATATTGTTTACCATGATAATTTAATATCATGATTATTATGATGAAATATCATGATCTAACTCTCTCAAAACTCATGAATTTGTATCCTCTACATATTATTGGATATTATTTTTTTGTTTCATTTTCCTCTTCTTATGTACTCAAGGGGTGAATGACTATTTTTATGGAAAATAATAGTTATTTATATTTTTTGTCAAAAATAATTTTCATCCATATCCATATTTAAAAAAATAAATGATTATTATAATTTTTCATTATAGTTTTTTAGATTCATTTTCTGATGATTGATTTTTTAAAAAAATTGTTTAAAATAAATCTTTGATAATTTTCCTAAAAACATATTTTTTACTTTTCATAAAAAACGTAAAATGAATACTTGTTTTAATGTAAATTACTTTAAAGGAATTTCTTATTGTCATGACTAATAAATTCATTGAATCTTACTTTAAATGTTTCCATGTTTATTTCAAATAAAATTATTTCCATACTATTTCTTAAACATTTATATTTTAGATACATGTTTTCAAAATGAAAACGGTATTTTACAAAAGTAAAATTCAAAGTAATATATTAAAGGGTTTTTAATTTAGGATAACATCATTCAAAGTGAGTTATTCTATATTGGGGTAATGATCCAATGATACCACTGCTTTCCAACATTGGATGGATTTTGATGATGATGATTTATGGATGATTCTTTGAAACTCATTTCTTTCCCATGTGTTAATTATGTTTTGATGAAACAATTATAGAACATGTTTCTTTTAGAATGGTTATGATAAAATTAAATGATGAAATGTGTATGAAACCCATTTCATTTCCATGTGTTTTTCTATGATCAAATGATGAAATTTTTATGAAATAATTTCATTTCCATGGGTTTTTCTATGGTGATTGTTTTATGATCTTGTTGAATATATATACATTATTTTCATTATGTGATGAGTGGGACTGAAATGGTATATCCCTCCAAGTAATTTGGTAATGTTGGACAAATCATGAGATAATAAAAGTTATAATGGTAAGTGAACTAAATTTAGTAATGGGATATTTCCACAATGATAGTCTTTATAGTAAACCATTAGTATGAATATTAGAGAATAGTGAGTGAACACAATCCACTATGATAGTATTGGCAGTGAAGCTTAACTATAGAAATGATATTACCTTCTTTTGTACATGGCGAAAACTTATGTCTTATTCCAATATTATTCTTTCATGACAAATGTTAATTTATTCATTCATGTATTATGAACCACCAAGATTTATTCCAGGAATTAATAATTTTCTTTATGATATATTATGTATGGATTTCAAATGTTAATATCATGTTTTCATACCCTTATACTCGTTTTTTTCTTAATTGATCATTGAAATCATCCTATTTTACCCATATTGAGCATATATATCACACATTCTTCTGTTTTCTTTCCCAAGGTTATGAAAAGGGGGTGTAATTATGATAATTATAATAAGGGTAATAGTTGTGAATAACTAAGTGGTGGATGATGTAGATCTCTTATGAAAAATTTGTCTACGTATCTATGTTTACAAAGATACTAGAATATTTTGGCATGGATCATCTTTTTATTTATAGAGTAAACATATATTAATATGTAATATCTATGTATTAAATATATTTGTCACTATATATATTATTGATTAATTCATATATATAATAAGATAGGGTTTATGTTTTGTGGACATTGGGGATTAGTTGTGAGAATAAAAATAGTAATAATGTTATCAAATAATAATACACAACATTTAAATATAATAAATATTGACATAAAGTAAAATTATTTATTATGAAGGTCAAATATATAGTTTCCTCATTGGAATATTCTTTAAAAAAGGATTGAGTGGTGTATATCATGACAAAAAACCTAAGGAAGGATATATTATTGTATATGAGAGTCTTATTGGGAGTTCAATCTCTTCCACAATCCATGTATGTTCTATAAATTATTTTTCATATTTTATCAATTATAATTTATTGAAAAGGGGGATAGTATAAGGGATATCATCTTACAAATGAATAGATATAATACATTTTATGTTGTTGATGAAGGGTGATACAAGATAAATATTTTTTCTTTACAAGAGAGAAATTAAGAGTCAGTAGTTGAAACATAGAAAACATGTCATGTCTTATTTTTAAATGTTGAAAAAAATCCAAATTGGGAGACAGAAGGTCCCTTATTGCGATATTAGAGATTCTTTATTTCAACCCACATATTTTGTACATTATTTTTTAATATAGTTAAGTAAAAAAAATATTTTATTGATAACTTCCATTATATAATTTAAGGTTGTGTGTATTAGAAACTAGGTACATAATGCATTTAGTAAAAAGATCCTAAAAAACATACACCTTTTTTAATCATCTTGAATGAATCCTTTAAAATTAAATCCTAGGTCACCTCACTGAATATTACTTACTTGAAATATATATGTCTGAAAGTTATTTTTTATTAAATTGCATGAAAAAAAACAAAGGAAGCAATTCCTTAGAGGGGATGAGAGAAAAAAAGGCCGAGGGCATCCCCTTGAACCACACTGATACACTCAAGGGGGAGAGAATGAAGGCTGTCATAAACAATAAGCGTCTCCTCCCGTAGACCGAAATGGGCAAGCCTATTGGCCACAAAGTTCAACTCCCTCCAAGTATGGTGAATAGTAATTCCATGATCAGTCTCTGCCATGCATCTCCGAATGAGGTAGACCAGCTCCCATGAGATCCCATGACTGCCCTGAAGCACCTTAACTAACACCTCAGAGTCGGACTCAACCTCAGTGACCTGCAAAAATCTCTTTCTGCAAACCATAAGTCTAGAATGAAGGGCACGAACTTCAGCACCTAAAGAGCTACCTAGACCATAGAAGGCACTAAAGGAAACAAAAACAGAGCCCCAACTGTCCCTAAGCAGTCTGCTAACTCTCATATCCCCTTCTATATAGGATCCATAAATATTCCGTTCCAAACCATGACTTGGCGATTTCCACTTCACCCAGGATCCTCTTCCCTTGTTCTGCATGCATGGGGGATTAAAAATATGTCATTCATAAGCATGTCACCAAGGTTTATCACAAAGTTTTAACAAAAAAATTACCATGGTTTTTCACTGAGGTATTATTAATCATTAATAATACATGCTTCCAATGAATCATAAATATTTCATATATTGAAATTAATTCTTTACATAATGCATTTAAGAGCCATCAGGGTTCACCCTTCACATAACTAAATTTATGTTATATATATATATATATATATCATATGTTATATGAAATTATTTAAAAATTCTTACAAATGAGTAGGTATTTTGGGTTTAATACATGTATCTATCCAATCAGTAGTCACATAGTTTTGAATATCCTTGAATGAATGTGGGGTTGGGTATTGGAAATACAAAAGTGTGTCATTGAAAATCAAATAATTATTTCAGCAGCCTAATAGGTATACATGATATATTATGGAATGGTACTAATTGGTGAAATTAGTAGTCTATAGTTTATATTTCATAAACTATTCATTAAATTAATTAATATAAAGACATAAAAATATAATAAATTTAAAATCTAAAGGATTACTACAAATGAATTTCTTAAATGGAGAAGATGAATCAAGAGGATAACCCCTTTCCTTGAAAGGAAGATTCTTAAATATTCATAGGAACTCCATAGGAACATAAATACACATTGGAGAGACTATTGAGAGAGGTAATGATTCGAAATTTGTTTTATATGGATCTACAGTTGTAACACCCTGACCCTAGTTACCCAGAGTAGGTGCATTATTTTAATACATTGGCATGATTACAAGGAAAAGGTGTCCTGAAGGACCGATCAGTTTAGCAGTCTTGGAAAATAGATTACAAATATGAATGTTATATTAAACCTTATAACATACAAAACAATATAAATAATCCTTTATGAATTCCTTTATTCCCTTGTCTTAACACTTCATATCATTTAAAATACACTTCTTGTAATCTTGGGAAAAATAAAACAAAGAAAGGGGTGAGATCAAATGCTCAGTAAGGATAACAATACAATGGAAACTTTCATAAATAATATTAAACATTTAAGGAAATGTATAACTAAAACATAATCCTTTTAAATATGAAATTCAGCATAATATAGCAAAAATAAAATGGTGTAATTCCATTTACATATTCACATGGATATTTTACTAGTCTAATAATCACATGCAATATCACTAACCACTTTCATAATGATGGAATTCATAATGGTAGACTATCATAGCCACATAGTCAAGGCCTTGTACCAAGACTACAAATAAGATTTTTTCAAGGCCTTGTGCCAAGAAACTAGTTTGTCTCATGAGACCTACCGATGCATTGAGGAGCTATAGCGGGCTCCACCCGTCACTTACTATGTCCAATGCATTCCTCATATGAAAAGGTTTAAACAGTACAAATACAATCGTATCAAAAATAGCATACAAAATGTCAATACATTATCCGTAAACCATGAATGTTATAAAAATAACACATCCATAGTCTAACATATCAAAAAATCTTCAATACAATATGGAAGATTTGTATCATAATAAATCATCTTCAAACAAGTTTAAAATCCATCAAAGGATGTTGACAAAGATGAAAATGATTTGTAAATTTTTTTGAGAGAAATATCCCTTTTTCATGAAAACTTTTAAAAGTCGCACAATTTAGAAAGGAATACATTTAAAGTGATTTTTTAATTAAAGTGTCCCATACAACTATGAAAATTTTTAATGGAAATAACATTTTAAAAACATTCAAGTCCATATGAATAAATCCTTAAAAGCCTTTTTGAAGACATGGACATTAATGAGAAAGATATAGAAGATTAAATATTTCAAAAATTTGAAATGATGATTTTGTAAAAAAAAAGTGTCTTAAAAGAATATATTTGAAAGCTCTTTCTTGAATCATGGACATGGATAATAAATATGTCCCATTAGATACTTACGTAAAAACAACCTCGGATAATAAAGAGATTGTGAAATTAAACCTTACCAATTTGGTAACATACGAAACATACTCCCCATGAAAGAGGTATCCTACAATGAATACGTAAATACACATAAATTAAAGCATATTACACAAAGAATACAATTATGGGCAGTACATACAGAAAACAAATGGTAATAGTGGAAATATGGAACGAATCTCTCGGGAATAAGGAGTGCGATGAAAACACCTTACCTTGAACTTTCCGTTAGTCGAGGGTACATTTATCCTCCTTTATGAAGACTATAGTATGTTATTAAATTATACCAGAGCCATATTAATATTTATGATATCATACATTATTCATTTATGACATTATAGTACCCATTTAATAATAACTTCCATGTTATATTAATATTTCGGGTAATAATAGCTTTCGTGTTTTAACTTGTTACTCTTGATTGTATCACTTAGATCACGATTTAAATACTTCCAGAATATAAAACATGATTTATATATTATATATATTTAGAATATAAATATATATAATAGACATATATATGAAATTGAAAACACCATTTATGGAGATGGTAGTCCGTACGTACGCATAAATGCTGTTTCCGTTTTCATATAATATTGAACGGAAGTAAGTGAATACGATATATGTAAGTACATAAATACATATATATATATAAATATATATATCTCCAGTAGAATTATTATTTCTTATATTACATACTTATTAGTAATATATATTTTTATAATCGTTGATGAATAGTGAACATGGAAATGAATCTCATCGCGTCGTGGAGACGGTAATCCGAACGTACGCACGAGCGAAAATATCATTCTTTTGATATTAAAATAATATTTAATTGGATGGTATATCATATATACAAATTTCTTATCATGTTATATATATTATTTACATCAAATACACATCATTATTATACCCATCAAAATAATAATGTATTGAATAACAATTACACCACGACGTGGAGACGGTAAGCCGTACATACGCACGTATGGTGACATGTCATTCAAAGGGTGGATAGAATAATGAATTTTGTTGTAAAATAATTATAATAAAATCACAGTATATAGAATATACTGGAGTTATTATTTTAGAATGGATACAATGATGAAAAAGGCAGTGGAAGAAGAAAGGAACTTGAGAGAGGGTGGTGAAATCATTACCTCTTTTTTGGGTTCTTACTTTTGATTTGATCAATAGGGATTGTTAGGTTGGCTTTATGATCAAAATAATTCTTCTAGATTGAATTTAGGATAGTGTAGAGGGAATTTGGGCAGGTTTTGTCTAAGAAAAATGGCTTAGAAGGTGTGAATTAGAGTGAAGGGGGTGTTCCCTTTAATTAGAGGGGTGAGGGGCACCTTAGAAAAAACATAAAATATTATTTCATAATATATTTATATTCGGTAAATAATGGCTAAAAATTAATTTATTTATAGGATAAGGTGGGGATGGGTCAAAATCCTCTCAACCAATAGGTTTTATATAGGTTTGGGTCACTTTATAAACCATATCTTTTATTTTTAACTCTTAGTTAATTACATTGACATTTACCATGCCTCTTTGTATTTTTATATTATATGGTTAATAAACATACAATAAACTTCAATAGACCCCCAAGTGGTCCATTTATTATAAAAATATCATGATATAAGTCCTTTGGCCGAGTCTTAGGTCTTTAGGAATAGAATATCAATTAATAATTTAATATTTGTTTTAAAAACTCTTTTATGTCAATTTTGGCACTATTGGGTATTTTGTTTTTGATAAATTAATAAGAGCATTATTACTTCGAAAAAAATTCATATAACCAATAATAATATGTAATTTTAACCTATAAAATTATTGTAATACATAAAAAGTCTCAAATTACATTTATTTGGGTATTTATAATATCAATTATCTTAATCTTTCATTAATACAGTAATTACTACATCATCATTGTGTCATAAATATACTAAATACTTTAATGTATAAAAATTATAAATAAAATACCATTATGTATTAAATCATTTTATCCTTATAATGAATAATTATAATATAATTTATCTTCTATATAACCTTATATTAAAAATGTTTTAGTTATTAAACATTGATTTTAACTATTTTAACTCTTCTTTGAATTAAATAATAATAAATGTCCTAATCTAATAAAAGTGGATCTAATGATAATATTTTATTAATAAGGTTGTTTGTGGTCTAGATACACTTTTCCAATAGAATTAGGACATGTGTTGTTGTAATATAAAAATCATTTTTACCCTTAATTACCCTATTTACTTTTAACCGTGGTAAATAAAAGTAAAAAAGTTACTATACATCAAAAAGTATTTTTATCTTATTGAACCACATTTTTCTCCTTGATATTAACCATGTCTCTTGGGTTTTAAAAATTCCACTCACAGAAGCTGTAAAATTACGTTTTATGTGAATTTAAATATTCTCCTAGGAGATGGGTAAAAGACAATGAAAAGTTCAATAAAGTTTTTATATATCTAAAATTATTATAAACTAACTCCAATGAATTAAATTGAACTTATAGAGGTATTATGTATCTATTTTGACCTAAAATTAATTTAAATATAATAAATAATTATTTAAATAAAAATGTTGTTTTAAACTATAACTCAGTGTTTTCACTATTCATCAAAAATTGAATGTTTTCAGAAAAATACCAAAAATTAACCATATGCTAATTTCAATATTATGAATTCAAAAATGATGTCCATTTTGAAAGATAAAATTTATAAAATTTCAAAAAGTGGGTATTTCTATTCACAACAACTAGTTTGGTAAGTTATAGTGTGCTTGAACTCATTGTTTCCTGTAGTGAAAGTTATTGAATTACTTTTAAAAAATAATGTACTATGAAATACTAGGGTGTTACATTCTTCCCTCCTTCGATAAATTTTGTCCTCAAAATTTGAAATTGTTCTTCAAAAATAAAAGGTTGAAAATAGAAAATACAATTGTAGGAAAACCCACATTGGAAATTGGGTTAATACAATTTAGTCTTAATAAGAGGAAAAAGGGAATAAAAAAGCCACCACCAAATTATGATATTTTTTAAGAGAATAATGGTGGAAATTAGAGACACATAATTTAAGGAAAAACTTAAATATTTATATTGAGTGATTGAGGTCATCAATCAAAAAAAATTAAAACTGTGGGCCTCAATGCCACCAATCTATGATGATTTAAAATACCATCGGTTCATCAAAATGTAAGGTATTAGGATAACACATTTTTGATTTTAAGATTCCTTTCCTAAAGTTTAAGAATTTATTTCTTCATAGAATAAGAGAATATAAAAAATTATACTTATCAAGTAGATTTCAATCCTTATACTAATTTCTACCACAAACTCATCTTTTACTCTAAAAGATAATAGAACTTAAAAAAATATTCTCTTTATCCTATTCTTATAGGGTTCCAAAAAAATGAATTTATAATTCATCTACCAGAACCTTTTATAAAACTACATTATTCAATCCTAGACATCCCATGGGTTAGTGATAGGTGATACACCGTTTTCTCCCTGCGGTTGCGGGTTCAAGTCTCGCGGCCTTACCGGACGCGACAGGTTACCACCCGACCTCCAGGTTGTCCTTTTTATGGAAATCCAAAAATAACCTTAACAATAGTATCCAATTTCAAAATTAATCAATTCTAGCCTTATATTCAAACTCTCAGTCCAAAATTTTTAAGGAAGTGAAGCACATTGAGGAACTTTTTTTCTAGGTAATAGCATTGAACGCCATCATCATGTATTCTTTTACAACACCGAAACATCCTGAATTACCAAAATCAACCATCTCTTATTCTAAAAACACGACCTCATTATCAAGACCATATTAAAGATTACCTTTCATTCAACCATGTATTTTCAAAAAAGTGTCGCTTACTATTAAGTCTCTTTTCATAGAACCATATAATATCAAATCCTAAATAAAATAGTACTGTAGTACAATCCTAATTTATATCCAAAATTCATGTAACTAGTATACAATTGATAAAACACTCAAATGAAATAATTCTATAATAACAACATAAGAACACAAGTCATTCCTCTTCATCTGAGGTAGTATCATAAATTTATTATTATCCAATAACCTCATTTTCATTGTACTCTTATGAATGGGACATTGATTCACGTAGTGTCTCAACCCATTTCATATGAAGAATTTTACATTTGAAAACTTTTTATTACCCTTGAAATCACGTACTTGGTGTCCTTTTTCTCCACAAAAATAACAAACTCCCATTCCCTTTAAGAATTTACCAAGGGGATTTATTCAACATTTATCAAATATTGAAAAATACTTCTTTCCTTTATTCCCTTTATCCATCTTTTATTCTACCATCTTTTTCTTCTCTTAGATCCCTTCAAAGCCATAGGATTCAGAGAATTATTTATTGATATTATTAACACATGATACTATTTCTTCACATATTGAGAATACATGGGAGACTATTTCCCTTCTAAATTTTGGCATAATACCATGAAAGAAATGATCTTTCTTGCTCTTTGGATCATACGTATTGTTGGAGTTCACATTCCATCTATTGGGTGCCGTTTCTATTCAATGGCATACACTAGGACAGTTTATGAATCACAATTCATAATTCCAAATATGTAAAATACCTAACATAAATTTAACAGTTTATGGATATAATCCATAATCACAAAAAAGTTTCCTTTGAGGAGGTATATACTCATAAACCATTCACAATAGTTTATAAAGAAAACGGGAATTATACTAAGAATATCCCCTGGTAGTGTCGTGACCAAGAGTGCAGCAAGGCCCGTTGTCATGCACCTGTTCCCATTCTTGTCTAGCTCAAAGCGGTGTTTTCAGTTTTTACCCCTAGGTACATCTTTGCCAGAGCCACCTCCACCTGCTCGTATCCAGACAGGGATATATTTCTCGGAGAACTCACAAAATATCTCTATAATACCAAAATTCTAGGAAGTTCTTCTATAATAATCCTCAAAGTCTATCGTAGGGATAGGTGATCTAATCAAGGTTTATCTAAATCTAGTTTCCAAGGTTTTTTCTAAACTTACTTTGATATAAACTGTAACGCCCGACCCCAGTTACCTAGAGTCAGTGCATTATTTTCATAAATTGGCATGATTACAATGAATCAAGTCCCGAAGGACTGATCGGTTTAGCAGTTCTGGAAAATAGATTACATACATGAATGTTACATTACACATTATAACATAAAAAACAATATAAATAATACTTTATAAATACCATTATTACCTTAGATTAACCCTGCATATCAGTCACAATTCACTTTTTGGAATCCTGGGAAAAATAAAACATAGAAAGGGGTGAGCTCAAATACTCAGTAAGGTTAACAATACAGTGGAAACTTTTATAAGTAGGCACAAACATTTAAGGAAATGAATAACTAAAAAAATACTTTTAAACATGACCTTATGAATAATATGTCAAAAATAAAATGATGTAATTCTATATACTTATTCACATGGATATTCTACTCATCGAATAATCACATGCAATATCACTAACCACTTTCATAAGGATGGAATGCATAATTTCATACTATCATAACCACATAGTCAAGGCCTTGATCCAAGACTACAAATAAGATTTTTTCAAGGCCTTGTGCCAAGACACTAGTTTGTCTAATCAGACCTACCGATGCATCAAGGAGCTATAGCGGGCTCCACCCGTCACTTACTAAGTCCAATGCATTCCTTCTATGAAAAGGTTTAAACATAACATAAACATTAATATAAAAACTAGCATATGAAATTTCAATACGTTATCCTTAAACCATGAATGGTATAAAAATAAAACATCCATAGTCAAACATATCACAAAACCTTCAAAACAATATGGAAGATTTGTATCATAATAAATCATCTTCAAATAAGTTTATAATCCATCAAAGAATGTTGACATATATGAACATGATTTGTAAAACTCCTTGATAGAAAAATACTTTTTTCATGAAAACATTTAAAAGTCACACAATTTAGAAAGGAATACATTTGAAGACATTTTTGAATAAAAGTGTCCCATACCACTTTGAAACTTTTTAAAGGAATTAAAATTTTAAAAACATTCATGTCCATATAAATAAATCATTAAAAACCATTTTGAAGACATGGACATTAATGAGAACGATTTAAAAGAGTAAATATTTAAATCATTTGAAATTATGTTTTTGTAAAGAAAATTGCCTTAAAATAATCCATTTGAAAACTCTTTCCTAAAATATGGATATGTAAAATAAATATGTCCCATTAGATACTTACGTAAAAACAACCTCAGATAATAAAGAGATTGTGAAATTGACCCTTACAATTTGGTAAATTACGAAACATACACCCCATGAAATAGGTATCATACAATGAATATTTAAATACACATAAATTAATGTTTATTACAAAAAGAATACAATTATGGGCAGTACATACACCAAAAAAAGGTAACAGTGGCAATATGACACGAATCTCATAGGAATAAGGAGTGAGAAGAAAACCCCTTACATTGCACTTTCCTTTAGTCAGGGATACGTTTAACCTTTTATATGAAGACTATAGTATGTTATTAAATTATACCAGAACCATATTAATATTTATTATATCATTCATTATTCATTTATGACTTTATACTACCCATTTAATAATAATTTTCATGTTATATTAATATTTCGGGTAATACCCGCTTTCGTGTTTTAACTTGTTACCCTTGATTGTATCACATAGATTATGATTTAAATACATCCAGAATATAAAACATGATTTATATATTATATATATTTAGAAAATAAATATATACAATAGACATATATATGAAATAGAAAACACCGTTTATGGAGACGGTAGTCCGTACGTACGCATAAATGCTGTTTCCGTTTTCATATAGTATTGAACGGAAGTAAGTGAATAAGATATATGTAAGTACATAAATACATATATATATAAATATATATATCTCCAGTAGAATTATTATTTCATATATTACATACTTATTAGTAATTTATATTTTTATAATCGTTGATGAATAGTGAACATGGAAATGAATCTCATCGCGTCGTGGAGACGGTAATCCGAACGTACGCATGAGCGAAAATATCATTCATTTGATATTAAAATAATATATAATTGGATGGTATATCATATATAAAGAGTCCTTATAATGTAATATTTATTATTTACATCAAATACACAAAATTATTATACCCATCCAAATAATAATGTATTAAATAACAATTACACCACGACGTGGAGACAGTAAGTCGTACGTACACATGTATGGTGACATGTCATTCAAAGGGCGGATAGAATAATGAATTTGTTTGTAACATAATTATAGTAACATCACAGTATATATAATATACTGGAGTTATTATTTTATAATGGAAACAATAATGAAAAAGGAAGTGGAAGAATAAAAGAACTTGAAAAAGGGTGGTGAAATCATTACCTCTTCTTCGGGTTCTTTCCTTTTTTATTTGATCAAAAGGTCTCCTTATGTTGGCTTTCTGATCAAAATAAGGCCTCTATGTTTAAGGGAGGATAGTTGAGAGGGTATTCGGTCAGGGATTTTCCAACCTAGATGGCTTATAAGGTTTGAATTAGAATGAAGGGGGAGTTCCCTTTTATAAGAGGTGTTAGGGGCACCTTTGGAAAAACATAAAATATTATTTTATAATATAATTATATTCAGTTTATAGTGGCTCCAAATTAATTTATTTATAGGATAAGGTGGGTATGTATCAAAATAAATTCAACCAATAGGTTTTAGACTGGTTTGGGTCACTTTATAAACCTTATCTTTTAGTTTTAACTCTTAGTTAATTAGTTTGACATTTACCATACCTCTTTGTGTTTTTATATTATATGGTTAATAAACATACTATAATCTTAAATAGAACCCCAAGTGGTCCATTTATTATACACCTATAATGATATATTTCCTTTGGGCAAACATTAGATTTTTAGGAATAGAATATCAATTAATAATATAATATTTGTTTTAAAAACTCTTTTATGTCAATTTTGACACGATTGGGTATTTTGTTTTTGATAAATTCATAAAAGAATTATTACTTCGAAAAAAATTCATATAACCAATAAAAATATATCATATTAACATAGAAAAGTATTGTAATTTATAAAAAGTCTCAAATTATATTTATTTGGTAATTTATAATATATTTATCTTAATCTTTCATTAATACAAAAATTACTGCCTCATCATTGCGTCATAAATAAACAAAATAATTTAATGTCTAAAAACTATAAATAAAATACCACTATGGTGAAAATCTCTTTATATTTATAATTAATATTTATAATATAATTTATCTTATGTATAACCCTATATAAAAAATGTTTTAGTTATTAAACATTGATTTTAACTCTTTTAACTCTTCTTTGAATTAAATAATAATAAATATCCTAATCTAATCCAAGTGGACTTAAATGATAATATTTTATTCCTAAGGTTGTTTTTGGTTGAGATACACTTTTCCAATAGAATTATTACAAGTGTTAGTGTAAAATTAATATCATTTTTACCATTAATTACCCTATTTACTTTTAACCGTGGTAAATAAAAGTAAAAAGTTACTATTCACTAAAAATTATTTTTATCTTATTGAACCACATTTTACTCATTGATATTAACTGTGTCCCTCGGATTTTTGAAATTCCACTCACAGAAGCGGTAAAATTATGTTTTATGTAAATTTGAAAATTCTCCTAGGAGATGGGTAAAAGACGGTGAAAAGTTCAATAAAATCATTATATATCTAAAATTATTATAAACTGAATCCAATGAATTACATTGAACATATATAGGTATTATGTATATTGTTTGACCTAAAATAAATTTAAATAAAATAAATAATTATTTAACTAAAATTTCGGTTTTAAACTATAACTCAGTGTTTTTCACTATTCATCAAAAATTGAATGTTTTCAGAAAAATACAAAAAATTCACCCTAAGCTAATTTCAATATTAAGAATCAAAAAATGAAGTCCATTTTGAAAGATAAAATTTATAAAATTTTAAAATGTTGGTATTACTATTCATAACGGCTAGTTTGGTAAGTTATGGTGCGCTTGAATTCGATGTTTCCTGTAGTGCAAGTTATTGAATTAATTTGAAAAAATAATGTACTATGAAATATTGGGGTGTTACAAGAGTGGAGTGTAATGGGATAATGGGAGCGTATTTATTGAAAATGAGGAAGAATTGTTTATTAATTTCAAAACATCTCCATTTGGTCATAAGGTATTAAAAATAAAAAACCATTTGACTTCCCATTATTTTAACCCATGGTATTTTGAATTTTGGTCTCATTTTTATGTATTTTAAATACTAATAACCAAAATAGTTTAAATAATATTATTGTGGATGTGAAAGTGACTCTAACTCATGAATATGTTTTTTAATTCTTGAAATATAATTTATGTTTTGGAAGATTATTTATTTGTTTAGAAACATAATTTTATTTAATTAAAATACATTATTGTAATGATAAACCGATATTTAGTTGATAAATACCTCATATTACTTAATAAATCATTATTAATTTATCATTATATCATAATACTTATGGTATATACATAATTTAATTTAATCTTCCCCTAGAAATAGTATGTCTCAACAAAATTCTGAAAAATTTGATATTCGATAGTTTCAATATATTAATTTAAAAATTAGAATCTATTGTGTCAAAATATTTTTTATAAATATTAAAATTTTAATTTTTAAATAAAATACATAATTATTCATTGATATAGCTTTTTATAGAACGGTCAAGTTTCTAACCAAAAGACAAACCACACATGATTGTGTAAAATTATTATATTATTCTATACAAATATATATTTTGGTAACAAAAATTTCATTAACATAAACCTTTATTTAATGTTTTAAATTATTTATAGAAATGTATTTTAATTAAAATTAAAGAAATATATTTTCCAAAAATAATAAAAATATGATTTATCTTAATAAAAAATCTATTTTATCATATTCTTCATCTATTCATGTACAATTTTTAATTTATATATGGGAGATAAATAATATTTTTTTGAAAGACACAACCACTATTTCATTTATAAAATAATTTATTCCTTTATATTACATTAGGTATATTGATTTATCAACTACCATTGACCAAGTAGTGATATCTAGAAGTTTGAACATTTCCTATAGAGGATTCTTCTTGAGTATCAGTTGTTTAATCTCTTCTTGGGAATGGTTAAGAGAGAAAACATATAATTATACAACCCTAAAATTCTCTAATAAATGAACATAATAAGGGACATTAATACCAGTTGAGTTTATAGTGTCTCCATTATGCATCAATTAACAGTTATCATTACCCTTAATATACAAAAATTTCTATTGTCTCTTTATAACATTAACATTGACAATGATTGTAATTCCGATAGGTCATAATGGCCACTGTTCACAATTCCTAGGGGTGATAATTCCCTATGTAAATATTTCACTGTGTTAATAATTTTTTTCTTATAAACTTTTTCCAACAAATCCCCAATATAATATTTACCATATTAATTTTGATGATTCTATGGATTATATTATTCTTTATTTATAACTTTCTAATAAAAACTATAATGTTTATTAAGAAATATAAAATATTATTAATATACATCATACCTCCAATATTTATTTTTTTCTACAATCCATTATTACCCATATAGTCTTATTAAACTTTTACCCTCAAATTTTAATGAATTACATTGTAATAAAAAAAAATCCTTCCAAATTTTTTTTTTCAGATGTTACATTTCCCTCCCTTAAAAAATATTCCTTCAAAAAACATTTCTTCAATCTAAATAAATTGGGATATTTTTAATTCATTGAATCTTAATATACACAGGCTACTTCTTTGAAATTTTGATTTAACCATAAGACTTTTATAG
This sequence comes from Viscum album, assembly GCA_963277665.1. Lineage (NCBI taxonomy): Eukaryota > Viridiplantae > Streptophyta > Magnoliopsida > Santalales > Viscaceae > Viscum > Viscum album. The sequence continues at coordinate 1,433,317,565 of OY728132.1, read as the reverse complement.
GTATGATTGTCCTTTCCTCAACAATTGCTCCACTTCATCTAGAATATAGACAATTTATTATTTATGTAAATGTATAGGTTCTAATTATACCATATTTATATTTATTATATGCGTTTTTTATGACATATTATTTCTAAATAAATACATGTGGGAATCATCAGGGACATTGAATTTTTTTGGAGGTAGTTCTAACCAATAGGCTACTGCATAGACAACATCATGAAACTAAACAGGTATAATAAAACATGACATTGTTTCCCTTTATTCCACATATCATTAATTATTTCCATGGTGATATTTTTAGAAATATATGATCCCAAACATGAAATTACAACTATTTCATTCTATATTCCACATAACTCTTTTTTCAACTTTGAGTAGACTTGATATGATTTTGAAACACCGGTATATTCTCTATAATATATTCCATAATGTAGAGTACCATACTTTTTCCTTATACATATTCATTAAAATATGATGGATTTGTACCAATTTTTTCATAGATTCCATTATAATGATCTATTTGAATACTCGAGTGGAAACTATTGTTATAGGATAATTCGACAAGTGGAAGATGCTGATCCAAAAACCTTTGAAAATAAAGTGAGATAGCCCTAAACATGTCTTATAATGTTTGAATAGTAATCTCAAATATTCCATTAAGTGGATGATGATATGTTTTTCATAGTTTCAATTATGTTTTCATAGCCTATTGAATGATTCTCTAGAACATAGAACTAAATCATAGATCGTGGATAGAAACAATCGATAGTGGTGTTCCATAAATGTTTCATTAATTAATTAATATATAGATAAGACAATTTTATATATAGAAATCATATCATAGAGAAATATAATGGTAATGATTTATTTATCTATCAATTATTTCCCACATGGATATTTTTTATATGGATTTCATTGGTAGGTTGGCAATGAAGTATAAAGAGATGTTGAACCAATTTTATATAGGTAATGATATTGGTTTTAGTACACCCTTGGGAAATTTTCATTCTTGATTATCCTTCTAATCTACCAAACATCATTCAATATATTCTTCAATATCCTTGTTCATACCATCCCACGAATAATGATCTCATGGATCAATATACATTTAATTTCTTTAGATATATTTAGTGAATGCAGAGTTGTGATAGTTATCTATTATCTATTAATTTGACTCTATATTCGATGGAATACATAACATGGTACAAAACCTCAACATATCTGGTTGATTATGAAATATCACATGATGATTTTTTCTTCTCATATATTTTTTTATCATTTTGTAACACTGGTTCATATTTTTGTGCTTTCTTGATTTTCTCTAGAAATAATTTTTGGTAAATTATTTCTAATAGGATCAAATATATCCCTTACATAATGAAATCCATGTATATATAATCTAGGTAATTAATTAATGTATCTACCTTAATACTCATCACTGAAATACCTCCATGGTATTTCCTACTTAATGAATAAATGATTTTGTTTTATTTTCAAGGGTGATAATTATTAGAACAATTTTATTCATTAATAAGTTCTAATAATATCATTTTTCTCATGTCTAATTCATTTTATGTGAATATATACTTCGTAATTTTATGTTATGTGTATATATCACACTTCTTATCATTAAAATAATGTCTCCATATCATTAGTTGAAAAACAATTGGGGTGAAATTCAAATCAATGGTAGGAAAATTATGGTAATGAGGTTTTAAAGGACAAGATACACTGGAAACATGTTTTCATTGTACATGAGTACTCTTAAAAGTCCATCCAATAATGTATCAGTAACACTATTTACATATCATTGGCTTGAGAAGGCGGAAGGATTCTACTTATCCTTAAGCGGAATTCCCAAGGTGCCAAAGGCTACCAATAAATTATGAAGGGCTTAAATATATGTGGTGGAAGATTTTACCTTTATGAATAAACCATCTAACAAAAAAAATTATAACCAAATAGGCCACTAAATGATGCATGATATCTATGAAATATTACCCAAGATTCTACTTATCAAAATCAAACTATAAACCATTACCATAGTGGAAGACTAAAATAGTAATGCAATAAGTGCATAACAAACTAATAAAACTCCAAGACAATCACAAGACTCTATGCCCCACATTCTCTATGATAAAAATTCACTAAAAAGACCATTTATCCAGAGTTAGTGCTTAATATGTGTGATACTTTACCTTTTCACATGTCCTTGTAGATTACATATGCAAAAGCACAAATGTTCCAAAGCATGGGTGAGTTTTAAAACTCAGTAGGTTTTCCCCAATAAATTCCATACCCAAGCCTCTATGATAGAAGAGTGAACAACATTTATAGAAAATATTTTATATAAAATAATATCCAAAATATTTTATAACTAAATATAAAAAAGTTGTAAAATTTTTATAACCATATATAAACAAGTTCTATCTGAACCAATTATATGGAAAAACACAAATTTAGGAAAACAACAAAACAATGACTTAAAACCATTTTACAAGTCTCTACTAGAATGACCATCCCATTTCACATATAGACACCACCATCCATACATGTATCATTAGGAATGTTTGATACTCATGGGAAGTCTCTCATTGATCTACCAAGTCATGAATAGATAATTATATCCCATATTCCATTACACCTTTGGCACCAAGAACAAGGTCATATTTCAACTAAGACTCATAAACTCAATATGAACACACACACCAATAATGCCCAAAAACAATATAATACCAATATTACAAAAAAATTTCAATAAAAAAATATTGGTTTGACCTCCTTTTTTCCAAAAAGATATTTCAAAATTCTGACAAATCCATATTAAAAAAACAACTTACAATCAAAAAACCAAATCACATTTCAGAACAATTATCCACATTTCCACAATATCACCAAAAATAATAAAGCTTCACTAAAGATAATTTATATGGTGTTTTTCACAAAGTTATCACAATAAATTTTAAACAATTAAATCAATTTGAAACTAATACAATCAATTTGAGAAAGGGGAGTCGATATTGAATCCACCTACCTTAAGAGGTTTGGTGAAAATGATCAATGACCCCAAAAACATCCCAAAACCGGGTGGAATATCCATGAACCTATCTAAGATATCTTTCCATATCATTAAAAAGAAAAATATAAACTTATTTGGCATCAAAAGCATTATATATATTCACAATGTTAGTAGATTTAAGAAATTTAGATGAAGGGCTAATTAGATCTAATAAAACTCATAAATAACGAAGAGTAACAAATCCATACCACCAGAATTAGGATTCAATGCACCAAGGGAGGGATCCAAATCGATCCCAATTTTCTTGGGAGAACTTATCCAACCATTGAGAGACCAAAATACCAAGTTAGTGTTTCACATAAGAAAAAATATTTGGGTTAAAGGGTAAAAAAGTGATATCTTCTTTTGAGGGATATAACTATGACCATGCACACAGTTCAGTCTCATAGTTTGGTCAACCGTGCACTAACCATGATCCTTCTCCTGTATTAAGAAATACCTCAAGAGGTTGGGGTGAAATGATTCAAAATCATGTGCCCACCATTCCAAATATCTTTTCCCAACATTTTCACCACACTACACTATTTCTCCAAGGATTATGCATGGTTTGGAAAAACTGTGCACAACATGCGTACCACGCCTTAGCACCTATCTCAGTATGCATAGTTTCATGCATGTTTTTACTGGTTTTAAAAAATTGTACACCACACACGAACCTTTATAAAATCCCCAAAAACTATCAACAAGTTCTCCAGTCTCTCCCTTATTTCACTATTATACATTATATACATAAAAAGTATAAATAAAGGGTTACATACTAGAAAACGGGGGTGCTAAATTCTCCCCACTAGTTTTATTTCATTCTATAGAATTTAGAAAAACACCATTGAAATAAAGCAGTTATGTACATTGATTATTCATTTAATTCTCACATTCCCAAAGTCTCTTCCAAAAGATGACCATGTTGGCACAAAACCCATACTAGGCCGACGGTTTCTCCATGAAAGAGTTTCTCATGACTATCCACAATAAATACAAGTACATGTAGAAATGAAGCATCTAGATCATGGTTAATGTGATCCCATCTGATCACATTCTCATGATTAGGGTGATACTTTTTAATCTAAGATACAAGGAACACATTATGTACCGCATTGAACTATGGTGGTAATGCAAACTGATTTACTACCTCACCAACCCATTACATTAGTGGAGTTATCAAAATTCAGTAAGGGTACATGCTCTTCCGATGAGCCACCAAAATCAACTACACAATCCCAAAACATGTCTTCCAATGTTTTTATATTACTTTCAGATTTTCCATCCATCTAAGGATGATACCCAGCAATCATAGTCAACTGAGTCCAAAGGGATTTCTATAAGGATTTACAAAAAGGAGACGTGATCCTTAGATCTATGTATGATACGATCAAAATATCTATTCCATGTCTCTTTACCACTTATTGAACATAGATCATGGAAATAACCTCCTATGTATGAGTTTAATGAAAAGGTATGAAGTGGGTTGACTTTGTGAGCTTATCCACTATCACCCATATGGAATTGTAATTCTGAATCATTATTGGGAGATGTGTAACAAAATCCATCACTATTTTCTCCCATTTTAAAATAGATATGGATAAAGAATGCAACATACATGCTAGTCACTAGTGATCTTCATTAACTAGTTTAGAAGTTAATGACATTGAAACAAACTGAACCACCTTCCATTTCATTCAGAACCACCAAAACTGTACCATCGATTCCTTATAAATATTATTTATTCCTGGATAAATTTTCCCATCTTGAATGGTGGTAAGCTTGAAGAGGATTATATTTCAAAACCAAAGTCACATCCATCTAATTAATAATCCACAACACTAAAATATCATCCAGTCACCAGCCCTCAATAGTCTCCCCACCATTGAGTTTCGAAATTATAGCCACACATTCTACAATGAATGTCTATGTTTCTTTATCCATATTTACAAAATCAGGAACTGTGGAAACTAAAAAGAAAACCTTAACATCACCTCATTCATCACATTACACATGAATATTATCGAAGACTGACATCAACTACCACTCATATAAATCTTCTTTTAAAAAATGAGCATATGATTTTATGCTTAATGAAAGTTCCTCCATATTTCAATTACCCTGTGTATACATCATGTCAAATTTGAACATATGGAGATAATAAATACATATTATTTTCCTCAAATTCAAATCGTATTGTGATAAAATATTTTTTTCAGCACTTATGATACGTGAACATAGTAAATTTCTCATCAAAGATATACTAACACCAAGTCTTCAAGGCTTGGAAAATAGCAGCTATCTATAAATCTTGTGGTGGGTAATTCATATCATCAACCCTAAATTTCTTTGAGACATAAGCCATGGCATGATATATTTTCATGAGAATGCACCCCAACCCAGAACCCGAAGCATCACAATATACTATATACCCATGTCATGATTCTGGAAAAATAAATAGAGGTATTGATGTAAGATGGACCTTTAGATCTTGGAAAGACTTATCAGATTTCTCAATCCACTAGAATGAAATATTCATATTTATTAAATAAATAATAGGGTAAGATATTAATGAGAATTCATGAATAAATATTCAGTAATAACCATCTCAAAGAGGAAAACACCATATCTCAAAGACATTATTAGGAGGTTTCCATGAGATAATAGATTCTATATTCCGTAGATCCACAAAAACACCTCTTTAAAAATAATACATGGACATGAATGTGTACCTATTATATACAAAAATAATAATATGATAATTTTTCATACAAATGATGATCTCTCAAGATTCCCAACACTATATCCAAGTGTTTCTCAATCTCATCCATAGTCTATGAATACACCTACATTTCATCCATGAACACCACAACAAAAGAGTCTAGATATCTCTAAAATAAATGATTCATCAATTCCATAGATATTTATGGTGAATTTATAATATTGAAAATCATTAACACATATTCATAATGGACATATCTTCTTCATAAATCAGTTATCAGAGTATCCTTCTTCTAAACTCAGAACTAGTGATATCCTGATTGCAAGTCAATTTTAGGGAACTAATAAGACCCCCTAATTTGATCAAATAGATCATCAATTCGTGGTAGTGGATAGATATTATTTATAATAACATTGTTATGTTTATGAAAATCAATACATATCCGAATAGTTATATCTATTTTCTTTATGAACAAGACTGGTGTTACCCATAGAGACGTGCTTGGTTGAATGGGACCCTTAATTTCTAGCTCTTCAAATTTTACATTTTACTCCGATAATTTTTTAGGATCTATTCGATAAGGTAGATGTTGGATAAGACAGGTCATCAGAAAGAGATCAATCATTAAATCCACTTCCTTTTCCAATGATATCCTTGAGAAGCTATTTAGAAATACATAGAAAAAATGGTTAAAAACTACTCGGAAACTAACATTTTCAATCAATTATATCAATTCCAAAGACCAAGCTTTCAATTTGTATGAGATCATTCCCACTATTGGTTCTAACAAACCCGTTTCACCTATCTTAATGACCCTATATCTTTTATAAAGATGCTCAATGACATACTAAATCATGAAACTAACTATTTTTCTATAAAATCCAATTTGATCCTTGAACATTTTTAACCAATCAAACCTAGGATTACATCATATAAATCCATTCCCAACATTGGGAAATCATATTTTATCTTAGATCCATCAATAGTTATAGAACATGATATACACACGAAGGCTTGGCATTCTCTTTTCCCATGTGAAGTTTGATGTTTTATCATAAAAGGAATCAACTCAGGTTTTATAAATTAAAAATTAATAGTATGAGATACAATGATTAAATGAGATGCACTATTATCAAAAAATAGTAGCATAACGGTAGAATTAAAAATAATCATATATCTCACCATATATGGTCCAGCATAATCATCCCAAATCACCTAATCAACTCCATATAATTGATTCATCCCAGTACTCTGGTCCTTGTCCCATTTACTGAGATTTATTTTACTGAGGAGTCATGGAATTCTTCAAATAACCAAGGCTATCTATGTTATTCTATTTAGATTGATTATTCCACCCTCGACCCATAGAATCACATGACGCTTGTGTATCTTGAGAAGTATCTTGAGAACCTGACCTCAGAACAGTACAACAAAATCACATATAATGTCCCATATTATTGCAATTATGGAATGCTCTTGGTGGTGTTGTACACTCTCACTTCATGTGGTCGAAGGAACCACATTGGAATCGTCCTAAATATGTATCGGGTCTTAGAGGATGATTCACTAATCCAGCTGTGTGATTCTGATTCATGCTCACACCTTTGATGTATGTGTCCCTCTTCTTCATTATTCCATTGTTAGAGTTCCCACTAATTCTTGTGGGAATCAACATACTTCCTCCTCCCATAGATCATAAGTTATCCCTTTCATCCACCATCTATCTATTGAACATATGTGTATAGTTAGTTATAACGAGATTAAAAATCATTCATTGAATTTATTGACTTAGTCCCAATTTAAAATACATTCCCCCAAGGACACTCTAGAAGAAACAGTGGGTGAAAATCACACTAAATTCATAAATTTATTCGAATACTCTATGGTAGAGATATTTTCTTGATTTAGGATGAAGATGTTAATAATTCTCTGGATCATGAATTTGTGATGATAGAACTGTTTGTTAAACAATTGTTCAAAATATTTCCAACTAAGGCCTTAATCCACTTTATCTAGCACCACTAGATCCCACCACTAGTATGTAAGATCATTGATCATATACATCACCAGCTTGACCATTATCTTTAACGGTGTGCTGATGAAATTAATGATATGATTCAATCTGTTCAACCATTCCTTTGCTATATCTGATTTAGAATCACCCTAGAAGATGTAAAAATTCTATTTCTTGAATAGGATAGAATGATCTAATTATCTTGAATCATCATTCCAGTTCCCTATGTCCAAAGTATGAAATTATTTGACGACAATCCCAACTAGCTCTTGGTTCACCTGAAGTTTTGGTGAAACCACATTCTCTGTAGCTTCTTCTAGTTGGTTTCTATGATTCCTAATGGGTTCCATTTTATATACAGAAACAAACTCTGTAAATCTCACTCTCCAGAAACTGAAGTCTTGTAATTTCAAATTCAATCACATGGACTACCACAACATTTATTTCCAAAATAAATTGTCACACGTTCAACATATTTTTTAAAAACATTTAACTTGTTAAAAAAAACATTTTTAATGTACCACAACCACGGTATTTTTCAAATTCTTTCATTTGAAAGAAATTTCACAATTCTAAAAAATCAAAACTTTTCCTGAAATCATAAATCAATACTAAAAATGATACATTCAATCATAATGGGAAGTCATTCCTCTATAATCCATGTTATTCTTGTATAATTTCTTAAACCCATGATATTGAGATTCCGAGATCTTATAAGTGTATGAAGAACACTCATGTACCCAAATCCCTGGGAACTTGATGTTTAACATGAAATGGGTAGCTGCATATTTTTATTCTCTATATTCTATGTCCTAAAAATCTTACTTCATTCAATGATATCCACCCAAGAAGTAGAATAGAATGAGTTTAACTCGAAGAGGAAGAAAAATGATGAGTACTTGTTCTGCATGTAAAGAATGAAGCTGATACCACATGTCTCAAAATGACCTTTGGACCAAACAAAACTGATTCCATTTGTAACATACCTCTACTTATCATTGGCTTTAGATAGAGAAAGGATTCTACGTGGACTTTGGAAACATCCCCAAGGCACCAAAGGCTAGAAATAAATTCCTAAGGGATTTAATACATGTGGGGGAAATTTTCCATTTAAGAGTATTCCAACTAAAAAAAATTATAACAAAATAACCACTAAATGTTGCATGATAACCATGAATGATAACCTGAAATTTCATTTATCAAAAATCAAACTATAAACCAAGTATAGCAGTGGGAGATTACAACATAAAAGTAAATAGTAGATAAAAAACAAATAAAACTCCAAGACAAACACAAGACTCCGAGATCCACATGATCCACAATCCAACCACACCAAATTGCCAGCATATCAAGTGGTAGTTCTAAAGATATGTGAATATTTACCTTTACCCAAGTCCCTATATATGAAATCTGAAAAACCACTAAGGTTCTAATATAGGGGTGAGTACAAAAACCCAGAAGTTTTTCCCCAATTACTTCTACACACATTCTACTAGGATATAAGAGTCAGCAAAATCTATACAAAATAATTTACAGGAAATAATCTCTAAAACAATATATAAATAAATATAAACAAGTTCTAAAATAATTTATAACAAAATATAGACATGTTTTATCTCAACCAATTTCCCAAAAAAATATATTATAGAGAAAATAACCAAATAAGGCCTTAAAACCATTTCAAAAGTTTTCTTTTCCATATCCATTCCATTTCACATATCTACCCCATCAACCATGAATGTTTAGTTATGAAAGTCCATACACATGAGTGGTCTCCCATAAATCTACCAAGTCATCACAGGGTAATTATATCATATGTGTCATTACACCTTTGTCATTGAGAACATGGTTATATTTTGAAAAACCTCGTAAATTCAATATGATCGTAGGCATCATGTATTCACGAACACACTGTCAATACCAATATACAAAAAACATTTTAATAAAACAATATTTTTATTGAATTTTTTTTTTAAAAACCATTTAATAATTACACCAAATCCACATTTTAAACCTAACATTTTAAAATCATGAGACCACATCAATTTTCACAAAAAATCTCCACAATTCCACAAGTTCACAAAAAAACAATAAATCATCACTAAAGAGGATTTATATCATTCTTTTCACCAATATATCACAATTAATTTCAATGAAATAAATTAATTTTAAACTAATACAATCAATTCTAGAAAGAGGAGTCATAGTTGAAGGATCCTACCATGAGAGTTTTGATGAAAATAATTAATGGCAAGAAAAACATCACAAAAATGGTTTTAATATCAAAGAATCTACATTAGATCTCCTACCCTATCATAAAAAACCAAAATCTAAACTTATATTGAATCCAAAACATTATATCTACACATTATGGGAGTTTATCTAAGAAAACTAGAAGAAGGTATAATTAGATCTAATAAAACGCATTAAGAATGATGAAGAAAGAATCCTTACCAAAAGAATTAGGCTTTAACACACTACAGGATGAATCTAGATTACTTAAAATTCAATTGGGAGAGGTTATCTAAACTTTGATAGACCAAAATACAAGGTTAGGGCTACATAAGAGAAAATATTATTCGGTTAATGGGTAAAACGAGTGAGATCCACTTTTTAAGGATCTTAGAGTGACCTATCACCTGGTTTAGTCACACAGTTAGGAAAAACATGTGCTAAATGTGCTCCTAATTCTATATTAAGAAATATCTCACATGGTTGGATAACACAACTACCAATCCATGCACAGACTATGCCAAATCTCTATATACTACATTTTCACCAAAGTCACGTGTTCTCCGTGGCATACACATAGTTTTGACAAACCGTGCATAGCCTATGCACCTCCCCTTTAGCCCCAGTCTCAATGTGCATAGTTTCCTTGAAGTGTTTCATTGTTTTCACAAACCGTGCCCTACCCATTAACCTATATAAAATTCCCAAAAACTTCATCAAGTTCTATTAATAGTTCCAAATTTCACACTTATACTTTATTCAAATAAATAGAATAAATAAAGGGTTGCATACCGGAAAACTAGGGTTGTATGACATCCCTCTAGGTTTAAGACTCTAAGATTTTAGGAAAATTATTTTTTAATTAATTTTAATTTCATTGATAGATTATGTTACACACAACAATAAGCTTAAATGAACCATGTAATATTATTAATTAAATATGACAGTTATAACCAAGCCACTTATATGATGGGTATGAATAGTATCCAAAAAATTTTATATATAAAAAAAGGTCTTATAAAAAAATTATTGATTAATTACTATGATATTAGAACTAAATTCCTGGTAAAGTCAATTTTACTCTCTAAAAATACATTTTCTTAAAAAATGATTTATTTAACTTTTTCCAAAGAATATTATAATTAATTTCCAAAAAATTTAGAAATATTATTTCATAAAAATGACACCATTTCTTAATTCATCATATCAAAATTATCTTTGAGTGAATTTTTTGGATATTTTTGAAATGATTCATTTTATAGTGAATATCATAAAATATAGATTTTTATTTAAAACCGTATTTTTATTCAGATATGTATAATGTTTTGAAATGATTTAAAATTATTTCAAAGAAAAATTATATATTTTATATTTTAGTTAATCCATTTAAATTCATTAAAATCAGTTTTATGCTTGAATTTTGCATGGAAACAATATTTATATATTTAAAGTTATTTTTCTAAATAATGGTTTTTAACCATTCAATGTAATTTTTAAATTAATAAATTAAATGAATCACTATTGGTGAATGATTTTAATGAAATAGTGATAGATTTTATATCCAATTAAAATTTTCAATTTTTTTATAATATTTTCACTAATAATCAGATAATAATAAATCACGTTTTACTCTTAAAAATTGTACTATTTTAGAAGTAGTTATCATCATGTTTTCATCACTTATTTTAAAATTAAGTTATTCAAATTACATATTTTGAATTGGATAAAATTAATTCTATATTTATAATTATTATGATAAATTATTTAAAATATGAACCTTTTATTTTGGGTCAATATGAAAAGTAAGCATAGTAATGTTTATCACCTCGATAAAGGGTAAATCAAGTTAATATTTGTTAAAGATAAGTGATAAGGCAATAATCTTTTATCATAATCATTATTTGATGAATATAATTTCATCACCCACAAATAATGATCTAAATTTATTTTTAATGGTCACATCTCTATAAAAATAACCAATGTAATATTTAAAGCTACGAAAGTTATAAAGTGTCACTCAATTAATTTTAAATATCTCTTATGTGTCCATATGAAAAAAACAACTTATGAATGAATCTGAATATCTATTTTGATAATAGTGAAATTGATTTCATGATTAAAATTTGTCTATAATTTTTAGTAATTATATAATTAACTTATAAACAGGTGGAATGATAATATAGTATTTATAAAATTATTTGATAAATAAAATAAATGAATTTAAAAATTTAAAAACTAATATAATCTGAGTGACTAATAATGTTACATTAATTTTTTAAATAATTATTTCATATTGGTGACGTTTAAAATAATGTTAAATTAAATATTTTTATTATTTCCTTTAAGAAAAATTAAATGATATGTGTTAAAATTGACACTAATGATATTTTAGTAAAATAATATTTTAGTAAATTGTTTAATTTTTTTGAAAATCATGAAATAAGACAATGAAGATAATATGTGGTCTAAAAATTCATAACATTTTTATTTTTGTGCCAATTTATTCCTTAAATGTAAAATTATATACCTTTAATATTGAAATATATTTTACCATAATTGGGGTTAAAATAGGCCAATTAAGTGGTTAAACCAAATAATATGGTTTAAGATGCCACTTAAAACTGTCCAAAATTTATTGTTCAATGTTTTTAAACCGAGAAATAACTTATTTAAAATACATATCAATTTTATATAATTGCACTAGAAAATTACTGTATTATATTTTATTATTTTATGAAATTACATGTGTGTCTCCCCCCTCCCGTATAAGAGGACACCACTCCTTTCTCTTCTCTACACGACATTGAGACTTATACCTATAAAAAACATAAATAATTATGTTCTAAACCCACATATCTACATTATATATGTGAGGGTATTCCTAACATGCCAACTTAAGGGTCCTCATGATGGTATTTAAAGGCGTTGTTTATTAGAATAGGTCATCTCTTTAATAGAACAATTCCTTTTTAATTTTTATTTTACCTCCTCTAAGTCAATTTTTTTTTCATAACAAAAAAATCATAATAAATATACTTAAATGTTATTATTTATAGTAATACACATTTTCTAATATTTTTTTCATAAAATGGGAATTTTATGTGTCACTTGTGTGTATGTACGATTTACTATCTCCACATTGCGATCTAATTTTTTTTCACCACCATCTTTCATGTATGGTTATAATGACGGGTTCAAAGTTTATATATGATATTTATGAAATAATTATAATTATTTAATTATAATGTAATATCAAAATTCTTAACATTCTAAATGTAGGACAATGATAATTTCAAACGTGCATACGTGAGGACTACCACCCCCAGGTGCAATGTGATTTATTTTTCATCTCCACATTATATGTACTATAATAAGGTTGGATTTGATGAATATTTATGACTATATTATTTAATAATTAATTTTATAGGTGAATTATTATTTACCTTTATTTCATTCTGTTCATTGAAATGTGAAAACATCATTCATGCATACATATGGCGTACTGTCTCCATGAACATTGTCATAAATTTTTCTATGTATAAATTTTATGAATGGATAAATTAATAAATAAATATATATATATATATATAGTATATACAATATTTATATAATTATTAATATTTTTAAAATTATGTAACCATGATCATAGTAAAATGAACATGACTGTCAAATATAAACAAGTTTGAGAATTAAAGTAGTTATCACCGAGAAAAATGGTATTAATAAAAAATTGTTAACAAGTGGGTCATAATATGTAATAAGTAAATAATATATGGTATTATATATACAATTATTGTTATATTATACATTTATAGAAAATAAATATTTATTATATAGTATGTTTTTATTTTTTATGATGAAAGGTGATACTTGAGATAAGGGATTTCTCGTCTAACTTTTATCTCTGCGAGACACAAGCCATTTTAACCACTTGATTCACTTTTGCAGTGTATATACTACCAAAAAAATATTTTATGATTATTATTATGAAATTTATGGGTATTTACATATAAATATAATTCTATTTCCTTCACATGGATTATTAATTTAGTCTTACAAAATTGGTTAGGGATTTATATTTCCATATTATTTTAATTGGTATTATTTATAGTTGAATTTCCATTGAAAAAATTATACTATCATTATCTGATAAATCCCATAGAGTGTTATTATCCTTTAAATATTTGTATTTAATAAATTTTTTTTAATTATACTCAATTTTAACACTGAAGAGATCAAAATCATATTTTTAAAGAAAATTGACTATACTTTAATATTCAATAAAAATTCATTTTCATCCTTGTAAATGATTACTCAAAAATGTTTTCAAAAATGTTTTGTTAGTATCATATTATTGTTAAATTAAAATTTTCCCATGATTTAATTTTTAAAAAGTAGTTTAAAATAAATTTTCTTCCTTATTTCACTATCTAGTTACTTTTTCACTTTTTTCCAAAAATATAAATTTTTTTATTATAACTTATACAGAATGAATGAAATTTATCATCATCATTACTATTCAATGATTTAAATAATACATTAAATGTTTCCATGTTTATGTTAAAAGAAATTTTGTTCCCATAATATTATATAAATATTGGGATTTTAAATAAGTGATTTCAAAATGAAAATGTTATTTTCCTCAAGAAATGACCCATGTGAGCTTTTAAGGGAACATTCAACTATGATGAAATCCTTCTATGTTACTAATATTTTATAAGGGATATGATTCTGTGATACCATCCCTAATATTTATCTCAGCATTTTTTCATTATGATAATGATATGTTTATGAAACCCATCTATTTATCATGGGTTATACTATGATTAGTTGATGACATGTCTACAAAACTTGGTTTATTTTCATGGGTTGTGATTTGAAGATATTATGTGAATTTTATGATCATATAGTACACATAGGTATGGTTTTCATTATGTGTGGGTTGGTACTAGAATTATATAACCCTATAATGAGTTTGGTTGTAGTTTATATCTAATAAGATAAATTTTGGATATAATTTGATGTTCTTGATCTATTATGGGAAACAAGTTGGTGTGCTTGATCTTTAACAGGAAACATGTTTATGTTCTTAATTTATTTTGGGATACATGTTTATTTTCTTGATCTATTATTGGAAAAAATTCAAAAGGCTTGATCTACTATGGGGAATAGGGTTTGAGGTATGATATTTTAGGATTTCATGGTTTGGGTAGTTAACCTTGACATAAAAAATGGTTTCTATATCTTTGAACATGACATTATTTTTTGACATGAACTTATGGTTGATGATTTATGAGGGTTTCTCACTCTTATGATTCATTTATTTTTAAATAATGACGTTTTATTCCATAAATCATGTCTATGATCCATGGTAGATTGGTTATGTAATTTTTTGTTTATTTTCATAATATTATACCCTTATGTTTATTTTATTGTTTCTTATGATCTTTGATTGGTATCTCTTGTGTTTACCCTTGCTGAGTATCTAAGATCACCCATTCATATGTTTCCTTTTCCTAGGTTTTGATGAATGGTTTAAGTATAGTATGTCTATGAAGAATAATATATGGGAAGATAATTATGAGAGATGTTTAATATCATTCATGTACTAGAGAGATTTTTTAGTCTCTAAAGTCACTTAACAATTATATACATTGGGCATGTATTAGTGAAATGTATTTGATATTATTCTAAGATAATTTATTATTTATGTATGAAAATATTGGTCCTTTACAGTTGGTATTAGAGGATATGTTTAGTCAACATTTATAGATTAGTACTATATATAATTATTTAGACACCTAGTGATAATACTATGTGTAGGATAACATCATAATGTTTTGGTAAGGTAGATATTATGTAATTTTTGGAAAAATAAATCCTTTTATGGATACTACAAGTGGGCATGGTTTCAATACAAATTGATCTTGGAGAATAACCCCCAAAATAGTTTTTTGAATATATATATTGACCATAATTCTCTTTTATGGCGATTTTTCCCTTATTTCACACTTGGAGTGCCACTCATGGGGGATACTATTGGGTTTATTAACACTTACATTATGAATCAATATTATGTATTTAAGTAGATGATGATCATGGATGACCTAGGTTAAACCTAAGCTTTCATCTATTTAAGATAACATTTCATGATTTTGTAGTCATTAAATTAATATTTCACGATTTATCACTAGGATTATTGAATCTCACTACATGATTTTTGTTTTAGTCAATGGTTAGAACTAGAAGGAAACATGAGAATGTTGAATGTGATGAAAAATGAGATGATGAAAAAAATGTAATTACACCTCAAGTGAATTATATTGTGATTATTCCTAGAAAATTATCATAATATATGATTAATAATTTTAACCTTAGCCTACTATTAGAATCACCATAGAAGAAAATGAAAGAGTTAGTTTAGAGCTTTAGTGGTGGAGACTATGAATGAAAGAAGATTAAGATTCCTAATTGTTGATATTTTGGGAATAAGCACTCAAGGGATTGTCTTAACATATTGGAAAGATGTATTTAATATGTAAATTAAGGTCATAAAGAAAGTAATAGTAAATGAAAAATAAAAATTTTGATAAAGAGGTAAGATGTTTGTGATAGGGTACCATTTATAGGTTAATGCGTTCTATGTGGGGAATATGGGAAGTTTTTTGAGTCAACACCCTAATAAAATAGTTAACTCCTAGACAATGGAAGGACCTTTGTAATAAATATTATTAGTAAAGTAATTTAAGTGTTTATATATTAGGAATAGAGAATTATGTTATATAAATTATATATTAAGTATTATTCTATATAAAATTTTCTTAATGGATTTCCAAAAATATATTGAATGGTAAAGATGACCGAGGAAAGTGATTTAATATTAAAACACATGATTAAGGGTAAGATAACCCTTAATATGTGGCCCTTGTTGATAGTAATCGTTCACGTAATGTGATAATTTATATTGATAATGTAAATGGGATAATATTGATGGCCCCAGGATTGATTAGTGACGAGAATAAATAGTGGTCTATCTTTGATGAATTTTATGAATGCTTCTTATTTTCGGATTTCATTAAATAATCTATAGTTTTATTTATGGAATGAGGATAGAATATTTTTTTGGATGCATGTATTTTTTAAATAGAGGTTTTATTGTAATTCGAATTATTACCATATTTCATAAGTATATGTTTTCCTAGAATTAAAATATTTAGTATGTAAAATTTGAATCAACTATATGGATTAATGTTAGGTTGATTTTGGAGATTTAGTAAAATTATTTATAAATTTTTGGATTGTTATTTTGGTCAATAATATTTTTAGGTGTAATACGGTTAACTACTTATGGAATTATTTAAATTTATCTATGGCTTTAAATACTAATATGATAGATTATTCATTTTTTCAACTATACAACCTTGTGATAACCACTATGGGTTTTTAATGTCTAAAGATAGGTGGGATATTTTTTTATCATTTTTTGGAATTATGCAATATATTAGACGTTTTTTAGTTCTTTAAGCATAAAAAAATAATATATAATACACATAATTTTGTAAAAAATGATAATTTTTTTGGTGGAAATTGATTTAAGGATGAAATTATACTTTTCGAGTAAGTATATTCTCAATTATTGTTATATATTGTGAAATAATTAATTAATTATAGGGAATTTATCTTCACAAAAATCATCTTATTGCATTCATTTCTGATGAATCTATGTTTTTGTTCACACCTCTTCTATTTAAGGTTTTTTAGTCATTTACTCTCCCATGATCACTCACTTTCTTATGATCAGTGTTATATTTCACTCTCCATCATTATATATACATTACATTTTTCTTCTATGTCCATATTTTTACTTGCACCTAATTTTTTAATATTTTGAAACCTAGTTATGGTTTATTTAATATGACCTTAAAATTTTCCTTTCCCCTATTTTAAGTGGAATTTTTATGAATCCTTTTTATGATGTGGGTTTCCACGAAATAATTTTTAATTAAAAAAACTATTATTACCAAGAACAAGTTAAAATTTTAAGGATAAAATTTATAAAAGGGGGAGAATGTTACACCTTTATATATTATGAAATATTTTTTTCAATTAATGTTTATTTTTTCGATAGATTGTGTCACACACATCACTGAACTTAAATGAACAATTAAATACAAGTATTTAAATATGTGAGTTATAAACTAACTATTTATTTGGTGGGTATCAATGGGGAAAAAGTAATATATATATATATATATATATATAATTTTCATAATGAAAAAATATATTTTTTAATTATTAATACATAAGAACTAATTTTTTCATAATGAAATATTATTATTCGAGAAATAATTTTATTCAAAAATTGTTTTTATTGGTGTTTTTGAGAGATTATTATAATTAATCTGCAAAACATTTTGAAAATTTATTTCATGAAATGTATATAATTTTTAAAATCAAAAAATAAAAAATATCTTAGAGGATAATAGTTTAAAAACAAAATTCCTCATATCATATTTCATATTATAAAATTATGTCAATGAGAATTAATTTTATTTTCAAATTTGGTATAAACACATTCTCTATACATAGAAATAAATTTTATGGAAAATTGTTTTGATTTGAAAAAAGTGCTTTTTATCTTAATAAATTAAAATTATTATTGTTTGTGAATTATTTTAATGAAATTTGTATATTTTATATTAAAAAAATTAACATTCTTCTAATATTATTAATATGAATCTGTAAGAAGAAATCAAGTTTTATACTTAAAACATTATTTTTCTAAATGTATTTTTTGTCATGTTTTGCAATCTTACTCTAAAATTAATTTCTAAAACTTATAGGTGATGAATATTATAAAATTTATTACCCATTTATAATAATTAGGTTAGAATTTGGTAGACATGATTCTTTTATTTTTGTTCAAAATGAATAATATTCATTGTAAAATTTATCACCTCAGTAAATGGTAAATCAAGTTAATTGTGGTTAAAATTAATTATAAGGCCATAATATTTTATAATAATTATTTTTTGTTAAATAAAATTTTAACCTTATCACATTAGGCTCAATTTTTTTTTAATAGACACATTTTCAAGAAATTGGCCTATATAATATTTAATGAAAAAAAGTTACAAAGTGTCACTCTCTTAGTTTTAAATATGTTTTATGTGTCCACATAAGAAAAATGTGAGTTATGAATGAATATAAATTTCTATTTTGAGAATAATAAAATTATTTTCAGTTTGGAATTTTTTTTTCTAAATTTTAGTAATTATATAACTAACTTAAACTCTGGTGAAATACTAATATTGTATTTATTAAACTAGTTAATAAATATAATAATTTATTTTAAAAATAATAAAAGTAAAATAATTTGAGTGAATTATAGTGTTGAATATTTTTAGATATATGTAACTTATCAGTGATTTTTAAAAGAAATATTTCCTAATTAAAATTTTGTCTTTTTGTCCTGTAAGTCAAATTAAACGAATAATGTAAAAATTGACATTAATTATATTTTATAAAGATAATATATTATTAAATTATTTCAAAAATAAAAAAATTAAAAAATAATACATGGAGGATAATATTGGGCCTTAAATTTCATAACATATCCATTTATATTCAAATTTTCACATACATTGTAATATTACATCCCATTAATAGTGAAACAATGTTTACGGTAGTTATGGTTAAAAAATGTTACCTAAGGGGTTAAACTAAAATATAAGATTTAAAACCAGAAAAAAAACAACCTAAATTTTATTATTTTTTATTATTTAAACCCTATACTACTTTATATTAGAATCCCTACCCATTTAGAATATTTTATCTATATAATTACTACATAAAATTTTAATATTTTATGAAATTCTAAGTGTCTACTCCCACTTAAAAAGACACATCTCATTTTTATTCTTCACACCACCTTGAACTTTCTAAATCAACAAATACCAATAAAAATATCTTATATACTACCATATTAATATTATATATGTGATGGTATTCCCCAAATCCCAATCACAGGGTACTCAAGAGGAGATCTAAAGGAGGTGTTTCAATGAAAAGGAAATCTATTAAACCGATCACTTCTATTTAAATTATTCTTTTAACACCTATAAATTAGTTATATTATTAATTAAGTAATAAATTAATTATCATAAAATTAATGAAATTTTATTATGATTATGTGTAAATACCTGAAATTTTCAAGGACTTTTTTTCTTGATTCTTTGGAATTTTACGAGTCTGTGGCTTCTGACGGCGCCTAATTTTGAGGCTCGGTGTGCCCAAAATCAATTTCTGAAGTTTTTTTCGGGTACCTTCAGTAAACATACGTGAAGGTTTTTTAATCTTTTGAACCGATGCTCGAAATTGAAATCCGAAGGCACCGATGAACTCGCATCACAGGTAATTGCTTAAGGGGATCTTTACAGCAGTTGCATTTTATGCGAGTTGAAAGTTAAAATTTGGGGATTATTTAAAAGGTTAAATAAAATTGTTTAGCACAATTTTATTCCCCATGGTGGTTAAATCCTACATGGGGAAGTTAATGGTGGGGCCCACCCCCACATAACGTCCCATGTGTGGATATTTCTAAGGTGGGGCCCACATGAGCCCTGACCTTTCTTCTCCCTCAAAACCTCCCTTTAACTCCCATTCTTTTTTATGACAACTCCCCCTTATTGAATGAGGACTATTCCTCTCCCTCTCTCCCTCTCTAGTATATTCCAACACATGATAATTAATGAATTCAAACTCTTCAATTAATTAAATTAAAGGGTTTGAGTTTTGAATTGCATGGGTGAATAAAAATAATAGCCTTTGCTATTATTTTTAACTTTGGGACTTTCATTGTATGGAGAAGATTTGGGAGAGATCTTGAGTTTTTGAAGAACACATACTCCGACAGAGAACGCGACGTCACTGAAGACATGCCTTCTCATCTTCTTTCTCCGCGTCAAGGTAGGAGACACTGCCACGGGGAACGTCACTAATGATGACAGATCTTCCTCCGATGTCGACAGAATCGATACCATTCTTCCACGATGCCATTCTATCGCGACACATGACTCTTTCCACAGCTCAATGATGTGCAATGTCATAATCTAGGTAGGGGTTTAATTTTGAGTATGTTTATGTTCCCATGTTCTCCCCTTCTAAAACAAAGAACGCAGATCAACTAATTAACAAGTTGATCCATGGACTTTTTCTTTTGTGGGTTGGGAATAGTTATTTGCGGGGGGAATTGTAGGGTGTATTGCTTCAATTTTATTTGAATAAAATTGTTATTCGTTCTACGTGAAACCATGATTATCTTTATCCAATTGATAACGCCTAACGCGGAGGGCGCTGGCCAAAAAAACACAGCCCGACGACCCTCCACTGGCTGTATGATTTTCCCTGGGTTGACGGGTGACGAAAAAACAATATTGGAATGATGATTGGATGTCGTCGCAGTGAAGAGAATGTCTCGGGAGAGCCACAGGCACAGACGAGGGGTGAATCAGACCAATGGAGCACATCTGGTGGCCCGTGAAAGGTGGCGGCGGCGCGCCGCTGGTGCAGACCGCCACGGCTGAGCCGTGGCGGTGGATGAATCTGGAATGCTTGTTGCCATTCTAGAGGTAGGGAGGTGCGACATTAAGCCGCGCCAGCGGGGGGAGGCCGCGGCCCCATGCTCGGCTGGCTGGCCGAGCCAGCGAAACCCCCCCCCCCCGGCCGGGCCGAGCCGCGCCGGGTGAGCCGGGCCACACCCAATCGGGCCAGACCCAGACCCGAGTTGGGTCGACCCAGTTCGGGCCGACCCAGGGTGGGTTGGGCCGGGTCGGACCGGGCGCACACCCCCCTTTTTCGGACCATTTTCGGTTAAATGACCATAACATAAGTTAAACACCTCCGATCGACGCACCGTCAATTGCGATGGAATCGTTGGATCGAGACGGTCATTTCGGTACATTACACTCAAGATTTTGGCGATGTTTGGGTATGATCGGGTTGGTTCGAACCAAAAACCAACCAGGCCCTCATAGAGGAAATGCTTATAACTTAAGGAAAGGATGTCCGATTGACGTGACGTCAACTACGTTGGTTTCATTTTGATGAGATAGTTATTTTGGCATAGTAAAAATAAGGTTTGGATGCAGTTGGGGTATGGTCGGTTTGGTTTTAACTTAATAACCAACCGGGTCCCTAGAACAAAAAAGCCAATAACTTTCAGACCGGACGTCCGTTTGACGAACCATCAGTGGTGCTGGTAATCTCATTGAGAAATGAATTGAGTATACCCCTTGGGAGATCGGGGTACTGTTGAGATGCGGTCGGGTTGGTTCATACACGAAACCAGCTGGTCACCCGGGATTAAAAGGCTAATAACTCACAGACCGGGCATCTGATTGACGTGTCGTCTATTATGTTGAGATCCCTATGACTTGACGAGTCTTTGAGATACTTTTTCGTGGGATGAAGTGACACTTGAATGTATCGACCAATAGCTTGTGTAGAAGATCCTCCCGGAGACGAGCGTATGAAGTACAGAGACCTTGTAGCTGGCTGAGACATGATGACTACTTGCCCTATTCGAATTATAGTGACTTGACTAGCCCATCAGGGAGCACTAATTTGTTGGGTGGATAGACCCATGGATGAGGAGCGCTACTGTGTTTGGGCGGCAGACCCACGGTACTCGACAGGAGTACCTCTGCAGGCTATGATGGGGCGCGCTTGGTTGTAGCGGCAGACCCATGTCGGGGACTCGCTACTGTGTTGGGGAGATAGACCCGCTATACATGAAAAAGGAGGAGTACCTCAGCAGTATAAGGTTAGTGAGTAGCATCACAGAGTCGCGACAGGACTACTGTACTTGACAGAGGAGGAGTTCTTCAGCAGCTGTGGTTTCAACATCATGAATAAAATCCTGGTTTGATCTGAGGCAACGACCTTTGTGTTTTCTTCATGATTGATATGGGTTACTTGATAACATAGGTATATGTATGGGAATATACCTAAGTAAAGGTTATCTACTGAGATATTTCTTTGTGGTTTATCCTTGTTGTATTTTGTGAGACTTTGAGGGTCTCTGGGTGCCTACTGAGTATCGTTATACTCACCCCTGCATGAGATATGTCGGCACCTCATTGTGTTGGATACAGACGACAGACAGCTCTGACCAAGGCAGAGTGTACGAGGACTGGAAGGTACCTGGAGATGGAAACTCTGCGTGATGGCACACGGAGCAGACCGATAGACGTGAGGTGCTGAGAAGGTCATCTGTACCTACCCTTCCGGTTGGAACCCATAGGACGATCCAGGAGCTGCTTCACTATTCTACTATTTTCCTTTTCAGTTGTATTGTCTTTCAGTTGTAGCTATACCTTTCCATTGGGCTTGTATTTCTGGCCCCTTTTTTATTTCAACACACTTGGTACTTCTTTACTTAGAGTTTGCTTCTTCTTGTACTCTGGTTGTGTGTGTGTTACGTTTTATAAAGGCAATGCCTTCCTAGGTTTTAGGTTGTTACACCTTTGGTGCTAGTCGCCAGCCCCTGGCCTATGGAAGGCCGGTTTGGGGTAGTCACGATACGGGCCCAGTGGGAAAGGTCGTGACAAATTGGTATCAGAGGATTCAGTTCTACCGCAAAACATAGGACTCTGATATTTCCTTTCTGTAAAGCAGTATTGTTAAGGGTACCGAGTGTAGGTTCTAGTTCAGGGATTCCAGTGTTAGTGCGACGGTTGATGAATCCATACACCAGGACCCTGACTTCGGATTTCTGACTCATTGCACAAAAACACTGATTACATGTCTGTTTAAAAAAATTTCTTGATGTCAGCTCAACCGGGTTTAAATCGTTTGACCGTGTCACATTTGTTCAGGATGCCTCCACGCAGACAGTTAGTTGGAGCTCCGATAAAGTACCCGATGGCACCCCACAGAGTAATGAGGCTATGGTGTCATGCCATCTTTCTATGTTGGCACCGTCGAGTGGTGTACCAGCAGCACCACCACCCATTGGGCAGCAGATGCCACCAGCCGTACTAGCAGACGGTGCACGCTGACAGAGGCGAGACAGATTCCTATGTAGCAGTGGATTGTATGGAGGCGATTTCTAGAGTTATACACCTAGTTTAGACACTAGTAGATCAGATGGTGATCTTATCTACTAGTGTTTCCCAATTAGTGACCATGAGGTTGGTCCACATAGTGATGAGGCTTCGGTTCGTGGACCGATGCCTAAGATAGTACCTTTGGGTCGTGTGCCAGCAATATCACTACCTGTTGGTTAGCAGTTACAACAGGCAGTACCGGTAGATGACACATATAGGAATAGTGACTTGCACGTGTTTTAGCATTAGATACCCCTCAAGTTTCGAGGCGATCCTGACTCACAGGCGAATGAGGACTGGCTTAAGGAGGTGGCTGGGAGTTTTCTAGAGCATATACAGCTTCGGCAGAACGACATGTCGGTAGTTGAGTATTCTTTGAGGCGTACCAATCATTCCCAGTAATAGATTACAATGATACAATCGGTTCTTTAGATATTGTACCACAGAGAGAGGTTTTATTTAAAAACATCTGAGCTAATACTATTTCTCTACGCATTTTTTACTTATGTTAGGGTGTTAGAGAGAACCTTTGTTGTTGAATGTTCTATGGCTGAGTAAATACAACTAGTGAATGTTAGAAGTGGGAAAGCAGGGAACTGGCACTAGTCTTTCAGACTTGGGCATGTAAAATGTTCCAAGAAGAAGAAGTGTTACGGATAGATGAATCTATAGATCAGCAGACGTGGAAGCAAATCTAGGAGAGAAGCATGTGTTGGTGTACATTTTGACATGTTACAACCACCCGCCTTTTTTGTCCATGCCGGGCTCAGGGAGATGGAGGGAAAGGGATGAGAGTAGCTGCATGTAGTTATGGAGTGTGACCCAAGGGCTCTAGGAATGACTAAAGGTACGGTCTGTGTCTACTACTAGCTACCGTAACAACAAACATTGATACGAATCATTCCTTCCTTCTACGAATATTGTACCAGACCTAGAGTTTCTGGTTAAGCTGTTGACTTGACCCTCATGTCAGGAGATATCATTGGGAGGAGACTCGATAATCACGCCTATGCTGATGGTGTGATCTGACCCTTAATGGTAGAGTTTCGGTTGGAACCTCTTAGTGGCAGTATCGAGGCCTTACGATGTTAGTTTGGGTATTGACTAGGAAACCACAGTTCATACACACATTGACTGTATTAGGCAAAAAGGTTGTGGTTTACCTGTAATGTTAGGATGGGTTTTCCTTGGTCGGTGAAAAGGAAACCCCAGGAATCACCGAATGGAATCACGCATAAGTGGGTGCAGTCGATAACTCATGAGTCAGCCAGACTTATATTTGAGCCATAATTCTCAAGAGATGTTGCACTGCATTTAGCATTAACAAAGAAGGGGAAAACCCTTCATGTGGTCACAGATATACCAGTAGATCTTTTCAAGAGCTGAGGAAGAGGTTGACCAATGCCCTCATTTTGAAGCTACCAAAGAAGGTTCATATCATTTAAGTGTGGATGATGACTACAAATAGCATATAGTAGTCCTATGCCGATAGAAGACAGAGACCACTAGAGTTCAAGGATGGAGACCACGTTCTCTTATGGGTCTCACCTTGACGAGGTCTACAGAGATTTGTCCAGGGCGGCAAGTTGTCTCCACAATTCATCGGACCTTTCCAAGTCCTCAGTAGAGTAGTCGAGGTGGATTACCGCCTGGTCCTTCAACATCAATTGCACCAGGTGCACAAAGTTTTCCACGTATCTCAGCTGAGGAGATGCATGCATGATCTATCCATCATCATCGACCATGGGATGACATTAACGGTGGTTCTAGAAGAGAATGAGGACCGACAAGAATGGGTCCTGTGTGGGCAGTCGATTCCTCTAGTGTGCATTTGTTGGAAGCACAGGAACCTCTAGGGGAGCATATGGGAGCAAGAGGCTCAGATCTGTGCTCACCCCTTTAGTTTCACTAGTGTGTGTTGTAGCTTTACGGGGATGTAAAGATATAAGGTGGGAGTAATGTAATGACCCGAAAATTTCAAGGAATTTTTTTTCCTGATTCTTTGGAATTTTATGAGTCTGTGGATTCTAACGACGCCTCATTCCAAGGCCCGGTGTGTCCGGAATCAATTTTTGAAGTTTTGTTCAGGTATGTTCAGTAAATGTACATGCATGTTTTTTTATCTTTTGATCCAGTGCTCGGAATTGAAATCTGAGGGCACCAATGAACTCGCAGCAAAGGTTATTACTTAAGGGGATCTTTACCACAGTTTCTTTTAATGCGGGTTGAATGTTAAAATTTTGGGATTAGTTAAAAGGTTAAATAAAATTGTTTAGAGATATTTTATTCACCATGGTGGTTAAATCCTACATGGGGAACTTAATGGTGGGACCCAACCACACATAACTTCCCATGTGTGGATATATCTAAGGTGGGGCCCAGACGATCCCCAACCATTCATCTCCCTTGAATCCTCCCTTTAACTCCCTTATTTATTTATGACAACTCCCCCTTATTGATTGAGGACTCTTCCTCTCCCTCTCTACCTCTTTAGTATTTTTCAAAACATGATAATTAATGAATTCAAACTCTTGAATTAATTAAATTAAAGGGTTTGAGTTTTGAATTACATGGGTGGATAAAAATAATAGCCTTTTCTATTATTTTTACCTTTGGACTTTCATTATATGGAGAAGATATGGGAGTGCTCTTGAGTTTTTGAAGAACACCGACTCCGACAGAAAACGTGATGTCACCGACAACGTGCCTTCTCTTCTTCTTCCACTACATCAATGGGGGAGACACCGCTATGGGGAACATCACCAATGATGACGGATCTTCCTTCGATGTCGACGGAATTGACACTGTTCTTCTGCGATGTCGTTCTATTGCGACACTTGACTCTTTCCGCGGATTGATGACGTGCAACGTCATAATCGAGGTAGGGGTTTAATTTGAGTATGTTTATATTCCCATGTTATTCCCTTATAAAACAAAGAACGCGGACTAACTCATTAAAAAATTGATCCGTGAACGCTTTCTTTTCGGGGTTGGGAATAGTTATTTTCAGGGGAATTGTAGGGTGGATTGCCTCAATTTTATTTGAGTAAAATTGTTATTAGTTCTACGTGAAACCATTATTATGTTTGGCCAATTGATAAAACCTAATGCATAGGGTTCCTGCCAAACAAACATGGGCCAACGGCCCTCCGCTGGTTGTAATTTTGTGCATGGGTTGATAGGTGATGACTAAACGGGACCGCAACAGTGATTGGAAGCAGCCGCAGTGAAGAGCAGGTCTCGGGAGAGCCGCAGGCGCAGACGGTGGGTGAATCAGACCACCAAAGCACATTCGGTGGTCCTTAGAAGGTGGTGGCAGTGTGTCACTAGAGCAGACCGCTGCTGCTGAGCCACGGCGGCGGATGAAACCGGATTGGCTTTTGCAATTCAGGAAGCAGGGAGGCGCGACATTAAGCCGAGCCAGCTGGGGGAGGTCGCGCCCCCCATGCTCGGCCAGCTGGCCGAGCCAGCGTACCCCCCGGCCGGGCCAGTGCGGGCCATGCCGGCCGGGCCGGACCCGGACCGGAGTCAGATCAACCCGTTTCAGGCTGACCCAGGGTAGGTTGGGCTAGGTCGGACTGGGCCCAGACACCCCTTTTTCGGACCATTTTGTGTTAAATGTCCATAACATGAGATATGTACCTCTGATCGACTCACCATCAGTTGAATAGGAATCCTTGGGTCAAGACGGCCATTTTGGTATATTAAAATTCATGTTTTCGACATGTTTGGGTACAGTAATGTTGGTTCGAACCTAAAACCAACCGGGCCCTCGCAGCAAAAATACTTATAACTTAAGGACTGGACGTCCGATTGATGTGTTGTCAACTAAGTTGGTTTCCTTTTGATGAGAAGGTTCTTTTGGAATACTCCCTTTGAGGATTGGATTCAGTTGGAGTACGTTCAGGTTGGTTTTAGCTTAAAAACCAACCGGGCCCCGAGAACGGAAAAGCCACTAACTTTTAGACCGGACGTCCGTTTGACGAACTGTCAGCGATGCTGGTAATCTAATTGAGAAAAGATTCCTTTGAGTATACCCCATGGGAGATCTGGTTATTGTTGAGATGCGGTTGGGTTGGTTTGTACACGAAACCAACCAGGCCCTCGGAATTAAATGGATAATAACTCACAGACCGGGCTTCCGATTGACGCGCCGTCTATTGCATTGAGATCCCTATGAATTGATGGATCTTTGAGATACTTCTTTGTGGGACTTCGTGAAACATGGAAGTATCGTCCAGTATCTCGTGGAGAAGATCCACCCGCAGATGAGCGTACGAAGTACATAGACCTTGTAGTTGGATGAGACCTGATAACTACTTGTCCGATTCGATTCGGAGTGATTTGACTAGCCTAGTGGGGAGAACTACAATGTTGGGGTTGAAGACCCATGGTGGAGGAGGGCTACTTTGTTGGGGCAGCAGACCCATGGAACTCGATATAAGGAGTACCTCTGTAGGCTTTGAGGTGGTGCGCTTGGTTTTAGCTGCAGACCCATGGCGGGGAATCACTACTGTGTTGGGGAGATAGACCCATGGTACTCGACAGAGGAGGAGTACCTCAACAGTATAAGGTTAGTGAGTAGTACCCCAGAGTCACGAAATGACTACTGTACTCGTTAGAGGAGAATTTATCCATCCATCGTGGTTTCAACATCATGAATAAAATCCTGGTTTGAGCTGAGTCAATGACCTTTGTGTTTTCCTCATGATTGAGATGAGTTACTTGATAACTTAGGTATATGTATGGGAATATACCTAGGTAATGGTTATCTGTTGAGATATTTCTTTGTGGTTTATCCTTGTTTTATTTTTTGAGACATTGAGGGTCTCGGGGTCCCTACTGAGTATTTTTATACTCACCCCTACAAGGGCTATGCCCACACCTCGTTGTGTTGGATATAGATGATATACATTGCTGACCAAGGTAGAGTGTACGAGGACTGGACGGTACCTAGATATGGACACTCAGAGTGATGGCACACGGAGCAGACCAATAGACGCGGGGTGGTGAGGAAGAAATATGTACCTACCCTTCAGGTAGGAACCCAGAGGACGATCCAGGAGATGTTGTGCCATTTAGCTGTTTTCCTTTTCAGTTGTATTTTCATTCAGTTGTAGCTGCACCTTTCCATTGGGCTTGTATTTATGGCCCCTTTGTGCTTTCAGAACACTTTTTACTTCTTTACTTAGAGTTTTCTTCCTCTTGTACTCTGGTTGTGTGTGTGTTACATTTTATAAAGTCAATGCCTTCCCAGTTTTAGGGAGTTATGCCTTTGGTGCTAGTCTCCAGCCTCTGGTCTATGGAAGGCTGGCTTGGGATAGTCATGATACGGGCCTAAAGGGAGGGGTTGTGACATTATGAAACAACTATTATCCATCATCTTTCTAATCAAATGGGAATTGAAAGTATCAGTTGTGCGTATATACAACTTTCCATATCCACGCAGCGATACAATTCAATTTTCAGCACCATATTTCATGGATTGTTATCATGATGGGATTGAAGTTTATATAGGGTATTCATGATATAATTATCAATTAGGAAAAATAATATCATAGATATATTTTTACTTACCTAACCATTGAAATAATATAATGTCTCTCATGCGTACATGTAGACTACCACGTCCATGAAGCAATGCCTCTCATTTTTCATCACCACTTTACATATATGGTAATAAGGATGTATTTTATAAGTATATATTATTTTTATTATATAATTATTATTATGGAAGTGTTAATTGTTATTTTTCATTCTTTTAATCAATTTTCTGGAAAGTGAAAACAACATTCATCCGTAAATACGGCCTACCATCTCCATGAATGGTGTAATTTATTTTTGTATCTATTAATTTTATTGATGAATATAAATATATATAATTAATATATATTATATTTATGTCAGGAATAAAATTATATAAATTATGGAACCACGATCATAGTGCATGGAAAAACAATGACGAACAAAATCATGCATGGAAAACAAAGCAGTTATCACCGAAAACAGTGATTTTAATAACAAATCATTAATAAACATGTGATAAGATATAGTATGTAAATTATAAATGGTATAATATATTATTATTATTCTTATTATATAATAAATTTATAATAAATATATATTTATTATACATGATATTTTAATGGATACAGATAAAGGTGATACTTGAGGAAAGGGATTTATTGTCTCACTTTTATTTCTATGATACAGATGTCATATTTAACACTTGTTTATTTTATATAGTGTATATACAGATTATGAATTTATTTTATTATTATTATAGTATTTATGTATATATACATTACCATAACATTATATATTTCATGTGAATTATGAATCAAATGTTACCAAATCATTAAGGGATTTTTATTTCAATCCTATTTAAAATTGGATTGTTTATGATTGAATTTTCATTGTAGATATTATTTAATACTTTTCTCAAATATACAATAAATCCTTATTATAAACTAATTAGTTATCTATAATAGATGTTTTAAATTAATTTTATTCACTTTTGGCACTGAAATGATCAAAGTAATGTTTTTATGGAAAACTGACTATGTTTTACAATTTGGATTAAAATCATTTTCCTTCAATGACAATATTTTGTTTAAAAGGTTTTGAAAATGTCATAATATTATACTAATATTTTTTAAATCAATTTATACCCATGGTTTAATTATTAAAATTTTTATACAAGTAATATTCCTAACATTTTTTTCAATTGTGGTACTTTTTGAATTTTTACCAAAAATGTGAAAGTAATGTATTTTTTTAACTTATATGGAATGAAAAGAATTTTCTATCATCCTAACATATCAATGATTTGAAGCATACCTTTCATGTTGTAAATGTGATTCTGAATGAAAATTTTCTCCATAATATTTTTTAAATATTTGCATTAAAAATAAGTGATTTCAAAATGAAATGGGTATTTTCCTCTAGAAATGATCTAAGTGATATTTTAATGAAAATTTCAGCTAGGATGAAATAAATTGATTTTAATTATTTCTTACTAGGGATTTGATTATATGATACCATTATTACTCTTTATCTATATGTTTTATGATTGTTGTGATGTTATGTTGCTGAAACCCATTTAATTTTCATCGATTATGCTATAATGAATTGATTAATTGTATGTGAAACCATTTTATTTTCAAAGATTCTGATTTGATGATATGATTAATGTTTTATGATATTGTGAAACACATAGTAATTTTTTTAATTATCTGATGAGTGGGGAAATAATTATATATATACTTATAATTCATTGGGTTATGTTTTATATCTCATCAGATAACTATAGAAAACATGTCAATGTGATTGATCAATTATGAGAGACAAAACGATGTACTAAAAATATTATTGGAAACAAGTTGATATGTTTGATCTATTACAGAAAAAATGTAGATGTTATTTATCTGTTGTGGTAAATATGTTAATGTTCTTGATCCACTAGAGAAAACTATTTTTGAGGATTGATCTATTATGATTTTATGTTTTCGGTATTTAACATTATCATATAAAATGGGTTTTATATCTATGATCATTCCACAATTTTATGATGTGAAAATCTGATTAAAAAAATATGAGTATTTCTCACTCTTATGATTCATGTATTTTTAAATGATAATGTTTTATTCCATGTTTCATGTTTATATTCCATGATATATTGGATATGTACTTTTTATATTATGTTCAAAATATCATTCCCTTATTATTATCTTATGATTTTATATAATCACTATAAGAAATTCCTATTGTTTAACCTTACTAAGAATCTGATCTCACCCTTTATTATCTTTACTTCACTTGGGTTATGATGAAATGTTTAATTAGGTTATGTCTATGGAAAAATCTATTTGGGAAGATAATTTTTATAGATATTGAAGATATTTCAGAAATAAGAATATTGAGTTTCTATTATCCAAAGACAATAAACCATAAAATGTTTAGGTATGAATTTTTGAGATGAATTGAATATTCATATACAAAGTTTTAATATTTATATATGAAAATACTAGTCCTTTATAGTAGATAAAAAATAATTTTCCATTATATGGTAATGTCAGCATAAGTTCACTAACCAACCTATTTTTCAATTATTAGAAACATTCTTCATACCCTTTTACCTAAAAGATCATAACTATATTTCAATTTATCTGGGTAGGTGTATTATATATTCATGAAACAAATTCACAAAACATCTATAGTATCCTACTATACTGTGGAAACAATGAATATTTTTCACTATTGTAGGTATATGCCACTCTTATTTGGCCATAGTCGTAACTAGATCAACTGATATTCCTTCACTAGTTACAATGTGTCCTAATAATTCCACTAATTTCAACCATAAATCACTTTTTTTAAATTTTAATAAACCAATATTTCCTCTTAGTTTGTAGTATAACCTTTAGATGATCCACATGTTCCTGATAAATTTTTTAATATTTCAAAATATCATTAATAAATACTACCAGTAATTTATTATAATTGTCCCTAAAGATTCTATTTTTAAAAGCCTTAAATATAGAAGTAGAATTAGTCATAAAAAGGTAATAACACAAAACTCATAATGACCACATTTTATTTTTAAAGTGGTCTTTGGGATATCTTATTTCTTCAACCTCAACTAATAAACTCATTATGGTGGTCAAAATTATAAAATAATTGATCACCATAATGATGGAAAGATAAAATAGAAATCTATTGAATAATTAATTTGTTCTCCATCAAGATCCCATTATGTTATGTATAATTAATTCATAGATATATTGATCCATCCCCCTTCTTTAAAATGAAAATATGTTATCCCTAATGAGACACATATGGTCAAATAATAACATTCTCTAAAATATAATGTAGTTGTTTCGTAAATTATTTTATATCTAAAAATTCTATTCTATATGGTGTCATTTTTATTGTTTTGGATCCATTATGAGTAAAATTGATAATTATACATCTCTTTATGGTGTATATATATATAATTATTTGGGAAATAATTCAATGTATTTAAAATCAAATGTACATTTCATATCTTTTCGTTTTTAATTTCTTACTCTTTTTAACCAAACTTTCCCATAAATAAGACTATAAGAGGAGGTTCATGACAATAATCTAAATGGGATATATTTCCCTTTAAAAATATATTTTTGTTTTTACCATAAATAAAAATAAAATTTAATTACTTATAAAATGGATGTCAACATTATTTCTTGAAAACTAATCCATCCTTAGAATTACATCAAATTAAACAATTGGAATAAAAACAATTTTTATGAGTATATTGTAATGGACCGAACCACTCCAGTCCATTACTTTGTAAAAATATTATGTAGTGAAGCAAGAGGCGTGTTATAATAATAAATTGTTTTGATAATAATAATTTATTAGGGTGGCGTGAAAATATTTGGTGTTAATTATATTAAATGGTATTAATTTATTCATTGTGAAATAAAAGAAATAATATTAAATGTATTTACTTCAATGAGGGGAGCCGCATGGAATAAATTATAAAGGATGAACTTATAATAAATGAGGCGTATGTAATAAATTATAAAGGAATGAAATGCATGGGGCACAACCCCTTACAGCTGAATCCAAATTGTATTTTGGAATATTAAAATAGTTATAATAATATTCATTTAATCGATAATAATAATAATAATAATAATAATGAGCGTCAATAATAATAATAATAATTAATGATGAAATTGAAAGAGGATTTATTACCATTAAATAATAATGGTAATGGTGAATTTTTGTTGTGTAATAAATGGAGAGTTTCAATAATATAGAGAGTTTCCATTAATTTGTATGTTTCCATAATGTTGTTGTTTCCATAAAATAGGGTGTTTCCATAATGATGGGTTTCATTATTATAAATTGTATTAATAATAAAGTTTACGTGAGAAATAGAGTTGTGTGTGAGTGTTTGAACATTTATTCAATTTTAATAGTCATTATTATATTAATGCCAATAATGTTAAAATAAAATAAATAAGTTAAACGGGGAGTCCATCAAGGGAGGCACCACTTTTTTTGTAGTGAGGTAATTGTGGAAGAGTTAGATTGGAGAGAGAATATGAGATATCAAAAGTTGAGAAATAATAAAATAAAAAAATAAGGAAAGGCAATCAAGTGGAGGCGCCACTTTTTGGAGCATGAGGGAATTGTGGATGATTGGAAAGAGATTGGAGAGAGTAAGAGTTTAAAGGAAATAAAGATTTTAAATTTAAATCAATAAAATAAATAAGTTAAAAAAATGAAATCAATCAAGGTGGAATAGGGTGAGGCACACCAAATTGATAAATTTGGGCATGACATTGAAATAAGTCAATTGAAAATAATAATAAAATAATAATCATATTATTATTTTTGTTGGAAAAACACTTTTTTGTCCGTAACTTAATCATGCGACCTCAGTTTTGCGAACCGTCAGCAGCAGTGTGACCCAGATTCCGAAATGGACATTCCGAGTCCAATATTGGATGTCTTTTTCGGGTTTTTGGATTGACTTCCTGAAGTGCTCAGAAAATAATAGATTTAATATTATTATTAAATCTTTGACCCGCCATAACTCCTGCGTGCGACGTCCGATTGACTTCTCGTCAATGGCGACGTGATCCTGTCATTAATACGACCGATTTAAGTCTAATGTGTGATATTAAATTATGGTTCGTGGCTTGGGTCCATAAAACACCCAATAATAATAAATATTGTTATTATTACGAGATCTTGTATTCAATATATCTCATTTATACGGTGTTGGAATGGTGAACCGTATTTGACGTTGAAACCCTTAAATTAAGACTGATGATTCAAAGTCCATAAATTCTATTTTAATTATTCCTATGGCTTGGGATGTTTTTACTTGGTCAAACCGCACGGGTTAATGCGAACTGCATTTAATGGGGAATTAAGTGTGTCTTAAACCGTCACCCCATTAATTCTTTAAATGGGACAAGATATCATCCTCCCTTGTTCTGTCTCTTTGTTCTCGGCTATGAGATGCTAAAACCTTTCAGTCCTTCCTGTAGGAGTTTTACAATCAAACTTCACTCCTCGGATCATTTCCGCTCTGTTTTGAAGCAACCAAGCTGTATCAAGTAATGTTCAATATAAGGTATGTTTTTATCTTCGTTCCTTTGGGATCTCATTCCCTTATTTCTCCTTTCATATTATAGCATGTAATATTCATGATTTTAATGGGGTTTTCTTGGGGTTTAGTTGGTGCGGACGTACCGTGGCATCCTCGGGTGGATACAGTAGTTGCGAGAGGAGGATCGTGACCCGTTGTGTGGATAAAGAACGTCAAGAACTCTTCGAGGTAGGGGACTCGTAGCTTCTTTAATTGTATATGTGCAATCGTAGAATTAGCATGATTTAGCCCTTTGGATCACAATGAAATTGACCTAATTAAATACTTGAACTGGATTAAAAGAATTGGTAGATCGCATGTTGTTTCTTTGTACCGTGATAACGGTTTGCCTCATGTTTTTCTAGATAGAGTGAAATCTATGATTTCTTTGATTAGTTGTTCGTTCTTGATGGAAATTGTTAATGAATATAAAGCCAGAATTAAATGTTAATTAATTGGCTAATGATAAAGATCCATGTAAATTAATATGGTTGATGTCATTTTTGTAGTTGTTCTAATTTTAGGTTAATCAAATTAGGGTAGTAAGCATGGTTATTTAATTGTGATAGCTTACTGATTAGGTCTCCCGTAATTGGACCCTACGAATAAAAAATCTGCTAATTCAATATGGATTAGAGAAAAGATTGTGTGAGAATTTCATAAAGGGTTATGAGTTACCCTCTTGATTGTTAAAGGGTCTAGAGCCCATTGATGTGATGTTGTGTTTTATTACTGCTTGTGCTGTGATGTGACCCTGGATGGGTGTTGTGATATGTGGAGGCAGGGAGGCCTTGTGGTTGTGGTAGTGGATGACTCCTAGAGTTGCGAGAAGCATCGGTTTATGCATGTGGGTGTCTGGGAGGACACAAGTGATGATGGAATGGGATGTATGTGATTGTTGGATGCTTGTTGATTCTTTGGTTGTTTATCTGATTTAGTTTTCCCCACTGCTCAAGGTAGCTGGTGTTGCTAGACCTTCTTCCGAAGGAGGCGAACACATGCGGGGTATTCCACGTGCTTTCCGTGTTTATCCTCTCAAGGGAGAACAGTTTTATACTCTTGCTATAGGCGGATAAGACTCGATAGGTAGTATATCTACTCACTGTGTTGATCCCCCTTTATGTTTAGTAGCATAAGATGCCATTCTAGAATGCCTGAGAATATGGGAGAGTAATTCTGTAATGAAAGTTTGATTAAATTGTGATAATGCACGGGGATGGAGATACTGAAATTTAAAGGTGATGTGAATCTTAAAAGGAGAAGTTGATTTTAAATGTGATGCCGATTCAGTTTTATGTGGAATTATTCGTGGTTAATTAATGTTTAAAGAATTAAATAATGTATGGAACTGATAAATAGGGAATGAAGTAATCTAATAGAGCCAATTAAATGGTTGTGTGCTTATAGGATACCTAGTCTTAGAAGTGGCAGATGGAGTCTAAGAGACGTTAGCTATAGTTGTGTCTAAGAATATGTTATGCCCATAGTGTGGTTGTGAGTTATAATATATTCTGTACATTTTGTGTTTCTATACGCTACTCCACCCTAGCTTTAAGGGAAACTGACACCCCATGGATTTTGAGCCCTGGGGGGGTGTTTTCCCCAACATTCTAATGGGAGGATGCATGGATGACTACCCCCCTTTACCCCGAACTTTTCGCTTGGTAGATACTTGTGCCATGAGGAACAACAGTTAGTTACCCCATGTATGAGTGTAGAGGGCTGTAATGGCTTGTGGTTATTCACACACATATATTCTTGATATAGTATCCTATGGACTACTATAGGTGTAACGTGTATAGGCTATGATGGCTTGAGGATCCTTACTCTAAGTATGGGCTGTAATGGATTGAGGTATTATACCCGACGTATGATGCACATTATGCGAGATGTGGTGGCTCTTGAAAACTACCAGGTTACTTTTGGTTGTGAGGACGGTGTGGTGCTTCGCCCAGGTGTCTGCGGGCAAGCCTTTGTGGTGCACAAGGTGCAGATTGTGGAGCTTAGCCCAAGTGTATACAGGAAAGAATTTGGAGAGAGATGCGTAGGATGTATGTCATTGGGGAAAAGCGGAAAACCAGTGGGGAAGTATTAGTGGGGTACCCTTGATATTCTTTACTATATGATATATTCTTGTATGCGTTACTTGGTGAGAGTATCCATGGTGAGTTTGGGAACTCAGTATACCTGTTTAGGTGACGAGTTAGTTT
This sequence comes from Viscum album, assembly GCA_963277665.1. Lineage (NCBI taxonomy): Eukaryota > Viridiplantae > Streptophyta > Magnoliopsida > Santalales > Viscaceae > Viscum > Viscum album. The sequence goes on along the minus strand of OY728132.1, from coordinate 1,433,280,069 downwards.
CACTTGTTGTTCACTAGGCTTTAGCATGCTTTCTTTACTTTTGCATGAGAGGCTTGGGGAGGATCCTACGGAGTATACTGTTATACTCACCCTATGTATATATAAACTGTTTTTCAGGTCACTTGGAGCAGGTTGGAGATCAAGCTAGTTACTACTAGCTTGTGGTTCGAGGAGCTGTTCGGGCTTGTGGTCACTATCATTTTTACTATCTTTTGGGTACTTTTGGTTTTCCCTTTCAGTTTTAGTACTTTTTCATGGCATTTCATATATGTACTTGAGTTTTCTTTTATATTTCAGTTTTGAGTTGGATTTGGTTGGTGTCTGTTCCTATCTCTCTCTTTCGCATGTGTTCTCTTAGAGGGTAATGCCTCCCATTTGTGCGTTTACTATACCCTCGCTGCTAGTCGCCAAACCGAGGCCTACTGGAGGTAGGACTTGGGGGTCATTATCTTCCTTCTCACATTGCCGACCCAGGAGGGGTACACTTTGTGGGGAGGGGGTCATTACAGAGTGGTATCAGAGGTCTGGTTAAGGGATATGATAGAGTTTGGAGTTAGGCACAGGTGATGTTGCATGGGATTGTAGGGCAACGATGTCATTCATGTTTAGCAAGTGGGGTAAAAACTGGAGACCGACAAAGACATAGGAATTTAGGGCCCCCTATGATCTGTTGCATGGACCTTTAAGTTTGCGATGGCTACTAAAAAAAGTGATACTGTTTACAGGGTAGAGACATAGGAAAGGATCATGCATCATTCTTCTTTGTGCCTATGTTTGAATGGATAGACCTTGTGATAGGTTAACCTAAAATTAATAAATGAAAACAATTAATTAATTAATGTTGAGTATTCCATGTTCTAGGCATAGGATCTCTAACAGTTGTTATTTTACAGGTATGGCTCCAGGTCGACGTCCTCGTCAGGTTTGCGCAGAATATGTCAAGAAGGTTGTTCCAGCAGATCGCCACCGTGAAGAGGTTGACGACAATGACACTTGGAGGAAGACACTTCGAATGTCTTAGTGCCAGATTCTATAGAAGTACGAGGGCTCCGTTTCAGATGCAGTCATGGAGGGCTGGTTGGAGGAGGTTGAAATTGGCCTTAGTTCGATTCGTGCACCAAAGGAGCACTGAGTGTCCTTGGTTGTGACGATGCTGCATGGAGGAGGGAGGAAGTTTTGGTTCTTGTTCCTCGGGGATCATGAGGAGTCAACGATCTCATGGGGGGAGTTTGGAGACAAGTTTAGAGTCGAGTTAATTTCCTTGACTGCAAAGGTGTCCAGTCGCCAGGAGCTTCTTACCCTTTGACAGGGGAGCTACAGTGTTCGAGAGTTTGGAATCTGTTTTAGGAACCTATTATGATATGCTTCAGACCTGTTACCAGATGAGGAGGCCAGGGCAAGGCATTTCGAGGAGGATTTGCATCCAGAGATCCAGCGCCATGTCACCCCATTTATGTTGAAGACATATCTTGATGTGCTAGTGAGGGCAGAGGATGTTGAGAGGACTTTGGCCAAGACCAGATCGTCACGAGAGGGGAATCGTCATGATTACTCATGAAGAAGAGTAGTGGTTCGGGGTTCCCAGTTTTCAGGGCATAAGTGTTTCCGTTCGCCTGGGGGTAGGTCCCAGCCCTTCCCATCTCGTTTCTCCGGAGGCAGCAACTCTCAGGCCTCTGCCTAGGGATCAGACGCTTTTTTTCTTGTGGTGGTCATGGTCATCAGTAGCGAGAGTTCCCAACTGTTAAGAGTGGTCATAATGTACCAGGCACTACGCCCCAGGTTCCTCCGTTGAGATAGTTCTAGCCGAGGAAACAACAGCCAGTTGCACCAGCATTAGATCAGTAGAGGGTAGATGGGTCGGGCAGAGGAAGACCCCATGACACTCCTTGTCCTCAGAGAGTGGAGTGTAGCTGTGGTCGTGTCTTCATCAGGGTCAGAATGGCCGTGGAGGAGGTCATGGTCAGCTTCATGCTCTAGCGTTGCCAGTTCCAGGCGAGCTAGATGTCGTCTAAGGTACCCTTTTCTTGTTTTATACCTTGGTGTATGATTTTTTTTAAGGAGTGACACACTCCTTCATATAACCTACCCTTGCCAATTTTTTGGGACTTGAGGTAGAGATACTTCAAGTGTCCTTGTCATTGAGTACGGTAGTTGGAGGTCGAGCTGACTTGTTTGGAGTATGTAGAGACTATGAGCTAGTGTTGGGGAAACACCGCTCTTGGGGAGAATTCCTATGTTTACGAATACAACCAAATGATGTCATCCTCTGCATGGATTGGTTGTATTCGGTATAGGCTATCATGGATTGCTTCAGGAAGGTCGTTTTCCTTGGTGCGGATGGAGAGCAAGTGGAGTTTGTTGGTGAGTACTTTGTGGATTTGACTGATCAAAAGAGTTTGAGGTATGTTTTCTCCCAATATGACTTGAACTTACGATAATGTCAATGGATGAAGTTCTTACAGTAATACGACATCGAAATATCCTATACACTTTGAGAAGGGAATGTTGTAATTGGTGCGCTGAGACGAAAGTCACGTAGTGATGTTGTGCATGAATCCAGTGATTCTTATAGAGTAATGGAAGAATTGTCAGCATTGCAGCTTGAATTGAGAGAAGTAATTCCCCAATCCATGTGTTGGGGAAGCATGTTTTCTGTTTTGTGCGATGTTGGAGGCAGTTTGTATATAAGAATCCTAAATTATCGGGGTGGGAAGACCTAATCCCTAATCAAGACGCATTAATGTGGATGCGATTAAACCCGTACAGGCGAGTTAGTGCCGCCTAAAGCGGATAATATCTTGACATGGGGGAAGGAATTCCCAGACTCATATAATTAGGACAATGTTTGGATTCCTATTATGACGAGAGCCTTGAGAGGTATCTTGCGGGGTGGTTGTTTGGACCTTTCCCATTTTATGAGTTGTTTTTTTATTCTCGAGGATGAGAAGGTTTTGAGAGGTATCTGATGTAATGGACCGAACCACTCTGGTCCATTAATTTGTAAAAATTTTATGTGTTCATGAAAGACGCGTGTTATAATAATAAATTGTTTTGATAATAATAATTGATAAGGGTGGCGTGAAAATATTTGGTGTTAATTAGATTAAATGGTTTTAATTTATTCATTGTGAAATAAAAGAAATAAAATTAAATGAATTTAATTCAATGAGGGGAGCCGCATGGAATAAATTATAAAAGAATAAATTATAAAAAATAAGGCGCATGAAATAAATTATAATGGAATGAAATGCATGGGGTGCAACCCCTTATGGCTAAATCCAACTTGTTTTTTGGAATATTAAAATAGTTATAATAATATTCATTTAACAGATAATAATAATAATAATGAGCATCAATAATAAAAATAATTAAGGATAAAATTGAAAGATGATTTATTACTATTAAATAATAATGGTAATGGTGGATTTTTGTTGCGTAAAAATGGATAGTTCCCATAATATAGAGAGTTTCCATTAATTTGTATGTTTCCATAATGTTGTCGTTTCCATAAAATAGGGTGTTTCCATAATGATGGGTGTTATTATTATTAATTTTATTAATAATAAAGTATAAGCGAGAAATAGAGTTGTGTGTGAGTGTTTGAACATTTATTCAATTTTAATAATCATTATGATATTAATGCCAAAAATGGTAAAATAAAATAAATATGTTAAAAGAGGAGTCAATCAAGGGAGGCGCCACTTTTGGTGTAGTGAGGGAAATGTGGAAGAGTTATATTGGAGAGAGAATATGAGATATAAAAATTGGAGAAATAATAATTGAAAAAAAAGGAAAGGCAATCAAGTGGAGGCGCCACTTTTTGGAGCATGAGGGAATTGTGGAAGATTGGAAAGAGATTGGAGAGAGAAAGAGTTTAATGGAAATAATGATTTAAAATTTAAAGCAATAAAATAAATAAGATAAAAAAAATGAAATCAATCAAGGTGGAATAGGGGGAGTTGCACCAAATTGATAGATTTGGGTGTGACATAGAAATAAATCAATTAAATAATAATAATAATATAATAATCATATTATTATTTTTGTTGGTAAAACACTTTTTTATCCGTAACTTATTCGTGCGACCTCAGTTTCACGAACCATTAGTGGCAGTGCGACCCAGATTCTAAGATGGAAATTCCAAGTCCAATATTGGATTTCTTTTCTAGGTTTTTTGGATTGACTACCTGAAGCGCTTGGAAAATAATAGATTTAATATTATTATTATATCTTTGACCCGCCATAACTCCTGCGTGCGATGTCCGATTGACTTCTCATCAGTGGCGATGTGATCCTGTCATCAATACGATCGATTTAAGTCTAATGTGGAATATTAAATTATGGTTCGTGGCTTGGGTCCATAAAACACCCAATAATATTAAATATTGTTATTATTACGAGATCTTGTATTCAACATATCTCCTTCCTACGGTGTTGGAATGGTGAAATTTCTATGACGTTGCAACCATTAAATTAAGACTAATGATTCAAAGATCATAAATTCTATTTTAATTATTCCTATGGCTTGGGATGTTTTTACTTGGTCAGACCGCACGGGATAATGCGAACCACATTTAATGGGGAATTAAATGTGTCTTAAACCGTCACCCCATTAATTCTTTAAAAGGGACAAGATATCATCCTCCCTTGTTCTTCCTCTTTGTTCTCGACTATGAGATGCTAAAACCTTCCAATCCTTCCCGTAGGAGTTTCACAATCAAGCTTCACTCCTCGGATCATATCCGCTCTGTTTTGATGCAACCAAGCTGTATCGATTAATCTTTGATATAATGTATGTTTTTATCTTCGTTCCTTTGGGATCACATTCCCCTGTTTCTCCTTTCATCTTATAACATGTAATATCCATTCTTCTAATAGGGTTTTCTTGGGGCTTGGTTGGTGCAGACGTACCGTGGCATCCTTGGGTGGATAAAGTAGTCGCGAGAGGAGGATCGTGACCCGTTGTGTGGATAATGAACGTCAAGAACTCTTCAATGTAGGTGACTCGAAGCTTCTCTAACTGTATATGTGCAATCATAGAATTAGCATGATTTATCCCTTTGGATCACAAAGAAATTGACATAATTAAATACTTGAACATGATTAAAAGAATTGGTTGATTGCATGTTGTTACTTTGTTCCGTGATAACAGTTTGCCTCATGTTTTTCTAGATAGTGTGATATCTATGATTTCTTTGATTAGTTGTTTGTTCTTGATGGAAATTGTTAATGAACGTAAATCCAGAATTAATTGTTAATTAAATGGATAAAGATAAAGAGTCATGTAAATGAATATGGTTGTTACCATTGTTCTAGTTGTTCTAATTTTAGGTCAATCAAATTAGGGCAGTAATCATGGTTATTTAATTGTGATAGCTTACTGATTAGGTCTCCCGTAATTGGAACCTACGGATAACAAATCTTCTAATTCAATATGGATTGGAGAATAGATTGTGTGAGAATTTCTTAAAGGGTTATGAGTTACCCTCTTTATTGTTAAAGGGTCAAGAGACCATTGATGTGATGTTGTGATTTTTGATAATGGTGATGTGATCTGACCCTGGAGGGGTGTTGTGATATGTGGAGGCAGGGAGGCCTTGTGGTTGTGGAAGCGGATGACGCCTAGAGTGGCGAGAAGCATCCGTTTATGCATGTGGGTGTTAGGGAGGACACAAGTGATGTTGGAATGGGATGGATGCGATTTTTGGATGCTTGTTTATTCTTTGGTTGTTTATCTGCTTTACTTTTCCTCACTGCTCAAGGAAGCTGGTCTTGCTAACCCTTCTTTCGAAGGAAGTGAAGACACACGGGGTATACCATGTGCTTTCCGTGTTTATACTCTCAAGGGAGAATGGGTTTATGTGGTTGCTATATGTGGCAAAGACTCGACAGGTAGTATATATACTCACCGTGTTGAGCCCTCTTTGAGTTTAGTAGTAAAGGATGACTTTCTAGAATTGCTGGGAATATGGGAGAGTAATTCTGTAATGAATGTTTGATTAAATGGTGATAATCCACGGGGATGGAGATACTGTAATTTAAAGGTGATGTGAATCTTAAAAAGAGCAGTTTATTTTGAATTTGATGCCAATTAATTTTAATGCAGAATTATTCATGGTTAATTAATGTTTAAAGAATTAATTAACGTACAGTGGAACTGATAAAAAGGGAATGAAGTAATATAATAAAGCCCTTTAAATGGTTGTGTTCTTATAGGATACCCAGTCTTAGAAGTGGCTGCTCGGTGTCTGAGAGACATTAGCTGCAGTTGTGTCTAAGACTACGTTATGACCATAGTGTTGTTGTGAGTTATAATATATTCTGTACTTTTTGTGTTTCTATACGCTACTCCACCTTAGCAGTAAGGGAAACTGACACCCCGGGGATTCTAAGCCCGAGGGGTGTTTTCCCCAAAATTCTGATGGGAGGATGAATGGCTAACTACCCCCTTTGAACCCACACTTTTCTCTTGGTAGATACTTGTTCCATGAGGAACAATGGTTAGTTACCCCATATATGTGTGTAGAGGGGTGTAATGGCTTATGGTTATTCACACTCACATATTCTAGATATAGTTTCCTATGGACTACTATTGGTGTAACGTGTATAGGCTATGATGGATAGAGGATCCTTACTCGGAGAATGGGTTGTAATGGCTTGAGGTATTATACCCGACGTATGATACACGTTATGTGAGATGTGGTGGCTCCCGGAAACTACCTGGTTAATTTTGGTTGTGAGGACGGTGTCGTGCTTCGCCTATGTGTCTGCGGGTAGGACTTTGTGGTGCACGAGGTGTAGATTTTGGAGCTTAGCCCAAGTGTATACAAGCAAGTCTTTGGAGAGAGATGCACAAGATGTATGTCATTGGGGAAAAGCGGAAAACTAGTGGGGAAGTAGTAACGCAGTACCCTTGATATTTTTTACTATATGATATATTCTTGTATGCATTACCTAGTGAGAGTATCCATGGTGAGTTTAGGAACTTAGTATACCTGTTTAGGTGACGAGTTAGTTTCACTTGTTGTTCACTAGGCTTTAGCATGCTTTCTTTACTTTTGCATGAGATGCTTGGGGGGATCCTACTGAGTATACTGTTATACTCACCCTATATGTATATAAACTGTTTTTCAGGTCACTTGGATTAGGTTGGAGATCAAGTTGGTTACTACTAGCTTGGGGTTGGAGGAGCTGTTCGGGCTTGTGGTCGCTGTCGTTATTACTTTATTTTGGGTACTTTTGGTTTTCCCGTTCAGTTGTAGTACTTTTTCATGGCATTTAATATATGTAATTGTGTTTTCTTTTATATTTAAGTTTTGAGTTGGATTTGGTTGGTGTCTGTTCTTATCTCTCTCTTCTGCATGTGTTCTCTTAGAGGGTAATGCCTCCCATTTGTGTGTTTACTATACCCTTCGTGCTAGTCCCCAACCCGGGGCCTACTGGAGGTAGGACTCGGGGGTCATTATCTTCCTTCTCACATTGCCGGCCCAGGAGGGGTACACATTATTGGGATGGGGTCGTGATAGAGATTTTACTAACTGAAGTTAATAAGAGAATCTCTATACCCCCTTAATACATGAATAAACCCTCTAATATTTATAACTTATAACTTCACTTCTATAAGTTCAGGTTCCAATTCAATGTTATTCTAATATGTAATGGAATAAGGGAATGAGTATAACCTAATGAAAAAAATTTACCTGAAAAAATTGCGTAAAAAATCAGTGTACATACTAAAATGATATTCAAAACCTCAACTAAATCAATTATACTAGGAAAAGAAAACAACTTCTCCCTTATCCATGGATTGGGGTGGTTGTAGTTTCCCTCCATTATATTCAAATTCGGAAAATGATTCATAAAAGTTTCAATGATCTCAACACATGAAGCATTGTACTATATGATGCACTTGCACTATTATTCATTTTTCATTTGAATTCAGATATTGAGTATTTGGAACTCCATGACTGTTTCATGTTATAGGGATAGTTTTCCAATAGTTTTAACACTTTTCACATAATTGTATAAAATTCATTTAATGTTTTCCCACACCTATTTCACAAGGAAAATTGATGTTTCTTTCCTTATCATTTATGATCTATATTATTATTGAAAATTGGGTCCATCATTTTATTATTATCATTTAGTCTATGAAAATAATTCACATCTTCAATCTCTAACTCTATATTGAATGACCACCACACCATCTCCTCATAAATCCCAAGGTGTTATATTTCAAAATATTTCCATAGATGAAGTCTTAGTACAAAACAAAATCAATCTATCTTCCCATCAGAATCAATGAAAAATATTTAAGTGTATCACATAAATGTTATAAAGATCATCTCATAAATTCTAGCTTATTAATTATTCTTTTTCTTCAGCTCAAGTATTTCATTTTTAATTTCTTCAATAGGTATGAGTAGAGTACTTATTGAAAATAAATTTTTTTCCTTCTTCCCATTTTTTACCATAAAAGTAATCCATTGGATTTTTTTATTAGTTTCCACCACTATAAAAATTATCAATATATGTAGTATACTACCAAAATTATATTCTCTTACCTAGAATAATGGATTAATGAAAATACATTTTTATAGTGTTAATCAGCTGATCCGTGTTCAATGGATTAAAAGGTCCCCTAAAGGTAGATTCTCTTTGAGGAATGAAGGATCCAACTTCAAGTTATTTCTTCTTTAGTGAGTCTAAATTATACACATAGATTAAGTTATTATTCATAACTTGACTTAAATAATTCAGAATCATCATGTCATTTTTATCATTTTATTCCCTTATATTGGAATTTTCATCTTTTCATTTTCTACCTTATATGTTATTTACACCGGTCCTTCAATTTCCTGAAATTTTTCTGAATAAGAAAATCAATATGATAAAAATGATACTCTTATAAATCTTATGATAATAATTATAAAGTTGTATAAAATCATAAATTTTTTTAATATCACACCTCTATTATCATATATTTTCAATATTTTTTATCAAAAAAATTAAATAATTACATTAACTATATATTTTTTATAATGGTTCATAAGGATAATGTTAATTAATGAAAATATAACCACTGGGAGTTTCAACCTGTTTGTACAGTTATGTACACTTTTTCACTATGTGAAGATTGATTTAACACATAACAAACATTTTCAAGGCTATTAACCATGAGTGGAACAATTCACGAACCAACATATACATGTTTTTCTCTAGATAGGGTTGTCATTGACAAGAAGCCACACATTCTTTTAATTAAAAAAATTATAATATTTTTTCATATATTTAAAATTAACCATAGGGTTTGTAATAATTTTTTTCTTGTCTTATTTTCCATAAATAAATAAACCATTCTTTGATACCAACTACAACAACACTTATTTTTCATACATTATTTTTAAATACATTTCAATAATAACGTGTTTTATTCATAACTTCCACATGATATTTTGTGGTTTAGGATCATGGAAATTATATACATAATTCATGAAGTACATAGACCATAAAATAAAATAAGAATTATTTGTTCCTATTGTAATTATATTTTATAAATAGATCCTAGGTCACCTCACTATATATTATATCTATAGGAAAATAATTGTGACATATTATGAAAAGTGAGACTTAAAATGATAAATTTTATAACCCTTGTCAACAAGGTTAACCTATTTTTTGGATTCTACCAAATTTAAAAACCATAGTTAATCATTATTGTCTAGGAGTACTATCAGGATGGGTGACCTCTTGGGATGTTTCCTATGATGGGTGTGAGTAAGGTAAAATATCCCCGAAGTAACATGTGTTGGACTATGAGGATAGTCATTATTGTGGTACGTAAATATAGTAGGTAGTATAACGTTATGTGAAATAATAGAAAATAAGGTATTATAGGGGACCCATGAGGTTTTACGATTCAGATCATGGCCTATGGAGGCCATGTCATGATAAATTTTATCAGATCCAATACTCAGCCTAACGTGTAGTGGCACTACTTGAGTTTGAATTATACTATCTAAAATGAGTGTGTTGTGAACTAATGTGGGGATATTTTAACACCCATTGAAACGGGATACATAAAATGAAAATTTTTCCTACCCATGTAAAAAAGGAAAAATTTCATTTTTATATTATACCAAATTACAACTCCATAGTTATTTATGCGTGAATTGGAGTTGTGATATGAATGGTGACGCATTGGGAAGTTTCTCACGGTGTGTGTGAGTGAGGAAAAAGCACAATGAAAGTATAATTCCCTAGCCTTAAAAATTACATAATCATGAATTAAATGAATTATTCACATAGAAGATCTTTTCAGGTTTAGAGTTTTAGAGAATTAGGTCATAACTATTACATCTCAAAAGATTACATAGTAGACACTTCTACTATGTTTCCAGAAAATAAAAAAATACTTAAAAAGAAACATATCTAGTTCCATGTTTTAGATAGAATTTCTTCCTTGATCCCATCCTTGACCCTATTCCTCTTTAAGTCCTGTGGAACACATTTCAAAAAATTGGGATGAGCATAAAAAGCCCAGTAAAGGATACACAAAGAAGGAAAACTATTAGTTTTTCAAAACAACAAGTAAACCATGAGTAATTTACCAAAGTAATACTTTTCACCTTTATAAAGTAGTAAAAACTCTTCACTGAATAAAATACCATTAGTAACTATTTTGTAACCAAAATATTATCATAAAACCCATATAAAGAACACAAAACATATAAAGGTAACTTGGGACATAAACATACTTAAATAGAATAATCATACGGTTGACTTCCACACATACTTAATGGAATAGCCATACGGCTGACTTCCATACCCAATGCATTGGAGGTTATAACGTAACCAACCATCTTGGTATTCACGACACCACCTGTCATATGGTTTATCATGTAACGACCCATAAAATGTCCAAGTACCATCATTAGACATAAAATATTTAAAATATAAACATTTCAATAACAACATTTCTTTTGCAATCACAATAAGTAATTCCATGATATTTAATTAATCAATCCATTTTCAAAAATCATTTAAAAGAGATTTTTGAATCAAAGTGACCCATACCACTTTGAAGATTTTAATGGAATTATAATTTTAAAACATTAATGTACATATAAATAAATACTGAAAACCATTTTGAAAACATGGACATTAAAGATAAATATTTATAATAATGAATCTTTAAAACATTTAAAACGACATTTTTGTTAAAGAGTTTCTAACAAAATGAGAGACTCTTGAATTAAAATAATTGTGGAACAACATTTAATCTGAACTTTATAATATCATGAGAATAAAAAGATTCATGATATAATATGTCAAAGGACAGTGTATACACAATATAAGAGTGAATTGGTGCATAACAACAATGAAGTCTCAATGGAAATGTAAATTGAGATGAAATCCATTATAAAGATGGTATCCTTAAATTAAGGATAAATCTATCACATAATTATGTGTGAGAAATATAAATACACCAAATATATGTGGATATTAAGTGTGAAACAATCATAGGTCATTCACACATAATCTTGGAAAAACAAAACCAATGACATATATATTTAACTCATTGAAATGAGATTGAGTTATGATTTCCCATACAAGTTCGTAAGAATTTATCAGTGAGATGATTATGTGTAGAAATAGTATATACACAAAAAGGTTTGTGGAAATTAAAAAATAGATATTCCACACATAATCTTGTCATAATAAAATCAAGAAGTAGAGGTTTAACCTAAAGAATTGAAAGTGGGTTAAGAAGTTCCCTTACCAAAATCCGATAGCCTAACAGCGTCACTTTAAAATTCATAAAATGAGTTGATGAGAGAGAAAATGTTATCTCATCACTTGGACATAAAATTTACATAAATATATGAACATATCCCAACATAATATTATGTGAATTAAAAGACATAACAAAAGATGTCTTTTGAAAAGAGGAGGGTGAAAGGTCCCCTTACCGAGTTGTGTAACTTTCGAAACGCACACCCCATGTAAGAAGGGTCATAAAATGAAGATGTAAATACCCATAAATGAAATTATACTACACAAAGTGTATAATAATGGGCAGTATATACACCATTCAATGGAAATAGTGGAAAACATACCATAAATGTCACGGGAATAAAAGTGAGATGAAAAATCCGTTACGAAAACTCGGCAGCCTAACGACGCCACTTAAAACTTCCAAAAATGGATTTATGAGATCAAATAGGGTCTCTCATAATATGTACAGAAAAATTACAGTATGAGTAATATAAAATAACATCCCCAAACATAAGAAAGATGAGCTTAAAATAAATGACATAAAAGAGAGTACTTAAGAAGAAAGAGAGAGGTTGGATCCCTTACATCAAGTCTACCTTGTCTTGATCATTTGTTTATATTCCTGAATAATAAACTTTGTTCAATTTATAATTTCTTAAGGAACTATTTTAGATATTATTATTCAATTCATATCACATATTATATTGTTATAATAATTGGTTAATAATGTGAGTTCATATCAGACGTTTTTGTCGATGTTTGGTACATGAGTCAAAAATGAACTTGTTTGAAAATGATTGTCCATGTAGTTATAAGTAAATAATATCCAGAATAGTATTAATGATTTAAATATCATATATATCCAGTACATATTCATTTTATACTACTCCATAACATTTGGAGATAAAAATAAATTAAATACACCATTCATGGAGACGGTAGGCCGTACGTACGCATGAACGCTACTTTCATTTCATTGTCATATTAATGGAATTATAAATAATTGAGATATATATATATATATATATATATATTATAATTGAAGTATAATATATATTTTATATAGGTAACATATTTTTATTAATTTCATTCTTTATACATTCCATGTATTGCATGAACGAGTCACATCATTTGAGGGTACGGTAGTCCACACTTCCTCGTATGAAATTATCGCATTCGCACAACATGAAAAGCATAAAGTCATGACTTAAATATAAAATTAAGAACTATGTAGAAAACATAAAATCCATATATATCATATATAAAATATAGTGACATCATAATGGCCACCATGAAAGGTGTTAAGAGAATATTGAACAATCATCGTTTCGTGAGGCAGAAATTCACCATCCACAGAAACAGTATGTTCTTTAACCATTAGAAGAAGGTGTGTGTAAGTGTAGCTTGAATAATTCAGATAACAACATCCTACTATATTGAAGATACTGTTGTTGTTACAAAATAAAGGAATAAAAAGAGTTTAGAGGGTTGGAGAAGCAAAATAAAACGAAAGAACAGAAGGGAAGACATTACCTTTAAATTGGGCAACTCTTTTTGATTTGAGCCCAAAGGCTTCCTTGGAAAGGATTATTACCAAAGGTGAGGCTTCAATGATGAATAGAGAGATGTGTATAGATTAAATGTGCTGGTGTTGGTTGAGCCAAAGTCTTGAGAGGTGTGGGTAAGGTGGTAGAGCTGGGGGTCTTTTATAAGAGGACAGGATGGCACTCTTGGAAAGTTATAAACTTTTACTTTATTCTAAAATGCTTTTCGGATTTTAAAGGTCCCAAAATTATATATTTCTAGGATAAGGTGATAATATTTCTAAATCCATCCATACAATAAGTTTTTGACAAGTGTCGGTCTTATATTTTACATTATCTTTTCATTTTATTTTAATCGTTAAATAATGAGGTAATCATTGCATCATCATGGTGTCATAAATCATTTAATTTATTTTATGTCAAAAAATTATAAAAAAATATTATGATCTAGGAAATCTATTTATCTTTTTAATTAATATTTACAGTAAAAAATATGACTTGTATAACTCCATGTAAAAATTGTTTTAGTAAAATAATACATGTTTGTGACATTTTAATTTTAACTATAAATAAAAAGTTATTAATGTCATTTTCTAACCAAAGTGGATCCATGGGGTCCCCAAGTTGACCCAAGGATTGTCTTGGTCGGCCATGAATCATCCAATAAGGGTAGGACATGTGTCAAGGTCATTTAATTTTATTATGGCATTATCTTTATCTTAAATTACATTAATTACCTCCAATCACGATTAATAAAACTTAAAAGTTACTATTCACCAAAATATTATTTAAATCTCATTGAACCGAATTTTAATTCTTAATTAAAACCATGTATGTTATATTTTTGAAAATCAAATCACACAAGTGTTAATGTTTCATTTAAACTAAAAATCAGTTTTTTAACTACGACTTAGTGGTTTCACTATTCATCAAAAATTTAAGTTTTTCAGAAATATACCAAAAATTCACCCAAAGCTATATTTTATATTCCAAATTAAAAAAATATGTATATTTTACAAAGTTCAAAACATAAAAGTTGCATTAATTAAGTTAATAATTATTTCCCACTGTCCAAACAAATAGCCTGTTTTTAAGAAACAATATCTATTAAAAGATTAACACTGGTTTAAGTCCAATTTCAAAGTAAAATTAATTTCAATGAGCACAATTGGATTAAATGATAAAAATATATTCTAATTTTACATTTAAACCAATTCAAAATATGATCTAATCATATAAATAAATTTTATTAAAAAGAGGTTTTGAATAAAAATACAACATTTTCACTAAAACTGATCTTTATCGGAAAAATAACAAAAATTGACAAAAAGTAAATTTTGATGTCCAGATTCTAAAGAAGGATTTTATTTTGTCAAATATAACATATAAAATCTTCAAAAGTATATTTAAAAAGGGTTCGCCTCAAAAGGCGGTTAATCGACCTTTTAATGAATATTATAAGATTTATGCTTAAAATTGGATTCATTTTCATTTTAACCCTCTAAAATTTATTGGATAAAAGTAAAAATATTTGAAAAACATATATAATCATTATTTAGTTAGTTCCATTCATTCCTGCCATTACAATGGCTAGGCGTTAACTACCTTTTAAACTAATATTATTTTATTATTAGAGTGCAACGTAAGATTTCAAAAAACTCGTTGTTGCGTATTGGGTACGCCATTGAGCATAGCATTCTCTTGAAATTAATATTAAAATTTTTATTCACAAAAAAGGATAAATATAAAAAATTAATATTCTTTATTTACCAAGGATGTTATATCCTTCTACCCTTTTGAGAATTGCGTCTTCGCAATTTTAAAATTTGGCTCGGAAACTTCATTGAAAGTCCCCCATCGGAACAAAAGTCAGTAAAACAATAACTTTAAAATAAAGAAAGAGAAGTACAAAGGCCACCCGAGTTATCCCATACTGGGATTCCATGTATGAAAAACATGGACATGGAGGAGAAAACAAAAGGTCATGTTTTGATTTAGAGTGATAGAAAATATGTTTAGGAGAAAGTTAACCACAAGAAAATCACGAACTTGTGATGTGTTAAACGGTATTTGATTCTCCAGTAAGAAAAATTAACAGAAAACATTTTTGTTTACTTTTAATTTAAAATTTATTTATGAGAATAACTAAAACATAAGGAAACATACTTACTTGTCATGTTGACTTTCAACTTTTACTATATTTCTTACAGGAACTCATATTTTCTCCAAAAAACGAGCATTTAGGACGACTTGTTCACATTAAGAGCGCTATAATGAACTTCTAGAGAATCACCTAATCCACAAAAGAGAACTATATAATTCACATGTCTTTAGACCGTAACCAAAACTAAAATAAAAGAGGTTAGTATGAGATCAGATAATACCCCAAAATGATAATCCTTTATAAAAAAAATCTATTCTTAATCTCCAAAATTTGTCCAAAAGAACCCAAAGTTCAACGAAGACCATTTGATAAACAATTTCCCATCAAATTCTTCAAAGTAAACAAAACTAAGATTGAAACACAAATATTCGAAGGATTTAATCATATAGTCTTCCAAGTTACAAATTAACATTTATCTCCAAATAAAATTAGTTTCTCTTAAAGTCTCATATTGAAAAGTAAATAACCTAATCACATATCCTCTATGATAGGTTAATCATTTCCATAGATAACCCAAAATAATCTTACTCTTGATTCCTAAAATCATCTAACCTAAAATAATTAGTCAAACTAACCAGGGAAATCACATAGTCCAGTGGTAGATGAGAAATACCAGTCGCACTTTGGTTGTGAGTTCGATTCCCATATCTTTGTCTGACACGATGGGTTGTCACATGGTCTGCGTGTTGTCCTTTTTCCAAAACTATATAATTCTTATAACATTCCCCAAAAAAAAGATAAAATCATGAAAATAACCATAAAATAATTTAACCTCAAGTTTATCTCATGTCTTTCATATTCCATCATAACATATATTACCCCATAATTACCTCAAAAGTAAGGATCATTTAAACCCTAATGGTTACCATTATAATTATTACCTGAACTTCCACATCAAGTTGGTCATCTCATACAAGATGCATTAGAGAAATCACCATGGTTAAAGTGGTTGATCATGACTCCTTGATAGTTGGTTTAGAACAACCATGAGATTCCTCATTGAATCCCACATTTCATCCAGTCTCTTAATCAGAGAACCACCACAGTTTCCTTCAAACCCATTGCCACTTTGGTGCCTGCTAGATCCATCCATTTACTAAAAACAAAAATGTCAGTGCGAGTATATCAACAAAACCATCATGTAATAATGAGGAAAATAAACACTAAGATACAATTACTCATTAACTTTATCTAAAAATAGTACTTTATCTGAAATCCTAACCATTATGGTCGTGTCACTTATGCTTAGAGTATACCCTAACCTCTAAAGTTATCTAAACCGACCTCTGATACCATCTATAAGGGCTTGGCCTTAAACATTACTTAATCCTAAATTAAATGAATAATTCACATAGAGGATCTTTTCAGTTTTAGAGTTTTATAGAATTAGGTTATAACTATTACATCTCAAAAGATTACATAGTAGACACTTCTACTAAGTTTCCATAAAATAAAAAAAAATACTTAAAAAGAAACATGTCTAGTTCCATGTTTTAGATAAAATGTCTTTCCTTGATCTCATCCTTGACCCTATTCATCTTTAAGTCCTATGGAAAACATTTCAAAAACTTGGGATGAGCATGAAAAGAATAGTAAAGGATACACAAAGAAGGAAAACTGTTAGTTTTTCAAAACAACATGTAAACCATGAGTACTTCACCAAAGTAATACTTTTCACCTTTATGATGTAGTAAAAACTCTTCACTGAATAAAATACCATTACTAAACCTTTTGTAATCAAAAGATTACCATAAACCCATATAAATAACACATAACATATAAAGGTAACTTGGGACATAAATATACTTAAATGGAATAACCATACGGTCAACTTCTATGCATACTTAATGGAATAGACATACGGCCAACTTCCATACCCAATGCATTGGAGGTTATGACGTAAACACCCATCCTGGAATTCACGGCACCACCCATCAAACAGTTTATCACGTAACCACCCATAAAATGTCCATGTACCATAATTACACATAAAATATTGAAAATATAAACATTTCAATAATAACATTTCATTTTCAATCACAAAAAGTAATTCCAAGATATTGAATTAATCAATCCATTCTCAAAAATCATTTAAAAGAGATTTTTGAATCAATGTGTCCCATACCACTTTGAAGCTTTTAATGGAATTATAATTTTAAAACATTAATGTCCATATAAATAAATATTGAAAACAATTTTGAAAACATGGACATTAATGATTAAGTTTTAGAATAATGAATCTTTAAAACATCTAGAACGATATTTTTGTAAAAGAGTTTTTAACAAAATGAGAGACTCTTGAATACAAATAATTGAAGAATAACATTTAATCCGAACTTTATAATATCATGAGAATAAAGGGATTCATGATATAATATGTCAAAGGACATTATACACATCATAAATGAGTGAATTGGTGCATAACAACAATCAAGTCTCAATGGAAATGTAAATTGAGATGAAATCCTTTATAAAGATGGGATCCTTGAATTAAGGATAAATCTATCACATAATTATGTGTGAGAAATATAAATACACCCAATTTAAGTGGATATTATGTGTGAAAAAATCAGAGTTCATTTACATATAATCTTGAAAAAAAACCAATGACAAAGATATTTAACTCAATGAAATGAGATTGAGATATGATTTCCCATACAAGTTCGTTAGAATTTATCAATGAGATGATTATGTGCAGAAATAGTATATCCACACAAACGGTTGTGTAAATTACAACATATAGATTCCATACATATTCTTGGCATAATAAAATCAGGAAGTATAGGTTTAACCCAAAGAATTGAATGTGGGTTAAGAAGTTCCCTTACAGAAATCAGACAGCCTAACAGCATCACTTTGAAATTTAGAAAATGAGTTGATGAGAGAGAAAATGGTATCTCATCACTTGGACATAAAATTTACATAAATATATGAACATATCCCAACATAATAGTATGTGAATTAAAATACATAACAAAATATGTCTTTTAAAAAGAGGAGGGTGAAAGGTCCCCTTACAGAGTTGGGTAACATTCGAAACGTACACCCCATGGAAGAAGGGTCATACAATGAAGATGTAAATACACATAAATGAAATTTTACTACAAAAATTGTATAATAATGGGCAGTATATACACCATTCAATGGAAATAGTGGAAAACTTAGCATAAATGTCACAGAAATAAAAGTGAGATGAAAAACCCCTTACGAAAACTCGACAGCCTAATGGCGCCACTTAAAACATCAAAAAACGGATTTATGAGATCAAATAGGGTCTCTCATAATATGAACATAAAAATTAAATTATGAGGAATATAAATGAACATCCCCAAACAGAAGAAATATGAGATTAAAAGAAATGACATAAAAGAGAGTACTTAAAAAGAAAGAGAGAGGTTGAATCCCTTACCTCAAGTCTGACTTGTCTTGTTCGTTTCATTATATTCCTAAATAATTAACATTGGTAAACATATAATAGCTTAACGACCTCTTTTAAAGATTATTATTCAGTTCATATCACATATTATAATTTTATAACAATTTGTTAATAATGTGAGTTCATATCAGACGTTTTTTGTCGATGTTTGGTACTTGAGTCAAAAATGAACCTGTTTGAAAATGATTTTCGATGTAGTTATAAGTAAATCATCTCCAGAATAGTTTTAATGATTTAAATATCATATATATCTCGTAAATATTCATTTTATACTACTCCATAACATTTGGAGATAAAAAGAAACGAAATGCGCCGTTTATGGAGACGGTAGACCGTACGTACGCATGAACGCTACTTTCATTAATTTGTCATATTAATGGAATTAAAAATAATTGAAATATATATATATTATTATTAAAGTATAATATATATGTTATATAGGTCACATATTTTCAATAATTTCATTCTTTATACATTCCATGTATTGCATGAACGCGTCACATCACATGTTGGGGCGGTAGTCCACACTTCCTCGTATGAAATTATCACATTTGCACAACATTAAAAACATAATGGCATGTTTTAAATATAAAATTCAGAAGTATATAGGGAAAATAAATACCATAAATACCATATATAAAATATATTGACATCATAATGGCCACCATGAAAGGTGTTAAGAGAAGATTGAACAATCATCGTTTCGTGAGGTAGAAATTCGCCATCCACAGAAACAATTTGTACTTTATCCATTAGAGGAAGGTGTGTGTAAGTGTAGCTCGAATCCTTAACAAAAAAACATACTAGTATATTGATGATACTTGTTTTGTTATAAAATAAAGTAATAAAAAGTTTTTAAAGGGTTGGAGAAGCAAAATAAAACAAAAGAACACAAGGGAAGACATTACCTTTAAATCGGGTAACTCTTTTTGATTTGAGCTCAACGGTTTCCTTGTAAAGGATTATTCCCAAAGGTGAGGCTTAAATGATGAAAATAGAGGTGTGTAGAGATGAAATGGGCATGTTTTGGCCGAGCCAATGGCTTTAGAGGTGTGGGTATGTTGGTAGAGGTGGGGGTCGTTTATAAGAGGAGAGGAGGGGCACTCTTGGAAAGTTATAAACTATTACTTTATTATAAAATGATTTTTTGGATTTTAAAGGTCCCAAAATTATATATTTTGAGGATAATGTGATAAAAGTTCTAAATACATCCATTCAATAGGTTTTTGACAATTTTAGGTCTTAGATGTTACATTATCTTTTCATTTTATTTAAATCGTTAAATAATGAGGTAATCACTGCATCATCATGGTGTCATAAATAATTTAATTTATTTTATGTCTAAAAATTATAAAAAAATATCATGATTTAGGAAATATTTTTATATTTATATTTAATATTTATAGTTAAAAATATGACTTGTATAACCCCATGTAAAAATTGTTTTAGTAAAACAATACCTGTTTGTGACATTTTAATTTTAACTATAAATAAAAAGTTATTAATGTCATTTTCCAACCAAAGCTGATCCATGGGGTCCCCAAGTTGACCCATGGATTTTCATGGTGGACCATGACTAATAAAATAAGGGTAGGACATGTGTCAAGTTCATTTAATATTATTATGACATTATCTTTACCTTAAATTACACTAATTACCTCTAATCACGATTAATAAAACTTAAAAGTTACTATTCACCAAATTTTTTTTAATCACATTGAACCACATTTTACTTACTAATGAAAACCATGTATGTCGGATTTTTGAAAATAAAATCACAAAAGTGGTAAAGTTTCATTTAAACAAAAATTAAGTATTTTAACTACCACTTAGTGGTTTCACTATTCATAAAAAGTTGATGTTTTTCATAAAAATACCATAAATTCACCCTAAGCTATATTTGATATTCCAAATTCCAAAATTATGTCTATTTTAAAAAATTCAAAACATAAAAGTTGCATTTATTAATTTAATAATTATCTCCCATTGTCAAAACAAATATCGTGTTTTTAAGGAACAATATCTATTAAAAGATTAACACTAGTTTAAGTCCAATTTCAAAGTGAAATTAATTCCAATGACCACAATGGGATTAAATGGTGAAAATATATTTTAATTTAACTTTAAAACCATTTAAAAATATGATATAATCAGATAAATAAATTATATTAAAAAGAGTTTTTGAATTAAAATACAACATTTTCACTAAAACTGACATTTATCGGAAAAATAACAAAAATATACACAAAGTAAATTTTGATGTCCAGATTCTAAAGAAGTATTTTATTTTGTCAAATATAACATATAAAATCTTCAAAAGTATATTTAAAAAGGGTTCTCCATCAAAATGCGGTTAATCGACCTTTTAAAGAATATTAGAAGATTTATGCTTAAAATTGGATTCATTTGCATTTTAAGCCTCTAACATTTATTGGATAAAAGTAAAAATATTTGAAAAACATATATAATCATTTTGTAGTTAGTTCCATTCATTCCCACCATTACAACGGCTATGCGTCAACTACCATTTAAAATAATATTATTTTATTATTAGAGTGCAACATAAGATTTCAAAGAAACTCGTTGTTGCATATTGGGTACGCCATCGAGCATATCATTCCCTTTAAATTAATATTAACATTTGTATTCAAAAAAAGTATAAATATGAAAATGTAATATTCTTAATTTACCTGGGTTGTTATAGAAAGAATGGGTATTGGCCAGTGGGGGAAGTCATTAGTCTGATTAGTAAACCTAGTGGGTAATATCCAATGTTGTGATAGAAAAGAAACCATGATATTATAGGGGATTCATGGGGTTTGATTTCAAGGTTCAAGGATTATAGTGGTTGGTTCATGATAGAAATCAATGGAGAAGAGTGATAACAAATCCCAATATAGAGGATAAGAAAAGGAAATGGAACATATTTGATCATCAAGTATAAAACATGATGCATAAAATTGGAGTGTAATCAGAAGTATAATAGACATAACATGGAAATGTATGTATATCAAAAAAATGAGACATTCACAAGCACATTACTAAGGTTTATTACCAAAGTGACATAAAAAATGTGACTAAGGGTGTTCACCAAGGTATCATAAAACATTAAAAAGTCATCACCCCAAGGTATCATAAAGATATCAAATTAAGAGAATAATACTTTACACAATGTATCAGTGAACTATTAGGATGCATCCTTCATATGTCTAACATTATGTTTTCAAAAAAGATAATATATAATATTTATTTCACCATATTAACCCATGAGTAAGGAATGTGGGAGTCATACATTGAATTACCCAATAAAATAAATATATGCATATCTATATGAATACCCTTGAGTGAATGTAGGCCTGACTTATCATAATATAAAACTGTGGTATGGAAAATAAAATAATTACTTCAGAAGCATAATGGGTATATATAATTGATTATGAAATGTTATTGATGAGATATAATAGTAGTATCTCATTAATAAAGAATCAATTTTATATTAAAGGAATGATAATAAACACATGAAAAAATAATCAAATAAAAATAAAAAAGGGTTGTTAGAAATAAAGTGCCCCAATCGATAAGAGGAAGGAGGAAGTGAACCCCTTACATTGATTGATAGCTTCTTAAATATTGATAAGAGATACATAGAACCATATAATCTCCACAGAGAAAATCTTGTGATCAATGTATTTGGAGTGGATAATAATGTGATAATGGGTGGGTATTTATAAAAAATTATGGGAATTTGTTACTAATTTCTAAACATGGTCCTTTAGAATCAAGGCTTTAAAAAATAGAAATCTATTGGATATTATATGGTATTATACCATTTTATTTGGAATTTAGGGAATTAACTGTAGTATTTATAATTCCAATAGCCTAACTACTATAAATAATATTTTTCTTTTTTTTAAAGTGGTTCTTATTCAAAAATGATTGTTCTTTAAATCCAAAAAATATACGTTAAGTTTTAGAAGATTATTTATTAGTTTACAAAATTAATTTCATTACATTAAAATAAATTATTTTAATTATGAAACAAATTTTTGGATGAAAAAACTTTTATACTAATTATTACATCATTTTATGTACTTATAACATAACAAATCTTATTATACATACCATATTTTAATTATCTCAAAAAATTTAATTTCCTGAAAAAATTATAAAAAATTGAACATTTGATAATTTCTATGAAATAATTTAAATAATGACAACCCTTTTATAAAAATAAATTTCTAAATATAAAATATGATTTTTTTAACTAAAATTTATAATTATTTAAAAATATCAATTTTATACCATGACCACATTTCTAACCTATATAATAACTACATACTATTGCATAAAATTATATCCTATAGGTTGAATAAAATTTCCAAGTCCTATACTACTCCTTCTAGTTATACTCTTATATGCAGAGCTACCTATATTTGACTACCGATAGATTATTGCCTTATTGAAATTGTTCTGATTCTCTGTACAATGTGTAGTTCTCATAATAATGGGCTAGACTCCATTAAATATTATTTTTTACTTTTCTCATTCACTAAAACTCTTTGAAATATTGTTGATAATACATTTAATATGGATACTTTTCCAGTTATTGATATTAAATCTACTTTTTTCATTGTATCACCCAGTATGGTTCTTCCCAATTAATTAACCTACATAAATCTATTATTACTAATGATTTTTATTGCATTTGGAGGAATAGAAATGTCATTAGGTTTTATGAATATGCTATTGACCAAAATATAGAGATAAAGAAAGATGTTATCTTGAAATAGTCCATAACATCTTTTACTTATAGCTTGGTTAAGAATTCAATCCATGATTAATCAATTTCAAATAGTCTGGGAATTTTTGGTTGTTTTAAAATTTCTAATATCTATATACCTATCGTTAGGAAAAATACCATTATAGATTGGATCAAGTTTATCATGGATGGGGCTTCAAAAGTTAATGTATGGCCTACTAGCTATGGTCTATCATCAAATACTCTAAAGGGGGAACACTCATAGGTGTATAGATGGACTGTTGAATTTCCATTTCTTATAAATTTCTAATGTAATGGGTGATTATAGTGATCTATATTGTGATTTTCTATAATTTAACCACAATTTGTGTTGATAAATACCCATCCTTCACTGTACATGTTATCTTGTGTAATATATCTTCACCCTTATTGAGGCTTTCATCGTATTGGGAGGATTTCATATACTATTTCAGATAAAATGATATTTTATGTCACTTGTCCATGGAGAGGTTAATAAATATTTTTATACTTTATCAAATTTGGCTTCTAGGTTGGGTGGATATAAATGAAATCTGTTCATGCCATAATCGATTAAAGAACTCTTATTCCTTGATATTTGTATAACTAAATATTTTCATTTTTTTATAATATTTTATGGGCTCTAGAGTATATCTATAGTGAGGCCTATCGATATTACTAAAAATATTTTTAATTAAAATATTTTTATGAAAATGATATTTTATTTTTACATTTTCAAATTATCATAAAAATTCATTGAAATGAAAATTAAACATATATTTAAAAATAAAATAAAATTATGGTTTCCCTATATGAATATTTTATATTATTAATCCACCAATCAAGTCAATACATCCCATGGGTATCATTATTTATAATATAGAAACAAAAAATTTATATTTATAAACTATGAATCCATAATAAATAAATATATAGTTAAGTAGTATTGGAATTTCAAGTACAATGTCAACTACAAAAGGAAAAGTTTGGGGAAAATAGTTAATTTGAAAATAATGACCTAAACTATGTATAATTACATGTAAATAAATTCAATCTAATGATCATGGTGATTTTTCAGATATTGGAAGGAGAAAAAAAAGAAAAGTGTGTTAGACATCATTGATTTTGGTGTCAAGGAATAAAAAGGCATAAAATAATAAATTTACAAATGTGCAATTGTTATAACTACATCATAGAGAGTCTTTTATTATAAATAAATTCACTCCATCCTAAATTTTATTTGTCTCATTGGTAGGTACGCTGAATTATAAATGAATGTATATCCTAATGATATATTTAAACATAGAGTAAGAACTAACCTAATGGTCATAGTGGAAGACCAAACCACAAAACTCACACTAAATAATGAAAAATCAAACTAACTAAAGAAATGATCATGTTTAAACTGAGTAAGATATTAAATCAAACTTCCCAACCCCCTACTAAAATGGATATGGAAAAATAAACCGAGAAGTGATAGTAATAATGAAAAAGTGAAAGAATACAATGTGAATTACAATTTAAATTATAAATACCATGATAAACCCCATTCCACATTATATTGAATAGAATGGCACAAAATAGATCAGTCCATCATGGGATCCATTATACAGTGGAAAAAATTAATATAAAAACCCTAAATAAATTTTTTAGTAGGATTGGTGAAGGGCTATGCAAAAGCAAAAAACCTTACCCTGGGATCTACTGTTCATTTTGTTTTCTACAGTGGCATGGCCTTATATTTATATGTATGAGTGTCACTTAGGTTCTTGTTAATATTTAATATATTTTGGTCCTTAATTTCATCTAATTCAATCCCAATTGTTCCTAGGTAATTTATTACATATCCCATTAATTAATTTTAACATGTGGAACTTAGAATTTCCCATCATCTAGTTCACGATGCTCTAGGAGGTGTCATACCGTTAAACATCAAGTATCACCACCAGTATTTTTCCATTTATTTCATATATTTTCATTGGTTTTTGATGAAATTCACATCATGAATAGGTGTTTCATGACATTAATGGCATTTTTCTAGTGTATTTTTCTTATTAATTCTTCAATATTCAATTATTCGACATGAACTCATGCATTGGATTATTTTACTTTGTGGGGCATTATTTTTTTCATGAATTATATATACTTTTGATAATTTTCTTCCAAATTAATATAAAAAATAAAATTCCATAAAATTAATAATATATTAAATTAATTATAAATTATAATCAATTTAATTAAAAAATCATATATTTTTATATTCAAAATTATATGCATGAATTTTTGATATCAAATATCCCCACACATAAAATTTTTATTTTAATCTAGAATGAAATATTAACATACTACAAATTAAAATCACTCTACAATAATTTAAATGTTATTTCAGTTGAATTAATTTTTTTAAGGGAGAATAAATCATTCAAGCATCACGTGGGAAAAATATTAACTCTATATTTTTTAAGGAAATAATTCAACATGAATTTTAATTTTTTCTATTTTTATATCTCTATGAAATTCCCTACTTCCATTCTTATTTTTTAGTTCACGATAAATGTGGATATTAATTTAAATTTACCATTCATTTAATTATTTTCACTAATCACTTAAGAAAAAAATATAGACATAGTTTTTCTTAGACCTCGAATAATGATCTATATGATAGGATTGCAAGGCATATACATTATCCACTATGTACAAAAAAATCCCAAATATTAATGATGGATTTATTATTATGATCAAAAGGCATTGAGGCATCGGGGTAGGTGGGTAATGATGTAAGAAAATTAAAACTCAAATGGAGGATAATATTTATGTTACTTTTCATGATAATCAATAAATGTTGAATGAAAAATTCCCCTTTATAATGTGATATCCCCCTCATTCCCACAAACCCAATGTAAGTTAAAAAATCAATGAAGAAAAATGACTATTACACCATATTTTTTTATTTCATATATTCTATTTTTTTAAAGTATAATTTGAAAAAGTATCAAATCCACCTTCAAAACCCAAATGATAAAAACAATTGACTAATTAAATGGTGATTTTGACCCTCCAAACCACACAATTTTTTCATTTTTCATATTTTTTTTCAAGGATATGTGAAATAATGTATAATAAATTAGAATTATAAACCTTAAAAAAATATAATGAATACAACATGAAAATAATATGTCTCAGTTTCACATCACTTTCACCATGGAACCCCCCCCCCCAACACTCATTATTTTGATAATAAAAAAAACATTGAGTATGGTAATGGAGGACAAGATAGTATCATATTGTGGATCATACCCAAAAAAGGATATTTATTGATTATATAGGCGTGATAAGGATTAATTTAAAGCTGGTTCATTGGATAAATGGATTAATCATGAAAAGTGTCTCTATCATATTAAATTTGAATTTTTACAATCATGGATTTGAAAATATTCATAGAAAGTTATAGATGAATGTGTTCCCATGTTTCACTCATGAAATTTTCTTGTGAAAAGAATGTAAATATTTTTATTAGAAAATTTCTCATGAATGATAATGTGTCATCAGTAAATTTATTCATGTAAATGAACAATAAAATTAAATCAATTCATATAAGTTTCATAAATTCAATTTATGGAAAGGCTCAAAAAAATTTCATTTATTAAATTAAATTAGATCCTTTAAATAAATAATTATTAAATATAAATCCAAAATATTATCACTAAAAATTCATTCTCCCATTTTTATAATTCAAATTATTCAAAAATAAATTAAAAATATGTCCTGATGGTTAATATATGTATTTTTTGTCTCCTAAATCAATAAATAATGTGTATGGAATACATTTTGAAATCAATGGCTTTTAAGAGGAAATTTAGGGGAGTAATATAAAGTAATTAAATTAAAAATTGTACTCCCATATTGATTTATGAACTTCATATTTCTGTCATGCATTCATTATGCATGGTTTATTGGGCTGTTGATGAGATGAACTTACATCTCATGATGTGAATCTACTACAAGTTGCATTTTCAATGTCCAACATGCTTTATTCATATGCATTTATTTTAAACCTAAAATATCTAAAAATAATCAAATCCCAATTTACATTCATTAAATCTAAAAAATATAAAATTAATTGGAACTAAATTCAAAATATAAAATTAATTCATAATAAATAAAAAAGTCTAAAATTCTAGAAATAATAAAAATTTGGTTGCCACCTAGAAATAGAAATATTTTTATGAATATTTGTCACATAATTTACATTAATTATCTAATTGACATGTCATAAAATAAACCTATTATGTTAACACAATTGTGACTTTGAGGATAATATCACTCTGATTATTTCCTCTTCATTGTTATCATCGTGAAACTCAGAGGGTGTAACCATAATTTGTATAGTTTTATGTTTTTTAGAAATAATTATGAATATATCTAGGAATATTAAAACTGTTATAATTTTTTAACAACTATTTGTGTTTGTTCCACAGATAAAATTATCACATTATATTTAGCATCTCGCTCCTCAACATCTTATATATCTACTTCTTCCTTTCCTTGTTCAAAATATGTATAGGTAGTGGAGAGTACAATGAGTCCTTATTTTTACTCATCAATATTCCATTACATATCTTCAAAAAATTCCTTTAAAAAGTGCTATCATTCTTATGATATTATTTTTCAGGTTTAGTTTCATCTTTTTCTTCCTTTCTTCCTCTTATTCTTCTAATGGTTTGGCCTCGATAGGGTGATGATGAGGGTAGTAGTATGGGGAAAACCACATAAATTTTTATGTAGTTCTTAGGTTTTATATTCCTATAATATCACCACATTTTTTATTTATAGGGTTCATTATTTTATAAAATATTCTTAAAATGGTGATGGTGGCTTTGAAATAGGACAATAATGCTTTTGGGATTGGGATTCTCTTTGGTTTGACTTCAAACTCGAAATACTTTAATTTTACATAGGAGTAAACTTCATCATAGTATTCCTATATTGGTTCTCCTCATCCTTCCTCAAACACTTCTTCCATTAAATCAATATCTCTATATTCATCTTTGAATTTATTTTATTCCATAGATATTTTACACATTTATCCTCATGTATAGTTGTGGTCCCTGTGTTTCATTACTATTTTGGATCTTATTTTGATGTTATTTTTTTGGTGATATATATCCATTACTTTAATTACAAATTTATCATTATAATTCAATATTATATTTTCCTCCTCCATTTAAAATAAAAACCCTATGAATAGAAAAATGATGATAAGAATAAATTTTAAGAAACCTAAGTTCAAAGGAGTAAAAAAATGGAAAATAATTGTTTTTTCCTAAATTATCATAATAAAATAATCTTTGCGCCATTCCCTGAAAATAGAGCTAAAAAATTTATACATCCTAATTTTTTCATTAATTTTAATGGGGACACTAAATTTATAAATTTATATAACATGAAAATATAATCATTAAATAGACACTTAAGTTATACACATTTTTCATGTCTTAGGTCAATATCATAACTGAATTTTTATAGAAAATAATTAATTTGAAAATGATAAACTAATCTATGTAAAAATTTATGTAATGATACATAAGATACTTATTGTGATATTTTATGAGGTGGTGGTTGTGATAAATAATAAGAGAAAGAGGGATAGATAGTAATGAGTCCCTATTCAAGGAAAATAAGGCATAAAATAATAAACCAAAAATAATATAGCTATCAGAAATAGGTCCTATAATGTACCGTGGTCTATAGAAAAACTCTCCATACTAAAATATATTGTTCATAGGGTTATGTACTTTTGATTATAAAATCATTGGTAACCAAAAACCATAATTAAACGTAGAGTAAAAACTAACCCAATGGTCATGGTGAAGTTCTACACCCTAGAAATCAATCTAAAAACAAAACAAAAAAATTATATGGAAATGTTCATGTATAAAGATATAAATATATTGAATCTCACTTACTCACCACATATTAAAATTTCCATGTATAAATGAAATAGCTAATCTATAAGAATGAAGATCGAAGAACCCAACATTAATAGAAATGAATATCATAAATACTTCGTTAAATCCAATTCTCTATTATAATGTATTTTGTGGAATAAAGGAATTAACAACACATTATATTCATGAGATATTAGAAAATAAATAAGATAAAGACCCTACAGAAATTATGGAGTAAGCCCGATGAAGGACACTAAAATAGTACATAATCATGCCTCAAACCCTGAACTCGATCCTCTTTACAGCCACATCCTAGAGTTGTATTTATAGGCATGAATGTCAATGATTATGGAAATTAATTTCCATAAATTCATTCATTAATTTAATATAATACAATCTTGAGGGTCCCTATGTAATTAATTGTATGGATCATCTATTAATTTCAATATTTAGGACTCCAAATTTCCTATTATCAGTTTTCATGACATGGAAGGGGGTGATACACCATGAATTTTCATGCATCTCAACTAGGATTTTTCCTTCATTTAGTATATATTCATGAGTTTTTTTGAAATTTATATCATGAATAGTTTTTCAATGATGTCAATGGATGATTTTTGGTATATTTGGCTCATTATTTTCTATAATAATCAATTTTAATCTATGAACCCAATTTGTGAATTATCATACATTATTGTGCATCATTTTGCATCACGAATTAAATACATTTTTGTTTATCTTATTCCAAATTTAACTACATAATATCATTCCATAAAATGAAAAAACATTAAAATAATTGTAAATAATTTCAACTTTAATTATAAAATAAATGAATTTTATATTAAAATGTCTGTGCATGAAATGTCAATATAACATATAACTTTTATATTATATGTAAGAATGATACATTAAATAAAAATGTGGGATATATGTAACCATTATATCCATTTTTAAAGAGTTTAATTCTAAATAATAGTTAACCTTAAATATATATTCCCTGACCACACCAGTATAAGACTTAAGGGTATGGTTTGTGATAGTGGTAATTTAATTGGGTGATTCAAGTAATGACCAATGGTCATAAGACCCGGGGTTCATATTCACCAGTAGTCATAATTACCAATGGTCATAATTCCCAATAGTTATAAATAACCATGGTTGTAATGAATAATAAACATATTTTATTTATATAAATTCATTCTAACCAATCCCCTAGATAATACTTATCATTTTAAATATATTGATTATGTGGATTATATTAATCATCATTTTTACCATTATTATAATAACTATGATTTTTTTGGGAATGTGATCCATTATATGTATACATTGTACAAGTATTATTTCATATTGTTTAATATAAATTATTATCTATAATGGACATAGTAAACTTGTACCATTTACTTGTAATGAAATACTATATAATAAAACATGTTCATTCAACACAAAAATTTTCCTGGGTATTACATTCTGATTCCCTTAAAAAACATTACCCATGATATTTGTGTCTTCCATTAAAATAAATGCGGATATTTTTAATTCATCACTTCTTTATGAACCTAGGTTTTATGTTTAGAGTTGAGATTTCTCTATAATAAATTTATGATTCAGGTTATCTTGTTTATCAATACTTATTCCCTTTCATCCAGAATTTGAATATGTTATTCTTCATCTGAAAGGATAGATTAGAAGTCCACACAATTTATGTCATGTATATGAATAGGGAATGACATATAATTTCTTAATAGGGTCATGAAAAATATGTCCTGGACATTATAAATATATTTTTGGTAGACTTAACCAATAGGATACTACTCTAACATGACTTAGAATATAAAATGTTACCGTGTAACTTGGAATTAGTTTCCCTTTGTTTAAAAATCTAATGAATCCTTTCCCTAGTGATTTTTTATGGAATACAGGGTCCATATTTAGAAATTATAATCCTTCATTCTATTTATAGTGTAAATAATTTATCAACTATGAGAATCCTTTATATGATTCTGGATCACTTGTATCATCATTTTCATCTCTTTCAAAAGTACAGCCCGAATATTTCTAATTTAGTAACTTCATACCAACATCCTTTTGTCATACATTTTTTCTGTAGAGTTATTAATAAGGATCCATTTTAATACACAAGTGGAAATTTTTATTATAGTATAATTAAACAAGTTTAAGATGATGGTCCCAACACCCTTGAAAATCATGTCAACCAGACCTTAAAAAGTCTTTTAGCATGTGAATAGCACACTCAAACATCCCACCAGTTAGGTAGTAATATTTTCTCCATTGTTTCACATATTTACTCAAAGACTTTTTAATTATCCTCCAAAAAATAGAATAATATTTTCAACCATTTTCAGAAGTAATCGTTAGTGGTGTCATATGATATATCAACAATTCATGAATATATAGTTGAGAAAGGTGATAAAGGGAGAAATCAAATCATTAGACAATAAAATGGGAAGTATATATTAATATACAATTGTTAATAAAAATTAATTTTTTTTCCTCATATGTCTTGGGAAGGATGGAAAAGAACCCTATAATGATATTTTACCATTTCGATACATGTATGGGTAGTGGTTTCATTACTCAATAGGGAATTTATTATTATGACTTCAACTATTAGAATACCATATTTCATATAGTAAAATCACAAATATCCCTCGAATAATTAGTTTTAAAATATATACACATTTTGGTTCTTTTAGGATATATACAGAATGAAACTATGTTAGATTCAACTATTCACTCGTTATTTATCTGTAAATTTTTTGGGCTGTATAACCTTTCACCATATATTAGTACTAACTCTTGCTCAATACATAACCAAATAAACATTACATTTTTCATTGATCCTCTCTTCTTTTATAACATAGGATAATCACTTTTAAATTTCCTTTTTTTTTCTACCATAATGGTGGTTTGGAAATTATTTGGGATATGATCAATGATATCCCTTCCCTTATGACTTTCATACCCATGTTGATTAATTCCTTGATCAAATTATATCCCTCAATCATCATCATTTCCAAAAAACTGTAGTTCCTTTCTTACTTAATTCATCAGTGAGTTTATTTCTTTTCTCAAATGAAAATGATTGTAACAATCATAGTCCTTAAGAAGCTCCAACTGTCTCATTTGTCTCATGTTCAATTCCATTTCTATGAAAATATAATTTATTCTTTACTTTCTGTTATATGTATGACAATTCTCACTAAAATTTTATGTCTCTATTACTTTAGTGAAAAAATAACTATAGTTAACTCCAAATCATGGGTAGAATAATTTTCATCATGAGGCTTCAACAATCGAGATACATAAAAAATCCTTTTACATTCTACATTATTACACATCCAAGTACTTTTAGGGACACATCCTTACAGATAATACATCATTCTACATGTGAGGGAATGTTAGCATAGGTTAAATAATTAACCACTTATTAAATTATTATAAACTTTATTCACACTATTTAGTCCATATTAACATATCTCCCTTTTGATTAATCTTGGTCAGTGTGTTTGAAATTCCATAAAAAATTTCACAATGCTTTTATAGTATCCTTTATGACCAAGGACCCTATGAATCATTGTTATTGTTATAGGTCAAGGACACTCCTCTACAACCATTTTCTTAAATAGATCAATAAAGATTCCACTATTGGTTAAAATGTTTCCCAATATGTCACATATAATAACCTTATGCTACATTTTTTTAATAAAAAAAATCATTTTTCACATATTTTATATTATGATCTTTATATGATACTTATGTTCCTAATGAATTTTTGAATACCTAATAATATCATTAGTATATAATATGATGAATTTATCATGGTAGTCCCTACATATTCTATTAATCAAATCTATAAATATAGTTGTAACATTATTTGGGAAGAAGTTATTAACAATAAACTCATAATATCCATATATATTTTGAAAATATATCTTTTCCATGCCATCTATATTCACCTACAACTATTAGAAATTGATAATAGGTTAATCATGGGAAAAAATGAGCCACATAAGGTTGATCAAATACATAAAAAATCATTGGAATGTGGGATTTTTTTCCCAATGACTCCATTAACTTCTTTATAAACAATTCATTGTCACATTGATCCATACTTCTTATTTAGGAATAGAATATGTGCTCCCCATAAAGACACACTTGGTCGAATAAAAATATTATCCAGATGATCTTAGGGTTCTTTCTTCAATTCTTATACCTCCAAAAATTCAATTCAGTTTGGGGTCTTTAATATTGGTTTGTATTTGAGTATGAGAGAAATTGAGAATTATAAATATATTTCTGGGGGAGTTACAGAAAATTATTAAAGAAATTAACGTTTTATTCCTATAAAAGGGTACATTTCCTATTTTACATTTTCAATTTATTATTTTTCTTAACCAATCATTCACATAAATAAAGATATGGTAGGTTGTTCTAGATAATTGTTTGGAATGAATTTCACTCATTTGAAAATAATTTTGGGTTTTCTATTCGATATAGCTGAAATTTACCTACTAATATACTTGATCTTGGAATTATACTTTGAAATCTAATCCATCCCTATTATTGCATCAAATTCAAGCATTGGAATATACACAATGTTTGTGATGAGGTTTTACTCCCCAATTACATTTTGAGAATCTCTATATACTCTTGACTCTAAAATAAATCCCATAGTAGTTTTAACTAATATTTCTTCTTATAATAGTTTATGGATCAATTTGATTATCTTTGAAAACATGAATGAAATAAAAGAAATAATAGAACCATTATAAAAACATTTACTCGATACATTTGAGTATAATATGATTGAACCTTCTACCATTTCATTTAGTTTATTGAATTAGGTCATCATGACATAAAAAAATAACCTTCTCCCATGGCCTCTGATGTGGTTAATTATGGGTTCCCTCCATTATCTTCAGATTTAGGCATTTATTATGTGTCCAATATCTCCGTAGTTGAAGAATTACACTATTTGTTTCCTTTTAATCATCTTAACTATTTTATTTTTATTCATTTTTATGGAGTTAAATATAAAAATATTTCAAGTTATACAAAGATCCTTTCCACACATGTAACACTTTCCTCTCTAGAGTTAAAAATTCTCTAAATCTTTATTCCAAAACATGTTACATAGAGTTTATTTTAGTTCCTTCCTTTCTATTTTATGATAAAAATATTATCTATAATTTAGATGAATCATTTTTTATATATCATTTAGATCATAATACTAGTGCTCATCTCTAGAACCCATCTCAACTTTGAGAGAACACATCAATATATTTTAATTACTTCCAATGTCACAAAATGAAGAATCTTTATAGAGATGAGGTTTTATTCCAACAATTAAACTATTGATCTTAATAACCAATGACAATTACTAAAGAATATCATGAACTCCTTGTAATATTAATCTCATAACATCCCACTAATTTAGTCTCTTTTTTATTTGGAACAAGGAATATTCTTCACTTTTTTATAAAGGTGTTAGTAATGTAATTTTTGAAAAAAATATTATAAAACACTTACCACTCCATAGTTTCATATCCATCCATTATCTTCTTGTTTTTTTATCAATTTCCACCACTGATCAAATTCACCCCCTACGGGGTTTACTATCAAAGTAACTCTCCATTAGAATAATTTAATATAGAAAATATATTTTTTAAAGTATTGATCCTTTTTTCATTGATCAATGGATTAGAAGTTATACAAAAATAATGTAGTAATTAATGAATGAAGTATTCAACTGCTAGTTATTCCTTAATAGGAGAATATAAATTCTTTACATGTTTTAGGTTATTATTCATAACATAACAAAACTGACCCAACATCATCATTATGTTCTCAACTTTGGTTGTACTCATATTGTGATGGTAATCATTTCATTTTATATCAAATCCATTATTTACATGAGTCCATCTATTTTCTCTATTTTTATAATACATAAAACATAAATAATAAAATTTCAACTATTCTAAATCTTATAATATTAATTTTAAAAGGGGGTTAATTCCTAAAATATCTTAATATCATAACTCTAGGATCATATAATTAAATATTTTCTATCCTAAATGGAATAATGATTTTTTTTATATATCGTTTACAATGGTTAATACAGAGCATGTGAATTAACAAAACTATATCCCCCATGTTTTTCAAACTGGTCTTATAGTCAGCCCCACTTATTTTCCACCAAGTAAAGATCGATTTAATACCGAACTAACCTTTTTTCAAGGTTATTATGACAAGGTGCATCTATGCCAGATCCCCCATCAACTATTTAATGCCAAAATAGGAATTTTATTTCTAGGTAACCAAAATGTAAATATATTACAAAATAATTAGGTTGTTTCTTAAACATAAACCTATCCATGATGTTTTTACTAATATTTTTTAGTCCTTCCCTCGTGGTCATCTGGGGTGGTGATGGTGGGTTGGGGTTTGGGGGGTGGTCTTGAGGTCGAGTCCCAGAACGAGTGATTTATTTTCAATTTTCATTGTAGTGTCATGTTCCCCACTATTGGTTGTAAGAAGACATTAAAAATAAATAATTTTTCATTTCCGTAATTTACATAAGTAATGAAATATTTATCTAATATCAATTATCATGACCCATATTTTTCATACATGATTTTTTAAAACATTTCCTAGAATTGTTTTTATTTTTAACTTATAAAGAATAATTTGAGGTTCATTGTCTAATAAAATAATTATATAATTTATTATGTAGTTCATAAATAACATTAACTTTGTTTAGTCCTCTTGAAAAAACACTTTTGTAAATCCATATTAGGTCACCTCACTGCATACTATTTCCTGGGACATACATCAAAATAATTGGGTGATCATAAATCCCAATAATGAGATAAAAAAAGGAAATGAAATGTAAGTGATCATCAAAGATAGAACATGAAAATGTGGCTATAATAAGAAATGATATATTCATAAAATATAAAAAACGTTTATCAACAAGGTTTCATAAAATATATTACCAATTTTGTTCACCGGGGTATTCTGAAACTTTACCAAGGTTTCCAAAAAATACATCACAAATATTTCATGTCAAGAGATTATTTTTTCCCAAAGAATTTGAGAACTAGTTGGGTGAAACCTCTATATTCTTAATTTTATGTGTTCCCTATAGATCATATATCATATGAAATTATTTCATCATTTTATCACCTGAGCAGAGAATATGGGGCTAATACATGAAGTTATCCAATAAAAGAAGTATATTCATATCTATATGAAAAACATTTAATGAAATTAAGGTTACATATTCACTATATAATAGTGCGGTATGAAAAATCAATGAATAATGTTGGAAGTACAAAAAGTATACAAAACAAAATATGAAACGAGATTAATGGGGGATAATGGTATAGTCTCATTAATGTATAATATATTAAATAGTATAGTAATGATTATAAACACATTAAAAGATAATTAATAGATAATAGAATGCCTTATTACAAAGGAATTACTATAATTTAGAAGAGGAAATATGAAGAAAACCAATTGCCTTTAAACCTATCTTCTTAAAACTTGAGGGGAGAATCATAGGACCTTGAAACTCCTTGGATATGATCTTGAGATAGGGAATGAAATAGAATCCATAATCAATTTATTTTAAGTGGAGTGGAATGTTATAATGGGTAGGTATTTGTAATAAATGGGGGGATTACTTATTTATTTATAAACATTGTCATTGGGAATCATGGTTATCAAAAATTGAAAACCATTATCTATTACATGGTTTTATCCCATTGTATTATAATTATAGGGTATTTTTTCAGTATGTTAATGATTAATAACCAAAATACATTAAATAATATTAATTTTTATGTTTAAGTGATTCTTATTCCTGAATAATTGTTTTTTAAAATAATAAAATACACTATAGATTTTAAAATATTCTTTATATACTTTAAAAATTAATTTTATAAAATGAAAATAAATTTATTTAAGTATAAAACTCATTTTGTTCAATCAGAACATTATATTAATAATTATCTCATTTTATGTCATTACTATTTCGTAATATTCACAGTGTATATATAGTGTATTTTACTTTATCTAGAAAGAATCATTTGCCTCAAAGAAGTTACGAGAAATTCACCATTGGGTAATTTTGGAGTGTTGATTTGAAATAAATATCCATTTTATCAAAATAATTTTTCAATTATGATAAATTTAAATTTAAAATAAAAAAATAATTTTTAGAAAAATATCAATTTTTATAACAAGATCACGTTTAAAACCATTAGAAAATCTACGTATGATTACATTATTATTAGAATCATTATTTATATATTGATACGTATATATAAGGACCCGACATTAAACATTGCATGATATGGAATTAAGCTAATAATTGACATTGAAAATCTTTTTAGGTTTAGAGTTTTACAGAATTAGGATATAATTATTACATCTCAAAAGATTACAAAATTGACACTTATACTCAGATACTATTTTTTTTTAAAAAAACTCTTCGAAAGAAAATTCATGTCTAGGTCCATGTTTTAGACAAAATGAATTTTCCTTGATGCCATCCTTAACCCTATTCCATTTTATGTCCTGTTGAAAACAATTCAAAAACATGGGATGAGCATAAAAAGTTCAATAAGAGATACACAAAGAATGAAAACTCTTAGTTTATTCAAAAAAACAATTAAACAATTAATAATTTATCACAAGTAATAATTTTCACCCTTATGAAGTAGTAGATACACTTCACTGAATAAAAGATCATTTCCTACCTTTATGTAACAAAAATACTACCATAAAACCCATATAAATAACACAAAACATATAAAGGTAACATGGGACATAAAAATACCTAAATGGAATAAACATATGGTTTACTTCCACTCATATCACTAAATGGAATAGCCTTACGGCCGACATCTATACCTACATTGGAGGTTATAATGCAAGCACTCATCCTGGTTTATAACGACACCACCCATCATTTGGTTTATCACGTAACCACCCGTCAAATGTCCAAGTACCATTATAAAATCATAAATCATAGAAAAATTATAAATGAAAGAAAACCTTTCAATATTTCAATCACAATATATCACTTAAATACATTGACAGAAAAATATCCATTATCAAAACCATTTTCAATAAGATAATACGTAAAAGGGTATATGGTATTTTGTTTCTTTTAAAAAACATTACGTCTTGTTAAGGAAGCCAAATATCAA
This sequence comes from Viscum album, assembly GCA_963277665.1. Classification (NCBI taxonomy): domain Eukaryota; kingdom Viridiplantae; phylum Streptophyta; class Magnoliopsida; order Santalales; family Viscaceae; genus Viscum; species Viscum album. The sequence goes on along the minus strand of OY728132.1, from coordinate 1,433,241,180 downwards.
ATAATACTCACAGCGGTAGAAACGTCTTGTCACCACATATGATAAAAAGAAAAATTTCTTTTTTTGTCGTTTAGTAAAATTATTCATCGATAAAATATTCTCTTTGAATGAAATTAAAAGTCAAAGGGGTTTATACACCGTATAAAAGAAAGTCGTGTATAAAAGAAATTATGCCTCAATGAAAAGAGATTAAGATGAAGTTCCTAACAAAGCTCATTTTGTTAATAAAATAGATCAATTATGAGTATTGACTATAAGTATGCATTAATCAAGTATAGATAAAAGATAGGATATAAAAATACCTTTCTCACATAATCAAAGAACGACATAAATAAGAAAGATAAGATCAACCCAAAGAATAAGAATTGTGTTAAGAGGTTCCCTTTATTGAATAATAAACTAAAGTTAATTTCTAATTTCTTAAAAACCTTTTTCAAGTTCATTATTCCTTTTATATCACTTATTACCATGTTATAAAAATTATGTAATCATTTAAGTTAATAACAGCCATTATGACGATATTTGGTACTTTAGTAAAAAATGGACATCTTATAATTAAAAGTTGTTCCGGTGGTCAAATGTTCATTATATCCAGAATGATATTCATTATTTAAATATCATATATATCATATATATCTACTATATATAGGTATTTATAATAGTACATAACATTTGTAGGTAAGAAATGAAATGCACCTTTCATGGAGACAGTAAGCCGTGCGTATGGATAAACACTACTTTCATTTCTATTTCGTATTTTTATTGAATAAAAAAATCATGATACATAGGTATATTAAAATTCTAGTATAGTATAATATAAAATATCATTAACTCTATACATTATACGTACCACGTATGGTATGAATGAGTCATATGACTTTCTGGGGGCGATAGTCTGCACTTTCTCAAATGAAATTATCGTGTTTACCCATAGTGGAAACCATAATGGTATGATATAAATGGAAAATACAGAAGAATAAATATGACATAAACATAATATATATCATATATAAATAAATTTCCATATTAATGGACACAATGAGAGGCGGTAGGAGATAATTGAACAATAATCATTTCATGAGGCATCAGTTTTCCATCCTCAGAAACAATATGTTTTTACCCATTAGATGGAGGTGTGTGTATGTGTAGTTAAATCCTTCTCATAAAAACATCCTAGAATATTTAATATACTGGGGTTGTCATAAAATAATGGAATAAAAAGATTTTAAGGGGGTGTAGATGTAAAATAAAACAAAAGAACATAAGAGAAGACATTACCATTAAATCAAGTAACTCCCTTTGTTTTGAAACGAAAGGGTTTCTTGATGTGATTAATAACTAAGGTAAGGCTTCCTAGATTAAGATAGAGATCATGAGTGCCTATTGGAGTAGAGTTTGGATGAGCCAAAGGGCTTGAGAAGTGTGATAAAAGGGTAAAACATGAGGGCTTTTTATAAGGGAGAGGGGAGGCTCTTTTGGAAAGTTTGAAAATATTATTTTATTATATAATTATTTTCAGTTTCTAAAGGTAATAAACCATTAAAGTAAAATATAAGATGGAACATGTATGATATAAAATCATCCAATAATAATTGGATATGTTTTTTATATTGTATTAATGTTTATCTTCTTATTTATTTAAATCATTCATTAATGAAGCAAACACTACATCATCATTGTGTCATAAATAATTTTATTTTTTTGATGTCTGAAAATTATAAAAAAATTTCCATGATGTAGAAAATATATTTATATTTATAATGAATATTTATAGTCAAATATATCAATTATAGAACCCCACATTAATTTTTTTTAGTAAAATAATACATGTTTATGATATTTTGATTTTTACTTTGAATAAAAAGTTATTAATGTCATTATCTTACCGAAGTGGCACCATGGGGTCCCAAAATTGACACATGGATTATCATGATCGGAAATGACTCATCCAATATGTTTAGGACAAGTTTGATAGTAATTTTATGTTATTAGAACATTATTTTTACCTTAAATTACCCTAATTACCTTCAATTGTGGTTAATAAAAGTCAAAAGTTACTATTCACCAAAAATTATTTTCATCTCATTGAACCAAATTTTACTTACTAATGGCAACCATGTATGTCAGATTTTTTAAATTCAATTCACAGAAGTGGTAAAATTTAAATTAAAAAGACAGTTTTTTAACTACTACTTAGTGGTTTCACTATTCATCAATAATTGATGTTTTCAGAAAAAATACCAAAAATTCAGCCTAAGATATATTTGAAATTTCGAATAAAAAATGATGTTTATTTTAAAAAATAAAAAACCTAGAAGATTCACTAATCATTTTAAAATTAATTCCCATTTTCAAAACAAATAGCGTATTTTTAAGAAACAATAACAAACAAAAGATTAATACTTGTTAATATCCAATTTCAAAGTGAAATTAGATCTAATGGCCAAAATTGAATCAAATGGTAAAAATATATTCTAATTACTCTTTAAAACCAATTAAAAATACAATATTACCAAATAAATAAATTAGATTAAAATTCATATTTGAATTAAAGTACAATATTTTTCACTATTCCTTAAAGAATGAATTTTATCAGAAAAATACCAAAATATCATCCAATATAAATTTTTATGTCCCGATATTAAATAAGAATATTATTTTATCAAATAAAAAACATATAAAAGTGACAAAAACTAGATTTAAAGAGTGTTCATCATTAAAAGGCTGTAAATAGACCTTTTAATTAATATTAGAGTATTTATGCTTAAAATTGGATTCATTCTAATTTTAATCATTTATCTTTTATTGGATAAATGTAAAAACATTTTACAAACAAATATAATCATATTTTAGTTATTTATATTCATTCCAGCCAATACAATATCTAGGTGTTAACTACCATTTAAAATAATATTATTATACTATTAGTGTGCCACGTAAGATTTCCACAAAACCTGTTAATGTGTATCGGGTACGCCATTGAACACAACATCCCCATTGAAGTAAAATTAATATTAAATTCAAAAGTATTAATAAATATGAAAATGTACTATTATTTATTTACCCAGGATGTTACATCTTTCCCCCCTTTTGGGAATTGCATCCTTACAATTTTAGTCACTTATCAAATAATTGAGGGGAATTTACCCATTATTGCATTGTCAGATTACCATGTTTCCTCTTAAACCATATGGGTTTTCCACAAAACCTTCACATGATGAATTACCTTATTTTGAAACACTATTCCTCTGAGGTCAAGAATCTGGACTAGTTGCTCCTCATAAGAGAGACTCTCTTCCAACTGAACTACCTCTGGCCTCAAAAAATGAGATGGATTCAAAATATACTTTATCAACATTGAATCATGAAAAACATTGTGTACCTGGGATAAACCTGGTGGCAAATCCACTCTTTATGTAACTGATCCAATTTTCTCTAGGATTTCATAAGGTCTGATGAAACTCAAACTCAACTTTCCTTTCTTACCAAAACGCATCACACTTTTCCACAGAGAATCTTTTAGAAAGACCTGATGACCTCAAACTAAAGATCCTTACTCCTGTTATCCGCATAACTTTTCTGACTACTCGGAGCTATTCTCATGTGCTATTGAATCAACTGGAAATTCAATACCATCTCTTCCACCAATTCTAGTCCCTTCAGCTTCCTTTCCCCAATATCATCCCAAAAAGCTAGAGTTCGACACTGCTTTCCATATAATTCCGAAAATTGATCCATCTGTATATTTGAATGAAAACTGTTATTATAATAAAATTCATCCAACGAATGATGTTGGTCCTAACATCCCTTGTAATACATTGATCAAGCACGTAATATATCCTCAAAGGTCTAAATTGTTCGTTCTAACTACCCATCTCATTTAGGATGAAAAGATGTACTTAAATTTAATTCAGTACCCAAAGACTTTTGAATGAATTTCCAAAAGTTATAAGTAAACCTGTTATCATGATAAGATAAAATTGATAGGGGAACTCCAGGCAACCTGACTATCTCTTTAACATACAACAGAGAAAGTTGATGTAGAGACAAAGTATCTCAAATAGGAAGGAAATCAGCAGATTTATTCAACCCATAAACAATAACCCATAATGCATTATTACCTCGAGATATCTTTGGTAATCCCACAATGAAGTCCATGAATATATTTTCCCATTTCCACTTTAGAATCGGTAAAGGATGAAACATCCCTTTTGGTAACTGCTACAATGCTTTAACCTGCTGACAAGTCAAACACTTCACAATAAAATTAGCAATATCTATTTCTATCCCATCCCACCAGTAATACTCCTGAAAATCTCTGTACATCTTAGTATTGCTAAGATGAACTGAAAATAGAGAACTATGAGCATCACATAACAACTCATTCGTCAACATTGAATCACAAGTCACACAAAATCTATTTCCAAACATCAACACACAATTTTTATCTCTATTAAAATCATGCAACCTACTATTTTGAACCAACTATTCCTTTTTCTACAACTCACTGTTATCCTTATACACTTTCTTAATTCTATCTGATAGAGATGATTTCACTAACACCTAAAAAGAACAGAGGAATTTTTTTCACCAAAAAACTCTATGCCAAATTTCATCAAATCTTTAATCAAAGGATCTTGTTCCAAATGTAACATGGTTAAAGTAGTATTACTTTTCCAACACAAAGAGTCAAACACTTTATTTTCCGTTCCCAGATGGTAATGGATCCTACAATAATAATCCATGATTAATTCTATCCCTCTCTTCTATCTCATGTTTAATTATTTCTGAGTGAATATATACTTTAATATTTTGTGGGCTGTATATATTTCATTACTCCATACATATGATGACTCCACATTTTTAAAGAAAAAACAACAACATCTAAGTATAAATCATGCATAGGGTAATTTACCTCATGAGGTTTCGACTAACTTGAAGCATAATAAATTACTTGATCATTTTGCATTAGGACACAATCAAGTCCTTTCAATGAAACATCATTGTAGATAACAAATTAACCATCTCTGGAAGGTCATTCCAAAACGGAATCATTCACCGATTTTTTTTTTCAATTTTGGAAAACATTCATCACATTCTTTTTTCCAAATGAACTTAACAACTTTTAGAGGTAATTTAGTCATTGAACTAGATAACTGTGCAAAATTCTCAACACACCTCCGTTAATAACCTGCCAATCCAATAAAACTATGAATCTCAGTTACATTTGTAGGTCATGGCCATTCTTCAAAAACTATTGTTTTAGAAGGATCAACTGATATGCCATTTTTTGAAACAATGTGACCAAGGAATGAAATTTGTTGAAACCAAAACTCACACTTGATGAATTTTCCATATAGTTTATTTTATTTTAATGTTTGAAAGACAACACTTAAATAACATTCATGTTTCTCTTTACATTTTGAAAAAACTAAAATATCATCAATGAACCCAACCACAAACATATCCAATAACTCACAAAATATTCTATTCATAAGATCTATGAATACGGTAGGTTCATTGGTTATCCCAAAAAGTATAAGTACAAATTCATAATGGCCATATCTAGTACAAAATGTGGTCTTTAGAATGTCTTCTTCTTTTATATTCAACTGATGGTACCCCAACCCCATGTCAATCATCGAAAAATAATGAGCTCCCTAGAGCTGGTCAAATAAATCATCGATTTGAGGAAAGGGACAGTTTTTATGAACACTAATTTTATTCAATGCTCTATAATCAATGGAAAGTCTCAATAAACCATATTTTTTTTAACAAACAAGATAGGATCACCTCCTTGTGATGTTCTTGGTCTAATGAGTCATTTATCTAATAACTCCTTCAATTGGTTCTTTAACACTAGAAGTTAAATTTGAACCACTCAATAAGGGGGTTTTTAAATTGGATTTGCATCAGGAACTAAGTCAACAGTAAATTCATCTTCTCGATCAGGTATAATACCAAGAAACTCATCAATAAAAACATCAAGGTACTCATTTACTACTAGCGCATCATTAATATGAATAGTTCCATTGTTTTCAAAAATATGTTCAAGGTAAAATTCATTTTAATGTTTTACAAGTTTCTCAGGTTCCTCATATGTTATCAAAAGTAAGGGTTCATTCTTATACAAAAACTAAAAATCATTATGAAATGAAAGATCTTTATCTCAGCAGTCAATCTTAGATGATAAACAGAAATCCAATCCTTACCCATAATAACATCAAACTCTACTATCGGAAAAATAATAAGGTTTTCAGGTAGATTATTTCTGCATACAAGGACATGAAGATTCTTATAATTTCTTTTTTTCACAACATTTCCTCCCAGTGTTTTTACCATATGTTCAGGATTTATATCTTGAGATGGAATTCCCAATTTAATAGAAAATGTCACATAAATGAAAGAGTGTGTAGACCCAGAATCAAACAACAAACTGGAAAAATCTGAACAAACAATCAGTGTACCAGATACTACATCATTCGATGGCCCAACATCTACTTAATTAGTTGCAAAATATTTCACCACCCCTTTCTTCTTGTAGTCCAGCTGCTTTCCCTCAGTTGTGTTATTTTATGGAAACTCATTTGCATAATGACCCATTTCATTACACTTAAAACATCTTACTACTGGCTTTTCCTTGCCTACTTGATCATCATCCTTACAGTTATGAGAAATATAACCAAACATACCACACCAGAAGAACTTTAAAGACATTGATAAACAATATCCAGGATGCATTTTACCATGCATAAAAAAATATGGATATTTAGTCTTCTTACCTCTAGGATTCATTTATAAATTATTTTCCATTTATTACCAACATGACCTCTTATTCTGTTTTTTGTCAAAGAACACCTGATCTTCAACAAACTCCATTTCCACCTTCTCCACACATTGAACAAGTTTTCCTAACATTTAAACTCTTGAGTGGCTAATTATCTTCGATATCAAGGATTCAGTCCTGAGTAAAATCGATTTCTCTTACTATCAAGATCACAGATGAAATTTGGTGCATACCTTTCCAGTCGAGTTAACTTTGCTTCATAAATAGCTACTGAGTCATCCTCCTGCCTCAATTCTAGGAATTGATTTTCCATCCTAAGACGAACCACATTTAGAAAATATTTCTCATGAAACATAACTTTGAATTCATCCCAATAAAGGGCATCAATTTCCTCATTATCCCTGATATTTTTTTAACATCAACCACCACTGATCAGCTTCACCTTCAAAACGGTAAACAACAATACTAACCTTTTTTTGTTTAGAAGACCTCGTAACATCAAAAATATTCTCCTATGCTTTAATCCACCCTTCAGCTAGTATAGGGTCAGATAATATTCTAAATGATGGGGGGTGATGCCTCATGAAATTATCCACTACTGACTTGTTCCTATATGGATAATCTAGATGATCCCGTGCATGGATTCCACCACCATTTATAGATTGATTCAACTATGCCATCACTACAACAAACTGTTCACTTCTGATACTGACAATCTCAATTTTCTTATTTGGAAGGTTGTCTTCCTCCTGATGTCGTCCCATTATAGCTACATTGTTTCCTCTGTGGAAAACCATTCTGAACACAAAATTATCTTAGGCAAAGAAATATGGTAATCTATAAATGCTATATCATTTCAATCATACCATAAATTAATTTATGGACATGAATTTAGCAATATTCTAACTCCTAAAGTTATCTAAGACGACCTCTGATACCAACTATAAGGACCTATCCTTAAACATTTCATAATCATGAATTATGATAATAATTCACATTGAGGATCTTTTCAGGTTTATAGTTTCAGAGAATTAGGACATAACTATTACATCTCAAAAGATTACAAAGTAGACACTTCTACTCAAAAACTATTTTTTTCATAAAAAATCTCTTTGAAAAAAAGTTTCATGTCTAGTTCCATGTTTTAGACAACATGATTTTTCCTTGATCCCATCCTTGACCCTATTCCACTTTATGTCCGGTGAAAAACATTTCAAAAACATGGGATGAGCATAAAATGGTCAATAAGGGATACAAAAATAATGAAAACTGTTACTTTTTTCAAAACAACAAGTAAACCATGAATACTTTATCATAAGTAATACATTTTACCATTATGAAGTAGTAGATACTCTTCACTGAATAAAAGATCATTTTTACCCTTTTGTAACCAAAATATTATCATAAAACCCATGTAATGAACACATAACATATAAAGGTAACTTGGGAAATAAAAATACTTAAATGGAATAAACATATGATTGACTTCCACATATAACACTAAATGGAATAGCCTTATGGCTGATATCCATACCTACATTGGAGGTTATAATGTATCCACCTGTTCTGGTTAATGACGGCACCACCCGTCATTTGGTTTATCACGAAACCAACTGTCAAATGTCCAAGTAGCAATATAAAATCATAACACATACAAAAAATATAAATGAATGAAAAAATTTCCATATTTCAATCACAATATAACTCTTAAATATATTGACATAAATTAAATCCAATATCAAAACCATTTTCAATACCATAATACGTAAAAAAGTATATGATATTTTCTTTCTTTTAAAAAATAGCACGACTTGTTAAGGATGCCAAAGATAAAATAATATTCATGGAGGAAGAAAGGTCATTGTTACCATGTATGTTAAAAATAAATATTCCTTTTTTTCTTTTAGTAAAATTTTTCGTAGAGAAAAGATTCTCTTTGAATGAAATTAAATGTCAAAGGGGTTTATACACCATATAAAATAAAGTCATGTATAAAACAAAATATGCCTCAATGAAAAGAGATTTAGACGAAGTCCCTTACAAAGATAATTTTGTAAATAAAATATATCGATTATGTGTATTCACTATAAGTACGTATTAATGAAGTATAAATAAAAGACAGGATATGAAAATTCATTTCTCACATAATCAAAGAACGACATAAATAAGAAAGATAAGATCAACCCAATGAATGGGAATTGGGTTAAGAGGTTACCTTACCTGAATAATAAAATAAAGATAATTTCTAATTTCTTAAGAACCTTTTTCAAGTTCATTATTCCTTTTATATCACTTATTACCTAGTTATTAACATTATGTAATCATTTAAGTTAATAACAGTCATTTTGACAATATTTGGCACTTGAGTCAAAAATGGACTTCTTATAATTACAAGTTGTACATGTGGTCAAAAGTTCATTATATTCATAATGATATTCAAGATTTAGATGTAGTATATATCATATATATTCAGTATATACATGTATTTATAATAGTACATAACATTTGTAGGTAAGGAATAAAATGCACCGTTCATGGAGACGGTAAGTCGTACGTATGCATGACCACTACTTTCATTTATATTCAAAATTTTGATGGAATTAAAACATAATTATACATAGGTATATTATAATTCTAGTATAGTATCATATATAACTTCATTAACTACATCCTTTAAATGTACCGTGTTTGGTATGAACGAGTCATATCACTTTGAGGGGCGGCAGTCTGCACTTCCTCAAATTAAATTATCGCATTTACCCATAGTGGAAACCATAAAGGTAATATATAAATGGAAAATACAAAAGAATAAAGAAAACATAAACATAATATATATCATATATAAATAAATTTCCAACATAATTAACACCATGATAGGCGGTAGGATATAATTGAACAATCATCATTTCGTGAGGCATTAGTTTTCCATCCACAGAAATAGTATGTTCTTTTCCAATTAGATGGAGATGTGTGTAAGTGTAGTTTGAATACATATAATAAAAACATCCTAGTATATTTAATATAATGGTTTTGTTATAAAATAATGTAATAAAAAGAGTTTAGGGGTTGGAAAAGTAAAATAAAACAAAATAACTTAAGAGAAGATGTTACCTTTAAATCAAGTAACTCCCTTTGTTTTGAAACAAAATGCTTTTTTGAAGTGCTTTATGACTAAGGCTAGGCTTCTAGGATTAAGAGATGGATATTTAGTGCTTATTGGAGTATATTTTGGACAATCCAAAGGGCTTTAGATGTGTGAGAAATGGGTACGAAGTGAGGTCTTTTTATAAGGGAGAGCAGAGGCTATTTTGGAAAGTTTGAAAATATTATTTTATTATATAATTATTTTCGGTTCCTAAAGGTACAAAAATCATTAAAGTCGAATATAAGGTGTCCCATGTTTGAAATAAAATCATCCAGTAGTAATTGGATATGTTTTTGATATTGTTTTCATTTTTATCTTCTTTTTTATTTAAATTATTCATTAATGACGTAAACACTACATCATCATTGTATCATAAATAAATTTATTTATTTGATGCCTAAAAATTATAAAAATATTACCATGATATAGGAAATATTTTTATATTTATAATAAATATTTATAGTCAAATATAAAAATTATATAACCCCAAATTAAAATTGTTTTTGTTAAATAATACATGTTTATGACATTTTGATTTTTACATTAAATAAAAAGTTATTATTGTTATTATCGTACCCAAGTGGCTCCATGGGGTCCTCAAATTGACAAATGGATTGTCTTGGTCGGACATGAATCATCCAATAAGGTTAGGACATGTGTCAAATTAATTTTATATTATTATAACATTATTTTTACCTTAAATTACTCGAATTACCTTTAATTGCGATTAATAAAAGTCAAAAGTTACTATTCACCAAAAAATATTTTCATCCCATTGAACCAAATTTTACTTACTATTGACAACCATGTATGTCAGATTTTTTAAATTCAATTCATATAAGTGGTAAAATTTAAATGAAAAAGACATTTTTTAACTATTATTTAGTGGTTTCACTATTCATAAAAAACTGACGTTTTTCAGAAAAATACCAAAAATTCATCCTAAGATATATTTGAAATTCCAAATTCAAAAATGATTATTATTTTAAAAAACTGAAAACATAGATTCTGCATTAATAAATTTAAAATTAATTTCCATTTTCATAACAAATAGAGTGTTTTTAAGAGGCAACAACTATCAAAAGATTGATACTTTTTATTGTCCAATTTCAAAGTGAAATTACTTATAATTCCCAAAATTGGATTAAATGGTAAAAATATATTCTAATTACACTTTAAAACAAATAAAAATGAAATTTTGACCATATAAATAAATTTTATTAAAAGGATGATTTCAATTAAAATACAATATTTTTTACGATTATTTAAAGAATGAATTGTATCTAAAAAACACCAAAAATTCATCCAAAGTAAATATTTATGTCCTGATTCGAAAGAAGAATTTTATTTTGTCAAATATAACATATAAAAGTGACCAAAACTATATTTAAAGAGGGTTTATCATTAAAAGTCGGTAAATTGAAATTCTAAAGAATAATAGAGTATTTATGTTTAAAATTGGATTCATTACATTTTAATCCTCTAACTTTTATTGGATAAATGTAAAAACATTTAACAAACATATATAATCATATTTTATATAGTTATATTCATTCTTTCCAATACAATTTCTAGGCGTTAACTAACATTTAAAATAATAATATTATTTTATTAGTGTGCAACATAAGATTTCAATGAAACCCATTAATGCGTATTGGGTATGCCATTGAACATAGAATTCCATTTAAAGTAAAATTAATATTTAATTCACAAGTATTAATAAATATGAAAATGTATTATTCTTTATTTACCCAAGATGTTACATCTTTCTCCACTTTTGTGAATTGCGTCCTCAAAATTTTACTCACTTATCCAATAAGTGGGGGTATTTATCCCTCATTGAATTTTCAGATTCCCATGTTGACACTTCAACCATATAGGTTTTACACAAAAACATTACCTGATGAATTAACTTATTCCACAACAACTTCTCTCTACTATTAAGAATCTGGACTACTTATTCTTCATAAGAGATATTCTCTTTCAACTGAACTACCTCTGGCCTCAAAAAATGAGATGGATCTCGAATATAATTTCTCAACATTGAAAAATGAAAAACATTGTGTACCTGGGATAAACATGGTGGTAAAGACATTCTATATGCAATTGATCCATCTTTCCCCATGATTTTATAAGGTCCAATGAAACTCAGACACAAATTTTTTTCATACCAAAACGCATCACACATTTCCATAGAGAAACTTAGAGAAAGACTTGACCACCTACCTCAAAAGAAAAATCCTTCATCCAGTTATCTGCATACCTTTTGTGCCAACTCTGAGCTGTTCTCATTTTCTTCCAAATTAACTGAACTTTCACTGCCATCTCTTCCACCAATTCTAGTCCCATCAGCTTCATTTCTCCTACTTCATCCCAAAAATATGGAGTTCGACACTGCTTTCCATATAATTCCTGAAACATAACCATCTGTATATTGGAATGAAAACTGTTATTATAAGAAAATTCAACCAAAGAATGTTGTTTGTCCCAACTTCCCTGATAATCCATCGATCAAGCACGTAACATATCCTCCAAGGTATGAATTCTTCATTCTAAATTGCCAAAATATTTAGGATGAAAAGCTATACAAAAATTTAGTTTAGTACCCAATGACTTTTGAAGGCCTTTCCAAAAGTTATAAGTAAAACTATGATCACGATCAGAAACAATGGAAAGGGGAACTCCATCCAACCTAACTATCTCCTTAACATACAACCGAGAAAGATGATCTAGAGTCAAATTATATCGAATATGAAGGAAATGAGCAAATTTAGTCAACCGATCATCAATAACCAATATTGAATTTTTACCTCGATAAGTCTTCAGTAATCTCTCAATGAAGTGCATGGATATATTATCCCATTTCCAATTTTGAATCGGTAAAGGCTGAAGCATCCATTTCAGTAACTGCTGCTCTGCTTTAACCTGCTGAAAAGCCAAACACTTTACAATAAAATAAGCAATATCTCTTTTCATCCAATCCCACTAGAAATACTCCCAATGATCTTTGAAAATCTTAGTAATTACTGGATGAACATGAAATGGAGAACTATGAGCTACACATAACAACACATTTTTCAACATTGAATCACAAGACACGCATAATATCTTTCCAAACATCAATACAAAATCATTATTAATGTTAAAATCGAGGAAATTGCCCTTCTAAACAAACTCTACTTTTTTCTACAACTCACTTTCATCCTTCTCCACTTTATTAATTCTATCTGATAGAGATTATTTGACTGACACCTGAAACAAAAAAGAGGAATTTCTAGAACCAACAACTTCTATGTAAATGTCCATAAAATCTTTAATCAAAGGATATTGTTCCAAACGTAACATGGTTAATGTATCATTACATTTTCGACTCAAAGAATCAGCCACTTTATTTTCCTTTCCTGGATGGTAAAGGATCCTGCAATCATAATCCATGATTAATTCTAGCCATCTCCTCTGTCTCATGTTCAATTATTTCAGAGTGAATATATACTTTAAACTTTTTTGGTCAGTATATATTTCATTACTCCATAAAAATGATGCCTTTAAATTTTTAAATAAAAAACAACAACAGATAATTCCAAATCATGTGCAGGGTAATTTAGCACATGTAGTTTCAGCTGACGTGGAGTATAAGAAATTACCCGATCATTCTGGATAAGGAAACTACCAAGTCCTTTCAATGAAGCATCATTGTAGATGACAAATTCACTATCTCTAGAAGGTATTGCCAAAACTGGATCATTCACCAATATTTTTTTCAATTCTTGAAAACATTCATCACATTCATTTTTCCAAATTAACCTAACACCTTTTTGAGTTAATTCAGTCATTGGACTAGATAACCATGAAAAATTATCAGTAAACCTCCCGTAATAACCTACCAATCCATGAAAACTATGAATCTCAGTTATATTTGTAGGTCATGTCCATTATTAAACAACTTTTTTTAGAGTGATAAAAAATTATGCCATTTTTTGAAATAATGCGTCCAAGGAATGAAATTTTTTGTAACAAAAACTCACACTTGATGAATTTTCCATATAGTTTCTTTTCTTTTAAATTTTGAAAGACATCCCTTAAATTACTATCATGTTCCTCTTTAATTTTTGAAAAAACCAAAATATCATCAATGAACCCAACCAAAAACTATCCAATAACTCACAGAAAATTCTATTCATAAGATCCATGAGTACAATAGGTGCATTGGATAACCCAAAAGCAATAACTACAAATTCATAAAGGCTATATCTAGAAAAAAATGTGGTCTTCAAAATGTCTTCTTATTTTACTTTCAACTGATGGTACCCCAAACTCATGTCAATCTTTGAAAAATACTGAGCTCCCTGGAGCTGATCAAACTAATCATCGATATGAGGCAAATGATACTTTTTCTTAACAGTAATGTTATTCAATGTTCTATATTCAATGAAAAGTATCATTTAACTAGATTTCTTTTTAACAAACAAGACAGGAGCACATCATGGGGATGTTATAGGTCGAATGAAAACATTATCTAATAACCCCTTCAATTTATTCTTTAACTCTAAAAGTTGAATTTGAGCCACTCGATAAAGGGGCTTTAAATTGGACGAGCATGAGGAACTAGGTCAATAATAAATTCAACTTCCTCATCATGTATAATACTGGGAAACTCATCAGGAAAATCATCATGTTACACATTTACTTCTGGCACAACATTAATCTGAATAGTTCCATTATTTTAACAATATTTGCAAGGTAAAATTAATTTCCATCTTTTTCCAGTTTCTCAGCTTCCTGATATGTTATCAAAAGTAAGGGTTTATTCTGGTACGAAAACTGAAAATATTTATGAAAATAAATCTCTTTAGCTCTGCATTCAATATTAGATGACAAACAAAATGCCAAATCTATACCGAGAATAAAATCAAAATCTACTAGAGGCACAATAATAATGTTTTCAGGTAGATTATTTCTGCACACAAGGACAAGAAGGTTATTATAATTTCTTTCTGTAAAAACCTTGCATCCCGGTGTTTTTACCATATGTTTAGGATTCATATATTGAGTTGTAATTCCCAATTTACTAGAAAATTTCACAGAAATGAATGAGTGTTCAGACCCAGAATCAAACAACACATTGTCATAATGTGAACAAACAGACAGTGTACCTGATACTACTTCATTCAATGTACCAACATCTACTTAATTAGTTTAAAAATATTTCACAAACCTGTTCTTCTTGTAGTCTATCTTCTTTCCCTCAGCTGTGTTCTTTGAGGGACACTCATTTGCATAATGACCCATTTAATTACACTTTAAACATCTCACCGATGACTTTTCATCTCTTGCTTTATCATCTTCTTTACAGTTATAAGCAATATGACCAATCTTACCACACCAGAAGAACTTTCTAGAAATTGATAAACATTCTCTAGGATGCTTTTTACCACACTTATCACAAGATGAAAGTTCAATCTTCTTACCTCTAGGATTCATTAAAGAGTTGTTTCCCTTTGCCTGCCAACTTTACCTCTATTTCTGTTGTTTGTCAAAGAACACCTAATCATCGACAAACTCCATTTCCACCTTCTTCGCACATCGAATAAGTCTTTTATAACTTTTAAACTCACGAGAGGATAATGATATTCAATATCATGGATTCATTCCTAAGTAAAATTGATTTATCTTACAATCAACATCTCAGATGAAATTTGGTGCATACCTTGCAAGTTGAGTGATCATTGATTCATAAACAGCCACTGAGTCATCCTCATACTTTAATTCTCAGAATTTTTATTTCATACTATGAAAACCCACCTTAGAAAAATATTTCTCAAGAAACATACCTTTGAATTCATCCCAATAAAGAGCATCAATCTCTTCAATATCCCTGATATTTATCACCTTCGACCACCACTGATCAACTTCAACTTCAAAACGGTACACAACAATACTAACCTTTTTATGTTTTGAACACCTCGTAACATCTAAAATTTTCTCCTAAGATTTAATCCACCCTTCAGCTAGCACAAAGTCAGATGATCCCTTGAATGATGGGAGATGGTTCCTCATGAAATGATACACTACTGATATGTTTCTCTCTGTTTGATCTAGCTGATCTCGTGCATGGATACCACCACCATTTATAGTCTGATTCAACTATGCCATCACTGCATCAAACTCTTCACTTCTGATTCCGACCAACTCAGGTTGGTGATTTGGATGGTTGTCTTCCTCCTGATGTCATCCCATCATAGCTACATTGTTTCCTATGCGGAAAACCATTATGATCACAGAATTATCTTAGGCGAAGAAACATGGTACTATGTAAATTTTATATCATTTAAATTATTCCATAAATTAATTTACGGACATAAATTTAACAATATTCTAACTCCTAAAGTTATCTAAATAGACCTCTGATACCAACTATATGGACATATCCTTAAACATTTCATAATCTTGATTTATGTTAATAACTCACACCGAGGATCTTTCAGCCTTATGGTTCTAGAGAATTATGACATAAGTATTACATCTCAAAAGATTACAATGAAGGCACTTCTACTGAGTAACTATTTTTTCATAAAATAAAAACTATTTGAAAAAAATAGTCATGCCTAGTTCCATGTTTTAGATAGAACGACATTTCCTTAGCCATATCCTTGACCCAATTCTTCTCTATGTATTATGAAAAACATTTCAAAAACCTGGAATGGTCATAAAAATCTTAGTAAGGGATACACAAAGAAGGAAAACTGTCATTTTTTTCAAAAAAACAATTAAACCATGAATACTTTATCATAAGTAATAATTTTCACCCTTATGAAGAAGTAAATACTCTTCACTGAATAAATGATCATTTCATACCCTTATGTAACCAAAATATTTCCATAAAACCCATATAAAGAACACATAACATATAATGGTAACTTAGGACCTAAACAAACTTAAAGGGAATAACCATACGGTCGACTTCCACACATATCAATAAATAGAATATCCATATGGCCGAATTCCATACCAAATTCATTAGAGGTTATAACGTAACCACCCATCCTGGTTTATTACAGCACCACCCATCTTTTGGTTTATCACGTCACCACCCGTCAAATGTTCAAGTAACATTATAAAATCATAACACATACAACACATATAAAGGAAAGAAAACATTTCCTTACATAAATCACAATATATCACTTAAATATATTGACATAAAAAATCAATTATCAAAACCATTTTCATTACCAATATATGTAAAAGAGTATATGGTATTTTTTTTCTTTTAAAAACATTACGGCTTGTTAAGGAAGCAAAAGATCAAATAATAGTCACGGTGGCAGAAAGGTCATTATCACCACGTACGTTAAAAAGAAACATTCCTTTTTTCGTTTAGTAGAAATATTCGTAGAGAAAATATTACCTTTGAATTAAATTAAAAGTCAAAGGGGCTTATACACCATATATAATAAATTCATGTATAAAACAAAATATTCCTCTATGAAAGGAGATTGAGATGAAGTCCCTTACAAAGACTATTTAGTAAATAAAATAGATAGATTATGCACATTAACTGTAAGTATTCATTAATCAATTATAAATAAAATATAGGATATAGAAATTCATTTACCACAAAATCAAAGAACGACATAAATAAGAAACATAAGATCAATCCATAGAATGGGAATTGGGTTAAGAAGTTCCCTTACCCCATGTTCGACTTGTCTCATTCGTTCTTTAATTTCATTAATAATGAACTAAAGTTAATTTCTACTTACATAAGAACCTTTTTCAAGTTCATTATTCCTTTTATATCACTTATTACTATGTTATTAACATTATGTAATCATTTATGTTAATAATAGTCATTTTCACAATATTTGGTACTTGAGTCAAAAATGGACTTCTTATAATTACAAGTTGTTCAAGTGGTCAAAAGTTCTTTATATCTAGAATTATATTCATGATCTAGATATCATATATATCATATATATCTAGTATATACATGTATTTATAATATTACATAACATTTGTTGGTACGAAATGAAATCCACCGTTCATGGAGATAGTAATCCGTACGTACGCATGAATGCTAATTTCATTTCTATATCATATTTTAAGGGAATTAAAACATAATGATAAATAGGTATATTAATAATCCAATATTGTATCAAATATAATATCATTAAATCCATCCTTTATACATGCCACATATGGTATGAACCAGTCATATCACTTTGAGGGGGCGGTAGTCCGCACTACCTCAAATAAAAGTATCGCATTATCCATAATAGAAACCATAAAGGTATGCTATAAATGGAAAATACAGAAGCATAAATAACACATAAAAATAATATATATAAATTTTAAATAAAATTCCATTATAATTTCCACCATGATAGGTGGTAGGATATAATTGAACCATCATCGTTTCGTGAGGCGTTAGTTTCCATCCACATAAACAATATGTTTTTTAACCATTAGATGGAGGTGTATGTAATTGTAGTTCGAATCCATCACATAATAAAATCATAATATATTTATGATACTGGTGTTGTTAGAAAATAAATAAATAAAAAGATTTTATGGGGATGGAGAAGTAAATTAAGAAAAGAACATAAGAGAAGACGTTACCTTTAAATTGAGTAACTCCCTTTGGTTTGAAAATAAGGGTTTCTTGAAGTGATTTGTGCTTAAGGTTAGGACTCTAGGATGAAGAGAGGAATCATGGTAGATTATTTGAGTAGAGGTTGGATGAGAAAAATGGCTTGAGAATTTTGAGAAATGGGTATGAAATGAGGTCTTTTTATAAGGGAGAGGAGGGACTCTTTTGGGAAGTGAAAAACTATTATTTTATTATATTATGATTTTCAGTTTCTAAAGGTCCAAAAATCATTAAACTCGAAGCTAAGGCATTCCATGTTCTAAATAAATTCATCCAATAAGAATTGGACATGTTTTTGATATTGTTTTAAATTTTATCTTCTTATTTATATAAATCATTCATTAATGACGTAAACACTACATCATCATTGAGTCATAAATAATTTTATTTATTTAATTTCGAAAAAATAAAAAAAGTTACCATTTTGTAGGAAATATTTTTATATTTATAGTTAATATTTATAGTAAAATATATCAATTATATAACCCCACACTAACATTGTTTTAGTAAAACAATATATGTTTATGACATTTCGATTTTTACTTTAAATAATAAGTTATTTATGTCATTATCTAACCCAAGTGGGTCCATGGGGTCCCAAAATTGACCCATGGATTATCTTGGTCGGCCATGACTCATCCAATAAGGTTAGGAAAATGGTAAAGGTAATTTCATTTTATTATAACATTATGTTTACATTAAATTACCCTAATTTCCTTTAATCACGGTTAATAAAAGTCCAAAGTTACTATTCACCAAAAATTATTTTTATCTTATTGAACAACATTTTACTTACTAATTAATACCATGTATGTCGGATTATTGAAATTCAATTCAGAGAAGCAGAAAAATTTAAATGAAAAAGTCAGTTTTTAAACTATTACTTAGTGGTTTCACTATTCATCAAAAATTGATGTTTTTTCAGAAAAATACAAAAAATTTAGCCTAAGCTATATTTGATATTCCAAATTCAAAAATAATGTTTATTTTATAAAATTAAAAACATATAATATTCATTAATTAATTTAAAATTAATTCATATTGTCAAAATAAATAGCGTGTTTTTAAGAAACTATAACTATCAAAAGATTGATACTTGTTAATGTCCGATTTCAAAGTGAAATTTCTTCCAATGGGAAACATTGGATTAAATGGTAAAAATATATTCTAATTACACTTTAAAAACAAATAACAAGATAATATAACCATATAATTATTTATATTAAAAGGCAGATCTGAATTAAAATATAGTATTTTTCATTATTCCTTAGAAAATGAATTTTATCAGAATAATACAATAATTGCGTCCAAAGTAAATTTTGATGTCCCTATTATAAAGAAGAATTTTATTTTGTCAAATAGAAAATATAAAAGTGACCAAAACAAGATTTAAAGAGGGTTCCCCATTAAATGGTTGTAAATCGACCTTTTAAAAAATATTAGAGTATTTATGCTTAAAGTTGGATTCATTCACATTTTAAGCCTCTAACTTTTATTGGATAAATATTAAAACATTTAAAAAACATATATAATCATATTTTAGTTAGTTATATTCATTCCCACCAATACAATTTCTAGGCCTTAACTCCCATTAAAAATAATATTATTATATTATTAGTGTGCAACGTAAGATTTCAATGAAATCTGTTGTTTCCTATCAGGGAATCCTTCGATCATAACGTCCCCTTTAAACCAAAATTAAAATTTAATTCACAAATATTAATAAATATTTGAATGTATTATTCTCTATTTATCTGGGATGTCACAGTATAAGTTTATACAATATTTTATGAAAATAAAATTTAATATCTAATTTATAAATTGATCATAAATATTTACTTTATGGAAAATTAAACATATTATTTTCCAAAAAAAATAATTTATTATTTATTTGTATCAACAAACTATTTTATATCAATCATACTCTAATCATATACATTTTATATTTTATAAAAGGGTGATACATCAAATAAAAATATGGGATTAATGTTACCAATATTTCTTTTATAAAAGAACTTACACTATAATAATACTTATGTTATAAATAAATAACCCCTTCTCACACCATCATAAGCCTAAAGGGTAATATGTGAGACAATGGTATATAATTTTTGTGGATAAACTAACATTGTTCTTATAGTGATCCCTTCTAGCTTGAAATTTTCCTATAAACAATTATGTTCAATTCTGAGTTGTTAAAGCTTAACTTGGGCTTGGTCATCAGTAAACCCTATTCATGCTACCTAAATATTAAGGTATAAAAAATGAGCTTCATAAGGGATATTTCTACTACTTGAGTCTAGGGTTTAATTTTTTTTAATAAACTATCTCTTTCCAAAATCCATAACAAATAATAATCTACAAGGTCAATTTATAACTAATACATTACTAATTATCAAAATTTCAAATGGTCATAATGAACAATAGTCATAATGATTAATGGTAACAATTACTCATGATTATAATTACCAATATATATATTTTCTTCATATTTATTATTTTTGACCAATTCCCAAAATAATTCTTCTCATTTTTTATATGCCAATTTTTTTGATTATATTATTCATCCTTTGTAATATTTTTATAAAAACCATTGGGTTTATTATGGAATATGAGACATGTGATATATAAGTTGTACATGAATTAATTTCTTTTATCTATTTTCCATTATGTGTTATATTATTCTTTGTAATGTTATACCATTTATTTTTAAAGGATTAATTTTTAATAAAACATATTTATTCCATACTAGAATTTTCATGGGAGTTATAGTCCTCTTGAAGAAAATTTAAAAAGGGATCTTGTGAGTTAATATCAATTGAGATGGAGTAAACATAAGATTTAATTTTACATTGAGATGTAGAGAACCCTCATAACCATAATTGAACCATATGTTGTTTTTTTATATAACATCAAAATTTGGGGAGTTCTATGAATTATTTACTGAGACAATTTCTACATGTGTTTTGGAGGTTTTTTGTGCTGTGTGTATTAAAAATACATTCCTTGATAATTTCAAAACTAATTAAATATATGATATTTAAAAGAAATAAATATTTTATATGGTGTATAATGTCAATGTGTGATTAAGGCCATTTCAACATTGTTGATTGAAGCAGAGAGCATAATCTACTATTACAAAGAAATAAAATTCCATGGTCTCAAATATTACTCCTTAAAAGGATTAATATAATGAATTTTCAGTTAATGATTATGACACAAAAAAATTCACGAGTTTTTGGTGTGGTTTTATCTATGTGTGATGAAGTATATCATGTCTAAAGTAGACACGCCAAGCCGCAACTTGACAATCATGCAGCAATGAGTCCAAGGAAAGAAAATTTAATGTGTGTTTGTTTTTTAGGAAATTAATCTCATTCCACAAAGTTATTATTCATGTCAAGACAATCCTAACACATCAATCCATAACCTACCAAGTCATGTTTCTATTTTAGAATAATGTTTATAGATCTTTTGAGATATATAGTTCAAGTATTGTAGATATGGGGATCATGACATGAGCTAGGGAATTAACCATGATTTATGAACTATCTATAAATATAAGGTTACTCAACTAGAGAAAAATGTGAATTTTTTTTAGTGAATAAATAAATAATCATTATATAATTCTATGAATATTTTGTTTTGGGTTAAGTTAATGCACTGATGATCATACAAGATCTATATTCTAGAGGGACTTGAGGTGTGAAGCCAATATTAATCGTATTGTTAACTCTTGTATGATCTTTCTTGTACATAGTAATTAGGATAACATTATTTATATAATTTTTTAAATTTTTTGAAATAAGATAAGAATATATATTGTGATACCATTCCCATTATCCACTAGGGATTAGCCACTAGATAATAAGAGTGAGAGTAATTGACTTACCCGAGTCAACCTTACTCGTCACCATAGATGGTATGCCACAAGGCCCGAATCTTTCCTTAATTTACATGGTCTGGATAAAATCACTAGAGAATACCATGTAAAAATTTGATAATGTTTTATCCCTTGTAAATATGGTATGAACCATCCATGATTTTTATAGACACACCAACAGAATAAATGGGACAAAATATATAAATATACAAAAAAGTAAATGAAAAAAGAACAAAAAAATAACATAACATTACAACATCCCAATTAATAAATAAATTAAAAAATGTGACATCCGTTGTCAAAGATCAAAACATGGAATAAAAAAATCCAACATATCAATTTAATGATACAAAAGGACAAAAAACTACTCCTCACATGCTAAACCCATTATACCATGTCTCCATCATCCCTACCTACCAAGGGGGAAGGAAATCAACTAGAGAAACTAAACCACACAATGACCTCATATTTACATGTCTCTTAGAAAACACATCTTCTATGACCAAAGACATATACGGGTTATGAGACACAATTCCTAGTAGGATACCAGCATGAATCCATGTAAGGACTTCACCCATGGAAATAATTATTTCAAATTCGAAAACTCAATTTCTAAAACCAAGGTAACTTTTCTAAAAAAATCGTGAAAAAATACTTTATAAATCCATTTTATTTTTATAAAAACCAAAAAAAATCAAATCATAGAAAGAAAGGGCCAAATAAAAAAATAAAACACCATGAATGAAGATTATCAACACACCCAAACATAAAATTAACATGATAATAAGAATAAACTCCATTAAAAAAACAAATAATGAAAAATGGTTATAGGGAAAATATAACACTACAAATTATGGAACTAGAAACATGATTAAATAATATAAAAATCAAACAGACAAAGTTGTATGCACAGTAGTCTCTATCAAAATTTTATCTATCCTTACTATGAATAACCCTATGTTTACTAGTAAATAGAAGAGACATAAAATTATAATCCAACTCAGTATTCCCTAGAAGCTCTATCCATCTTCCCCAATATTATCTATTGATCATCCCTTGTAATCTATCTATTTCTTCCCCCAATACCTACATCAAACACATGGGATCCCTCAATACCATGATTAACATTGCATCCATTATCTCACTCAGTACACATGGATAACAATCCCTAGCTACTAAATAACCTTGGTCATGTCTTCATTAAACAATGCCACTGATGCACCCAAGGTCTCTCATGTGTCACACAATTACAAACCCATAAACATAAACATGTTCTAACAATATAATCCATTTATAACAATTTTCATAAACACATCATGCATATAAAAAGATATGAATTTGAAACTATGTAATATATCTTTCAAACCCCTTTCAGAATCCCATTTGACTGTATAAAATACCTTTGAACAATTTAAAAAACACAAGGAATGAAAAAAATCAAATCCCTTTCAAAATACACATTAAACCATTAATTTTTCAAAAAAAAAATAAAAAATAAAATCAAACAAGGATAAACCATCACTAAAAACTCAAATTATAGGATACTTAATTAGAAAACATATGGGAAATAAATATTTAATTTAAATCCATGTAAAATAATCATTGGAGAGAAACACTTATAAAAACATAATCCAAAATAGGTTTCCTTGGACAATAACCCCTTGAATCACAAAAAGGAAGTCCTCACACACATAAAACGAAAATAAAAATCACAAAACCCCCATTAAAACCCTTTGTTTGATCAAATCAAAATATAGGGGTTCCAGCCTCCTTAGAAATGGAAGTACATGGAATGATTAGGGGGGAATATTGAAAAATATAGAAGAATAAAATATTACCTCATGTTAAAACATAATGGATCCCAGAAAAATACAATCAAATTGAGAGATAAGAAAGTACAAGGAATAGATAGAGGGTTATATTTTAGTGGAGTGAAAAATTTGATCATGTTAAGAAAAATAAAATAGGGGAAAATGTTCATAACCTACTTTTGAATGACCTATATAAACAACATGCTTTAGCCACTTGGTCCCACAAAATGTCTTACTACCTTATAGGACCCAAAAACTCCATAAAAGAAAACTCATAAAATCCCTTTATAATTCAAAAAATGTAGAAAAATCATTCCTAAACCAAAAAAATCTGATTATCCTGAAACATCATCATCCCATCGATATCAACACGGTTGAACAAGTAATTCATTGACCAGGAATGAGGGAATATTTCCTTAAAACCATGGTATTCCTCTAATTACCAAAAAGAACATGAAATATATAATTAAGTAAATCTAAAAATAAAACATAATAGAAACATGATTTGTTCCTAATTATCCTCACTATACCACTTTCTACACCAAAAATTTCCTCAAGGGTCCTCTTAAAAAAATATGTGAGGACATTGCACCCTTATAGAAACCATCAGCTTCAATGTTTCTTGGTTGTCACCTTCATGTTTCCAATGAACGTGGACCAATGAAATTGAATTAAAATAGATAACATTTCTCTAATTTTTCAAGATATCAACTGGATGCTCCACCATGGTGGTATTGGGATCTACCTCAAAATTGTCCCACTTTATCCCATAAGATGGGTATATATTGTAGTTCATTGACTATAATGCATTGAATAAATCATTGATTAAATATAGCCATGGTAGTAAGTTCCATAGATAGGATACCATGCCAAGACACTCCAAAATTTGAAAGAGTCTAATATAACACGGTCTTAACATCCTATTCGTTCCCAAGCGATGATGTCTTAATTAAAAATATACCAAAACAAATACCTGATCACCACACTTAAACTTTATCATGAAACTAATATTATCGTCACATGAATTATGGAAACTCTAATATATTGATATGTTATTTTGGATTAACATCACATTGTTTTTGATATCTTGAATGTGTCTCAACCCCAAAATAGAATTCTCACCCTGCTCAACCCAACAAGATGGTGACCAAGATAGCCACCCATAAAATACCTCAATAAGGGTTATATTGATCTATTACTAGTAAATATTTTTTTTTGAAAAATATAACAATAATAGAGAACTTTCCCATGAACCCCAAAAATCAAGAACACATTCATGAAGAATATCCTTAGTATCCAAGATGGCCTGCATAGTTTGACCATGTGTTTGTTGGTGGTAAGTAATACTTAACTTCAACAGGGTTCCTATGTATTCCTGGAAACTATTATAAAACTAATATGTAATAGGGGTATACTATATGAAAACTTTCATCATAGGCACCCCATGTCCTCTAATTATCTATTGAATATATAGGTTCTAGATCTCCTTAACCTTCATCGACTCCCTAATCGGAAGCAAATTGGGTGAATTATTCAGATAATATATAATATACCAAATGGAATCTTTTTATCTAGGAATACGTTGTAGAATTATTAAAATGGATGTGGATATCTTATTTCACATCCACACTAGAATGTTAAGAGTTTCAGGTAACCTGTCTAGTCTATGGTTCTCAGCTTTTATCCAATTATCAATAAAAATTAGGATAAAAAATTTTCAATCAAACATATCATCTCGAGACACCAGTAGGAACTACTTGGGGATAAACAAATATTGGTAGACATCATGAGAATATCCAAATAACAATAATGCACCTCATGCATCTCCACCAACATCATGGTAAAAGGAAATAATCACCTACTTCTTGAGAAATGGGTGCTATATAGAGACAAAGATTAATCACCATAGGTCTCCCAATCATTTAGAACTATGATAATCTACTTGAAATTAGGGTTAGATTCTTAATCACACTGATCCCAATCATCATGAGAGGGTATGGCATGAACAATGGTCAAAGACAACTTCTATACATCCTACAATATCTCTAGAAATATATAAGTAAAGAAACCTATCATAATAATCTCATCCATTGATACTATAACTGTTTGGATTGGTAACATTATACTCAAGTCATCTTCCATCACATTACCCTTAGTGGGGGTACAAGTAATATCAAAATCAATGGTCTTAATAGACTCGATGGAGTATTTCTGTATGAGGTTCAATTTTCTAGAGGAAAAGATATACCTAAGGATTTTATGATCAGTGTAAAATGTAATGTGTTCCCCAAAGTGGTATTCTCACTATGTATTCGTTGGATGTTTCAAGGATAACAAATCTAGTTCAAAGTGTGGGGTAATTCCACTCATGTGTAAATATTCTAAGAGATTCATAATACTACATGTGATTCTCCTTCATTAGAACACACCACAATCCAATACTCGGGGAAACAGAATACACTATATTGCCATTCCCAGGATCAATAAGAATCAAGATAAGAGTTAGTTTATAATAATCATTCAACTATTCAAAAGATTGTTTTCATTGTTTACTCCTCTCAAACTACTCACCTTTACGCGTACAATCTATAATGGTAGAATAATGACTAGAAAATTCCCAAAAAATGAATGTATTACAAGGAAGAGCCTAAACAACTCATGATCTTAAAAAAATTCTTAGGAACCTCCCATAAAATAACAACTTGGATCCTCTTGGTATTCATAAAAATTACATTCCTAGATACCACATGGACCATAAACATTACCTCTTGTATTCACAAATAATACATAGAAAACATTTCATACATATTATGTTATTTTAGGATTCCCAAAAAAACACTCAGATTGTCTATGTGGTCTTCCCCATTTTAGAATACACAAAAATTTCATAAAAAACATAACTATAAAGGAGACTAAAAGTATTTAAATATATAGTTGATCATATATATAATAACCACATGAGTATTGGTTTTTCTAAATGGAATTACAATATAAGTTCCCATACCATCTCATGAAGGTTGTCTTTGGAACATCCTCTTTTTAGGCCCCCAAAATATGGTGACCTAGCCTATTGCCTATCTCTGGAGTCTATTGGGAACCCATGAGTTTATGAAAATGATAAAAAAATCATGAATATGGGAATCATTTCATAATATAATCCATGTTCAACATACGATAGTCTATGTAAATTCAAAGACTACTATCTCACTTCTTTATAAACAACATTACGGATACCCATACAGATACAAGGGGAAAAAAATCCCTATATTTTTTGGAATAAAAAACAAATAATTTAATTATTTTAACTTTAAAGAATACATCTGGAAGGATGTAAAATTTTGGTTCTTTTCATGAGCAGAATATTGATAGTCAAATAAATATATCACTGGGGTAGCATACAAGAAAATTCATCAGGAATATCCTCAGGGTACTCCTACATAAAAACTAGAATAATACATTATAAACCCTACTATTTATCCTCAAAGGAAAACTAGGATAATTAACATTATGTTTATCCGACATCTAATGTAACTATCCATTTCCTCTATAACCACTAATCCCAATCACCCTAGAATATGTGAGTGGTCCCATCAGAAGATAAGAACATCACCTTATAATGATAAAAGTCATTTTAATATTTGTAATATATTATCCCATCCATCAAAATAATGAGATAAAAAAAATCCAATCCCAACATGCGGAAGTCCCAAACGACCTCCACATAAATAATTAATACCCGAAACTTTTTGCACTAAAAACCCTGCTCCTAATTCCATACTAAGGGGTAAATAGATCCATCGAAAATGGAATAAACACTACCCATATAACCAAAACATTAAGAAAATGTAACAATATTAATGAATTGGAATCACTTATAGAAAAAATAATAATTTCATATAAGAGGTGGAAAATATTTTTTATCTCATAGTTTCTAACTAGGATTGGGGTCCTTAGATACTACATTTTCAATATAATGATATCTTAGCTCAAACCCATCCTATGTCTTATTAACTACATAAATTTTCCCTTATACTTGGGGTGATATAGTATTCCACTAAAAGAACTTAATCATGACATTAAAGGCTTAATTAAATATAAATAAACTCCACTACCATGATTAGAGGCCTTAAAGAATCACTATAGACGACCCGGATTCCCTCATTGGTGGAAAATGGTTGTGTCCTCTAAGAAATTTATTTTAGTATTGAAAAACGTCACAAAATGAAAGAAAGACAGTCAATTTATCCTAGATGAATCAACTGACATTGAACCTGATTACTATTGGGAACCATTTCCATTTATCTGATAAGTTCAACCCCACATCGTAATTTTGAAGTAAGAATAACTTGGGATACTTACACTAGTGAAGAAACTATACAAATACCTATCATCACAAATTAGTCTACCTCTTCTATATTATCATTATCTATCATCTCATAATTAGTTTTTATAAAAAAAGTTAATCATTGTTTCTGATAACTTCTTTAAATTCCATTCAAAAATGTATCTATTTAAGACAGTTGTTCATGAGGATCTTGAGAGACAAATAATTCAAATCAAAAATGTAATTAGCATACTCATTACTAGATTATATCCTTGATATATCTTCACAATATGATAATCCTTCTCCAACATCAGTGTCCTAGGATAAAATTAGGGATTAAAGTATCCCAGTTGAGATACTCATGCCTGCTCTATTTCAAAAAGGAGCCTCCCCATTTTATACCCGTTCCTTCCTATATGTATGTGGTGAATCATTATTTCAAGGACTCAGAGGTATTTTAAGTATTTAATATAATATTTACCATCTTAATTAATTTCTTAGTCACATGGGTACTCCTATCATTACGGAAGACTGGTGGATTATACATAGTGAAATTATGATCATAGTCCATTATATATGACTTACCTCTTTCATCATCCGTAACATAATAATGAATCATATTGATCATCAATTCCTCAAAAATGGGATCAAATAGAGGGGTAACCTATTGGATATTCTCCACAAATAATTTCATATGCCTTGAAGAGATCCTTTTGCGAGGCATCATCTTCAAGGCATTAGTCACAACTCATCCAATACACAATTAAATTCAAAAAATAAAATAAATGATCATAACCCCTTATAATAGGTCTAAAAATATTAACATAAAAAATGAATATAACTGGTGAATATGTGAATATGTCAAAATTTGAAAAAAAAATCATTGTTAATGTTTTTTCCATGCGATTAGAGAAATAGTTCTCTAACAATGCATAATGGTACTAAAAGATTTTAGATATGCTCTTATGGGATTTTTAGGTATTGGAATCACCTGTTTTGATAATCCCAAATAATTTTTTAATTATTTGATAATCATGTTTCATTAATTTTCAGAGTTTCTATCAGGAAATAACTATGTACCTTTATCTAACTGCAATCTTTTATAGCTCTCTTGTTTATGTTTAGCATGCCAAATTTCTCAAAGGATGAAGGTCACCGATGAAGGTCACCGATAGAAGGTCACCGATGAAGGTCACCGATTAAGGACACTGATGAGGGGAAAAATTTATATAAGGGTGATGGTCATCGATGAAGGTCACCCGTAGAAGGTCACCGATGAAGGTCACCGATGAAGGTCACCGATAAAAGGTCACCGATGAAGGCCATAGATTGAAGGTCACTGATTGAAGGCTACCATTGATGTCTACCAATGTATCCAATAGATGAAGTCTACTATTGAAGCTTACTATTGAAAAGGATACCACAACCAATCTACCGATGCTCACTCTTCTACTCCATTCTTTGTCAATTTCATAAATTTCTTCTAACGATTGTATTTGGTAAAATTAATGCTACTGTCATTAATTATTTCTGATTATAGACATATCAAGTGACCATATATCATGATAGTATGAGGTACAAGGAATACCACACATGGTTTATTTATTAATATTATCTAATCTCAAATATAAAATAGAGGATTGAGGAAGAAAAGAAAGAGAGAGGAATGCATGAGAGTGAACTTACTCACCAGATCAAAGTGAACAAGGAAGAACCATTCAGCACATACACAGTCAACCCAAGGGCCTCAAGAAGATCATTTTGGGAGAAAAAGTTCAAGACTGTCTTCTATGATTCATCAATTCTCTATCAACTCAAGAAGTAGAACACTCAGTTCCTGAAATCCAGAACCTAGAGCTGCGACATTCTATTTTGAGGAAAACTTACAGAAAAAGACTCGAACTATAATTTCATCACTTCAAGGAGTCCATATCTCAATAGAAAACATATAGAACTTTCTAAACTCAATATTATAATATTATCTATGGTTGTTTTCTTTTATTTTACATTCATGTTAAGCATTTGTTTGTCTATTACACACAATATATCATGTGCTTAAACTAGAGGATACTAAAAATACTCACACCAATCATTCTCTATTTTTTTGTTTCCCACGAATAATTGTGGAAGATTCCATGGGTGTCCTAGTTGTGTTTTCATCCCACGAAGAACTTTGGGAGAGGGTTTGGCCATTGGGTAGTTTGTGAAAACTATTGTAATGAACGATACAGGCGGTGTATCAAGTTTATCATTTATATAATCTGTTGGTGGAATGTTATCACCAAGTAGAGATGATTATGTATCGTATTGAGATTGAACCTCTCATTTAAATATATTGTGTACTATATTATTGTAAAACTCTATTTTTTTTTATTTTTCACTACTTATAATTCCAAAAACAGAAAACTATTATACATTTACTCTGATAGTTAGTTCAGGTTAGCGTGTGTATGTGTTTAATTCAGTAAACTTCTTTCAAAAGTTGTATAAGGGTTTTACACTAATTCAACTGAGTTCTAATAACTCATTTAGAAACAGGTTGAAAAACTAAACATTTATATATCTACTACCTTAATTAAATAGGCTGTTATAATTAGGGGATATATATCATATTGTTTTTTTACAGAAATTTTAAGTAGGAACTATATTCACCCCTATTATTGAGTTTCCACTCCGACCAATATTTTCTATCAGAGGGTTGATTTTTTTATTTATTTATTGCATTCATATGAAATTTTGTGAATGATTTAAAATTATTATCAAATGTGATTTTATTTGTATCTTAATGATATTAAAATTTCTGTCATATCTAAATTTTTAGTTCTTTAAATTTTATTAATAATTTTTAATAGATTTTAGTGTGCTTCTACTAACATGCCACCTTTCTTTAATGGTAATAACTATGATTAGTGGAAAATAAAAATTAAAATGTATCTAGGGAGCATGGGTTCTAAAATCTGGGACACAATTGATGAACAAAACTTGTTTCTTACTAATTGTAGGGACACATGGTCTCAGTTGAGTAAAGATATATATATCAATAAATGTAAAGTAATAAATGCATTGTACTATTCTCTGGGTGATGAAAAATTCAATAGAATATCTTCCTATAAAACTGCATATGAAATTTGGGATACTTTGGCTATTTCCCATGAGGGAACCACCAATATTAAATAAATTAGACTAAAGACTTATATTATTAAATACGATAATTTTAAAATGAAGCCTGATGAAATTATATATGAAATGTATCATAGGTTCAATGATGTAGTAAATAATTTGATTCCTCTTAGGATACGAGTGGACAACAAGGATCAAATTATGAGATTTCCTTGATGCTTACCTAACAGATGGAGAGGAACATCTTTTTCTATCTGAGAATCCTATGACATAAGCCGTATGCCAGTGATGTAACTAA
Source organism: Viscum album (assembly GCA_963277665.1). NCBI lineage: Eukaryota > Viridiplantae > Streptophyta > Magnoliopsida > Santalales > Viscaceae > Viscum > Viscum album. The sequence continues at coordinate 1,433,209,162 of OY728132.1, read as the reverse complement.
TTGTAAAACATATGATGTTTGAAGAAAAGCTTAAGGTAAATCTAGAAGTAGATGAAGAACCAAGAAATAAATCTATATCATTCAAGACTCCTACCTCAAAGAGAAAATATATTGATAAAGTTCATGCTCTTGTTGACACTTTTACTAATGAAGATTCACCATCTAACAGTGATGATGAGATGAATCATCTTTCCAGGAGGTTCAAAACGTTCTACCATAAGAATTGGATCTTTAGAAATTCAAACAATAATGGAAGGTATGATAGTATACGATAGTGAAAAAATGTCAGAAAATGGAATGACATCACAAATGAGATATTCTACTATGAGTGTAAATGAAAAGTCCATGTGAAGTCCAATTTCCCAAAGCAAAAATTTATGAAGAAATATGAAGATAAGGGAAAGGGATATAAAAAGGCTATGAAAGCCACTTGGAGTGCTTCAGAAGATAAGATCCATTGGATATGACACTTATGATATTGAAAAGAACAAACATGAAAACATGTGGTTCATGATAGAAACATCTAAGGTAGTACCAAATTCTCCTATACAAATGCCTACTATTATGGAAATGAATGTTAATAAAATAATGATGAGAACATGAATATGTATGAACTATTTGAATACTATGGAATTCTTGAGGATGCCTTTAATGAAATCAAGGACAAGTACAAATTATTGAGAAGAAAAAATGATTTAAATGCCAATTAAAAGTCTGATTTGGATATTGAGAAAGAAAAATGTGCTCAACTGTTATAAGAAAACACTAAACATAAATTATCAGAAGAGTAAACAAAAAGTGATCTGGAGAAGTTTACTATAGGTTAAGATACCTTGACCCAGTTTTTTGGGAAAAACATTGCTTCAAAAATACATAAATGGTCTAAGATATCCACCAGGACATAGAAGGATTACTAAAAATAAATTTTTTCCAATGTTTGGATAGTTCCCTGCTAGTTCATTTTTTGGGCCATCTTTTGAAAAATAATTCTATAAAGGGCCTAAAATGTGTTCATGTCTCAAAACATATATGTTGATTATAGGAAATCTATGAGAAAAATATGGGTTCTTAAATATTTATATGTTAACCTCTCGGGACCATTGAAAACCTGGGTACAAAAGTTACCCCACAATTAATCTATTTTGTAGGAAAATTGTTTTAAAAGAACCTATAAAACTCTATGGTATTTGGACATTGGATGTTCAGGACATATGATTGAAGAATATTCATTCTTCAAGAGCCTAATTAAAATTTATGGTGGACATGTCACATTCGGTGATAATGATAAAGGTAATATCATCATTTTAGTCAAAATTAATAACCCTAATATTATATTAATTTCAAAAGTACTTTTTGTCGATGGGTTAAAATTCAATCTACATAGTATCTATTAGTTCTGTGATGATGGTTTCAATTTTATGTTTGAAAATGATGCATGCAATGTTTTTAATTCAAAAAATGATTTAATGTTCACTTATTTTATAAATTAAATTGTATATGCTATTGATTTAAACTCTTTAGCTAATAAAAAAATATCATGTTTAAATTTTTTTCATAAAGAATCTTGATTATGGAACAGATGATTAGGAAAATTCAATGTGCACTCACTTAGGAAACTAACTAGGAATGGTTTAGTTAGAGACCTACCAAAATTGTAATTCCCACATAACAAAGTTTTTAATCCTTTTCAAAAGGGAAAAGAATACAGTGTTTCTTTCAAATTAATGAAATAAGTTTCTACTTTTCAACTTCTTGATTTGGTTCACATAGATTTGTTTGGTCCATCTAGAGTTTTATGTTTAAATGGGAAGCACTTTTTTTATGTTCTTTTAGATGATTTTTCTTCATATACTTGGGTATAAATTCTAGCTCCCAAATGTGAAGCATGTTCTTATTTCATTAAATATTCCAGGTCTATAGAAAATATTTCTTGACGTAGAATTAATAAATTGAGAAGTGATCAGGGCCATGAGTTTTAAAACCAAGACTTTGAATCTTTTTTCTCACATAATGGGTATAATGACAATTTCTCTACTCCAATAACACTTCAACACAATGGAGTCATAGAAAGAAGAAATATGTCACTTCAAGAGATTTTCTAGACTATGCTAAATGAGTAAAATCTACGTATCTATTTTTGGGCTAAAGCTATTAATACAGCTTGTTACATCCTCAATAGAGTCTTAATTAGACATGTTCTTAAGAAAAACTCTTATGAGCTCTAGAATAATAGGAATCATAAGGTTAATTACTTTAGAGTTTTTGGTTGAAAAATCTTTATCCTTAACACTAAGGATAATATTGACAAATTTGAATCCATGAGTGATGAAGGAATTTTCCTAGGTTAATAAATCTATAGTAAAGCCTATAGAATATAAAATAAGAGAACCAAATGTGTGCAAGAATTAGTTCGTGTCAAATATGATGAGACTGATCCACATGAACCCAAAACCTTTCTCGAATATCTTGAGGTAGATATATCAATTGTACACCTTAATGATAAAAATAGTGAACCCCCAATGAAAACAAATAGTTCTAGAAATTTTCAGAATCTGACTATGGGGAATCTAAATCTATAGACAACCATGTTGAGTCTAGATTAAATCATTCTAGAGTTATTAGATCCCTTAAGAATCATCCATTGGATGCTGTAGTTGGTGATATAAATAGAGGGACACAAACTAGAGCTTCTCTAAAAAACCAAGTTTAACATCAAGCCTTTCTTTCACAGCATGAATCCAAAAATATTAATGATACAATAAATAAATAATTTTGGGTGATAGATATGCAAGATGAATTAAATCAGTTTGAAACAAATAAGGTTTGGGAATTAGTAGAATGACCTAAAGACACTTTTACAATAGAAACTAAATGGGTGTTTATAAATAAAGTTTATGAATCTGGTAACATAGTTGGAAACAAGGCTAGAATAGTTTCACAAGGATATAGTCATGAAGATGGAATATACAATGAGGAAACCTTTTCACATATAGCTTGAATAGAATCCATGAGGATACTACATGAATATGCAACTCATCTGAATTTCTAATTTTATCAAATGGATGTTAATAGTGCATTTCTAAATGGGTTCATTGTTGAGGATGTATTTGTCGAACAACCCCTAGTTTTACAAATCCACATTTTAAAAATCATTTCTTCAAACTTTATAAAGCTCTCTATGGTCCAAAAAAATCTCTAATAGCTTGGTATGATAGACTTAGTTCTTTTTATATTTCAAAAGGTTTTACTAAAGGAATATCTGATCCTACTAAATTTATTAAAAGGATTTCTAAATATGTTTTAATAGCATAAATTTTGTACATGACATTATTTTTGGATCCTCTAAAAATTCATTATTTACTAATTTCTCAAAAATTATGCAAGATGAATTTGAAATGAGTTTAATGGAGGAAAAATAATTTTTCCTTGGATTTTAAATTTTTAAAAAAAAAATGGAATTGTTTTAAATCAAAGTAAATATACTAAGTACATTTTGAAACGTTTTGGTTTAGATAGTAATAAAGGTATTAATACACATATAAGTACCACTTGTAAGATGGATTCTGATGAAACTGGTAAATTTGTCTATCAAACCAATTACAGAGTTATGATTAGAAGTTTGATCTACCTTACTACAAGTTGAACTGATATTATGTTTAGTGTATCCATGTGTGCTTGTTTTCAAGCCAATCCTAAGGAGTCTCATTTTACTACTGTTAAAATAATTTTTAAATATCACAAGTATAATAAAAATTTCACACAATTTTATCTAAGTGTAAAATAATTTGATTTAAAAAGTTATTTAGATGCTGAATTTACTAGTTGCATGTTAGATTGAAAGAGAACCTCTAGAACATGTCACATTTTGGGAAATTCACTAGTATCATGGTTTAGTAAGAAACTGAATTATATTGCATTATCCACTACTGAAGGTGAATATATAGCTACTAGTAGTTGTTGTGCTCAAATTCTATGGATGAAACACACTTTAACAAATAATAGATATCAATTCAATCATTTCTCTACAAACTATGATAATACAAGTTATATTAACATCTCTAAAAATCTAGTTTCTCATGCAATGACAAAGCACATTGATGTGAGACATCACTTTTTGAGAGAACATTATCCAAGAAGTGATATCACTCTTGAATTCATTGGCACTGAACACCAATTGTCTGATATATTTACAAAGAGTTTGAGTTTTGAGATATTAAATTACATCAACCATGAGTTAGGTATGATAAACTATTAAGTTAGGATCTCACCATTGGAACCTCGCCGTTATGACCTCACCGTTAGGACCTCACGGTTAGGACCTCACCGTTAGGACCTCACCGTTAGGACCTCACCGTTAGGACCTCACCGTTAGGACCTTGCTGTTGGGCTAGACCATTAGGACCTCACCGTTGGACCTCATTGTTATGACCTCACCATTAGGACATCACTATTAGAAACTCACCGTTAAGAACTCACCTTTGGAACCTTACTGATAGTCGACCTTTTTGGTAATTCACATTTTTTGTTGTAGAATCTGAAATGTTTTTATTATTACTTATTTTTTTTACTTTATTTATTTTTTGATCACTAAATGATAAAAATAATGTAAAAACCACATTTCTATCCACATAAAACTTCTCTCGATCTTCTCTCTACCTAACCTTGGAACCTAAACTTCTACTGAAACCATCAAACCTCTCTAGATCACATGGAATGATTGATGAGACCAATGGTTGATGATGAAAAGATGAAATGAACCCTAAGAGACCTCGAGCTAGGTTTAGTAGTGGAATAATGGTAGTGGAAAAGATGCTCAATCCACATTTTTCGAAGAGGAAAATAATGTCTGAGAATGAATTATGCTCAGAATGGATGTTGTCAAGCAAGTATTTGGTGCTGAAGACACTTTATGATCATGGTTGGGTAGAATGATTTACAAATAACAATGGACCTTATTACCCAAAGCTTGTGAAAGAATTTTATGATTCTCTAAAATTCAAATAGTCTGAGAATGATAACTGAATGTATTCAAAGTTAAATGGATTAAATGTGAGCTTCTCCTATGTTGAATGGGATAAATGTTTGAGAGTCCCACATGAAGGGATTTTAGATTACTACTCTGGATTGGTTCCTCCCACTAGTGAGTTCTTCTGTTATTAAAAAGATTTGGATGAACTAATAGGGAATGAAATCCCTAAGATATTGTATGCTACTGAAATGGAAGGGGATAACAAGTTACTATTTAAATTTGTTCAACATGTTTTCAATCCCAAGAGAGGGAACTTTTCTACCTAAAGTATTAGGACATAGTTCTTTTGTATCTATTGAAGCATGGATAGAAGATAAATCTATGTAGGTTTCTGATGATTCAATTAGAGGATATGAAAAATCCCAATTCTAAGTACAATGGTTTGTTTCATGAAAAATTGATATACTTAATGTTGAATATGAAAGGGGTTTCTGAGAAATAAGGACTAAATATTTGTTGTAAGGGAAAAATTCTTCATTAACAAGATGATTTTCATGTTTTTGAAGATAAGATAGAACCCTGGGAAAATAAAATGGGTGAAAGATGAGGCTAAGATGTGTGAGGAATTAAACTCTGCTAGTCATCCTGCTTGGCATAAGAATAAGAGAGACTATGGTCTAAAGCCTAAATAAGTGGATCCAGTATACTCAGATGAAGAAGAGGAGGCTGCCGTTATGAAATTAAGAGAGGATTATCCAAAAGATGACATGAGTGATCCTGACCTTCCCTCATGTCATTATGCCAATACTGTATCCTTTGGTGAGCCTATCCCACTAAATAAGTTTCCTAGAAGATATAATGTCCTAACGGACATTGATAATCAGGAAACCAGTGAGGGAGATGGAGTAGAAAATGTATTAAGAGAAAATATAGAGACCTCATATGAGGAAGATGAAACTGAATCTAGTAATAATGATTTTGAGATAGTTGCTGATGAAATTGAAGAGGAATTTTTAAGTCGCAATCCTCTGATAGAATATACAATAGTGGTAGATAGTGAAATGGAGGAAATTGTTGAATCATTTGATTATGGAATTGAATTTCCAGTGGTTGATGATTCTATAGAAGAAGTTGAAATTCACTCTCCTGTTGATGTAGTTGATCAAGGAGGTATGACATAGGTGAATGTGGTTGATCAGGATAATTCTCCAAGTGAGGTAGAGGAACCTGTTGTTGTTGCTCATGGAATAGAAGATTGGTTAGAACACCCTAGATTCATGGTCTCAGGTTTAGATTATGGAGATTATGAAGATGAAAATCCTATCATAAGTCCTCCAATTCCTTCTATTTCTCAAACTACTACTGTATAGCAAGTAGTGATTTTACCTCAAGAATATTTAAAGATGGATGATTTGGAATCATTAAAATCATTTTTGAAGAGAAACATTGCCGAGAGATCTGTTGGGATAGGGAGAATAGTGTATCTCAATCAAGAACTTGTGAAATGTGCAGCGGAAAGGCTAGTTTCTAACTGTCACTCCATATTGCTACATGAGGTAATAGAATGTCAGAATCAAATCAGAACCTTGACAGAATCTATGGAACCTATGCAAAAATCATTGTGAGTTTAGACACATATATTTCTTCAACAGTTCAAGTGTACAAAGACCTTAAATTTGTTAAGAGTGTGTTTTAGCAGATGTTCACTGTGTTTTGGGACTTTAAGAAGTCTATGGAGGCACATGAGAGTGGACAAGATGATGATGTGAAGCGGTTGATCAATGGTCTGACCAAATCTTTTAAGGAGATTGTGGATTTCACTATGGAACCTTTGTGTTCATGTGCTTCCTCTTAAGCCTCTCCTATAGTTGATCTAGAAGCTTTCAGGTCAGTTGTGAGAGAATAAGTGGAGAAGATATTTGGTGTAAGTACCTCATACCCTTAGTCTATGACATAGGTCATTTCTACTACCAGAGAAATTCATAATCTTGTTGGAGATTATTTAAGGGAAGCTAATCAAGATCATAAGGCCATTATAGAGAAAGTTTATTTCTACTATAAAAGGTTTTACACTAAGAATTAGATGGATGGTCACTTCTAGCTGTTGTTGGAAAACATAAGAATCTCACCTGTCACTCAAGAATTTAAGGATCATGTTAGAAGGCTCAGATAATTGAATCCTTCCATGGAAAAATTCATGGAGAATAAGGATGATTTTATCTAATCTACGGAAAGAGTAGGGAGTACCATTATGGATTTCAGTAATCTTCTTTTACCCTTCCTCTATGTGGACTGCACTCCCATAATTGTCCCTCCAACATTATCTTCTTCCTTGGATGCCTTAGGCTCTACCAGTGTTGCCTCGTTGATGACTCCAACACAGAACAATAGATGTTTTACCCCTATGATTCCGTAGAGATATAATCACTATCAATCTACTGATTCCTCAGTAGCAGCTCCTCGTACATTTCTCACTTCCATACCTCGTCCTATCCCTCAATCTTCAGAACCTACCTCCTCAGCTTCCAAATACAAAGATCCCTTGGACATATCTGATATAGAATGAATGTGGTATGTCTTAGTTGATAGGGATATTTATAATCTTTTTTTATATTGTACACTTACTTCATTAATAATAAAATCATATTATATCTTTTTTTTCGTACTTTCTTTTGGTTAATCACAAAAGGGGAGAAGACTTAAGCTGACTTGAGAAGTTTTATGTTGACTAGAGTCCTTGCATTTAGTCTCTAATTATTTTATTTCCACAATAAACATGGTTAAATTTTACTTATACACACCTCTGACGATATTAGAAAATGTGCTTTACCCAGATTCAATAATACTTAAATCTAAATTTCACTAACATAATTTGTGATTATCAAAATGGAAAATATTGTTGGACTCACCTGTGTTAACAATCCCAAATTATGTTTTATTTATGTGATTATCATGTTACATTAATTTTCAGAGTTTCTATCAGGAAATAACTGTGTATATTTAATCTCACTAATCTCTCCTTTATCTCTCTTGTTTAAGTTTACAGTGAAACATTTCTCTATGGAATAAGGTCACTAATGAAGGTCACTATTTGAAGTTCACTAATGATGGTCACCAATAAAGGTCATTGATGAAGGGAAAAATTTCTCTAAGGATGAAGGTCACTAATGAAGGTCACTAATGAAGGTCACCGATGAAGGTCACCAATAGAAGGTCACCAATGAAGGTCACCGATAGAAGGTCACTGGTTAAGGTCACTGATTGAAAGTTATCGTTGATGTTTACTGATGCAGTATACTGATGAAGTCTACTATTGAAGATTATTGTTGAAAAGGCTACCTCTACTAGCCTACCGATGCACACTCTTCTACTCCATACTTTATGAATTTATTAAATTTATTCTAACGGTCATATTTGGTAAAATTAATGCTACTAGAATTAATTAATGGTGATTTTTGACATATCAAGAGACCATATCTAGAGCCAGTATGAGGTAATAGGAAGACCACACAAGGTTTAATTATTATTTTTTCCAGACCTCAAATATATAAAAGAGGACCAAGGAAGAAATGAAATAGAGAGTAATGCATGAGAAATAACATACCTGCCAGATCAAAGTGAACAAGGATGAACCATTAAACCCTTACATTGTGATCCCAAGAGCCTCAATAAGATCATTTTTGGAGTAAAAATTCAAGAATGTATTCTATGATATATCAAATCTCTGTCAAATCAAGAACTAGAACACTCAGTTATTGAAAGATGGACCCTAGAGTTGCAACACTCTATTTTGAGGACAACTTCCAAAAATAGACTCGAACCAAAATTTCTTCACATCAAGGAGTCAAGAGATGAACTACAAACACATAGAGCTTTCTAAACTCAATATTATAATATTACCACTATTACATTCTTTTATTTTAAATTTTAGAGAAGTGAGTGTTTTTTTGTTACACACAATGTCTCCTATTCTTAAGCTAGAGAATATTGAATATCCTCACACCAATCATTATCTATTATTTGTTTCCCACCATGAACTGTGGAAGAGGAAATGTCTATCCGGGTTGTGTGTTTATCCCATGAAGAACTGTGGTAGAGAGTTTGACCCTTGGATTTTTTGTGAAAAATGTTGTAAATCCTGATATATGATGTGTATCAAGTTTATCATTTATATAAACTACTTGGTGGCAGGTGATCACCGAGTGGAGATGATTGAGTCTCAGATTGAGAATGAACCTCTCATTTAACTCTATAGGGTACTATATTTTTGTAATATATTGTTTTTTTCTATTTTCCGATGCTTATTATTTCAAAAACAGAAAAAAAAATTTACATTGACTCTGATAGTTAGTTCAGGTTAGTTTGTGTATGTGATTAATTCAGTAAAATTGTTTCAAATGTTGAAGTAGTATTTTACACTGATTCAACTGAGGTCTAATCACTGTTTGAGAAACGTACTGACCAACGAAAAATTTATATCTCTACTACCTTAATTAACTGGGGTGTCACAATTGGTGGATCATTATCATAATGTTTTTAACAGAAATGTTAAGTTGGAACTCAATTCCCCCTTCTTATGTTTCCACTCTGAACAACAGTATGTTTTCTAATAACTATGCACCTAAACTATGATGTAATTTTTTAAAGACTCATTTTACCATGAAACTCATAATATTTCAGATTCTCTCATTGGGTATTTAAAAACCCCCTATTCAATGATGAAAAGAATAAAATCTCTTCAAAAAACCAAACCCCTTGTTCAAATTAATAACAAAACTCTCAACCACCCATGGAAATGCATGGGTTAGTATGGAATAGAGTTGGCTAGGCACTCCACTGCACCTACCACATAAGAACCAATTATTCTATCTCATGTATACTAATGATCCCCCAAATAAAAACCTATTTGGATTCCATTTTGTAATTAAAATACATAGTCTAACATAACCCATCACCTGATCCAACATGCCATATTTCTTGAGGAGAATTCATGATATTTATATACTGGAAACAAGCATAATGGAATAAAAAATAACCATTTAGGAATGGTTTTACACTTCAAAAACTTTCAAAACACATACATGAATTGGATTTCCACACAAAAAGAATAAACATGATAAAATAATATAGCTATATAATGTATTTAACACAATAAATAGGAAAATAGATATCATAAAATAATCACATAACAATTCATAAAAATTTATATTCATTTGATATCCGTAGTAAAATATAAAAATAGGGATTATGACAAAAAAATCCAATACATCATCCTAAAAATACAAAATACCAAAAAACTACTCCTCACTAGACAACCCCATGAGACCACATCTTTATCTTCCCAACCTACCATGGATATCCCCCAAACATCCCACTGGACCTTTCATCATATATCAGGCCAAATTCACTCTTCAGAAAGATAGTGTAATGATCATCTAGAAATTAAAGTAAGAATACTATCATTTACCAAGATTCTATGAAAATAATACATTTTAATTAATTTTTTATATCAATCATTATGGTTTTAACCCTCATGAATTTTCTCCCGTTCGTCAGAAATACCCTAAGTAGGCTCACCTTGAGTAGAACTTCAACAGAATCCACCAAATGAAATAATAAAGGAGTATAATATATAATAAACACCTAAAATCCGTCTTTAAAACACTATGTAATAATAATTACATAATACCAATCCATTATTTAGAAATATATTTAAGTCTAAAAAATAAATCAATAATAAAAAATGTGATCGGAAATATTATTCTAAAATCATTCCCATCTTTTCATCCAATAATATTTACCACATGGATAATATCTTATTATATTATGTCATAAAATATCTGAGACAACTATAATATATATATATATATATGTTTACCACGCCACACAAACTACCTTTGAATCTTTTATTATCACTCACATCCTAGACACACACCTTAAGCATCCAAATTAGGGTTTTTACATATATAACATGTATACTTTCTGTGGAAGAGTTCACATAAAAATATATATTGCCAATAAATTATCAAGTATTTTGAGTAAATTAATCAATCTATGTATATTTATTTAATAATTAATTTAACAATAAATATGCGGTGTCAATTAACAATACATTCTCCTTTATTATAATCTCACAAAATCACACACTTCTCATGTAATACTATGTTTTGAGTATGATTATTTTATGAACACCCTATCAACACTGTAATATAAAAGTGAATAAATTAATTACCAACTCATACAAAAATTATATATTGAAATGTAATTAAATAGTATTTTCCAAATATAATAATTTTTTCATACATTACTATGTAATTTTTACCTCACCACATATATGCTTACAAGAAACATATAAAACATTCAACCATAGTTTAGACCATTCAACCTCAATATACCAAATCAAAAAATAATAAAATAAAATTAAAACACAACTTTAATACAATATTTTAATGTCCTTACCCAGATATATGACCTAATACCACATCTGAAAAACCACTTAACTCCATGTGTCCTGCTCTATTGTCATAGGTGGGAGACTATCATTGAAGGTTTATATATCCATCACTAGGGAGAAAGGTACCATGAAACTAAAATATCATATTCCAATAATATTAAATAAATAAATAAATATATTTCCTTTATGGATAGAATACATATTCAATTACAATAGAAAGGTGACCAGAAATGAAAAACACCATTTAATCATAAAAACATTCTATGTCAAGTCACATGTAAAAGGAGTTTTCATTGTGGGTTAAATATATAAAAAACATAATACAAAAATAAAAAATACATATATGAATATAATGATTCCTAAAAATGAATCCATCCTTACATAATTGTTATGCCTTAACCATCCCCTGTCAACCTAAACTAGTTCACCAACAAATTATCTAACCTTATTTCATTCATAATTCATCAATTATAAATTTTATATGAGCTCAAAATTTCATTTTTAGGGTAGGATTATAGAAAATATATAAAAACTATCAATGTAACATTAACATTTTGTAATATAATTTATTAATGTATTATTATTAAGGTGATAAATTCCAAATTTGTAATCACTCAGACCCTCCTGGTCCATTACGTTTCCAATTTTTGTTATTGGGGTGCCTTGGACCCATCAGCCAGTCATGAGGGCAGCAGTGTTGGTGGAAGGGTGTCACAATGGTGTCACCCATCAATTTCACTGATCGGTATGTCACTGATCCGTCTCACCGATCGGTCTCACCAATCAGTACTGCACCCAATCTGTGTCACGAGGTTCTTGGGGGTTTCTTTCCCATTAATTCATCCTTTAAGGTTTAATTCTTCTTTAATGTGGTTTGGGGTTGTTTTTATGGACCATAAATGATATTCTAAATCTCCAAGTGTGGGGAGACCCTTGACTAACCCAAATCTTGTGTTTCTGTTACATGTTTTCCTCTATTTAAGTGAAACACTTTAACTCACAGCTGTTATTGCCACCTCTTTGATGAGTATTTTTAAACAACAATTAATTCGATTATGTGTCATCTTCTAACTGCATGGTAAGACCACAATCCACCTTTAAATCCATTCAATATTTCATACCCCGTAACTCCAGGATCTCACCTTTTATCACACCATATTCCTTCTTCTTGGCTGGTCTCTTTTCCTTTCCTTAGTGAGTTTGGATCCCCCTTCCCATGGCTAGTGGTGTGCCTATTCTAGACCCTTTCCTACCCATATTTGGTGTCCTCGGAGTTTATCCCCTACAAGTCACACATCACCAATTCTTGGCATGAGGAGAAAAACTTCGATCATTGATCGTTGAGGTGGGGTTCTTCCTTTGTTTCTCTTTACAGCGTATCATGTGAGGTGGGTGTGATGATGTTCCTATGGAGGTGGATGAGAACAAACCATAACGAAGATATTGAATATTTTTTATGAATGAGTGTGTGTGTATGATGATTCTATTTGACTCCTTTAACTTTGCTTATATGTTGGGAATTTGTATTGGCATATGTCCATAGATAATCGTGGCCATTGGTGGTCCCTTATTGCGTACTAATGGGCCTCTGTTTTTCTAGATATTTTTTGGATTGAGAGGATGTAACCTGGAAACTGGTTAATCACATAAGCTCGGTTGATTTTAATGGGTTCCCAATGAATAATTATCCTTGTGTGGTAACCCCATTTAACAAAAGATAAGGATAAAACTAATGAAATGGTGTATTTAAATCTAAAAACTCCCTTACTCTGTTCTACTGATGTGTATGGGTTTTCTGCTTGATGCTTGAGAGGTGACATGGATAGGGATGAGATCCCTTATTATGTAGTTGTTCATTGTAGATTTGGGGTCATGTGTGGTCATTTTTTAGTGCTTGTTTTGGTTCCAATACTTCAAGGGATCTCATAGATACCTTTTGTTGTTGTGACTTTACAAGAGAACCGAGTGTGAATGCTTATTTTTATTCTTTGCTGTTTTTCCTTCCTTTGCTTGTGGCTATGCCTATTATTTTACTAGTAGTGGAGTTTTATTTAAATGGAACCACTTAAATGTGATAACAAGAATGGGTTAAATGGGAAATTGTTTTATAGAAATGATTTGTAACTTGGTTGTAGCTGTTGTGATTTTTATTAAATAATAGTGAAAATGCTATTTGTTTATGGGCTAGTTTTGGAACCACTAGGGTGGGATGAGTTCTTGTTTACCTATATGTATAATTTAGTTCTTATTTTTCTTATTTGTGACCAAATGAAGTTTAGAACTTTGTGTTGAACACCCCATTTCAGGGGCTAGGTTGTATTTCCCAACACTCCTATGAGTGGCTGGTTATTAGCTCATTTTCTGCTCTCTTTCACGAGTAGCCCAAGACTCTTTGGGCATGTTTTGATGACCAGAGGTCCATTATAGACCAGGATTCTTTGAGCAGGGTATGTCGTGGTGGTTGGCCAAGGTGTGTGCGGGTAGGTTCTTTCCCATGTGTCTTCATGATAAGGAAAATATGTTTTCGTGCATGGCAGTATTTGTTTAGGCCCAGGTGTCTCTAGGCATGACATTAGTTGTTCGGGCCCAAGTGACTTCGGGCATGATGATAGTTGTTCTGGACTTGGTTTCTATGAGTGTGTTTACATGTGGTTTTGGTGGCCCAGGTGTTTTCTGGTGTAGCTTTGGTTGTGGTGGCCCAAAATGATGTTGTTGGGGCAGTAGTGGGACTGTGGTGTGAATGGTGGGGGAGGTATGACACTTATGATTTCTTCAATAACCAGTGGGAAGGTGGCGCGGGGTACCCAAACATTGATGAGTTATTACTATTACTTTACTTGACTTTCGTTATTTGGGGAGTGTGCCTTAGTGTGGTTTGGGTGGATAGTTTCCTTGATAGGTTCATTGGTTATCTCCATTTCTCACGAGGCATTAGAATGCCTCCCCACTTGTGCATGATAGATTTTGGTCTTCCCTAATTATTATACCTGTATACTACCATATGTATATGATACATCATTCTTGTTTCCAGGAGGATATAAAGGACCGTGCAAAATCGTATTAGCTCGGGCGCTGGGTCCGTTAGTGGTTCTCCATTAATTTTTTTATGGTACTTCCCTTTTGATTTTTCTAATACTTGTAGAACATTATATAATAACATGCATATGTGAAAAAGTTTCTATTGTCATTACTTTTAGTTCATGTTTTGTTGTTGTTTTGGATTTACCATCTTATCTCCCGATCCAAATAAATAAAAAAGGAAATTCCTACCATATCACATCTAATATTATACCCTTGAATAGTTTTCACTCTAGGGCCTATTGAAGGTGGGACTCGGGGGGTCATTATATATTTTTCAATTTGAAGAAGGATGGGTTTGGATGTTTTATGTCCCTTCCGTCATCTTGGTGAAGGCAGGTCGTGATAGAATGGTATCAAATGAGATTGTTGAGAGATAGGATGGAGTCCAGGGTCAGGCATAGTCAGAATTTAATGGGATGGAAGGGAAACAATGTTATGAAATCATGGAGTGTGAAATAGGCCAGGGAAGACCAGATAGGGCACAAGATTTTAGTGCCCCCCCCCGTGATCCTATGTGAGGAATATGGACCTACCGAACAGCCAAGTGAGGCTATACTGATTGTAGGGTAGAGAACCTATGAAGGGTACATACATCATAATGAATTTATTTCTTGTGTGTATTGGGTATTTTGGGGATTTAAAATAAATAAAAATTCTAAGAGAAATTTGAAATAAATCTTCTACACTACTCGGGAATAGGCATTCCTTGTCTACCTTGTAGTTATGGAACTTAGACGGTGACCATGGGTAGTGCGGGAAATCCAGACCTAAGAGACTAATTTGGCTGACTATCAGAGGGATGATCTAGAGGAGAACGAACAGTGGTAGAGGATGCTTCTTGCCTTTCAGTGACAGACCCTCGAGAAGTATGAGGGAAGCGTCTCAGACATGGAGACGGAGAGCTGGGTCAAGGATTTAGTGATAGATTTCAGCATGATCCGGACTCTCAAAGAGTTTTGGGTTCCTCTGGATATAAGAAAGATGTGGGGAGAAGCACGTCAGTGGTGGAAACTCTATCTCTAGGAGAAGAGGGAGGCTGATGTTTCATGGACTAACATTGATAGGGAGTTCCTTGCAGAATTCCTATCTTCCATGATGAAGGAAGAGAAGAGTCAGGAGCTACACTCCCTTTAGCAGGGGAGCATGTAAATGAGGGAGTTGAGTATCACGTTTAAGGATATCCTTCAATCTGATCTGTACAAATTTTAGGATGAGGAGTATCGTGTGAGACATTTATAGGAGGCACTCATACTGTCTCTTCAATATTCTGTTACTCCATTCACATTTCTGATGTACTTGGAGGTCTAGAAGAAGGATGATGTGGTAGAGAGTATGCACATGCTTGGAGGTGTGCCATGATAGGGGAGCCAGTTGGGCTCATCAAAGGGGAATGCTATCAGTATCAGGCCTCCTGTATCAGGGCCTTGCATGATTCATCCAGTGGGGAGAAGGCACCAACAGTTCTTGTTTCGATCTCCCAGTCCTTGCCCCTTCTTAGAGGGCCAAGGACCTAGTTTCTTCATATGTTCTAGTTGTAGACACCTTCGGAATCAGTGCATGGACCGAGTGCAATACAATGTGGGTCGGAAGGTTCAACACCCACCCTAGCAGCATCAGTTTTCATCTAGGACCTTTCAGCAGCAGCAGTAGTAGGGACAACAAGATATCTCTCCCCCAAGAACAAACATTTCAAGATAAGGCCGACCTCAAGGCACTCCCTAGGGACCTCGAGTAGGTCATGGTCGAGGAGGCGACCAAAAGTTGAGGGGAAGAGTATTTGCGCATGGGCAGTTACACATTGCAGAGGCAACACTTCCATCAGGTCATGAAGTCATTCGATGTACGATCAGCTTGTTTAGCACTCTTTCCTCTAACTTGTTTGATTCACGAGCTTCATAATTTTTTGTTGCACCATGTACAGACCACGCTCTGGGTTTAGACGTAGAGAGACTTCCTGTGACCCTTGTTTTGAGTACGCTAGTCGGAGGTCAGACCAGCTTGTCTTATGTTTTCCGAGGATGTAGACTGATGTTGGGGGCCACATAAGTCCTTTGGGGACCTACTTTTTCTACAAATACAGCCATATGATGTCATTTTAGGCATCTATGGCTGTCCTCTATGTGTTCCATTATCGATTTCTTCCGGAGATGGGTTGTGTTTTCAGATATGGGAGGACAACGTGTAGAATTTTTCAGCGAACGATCTTTTCAGGTGGGGAGACAGCGTGTGGTGCCTCTTCATTCTATGTTATCTGTGATTTTAGCAGAACCAGTGGATGCTGAGATGATGTATGTCTCTAGAGTTTTCAGATATTTCTTGGAGGTTTGGTAAAAGGATTTTGTGACTCTACCCCTCGACGTAACATTGAGTTCAAGATATAATTAAATCCCACTGCATGTACGATTTCGATGTCTCCTTTTCTGATGGTGCCTTATGAGTTATAGGTGTTACAGATTTAGATTGATTGAATGATTAAGAAGGGGTTTGTTCGACCAACCGTGTATTTATGGGGTCATCTTGTCTTGTTCGCAAAGAAGGAAGATGGTGGTTTCAAGCTGTGCATAGACCAACTGAGACTGAATCAATAACTGTCAAGAACAATTACCCTATCCCAAGAATAAAAAATATGTTTGACCAACTGAGGGAAAATTTTTGTTTCACAAAGATTGATCTATGTTCTAGGAACCACTAGTTAAGGGGAAAGATAGTGATATCACAAAGACACCTTTCAGGTGTAGGTATGGGAACTATGAATTCGTAGTCATGTCGTTCGGTGTTAAGAACACACCTGCAGTGTTCATGGGGATCATGAAGTCTATTTTCACTGAGTTTATAGACCAGTTCATCATTGTGTTCATAGAAGACATATTGATCTACTCAAGATCATATTAGGATCATGCAGATCATCTGATAACAGTTTTAGAGGTCCGTTGGTAGCAACTGCTCTACAGAAAGTTGTCAAAGTGCATGTTCTGGAAACAAGAGGTGCACTTCCCTTGATAAATGGTTTTCAAGCAGGTAATAGAGGTTTATCCATCAAAGGATTAAGCAGTTGTTTCTTGGGAATCACCTAAGAATTGGATAGACGTTTGATGTTTCCTATGCCAGGCATGATATTATCGGAGGTTCGTGCCCGACTTCTCTCACGTTGCAGCTCCGTTGACAGCTTTGGATAGAAAAGACTTGGCCTTTGTGTGGAGTGATCAGTGCCTGGAAGCCTTCAGTTATCTGAAGGGGAAGTTGGTTAGTGCCCTAGTGCTGAGGTTTCTAGAAGAAGGGGTAATGATTGAGGTGTTCTGTGATGCTTCAGGCCAAGGATTGGGGTGTGTGTTGATGCAACAGTAGGGGTGATCATTTATGGGTCTTGGAAGTTACATCCTCATGAGTGTAACTATTCCACCCACAACATGGATCTCTTTGTGGTTTTTTTCTCTCTAAATTATTAATGGAACTAACTCATCGAGGATCAGTTTGTGGTCTTCATGTATCACAAGATCTTGAGGCATATATTCTCTCAGCGAGACCTGATCTTGTAGTAGTAGAGGTGTATGGAGTTTCCTCAAGACATTGACTTCGAGATTTACTAATCCATTGGACAGGGAAACCTAATGGCCAATTCCTTGATTAAAAAGTCATATAAGTATGCGGTCTGAAGATCGGTAGATGCTTGGAAATCAATGGAGGAGTTGGTTTCCCTAATCTTGGATGCAAGGGTGGAGGATAGTAGAGGCTGTCTATTTCAGATGACAGTACATTCCCTCTCTATTATATTAGGTGGAGGAGTCTTAATGGGGGCATGTAGAGGCCAGAGTGATGCACGATTGTGTTAGCTAGTGAAATGCCCTTGAAGGATGGTTATAATATGGTCAAAATCAGATGTTGTTTCTTGGAAATTTGTTTTCCCCAATGTAAATCTATGGAAGAGTTCTTGGTGAGTTCCACAAATCACCCCTAGCGGTACACCCAGGAGTTTCCAAGATATACCAGGTTTGGAGGGGTCATTTTTTGTGGCCCAGGGTGAAGGAGGTAGCAGTAGAGTTTGTGGCAAGGTTCCGAGTGTGTCAACATGTGAAGGATGAACACCGTGTCCTAGGAGGTTTGTTTTTTTCCTTTAGATTTCCCCAAGTGAATGTAGGATGCCATGTCAAAGGATTTCATCATAAGACTACCCAGGGTTCAAGGAGGCTATGATTCTATTTGGGTAGTGCTAGACCGGATGACGAAATCACCTCACATCCTCGCAATCAAGGAGTCGAGTGTGGTCGTTTCCTTAGCACGGAGATACGTGGATTGGGTTTGGTGGTTTCATGAAGTTCCAAGGTACATAGTCTCGAATAGGGATGCACAGTTTACCACACATGTCCGGAGGAGATTATAGCATGATTTTGGTACCTAGCTACGCTTTAGAATTTATTTCCACCACCATGAATATGGGAAGATAAAGAGGACCAACCACACATTGGAAGATATGCTATGACCATTTGTTTTAGACTAAGGGGGGTCATGGGAAAAAAATTACTGATGATATAGTTTTCCTAGAAAATAGATATCAGTCTACTATTCGCATGGATCTGTTCTAATCATTTTATTGGAGACTGTGTTTCTCAACCGTGTGCAGGACATAGATTAGGGAAGTAGGTTTTCTTGGCCCAGTGGTGGTGCAGAGCACCACAAAGAATGTTCAGCTTGTACGAGAGAGGATGAAGTCGGATTAGGACAGGAAGAAGTCATATTCCAATCATAGGAGGAGACCCTTGGAGTTCGAGGTCGGGGTCCACATGTTCTTGAAGGTCTCCCCTCGACGTGTGTAGAATAGGATTGGAAAGGGGAGAAAACTCTCTCCTAGGTTCATCCGGCCTTTCTATGTGTTGGGGAGAGTTAGGGAGGTGGCATATCATATACAGTTTCCACCTCAGTTGGAAAGGATCCATGATGTTTTCCACATCTCCTAGCATCTTCGATATCTACACAACGATTACCATGTTATTGAGTGGGTGGAGTTAGATATAGGGTATGACATGATGTTTGTAGAGTGACAATTAAGGAACAAAGATCGAAAGTAGAAAGTGATTTGTGGACAAACCATTCACTTGGTTCATGTGTTATGGAGGCATGGTGGCATCTAGCAGAGTACTTGGGAGCAAGAAGATCGGATTCTAACCCAATACCCATATCTAATTTGAGTTTTGTTATGTTTTTTTGAGCTTGATTGTGATGTGGTGCTTGAACTCATTAACTATAAAATGGGTCGTTTTACTTATTATCGGAATTTGTGTGAAGTGTCCGGACTGTGGGGAGGGGAGGAAGTGATCCCTAATGAAGACACATTTGGTTGGATGTAATTAAACCCATGTCGGCGAGTCAGTGCCGCCCAAAGCGGATAAGAAAAGAATCCCTAATCTATATTACTGGATGATGTGACCTTTATATGTTTGTTTACATGAGAGAGAAGTGTTAGTAGATGCCGAGGAGGTTTACTCCTAATAGATATCATCAAAGTGGTTGTCCAGACCCCTCTCTTTTATTCGAGTCATATTTTGATTTTTGAAAATGAGAATAGTTTGATATGTATCAAATATAATTTATCGGACCCTCCGGGTCCATTACATTTTCAATTTTTGATGTTGTGCACCCTAGACCCATCAAGGTGACGTGAGGGTGCTGGTGTCGTTGGAAGAGTTTCACCATGGTTTCACCCATAAATGTCACTGATCGGTGCCATGGGGTTGTCGGGGGTTTCATTCCCAATAATGCTTCTTTAATGAATTAATGACTCTTTAAACCGGTTTCAGGCTATTTTTAAGGACCATAAATGATGTTCTTGGTCTCCAGTAGTGGGGAGACCCTCGAATGACGCAAACCTTGTGTCACTGTTATGCATTTTTTCACTATTTAAATGAAACCTTTTAACTCACAGCTATTATCGACACCTCTCAGATGAGAATTATTAAATTACCAATAATTCGACCACGTGTAACCATCCAACTGCGTGGTTAAAAAATGATCCACCATTAAATCTGTTCATGTTTCCATACCCCATAACTCTAGGATATCACCATTTATCGCACTAGATTCTTTCTTCTTCTTGGTGGGACTCTTTTCCTTTCCTTGGTGAATTTGGGTCCCCCTTCGTGAGGCTAGTGGTGTGCCTATACTGGAGCCTTTCCTACTCACACTTGGTGTCCTCATATTTCTTCCCCTACAAGTCGGGCATCCCCAATTATTGGAGTGAGGAGAATAACTTTGATCATTGATCATCCAGGTAGGTTTCTTCCTTCGTCACTCTTTACTGTGTATCATGTCGAGCGGTTATGATGATGTTTCTATAGGGAAGGATAAAATAAAACATTAAGGAATATATTAAGTAATTTTTTAAGAATGAAGGGGTGTGTTTGATAATTCATCTATACTCCTTTACATTTTCTTAAATGTAGTGAATTTGTTTGGGCTTATGTCCACAAAAAATCGTAATCGTTTGTGGTCCCTTATTGCATACTAGTGAAAAACTGTATTTTTGGATATTTCTTTGATTGAATGGTTGTAACTAGGAAACTGGTTAATCATGTAACCATGGTTGATTAAAAAGGATTCCCAAAGAATAAGAATCCTTCTGTGGTCACCCCGATTAACCAAATGGATGGATGGAACTAAGGTACTGGTGTTTTTAAATATGAAAACTCTATTACTCTATTCTAGTGATGTGTATGGTTTTTCTGCTTCATTCATGTTGGGTGACATGGATGGGGATAGGATCCCATGTTGTGAAGTTGTTGATTGTGGATTTTGGGCCATGTGGGGCTGTATGTTGGGGCTTGGTTTGGTTCCAGTACATTGAGGGATCTCATAGACCCCTTTTGTTGTTGTGACTTTACAAGTGAACCAGGTGTGAATTATTATTTTACTTCTTGGCTATTTTTTCTTTCGTAGCTCATGGATATACCTATTAGTTTCCAGGTAGTGGAGTTTTATTTAAATGGAACCAATTTAATGAGATAACAATAAGGGTTTAAATAAGAATTTTTTTTCTAGGAATGAGTTGTGACTTGGTTTTTGTTGTTGTGATTTTTATTAACGAATGATAATGAGGGTGTTTGTGTATGGGCTAGTTTTTGTACCCCTAGGTTCTTATGAATTCTTTTTTACCGATATGTAATATTTAGTTCATATGTTTTTTATTCACACCCTACCCAAGTTGATCACTTTGTACTGAACACCCCATTTAACGGGAAGTTTTCTTTCCAAATACTGTTATGAGTGGCCGGTTATTAGATCCATTTCTGCTCCCTTCACCGAGTAGCCTAAGAATATTCGGGTAGGCTGCGACGACCTGAGATCTATTATAGCCCAAGATTTTTTAGGTATGGTATTTCATGGTGGTTGGCCTAGGTGTGTGAAGGAAAGTTGTTTCCCAAGTGTCTTATGGATGATGTCTTGGTGTCTTCGGGCGTGGCAGTAGTTGTTTAGACCCTGGGGTCTCTGGTAGTGGCAGTAGTTGTTCAGTCCCAGGTGTCTTCGAGCATGGAGGTAGTTGTTATGGCCTATGTTTCTGTGGGTGTGGTTACATGTGGTTGTGTTGGACTAGGTATTTGTGGGCATAGATCTAGTTGTGGTGTCCCAAAAGGTTATTGCTGGGGTAGACGTGGGACTGCAGTGAGAATGGTTGGGGAGGTATGATGCGTAGGATGTCATCAATAAAAAGTAGGAAAGTGGAATGGGGTACCCAGTCATTGATGTGTTATTACTATTACTTTTATTGACATTTCTTATTTGGGTAGTGTTCCTTGGTGAGATTTGGGTGGATAATTTCCTTTCTAGGTGATTTGGTTATTTTCTTTTCTCACAGGATCATTACGATATCTCCCCACTTGTGCACGAGAGCTTTTGGTCTTCCCAATTGAGAATAACTATATACTCACTCTATGTATATAAAACTATTTTTAGGTTTCTAGGGGGACTTTAGGGACCATGCAGGACTATATTAGCTCGGGTGCTGGGACTGTTAGTGATGATACTTTTCTTTTCATTTTGTACATCCCTTTGAGTTTTCTTGTACATGTATCACTTTATATTGAAACAATAATATGGTAATGGGTTGTTTTTTCATTAATTTTAATTCTCGTTTTGGTGTTGTTTGGGATTTACCATCTTATCTCCTAGTCCTAATAAATATAAAGGGTAATTGTATCCATATTACATATGATTTTACACCATTGGTTCTAGTCACCACTCAAAGGCCTATTGAAGGTGGGACTCAGGGGTTATTGTCTCTCCTTAAACATAATGAAAGAAGGTTCTGGTAGATTTCATTACCTTCCCTCATCATGGTGAAGGCATGTCATGGAAAATTTTTTCTAATAAATTAATATATGAATACAAATCATAAATCCTTTTTTATACACAAATAAATCTCAATTCATAAAATTTCCTAAATTATCCAAAAAAGTCCAGTCATTTCAATAAATTTACCATATAAAATATCATTTCATTTCTATAGTCATGATATAACACAATTTTTCTATGGTATTAGATAGATACACACCATTTGATGTTACTTGGAATAACACAACCCACCATCAGTATAGTGACACTGTTAAGGGATAATGTAGTCAACCCATGGAATCAAGTTACTATCCCACCAGATAATGGGTCTTGACATATCAAATATTACATTAGTATAGTAATATCATTACATAATCAACATATGACATGTATAATGGAAAAAATAACATTTAAAATGGTAATATACACTAGAAACATTACCCCACTCCATAGAGACCACACACCTCATACCATAACCCTATTAGTAGGACATAACATACAGAGAGAACAACTCTCATAAGAACAACTTAAAATTCCCTTATATCACCAATTAAAATTATACATGTTCCATTAACTATTCAATATTAGTATTTACCATATGCCTCTCTATAATATCAATAATGTGTGAATTATAAATATTTCATCCATAAAAAGATCATGGTTCATGGTTATATTTTATTGTAATCACCCAATTTAAATTTTCTTATTTCCTTAATGAATATTTCACTATTTCATGTAAAATAACTATATATAGCCCAATTAATGTCATGGTTTTTGAGAGAGATAAAATGAAAACTATCATTGTTAGATCAACCACTATATATTAGTTTCATGAATTTATTCCTTAATTTATGAAGACATCATGTTATCATTTTTATCCCCACCATTCATCTAATTATTTATATATATATCATAATATATGAATCATATAAATTTTTATGACCATATTTAATTCATTAATCGACTAATAATGGACGACGAAAAGGCCCAAGTGTGTTTATCAATAATCAAGGGTAAAATATTTGTGATGAAGATAAAAAATAATCATTGAGGAATTATTTTACCTCATGTAAAAAAATATAGTTTAATACAAAATTATAATGAAAATCTAACATGACCTATACTTACGTAAGACATCACAAATAGTGAAACTTGTACAGTTATTGGTTCTTACCATACATGTATAATGATATAAATATAACCCATTTATATGTATGCAATAAATATAAAAATACATGGTCTATAAAATATATATATATATATTTTAGGTAATAAACATAATCAAAATATGTGAAATTCCCTAATAAAACTCGAAAAAATATTGTCCACCCACACTACCTATACTGGTGGTGTCTTTTGTGAACCAACTCTGGCTATCCCTAACCCAGGACCCCATTTTGGTCCATGGAATGGATAGAATGGAATTCTTGATCCCCACAATCTAGATTTTAGTGTCTATGAATCATTAAAAACACCTTGGGAATGGTTTTTTCCAAATAAACTAAATACTTGCATGGTGGATCCTATAGAGAACCTAAAATGACCTAGATATAAATCTTATTTTTTAATCAATAAATTTTGGGTCATGTAAATTTATTTTGGTTTGGTATATTTTTGAAATTATTTTTAATTTCAACTATTATTTATATGTTTAATCTATGTTTGAATTTTCATTTAGATATTACTTAGTTTTTATATTTTATAAGCATCCAAACTCACCTACTTTAAATGTAATAATGTGTCATGTGTGTGACATTGGAATAATATAGAAAATAAAGTATAAATACATTATAAATTAAATATGAAATATTCATTAAACATATAACAATAATTGAAATTAAAAATATTTTCGATAAAAAATACATGAGAAATAATTTCAAAGGATAAAATATTTTTTTTGAAAAAATAACATTTTTATTATATATTATTTTTCCATCACACATATTTGTGTAAATTTTAAAAAGAATTTATTATTTTTTTGACATTCGATTTATTTTCAAATGAATTTTATTTGTAAATTCAATGTTATAAATTTTCTATAAATTAATTTTATGCTTTATTTCTAAAAAATGAATTATTGGATATGTAAATGTTATTTTTTGAATTAATAAAGATCATTCTATATAAATTACTTATTGGATTGATACATTTATGAAATTAATTTTTTTTCTGATTATTTTTTATATGTTTAATCCATGTTTTAATTTTCATTTATATTTGATATATAGTTTAAAATTTATAAGCATTAAAAATTACATACTTGATAGATAATAAGTTTTGTTGTGCTTAAAATAAAAATGAAATTGAAAAAATAGACTAAAAACACAAAAAACAATTCTAAAAAAATCATCAAAATAATAAAGATGATAAAAAATAATTTAGGTTCATAATATTAATTTTGGATTTCAAAATATATACGTTACTCTAAATACTATAAAATATAAATTATAACATTATTATAAATTAAATTTAAGACATGCATAGAAAACATATAAAATAACAAAAAATAAAAAAAATCATAAATTAATAAAAAAAATATTAATTTTTAATAAAAATATAAAACTTAATAAATTATATATTTAATTAATTAAATAAAAATAAAAAAATATTTTATAGATATTTTTAAAAGTAAATATTATAATTGATAATTATATTATTAGTAAAGTCATAGTTTTTAATATTGTGATAATAGTTAATAATATTTAATAGTTTTGTGATTATTTACAACATTAATAATGACTAATAATTCCACAATTAATGATAACAAAAATAGTCAAAATTTAGAAATTCATAATTAATAAAGTAATATGGATTAATATATTATTTTATAAAGTAATATTAATTAATATATTATTTAAAAATAACAATATTTTATTATAATAATATTATTTATATGATTATCATTTTTATTTTTTTCATTATATATATAGATATATATAAACCAAACAAAAATTAAATAAAATAAAATAAAATAAATGGGTGGTCATTTCTTAGGATAGTGGGTTCCTTATAACTATTCTGAAAAAGGTGCTATTTAGGAGAACACCATCTCAAGTAATATTAATATGAAGGAATTTTCCAAGACAATTCATTCTTCATAGAATTTAAAAATAAGGTGTGGTCTCAGAAAACCACTTCTTCAATATTATTATAAGGAAGGTGTTACTCAAGACAACACCCATCCATCTATGCCTACCATATGAAAACATCTGTAAATTGGAAAATAATATCTTGATTTATGTATTCAGGGAAATTGTTCTATTTCTCGAGTTATATTTGGGTTTCCTCTATATTTTATTCTATAAAATTTAGGGTGACCACACACTATCAATTTGAAATCTATATTTAATGGGTCCTTGAGATATCTTGACATGATGGGGTTCTGGTGTGGATGGGATTGAAAAGAACAACATTGAGACGATGAGTGTGGGATTACCCTTGGATTAACTGTGTAGTGCATGTCTTGATTCCTCCTCCATCTCCACATTTATTTTCCCGCATATGCCACTATTCGTTTGAAATTTTAAATTTTTTTCTTCAGTTCAACTGACTATCACACCTGGAATTCAAGAGGCCCTCAGATGAAATATTCTTGTAATTTTTTCTTAAGACATTTCTTGGTTCTTATGAATCATTACACAAAGTTAGTTTAAATAAAATATATGGTTGTATCATATCACAAATATTAATACAGATCACATAGCATGCTTTTAAAACATTACAAATACCATTTTAAAATAATCAATAACACACGGTTCCTAGAACCAAAACAACCCGTGAAACAACCTACATGAGATTTAGAAATTATGTGATTTCACTATATAAGAATGGGATGGATATTTACATGATATGATAAGAACAAATACATCAAAACATGTTGGCTTCTTGGCTATTTGAGTTGATTAAAACCATTGAATGAAATATAATATAACCATTGAAGAATAAATAATTCACATGAAGTGTCTTTAAATAACATTTTTGGAAGCTTCAATTGAAATTGAGCCAAAGTGAAAGGAGGAGAGGGTATTGACATGAAATGGAATGTAGAGGTTTATAATGGAGTAAAGGGGGGTATTATGAAGGTTAAATCAACTAGGTGAATATAGGATGTTTCATATATTTAATGAAACTTAGCACACTGTATGGTCTGGACACCCATTTTGGGAAGTTGTGTTCCAATAGATTAATTTTCAATGGATACAAACTCAAAATTTCAAGAGTCTTCTACATGGTTTCCTCACATAGTTTCTCAAACCATGAACCAATAATTCTCTACACCCCTGTGTATCAAAAAATATTTCATGGTTTTCCTAGAGATCAATAAGGTGTTAATTAGTATCAACCAATTATAAAAAGCCTTAGTATAAAACCACTCCTCTTCCACACAGTTTGAGTGTACCATTAGAGATAATCCTTAGTTAACCATGATCCCATTGAAACATCCATATTTTTAAAATTATCAATAGAAAAATACCAAAAATAAATGTGAATAAAAAATTAAATAATAATCCCATACTAAGAAAAATATATATTGGGTGAGACAATTCTCGCCACCAAATCACTTTCTACACCCATAAAGTCAACTCAAATATGGGTAATCAATAAATTGACGAGGTCACTACACTCTCATAAAAAATTATCACTCCCGTGTCTAAGGAGAATAACTCTCGTGAAAACATAAACCCAATCCAAAGGAATATATTTCATGCAAAAAACCTTATGCATCAAGTACACAATACAAATCAGTTGTTCAACCATGGGGAAATTCATCTACAACACAATCTATTTCCCATTTAATATATTAGAGGGATTATGATGATACCCCTTTACTGGGAAACACATAAGATATTATAGAATTACATAAATTAAGAAGGTAAAACCAATAAATAAGATCCCCACTTGATCCTTTCAATGATCTTAAATATTCCCACATACTATGGAGAGGCCACCCCATTATTCAAGAACACTTTGTGAATAACTAAGGTGATACCTTTAAGAACACATGTTCACCAAAAATAAATTTCTCGAGATGATAAAAAAATTGATTAAGATTTATGGAGACTATAAATCATCACAAATCCCTTCTAGGTAGTCTAAATCATCGATGTTATCTCTCATATTATACTTAGTTCCACTAAATTAGTATCTCTAATCATAGTACAACATTGGGTAGGTTGACATGGAGGACCATAAAAATATTTTAAAGGATTCATTCTGGTAGAATAGTGGTATCATTTATTATATAAAAAATAAAATTTCTATAGATAGGTATCCCATGAACATCCAAAATCCAACAAGTAAGAAAGGTGGATATCATCCAAAATCTGGACCACCGACTACATTATCCCATCCATATTCATATTATATGTTTTTATAAGAGTCACCTGAGATCTCATCACCACATGAATTTTATTAAAAAATATAGAGGTAAATTGATTATATCTATCATATATAATAGTATAAGTCTCCTAGTTCATTTTTATGGTCTCTTTCCCAAAAAGATTTTAGGGTTCCTCCACCATAGTGGTATATTTGATCTGAATAAAATGAGCTGATTTATTCAACATATCGATCACAACCCTAATGGTTTTCTTCCCCCGAGGGATATTCAGAACCTAAAAAAATACATTGATATCTCATTTTATTTACAAATGGGTATAGTAAGGGAATAGAAATAACTAGAAAGTTTTTAATTCTTTGATTTAATATGCGTATAGGAATAACATCCTAATAAGAAATCAGTTCCTTCAAATCACATACCAGACCACCAATTCTAACACATCATTTCACAGTAAATCTTGATGGTACCTGGGTTGAAAACCCATGCATAGTGATGATAATAAACCATCATTTTCTTCCTCATATATTATGTATGTATATAACTACTCCTGAATCAAATAAAACCTTTATAGGATAGAGACCATTAATTAGTGGTCTTCATGATATTTTAAATATTCATGATATGTTATAACTCTTCATCTACGAGTTTTACCTGATTAATATGCTCAATAATACAGGGCATCAACTAAATTCAATAAATAAACATATCCTAATTCTCCTCTGTTGACTCTAAGTGCATCATAAAAAAGAGCCTCATCAGATTCTATTCATCAATTGATTCCTTCAAATATTTAAATGGAAAATTTCTACTAAGGAAATATATGAAAACTCTCCCCAATCTAGGTGGATATGTGAGGGGAATAAAAAAATTATGAAGATATTCAAACCATCACCATTACCTGAGATTTAAGTATTTTAAAAAAAGTTAATAATCATGATTTTTTGGAATGAATGAACGATGAAATTTTCACCAAATAGAAAATTCAATCAATTCTTAATATCATGAATAGCTGCCTTTTCATCAAGGTCATTGGTTATATAATTATATTCTTGTGGTTTCAGTTTCAGGGAATCAAACATCACCATATGATCATCCTATATGATCATGAATGACAAAACCATAGTATAAGAATTAAATTAAAAGACATCATTTGGAATAAATTCATGTAGAAACAATATATGTTCGATGGTCAGTCATCACATTAACTCATCAAAAGATTCTTTACTTAAATTCAGCATAATAATTTAATTTCATTTTATTTGATAACATTTATGGGAGATATGAGCCTAAATAAATTCTTCACAAATCACTATAAATGTCGCAGTAAACAAAAAAATAACTACAATAAATTGTTTTGTTCTTCCCACCATTCCAGGATCAATACGAATTCCCTGTTCCAACACCATATATACCTTGAACATGAATTAATAGATCTAGAATCTATACTCTGATGAATTTTCATAAAAGAGTTGATCAAGGAGAGTTACCATAGAAATTCTCAAATGATATTCATGCTCTATATCGGTTTTCAAATAAACCAATTTTTCATCCAGGAAAACTACAATAAATGAATCAAGAAATCAATGAAATATTCTATTATGAAACAACCTGATGACCACTAGAGAATTAATTAAACCAAAAATTATCATTAGGTATTCAAAATGTCAATAATTTCTACTAAAAGTAGTCTTAGAAATATCATACTTATATACTCTATGTTATTTATACCTTGACCCATGGTAAATATTTGAGAACCACATTTACAAATTTAAAAACTAAAATAGGTCATAAATGTGAGGAAAGTGATATTTATTCTTAATGGTCACTTGATTCAACATTCAATAATCAAATCATAAGCGTTTATTTTCTTCTGGTTTCTGAGAAAAGTCAACTAGAGCTTCCCATGGACATATGATAGGATGAATGAATCCATGGTATTTGAAGTCAATCATTTTAATATTCAATTATTTCAATTTGTAGGAACCATATGATAAGTGAGTAATGAGATAGTCTAAATCCTAGGAACACGATCAATAGAAAAATCAACATACCCTTTTGGATGAATCGCTCTGAATTCATCTAGAAATACCCTAGGAAAGTCTCTATCCCTGGGATGACTCTCAAACCTAAAGATCCATTCATTGGGATATCATAAAATAATTTAGTATTCACTTGTTAATTTTTAAATCATAGAAATATGAGGACATTCTGGAATAGATAATGGGTCCCATAAATGGAATAAGTGAGATCTTCTATTGGGATCAGTAAAAGTCAACATTTGATAATAATAAAAAATATTATTTTCAAAAACAATCATCAAATATATCCTTTGAATGATGTTAATGATATGCATCCCAAGGATGATAAAGTACAAAGGAAACTCCACCGTATATATCTAGATATTTAAAGGAAATAAAAATTCAAATTATTTATTGTACACTATAGGTGTAGAGTTTTCCATACAAAAGGAATATAATCATATGATAGTCTCAATAATTACATGATATGAGTAGATATAAATGAATGGAAGACACCTATATCAAATAGAGATATAACTATAGATGATATAATGAGAATAATACCACATACTATCACCAGTTCTACCGCAAACTACAAAGGAAAATTTTTGGTGAGTATGTAAATGTATTACTTATGAAGGGTTTTAAGGCCTATAACCATCCTAAGTTTCAATCATCAATCGACTCTTCCTTTTATTAACTTGACCCATCTACCCTCTCAAAACTATTACATAGCTTATATTTCTATATACAAGAAGGGAATTACTGATCCCCAATTCTGAAAACTAGCACCCAAGAATAAAGAAACATATAGAAGGAACAATTTTACCAAACCTGAAGAAAAAATGAGGAATAGATATACATACAACATAATGAAAATGGGGAATAAATATAATTTATAAAAAAAAAGATAGTGTAAATGGTATAACTAAAAAGTAGTCAAAAATTACCAATGTCCACTTACAATTATCAAATGAAAAATAAAATAGGATTCCATCTACACCATGTGATATCATGAAAAAACCCCCATCATCTCACCACTAACTTCTGAGACATAGTTAAGAAAAAAACTCACCACCTCACGGCAACGCCTTTCCATTCCCTACATCAAAAGTCATAAAATGTTCTATAGACTATTGAAGGGTTTAAAATGGTGTGTGAAAAGAGTCCCAGTAGGATCCCACCTTATGAATCTATAATATATATATATATATGTATATATATAATCTGAACAATTAAAAAAATTAAATAAAATAATGAATAATAAAATATATATAGTTTTTTATATCAAAATAATTGAAAATCATTTAATTTCCACTTTTTCCAAATTTCCCATGTAAAAAAGATTCTAATAATATCATATACATATATCAAAATGGTAATTTAAAATCTAACCAAAGAATGTATCATATATCATATCAAAACAATTTTAATACAACTAAAATAGTACTAGCCAAAATCATAGGTCATATCCAGGCAAGGATCACTATACGTCAGGCTATCTATGACTATTTTACCATCAATATAAATAATAAAATGCACGTCAACATCCTAGACATATTCATTGAATCTAGGATGAATATATTCACCCAATTAAGTGAACCTCTCAATAGTTTCTATCATGTCCCTAGAACAACTTTCCTTGAAATCATAAGAAAACATCAATGAGTGAACCACTCGATAGTATCAACAGATGAGGCCTATTACTATACTTTATACCTAAGTACCCAAGGATTCCCATTTTCTCTATTTTCCAAATACATTCATAAAAATTAATTGAAAAATATTTGAATAATCCATTTATCAATTATTTAAAAATAATTTTTATGTTATCAATGAATATGGAAAGCCATGTTTGATCAAAACCCATTTCTATACAGACACACAAATCCAATCAGAAAGTCTTGAGATTTCATTTGTATATTTTTTTCATCAAAATAGAGTAATGATGTTCACCACCATTGGCTATAGATGGAACCAACAACCTCAAAACTCAGGTTTCACACACCCATAATGAAATCCACCAATAATTAATAACACACAAATTAAAATGAAGGCCTTAGAATCAATATACACAAATAATAAATGATACCATTTAGAAAAAATGGTCGGTGAAGGGGACATATCACTATATACAGCAAAGAAACTCACACACCTCACCATAACTAATGAAAGGGTTAACATATAGAGGAAGATCACAATAAGTATCTAGAAGGAAAAAAATAAACATCATCATCTCAAATCAACTGATCGGATAACAAAACACAATGACACTACTATTATCAACAGAAATTATGATTCAGAAAGGATTTCTTACCCAGAGAAATGTACTACAATCTTAAAAAAAATAACTGAAAGAAATGATCTAAAAGGGTTTTAGTTCTCAAAAAATGAACCCTGAGAGACTCTAGGTTAATATAAAGGTATAATTTGGTTGATTGAAATTTTATTCAACCATGAAATTACTTAAAAACAACATCTTGGGATTATTACATGGTGTGTAACCCCATTACATGTTGTTTAATCGATGAAGCTCAAGTAAAAATACCCCCATCGTTGGACTATTTAAAACTCTATTTTTAGAATTATAGGGTGTGTAAATATTACATGAATTGTAATCCTTCCATTCTACATATCCAGTTAATGGATTATGTCTAAAAAACAACACATTGTATCTAATCCCTTTAAAAAATGTGAAATCTTTCAATAGGAATTGAAAACCCTAGATTCATGTATGAAACTCCAAAACAACTCTATGGTTCTCTAAAACCAGGGAAAAAACTAAATATATATTACATTTTTATACCAAAACTCAATTAATTAAAACAACCTTGCATCCCTAAAAATTATGTAATTTTTTATATAAATTTATCTCTATCATTGAGGATCCCATGATGCACCCAAATAAATATAAAAATGAATAAAAATAATGGAAATACCTAAATGATGGTAACTGGATGTTACAAACTTCCCAACATATGAATTTTCATCCCTATGAAGTCATGTGGAAGAATGAAGTTCGGTAATGAGGTGATTCCACTACTCCCTCATCAAAGACTCGCATTCCCATGTCTCATAAGAATCTGATTCATGCATCCGTAATGCTCTAACATACAAAATTTAATTCCCTTGAAATTCATTCATTTAAGATTCTATAATATTCACTTTATTATCCATAAAAACATCTAGCTCTAACTCAATCTATTCCCATATCATAATGTGAGAGGCATTGGGATGGTATTTTCTGAGCTGTGATATGTGGAAAACACCATGAATTCCTATTAACTGAATAGAAATCCAAGATGAAAAAGAATGTTAAAATTGAAAATATGATACTCGATGGTATGCAGAATTCCAGTAAGTAGATTATTGAGAAGCATGTTCACATCTACGATAAGTAAGGATTTTTCCAAGGAAAAAATTCATTCAATGGCTACTGGTGGTATTGTGGTGGATTTGGACACATGGAAAAAATGTATTGGTTCAACCAATAATATTACAACTATTCCACATGTTTCTAAAGACAACGATTGAGGGGGAGTCAATCGTTTGAAAAGAGAAATTCCCAATGAAATTTCAGAAGATATCTGAGAAGGTTGGTGTGAAAGTTAATAATAGGTTCCAATCACTAGAAAATATTTGTGAAATATGTGATCGACCTAAACATCTTGCTAAGGAAATATTTAGTGTCTTACCAGAGAAAAAAATGTTTCTTAATATTCCTCAAAAACCAATGTTTTTATAATCTAAAATGGACTGATCTAAATAGTCTGTAAGGAAATAGTGCATTGTTGTCTGGCCAAAACACATTGACATGTCTTGGAAATTGGTGGAATCATAACAAAAAGTGGAAGAAAAGAAATAAAAAAGATATTGTTGTCGAAAATGATTTGAAACCTAAAAAAGGAGAATGACCATGGATTCTTGATAGTATGTGTTCATATTATATGATAGGAGACTTTAAGGTACTAAAGAATGTGGAAGACTTTAAACAAGGAACAATGTCATTTGGAAACGATGAATCTCTATGGATCCAACGTGTTGGATCAGCCATCATTTGAAAAGAAAAGATAAAATAAAAAAACTATATGTTGATTGCCTGAATAATAACATGCTTAGTGTGTCACAACACTGTGATGGAGTCAACAATGTTATCTTTAGAAAATATGGATTTTCTATCAAAACTAAAAATACCGGAAATATAGTTACAAGAGGATAACATACAAGGGAGAATTTGTTCCATGTTGGTGAAGTGCAGAACTCTTATTACATGGGTGTGGTGGATGAAAATCAGTTATAGAATAAAAGGCTAGGACATATGTGTCCTAGAAATATGTGGATGTTATCAAAGAGATATAGTGCCTAAGATATTCCTGATTTATCAAGAATAAGACATTGGTGTTTCACTATTTGTGAGAAAGATACGATTACAAACTCAATCTTAAGAGTGTTGAAATTTTCCCAAAAAGACCATAGGGACTCATACACTCTGATATATTTGGACCAATGAGAATGTAATCTACAAATGGAGAAAATTACTTCATTACTTTCATTGAAAAATTTACTCACATTACTTGTGTTATTTGCATTGGACATAAGTTAGATGATCTGAAAATGTATAAGAGTTTCTGAAGGAAAGCAGGGACTGAATGTGAGTATTCAATGAATTAGTTGAGAATTGATAATGGTGGAGAGTATAATAATTAATAGTTTGAATGTTACCTTGAGAAACATGGAATTATATATGGGTTTATTTCACCATACACACCTCAACAAAATGGGGTTACTGAAAGAAAGAATCGAAGTCTAGTGGAAATGGGGAGAACTATGTTACTTGAACATAGTATTTCTCATTATTATTGGAGGCATGCCATGGGAACTGCTATGTATATTCATAACCTATTTTTCTAAATTCCAAAATTATATATGACTCAATAAAAACATTTATATGGAAAAAATCCAAGTTTGAAACACTGAAGTGTTTTTGGGAGTCCATGCATTATAAATAAGAAAGGCAGCAACCTCGAAAAGTTTCAGCAAAGAAGAGATGGTGGAATTTTTCTGGGATATGCTCCAGAAGGAAGAGGATATAGATATCTCAACAAATAAATAGGAAGAACTATTGATTCTTGAGATGTAAAAGTTGATGAAAATGTTGAGAAAGAAAATAAGTCGTATGTGGATGTAGAAGTTGAGCAGGATAGTGATGATTTTGTTAATGATTCTGATAAGCTTGCAGACTGTGTTAATCCTACACAAGAAGAGGAATGCGACTTATAAATCTCAGGTGATGTGTATGTTGTTTGAAAAACTCATCCTAGTCTGAGGAAACAATTGGAGGCTCAAAAAATTATTGGAGATCAAAATCAGATGGTTCAAATAAGAAAAAAATAATGCTATAACACATACATCCATTTTTTTGAAAGTTTAACCGAATGATTTAAATGAATAATTTGAGAATTCATAATGGGTTCATGCTATGAATGACGAGCTTGACCTGATAGAGAATAATGATACTTGGGAAATTGTACCCAAGTCGGACAATAGGATCATTATTGGTACAAAGTTGGTTTTCCGGATGAAGCTAAATGAAGAAGGTAAAGTTATAAGAAAAAAAAGAATGACTGGTTTGTGAAGGGTATTCAAAAATTGAAGGCATTGGTTTTGATGAAACTTTTTCTCCGGTATCTAGATAAGAATCAATCAGAATCTTTCTTTCTATTTCTTCACAACGAGGTTACAAAATCTGTCAAATGGATGTAATATCAACATTCTTGAATGGTGACTTTGATGAGGAAGTTTACATTGATCAAACTTGTTGATTTGTTATTTGAAATGATGAAAGTTATTTGTGGTGGTTGAATAAGGCTATGTATGGGCTAAAACAGACTCTGAGGGCATGGTATTCTAAATTATATACTTTCTTGAGAACGATGAGTTTTTTGAAAGGTAGATTTGACATCAATCATTACATCAAGGGGTGTTAATAGTTTTCACTAATATTTATTGTTTATGTCGATGATATTATCTTCCCTAGGAATTATGAAAGATCATGTCAATGATTTTCCGAGGAGATGAAGATGTTATTTGAGATGTCCATGCTGGGAGAAATGAAATACTTTCTTGGGATAAAAATTTAATAGAAGAAGAATCATGTTTTTTCTATCACAAGAAAAGTATTCTAAGGAACATGTAAAGAAGTATGTAATTGAATATTCGAAACCAGTGTCCCGACTTATTTCAGTGGGAACTAAGTTGTCTAAATATGGATAAGTCAAGGAAGTTGATCAAAAAGTGTTTTGAAAGCTGATTGAAGGTTTTTTGAATTCGACTACCACAAGAACCAACATCGTCTATCCTATCACTTTAGGTGCTAGATTTCAATGAGCTCCAAAAGAATCACATTTGATTTCTGGAAAAATAATTCTTAGATATATCAAAAGAATTACAAATTTTGGAATTAGGTATGATGGTACAAGAAATATTGATCTATTCAGGTAATCAGATGTTGATTGGGAAGGAAGTGTAGATGACTGAAGATCCACATCTGGTGGAGTTTTCTTTCTGGGTAAAAACTATTTTAGTTAGAATACCATGAAACTGAATTTAGTAACTCTTAGAATAGATATGGCTGATTATGTTGCTACTAATCAAGCTATAACTCAAGTAAGGTGGATGAAGGCTCATTTAGAATAACTACTTGTTGATGTAAAGCTACCCTTGCTCGTGGGTTCTGATAATCAGAGAGAAATCAATCATACAAGGAATACGGTAAAACATTCTCATTCAAAACACATTGACATAAATCACCACTTCATCAAAGAGTGGGTGGAGAAGAATGAATTGAGGTTGGATTAAGGTCTTACAACATAACATGTTGCTGACATATTCACAAAACCATTACTGAAGGAACCATTTGCTAAATTGAGGTTGAATATGGGTGTCCAGCCTCATTCTCATCAAGGTTGAGGTATGCTTTTCTGTCCCCACTCTCATCTTACCTTTGTATAGTGTTGTAAAGGGGTAGAATTGTTTCATAAATCTATCTTTATGGAAGCATGCATAGGGGGGGTTGTGGGTGATCTGTGAATCTAGCATGTATGTGTGTGAACTATTTTATTTATTTGATGGAGTGGTTGTAGGAAAAATGTTTTTCAATTCCAGGAATGTTGAAGATGTGAAGAATAATGATGTAAAATATTGAAAGATTTTATAGAGAAGTATGAAGAAATATGATCATGAAATTTCATAGTAACTTCTTTTTGACAAAATGGTTTTTTCTGTCAATAATTCTAGTTTCCTACAATGAGTTAGCTCACGTAGACTTAGAATTGTTCACAAGTAATACATTACTTGATGTTATAATTCCTAGTGATTTGTGAATCTTGGTTTACCACAAAATCCAAAGGGGAGATTTTTGGGACCAAGTCGGATAGAAAAATATGTACGAAGAGTTTGCTATTACATAGTGTTGTCTTTTGTTGTCAAAGAAGATAAATCAATTCACATTGAAAAAGACTTGAAAATCAGACGATGCCTTGTGGATTTTTATTTCACAAATATCATATGTTTGGAGAACTTGTGATGCAAGCCTTATGAAGGACAGAGGAAGAAAATATGAGGCCAGTCATATTATGTATTGATTGGAAATAATGTTGATACTGCAAGATAGGTAAGTCACAATACTTCAAATTGAAAACCTGATGAGTCTAAAGGTGTTTGATTCAAAAATATATATCAGGATAAATGTGGTTTATGATGAAAGTAGTTGTTAGTAGAATACACTAGATTATAATGATCCAAGACTATATATTGCATGCAAGTGGAGTTCCATGATCCAAACATCAAAATATGGAAAAAGAGAGGCTTGCGTGAAAGATTGATTTTTTGCATGCAATATTGAATGCAGTTTGGAATTTTGCTCGCAATGCATGATTCGAGGTGAAATCATTGAAAAAAATGGAGAAGGCATGCAGTGCACAAAATATTCAAGGAGTTCGCGAATTATCATGTTGGTGTGAAGACTTACGTGTCTAATGCGACATCAAGTGGGGTTTTGCGCAACACGTCAGGATCTTGCACAACACATTAGGGGTTTTGTGTGCAGGGGTCAATGAGGTCTATAAATAAAAGGTTACCCCCTCAAATTTGGTATGCTCAATACTTACAAAAATTACGATCACATAGGTGTGAAATAATTTTATGTAAATGTGAGTGTGTGAAATAAGGAGAGTTGCATGCATGAAGAAGGTTGCGTGCAAGATTGACGTTGTGTGCAAGAAGGGTTTCGTGAAAAAAATACAAATCTTGCACGTGTGGCATAAAAGATATGTGCAAGATTCCAAAAAGGGTGCATGAAATATTTGGGGTCTTTACACGTATTCAATTATGCATAAGATAGTTCTTACCAGGCTTCTAGGTAAGAATGTGTAGATTTGTTCTTCAGAGAATACACCTGTTCAATTGTAAAGAACCACTGAAATACTTTACTACCTTATTTGTTCTAAGAGGGTGGACACACACAAGTGGATTGTTTTCCACGTGCTACATGAGTTTGAGGGTAAATAATAATCATTTTATTCCAAATCAATGAATTTTTTTCTAGTGGAATGTGTGGTACTGGATTATTTTTGTACCATAGCAAAGACATAGCTACTCTTGTTGAGTAGTGAACCTTGTAAATCTTGTGTTCCTGTGGTTGTGTGTGTTTATAAGAGAAGAAATTGTTTAATAGGAAGGTTTTTCAAAAATAAGGAAACATAAAAAGAAAAAGACATCACAGATTCACCCCCTCCCCCTCTCAGTGATACTTAGATCCTGATTGGAAACTTCACAAACTATCTTTCTCCAATAAATAGAGGAACTCCAGATACATCTCCATCATTAAATAATATGGAATAAATGGCTGGAAGAAGAGATTTTTGAAATCCTTCTAGTTCATGAGCACATACCTATCCACTTGTTCTATATAATCCGACCATCGCTTGTTGAGACCCTTGAATCTAGAAGTCAAACACTTCACCATGATAATATCATGTGTATTTAGGAATTCAATGATCTGATCAATCTTATCAAGTTAGTGATGTTATTATTGAGGTTCATTCATTACTTCAATGGATAGTGGTTTCTATTGACATAACCCACTTGATCGATCCCATTATCCTATAACTTCTATTTGTATCTCTTCCACCATGTTTTAGAATTCTGGTATATTTTTTTCAACTACATAAACAACCTATACCATTCCCTTGATAAAATTATGATCCATAAGTGGATTCCTTGGACGAAAATCAACTTTACCCTCCTGTGGAACTTTTAGAACACATCTCAGAGGAATACTATTGTACAAAATATAAGAATAAATGACCAGACAACAAATTAATATCAATTCAAACCATAAAACAATAAAGAAAAAATTTATATTAAGATTATGAACTCAAAATAATTGATACACATCGTATCATCACATGATAACTTGAGTCCTATTACCGATAGGGATAGTTAGGCACTCACTTCAACTTAACTCAACTCCCAAAAATCAAATATCTAGTATACCAAACATTCCATTAAAGGAATATTGAGGACATGATACCTCACAAACCAAAATGTGTTGAACCTGACTTGGATACCCTTTCAAAATAGTACCGAACCCAAGTGTCCACATACCCAAAGGGGTCCCTGATAGCACTGAGTGGGAAACTAGAACCTGAATAACAACAATGAACCATAGGAATGGTTTCTCCCAACCTCATGTAACAACATGTAATACATATACTTATAACATTGAGAAGGAACATATAAAAAGAATACATCAAATAACATAATGGATATAATGGAAATGAAAAGTGTCAAAATTAGTTCAAAAACCAGAAACTAAATGTCTAAATATCAAAGGAAAACAAAAATTGGAATCCAAATACATCATGTGATAGAATAAGAAAACTCCCAACATCTCACCAGAAGCTACCAAGACATATTTGATAAAAAACCTTGCCACCTCACTATGGCGCCTTGACTTTCCCTATATTGACATGCATAAAAAGTCCTACGTACCATCGAATGGGTCCATAGGGTGTTAGTTAACAAGCTCAATAGGATCCCACTCAGGTATTACATAACAAGTATTTGAATAATAGTATGATTAATTCTCATATTTAATGAAAAAAATGAATTAAAAACAATTTAAAGTATTTATATCAAAAGCATGGAAAAAACATAATTCTCAAAATTTCCGCATTTATCAGGTAAAATAGTTTCTAATAATTTCATATACATATATCAAAGCGTATATGTAAAATCAAGGAAAATAATTTCTCACATATCATCTCAAATCCATGGTAGTACAAACAAAAAATACAAGCTGAAATCATAGGTTACATGATGGAAAGGATCACTACAGTTCTAGCTAGCTTGGACACTCATACCCCAAAATGGATTACCACACATGCATATTTCCACTAGACATATGAATAAAATATAGTAGGTGGAGAAACACCACAAAATTGATCCTCCCAATAGATTCTATTAAGTCCCCAGAACAACAAGCCTAGGGAGTAAGAGAACATCCCATGAGTGAACCACCCAACAATATCAATGGACAAGAATTATTATTACACCTTCCAACTATGTTCCCAAGGCTTCCTATGGGAATTATTTTCTAAACCAATTCACCAAAACATACATCAAATAAATTTCATAAATATATTTCACAATGCTTTGATAATACCATTTCTTTTATAAAAAAATGGAAAACACAACTTTGTTCAAAAAACCCATTCTATGAATGCAAAAATCGAATCATTCAATAATTCCATTTAATTTATAAAAAATTCATTAAAACTAGAGTATTATAGTTCACCAACATAAACTAGAGATGAATCCACCTACCTCAAAACATGGGTCACACACACCCACAACATAATTCTCTAATAAGAAATAACACAACAATGATAACAGATGCCCCTGAATCAAACTCCACAACTCAATAATGATTCAACATAGAAAAAAGGTAATATAAGTGGAAATATCACCACAGAGTTTCACCCTTCTACTAGGAAGGGAATGCGTCTTGCATCTTCTATCCGAG
This sequence comes from Viscum album, assembly GCA_963277665.1. Lineage (NCBI taxonomy): Eukaryota > Viridiplantae > Streptophyta > Magnoliopsida > Santalales > Viscaceae > Viscum > Viscum album. The sequence goes on along the minus strand of OY728132.1, from coordinate 1,433,167,894 downwards.
TGGCACCCACCTAAGGTATTAAGGAATGGTTCCTCAACCAAAAGAGTGTAACCCTCCTACTGGTAAGGGAATGGGTCCTCTAACTTCTATTATAGTGGAACCATATTGAGGAGTTGGGGCATGGTTTCTTGACCACCAGAGTGGAACCATTCTATTGGTAAAGACATGGGTCCTCTATTGATTACTAGAGTGGAACCCTCCTATTGGGACATGGCATGGGTTCTCTATTGACTATTGAGTGTCACCATCCTATGGAGTTAGGGAAAGGGTCTGATACCATCAGAGTGGAACCATCTTATCGGGATAAGGCATGGGTCCTCTAACTATTTATAGAGTGGAACCCTTTTGCAGAGGAATTGTATGTGCCCTTTATTGAATAACTGAGGGGAACCCTCATATTGTATTAGGGCATGAGTCCTATACATAGATATTTTGTCCCCTCAAATGTGTGACACATTGGTATGTAGTTTATATATTTGTATGTTTCTTCAGATATATACATTGGATGTTGGGAATTATTGATGGACATTAAATCTGAAAAAACTCTTTCTTATGCTAGGTTATGGGATGAATATCCCCTTTCTCCCTAGTTCTGTACTCTTTTATTGATCATATATTTATCATTATCTATGTTTATGGATGTTGTTACTCACTTTCCTTGGGTTTATCTTTCTATTCCTATCGTATCTCTTACTGCTCCCCATTAATATATTGCAAAAAAAATAACAGTTATGCATTCACTCATATCTTTAAGGGGTTTTCAAAAAAAAATCATGTTTTATTTAGATGACAGATAGGTCAATGATGATTACATTGAATCATAGGGACATTGTGGTGAATTTGACCACATACAATGGTGTAATGGAATGAGGTTTTGGGGTCCATTACATGGTGAAAATCTGATGATCGGGGTGTTCTGGGTGGTCTGGAAGGCCATCCCAGCTTCTCGGTGAAGCTTAAAACTTCTAAAGGTAGCTCGACCTACTGGTGGCCTTGACCTACTGGTAGCCATGGCCTACCGGTAGTATGGCCTACCTATAGCCTTGACCTATAGGTAGCTCAGCCTACCGGTGGCCTCGGCCTACCGGTAGCCTCGGCCTACCGGTCACTCGGCCTACCGGTGGCCTCGGCCTACCAGTCCCCTCTGCCTACCGGTAGCCTCAGCCTACCGGTATCTCAGCCTATCGCTAGCCCCGGCCTACCAGTAGCTCGGCCTATCGGTGGCCTCGGCCTACTGTTGGCCCCAACTAACCAATGGCTCGGCCTACCTGTAACCCCGGCCTACCAGTAGCCTCAACCAACCGGTAGCTCGGTCTACTGATATACCTCGTCTACCAGTGACCTCTCCAGGAGTTTTCCAGTAGCGCCTCCTTTTGTGAAAATTGGTTTGTAAACCATGTTATGACCCCTTTAATCCTGTTTTAATGCCTATTAATGGTTGTTAATTACATTATTGGTGAGGTACCCTCCTCAAATGGAAAACCATGCATTTTGGTCATGCCTTTAACTGCGTTTTCAGAAATGCCACTACTGCATCCTGTGAGGACTCCTTCTTTGGCTAAGGGGTGTGCGTCATATTTAATTTCCTTGATGGGCGGGGACCTTTTATGTTGGATTTTTGGGGTGTCCCAAACCGATGGTCAACCCACAATCCCGCCTCTTCCGCAGTTTCAAGTTTTTCTCCATATCTTAACCGCCCGGGGATGCTGTATCTCCGCCTTTATAACCTAAAGTCTTATCTTTTCCCTAGGTTTCTTTTTTCTCTATCACCCTATGCTCGGAATTCCCTTCTTCCAAATGAGTTGTACCCCCGCGATGTTTTCCTTGATCATGTTCCATGGAGTTCCTGCTACTCTTGATTTCCAGTTTCCACACGAGGACTTAACGTCGATCCTTGATCAATCAAGTAGGGATTTTCTCCTTCATCTCTCCTTTCTGTGCATCATGCGGGGTGGGTATGATTTTGTCTCTGTGGAAATCGATGGAACAAAACTAAATGAAGATAATTAATGGACCTCTATAGAAGGAAGGGTGGGTGTGATTGATGTTATGCTGTACTCTTTTATGTTGATATGTGTTGTGAATTATATGGGCCTATGATCACTGAAAATCATGGTCATTGGTGGTCTTTCTCTATGCACTAATGAACCTCGGTGCTCTTGGATGTTTAAATATACATAACATGTAATTGATTAAATAAGTATACTCTGTTAAATGAATTAAAAGCACCAGGATAAACCATTTTATGTGATAACTCTGGTTAAAGCCCAGTGGAATTGAAACCATGGAGTGTGTTAATTCTTTTAAATCCGAAAAAACCTGAAAGGTCTTGCTTTGTGTTGGTGGTAGTGGTTTGGTTGTTTTCATTCAAGGGCCGATTTCAGTGGTGATATGGGTGGGGATAGGATCCCCTATTGTTATACTTTTACTGGTTGTTAATCTGAGGCTTTGTGGTTGCAATGCTATGAAACAAATTCGTGTGGGATCCTCTATTGTTGAGAAACCGTTGGCTCCAAGATTTTGGGGACATGGGGATGTGTCTCGTGGTTTGTTTTGTTTACAATACTTCGAGGGATATCACATATTCCTAGTTGTTGTGACATTATAAGAGAACTGGGTGTGAATGCTTAAATTTTCCCAACAATTTTCCTTACTGCTTTAATTGTTGTTTCATCTATGGTTGTGCCTGTTAGTTTCCCAGTACTGAAGGGATGAAATCACTCTGAACAGTTATGAAATGATAACATCAATCAAGAAACTAGGAATTGTTTATTGTGTGCCTATTTTCTGAGGCAGCAATGCTTGTGAACCTGCTGGTATCTGTTTTAGGACGACTGTGTGTTGGCACATATATGTAACTATATGTTTTCTGTTTAGTCGCACCCCACCCACATTGGGCACTTAGTGTCGGAAACCCCATTTCATGGGGAAGTGTGTTTCCCCCTAGTTAATCTCCTTCCTGCTCCCTCTACCCTTGATTGTGATGGCTGGAGGCGACCTTACACCCATGATTCTTTTGGTACGTTTCAATTGGTGTGTTGTTATCCCATGGCTCTTCGGGCAGGTTTTTTCAACAGGTGTCTTCGGGATGAGTCCAAGGTGTGTGTAGGCAGGTATGGATGGTTTTGAGGCCCTGGTGTGTGTGGGCATGGATGTGTGGTTGTGAGGCCCAGGTGTGTGCGTCCATGGATGTGGATGGTTGTGAGGACCAGGTGTGTGCAGGCATGAAGAGCGTGGTAGTGTCAGGATGTTTGTCGTTAGGGATAAGTAGATAGCTAGTGGGGGAAATGGTTGTGTGGGGTACCCAAATGATTTGTTCTTTAATATTATATTACTACTTGTGTTATTTGGTGAGCGTGGAACTTGAGGTGGGATGGATAGATTTCTTGATAGATGATGTTTCTTCTGCTTATCACGGGACATTAGGATGTCTCCCCACTTTTGCACGAGAGCTTTAGGTTTTCCTATTGTGTATACTTTGTATGCTCACCCTATGTTTACATTCAGGTTTCCAGGAGGGCTTCGGAGGCCATGATGGAACTTACTAGTCTAGACGTTCGTGTTACTGTTGGTTGCTTTTGGATTCTTCTTAGTGTTATTCCTTTCCTGTTGGTTATTTTACTTTTGATTCCATGTACTTTTTTAAGTTTTATTATTAAAACATTCATGTAGTTTGGTTTTTACCTTGAGTTTTCTATACTTGGTGTTGTTTGTGTTGACTCATTCTTTATCCCAATCTTGGTGAACTAAAATGGGTAATACCTCCCATATTGTGAAAATTTTATACCCTTGGTGCTTGTCGCTACTCCGGGGCCTACAAGAGGCGGGACTCGGGGGGTCATTATCTCTCCTTCAACTTAAAGAAGGAAGGGATTGGCAATCTGCTGACCCTTCCATCCTTTCGGTGAAGGAAGGTCATGATAGAATGGTATCAGAGGAAGAGGATGAGGGATAGGATGGAGTCTGGAGTTAGGTATAGTGAGGATTGCATGGTATGGAAGGGCAACAATGTTTGGTGATCTTGGTTAATGAAATAGACCAGGGAGGAACAACTAGGACATGAGATTTTAGGGCCCCCCGTGATCCGTTGCAAGGACTATGAGCCTATCAAATGACCAAGTGAGACTACATTTATTGTAGGGTAGAGACCCTAGGGAAGTTACATGAATCATACTGATTGTGTTTTTAATTGATTTGGGGCACCTTGGGTAGAAAAAATTTAATTGTAATAATAATAATTCCCTTGCTAATCGGGCATAGGAATTCTTTGTTTACCTTACAGCGATGGCACCCAGATGTTATCCACGAGCAACTCGGGCGGTTGAGGCCCAACAGTTTGAGGTAGTTGACCAGTAGAGGGTTGATCGAGATGAGGAGGAAGACTTTTGGTAGAGGACTCTGCGCCCTTTCCAGCAACAAACCCTCGAGAAGTACGAGGGCAGCGTTTCTGACTTTGTAACAGAGGGATGGCACGAGGAGCTAGCCATCACCTTCACTTTGATACGTGCTCCGAGGTAGTACTGGGTTCCATTGTTCATCAGTCAGCTAAGTGGAGAAGTGCTTCAGTGGTGGACACTATTACTGGGAGAGAAGACATAGGCAAGGGTTTCATGGGCCAGTTTCAAGAATGAATTTCGTGAGGATTTAATCTCCTCTGTGGCGAAGGCTGAGAAGAGAAAGAGGTGTCTCTCTCTTCAGCAGGGAATCATGTCAGTGAGGGAGCTGGGGATTAGGTTCAAAGATCTCTTGCAATTTTCCCCAGATCTCTTTCCGGATGAGGAGTCTCGGGCAAGATGGTTAAAGGAGGCACTCCGTCCTTCTCTTTAGTACGCCGTCACTCCCTTCACTCTTCTGACATACCTAGTAGTACAGAAGAAGGTTGAGATAGTAAAGAGGATGCATTTGAAGGGAGGCACACCATCAGAATGGAACTTTCTGAGTTCATCAAATGGGAAGGCGATTAGTAGTAGGTCTCCAGCTAGAGGGCCTTTCAAGTTTCGACAAGCAGGGTCTAGGCCTCATCAGTACCAGTCCCGAGCTTCTGGACCTCACCCCTTCTCCACCGGACCAGGACCGAAGTTTTTCTCTTTCGGAGTTTTCATGAACGTTAAGAGAAGGTGTCCAACTCGAGCTCCACATGGTGGAGGTGGTTAGTTTCAGCACCAACCTCAGCAGCATCTGTTGCCAGCGAGGCCTTTCTAGCAACAACAGAAATCCCCTGGCCCTCTGAGGGACGACCTTGCGGGAGGAGACCGACACGAGGGTGATCCTCAAGGACCTTGACCATGGCATGGTTAGGGAGGTGGTTGACAGTAGTGAGGTAGAGGAGCTGGGCGTGGATAGTTGCACGCCGCAGAGTTGGTAGCTCCGGTGGGACCAGAGATCGTTCGAGGTACTATCAGTTTATTTAGCACTCTTGTTTCTGCCTTGTTTGATTCGAGAGCTTCTCACTCCTTTTTTACGCCTGAATTAGCCTATGCTCTGGGTCTAGTTTCCAAGAGACTTTTTGTGCCCCTAGTGTTGAGAACACCAGTTGGGGGTTAGACCAGCATATCATACTTTTTCCAGGGATGTAGTCTTATGTTAGGACCGCATCAGTCTAGTGTAAACCTTCTTTTTTTTTTGCAGATGAAGAAATATGGTGTCATTCTAGGCTTCGACTAGTTATTCTCCATGCAATCCATCATCAACTTCTAAAAGAGAAGGATTGAATTCTCCAAAGAGGATGGATGGCGTGTGGCTTTTGTTGGGGAGCAGAGTTATCAGGTGGGGAGTCGACACGTGGGGCCACTCTTTTCTATGCTGGATGGGGTGTTAGTGGAGTCGGAGAACGCAGGAATGATGGATGTCCCAGAGGGCATAAGAGAATTCCCGGATGTCTTTCCCGACGAGGTTGTGACTCTACCCCCTCAACATGACGTTGAGTTTGAGATAGACTTACAGCCTGGTACCCACCAAATCTCGATGTCTCCTTATTGGATGGCACCTTATGTCTTGCGGGAGTTGCGTATTCAGATTGAAAATCCGATGGAGAAGGGCTTTGTTCGACCCAACGTGTCACCGTGGGGTGCTCCAGTTTTGTTCGTAAGGAAGGAATATGCTAGTATATGACTGTGCATAGACTACAGGTGGTTGAATCAGGTGACCGTCAAGAATCATTACCCCCTCCTGAGGATAGACGATCTTTTCGACCAGATGAGGGGAGTTGGTTGGTTCTCTAAGATCAATCTACAGTCTAGATACCACCAGTTGAGAGTGAAAGACGGTGGTATCTCGAAGACGACTTTCAGGTGAAGATATGTCCACTTTGAGTTCGTGGTCATGCCATTTGGCGTTACAAACGCACTAGCTATGTTCATGAACCTCATGAAATCTGTCTTCTAAGAGATTCTGGACCAGTTCGTTGTGGTGTTCATCGACGAAATCCTTATCTACTCAAGATCAGAGAAAGATCATTTTGAGCATCTTAGGGCAGTTTTGGGAGTCCTTCGACACCACCATCTTTATGGGAAACTATCTATGTTCAAGTTCTTAACGTGAGAATTACATTTCCTTGGACACGTAGTGTCTTATAAAGGAATAGAAGTAGACCCGTCGAAGGACGAGGTAGTCGTTTCATGGGAAACACCCAAGAATGTGGCAGAAGTTCGTAGTTTCCTGGGTTTAGTAGGCCATTACCGGAGGTTTTTTCCCAACTTCTCTCGATTTTCAGCTCTCTTGACAGCTTTGACTAAGAAGGACCATGCCTTCGTGTGAAGCAACTACTGCCAGACAACTTTTCCTACCTAAAGGAGAAGTTGGTTAGTTCTCCAGTAATCAGATTACCAGAGGAAGGGGTGTTGTTCAAAGTGTTCTATGATGCTTCTGGCCTTCGGTTGGGATGTGTGCTAATGCAGCAGTGAGGAGTGATCTCTTATGAGTCTAGGCAGTTAGATTCTCATGAACGTAACTATGCCACCCATGATTTAGATCTTCTAGTCATGGTGTTCGCATTGATGTTATGGCGACATTATGTCATCGGAGAGCTCTTTGTGGTATTCTCATATCACAAGAGCTTGCGCTATTTCTTTTCCCAGCGGGATCTGAACATGCGGCAGCAGAGATGGTTGGAGTTCCTCCAGGAATACGACTTCGAGATCTCTTATACTGAGGGTAAGGGTAATGTTGTGGCTGACTCGCTGAGTAGGAAATCACAGAAGGAAGTAGTTCGGGAATCTGCAGATGCTTGGAGAGTGATGGAAGAGTAAGCGGCCTTGCATTTGGATGAAAGGGTTGAAGGTGGAAGAGTCTGTCTATTTTAGATGACTGTAGATTCCTCTTTAGTGGTGCATGTGGAAGAGTCTTAGTGGGGGGACTCAGAGTTGTAAGTGATGCGAGATCGTGTTTGTCAGGGAAATGCTCCCGAGGGATGGTCGGAGGATGGTCAACATTGGATTATTTTCCATGGAAGGATTCTTGTTCCGAAGATGATGTGTAATGGTGTTCTCTATCAGTTCCATGGCTCGGCCTTAGTGGTACATACTGGGGTCTCAAAGATTTACGAAGGCCTGAGGGGAGAATTTTGGTGTCCCAGGGTAAAGAGGGTGGTGACATGGTTTGTGGCTATGTTCCTAGTGTGTCAGTAATTGAAGGATGAACACCATTTTCCGGGAGGGTTTTTACAACCTTTAGATGATCCCGAGTGGAAGTGGGATGACATTTCGATGGAATTCGTCACAGGGATACCCAGGGCTTAGGGAGGCTATGATGCCATCTGGGTAGTGGTGCATCGGTTGACAAAATCAGAACACTTCTTGGAGATTAAGGAGTATAGACTGGTGAGATCCTTACCCAAGAGGTACATCGATGAGGTGGTGCGGTTGCATAGGATTCCGAGATCTATTGTCTCCGATCGAGACATGCGGTTTACCTCACGAGTCTGGAGAGGATTACAACATTCCTTTAGCACCCAGCTACGCCTTAGCACTGCTTTCCACCCTTAGACAGATGGGAAAACAAAACGAACAAGCCAGATGTTGGATGACATGCTGAAGGCATGTGTTCTGGATTATGGGGGATCATGGGTACGGCACTTGCCTCTGGTGGAGTTTTCTTATTACAATAGCTTCTACTCCCCTATTGGCATGACACCATTTGAGGCCTTGTATAGAAGGTAGTTTCGTTCACCCGTTTGATGGACATAGACTGGGGAAGCAGATGTTCTAGGACCAGAAGTGGTGCAGGGCACCACTGAGAAAGTTCAGCTCGTGCGTGAGAGGATGAAGGGAGCCCAGGATCGACAGAAGTCTTATGCTGATCGTAGGAGGATGACATTGGAGTTTGAGGTTGGAAATCATGTGTTCTTGAATTTTTCCACTCGACGTGGTTAAACATGGTTTGGGGAGGGGAGTAATCTCTCCCCTAGGATCATTAGACCTTTCGAGGTGTTGGGATGAGTTGGTGAGGTGGTGTATCAGTTGGCGTTTCCACCTCAGTTGGAGAAAGTTCACAACGTCTTTCACGTGTCCCAACATTGTTGATATCTACACGATGACTCCCATGTCATCTATTGGGGAGAGTTAGATGTTGAAAACTATTCCACCTTCCTAGAATGACGAATAAAGATCATGGATCGTTAAGACAAAGTGCTTCGTGGATGAACCGTCCCCTTGGTTCATGTTTTGTGGAGGCTTGGCGGGCTGGAGGAGAGAACATGGGAGAGGGGGGCCCAGTTACGCGTTCAGTACCCAGAGCTATTTTGACTTCCTTGTTGTTTTTGTTCTGAGTTTTGTTGAGATGTTTCACCATGTGCTTTAATATATGAAATTCTTGTTCTGCTTGTTTTTTGTCCGAATGTGTGATGATTGGAAAACTTGACTACTAATCAAGGCGCATTAATGTGGATGTGATTAAACCCGTGCGGGTGAGTCAGTGCCGACCAAAGTGGATAATATAATGACATGTATGAAGGGAATCCCAAACTTAGGTGTTGGAAAGTGTGATCCTTGTGCTGGTTGTGGATGTTTGTGGTTGATAACTCTTAGGGGAGTATTCTTGGATGTAGGGGTGTTTTGTTCCAGCTTTCGAACATCTCATGGGTTTCCCCTGAGAAGTATCTTTAGAGGGTGGTTGTTTGGACCCCAATTTTCTTCTTTCTGGTTTGTTATTATATTATCAGGGATGAGAATAGTTTAAGAAGTGTCTGATGTAATGGCCTGGGGTTTTGGGGTCCATTACATGGTGAAAATATGATGTTTGGGGTGTTCTGGGTGGTCTGGAAGGCCATCCCAGCATCTCGGTGAAGCTTAAAACTTCTAACAATATCTCGGCCTACCAGTGGCCTCAGCCTACCGGTGTCCTCATCCCATCGGTATCCTCCGCCCACTAGTGGCCTTGGCCTACTAGTTTCCTCAGCCTACCAGTAGCTCGACCTACCACTTGCCTTGACCTACCGGTAGCCCAGCCTACCGGTTGCCTCGGCCTATCAGTCACTCAGCCTACCGGTGGCCTCGGCCTACTGGTAGCCTCAACCTACCCATAGATTGACATACCAATAGCCCCGGACAACCTCTAGCCTCGGCCAACTGGTAGCTTGGTCTACCGGTAGACCTAGCCTACCGCTGACCTCTCCACATGTTTTCCAGTAGCACCTACTTTTTTGTGTGAATTGGTTTGTAAACCATGTTTTGATCCCTTTAAGCCTGTTTTAAATCCCATTAATGGTTTTTAATTAAATTATTGGTGAGGTACCCTCCTTAAATGGAAAACCATGCATTTTGGTCTTGCCTTTAACCGTGTTTTCAGGAACGCCTCTACCGCATCCTATGAGGAGTCCATCCTTGGATAAGGAGGTGTGCTTCAGTTTTAACCTCCCCGAACGGTAGGGACCTTTTAATTTGAATGTGTGGGGTGGCACAACCGTGTGGTCGACTCACGATCCTACTTTTTCCATGGTTTTGAGTTTTTCTCCATATCATAACTGTCCCGAGGATGCTGTATCTCATCTTTTATACCTTAAACGATTCTCTTATACCTAGGTTTCTTTTTCTCTATCACCCTGTGCTCGGAATACCCTTCCATCCTATGAGTTGTACCCCCATGAAGTTTCCTTTGATCACATTCTAAGGAGTTCCTGCTACTCCTGATTTCCAGTTTCCACGCGAGGACTTAATGTTGATCCTTGATCAATCAAGTAGGGATTTTCTCCGTCATCTCTCCTTTCTGTGCATCATGAAGGGTGGGTATGATTTTGTCTCTATGTAAATTGATGGAACCAAACTTAATAAAGATAATGAATGGACCTCTATAGAGGGAAGTCGGGGTGTGATTGTTGTTCTATTTTACTCTTTTATGTTGATATGTGTTGTGAATTATACGGGCCTATGCTCACTGAATATCATGGCCATTGGTAGTCTTTATCTGTGTACTATTGAACCTCAGTGCTCCTTGATGTTTAAATAAACATAACATGGAATTGGTTAATTAGGTATACTCGGTTAAATGAATTGAAAGCACCAGGAATAACCCTTTTTTATAACTTCGGTTAAAGCCCAGTGGAATTGAACCCAAGGAGTGTGTTAAATATTTCAAATCTAAAAATACCTGAAAGGGCCTAATTTGTGTTGGTGGTAGTGGTTTTGTTGTTTTCCATGATGGGACGATTACTGGGGTGATATGGGTGGGGATGGGATCCCCTATTGTTATACTTTTACTAGTTGTGAATATGAGGTTGTGTGGTTGCTATGCTGTGACACGAATTTGGGTGGGATCCTCTGTTGTTGAGAAACCATTGGCTCCTGGATTTTGGGGACATGGGGCTGTGCCTCGGGGTTTGTTTTGTTTGTAGTACTTCAAGGGATCTCACTTATCCCTAGTTTTTGTGACATTACAAGAGAACCGGGTGTGAATGTTTAAATTTTCGCAACACGTTTCCTTACTACATTAATTGTTGTTTCATATGTGCGTGTGCCTTTTAGTTTCCCAGTAGTGAAGGGATTAACTCACTCTAAACTATTATTAAATGATAACTTGAATAGGGAAACTATGAACAGTTTTTTGTGTTCCTATTTTCATGAGGCAGTAGTGCTTGGGCACCTGCTTTTTTCTATTTGAGGAGCCATAGGTGGGTCTGTGTGTTGGCATATATATATATATGTAACTGTATGTTTTGTGTTCAGCCGCACCCCCCTCGCGTTGGCCACTTAGTGTCGGAAACCCCATTTCATGGGGAAGGTTGTTTCCCCTAGTTACTCTCCTTCCTGCTCCCTCTAACCTTGGTTGTGATGGCTGGAGGCGACCTTACACCCAAGATTCTTCGGGTAGGTTTCGATTGGTGTGTTGTTAGCCCAGGACTCTTCGGGAAGGTTTGTTTTCCCAGGTGTCTTTGGGATTGGGCCCAAGAGTGTGCAGGCAGTGATAGATGGTTGTGAGGGCCAGGTGTGTGTGGGCAGGGATGTGTGGTTGTGAAGCCCAGGTGTGTGTAGGCAGGGATGTCGATGGTTGTGTGGCCCAGGTGTATGCGGGCAGGAAGAGCGTGGTAGTTTCAGGATGTTTTCCATTAGGGATGAGCAGCTAGCTACTGGGGGAAATGGTGGTGCGGGGTACCAAAATTCTTTAATCTTTACTATTATCTTACTGCTTGTGTAATTTGGTGAGCGTGGTCGGTGAGGCAGGATGGATAGATTCCCTGATAGATGATGTTTCTTCTGGTTCTCATGGGACTTTAGGACGTCTCCCCACTTATGCATGAGAGATTTAGGTTTTCCTACCGAGTATACATTGTATGATCACCCTAAGTTTACTTTTAGGATTCCAGGAGGGCTTCAGAGGCCGTGTGGGACCTTACTAGTCTATATGTTGGAGTTTTTGTTAATCGATGTTGGATTCTGCTTAACCTTTTTCCTTTTTTGTTGCATATTGTACTTTGGAGTCCTTGTACTTTGTTCAGTTTTATTATTAAAACATGCATGTAGTTTGGTTTTTACCTTGAGTTTTATATACTTGGTGGTGTTTGTGTTGACTCTTTCTTTCTCCCAATACTGGTTAACTAAAAAGGTTAATGCCTCCAATATTGTGAAAATGTTATACCCTTGGTGCTAGTCACCACTCTGGGGCCTATTGGAGGTGGGAATCGGTGGTCATTATCTCTCCTTCAACTTAAAGAAGGAAGAGCTTGGAAATTTTCTGACCCTTACCTCCTTTCGGTGAAGGTTGGTCGTGAAAAATGGTTAGAGCATAGAGACTTAGAGAAGGCCTATCTCAACATTGACATTTATAGTTTTTATATGTTGGGTAATATCTCTGGTTATGTGTGTATCTTGACCATTATTAAACTTTCATTTTACTCTATTGATCACTTGTACTACCTATAGGTTTTATATACATGGTTTATTCTCTAGATGTTCCATATATTGTTATTATTACTATACACTTCTATATAAATATGTTCAGGGGGGGTGTACAAGTAAAATAGGAAACGACCTCCCATATTATTTATTTCATTCAATTATTATCATCATTCCCTGGACTATGGAGGCAGGTAGAGGTAGTTTTGGATTTAGTGCTATTAACTTTGGTCATTAAACATTGGTATCAAAGTTGTTCATTATTTTGGATAGTTATTTGAGTTTTAACCTTTTGAGGATTTGGTTGGGATTTAGGGTAACTATGTCAATGTTTATGGAGTCTAGATTTCATGTTAGGAAACCTAATATTGGTGTGGTAGCTGATATATCAATTCCCCAAGACTATGACTACCTACTTTTCCACTCAAAATACTAAAGCATTGGTTACACGGATCAATGGTAAACACATTATACAGGATTGTGTCATTTGACTATCTTTATTGAGTCAACACCCAAAATAAATATGCCCATCTAGCTTTGGTACATCTTGATTAATTTTTTAGAATACCTCTATGATGAAAATCCATTAGGTTAGGAGTTCTGGATTGTGACAGTGATCCGATGAGTGATGATGACTTAGTTCAAGGTCCATCTCATGAGATCCTTACTCCAGGTTGATAGGTAGACTCACCCTCAAATATAGAGTAAGGGAACATACTATTTGAGTTGGTTGAGGATGAATAGAGGTTGAGGGCACTCCACTTGTTCTGCCTCTAGAGGATACTATGGTTCGACATTAAGGAAGATCCCCAATTGTTGTAAGGATTAATGGTATGCATATGCACTATGAATTGAAAGTATAATGGGCCGACTTCCAGGAGCTATTTAGTGAAGAGAACTACCCATAATTCTAACAACCATCTCAATGTATGGAGATTATAGATATAAAATTAGGAGGGGTTGAGCTGGATGAGAATTTCCAGAGGTTCAATGACATTACACGGTACTCCCTAGACATGATCAATGATGGATACTTACACACCCAAATGTTTGAGGAAGTTATCCATAGAGATATTTCTTATAGTGTAGTAACCATGTGTTTTCCACCTATACCAGAGTGTTCCAGGGAGTTCTATTGATAGAGATCTTCTAGTCAAGGGGACACTAGGTAGTTAAACCGTGTAGTGGACATTACAGGGATGAGTCTTCTACAGAATCTAAGAGATAATAGTTGGAAGGGTCTCACCACAAGAGATATTCCTATGATCGAACTTAGTCATGTGGTCAGTGATAATGATAAAAACTAAAGAATCCCATAGAGGGGTGGTGTTATTCATGTGATGGTAGAGTTCACATGGTATGTGATTTACTAAATAGGTTTACTAAGGAGGGAAGGAAAATAGTGGATAAACCACCATGAAAGAGGTGGCACCATGATCATGAAACTCTGAGGAGAGGGAATGGTGTTCAGTAGGGAGGCATTGCTGGTAGAAGAGCATGTGGGGATAAATGGTGATTACATGTGGGTGGTGGAACATGATATTATATCCTTCCATAACCAAAATCAGGTGGACCACCTCTGGCATAGGGAGATTGATGTTGAGGCTATGGATAGCTTCAGGGTATGGAGGTGTATGACATAAAGACACAAAAGATGGTTATCAGTATGGTAAATGTTTATTAAAATCATTATTTAGAATTATTAGACACATTTTAAAGTCATTCCATTATCTATTTACTCATTTTGTGAGATATGGATCTCTTATTTTTGGCTTTATCCCGACATATTTGTCAAGAGGTTCATATGGGGAACACTTATTCAATATCTTTTATGAGCGGATAGTGTGAGCTATAGATTGGTCGAGAGAGGTTATCATTTATCCTTTTTTCATCATGATGGAACCCTATGACATAATCTTGGGTATAGATTGGTTTTCCATAGTCAGGTCTGAGATCAAATTTAATCACAGACGATTCTGATTCCATTAAAATTATGGGATGATAGTCTCCTTTATAGGTGAGAGAGATATCAAGGTAGAGCATGTGGGTTTTGAGTCCATGAGTATGAATCCAATTATCCATAAATTAGTTAGTGTATCCCTTGGTTCAACATTCCTTTCCAGAATCTGGATTCCCTTATTCAAGGAGTATTTTATGGATGTCTTCCCCAAGGAAGTTCTAGAACTACCTCCAAGGTGTGAGATAGAATTTTTAGTGAATTAAATCATGTTACAACTCTCATATATTCTAAGGCATATTATATTTCCCCTAATTTGATTTGGGATATATGTTTGCAGTTGAAGGACCTTCAGGATTATGGTTTTATCTAACCAAGTGCGTCCCCCTGGGAAACTCCAATGTTGTTTGTGAAAAATTTGGATGAGAGATCATGGATTTATTTTGATTATCATCACCTATACTAGAACATGATTATGAAAAATTACTCCATTCTGAGCATTGATTACCTCTTTTATCAATTATAAGGTGATAGGTGGATCTTGAAGATCTATCTCAGGTCCATCTACCACCATTTGAGAGTTTATAAGCCTGATATTCCGATTATGGCATTATGAAGTTTCTATAGGCACTATGAGATCCTGTGGATGCATATAAATGTTCCTATTGACACAACGTTTTTTGTGTATATTATGTACTATATATTCCTATTGTAATTGGATTGGTTTGTGGTTTTCTTCATTAACTACATAATCATATACTATTTATCCTAGGATGATCGTTCATAACACTTGAGGTTCGTCCTAGATTTTCTTTGGGAGAACTAGCTTAATGGTAGCCTCTTTAAGTTACAGTTCTAGGTCCATGAGGTTCACATTTTGGGGAATTTCATTTATAATCATGGATTATATATGGGAATAGTAATGATCTATGTATTCGTTCTTTTGAGCCACCCAAGAGCATGTCCAAGGTGCAACATTTTTTTGTATTAATGTTGTATAACCATAGGTTGATGGTTTAACTATATAGGATTGAATCCAATTTGACCACCCTAACTTGGAAAGGGAATCCATTTTTCTGGACTGAGATGCTTTTGATAAAATTTGAGGAGTTGATAATGAGGAAGAATAGTGCCACTATTTTGAGACAATTGGAGGAGGGTGTGGAGTATGTAGTGTATTATGATGAATCCAGAGATGGGATTTTCTACCTGTTGGTGGAGAGATAGGAAATTATCACATATTTTTCAATGCAGTTGATAAAAATTGAGTAGATATATGAGACTCATGACCTAGATCTTGAATATGTATTATTCTCTATGAGTATGTGAATGCACTATCATTTGGGAGAGCTCTTGGTGGTTTACTCAGACCTTCAAATTATCAGCTGTTTCATCATGTAGAGAGACTTAAAGCTAAGATAGTGTTTATGATTGGAGTTCTTTAAGGACTATAAAATTGAGATAGTAAATACATCATTGAAATTAAATGTGGTAGTATATTCCATTACCAGGACCTCCTGGGATCATTTTGTGTAGGAAGCATTAGAGCTGTTATATTCTTTACAACTATCCTTGGTTGAGACTGATGGTGCATATTTTTTCTAGTTGATTGTGTATACTCCACTTCTCCATCATCATGTGAGATATTATTAGTTTGGTGACATCAAGTGGTAGGACTTATGTGACTATATATCCTCATATGATTTACCCAATGGATTTTATGATGGACGGAATCATGTCATCCTATTCAACAGATAGATGGTGGTCTCAGTCACGATATGAGAGGAGGTGATGAGGTAGTTAGAATCATATCGTTTGGATGTACATATAGATTTGGGGAAGATTTATATAGATATCGAATGAATATTTTTGTTGGATGGAATTATATGGAGTGTGTCTAAGTTCATATGTCAGTGCCTCACCTATTAGTAGGTGAAGGATGAGAACCATGTTTTAGAAGGATTGTTCCATCCACATGAGATACTAGATTGGAAATGGGATAAAATATCCATGGAAATTTTGATAGGTCTCTTGTGTATAGTGAGAGGAAACAAAACAATTTGGGTGATAGTTGACTAACTCACGAAGTCATCACACTTTTGTTCTATTAAAGAATAGAGTTCAATGGAGTGTTTTGGATAGATGTGCATATGTGAGATTTTATTCCATCAATGGCTGACCAAGACTATTGTTCCTACTAGGATACATGGATCATTTCATGATTATGAAGAGTCTCATAAGAGTAATTAGAGACTCTGAATTAGATGAGTACAACCCTTCACCGCCAAATATATGGGAACACTGAGTATACTATCCTTGTGTTAAAGGATATGATGGCAGCTTGCGTGTTAGACTTTGGCTGGAGCTAGGAGGTTCACATTACACTAGTATAGTTTTCAAACAATAATATCTACCACTTAAATATCTAAATAAAAATTTTGAGGCATTATATGAGATACCTTATAGGTCACCCATATGTTCTGTTGTGATTGAGGAGGTATCTCTATCTAGGCTATAGATGGTGCAAGAGATGATAGAGAAGGTTAATTTCATTTGTGAGGAGATAAGGAAATCTCTGTAACACCCCATGATTTTAGGATATAGATTATTTGGTGTCTTGTGTTGTATGATACACACAAATTAACATGTTCTGTATGCAACCCCGTATTATCCTGGAGTATATGCAACCCTATTTTTGGCATGTACTGCACACAATTTCAAGTTCCTATGATAAAATTCCTTTCACGCAATACTTAGTATTGATTTTGATCAATTTATTAATTAACTATATTTGGGTTATGTTATACAAAACACCAAAGGAATATTTCACTACACGCAACACTGGCTTGGCTTTCGTTACACACTTGAGCGACCTTCCTCAATAGCTGGCATTGTACGCAATACCAAGTTTCACTAAACAACAATATATTATCAAAATATTATATAAGTATATTTTATGAATCATATTAACCACATTTTTAATTTTATATAACTTTTTAATTCTTCTTACACACTTTCTGGAACACAATATGATAAAGAAATCAATTTTTTCGATAAAGGATATATTTTTTAAAAAATGCAGTTTTACCGCCTTTAAATAACGCACCAATTATAAATCTAGTTTCACCCTTTGATAATTTAAATATGAAAAAATAAAATTATTCTTTAGAATAGGGACATAAAAATTTTCTAACGATAATTTTTTCGTACTTTTCTGATAAATTTCACTTTTTAATGAATAGTGAAAAATATAGAAATTTATGTCAAAGCTGTCTTTTCATAAAATATATTTATATTGATATATTGCAAATTTAATTTTTTTTAAAGTGTAATTGGATTATATTTTTACCATTTAATACAATTTTATTCATTTTATGTAATTTCAATCTTAAAGTGGACATAAACACATGTTTATTTTTTGGTAGTTTTTATTTTTTTAAAACACGCCTTTTGGTTTTGAGAAAGGGAAGTAATTTTAACTTTAATTTTTGACCATTATGTGTTTTGAATTTGTAAAAATGTATTCCATATTTGGAATCCAAATATCCAAATTGTGTAAATAGTTATCTTATATTATTAGATGTTATGAATAGTAACTTTAGTAAATATTTTATTTACCGTGGTTAAAGGGTAAATCCTGTAAATAAGGGTAAAAATTAAAATTATAAAAATAATAAATTACCCTAAAATGTGTCCTAACCATATTTTATGAAATATTTACAACCATTTCCATTGTTGGGTATATTTTGGGACCCCATGGAGCCACTTCTAAGTGAAAAACTATTTAATTACTTGTAATTTAATGTTAAGGAAAATATAACCTAAACGCATATCTCTTACCAAAGAAATTTTTATGGGGTTATATAAGTGATATGTTCACCTATAAATAGTAATTATAATTATAAAACAATTGTATACATCATGATATTATATTTTTAATTTTTGGATATTAAATAAAGAAATTTAATTATGACACAAGGATGATGCAGTGATTCCTTCATTAATAAAGGATTCGAATAAATAAATTGATAAATATTTAAAATAATGTAATTTGGTTATTTTACTGTTATCAATGAATTTTATGGAATAAGTTGACATATTATCATTGAGTTAACTCTTTATTGTCTAAGGAATATGGTTTTTATTATTTTTTAAAAAGTAAAGTATGAATATTGTCCAAAATTAACACAATTCATAACTTAAAACATAAAATAGTTAATTAAATGATATTAAATTTCTAAAAATCTAGAATTAGATAAAATGGTTAATATTCGTCCAAATATGTCATAAATAATTTTTTGTGGGTCCTTTTACATGATATGGTAATTATATTAACCCACAATGTGTTAATAACATGATATCACAGAAAGATTAGAAATTGTAAAATAAGGGAAATACCAAAAAGATAAGGATAAAAAAATATTATAAACTTATCAGAATAGTATTGGATGATTTTTATTCTAAAAAAAGTCATCTTATATTATAATTAAATAATTTTACAACCATTTTAAGTCGAAATTTAATTTATAATTAATTAATATTTTGGAACTTTCCTAAAGTGCCCCTCTCCTCTCTTATAAAAGGGAACATCCACCCTCTCCTCTTCACTCTATTTTAAGCCATAATGTTAGGAAAACCCTTACTATTTATCTTCTAAACTTCTCTAGTTATATTCTAGATGTTCTGGTCTTCTATGAAATCCAACTCTAATGCCCATAAAAGGAAGTTTAAAGGAGGCACGTCAAGGAAGAGGTAATCTCTTCTACCGATTCTTTCAAATTTATTTCTTTTTCAACTTCCTCTTATTTAGTTGTATAATTATAAAGTAATAAAATCAGTATCAATAATATACTTATATGTTATTATAAATATGAAAAAAAATCATATTTCACCTTCTATCCATCCTATGAAAACAAAATCACAACGCATGCATACGTACAGATTACCTTCTCCATGCTCTGGTGTAATCTGTTTTCCCCACCTCCTTTCATAGATGAGTATAATGGTGGAAATAAAAACTATATATGATTAATATTAAATTATAATAACTATGATATATTATACACCATCCACTTTAATACTATTCAACAATTATGGTAAGGATATCATCGCTCATGCGTATGTACAGCTTATCGTCTCCACGATGCGTTGAGATTCATTCTCCACATTAACCATTCAAGAATGATAATAATGTATATATAATAAATAAAAATGAACTATATGACAAAATATTTCTACTATAATTATGTCTATATATATATATATATTTCATTTACTTACTGACATTCAATTAAATTTATTAGGGAAAGAAAATAGCGTCCGTTCGTACGTATGACCTACCCTCTACATGAATGTTGTATTACATTTCATTTATATATCTATTATATATGTATTTATATAGTGAATATATATAAAATATATCAATCAAGTTTTAAATTTTTTAATTATTTAAATCATTGTCTAATTAATGATATGAAGAATAATAAATCCAAACACCTATGATAAATAAAACGATTGTTAACCAAAATATTGCATTCACATGAAATTAGAAAATGAATTGGTAATATAAAGTCATAATTGAATAATATATGATATCATAAATATTATTATGGTTCTATTACAAGTAAATAAAATGGTTAAACCCACTACACATGAGTTTTGGACACATACGAAAGAAATCAGGCCTAGGGTAAGGGATAATTTTGTAATCTCATTTTTATCCATGATTGAAAATACGTAAGTATTTAGTGGGGTTATATTTATCATCCATTTCCATGTTTTAAAAAAAATGTTTTCATGAAATGTTTAATATTATTCCTTGTATGTTAAAATTCATGTTTACCCATTTTTGACTTTTACAATGTGGTATGTAAGGAATCCTTCTTTTGTTTAACATATAAGGTACTTTTGATTTTTCCAGTAAAAGTATGAGGAGAAAGATTTTTAACCTGTACGGAATGAATAGATTTTTACGTTTTCATGACACCTTATTTACACAAATATTCCTCTACATTATTTCAGGTTTATTTTCAACTAAATTATTTTCTTTTAAAATTCCATGGTATTTTGTGAAAATAATTTTTTTAAGAAGAAAAGATATTTTCCCCAAGAACTAAATTCTTGTATTTTATCAAAATTATTTTCCATATAAGATGAGATGTGGTTATGTTTCTATCCCTTTTTTTATTTATATTTTATTATGTTATGAAGGAATTATTTTTATTAAGTCCTATTATCCTATATATATTATGTTATAATGGCCTGATGTTTAAAAATCCCATTTTATTGCATGGGTTATGATATGATGTATGGTTTATGTTTTTGTGGAACACATGTAAGAATTATTTCAATATGAGATTGGTGGGACCTAAATATCACCCCAATGCTTTGGGTAAATATTTATATCTCATGAGATAGACATGGCTGGAATGACATGTAAATCTGGTTCAGTAATACATGGATGGAATGACGAGTAAACCTCGTTTAGTAATGGACTTTTTCCACTATGATGGTCTTGGAAACAATGCCTTGGCTATTATGGAAATAATATTATGTTCTTAATGGTTTTCCAAAATTATTTGTTTTATTCACACACTGTTTTATCATGATTACTATTCATTTATGATCTATGACTCACGTAATGCCATGATTTATTTCTTGACTCAAGATTTTTATGTTTAAACTTTATGTTCATATTTTTATGTTCAAATGTATTTGGTTTTTTAAATTAGTCCATGTTTACCCTTATCAAGCTTTTTTTCTCACCCTTTTTTTGTAATATATAATTCAAAAGATATGAAGAAAGGTTTTAGGTAGGAAAAAAAAGAGAACATATTTATTGGAGATGTTGAATATCTTTCACCATGATTGGAAGATTATATTCCCTATTTCCAAAGGCACTAAACTAATACTATCATTGGGCATCTGTTTTTGTTATGTATTAAGTATTCCACAAATGTAATGTCCATATATGTCAAGAATGGGTCTCTACAGTTGGTATCTGAGGGAAGGATTAGTCAACCATTGGAAACTACGATGTAAAAAAATTAGTGATATCCCTAGAGATATTCATAAAGTATGTTTAGGGATGTCCTTAAGGTTAAGTATAAGTATGGGTTACGGTCCAAGAATTATTATAACAATTATTAATAACCTAGGATTAGACATAATATGTTAGTGATTGAATGTAACACCCCTTGATTATGTTGTTTTCCTATTTTCATTATTTTCTCTCACACTATTCTTTTAGGGTTTTAAAAAATGGCTGGAAAGAGGGGGATTAATGTTAATTGAGAATATGATGGATAATGGAATTATATTATTTATGATAAACAAAATGAAATGGGAGTTGGAAGGAGAAACATAATTATTATGTCTCATAAGAAATCTCATAATATGTTCAATAATATCTTCATTCACTAAAAAATATTTAACTTTCTCTAACAAGGGCATATCTATTATTAAAAGTACATTTTATGTTGGAAAAACGTTTTACCAGCATATATGTACCTGTCACCAAACTTTCGGAAAAAACCATGTCACTAAATGTTTTTGAAATAGATAAAATCATTATATTATGGTTATACTAATACTAATAGATAATATATATGTTGGTTAAAATTTTTAGCAATAAGTTCTAAATAAATATTTTTCCTGTTGGTAAAATACTACCAATATATAATATCTATTTATAAATTACATTTTAAAAAAAATTATATATTTTTATTTCTAGTCAAATATCATATTATATTTATAAATTTATCATATATAACAAATCTGTGTTAATTTTTAGTGAATATGATTTTAACACATGTTCAAAATATGAAATAATAATAATTATATTTATAATGAAATTTAATGCAAAATGAATCGGTAAAAAATCGACCCCCACGAGATCTATCACAAACCCCACCAACCCGCAACACCCCACCCAGCATCCACCCATACATGCCAACATTAGGACCAACAAAACATTCATTCTCTAGGACAAACTATCCAACAAAAGCACATCCATGATAGTGATCCCGCAGAGCCCATCCATGACACACTGTGGACTAGAAATCACCATACTCCCATCTATCCATGCTCTCGGACCAGCAATGGATTATTCATCATCGGAGAATTCTTAATCAATGTCTAAGAAATTAGGGAATACATATGTAAAATTTTAAAATGCAATGGTTTTATGCTCCATTCATCACTATGATAACATTCTACCTGAAAAACAAATAACCAGAACAAATCCAAATCAATGATTAAAAAGATAACCAGGTGAAATCAAAATCATTAAACTAACATTAGGATTTCATAAATATTTACCTTGAACTCCAATTATCCTGAACTAACATGAGAATTTATCTGATCTATCTATTATTTTACATGATAAGAATGAACTATGGGAATGGTTGAAATTGGTGGTGGATCCTACGGAACTCACCATATTCATTATTGGTGAGCACATAACCGGACTTTTCCTGCAGCTCACATTCTATTCATCTACCAAGAATAATACTTTTTGCATTTAAGGGTCATTTTATGAAGGAGTTCTTTTTAGATGATGTAGTGTGACCAGTCAATCCTAGACATGACGTCTATCAATGAGTATGGTCCCAAACATGTATTAACCATCCGAGAGTTTATATGAGATGATAAAATATACTACACATTTAAAATTCAATATGAGATACACCAAAGTAATCGTAGGAAAAAAAATATCTTAAAGAAATAAGAATTAAAAATTTAGGTAGTTTTTCCAACTAAAAAAGAAATAAATATAATTAAAAAAATTAATCATATACACTAGAAACGTATACTAAATAAATAAGAAATTTAGTCAAACTAAACCTAATAAAATGATTTAATGAGTACTCACACATTCCAACCTAATTAACATCAGTAAGATGTTCACAATTCCATAGAGAATAAATCAAACTATAGTGAGATCTTGAAGGGGTACTCAATCTAAATGTGATGCATTATTCAAATCTATCCTGTAATAGTTTTATGACACAAACAATAATTTAATGAAATAATATCACTAACATACATACATAATATTACAAATGTATTATAAAAATTATACCACATATATATAAACTGGAGAAATAATCTTAGAATCAATGAGAAACAAGGTAATTTTAATGAATGTTCCCAGAAAAAGGGTCATTTTTACATGTCATCTTTTCATCATAACAAAAAATAATAATTATTTGAAAACAACTAAAATATCATGAAATATATATACTTTATATGATTTTATAAAAACATCACTACCCATCCAATTCATTATATCTATTTACTGCAAGAAAATTTATATAAATAACCAAACTAAGAAGTCATTCCATGATGTTTTATATGAATGAACAAAACAAGAGTATCCAAAGAAGAATGATTGGAAAATAGTGAGGAAGTAAAGCAGGTCCACATGGTTTCTTCAAGCCATCCATGGCCCTCTTCTTATCCTTTTTTGTTGAGTAGATAAATGGATGATACTAGGGATGGACCATCCTAGGGATGGATAATACTAGGGATGGATATTCCCTAAGCTATTCCTTCACCATGGTGGATATCCAAATGAAAAACAACATAGATGAATTTCTTAAGAATACTACATGGTGGGTACTTAATGTACAACCTAAAACCCACCCATTCAAGGTTAAAACATAGTTTAATTCCATTAATAATCATCAAATAAATACCTTTTAAAACCATGGAAGATCCTTCTCCAAATATTTCATCAAGACCATCAAGATAACAACACTCGTTCTTATCATTAGAAGACGATCCAGAGTGTGTTTTGTGGAACATATCTTTGATGACTTACTTCCCCTATATCTATCATTATATAAGAGGTGGGATTACCTTCGATGGAGGTATTATATCTATCCCAATGCAATTTTTTCTATCTCAAAACCTTTTATCTTGCATATCCACTTATAATTTAGGATGGCATATGTTATTTCATATATATTATGCTCGTCCCAAAAGATAAAATATCAAATAATGATCAACAGTTTGTGTTACTAAAATGTTCACTAACATCCCATGACAATAATCAAAAGCTGCTTCTTGGATTATATAATCCCAAACACCATTAATAGTTTGTGTATTTTCAACTAACTAAGTGTATGATCTGTAAAATTTACAAGCAAAAGGATCTGGTTTTGAAGAATAAATTCACATAGAGAGGAGAACAAAGAACTGTTTTGATAAAGATGATCCATATATAGCTCAAGTATAAAATTGATTTGATGTTGGTATATTCTTCATTAAAAAATTAATTCATGTGGAAAGATATTTATTATTAGAAAATTTATTAATGAAACCTATATCAGGGAATCACCTTAGTGTTGGTGAATTTAGAAGGCCAGGTATTTCATAATCTGTTATTTATTTGGAGTTAATAATTAAATCATGGTATTGGTAGGAATGTATTAAAAGATTTATAGTATAGTTACCTTCATGGTCTAAATGAGATTCCCCAATATACTTCATGATTATAGGAAATGGTATATTTGGGGTGTTTGTAATAAACCTCTCTTTAGGTAGTTGGAAGAACCAGAGATGTATATAGCATGAGTGGAATTTTGATTGGTTATATTTGAATTCATGTGATCGTAACAAATTTTCAGCATGTAAGCACAAAGTAGTTTTTTTTCATTTGATCATTCAGTATTTTTTTTAATTTAGGGGTTTGGGTGATGATGCAGACAAGGAGTTTGTGTTGTTATTGGTAAAAAACACCACTAGGTATCTAGTGTTGATGTACTCGGTACTAGGTGTAGTTGTGTAATGTGATGACATTATGTCAGTAACAACCAGTTCATGGTAGAGTCACATTAATGTGTTGGGGGTTTTGTTTATTATAGCTACAATATTCTTGGGAGTGTCAAACATAAAATATTACATGATTTTATCCTTAACATAATTCATTATATAGATTTAATCATAGATATTTATCAAATTTGGAGATATTTTTGGATGAATTGATGTTGAAAATTGGGTACTTTACAAATAAAGGGACCAAAATTCACGAATGATCTATCAACTGATGGTTACTCAATATTAAATTATGAAAACTATACATGGTGAATTTTAGAGTATTATGACTCTGTTCAATAATTATATAATTGATTAAAATTTAATTATTAAGGATCATAATTAATTTCTGAATCTTGTGATAAACATAAATTCCTCATCGATGATGTTGACGATCAAGGTTGATCTGGTGAGAATGGTTGGGAATTTAATTAAAATTTGAATCTTTTGATAGAGGTCTATAATTCTAATACATTAAATTTAATTACCAGTGATTTATTTCATTCTATCTATGTTAAATGGGTGAGAATGTCCAATGATTGATCCCAGGTGGGTTCCCTTTTCTGTGGTATGATAAGTGTTTTCAATTAGGCAGATAGTGTTACCTATGAGATTGGTAGATTGATTATGAATCCATTCAGTGTAATTTTACCTATTTGAATATCATTGATACATTCAAACTAGAGAGAAAAAGTTTAATGTGACCATGAAAGGTCCAATGAAAGAGTGTAAGATATTTCACTAGATCATTTTGCATGGTGTTAATCATGAGAGTGGATAATATTTGATCAATACAGTGATTTGTATACTGTGAGTGGTGACCTTTCAGTGGGGCTAATGAAAAATTGAGAGGGTCTACGGGTAGCCTAGCACAATTGTGAATTTTGATATGTCTATCTTGATTATATCATTGTAATATCCACCTAGTGATTAGTTCATATATTATGGTTAGAGTATTTTATGTTTTTTTGGAGAGATGTATGGCTATGTTACCATGTTGTAATTGACATAAGAGATGGTTAAGGGATTATGAAATAAATAAGTGGTTGTCATATTGGATTATAATGTATAACCTATCGATGATAGAATATCACATGATTGAGAGATGATAGGTTGATGGATCAAATATCAGACATCAGATTTTTTGTTTGTTGAAAAAGAGTTTACACAATTAAAATACTGAGCTCCTAGAGATAGATATAATACAAGGCTGACCAAGCCTTCTAAGTGTATCAGTTCCAATGACATGTTATGTGGTTAGTTTTCCTAGACATGTCCTAATAGAGGTGAACTTTAGGATATTCATTTCATGATTTGTGATGGGTGATTATTCAAAAGCAATGATTGGGCAGGTTTTTCCATGTGATTACTTATAGTGTAGGCACACATGATAAGTGTATAACTCTATCTTAGACCATGTGGATGGTGACCAAACCAAATATGTAAAGCATACGTATTCTTATAAGCAAAATTATCTATGAATATATTTTTCATGGTTTATCAAAAATTGGGACTATTACAAGCATAACTTCATCTAAAAGATTACAATCCACTAATTTAATAACATATTGAGTTTTGTCAGATCATTCCTCGATTTATATGCCTAATCACAAGGATAAACATCTCACATTCAGTATTTCAATAAACCAACCATACCTATAATGGTTTATATATGATTCAAGTAAACACATGCTCACAAAAATATACTATATAAAATACCCATGACTGAATTACTATTCCTGAACCAAAGACATCATGGACTTAAAACTAAATCCATTAACCATGATCTATCAAATATTAATGAAACTTTAATTAAATATTTCTAAAGGAAAATGTACTTCTCACATAAGCCACGTATCTGATCCAAAGGAATGTCTCAAATGTAAAATTTTTAGGTAACAAGTATTATAGAAATTATCATTGTCAGGTGAAATTAAATACTACTCTATTAAAAGTTTATTATAGGAAGTGGTAATTAATTTTTTTATATTATATTTGTCAATAACCATTTTTTTCCATTTTATATGACTTCAAATAAAATATCTCAGTCATTTTACATGCAATTGGATGATGTAAAATAAGCACGGACTACAATGTTATTGAAGATCTTCTAATCCAAATGCCCTGGGAGTTTTGTCAATTTTTTGACTAACTGAAGGTAGAATAACATATATTAAAAACCCAAATGGGGCGGAACAAAAATAACATCTAAGTTGTTTTGATTTTTTACAATAACCTATAAATTGATTAAACATAAAAGAACACAAAAATCAATTATATGTAAATTTATATCAGAATAGGATGAAGTTACAATCAATCATCATTTATTTCAATTTTATTTTATTTTTGAAGAATTTTAAGAATAATACATTTGGCCACAAAAAAATGGAAACAAAAAAGAATTAAAAATTGTCCAGAAGAATTATAATTTGGATTATAATGGAATTTATTTACTTACTTAGACTATAATAAGAATAAAACTATTTTGTAGAAAATGTGAAACATAGGTGTCAATATATCAACATTTTAATAGAGTAAGGTATTAAAATAAAATGTTTTCACTAAATGAATCTACAAAAATCAATCATAACCAGGGATTGTCAAACTCATAGATAAACCTACCCAACCCCAAAACATAGTCATTATTAATTTATAGAATCTGAGAAAACCTGATTGTGAGAATAATTATCTAAAATAAATGTGGAGGAGGAATATAAGCCAAAGGGAAATAAGGATAATAACAGTCACATATGCAGATTTCACACCATTTTCCCTAGAAGTTTTTTCTTTGTCCTTGGTCTTGGTGGGGGGTCGATCGACTGGTTAGTATTTCACTAGCTGGTGATGCACTCAGTTAGTATTCTGGTCGGTGGATGGGGGATCAAGAACATATGGAGGGAAGAGGGTGTTGAGGAGGAGATTGGCCGATGAAAGAAAAAGAAGGGGAAATAGATATTATAGATTTAGAATAATAATATATTTTTTTGAATTATGGGAATAATTATTATTAACTTAAATATTTTTTTTATCTGTATTTTATTAATTCATCTCAAATGATTCAATAATTTATTTAATTATTTTTTATACACTGAATTTTTTATATATTATAAATAAATAACTTTTTATATGATGGATTATTTATTCTCCTCAAATAATTTCGATTATGTTTAAAATTTATTGAAGATGTATGATGGATAATTTTAAATTATAATATTTATTAACCAAGTCAATTATCAATAACATACATATATATATATTCATTTAAAAAATATATTATATTATATATACTTTAATCCGGTTTTTAAGTATATATTTTTATTGATTAATGATGTGTTGGTTCTATGTAATTAATAAATATTTATTCATATTTTTGTAAACCTTTTATTATTATTGGGTAACTTATGGTGAAATATTAATTTAATGGTAAAATATTTTTTGGTATTAATAATTAACAACAATAGATTTATCTATTGACAATATATTTTTTGGTGTTAATATCATAAAACAATAGATTTAATTATTTGTAAAAAATGTGTTGTTATTAAATTATTAATATCAATAGATTTATTTTTTGGTAAAAATAAATGTTGGTGTCTATAATTAAAACCAACAAAACAAAATATCTGTTGGAATTGTACGTTTTTACCAGTAGATATAATATCTCCCAGTATATTTTTGCTGGTATAGATCACTATTTTAATAGAATTTGGTGCATTTCCTAAAGAAGGTAATAAGAGGAAGATAGAGTTTCATGGTTGTCATAGAGGAAAGATAGTTAAATTTTTCTCATGTAAATCATATGGGAAGAGACATCAAGGAGAATGTTTCAAAGGAACTAGAAGATTTTTTGGGTATGGAAAAAGGACACAAAGACGTTAATGGAAAAGAAAAAGGTAATTTTAACACAATGGAATAGGATAATTGTATTTTTAAGACATCAATAATGGTTAAATTTTTTAAATGTGGAATGTACAAGAATTATGAAAATCGATGCCCTAAGGGAAAATATCATGAAGAGAATCATGATGGTCGTATGGGTAGTATTTATGTTGATGATGATGAAGAGACTATAAATGATATATGAGATGAAATAATTGTTGAGAAAACAAACGATGAAGCTCGGTCAATGGTTTAAGATGGTAGTGGAATGATTGCATGTTTATCAAGAGTAATGTTTTATAAGTAACTTAATGGTACTATGGAATAAAGAAACATCTATGGATTTTTACACGTTTGTTTTTCCTTAAGTATTTGAAAGAATATATTGAATGGTACAGGTAACCATGAAAGGTTATTTAGATATTTTGGGAAACCACATGACAAGCACATAATGAAGGGATAAGTGAAAATAATATGTTTTATAGTATTAAAGTGATCATGACTGATGAAAGAAAAAAGTGATATCATGGTTTGAGTATATAGAATTTTTGGAATATTTGGGTTGTGTAAAGATTTAATTTTTATAGAATACATGTTGTCACTAAGGTTATATAGTAATTTATGTTATTATCATATTTCCAAAGAATACATGATTAAGGTATTTGTATGTTTGGAATGCGACAACCAATAATTGAAAAATGAGATATCGGAGACAAATGTTAAGTCGAAATTGTTTACCTCCTCCTAATGTTTTATATTTTCAGTTTTTGGAAGGATTGTAATGTTATCCATTTATGGATAGTATATGTTATTTTCTATTTTATGTTTGTTAGAATAAGGTATTATCTCATTATATTTGGAATTATGAAAATTTTATAACCTATTATAACCTTTTTGTTGAGATTGAAGGAATGACCTATCATTCAATCGCATGATTTGCTAACACTATAAGAATTCCAAATTCAACTTCATTTCATTAAATAGGATATGATATAGAATTTTTTTAGGGAATTATCAACAACACTAAAATGTAGTAAGTATTTATTATCATGAAAAAATTCATCAACATTAGGGAAATGATCTTCAAAATCGAAAATAGTATCCTTGTGCGCTCTTTTTTGTTGAATCATATGGTCCATTAAATCATCATAGATTCATGTCTTCCTGTTAGTTAACTTTCTATAAACCTTATTTTCTATCACTATCCATCAGAACATGTTGGTTAAATTTCTCTTACATATCCAAGTTTTCACATCCCACTTATGTTCTACTACGTGGAAACCCAGTTATGATTTAATTCGGGTAACACTTATATTTCTAACGTTATTTTTTAAAATTTTGTCTTAGTGTCCCTTTTTACGATGTGGGTTTCCATGAAAGAATCATTTAAGTAGAAAAGAATTTATATCCCTGATGAATTTCTAGGGAGAAATTTATTTTACGGGGGGTAGAATGTAAAACCCCCTGATTTTATGAGATAGATTATTTGATGTCTTGTGTTTTAAGTTCCGCCAAGATTATCTTGTATAATAAACAACACCGTATTAGCTTGTAGTATATGAATCATTATTCTTGGCTTTTGTTACACACAATTTAGAGTTCCTTTGATAGAATTCCTTTCACACAACACTGAGTATAGATTTTGTTCAATGTTTAAATTAAGTAATTTTGTATTATGTTACATGAAACACAAATGGAAGCCTAAAATACACACAACACGGACTTGGCTTGCATTACACACAAGAGCGACCTTCCTCGATAGCTTGTGTTGTACGCAATACTGAGTTTCATTAAACAACAATATATTAGTAAAATACTATATAAACAGATGTTATGAATAGTATAAACCACATTTTTAATTTTATGTAACAATGGAATTCATCATACACATTTCCAGTAAAATAATATGAGAGAAAAATCAATTTTTTCGGATAAAAGAACAAATTTATTTAAAAAAATTCAGTTTTACGGCCTATTAATACCGCATCAATTTTAAATTTTGTTATGAAAATTTTATAAGTTAAATTTGAAAAAATAAACTTTATTTTTATAATTGGGACATCAAATTTTAATTTGGGTAAATTTTTGGTATTTTTATGATACATTTCATTTTTTATTGAATAGTAAAAAATATTGCATTTTAAGTCAAAATTGTCTTTTCATCTAAATTATTTATGTAGTTAGGTAATAATTTTAATTAGTTTTAAATAATAATTGCATTATAGTTTTACAATTTAATCCTATTTTTGTCTTTGGAGGTAATTTCACTCTTAAATTGGACATAAACACATGTTAATCTTTTGTTAGATTCTACTTCTTAAAAACCCGCTTTTTGTTTTTAACAACCTGAATTAATTTTAAATTTAATTTTGAAAATTAAATGTTCGGAATTTGGAGAAATGGATTCCATATTTTTGAATCAAGAGCTACAAAATGTGTAAATAGGTAACTTTTATTTTTATACATTATGAATCGTTACTTCAGTAAACATTTTATTTACCAAGGTTAAATGGTAAATCTGGTAAATAAGGGTAAAAATAATATTATAGTAATTTTAAATTACCATAAATTGTGTCCTAAACCAATTTTATGATAAATTTAAGACCATTGGAATAATTAGGTCGATTTTGGGACCCCATGGATCCACTAGTACGTGAAGAAGACATTTAATTATTTTTAATTTAATGTTATGGAAAATACAACCTAAGCATATATCTTTTAGGAAAACAATTTTTATATGGTGTTATATAAGTGAAATATTCGATTATATATATTTAATAGAAAGATAATATTTTTTAATTCATGATATTTTATTTTAATTCTTTAGATATTAACAAGATAAATTTAATTATGATTCAAAGATGATGTAGTGATTTCTTAATTAATAAGGGATTCAAATAAATAAATTTATAAATATTAAAACAAATATAATTTGGCTATTTTAATGTTATCCCAAGAATATTCCAGATGATATTGACAAACTAAATTTTAGTTAATTCCTTATTGTCAAAGGAATCAGGTTTTTAAGATTTTTTTAAAAAGTCAACTGTGAATAGTGTCCAACATTGACACAATTCATAACTTTATACATAAAACTGTTTATTAAATGATATTAAATTCCTAAAAATATAGGACTCGACCAAATGGTTAATATAAGACAAAATATGAGAAAAATAACTTTTTTGGGTCTTTTGACATGATATGGTAATTATATTAACCAACAATGTGTAAATAACATGATATCACAGTTAGATTAAAATGGGTAAACTATTGGTAAATCCAAAAAGAAAAGTATACAAATATTTTAGAAAAATTTCTGAAAATTATTTTATGACGTTTATTCTAACTAAAATCATCTTATCTTATAATTAAATAATTTTTGGACCATTTTATGTCTAAATTTAATTTATAATAAATTAGTATTTTGGAACATTCCTAAAGCGCCCCTCTCCTCTCTTATAAACAAGCACCACCACCCTCTTTTATTCACTCCCTTTTATGGCTTTAATATCTACCATACCCTGCCATTTCTCTGCTAAAATTCCCTAGTAACATTCTAGAGGTTTTTGTTTTCTCAATAGACCAACTCTAGTGCCCTAAGAGGAAGTTTAATGGAGGAACATCGAGGAAGAGGTAATCTCTTCTACTGATTCTTTCAAATTTATTTCTTCTTATTTTACATATTCGTTAGTTGTTTCCTTATAAAATAATAACATTAGTATCAATAATATACTGATATTTTATTATAAATATTAAAAAACCCTATTTCACATTGAATCCATCATACGAAAAATTAAATCACCACGCTTGCGTATGTACGAGTTACCGTCTCCACACCGTGGTGTAATATGTTTTCACCATCGACTTACTTGGATGGGTATAATGGTGTAACTAACAAATATATATGATTACTATAACTTTATAATAATTCTAATATATTATAGACCATCCACTTAAATACCATTCAATAATTTTGGGAACGATATCATTGCTTGCACGTACGTACAACTTACCATCTCCACGACGCAATGAGATTATTTCTCCATGTTACCCATTAAAAAATGATTATAAAATATATATAATAAATAAAAATGAAATATATAATAGAATAATGCTGCTAGATTTAGGTATATATATATATATATATATATTTCATTTACTAAATTACATTCTATTCAATTTACGAGGGAATTGAAAAAAAGAGTTCATGCGTACGTATGTCCTACCGCCTCCATGAACGCTATATTCTATTTAATTTATCTATCTATTATATATTAATTTTTATAATTGATGTATAAGATATATATAAATCATGATTCACATCCATGAATTAAGTAAATAATGATCTATGTAATCATATTACGATCAACAAACCCAAACACGTACGATAAATGAAATGATTATTACCCAAAATTTTTCTTCAACATGGAATCGGCAAATGAACGGGTAATATAAAGTCGTAAGTGAACCATATATGATATCATAAATATTATTATGGTTATTTAACATGTTAATAATATGTTTAAATCCACTATAAATGAGTTTTAGACACATATAGAAGAAATCGTATCTATGGTAAGAGATAATTCTGAAATCTCATTTTATCTAAGATTTCTTATACGTAAGTATTTACTAGGTTTTTATTTATCATCCATTTCGATTTTTTTAAAATAAAATTATTTCATAAATTTTTTACTATTCTTCCATGTATGTAAATAGTCATTTTTACTCATTTTTGACTTTAACGACATGGTATGGAAGGAATCCTTCTTTTGTTTACCATATGAGGTACTCATGACTTTTTCGTTAAAAGTATGAGGAGAATGTTTTATTAACTTATATGGTGGTAATGTATTTTTACAAAATCATGAATTTTTATTTAAATTAAGATTACTCTACATAATTTCATGTTTATTTTCAACAAATTTTTTTTCTTTTATAATTTCATGGCATTTTTAGAAGAGAATTTTTTTTGAAGAAGAAAGGATATTTTCATCAAGAACTAAGATCATGTGTTTTATCAAAATTATTTTCCATCTATAATGATATAAGGTTATTTTTATATCCCTATTATTAATTTTATTTTATTACATTAGTATGGAATTATTTTTATGAAATCCTTTTATCCTATATGGATTATGTTTTGATGTCATGATGTTGAAGAATTCCATTTTATTACATGGGTTACACTATGATATATGATTTATTCTTTTGAGGAACACATGTAAGAATGATTTAAATATGAGAGATGTGGGACCTATATCTTCCTCCAATTCATTTGGTAAATATTTATATATATTGGGATAAACATGGTTGGAACGACATGTAAATCAAGTTTAGTAATACAGGGTTGGAACGAAAATAAATCCCAGTTCAGTAATGGAATTTTTCCACTATGATTGTCTTGGAAAAAATGCCTTGGATACAATGGAAATCATATTATGTTCTTAATGGTTTTTCTTAATTCCATGTTTACTCCCTTTCGATTTTATCATGATTAATTTTCCTTTATGATCTACGTCTTACGTACTGCCAAGATTTATTTCATGAATCATGATTTTAATGTCTAAACTTTATGTTCATGTTTTCACATTCAAATGTATATGGTTTGGTTTATTTTATCCTTTTTTACCTTTACTGAACATTTTATCTCACCGTTTTTATGTTTTCTTTTCCCCAGGATACAAATAAAGGTTTTAGGTAGAAAAAAAGGGTAAAATCTTTATGGGAGATGTTGAAGATTTTTCAACCTGATTAAAAGATTATGTTCTAATTTTCCAAAGTAACTAAACTAATACGGTCTTTGGGAATATTTTTTTATGTATCATGTATTCCACAAAATTAATGTGATTTCCATGTACATCAAGCTTGGCTCTCTACAATCTCAGTGCATGAAAAAATCTTATAAAGATCAACATCCTTAGCAATTTAAGTTAGAGTATGGAGAACACATTTTCTTGAGAGTCTCCCCATGATGAGGATAGTGGAGATTCAGTCGAGGTGAAAAGTTAACACTGCAGTGAATTAGCATGTCGGAGATCTTCTATAGGTTTGGTGAGGGTTCATACAAAGTTTCCATTCCCCCACAATTGGTGTTGATGTATGAAGTATTTTATTTTTCATTGCTGAGGAGATATGTACATGGCCCATTCACATTATTGACTAGGGTGATCTAGGAATAGATATATAGACAATTTTGTGGACCACCCATTGGAAATAAAGGATCTGTAGGAGAGGAACCTATTTGTATGAACCATTCCCTTGATTCTTGTGTTGTAGAAGCACATGAGCTTGCAGAAGAGAAAATGGGATTACGAGAGTGAGATTTCATCTCAGTTTTTTATCCTTTTTGTATAGTTTTTTATTTTAGAGGATAAAAATCATTATTGAGGGAATAATTAAGAGACCATATTTTTTCCTTGTAATAATATTAAATATATCTAGAAATATATTCAAAGCAAGTCATTGAGACTACAAGTGATTCTGATTCATAGTGTTCCCATAATTAATATTATAAAAATACAAAATATATTATTTTATGTATGCACAATTTTATAAAAGAAAATAGGAGAACTCTGAAACAAAGACTTGGATTGAAAACATTAGACAATGGGGTAGTCTATAATGTGAGGATTACCCTTTGTCTAACCTAATGTTGGTTGTTGTGTGGAATTCAGATAAAACAGCCTTTGGTAGGTGAGTTTAATGGATTAATTAATTAATTCATTATACCCCTAAAACCAAATCTATTTTATATAATATTCATTATGGATGATCACCATGGTTTGATGCGAAACCCTGGGACCTTTTAATAGAGTTTTATTCCACCTCCATTGGTGAATCAGAATTTGATGATTACAATACTTTGGATTCAAGGGAATCAAGGCATAGTGAATGTAACGACCTCTCAAATTCAATGCAGATTGTGTTCTTCATCGAATACAGATCCAAATTGAGGTAGGAATCATCAAATTATGATTTCATCCCCAATTTATAAAAAGATCAATCATTATCATAATTTTTATTTGATTAGTGTATAAATGAACCATTTGCATGAGCTCATGATTTTATTTTGAATTTTTTATTAAATTATTCTCATTATAGTCATCCCAATATGTATTTTTTTGGATAAGAACACATGTTGAATTGTTATTCTTATCATTTTTTTTATTTTCTCCATTTGTTTTTCACAATTTTTAGTGATTGGAATATGGGGTCTCGGTTCAATAGTGCCTGACAGGACCAAGTCCGATCAAATTTCCATATTCATAGTGGATTCACCTAAGATGAACATATTGATGAAATATGGATGTATTTAGAGTATTTTTATGTTTTAAATTATTTCTTTATGAAACAAGGATACTAATAGGGTTTTTTTTGTTGGATGGGAAGTGTGTGAGGCATTTCTGGGCATTGGATGGACCATCAATGATCTAATTTGTAACAAAAATATGGATAGAAATGAAAAGAAGAGGATCCCCATTTGATTGCAAGTATCATGGAGGCGGGATTCAAAGAATCGGTCGCATATATAGAACACAATGGCTTTGTTCTATCTTTTTGGGGAAAATGAAAACAAAACATGTATTTCAAATGATTATATACCAGGTAGTACCCATATAGATGTGATGATAGGGTTTTTCAAAAATTTAAGGATAAAAAACCATGTGGTTGGACCACATACCATGTTTCCCTGTCTAGGTAGTCAGGTCTTGGGGAAGATTACACTGGTAGGACCCAGTGTTGGAGGACATGTGATGTACTAGAGTACACGTGCATGACCAATATACATTGACCTAACCATAAGCATGGCTAGGAACACATATGGCTAATGAATATTGTGTATTCCACTTAAATTCCATATATATCTATATGGATAATGATATGTGTACCAATAGGGACTCGACTAAGTAGTGAAGTGATACAACTGGCCACGTGGGTGCCCTTACACGCCCAGTACACCTACTTTATTTTTATAGAATTATCTAACCCTCATATATACATCATTTGGACTCATATTTAGGTCCATGAGTATCATATCATGAGTGTTTTTTATAGAACGAATTGGTAGCACTCATGGTGTATTTTGAGATATGATGAGAGATTTTTCTAGAACGATTCTTCTTTAGGTGTTCCTTCATAATGAAAATGATTAAGAAGGACTGTTAGAGAAATTAGAGTGGAAACTGCCTACTAGGTAGGGAGTGGTTCCTCGATCAAATATTATAGTGGAACCCTCTTTCCAGTATAGAGAATGGATCATCTGCCTATATATTTAGTGGAACCCTCTTGCAGAGTCTAGTCATGGGTCATCAACCATTAGAGTGGAACCCTCCAACTAGACATTGCATGAATAATTTATATTGTATCTAAGTGGAACCCTCATATAGTACCATTGAATGGTTCATTCTCCAATACTGTAGAACTCTCCTACTATGTAGGGAATGGGTTTCCTATTTTCAATCTGAGTGGAACCTTCCTGTTGAGTCACAAAATGGTTCTTTGACCACTAGAGTTTCACCCACCATATGGGTATGGAATATACTGAATAATGAATACAAGAGTTTCATCAAACTACTAGTACAATTCATGGGTCATCTATACTTTATTTAGTAGAAACAAAATATAGAGTTAGTTCATGGTTCCTTGACCATCAGAGTGGAACCCTCCTTCTAAGAGAGGGCATGGCCCCCCTATCAATCTATTGAGTGAAACCCTCCTACGAAGTTAGGGCATGGGTCTTATATTTACTACATTAGTGGAACCCTCCTATTTTACCAGGGCATGGGTCCTCTAGCTAGAGACTGTGGCCCTTCGACTATATGGCATAGTGGAAAGTTCTGTCTTGAATTGGATATTTATTTAGGAAAATGTGGGACATGCTATGAATTATTAATGGACCACTGGAAATAATAAAAATAATTCTTGGGTCGGGTTTTGAGAGTTTAATCTCATTTATATATTGTTTGAGATACTTTTTTTGATCATATCTATATTTATATTCATGTTGTTGGATGTTGTTACTCTCTTACATTGTTTTTAACTGTCTATTGCTTTGATATCTCTAACTCTCACCATTCGGATTTCGTGGAATCCTATTGGGTATGTATATACTCACCCTACATGTTCATTTCTCACATATGTCATGTATTATAACGAAGAAATATAGGGCGATGAAAAATAAAGAGGATAATAGGGATACCTTGGTGAATTTGATCTTTTGTGGTGGCTAAGGATTTTATATTCGAAGCCAGAAACTCTCAATATTAACATTTCTAGTTTTGTGGGGTTGAAATATCATTCAGGTTGGGTGTTTAATTTTCCTCTTTTTTACTTTTCAATTTATACTTTCACACTCTTGTACTTCTTATTGGTTTTACATGCATGATTTATTCTCTAGAATTACATTATTCTAGTTATTTCTCTTCAGTTCTTCATGAAGATGGCCAGGAGTGTGTGTAAATTTATATTAGGAAGAGGAATTCCATATTATTTACCCTTTCAGCACTTCTTGCTATCCCCTGGCCAATAGATGTGGGATTGGGGGTATTTGTGTCTCGAGCCCCATTTGGTTGGTTCATGAAAATTCCAATTTGTAATAATTCATAAAAACATTAATAAACTCCTACCAATTTTCTATGGGTCCCTAAATAATTATAGTGGTATATTATACTTTATTGACCTTAAAGATATCATGAAATTCAACAAAAACACTAAATATTTCTCATCCAATCATTTCCTCTGGAGGATCATTACATACATGGATGGATGAAGAATTATGGTTGAGGAATTTTTTAGCTCAGTAATTTACAAAAAATAGACCTAAACCTACATATAATTGATTATCTAGGATAATATTAGTATCTTCATCCATAACACAAATCGTTTGTACGAGAACATAAAATACATTCTATTCCATTAAGGGATTATCTTGTTTAAATTTGTAAGATCCCATATTTTCCTTGTGGGATAGATCCATTAATTTTTGGTTTAAAGAACCTTTTTATCCAAATAAATGTTATTAATAGAATATGGAAATTTAAAAGAGAATATGTGGATTTTTAGATCTTGGAGATCTATTTTTTGTAGAAGTAGATTGAGGAACATGATTGGCACATGGTTTTTAAACATCATGGTCAACGATACAACATAGTAATGGGTGTAACATTATTAATGAGACTATGTATAATATGAAACATGTTTGTTTGAGACCTAAAAAACTACAGAGGTATCTCACATGGTTTGTACATGGTTTTTTTTAACGTGCAGATGAACCATGTGAGGGGGTACTATGGGAAGTAGGAAAGTATGATCTATGCATGGTTTTTCAAACTATTCACTTTGGTCATTAGTGTTGTGGAAATCCATACAAAGGGATAAAGTGGATCACGCATGGTTTTTCTAGAAAATTTATCAATTCATGTCCCTCCCCTTATAAATGGGGGATTTACAATTTTCCCTCGATAGACATTAAAACAATAAACCCTCTTCCTCCTTATCCTTTTTCAAAGAAGATTTCATCTTGGAGAGATCTCATCTATCCCTTACAATGAATTGACCTTTTTTCTATCATTTATACATGGAGTCAACTGTCGTTCATCATGTCAATTAACCAATGTTAATTCAATTATTTTTATTGATTTTTACTTGTTTTCTCTCACTGACATTGATGATATATTTGTGAGAGATATTGTGCCCTGTTTTTGTGGTTCTTATCTAGTTTCCCCAATTTCACCCATTTCAACCCAACTCAGAGATAATTACAAGGGGAGGAGTTTACTATTTTTATAAGGTAGGTGGTATAGTCTTTTTTCCCACAAACTTTTTATGTCTACATCATTAATCGTCATGCCACGTGCTATAATTTCTATGAAACACCTCTTAATTTCCCAATTAAATTAAATAATTATTATCACCATGAATGGTTTTTCCTTAAAATCTAATTTATATTGTCAATGGATGTCTACCTAAAACCAAATCACCCTGTAGGGGAGTGTTATATGAAATTCCTACAAATAATCTTCCCTGATTTGTGATTAAACAAATATTGAGGTGTGTTAAATTGGCCCGCATAAATTAAATGGTTGACTTGAATTGAAAGGAATGGTATGATAGCTTGCTAGGTCCATATACTATTTCCATGTAATTTAACCACCTTATAATGTGTTTTTATAATCTATAACAACAAAATGGTATGTTTATTTAAATGTAAGGTGAATGGAACAACCATGTCACATAGAACTTGTTTAACTAGGATGCATAATCATGGATATTATTATTATAATGGATGCTTTAATAATTGTTATATTGTGATTGATTATGGTCATATAAATAAATTACCTTTGATGGTGTGGAATTCATATAGTTAAATTTAATTCCTTGGATGATTCTACTTTGATTTGGATTGATGTTAAAAACCACCTTCAATTATTTCTTGGGCCTCATTGAAGTATCGGAAAGAGCCTACCCATGGCTGGTTCATAGGGCTCAAGTAGAAGACTCCATAGGATGAAATGCCAAGGGTACATTCCTATGGATTCTAGTGAGAATATAAAAAGTTAATTCCCATAAAATAATGTAACCATAAAAGATAATCATTATGTATAAATTCCTTGGTTGTATTCCTCGAGTTTTGGTATAATGAATATATTAATGAAATTCAATTTCATTTGAGACAATTCATCTTCGGTTGATGTAGGTTGTATTTGATGGGTATAAAATGAGAAATGTAGAGAGATATAGATTATTTATTTATTTCCCTTCATTATTTTATCTAGAAATTAGTAATATTATATTCAGATACTCAATAGTGTTATACAACATTATTGGTGGCCAACTAAGTTTTACTCACACCCCGTTCAGGCGGTTGAT
This sequence comes from Viscum album, assembly GCA_963277665.1. Lineage (NCBI taxonomy): Eukaryota > Viridiplantae > Streptophyta > Magnoliopsida > Santalales > Viscaceae > Viscum > Viscum album. The sequence goes on along the minus strand of OY728132.1, from coordinate 1,433,127,046 downwards.
TGGTACCCAGGAAGACTTCATGGATAAAGGTAGAGAGAAATTGAAGTTATCAAATATGGATTCTTGATTATCTATGATAGGATATATTATTAGGGTAGAGGTCTGAGCTTATGATTTTGATTCTAGGGTATTTTTTTTTCTGATTTCTGAATGCTTTTGTAGAGATTGTATTATGTGTTACTAATTACCATTTTCCCCTTACTCCCCATTTTTGAATGGAATCATTTTTGTATCATATTGTATATGACACCATATATTATCCTATTGATTAATATTATAAATGGACGATTCACCTCAATCGTTTTACTATCATACTAATTCAACTATTTATATATTATTTCTCTGATGTGTTATTCTATGATAAAGAGGGTATATTATCCACAACATACCTTCATAAAACCTTGATGATAGTCGATAGACTTTTCTGTACATGGAGGAATTATTGAGACCATGTGGCCACTGGGTCAGGTCACTTATAAGTGGACCGGGGTCAGGATTTCATATCATGTTGTCAGTGTTTTTTTGTTACTAGTTTGGGATGGTAGACAAGAGAATATGAAGTGTCATAATTTCTTAATGAACCTAAGTCTAGGAATAGCTAACCCATGTATGGGGGAAAGTAAATGTTTCTAGGGATGTGAATTTCTATTCATGTTTTCTTCTATTACAATTGTATTGATTCCACAGAAGGGTGAAACATAAGATTTTTTTTTGGATTTTAGATGTTTACACTTGGCCTAGTATAGAAATGAAGTTCCATCTAATTCATGCTTATATTAATTAGGGGATTTAGTTGTCATTAATATTCTATGAGATGTTTATATTATTTTGTGGATTAACTGCAATATACAATAAGACCATTGTCATGACTCATCCCCCGAGGCCCGTGCCATGACGACCCCAAGCCTGCCTTCCATTGGCTAGGGGCTGGTGACTAGAACCAAAGGTGTATTCCCTAAAACTGGGAATGCATTGCATTTATAACCTTTAAACACATGCAACCAAACACACAATAAGATATGAACATAGGAAAAATGTATAGTAATCAATTGAGTACAGTAAGTAAAAAGGCGTCAAAATACAAGACCAACTGGAAAGTACAAGTAAAACTGAAATGAAATACAACTGAAGAAAGAGAAAGATAGCTACTAGATCATCCTCCAGGGTTCCTACATGATGGGTAGGTACATGTAGCCTCATCAGCACTCCACATCCGTCTGTCTCCTCCACATACAGACATGCCCTATGTTCCAGCTCTGGGTACCGTCCAATCCTGGTATTCTCAGGCTCAGTCAGCGCTATCCAGCGTCTGCATTGAGCACAATAATGTCCGGGCATAACCTGGGTAGGGGTGAGTATAAATATACTCAGTAGGGACCCAGAGACCTTCAAGGTCTCACAAAATTCATCAAGGATAAACCACAAAGTATGAAATCATCAGATAACCCCACTTAGTTATATGACCATACATATACTTATGTTATCAAGTAATCCATCTTAATCATGAGGAAAACAAAGAGATACTGACTCATCTCAAACTAGGATTTATTCTAGGGTAGTATCAAATAACATCCCTAGTCACATCGTCAAACACCTCAGCTACTAGATAACTTCTCCTCTATCTAGTACAGTGTGCCTGCCGCGTCCCAAAGACGTGCTTCCCACTAAATTTAGAATACTGAGGTACTCCTCCAGTTGAGTACTACGGGTCTTCTTCATCACCAAGGTACTCCCCACCATGGGTCTCCCATGTCACACAGAGGCGCTGCCCCTCGTAGCTTGCTGAGGTACTCCTCCCGTTGAGTACCGTGGGTCTGCCGTATTACCAAGGTGCTCCCCACCATGGGTCTTCCACATCACCAAGCGCTCTCCCTACTAGGCTAGTCGAGTCACTCCGAGTCAAATGGTCAGTAGTCATGAAGTCTCAGCCAGTCGCAGGGTTCTGTACGTATCACGCTTTGGGAAACCACTTCCCAAGCCACATGTCAAAATTCCAACTTCCACGAAGTCCCATGTAGAAGTATCTCAATGTTCCTCCACATCATAGGGGTCTCAACGCAACAAACGGCCCGTCAATCGGAAACCCGTTCTATGAGTTAAAATACTTTTAGTCGAGGGGGACCAGTTTGATTCGTGCTTGATCTAACTTGACTATACGTCAACTATACCCAAAACTCTAGTAGGGTATACTCTAAGGGACTGTATCGCCTTAATAATTCCAGCACCACTGACGGTTCATGAAATGGATGTACTGTGCCAAAGATATGGCCGAAAGAGCATAAATGTTTCATAGTGGGTGGCCTGGGATGACCTCGTTCGGTTCGACCCATCCTGATACGTTGGATCTGTCCCAGACCATTGGATTAGGCCCGACCCGCTGTGCCCAGCCCAGCCGACCTCGAGGGGCCATAGAGAGCCGTGGGGGAATGGACCGGCCGCCGGTCGGCTCAAGGGCATTTAAGACCGGAGGGTGCTGCGTGGGTAGCTCGGCCCGGAGGGTGCAGGGCCGCTTCGACTCGGAGGGCCGCATGGGCGTTGCTCGGGGCGGCTCGACCTAGAGACTGGGGTGCTGCGGCCGAGTCCAATTTGGCCAGTGGGTGTCTCTATCAGGGCCAGTTCGGCTGAGTGGCCGGAGCGGCTGGGATGGATCGGCTAGTGGATGGCGCTGCAAGGGCGGCTCGGCCAGGATGGCCATGGTCCCTTTTGGTTGGGAAGCCGGGGTGGTCGAGGTACGACACGACAGGGGTGCGGTGCGGCTCGTGGCCAATTCGGCCAGCAGCTACCAGGGGCCGGTTCGACCTGAAGGTTGGAGTGCCGCAGGGGCGGCACAGGACTGTAAGACTGTGGGTTGTGGCACCATTTCCTTTGTCGAATTTGTCTCCTTCCTCAATTTCGAAGAACACTGCAAATCAACACAAGAGTTAGGGAGAGGATGATCCATGTTAGTTTGGCCCGCACTCTCTGCATTAGAGCGGTAGCAAGTGGTTCACAAGAATGAAACACATCCAACCCTCCCGCAAATAATATTCCCAACCCACAAGAGAAATAGAATTTGTGTACTTGTGAAGTGATAATCATACAACATTAAACCCGAACCACGGGTTTATATGTCGATGGAGATTGGGAGGTAGAAGACGACATCATTGGGAAAATATGGATGTTGATTCTTCAAAGTTGATGACGTCCCATGTCAGAAGAAGTCCCAAGGATGAAGCTCGAAGTGGAGGTCAGCGTTCTTCATTGGCAGAGCGTTCTTTGTGAAATAACGTGTTCTTCGTTGGAGAGATTTTTTCCCAAGTCTCAACCAAAATTCAAATGGCCAACTAATGAGTTTTCCCCCAAATTTAATAGTTGGCACAAATTCAAAATGAGATAATTAATCACATAAGTTGGCACAATTAAGGTGGTGCATTGGATTAATTATTGTGGAGGAAGTCAAGAGGCTCCTCCTCATTAATGAGGGGTTGAGAGGTTTCCTCCCCCATTAAGAGGGGAGTACAAGGGGTTTAGGCCTCAGGTTGTCCCCACCACCATAACATGTCTTGGGAGGTTATGATGTGGTGGTCCCCATCACCATAACCTCTCATGGGTGGATAAGGTCTGGGGTCCCCACTTCCAACGTCCACGTGGAGGTATAATTCCAGTGGACCCCACCTCCCAACACCCACGTGGGTGTCGCAAATAAAAATAAAAATGTCCCACACTTTTATTTTTTAATGTATTCTTTCTCAAAAAACCCAAAAACAATCTTACACCCTCGACAAACTATTGTCGAGGTGAAAGTATCTTTAAGAGAATATGTAACACCCCGAGATTCCATGATACACTTCTCTTTCAATAATGCAATAGCTTGCATTGTACACAAGTTTGAGATTCCAACACACCGAGAACAATCAAAATAGCCATTATGAATAGTAATACCTAAATTTTGAAATTATATATATTTCATATTTCCAAATGGGCTTCATTTTTGGATTCAGAATATCGAAATTATCCTAAGTTGAATTTTTGGTATTTTTCTGAGAACTTGAAATTTTTTATGAATTGTGAAAAATACTTAAAAACAACTTTTTTGATAAAAATAATTTATAGTGATAAATTATAATATTTAGTGGTTTTAAATTATAATTATAATATATTTTTACCTTTTTATCCAGTGGTTTTCATTATAATTAATTTCACTTTGAAATTGGACATAAACAATTATCAATCTTTTGATATATATTGTTTCTTAAAAACACGCTATTTGTTGTGACAGTGGAAATTAATTATAAAATTAATTAATGAAACATATATGTTTAGAATTTTTTAAAATAGAAATTATTTTTGAATTTGGAATATCAATTATAGCTAAGGGTGAAATTTTGGCATTGTTCTGAAAAACTTCAATTTTTGATGAATAGTGAAACAACTAAGTGGTAGTTAAAAACCTGATTTCTTTTAAATGAAACATTACCCCTCCTGTGATTTGATTTTCAAAAATCTGACATACATGGTTGTCATTAGGAAGTAAAATGTGGTTCAATGGGACTAAAATAATTTTTTGGTGATTTGTAACTTTTAAGTTTAATTAATCGAGATTAAAGGTAATTAATGAAATTTAAGGTAAAAATGATATTATAAAAATATGAAATTACATTTACACTTGTCCTAAATTTATTGGATGATTCATGACCGACCAAGATGAACCATGGGTTAACTTGGGGACCCCATGGAGCCACATGGGTAAGAAAATGACATTAATAGATTTTTATTTAAAGTGAAAATAAAATTGTCACAAACATGTGTTGTATTAATAAAAAAATTATTGCATGGGGTTATATAAGTTAACATTTTCACTATAAATATTCATTGTAAATATAATAAGATTTCCTACATCATGGTAATTTTTGTATAATTTTTATACATTAAATAAATTAAATATTTTATGACACAATGATGATGCAGCAATTACCTCATTAATTAACAAATTAAATAAAATGAAAAAATAATGTAAACTCTAAGTATTACACTTGTCAAAAACCTATTTTATGAGAATATTTCAAACCCTAATCACCATATCCTAGATATATATCAGTTTTGGTCCTTTATAATCTGAGAATCATTTCCTAATAATGTAACATTTCTATCTTTCCAAGAGTGCCCCTCCTCTCCTCTTATAAAAGGCCCCCACCACTACCACCTTTTTCACACCTTCAAAGCCATTTGGATCTGCCAAACTCTGCCCAAATACTCTCTCAACTGCCCTATCTTACTCCTAGAAGCCTCAATTTGGGCAGAAGTCTTCCCAAGGAAGCCTTTACCTCAAATCAAAAAGATTTACCTGATTTAAAGGTAATGACTTCTCTTACGTTTTTTTGTTTTATTTTGCTTCTCCAACCCCCTAAACTCTTTTTATTATTTTCTTTTGTAACAACGATAGTATAATCAATATACTTGGATGTTTTTATGAGAATGATTTTATTTACACTTACACACACCTTCGTCTAATTGTTAAAGAACATACTGTTTCTATGGGTGGCGAATTACTGCCTCACGAAACGATGATTGTTCAATCTTCTTTTAACACCTCTCATGGTGGCCATTATGATGACACTACTTTTATATATGATATATATATTATGTTTTTTTCCTTATGATTCTATATTTTTTATTTATGTTATACCTTTATGATTTCCATTATGGGTAAACACGATAATTTCATTTTAGGAAGTGCGGACTACCGCCCCCTCAAAGTGATTTGAATCGTTAATGCCATATGTGGAATGTATAAAGGATGGAGTAAATGATATTATACATGATATTATACTGGAATTATAGTATACCTTTATATAATTATATTTTCATTCCATTAAATATGAAATAGAAATGAAAGTAGCGTTCATGCGTACGTACGACTTACCGTCTCCATGAACGGCGGATTTCATTTCTTACCTCTAAATGTTATGTAATATTATAAATGAATGTATATAATGGATATATATGATATATATGATATAGAAATAATGAATATAATTCTAGATATAATGGATATTTTACCACATTAACAACGTGTAATTATAAGGAGTTTATTTATGACTCAAGTACCTAAGATCGACAAAACGACGGTTATTAACTTAAATAACTACATAATATTAATAACATTGTAATAAGTCATATAAATGGAATAATGAACCTGAAAAATGTTCGTAAGAAAGTAGAAATTAACTCTAGTTTATTATTCAGGAGGTTAAAGAATGATCGAGTCAAGTCATACTCGAGGTAAGGGAAATTCTTAACCCAATTTCTGTTCTTTGGGTTAATCTCTTACTTTCAGATTATGTCAGGATATTATTATTTACTATCTTGTAATTGTACTTTCATTATGTGTACTTATATTGAATACACATAATAGATCTATTTTATTTAAAAAATTATCTTTGTAAGGGACTTCGTCTCAATCTCCTTTCATTGAGGCATATTTTTTTATACACAACTTTATTTTATACGGTGTATAAAACCCTTTGACTTTTATGTTTATTCAAAAGTAATATTTTTATACAAAGAATTTTAATAAATGAAAAAAGGAATGTTTTTCTTGTCGTACGTATGCGGCGACAATGACTTCTCCACCACCATGACAATTATTTGAGTTTCGGCTTCCTCTACAAGCCAATACTTTTTTTAAATGAAAAATAAATACAATGTGTTAAATTTTCTTTATTTCTGTATTGAAAATGGTTTTGAACGTGTTTTTATTATATCATTATGTTGTATTGATTTCCTGTGATTGAAATGTGGAAATGTTATGTTTCCTTTATGCATGTTTTATGTGATACGATCATGTTATGGTTTATGATATGTTTAATCCTATTCATATAAGGAATGCATTGGAAATAATAAGTGACGGTTGGAGCTCGCTATTGCCCCTTGATGAATCGGCAGGTCTCATTAGACAAACTAGTGTCTTGGCACGTGGCCTTGACAAAATCTTATTTTTAGTCTTGGCACGAGGCCTTGGCTATGTGGTTATAATAGTCTGGCATTATGCATTCCATTATTATGATAGTAGTTATTCATATTGCATTTGATTCTTCTACTAGTAGAATATCCATGTGAATAAGTAAATGGAATTATTTCATTTTATTTTTTCCATATTATGCTGATGTTTAAGTCTAAATGGTTTTTGTTTTATTTAAACATTGCCTTAAATGTTTATGTTTATTTATGAAAGCATTCGCTATATTGTTATCCTTACTAAGAATCTGAGATCACCCCTTCCAATGTTTTAATTTTTCCAGGATGTGAAGAAGTATATTATGAGGGACCTGCAGGGATAATATGAGGGGGTATGAAGACAAGATGTTTTTGTAGTTTTGTTTTTCTTTATGATGTAATGTAAGACTTATGAATGTATCTAGTTTTTTCAAGTTTACTAAACTAATCGGTCATTCGAGACTTGATCTTTTGTGATCATGCCAATGTTACGAAATAATGCACCGACTCTAGGTAACTGGGGTCAGGGCATTATAGTTGGTATCAGAGGTAAATTAGTACTAACCATGGAAGGTAGATTTAGACAAACTCTGATTAGAGAACGTAGCCCTAAGATAGACTTTGAGGATTAGTATAGAAGAACTTCCTAGAATTTTGGTATTATAGAGATTTTATGAGTTTTCCGAACAATACATCCCTGTTTGGATACGAGCAAGTAGAGGCGGCTCTGGAACAGATGTACGTACGGGTAAAACCTAAAAACACTGCTTTGAGCTAGACTCGAACTGGAACTGGTGCACAACAACGAGCCTTGCTTCACTCTTGGTTACGACACTCCCGTGGGATATGCTTAGGATAATTCTCATTTTCTTTACAAACCATTATGAAGGGTTTATGAGTATACACTTCCTCAAAGAAGACATTTATTTTTATTATTATGTATTATATCCACAAATAGTTCAATTTATGTTAAGTATTTTACAAGTATGGAATTATGTGTTTTGATTCATAAACTAATCTAGTTTATGCCATTGTTTAGAAATGGGACCTAGTGGGAGGAATGGAAACTATATAAATGCAGGCACTCCATGTAGGGATTTCCCTCCTACTCAAGATAATTATTGTGGAGCTGGTGATACAACTGGTGCTGATAAAATTATCACCATACTGGGACAACTCACTTAGGTTATGAATAATAACCTTACTCCTATGGAGCACCCTGATCCAAAACGTGGAAGGTCAATATTAGACCACTTCATGAGGCAACAACCACCAAAATTTAATGGGGGTACAAATCCATTAGTAGCTGAGCAATGGATAAACTCCTTAGAGAAAATATTCCATGCCTTGGGGAGTAGCAAAAGGGATAAGGTTGTCATGGCAGTTTACCAGCTCACTAGAGATTCCGATCAATGGTGGTCACTGATTCAAAACACAAAAGAAGATGAAGAAGAATCTAATATGGAATGGAGGGAGTTCAAAGATCTTTTATTAGAAAAATACTTTCCCCGTGACCATCGAGCAGATATGGAAAGGCAATTTTTGAGTCTAAGAAAAAATGAGGATGAGAATGTCACAATGTTTGAGGCTAACGTTACAAGGTTAGAGAGGCATGCTGCAAATTATATACATAACCCAAGAAGTAAGATTGTTAGTTTCTTTGATGGGTTAAAAACATTTCTCTATCGAGCATTAGTCTCACAAAACTTCTCATCGTATGAAGATATTGTCTCATATACTATCAAGACAGAAAATCAATTCTCTAAATCTTATGACAATAAAGTAAAGAAAGAGAAGTAGAGAACGGTGGAATAAGAGAAAGATAAAGGGAAAAAGGGAAGGGAGGATTTTTCATTATGCGATAATTGTGGGAAGAATCACCCCAGTACTTTCCTAAAAGTAATTCGAGTTTGTTATAAATGTGGAGAAAAAGGTCACCAAGCTCGTGATTGCAAGGGAATGAAAGAGGCTATCAATGTTGAATGCTACAATTGTAGAGAAATGGGGCATTATGAAAATGAATGTCCTAAGCATCAGGGAAAATTACCTCAGAAAAGGCCAAGGGATCAAGGACAATCTTATGCTGTTACTATAGTTCAAGTGGAATAATTAATGTATTGGTGATTTTGGACTCAAGGATTATATTCTGGTTATAAGGATAATGTGATATATATATAAGGATTGTACTATAGTACTTGTTGTTTTCTTTATGGAATTAATATGATGAAGGTAATCATATTTTTAGTGTGTGAAAATAAGAGAAACTTTACATTGTTTGGGGAATATAATGTTACAATTGAATTTGGAATTTAGGGACCTTTTAGAGAAAGTCTAGATAGAGATATTTTTGATAACTATAAAGGTTGGAATGACTTAAGTTTAACTTTGGAAAGTATTGTTAAGGATAACACATTTCTGGAGATTATTTTTGGAATATTATAATACTATACTATTATGAAAAGGACGCCCTGCAGGTTGGGGGATAACCCGTCGCGTCCAACAAAGCAGCAGTAATCGAACCCACAACCATAGTGCGATAGGCCTTTATTACCTACCACTAGCCTACAGGAAGTCCCTGATTATTAAAAAATAGTTTCCCTAATCTAAATGGTATGTGGTAATGTTAGGAACCTTATAAAATTAGGATAAATAGAATATTTTTGAGTTGTGTTACCATTTGGAGTGAAAGATGTGTTCGTGGTAAAAAAATATTAAAGAATGAAAGCCTACATGAAAAGTAAGTATATTTCTTTACGTTCTTAGTAAATCTCTTAAATAAATTACTCAAATTTATGAAGGGTAACATAAAACAAAAAAATTTTCGGTTAACTTTTCCAACTGGGGATTCAATGACTGTTTAACCAATCACATGTTTGTGATTTTCTTATGGTTAACTTTCTCATAATCTTGTTTTCTACAACCCTCCATCAGACCTTGATGGTTTGTTTTTCCTCCATATCCATATTTTCATATAATCTTAGTATGGGCTATCTCGGGTGACCTTTGTACTTCTCTTTCTTTCTTTTAATTATATATTTTTATTAACCTTATTTCCGGTGTGGGTTTCCCACAATGGTATTTTCTATTTTCAAACTTTTATTTTCAAAGAAAAATTTCAAAATTGTGAGGACGCAATTTATTGAAGGAGGGGAGAATGCAACACCCCGAACTTCCATGATACGCTTCTCTTTCAATAATGCAATAGCTTGCATTATACGCAAGTTCGAGATTCTAACACACCACGAACAATAAAAATAACCATTATGAATAGTAATACCCACCTTTTGAAATTATATATATTTTATATTACAAAATGGACTTCATTTTTGGATTTGGAATATCGAAATTATCCTAAGTTGAATTTTTTGTATTTTTCTAATAACTTCAATTTTTTATGAATAGTGAAAATTACTTTAAATTTTTTTTTTAATCAAAATAATTTATAGTGATAAATTATACTATTGAGTGGTTTTAAAGTATAATTAGAATATATTTTTACCATTTTATCCAATGGTGTTCTTTAGAATTAATTTCACTTTGAAATTGGACATAAACAATTGTCACTCTTTTGATATATATTGTTTCTTAAAAATACGCTATTTGTTGTGACAACGGGAAATAATTATAATATTAATTAATGCAAATTATATGTTTGGAATTTTGTAAAATAGAAATCATTTTTGAATCCAGAATATTAATTATAGCTAAGGGTGAAATGTTGGCATTGTTCTGAAAAACATTAATTTTTGATGCATAGTGAAACCACTAAGTGGTATTTAAAAAACTGATTTTTCGGTTAAATGAAGAATTACCACTCCTGTGATTTGATTTTCAAAAATCTAACATACATGGTTGTAATTAGGAAGTAAAATGTGTTTCAATGGGATTAAAATAATTTTTTGGTGAATAGTAACTTTTAAGTTTAATTAATCGCGATTAAAGGTAATTAGTGAAATTTAAGGTAAAAATGATATTATAAAAACAAGAAATTACTTTTACACTTGTCCTACACTAATTTTATGAGTCATGGCCGACCAATACAATCCATGGGTCAACTTGGGGACCCCATGGAGCCACTTGGGAAAGAAAATGACATTAATAATTTTTTATTTAAAGTAAAAATAAAATTGTCGCAAACATGTGTTGTTTTAATAAAACAATTATTACATGGGGTTATATAAGTTAAACATTTTAATATAAATATTAATTGGAAAGATAAAAATATTTCCTACATCATGGTAATTTTTTTATAATTTTTAGACATTAAATAAATTAATGTTTTTATGACACAATGATGATGCAGCGATTACCTCATTAATTAATGATTTAAATAAAATGAAATGATAATGTAAAATCTAAGACATAAACTTGTCAAAAACCTATTGGATGAGAATATTTAGAACCCTCATCACATTATCCTCGAAATATATCATTTTTGGGACCTTTAGAATCCGAAAAGCATTTCATAATAATGTAACATTTCAATCTTTCCTAGAGTGCCCCTCCTCTCCTCTTATAAAAGGCCCCCACCACTACCACCTTATTCACAACTTACAAGCCATTTGTCTCGGCTAAACTCTACCCAAATACTCTCTCAACTTCCCTCTATTACTCCTAGAAGCCTCACTTTGGGCAGAAGTCTTCCCAAGGAAGCCTTTGGCTCAAATCAAAAAGAGTTGCCCGATTGAACGGTAATGTCTTCTCTTACGTTGTTTTGTTTTATTTTGCTTCTCCAACCCCATAAACTATTTTTATTCCTTTATTTTGTAACAACAGAAGTATAATCAATATACTTGGATGTTTTTATGTGATGGATTTTATTTATACTTACACACACCTTTGTCTAATGGTTAAAAAACATACTGTTTCTATGGGTGGCGAATTACTGTCTCACAAAACGATGATTGTTCAATCTTCTTTTAACACCTCTCATGGTGGAAATTATGATGAAACTACTTATATATGTGATATATATTATGTTTTTGTTTTCCTTATGATTCTATATTTTTCATTTATGTTATACCTTTATGATTTCCATTATGGGTAAAAGTGATAATTTCAATTTAGGAAGTGCGGACTACCGCCCCTCAAAGTGATTTGAATCGTTAATGCCATATGTGGGATTAATAAATGATAGAGTAAATGATATTATACATTATATTATACTGGAATTATAGTATACCTTTATATAATTATAATTTCATTCCATTAAATACGAAATATAAATGAAAGTAGCGTTTATGTGTACGTAGGGCTTACCGTCTCCATGAATGGTGCATTTCATTTATTACCTTTAAATGTTATGTAATATTTTAAATGAATGTATATATAGGATATATATGATATATATGATATCTACATAATGAATATAATTATGGATATAATGGATATTTTACCAGATAAACAACGTGTAATTATAAGAAGTTTATTTTTGACTCAAGTACCTAAGATCGACAAAACGACCGTTATTAACTTAAATAATTACATCATGTTCATAACATTGTAATAAGTGATATAAATGGAATAATGAACTTGAAAAATGTTCTTAGGAAATTATAAATTGACTCTAGTTTATTATTCAGGAGGTTAAAGAACGATCGAGTCAAGTCGGACACGAGGTAAGGGAACTTCTTAACCCAATTTCCGTTCTTTGGGTTAATCATCAACTTTCAAATTATGTCATGATATTGTTATGTCCTATCTTGTAATTGTACTTTATTTTTGCGTAATTATAGTGAATTCACATAATAGATCTATTTTATTTAAAAAAATGATCTTTGTAAGGGACTTCGTCTCAGTCTCCTTTCATTGAGATATATTTTGTTTTATACACAACTTTTTTTATACGGTGTATAAACCACTTTGACTGTTACATTTATTCAAAAGGAATCTTTTTATATGAATAATTTTACTAAAAGACAAAAAGGAATGTTTTCTTGTCGTACGTATGTGGTGACAACGACTTCTCCGCCGCCGTGACCATTATTTGAGTTTCGGCTTCCTCTACAAGCCATAACTTTTATTTAAATGAAAAATAAATACAAAGTTTTAATTTACCTTTATTTTGGTTTTGAAAATAGGTTTGAGAGTGTTTTTAATATATCAGTGTGTTGTATTGATATCTTGTGATTGAAATGTGAAAATATTATGTTTCCTTTATGCATGTTTTATGTGATATGATTATGTTATGGTTTATGATATGTTTAAACCTATTCATATGAGGAATGCATTGGACTTAATAAGTGACGAGTGGAGCCCTCTATAGCTCCTCGAGGCATAGGCAGGTCTCATAAGACAAACTAGTGTCTTGGCACAAGACCTTGAAAAAATATTATTTGTAGTCTGGGCACGAGGCCTTGGATATGTGGTTATGATAGTCTGACATTATGAATTAAATTATTATGAAAGTGGTTATTGATATTTCATGTGATTATTTGACTAGTAGAATATCCATGTGAATAAGTACATGTCGTTATTTCATTCTATTTTTCCATATTATGCTGACGTTCAAGTTTAAAATGATTTTTTTAGTTATACATTTCCATAAATGTTTATGTTCATTTATGAAACCTTCGGCTATATTGTTATCCTTACTAAGCATCTGAGCTCACCTCTTCCAATGTTTTAATTTTTCTCGGATGTGAAGAAGTATATTATAAATGAACTACAAGGATAGTTTGAGGGGATATAAAGACAAGATGTTGTTGTAGTTTTGTTTTTCTTTATGATGTAATGTAAGACTTATTAATGTATCTAGTTTTTTCAAGGCTACTAAACTAATCAGTCTTTTGAGACTTGATCTTTTGTGATCATGCCAATGTTATGAAATAATGCACTGAATATGGGTAACTGGGGTCAGGGCATTACAGAATACCGGTGCTACATGTTTAATGGTGCTCTCGGATTTCAATTCCGAGCACCGGTTAAAAAGTTATAAAAACCCACACGCACGATTACTGATCTTACCCAAACAAAAGTTCAGAAATTCATTCCGGGCACTCCGGGCATCGGAATCACGTGCCGTCAATTTTCACAGGCTCGTAAAATTACCATTTAATAAAAAATTACATTAAAATTATGGGTCTTTAAATTCTCCCCACATTAGGACTTTGTATCCCCGTAATCCACAACTCAAACTAAGGAAACAAGTGGGGGTACTGAGCATGCATCTGAGCCTCCAGCTCCCATGTGCTCTCTTGGAGGTTCTCGTGCTGCCAACAGATGCGCACCCGAGGTATTGACCATCCACGAAGGACCTGATCCTGTTGATCCTCAATCTCTACTGGATCATCCGAAAAATTTGCACCATTGTCGATGTCTAGCTCCCCGTGGTCGATGTTGTGGGAAGGTTCGTGCACGTATCTCCTCAACTGGGATTTGTTGAAAACGTCATTCACCCGGTGCAACTGAGGTGGAAAAGCTATGCAGTATGCCACCTCTCCAACTCTGCTGAGGACCTGGAAAAGTCCGATGAATCTCATAGTTAACTTGAAACCTAGACCAAATATCCATAAAACTCGTCGAGGTGAGACACATAGAAAGATGTGGTCGCCATCCTCGAACAACAGAGGTCTCCATATCCTATCAGCATATGACTTCTGCCTGCTCTGTGTGATCTTCATCCACTCCTAGATGATCTGCACCTTCTTTGTGGTAGCATGTACCATCTCTGGTCCTACGAGTGATGACTCCCTTGGTTCAGTCTAGCACAAGGATGATCTGAAAGGTAGCATGTAAAATGCCTCAAAAGGTTCCATCCCTATGGTGGAGTGATAGATTTTGTTGTGTGAAAACTACAACAAAGTTAAATAATCCTCCCTGTTGCAACCGAAGTTGAGGATACAAGCACACAACAAGTTCTCGAGGGTCTTAATGGTATGCTCCATCTGGCCATCCTTTTGAGGATGGAAGGTGGTTCTCAAATGAAGCTGCATCCTGAATGCCTCCTGCAACCCCTTCCATAGCCAGGAATTAAAGAACTCATCATGATCGGAAAGGATCGTAGAGGGTACTCCATGTAACCGCATAATATCTTTCACATAGTGGCATCACAAGATCTATACATAACCCTACACTCTGATCAGTAAGAAGTGGGCCAACATGGTGATTCAGTTGATGATCACCCAAACCGAGTTAGGTACCCTGGAGGTATGTGGATGTCCTATCACAAATTCCATGGATATACCATCCCACTTCCATTTTGGGACCCCTATAGGTTGAACCAAACTTGCTGGAACCTGATGATCCACTTCTATTTGCTGACAAGTTAGGCCTCAAGAGACAAACTATGCAACTGATTTCTTCATTCCCGGCCACCAGTGCTGTCATCAGATATCCTAGTACATCTTTTGAACTCCTGGATGTACCGTTAGAGGGGATGTGTAGAACTCCCTCATCACTTTCTCCTGAAGTGACAGTGGTACCATGGTACATCCTCTGAAGAGGATATCATGCTCCCCACCTTCAAAAAATTCATTAGGTGCTTGTCCTGTGGATATCTAAGCATGTAGAGCCTCACAGTCTGTGTCCCCACACTGCACCTCCATTACCCGCTGAAGAAGTGGGGGAGTGACTATAAGAGACTGATGAAAAGCTGCTCCATCTCTATACCAATGGATATCTAAAAAGCAGCTAGCTGCTCTTTCACTTCGCCTAGCAGTTGTATACCAGGTCTTCTAATGAGCGCATCTGGAATAACGTTCCCCTTCCCAAGAGTATATACTATCTCAAAGTCATAGTCTGACAGGAACACAAGACAATGCCATTGTCTTAGGTTTAGGTCCTTCTAAGATAAGATATATCTGAGACTGTTGTGATTAGATTACATGGTAAAATTCTCTCCCATCAAAATAGTGTCGCCACATCTTCAAGGAGAAGACCACAGTTGCTAACCCCAGGTTATAGGTTGCATAGTTCTGCTAATGCTATCTCAGCTATCGTGAGTCACATAAAATCACTACTCGCTCCTGCATCAGGACACATCCATGTCTTTTCCCTGACGCGTCTCAGTAGACTACGTACCCTACGCCATCCTCTAGAAGCCTCAAGATTGGTGCACTAGTCAACCTTTTTCTCAACTCATGAAATCTCTACTGTAATATCTCTGAAACAACAAAGGGTTTACCCTTCTTCATCAAGGTTGATAGTGGTGCTGCATCTCTAGGGAAATCTAGCACAAATCTCCGATACTATCTAGCCAAACCCAAGAAACTCTGCCCCTCTGTCACACTATGGGGTGGCTCCCAAGCAATTACCACTTCAATCTTCATTGGATCCACTAAAACACCAGCCACTGATATGACATGACCCAGAAAGTGAACCTCTCAGATCCAAAACTTGCACATCAAGATCATACCATAAAGCTGGTGCTCTCAGAGTGTGTCTAGTACTACCCGCAAATGATAGGCATGCTCCTCCTCAGTAGTCGAGTAGATTAGAATGTTGTCGATGAAGACTACCACAATGTGATCTAGTTATGTTTTAAATATCATGTTCATGAGCCCCATGAACACTATTGGAGCGTTCGTCATGCCAAATGGCATAACCAAGAACTCGTAATGTTTGTACCGACATCTGAAAGCCATCTTCTACACATCCTCATCTCGCACATTGAGAAGGTGAAAGCCTCATCTGAGGTCTATCTTTGAGAACCACCATTCTCCCTTCAGCTAATCAAAGAGGTCATCAATATTCAAGGGTGGGTACTTGTTCTTCACGGTCACCTGGTTCAGGAACCGATAGTCAACATAGAGCCTCAAGCTCCCATCCTCCTTGACGAATATAAATCGGGCTGCCAAAGGTGAAACACTAGTCCAGATGAATCCATTCCCCTGAAATACCTCTAGCTATACCTGTTGCTCACGAAGCTCCACATGAGCCATCTGACATGATGGTGTAGATATCGGTGTCGTCCCGAGGTACATGTCATTTTAAATGTCCACCTCTCTGTGAGGCGTTAAACCAGTAACATCATCATGGAAGACATCCGTATACTATTCCACCACAAAAGGATAACAATGACTCTCCACATCCAGTGCACTGAGGGTAAATCTAGCCAACTAATGGTTGATTGGATGCATTCTCCTCTAGGTAAGTACATACTTCACTGCAAAGTCTCACTTCTTTCCGGTGATGGTAAACATGGTCTCATCCGTACGGACACACTGCACTTTTCTCCTAATATAGTCAATCAATGCGTGGACTGTAGATAACCGGCCCATACCCATGATAAATCTGCAAGGCCTTGACACCGCTACTAGGAGATCTCAGCCAAAGCTCTCGCCTCCTAGTGTAAACTCGCACTATTGTCACTAGTTCGTAATCGTTGAATCTTATCCCATAAGAGTCCTTAGCCGTAACGATCGAACCAACGACTCCATCGATATCTCCGATCTCTGAACAAGGGAAGTGGTAATAAATGTATGACTTGAACTTGTGTCTATTATTACAACAACTAAGGTGGAATAGACACAGATCAAACCTCATTTCATCCCTGAAGTGCCATGATCATAATCCTTAGCTGCCTAAAGCTGAGCCCTCCCCTGTCCACATTCTCCCTGCTATCGGGGTGGACCTCTTGGTGGTGGTGGTGGAAACATCTCAAATCATGTCCCACTGCCAGCTGCATGGATAGCTCTTCGGCCTAGTCTTCCTGCTCCCTATGGAACTCCTCGATCAAATATATGTCTCTTCCTGGGCGGTCCTTCGACCATTTTTTGATCAGCCCTACGACAGGTTAGATAGTCACGAGCCATGTGACCCTACCCGCCACATGCGTAACAATGCCCTCTCCTTGCATGTCTAGGTCTTTATCCAATGAAATGCACAACTGACCCTGAGTCATGAAGTCGTCCAACCGTAGGTCTAGTCCTCTTGGACCTCTATGACGACTGTCTTATGCCGGCTGCAGAAGACTCCACTCTGTGATGACTTGTAGCGGGTGTCACTGTTGGTGACTGCTCATCAAGGAAACTCTCCACCAAGAGGGATCTATCTTACACCCCCACCTTCGTCGGGTAGTAGAGTTAGATCATCATTTCCTTGATATCCCTCCTATGCCCCTGCTCGAAGGTACGGGTCTTGAAAAATGGGTCCCACACCATATCTGTCGAGTAGCATGAGATGTCAGTGAACCACTCGGAATACTGAGCCAAAGCCCTGCTACCCTGCTGAAAATGAAGTATCTCATATATGCGCATTGCACGAAGAGTTGATAGGAAAAACTCTACACGAAACAAGCTCTCGAAGTCTTCCTAGAGAAGCGTCACCATGTCATTGACTTGGAGCATCAACATCCACCATTTTCTAGCTACTTCCTGTAGAAGCCTGGAGGATGGGATCCTGATGAGGTCTGCTGGTGTCCCTACCTATCAAAAGACTCTCATTATAGCCTCCATCCAATCCTCAACCACCTGCAGGTCCGACTCTCCCCTGAACCTGGGTGTCCTCTAATGCTGGAACTTGTGCAACATGATCAAGTGGTGTACACTCTATAATGATTGGAACGGTGGAATCGGTGGACCAATGGGAAATGGTTACACTAGTGCCTCCACTGGTGCCTCTATTGCAAGAGGTCCCTGCACCGAGTCCTCATCGGTGAGTGGGATATTAGTGCGAACAACTCTCATAACTCTAGCTGGCTATATTCATGGAGGCCTCCTAAAAAGAAACAACTGTGCCATGGTTAAAAGTTGTACCTGGTGAGCTGACCTGGGGAGCTGACTCAAAGAGTTAACAAAGAAAACTCTTTGAAACACACACACAATCAGTGTTTTTGCACACTGAGTCAGAAATCAGATGTCAGGGTCCTGGTGTATGGATATGTCAGCCACTGCTCCAACAACGGACTCCCTGAACTTAAAACCACACTCATTACCCTTAACACTATTTCTGTTAAAATAAAGACCAGATTCCTATGTTATATGGTAGAACTGACTCCTATGATACTAATTTTTCATGAACAATCCCCTGGGGCCTGTGCCCTGACTACCCCAAGCCCACCATCCATAGGCTAGGGCTAGCGACTAGCATCAAAGGAATATTCCCAAAAACAGGGAGTACATTGCCTTTGTAACCTCTAAACACACAAAACCAAACACACAGCAAGATACGAATGTAAGATAATTGTATATTAAAAAAGTTAGTAGAATAAGTAAAACGGGGGCCAGAATACAAGACCAACTAGAAAGTAAACCTAAAAATGAAATGCAACACAACTAAAGAATGAGAAATACATCAATTGGATCATCCTCTGTGGTTCCTACTTGAAGGGTTGGTATAGATATCCTTCTCAGCACTCCACGTACATTCGTCTACTCCACGTACCGACACATCATATGGTCTACCTATGGGTACCATCTAGTCCTTGTACTCTCAGCCTCAGTCAGCATTGTCTGTCATCTACATCCAACAAAACAAGATATGGGCAGAGCCCGTGCAGGGGTGAGTATAACGGTACTCAGTAGGGACCTCGAGAGCCTCAAGGTCTCACGAAATCCAACATGGATAAACTAAAATGCGTGAAAGAAATATATAACCACACATAGGTATATACCCATACATATACCTTTGTTATCAAGTAATTTATCCCAATCCTGAGGAAAACATAGATATAATGACTCATCTCATGCCAGGATTTATTCTAGGGTAGTATCAAGTAACATCCCCAGTAATATCATCAAACAGCTCGGCTGTTGGAGAAATCCTCCTCTACTGAGTACATTGGTCCTTCCACGTCACACAGAGGAGCTTCCCACTAACTTTGGATTTCTATGGTACTCCTCTTGTTGTGTACCGTGGGTCTGCTGCATCATGAAGGAGCTCCCCCACCCCGTGGGTCTGCCGCGTCACACAAAGGTGCTCCCCCTCATACCCTGTTAAGGAACTCCTCCTGTTGAGTACTGTGGGTCTGCCAAATCACCAAGGCACCTCCAACCGTGGGTTTTTTCGCATCACCAAGAGTGCTTCCCACTGGGCTAGTTGAGTCACTCTTAGTCGAAACGGTCAGCAGTCGTCATGTCTCAGCCAGTCGCAGGGTTCCATACATATCATTCTTGTGGAAATCGCTTCCCAAGCCATAGGTAAAAAAACCAACTGCCACAAAGTCGCACAAAAAGTATCATAATGGTCTGCCACGTCATATGGGTCTAAACGCAATAGACTGCGCATCAATCAGACGTCTGGTCTGTAAGTTATTAGCCTTTTAGTCCTGGGGGGTCCGGTTGGATTCATGCTCAATCAAACCTGACCGTAACTCAACTATACCCAAACCTCCATTATGGTATACACTAAGGGACCGTCTCGCTTGAAGACTTCCACTTCTGTTGACGGTTCATCAAATGGACGTCTGGTGCCAATGATATGGATGAAGGAGCGTAGATGGGTCGTAGTGGGCCATGGTTTGGTCCGACCCTGTTGGACCGCACCGGTTCGAGTCGACCCGGACTGACTTGTTGGGTCTGGCTCGGCCCGCTGGGCCCATCCCAGCAAGCCATGAGGGGCCACAGAGAGCTGTGAGGGCGCGGAATGGCTGCGAGAGCACGGACAAAATGCAAGTCAGTGCGAGGATGGTTCAGCCCAAAGGGCATAGTGTTGGCGCCTCTGCCCGGAGGGCACATGGCATGCTCGGCTCGGAGGGCCATGGGGGTGTGAATCGGGGTGGCTCGGGCCGGATGCCGGGGGGGGGGGGGGGCAGCCCGGGCCGGTCCGGCCAGTGGGCGGCGCAGTCGAGAGGCCGGAGCGGCTGGGGTGGATCTTACGGAGGATGGTACGACCAGGGCGGCTCGGCCGGGAGGGCCGGGGGCCAGTTTGGTTGGGAGGCCATGGTAAAGTGTGGTTGGGGCGCGACACATCTCTAGGCCGGCTCGACCGGTAGTGGCGCGTGCCCGATTCATCCGGAAGGACAGAGCAGTGTGGGGGAGGCATGGGTCACAGAAGCTGCGGGCGGCGGCGGCGTTGCCTTCATCACCTTCCTCCGTTTTGAAGAACACCATAAATCAACACAAGGGTTATGGAGAGGACATGCCATGTTATTTTGGCCCACACTCTCCACATTAGAGTGTTAGAAAGTGGTTTGCAATAATGAAGCACATCAAACCATACCTCAAGGATTCTTCCCAACCCGAAAAAGAAATATAAGTGGTGTACTTGTAAATTGATAGTCATACACCATTAAACCCCTACCTATGGTAGATATGTCTATGTAGATTGCGAGGGAGAAGACGATGTCATTGGGAAAATATAGACGTTGATTCATCATAGGTGATGACGTCCCATGTTGGATGAAGTCCTGAGGAAGAAGCTCGAAGTCGAGGGCGGCGTTTTTCATTGGAGGAGGGTACTTCTTGGAAGAACATGTTCTTCATTGGAGAGCTTTTCTCCCAAAGCTCCACCAAAATGAAAATGGCCAACTGATGAAATTTCCCCCAAATTTAATCATTGACACAAATTAAAAATAAGAAAATTATTCACATAGGTTGGCACAAATAAGGTGGTGTGTTAGCATAATTAATTTTGAGGAAACCTATAACACCCCGACCCTAGTTACCCAGAGTCAGTACATTATTACATCACATTGGCATGATCACGAGAAAGATCAAATCTCAAAAGACCGATTGGTCTAGTAGCCTTTGAAACACTATATATATTCATAAAGTTTTACATTACATCAATAAGTGAAAAGCTACAAAAATATATTGTCTCCATATTCCACACTCATATCCCCACATACTATCCCTGCAAGTCATTCATAAATTACTTCTTCACATCCTGGAAAAATAAAACATAGAAAATGGGTGAGCTCAAATGCCTAGTAAGGATAACAATATAGCGTAAACTTTCTTTGTTAAGAATAAACATTTAAGGCAATGTATAACTAAAAAAAGCCTTTTAAACA
The DNA here is from genome assembly GCA_963277665.1 of Viscum album. NCBI lineage: Eukaryota > Viridiplantae > Streptophyta > Magnoliopsida > Santalales > Viscaceae > Viscum > Viscum album. Next base: position 1,433,105,178 of record OY728132.1, on the reverse strand, counting down.
TGAACTTCAACATAGCATGGAAAAAATAAAATGAAATAATGCCATTTACTTATTCACATGGATATTCTACTAATCGAATAATCATATGCAATATCAATAACCACTTTCATAATGATGGAATGCATAATTCCAGACTATCATAACCACATAGCCAAGGCCTCATGCCAATACTACAAATAAGATTTTGTCAAGGCCTTGTGCCAAGACACTAGTATGTCTCATGATACCTACCGATGCATCGAGGACCTATAGCGTGCTCCACCCGTCACTTACTAAGTCCAATGCATTCCCATATGAAAAGGTTTAAACATATGATAAACATTCGTATTAAAACTAGCATACGAAATGCCAACACTTTCTCCATAAACCATGAATGGTATAAAAATAACACATCCACAGTAAAGCATATCACAAAACCTTAAATACAATAAAGAAGTTTTGTATCATAATAAATCAACTTCAAATAAGCGTAAAATCCATCAAAGGATGTTTACATTGATGAAATAAAAACTATTTGAGAGAAATATCTCTTTTCTCGAAATCATTGAAAAGTCACACATTTATAAAAGACGTAATTTAAAAGAGATTTTCGAATCAAAGTGTCCCATATCACTTTGAAACTTTTGAAAAGAAATATCATTTCAAAACATTCATGTCCATATAAATAAATCCTTAAAATCATTTTGAAAACATGAACATTAATTAAAAGATTTAGAATGTTAAATCTTTAAAACATTTAAAATTATTATCTTGATAAAGAGTACCTTTCGCAAATTCTTAAAATATTAATTTTGAAATCATTTAAAAGTCACATAATTATAAAATAAAACATTAACTTTGAAAATATTCTTATAAGCTTGTAAGGGTAGCTTTGATGATTTTATAATGGTGGTAAATAGCCGCACCTGCCGTATATGTTAAAAAAACATTCTTACCTTAAATTTGTCGAAAGGTTAAAAGTTCCTTGTTTGGAAAACGACATAAATATTCCTTTAAAAACACAAAGGGTATAAATTACTTTAACCCATATTATTCTTAAATAGTAAAAATGTTTTGAAATACATTTCTAAGAAACATGGATGTGGATGATAACGAAATCCCAGTAGATTAGTACGTATAAATAACCTCAGATAATGAAGAGATTGAGAAACAAACACTTACCTTGTACTTTTCCTTGGTTGGGGTAGGTTAAACTCCTGTATAATGTTGAAATAATTGTTATTAAATTATTCAATAATCATATACATTAATATGATATCATATTTGATCTTTTAACATTGCTTTGTTAGTAATATCTTAGAATTATCATCGTTTTGGGTGTTAACTTACTCATTTTATTTTATATGTTTTGTTAATTAAGCCATGTTTGTCTTGGATAGGTTGTATCTTAATCATATATAGAATGATATCAAGTCCTTATATACTATTATTAATCATGAAATGATAATTAAACTTGAATGGATACGATGGAGAATGAATCTTATCGCGTTCGTGGAGACGGTAGTCCGTACGTACGCACGAGTGATAATATCATTCTTTTGATATTAAAATAAAATATAATTGGATGGTATATCATATATAAATAATCATTATCATGTTATATTTATTATTTACATGAGTTACATATCATTATTATACCCATCTAAATAATAATTTATTGAATAACAATTACACCATGACGTGGAGACGGTAAGCCGTACGTACGCACGTATGGTGACATGCTATTCAAAGGATGGATAGAATAGTGAATATGGTTGTACCATATTTATAATTACATCATAGTATATATATGATACTGGAGTTATTATTTTAGAATGGTAACAACAAAGGAAGAAGAAGTCGAAGAAGAAAGGAACTTGAAAAAGGGTGGTGAAATCATTACATCTTCTTTGGGTTCTTCCTTTTGATTTGATCAAAAGGGATCCATAGGTTGGCTTTCGGATCAAAATAAGGCCTCTAGTTTGTATTGAGGGAATTTGGGAGAGTATTTGGGTAGAGTTTGGCCGAACCAAAAGAGTTTTAAGGTGAGAAGAAATGAGAAGGAGGAGTGCCCTTTTATAAGATGGGTGAGGGGCACCTTTGGAAAAGCTAGAAATATTAGTTTATAATAAATTTATATTCGATTTATAATGGCTCCAAAGTTGATTATTTAAAGGTTAAGGTGGGGATGGATCGAAAACAACTCAAAAAATACAATTTAGACAGGTTTGGGTACTTATATTAACCTTATCTTTATGTATTAACTCTAAGTTAATTAGTTTCACTTTTACAATGTCTCTTTGTATTTTTATATTATATGGTTATTAAACTTACCATATACATCCAAGAGACCCCCAAGTGGTCCATTAATGATATAAATATAATGATATAAGTCTCTTGTTCGAACCTTATATTTTTTGGAATTTAAAATCAATTAATAATATAATATTTTTTTTAAAAACTCTTTTATGTCAATTTTGACACTATTCAACAGTTGATTTTTGTGAAACTCATAACATAATTATTACTTAAAAATAAGTACATTAAATAAATCCTAATATGTCATATTATCCTATAAAATTAGTGTAATGCATTAAAAGTCTCAAATTATATTTATTTGGGTATTTATAATATCAATTATTTTAATTTTTCACTATTATGGTAATTACTGCATCATCATTGTGTCATAAATAAATTAAATTATTTAATCTATAAAAATTATAAATAAAATATTATTATGTAGGAAATCTTTTTATATTTCTATTTAATATATAGAGTCTAAAATCCAACATATATAACCCTATGTAAAAATTGTTTTGCTAAAAGATATAAGCTTCTGTCATTTTTGTATTCATTTTAACTTAATTAAAATAAAGTGTCCCTATCACCTACAAGTGGCTCCATGGGGTCCCAAAATCGACCCAAAGATGACCATGGTCGCCCATGTATCAACCAATAAGGATAGGACACGTTTTAGGGTAATTGTTTATTATTATAATATTATTTTCTAACCCTTATTTATCGGATTTAACCTTTAACCATTGTAAATAAAATTTTTACCGAAGTAATTATTCAAAATGTCGAAAAATAAAAGTTACCAATTTACACAATTTGACAATCCTGATTCCAAATATGGAATCCATTTTTCCATATTCAAAACACAGAAGTTGTAGAAATTAATTTAAAATTAATTCCCGTTGTTAAAACAAAAAGCGTGTTTTTAAGAGATAATAACTATCAAAAGATTGGCACTTGTTTATGTCTGGTTTAATTATAAAATTATGTACAATGACAAACATTGAATTAAATTTTAAAAATATATTCTAAATATACTTTAAAACCACTAAAATTCATAATTTATCAATATTAATTATTTTGATTAAAAAAGTTGTTTTTAAAATTTCGTAATTTTCACTATTCATCAAAATATTAAAGTTATCCGAAAAGTTCCAAAATTTCACCCTAGGCTAAATTCGATATTCTGAATCCAAAAATAAAGTCCATTTTGAAATATAAAATATATATAATTTCCAAAAGTTGGTATTACTATTCATAACGGCTAGTTTGATTGGTTGTGGTGTGTGTTAGAACTCGAAGTTGCGTACAACACACACTACAATATTATTCAAAGGAAAGCGTACCGTGGAAGCTTGAGATGTTTAATTTTAAATTTTTTATGTCCCCATTTAGTAAAAAAGTTTAAAATTGTTGGTCGGTGTTATTTACTCAAGAGGGGGGGTGAATTGAGTACCAATTAAAATTTCTGTATTTAAAAACACTTTCTTAAAGACCCCCAGATAAAATAATAAATTAAACTGTAGTGAATTTATATTAAAGTAGAGGTTCTTTTAGATTCTCAAGGGATTGATTAATTCCCAGTTAATCAACACAGGAGTGTGTGATTATCTTTTGAAACTAACTTACTAATCTACACTTAACATAAACACTTGCTAATTTAATTATCAAAGTAACTTTAAAAACAGTATTGGTTTTAAAGTGATTAGCAGCGGAATAAAACTTTGAAAGAGATGGCACAACAAATTTAACCAAGAGGTTCAGTCTCAAGCCGAGACTTAGTCCTCTCAAAAGTTTATATAAAAATGATCCACACCCTGGATCGGGGTTCAACAGTTTACAACTGTCCAGGTCCAAGACCTCTACCACTGTTATTCGTGGGAAACAGTACAACAGCAACCAGCTGTCCAGGTCACACACGACCTCTACCACTATTATTCTTGGGGAATAAAGAATGCAAGAATTTGGTAAGGATTTACAAATCCTCTAGTTTAAGAACAGGAGATAGTGTATGTGTTAGATACAATAGATAACACACATTCCTCGAAAAGTATAATAATAAATCACAGAACAAGAGATGTAGAGTTTAGAAATGGTTCTGGTGATTTCATTGCAGCTCTGGACTCCTTTGGATTCGATCAAAAGTGAGTCTGAGTCCTCTTCTCGTTTCTGTTTGAGAAACAGAGTGTCGTATGCTCCAGGTTCACAGACAGTGAAAATGTAGTCGATGAAGCTCTTCGATATTCTTTTGTATGCACAGAACTCTTCTTGAGTAGGCTTGATTGTATATGTGATTCTGTCTTGATTGGTTCTTCTTGTATGCACAGAGCTCTTCTTGAGTATGTCGTATGTCTTCCTTGTCTCTGTGTGTGTTGTCTCACTTCTCATACGGTAGAGTCTTCTTGTATTTATGTCATGTGCAACAGGGGACATAAAACATTTCCTTTCTGCAGGTACGAGGTACGGGTTCCTGACATCCGACAACCTTTATCAGATATTTGACAAATCATTAAAATGTACATGATATGACTGTTGGATAGATTAAATAAAGATAGGAAATAAAGAAATTCAAATAGTGAGTCGAGTGATCGGTAGGTAATCAGCATCGGTAGCTTGGACATCGGTAGCTCAGTGTCATTAGTTGCTTTGACTCTATCGGTGGCTCTATGAGTCAGTTGGTATATGCTTGTATCGGTGACTTTGTTTATCAGTATCTCCATGCGTCGGTAGCTCCATGCGTCGGTAGCTTCATGCGTCGGTAGCTTCATGCATCGGTAGCTCCATGCGTCGGTAGCTTCATGCGTCGGTAGCTCCATGCATCGGTAGCTTCATCTATCGGTGACTCTTATTCCATCGGTAGCTATTTATACTTACACCGGTAACTCTATGTTTGTATCGGTAGCTGTCTGTTTGTCAGTAGCTTACATTTATAAGTACATCGGTAGCTCTGTGTTAAGTATATCGGTGACTCTGTCTGTCGGTAGACTAAGTCTATCAGTAGACTGGGTACCAGTAGCTCTTTATCAGTAGCTATAGGCAGATTACTTATCTGTTTTATGCAGAACACATCCGATTGTGTTAGAATTAATTTATAACTTGTATGAACACAGATAAATGAGGATTAACATATTCCAAAGACTATTTTAAAAATTATTATTGGTTTGATCACAGATTTGAAAGAATTAAAGTATAGATCAATGATACTTAAAAATATCATAGAGAATGAAAACATAATTGGGATTTTCAACACATATGAATACATGATTGAGATTATCAAAACAGGTGAGGTCAGCAATCTCCCCCTTTTTGATAATCACAATTTATGATATGGGCATTTAACATAGTGAATATATAATAGTAAAGAGTATAATATTGAATTCAATTTTCTCAGAGAAAACAGCATCAGAGATAATAGAAATAGTATGATATAGACATAAGTTATCAGAGGTAACAATCATTAGGTACCGAAGGTAAAAAGAAACATAATAATATTAGAGATAAAATTGAAAAGAAGGTTATTTTTCTCCATTGAAAAATATTTCTCATTCTATCATTTTGTTCTCCCCCTTATTCCTTATTTTTCTCCATTGAAAAATATTTCCCATTCTCTCATTTTGTTCTCCCCCTTATTCCTTATTTTTCTCTATTGAAAAATATTTCTCATTCTCTCATTTTTTTCTCCCCCTTTGTGATAATCAAAAAGTGGGAAAGTATATATAGTATACAAATAAAACATGAGAAGTAAAAAGAGTTCCTCTGTATTAGAGCAGTCAGAAAGTACAGAAACAGAATCCAAATGAATTCCCATCAAAAAATCTTGGCCACTGGATCAATCCACATCTTCCACATCTTCCACGTGAGATTTTCCTTTGGGATCAGAAGAAGGTTCGGGTGGTGAGGATGCAGGTGAAGGTATTGGAATGCCAGAAATGATCAAAGGAGGTTGGGCTACTGACACAGAGTCAGGCCTGTAGGTTGAAGATCTTTGGGTGATCATTGGTGTGAGGCTTCGAATAGCTTAAGCAGGAGTCAGCTGGACTGTGGAAACAGCTGAGGCAGAAGCAGGCAAAGCAGAAGGTACGATGACTGGTCTGGCATCAACATGCAAGAATGGCAGCAACAGATTTCTAAAATCCATAATAATTCCTCCTCCTCTTTCCATAGCAGAGATGAAATCATCTTTGTTCTCCATGAATTTCTCCAAGGCAGGAGTCAATTGTCTTAGTTGGCTCACTTGTTCTCTAAAAGCTTGAGTTACTGTAGGTAGCTTCATGTGTTCCAACATCATCTTGAAGTGGTGTTCGAGTTGATTCTTGGTGAAAAGTCTGGTGAAGTAGTAGTCCACTTTGCTTTTTATGGCTTCCTGAGAGGCAGAGGCTTCTCTCATATAATCTTGAACAATCTTCATTATTTCCCTAGCAGAATCTCTTGTACAAAGCACCACTCGGTTCAACTCTGATGAGTCCACAGAGCCACTGGTTGAAATAGAACCAATCTCCTCCTTCAACATTGCTCGAACTAAATTCAGATCAAAAAATAGTTTGGATGTGAGAGGGCCAAGAGAGAAGGAAACAGTTTCTTTGAAACTCTTAGACAAACCACTGATTGGGCTTTGAACATGAGAGTCTTGTAATTGAACATGATCCTTCACTGAGGTTTTGAAACTTTCAAACACCGAGACAAACTGGCTTACTACACTCTTCACATAAGCTAGGTCCTTGTCAGCTTGAGACTTGGAGTTCATATAAGAATCCAAAGCAACAACTGATGTCTTGAGAGCTTCAAGATCTGCTTTGATTCTAGAAGACTGAGTCTGGCACTCTTTCACTTCTTCCATAAGCTCAGACACAAAAGAAGATAAATTACAAGCCAGAGATAGCTCGGAGGATCTCTCTAACATTTTCATTTCATCATTAAAGCTTTGCTTCATCTCAGAAACTGATACCCTGAATGATTCTTTCAGCTCATTCTTCATGGATTCAAGATCAGATTTAGAGACAAAATCATTAGGGACAACTACAGCAGATCCCTTTACTGAGGCCAAACTGACTACAGAATCAGTCATTATTGATTGAATTGAGGATGCAAGGGAGGTTTCCATTAACTTCACTTCTTCAACAAAACTAGTTTTGAGGTCTTCTTTCAGCTTATTCAGATCATGAAATCTGACCACATTATCGGGCAACAACTTAGAAGCAAGATCATAATTTGTCTTCGGTCTATTCACAGACATCTCATTATCAGAATCCGGATAATCCAATCCACAGACTATAAACCCTGGGTCTTCTACCCAGTCTCCAAACTCAACAGTTACTGTAACATTTCCAAGAACAGATTGATGCTCCCCCTCAATGGGTGCATTCTCATGTATCACAACAACATTCAGTGCTGGATTCTCTTCATCAGAATCTTCTACTACAAGTTCCATCAGTGCAGCATTTAGAAGATCTTCTGATACAGGTACAGCTTCTTCTGTATCTTTTTCTACTTCAGCAGTCGGCATAGCTGAGTTTCCAATCAAAGGAATCATACTTAAACTACCAGAAAAAAACGATTCCGATACATTTTCCTTTTCCACTTCTTCTTGGTGAGGTACAGACTGGTCTTCCTCATAAGTAGACAAAATTTCCTCTACCTTTCCTTTCCTAGAATAAACCAATTCTGCAACAGGACTTGGGGGCAAGTCTGGATCTCCTCCAACATCCATAGGAGTTTCTTCTTCTTCTTCTATTTCTTCTTCTGTTTCATTACTATAAACAGGTTCCTCTTCATCAGGTCTCAGACTCGGATCTCTCATATCCTTTGGTCTTGAGGGATGATCCACAGGATTAAACTTATCATATATATTCTGATCATCACTGACCCATTCTCTCTTCCATGGGTTCCAGTTAATTTTCATGTACTTACAAACAGTCGAGGTGATGCAGAAATTATTCGTGACTACAACTGTCTCATCCTGAGACTCAGCTATTCCTTTCACTTTTATCATTACTGAAATCAGCTTGGCAAAGAATAAAGCATTAGTCTTTGACTTTGGTCTAATCATGTTTTCTATTTGAAGCATTAACAATCTGCACAGATTAATTTTTACACCATGTCTTAGCAGATGAAGAAGATAGATATCTTGATACCTCAGATTTGCAAAATCTCCTCGCCTCGGTATCAACACATGCTGAACAAACTTGAAGAGCAGTCGATTCTCTCCATCCATTTCAGTAGCAACCACTTGCCTTTGATTCCCATTACCGGTCAGTTCTTTTAAGGCGGTTTCATAATCAAAGATGTCACTGCTAGGTGGCATTGCTCTTGATACATACCCAGAGACACCTTCATGTGGTACTTTTAAACACTCAGCCCACTCTATTGAAGAAAAAGACATCTCTTTTCCATTTAAAAAAAAGAGCTTACCCGATTCTCATTTTCAGACTTCTCGAAGCTTACAAACTCGTAGAACTATTTTACTAACTTCGGGTAGTATAGGCCATTGTTATTCGAGAAACAATCCACCCATTTCTGGTCCTCCAGAATCTCAAGTACTAACGATTTTCTAGGCAGTAGCCATTCCACGCACAGTTCCTTCTCGATTACTATGTCTCTATTCTGCAAGTGAAGATTCACTGGTCGCTTTCTTGATCTAGTTCTGACTTCACTAACACTGGCTTTATGCTGTGTCTTATGCTTCTTAGTTTTTGGTTCTACACTTTCTTCTCTGGCAGTAGGAAGCTTAGTTTTTGCCATCGCAGGTTTAGGGTTCTTGGCCGATTTGGGAGCAAAGGTTCGAAGGTGAGATATTTTGAGCTCGGTGAGGTAGGAAGTGGCTTAGACTTAGTTTTTATCATTTAGGAATTCCAAATAGATGACTAAAATAGAGTAAAATAAAATAAAATAAAACGATTCATATTCTTGGCGGCAGACAGAAGTTTTAAAATATAGCATCGGTGAGAATTGTACATCAGTGAGAATTTTACATCGGTGAGAATTTAACATCGGTGAGAATTTTGACATCAGTGAGAATTTCCACATCGGTGAGAATTTCACATCGTTGAGAATTTTCACATCAGTGAGAATTTTCACATCGGTGAGAATTTCACATCGGTGAGAATTTTCACATCGGTGAGAATTTTCACATCGGTGAGAATTTTCACATCGGTGAGAATTTCACATCAGTGAGGATTTTCACATCGGTTGTGATTAAACATTCCCAATTCGTGTCTTATGTAACTTAGCATATCCGAACATAAAGGTTTAGTGAAAATATCAGCCAATTGATGTTCAGTGCCAATAAATTCAAGAGAAATATCACCTTTTTGATAGTGATCTCTTAGGAAATGGTGTCTTACATCTATGTGTTTGGTTCAAGAGTGAGATACAGGATTCTTAGTGATGTTTATTGCACTAGTGTTATCACATTTGATTGAAACATGTTTAAAAACATATCCATAGTCCAAAAGAGTGTGTTTCATCCACAGAATTTGTGCACAGCAACTACCAGCAGCTATGTATTCTGGTTTGGCAGTAGATAATGCAACTGAGTTCTGTTTCTTACTACACCAAGAAACTAAAGATTTTCCAAGCAAATGACATGTTCCTGATGTGATTTTTCTATCTAACTTACAACCAGCAAAGTCAGCATCTGAATAACTCATTAACTCAAAGGATTGTCCTTTTGGGTAAAATAAACCTAAGTTAACCGTGTGTTTGAGATATTTAAAAATTCTTTTAACAGCAAGCAAATGAGATTCTTTTGGATTAGCTTGAAATCTAGCACACATACACACACTAAACATAATATCAGGTCAACTAGCAGTAAGATAAAGTAAACTATCAATCATACCTCTGTAATTTGTTTGATCAACTGGTTTCCCAGTTTCATCTGCGTCGAATTTACAGGTAGTACTCATAGGGGATTCACTTTCCTTGATACTATCCAGACCAAAACGTTTTAAAAGATCCTTTGTATATTTACTTTGATTCAAAATAATTCCATTTTCATTTTGAAATACTTGAAATCCAAGAAAGTACTTATGTTCTCCCATTAAGCTCATTTCAAATTCATTTTGCATATTTTTTGAAAAATCAGTACATAAAGAGTGTTTAGAAGATCCAAAAATAATATCATCAACATATATTTGTACAACTAAAACATCTTTAGAAATTCTTTTAATGAAAAGAGTTGGATCAGCAATCCCTTTAGTAAAACCATTTGAGATAAGGAAATTGCTAAGCCTATCATACCATGCTCTTGGAGCTTGTTTTAAACCATACAAAGCTTTAGAAAGTTTAAAAACTTGATTTGGAAAATGGGGGTTAGTAAATCCAGGTGGTTGTTCTACAAAAACATCTTCAATTATAAAACCATTTAGAAATGCACTTTTCACATCCATTTGATATAACTTGAAATCCAGATGTGCAGTATATGCAAGTAAGATCCTAATGGATTCTAGTCTAGCTACAGGTGAAAAAGTTTCCTCATAGTCTATACCTTCTTCTTGACTATATCCTTGTGCAACTAGTCTAGCTTTGTTTCTAACTATATATCCAGATTCATCTACTTTATTTCTAAAAACCCATTTTGTGCCTATTGTCAAAGTTTCCTTAGGTCTTTCAACTAATTCCCAGACTTTGTTTCTTTCAAATTGATTTAATTCTTCCTGCATAGCTATTACCCAGAATTCATCATTGATAGCATCATTGATATTTTTGGGTTCTAGCTGTGAAAGAAAAGCTTGATGTTCAACCTGGTTTCTTAGAGAAGCTCTAGTTTGTGTTCCTCTATCAAGATTACCAACAACAGCTTCTATAGGATGATTCTTTAGAATCCTCGTTGATCTGGTAAAGGTTGGACTAGAAATTTCAGGTTCATCTATAGGTTTGGGTTCAACAGAAGCAGATTCTGGAAAAAGTCCAGAACTGGATGTTTTGATAACAGGTTCTTTAGATTTATCATTAAGGTCCATAATAGACAAATCTTCTTCAAGATTCTCAAGAGAGGTTTTAGGCTCATGTGGATCAGTTTCATCGAATTTGATGTGAACAGATTCATCCACACATTTAGTTCTCTTATTGAAAACTCTATAAGCTTTACTTGAAATAGAGTAACCCAGAAAAATTCCTTCATCACTTTTGGAAGCAAACTTATCCAGATTATCTTTAGTATTTAGAATAAATACTTTTCAACCAAAGAATTTAAAGTAATTAACCTTGGGCTTTCTATTGTTACACAATTCATAAGGGGTTTTCTTAAGAACAGGTCTAATTAAGACTCTATTAATGACATAACAAGCTGTATTTGCAGCTTTAGCCCAAAAATAAATAGGCAGGTCATATTCATTGAGCATGGTTATAGCAATTTCTTGAAGGGTTCAGTTTCTTCTTTCTACTACACCATTCTGTTGGGGTGTTCTAGGGGTAGAAAAGTTATGAGTATAGCCATTGTGTGAGCAATAAGATTCAAAATCTTGATTTTCAAACTCACGACCATGATCACTTCTCAATGTTTTAATCTTAAGTCCACTACGGTTCTCTACAGATTTAGAGTATTTAACAAAGGAAGAACAAGCTTCACTTTTGTGAGCTAGAAAATATACCCAATTATATCTAGAAAAATCGTCTACAAGAACATAAACATAGTGCTTCCCATTTAAACTAGAAACTCTTGATGGTCCAAACAAATCCATGTGAACCAATTCAAGTGGTTGAGAAGTCGAAACTTCTTTCTTTGATTTAAAAGAAACTTTGTGTTGTTTTCCCTTTTGACAGGGGTTACACACTCTCTCATTTGGGAATTCTAATTTAGGTAGGTCTCTAACTAGGTTTTTTCTAGAGAGTTTTCTAAGTGAGTGAATGTTGCATTGTCCCAATCTTCTGTGCCATAGCCAAGATTCTTGATGAAAAGCATTCAAACAAGTAATATTCTGCTTAGCTAAAGAATTCAGATTAACAGCATAAACATTTTCATTTCTTAAGGCAGAAAATACCAAAACATTCTTAGAATTAAAAACTTTGCAAGAATCATTTTCAAATTTAACATGAAAACCATCATCACATAACTGATAAATACTTAATAAATTGTATTTAAGGCCATCAACAAATAAAACTTTAGAAATCAAAATTGAATCAGCGTTACCAATCTGGCCTAGGCCGATGATTTTTCCTCTTGAATTATCACCGAAGGTGACAAAGCCTCCATCAACTTTTATTAAACTCTTAAAACAAGATAATTCTCCTGACATATGTCTTGAACATCCACTGTCCAAATACTAGGTCTCTTTACAGGAGCTCTTTAGGCAAGTTTCCTAAAAAACAGATTCAGATGGGAGATGATTTTGGTACCCAGATTTTCTTGGGTCCAGATAGGTTAGCCAATAACACTTTAGGTACCCATATTTGTCTAATGGGTCTCATATAATTTGTAGAATTGACATGCTTTGAAAGATAAACTTTATTAGATCCATAGCTATGTATATAACTGGTTGAAGCATACGAAGTTCCAGAATTACCTTCATTCTGTCCAGAAATGAATCTAGTTTTGGCAATTTTCCTTTGTCCAGGTTGGTATCCTATACCAGTAGTATATTTAGGTGTTATTTTCTTTCCTAGAATATGTGTTAGTGTATTTTTTCCATTGGTGAACTTCTCTAAGTCTTTCTTCAGTTGCTCATTAGATAGTTTCAGTTCAGTGTTTTCATTTAACAGTTGAGCATTTTTCTCTTTTTCAATAGTGAGTTCGGTTTTAACTATAGTGGTGAGAGCATGTTGTTTCTTTAATGACTTGTATTTATCCTTAAGTTCATTACATGTCTCTTCCAGCATATCACAGTACTCCAACAATTCATTTTTAGACATTGTTCCAGAATCAGAATCAGATTCTGCATTATCTCCAGAGTAATAATAATTTAAAGCAGGAGTTTCAGCAGTTACCTGAGAAGTGTTTGTCATAAAGCACATGTTTGCCTTATTTTTGTGTTCAGTTTCAGAGCTTTCAGATTCAGTAGAGCTATCCTCAGAAGCACTCCAAGTAGCCTTCATGGCTTTCTTAAACTTATTGTCCTTATATTCATATTTCTTTTTATACTTCATCTTCGGACAGTCGGCTTTAATGTGTCCTTTTCTCTTGCACTCATAGCAGGCAACATCATCTGATTTGTCATTCTTCTTCCAATCCTTTTTCCATTTACCTTGGTGATCATACTTACCCTTATAATTTGTTTTTTTGAAGAACTTCTTTTTCCTATAAAATTTCATAAATCTTCTAGCAATGTGAGCCATCTCAGCATCACTGTCAGATTCACTTTCACTGTCTTCACAACTTGAACTTTCAACTACAGCTTGAAGCTTTTTTTTGTCCTTATTTTTTGAAGTTGAAGATTTGAAAGCGACAGACTTTCTTGGAGGTTCATTTTATTCCTCTTTATTCACTTTAATCTCTTCTTCATACATCATCATCTTTCCAATTAGTTCCTTGACAGGTAGAGCAGAAATGCCACATGATTCTCTGATTGAGACAGATGTGCCTCTCCATCTATCAGGTAGACATCTCAAAATTCTCATAATTTGTTCCTTCGATGAGACATCATTTCCCAGCGAGATCATTGTATTGACAATTTCATTGAACCTGAGATACATGTCAGAAATGGGTTCGTCAGGCTTCATTTTAAAATTATCATACTTGATAGTATAAGTGTTCAATCTCATTTCTTTAACATTCGTTGTTCCTTCATGAGAAACAGCTAAGGTATCCCAAATTTCATATGCAGTTTTACAAGAAGAAATTTTATTAAACTCTTCATCTCCTAGAGCACAGTACATGGAATTCATAGCTTTACAGTTGTTATTGTTAGCAGTCTTTGTAGGTTCATCCCAAGTAGATCTAGCAGTAGTGGGAATTTTGTATTCTGATTCAATAGCAGTCCAAATATCAAAACCTATGCTTTCTAGATGAATTTTCATTTCCAGTTTCCACTGAGCATAATTAGTTCCATTGATGAAAGGTGGCTGGTTAGTAGCAGTACCCTCAAGTCTATTGTCCATGATGAGAAAATTTTAAAGAGATAAAAATTTAGATATAACAGAAATTTTAAGAACTTTAAAATATAACCAAAATCACAGTTCAAAAGCAGAGTACTTTTAGAAAGTATTTTCGATCCTCTGATACCAAGTGTTGGTCGGAGTGGTTTACTCAAGAGGGAGGGTGAATTGAGTACCAATTAAAATTTCTGTATTTAAAAACACTGTCTTAAAGACCCCCAGATAAAATAATAAATTAAACTGTAGTGAATTTATATTAAAGTAGAGGTTCTTTTAGATTCTCAAGGGATTGATTAATTCCCAGTTAATCAACACAGGAGTGTGTGATTATCTTTTGAAACTAACTTACTAATCTACACTTAACATAAACACTTGCTAATTTAATTATCAAAGTAACATTAAAAACAGTATTGGTTTTAAAGTGATTAGCAGCGGAATAAAACTTTGAAAGAGATGGCACAACAAATGTAACCAAGAGGTTCAGTCTCAATCCGAGACTTAGTCCTCTCAAAAGTTTATATAAAAATGATCCACACCCCGGATCGGGGTTCAACAGTTTACAACTGTCCAGGTCCAAGACCTCTACCACTGTTATTCGTGGGAAACAGTACAACAACAACCAGCTGTCCAGGTCACACACGACCTCTACCACTGTTATTCATGGGGAAGAAAGAATGAAAGAATTTGGTAAGGATTTACAAATCCTCCAGTTTAATCACAAGAGATAGTGTATGTGTTAGATACAGAAGATAACACACACTTCTCGAAAAGTATAATAATAAATCACAGAACAAGAGATGTAGAGTTTAGAAATGGTTCTGGTGATTTTAGTGCAGCTCTGGACTCCTTTGGATTCGATCAGAAGTGAGTCTGAGACCTCTTCTCATTTCTATTTGTGAAACAGAGTGTCGTATGCTCCAGGTTCACAGACAGTGAAAATTTATTCGATGAAGCTCTTCGATATTCTTTTGTATGCACAGAACTCTTCTTGAGTAGGCTTGATTGTATATGTGATTCAGTCTTGCTTGGTTCTTCTTGTATGCATAGAGCTCTTCTTGAGTATGTCGTATGTCTTCCTTGTCTCTGTGTGTGTTGTCTCACTTCTCTTACGGTAGAGTCTTCTTGTATTTATGTCACATGCAACAGGGGACAAAAAAGATTTCCTTTCTGCAGGTACGAGGTACGGGTTCCTGACATCCGACAAACTTTATCAGATATTTGACAAATCATTAAAATGTACATGATATGACCGTTGGATAGATTAAATGAAGATATGAAATAAAGAAATTCAAACAGTGAGTCGAGTGATCGGTAGGTAATCAGCATCGGTAGCTTGGACATCGGTAGCTCAGTGTCATTAGTTGCTTTGACTCTATCGGTGGCTCTATGCATCGGTTGGTATATGCTTGTATCGGTGACTTTGTTTATCGGTAGCTCCATGCGTCGGTAGCTCCATGCGTCGGTAGCTTCATGCGTCGGTAGCTTCATGCGTCGGTAGCTCCATGCGTCGGTAGCTTCATGCGTCAGTAGCTGCATGCGTCGGTAGCTTTATCTATCGGTGACTCTTATTCCATCGGTAGCTATTTATACTTACACCGGTAGCTCTATGTTTGTATCAGTAGCTGTCTGTAAGTCAGTAGCTTACATTTATAAGTTCATCGGTAGCTCTGTGTTATGTATATCGGTGACTCTGTCTGTCGGTAGACTAAGACTATCGGTAGACTGGGTACCGGTAGCTCTTTATCAGTAGCTATAGGCAGATTACTTATCTGTTTTATGCAGAACACATCCGATTGTGTTAGAATTAATTTATAACTTTTATGAACAATGATAAATGAGGATTAACATATTCCAAAGACTATTTTAAAAATTATTATTGTTTTGATCACAGATTTGAAAGAATTAAAGTATAGATCAATGATACTTAAAAATATCATAGAGAATGAAAACATAATTGGGATTTTCAACACATATGAATACATGATTGAGATTATCAAAACAGGTGAGGTCAACAAAAATATTGTTTTTAAAAAGGGTTCACTATTAAAAGTTGATAAATGTGCAATACTGAAAATGAATTTGTTCTTACATTATGTCTAAGAAACTCATAATATGGATTCTAAAATTATAAGGATTATATAATGTTTAAAATTTAGTTAATACTATTAATAACCTCTTTTGAACGGTTTGTTTGGTATGTCATGGTGCGATTGAACTCGGTGTTGCGTGTAGTGCAAGTTATTGAATTATTTTGATGAAATAACACACTATGAAATCTTGGGGTCTTACATTCTCCCCTCCTTCAATAAATTGCGTCCTCACAATTTGAAATTGTTATTCGAAAATAAAAGGTTGAAAATAGAAAATATCTTTGTGGGAAAACCCACATCGGAAATTAGGTTACTAAAATTTTGTCTTAATATGAGGAAAAGAGAAATGAAAGGGTCACCACCAAATTATGATATCTATTAGGAGAACATTGGTGGAAATTAGAGACATATAATTGGAGGAAAAACATAAATATTTATAGGTAGTGATTGAGGTCATAAATCACAAACAAGTGTAAAATTGAGGTCCTTAAATTCATCAATCTATGATGATTTGAAATACCATCGGTTCAACATAACATATGGTATTAGGATAAAACATTTTTTGTTTTAGGATTCCGTAAATAAAGTATACGAATTAATTTCATCATAGAATAAGAGAAGAATAAAAATATATTCTTGACATGTAGAGTTCCATCCTTTAACTAATTTCTACCACAAACTCATCTTTCACTCTAAAATATAATAGAATGAAAAAAATATATTCTACTTATCCTATTCGTATAGGGTTCTAAAAAACGAATTCATAATTCATCAACCAGATCAATTAATAAAAACTAAATTATTTAATCCCGGACATGACATGGGTCAGTGGTAGGTGATACACCCTTGTCGCCCTTCGGTTGTGGGTTCATGTCTCGCCGCCTTGCCGGACGTGACGGGTTGCCGCCTGAACTCCAAGTTGTCCTTTTATGGAAATCCAAAATAATCCAAACTAGAACTATCCAAAATACTTCAGTCCAAAATTTATAAGGAAGGTAAACACAATGAAGATCCTTTTTTTTTGCGTAATAACATGTGATCACCTTCATCATGTATTCTTTTAAAACACCGCAACATCCTGAATTATCATAAAACCTTATTGATTACATTCATGATCCATTATTCCTTATAGAATAATAGATATACTTCTTCAATCCAAAAATGTTGTAAACCCCAACAATGATGGAATATACTAATCATTAATCATTTTCAAGGTAGTCAAGAATATCCAGTATAATTTATCCAAGTCAATCATGTATTATTCTAAAATCACTACCTCTGTATCAGAACCATATTATGGTTTATCTTTCTCTCAACCATATATTCTCCAAAAATTTAACCTACTATTGAGTCACTTTTCTTTGTTCCACACAATCTCAAGTCCATAATGAAATATTGCTGCAGTACAATACTTATATACTACATAATTATTATAACAAGTAAATTGTTGATACAATACTCAAATGACATAATCAACATAAGAACACTAATCATTCCACTTCATCTCTGGTAGTATCATAACTTGATTATTATCCAATAGCATCATTTGTGGCATAGTCTGATGACTGAGACATAGGTTTTCATAGTTTCCAAACTCCTTGCAAATGAAGCGTTGTACATTTGAAACCATTTTCTTACCCTTGCAGTCACATACTTTATGCCATTTTCCGCCACACTTATAACAAACTCACATTCCTTTCAGGCAAGTTCTAGGGTGTTCCATGCCACAGTTCTCACATATGGGAAAATTCTTCTTTTCCCTATTCACTTTATCCATCTTTCCCTCTTCCATCCTTTTCAACTCTTTCTTCCCTTCAAATACATAGGACTCAGTAAACTCTTTACTTATCTTATCAACACATGAAATTATTTAGTTATATGATGATAATACATGGGAGACTATTTCTCTTATAAATTCTTGCTTAAGACCATGAATGATATCATCCTTCCTTCTCTTTAGATCATGTGCATTGCTGGAGTTCTCATTCCTTCTATTGGGCACCATTTCTAAACAATGGCATACACTAGATTAGGTTATGAATAAAAATACCTAATCCCAAACTTGAAAAACACATAACGTAAATTAAATATTTTATGGATATAATCCATAATCATAAAAATGTCTCCTTTGAGGAAGTTTATACTCATAAACCCTTCATAATGGTTTGTAAAGAAAGTGAGAATTATCCTAAGAATATCCCTCGGGAGTGTCATAACCAAGAGTGCAGCATGGCCCGTTGCCGTGCACCAGTTCCTGTTCGAGTCTAGCTCAAAGCGGTGTTTTTAGGTTTTACGCCTAGGTACATCTGTTCCAGAGCCGCCTCTACCTGCTTGTCTCCAGAGAGGGATGTATTGCTCAGAAAACTCACAAAATCTCTACCATACCAAAATTCTAGGAAGTTCATCTATAGAAACACTCAAAATCTATCTTAGGTCTACGTGCTCTAATCAGAGTTTATCTAAATATAGCTTCCAAGGTTTGTACTAAAATTCCTCTGATACCAACTGTAATGCCCTGAACCCAGTTACCCAGAGTCGGTGCATCATTACATAACATTGGCATGATCATGAGAAAGATCAAATCTCGAAAGACCGATTGGTTTAGTATCCTTGGAAACACTATATATATTCATAAAGTTTTACATTACATCAATAAGTGAAATGATATGAAAATATATTGTCTCCATATTCCACACTCATATCCCCACATACTATTCCTGTAGGTCATTCATAAATTACTTATTCACATCCTGGGAAAAATAAAACATAGAAAAGGGGTGAGCTCAAATGCCCAGTAAGGATAACAATATAGTGGAAACTTTCATTATTATGAATAAAAATTTAAGGCAATGTATAACTAAAACAAAAGACTTTTAAACATGAACTTCAACATAGCATGGAAAAAATAAAATGAAATAATTCCATTTACTTATTCACATGGATATTCTACTAATCAAATAATCATATGCAATATCAATAACTACTTTCATAATGATGGAATGCATAATGCCAGACTATCATAACCACATAGCCAAAGCCTCGTGCCAAGACTACAAATAAGATTTTTTTCAAGGCCTTGTGCCAAGACACTAGTATGTCTCATGAGACCTACCGATGCATCAAGGAGCTATAGCGGGCTCCACCTGTCACTTACTAAGTCCAATGCATTCCTATATGAAAAGGTTTAAAAATAACATAAACATTCGTATTAAAACTAGCATACGAAATGTCAACATTTTCTCCATAAACCATGAATGATATAAAAATAACACATCCACAGTAAAACATATCAAAAAACCTTCAATGCAATACAAAAGTTTTGTATCATAATAAATCAACTTCAAATAAGCTTAAAATCCATCAAAGTATGTTGACATAGATGAAATCAAAACTATTTGAGATAAATATCTCATTCCTCGAAATCATTGAAAAGTCACAAATTTATAAAGGAAGTAATTTAAAAGTGGTTTTTGAATCAAAGTGTAAAATACCACTTTAAAACTTTTGAAAAGAAATATCATTTCAAAACATTCATGTCCATATAAATAAATCCTTAAAATCATTTTGAAAACATGGACATTAATTAAACGGTTTAGAAAGATAAATCTTTAAAGCATTTAAAATTATGATCTTGATAAAGAGTACCTTTCAAGAAGTCTTAAAATATTAATTTTTGAAATCATATAAAAGTCACATAATTATAAAATAAAACATTTACTTTGAAAATATTCATATAATCTTGTAAGGGAATCTTTGAAGATTTTATAATGGTGGTAAATAGTCGCACCCTCCATATTAGTTAAAAAAACATTTTTACCTTAAATTTGTCAAAAAGTTAAAAGTGCCTTGTTTGGAAAACGATAGAAAGATTCCTTTAAAAAATCATAAGGGTATAAATGACTTTAACCCATATTATTTTTAAATAGTAAATTTATTTTGAAATACATTTCGAAGAAACATGGATGTGGATGAAAAAGAAATCCCAGTAGATTATTATGTATAAACAACCTCAGATAATGAAGAGATTGTGAAACAAACCCTTACCTTGTACTTTTCCTTGGTTGGGGTAGTTTAACCTTCTATATAATGGTGAAATAATTGTTATTAAATTATTCAATAATCATATAAATTAATATGATATCATATATGATCTTTTAACCATGCTTTGTTAATAATATCTTAGAATTATCGTCGCTTCAGGTGTTAACTTACTCATTTTATTTTATATGTTTTGTTATGTAAGCGATGTTTGTAATGGATAGTTTGTATCTTAATCATATCCATAATGATATAAAGTCTTTAGATACTATTATTAATCGTTAAATGATAATTATACTTGAATGGATACGATGGAGAATGAATCTTATCGCGTTCGTGGAGACGGTAGTCCGTACGTACGCACGAGCGATAATATCATTCTTTTGATATTAAAATAAAATATAAATGGATGGTATATCATATATACATAATCATTATCATTTTATATTTATTATTTACATCAGTTACAAATAATTATTATACCCATCCAAATAATAATTTATTGAATAACAATTATACCACGACGTGGAGACGGTAAGCCGTACATACACACGTATGGTGACATGTTATTCAAAGGATGGGTAGAATAGTGAATATGGTTGTACCATATTTATAATAACATCACAGTATATATATGATACTGGAGTTATTATTTTATAATGGTAACAACAAAGGAAGAATAAGTGGAAGAAGAAAGGAACTTGAAAAAAGGTGGTGAAATCATTACCTCTTCATTGGGTTCTTCCTTTTGATTTGATCAAAAGGGATCCTTAGGTTGGCTTTCTGATCAATATAAGGCCTCTAGGTTGTATTGAGGGAAGTTGGGAGAGTATTTTAGCAGAGTTTGGCTGAAACAAAATGCTTTGAAGGTGAGAAGAAATGAGAAGGAGGAGTGCCATTTTATAAGAGGGGTGAGGGGGACCTTTGGAAAAGCTAGAAATATTAGTTTATAATAAATTCATATTCGATTTCTAATGGCTCCAAAGTTTATTATTTAAAGGTTAAGGTGGGTATTGGTCTAAAAACACTCAACCATTATAATTTATAAAGGTTTGGGTACTTATATTAACCTTATCTTCAAGTATTAACTCTAAGTTAATTAGTTTCACTTTTACAATGTCTCTTTTTATTTTTATATTATATGGTTAATAAACTTACTATATACATACAAGAGACCCCCAAGTGGACAATTAATGATATAAATATCATGATATAAGTATCTTTTCCGATCCTTAGAATTTTAGGAATTTAATATCAATTAATAATATAATATTTGTTTTAAAAACTCTTTTATGTCAATTTTGACACTATTCAATAGTTGATTTATGTGAAACTCATAACAAAATGATTACTTCAAAAATAGTAAATTAAATAAATCATAATATGTCATATTATCCTATAAAATTAGAGTAATTCATTAAAGGTCTCAAATTATATTTATTTGGGTATTTATAATATCAATTATTTTAATTTTTCACTATTATGGTAATTACTGCATCATCATTGTGTCAAAAATAAATTAAATTATTTAATCTCTAAAAATTATAAATAAAATATCATTATGTAGGAAATCAGTTTATCATTCTACGTAATATTTATAGATGAAAATAAAACATATATAACCCTATGTAAAAATTGTTTTGCTAAAAGATATATGCTTGTGTCATTTTTGTATTCATTTTAACATAATTAAAATAATGTGTCCCTATCACCTACAAGTGGCTCCATGGGGTCCCAAAATCGACTCAAATATTCCCATGGTCGACCATGTATCAACCAATAAGGTTATGACACGTTTTAGGGTAATTTATCATTATTATAATATTATTTTTTAACACTTATTTACCGGATTTACCCTTTAACCATGGTAAATAAAATATTTACCGAATTAATAATTCAAAATGTCTAAAAATAAAAGTTACCTATTTACACAATTTGAACATCCTGATTCCAAATATGGAATCCATTTTTTCAAATTCAAAACACAGAAGTGGCATAAATTAATTTAAAATTAATTCATGTTGTTAAAACAAAAAGCCTGTTTTTAAAAGATAATAACTATCAAAAGATTGACACTTGTTTATGTCTAGTTTAATTGTGAAATTATGTCCAATGAAAAACATTGAATTAAATGGTAAAAATATATTCTAAATATACTTTAAAACCACTCAAATCCATAATTTATCAATATTAATTATTTTGATTAAAAAAGTTGTTTTTAAAATTTCGTATTTTTCACTATTAATCAAAATATTAAAGTTATCCAAAAAGTTCCAAAATTTCACCCTAGGCTAAATTCGATATTACGAATCCAAAAATAAAGTAAATTTTGAAATATAAAATATATATAATTTCAAAAAGTAGTTATTACTATTCATAACGGCTAGTTTGATTGGTTGTGGTGTGTGTTAGAACTCGAAGATGCGTACAACACACACAACTGTATTATTCAAAGGAAAGAGTACCGTGGAAGCTTGGGATATTTAATTTTAAATTTTTGATGTCCCCATTTAGTCAAAAAGATTAAAATATTTTATTTAAAAATGGTTCACTATTAAAAGTTAATAAAAGTGCAATACTGAAAATGAATTTTTTCTTACATTATGTCTAAGAAACTCATAATATGGATTCTAAAATTATAAGGATTATATAAAGTTTAAAATTTAGTTAATAATATTCATAACCTTTTTTGAACGGCTTGTTTGGTAAGTCATGGTGTGATTGAACTCGGTGTTGCGTGTAGTGCAAGTTATTGAATTATTTTGAAGAAATAACACACAATGAAATCTTGGGGTGTTACAAAACCAAGAGGCTACTCCACATTAATGAGGGGTTGAGAGGTTTCCTCCCCCATTAAGTGAGATGTTAATGTGGTTTAGGCCTCGGGTGGTCACCGCCACTATAACCTCTAATGGGAGGTCATGGTGTGGTGGCCCCTACCACCAAAACCTCTCATGGTAAGTTATGGTCTGGTGGTCCCCACTTCCAACTTCCACCTGGAGGGTTAGTTCCGGTGGAACCCACCTCTGAACACCCACATGGGTGTTAAAAATAAAAATAAAAATGCCCCACACTTTTATTTTTTATTTTATTCTTTCTCAAAAAACCCAAAAACTATCTTTCACCCTCGACCAACTACCATCGAGGTGAAAGTTTCATTAAGTGAATATTGGCACTGCTAGTTCAACGGTGCCCACAGATTTCAATTACGAGAACCGGTTCAAAATTTATAAAAACCCGCTCAAACGTTTATTAAACGTAACTAATATTTTTTATTCAGAAATTCATTTTAGGAACTCCGAGCCTCGAAATCACGCGCCGTCAATTTTCGCTGACTCGTAAAATTCTCATTTAATTAAAAAAAATTCAAGGAAATTCTAGGGCTTTACAATCCTTGATTTCCAAAATGGTAATTATGATATCATTAATTATAGGAATGGAAAGATAATTTGTTACATAAGGTCGATGTATCAACCTAAATGGTGTTTTCCTATATATCATGATTGTGGAACCTTAATTAACTAATTATCACATGATTGAGCTTGGTAAATATGGTTACATGAGCTAAATCATTACTTGGTTTTGGTTAAATGTATTACCATTGAAATGCATATGGTGGAGCCTCTATATATTTGGAATTTTGATCCATATAATATAATCAATTCACATGGACTTGATACATTTTGAGACCAAATGTAAGGGCATGGTTACAATTACACGATGTTCCAATTGTAAATTATAAATCATATGTATTTATTAATTATTAATGGAAACTCATATAAATAGATTATGATATGTATATATATAAATATGGTTAAATGAAATGGTTATCATTAAATATGTATTCCAATTACAACTTAAAAGGAATTTTTATCTATAACATTCAATTGATTCCCCACATACCAAATGCTTTTTCATGAAATATAGAATTTATATATAACCTTACCTTCATTGTGGGAAGTAGGTAGTTTCTCTTGTGGCTCTTCCTGATTTTTAATGTCACCTAAAACTAGATTTTTGAGATGGCAATTAGGTGTCGATTCTTATATGGTAATTCATTATACGTATCTTATTCTTTTATCTTTGATATTTTCTATAATAAAATCATATTATGAGGTGTCTATTTTCATTAAAAAAATCCACCATGGTGGGATCAGTTAAAACTGCAAGAGTGTGGTGGAAACCATTCCCCAAAGGAGGTGTGACCTACACCACCGATATTATCTCTTGTAGCTCGACCTATGATAACTCATGTTATTCTTGATCTAGGTATTAATGCTTAGTTTTGTGATGTCTTCCTACAACTTGTAATTTCTATTCAAGGAGCTATATGTCTTGCCTATTTTTGGTATTATTGACTAGGGAGTTACAAAAGTAACACCCTCCTACATGTTTTGGGGAATGTATCCCACTGGTCATCTAGTTATAGCTTGTGGCTATGTTATCTATACTTGATAATCTCAAGACTCCTTTCTAATGGAGGGTGAATATTGAATTATATATGTTTTTTGTGTATTCCAAGAGATGTTGTGATGTTTCATATTGGGTATATCAACATTGGGTTATGTTATAGTGGTATCTCAAACAATTTACTGTGAATACTTATTTCTAGAGATGTTAATGGATGATCAAGTTAGACAATTTATGCATCTACAGTAGGGAACTATGTCCATTATGGACTACTCGAATGATTTCAAAGAGTTCCTACATTTGGTTCCTACTCGTTTGGGAATTTTTTTAATCCAAAGGATTGAATATAGAAAATGGCATACCATCTGATCTCAAGTGAATGTGTTCTTATTGGCTAACAACACTAACATAGTGAACCAATACCTCAGCTATGAGCATAACCAAAAGAATTATAAAGGTATGGTGCACAATTTTACAATGTAGAGAGAGGGGTGAAGTTCATTCAGTTGGAGAAAGAGTCGCATTGATTTTTTCCATAGGATAAATAGTTACTAGAGTGTGTACCAAGCTTTCTATGTGGTATGCCACCAGTGTGGTAGGTGATGAAACACAAAGCCCAGATGTATCATAGACCTCATGGAATGTCAAATTACAACAATATGAGTCATATTTATAAGTTTTGTAGTAATTTTAATCTATATATTAGTGAGAGGGGATATTAATTGACTATATGAACTAGAGTGGGACCTACATCTCATCTTCAAGAAGGAAGTTGGACTACTTCAAGAAAATTAAGATGATTGTGTGTTCATGATCGAGGGAGCTAGATATATGAGATGCACCATCAGCTGTGTGGACCTACTTGGAAAGGTTATGTCGTAGATCATGTTCATGAATCATTCTTGATATATGGATTACATCATACAACTTATGAATGGAGTGTTGTTCATCCAATATTATGAGGTACTCTCTTAGTAGCCTATACATTACTATTTTATCTTTTCAATAGATGTGCTTCACATTCAATTATATCTATGGTTATCAGGGAAGTTCATGTGCTTTAAAATTAATACATTTATATGGTATTGACAATAGAAACTATGTTAGAGCTATGATTATATAGTGTATTCCAATGATAGGAGTTTCCCATCAATATTAGCAATTAATATTTCCTCTAAAACTTCTTCATCCTCAAGATGAAGAGTATTGCATCATTCTCAGGATGGAATGGTTAGTTACCTATCAGGTCCATATCATTTTTTATCACCATATGGTTTCCTTTTCATTACTCAAGGATAGTAACTATATTTAAAAGAGAGAATGGAATGTCCAGAGTAGTATAGATACACATGTACATCACGGGCATGGTGGAGTATCAACCTAGATTTCTAGTATTTGTTCGGATGATTAATGAATGAATTAAGAAGATTTTCTTAATTGGTAGATCATTTTATGGATTT
The DNA here is from genome assembly GCA_963277665.1 of Viscum album. Lineage (NCBI taxonomy): Eukaryota > Viridiplantae > Streptophyta > Magnoliopsida > Santalales > Viscaceae > Viscum > Viscum album. Next base: position 1,433,078,879 of record OY728132.1, on the reverse strand, counting down.
TCCATATTTTTTGAGATAACTTATGGGATAGAGAAATATATTTCCCAATTTATCTTGTTGCATGGGTAGCACCAGTATCTATTCCCCCTTACTAGTGGCTGAAACTGATCTTTAAGAACCTAATGGATCACTAGAGGTCCAGAATCCAAAGTATTTATATGATTAATTACATATCTTTAGGGTTAAAAAATTATTTTATCCAAAAAAAATATCAAAGCCACATGTTTTGTGTGTACTTCCATTGGTTGAATCTGCTTGTGGTCATGAACCAAAATCAACTTCCTCATATAAATGACCACTTCGACTAGCTTGGAGGATCTAGTATCTTCTCAAATATTGATTTGAGGTAATGTTATTGTCATGTATGAGTAACACCTTAAAATATATCATTTACAACATTTCATATTAGATATAGCTTTGTGAGAATTTAGTTAAGTTATTTGGTCCAATGAACATGCCTGTTGTCTTTATTGCTTTGATGAATCAGGCTTTCCACCTATACATGGATTCTTTTGTGATGGTTTTTTTGACAACATCCTAGTTTATTATAAAAATTTCTATGGTATTTTCATAAACCTTAACATCATATTGAGTACTCTGAGAGAGCATAGATTATATTCTATGACAACAAAATGACACTTGTAGATTGATAAAGTTCACTGCCTAGATCACATTATCTCAGAAGAATGGTTATCTATAGATCTATAGAAGGTGAGATCGATTTTATCATGGGATAATACCATTAATATCTATGATAAATAAAGTTTCTTTGGAAATTATAGTTATTATAATCCTTTTATTCTGGATTTATCATGTCTTGATGCACCTCTTACAGGATTGGTAAAGAAAGGTGTTATGTTTTTGAGGTATTAATCATGTGTGGAAACATTGTAGGATTTGAAATAAAGACTAACCTTATCACCAATAATGAATATTCTAGAGCCTAGAGGATGATATACAATATATTTTGATGCATCGGAAATAGATCTTGGATTTTTTCTAATGAATGGGGATTGATTTTTCTGTAACAATCTTTCCAGTTAAGGAATCGTGATATTAATTACCCAATACATGATATCGAGATAGTAATAAAATTTCATGCCTTATATTTTTTGGAAAAATTGTTTTTTGGTACATTGATTATTTATATTAAAAAAATATAAATGTGTTAAATTAATCATTAACTAGTGTGATTTGATTATAATATAGTGAAGATGTGTTGAATACCTTCAGTCATTTGATTTTGATCTTGATTATATGTCTGTAAATATCAATACAATGGCTGATGATCTAAGATGAAACACTCAAAAAATAGTAGTTCAGAAAGCTAGTATCGAGAATAAGTATATGGATATTTTTAAAAGATGTATCTTGAGATATAAGAGTTTCAATTACATTCTATTCTTATAGATTTAACTCTAACCTCATAAATTAAGGATGGAATGGAGATGAGATATCATTTAGATCATGATGTATTTTTCCAAACAGAGAGTATTTAAGGAGAGGACCCTCTTAATGGGTAGATTATTGATGAGGTTGAAATATTGCACATTCATGGATGTATATGGGTTCATAGAGATGTGTGAGAAGAATTTATGTGAAAGTATCATGCATTTAGATACAATTAAATCCTTGAAATACCAAAGTTTATCAAGACTAATATGACTAGTATTGGTGTCTGAGTGTGAAGAAGATATTAGTGTCCATTTGTCACTACTCCACATGTCAACTAGTGAAGGTGGTACACAAGTGACATATGAGGCTTTTACAACCATTACCATTTCTATATTAGAAGTTGTATGATGTCACTATTAATTATGTGATTTTGTTACAAAAATTTCAATGGGGAAGTGATGTGGTATAGGTTATCATGGTCAGGCTAATGAAGGATTCCCACTTCATTCATATTTGGAATACGATCCAAATGTATCAAAATGGTAGATGATTTTTTTTGTGAAATTATAAATCTTTAGGGTGTTTTACATTCCATAATCTCATATAAGGGATCTTGGTTTAATTATTGATTCTAGAAAGGGTTTTAGAATTATTGGGGTTCATAGATACCTTTTGTGCACAGTATACCACCTTCAAGGCAATGGATTGTCTATGAATTCTATATATATATTAGAGAAAAAACTCCAAGTTTTCATCCTTGAAAAAAGATTTTCTTGGAAAAAAAACTTAATTCATTCTATGTTTTTTTAAAATAACAAAGTTTGACCTATTATTCAGATGGATCCTTATGATGGCCTTTATGGTAGGATATGATATTAACCCATGTGCTTTCTAGAGTTAGGTAAGGTAGTGCTACTGGGACCACATATCATTCATGAGACTTTGGATAATGTACAACTTATTTGGAAACATATGTATAATGCTCAGTATAGGAAGGATTCTTATGTCATCCACCATCGATAACCTATATAGTTCGATGTTAGGGATCAAGTATTCTAATGTGTTTTTCCTAGGATGGGGAACTGATGAATTAGGATTCATGGGAAGTGAAATACTATAGTCTTTGTACCTTTTGAGATTTTGGAGAGGGTCATATAATTGGATTATTAGTTAGCACTCCATTAGGGTTATTGGGTTCTATTCAATAATATTTACATTTCTCAGTTCAATCATTATCATTAAGACCCCTCTATGTCCTTTAACCAAATGATGTTGAATTGTATGTTTCTGATTATCTTGAGGAGTACCCAATTCGTATCATCGATCATAGCATAATGGATCATTAGGGTATGTTAGTTCATCTAGTTTGGGTGTTATGGAAGCATGACCTTGTATGAGATGATTCATCTGAGTGAGAGTTTGATATACATGCTCTGGGGAAAGTTTTATTCTTAGAGGTAGATAAAACACCCCATGTAAACTCAATGATGAGTTGTTTTAAGGAGGATGGGTTGTAAGATATATATTTTTCATAGAGGTATGGATTCCTTAAATTTTAGTTCAATTTTTGTTACTCAATAAAAGTATTTTATTTGATAAGTAAGGGTATGGATGTATTTGAATCATGTTCAAAGCCCAGAGCTCTTGTTTTTTCAGAAGTAGAATAAGGATCACAACTTGTTTGACCATGTGGGTAAAAAATGCATACTAATAAAAAGAGTATCACTATTAAAGAAACTTTGAACCAGTGGTCACATGACTATAGGAGACTAAAAGAAAACTATAGAGGTATATAACATGGTTTGTTTATTGTTTGTCTGACCGTGTGGATTAATCATGAAAGGGGATAGTTTGAGAAGTTGGAACATATGACCTAAAATTGGTTTCTCCAACCATATTAATTGAGCATTGAATGTATGGAATCTAAAATAGAGGATACCACATGGTTAGTAAATAGATTTCCCAACCATGTACCCAAACCACCCATAGCTTTTAAAAATGGGGATTTTACCATTTAACCCCAATACCCATTACAAAATAATTTTTTTCCTCATTATACATTTTTCTAGTGGGATGAATGTTGGATAGATATCCTTCATCACTTCTATGAATTTAATACTACTCCTAAAATTTGGAATCAAAATCAACTGTCGGTCTTCAAATTGGATATCCAAAAGTAATTCTATGAATCCCCTTGATTATTTTCTTTTCTTTCTATCACTGTCCTAGATTTTATATTAATATGATATCTTATAACCTATCTGTAGTGATTCTTTCTAGTTTCTCTAATTTTACCCATTCTTTCCTAACTTAGAGTCTGATACTGGATGAGGATTCTAATATCAATATATGGAATGTGGTATCTTCCCTTTTACTAATTTTTTGTATGTATATATCATTCATATCCATATTTTTTGATGCCATTTCTATGATATTATTTTTAAATGTAAATTTAAATTAATAAATTGATGTAACCTTAAATTGAATTTCTTTACAATGTAATATTTGTCATCAGTGGTTTTCCATCTCATAATAAATCACCCCCTTGGGTTGCATTGTACGAAATGACTAATAATGTTGTGTCTTGTTGTATGATTAAACCAAAATTTATGTGTGTTAAATTGGGCCTCATAAATGAAATGGTGTACTTTAATTGAATGAAATGATATGATACATTTCCATGTACCAATTCCATGGATATGTAATTAAACCACCTTCTATGGTTTGTTGATATTCCATAACAATTGAAATGTCAAGTTGATTTATATTTAAGGTGAATCGTAAGACCATGGCATATATCCCTTGTATAATTATAAAGTATGATAATAAGTATTATTTTGATTATGGATTCTGGAATAATTATTGATTCATTCTTGATTATAGTCACAAAAAAATTACCAGTCAAGGACTAAAAATCCATGAGATATACTCATATTCCCTTTGTTGTTTTTTTAGAAGGACTCAAGGGGAACCATCTGATTCATTGATTATCAAACTATGTAAAATATCAAACATGGATTTGGTGTTTATCTTAGATTTTGAATGCCCAAACATAGTACTGAGAGTTCTTCTATATTTCTAGAAATTAAATGGAATGCCTTGAATGATTCTCTATTGATTAGTTTTGATGTTTTGGAAGAACTTGGATCATTCCTTGGCCTCCTTTGTAGTCTCACACCCCAGTTAGCTATAACGTATTCCTTGGTCTCAGGTATACCCCACCTTAGGGTGAAATGCAAAGGGTATACACCTATGGATTCCATCTGCAGGAAAAAAAAAATTTAATAGAAGTTACATAACATTAAATTATTAAAACTACAAATGGGTTCCTTGATTTTATGCCTTATATGATGTCCTTATGAATATAACATTCAAATACGATGTTCTTAGATACATTCTAACATATGAAGAAGTATGTTGTATTAGATGAGTAACCCATGAGGAATCCTAACCAAAGTTAGTTATTTAATTACTATCCTTAATTTTTATAACTGCATGCTAATCATCATATATTCACAAACTAGATAGTTCAAGAAATTTCTTGTTGTGGCCTACTGAGTTTCAATCACATTCTATTAATGTCACTAATTAGTACCCAAACATAATTTGTGGATGTAGGTATGAGGAATGGGATGTTCTTACCTATGGATACTTGATTTTAATGTCTAGGAGAGAGTAGATGAGTAGAAGAATTATCTTATGCTCATTATTCTAGTGGATTAATTTTATTCTTTTTTATGATTTTTCATACCATGTAATGTGTATTCCTACTTCCAAAGTTCCCCACACTCCCCATATTTTGAATTGTATCATGACATCATCATTTTTTATATGGTCCCATTTACTATACTAATGATTGTTATTATATATATAGATGATTATTTATGTTGTTATACTATTATACTATTTTTCAATTTATCTATTATTTTACTATTGTGATTTACTCAGATAAAGATGGTATAATCTCTCAACCATACCATTGTAGTCCCTTTCTACTAGTCTAAAGCCATTAACATATAGGGAGGTCTACATGAGGCCATGTAGCCATCAAGTGGGATCACATATGAGTAGACCAATATCATGGCATCATAAAATTCGTTTTTAGTTTCCTTTGGAGGGGCCATGGGTTGTCTTCAATGGGGTATAATAGTACATAAAATAAAATCAAGAAAAAACTATCAAAATAGGTGAATAACATCAATTAACTTGAAAAACAATCATTAAACATCATGAAAAATTATATTAAATAATTTAGAAGAGATATAATATAACAAATCATCAAATTTACATTGTTCATAGTTTTTAAACATGTTTACCAATCTATATTCCAATTGTGTGGGACACAATGCATTGGTGGACATAAATTCATAGTTTTCCAAACTATTCAGCAATCACATTGGTCACACTAGAACGCATTCAATAGGGTCGCATGGTTTGTTCATTGGTCTAAATCTTATTCTCTTTAGACACAAACCCAATATTGTTTATAAAAACTCTATTTTTGACCCTAACATCACTATAAATTTAATATAAACATATAAAATCTTAAATGCATCATTTCCTAACATCCCATGGAGGCTTAAGGATCATTACAAAGTGTGTTGCCTAGAAACTCACTCATAACCCACCTATCACATCTAAATGATGTTATCTCCTATCTAAAATGACATCTAAAATATAATAAACAAAAAACTAAAATATGATACAATTTTTTCAAAAACCAAAATGGGATACCCCTATCTTGGGCACCTGAGTTAGGTTGTGGAAGTTACTGAAAGGAATTCATGATCCCCATGAACTAGAAACTACTATATGGGAATAAACAAACACACAATGGGAATGAATTTTCCCAAATAAACCACCTTTTTTTTAAAAAAGGGCTCTTAATAATAACCCATCATTATCTCTCCATAAATTTGAGAATTATTCAGCAAAATAAATAAAACTAAGACCAGAACTCATTATCAAAATAGTGAATAAATAAAATCTCAAAAGAAACTATAATTTGAAATATAAATAACATGTATACATGAATAGTAAGAAATGGGAGGTGAATAACATGCATACAAAAGGATATGGGATGGGAAACAAAAACAGTTATACAAGAGTATGTTCATAAAACCCAAACAATAAAGTAATCAAAATATTATTAACCTTGTTTGTATGATATGAAGTCTCACTCCCTTAATGTAACCATCTCCAATATGAAATCATATATAATGGGAATCCACCAACTCTAAAAATTTGCATTACATTACATATATCCACAATAAACATGGTCTTTATACACGCATGGGGTGTTTGTTGGGTCTGATCAAAACTAGCATAGTATAAAAACACCATATACTCCATGAGTACCTTTATTTATAAACCCAAACATGCTTTTCTAAAAAAAACATGACAATACTCATTAAATTTTAATAAAATAAAGTAACATGTAAATGTTATTTAACATTTATAAACATGGATAGAAAGGGAATGAAAAAACACTCTAAAACTATTTCCATGGAGGAATCGCTAATGTATTTGTGGACAGGGTACCCCAACATTCTCATAATATCATATAATTAAACTAATGAAATTCAAATCATGCATGAACTGCTAAATACATTATCATCTTGGCCTATAATAATGGTGAAACCCATTAAATTTCTCCACATAAGGCCACTGTGTAGAGAGCCTTCTCAACCTAACATCACGGTGACACTCATCTTATGGAAGCACATCCATATCATCTATGTATTAGTATTTTATGTTATTTAGTGGTGTGATAAAAGGATAGGTAGGGTGTTTCATGGATAGTGATAGTTATCTAACAATTCCCATGTAAATTAATAGGTTCCCATGTTCCATCAAATTTTTAAAGAATTTAGATTTGATTATAAAAACCATTCCAAAAAGAAATTTTATTTAAAATAGTACATTCATCAAATACATAGTAGGAAATGTTCATTTTGTAATAAAACCATACTTTTCCAAAATCAATTCCATTTCTCATAATAAGGAATCATTTCCAAATCATAATATCACATTTATAAGCCCTAAAAGATGATATAAAATGGCTTAAACCCATATAAATTACTCCTTTTTAAAAAATTAATCACTTAATGTTCTATAAACAAATTAAAGTCATAAAACTACATTGGTAATCAATGAATCAACTAATAAATAAGATTAATCTACTATAATATAACTTGATGGATCATTTAAATGCAAGAGAAAATCATAAAAATAAAAATACAAACTATTAAAAATAGATAACACAAACTATTTTACATTATGGAAATTGGGGTAGATGCAAACCATGGAATGAAATATATTATGACCATGTAATATGAGAGAAATGACATACCAAGAGTTTCCTTGAAAACCCACGGTGCAAAATCCCCTTGAAATTATCTGAAGTATAGGGAGGAGGGGATATCAATGAAAAAGGGACTAGATGATTCAATAATATTGAAAAATATGTCCAAGTAGAGTTATATTGAGTTTGGAAAATATGGTAATTTCACATTTTTAATTAGACTGGGTAGGCTGAAAAGATGAAACACACTGTTTGGGAAACCATGTTCCCACTTTGTGGCTTCCATTCGATAAATATTCCAAAATGTAATAATCATCAACATATTTTGGTTTTATGTTGTTCCTAATCATGTATCATCCTTGTTCCTCATCATAATGCATCCAATAAAGATATATAGTATTTCTATAAATTCACACCATTTAAAGAATCATGTTCCATATTTTAAAAAACACACTAGAAAATATCACCCACATCATATAGGTTGTGTGAATTGCAAGAATTATGAAAGTGAAAAATATTTTCCGACTAATAAATCCTTATTTTTGAAAATTTTTAATGTAAATGACCCATAAATAAGTAGATAAAGAAACAAATAAATATTATGATAATGAATAATGATATTTCAGGTGTGATATAGTTTCATTTTACTAATGTTATCATACTAATCTATAAAAAATTCATGATTTTTAATCAATGTACCTACTTGTACCTAAATTAAATACTTCTATTAAACTATTTATAGACTTATTTTGATATCATGGGTGTGTGTAGAAACAGCGAGTAGGCTGTACGGAGAAACTACAACACCTACATGTGTAAATAATTCGATGCATGCATGTGTGTGTGCTTATGAAATTTACTTAAATAATTATTTTATTAGTTGGAATCATATAAAATGGTAAATAATGATATAGTAAAATTTAAATATAAATATTATTATAATATTAAAATCATTCAACACCACATGGAACAATAATAATAAAATAAATATAGAATAACCCCCGCACCACTAGGTCGATTCATACTTATTTTGAGAATAAGTTATAAATCCATGTAGAAATGGTTACATCCTATTTGGTTATACCCAAATGGAAAATAACACTATATACACAAATATAAAATAAATAATATGTTCGAAAATATCTATATATATGTACATGTTATCATTAATTGAAAAAATTTTGATTTACAAATATGTGTGTGAATTCTGTCATATGATGGAAAATAATCATGTATAATAGAAAAAATATACCCTGAAAATTGTTTATGTAACATTTATATGTAATTTCAAAATATAAAAATAAATATATAAAATTGTTTTTGCGATAGAACCACTTCCAAGGGTAGAAATAATTTTAATTCACAATGTCAAATAAAACATGTATTCAAATATTAGTACTCTTGAACTTGTTTCTTTAATTAGAAGATAAATTCATTATATTTTCCCAGTCATCTCATAATAGATCCATTATAGTTCTTTTCAAATTACATTATTATAGAAATGGTGGAATCACTTATCATTACAAAACCCAATTATATAAACCAAAAATCTTATAATTACACACCCACTACCAGAATCCCCTACCTTTATCATTGTGTTATCCTTAATCTCCCATCCAAACCACCATAATTACATTCAATTTTAAATATACCACACAAAATAACATTAAATATCTAATTAATCATACAGAACATCCCATGATGAAACCAAAATTTGAAAGAGAAAATAAGTACCAAATAAGAATAATATTTTAACCCAAGAAATCTAATAGTAACCATCTAAAATCCAAAATTGTGTGACTGATGTTATAGGTAATAGAATAAATAATCAAATATAGAAACAATCATCCAAATTAACAACTAAAGAGAAATATAATATAATTGAACATAAATATTAAAGAAAATTAGAATATTAGTCAAAGATTTCCCAATAATGTTTTAAAAGATGAAACTTTTAAGAGGAAAGAATGAATGATGGAGGGTAAAAAATCCCTAATACTAAATATATTCCCTTACATATAATTATAATTATAGGAACCACCATTTCCAAGCCACCCCAAGACACCCAATAGGTTATAACTTTTTATTAGGATCCAATTCCACTATGACCTCTCATAGGTCGGTAACTGAACCACATGTGACCTCTAAAATCCTACCTCTAATAAGACAATAGTTAGTAACTGGAATTGAGGGTATCAATCACATAAATAAGAGGCATTTAACATTTTATAGAATAAAATAAGTCTATAATGTAAAACTAACGTATAGACTATGAAAAATAGGAGATATATAATTAACTAATAGAATAAATAATTCTCAATGAATGATTGTAATAAAACATATTAGAAATTTAAGATAATTATAACGATGAACAAATTAAAACAAAATAAAAACAATATATGAAAAACCAAAAAACATGTAAACCTTAAAGGTATATGAAAAAATCCCCAGACACCAATCTCTTATTATCCACCCTGGTTTTCAAGCAAAAATTAATCGCCAATTATACGAACAAACCCATCAAAACATTTATATAAAAATTGGGGTCAGAAAAAACAATTTATATTAGGATACATAAAAAATAAGAATGAAAAAGTCAATATCATGCAAATATAATAATCAATTTAGTAAAATAATAAAAATAATTGGCATCAACACCAATTAGAATAACTGACCAGAATACCAATTCAAGGAAAAAATAGATAATATTACAATCCTTTCATATCATTCGATATTATTCACTAGTATATTCCATTCCACAATTGTATATATCATATTTAATCACTCATGTTTCTCTATTAAAAAAAATATAAACATACTTTTACTTATATATAATTTTTTTTAATAATTTCATTCTGAAGATTACCACAAATATAGGCCACTAAATATCAAATTATATATAATATAACACATTCCATAAAAACATTGAAGTCTCATCATAAAAAAACTCCCACGAAAAGTCCCAATACCTCATGTCATGAAGTACATCAACCATGTTGCCTTTTTTGAACTACATTAATAATATATATTGATCATAAAGAAAATAATCCTCTTTCCCTCTTCCTCATGATCATATCAACCCTGTATCCAAATCATAAACTCATCCATTGGTATGGAAGGGACTAGGTATTATATTTTAGTACCACACTATCCACTTTACCATCGCATTTTGCATTATACTTGAGAAAAAACCCATCATGTGGTGGTTGAATAGTGATCATTTTTAATGCATCATGATATCACAATAGATATAATAAGTATTAACTCACATTATCCCTTACCCAAAATTGGGATACTGTAATAATTCATCATCATAAGATTCAAATAAGTACCATCGATAATCCGGATATCCACACCATCAACATCTTGATCATATCATCTATATTTTCCACTACCAATTCAAATTAGTTATGAGGGAAACATACTCATTCCAATAATAACATTACAACAATTCACATAGGAAACACCTCTAGGGAGAACCATATACATAATATCATCAGTCGTAATATACATTTTTATAAAAAAAACATACCCAAGAGTACAACTCTTCATGTCAATCCCCTATAGTTCAACTAGTTGGTCAACAACATGATATATTACTATCAGAAGAAAGTTGATCATTACATCACAATTTTGTTGAAAATATTGGGTAATTCAATATATCTCAAGAAACCACGCTCCATTTACACTAAACTAGAAAAATATAGAATAGGAGAGAGAATTGATATCATAATAGTAACTATCCCATCAAAGAATTTTTCAATGACATATGATCCATGTAAAATAAATTCACATGTTATCATGAATTATTAGTAAAAAAGGTCAATATATTATCTATATCTCTCTAAAATCATACCCATGAGGCACCCACAATAATAGTATGTGGTTAATAAATTTTTTTATCATTTATTACCTTATCAATCAAAAAAATTATTATATTTTTTAATAATCAATTATCTTCCCATATTACATGATATTGTTTCATCACCACTCACTATAGTGAATAAAACACTTAAATCCTTATATCACATGGAAATATTAATATATGCAAGTGATTGTAATTATAATCTATATTGTGATTCTTGATATAATCTCATATTTCATTGTGATTATCTTATGATTCAATTATCTATCCAAAAGAAACTATTTTATAAATCATTAGTTACTAATCATTTAATTTTAGGATCGTAAAATAATTAAATGGGGGGGGGGGTCAAATTTGTTCTAATCATGAAAAATAGTTGGATGGGTATATTCAAAAATTTCACAATCTATGCCACTACTATAAATTCCTAGATGTTAATCTATATGCTTGAATAAAACTAACAAAAGCATTGATAAATGGCTGAACTATAGAAATATTAAATAAAATAACTCATAATGAATATTTTTATCAGCGCTAAAAAATTGAAAAAATTTCAATCTTGATCAGTACATTTTTTATCATTGATAATGGTCAAATGTTTTTATCACTTTTTATTGCTGAAAAATGGTACACTTTTATCAATGCTTAAAAACTCACTAATAAAGGATACCATACATAATATAATTTTTATATACATATTTTAATATTTGTAAATATTATATATTTAAGAAAATAAATTGAATTATATATACAATATAATATATTGTATAAAATATATAAATACATTAAATATATTTCGCATTTAAATATTTTATATTTTTATATTAATACTATATAAATTATAATATACATATACATTTTCTATAACTATTTGTAATTGTCTGAAAGTATTTTTTTATATATTTATACATATATGATTATATAAAAATAACTATATTTATCTACTAAAATATTAATATAGAGATGAAATATATATTTTGAAATATAATTCATATTAAAACAAAAAATTATCATATTTATTATTCTCAATATTTTTATATAAAAAATTATCAAATTTATATTAATAAAAAAAGATTTTATTAAATTCTTTAAATAAATTTTAAATTGTATATCTAAATTTAATATGTTAAAATTATATTTAAATTATTTTGTAAATATATAAATGAACATATATTTAATTATGTAAATGTATATATAATATTTTTAAATAAATATAAGTTAAAATATTAATATAATTGTTTTTTTGTCTTGTAAATCATTGATATAGGCTAAAAATATTGTGGTGTTACAAAAGAAAAGAGGTTTAAAATAATTTGAGGCCAATACATGTATGTATATAAAATATGTGAATATGTTTGTGAGCATGAATGAATAATTGTCTGTGTGCGTGTTTGTGTGTGTATTTATATGTGCATATATGTATGTCTATGTGTATGTATGTATATGTATATGTAGGTATGCATGTATTTTTATTTTTATGTGTTTGTATGTGTATTCATGTATGCATGCATTCATGAATGTATGAAAGTATGTTTCTGTATATATATGTATGAGTACGTGTATATACGTTCATGTGTGTGTGTGTGTGCATGAACATATATTTACATGTATGTGTATCTATGTGTATGTATATGTGTGTGTGTATGTGTGTGTATAGGTATGTGTATATATGTATAGTTTTGTGTATGTACGTGTATATGCTTTTGTGTGTTTGTGAATCTGTGTATGTGTGTATGTCTGTGTGTGTGCACGCATATATGGTTGTGTATATGTATATGTATGTGTTTGAGTATGCATGTTTATGTATATGTATGTTCATGTATATATATGTCAATGTGTATGAACATGTATATGTGTATTTCTGGATACACATAAGAATGTGTCGGTTCACCTATTTATCACACATACATAAAATAATATTTATAAATTTATATAAAAATTAATATTTTAATTACAATTAAAATTTTAAATTATAGTTAATAGGTAATTATATTTTTTATATACAATTTCTATAATATATAAATCCATGTGTTTTCTTAATTAATAATAAAAAATCTTTATATTTTCTATTTTTAATCTATTTAATTATAAATATTAAAATTCGTAATTTTATGACTATAGTTTAAAAATGTATATTGTAAATTGAAAACATATATATATAATATTACTAATTAAACATTAATTAATGGATTAATTTTGAAATTATATATCCACTTATTTAAATATAATTTTTTTAATAATAATAATAATAATTAAATCTAGTTATGAATTTATAATATTTATCCATTTTTATTATAATTTAATTTTTAATCTTTATTTAATTATTATGTAAATAAATTAAATATAATATTAAGAATACTTTTATCACAATACTAATATATTCCATATAATATTAACAGATTTATTAACACAATTATTATAATAAATATTTTTTATTCATTTTTATTATTATATTTTTCATTTATTCATTTTTAATATTTACTCATTTTTATTATAAAATAATTTTGTAATTTGAAATTTATAATAATATAAATACATTTATTCATAATATTTATTATTATATAAATACAATTATTGTGATATTATAATTTTAATACCTTTTTTATAATATTAATTATACATTTAACATAATATATTTGCAGTTGTTGGGTTACCTAAGTGGTAAAGTCACCCTATAATTCTGTATATAACCAGATTTAAAATCATAGTAACCTCTATTGCGAGGGATTTCTGGTACATTTACGGTCGATGATGTCTGATGGGGTGAATACCTAGGTACAAAGTGGCACAATGTAGGATGTAGGGAGAGGGCCTTTGGGCCATCAAATAGTAATCCTTCGGGTTTAAAAAATTGTATTGGGATAGATATAATGTATGTCAACCCTTGGATTGGGTTGTGATTTTCCAATGATGGTTTAGGTGGGGTGTCATTTCATTTCATAGGCGGGGTGTTGTTTCATTTCTTATATCCACCATGTCCTTAACTAAATTATTAGAATAGAATTATTATAATAAGAATACATTTATTAATACATTTATAATAAAATTATAATGTTTTTAAATATATTTAACATAATTTATATTTTTTATTCATTGTTAATATTTTTTTAATTTATATATGTTTAATATTTATTCATTTTTATTATAGGGTATTTTTCTTATTTTTAATTTTATATATTTTATATAATTTTATTTTTGATATTTAATATCATATAAATACAATTTTTAATAAATTTATTAATAACTTTATTTATTATACATTTATTAAAATATTGAAAATAAATTTATAATAATATGTTTAAGGGAAAATATTAATTAGACAGAAGAACGAAGATAGGAAATACAATACAGTTGAGCCAAATAGGAAAATCATCTAGATAAAAATGTGAATCACTTGAAAGAACATGGGTAACTAAAAGGTACACAACCCTATTTCCATCTCTTTTGATGAATGTGAAAGAGATGGATGAAAAGTGGTGACAAGGTGTACAAATCTTCCCCACTAAAAACCAAAAATATTTTTTCCTTTCTAAAAATATGAGGTAGATATGAAAATAGTAAGGTAGTCTGAACTCATAATTATTGAACTCCATTATCTATCAAATGAGTACCCTATACTAGAAATACCCTTTGAGCCTCATCCATTGGTGGAGGCCAGTTGGCATAAAATTATTTTTCACGATTCATGGTAATTGATCAAGAAGAGTATCAAATAACCAAGCTGATAATGGAATAAAATACACTAGAAATAGATGTTTCCACCTTACTCTTCATAAAACCATTTGGAGGAGGCTGCCAAATATTTGAACCAGAGTACAAGCATGTGTGTTTGGCCTGTGCATCACTGAAACATCAAGTACCAAGCCATGCGAGAGAAAATTTGGCCAAGAAGTAGTTTGATATCATCATATTATTAAATGTAAAATCATTTATTCAAACCCCTATCATTCAGGGCATGATACATATGATACTCAAGAATTCCATCAGAAGTGATGAGGACCACTTCATCCGGTACACTGAGAAATCATACGTCGACTCCCGCAGAGAATCAAAACTAGCATTCCATTCATTCAAAACATAATTGGTATCAAGGAAAATAAATATCTTATGGTTAGAGGATTCAATCATACCGATGGAAATCAGGCATCACAGATCATTAGAAGTGTGTAAGATAATGAGAAACTCTTTAGTAGGGAGAATTCTGTAACATTCTTTCCACCATATGTAATGAACTATAGGTGAAACTCGGAGGATCCATAGGATTTTCAAGAGAATAGAAGTATCATCCTCCATCATATATAGTTCTAAATGATATCTAAATATCATTGATAATGTTATTCAAATATATTTTCTTCATCAAATCCTCCTGCATCCCAAATCCCATCACAATGAATACATTGGATAATTATTTATCTCTCTCATTGGACCATGAATCCATTTTTTTCACTATTTATAGTAATTTTAACTAAATAGGGAAAATTGTGGGTATTACATTCCCATAGAAGTTGTTGATGTTTCCATGGAACTTAATCTATCCACTAGCAACAAATAGTTTAAATTCTTTACACTGGATCGATCATCGATCCTCCAGTAGATTCCCTTATTCAGTAATTCATGATACCCCCCCCCCACACTTCCCCAAAAATAACTAGGTATTATTCTATAATTATATCTACAAAAACTCTAGTTTGGTATATATTATTACTAAATTATGTTAGATCATTACTATTTAGCGTTATCCATAAGCATCCAACCCCTCTTGGTGATAATGGAGTCATTAAAAATGCTGAAAATAATGAAACCTCATTCCCCCAATTGCTTTATTGAGGAAAATATTGGCGTATAAAATGTAGTGGATTTTATTAGTTCAATTATTTATTCCCCCAAAAAATTTCTATTCTAGACTAAAATTGGTCAATAATATTACCAAGTAATTTGAAAAGGGATATAAAATAATTGGTGATCAACTGGGACACAATCTTGAGGAGGATTTCCTTTCCCGATTTAGAAATATTTTTTTTGGTCCACCCCTAAATCGTTTATGAAACCCTTTCTGAAATATAAAATAACACATTCTTTTTTATAATTCCCAAAAATATTAGTGTTACCAGGATATTTATAGTTTTTTTCAACCACCCAGATACAAGATAAAGCATGGAGGTTATCCATTTGTCTTGGAGGAACAATGAAAATGATAGAAATATCATATTTAGAGAGATTAAAAAATCTCCTAGAATCTATCTTATATCAATAAATAATTTGGTAGATTATGAAATAGTCATCCAAGGTTTCCCTAAATAAAGTAATCTATCATGGAGAAAGAATATGGGAAATATGTGGGCCCAATAAACATACCATCACTCCGTTAACCAAATTTTCCCTAGAGTCCTCTAAAAGAGGATTTGAAAAACATTAGTCACCATATTAAAATAAATGGGGGAGGGAATCACAATGAAAAAGACTCCTGGTAGGGGTGAATCAATAAGAGAGGCAACAATTTATATTTATACTGAAAAAAACATAATGGAAACATTTCATGATAACCTCAAACCATTTGGAATAGAATCACAGTTTACTCATAAAAAAAGAATAAAAGATCATTCCACTTTGTCAAATGCATTCTCCTTATCCAACTTCCATTCCATGATACCTATTTTCACAATAGAGTTAGTTTTCAAGGAACAAAACACATCATGGAAAATAATGACATTATTATAAAGAAAGATTTTGTGGATTAATGAACTTTGGTTTTTAGAAATAATATAAGGTATCCTTGAACATCTATGGTTGACCAAAATTAGTGAGAAGATTTTTTAGGTAAAATTTCATAAGATGATAGGCCTAAAGATTTATAATTAAGAGGGTTTTATGATATTTATAATGAGAGTAATAATGGTTTCATTAAGTGAACAAATATTATATTTACCTTCCTGAAGGTTTTTACTGAGGCCTCAAAATCGAGGCCGAACAATGTTCTAATATTTTTAAAAACTATGACATCGAATCTATAGCACCCTTTAACATTGGTAGAGTGGATTTGGTCATTGACAAAAAAACTGTATCATTTGTAATGTGATGTATGATCCAGTTTTTTACCATATCCATAACCACTGGTTCAATACAAGTATAAAATGTATAAGTAATAATATACTCACTGACTACATATATCTCTCAGAAATTTTATGAACTGGTAATGGATCCCCTTTTACTCATACATAGTTCTATCCCCAGAGTTAGTGATGTAAGATCTTGAGTTCTTATGCGGCCTCATATAGGCCTATTAATGAAAAAAGGGTATTAGGGTCATTATTATTGACTTCGTATTCACGAGCATATATGGACCAAAAACATTCATTAATTCAGAGTGTTGTGTCCATGTCCGCTTTTATGTTTATGATTTTAAAAAAAACTATTGGTTCTAGGAACAATGTATGTTTCCTTTGTTTCTATTTCTAACTCTACTTTTAGCCTTAAATCAATTGTAACAATTTCTTAACATGATAAACATGTTATACCTGGTAAAAAAATAGATTACTCAACTATGCTAAGACCTCTAAACTAGAAAATGGGGATCACATATATAAGGCCCGAGCCTTAAACCTTACTTAATCTTGAGTTATTACATGATTACACATTGAGGATCTTTTCAGGTTTAGAGTTTAAGAGAAATAGATCATGAAACTTGCATTACATTCCACATTTAAACAAAGTGGTTACATAAAAGACAGTATTCATTCTTCCCATCAACGGAAACATATTTAAAATATAACACAGATTCTTTCTTGAAACATCCTTGACACAATCATCACATCATGTACCTTTCCCTTGACCTGTGAAAAACATTTCAAAAACATGGGATGAGCATAAAAAGCTCAGTAAGGGTTATAAAAATATGGAAAGGAAACATGAGTTCATATATACATAAGAATGAAATCATACTTTACCCATAAAACATAGGCACTTTAACATACCTCATCAAACCATGAATAAATCATAGAAAACATAAGACATAAAGGTAACTTGAGGCATTCATAACATTCTTACGTGGTGAGTAACCCTCTTGGTTACGTTTGGAATACCCATCACAGTATATTCCCTAAATCTCTTCAGAGAAACCTTAACGTTTCACTCCTTCGCGTTACCCAATGCATTGGAGAGCTATATCGGGATCACCCGCCCTTAGTTTATCACGGAACCTCCCATTCTTCATAAAAATTCCCAAGAACCATAACATAATCGTATCACATAAACATGAATAAAGTAAACATAACATTTTCACATTTCAATCACAATATAACATTTTAGTATATTGAAATATTGAATCCATTCAAAAAGAAACCATTTCCAAAACCATTTAAAACATTTAATAAAGAGATTTTTGAATCAAAGTGTCCAATACCACCTTGATGCTTAAAATTTTAAACCATTAATATCCATATAAATAAATCCTTAAAACCATTTTGAAAACATGGATATTAATAAGAACAAATAATTAAAACATTTAAAACGATATTTTGGTTAAAGGGGTTTTACCAAAATGAGAGACACTTGAATATAATAGTTGAGGAATAACATTTAGTCAAAACTTAATAATATCATGAGAATAAATGGATTCATGATATAATACTCCAAAGGACAGTATATACACCATATAAGAGTGAATTGGTGCATAACAACAATGAACCCTCAATAGAAATGTCAAATGTGATGAAATCCCTTATAAAGAAGGTATCCTTAAATTAAGTACAAATCAATCTCAAAAATATGTGTGACAAATATAAATACACCCAATATAAGTGTATATTAAGTGTAAAAAGGTCATTCACACATATTCAATGGACGACATATTCAATGACTACATGTTGAACCCAATGAAATCGAAATTGGGTTAAAAAGTTCCCTTGACAGCCTAACGACATCACATCAAAAAGAGTTGATGAGAGATAAAAAGAGTATCTCATCACTTGGACATAAAATTTACATCAATAAGGATATATGAGAACATATCCCAACATAACGATATGTAAATTAAAAGACCCAACAAAAAAAGTCTTTTAAAAAAGAGGAGGGTGAAAGGTTCCCTTACCGACTTGGGTATCTTTCAAAACATACACCCCATGAAAGAAGGACAAAAGATAATTGATGCAAATAATCATAAACGAAATTATATTACACAAAGAGTAGAATAATGGGCAGTACATACACCACTCAAGGGAATTTGTGGCAAATGTAGCATAAATCTCATGGGAATAAAAGTGAGATGAAAAATCCCTTACGAAAAATCGACAGCCTAACGGCGCCACATAAAACTTCCGAATATGGATTGATGAGATCAAATAGGGTATCTCATCACATTAAAATAAAATTTACAGCAAGAGGAATATAAAATAACATCCCCCAACATTACAAAGAGGAGATTAAAAGAAGTGACATCAAGGAGAGTACTTAAAAAGAAGAGAGAGGTTAGATCTCTTATGAAAGTTTGGCAGCCTAACGGCGCCACTCAAAACTTCCAAAATGGATTGATGAGATAGAATAGGGTCTCTCATCACATGAAAATAAATATTACAGTAAGTGTAATATAAATGATCATCCCAATAACAAGAAAGATGAGCTTTAAAAGGAATGACATAAAAGTGTTTACTTAAAAAGAAAGAGAGGAGAAGGATCCCTTACCTCGGGTCCGACTTGACTCGATCATTCTTTAATCTCCTGAATAATAAACTTGAGTTAATTTCTAATTCGTTAAGAACCTTTTTCAAGTTCATTATTACTTTTATACCACTTATTACCATGTCATAAACATTATGTAATCATTTAAGTTAATAATATTTGTTTTGCCGATATTTGGTTCTTAAGTCGAAAGTGGACTTCTTACAATTACATGTTGTTCGTGTGGCCAAATGTTTATTATATCCAGAATTGTATTCATTATGTAGATATAATATATGTAATATATATCCATTACATGCATGCATTTATAACATTACATAATCATTTAGAGGTAAGAAATGAAATGCACCGTTCATGGAGACGGTAAGCCGTACGTACGCATGAACGCTACTTTCATTTCTATTTTGTATTTTATAGAATGGAATAATAATGATATAAGGTATATTATAATTTCAGTATAATATAATATATAATATCATATTTCCATCCTTTATACATCCCACATATGGTATTTAACGAATCAAATCACTTTGAGGGGGCAGTAGTCCGCACTTCCTTAAATGAAGATATCAAGTATACCCATAATGGAAGCCATAAAGGTAAGACAAAAATGAAAAACACAGAAGCATAAATAAAACATAAACATATTATATATCATATATAAAAATAGTGACATCATAATGGCCACCATTGAAGGTGTTAAATGAGTATTGAACAATCATCGTTTCGGGAGGCAGAATTTCACCATCCACGGAAACCGTATGTTCTTTAACCATTTGATGTAGTTGTGTGAGAGTGTAGCTCGAATAAATCTTATTACAACACCCTAGTATATTGAATATACTGGTTTTGTTACAAAATAAGTAAATAAAAAGAGTTTAGGGGGTTGGAGAAGCAAAATAAAACAAATGAACATGAGAGAATGAATTACCTTTAAAAGTGTAACTCCTTTTGATTTGAGCCTAAAGGCTTCCCTTGAAAGGATTATGCCCAAAGGGAATCCTCTAGGATCAGGAGAGGGATGTGGAGAGAGTAAATGGGCAGGGTTTGGCCGAGCCAAAGGCTTGAGGAGTGTGTTAAATGAGGTAGAGGTGGGGGCCTTTTATAAGAGGAGAGGAGGGGCACTTTTGGAAAGTAAAGAAATATTACTTTATTTGAAAATGTGTTTCGGTTTCAAAAGGACCCAAATTGATATAATTCGTGGATAAGGTGATAAGGCTTAGAAATAAACTCATCCAATAAGTTTTGGACATGTGTAGTTCATATATTTTACATTATCTTTCCATTTTATTTAAATCGTCAAATAATGATGTCATCACTGCATCATTATTATTTCATCAATAATTTAATTTATTTAATGTCTAAAAATTATAAAACAAATACTATGATGTAGGAAATCTTTTTATCTTTCCAATGAATATTTAAAATCAAAAATATGACTTGTATAACCCCACTTAAAAATTGTTTTGGTAAAACATATCATGTTTGTGTCAATTTTACTCTTACATTAAATAAAATGTTATTTATGTCATTTCCGAACCAAAGTGGATCCATGGGGTCCCCAAGTTGACCCATGGCTTGTCTTGGTCGGCCATGATACAACCAATGAGGGTAAGATATGTTTCAAGCTCATCTCATTTTATTAAAGCATTATTTTTACCTTAAACCACACTAATTACCACTAATCGCGATTAAAAACTTAATAAGTTACTATTCACCAAAAAAATTATTTTAATCTCATTGAACCACATTTTACTTCGTAATGACAACCATGTATGTCGGATTTTTGAAAATCAAAACACAATGATGGCAAAATTTCATTTAAACAGAAAATCAGTTTTTATAAGTACCACTTAGTGGTTTCACTATTTATCAAAAATAGAAGTTTTTCAGATAAATCCCAAAAATTCACCCTAAGCTATATTTGATATTCTGAATTCAAAAATGAAGTCCGTTTTACAAAATTCAAAACATATAAGTCACATTAATTAATTTAATAATTAATTCCCACTGTAATGACAAATAGCGTGTTTTATGAAACAATAAGTATCAAAAGATTGACACTAGTTTAAGTCTGATTTCAAAGTGAAATTCATTCCAACGACCACTATTGGATTTAATGGTAAAAATATTTTCTAATTTCACTTTAAAACCAATTCAAAATATAATCTAATCATATAAATAAATTATATTAAAAAGTGGTTTTGAATTAAAATACAACATTTTACACTATTCATTAAAAAAATGAACTTTATCAGAAAGATACCAAAAATTTACACGAAGTAAATTTTGATGTCCCGATTCTTAATAAGAGTTTTATTTGGTCCAAAAGAATGTTTAAGTGTGAACAAAACTATATTTAATGACGTTTCTCCATAAAAAGGTGATAAGTGAACCTTTAGTGAAAATTAGGGCATATACGCCTAAAATTGAATTCTTTCCGTATTTTAAGCCTTTATCATTTATTGTATAAATGTAAAAATATTTATGAACATATATAATCATATATTAGTTATTTCTATCCATTTCCGCCATAACAATGGCTATAGGTTAACTACCATTTAAAATAATATTATTTTATTATTAGAGTGCAACGAAAGATTCCCAAGAAACTCGTTGTTGCGTGTTGGGTATGCCATTGAGCATAGCGTCCCCTTTAAAGTCATATTAATATTTTATTCACAAATATGGATAAATATGAAAATGTCATATTCCTTATTTACCTGGGGTGTTACATCCTCCCCCCCTTTTGGGAATTGCGTCCTCGCAATTTTAAAATTGTGCTTGGAAACATCCTTGAACGTCCCACATCGGAACAAGAGTCGGTAAAACAATCACTTTAAAATAAAGAAAGATAAGTACAGAGGTCACCCGAGTTAACCCATATTAGGATACCATGTATAAAAATATGGACATGGAGGAGAAAACATAGGGTCATGTTCTGATGGAGAGTGATAGAAAACATGTTTAGGAGAAAGTTAACAATAAGAAAATCACAAACATGTGATGGGTTAAACGATGTTGGGTTCCCCAGTAGGAAAAGTTAATAGACAACATTTTTGTATTAAGTTACTTTTTATTGAGGAATTTATTCATAAGGAATCATAATCACTTATCATATTGACTTTCAAATTTTATTAGATTCCTTACACAAACTCATATTTTCTCCAAAAGACGAGTATTTAGGAAGACTTGTTAACATTAAGAGTACTATAATCAACTTCTAGAGAATCACCTATTCCAAAAAATAGAACTATATACTTCCCATGTCTTTAACCAAAACCAAAACCAAAAAGGCTAGTACAAGATCAGATAATCCAGAAAAGGATAACCCTTTTATAAAAAGAAAATCTATTCTTAATCTCCAAAATTTGTCCAACAAAACCCAAAGTTCAACGAGGACCATTTGTCCATAAAATTCTTCAATGTAAACCAGACTAAGATTGAAGCCCAAATATTTGAAGGATTTATTCACATAGTCTACCAAGTTAAATCGTAACATTTATCTCCAAACAACATCAGTTGCTCCTAAAGTCTCACATTGAAAAGTAATTATCCTAATCACATATCCTCCAAAATCAACTTACTCTTAATTCATAAAATCATATAACTAAAAATAATTGGTCAAACTAACCAGGGACTTCACGTAGTCCAGTGGTAGGCGATAAATACCAGTCGCACTTTGGTTGTGGGTTCGATTCCCGCAGCTTTGTCCGACGCGACGGGATGTCACACGGTCTGCGTGTTGTCCTTTTTCCAAATCTATATAATTCTTAAAACATTCCCCAAAATGAGATAAAATCTTCAAGAATAATCATAACATATTTTAACCTCAATTTTATCTCATTCCCTTCATTTTCCATCATATCATATAATAACCCATAATTACCTCAAAAGTAAGGATCATATAAACCCTAATGGTTACCTAAATATTTATTACCTGAATTTCCACATCGAGTTGGACATCTCGTACATGATGCATTATAGAACTCACCAAGGTTCAAGTGGTTGATCATGACTCCTTGATAGTTGGTTTAGAAAAACCACGAGATTCCTCATTGAATCCCCCATCTCATCGAGTATCTTAATCCGAGAACCACCACAGTTTCTTTCAAACCCATTGTCACTTTGGTGCCTTCTAGATCCAGCCATTTACTAAAACCAAAAAGGTCAGTGTGAGTATATCAACAAAACCATCATGTACTAACAAGGAAGGTAAACACTAAGATATACTTACTCATTCACTTTATCTAAAACTAGGACTCTTTCTGAAATCCTAACCAATATTGTAATGTCACTTATGATTAAAGAATACCCTAACCTCTAAAGTTATATAAACCGGCCTTTGATACCAACTATAAGGCCCGAGCCTTAAACCTTACTTAATCTTGAGTTATTACAAGATTACACATTGAGGATCTTTTCAGGTTTAGATTTTTAGAGAAATAGATCATGAAACATGAATTACATTCCACATTTAAACAAAGTGGTTACATAAAAGACAGTATTCATTCTTCCCATCAACGGAAACATATTTAAAATATAACACAGATTCTTTCTTGAAACATCCTTGACAATATCATCGCATCATGTACCTTTCCCTTGACCTGTGAAAAACATTTCAAAAACTTGGGATGAGCATAAAAAGCTCAGTAAGGGTTATAAAAATATGGAAAGGAAACATGATTTCATATATACATAAGAATGAAATCATACTTTACCCAAAAAACATAGGCACATTGACATACCTCATCAAATCATGAATAAATCATAGAAAACATAAGACATAAAGTAACTTGAGGCATTCATAAAATTCTTACGTGGGGAGTAACCCTCTTGGTTACTTTTGGAATACCCATCACAGTATATTCCCTAAATCTCTTCGGAGAAACCTTAACGTTTCACTCCTTCGCGTTACCCAATGCATTGGAGAGCTATATCGGGCTCACCCGCCCTTAGTTTATCACGGAACCACCCGTTCTTCATAACAATGCCCAAGAACCATAACATAATCGTATCACATAAACATGAATAATGTAAACATAACATTTTCACATTTCAATCACAATATAACATTTTAGTATATTGAAATATTGAATCCATTCAAAAAGAAACCATTTCCAAAACCATTTAAAACATTTAATAAAGAGATTTTTGAATCAAAGTGTCCCATACCACCTTGAAGCTTAAAATTTTAAACCATTAATATCCATATAAATAAATCCTTAAAACCATTTTGAAAACATGGATATTAATAAGAACAAATAATTAAAACATTTAAAACGATATTTTGGTTAAAGGGGTTTTACCAAAATTAGAGACACTTGAATACAATAGTTGAGGAATAAAATTTAGTCAAAACTTTATAATATCATGAGAATAAATGGATTCATGATATAATACTCCAATGGACAGTATATACACCATATAAGAGTGAATTGGTGCATAACAACAATGAACCCTCAATAGAAATGTCAAATGTGATGAAATCCCTTATAAAGAATGTATCCTTAAATTAAGGACAAATCAATCTCAAAAATATGTGTGAAAAATATAAATACACCCAATATAAGTGTATATTAAGGGTAAAAAGGTCATTCACACATATTCAATGGACAACATATTCAATGACTACATGTTGAACCCAATGAAATCGAAATTGGGTTAAAAAGTTCCCTTGACAGCCTAACGACATCACATCAAAAAGAGTTGATGAGAGATAAAAAGAGTATCTCATCACTTGGAAATAAAATTTACATCAATAAGGATATATGAGAACATATCCCAACATAACGATATGTAAATTAAAAGACCCAACAAAAGAAGTCTTTTAAAAAAGAGGAGGGTGAAAGGTTCCCTTACCGACTTGGGTTTCTTTCAAAACATACACCCCATGAAAGAAGGACAAAAGATAATTGATGCAAATAATCATAAACGAAAGTATATTACACAAAGAGTAGAATAATGGGCAGTACATACACCACTCAAGGGAATTTTTTGGCAAATGTAGCATAAATCTCACGGGAATAAAAGTGAGATGAAAAATCCCTTACGAAAACTCGACAGCCTAACAGCGGCACATAAAACTTCCGAATATGGATTGATGAGATCAAATAGGGTATCTCATCACATTAAAATAAAATGTACAGCAAGAGGAATATAAAATAACATCCCCCAACATTACAAAGAGGAGCTTAAAAGAAGTGACATCAAGGAGAGTAATTAAAAAGAAGAGAGAGGTTAGATCTCTTACGAAAGTTTGGCATCCTAACGGCGCCACTCAAAACTTCCAAAATGGATTGATGAGAGAGAATAGGGTATCTCATCACATGAAAATAAAAATAACAGTAAGTGTAATATAAATTATCATCCAAATAACAAGAAAGATGAGCTTTAAAAGGAATGACATAAAAGTGTGTACTTAAAAAGAAAGAGAGGAGTAGGATCCCTTACCTCGGGTCCGACTTGACTCGATCATTCTTTAATCTCCGGAATAATAAACTTGAGTTAATTTATAATTCCTTAAGAACCTTTTTCAAGTTCATTATTACTTTTATACCACTTATTACCATGTCATAAACATTATGTAATCATTTAAGTTAATAATATTTTTTTCCGATATTTGGTTCTTAAGTCGAAAGTGGACTTCTTACAATTACATGTTGTTCGTGTGGCCAAATGTTTAATATATCCAGAATTGTATTCATTATGTAGATATCATATATGTCATATATATCCAGTACATGCATACATTTATAACATTACATAATCATTTAGAGGTAAGAAATGAAATGCACCATTCATGGAGACGGTAAGCCATACGTACGCATGAACGCTACTTTCATTTCTATTTCGTATTTTATAGAATGGAATAATAATGATATAAGGTATATTATAATTTCAGTATAATATCATATATAATATCATATTTCCATCCTTTATACATCCCACATATGGTATTTAACGAATCAAATCACTTTGAGGGGGCGGTAGTCCGCACTTCCTTAAATGAAGATATCACGTATACCCATAATGGAAGCCATAAAGGTAAGACAAAAATGAAAAATACAGAAGCATAAATAAAACATAAACATATTATATATCATATATAAAAATAGTGACATCATAATGGCCACCGTTGAAGGTGTTAAATGAGTATTGAACAATCATCGTTTCGGGAGGCAGAATTTCACCATCCACGGAAACCGTATGTTCTTTAACCATTTGATGTAGTTGTGTGTGAGTGTAGCTCTAATAAATCTTATTACAACATCCTAGTATATTGAAGATACTGGTGTTGTTACAAAAGAAGTAAATAAAAAGAGTTTAGGGGGTTGGAGAAGCAAAATAAAACAAATGAACATGAGAGAATGAATTACCTTTAAAAGTGTAACTTCTTTTGATTTGAGCCTAAAGGCTTCCTTTGAAAGTATTCTGCCCAAAGGGAATCCTCTAGGATCAGGAGAGGGATGTAGAGAGAGTAAATGGGCAGGGTTTGTCCGAGCCAAAGGCTTGAGGAGTGTGTTAAATGAGGTAGAGGTGGGGGCCTTTTATAAGAGGAGAGGAGGGGCACTTTTGGAAAGTAAAGAAATATTACTTTATTTGAAAATGTGTTTCGGTTTCAAAAGGACCCAAATTGATATAAATCGTGGATAAGGTGATAAGGATTAGAAATCCACTCATCCAATAAGTTTTGGACATGTGTAGTTCATAGATTTTACATTATCTTTCCATTTTATTTAAATCGTCAAATAATGATGTCATCACTACATCATTATTATGTCATAAATCATTTAATTTATTTAATGTCTAAAAATTATAAAACAAATACTATGATGTAGGAAATATTTTTATCTTTCCAATTAATATTTATAATCAAAAAGATGACTTGTATAACCCCACTTAAAAATTGTTTTAGTAAAACATATCATGTTTGTGTCAATTTACTTTTACATTAAATAAAATGTTATTTATGTCATTTCCCAACCAAAGTGGATCAATGGGGTCCCCAAGTTGACCCATGGCTTTTCTTGGTCGGCCATGATACAACCAATGAGGGTAAGACATGTGTCAAGCTCATCTCATTTTATTAAATCATTATTTTTACCTTAAACCACACTAATTACCACTAATCACGATTAAAAACTTAATAAGTTACTATTCACCAAAAAATTATTTTAATATCATTGAACCACATTTTACTTCTTAATGACAACCATGTATGTCGGATTTTTGAAAATCAAAACACAATGATGGCAAAATTTCATTTAAACGGAAAATCAGTTTTTATAAGTACCACTTAGTGGTTTCACTATTTATCAAAAATAGAAGTTTTCAGATAAATCCCAAAAATTCACCCTAAGCTATATTTGATATTCTGAATTCAAAAATGAAGTCCGTTTTACAAAATTCAAAACCTATAAGTCACATTAATTAATTTAATAATTAATTCCCACTGTCATGACAAATAGCGTGTTTCATGAAACAATAAGTATCAAAAGATTGACACTAGTTAAGTCTGATTTCAAAGTGAAATTGATTCCAACGACCACTATTGGATTTAATGGTAAAAATATTTTCTAATTTCACTTTAAAACCAATTCAAAATATAATCTAATCATATAAATGAATTATATTAAAAAGTGGTTTTAAATTAAAATACAACATTTTACACTATTCATTAAAAAAATGAACTTTATCGGAAAGATACCAAAAATTTACACAAAGTAAATTTTGATGTCCCGATTCTTAATAAGAGTTTTATTTGGTCCAAAAGAATGTTTAAGAGTGAACAAAACTATATTTAACTACGTTTCTCCATCAAAAGGTGATAAGTGAACCTTTAGTGAAAACTAGGGCATATACGCCTAAAATTGAATTCTTTCCGTATTTTATGCCTTTATCATTTATTGTATAAATGTAAAAATATTTAAGAACATATATCATCATATTTTAGTTATTTCTATCCATTCCCGCCATAACAATGGCTACAGGTTAACTACCATTTAAAATAATATTATTTTATTATTAGAGTGCAACGTAAGATTCCCAAGAAACTCGTTGTTGCGTGTTGGGTACGCCATCGAGCATAGTGTCCCCTTTAAAGTCATATTAATATTTTATTCACAAATATGGATAAATATGAAAATGTCATATTCCTTATTTACCTGGGGTGTTACATCCTCCCCCCCTTTTGGGAATTGCGTCCTCGCAATTTTAAAATTGCGCTTGGAAACATCCTTGAACGTCCCACATCGGAACAAGAGTCGGTAAAACAATCACTTTAAAATAAAGAAAGATAAGCACAGAGGTCACCCGAGTTAACCCATATTAGGATTCCAAGTATGAAAATATGGACATGGAGGAGAAAACATAGGGTCATGTTCTGATGGAGAGTGATAGAAAACATGTTTAGGAGATAGTTAACAATAAGAAAATCACAAACATGTGATGGGTTAAACGGTGTTGGGTTCCCCAGTAGGAAAAGTTAATAGACAACATTTTGTATTAAGTTACTTTTTATTGAGGAATTTATTCATAAGGAAACATAATCACTTATCATATTGACTTTCAACTTTTATTAGATTCCTTACACAAACTCATATTTTCTCCAAAATACAAGTATTTAGGAAGACTTGTTCACATTAAGAGTACTATAATCAACTTCTAGAGAATCACCTAATCCACAAAATAGAACTATATACTTCCCATGTCTTTATCCAAAACCAAAACCAAAAAGGCTAGTACAAGATCAGATAATCTAGAAAAGGATAACCCTTTTATAAAAAGAAAATCTAATCTTAATCTCCAAAATTTGTCCAACAAAACCCAAAGTTCAACGAGGACCATTTGTCCATAAAATTCTTCAATGTAAACCAAACTAAGATTGAAACCCAAATATTTGAAGGATTTATTCACATAATCTACCAAGTTAAATCGTAACATTTATCTCCAAACAACATCAGTTGCTCCTAAAGTCTCACATTGAAAAGTAATTATCCTAATCACATATCCTCCAAAATCAACTTACTCTTAATTCATAAAATCATATAACTAAAAAGAATCAGTCAAACTAACCAGGGACTTCACGTAGTCCAGTGGTAGGCGATAAATACCAGTCGCACTTTGGTTGTGGGTTCGATTCCCACAGCTTTGTCCGACGCGACGGGATGTCACACGGTCTGCGTGTTGTCCTTTTTCCAAAACTATATAATTCTTAAAACATTCCCCAAAATGAGATAAAATCTTCAAGAATAATCATAACATATTTTAACCTCAATT
The DNA here is from genome assembly GCA_963277665.1 of Viscum album. Classification (NCBI taxonomy): domain Eukaryota; kingdom Viridiplantae; phylum Streptophyta; class Magnoliopsida; order Santalales; family Viscaceae; genus Viscum; species Viscum album. The sequence continues at coordinate 1,433,048,361 of OY728132.1, read as the reverse complement.
TTATCTCATGCCCTTCATTTTCCATCATATCATATAATAACCCATAATTACCTCAAAAGTAAGGATCATATAAACCCTAATGGTTACCTTAATAATTATTACCTGAATTTCCACATCGAGTTGGACATCTCGTACATGATGCATTAGAGAACTCAACAAGGTTCAAGTGGTTGATCATGACTCCTTGATAGTTGGTTTAGAAAAACCACGAGATTCCTCATTGAATCCCCCATCTCATCGAGTGTCTTAATCAGAGAACCACCACAGTTTCTTTCAAACCCATTGTCACTTTGGTGCCTTCTAGATCCAGCCATTTACTAAAACTAAAAAGGTCAGTGTGAGTATATCAACAAAACCATCATGTACTAACGAGGAAGTTAAACACTAAGATATACTTACTCATTCACTTTATCTAAAACTAGGACTCTTTCTGAAATCCTAACCATTATGGTAATGTCACTTATGATTAATGAATACCCTAACCTCTAAAGTTTTCTAAACCGGCCTTTGATACCAACTATAAGGCCCGAGCCTTAAACCTTACTTAATCTTGAGTTATTACAAGATTACACATTGAGGATCTTTTCAGGTTTAGAGTTTTAGAGAAATAGATCATGAAACATGCATTACATTACACATTTAAACAAAGTGGTTACATAAAAGACAGTATTCATTCTTCCCATCAACGGAAACATATTTAAAATATAACACGGATTCTTTCTTGAAACATCCTTGACAATATCATCACATCATGTACCTTTCCCTTGACATGTGAAAAACATTTCAAAAACTTGGGATGAGCATAAAAAGCTCAGTAAGGGTTATAAAAATATGGAAAGGAAACATGATTTCATATATACATAAGAATGAAATCATACTTTACCCAAAAAACATAGGCACTTTAACATACCTCATCAAATCATGAATAAATCATAGAAAACATAAGACATAAAGTAACTTGAGGCATTCATAACATTCTTACGTGGGGAGTAACCCTCTTGGTTACGTTTGGAATACCCATCACAGTATATTCCCAAAATCTCTTCGGAGAAACCTTAACGTTTCACTCCTTCGCGTTACCCAATGCATTGGAGAGCTATATCGGGCTCACCCGCCCTTAGTTTATCACGGAACCACCCGTTCTTCATAACAATGCCCAAGAACCATAACATAATCGTATCACATAAACATGAATAATGTAAACATAACATTTTCACATTTCAATCACAATATAACATTTTAGTATATTGAAATATTGAATCCATTCAAAAAGAAACCATTTCCAAAACCATTTAAAACATTTAATAAAGAGATTTTTGAATCAAAGTGTCCATTACCACCTTGAAGCTTAAAATTTTAAACCATTAATATCCATATAAATAAATCCTTAAAACCATTTTGAAAACATGGATATTAATAAGAACAAATAATTAAAACATTTAAAATGATATTTTGGTTAAAGGGGTTTTACCAAAATTAGAGACACTTGAATACAATAGTTGAGGAATAACATTTAATCAAAACTTTATAATATCATGAGAATAAATGGATTCATGATATAATACTCCAAAGGACAGTATATACACCATATAAGAGTGAATTGGTGCATAACAACAATGAACCTTCAATAGAAATGTCAAATGTGATGAAATCCCTTATAAAGAAGGTATCCTTAAATTCAGGACAAATAAATCTCAAAAATATGTGTGAAAAATATAAATACACCCAATATAAGTGTATATTAAGTGTAAAAAGGTCATTCACACATATTCAATGGACGACATATTCAATGACTAGATGTTGAACCCAATGAAATCGAAATTGGGTTAAAAAGTTCCCTTGACAGCCTAACGACATCACATCAAAAAGAGTTGATGAGAGATAAAAAGAGTATCTCATCACTTGGAAATAAAATTTACATCAATAAGGATATATTAGAACATATCCCAACATAACAATATGTAAATTAAAAGACCCAAAAAAAGATGTCTTTTAAAAAAGAGGAGGGTGAAAGGTTCCCTTACTGACTTGGGTTTCTTTCAAAACATACACCCCATGAAAGAAGGACAAAAGATAATTGATGAAAATAATCATAAACGAAAGTATATTACACAAAGAGTAGAATAATGGGCAGTAAATACACCACTCAAGGGAATTTGTGGCAAATGTAGCATAAATCTCACAGGAATAAAAGTGAGATGAAAAATCCCTTATGAAAACTCGACAGCCTAACGTCGCCACATAAAACTTCCGAATATGGATTGATGAGATCAAATAGGGTATCTCATCACATGAAAATAAAATGTACAGCAAGAGGAATATAAAATAACATTCCCCAAAATTACAAAGAGGAGCTTAAAAGAAGTGACATCAAGGAGAGTACATAAAAAGAAGAGAGAGGTTAGATCTCTTACGAAAGTTTGGCAGCCTAACGGCGCCACTCAAAACTTCCAAAATGGATTGATGAGAGAGAATAGGGTCTCTCATCACATGAAAATAAAATTTACAGTAAGTGTAATATAAATAATCATCCAAATAACAAGAAAGATGAGCTTTAAAAGGAATGACATAAAAGTGTGTACTTAAAAAGAAAGAGAGGAGTAGGATCCCTTACCTCGGGTCCGACTTGACTCGATCGTTCTTTAATCTCCTGAATAATAAACTTGAGTTAATTTCTAATTCCTTAAGAACCTTTTTCAAGTTCATTATTACTTTTATACCACTTATTACCATGTCATAAACATTATGTAATCATTTAAGTTAATAATATTTGTTTTTCCGATATTTGGTTCTTAAGTCGAAAGTGGACTTCTTACAATTACATGTTGTTCGTGTGGCCAAATGTTTATTATATCCAGAATTGTATTCATTATTTAGATATCATATATGTCATATATATCCAGTACATGCATGCATTTATAACATTACATAATCATTTAGAGGTAAGAAATGAAATGCACCGTTCATGGAGACGGTAAGCCGTACGTACGCATGAACGCTGCTTTCATTTCTATTTCGTATTTTATAGAATGGAATAATAATGATATAAGGTATATTATAATTTCTGTATAATATCATATATAATATCATATTTCCATCCTTTATACATCCCACATATGGTATTTAACGAATCAAATCACTTTGAGGGGGCGGTAGTCCGCACTTCCTTAAATGAAGATATCGCGTATACCCATAATGGAAGCCATAAAGGTAAGACAAAAATGAAAAATACAGAAGCATAAATAAAACATAAACATATTATATATCATATATAAAAATATTGACATCATAATGGCCACCGTTGAAGGTGTTAAATGAGTATTGAACAATCATCGTTTCGGGAGGCAGAATTTCACCATCCACGGAAACCGTATGTTCTTTAACCATTTGATGTAGTTGTGTGAGAGTGTAGCTCGAATAAATCTTATTACAACATCCTAGTATATTGAAGATACTGGTGTTGTTACAAAAGAAGTAAATAAAAAGAGTTATGGGGTTGGAGAAGCAAAATAAAACAAATGAACATGAGAGAATGAATTACCTTTAAAAGTGTAACTACTTTTGATTTGAGCCTAAAGGCTTCCTTTGAAAGTATTCTTCCCAAAGGGAATCCTCTATGATCAGGATAGGGATGTGTAGAGAGTAAATGGTCAGGGTTTGGCCTAGCCAAAGGCTTGAGGAGTGTGTTAAATGAGGTAGAGGTGGGGGCCTTTTATAAGAGGAGAGGAGGGGCACTTTTGGAAAGTAAAGAAATATTACTTTATTTGAAAATGTTTTTCGGTTTCAAAAGGACCCAAATTGATATAATTCGTGGATAAGGTGATAAGTCTTAGAAATCCACTCATCCAATAAGTTTTGGACATGTTTAGTTCATAGATTTTACATTATCTTTCCATTTTATTTAAATCGTCAAATAATGATGTCATCACTGCATCATTATTATGTCATAAATAATTTAATTTATTTAATGTCTAAAAATTATAAAACAAATACTATGATGTAGGGAATCTTTTTATCTTTCCAATGAATATTTATAATCAAAAAGATGACTTGTATAACCCCACTTAAAAATTGGTTTAGTAAAACATATCATGTTTGTGTCAATTTTACTTTTACATTAAATAAAATGTTATTTATGTCATTTCCCAACCAAAGTGGATCCATGGGGTCCCCAAGTTGACCCATGGCTTGTCATGGTCGGCCATTATACAACAGATTAGGGTAAGACATGTGTCAAGCTCATCTCATTTTATTAAAGCATTATTTTTACCTTAAACCACACTAATTACCACTAATCGCGATTAAAAACTTAATAAGTTACTATTCACCAAAAAATTATTTTAATCTCATTGAACCACATTTTACTTCTTAATGACAACCATGTATGTCGGATTTTTGAAAATCAAAACACAATGATGGAAAAATTTCATTTAAACGGAAAATCAGTTTTTATAAGTACCACTTAGTGGTTTCACTATTTATAAAAAATAGAAGTTTTTCAGATAAATCCCAGAAATTCACCCTAAGCTATATTTGATATTCTGAATTCAAAAATGAAGTATGTTTTACAAAATTCAAAACATATAAGTCACATTAATTAATTTAATAATTAATTCCCACTTTCATGACAAATAGCGTGTTTTATGAAACAATAAGTATCAAAAGATTGACACTAGTTTAAGTATGATTTCAAAGTGAAATTGATTCCAACGACCACTATTGGATTTAATGGTAAAAATATTTTCTAATTTCCCTTTAAAACCAATTCAAAATATAATCTAATCATATAAATAAATTATATTAAAAAGTGGTTTTGAATTAAAATACAACATTTTACACTATTCATTAAAAAAATGAACTTTATCGGAAAGATACCAAAAATTTACACAAAGTAAATTTTGATGTCCCGATTCTTAATAAAAGTTTTATTTGGTCCAAAAGAATGTTTAAGAGTGAACAAAACTATATTTAATGACGTTTCTCCATCAAAAGGTGATAAGTGAACCTTTAGTGAAAACTAGGGCATATACGCCTAAAATTGAATTCTTTCCGTATTTTAAGCCTTTATCATTTATTGTATAAATGTAAAAATATTTAAGAACATATATCATCATATTTTAGTTATTTCTATCCATTCCCACCATAACAATGGCTACAGGTTAACTACTATTTAAAATAATATTATTTTATTATTAGAGTGCAACCTAAGATTCCCAAGAAACTCGTTGTTGCGTGTTGGGTACGCCATCGAGCATAGCGTCCCCTTTAAAGTCATATTAATATTTTATTCACAAATATGGATAAATATGAAAATGTCATATTACTTATTTACCTAGGGTGTTACATCCTCCCCCCCCTTTTGGGAATTGCGTCCTCGCAATTTTAAAATTGCGCTTGGAAACATCCTTGAACGTCCCACATCAGAACAAGAGTCGGTAAAACAATCACTTTAAAATAAAGAAAGATAAGCACAGAGGTCACCCGAGTTAACCCATATTAGGATTCCAAGTATGAAAATATGGACATGGAGGAGAAAACATAGGGTCATGTTCTGATGGAGAGTGATAGAAAACATGTTTAGGAGAAAGTTAACAATAAGAAAATCACAAACATGTGATGGGTTAAACGGTGTTGGGTTCCCCAGTAGGAAAAGTTAATAGACAACATTTTTGTATTAAGTTACTTTTTATTGAAGAATTTATTCATAAGGAAACATAATCACTTATCATATTTACTTTCAACTTTTATTAGATTCCTTACACAAACTCATATTTTCTCCAAAAGATGAGTATTTAGGAAGACTTGTTCACATTAAGAGTACTATAATCAACTTCTAGAGAATCACCTAATCCACAAAATAGAACTATATACTTCCCATGTATTTAACCAAAACCAAAACCAAAAAGGCTAGTACATGATCAGATAATCCAGAAAAGGATAACCCTTTTATAAAAAGAAAATCAATTCTTAATCTCCAAAATTTTTCCAACAAAACCCAAAGTTCAACGGGGACCATTTTTCCATAAAATTCTTCAATGTAAACAAAAATAAGATTGAAACCCAAATATTTGAAGGATTTATTCACATAGTCTACCAAGTTAAATCGTAACATTTATCTCCAAACAACATCAGTTTCTCCTAAAGTCTCACATTGAAAAGTAATTATCCTAATCACATATCCTCCAAAATCAACTTACTCTTAATTCATAAAATCATATAACTAAAAAGAATCGGTCAAACTAACCAGGGACTTCACGTAGTCCAGTGGTAGGCGATAAATACCAGTAGCACTTTGGTTGTGGGTTCGATTCCCGCAGCTTTGTCCGACGCGACGGGATGTCACACGGTCTGCGTGTTGTCCTTTTTCCAAAACTATATAATTCTTAAAACATTCCCCAAAATGAGATAAAATCTTCAAGAATAATCATAACATATTTTAACCTCAATTTTATCTCATGCCCTTCATTTTCCATCATATCATATAATAACCCATAATTACCTCAAAAGTAAGGATCATATAAACCCTAATGGTTACCTTAATAATTATTACCTGAATTTCCAAATCGAGTTGGACATCTTGTACATTATGCATTAGAGAACTCACCAAGGTTCAAGTGGTTGATCATGACTCCATGATAGTTGGTTTAGAAAAACCGCGAGATTCCTCATTGAATCCCCCATCTCATCGAGTATCTTAATCAGAGAACCACCACAGTTTCTTTCAAACCCATTGTCTCTTTGGTGCCTTCTAGATCCAGCCATTTACTAAAACCAAAAAGGTCAATGTGAGTATATCAACAAAACTATCATGTACTAACGAGGAAGGTAAACACTAAGATATACTTACTCATTCACTTTATCTAAAACTAGGACTCTTTCTGAAATCCTAACCATTATGGTAATGTCACTTATGATTAAAGAATACCCTAACCTCTAAAGTTATCTAAACCGACCTTTGATACCAACTATAAGGCCCGATCCTTAAACCTTAATTAATCTTGAGTTATTACAAGATTACACATTGAGGATCTTTTCAGGTTTAGAGTTTTAGAGAAATAGATCATGAAACTTGCATTACATTCCACATTTAAACAAAGTGGTTACATAAAAGACAGTATTCATTCTTCCCATCAACGGAAACAAATTTAAAATATAACACGGATTCTTTCTTGAAACATCCTTGACAATATCATCACATCATGTACCTTTCCCTTGACCTGTGAAAAACATTTCAAAAACTTGGGATGAGCATAAAAAGCTCAGTAAGGGTTATAAAAATATGGAAAGGAAACATGATTTCATATATACATAAGAATGAAATCATACTTTTCCCATAAAACATAGGCACTTTAACATACCTCATCAAATCATGAATAAATCATAGAAAACATAAGACATAAAGTAACTTGTGGCATTCATAACATTCTTACGTGGGGAGTAACCCTCTTGGTTACGTTTGGAATACCCATCACAGTATATTCCCTAAATCTCTTCGGAGAAACCTTAACGTTTCACTCCTTTGCGTTACCCAATGCATTGGAGAGCTATATCGGGCTCACCCGCCCTTAGTTTATCACGGAACCACCCGTTCTTCATAACAATGCCCAAGAACCATAACATAATCGTATCACATAAACATGAATAAAGTAAACATAACATTTTCACATTTCAATCACAATATAACATTTTAGTATATTGAAATATTGAATCCTTTCAAAATGAAACCATTTCCAAAACCATTTAAAACATTTAATAAAGATATTTTTGAATCAAAGTGTCCCATACCACCTTGAAGCTTAAAATTTTAAACCATTAATATCCATATAAATAAATCCTTTAAACCATTTTGAAAACATGGATATTAATAAGAACAAATAATTAAAACATTTAAACGATATTTTGGTTAAAGGGGTTTTACCAAAATTAGAGACACTTGAATACAATAGTTGAGGAATAAAATTTAGTCAAAACTTTATAATATCATGAGAATAAATGGATTCATGATGTAATACTCCAAAGGACAGTATATACACCATATAAGAGTGAATTGGTGCATAACAACAATGAACCCTCAATAGAAATGTCAAATGTGATGAAATCCCTTATAAAGAAGGTATCCTTAAATTAAGGACAAATCAATCTCAAAAATATGTGTGAAAAATATAAATACACCCAATATAAGTGTATATTAAGTTTAAAAAGGTCATTCACACATATTCAATGGACGACATATTCAATGACTACATGTTGAACCCAATGAAATCGAAATTGGGTTAAAAAGTTCCCTTGACAGCCTAACGACATCACATCAAAAAGAGTTGATGAGAGATAAAAAGATTATCTCATCACTTGGAAAGAAAATTTACATCAATAAGGATATATGAGAACATATCCCAACATAACGATATGTAAATTAAAAGACCCAACAAAAGAAGTCTTTTAAAAAAGAGGAGGGTGAAAGGTTCCCTTACCGACTTTGGTTTCTTTCAAAACATACACCCCATGAAAGAAGGACAAAAGATAATTGATTCAAATAATCATAAACGAAAGTATATTAAACAAAGAGTAGAATAATGGGCAGTACATACACCACTAAAGGGATTTTGTGGCAAATGTAGCATAAATCTCACGGGAATAAAAGTGAGATGAAAAATCCCTTACGAAAACTCGACAGCCTAACGGCGCCACATAAAACTTCCGAATATGGATTGTTGAGATCAAATAGGGTATCTCATCAAATTAAAATAAAATGTACAGCAAGTGGAATATAAAATAACATCCCCCAAAATTACAAAGAGGAGCTTAAAAGAAGTGACATCAAGGAGAGTAATTAAAAAGAAGAGAGAGGTTAGATCTCTTACGAAAGTTTGGCAGCCTAACGGCGCCACTCAAAACTTCCAAAATGGATTGATGAGGGAGAATAGGGTCTCTCATCACATGAAAAAAAAATTACAGTAAGTGTAATATAAACGATCATCCAAATAACAAGAAAGATGAGCTTTAAAAGGAATGACATAAAAGTGTGTACTTAAAAAGAAAGAGAGGAGTATGATCCCTTACCTCGGGTCCGACTTGACTCGATCGTTCTTTAATCTCCTGAATAATAAACTTGAGTTAATTTCTAATTCCTTAATAACCTTTTTCAAGTTCATTATTAATTTTATACCACTTATTACCATGTCATAAACATTATGTAATCATTTAAGTTAATAATATTTGTTTTTCCGATATTTGGTTCTTAAGTCGAAAGTGGACTTCTTACAATTACATGTTGTTCATGTGGCCAAATGTTTATTATATCCAGAATTGTATTCATTATGTAGATATCATATATGTCATATATATCCAGTACATGCATGCATTTATAACATTACATAATCATTTAGAGGTAAGAAATGAAATGCAACGTTCATGGAGACGGTAAGCCGTACGTACGCATGAACGCTACTTTCATTTCTATTTCGTATTTTATAGAATGGAATAATAATGATATAAGGTATATTATAATTTCAGTATAATATAATATATAATATCATATTTCCATCCTTTATACATCCCACATATGGTATTTAACGAATCAAATCACTTTGAGGGGGCGGTAGTCCGCACTTCCTTAAATGAAGATATCGTGTATACCCATAATGGAAGCCATAAAGGTAAGACAAAAATGAAAAATACAGAAGCATAAATAAAACATAATCACATTATATATCATATATAAAAATAGTGACATCATAATGGCCACCGTTTAAGGTGTTAAATGAGTATTGAACAATCATCGTTTCGGGAGGCAGAATTTCACCATCCACGGAAACCGTATGTTCTTTAACCATTTGATGTAGTTGTGTGAGAGTGTAGCTCGAATAAATCTTATTACAACATCCTAGTATATTTAATATACTGGTGTTGTTACAAAAGAAGTAAATATAAAGAGTTTAGGGGGTTTGAGAACCAAAATAAAACAAATGAACATGAGAGAATGAATTACCTTTAAAAGTGTAACTCCTTTTGATTTGAGCCTAAAGGCTTCCTTTGAAACGATTCTGCCAAAAGGGAATCATCTAGGATCAGGAGAGGGATGTGGATAGAGTAAATGGTCAGGGTTTGGCCGAGCCAAAGGCATGAGGAGTGTGTTAAATGAGGTAGAGGTGGGGGCCTTTTATAAGAGGAGAGGAGGGGCACTTGTGGAAAGTAAAGAAATATTACTTTATTTGAAAATGTGTTTCGGTTTAAAAAGGTCCCAAATTGATATAATTCGTGGATAAGGTGATAAGGCTTCGAAATCCACTCATCCAATAAGTTTTGGACATGTGTAGTTCATAGATTTTACATTATCTTTACATTTTATTTAAATCGTCAAATAATGATGTCATCGCTGCATCATTATTATGTCGTAAATAATTTAATTTATTTAATGTCTAAAAATTATAAAAAAACTACTATGATGTAGGAAATCTTTTTAGATTTCCAATTAATATTTATAATCAAAAAGATGACTTGTATAACCCCACTTAAAAATTCTTTTAGTAAAACATATCATGTTTGTGTCAATTTTACTTTTACATTAAATAAAATGTTATTTATGTCATTTCCCAACCAAAGTGGATCCATGGGGTCCCCAAGTTGACCCATGGCTTTTCTTGGTCGGCCATGATACAACCAATGAGGGTAAGACATGTGTCAAGCTCATCTCATTTTATTAAAGAATTATTTTTACCTTAAATGACACTAATTACCACTAATCGCGATTAAAAACTTAATAAGTTACTATTCACCAAAAAATTATTTTAATCTCATTGAACCACATTTTACTTCTTAATGGCAACCATGTATGTCTGATTTTTGAAAATCAAAACACAATGATGGAAAAATTTCATTTAAACGGAAAATCAGTTTTTATAAGTACCACTTAGTGGTTTCACTATTCATCAAAAATAGATGTTTTTCAGATAAATCCCAAAAATTAACCCTAAGCTATATTTGATATTCTTAATTCAAAAATGAAGTCCGTTTTAGAAAATTCAAAACATATAAGTCACATTAATTAATTTAATAATTAATTCCCGCTGTCATGACAAATAGCGTGTTTTATGAAACAATAAGTATCAAAAGATTGACACTAGTTTAAGTCTGATTTCAAAGTGAAATTGATTCCAACGACCACTATTGGATTTAATGGTAAAAATATTTTCTAATTTCACTTTAAAACCAATTCAAAATATAATCTAATCATATAAATAAATTAGATTAAAAAGTGGTTTTGAATTAAAATACAACATTTTACACTATTCATTAAAAAAATGAACTTTATCGGAAACATACCAAAAATTTACACAAAGTAAATTTTGACGTCCCAATTCTTAATAAGAGTTTTATTTGGTCCAAAATAATGTTTAAGAGTGAAAAAAACTATATTTAATGACGTTTCTCCATCAAAAGGTGATAAGTGAACCTTTAGTGAAAACTAGGGCATATACGCCTAAAATTGAATTCTTTCCGTATTTTAAGCCTTTATATTTTATTGTATAAATGTAAAAATATTTAAGAACATATATAATCATATTGTAGTTATTTCTATCCATTCCCTCCATTACAATGGCTACAGGTTAACTACCATTTAAAATAATATTATTTTATTTTTAGAGTGCAACGTAAGATTTCCAAGAAACTCATTGTTGCGTGTTGGGTACGCCATCGAGCATAGCGTCCCCTTTAAAGTCATATTAATATTTTATTCAAAAATATGGATAAATATGAAAATGTCATATTCCTTATTTACCTGGGGTGTTACAACATATATAGATTATAATTTATTTAGGAGAAGATAAGGAATCACCTATGGCTTGCAATTCTACATTCATTGATAATCTAGTTGAATACAAATAATTACACCATTATTTAGTAATAGAATCCAATTGAATAATCCAACTTGTGATGAACCACCCATAATCCAAAATCTATGAACAACATCATTTAATCTTCTGGTGCTATCATGATTTATTCTGACTTCATCCATTTATCAGGGTTGATACCATAAAAAATTTTCTTTTTTGAGGAAAGAATCTTAATGATCACTCATTTTCATGAGATAGGAATGAAGGAGAGAAATCAAGATCTTGATCTCTCCCTAAGGATTTATAGAGTCTTTCTCCAATTATTTTCCGCACCAATTGTCATTTATGAATGTGATATAACTATATATTTAAAATATCTGGTTTATGGTTGGAAAATCACACATTTCCCCCCAAAAATATTTATTATTCTTAATTTACCCCAAATCCCTTAATAATAATAATAAAATTTTATTTTCTTGACATGTGAACTATATTGAGAATACATATAAATATACATTATAACTTATTATACCACAAGTATCGGTATTTTTTCCTTTATCAACATTTACCGATCCTTGAATGATGACAATTTAATTAAATTAGTGCCCCTACATTATTTTATGATAAATATAATAATTATTACCTTCACCAAACATGAAAATAAATATTTAATATTTCTAATTACCTCACGTATTCTTTAAAATTTCTTATTATTAATGTATGGTGATAAAACATACCGTAATGATTATTATCTATTTTATCATGTGAAATTCATTAATATAATTAAAATGAGATAGTGGGCACACTTAGTGTGCGACCCTCTAGTCCTATTTCTCAGTGGCATTAGACATAACTATTTAAATTACAAGTATACCATCTAAAAAAATTCCTAGGTACCCACAATGAATGAATTTAATATTTAATATATTTTCATCCTTCTACAAAAATTTTCAATTTAATATAATAAATTATCACAATATCTCAAAACAAGAAGGGTTCACAAAAGTTCCATCAACCTATATGCTTGATGTATGATCCTTTTAATTGTCTAAAAATGGACAAAACACTCAAAAACCTTGGACATGTATTTATTTTGTTAATTCCATTAACCTCAAAGGGATTGAGATAGTAAATTTTATCAAAATATAAAAGGGATAATTCCTTTCAAAAAATATCCATTAACGATATATCACAGGTGACACATCCAACATATCCAACATCACCATGAATATATGTCATCACATTTTATATGAAAACATAAATGTACATGAGGTGTGATATCCATCAATGATAATATTATATTTTAAGGATCAATACACAATAGAATATATATGAGAATCTAATGATACATAGAAATGTGGATTTCTTATTAATGATATTATTATAATAACCACACATCTTATAGATTTCCAAGGGATAATACCATGAGAAGGTTTCTTAGTGTCATATGAGCCTCCAACCACTGATATACTATATTTCCTATGTTCTATTAAAAATATTAACCACTAATATAATAATATTTAAGAATAATTCTATGGTACCTCAAAGTTATCATTATAGAGATAATTGTTATAAACTTTCAATGTGACCTATATTATTAAGAAATTCTCAAACATTAATTACATGAATTAGAAAAACAATAATGTGATAATAAAACATCATTAATAAAGAAAATATTTAATGATGCAATACATAAGATAGTTTTAGGGAACCATTACCAATAGATTCCCACTTTGAGTAGTGTCAACTGACAATGGATTTTATTCCGCATGTTCTCAAATAATAGTCATATTTCTTTTAATATAATGCATTTGTTAAGGGGGTTTCCTTGTTTTCATCCTTGGATACTCTTCTTTCCACAACATAACCTAACTGAGAAAAATCCCTGAAGAGATGAAACTTTTCAAGTATGTGATTTTTTCTTTTGGTGTGACCTTATCTCCTTGGAGAGATCCACTGATTCATTTTTTTCACAATAAATCATTATAGTGTATTTACTATTAGACACCAATTAAAGATCTTGGATAATATTTTGATTCAATACTACTTCCTTGGCTGCATCTGACACCACAATGTACACAAAAACTACTATATAATGAGTAACATCTGGCTTTTTCAAACTCTCTCAGTTCACAACTCTTATATTAAGATGAAAGATATATCTTGAATGAAATATCAGATTATTATTATATGTATGAAAACTATCACCATTATATCACTTGATGACTAGTTCCTCGTATCCTCCAAACACCATGAACATATATGTAGTTAACCTCAAATACTTATGAATAGTCTTAATAGTAGACAAATAGTATTATCCATAATTTTCATAATATTTTCCAACCATGATCAAATCATATAAAACATGATTATTTTTACACAATATGGAATACATTATAGATCACATCACATAATTGTTTAGAATCATACTCATTATATCACTTTATCCTATATCTGATGACACTTTATCTTGGATAGATGTATACAATGAGACACTGGACCTAATACCATATTTGATTGTTCCATATTAAACCTATTATGTATCCAGTCAGTATATGTGCATTGAATTATCCAACGTATCATATTGGATCTCTTACATGTGATCTTGAACCCTAGAATGTTGACCACTTCTTCTAATTAATTCATAGAGAATAACTTACGCAAAAACACCTTAAGATCTTGTAATGCAAGTATATTGTTTCTAATTAGCAATATTTGATCAACATACACTACTATGAAGACAATTTTACTCCCAATAAACCTATTTTAAACACATGGATCACATTTCATCATAATGAAAAAAATTCCCTTATGTATTAATTGATTCGAATATTTCATGCCCTTGATGATCTCATTAATACATTAATGGATATCTGAAAATTTTATACATTTTTGAAATTTTATAGAGTCGCAAACCATTTGGGTTGTGTCATATACAGATCCTATAAAAGGTTCCCATTATGGATTTATTTTTTGATACCCATTTATAAATATTATATTCATGAAAAGCTATTATGAGAAATAAAATAGTAACTGATTAAAAAATAGATGCTAGAGAAAAGGTTTCATCATATTCAATGTCTTGATTTTTTCTAATCCCTTTATCTAGTATCCACGATATATATGTATTTACTTTACCTATATATTCATATTTACCTTGAATATCCATTTAAAACCACTCATATTTACATCGACTAAGAAATCGATCATAACCAAAACATGGTTTTGATACGTGTAATCCATCTCAAAATTCATGGCTTATTGACATCTTATATCTTCTAAGCTCAATAATGATTCCTTATATAAGATATGATTATAATTTTTAACCAATAACAAGTCACTATTATCAATTACTATAAAACATTTCTCTAGTTTTCTTACATCTCTTGTGTTCCTACCGAGTAATTTTGTTTCAGGACCAAAATATTCTACGAGGGATTATAGAATCAATACATGTACCAACTCTTGTATATATTGAGTTTCCATTTCATCAAAGTCAATGTTCATACAACTGTCCTCCTTGAGAATTTTCTCATTCTAATGAAATATTACCTATCTTGTAACATTCACTTTTTTGTCTGAAGGGTTGTATAGTTAATATACCCTTGTTTCCTTAGGATATCATATAATGACACCTTTCATACCACAAGGTATTAGTTTTTTTCTTGAGATAACCTTAACAAACTATTTTCAACCCCATTCATGAACATGTGACAAGAATGGTTTTTTATAATTCATAACTTGAAGGGAGTACTATTTTCCACATTAGTTTGTACATATTTTAGTAGGTATAATGTCATCTATTATGTAAATCCCAAAAGGGTAATAGAATACTTGCATAACACATAATTGACCATACCATTTCCAATGAGGTATAATTCCTCGCATCACTAGAACCATTCTATTGTATTGTATATGGTGGAGCGAGTTGTGATAAAATCTTATACTCACATAAAAATTGAAAAATTGTCTGTTAAGATATTCACCACCTTGATCCGATGATATTTTATTTATCTTATTACCAAGCTAATTATCAACTTCATTATTGAACTCATTGAAATTATATAAGAATTAAAACCTCTACCATATTAAATATATATAATCGTACGTACTAGTTTCATCAGTAATATTAATAAATTATGAAAATCCTCTTCTAGAATATACATGAAAATGTCAACACACATTAATGTCTACTAAATATAGAATCTTTTTTCCCTTTACCTTGACACTAAATGGTGGTCGGTTAAACTTAACATGAAAACAAAAATATCATATTTCAAGTAGTTTTGCATAAAAAATTATAAATAACCATATTGATATAAATTTTTCAAGAGCATCTCATTTACGTGATGGAGGCTTGGCTTCCAAAAATTGGCGTCATATGGGTCATGAATATTAGATTCATGACCAATTTATAATATTTGTTTTTTGTAATTTACAACATAAAATGCGTTATTCAACTATTTTATACCATTAAATATTCTATTTTTATAAAATTACAAAACATTATTTCCAATGTTGAAAATGAATCCATCCATATCTAAAAAAGAAATAGAAATAATGTTCTTACTAAAACATGGACTTAATAAATGTTCCTTAAAACCATGATAAATCTTGTAGGAAATATGATATGGTAGTGTCAAATGTCTAGAGAAGCGAACCTTTCTCCATTCACATCCTGAAGATCCACCTCACCTCATTAAACCTTCCAAAATATAGTTTTATCCTATATTTTGATAAAAAAATTGAGCACCCCATATAGTATATAATAAACAACATATAGATATAAATAGAATATAATCGATAATGATGCAACCTAAAGATTCACCCTTTTCATTAGTTTTGTAAAAGTCATCTTCTAATGGATCTTCTTGCCACAAGAAAAACAAACTGCATCATGTTCTTTCAATTTCCATTGGTTATTATTTTTCTTGGAAGGGAATTTCTCTAGTTCCATAGACTTTTAATGATTATTTGGTGTCTTTTTCTTGTTCTTCCTTTTCCTGTTCACCATAGGAACAAAAATTTTTTCACGCCCAGGTCTTTATAAACATGGAAAATAAGTTTAAGAAGTTCAAAAATAATTTTATCAGTATTACTCATATTATAATTCACAATATAACTATTGATGTTATTAATTAGTGAGGATTGAATGAGATCTATGCACATCTCATCAGGGATCTTAAAACCACAATGTTCAGGATCTCAATATAGTTAATAATTTTGACTATATGTGCCCCAACTAGCACTAAATCTAAGATCATCAATGTAAATAGTGCATTATAGATGTCTCATCTCTTTGATATCTCATCTTCATGATAGATTTACTTAAGATGAAAAACAATGTTATACAGGTCAATATCCTCACATTCCATTAAAATCATAATGGATAAAGATGATAGCTTGAAAAATTGGGCTTACATATCACCATCCACATCATTCTGATAAAGAGATACTTCATCCTCATTATACTATTTGGAATTGAAGTCATTAATTAGGATTTTCAGTATGTAAAATTCCTATTCATTATATAATATAATTTAAAAGAACCTATACCATTCCTGTAAATTTACACTGTTAAGAAGGCTATCCTTCACACATGTGGATCAAAATTATATTTTTTCTATCCTTTGATTTACCATCCCTAAAAATTATGATAATATTATTAAAACATATTTTTATTACTAAATTGGATTAATGAATTTAATATTAAATCAATTACATTAATCTACCACTATTTTTTGAAACCCAATAGTCCTCACCATCAGTTTTGGAATATCATGTCTTTTATATGTTATAGTTTAAAGGATCCATATTCCCTTTATCATAACTTGGACATGGGTCTGACAAGATATTCAAATCATTTTAGGGAAATTTAACTTACTAATTACATTGAATTTTAGTGCCTTCATCCAATGAGTAAACTCCCCAATCATGAAATCATGATTTTATTATTTCCTTAACCATTACCTATTTTTTACAACAAGTCCTTCTTGGGAATTTAATCCCTTATGTGAACTATGTTAAATGAACCCATAATATAATGCTAAAAGTCCCATGGTAATTGAAATCACCCATCTTGTGTTTCTCAAGTACTTTTAACTATGTGGTTTTTCCTGACACACTGTAAGAGAAATCGAAATTTTTAATGGTTAAATATGATAGGTATATTACCCATTGGATATAGTCTTAATAAATATTTATTTGTTATATAAATAAAATTATGTCACAGATACATATTATTTTATATGGGAAAATTAAGTCCTTCACAAATACATTTTAAGCTACTTCACTTTACCTTGGAGGGAGTACTATTCAGATAGATATAAGAATCCCTCATAAAAAAGAACATTTTGAGAGAAAAATTATTTCCCATCATAAAATATGTATATGATAATATCTTTTCCAATGGAATTAATTAAGTCACTAATAACCAATCAAAATTAATATTAAATTAAAATCACACGACCCTTCTTCCTCCCTACTTCTTCCAAAACCTACTTCTACTGTAATGTGTGTATCCCACCACCGACAACTGAATCCCATCCACAATCCTTTGATCCACTTGGTTTTAACAGATCTTGGTTCAAAACATATGGTACATATTCATATCACCTTCTATTTATTTTTTTATTATATTTTTCATTTAATCTTACATGATATCATTTGGGAAAACACTAGGATAGAGAATTTACATGATTTTTTGTTTTATTTGGTATTTATTTTTTATTTTAAATTAATTATTCTTTAATTGACTTTCTATTGGGTCTGCACAAGTTATTCCAATTTACATGATGTATTTTCATCATCTTTTATTCTTCTGATTTAAAAGATTTTTGTATTTGGCATTTTAGGTTACTATAAGTATATTATTTTACATTATTATCAGAAATATGTTTATTATAGAAATTATTTAGGGATATGTGATATTAATAGAATTTATATAAATAAATTTAATTGGTCTGCTGTATGATTTTGGTGATATGATTTTTTATGAATTATGATAATTCGTTAATTGTAGATTTGATGTTAAACTATTTTTGATTATTATATTAGGATTGATTTTTATTTTTAAAAATTCATATGAATGTTGTTTTTTACAAATTTTGATATATATATGTATGTGTGTGTGTTAACATTTAAATATACCCATAGAAACTTTAAAAAAACATGTTAGATTTTTGGAATATATATAAATTTATATATTCACGCATGTATGTATGTAGTACCATTAAGAAAGATTTAAGAAGTACATATGTTTTAAAATAAGTATCAGAATATATTTTGTACATTTATATTAATTAAAAAATCATGTAATATATATATATATATATATTAACATTGAATATACATATATAAATGTTTTTAAAAAATGTGTAAGGATTTAAATATATACTTATATATATATGTAAACTAACAAGTAAATATATGTATATGAACATTTAAAAAAAACATGTACTATTATAGATATATATGTATTAAAAATTGAATATATATATATAAATTTTTAAAAAAATATAAGGTTATATATATATAATGTGTGTCTGTTTATATAGATTTGATAAGTATATTTGTTCTAAAAAGTGTACAAAATTATATTTTATTATTAAATTTTATAATATATATATATATAAACATTTTAATATTCACATATAAATGTTTAAAAGAACATGGATGGTTTTTGAAATATATATTAGGTTCTTGGGGATAAAATTAAACCACACACACACACACACACCAAAAACACATGTCTGGAATGTGTTTTCATTACCCCCAAAGGGATACCCTACATTTTTTCCCATATTTATTAGGTACATGGCCATAAGGCATACTAGGAATGAATCCCATAACACAGCTTGATGGCCTAATGCAGCGTCATTCCAACAACATACTACCCCTCTCACCAAGCCTGCGTCATGCTTGCATCTTGTTTACATCACCGCTTACATATAGAAATTCACTCCTAACAAGATTTGAACCTAGGATTCATGAATGATTACATGGAGCCTTTAACACATGGAAAAGCCCCAAAAAATAAGGTTTATGATATATATAAGTATATATGTATGTATTTATATATATATATGTATGTATGTACAAATATTTGATATGTATATTTGTTGACGAAAGTTGTCAAACAAAATGATGTAAATAAATTTGATTAAAAATGTATGTTATATATACATATATATAGTATGAAATAAATAGGAATTGAGTGTTTCATAAAAATGATGAGAAAATTAACTTAAATAATTTATTTTAACAACATTTTATTAACAATTTTTTAATAAAAAACGTTACAAAAAATTTTAAAATGAAAAAGAATAAAAGAATAAAAATAATTAATATCATATATAAACATAGAATACATTAAATGGTAAATAAATTTATAATACGTTGTAAAAAATATAAAAAATGATAAAATTTAAAAAAAAAATAAAAAAATTAGTAATTATATAAAATGTAGTAATAAAATAAATAATTTATAAAAAATTAAAAGAGATATAATATTTATTAATAAATTTTTCACTATTATTAATAAAAAGTAATTATTAGTGATAATTTTAAAAAAAATTAGTAATTTTTAAACAAATATAAAAAATAATAACATATATTTGAAATTTAGAATAAATCATATATCTATTGTATTACTTAATATATTTAATATTAATAATTCGTTTAAATGTTGATATAAATATATATATAATATTAATAAAAATTTTAAAATGATATCTTAACGTGAGATGTTTCCAAACAACCAACAAACACATACATTATGTCATATCTTGGTTAAACCTCATATCCCAGAACAAATGGTGGCCCCCAATTTTTCATACGTACACAATTCAACAAATACATTATTTTTTTAATAAAAATTTATAATAAAATTATTGAATGAATTACCCTCACGTGTAATGTTACCAGAGACATGACACACAAAACATTTATTTCTCACCTAGGATAAAACCCACATATTAGACAAATAGTTGTTTTAGATATCTCATACGAGACTTTATTCATGAGATATTAATTTTTTCTAAAATATAGAATTCTTGTGATATAATATATTTAATATCTTTATTCTAGTTGCGTCAAGAGTCTACTAGACCCATAATAAATTGATAACTTTGTTCCTCACTCTAATCATTTTCCATAGAATATTATAAAGTAATAAAATATAATTTTAATTTTTAATTATCCAAAATTAGAAATAATTACTCTTATTTCTATTATTTTTTTATAAAAATAAGGACACATGAAGTAAACACTAGTTTATCTTATGTGATCGTGACTTCATAAATTATTAATAAATTTGAATATATCTGATATAAATCTTGCTTAAATTCAGGGTATTGAAATATTTTTATCATTTTTCTCTATGAATCTAGAATTCATATCTGTAGGAACAATAAAATACCCACATAAGAAATGTGATCTTATGAGATTCAAAATGTAAAAAAATGATGGACTTCACCTAATTCATTTTTTGTTTTAGGATAGATTATATTTTTTGGTATCAAAATGGTGAATGTAATTCAGTAAAAAATATTTTTTGGTTAGTGATCCATAATTTTAGAATTTACTACATGAGGCAGCTAGACCATCTATTCAGAAAACAAAAATTCATAATGATATAGAAAATCCGAAAATCATAACTATCTAAACTTTATAATTTGTTAAAATCTGCTGAGGAGGACTTATATATGAGATTCCAGATGAGAAAAATTGAATCTCTCACAAAATTTAAGGCTATTAAATGATATCTTGGAATTTCAACTAGTTTTTTTGATCATATTTTATCTTTGGAAATTTGTTGTTTCAGTAATAAAATATAGTATATAGAAGTATATATGAAAGTAAGTGGTTGGTACATAATTTGGTTCCTAGTTATCATAAGATTCACATGTGTTTAAATGACTGAATCTTATATAATGGAGATATTGACTCATTTGTTAATTGTCTTACATATATAGAATCAAGGTATATATACAACCAATAAATAATGTCAAGATTTCATTTGAAATTATTGAATAATTTTCCAATTACACCCCATTTTCATTGTTTATTTATGTCTCACAACATATCTACAATGATTACCTGGAATAAGAAAATATATTTCTATAAATAGATGATTAAATCATCAATTTTATGGTGATTCATTGAAACACATTGATTAAATGTGTCCTTTTTTTCTTCAGAACCTTAAAATATATGGTTATGTCTTTATATTGACCATGTTTTTCCATTTGTTTATTATGAAAGTCAATATTCTTATTTTCTTTTTTTCATTACTCAATACAACATAACACAGTTTTTAGGTCAAGACACAATTATTATATAAAAATGGGAAGCAGGAGTGATTACAAGAGTCTGAAATACAAAATCATTTTATAATATTTTTCATGTAATGGCATAGGATCAATAGGGAGGTCTTTGAACCACGTTATATCTTTATTTGAAGCCACAAATTAATTATCTAATTTCATTATGTAAAAATGGTGTGACTACATTTGATGTAGTTTCATAATATAATTTTATATTTAATGATGCATTAATGTGTTTGATTAGTAAATTTATATCAAATTATATGTTATTTGGATGAAAAACACAAGTTATAAGATAATTTTCATACTACATGATTGAGAAAAAAGTGTTTATTCTTGGAAATGAGACAAAGTCAAATTATTTTGAATATCATATGATATTTCTTCCTATGGATCACCTTTTTCTGAGGAAGATAAATAACTTTACAATATAAAAAATTGAATGAGACAAACCTATAGTAGCGATCAAAGGTATTCATGTTAAAATATTTTCTCTTCATTACCTATTGTTACATATGTATCCACCATAAATGAAAAAAATAAATGGTTTTGGTACAAATAATAATTTTTTAATGGAGAGTATTTTTTGGTACCTTCCACATTTGTTTGATTTTTTGGTTAATCACATGGTATATGAAATGCATATTGAGAATAATTATTTTGATAAAATGTTTATACCATTTTAGAAATTCCTATAAAAACAAAATATAATTTAAAGGAACAATTAGATATTTCAAAGATCTTATGTTACCAATTGGGTTTCTTTTAATTTGTCTCTTTTCATCAGAAATGGCTTTATTATTAATTTCAAAAGGCCATGTTTTCAATGTCATAATGAAAATATTACTACTTGCTTCTATTAAATGGCTATTTAATTCTTCAATTAGGGACATGTAAACTGAACTATAAAATTTATTCTCAGGTATTTGTGTTGAAAAATTGGATTATGATGAATTGAGTATGCTTTGAAAATACGTTGTTTTAATTTAAGGTAAATTGGAGAAAATATACCCACCGGACTTCTTCGAGTCAATGAAACATTTGATATTTCATTTATTGAATATATCTAATTGTAGATGGTCGATATAATTGTGATAAATGCATCCATTTAAGATATGATTTCAAAAATTAATGATGGAATTATGTAACATAATATCAATCAAAGTCTCGATTACATAAGAGTACTCGTGGGAGAAAATTTTAAATTTCCACCCTTATTATTTTAAATCAGAATATTCATCAAAACATAATCACATTGGTCAAAGTGACGAAATATTTATTTATTTTAAATACAATAATTATTTTAATCCGCCCAAGCTTGTCTTTTGTTCTTATCATAAATGATCTATTTCAGATGACTAACTAATCAAATCTCATACATATGTTCTTCTGATTGGCAAGGAAATGAAATTATTTTGTTAGTAAGTACTAATTATTATTAGTCGTTAATTTTTTTTATAATATATATGTTTATTTACATTATTTTCTTTTGTAGAAAATATGATGACCATATAAAAATAAAATTTACACAAATTATAATATTCTACTCTTGAAGAATGTTTTAAATAAAAATTTTAATATTGGGTTGAAAGAATAGTATGTTATGTTTTTTCTAGTGTAACATTAAATCAATTATGTAATTATATCTATTATTAATTCTATTTATTATTTGTATGAAACAAAAAATTAAATTAAAATTGATAGTAGAATATGTGTGCTAAAAAATCCTCCATAAATATTGTTAAAATATTTTAATGGGTATGTGGTTAATGATTTCAATTCCAAACATGCATATATAATGAATAAAAGAAATCAATAAATAGTGGTGTTTTTTCGAAAGGATATAATCACAAAAAAAGTGATATATAATTTTATGTACTATTAGAAGAAATAATTGAGTTATGTTATCTAGGACCAAAATACATAATAATGATTAAATGCCATTGGAATGATATTGATTGAGGGTATCACGTTCATCCAAACTATGTATTTATTGATATTTAATATAAAAATCTTCATACATCAAATCAACCATTTATATTGGCACATCAAGAACATAATATTTGTTATAAAAAATATTATGATGTTTCAAGAGTTTTAAATGACTACTGGAGTGAAATTAAAAAAATTCATGATAATAAATTTATTGAAAATGAAAATCGTTTTTTGGAAGTGCAACATATTGAATTGTTTCATGAAGAATCACCAAATATACCACTTACCCGGTGAGATGTAAATATCGATGATGAAACCCCCAGTTATGGGATGTTGATATTGATACTATTGATGAAGTAATAAAAGAATATGAAGATGAATTTTATAAGGAAATTGACGACACTAAAAATGACGAAGTAGAAATTTACCTCAATGAAGATGATAAAGATGATGATGAATTTGATATTCTATTTAGTTATTAATTTTTTTATATATTTTATTTTTATTTACTATTATTTATTGGAAATATTTTTTTCATATGGATGGTCCCTATGATCTGTTCTTTTCCTTCACTAACTCCAATAATTATTAGTTTTTTATATTTGATATATGAATTAGAAATTATTGATAGGTGATAATAATTCATTTTCAGGATATATATTAGTTTTTTATATTTGATATATATATTATAAATTTATTATAGGTTGGATTATTATGTTTTGGTATTTATTAATATGTAATTATTATATTTTGGTATTTACAAGTTTTTTATATTTGAAAATCATACTAACAAGTAATTATATGTTCGATTAAAATAATCTATGATTCTTTGGTTTTTATAATTTATATTTGTATCAAAAATTTATTATATATACAATTATTTGATTTAGATGGTTGTATTTTCTCTCAATTATCTATTTTGTTATCTCACTGATGTTAGTCTTCCTACTAAGGAGACCGATTCATTTCATCTACAAGATATTTCTCGAATTAAGAGGGGGAATGATCTTTCTTGATTGATGATTTCTTACACTACTGCATTTAGGTTCCATATCATTATTTAGTTCCTCATGTGTGGAGTTATGTTTAATTTTTTATGATTTTTATTTTATATTAAAAAATTTTATTAAAATTTTTAGTAATATTATGAATATATTTTTTATTTGTAATGTTTTTCACACTTAGTTATTGGGATGTTCGGTGTGATTTTTAGAAATTATTTTTCCCATCCATGGGTGTCATGAGATTATGTTTGTATTGTCAATATTAAGAATATGCTGGACCATTGGATTTTATATTATTATACAATATATATTTTTCAAAAATAAATAATATTACTATAATATTTTTTAATTGTCTTGTAGAATTTATCGTCTTTGATTATTGATATCCGGACAGATCCAATCTGGGTAGCATGTGAGATTTGTATATGTGATTTTTTATAACTTTCTACACATCCCTATAAAGTGATATATGGATCTAGCTTTTTCTACTTTTCTCAATTAGTCTTGCATCTTCCATAAACTAGAATATTTCGTACCTTAGGTATGAGATTGATTGAGGTCTTACTAGCTATGAGTGACTTTTAGGAGGAGGTCATCATATAGACGTTAGAGGTGGGGGGAGGTAGGAAGACATACATAGGGATGAAAGTCAGACATTTAGGATACATCATTAAAATATGGTAAATAATATTATTTATTAATGTATATGTAGGAACCTAGAGCACCCTAAGAGGGGAGGTGTGAATTAGGGTGTCAAATTTTCTTTAATGTGATGGGTCTTAGTCCCACATTGGAAGGAACTTGTATAACCAGTCTGGTGGAACCATGAACTTATTAAACATTCATATAAAGAGAGACAGCACAATAATTTTACATGGTTCAACAATATGGTCATTTCCAAGGAGAATACAGTAAAAATGTGTCAGTTATACAGAATTCAAGTTATCTTCACTAGTTACAATAGAGTATAGATTATTAGACATTGTAAACTTGTTCAATGGACACTACAATTACATGAAAAATAAGGAAATCAAAATACCTACCTCAGAACACTTTTGTCAACTCCCCTAGCTCTTTTCCTTGGGTGAAGTCTTACTCAGTTTAATGACATGAAGGTCACTACAATAGATAGGTCATTTTAGTCTTTGTACCTAATTTTCACGAGACTATTATTTCCCCATATTATTAAATTGATGTAATCATATGCAGTGATAAATCATACTAGACATTTTAAACCTTCTAGTAATGAAACTAGAAAACTTCCACAAAACACACATACTTGCTCACTAATTTTTTATTTTTTTGTGCAAGTCAGGATTTTTAGAAATACATTCAGGAAACATATTTTGTCTTGATAGAAAAAAGTATAATTATATGCACATGTAACCTCCAAAAATCTCTACGACATCAAAAACATTTGTATGACATCGAAACCAAATCATCATAGGAAATGTTACTTCAAATCAAGGGAGAATCTTTCTGTTTATAGGTATAGAATACCATGCTGGAAACATCCTTGCACACCCTCCATTATGCATAGAAATTCCCTCATATGATGAACATCTAATTTTTATGTCTACTTTAGCGTAAAAAATCGATCTGTCTATTCATAATACTTTTTTATGTTTTCAAGAAGCAACTTTTTAGTTTAGTAGGAAGCTTAATAATGATACATAAAATCACAAACCCCCATAGAAACAAATATCACATTTCTAATTTCTAATTTTAACATTAAAAATTCAAAAATAATAGAGATCCATCAACACAACCTCGAGCCATGAACCTCCTTACATCACACACCACAGTAGAAAAAATACAATCCTCACCACATGTTCACTAAAGAGAATTTCCTTCCAAAATCCACCATCTCCATTGAATGTACACCATGAAAGAATATAAAGACAACCAACCAGTTGAAGACGATACTATATTACCAAAAAATTCAAGACCAATACGGACCCAAACTCATATTTAATTCCACCATGAGCAATACATCCTAGAACATTTATGATCTCTTGAACTACAAATCCCAAAACAATTGGAAGACCACCACTCTTGTGTGAATGGGAGAAGAGTTCTAGGAACCTATTGTCGGAGGAGAGTTAATGGATATGCATCATTCAATAATCATATCTGTTTCCTGTATACATTTCCATAAAAACCACCATAAATTGATGTACATGAAACCATCGTCATCATTATTACATAATTGCTAATCAATCTAGGATGTCTGGAAATTTTGAGAGAAGTCTCATAGAGAAACGCATCACTGACATGGAACCTCATAAAGACATAACATCGGAGCAGTACCCTTTTCTATTGAGGATAGAACCCACCACCTTCTAGGTACATTATCTATTTAGATAACCGATTCACCAAGGATGACTAAAACTGAAATCATCATGAATCGATGTCTTCAACGACCACCCAAAAGCTACTCACCAATACCAAAGTGAATGATATGGAAACCATCATAAATAATATATCCATACATATCGAGACCACTATAACCATTAAAACTCCCAAAGACACCCTCGTGAGTGTTGAACAACCACAATCTACCACTACACATCCACTAAAAATAATATATCAAAAGAAGAATTCATGCCACATCCAAATGAATGAAACATGTAAGTACTAACACAAAATATCAAAAAATAGATGATCAAAATGAAGAATTAGATCAATTCCCATGAAAGGGGACTAATCAAATGCTAGCACATGATGGAAGAAATGAAGATCAGATATAAGAGGCCCACTAGTAAATCTTCTAAAATATCAAGTCATGAGGCTTCCACCAAGAGTTTTCCCTTAGATGTAGAATGGAATTGGAATGGAGATGCTAGCTGATGCCGGAAATACAAATCACATAGTCGAGAGGGAACAATAGAAATATGTACACATGATGATCGAGGGAAAATATAAAGTGTGTGGGGGAATCCAATGCAGAAAATGAATCATATTGAATGGAAACTATTTAAAAAAAGGATCCAATTAAAAGAACAAAAATAAATCACCATATATAAAAAAACAGTTTCACTGATATCGAGTTCCAGGGGATGAATTATAGCCAAAGGATCATAAGAAGCCCCCAAGAAAACTATCTCAAATTCATAGTCACACAAAAATTATCATATGTTAAACAACTCGTTACTTTTCCATATTTTAATGTAAACTTTCTAAAACATAACATTCATTCATCTTTGAGAAATATCTTCACCCTTTCACAAAACTATTTCCACTTAATTAAAAACATTCATTTCCCCAAAACATCATTCTCCATCCCTAATATTTTGGATCCCAAAAATATGGTAAACACACAAGAACAATTCCACCATCATCATTATATCTATATGAACCATAAAAACACTTATATTTCAAACTCAATGATCAATCCTTTTGTGGATTGAAAACCAAAACAAAATACACGCCATTTCGTGCTTATAAAAAACCTTGGTTCCAACAATATCCACCATTAGGTTTTTTAGAAATCAATAGATAAATTAAATAATGAATACACCTAAATAAAAAATATGATAGGAATAAAATATATCATCCATCACTCTATGTATATATGGGAAGACATTATTGTAAAAAACAAAAATGGAAAAAGACAATTTCATGCATCGAAATACCACCGACCAACCCTGCAAAATTATAGATAATGGAATTTCACATATATACCCCTTTGGAAATAAACCAAGAGATCTAGTATGTGAATTTTTTGTTATTTAAAAACTCCTCTTGGACTGTATCTCCCTCGTAGACATCCATCAAATCCACAAAAAATTTAATTTATTTAACACAATCAAGTATAAGGGAAAATTATAACATCTTAATGAAATTGGAGGTGGATAAACACTAAGGTTAAACCGATGATTATTGAACATTAGTTCCTCTAGGGTATTATTTAGGAGGTCAGCAATATGGCTATCAGTACCAACATGCTCTATTATAATCAAACACTGTTCAACTTTTTAATTTATATAGTTATATCTAATCTCAATATGTTTGGTATGAGAGTTCAGAATCAGATTCTTTTTAAGATTGATAATGCTCTCGTTTTAATAGTGAATCACCATTGGATGTTTCACCTCATCAGTAATATCAGTCAGTTTTTAATTAATTCCCAATAGATGACTGAATACCTTTTTAGAAGAGATATAATCTTCTTCATCCTTTATAAAATAAGTTTCTTCTTTTTTCAATCTAAACCACCCCACACATTTATTTCCTATGAATAATGCGCCACCACTTGTCTACTTTTTATCCAACACATCTCTAGCCCAATCAGCATAAAAAAATATGATAATTCTTCATCTCTTACTGTGGTAACGTATATGACCAAATTGAGGACACCATGAATATACTTGATGATTCATTTAATTTCTTCTAAAGGTTATTCCTTCAAATTTCATTAAAAGTATACTACGAGCCATATAGCACATAACATAACTATTTCTGTTGTTTTCATGTCTAAAAAGATTCCAAGGATTCTCCTATATAGGGTTGGATCTACAGATATCCAATAATTGTGATTTCCATATTTTTTTTCAAACTACAATCATAGTCAACATTTGATTGGATTCACATAAGATTAATTTCATTATTAGTACTCTTACATATTTTTTGTAATGAACTATAATTTTATCAATCAAAATTCCCTTATTATAATTATTTCGTATAGTTTAAGAATCATCCATTGCATAGATAACCTAATAAAAATATTATATTCATAAATTATTTTTGAAATGAGATCCATTTATATAATTTAAAGAACCTATACCAATGGAATGTAGCTTGACTATTGGAATAGTAATGAGACTATTAAGAATAGTAAACTATCCAATAAAATAGTAACCTCACCTATTAATGTATAAAAAATTATTTTTATCTTATGAATGAGAAAATGATATATTTATATCATGTAATAAGTAAAAAATGATTTAAAAATTATAAATTATGTAGTGATATTTCTGTAAACCATAAATGTTTATTTAAACTTTTGCAATTAATCTAATAATTTAAAATAAAATATATTATCATAAAAAATATTCATAAATTAATACTTCGTTTTGTTTTTATTATATAAAAATTTAATTAAAGCTTAATTAAATTTTCAAAGTTTCATAAAATCAGTAATAATTTTAAAATCAGTATTATTCGAATAAATGATGATTTTTATTTTAAAAATAAATTTCTAACATTTAGAAATAAAACATCCAAAAATGAATTCCATTTTTTAAATATACACAATGGAAAATTTTTAGGATAAATATATGGTTTATTTTTCTACAATAGTTGATTTTTTGGTGAATATTGAAATATGATAATTTATGGTATTTATCATTATATGTAAATAAATGAATTTTGGATTCATGGTTAAGTCATGGATGATGTATGTTTCCATTGTATAGAACTAAAATTATATAATTACTTTAATTAGTCACAATAATCACTATTATTGATTGTCTTGATCCAAAATAAAAAACAAATGAATAAAATAATTAAAACACCAATCTTCTCCAATTATAAATACCACCCTCACCATATCTTATCCACACACCATATTGGACTTGGATCATGATAATATTTTACCATATTACTCTCCCAAAACTATTCCCCATGTTTTAGTCTTTCTGGTCTCACAAAAAGACCATTTCTATGTGCCAAATGGTGGTTCTCAACGAGATGACACTCAAGAGGTAAAACTGTCCCTCTTTCACTTTAAATTTCTTTTCATTTCTTATAAATCCCTCACCTCCTCTATAGAATTTCACACAATGACACCCAAATAATCTATATAATTTAACTTTATTATGATAATGTAATATCCAACATCAAATCTATTTTCTTATTCTTCTTTTTATAAAAATGAAAACATCGCCCATATGGTATTGATTCACCACCATCATGCATGATGTGTTTACATTTTCATTTACCACCTTCATGGGTGGTCAAAGAAACATTATAATTGATAAAATAGATTTAATAATTCATATTATATCTTTTTTCGTGTTTTGGATGTAATTTATAAACTTATTATTAAATAATAAAATAGAACCAATTAGTAATGATTGTAATAAACGCAAAAATAAGCTTATATTTTTTTTAAAAATATTTTATATAATGAATAATACTATTGAAAAAAATGATATATTGGACCATTTTAATATCTATAAATAAAATAATACCATCTAATTCTATATATGGAGTATTCATTACATTTGAAAATAACTTTCATAATTATACACTCATGAACATACCATGAAACCATCAAACAAATGCTCTTGGAATAACCAAATTGAATCTTATAACTAATTAAAAAGGACGTAAATGAAATTAAATTTTTTCATAATAAATAAAATAATTGAATAAGATGTTCTAAATTTACTAATTAATTTATTTCATTTTATTATGCCATAAATTAAGTACATGTGTAGAATACTTTCGTATATAAGGTAATAGATTCCCTCAAAACATCCATTTATCATTCATGATACACATTCTCCATCTTTACCACATTTTAATTTTTAGTTATTATTATATAAACACCCTAAATTATATGTTTATTTTCCAAAAATATTGACATAGATTAATTTTTTTCCCTTAATAGAGAAATACATGTTTTATAAGGTCCGCTTTTCAATTCATCTCGATAAGCAAGCCCAATTAAAGGGAACTTCCCAATTTCTTACGAATTTTCAAGTACACCCCATATTTATTTTTAATACGCCAACATATTTATAAAATAAATATTTTTTTCAAGAAATAATATCATATTTCACTTATCTATATATGGGAACAATTAATAATTTTCCACTTTAATGAATCTTTTATATTTTCCCTTAAACCGCACCAAAGTTTATCTTTTTTAAAGTCTCATAGACACTCTTTTTTACATGGTTTTACTTTCTTTGAACGCAATTTTTCCTAATATATTCTTATTTTACCTTATGAAGTTCTATATATGTTTTAAATACATTATTTAATGGGCATCATTATGTTACTCCCATTCTTTATTCCTTATGACATGATTATGTTACCCATTTCATTACATGGGTAACCCTTATGTTATAAACTTTGTATGATTCTTCAAGTGGAATAGATATTCATGAAAATTTTATGATGGTTTCACATATATAATTCTCCATTTAATTGGGTATTTTTTGGTCGTAGAAGATGTCATGTTAGGACAGGGAGTATAATTCCATTTTGGGACATTGTCCCCCAGGTGATATAGTCTTGGCCGTTAGCCTTTACTAATGTTCAGTTAATGTAATATGTTGATGCCAAATTATAATGTTTTTTTGATTACATGATTCTTATTTCTATATTTTATTGTTCCGTATTTTTATTCTCGTTCTGTGCCTTTTTATGTAATCATATTTTTCCTTCTAACCCATATCATATACATTATATTTATATTTATTCCTTTACAGTGATTTTTTATCTTCTTTTTTCTCTATGTATTCCCCATGTTATCTTATTATATTTAAGACATCGAAAAATGTTATGATCTCATTATGGATGCTTAATATAATGTTGTTCTACTATATTTTCTTGTTTTCTTCTTTATGTATCTATTCTTCCTAAGACACTAGAATTTATGATCCTTGGTTTCTATTATATTGTTAATTATGCATAAAATAATGTAATAATTTTTCAAAAAGTGCAGGGCCCTTAAAGTTGGTATCATAGGATAGTCTAGTTATTTTTGGAGATTATAACTAGAAATATTTAGTAAGAACCATATGGATACTTTTATCACCACAGATAACCTATATTGAAACTCAGTGAATCACATGTGAGGATAGAAATTTCATTTTATAGTTTATCCTTCTATGATCAATGTTTCTTTTTTAATGCTTATTAGTTATGTATTAAATTACTCACCAGTTTTCACCATAGTTTGTAAAATGAAATTTTGAAGTTGATATTTTACAAGGGGGGAAGGATGTAACAAACCTGAATTTTATCAATCAAAATTATCTTCTTATAAGTATTTTTTATAGCGGAAAGCTCATACATAAGATAGGGAACCTAATAAAACGATTATTTTTATTAAATAATAATGGTATAAGTGGTGTTTATTGAAATTGAGGATCCTATTCTAATGGAATATTAACTTGACAATTAGAATAGTAATGTTACCACTAGGAATAATAAACCAACCAATTGAATATTAACCTTACATATTAAATTATAAATAAAATTGAGGATTCTTATGAATTAAAATATAATATATTTATATAACAGAATAAGTAAATAAATTCTTTAAAAATGATAAATTAATTATTTGTATTTTTATTAAACTTAAATGAATATTTTAAATTTTATAATTAATATAATTATTTAAAATAAAATTACTTATCATAAAATCAATCCATAAATCAATATTTTTTTTCTTATTCTAAAATTATAATTTTAAGAGACCGTAATTCATTTTTCTAGGATTCCTTAAAGGGGTTGAAATTTTAAAATCTGTATTTTTATTTAATAAATGATTATTTTTATAAAAAATTAAAATTTCATATTCAAGAAAATGATTTTCAAAAAATGGAGTCCATTTTTGAAATGAATTGTAAAAAAAATTGTTAGGGTGAATGTGATTTTTCTAAAATAGTTGATCTTTTGATGAATATGGAAATACGAAAATTTAAATTATTTAACATTATAAGTTAATAAATAAATTTTTATGTCATGTTTGAGTAGTGGATAATGTATGTGGAAGATATATCAAACTCACATGCTCTAGTTACTATACATAGTCAAAATAATTATAAATAAGGATATTCTAGAACCAAAATAATAAAAGAAGTATAAAATAATAAAATACACCGCTCATTTACAACTATAAATACTACCACTCACCACCTACTAAGGTAACCACTTTTTTGAATTGTATCTTGATTATATTATTCGCAATTCCTTTCAAAAACATCTTTCTAACGTTTTGGTATTTTTGGTCTCACCAAAAGTTTATTTCCATTTTTATTAAGGGGGTTCTCAATGAGACGACACTGAATAGGTAACACCCTCCCTCTTTCTCTCTTTTAATTTCATTTCTTTTCTTATACTTCTCTAATATCCCATATCCAATGTAAGATGATAAATATAGTGTCATATATAAAATAAAATGCTATTGTTTTAATGGAATAAAATTATCAAGTCTCTTATCTTCGAATTTTGTTATATAAATAAAAACAACATCCGTCGGGTGTCAATTCACCTCCTTTATGGCTGGAGAGTTTTCATTTTCCATTACTACCATCAATATTGGTCGTAAAACCATTATTATGATGACACATGATTTAAAAATGTATATTATTTTTTATGTTCTAAACCTAATATAAATACATAATATTATCTAATATTACAAAACTAATTCATGATGGTCATAAAAACTACAAAAATAAAGTAATCACTTTTTCACCAATAGTTTACCTAATGATTCACCCTAATGTAAAAAAAGGAAAATGATATATGGGAATATTTATGTTTCTAAAACTAAATTAATAACTTCTCAATCTATTTATGGATTTTTCCTTCCATTTTAAAACAACATTCCTAATTATACATAAATGAACTGACCATGAAACTAAAAAACGAACGCGCCCATAACATTGAAATTAAATCTTAAAACTCATCAAGATGACCATAAATACACTTAATATAATTAAAATAAATAAAAAACATGTATAATAGGTTATTAATTAACTATGTAATTTATTTTATTTGATTATATAAGACATTAAATTCATGTGTATAATACTTTCAGACATAATGTAAGCGATTCTCTCCAACATCCATTTTTTTGAGTTGTGCTTTATATCTCTTTGCAATAATATAATTGTTAATTAATATTATTTACACCACCTAAATTATGTGGTTATGTTTTTATAATATGCACATAGCTTAATTCTTCCTTCATGATTTGGGAAATACATGTTTTATAAGGTTACCTTTTTAAATCCTCCTGATAAGGAGGCCCGATTAATGGGAAATTCCAAATTTCTTAGCCATTTTCAGGTACACTCCATAATCAATTTTAATCCACCAATATTTTTATAAATTAAATATATTTATAATGATATAATATTTTAGTTATTTTTTGGTTCCATGCCAAAAATTATTCCTTTTTTCACTTTAA
Organism: Viscum album; assembly: GCA_963277665.1. Classification (NCBI taxonomy): domain Eukaryota; kingdom Viridiplantae; phylum Streptophyta; class Magnoliopsida; order Santalales; family Viscaceae; genus Viscum; species Viscum album. The sequence continues at coordinate 1,433,013,110 of OY728132.1, read as the reverse complement.
ACATTCATTTATATTTCCCCATAAACCGCACCAAAGTGGCTCATTTATAAAGTTTATCCGTCCCCTTTTACATTTTATTACATAGTTGGGTATCATTTATCTTGATCTATTCCTATATTCCAATAGTAATGTATATGTATGTTTTAAATCCATTATTTTATAGGCATCATTTTGATACAACCATTTTTTATTCCTTATGACATGATTAAGATACCTATTTCATTCCATGGGTAACCCTTATGTTTATAACATATGTTTGATTTTTCACATGGAACTCATATTCATGAACATGTCATGATGGGTGTTCCTAGATAGTGCTCTAATATTTTGTGTAATGTTTAGTACCATGATATTTTATGTTGGGCTAGGGAGTAAATCTAATTCATTTATGGGACATTGTACACCATATTATATTATCTTCACAGTTATCCTGGAATAATGTTTATGTCATGCCATATATTCCAATCATATTTATATTTTTCTATTATTCCAATATCCCATGTTCTATATTTTATGATTTCATATGTTTACTCATGTATCTTTAATTTTTTGATCATGTTATGCCTTCTATCCCATGTATTATGATTTATTCCTTTATTTATTCCATTACTGGTCTTTTTAGCCCAAACCTTTTGTTTATGTATTCCCCAAGTTATCCTATGCATATTAAAAAGTTTAAAGGAATTTAGAAGATCATTAATGATGATTTTTATAAATATTTTTTATTATATTTCCATGTTTTCAGTTTTATGTACCTAATCTTTCAAATACACTAGACTATACAATCCTTTTTTTGTATTTGATGTAAAATTATGATTAAAATAATGTAATAATATGTGTAAAAGGCTAGGGTTGCTATTTTTTTGATAAATGAATTTTTAATCCTACTTTTTAATCCCTTACACCCTAATAATTCTACGATTTCCCCAGTCATGGACATTTCAAAATAACTTTTCATTTGATAATCAATTTCATACACTAGTCCCTTCATGATTTGGGATAAAATAATATCATCGAAAAAAAAGAACCACAAATTGATATTTTTGATAATTTCACACATAGAGATTATAGTAGAAACCTACAATTTAAAATTATATCTTCTTCAGATAAGAATCCAATCGATAATACCATACTCGAGGTGCCTTATTCAGACCATATGTAACGTCCCATGTGTTTAAAATGAAACACAATATTGGATAGAATATATGATATGCCACGTCAATCTTAAATGAACATAAAAATATAATTATTTAAATGTAATAATTATATCCTAGCTTTTAGAATAGAGGGTGTTAATATGATTAACTAAATTATTAAAATATGTTTTACACATGTGTAAATAATTAATTCTTTTGTTACCAATTAATTATAAAGGAAAATAATACAGTTTTTAATAAATAAATGGAATTATTTTCTAAAAAAACTATTTAAATGTGAACAACTCTATTTTAGAATAATAAATAAACAAATAAATTTCATGGTTTATGTTAATTAAATTTATATATAATATATTTAATATATTATTTACCAAACATTCCATGTGTTCTCTAGAAACAATATACTGAAAATCCAATTTTACTTATAAAAGATCTATTTGTCTAAAATGTTAGTTTCTCCAATTTTTAGTTCTTTTTTTGAAAATAAATTTCAAATCCTTTATTAATTATTATTTTTAAAATAATCTTCTTTTTTGGAACCATAATTTCTATGTAATTTTTCGGACAAGTTTCATGTTTTGATGAATGCTGAAAATTACTGTATTTAATTGTAGATATATTTTTTATGAAAATAATTTATAGTGTTAAATTATTTTTTTGATTGTTTATATGGTATAATTATATCAATTTTATGTTAATTAATATAATTTAGGTCACATGAATTAATTTCATAATGAATTTGGATAAAAATTATTTCGAACCTCTAATAAATTTCACTTTAAAAAACTTTTTTCTCGTTCCATAGATGGAATTAATTTTAAGTTTATTTTATCCTCTTATGTGTCTCTACATCATAAAAATGAGTTCCATATTTGTAATCAAAAGAAGCAATTTGTTTAAATCATAACCTTCTTTTTTGGACAATATGAATCATATATTTATGAATTTTTATCACCATGATTAAGGGTAAATTGTTTAATTAAGTTTAAAAATAATATTATAAATATTATTAAAATACCCTAAATCTTGGTATAATTTTATTTAAGGAGTTATTATGAACCAAAAAATAATTTGGATGATTTTATTATCTCTGGATCCACATGGATTTCATTAAACACTTTATAGTATTTTATTATAAAGGAATGTAATAGAAATAATACTTATGTTTTAATAATTTTAAAATTTTTATATAGGTTTATTTAGAAAATTTATTAATATATAAATAGTATTTTGAAATATAAAATATTTATATTATTCATGGGTATTTTTTATTACTATTTATGAAACACATAATTAACATAAATTATAACACAATGCTGATGTAATATTTGTTTAATTAATGGAAATATCCAATAAATGATATTAATGTAATTGAAATAAACATAATTGTAGATAATTAATATCATATAAAAATATTATATATTATTTTGACATTTTATTTATGTTTTAGAATAATATTTACTAATTTATCATGTCATTATTATATTTTTAAAAATTCATGTAATGAATACTATTAAATTTAACATTGATGATATTTTAAAATAAGTAATATTTTATGAAATGATATAAATTTTATAAAATTATAAATTAAGGAAAATTATTGGAATCATGTTAAAAATTTCATAAATGATTCATTTTTTGTGCAGTTTATAATAATTATATTAACCATAAAACTGTAAATTACATGATATCACAGTAAGAGTTAAAGGGGTTAAATAAGGGTTAAGATAAGAAGATAAAGAATAAAAAATAATAAAAAATATATAATTTTTATTACATGAATTTATTTAGACCAATAATCATCATATATTTCAAATAAATCATTTTGGTTCCATTTGGACTGTAAAATTAATGTATATTAATTTAATATTTTGAAGAATTTAAAGAGTTCTTTACTCCTCTCTTACAGAAGGGATCCACTTCTTATCATTTATTTAGAAATTAAAGACCATTTTATTCATATAATAACCTTTAAAACTTTTTTATATTACCCATATAAATATTATATAACAATTATATTAGGATGAATACCACCCTTATTGGTATTATTATGTTAAGAAAATGAGATCACCCAAAGAATATGTATTGTTTTAATCAAGTATTTATGTTTTATTTCGTCATCCACATCCTTAAAATAATCCTCATCCATGATGAAATAATAAATAATGTATAATAAATTTACGGAGTTGTTATTATGTTATTATAATCACCTAAATACATCTCTTCTTCTATCACATGTAAAAATAAGTTATCGTTCGTGTGTACAGAGGACTATCGTCTCATGAACCAATGAAATTGAACACCATCTTTCAAGACGAGTTATAATGACAGTATTAATGTTTATATATTATATTCATGAAATGTTTATCATTATGGAAAGATAAATTTTAATTTATATTTTTACCTTTATATGATTAAAAAAATGATAACGTCGTTCATGCGTACATGTGAACTATCACCTCCACGAAGCAATGTGATACGTTTTTCACAACCACATCACACAGATGATATATATATATATATATATATATGTATATTTAAATTTTATATATGATCATTATTATATTATTACAAATTTTTAAAGATAGAAATATAATTATCTTATTTCCATAATGATCATTAAAATATGGAAATGTTACACATGTATTCATAGAGCTTACCGTATCCATGATGGTAACATAATTCATTTATAATATACTTGTGTGAGTAATGGATTTAAAATAATAATTGTTTTATAAATGTGATTATTACATCATGAATATTATTTTGGAGATTATTTATTAATTTTAAATTTTACTATTAACATCAAACGTAATTTATTAATCAATCATGTTCCGAATATCATCCAAACATTCGACATGAACATAAATAATAATGTGATTGTTATACATGATAATACATGATATAAAAGGAATAATAAACATTTTAAATGTTCTAAAAAAACTCAATAATTGACCCTTTTTTGTTTTTCTTAAATATAAATATCTTACATTACGATTTGTACTCAAGGAAAGGAAATTTATTTGAAAACACACATTTAATTTTACGCATTAAACAATTTTTACAAAATCCACGGGGAATGATTTTTTTCATATACATAATGAATATAATTTCCCAATTTCTTGTTTCATTAACGTTTTGATACTTCCTTTACAAGCTCATAAATTTATTTTTAAATAAATTATTTTCATTTTTGAGTGTTATATTTCGAAAAACAAAAAGTGTTTTCATAGTGGAAAAATTATTTTTTATTTAATGAAATAATTATGTGTTATAATTATGTTTTGGTTGTTGGTAATTTTATATGATTATAGGTGGTTATTGGATAAACTAGGGTTGGTGGAGCCTAATATATCTATCCAATGCATTGGGTAATGATACAAAGATAATAGGTAGGGATTCTCCATAGATATTAAAGGAATATACTGTAGTGGTCATTCAAAATGTAACCATTATGGTTACAACCTATATAGACTTGGTAACTATAGTAAATTTTAGATTGATATAGAAATAGTGACATAAAATACCATTATGATTTATTTATTATATGTTGTTTTATGGGAAACATAGGATTTCATGTGGTATGATAAAGAGATTTTGTTTTATGTGTGGAAGGAATAACACTGATAAAATGTTTTCAGGGGTTTATAAGTACTCAAGGACTAGGGGTTCATTCATTTATTTTATTTCCCTTACCATTTTTTCTTCATACCATGTTTTAAAATGTTTTTCAGAATTTATATGAAGGGTAAGAGAATTAAGGAAGTGTAGTTTAATGTTATGAATAATTTTAATGAAAAATAATTCATGTTTTATTTTTAAAAGTGTTCAAATTGATTAAAATTTGATATCGAGTGTATGCTTACACTTTTTATGAACTGGTTTACGTTGTAAGAGTTTTTTTGAAATTATATAAAACTCAAAATAGATAAGATCTTCAATGTAAAAGAATTTAATTTCATGAATAAAAGTCAATATTTTTTACTTCTCAAGGCCGAGACTATACACCATATAGAACCTTCTTTAATATAAAAACCATCATCTAATCATTTAAAATAAGAAATAAAATTCATTATTAAATCTATACTTATGATTAAAAAACACAATTTAAGAATTCTATATTTAAATACATATTATAATATTTGTACCCTTTTATAATTTCCATGGATGGAAAGATATTGGTCGACTCCAGTTTAGACACTAGAGTGATCATTTCTTCAAAATAACCATCTTCAATTTATGTGATTCCTTTACACAGAAGGCATTCCTTTTTTATACAATTTCCATGATCATTAAATTTTTTTCTAAATATCCACATTATTCTAATAAAATCATGATATTAGGGTTTCTTAAAAAGATTCTATTTCTAGTTCATGACAATTTGATATTGTTCTTCATTCAAAGCCTTAACACTTGAATCTTACATCACTAATTGGTTAAATGATGATGGTTCAACAATTATCAAGAAGTTTGGATGTGATTCATTCTTAGTTCTCCATGTCTGTGTATGTGAGTTCTAATTCATAATGGCGATGATTTGATTATTTTATGATCATAAAGTTATCTATTGATGTTCTGATGAGGTCTCATCTTGAAAGGTTTACCCTAGTTATTATTCTTCTAAATAATCATCATTTTTTGATCCCTAAGTGTTTTTAAATCCTTAAACTATTTATTAATTTTAATATACCCCTTCTTAAATTTATTATTCATATTCAATAATATCAACATAAGTGCTCTGAAAGGTGTTTATGGGTTTATTCTCAATGACATTAACATCAATTTGTTCATAAATATTTATAAGATGATTATTGTAATGTTTGAATGTTTTAATATTATTTGAATACCCAATGAATTTTCCATAATTTACAGCATCACCATGGTTTTCATGATTTAATTATTTGAATCAAATGAAACATTCACTTCCAAAAACATGAAAACATATACGAGAGGGCTTCAAACCATACAATATCTCAATTGGTTTCATAGTTTCTCCTATAAAAATACAAGTTTGATTGTGTGTAGATCACTAATTGAACAAAAAAAATTTGTAATGAGGAGGAACATGACACTCAATCAACATAGTTTTATACATATTGGTAACACAATAATTTCTATGTTGAATGAACACATATTGTGGAGGGTTTATCCCTGCATACACCTCATTATTTATCCCATGATTTCCCAGGTCATTTTAAAATTCAATGGATGTGTATTATCCACTACTTCGAAATAAAAGAATCTTGATTGTGCAACCAATTTCATTATTATATCTTTGATTATAACTCATTATGAAATCAATAAATTTTATTTTCCAATGTATAAAAATCACACAAACCATTATAATATAATCATAAATAAAATGAATGATGTTCCTTTATCCATATGTGCTATCCAAATTCACAGGGACAATAATGTTTGGGTGGATTAAATCAATAAGATTCGATGCCCTTTTGTTCTTTGAATGATATGAACTCATAAACACATTTCCTCACATGTATACATCAGTTGTCTTTTCTCGACCAAACATCAGTTTCAGAATGTCAAAAACTATTGTATGCCTGGATATTTATTACATTCTATGTTAATTAATGTGAACCAAACATCAATTACAAAAGTTGTTTACTTCATAGATTTTTATGTAACAAATTTTCTTTTCCTATCAAACTAGTGTAAATTTTCATATGTTATACATCATTTCATGTGACAATTACCTGCATTTTCTTTGATAGTTCACCCCTTCTGATTAAATTTCACTACCAACCTTGAGTCATATCATTGAATCATAGTTAGAGGATTATGGTGCATTGTATATATATAGTGAATTATAGTTTTCCATAGATGCGCGTTTTCCAGTAATGTATATCCACGGCCTTTGATCTTTAAAGACCTATCTCTTCCAAATCTCACTATTCCATCCACTCTATTCAAATTAATCTTAAACAAATATTAATTTCATGTCATGTGGTAAGATCATTCTCTATTAAGAATATAGGTTATATTGTTCTTTATATCCTTGATAGATATTTCTACAATATATGATCTCATGATTTTTTTGTTTCCTTCCATGAGATATCTAATTGAGTGAATGCTAAATATCCCCTTTCAGATCAAATTTCAATATGAATGGGTTCAACATATTTCTATTCCTATCCATATAAGAGCACATATTTTCAAGAGTAAATTTTCTTGTTTAATGTGTATTGAATTTTATCTATGTTGAATAGGTTTTTTTCATAGCTTTACACATCCTGTAATGAATAGAATTATGACCATGTTAGAATAGAGAATAATATATCTTTATAAACAATTTCATCTATATGATAATTAATATGGTATCATTCTCCTTTTTTATTTCCATGATCTTTTCCTTTCACATACCTCCTTGACTCTTCATAGTATGGCATGGAATGGACCAAAAATATATAGTATTGAAACTACAAAATGGGAAACATCTTATCACTTCATTTCCTCCACATGAACCCTTATTTTTTAAAGTTATTTGACAAATAATCCTCTCTAGACACTTAAGAATTAATTTTATATCTAATTGATATTTTGTTCAATTCATTCCTTATTCGTACATGAGTTTCCTTTTTGATATATCCAACCTTCTAATTCAAATTATTTTGGTTCATCCCATTTCCATCTATTGATGTTTCATCACTGTATACAATTCCACAAATTCCAATTCATGTGGATATATGATCATTCAAGGAATTATCTAATACTTCAAAGTGATGTTTAGATCTTTATAATAGTTATAAATATGAGAATATTCCAAAATATAATTTCATATTTTTCACCATGATTTTGATTTAGTTTTGTGTTTACTCTTTAGAGTAAAAAATTATTCTCCATGTCCTTCAAATATCATAGTATTTTTCTCTAATATTTATGTAAGGCCATTAATTAATTTTTCATTCTCTTAAATACTAAGTTTAAATTCATAAACTATGTCTAAGAATAAAATAGTAATTAAATGTTCTTCAACACCTCCTTCCAGTCAATAAATTTATGCTTCAAGCTAATCAACATACTTCGATTACTATTTCAAAAAACCTCATATCATTTTTTTGTTTATTTGAATGTAAATCTCATCAAGAGTACCCTCATGTTCTACCTTGAGATCAATTATTCCAATAAAATTATTATCTTTATCTTTTATAGGTTTTACCTATCCAACTATATCCATCAGGGATTATTTGGGTTCATATTTAAAATCAAGTTAAAAATACTCCAAAAAGTAAGTGTCATCTTCTAATTATTTGTAGATGAATCTATTTATCTATAATTTAATTCAGGATTTGAGTTCTCCCTTATTTGAGAACCTATTATTTGGAATCCTCGTGATTTATTCTTCACATTCCTAATCATCATATTTCCTTGGGCATTGATCAGAAACGTTCCCTACTTTACCACATAAAAATCAATCTTAGGGATGATTTCCTTCAAATGTCCCTTTTTATCAGTTGATTTATCTATCAATACTATAAAGAATTCATCACCGACATCATCTCCATCATCACTACTATTTTCAATATCTATATTTTCCTTGGATTTGATTTCCACTTCGTTTATTTCTCAAATTGTTATTTCATTTCGTATGACTCCCATTTCAGAATGCACCAGATTTCTTAACATATCATCAAGAGAAAGATTATACATATCTATTTTCTCAAGTACTGACACATTAATATTTTATTGTGGCTTAATCATTCTCATTATTTTCCAAAAAATGTCAATATAATACATTTTATCTCCAATTCCTAAAATTTCCTCAACAACATCAATAATTTGGTTAAACTAGATATTTTTATTTTCATCTAGATTCATTTTTAGATATTTGAAATCATTGTTAAAAACATATAGTTTGGACTCCTTCAGTTTTTTTTTGTTTTCATATATATTTTATAGTTTCTCCAAAATGGCTTTGGGTAAAGTGAAACTCATCATCTTTAAATATATTTAATCAGATAGAGCTCTAGTAATATATTTTTGTGGTTTGGAATCTTCATCCAACACTTTCTTATCTATTTTAGTCAAAGAATAACATGTTTCATCAGTGACCTGATTCCCGTGATTTTTGGAAAAAATTAAATCATTCCCAAGGGATCAAAAATGAGATATCATCATATTCTTTCAAATAAGAATGTTTCATTCATAAATGAGGGGAACTTACCAAACATTCATTGAGTTTTATAACAAAAAATAGAGGAAAATTTTATCCCCTAAAACCTATACCCAATGAAACAACTTATAGGACACAAGAACCCACTAATATAGGTGGGGTGAATGAGGGTGTCAAATTATTCTTTTTAAATGAATAATTTTGTTCCCTTGTTGATAGGGACATACAAAACATGTTTGATGGAATCGGAAAATTATTAATCATTCATATGCATAAAGACAACACACCATTATACTTGGATAAACAATAAGGGATAGTCCAATGATAATATGTCAATAGTGTGTTAGTTGTACCTAAATTAATTAATCATCACAATTAATTATGGAGTGAAAAATACCAGACATAGTAAACATATCCCAGGAACGCTACCATTACGAGAAATATCAGGAAAGAACATTTCCTCCCACGGAACACTTCTGTCGAATCCCCTGAGATCACTACCTTGGGTGAAGTCTTACATAGTTTAACAACATTAAGGTTAATTCAATATATTTGGAATTTAATTTATTCTCCTTGATAAGCATGAGGCACTCCATACACCATAGTACCAAATAGATGCACTCATATGTACTAATAAAGAAGAGTAAATATTAATAACCTTCCTGTAACACATAATGTGATATTTCACACAATAATCTTACAAACACTAAACCATTTTACTTTTTTCAAGTCAACCTTTCTAAAAATCATTCATGAATGTAACACAATCATGATATACAGAAGCAGCATTCTGCATGAAAGTCTCCTCCATGAAACTCTACGGCATGGAAACCATATGAAAAATAGAGGGATTTGATATTCATTAAGAAATTTAATTTTAATGATGGGTAAAGATTCATAAAAATAGATATGTATGACCCTACCCACAACATCATTTTATGTTGTACACTATATACACAACTTCCATCCTCCGTTTAACATCACATTTTGTTGTTTCCTTTTGCAGAAAAACTACATTTCGAATTCATATGCATATGTAACTCATCCTATGTCATGAAAATATATATTCCTCACCATTTATGATCATTTATAAAACAATTAACATTTTATTATTTCCATGTGACTGTCTGAAAAAATCACTTTCATTCATCTTTGAGAAATACCATCACCCTTGTTCATATATTTTGTAATTTAGATGAAAATCCTTCCTTTTTTAAAAAAAATTCTTCATCCTCAAAATTTTGGACCAATAAAATTTGGAAAATAATGGGGAATAATAAAACCTTAAATCGTGAATCCATATAGTCAATAAAAACACTTATATTTCAAACTCCATGATAAACCCTATTATATATTGAGAAAAAAACATACTTTATTTATAAACTATGAAAACCCTTGGAACAAATAGAATATACAGTACAACGTAAAATGTTCTTCATATTATACAACCTTCTAATAACCCCTCTATTTCAAATTTTGAAATTTTTGGGAAGTTGTACATTGATCACTATAAATGATAGCTTGTAGGTGACTGATTGCACCATATTGTGGTTAGTAATTTTTTTTAAAAATTCACAAATATTAATTTCCTTGTTATCCTAATTTATAAATATATTTTAAGACCTTTTATGAGGATGAGACTTATTATTCATGAAATATTCATTTTGAGAATGATATAGATGCCACTGGTGAGTCATGTTTCGATTATGGGAGTTTGATATAGGCGACTTTTCATAGAATTGAGAATGGTTAGGTGATTAGTATTGGTACCCAACAGAAACCTACGAGTTATTATGGTATGTATATGATTTCAACGATGAGAATGAAGGTATTTCATTGAGTGTATTCATCATCATATGTTACACAGTATGAGGAGTGGCTGAGTTCTCAGGATGATATAATACAACAAATGAAGAGAGAGTGGGAGGATAAGTTTGAGAAGTAGCATTATAGTGATGAGTAGATGTTATCGTATATACGATGGCTTGTGCATGAAGTTGGTGTAGATTTTTCTCAAATTTATCCTTTGAATGATTTTCCCCCACCGGATACCAGTTTATGTTTTGTGTTTTTAAATAATTATTATTTATTTTTTGGTGATAAACATATGATGTGTGATATAGTGTATTTACGGTCTGTTTGGTTATGTTTTTAATAATATTTAATACTTTTAAGTTTTTGAATTATAATTATTGTTGTATGCTTTTAAAAAAATTATTAATTTAAATTGATAAAGATGTTAATAATCGTAAATTGGTTTTTTTTATAGTCCCATCGCAATTACATATTTTGATGTTTTTCCCATATTATATGTGATAGATCTAACAACCAGAACAAATAATACTTTTTATTGATGGAACATCACAAAAAATGCAAAAACATTCCCAATGATGGATCATTAGCGGGAGAATACCACAAAAATGATATTTTTTCAATGGAAGTACATCACTAATGAGTGATCAAAATAACTTAAAATTCAAGAAGAAAATTAAGTCATTATAGACTATACCAACATAATTTTATAGTTGATATATTTTTAACATTATTTGTAAATCCCATTTTATCCCTTTGAATGTTTTGTTAATATTATGCTTATTTTAAATAAGTGATTGACCATGTCCAAAAAAACGTTTACAAATAATCCAATTATATTTTATTCCAAATTCCATGATACTTAATTAATTTATTAGGTGATTGTGTCACATTTACACACAAAAATAATAAACCGTACAACTGATCAAAATATAAATGGAATGATCATGAGTTTATCTTAATATTATATTAGCTATTGGATAATAAACTAACCGATGACCTAGGGAACATAGACTGTAAAAAATAACTTGGTTCATACTATATCAATCAAAATTTTCTTCTATGCATTTCCTCTATTGGTTTCATCTCATATCATTGACTAGGACCGTCTCCACTCGCCTGGGATCTCACTATGCACATAAGTATTTACTCACATGGAGGTGAGGGGATCCAATGTGTTGGATAAACATGTTTTATAAAAGTTAAACTATGGAAATGTAGGCCCGTTCATGATAAGGTAAAATTATGACACACAAAACATAAATCTAATTTAATCAAAATAAAATAAAATCAATCAATAACAATTAAGAGATGATCTAATTTCAAAAGAATCCATATAACATGAAACAAACAGATATTTTCAATATTGTTATCAATTAATTTGATTCAATAATTAATTAAGATAATTTCAGGGAATTAATCCAATAAATTCAATTCATTATAATCTTATCCAACCGTCCATAACTGACCATCTACAATAATTTAACAAAAACTAATTTCAACTAAAATAAATGTAGTAGAAAAGTGTACTTAGAAGAAACCATGTCTGTTCATACGACTTTTTACATAGTAATTAATTTAATAAATAATTTTTAGTCATATGAAATGGATTTTATCAATGAATTAATGAAATAAAGAACACATAATCAATATGCATAGTTATATTTTTAATTCTTTTTTTCACTAAAATTTGAGAAAACCCCTAGCATCGGACTATACAACGTCTATAAAAGTATGTAAAAAAGTATACAAAATGATGTTTTATTATGCCCATGTTCATATAACATGGCTTGGTATGACAATTCCACCTACCATGGATGTGTTCAAGGTACACAGTGAGTACAGAGAATACATGACATGTAACCATAGAGTTTCACGACATGTATTTCTCGGTGTCATGTATCCAATACATGTAGCATGAGGACACCCCTTGTTCATGGTCATGAGAATACATTGACTACATTACATGTATATTAATTACATGATATATAATTCCACATGACACATGTCTGTATGTATAGATCTATACTCCATTCTGATCTATTCAGATCTTAGATTCGATTATATCAGATCAGACACAATATAAGAAGATACAAACATGAACTAAAAACTACATGACATGTCCTCTAAGATTATATTAAGTGTATAAAAATACTTTGGAATCCTATGATGGTAATCTATAGTTGATTCTTCATTTTTAATCATTAACCCGTTACTTATTTTATTATCAGGAATAAAGAAAAGAAGATATGACGATGTCAGATTATTAAAATGAATTTTTAATGTCAAGTAAAATGCTTTAAAAAACTCATGAAATTAGTCAATGATTAATACATTATTATAAATTAAACATGTGATCAATTTGATACTACTTATAGGTTTCGGGTATAGTATAAGTGTCCTTTATAGGTATAACTTAATCCTCTTTTATTCATATAATTGGACTAAACCTTTCCTTAAATGATTAAAACTTCATGTTAAATTAAAATAGTAGATTTTTATACTAGATTAAGAAACCCTAACTATAAGAGTCAGATCTCAACAGTGACTTATAATAAATTTATGAGAATATATAAATGTACCAATTACTTATAATTCCACTTTGGTTGATGGTTCGATGAAATAAAAATCATTGCACCATCATTTTACAAGATGATCAAAGGGAAGAATACATCCAGTGGGGATCGAAACATGTTCAAAAATCTCTAAAATGAACTATAGAATTGATTGGTTCTAGAATGATTGATTTAGATAACATGAATTATTTGTAGTAGATTTGAGTAGAATTCTTCTCAAGGGAGGAATAATTCTTGATGGTTTCTTGTTATCTTGAGAGAGGAAGGCATGGGATCACTCTCGATCACTTGATCTATTTCTAGGTATTTAGAGAGTCTCACTCTATCAAATTTTCACAAAATTTTTTAATTATAAATTCCATACAATTATATATTAAGTACATGTTTTTTATGGTTTGATAATCGAACCGAATCCCCCAACTATCCTTGATATTATTAATTGACAACCATTTCATTAATAAAAATGAAAACATTTTTATTATTAATTAATTAATATTATAAAATACTAATAATATAAATAAATGTCATTCATGACTAATCAAACCACTATTCCTGTCTTATTTCATTTCTCAATATTTACTGATTCTTGAATAATGGATATTTAATTAAATATATGTCACTGCATTATTATACAATAAATACAATAAATATTAAATTATTTAAAACATAAACATAAATATTTATTATTATTTAACTTACTTATTCATTCAAATAAGTTGTGATTAAAATATATTGAACAACCAAATACAAATAAATACCATTTAATAAAGATTTTTAATTTCATTACTAGAATTTAATCAAAATTCCGAATTAAATTAGTGTGTGACCCTCTAGGAATCATTGTCAGTTCCCTTATACATAACCAAATAAATTCCATGGTTTGAATCTTGAATCAATCCATGGAATTCATAGATAAATAATTTATCATCACAATGATATCCCTAATCCTACAAATGTAATCAATGTAATATAATCCTTTTATCATAATATATTAGAAAAATGAGGGTGTATTTTAGTGTCATCTTCCTATATAATTGAAGAATATTTCTTTTAAACTCATAAAAAGAATAGTCATATTTTACATCAAGGACTTGGATTAATTTTGGGGATTCTATATGTTAGAACCAATGATTTTCTTAGGTATAATCATAGTGTTTTTATTGTGTTATTTTCAATCCAGTCTAGGGTTTAATAGAGAGTCCGCTAGGCATGTGATCTTATAGTGCATTTGAATTTAGTGTTGAATGTGGCATCATTACGTAGTGTTTGAAAAAATTTCAGATATCAAAATCATTAGGAAGGTGAAATATTTGTGAATGGTATAGTTCTAGGTTTTTCCCTTTGATATATAGTAATGGTATGAGTTTCAAAATGGTTGGGTTTCACTAATGGTTGGGTTTTATGAAGGTATGGATCATCGAGAATGTGTGAGGGAATGACTATGCTCTCACAATTACAAGAGACATCATGAATTCATGTTTGGAACTTGATATCCACACAACTATGATATGTTCCATGATTGGGAAAATATCATTTCGGCATCATGAACAAAAGAATTTTTAAAATAAGGTAGAAATGGATTGTGAAAAGGTATCTTTGATATTGGGATCTTCATAAAGGGCTATGTCTTTAAATAGTCGACTACCCATCATTTTATTTGAGGAGAGAATTTGATGAAAAGGAGAATTTATCTAAATTCATGAAGTATAGTATCATCAATAATTAGGAAATCTTCATGATCCTAGGCATCATAAATAGTATGGTTAAGACTTAAATGATTCTAAGGTTTTTAAAAAAAGGGAGTTTTGTGATGAATGGTAGTTTCACAAACACATAGAATTCCGCGAAGGCTAGGTGTTCTGTGATGTTTTGGAGATTCATCAGGGTAGGTAGATTAATTATTGTTGGTGGGTGCATGAATACTATTTTTTCATTGAAAAATAAAGGGTGTTTCTTGAAGGTTGGGAGTATTGTGAAGAGTAGTGATGAACAAATCATTTTAGTGAACAATTCTTTCAGGTGCATCAACTATAGACTATGGCATAAGAAGGGTCTCATGATAATCTAAGGGAAATAAATAAATTCTCAATATAATGAGGTAAACATTATTTTATTATACTAGTAAATACTTCACCCAAGGAGGTGGTCTACAAGGAGTCGACAAATTGTTTTGATGGAATTATTGTGTTTTCCCTAAAATTCTTGTAAAGGTAGTGTTCTTGGCACATAGTTAATATTAATGATATTTTTGAACTCCACAATAAAAGTTTATAAGTAGTGGATTTAGTTATTATTGAAAAAGTATCAGAATATTCTTGTCAGACTCGCCCTTTGTGGTGTACCATATAAAACTGATGTGTTGTCTCTCTACATAGTAATGTTTAATAACTAAACGATTTGATCAGACATGTTTTACACGTTCCTTCTTACGTGGGACCATGATAAACTACATTAAAATAAAAATTTATCACACAGATTCACCCCTCCCTTATTAATATGTTCTAGGTTCTTACACAATCTGTATCAAGAGGGATGAGATATTAGATTTTTTCCAATAGAAAAAATTGATAAATCCATTCTCACATTATAAATTATTTCTATATCACTTCTGATACACCCAACATATCATAATTAATTGAGGATGCATTTTATCATGGTTTTCATCAATAAATGAATGTTTGTAAGTTGTGATATCCGATAATGATAATCTTAAAGCCTAAAAATCAATAAACACATACACATATATGAACATCCAATGATAAATGGATATCTGAATTTCCTATTAACATGAATGTTCTCATAATCACATATCATGGATAATACCCAGGCTAAACCCCAAAAATGTGTCTCAATGTATTATGAGCATCCAAATTCTGATAGTAATTATTTTATATGTCCCATTAGAAAATATAATACATCAATAAAATAATATTCAAACATTAGGTCATGGAACCACTAGGTTCCCATTATTGTAGGGAATTGTTGTGAACTTTCAGTTTGACATAAATTATTAGGGCATTATCTCATAAATATTTTATTTAGACGAAAAAAATAATGTGATAAGAAAACATCATTAATAATGAAATCATATAATGAAGTACTAAAAAAACTTCTCTAGGGAACCATCTCTAACAAGAACTGTATTATAGGGGTGGGGGCGCGAGCACAACTTGTTTAGTTTTCTATTAATATGATAAAATGAAATTTTTTTATAGATAAACACGATATCACTTCAAAATATCAACTTAGAGGCCAAAATATGGATATTAATTCAATTTTTAGGATCCCCAAAATTCTATCTTAAGCAGATCGCCTCTTCAAACTCCATATCATTTGCCCAGAAACTTTTGAATATGAAGATTCTTTCATTACATAGTTTCTAAAACCCATGTGATATATCAATGTGGATTATAATGTTGTCTTAAGTGTTGGAAAATGGTGAGAGAATTATAAAAATTGAAATTACTTATCCATTCATTCGACTCTATAAATATTTCTAGTCACTCTATGATGGGATTATTTTTAGAATTCCCACAAATCCAGGTATAGGGGTTTCCAAAATATCATTGATCATTTAATCTTGATAACTGAGTTTCCTATTGAATATATTCTATATAAGTAGATGGATTTCATGATTCCACATTCTTCTAATTCTGGAAAAAAATTCACTAAAATCTCCATGATAAGAAGAGGGTGGGGAAGGCTCTCTTGAAGGGTCTTTAATTACTTTGGGCACATACATTTCTCCATATAGGAGGGCCACTAATAAAATCATGAAAAGCACCAGGAAAATTATTATGGATGGTGGATGAAGGGATAAATGTTGTTTAGAGATAAAGATTTAACCTTAACATCGACTTCTTCCCTCTAGAGACGGCATATTCTACTCAAAATTCTTTGTCATGAGACCTGGAAACAACCAAGGAAGTAAATTTATTTTGAGATTAAATCCATGTACTTATATTGTAATATGGATTTATTTATAAAAATAATATCAGGGATACTTTTTATGAATTTTTTCTTGAGTAGACAAAATGTTTATGGGTTCTCATGCCCACAAAATTTCTTGCATAAGATTTTCATTGTCATAGGTAGGGTTGGATCAATCAATCCCCCACCTCGGAATATTGAAGGAAATTTCCATCCTCAATGACTTTCTAGTTTTAGAGTTTATTTAATTAACTGGTGGATACTCCTGGAAACTTTTAGTTATACTAGTATTTCCCAACTTATTCTAGTTCCATTATCCATTTTCAATTTCCTTCTCCACATCTTCTGTTTTTAGGAATATCTGTTGAATTTTTGTTAGTAATATCCCTAACGAAGGAGGGATTCAAGGGGAAATCAAGGATCATGAGAATTAACTAATCTGGTGGGTCAGAGTAGATCTCATTTATATAGGAGGGGTGTTTATCCTTGTCATCAATACTTACAGTGATATATTGGGGGGAGTGGCCATCACCTCAAGATTCTTACCTTGGTTATCATGTATATTCATGTTTTCACTAGACACATCTCCAATGTATTGATTCATCATAACATATGATGATAGATCCTTATTTTGAACTATGGGGGAATCAATTGGAGGCCCCAACATGATGATTTTATTTTGTTTCTTATTTGACTACATACATAAGTAATTTAACAACACATCCGTCTACAATTTATTTAATGGTTCTGGAATAAGGGAAATCCTAGATTTTTTTTCTAGATCCAAGTTCTATATGTATAAAGATATTTCCTTATTCATCCACAATATTTAAAGTAAAAAATTATCTATATTCCCAAGGCCCCAACAAAAAAATAAAAAACAATTATGATATTCATATTTGAAGGATATGAAAGAGTTAGAATCATTTATATAAAGGAAAACCCATCATAATTTCATACAAAATATCAAATCATATCCAAATACACATAATCGACCACAATAAATTACATTTGATCTATCTGAATCTATAATTTCATTGATACAACCCTTGACATCATGCATAAATCACTCATTTCAACCGAAAAACATGATTCCTTTAAGTAAAATCGAAAAAGGGGTTTGAAAAAGAACAATATTCTAGATATCCCATATGTCTCGTAGATCCTACATTATAATGAGTTTTCCCTCGAAGGACTATGACCTTTATTATTTATCTTATGTTTACCATTCTCATTAAAAAATTCCCGAATCATATGACATAAACCAATATCCATTATGGATACAATATCATTTAAATACCATATGTTTTTCATTGGAGATTTTATGGCACTTGTATTTATGTTTCAATTGATGACAAGTATTTCCATGATAAGGAGTGATAATATATATATTAGAAATACATCCTCATCTTTCATGGCCATGAGAGATTCACCATTTTACTCAATCAGGGATGTGGTTTTATATCGATTTGTTAGATACGATGTAATTACAAGACACAATGGACAATGTAACATGATATTTTCAATAGTATAGGATTCAAAGTCATTTTCCATGGTGGTAGGAGTGTCGAAGAAGCATTAGAGATCCTAGAAAACCCAATGAATAACCAAACCCTAAGAGAGCACTCTCAAAAACAAGATATAATTATGAACATATTAAGTTTTCCTAATATTAATTATTTTATTATAATAAATTTATTATAATAAATTTATTATAATATTATTTAGGGATCACACTTGGTTAGGTAAATGATTGTTTTGTCTAACAACATAAGCATGATTTTGTTTTACACATACCAAACCCACATAAACATGATTAAGTATAATAGTTTTCCTACATGAACCAATAAACACTATGGAACCTAGTTAATAATCATAACAATTTAATTTTATTTTTTAATTGTACAATTATTTATATAGTTTGGTGTGTGGAGTAGGTCTGGTAGAATGGTAGGAGGCTATTGTTGAGGGGAAACACTCGAGGTGGAAGGTGGATATAGGCATGTGGTGTGGATTAGATTAGATAGATCATGTTTCTTAAAAATCTAGTGCCCATTTATATCCCAAAATAAAAATTATTACAAAACCAAATTAATTTTAACTGGATATAATTTGATAACAAAAAAAATATTTTATATGATAAGATAATCAAATTAAATAAATTGAAACATTTCTATAATCCCGAAAAGATGCAGAATTGATAAACAAAACAAAAGAATTATTGATATTAGTAAGAAGAGGAAACTGAATGGGAAAAATTCTTGATATTTTTTATAAATGATTAAAATTTCCCTTATAGAGAATATTTGAATTCAATCTAACCACCACCTGGTGAATGATCACTATTTTTTGATAATTCTTAGGCCAACTTCAGCTTATTTTCCATGATCAACTTATGAAAATCATCATCGATAAAAAATTGAGGATCAAGGCGACACAATAAACATCCATGTGGATGATAGTTTCGATCTCCGCATGGGAGGAGGCCTTTAGGGCTTGATTAATAAAGGAGGGGTCATCAAATGAGGAAAATGGATAATCTTCATGGAAGGAGTGAACATGATAGTGGAGGTTGGGGTTTTACTCCTAATCTAGATTAAGAATTAGAATATTGAAGCATTAGATGTCAACCTTCCTAGTAGAGGGGTGTTGAGATGCGCTGCAATAGATATTAGGGGAATGGTTCCGAAAGGACCCAATGATATAAATATCATACATGGTTGAACCAATTTTGATAATATTACTAACATGGAAGAAAGAGCTGGAATAACCTATATGGATAATGATAGATAGATTTTTGAAATCAATTTTTATAGTAACTATGGTCTCTGGTCACTACATGGACCTGGCCCACAAGATGGATGTTATATCGGTTCAACATGTTTAATTAAATTTATATACCTCAGATCAGTCATGGGGTTTGGAAATGAAATTCAGAATCCAGACAGAATTTATTGGTGGCTAAATCCCTCGATGAATGCGTCAGTGGAACCCTTGTTGAATCCCTCGATTAACCCTTCAGTGAATCGCTGGATGAAAATATCAATGAATCCCTTGATTAACACCATATAACATCCATTTTACATAATTTCAGAGAACCCCTCAACAAATTCTAGAATGAACCCCTTAGTGAATCCATCAATGAATCATTCGGTGAACCTTTCATCATACCCTTCAGTGACTGCTTTTAGTGAATTTAATTATTATTTTTCTATAGAAAATTGAAAAATATGATAGGTGGCTTATGATATTTCATGTTTTATATTTTTTATTATTTATCTATGTTACTTGGATAGTTTTGTACATTGTAGTTTGTTTACAAATGTTTGGAGCTACCAAAACAAAGATATTAATATTGTAATTTTTTAAATTTTTGTGTGTGGTTTATTGGAAGACATTTAAAGTGATGATTAGTTTTTTATACTAGGATATTCATCTATATTTTTTTCGTTAAAGATTAATTTGTCCTCTATTGGTTTCAATAATTTGAAATTTCATTGGAAGTTACAATTTATTTTCACTATGAATTTCAATTTAAAATTTATAATCACATCTAATTTATTGGTAATGTGAATCTCTATGTCCATTTTTTAGTTTCACTCCAACTGGATATTTCCATTTATAATGGTAATTTTCTATTAGTATTTAACACAAGTATTTTCGAATTGATATAAATAACTGGATGATTCTATTGGGGTTTTCCAATTGGTTGGAATTGATAAAATTTTAAAGTATTATTTGGATTTTTTCATTTTTGAAAAAGGGAAATTTTTTTGTTTCCATTTCTAGAGTGACTTTTCATTTTCAATTTTTAGTCTCATTTTCTTGTAGTGGGAATGCTTTTTATAACATCTATTTAGATTTACCACCAAGAATTTCTATTATATATTTTAACTATGAATTTATACTATAATTTTCACTATAAATTTACATTGTAAACATCCATTTGATATTGGGATTTCATACGAGAGAAATAATTTTCAATTTCCAATTTATTCAAAGATTAAATGTAATCTAGATATTTTTATATTGAATGATAAGTTTAATACAATTTGAATAATATTATAAATGTTTCTAATCTGGAATAGAAATGAAATTTTCATATAGGTAATCCTACTGAAAATTTCTATTCACTAATAATTGGTTTTGTGAATTGGTAGTGGGAATTAGGGATATGTATTTCCTGTTGTAATTTACCACTAGCCATTACCATTGTAAATTCCAACCAGACATTTCTACTTCGTATTTTTAAGAACTAGTAATTTATATTTTACATTTATATTGTGAATACCCACTAAAATTTGAAATTTACTACAATAAAAAATTTAAATTTTTGATTTTTATATTATTCTAAAAAATAGATTTGTAATTTTGAAATTATTGATAATAACCAATCAATTTCCATTAATTTTTTTCAATTCACTATAATTAGAAATTTCAAAATCAGAAATCTTCAAAATAAATTTCTTATTTAAAATCCCAACTATTAACCCCTATTTTAAATTCCAGAGTTGAAAGACCCACAAACAATTCAAATACTTATTCCTAGTAGAAATTCGAGTGTAAAATAATAGGGGGAGTTCCATATGGAAATTCCTTGTCAAATTCAATTATAAATTCCAACAAGTAAAAAATAATTTCAAATAAGTTGAAAGTTTACATTGAATATTCCCAATGTAAATTCATAATGGAAATTACCACTAGGGAATCCCAATATAAATTCATGGTTGAAATTCAATGTTAAAAATCATAGTGTAACACCCCATGGGATTTCCCACTAGAAATTCATAGTAGAAATTTATGGTGGAAATTTCAAGTGTAAAATCTTAGTTTAATCCTCAATGAAACTTCCTAGTGAAATTAAATTAAACCTTAATGCTCTAAAGACCTCATGTTGTTATTATTTTGATAATACAAATAGATAAACATGATATCACTCCATCATTTCAACCTAGAGGCAAAAATATGGATATTAATTCAATTTTTAGGATCCCCAACATTCCATATTAAGCAGATTGCCTCTTCAAACTCCATATCATTAGCCCGAAATATTTTAAATTTGAAGAGTATTTAATGACATAGTTTCTAAAAACCATGTGATATATCAATCTGGATCATAATGTTGTCTTATGTGTTGGAAAATATGTGAAAGATTTGTAAAAATTGAAATTACTTATCCATTCATTCGACTCTATAAATATTTCTAGTCACTCTATGATGTGATTATTTTTAGAATTCCCACAAATCCATATATAGGGGTCTCCAAAATATCATTGATCATTAATTCTTGATAACTGAGTTTCCTATTGAAAATATTCTATATATGTAGATGGAATTCATGATCCCACATTCTTTTCATTCTGGGAAAAAATTTCATTAAAATCTCCCAGATAATAAGAGGGTGGGGAAGTCTTTCTTGAAGGGTCTTTAGTAGCTTTGGTAACATACATTTGTCCATATAGGAGGGCCACCAATAAAATCCTGAAAAACACCAAGAAAATTATTTTGGATGGTGGATGATGGGCTAAATGTTGTTTAGAGATAACGATTTAACCTTAACATCTACTTCTTTCCTCTAGATAAGGCAGATTCAACTCAAAATTCATTATCATGAGACCTATAAACAACCAAGGAAATCAATTTATTTTGAGATTAAATCCTATTAATTACACTATAATATGGATTTATTTAAAAAAATAATATAAATGATACTTTTACTGAATTAGTTCTAGAGTAAACAAAATGATTATGGGTTCTCATGCCCACAAAATTTCATGCATATGATTTTCATTGTCATAGGTAGGGTTGGATCAATCAAACCCCACCTTTGAATATTCAAGGAAATTTCCATCCTCAAGGCCATTTCAGTTTTAGAGTTTCTTTAATTAACTAGTGGATACTCCTTACAACTTTTACTTCTACTAGTATCTCCCACAATTATTCTAGTTCCATTATCCATGTTCAATTTCCTTCTCCACATCTTCTGTTTTTAGGAATATCCGTTGAATTTTTCTTGTAAGTAATATCACTAATGAGGGAGGGATTTATGGGGACATCAAGGATCAGGAGAATTAACTAATTCAGTGGGTCAGAGTAGATCTCGTTTATGTAGGAGGGGTGTTTATCCTTGTCATCAATAATTACAGTGGTATATTGGGGGGAGTGGCCATCACCTTGAGATTCTTACTTGGTTATCATGTATATTCCTATTATCACTAGACCCATCTCCAATGTATTGATTCATCATGAAATATGATGATAGATCCTTATGTTGATCTATGGGGGAAAAAATTGGAGGCCCCAACATAATGAATTTATTTTGTTTCTTAATTGACTGCATTTATAAGTAATTTTACAACACATCCGTCTAAAATTTATTTAGTGGTTCTGGAATGAAGAAAATCATAGGTTTTTTTTTCTGGATCCAGGTTCTATACTATATAAAGATATTTTCTTTTTCATGCACAATATTTAAAATAAAAATTTATCTGAATTCTCAAGGCCCAACAAAAAACTAAAAATCGTGTATGATTTTCATATTTGAAGGATATGAAAGAGTTAGAATCATTTATATATAGGAAAAAACATTATAATTTCGTTCAAAATATCAAATAGTATCCAAATACACCTAATCGACCATAGAAAATTACATTTGATCAATTCGACTCTATAAATTCTCTGATACAACCCCTGACGTCAAGAATAAATTACTCATTTCAACCACAAAACTTGATTCGTTTAAGAAAAATTGAAAAAGGGCTTTAAAAAAGAACAATATTCTAGATATCCCATATGTCTCATAGATCATACAATAAAATGAGTTTTCCATCGAAGGACCATGACCTTCATTATGTATCTTATGTTTACCCTTCTCATTAAAAAATTCACGAATCATATGACATAAACCAATATTAGTTATGGATAAAATATCATTTAAATACCATATGTTTTTCATTAGGGATTTTATGGCACCAGTATTTATGTTTCAATTGATGACAAATATTTCCATGATAAAGAGTGATAATATATATATTAGAAACACATCCTCATCCTTCACATCCATGAGAGTTTATACCTTTTATTCAATCAGTGATGTGTTTTTATTTAGATTTGTTAGATACGATGTAATTACAAGACATAATGGACAAAGTAACATGATAGTTTCAACAATATAAGATTCAAAGGCATTATCAATGGTGGTAGGAGTGCCAAGAAGCATTGGAGATCCTAGAAAACCCTACGAATAACCAAAACCGAAGAGATCACTCTAGACCACATGATAAAATTATGAACATATAAATCTATCATAATATTAATTATTTTATTATAATAAATTTATTATAATAAATTTATTATAATACTATTTAGGGATGGCACCTGTTTGGGTAAAATATTGTTTGGATAACAACATAAGCATGATTTTGTTTTAGACAAACCAAACCCACATAAACTTGATTAAGTATTATATTTTTCATATATGAACCAATTAACATTATGGAACCTATTTAATAATCATAAGAATTTAATTTAATTTTTTTTAATTGTACCATGATTCCAGTAGTGGGGTGCATGGAGTTGGTCAGTCAGAATGGTAGGAGGCTGTGGTTGAGGTGAAAATCTTGAGGTGACAGGTGGATATGGGCATGTGGAGTGGATTAGATTGGATAGATCATGTTTCCTAAAAATCTAGTTCCCATTTATATCCCCAAATAAAAATTATTACAGCACCAAAATTATTTTTAATTGGATAAAATTTAACAACAAACAGAATATTTTATATGATAAAATAATCAAATTAAATAAATTGAAACATTTCCCTAATACATAAATGACCTAGAATTGATAAATAAAACAAAATAATTGTTGATATTAGTAAGAAGAGGAAACTGAATGCGAAATTTTTTTCATATCTTTTATAAATGATTAAAACATCCCTCATAGAGAATCTTTGATTTCAATCTAACAACCACCAGGTGAATGATCACTATTATTTGATAAGGCTTGGGTCACCTTCAGCTTAGTTCCCATGATCATCTTATGAACATCATCATCGATAAAAAATTAAGGATCAAGGCAACACCTGAAACATCAATGTGGATGATAGTTTCAATCTCTACTTGGGAGGAAGCCTCTAGGTCCTGATTACTGAATGAGGGGTCATCGAATGATGAAAATGGATAATCATCACAGATGGAGTGAACCTGATAGGGGAGGTTGGGGTTTTACTCCTAATCTCGATCAAGGATTAGAATTTTTAAGCTTGAGATGTCAGCATTTCTAGTAGAGGGGTGTTGACATGGGCTGCAATAGATATTAGGGGAATGGTTCTGAAGGTACCCAATGATCTAAAAATTATAATTATTTGTACCAATTTTGATAATATTACTAACATGGAAGAAAGAGGTGGAATAACCGGTGTGGATAATGATATATATATTTGTGAAATCAATTTTTATAGTAACTATTGTCTCTGGTCACTACCTGGACCTAGCCCACAAGATGGAAGTTATATAGGTTCAACATGTTTAATTAAATTTATATACCTTAGATCATTCATGGGGTTTGAAAATGAAATTCTGAATCCAAACAGAATGTATTGGTGGTTGAATCCCTCAGTGAATGCTTCAGTGGAACCCTTGGCGAATCCCTCTATTAACACTTTATTGAATCCCTTGGTGAAAATATCAATGAATACCATGATTAACACCTTATAACATCCATTTTACATCATTTCAAATAACCCATTAGAAAATTTTACAATGAACCCCTCAGTGAATCCGTCAATGAACCATTCGGTGAACCTTTCATCATACCCTTCAGTTACTGCTTTTAGTGAATTTAATTATTATTTTCCTATAGAAAATTGAAAAATATGATAGGTGGCTTATGATATTTCAAGTATTATATTTTTTATTATTTATATGAGTGACTAGGACAATGTTGTGAATGGTAGTTTGTTTTTTAATGTTTGGAGCTACCAAAACAAAGAGATTAATATTGTAACTTTTTTAATTTTTGTGTGTGGGTTATTGGAACACAATGAATGTGATGATTAGTTTTTTTATACAAGGATATTCATCTATAATTTTTTTTGAAGTTTACTTTGATTTCTATTGGTTTCAAGAATTGGAAATTTCATTGGAAATTGTAATTTATTTTCACTATGAATTTCAATTTTAAATTTATAATCGCATCTAATTTATTTGTAATGTGAATATCTACGTCCATTTTTTAGTTTCACTCCAACTGGTTATTTCCATTTATAGTTGAAATTTTCTATTAGTAGTTTACACTAATATATTCAAATTGATATAAAGAGCTGGATGTTTGTATTGGGGTTTTCCAATTGGTTGGAATTGATAAAACTTTAAAGTATTATTTGGATTTTTGAGTTTCCAAAAAGGGAAAAAATTTTGATTCCATTTCTAGAGTGAATTTTCGTTATCAATTTTTTGTTTCATTTTCTTGTAGTGGAAATGCTTCTTCTAACATCTATTTGGATTTACCATCTAGAATTTCTATTATAAATTTTAACTATGAATATCCTACTATATTTTTAAATATAAATTTAAATTGGAAACATCCACTTGATATTGGGATTTCAAACGAGAGAAATAATTTTCAATTTCCAATTGATTCAAAGTTTAACAATAATCTAGATATTTTTAGTTTGAAATATAAGTTGAATATAATTTGAAAAATCTTATGAATATTTCCAATCTGGAATAGAAATGTAATTTTGATATAAGTAATCCTACTTAAAATTTCTATTCATTAAAAATTGATTTTGGGAATTGGTAGTGGGAATTGGGGATAGGTATTTCCAGATGTAATTTACCAGTAGCCATTACCATTGTAAATTCCAACCAAACATTTCTACTTGGTATTATTAAGAAATATAAATTTATATTTTACATTTATATTGGGAATAACCACTAGAATTTGAAATTTACTACAACAATAAATTTTAATTTTTGATCTTGAAATTATTCTAAAAAATAGATTTGTAATTTTGAAATTATTGATAATAACTTATCAATTTCCATTAAATTTTTTCAATTCACTATAATTATAAATTTCAAAATTAGAAATCTTCAAAAGATATTTCTTATTTAAAATCCAAACTATTAACCCCAACTATAAATTCCATAGTTGAATTTCCCACAAAAAATTCAAATACTTATTCCTAGTGGAAATTCGAGTGTAAAATAATAGGGGGAATTCCATATGGAAATTCCTTGTTAAATTCAATTATAAATTCAAACAAGTAAAAAATAAATTCAAATAATTTGAAAATTTACATTGAGAATTCCCAATGTAAATTCATAGTGGAAATTACTACTAGGGACTCCCAACATAAATTCATGGTTGAAATTCCATGTCTAAAATCATAGTGTAATACCCTATGGGATTTCCCACTAGAAATTCATATCAGAAATTTATGGTGGCAATTTCAAGTGTAAAATCTCAGTTTAATCCTCAATGAATCTTCCTAGTGAAATTCAATTAAACCATAAAGGACTAAAGACCACATTTTTTTATTTTGATAATACACATTTTAAGGGGTGAGGTGGAACACTTACGGGGCCCGAAGTATTAGAGACAATTACATGACCCATACGCCTTAGAGGAAATCACCCAGACATGACAACATGGATCTACTCATCCCCAACACATGTCATAATATCAGAACTCGAGCTTCTTAAGGATGGTTGGCCATATGTACTTTACAGAGCTGTACAGTCCTGGTACTGATGGAAATTCTATACCACCCTCATTCTACAAAATACTGTTAGCTATTCTTAGGTGAACGTGTCAACTCTAAATCCTCGTCTGAAGCCTTGTCTCTCATACTCTGATGTTTAAATCATCATATTCATGAGGTCTGATGTCTTTGGTGTTTCCCGAAGGCCTTGAGGATGTGTGATGTCCTTTTAGAGTCAATTGGCCCGAAGACTTTGAGAGGATCGAAAGACTTGTAGGACCTGAGCACCAAATAGATGGACCAAAGGCTGAGATGGATGAATTGATTTGTCCACTACAGTACTGAACATTAACTGCTATAGTACATACTATAGTGCCTGATACATTACTTCTAAAGTATCACCGGAAATATTTCTCTACCTGAATTTGATCTTGGGTCTCTTGTACATGCTTTTTGAGTCCTCCCCAACTGAGTTGGGGCGCATATTCATTGAAATTCAGTTATAATTTCTAAGTAGAGAAAAATATATCATTGAATGAATTGAATCTTTTTCCAAGAATTCCAAGTGAAAATTATAATTGGAAATTACTAGTTGAAATTCAATTGGAATTTCTTCGTAGAAATTCCTAGTTGACTATCCTAGGAATTTCCAATGGGTATTTCCACATGGACTTTCTAAAATAAATTTAGATATTTAATTTTCCACCCAATTATAGTTTAAATATACATTAAATTATTTTGGAACCAATTTAAAATCATCACTATGAATTTACCATAGGATTTAATGTGTGAATTTATAGTGTAAAATTTCAACAAATTTAGTAAATTGTTCGGTACTTAAAATATGTAAGTGAAATCCACTAGGAAGATCCGATGAAAAATTCTACCTTAAATTTAGTTACCCAAGATTTATGTATAGGTACATTACATTACCTTTGAGGAATACTTAATACATAATAAAAAAACTCCCAAATACCGTATTAGTTTAGTGTATTTTGAAACTCGGAATATAATCTTCTAATCATGGTGAAAGATCATCAACATCTCCCATAAAGATCTTCCCCTTTTGATTTATTACCCAAAAACTTTCTATAAATCATAGGGAAAAGCAATCATAAATAGGGTGAGCTCAAATTCGCAGTAATGGTAATCATAAAAAAATAGAAAACATATGAATTTTAATTTAAAAACATCAACATAAATTTCAAACATCAAAATATGGAGTTGTGAAATAAATATTGGCAGTAAGTAAGGAATAGTCCACAAAGGAACATTAATCATGATAAAATAACATGGGAATGAAACATGTAATCATGGAAAAAAATTAATAACTTGATGTGATTTCAATATTATCCAATGCATTGTTGCCAAGACTATTATAGTGGACAATGTCCAGTACTGAACCAGGATTACTTATCGTTCCAGCACTGTATTAATGAACAAGATTTACTTGAAGTTACATCCATGTCTATCTCATGAGATATTAATCATTACCCATTGAATTTGAGGGAGGTATAGGTCTAACCCATCTATAATTAAATCATTCTTTCGTGTGCCACAAAATAAACCTAAATAACACACCATAACCCAATGAATAAAATGGGTTTCCAAAACATCATCCCATCATAACATAATCCATATAAGAAAATGGATATAATTTCATAATACAAAAACCAAACCATGTAAATAATAGGGACATTAAACATAAAACATATCCATTTTAATGAATGACATCTTATATGGAAAATAGATTTGATAAAAAACATGAAATTAATTTTTAAGGAAAATTTCCTTTTTTCCTTCAAATCATTTTCTTTTCTCAAAATGCAGAGCATTTTTAAAAGAAAAGTTTTTTTTTAAAAATAATTATGAAATCTTGTAGAGTAATATTCATCTAATTTTTTTTTTGAAACCGTAAAAATCCACTCATGTTGTTTTTGTTAAAAAACAATCCTCTCATACTTTTTCAGGAAATGTCAAAAAGAACCTCATATGGTAAAAAAAATGAAATATTCCTTCCATACCACATATTAAAACTAAAAATGCGGTAAACATGACATTAAAAATATATATAAGTATAATATAAACTTTATGAAAACATTTTTATAAATCATTTTCATGGATGATAAATATAACACCCGTAAATACTTACGTATAATCAATCATAGATAAAAATGAGATTGCAAAATTATCCCTTACCTTAGGTCCAATTTCTCCCATATGTGTCTGAAACACCTGTATAGTGGATTTAAACATATTATTAACTTGTAACAGACCCATACTATTATTTATGATATTATATATGATTCAATTATGACTTTATATTACTCTTTCATTTGTCAATTCTTTGTTAAAGCATCGTTAGGGAAAAATCATTTCATTTATCATTCGTGTTTTGACTTGTAATTATTAATATGATTACTTTGATCATGATTAATTACTTAAAAATGTAAAATAGGATTTATATATAATATATATTCAGCATATATATATATATAATTGATCGATAAATGGAATGAAATACAGCGTTCATGGAGACGGTAGGTAGTACGTACGCATGATCACTGTTTTCGTTTCCTTATTAAATTGAATGGATGTAAGTAAATGACCTATAAATAAATCTAGTATCATTATGATTTCATATATTTCATTATTATTTATTATGTATACATTATAATCATTCTTGAATGGTTAACGTTGAGAATGAATCTCATCGCGTCATGGAGACAATAAGCCGTACGTACACACGAGTGAGGATATCATTCCCATGATTGTGGAATT
The DNA here is from genome assembly GCA_963277665.1 of Viscum album. Classification (NCBI taxonomy): domain Eukaryota; kingdom Viridiplantae; phylum Streptophyta; class Magnoliopsida; order Santalales; family Viscaceae; genus Viscum; species Viscum album. The sequence continues at coordinate 1,432,982,018 of OY728132.1, read as the reverse complement.
GAATTTAAGTGTATGATGTATAATATTTCAGAATAAATATCATTTTAAAATAATCATATATAGTTATTTATTCCATAATTATACCCATCCATGTATGTTGGTGATGAAAAAAAATTACACCATGACATGTAGACGGTAGGTCGTACAACTGCACACGTGGTGACTTCATTTTTCTTAGGATTGATAGAATATGGGCTATAGTTGCTTCATATTCATAATAACATGTAAGTAAATATGTGATACTAGAGTTATTACATAAAAAATGAACAACTCATATAGAGGAAGTAGAAGAAAAATGATGTTTGAATGAATCGGTAAAGGATATTACCTCTTCTTCGATGTGCCTCTTCTAAACCTCCTCTTAGGGAACTAAAGATGGTATTTGAAGATGACCAAGACCTCTAGTATGTTTATAGATATTTTGATAAGGGAAATGGAAATGTTTTTTTGAGTTTGAAAGATAAAAATGGAGTGAAGAGAAGAGGGAGGATGTGCCCTTTTATAATGTAGGAGAGGGGCATTTTTGGAAACCTAAAAAATATTAATTTATAATAAACTCAATCCCCACATAATAACCACAAAAAATAACACAAATTAAAATATGAGATGATATAGGGTTTTAGTCTCATCATCCAATATAATTTAGACATGTTTTAAATTTATTTTAAAACTTTTCATTTTGATTTATCCTTAAATAATCTATTATATTTTATTTCTGATAATAATATATTACATTTTAAATTTTTATAAATACTTACTTATATGTGGTGAATTGTCTATAATTGGATAATATATAACATTTTAGACAATATAAATTAAAATTTTAAAATTTTAAATATTTTGGTAATTTTTTTATAATTTAATTATATGTTATTTTTATAAAATACTAATAGTGTCAGATTTGACAATATTCATTTATTTGAATTTAAATAAAATCGACACAGATGATATATTCGATCCAAAATATTTAATATATTCCTAACAGGTCATATTCATCTAAAAAATTTGTGGTGAACACTAATTAGTTCAAATATTATTTATTTTAATATTTGTATAACCATTAATTTGATATTTCTCTTAATAAAATAAATACTACATCATTATTGTATAATTATTTAATATGCATATTTTTATATAAAAAACAAATCTAAAATACTAGGATAAATATAAATCTTACATCCTTCATAATAATTCTTTTTCATGAATTTATCATCTAAAAAACAAAACATTTAAATTTTAATATTTATTAAATTATAAAATTGAGAACTTTGACATCATTAATAATAAAATAACATAAATTTCATAATCTCTTTTACAAGGTTCAAAATGGTCCCCAAGAGGGACCGTAGATTATAATTTTTTATATATACTTGACCAATATGTTTTGGTCTAGTGTTTTGTCCTTTTGATGGGTTTTATTATTTTAATAAAAACTATATTGTTGATTTTTCACTAACTAAATAATTTCTGAATCATTAATGTATAAGATATTTTGGTAATTATATATTTTTTAAAAATTACAAATAAATTACCATGATAAATATAAAAAATTTATCTTTCAGATGAGTATTTATAATCGAATTTATATTCAGTATAAACTTATATTAAAAATACATTAATTATTAAAGTTTGAGTGAGACATATTTCTATCATCCTTTAAATAAAATAAAATAAATGTCTCAATCTCATCCAAGTGGGTTCCGATATATACCATTTCGACCCAAGTATATTTTATGATTAAATATAATCCTCAAATTATATTAATAGAAGTTATAGTTTAATTCTATAATATTACTTTTACCCTTAATTACCTGATTTACCTTTAACTGTGGTAAATGAAATTTACTGTAGTTACTATTCATAACTTATATAAATTAATGTATCATATTAAAATAATTTGGTCCTAATGATTCCAAATATGTAATCAATTTTTTCAAATTCAAGACCCAAATGTTTCTTGTAATTAATTTAAAATCAACCACATCGTCGAAATAACATGCTTTTGTTTAAAACATTGCAAAAGATTGAAATGTTTTTACAATTGAATTCAATGTAAAATTAATTATAATGAAATAAATGATATTAAATAGTAAAAATATATTCTATTTATAATTTAACACTATTAAATATTATAATTTAAACATACAAATTATATCAATGAAAAAAGTTGTTTTTATGTAACATTTACCATATATTTACTATTCATCAAAATATGAAAGTTATCAGAAAAATATGAAAAAAATTTCCAAAGTATATTTTTATATCTTAATTAAATAGTATTATTTTATTTTGTAAAATTGAACTTATAAACTTTTCAAAAATTAAATTTAAAATAGGTGCGCCATCAAAAGGTGAAAAATTGATTTTGTTCTCAAACCATGTTCTATAAAATGTGTAAGATGAATGATTCTATTTTAAAATTAAAAATGTGGTTAAAAATATTCATAAAGGCTAGTTATTAAAAATATTATAATAATATATCATTGTTTAGTGAAACTTGGTATTGCGTACAACACACGCTATCAGGGAAGGTCGCTCTTATGAGTAACACATGCCAATTATATTATTCCATATATTTAAAGTTAATATGGTGTTGCATATAGTGAAAGCTAATCATGGAATAACATAAAATAAGAGGTATAAAATAAATTAGAAAGAATAAATCTCATAAAATCTAGGGTTGTTATATTCTACCCCACTTAAAATGAATTTCTCTCGCAAAATTCGTTGGGGTTATAAACGGTTTAATATATGAAAATTTCTTTTATAGAAACCGACATCCTAAAAATGAATACTAAAACATAATTTTAACAAGTAAAGTAACAAAATATTATGGTTAACCAAATTTACTCATTAATGGGTTTACACATAGGATTATATAAGTGAAAACATGGATATGGAAGAGAAACATTACCATCAAGTTCTGATGGAGAGTGGTAGAGAACATGGATATGAAAAAGACAAAAATCACAAAGCCATAAATTTGTGATGATCTAAGGTACCATCTGATTCACTGAATATGAGGGTACTAGAACAACATTTTTTTGGTTTTCAATATCATTTCCCTAAATTTGATGAATTTTTGAATATGGAGTAATACTTACTTGATTTCAGTATAATGTCATCATTATTCATTCCATGAACAATTTCCACATCATATCTTATTTAAAGAAATGATGTTGAATTAATTCATTCATGATGTGTTAGAAGATCATGCGTTAGAATGATAGGTCATTCCATATGTCTCTATCACAAAAATGTTATCACAAGTTACTAAGTACACATAAGTCCATCTATTTTGAGATTAATCATATATAGTTCCCAAAATGGACTTATACATCATCTATCATGCTGATTATAAAATTAAACTAATTTATACTAACCAAGGAGTTCCTATAGGACAGTGGTAAGTGATAAAGGCATATCATACTTCTGTTGTGGGTTCTATTTCCACATCCTTGACCAAAACGATGGGTTGTCAACCATCTTGCGGGTTGTCCTTTTTCTATAACAATACTATTATAACATTCTAGAAATAATAATAAAAAAGTTTTTTCCTTAAACAATACTATCTGATGTCCAAATTAATCCATTCTAACCTTTAGGCCTATCCAAAATACTTCTGTCCAATATCACATTACAATGAAAACAATAACTAGAACGGCCATATAATAAGAATGGTAATACCAACATTTATCCCCCGTATATCATAAGATATATCTTTTTGATCACATTCCAAACATGTGATTACCTTAATCATGTATTATCTTGAAAAATAAATTACCATAGAACCTTAGTGAAAACACAAATGATGTCAAAAATTAACTCTTTCCAATAACCAAAATCCTAAAAATTCAATATACTGAAACCATGGTATCACTTTGACATTATATCAATCATGATCTTAGTAATACTATCTTATTTTTCCCTTATACCTCTATTATGAACATATCATCTCCTTCCAAAAAGATTTCAATAACTTTTCATGGTTACAGGTACCATATAATTATTGAAAAACATAATAAACCAATACATTGTTATTCCAATATTCCACGATACTATAAATGAGATTCCACAAAATTATTTTGTAACCACGTTACATAAAAACATAATCATTCCACCACTTCGTTGTCAAATTCAATATTGCCAATAGGGAACACATGTGACATCCCTTTGCCCCTTTCCTTAAGCGGTTGTTGAAATCGATCATCATTACAGATTGCATTAGGGAATTGGTTAGCATAATGCCATATTTACATGCACTTATAGCATTGAAGTGTTGTTGGTGCATTCTCTGTAGTCTTCTCTCTATTCACATCATGAACTACATTTTTCCCATTAATTTGGCACTTAGCTACTTGATAAACTTATTCTCCACACTCAAATCATTTTCTAGTCCCTTTAAGACAATCTCCACCATTATTCCTTCCACACATTGAGAATAATGATACATTTGTCTTCTTTTCACCATTGTTTTGAGATTTTCCCTTGAAATCCATATTTTGTTTCTTATCAAAACCATGAGAAAGTTATGTAACACCAAATTATAGTTCTACCTTGATAGCACAACTCAAAATATCTTCATATCTATTGATTTTTCTTATATATAATACCTTTTGATGTCTTGGTTTTAATCCACATAAGAATCAATCAAATTTACTTTCAGGTCGGATGATTAATCCAGATGCATACCTTGCATGCCCTATAAGATTCGCTTCGTATATACCAATAGATTCACCATCATTTTGATAAATCTAAATGAAATCATCTTCCAAATTTGTTGAAGAATAAGAGGAATGTACTTATTGAAAAATATGTTCTTAAACTCATCCCATTCCACGGATTTGATTTCATATTGTGCCCTTGTATTATTAATTAGAGTCCACCACTGGTCTGATTTACCTTATAAATGATAAACACCAAGAATGAATTTTTCATGTTCTGAACAACGAAGTATAGAAAATATCCTTTCAATGGTACTAATCCATTGTTTAGCAACAAGTGGATTAGAAGACCCACTGAAAGATGGTAGACGCTTCCTCATTAAGGACTCAATAGAATATTTTTCCATTCTCTTCCCATTTGGAAGTCCAGAATGATTTATATCTTGTGTGAGTATATAAATAATATTTTTCACCCCATTTCCCATAACATTTGGTTGTTTAGGAGGAAAATCATTGCATTTCTCAATTCATTGATCCTTAACATGGTCTCTTCAAGTTCAGGCCATTATCTAAAACCAAAAAAGAATAGTGTGAGAGGAAAAAATCATATTAGGGAAACAACATAATCTAGGGGAGTACTTTCAATCTATAACATCATAGTTTTAGTCTTAGGTTATTCATGATCATTACAATAAATTTAGGACTGCAACTTATACTTATACGTATCATTATGGATATCCTTAGAAATATACTTAGACATACCTTAGAAATATCTCTATATATATCAATAATGTTTTTGCATCCTAACTTCAAATGGTTGACTAAAACATTTCTCTAATACCAAATAAAGAAACCCAAGATTAATTTAAAGGGAAATTACATTAATTATGTAGAATAATTAATATATAACAAAATCAAACTCACAAACACCGTTTTAGTTTAGTGTCTTTGGAAACTCTGAACAAAATCTTCTAATCATGGTAAAAGATTTTCAACATCTCCCATAAATATCTTCCCCCATTATTTTCTTAGATAAAAACTTTTTTAAATCCTAGGGAAATGAAAACATATAAAGGATGAGCTCAAATTCTTGGTAAGGGTAAGAATAGACAAAAAAAATACAATTGAACTTAAAAACATGAACATAAAGTTAAAACATCAAAATCTGGAATCGTGAAATAAATCATGGAAGTACGTAAGCCATAGATCACAAAAGAACATTAATCATGATAAAATAGAATGGGAATAAAACAAGTAATTATGGAAAACCATTAAGCACATGATATGATTTCTATAGTAGCCAAGGCATTGCTTCCATGACCATCATAGTGGAAAATGTCCACTACTAACCCAGGTTTACTTGCCATTCCAGCCATGTATTACTGAACCGGATTTACTTGTCGTTCTAGCCATTTATATATCATGAGATAAAATTAATTACCCTATTTTTTTTAGGTAAAAATATGTCCCACCCCTCTCATAATGAAATCACTCTTTTGTGTGACACAAAATCGACACAAATCATTCATGATTACCCAACGAATAAAATGAGTTTCATAAACATCACCCAATCATAACATAATCAAAATAAATCAATGGATTTAATTAATAATAAAAAATAAAAGTAGGAAAATAATAGAGAAATTATACATGAAACATAACAATATTAATGAATGTATTCTTATATGGAAATTAGTTTTGATAAAACACGTGAAATGAATTCATGAGGAAAATATAATTTCTCATTTCAAATAGTTTTCTTTTCTCAAATTTCCTTGTAATTTTAAAAGAAAAGAATTTTTTTTGAAATTAATAATGATATCATGTAGACTAAGCATTATGTAATTATGTTTTCAGGAAACCATAAAAAATATGTTCATACCATTTAAGTTAAAAAACAATCCTCTCGTACTTATTTAGGAAAAATGAAGAAGTACCTCGTATGGTAAACAAAAGAAATATTCCTTCCATACCACATATTAAAAGTCAAAAGGGGGGTAAAAATGATTTTAAAATTACATGGAAGAATATTAAACACTTTATAAAAATATTTCTATAAAACATTTCCATGGATGATAAATATAATGATAGTAAATACTTACGTATAAGCAATGCCAGATAAAAATGATATTGTAAAATTATCTCTTACCTTAGGTCCAATTTATCTTGTATGTGTATGAAACTCCTATATAGCGTGTCTAAACATATTATTAACTTTAAATATAACAAGAATAATATTTATGTTATCATATATTTCACTAATAACTTTATAGTACCCGTTCATTTGTCAATTCCTTGTTAGAGTAGCGTTTTGGGTATAATCTTTTCATTTATCGTACATGTTTTGACTTGTAATTTTTCATATGATTACATAGATCATGGTTAATTACTTCCAAAATTCAAAACATTATTTATATATAATATATATTCACCATTTAAATATATATAATATATCTATAAATGGAATGACATACACCGTTCATGGAGACGGTAGGTCATACGTACGTATGAACGTTTATTTCGTTTACTTATTAAATTGAATAGACGTAAGTTAAAGACATATAAATAAATAAAGTATCATTATTATTTCATATATTTCATTATTTTTTATTCTATATACTTTATAATCATTCTTGAATGGTTAACATGGAGAATGAATCTCGTCGCTCCATGGAGACGGTAAGCCGTACGTACGCATGAGTGACGATATCATTCCCATGAATGTGGAATTGTATTGAAGTGTATGATGTATAATATTTCAGAATCAATAATATTTTACAATAATTATATATAGTTATTTCTTCCATAATTATACCTGTCAATGTATGTTGGTGATAAAAAATAATATACACCACGGCGTGGAGACGATAGGTCGTACGTAAGCACACGTGGTGATTTTATTATTCATAGGATGGATAGAATATGGAATATGGTTGTTTCATATTCATAATAAATTATTAGTATATAAGTGATAATGTACTTTTTAATTAAAAATTAAACAACTCATATTGGGAAATTAGAAGAAGAAGAATGTTTAAAAGAATCGGTAAATGATATTACCTCTCCTTGGAGATGTGTCTTCTAAACCTCCTCTTAGGGAACTAAAGTTGGCCGTTGAAGATGAAAAGGACATATATATGTTTCTAGGGGATTTTATAAGTGAAATAGAAAGGTTTATTCTGAGTTTTAAATATCAAAATGGAGTAAATAGAAGAGGGAGGAGGTTTCTTTTAATAAGAGAGGAGAGGGGCACTTTTAAAAACCTAAAAAATATTAATTTATAATAAACTCAAACCCATCATAAAAACATCCAAAAATTACTAAAATTATAATATAATATGATATAGGGTTGCAATATCATCAACAAATAAAATTTAGACTTGTTTGGAATTTATTTCAAACAACATCATTTTGATTTATCATTATTTAATCTATTTAATTTAATTTGTTGTAATCGTATTCTAAATTTTAAATTTTCATAAATACGTTCTTATATATTGTAAATTGTCCATAATTGGATATTTTATAACATTTTCAACCATATAATTTTCAATTTGTAATTATTAAATATTTTTGTGAATTTTAATGAATTTAATAATATGTTATTTTTATAAAATACCAATAGTGTAAATTTTGAAACTATTCATTTATTTAAATTTAAATAAACTCCAAACAGATGATATATTTAACAAATTTTTTTAATATATTCCTATTATGTAATATTAATGTAAAAACAATCGTGGAGAACATTAATTAGTTAATATATTGTTTATTTTAATATTTTTAAAACCATTTATTTGATATTTCTCTTAATAAAATAATTACTACATCATATTTTTATAATTATTTAATATACTTATTAGTTTCATAAAAATTAAAACTAAAATACTAGTATGAAGATAAATATAGTATACTTCATAAGAATACTTTTACCCAAATTTATCATCTAAAAACACAACATTTAAATTGTTATATTTATTAAATTATGAAACTGACCACATTGACATCATTAAAAATATACTAATATATATGTCATAATCTCTTTCATACACCTCTAAATGGTCTTGAAGTCGACCCTTTAATGATTATGATATATATATACTCTAAAAATAAGTTTTGGTCAAGTGTTTTTTCCTTTGGATGGGTATAATTTTTTTAATAAAAATTATATTAATTATTTTTCACTAAATAAATAATTTCTACATCATTAATGTATAATATATTAAGGAAATTATTTATTTCATAAAAATTACAAATAAAATACCATGATAAATGAAAAAATTTATATTTCAAATGGGTATTTATAATTGAATTTATATTCTTTATATTATTATATTAAAAATACTTTATTTATTAATGTTTGAGTGAGACATATTTCACATTCCTTTAAAATAAATTAAATTAAATGTCTCAATGTCATCCAAGAGGGTTACAATAGATACAATTTAGACCAAATTATATTTTAGGATGAAATATAATCATCCTATTATATTAAGACAAGTGTTAGTGTAATTTTATAATATTATTTTTACCCTTAATTGCGCAATTTACCTTTAACTGTGCAAAATAAAATTTACCATAGTTACTATTCATAATGTTAAATAATAAATGTATCCTATTAATCTAATTTGTTCCTAATAATTCCAAATATGGAATAATGTTTTTTTAAATTAAATAAATATATTTTTCATTAATTAATTTAAAATTAACCCCATTTTTGAAAGATGGGTTTTTGTTTAAAACATTGCAAATGATTGAAATGATTTTACCTATGAATTAAATGTAAAATTAATGATAATGACATAAATTATATTAAATGGTAAAAATATATTCTATTTAAAATTTAAAACCATTCAATATTATAATTTAACCATATAAATTATATCAATGAAACAAGTTGTTTTTAATTACAATTTAGCGTATTTTTACTATTATTCAAAATATGAATGTTATCAGAAAAATTTGAAAAAATTTCCGAAGTAAATTTTTATAACCTGACTCAATATAATTAGTTTATTTTTTTCAAATTTAAATTATAAACATATCAAAAATTATATTTAAAATGGGTGCACCATCAAAAGGTGGAAAAAACTGAATTTTTGTAAACTACTTCTTTTATCCAAAAAATTGATTTTGTTCTCATAAAATTTTCATTAAAATGTGAAGGATCAATTATAATGTTTTAAAATTCAAAATGTGGTTAACACTATTCATAATAGGTAGTTCATAACAATATTATAATAATGTATCGTTGTTTAGTAAAACTCGATATTGCGTACAACACAAGGTATCAAGGAAGGTCGCTCTTGTGTGTTAGACAAGCCAAGTATATTACGGCATATAATGCAAGATAATATGGTGTTGCATAAAGTTCAAGCTAATATTGTTATAGCGTACAATATAAGATTTCAATGAAATTAAAAAGATTATATCTCATAAATTCTCGGTTTTTTGCATTAAATTTCTTCTAGGATATTCCAATGATAATTTCTATTGGAAAATTGCACTGGGAATTTACACTAGCATTTACACTAATTATTTCCAGTGGGAATTTCAAATTTTAATTTGCTATGGGATTTTAACTAGGAATTATCACTTTTCCATTGATTTAACAGTACTGATTCAATGTCATGTGACATTATTCTAGGTGGAATTTCCACTAGGAGTTTATTATTTCACTTCTTTTCAGTTTTTTATCATTCAAATAAAAGATGATAATTTGTTATGTATATTGTTTTTATGAAAGATGAACCCTCTACATCAACTATTGGACACTACAAGTATTGGAGGACTATATTGTGGAATAATATTTCATGAGATTAGGCTAATGATTACCGATAATGACATAAATTTTATTCAAAACATACCATTTTTATGTTTCTTAATGGATTCTTGATAAAAAAGTTTAATCCGATAATTGAAAAAAATTTATAGCACCGGTTTACTTTTACTAATGTGGTACTATGTCGATTTAAAAAATATTTCATAGTAGGAAAGATGATGGAGTAAAAAAATTGACATCTTCCATATATTTTGAATTGAGGATGGTGATATACCATTGTCATCTTCCTATACATTATGGCCAAATAGTTTGTCAATTTTAAGGACGATGTTTTTGCATGTTTTTCAGCTTTTATCAAAAATTGTATTATAGAGATCCATTATTGAAATAGTTTAATCTAGTGAAAAGAAATATTTCTCCCATGTTTCCCTCTTTATTTTCCTTTTTTCATGTGGAGATTTTTTCCCCATATCTAGTTCCTATGGAGGTGGATTTTTTTTACATAATGTGAAGAGATATCATAATTGGAGAGTTGATTTTAGGGTTCTAGTACTTAAAACCAGATGATTAAATTAGTGAAAAATGTTACACCACGTATTTAAATTATGTAGTTTCTAGTGTATGTCTATTGGTAAAGAATTTAAATTTATTTACCTATGATTTATTCTTTTTTAGTTACTTTATTCATAAAAATAACTACTGTTATAGTATTGATATGATGAGAATTATGAAAATGATCCCCCATATAGAGAGGGTTAACTATTATTTTTTAGGTGGAGTTTGCAAGCTTTTGACGCTACTTTATAAGAATATACTATGTTACAGTTATTAAAATATGTTCCTGAAGAGTTATTTATTTCCAAATTAATTTCTATCAAATGAAATTATGTTACCAATATTCCATGTATACTCCATGAATTCCAAAATATATCTATAAGTGATAATCAATTATTTCTAAGGTTAAAAAACATGTTCATGTAGTTGTCGATGAATAAACATCACTGTATAGTCAAAGGATAAGAAATAGTACTTTCAAATGAAGAGACTTTCGGATGCTACATAGAGAATGTCATATCAAATAAAAATACCAAGAGACATGAGGCCTAATTAACCATTATGAATAAAAAATTATGATTCTAAGAAAAATAAGGAATTTCGAGAAGAAGGTAGAGATGAAATAATTTTCTATTGAGGATAATAGTAGTGTTTGAAAGGATATTGGGATGTAAGAAATTTAAATGAAACATTAACCATTGTTATCGAGGTAAAAACAGATGAAATTCATGGATATGACAGGATAAAAACTAGTAATTTAGTTGTAAGAGATAGAGTGAATGGTTTCAAAGAAGATATATGTATAGAAGAACCAAAAGGTCATGAATATTTCAATATAGTCGCTACTGCCTCCATGAAACAAACTTCATTGATTATAGGTGTGAAGAGTAGGGAAAGGAAACCCAAGCATAAATAACCATTATATATATATATATATATATATATATAATTGTGATTTTTGAGAAGATACTTGGGATGTCAAGAAAACATGTACTAGATAATGCCTAGATGGGTGAAGCAAGAATCTATTATGAGCAAACAAGATAGAAGGCTGATGTAAATCAGTCATGATGACGATAGAGAGAGGTGACATTATTGAATTTTGGTAGTTAGAATATATTTTAATAATTTTTATTAGGTACTAAAAAAACGACATTACAAGACAACATGAATGTGGTCATGGAATCTAATAACAAATCATATCAAATGAATATAAAAAAAATATTGACTTTTAAAATAAGAGGTGCACACCTAGTACGATATGTTTTATATCTATTTACTTAATTATTTTTTATTATAATATTTTGTTTTATTTTAAGAAATAGGTTATAGAATCATAAATAGTGATAATTGAAGAAAGATTTCAAAAATACATTATGTTTAACATTTCCAAAAATAGAATGTTATGCGTTCATGTAGGGAACCATTATAGAAAGACTTCAGTTTATTTTTGTAATATCGAATGACAATATTTTCCCATGTTTTATATTACTTCACTTCTTAATAAAATGTTATGATAAATAAATTATTATATATTTTTAATTGGATTATAGGGAGTTAAGTATTTATAAAATCATAAGTTAAAGGAAATATTTTTTAATAAATAAGTAGTTGTTAGTATATGGATCTCAATGTTTTAATTATTCCCAGTAAAATCAAACAACATGAAATGGAATTTATAAGTTAAGGATATGAACATAAGGGTATTTAAATATGAGAAATCGATGAAAAATATTTTATTGAAAATATATAGTTACTTGTTTATTTAAGATATTGTTAATGTGGTAAGTATTTATACATTTTATAAGAAAATTTTAAATACATTAAACCATGGATTTATGATTTATTTTTTTACAAAAAACATATTTGGAAGAAATTTTTACTGTAATATAAAACAAATGTGAATAAAATTCAATGGGATATGATAAATAAAATGTTCCATTATAGGGAGATTCCACAGATGATTGTGGGGATATAATTTTTATTCACTGATTAATTGGAATGTGTATCAGTTTTTTACCATTCGATATTAAATTATCTTTATCTATTTATTTGAATAAAATGTGTTATAAGTTATTTTCTGTTCCATGTTAATTTATTCCTATTTATTCATTTCCTAATAAACATTACATGCCCTTATAGACCATTTTATCTCACCCTTATTATGTGCTTTTCAAAGGTCATGATGATGAAATCTACGAATAAGTGTTCATTGACATAGTTTATTCTATTTTATTATGTATTATATTTTATTTTGTTTTTCAATGTATTATGGGTATCATTTATGCAATATGGATTTCTAAGACTGCTAAACTAAATAGTCCTTCGGGGTTTGATTCCTTGTAATTGTTCCAACAAAATAAATTAATGCATCGACTTTGGGCTTCTAGGGTCATGGTGTTACATAAAATAGATTCTACCTTAAATACATAAGGAATAAACAATGTGTTAGAGTAAATAATCAACATATATTACTATTAATGAATAAATAAAGTTTAAAAATATATCGATGGAAAATAAAACGCTCACGTAGATGGTAATAACTATAATTTTAATGAATGAAATGTGTAATTTTGGACATTCATGATCTTACCATAAATTACAAAACCAGTTTACCATGAATCTTACTATCATTGAATTGGACTATACATCATGAATATTATCTTCAAGGCCACATGTGAATACACATTCCATATTGGGTAGGTATACACCAAATACACAAATATTATGACATAATATTATATCCTCGACCTATATATCATCTGAACATGTTTTTTAATATAATATTTATCGATACATTGAGTGGATATCTACAATCATGTCACACCTATCACTTTAACACCAAATTTATTCATAATATATTGACTTATCAATACCATTAACTCAACAATTTATTACAAAACAATAATTATCTGTTCATATGAAGAATACATAATATTACACAATATAATAAAATAAATTTATTAATAATATTCCTTCAACTATCATCATATATTGAAGTGTTATATGGTTTAGAAAATATTAAATTTTAAGAATTGATACTTAATACATCCATGATATATTGTACTTGGATAATACAGAGAAAAATATTTTCTACTAAATAATGTAGAGTAATAAGGAACACGGTCATAAAAAATGAATGATCTCGAAACAGGGTATAGTCTAAAAATCATTAAAAGATCCTATAATACCATTTATTTATTAGAAATTAACATAAATAATAGAAATTATTTTCATAATTAGAGAGGAAATTTGTAAAAAAGCAATAAAAAGTGGTTTTGTTAAATATTTATATTTTTTTTAAAATGCAGTTATAAATCAGTAATTTTTTTTAACCATTTTGGAAATAAGGATTTTTTATTTTGAATGAAAAAATAAAAATGAATAAATAAAATTATAATTTATTTTCATTAAAAACACATTGAAAATTGTAGAGGAACCCTAATTGTGAATAATGACCACTTGACTATAAAAACCACTCACACCATCGATATTAAAAAAACATTCCTATCACACTTTTAAAAAAACTATGTTAAAAAATTCATTAGAGAGAAGTGTAAATAATCATTTTAAAAAATTGTAAATAATGTAAAAATAGTACAAAAATAACATTAGAAACCTTTTAAAAGTAGTTTCTATTAAATTATTTGAAAAATACTGATATTGAATAAAAACAGTTCTATCCAAAAATAAAAAATAATTTAAATTTTTCATAAATCATATATTTTTGAAATTGAGAACAAAAGAGATGGAAATTTTTAATATAATCATAGAAACCACTGAAATAAACATGATATAATAAAATATATTATGTTTAAAAAATTAAATAGAATATAATTATTCCAAAATAAATTTAAACACAAAAAATCCTGAACAAGAGTGAGATTTTAACAAAATCCTTATGGTATTGATAAATTATGAATGAAATATTATTATTAGATTAAACTTGAATTAAATACTTAAATACGATTAATAAATATTAATAAATGATATAATATATCAAGGAATAATATATACACTCTATAAAAAATTCGTTGTATAATGTAAAATACGACTCAATAGATTTGAATAGAGATAAAAAACCATTAACATGTATTAATGAATAGTTGGATACATTATATCCTCAAGATTAATGTAATGAATTTTATTAAATACATTTTTAATAAAATATTTCATTTTTATTTTATTTTTTAATTTCCTTTTATAATCTTTTTACATCCATTCATTTCTTTTTTTCTTTCATATGTCAACTACTTATAGTTTCTCTATCAATATATCTAAAATAAATTTTGTATATTAACTATTGTTAAAGACGTTAGGAAATGGTTCCATAATATCATAAAATTTAAAAATTTATTGAAGATAATTTTTATTCATTATAATTTTTTTTGGAATCAATCATACAAGGTAGTAATAAAAAAATGTTATTCATAGGGGAGGGGGTTAGTATGTGTGTATGATGGTGTTTTAATTTTTATAATGGTTGAAATGTAAAGATTTTATTGATTATTAATCATTAAAAAATAATATTTATATATTCTATATCATATATATTAATTATATATATCCTTCTGATCATCAATGCAATTCATAAATGGAAAAAATCACAAACCATTGTGAAGGTTATTTTTCATACGTATGCATGAGAGACATTATCATTTTACAATGGATGAAAGGTCAAGAAGCAGTATGATATATTATATTTAAATAATCATAATTATGTCATTAGAATCAGATATATTTTTAAATCCTATCATTATTTCCATCCAATTGATCTGGTCATGGAAACTTAAATACATTGATTCGTGGAGAGGGTTGTGTGTATCTATGCATGAGTGTTTTTTTATTCAGCCTATGATGAAATGGAGATATAAAATGGATTTAAATTTTACAAAAAAAATTATAAATATTAAAAGTATACACTTTTAATTTTGTAAATATGGGTTTTGAGGATTTAGAGGAAGATTAGGAAGAAAAGAACGGGAAAATGTTTGGTTTTATCATGTACCTCTTCCTTTTGTTACCTCCTTTTCATTACACATTAATACTTACTAAAGTTGTATTATGAGAATAAAAAAGACTATAAGTCAATAAATTTTTAGTTTTTGAAGTATTTTTTATAGATTGGTTATGCTAATAATATAATGAATAGTGGAGAAGAGAGGAGTGGTGGTTTACTTTTAAAAGTGAGGTGGGTGAGAAAAATGTATATATTATGAAGATTAAAATACAATAACTTAAATATCATGGGAAAATGGATCCGAATGAAATAAATTAAAAATATGGGATTATATAGTGTTCACAAAAATTCAATCAATAGGATTTAGACAATTATTTGGTTATTTTAGCTATTATCATTTCAATTTAACCCCCCTTATTAACCCTTTCTAACTCTTATAGTAAAGATATGTGTTTAACATAATTATTATTAATTATGAAAATAAATTAAGATGAACTTATTTAAAAATACAGAATACATTTTACAAGATTCAATTCCAATAATTGGATTAAATTACTTTTAAATTAACTATAAAAAATGAATTGAAATATTCTTTTAGAAAAATACGAATTTGAAACAAAAGTACGATTTTATAGAAAATTAAATAAATTTTTGTTTCTAGTGTAATTAATTGAAATAATATAAATAAAATTATTCTTATTTTTGTTTCAAACCTAAAAAAATAAATTAGACAGTCATGAATAACATATTAAAATAGAATTACCAAAAATTGTTTTTATTTTAGAAGTACATTACATAGATTTAAAAATGTAATCATTGAATTATAGGTTTGAAATTAATTTTCCCATTTAATTATATTAATTATTAAATATATGTTTTTATAATTAAAGTTTTTTCACAAACATTCATGTCATTATTATATCATCTTAATGGCATAACCATTTCATTATTTGTAAAATCTTTATTTTATTACTATCCACTCAAAAAATAATCTATTTATGAAAACAAAAACACACAATGATAATTGTAAAAAGTTGAACTAAAAAATTTGTTTAATTTTATAGTTTAAAATTTCTAAATTTGGTAGAAAATAATTTTAATATTCACACTGAAATGCATAAAAACATTTTTTTATGATAAACATGTGTTTTCATATAATAAAAAGAATTTATTCTCATTCTTTTCCTTGTAATAGATAATATATAATATATAATTTTGTTTATATATTATATTATTATTATATGTCATCATAATATTTAATCAATAGTTATTAACATATTTTAATAAGATAACAATACATTTTTCACAAAACAAATATTTTCTAAAAACTATTTTTTTGCTGTTAAATGAATTTATCTTCATTTATAAAAAATGTATAATCAATTTATGAATAATAATTCACTGGTTTTAAAAAATAATACAAATAATTTTTCAATAAATTTTATCCTCAAAATAAGAGAAATTTATCTTTTAAATGAAACATATAGTATAATGAAAACATGATTTAAGAGAAAAATGAAATAGTTAAACTGTAAAAATTTTTAACCTTACATAATTTAACTATAATAATTAAAAAATTGAATACATCTTTCCTAGGAATTAATAAATATATTATTAAGATGTTTCTGCATATATATCATAATCGATTACTCTTATTTATGCCCTCCGATATAACAAATAAGTTATAATGAACATATTTATAAAATAATATTCATATAATAGATCATGGTTCATTTAAGCTTAGTGTAGCATGTATCAAACGATGTCATAAATAGTATTCATAAAAAAAATTGGCTTACAAATGTTTTAATTTGTATCACAAAAACCACTAAATGGAAGATATAATGACAAGTGCAATTTTTCTCCCATGGAGAATGAAAATTGATTGATGATTTGGTGAAAAGGAAAGAAAAGAATAAAACTAAACTTGTGAGATTAATATAACCTTGAAGAATAATCACAAGTCAAGGAAGAGGAATATCAACATGGAGTATGATATTAAAGAAAAGGAAATGGGTGAGGTGATGGAATTCTTCTCAAAAAATCTTTATAGAGGAGAAAGAATAGTGGAAAAATGTGTGGGTCCCACATGGCCAACCCCACTCCTCTAATTAATAATGTTTCAGTTATTTTTCACAAAAGGAATTAAAATTATAGTAAACATTTTGAGTATTGTATTCATATGTTTAATAAACGATCTATGGGGGTAAATGTGTTTGAAAACAACAGTAAAGGAACCAAAAGAAAAATCTAACCAGAACTTGAAAGTTCATGTATGAACTGAATATTAATAGTATTTTAGGCACTAATTTTGTATCAATCCTGAATAAGTACTTAAATTTTACACATGACTCATTTATATGAGTTTAGGCACATTATTTCACTCCTCAAATTCACATGGGAGTTTTCTACTCGATGAAAATGTTTAATCTAGAAACAAAAATCTACACACTAGAAAACAATAGCTTAGTTGATAAAATACCATGAAATGAACCTAAAATTGGATTAAAAATCTTAATTATGGTTAAAAATTAAATTTTAACACCCTAATACAATATGATATATATTTTTAAGATTAATTTTATTTTTTTGATAGTTTTTGATGCACAAAACACCGAGTTTAGACAAAATCGTGATTAATCAAGGGTTGCACATATAATTTAATATTATATTTTAACTAAATTTATAAATTAAATTTATAAAATAAAACTCATTTTTGAAATAAATATATCAAAATTATATTGGGGTGAATTTTTGGGAATATTTTTGAAAATTATCATTTTTGGATGAATGGTGAAAAAGAAAAAATTTTAATTAAAACCATCATTTTAGTTAAAATAATTTTGAATAATAAATTAGATTTTAAATTTGATTTATGTAAAATTATTAAAATATTATATCAATAATAAAAATTTAGCTCTTTTTAATCAATTTAATATTTAATTTAGATACATACACTTTGTAATATTTTGAACATTTTTACATTAAAAAAATCACTTTCTAGTCACATCTACAAGATTAATTTTACATGAAAATTTTCTCACTTCTATGATTAAAATTAAGAAAAATCGGCTAAATATTTTAGATAAGAATAATTTATAAAATAAAATTAGTTCACGTTAATCATTGACCTAACTGAATAGCGAACATGGTAAAAATTAATAACTGCAGTTGTGGTAAAATTGGGTTTAGTAGAGGTTAAAATTTAAAGAAAAGTTTTCAAATAGAATAAGATTTTGTATAATATTCATTTTATGGCCATATTTTACTCTTATGACCATAGTATCTATTTTCATGAGTTTATGTGACATTTTTCCCTGAAATTTAACTAAATGATATGTTATTTGATAAAAAAGACACAAATCACATGTTTCTTACATTTACTATCTAAAATGATTATCGATATGGAAAAAAACAAAATATCTTCAGTTATAAGTATTAATTTTAAATATAAATGGGTTTTTTATAATGATCAATTATTGTAATTTTTTTGATATGATATAATTACTTTAAGTAATTAAAAAACACTGATATATTAATTATTTAGTTAACAATAAAATATAATAAATGATACTAAAAATATTAAATGTGATGTAATTTGATTTAATTATCATGTTCCATTTTTTAGAGAAGAATATATTAGGATAAATAGGTTTTATGTTTGTATATATTAATTCCATCATTTTCTTGATATTTTTCAATTCTATTTAAATTAATAATTCCAATATTGACATTAATGTTATTTTATGCTAAATTATGTTTAATGAAATGATATTAAATTTTGAAAAAAATTATATTATAATAATTATTTTTTAAATTAAAATAATTATAAATTTTTTTCCATTCACAGACGAATTTATCCATAATAATAAACTGATTAAACCATATGTAGTAAAATAATCTGTTAGCGTGGTTAAGGGTAATGAGGTGTTTTTGAATATTATATTCACTTTTGTTAAAATAAATTTTCCAAACACATTGGATTCATATATTACATATTATATTTTATATTTATAATCAGTGGGTATATATTATATAATATGTATCATTTTATTTTAGTTTTAATTTCTATATTACCTAGGTAAAAAAAACTAGTTACCATAAAAAAACCCAAAATGGAAACAATGAGGAAAATTTGCTGTTAAATAATGTTTTTAAATAATTTATATAACACTCTATCAACCGTAAATTTATTATTAACACAATAACTTTTAAGTGGAACATGGGAACCCTCACAACTAAATAGTTTTAGCACCAAATGATACAACATATCTGTTAAAGAAAAGGGTGAGTTGTTTAGAATCATTTTCCCTAAAAAACCCAGGGATTAGCATTTAACTGAGTGCTGGAAAAATCCGTCAGGGTTCCCTCATATAGATGTGCCATGTTTTTCCAAAATTTATTATAATTATTCTTGATAATCATCCCCATTTTGAAACCTATAAGAAGAATGCGAGCATGATTATCATTCCACTCTCCAAGATCCTTTGTATTGGCCACATGAAACAGTCTGATCTTCTTTAATGCCTTAATATCCAATGTATCCTCAACTATTTCTTCATACGAATGCATGAGTTGATCCCTATAACAATGCACAGAGGCCATCTGGATGCTGGGAATCATCTTTGGAACCTGCTTCACACTGATACCCCTACCTAATCAACTCTACACCCCATGCTGGAGGAGCTGGAGTAGCAGCCTCACTTCCTACCTTAACCAGGTCCTTAGAGATGGTGGTTACCTCGTGTTGAATAGGGTCTTCAGACCTTCTTAGGGTTGAGGTGCCAACCATTGTAAAATCCTTCTGGGAAAAACTTCCCTTGTAAGAAGATCTTATAATAGGAGGACTAGGTTGGTTGGAGTAATCCTTCCTTCGATGCGCCCTCCTATTGTTCGAAATGAATCCATCTGAATCCATTATTTTGTTCTTTCCCTTCCTCATAGAGGATCTAAGGTAGTCCTCCGCTATGGCCAGTTACTTAAACTCATTTTAATCTTAATCCTGGACCATTTCTTCATGGGTTGTTTCCACATCAATCAAGGGGACATGTCCATGACCCACCTCGGTAGCTTCCTCACTATGTTGGTAGTGTTCTTCTAGCACTGCAAACCAGTTTTGAGAGGTCACATTTGGCCCCCCAACTTTTAGATACTTAGCATAATAGGCGGCATTCAGGACATATGTTGGATTTTCTAAAGCTCCAATCTTCTCAAGACCTCGACCCATAAATTGGAAATTATTATGGATAACATTATAATCTAGGAACTGAGGAGCCACATGGGTGTCATTCTTCAAACATTCATCATTCAGGAAAACTTCATCGGGTGTTGTTATACTATCCTTTGGTGATGCCTATGGAGAATCATGGAGGCCCTCCCTCACATCATGACATGCCCTCAGACTAGCCTGATTTGTAGCCGTAGGGAGGGACTTCTCCTCTTTCAAACCCTCACACACTAGAATTTCCTCACCCGAAATGCTTGGCGAGGAGCTTCCAACTAGAACACGTCACAGACGATCAAACACATTTGAATCAAGTGGCCCTGAATCCTTTGGATCTACTTTCTTAGCTGTAACCAAAGGGAACCCCCGACCTATGCCCAAGGGATCCTACCCGAATCAATCAGCACCATTTGAAATAGGTCCCCCCAATCCTTGACTGTCAAGATTCCTCTATGCATACCACCCCGGAAACATCCACCTAATAATTGGGCCCAATATAAAGACTAGTGGGATCGACCTTTGAAGAACCTGGAACCTTCTTCTATCATTCCATATGACCATGGCCCTGTCTATTACAGAAGGAATAAAGCTTTTTCTAAGATTCATAGACAATCGGTTGAAAATACCTATAATCCCCCTCAATAACAATCCACGAAATGGTACATGGGGGTAGAGAGAGATCCATTTCAACATAAAGTCATGCCACTATCAGGTGCTTCAGAGTAGAAGTCATCCGAGAAGGCCAAATAGACGCCCAATAGAGTTACCTTTAAAATAGAGTAACACCAGATTCTGGAAGGTCATTGGGAGGCTGGGATGTTTACTCCAATTTGCTATAGTGTAAGGGTCCTACTTCATGTGGAGATCAAACAATCTGTGGAGCAGATGAATGTGGAAGCCTCGAACTGATCTTTTAGATCTATACCACGCTCAAACACGATCATCCTTACTCAAGAAGATAAAAAGAATATATCGTTTCTCTAATAGCCCTACAACTGCATGTGGGGCTAAAACACATTCCCCATTCAAAATCATATCGAACAAATAAATTAGGATCTGGTGTCGAGTGAACAATGCCACCATAGGCGAAGAAAGAATCACAGAGGCTGTGGTGAACTCCTTTATAGAAATTGGAACCACAGGTTGTCCATGGACGACCCCAAGAAGCTTTAGTGAGGCAAAAAATGCTAGGAAAAAATGGGAGGTCGTTGACTAGACATAGAGATATAAAGACCCTACCTGTATCATGGGACCCCTACCGAGGGGCATCATGTGTATGAGAAAGAGACCCTTCCCTCGGTGGAGGAGGGGCTGCCGAAGCCGCCAGCGTCGCTAGGGCATCATCGTAGGGAATTAGCGCTCTTTGTTATAGTCTCCACTCCCACAAGATATCCATATTATACATTTAATAGTGTTTTTGATGTTTTTATACACCATATATTCCCTCTCCACATTTAATTTTATGTTTTATTTCCACTTTAGGAAATATTTATCTCCCAATAGTGAATACTTTTGTGTACATACAAGAATTCCAACCCTCCTCGACTATAAAAGTACACTCGCTCCACTCACTTAATTACACCTTCAAATATCATTTTGTAGAAAATACATATCCATATAACTTCTAAAATTCTATAAACTCTTCTTATATTCTTTATTTTTCTATGATAACCAACATAGGAAATCACTTGTAAAAACCTAAGCAGGATACCTAAATAGTAGGTAATGTTATTCAGCAAGCATATTTATTGTACTTGTTTCTAATCTGCCATTTATTTTTATTAATTTTTTTGATATAATAACCTTATTATATCCTATATAATGTGATGTTTTTATAATAGGTTCATGACCTAAAACCACCACCACTTTAATTAAACTAGTTACGTGTTAATCATTCATGTGTATGATGGACTACCACCATCATTTTATTAATTTCTCCCTCTCAAGGTTGATTATACTGATGTATATAAAGTTTATATATGATATTTAAAACATATTTATACCTCTTGAATAACTATTTCAAATATATCTTTTTAATTTACATTCATTAGGACATACAATAACATTTCTCATTTGAACAACAGACTACCACCTCGCAAAGTGCTGTGATTCATCTTTCAATAATGCTTCACACGGAAGGTGATAAAGATTATTTTAATGATAATATATTATATAAATGTAATCATAATGATATTAAATAAACATTAAATTTTATAAATATAATATATATCATATCTTATTCCTTTTCACTCACCTAATGATGATAACATCATTCGTGTATGTGTGGACTACCAACTTCACGAAGCGATGTGACCAACATTTCATCACCACACCATATGGATGATATATATAAGTATATAATAAGTTATATATGTTATTATTAAAATTATTTAAATTTAAAATATTACATATCTTCTTTCCATAATGATCATTGAAAAATGGAAATAATAATCATACATACAAACAACCTACTGTCTCGATGATCGTAACATACTTCATTTTTCATAACTATCATTGATGAATGGTATTGAAAATATAATTGATATATAATGATGATAATTATGTCTTGAAAATTATTTTCATTATTATATAACTATATAATATGTGAAATAACTGGATCTTTGATAATTATACATGCACCAGAAAATAAGGTAAATAACACCCGAAACAATAAAAACAATAAAAGATTATTAATTAATTATTAATAAGATGTTATAAAAGGATAATTTATTATACTATAAACATTAATATGGTTTTTAAATAAGTTAATAAAATGTTTCAAATCACTATAACATTGGATAAATCATTTTAAACAAAATTGAGCAATTTTTAGTGATTTTGTTTCTACTTACATTCCATCACAACTTATTTGATATTTTGCACCAATTCACATTAATGTGGTGTATGTAGTGACCCATTGACATGTAAATTGATTATTAATTCATACATTATGGTATTTTATGATTCATGTTGTTTTATTTTATATAATGGGATTTTACATGAAAATTACCTAGTACTAAATGTTATTGATCAATTGTGATTTCATTTGTGATTTTTAGATTTCTGTTGATGAAATCACATTATTGTAATAATTTTTAATTTTTAATTAAATTAATCTTAAAAATACATATTATTTCATGATTTATACGATTACTTCCTAAAATATATGCCTATTTTTACAAAAATTGTTTACTTTTAATGTTATCTGATTAACTAGAATGTTATTGATAAATCTGTATCCTTTAATCAATACAAATATTTGATGATAAAGAATATTGATCAATGAATTAAATAGATGATTATATAGATGGGGAATGATTTGGACTTATTATTATGATTGTGGGATAGTATAATATAACAACTCAATGTATGAGTAGGTCTCATGAGACAAATTAGTAGGCTTAAATGTGGTTTACCTATAGTTTCAAATATCTTGTGAATTGTCTTGAAAGTAGAGGTATCTTGTGTATGGGACATGACATATGATAATTAAAAATTTATTTCATTTATAACTCAGTTATTATCATCAATTATAATTTCAAAATGATATTTTCCCAGGGTGAATTTCATTTTCAGTCAAGTTATTTAAATGGCTTGTGTGTTCACTTTTTTAACATAACATATTGATTATTTTTTATTGGTTCACAATAGCTTCCACTATAGTTAACCCTTAATGAGAATTTTATATAACAATTATTTAGTTTTATTTCACTATATTATGAATATTAATTCCTTTAAAGATTTTTCAAGGTTGTTGATGAATTTATTTTTGGTATGTAATATGTTTTATTTTATATTCTCAATGTGAAATGGGTATCATTTCTATATATGGTTTTCTAAAACTACTAAAATAATTAGCCCATTAAGATTTGAATCCATGTATATATGAAATTGTAATATAAGTATGATATTGGATTTGGGTTATGGGGTTTGAGCTCAATACATTTGGTATTAGAGAAAGTTTAAAAGAATCCTTGGGAACTAGATTAATGAAAAAATATATTTGGGAATATAACCCTTTTATTGTCATTGATGATAACTATATAAGAAAATCCTAAAGTATTGGTAGGGAAGGTTTTCCTTAGTAATACATCCATTTCTGGATACTATAAGTGGACATGGTAATTTTAGAACTGTGCATTGGGGCAATAATTCCAAAAATAATATATTGTGCTTGACTCGATCGTCACATGGTACCTGATAATAGACCTTACTGTTCACCTAGTTTGAAACTATAAAGGGATATTTTTATGATATATAATTATTTTTTTTAAAAAAATATGAAGGATTTTAAAATTAAGATATCCCTAAAGAAACCATGTTTTTGATTATGTGATTTTCTAGGAAAAAAATTTCAATTTATGTAATGTATTTCACTAGTTTTGGGATAATACATTATTTTTAGTAATGAAATTTTACAGTATAGTGTATTCCATTTTTTAAATAGAACCTAATATAAATAATTTGAACTAAGTCAATGAAGATAATTCATGGAGTAAGAATGATCATATATTTGGTGGGATTAACCCATGTTTTCTAAGGAAACTAGTATACTAAACATTCTCATCATTTGTCGACACAATATAATATTCTAAAAATATTGAAAAATAATTATGTATGTATTAAAACATTATAGGGTTGAAATAAAAGAATATGATAGATATTAAGAGTATGTATAATGGTAATAAGGGAAAGAAGTATTTTCCCACATTTGAAAATTGTGGAAAGAATCACCCAGGTACATTCTTAGAGATAATGTATGTTTTCTATCTGTTTTGAGAGAAATTTCATGATGAAGAATATTTTAAGGGTACGAAAAAATGTTCAAATATATAATTATTCAATTTCTAGTAGACAAGACACTGAAAAAGTCAATTTCTCAAGCTTCAAAGTAATATACCTGAAGAGAAGATACTGGATCATGATCAAGCTTATGTTATTACCAAAAAGAAATAGAAATGATTATTATGCTTGTGTTTGGATTCCAAAATTATGTCATTTGAATATTTTATCAATGATATCATTATTATAAGAATTATGAAATATATAAGTATTGTATTGAATTATTTGTTATTTATGGATTTGAAAGAGTTTATTAAACGATGGTGATAACCAAGAAAAATGATTCAGTGGAAATATAACCTTCTTGAAAAACACAGAAACGAGGACAAAAAATATTCCCCTAATTTTGATATAATGATGTTTGGATAAATAGATGAATAATATAGATAATTTAAAATAGATAGTGTTGACTACCTTGGAACTATTTAATGATTTTTTGAAAAAGTGGTTTACGATATCATTGATCAAGTTTAAAACATTTTTCTATCTAATGATTATTTACACTAATCTATGTTTTAAATAAGTATTACTTATGAATCCATGTTTTCAAAAATAATTTATGGTTATTTAGTTCACTACCATGTTTCAAAATAATACATGAGGAAGTTATTTGAATTTTTGGAATTTAAATATTTTGAGCTAGTTCGTATTGTTTAGGGGGTTGATGATAAACACATATTATAAATTCAGTGACCTTGTTTATAACATTTCAGATATAAATTCATTTTAAGGGACATATGGATAAACATTTATGAAATTTATTATGTTTAGATATGGATCTGGTTTTAGAGATTAGTGTATTATTTCACTGTATAATTATTTAGGAATTTTAGATAAATTATACTGAACATATTGGTTTTGAAAAATATTTTCAGACTTACAGAAGGACTTGTAACTCTTTCATGGATAATGAAATCTATTAAATAAGAATTTTATCTATATATTAAAAATAATAATTATTTTATATTAAATTCTTGGAGTAATGTATGGATTCATAATTTATTAAAGGAAACCCAAATGATCAAATTATGCTAATGAATTAGAATGACATGGATTAAGTATATTTTCTTTTATTCTTAGATTTAAAAATATTATCTAAACATTAGAAATATGATCATCACACAAAAAATTTATATTATTTAATTAATACCTAATGAATTATATAGTATTTTAAATCCTCATATATTTATGTTTTTGAACCACTTTGGATCCCACAAATAATTCAATTCATTATGATCAACGACCTAAATCACTCCCTATAATTATTTAATCATTTATGAAATTTTTTTAATTTCCAACCCATTTTATCCTACATGGATTCCATGTTATTTGTTATTTCATATGAAAATTGTAATACATATCTCTTTTATTAAGTACATATTTTATTAACCATTTTATAATGTGGTTTTTTCATATAATGAATTTCCAAATATCAAACCATTTAATTTAAATATCAACTATATATTTTGATGAAGAAATTTAATTAATTTGGGTATAATTAAACAGAATAAAAAATTAAAATATATTTTTTAATAAGAAATATAATTTCATTAATATCTTGTGATTTACACAACACCATGTTTAAAAAACACTATTTAGTCACACATTGCACTTATAATTTAAAATTATTTTTTAACTCTTTTATAAAACTAATATAGAAAAATAAACATAGTTTTTGAAATATTCGTATAAAAATTAGATTTGGGTGATTTTTCGAGATTTATCAGAAATTTTTTTTATGAATAGTTGAAAATGCCAAATTATATTTAGATTCTGACTTTTTTTTAATTAAATTATATTGTTAAATTCTATTTTAAATATGGTTTAAAGTAAAATTAGTAAAATTTTATATTAATTAATCCAATTCATTTCATTATAATAAATTTCATATTGAATTTAGTTTAAAAACATTATAAACCTTTAATCATTTCCCATTTAAGAACATGATATTTTTCATTATTCATGTCAAGTTATTTTAAAATTAATTATTCCACTATTGAGAATTGATTCTAGAAAAATGGATTCCATATTTTGGATAATATTAATTAATAATTTCTAAAAAGTTAAAAAATATTGACCAAAAGGAATAATGAAAATGGTAGAAATTAATTAACTCAACTAAGGTTAAATTGGATTTACCCGGGTTTAAACTAATAATAAAAAGTTAGCAAGATATTTAAATTTTTCCAAAAACCCATTTTTGACGATATGTAGGCCCTTATTACATTTTTATATATTTATTTTGATTTTTTGGGACACTTTTTGTTGAAAGCGACCTAAATAATATGTTTAGTAAATAAAAATATGAAAAAAGATACTTTTTATACGTTGAGTAACTATAAAAATCTCTGATATAGTAAAAAACAATATATTTAGTTATAAATATTTTTTATGAATGATAAATGAGTTTATTTATCATGATACATAATTTTAATTTTTTTGACATGAAACAGTTACGTTAAATGCCTATAATATTCCCACACAGTAATTATTAAGTAAAAAATTTAATAATATTAATGATACTGAAAATATTTAAAGTGATTAAAATCAATTAAATTATTTGTAACATTATTTTTTAGTTGAACACATCAAGATATGTAACACCCCAAGATTTCATAGTGTGTTATTTCTTCAAAATAATTCAATAACATGCACTACACGCAACACCGAGTTCAATTGCACCATGACTTACCAAAAAAAAGCCATTAAAAGAGGTCATGAATAGAATTAACTACATTTTTAACTTTATATAATCCTTATAATTTTAGAATCCATATTATGAGTTTCTTAGTCATAATGCAAGAACAGATTCATTTTCAGTATTGCACTTTTATCAACTTTTGATAGTGAAACCTTTTTAAATACAATATTTTAAGCTTTTTGACTAAATGGAGATATCAAAAAATTTAGAATGAAACATCCCAAGCTTCCACGGTACGCTTTCCTTTGAATAAAATAGTAGCATGTGTTGTACGCAACGTCGAGTTTTAACACACACCACAACCGATCAAACTAGCCATTATGAATAGTAATACCTAAATTTTGAAATTATTTATATTTTATATTTTGAAATGGACTTCATTTTTGGATTCGGAATATCGAATTTAGCCTAAGGTGAAATTTTGGTACTTTTCGGATAACTTTCATATTTTGATGAATAGTGAAAATTACTTAATTTTAATTAAAAACAACTTTTTTAATCAAAATAATTAATAGTGATAAATTATGAATTTGAGTGGTTTTAAAGTATATTTAGAATATATTTTTACCATTTAATATAATGTTGGTCATTGTACATAATTTTACAATTAAACCGAACATAAACAAGTGTCAATCTTTTGATAGTTATTATCTCTTAAAAACACGCTTTTTGTTTTGACAGCGGAAATTAATTTTAAATTAATTTCTGCCACTTCTGTGTTTTGAATTTAGGAAAATGGATTCCATATTTGGAATCAGGATGTTCAAATTGTGTAAATAGGTAACTTTTATTTTTAGACATTTTGAATAATTACTGCGGTAAATATTTTATTTACCATGGTTAAGGGTAAATCCGGTAAATAAGGGTTAAAAAATAATATTATAATAATACTAAATTACCCTAAAACGTGTCTTAACCATATTGGTTGATAAATGGTCGACCATGGGCATCTTTGGGTCGATTTTGGGACCCCATGGATCCACTTGTAAGTGATAATGACACTTTATTTTAATTAAGTCAAAATGAATACAAAAATGACACAAGCATATATCTTTTAGCAAAGCAAATGTTACATAGGGTTATATAAGTTGGATTTTAGATTATAAATATTCATTAGAAAGCTAAAACGATTTCCTACATAATGATATTTTATTTATAATTTTTAGACATTAAATAATTTATTTTATTTATGACACAATAATGATGCAGTAATTACTATAATAGTGAAAAATTAACATAATTGATATTATAAATACCCAAATAAATATAATATGAAACTTTTAATGAATTACACTAATTTTCTAGGATAATATGATATATTAGGATTGATTTAATTGACTTTGTTCGAAGTAATAAATCTGTTATGAGTTTCACAAAAATCAACTATTGAATAGTGTCAAAATTGACATAAAAGAGTTCTTAAAACAAATATTATATTATTAATTGATATTAAATTCCTAAAAATCTAAGGTTCGGCCAAGAGACTTATATTATGATACTTTAATCATTAATGGACCACTTGGGGGGTCGCTTGGATGTATATAGTAAGTTTATTAACCATATTATATAAAAATACAAAGAGACATCGTAAAAGTGAAACTAATTAACTTAGAGTTAATACTTAAAGATAAGGTTAATATAAGTACCCAAACCTGTTTAAATTCTATTGGATGAGTTGTTTTCGACCTATCCCCACCTCATCCTTTGAATAGTCAACTTTGGAGCCTTTGGAAACCTAATATGAATTTATTATAAATTAATATTTCTAGCTTTTCCAAAAGTGCCCCTCACCCCTCTTATAAAAGGGCACTCCTCCTTCTCTTTTCCTCACACCTCTCAAGCCACTTGGCTCGTCCAAACTCTGCCCAACTAAGCTCCCCAAATCCCTCTCCTCCTCCTTGAAGCTTCCCCTTAGGCAGAAAGCATTTCAAGAAGTCCTTTGGTTCCAACCAAAGTGAGTTACCTAGATTAAAGGAGGTTAACCTACCCCAACCAAGGAAAAGTACAAGGTAAGGGTTATTTCACAATCTCTTCATTATCCGAGGTTGTTTATACGTAATAATCTACTGGGATCTCTTTATCATCCACATCCATGTTTTTTCGAAATGTATTTCAAAACATATTTATTATTTACAAGAATATGGGTTAAATTCATTTATACCCTTGTTTGAATTTTTGTAAGAGGTTTATAAAGGAATCTTTCCGTCGTTTTCAAAATAAGGTCCTTTTTGACCTTTTCGACAGAATTAAGATAAGAATGTTTTTTTTACTTATACGGCGGGTGCGGTTATTTTCCGCCGTTATAAAATCGTCAAAGCTTCCCTTACAAGCTTACAAGAATATTTTCAAGAAAATGTTTTATTTTATATGGCTCTTAAATGATTTCAAAAATAGAAAGAGATATTTCTCTAAAAAGTGTTTTGATTTCATCTATGTCAACATCCTTTAATGGATTTTACGCTTATTTGAAGTTGATTTATTATAATACAAAACTTCTATATTGTATTGAAGGTTTTGTGATATGTTTGACTGTGGATGTGCTATTTTATACCATTCATAGTTTATGGTGAAACTATTGACATTTCGTATGCTAGTTTTAATCCGAATGTTTATGTTATATTTCAAACTTTTCTTCAGATGAATGTGCTAAACCAGTATGTTCCGGGTTGGGGACCGGTAAAAGTAAGCCCTCCAGGTTGGGGACTGGTTAAAGTAAGCCCTCCAGGTTAGGGACTGGTAAAAGTATGCCCTCCGGGTTGGTGTCCGGTTATTAGAGGCACTCCGGGTTGGTGTCCGGTTATTAGAGGCACTCCGGGTTGGTGTCCGGTTATTAGAGGCACTCCGGGTTGGGTTCTGGTTAGAAGTAACCCCTAGGTCTTGGGATGAGGCCTAGACAAAGAAATTAACTTTTAGCATTATGCATTCCAACATTATGAAAGTGGTTATTGATTTTTGCATGTGATTATTCGATTAGTAGAATATCCATGTGAATAAGTAAATGGCATTATTTCATTTTACTTTTTCCATACTATGTGGATGTTAAAGTTTAAAAGGCTTTTGTTTTAGTAATGCATTGCCTTAAATGTTTATTCTTATTTATGAAAGTTTCCGCTATATTGTTATCCTTACTGGGCATTTGAGCTCACCCCTTTTCTATGTTTTATTTTTCCCAGGATGTGAAGAAGTAAGTTATGAATGACCTGCAGGGATTTTATGAGGGGTTAATAGTGTGGATTGTGGAAAAATTATGTTGTTGTATTAGTTTTTCATTTTATGATGTAATGTAAAACTTATGAATATATCTAGTGTTTCCAAGGCTACTAAACCAATCGGTCTTGCGAGATTTGATCTTTCTTGTGATCATGCCAATGTTATGTAATAATGCACCGACTCTGGGTAACTGGGGTCGGGGCGTTACAGTTGGTATCAGATGAAGTTTAGTACAAACCTTGGAAACTAGATTTAGATAAACTCTGATTAGAGCACGTAATCCTAAGATGAACATTGAGGATTAGTATAGAAGAACTTCCTAGAATTTTGGTATTGTAGAGATTTTGTGAGTTTTCCGAGCAATACATCCCTGTCTGGATACGAGCAGGTAGAGGCGGCTCTGGCACAGATGTACCTAGGGGTAAAACCCGAAAACACCGCTTTGAGCTAGACTCGAACGGGAACTGGTGCACGAAAACGGGCCTTGCTGCACTCTTGGTTACGACACTCCCGGGGGATATGCTTAGGATAATTCTCATTTTTTTTACAAACCATTATGAAGGGTTTATGAGTATATACTTCCTCAAAGAAAACATTTTTATGATTATGGATTATATCCATAAATAGTTCAATTTATGTTAAGTGTTTTATAAGTATGGGATTATGTGTTTTGATTCATAAACTGATCTAGTTTATGCCATGGTATAGAAATGGCGCCCAGTAGAAGGAATGATAAATCCAGAAATGCACATGATTCAAAGAGAAGGAAGGATCATATCTCTCATGGTCTTAAGATAGAATTTATAAGAGAAATAGTCTCCCATGTATTATCATCATATGAAGAAATAATATCATGTGTTGATAAGATAAGTAAAGAGTTTACTGAGTCCTATGGCATTGAAGGGAAGCAAGAGAAGAAAAGGATGGAAGAGAGAAAGATGGATAAAGGGAAGAGGGAAAAGAAGAATTTTCTCATATGTGGTAACTGTGGAAAGAAACACCCTAGAACTTGCCTGAAAGGAATGGGAGTTTGTTACAAGTGTGGAGGAAAAGGGCACAAAGTACGTGACTGCAAGGGTAAGAAAATGGTTTCAAATGTACAATGCTTCATTTGCAAGGAGTTTGGACACTACGCGAGCCTATGTCCCAGTCATCAGACTATGCCGCAAATGATGTTATTGGATAATAATCAAGTTATGATACTACCACAGATGAAGAGGAATGATTAGAGTTCTTATGTTGATTATGTCAATTGAGTGTTGTATCAACAATGTACTTGTTATAATAATTATGGAGTATATAAGGATTGTACTGCAGTACTATTTCATTAAGGACTTGAGATTGTGTGGAACAAAGAAAAGTGACTCAATAGCAGGATAACTTTTTGGAAAATATATGGTTGAGAGAATGATAAATCATAATATAGTTCTGATACTGAGGTAGTGATTTTGGAATAATATGTGATTGTTTTGGATAAATTATATTGGATATTCTTGACTACCTTGGAACTGATTAATGATTTGTATATTCCATCATTGTTGGGGTTTAAAACATTTTTGGATTAATGATGTATATCCAACTTTCTATATGGAATAAGGGAGCATGAATGTAATCAATAAGGAATATGGTAATTTAGGATGTTTCGGTGTATTAAAAGAATACATAATGAAGGTATTCATATGCTATTACGGGGTAAAAAGGTTCTACATTATGTTTACCTTACTTATAAAAGTTGGACTGTGAGTATGGATAGAAGTATTTTGGATAGTTCTAGTTTAGATTATTTTGGATTGCCATAAAAGGACAACCCGGAGGTCGGGCGGCAACCCGTCGCGTCCGGCAATGCTGCGAGACTTGAACCCGCAACCGATGGGCGACAAGGGTGTATCACCTACGACTGGACCACGAGATGTCCTAGATTAAATAATGTAGTTTTATTAAAAGATCTTGTAGATGAATTATAAATTCGTTTATTTTGGAACCCTATACGAATAGTGTAAATAGAATTTTTTTTTACATTCTATTATCTTTTAGAGTGAAAGATGAGTTTGTGGTAGAAATTTATTAATGGATAAAACTCTAATTATAAAGTAAGTATATCTCCTTATGATCTTAGCCAATATCATAAATAAATTCCTCAATATTAAGAAAAGCTACTTAGAACAAAAATGTTTTCCTAGATGGTACCTTAAATCATCACTAATTTATGGCTTTTGGATTGTTGGCCTTTTCATAGCCATGTTCTCTACCACTCTCCATCAGATAATTGATGGTTAGATTTTTCTCCCATATCCATATTTTCTTACATGGAACCATAGTATGTGTTATTTTCGGTAATTTTCATACTTTCGACTCTTTATTTTAAATAGAGGCCTCGTTAATTCATTTTTCGATGTGGGATTTCAACTAAGATATTTTGAAACGTCAAAAATGTGTTATCCCAATACCCTATATTT
This sequence comes from Viscum album, assembly GCA_963277665.1. Taxonomy (NCBI): domain Eukaryota; kingdom Viridiplantae; phylum Streptophyta; class Magnoliopsida; order Santalales; family Viscaceae; genus Viscum; species Viscum album. The sequence goes on along the minus strand of OY728132.1, from coordinate 1,432,947,624 downwards.
TGTTGAACCGATGGTACTTCAAATCATCATAGATTGATGAGTTTAAGGACCTCAATTATACACTTGTTTGTGACTGATGACCTTAATCACTACCTATAAATATTTACGTTTTTCCTCCGATTATATGTCTCTAATTGCCACCAATGTTCTCCTAATCAAGATCATAATTTGGTGGTGACCCTTTCATTTCTCTTTTCCTCATATTAAGACTAAATTTTAGTAACCCAATTTCCGATGTGGGTTTTCCCACAAATATATTATCTATTTTCAACCTTTTATTTTCGAAGAACAATTTCAAATTGCGAGGACGCAATTTATTGAAGGAGGGGAGAATGTAACACCCCAAGATTTCATAGTGTGTTATTTCTTCAAAATAATTCAATAACATGCACTACACGCAACACCGAGTTCAATTGCACCATGACTTAGCAAAAAAAAAAGCCATTAAAAGAGGTCATGAATAGAATTAACTACATTTTTAACTTTATATAATCCTTATAATTTTAGAATCCATATTATGAGTTTCTTAGTCATAATGCAAGAACAGATTCATTTTCAGTATTGCAATTTTATCAACTTTTGATAGTGAAACCTTTTTAAATACAATATTTTAAGCTTTTTGACTAAATGGAGACATCAAAAAATTTAGAATGAAACATCCCAAGCTTCCACGGTACGCTTTCCTTTGAATAAAACAGTAGCATGTGTTGTACGCAACGTCGAGTTTTAACACACACCACAACCGATCAAACTAGCCGTTATGAATAGTAATACCTAAATTTTGAAATTATATATATTTTATATTTTGAAATGGACTTCATTTTTGGATTCGGAATATCGAATTTAGCATAAGGTGAAATTTTGGTACTTTTCGGATAACTTTCATATTTTGATGAATAGTGAAAATTACTAAATTTTAATTAAAAACAACTTTTTTAATCAAAATAATTAATAGTGATAAATTATGAATTTGAGTGGTTTTAAAGTATATTTAGAATATATTTTTACCATTTAATATAATGTTGGTCATTGGACATAATTTTACAATTAAACCGAACATAAACAAGTGTCAATCTTTTGATAGTTATTATCTCTTAAAAACACGCTTTTTGTTTTGACAGCGGGAATTAATTTTAAATTAATTTCTGCCACTTATGTGTTTTGAATTTAGGAAAATGGATTCCATATTTGGAATCAGGATGTTCAAATTGTGTAAATAGGTAACTTTTATTTTTAGACATTTTGAATAATTACTGCGGTAAATATTTTATTTACCATGGTTAAGGGTAAATCCGGTAAATAAGGGTTAAAAAATAATATTATAATAATACTAAATTACCCTAAAACGTGTCTTAACCATATTGGTTGATAAATGGTCGACCATGGGCATCATTGGGTAGATTTTGGGACCCCATGGATCCACTTGTAAGTGATAATGACACTTTATTTTAATTAAGTCAAAATGAATACAAAAATGACACAAGCATATATCTTTTAGCAAAGCAAATGTTACATAGGGTTATATAAGTTGGATTTTAGATTATAAATATTCATTAGAAAGCTAAAACGATTTCCTACATAATGATATTTTATTTATAATTTTTAGACATTAAATAATTTATTTTATTTATGACACAATAATGATGCAGTAATTACTATAATAGTGAAAAATTAACATAATTGATATTATAAATACCCAAATAAATATAATATGAAACTTTTAATGAATTACACTAATTTTCTAGGATAATATGATATATTAGGATTGATTTAATTTACTTTGTTCGAAGTAATAAATCTGTTATGAGTTTCACAAAAATCAACTATTGAATAGTGTCAAAATTGACATAAAAGAGTTCTTAAAACAAATATTATATTATTAATTGATATTAAATTCCTAAAAATCTAAGGTTCGGCCAAGAGACTTATATTATGATACTTTAATCATTAATGGACCACTTGGGGGGTCGCTTGGATGTATATAGTAAGTTTATTAACCATATTATATAAAAATACAAAGAGACATCGTAAAAGTGAAACTAATTAACTTAGAGTTAATACTTAAAGATAAGGTTAATATAAGTACCCAAACCTGTCTAAATTCTATTGGATGAGTTGTTTTCGACCTATCCCCACCTCATCCTTTGAATAGTCAACTTTGGAGCCTTTGGAAACCTAATATGAATTTATTATAAATTAATATTTCTAGCTTTTCCAAAAGTGCCCCTCACCCCTCTTATAAAAGGGCACTCCTCCTTCTCTTTTCCTCACACCTCTCAAGCCACTTGGCTCGTCCAAACTCTGCCCAACTAAGCTCCCCAAATCCCTCTCCTCCTCCTTGAAGCTTCCCCTTAGGCAGAAAGCATTTCAAGAAGTCCTTTGGTTCCAACCAAAGTGAGTTACCTAGATTAAAGGAGGTTAACCTACCCCAACCAAGGAAAAGTACAATGTAAGGGTTATTTCACAATCTCTTCATTATCCGAGGTTGTTTATACGTAATAATCTACTGGGATCTCTTTATCATCCACATCCATGTTTTTTCGAAATGTATTTCAAAACATATTTATTATTTACAAGAATATGGGTTAAATTCATTTATACCCTTGTTTGACTTTTTTTAAGAGGTTTATAAAGGAATCTTTCCGTCGTTTTCAAAACAAGGTCCTTTTTGACCTTTTCGACAGAATTTAGATAAGAATGTTTTTTTTACTTATACGGCGGGTGCGGTTATTTTCCGCCGTTATAAAATCGTCAAAGCTTCCCTTACAAGCTTACAAGAATATTTTCAAGAAAATGTTTTATTTTATATGGCTCTTAAATGATTTCAAAAATAGAAAGAGATATTTCTCTAAAAAGTGTTTTGATTTCATCTATGTCAACATCCTTTAATGGATTTTAAGCTTATTTGAAGTTGATTTATTATAATACAAAACTTCTATATTGTATTGATGGTTTTGTGATATGTTTTACTGTGGATGTGCTATTTTATACCATTCATAGTTTATGGTGAAACTATTGACATTTCGTATGCTAGTTTTAATCCGAATGTTTATGTTATATTTCAAACTTTTCTTCAGATGAATGTGTTAAACCAGTATGTTCCGGGTTGGGGACCGGTAAAAGTAAGCCCTCCAGGTTGGGGACTGGTTAAAGTAAGCCCTCCAGGTTAGGGACTGGTAAAAGTATGCCCTCCGGGTTGGTGTCCGGTTATTTGAGGCACTCCGGGTTGGTGTCCGGTTATTAGAGGCACTCCGGGTTGGTGTCCGGTTATTAGAGGCACTCCGGGTTGGGTTCCGGTTAGAAGTAACCCCTAGGTCTTGGGATGAGGCCTAGAAAAAGAAATTAACGTTTAACATTATGCATTCCAACATTATGAAAGTGGTTATTGATTTTTGCATGTGATTATTCGATTAGTAGAATATCCATGTGAATAAGTAAATGGCATTATTTCATTTTACTTTTGCCATACTATGTTGATGTTAAAGTTTAAAACGCTTTTGTTTTAGTAATGCATTGCCTTAAATGTTTATTCTTATTTATGAAAGTTTCCGCTATATTGTTATCCTTACTGGGCATTTGAGCTCACCCCTTTTCTATGTTTTATTTTTCCCAGGATGTGAAGAAGTAAGTTATGAATGACCTGCAGGGATTTTATGAGGGGTTAATAGTGTGGATTGTGGAAAAATTATGTTGTTGTAGTAGTTTTTCATTTTATGATGTAATGTAAAACTTATGAATATATCTAGTGTTTCCAAGGCTACTAAACCAATCGGTCTTTCGAGATTTGATCTTTCTTGTGATCATGCCAATGTTATGTAATAATGCACCGACTCTGGGTAACTGGGGTCGGGGCGTTACAAGATACATATTTTTTTATCATAATATATTTTAATTCCATTATTTTCATTATATTTTCTTAATTCAATATAAATGTATAATGTCAAAACTAACATTAACATTATTTTATAATAAATTATATTTTATTAAATTATTCAAAATTACTAAAAATACCATATTATGAAAATATTTGTTTGAAAATATAATATTCATGAACCAATTTTTTTTATAATGAATATATTTACCCCTAAATAGTAAAATACTATGTTACCTCAGTTACGGTTATATAAAATGTTTTGCGCGTCAAATGCTATTGTGTTAAATTTAATTTCCAACACACATTTGATTTATAAATTTTAAATTAAATATTATATTTCTAATTAGTGGGTATAAATTATCTAATGTTTCAAATTTATAATAATTTTAAAATATAAATAAATCATGATAAAAATTATAGTCACAATAGTGAAAGGTAAGATGGTAAAAATAAATAAACAAAGATGATAATGGAAAAATGTTTAAAACATGTGTTTTATTATTTTTTGAAGGAGATGATATAGAATATAATCTTTATATCTAATTTTATAATAATTTTAGACCCCCTTTAAGAAATATTTACCTCCCAATAGTGAATAATTTCGATTATTTACAAGAATGTAACTTCTCCTCAACTATAAAAGGGAATGCACTCCCCTCACTTCTCCACACCTTTACACCTCATTGGGTCTTACCAGAACTACCCAAATCAGTTCCCAACTTCAATTACCTTATTCTAGAGGTATAATTCTAGGAACAAAGAAACCCCTAGTAATAATTTTTTGAAAACCTAAAGATTATACCTAAAGGAGAGGTAATGCTCTTCAATTAGCATCTTTATTTTACTTTTTTATCCTACTCGTTACATTTTTATTGAACACTAATGGTATAATAATAAAAATATCATCCATATAGATAGATTTTTTTATAATAATGTAATTCTGGAAAACCATAAACACTTCCATAAAATTGGTAATTAAATCATTATTTGTGTCTGTAGCAGACTACCCCCTCATAAACTATAGTTGTTCAATTTTCCATTTCCACCTCTCAAGCCTGGGTATGATGATGAATATAATGTATATATGTATATAATAATTATAAATTATTAATACCAATTTAGTAACTATATCACATTTATCTTTTTAGATTCAATATTATAGGAGATACGATAACGTCACTCGTGTACATGGTGAACTACTTCCTCACGAAGCGATGTGATTTGTCTTTCACTAACACTTCACATGAATGGATATAAAGATAAAGTTAATTATTATATATGATATATGTGAAATAATTGTGTTATTAATGAAATAATTATAATTTTTAATATTATATATATATATAACATTTTCATTCTAACCTTTTCACTCATGAAAAGTTGATAACATCATCCGTGTACATGTGGAATACAACCTTCCTGAATTGATCTCACCATACTATAATCAATAAACCACATTGATGATAAATATAATTATATTATATTGTATATATTATATTAGTATCATTCTATGGAGTTAAACTATTACTTACTTTATTTTCATAATGATCATTGATAAATAGAAACATTATTGATGCATACGTAAGACCCACCATCTCCATGATCGTATCATACTTCATTTTTCAAAACCATCATTTAAGATAGATAGTAAAAGTTTAATTGATGTATATTTATGATAATTATTTATTTGTTATTATTTTTGATATTATATATCCTTATTATAAGGGAAAAACCATATTTCTTATGATAAACCACACATGAAAAAATTAGAAAATTAACACACGAAACAATGAGAATAACGAACGATTACTAATGAATGGGTAAAAATAAATTATATATGGGTCACATATGATATTTTAAGAAATATTATTCTTCTATAATAACTTCATAACATGTTTAAAACCTATATTATGTTAAATCATTTTAATGAAACATGGAGTGTATGGTATTAGATTTCATCCCAATTTACATTCTATTGAGACTTATTTTTCATTATTCCCTAATTCACATTTATGTTGTGTATAGACTATCATTATTAATTTATAATTAAAAGATATTTAATTTTTAATTTTTGTTATTTAATCCATGGGTATTTGACATGAAAATTACCACGTGTTAATAGTTATTGAACAATATCACATTCTTTGGTGATCATTAATATTCTCAATAAGCAATCACTTTTATGAAAACATTTTACTGTATAAAATAACATTATAATAAATATCCCTAATTGTTCATGAGGGTTATCATTATTTATAAAACTACATACAAATTTTTATATAGTGTATATTTTGAATATTATTTAATTAATTGAGCAAATATTGATTAATCGGTATCCTTTACTCAATATGGATATTTGACGATAATGAATATGGATTCATGAATAAAATCAATTATTTGATTTATTTGGAATTATTTGGACCTATAGTGATTGGTGGGATGTGGTATATTATAGACTCTCTATGCATTTCTAGGTCTCATGATACAAACTAGTTGGACAAATTAAATAGGTTTTTACCTATAGTTTAAACCATCATGTGAAAAGTATTGATGATAGATATATCATGTTCTAGAGATCTGACATCTAATAATTAATAATTAACATTATTTTCAATTCCATTATTTTTATCCTGATATTTTTAAAATGATATTAAATCTAGTGGCATTTTATTCACAGTCACATTATCTAAATGGTACGTATGTTCAGTTAATTAACATGACATCTTAAATATTATTTATTTGTTCCTGATAACTTTCACTGTACATAACCCTTGTTAGGTATTTAAGATCAGCCTTATTTTTCATACATTCTCAAGTTATGAATATAAATCATTTTAATGAGTTTTCATGGATGGTGAACATTTTTATTTATCATGTAGTAGATTTTATTTTTCATTAAAAATGTATAATTGGTATCATATATTCATATGGTTCTATAAAACTTAAATACTAAATAATACTTTTGGATTTTAATACTTATATATTTTCCAATGTAATAATCTAAGACACCGAATCTTGGGTATTGGGGTTGAGGTTGCTATAGGTATTAGGATGATTTTTCAAATACATTAGTTACATGGAGACTTGAGAAAAGTGGAAATGGATCACTAAAGTGAATAAAATTAGAAGAGAAACTTTTTTCATTTAAGTATTATATCAATTGTTTTTCTATCAATTGGTATCATTTGTACACTATGAACATGATAGCGTTTTATATGAACTTGAATATACTTTCCCTAAAAATTAAAACCCCAAAATTAAGCAAAAAAAAATTAGTGTAATAAGATAAAGACGCATGGGGATCTAGTGATGTGTATGCTGGATATGACTCAGTTGCATAAGGATGAATTCTATAAAGAGTTGACAACATAGACATAACGTGTTATCATGGTGCTATTTTTAATGTTTGGATTCAATTTTCTTTATAATTCACTTGTATCATAATAAATGTTATTAAAACATATAAAATAACAATTTTGTGTGAATTTTTGATGGATATAACAAGTTATTTATGGGAAAGTGATATTGAAAATGCTTGAATTTTATTGGAGTCTTGAGTGACATAGAAATCTTTGGTGATATTTATAGAAATTATTTTTTTCATACATTGTTGTCATTGTCATTAGGATTTTAAAATTTCCTGAATACTTGAATATTAATTTCTAAATTCACACATTTACTTTCATAGGAAAATTTTGATGTGTGAAAATTAATACGTTCTAAAATTGGGTAGATCAACCAAAAATATGATGTTCGAAATTAGTCTATAAATTTCATTTATTTTCCCACAAGTGAATAAAAAATTCTTATAATCATAACAAAAAATAGGTGTAATTTGAGATCATGTGACTAAAAAATTTGGGAGAAATAAGACAATTAAATAATAATCACCTATCATAAATAATGGAAATTAAATTTCATAAAGAACCCCTCTTTGATTAATAGTGAGTTGAACTGAAGTAGAGTTTTTCCCACACATTAAAGTGGATAAAAATATCAATGAATCCCAATTAATGGTTGAGGGGGAGATAATTCTCAATATATATGAGGTTGGAAAAGGATGAATCCAATAAAATGTTGATTATAAGATGAAAATGGAAAACCCCATTATATCGGGGGACCATACCTGAGCACACACAAAGGGGGAAAGACATTGAAATAAAAAACTGTTAGGTTGGAGTTGACATTGTTTATTCCATTGAAAACAAGGATATGGTGAATGAAATATCATTTATATTATTATAATCTAAATCATAATGGTTTATGTTAGACACCCTTTGTTGTGTTTTGGTTTTCCTGCCCAATGTTATTGGCACAACCCAATGTGTTTTATTGAAATATGGAAGAGATTTTGGGATACCCCTATGATCATTGTAATTATTGACAAGGTGTCAACGGTGTTATATGGTTTTTTTACATATTGATCTTGGTTGATATATATAATTAATTTTTTAACAAAATGATGTGAAGGCTGATCTGATGAAGATATATTTCAATGGAATAATAATGATCATATTCAAGAAAGAGTCCATTTGATAACCCCTTAAGAGTTCATAGAATGATACTTGAAGGAGTATAGTCATGAGAACCATTGATATAGGTAGTTAATAATAAATATTGACGATGAAAAATTATTTTTAAATCTTCCAACGTACTCACATATGAGAATTTCCTATGTAAATGAATTCTCTATACATTTAAAAATGGATATATTGAGGTTCCATGTATGGGAATTCTGATGATGTATATGAATATATCAAATTGATGGAATTTATTTATAAAAAGCATTATAAAATGTAACATCCATCATAATTTTTTTTTTATATGAGAGATGACGTGTGGGTTTGCATTTTTTAATTTTCAGATCTCATGGTCCATGTAAGAAAATGGATCGACAGATGGGATTTCTCAGTGACATGGTAGATTTTTCTCTTTGATTTTTAGGGAACAATTGATAGTGGTTAAAACACATCAAGAGACAAAAGAAATATTCAAAAATGTTAAAAACATCATGGTACATTATAAAGGATCCATAATTAAATCAAACAATGAAGAATACAGTGACTAGTGAGGAGGAATAAAATTAATGAGATATATTAACATTGTAGTGTAGTGTTTCACATCATAATTGAGGATATCCATATATGAAGTAGTTTTGTTGAATGAAGAACTAATATATTATTTTATTTTATAAATATGGTATTTTTAAAGGCTGTATGCGAAGGGAGATCATGGACCAGGAATGATATTATGTTTTTCCATATATTACACCAATTTCAAAGTAAAGTGGAGGCGAATATGTTGTTGTGGACAAATTAATTGCATGTATAATTAATAAAACCTTTTAATATCATTTTTAAAATAGAAACTTATAAGGGGAGTTATAATATGAAACTTTACAAAAATTATTCTCATCTTCCATTTGTGAAAAATAGAATTTTACTTGATTCAAATATCTTTTACAATATGATCAGACAAGAAAAAACTCGGATATCTAATAAGTTATTTTGTATTTAAAAAATGATAAGAAAAGAAGGAAGAGAGTAAGTGATATCTCAGTTTTATTGACGAAGATCAATATATCAAGAGATGAAGATAACCCATTTCATTCTTATCGATCCACTCTCTCTAAATAATGAAATTTATTACTTTTTTGAAAAAAAATTAAAGAGTTGGAGTTGTCACATTGCAACAAGATGAAAATAGAGGAATAAACTATGTCTACTGAATATAAAATTCATAATTTATTATGGAAAGGAGAAAAAAATTTAAATGGATTTTCATAACATACCTACGAAGGATCATCAATGAGTATTTAATACTCATCCATTCACAAAATAGGATGCAAACTAACACATGTTTAACTATTTGAATGGACTTATAATTCCAAAAAATATATTGTATTCTTTCACTTGAGCAGTGAAAAATGGTTAAAAAAGGAGCTGTGATCTGATGAAATCCCACCATAGAGTAGTATGCGAATGAAGAGTAAGAGGAATATAGTGTAAGATCAAAAGTAATAATCCTGAGGTAGTAATGAATCAACCCAAATCACTGAAAAGGATGTGTTCTAAAGAAGAAGTGAAATAATCTAAAACCATACATGGATCAATGTGTTTAGAGGATTTGGTTCATTAAGAAAATATCAACAACATGATCCTTAGAGTATCTCAATGTGGTTAAACCATGTAAAAACCTTCATGTCTAGTTTAAATTCAATATATACAACAGAAGAGGGATAACCAATCTATTGAATATATGGTAAAAGGTATGGTCTAGTGATTTTAATAAAATTAAAAAAAAATTAAATGACCATAACAAGTGACCATCATAGTTGTTAGATCAAGATCTATTAGAGAAGTTTTGGGAAAAAATAATAGTTTCCAAATTCGTTAAGCTTTGAATAATGTAATTCACCCCCAACATAGGGGATATCTCACTCTAATATCCTTTAGGGACTAACAAAGTGAAACAAATGTCCTCAAAAGATAGTAAATGTAAAACCACCAATAGTTATAGTAGTAACTGAAAAGATGATGAAAATATGATGTTTAAATTTCCAATATATCAATTTTTTCCTAGAATATTATAGGATAAGTATTAATATAATTATAATAATTGATGATTTATAATTTAAATATGTTTAGAATCAAGTATTTAGGGAATTTATGGATGTTATACAATGTAATGACAAAATTATTTTCATTTGATTAAGGATACCATGACTCGTTACTATTCATTAAGCGATATTCCCAAGATACAAAAGTTTAAGAATAAATTCTAAAGGGTTTTAAATACAAGTGGGTGAATTTTTACCCCTTATGAAATAAAATCATTATCCTAGAAGATCATAGCAAAACAACTCTCTATATGATGCATGAATAAATGAAATACAACTGAACCACATAATTTTTATGAAAACCATGCCAAAGTATACAATATAGGTATCCAAAGAAACTATCAATGTAAAAGTATATATACAACTAATGTACTCAATGATAAATCCATACTCTAGGATCCACGCATGAAACAACCCATTTATAATGAGGTGGTGCTAAAAAGGTGTGATACGTTACCTTTTCCCATGTCTTGGAAGACTGCCACTTCAAAATCACCAAAGTAATAAAGTAGGGATGAGTATATAACTCAGAAGACATTACCCAATGACTTCAATAATCACACCACTATTATATAAAGGTTTTAAACATTTTTATAAAATATATTACATAAAAGAATTTACCAAAATAGTATATTACTAAATATAAAGAAGATCCAAAAAAAATTATATCCAAAATGGAAAAGGTACTATTAATACCAATTTTCTTGTAATTCGTATTCCCATAAAAACAATCAAATAAGGCTTTAAAACCATTTCTCATCCAAGATTTCAAATAAAAATTCTATTCCACTTATTCACAAAATCAACCATGTTTGATTCGTTATGATAGTTCCATACTCATGAGCGGTTCCTCAATGATATACCAATTCATCACAAGGTAATTATATCCCATGTGCCATTACACATTTGGATCCAAGAACAACGACATATTTCATCCATTCCTCATAAATTAAATATAAACACCGACCACTATTATTCCAAAACCATTTCAATAAAACAAATCTTTTATTAAAAACCATTGAAAAAACCACCTCTAAAAACCCATTCATTTTTAATAAAACAATCCATTTTATTGAAAAAAATTAATTAAATAAAAATACTCCAATTACATAAATAATACAATGTCAAAATCCAAATTTTAAAATAAATAATCATATAACCTTTTAGGAACACAAATTTTTCGGATTTCCACAATTTTTCAAACTGTCACAAAAGAGGGCTTGAAACTATTCCCAAATACCGAATTCACAAAACAAATTAATAGAATAATATCAATTTGAAATAATTACACTTATTTATTTTATGTGGAGTCGATATTGAAGCCACATACCTCAACCATTCTGACGAAAAATGAAAACTGACGAAGAACCCTCAAGAAAACTAGGTTGTTTCTCCTTGATGTCGCCTTATATATTTTCTCCTAACAATAAAATTACCAAATCTAAAAAAATATTGGCCTTAAAAAATATATATTTATCCATAATAGGGGTATAATTGAGTAACCTAAACTATAGGAGAAGTAGATCATAGTAGATCAACGAAAATGTGATATGAATGGTGAAGAATGACACTTACCAAAAGAATCAGGCTTCAATTCAAAAGGAGAGGGATCCAAATTGACTAAAAATTAGAAGGGAGAGGTTGTACATCCATAAATGGAGAAGAATCTTATGTTAGGAATTCCACGGAGTGAAAACAAAGGAGTTAGAGGAAAAAAGTGTGAGATCCTATTTTTTAGGATCTAGCATTATCTATGTGCATAGTTAATTCTCACAGTTAGTCAAACCATGCACTAACCATGAATTTTCTACTAGCTTAAGAATAACCTCTCATGACCTCCATACAATGTGCCGCAAACCATGTTCACACTATTCCAACGCTACTACATCAAAACTGATATCGCGCAAGGTTTTTGTATGGATTTCCGCACGGTTGAGGCAAACTATGTACATCTCCTTTTCCTAAAGAACATATTGAAAGTTCACACAACTATCCCATCATTAAACCTTACATTATATAAACATAAAATGAAAAAAATTATGGGTTAAATAAAAAAACTATAGGTTACTATATTTAACCTCAATTTCATGTTCATTTTAGCACAATGATTGCTAAAGATTTTTTTCAATAATACTTTAGTGAGAAAAGGAAGTTAAATACGATTTTTGAGATGTTATCTTATATAGTATGTATTAGTAATAATACATGGATGTTAATTAAATTTTTTTATATGTTTGGGATATAATATTTTATTAATAATAATATGGTATTGAATAAAATATTATCATTTTCCCTTGTTTGGAACCAAAATACTAAATAAATAATATTATTTTTAGGACACACTATGAAACAATGGATTCTTTAAAGGATATACACTGTTTTCTGGGAAAATAATATTTCTAATAATATAACTATTATTTATTTTATTTGGAGGATTATTGATTATAAGAGGATTATTTTAAATGACTTTGTATGTTTATGAGATGTTATACTAAAATTTTAAAACATATTGTTAGTGATTGGTTAATAGAAATATCAGTGTCCATTTATAGAATTTAGTTTGTTAAAAGTCTGTTAGAATCCATGCCTCTAGATTACCTAAGTTTAAGAGTTTTTATAGAGTTAAAAATTCCTTATAAATATTAGATAATTATTGATTTTCCTAATGTGTTTAATTCTTGTTTTCTGAGGATAGATGTTTTTGAGAAGTATGAAAGAGTATCTATTCCACTTAAGTAGGATTCGATTTTTTTAATCGCTCTTATCAATGAATGTGTGACTCTTACATTATATGATTGGGAGGGTGATCATGTTTTTATAAATATTTTAAGAGGGTAATATGGAAATTTTAGGTTCTCTGTATGTGACATGTCACACTTTCTTTCATAATATTTTTTATATATATAAAAAAATAAGAATTTATTGATTCGTATTTATATTATTACAGAAATGTCTATTGTAATGAATGTGATGTTGGACTTGTATTGGGATATTTATTCAAATTTTTTTCTCCCTTATGGTGGTTGTTCTTAATCCCAAATATAAATGAGAATATTTTCATGATAGATTTGAAATGATTTTTGATGGTGAAGAGATTAATGAATTGGTCAGTAGAGTAAAAGTGTTTATAAATAATCTATTTCGGGTGTACCAATGTAAATATCCTATCTCACATGATAAATGTGAATCATGTATTCTTCAAGATTCACATATTCGAGAATGTCATGTCAATAATTTTATATTTTATGATTGGAAATAGAAATATATATATATATATATATATATAAGTCAATCAAATGGAAAAGTAAATTGATGAAATAAATGAATGAATTACATATATATATCTCTGTGTGTGTGTGTTGACAATTCTGTGGATTATTTTGATAGATTTGATATTTTTTATTCTCTAATGGAGAAACAGGAATGTATTATGTTCTTTGATGATTTTCTATAGATATTCTAGATATTCCATTATCTATAATATATTTTGAGTCAGTAATAAATACATGAAGAGGAGTACTTGATACATTTCATAGAATCTTGAATCTCATTCCCATTGAGGCATTATTTTGTGCACAACATTTGTTTAGAATGTCAAAACCAATTTACATTCAATAGAAACTCGAAGTAGTTGATTTTATTAAATTAGGTTCCCTAGAAAATATTATGATATTTTATTATCAATTAACAATTATTACCTTTTTTGAGAAATAAAAATACTGATTGGTTCACATTTCATGTGTTTTAATATTTGTAATCCATTATTTATGATCAAATTGTCACTATGTAATATATTTTGAAAGGTACTGGAAGTCTGAATGAGAAATTTAATATGGTGATAGGATATTGCACCACTATATATTAAGGCATACATTTCAGATTGTTTTAAAAATTCATTGGAGAAAACATTTCATTAATTTTTTTAGTACCATAGATATATTCTGGTTTGTTTGATTTAATGTGAAATATAAAAACGCTTAAATGTTCTAAAATCAATCAAGCATGGTAATCTTCAAATTTTGAGTTTCTTTGTTATTTTTATAAAACATGGTAATCATCTGGTTTTTTTAGTACTCTTCTTTTTTCCCACATATTGATTTGGTTTATTTTATATTTTTTAATGTATGTTTTTTTGGGTTTCAAGTAAGTTTGACATTTTTTGCTGATTATATATGTGATGATATGAAGAAAAAGACCAATCTCTACTTTATATTCATGAACCTTGAAAGATGTCATTCTCAGTGACTAAAAAACACATATAAAGATTTGGTTTTATCGGTGCAAGATAAATGGTATCATTATTAGAGATAAAAAAACATAAATTTTTTTCCCTTTTATGAGTGATTTTTTATTGCTAATAGTAGTTATTTTTATCATCATATTTTCATAGTGATAGTACTAGTGAGATTTATTAGCACATGTTTTATCACTGGTAAATGTTATCTTCTTAAAAAATTTCATGTTATTAAGAATCATATTTTATATAGAAATATATTTAGATTGATATATATATATATACACTACATTTTTTAAATATGATTTATATGACAATAAATATCTTTTTATCATCAAAATGTCATATATTTAGTGAATTTTTTTCTATGTTATTTATAAATTACTTTGAATTATGAATATTTAATAAATAATATTAATATACATTTAATAACATTTTTTTTATCAATTCCATTTTTTTATCTATTCCATTTTTTTTCAATTTTACAAAAAATTAATATTTAATATAATAATTTAAGTTTTTTACTTTTTAATATTTAATATTATATAAATTATGTTTTAAATTATTAAATTTTCTTCATTATTCACATTTGAAATTTAATATATAGTATTATTTTCTATTTAATATATATATACATTAATGTGTTCATTTTCATATATATTTAATTCATAATAAATTTATTATATTTATTTATTATATTTATTTTCTTATAAATATATTTGTAATTTTATTTCATATTAATATGAATTTACCCATAGTAATATATTGATATTTATTTTTTTAAATGGTTTTAATTTAAATAATTAATATATGTATTTGTTTCCTTTGTAACACATATTCATTTGTATTTTTTTTATAAAATTAATAACTCTTATTTAGTTTGTAATTTTTTTTTATTTTTTTCTAAAATAAATTTGAATCAATTTTTATATTAATTCTTTTAATATTATTTATGTATTAATAAAGATATTTTTTATAATTTATCAATTTTAATATTTATTCGTTTTATATTTTTTTAGTTTATTAAATTTTAATCATTTTTTATATATAATAAATCATTAATGTATTAAATATTTTTATACACACATATATTCATATTTACATACATACAAACATATATATATATATATATATATATATATATATATCAGTACATAACAATTCAAAAATTTTGGTTTTTAAAATATAAAATATGTTTTTACAGTGAATAAGTGAAATATTTATTAGCAAATGGTTTATTAATCACATAAAAATTAGTACTAATTAATAATATTGACTAATTAGTATTGAGTAATAGATATTTAATAAATTTTTAAATAAATTTAATTTGTTTTTTCAATTTTACATATATCAATATTCTGTTATATATATACCTTTATTTAAACCACAAAAATATATACTTAATGAATTTTTACATAGAAACACGCAAAACATAATATTTTCATAATATATTAAATTTTAAATCTTCATTTTAGAAATTTATTGATTAAAATAAGATATTTAATTAATTTTTTTTAACTGGTAAATTTTATCTCTTATTTATATTCTATTATATTTTATACTATTTATTACTCGTTAATATGTTACTATTTTATTCATTTTTAATATCATTCATTCATTTTCAATAATCATTATTATTTTTGTAATATATTAAGTTTTCATTTGTATTCATTTAAAATTTTATAATTATCTCAAGTTTTAATATTATTTTATATATGTGATTTCATTAACATTTATTTTTTTGTAATATGATTGTAATTTATATAATTAATATGTATTCATTTCCATTTCAAAATATATTATCATTTTTACATTGTTTATAAGATTATTTAATATTTTTTAATTTTTTTAAATTACTTAAGTATTAAATTTTACAATTATTTAACAAACATTCATTAATAATGTTGGTAATTTTCTACTATAATTTTTAATTTATTTTTTTTAAATAATTATTTATACATATTTATTCAATAACATCTAATATTTTTAATTTTTCTGAAAGGTTCATAATTAATATGTATTCATTTTTTTAATATATATTATTTTTAAATTTTTAATAACATATATAAGTAACTAAATTTATACATTATCATTTTTACGGTCTATTCATTTTTAATTTCTTAATTTCACTTGTTTTTAATATTCATGCACTAAATATTATGTATTAATTAATACTATTAATAATTTTTTACATTTTTATAATTTATTATTTTTTAATATAACTTCGTTTAATGTTGTTGTAATTTATTTTAAACAGTTTTAAGTAGTTCTTAATGAAATAATTTATAAAAACATTTTCTGTGTTTGAATTTCAACCCTGACAGAAACTGTACTCACACACATCATTCAAGCTCTCGTAAAAATCAAACTCTACCGTCACTCCTCTGTGAATTTATCGGATGAATCTACCCTCCCAAAACATAAGGTATGTAATTCATTTTACTCATTTTGAATCGATCATTCCTTATTTCATATCTATAATTCTTCTTCCCCTGTAATTGATCTCTAAGACCCTAGATCCAAATCTACATTTTCAATAATATTTTTCAATGTTTTTTGAAAAATTACTTTTCTAGATTTAAGGGGTTTACACTATTGATCTCTAGTGTTCCCTCTCATCATGTTATTTTGGAATGAAGGGTTTCCCTTAGATTAGAATTGTAAGGATTTCCTTTTACTTTTTGATGTATATATATAATTTAAAATAAAAATAAAATAAATGTAAAGGAATTTAAAAACATTAAAATATATACCTATTATATATGTCACAAAATTTATTAAGGGAAGAGTAATTAACCAAAATCATTACAAAACTATTTATTAGAAGGATATGATAATATTTCTTGAAAAAACTAAAATTTGTATTTTTTATCATTTCATCTCTTGTATTCATTTCTTCTTTTTGTTTCCCAAGTGATTATAACTTTTTTATTATGAAAATAATTTAATTTAATATATGTATCAATAACTTTATCATTTGATTTTAAATATTACGTACTTTTTTAAAAAATAGGATTTATATATTTATACATTAATATGGTTAGAAACACATATTTACATAATAATATAGTTACACTCAAATTTTGTAAATATTCTAACATATGAATGTACATACAATTTATATAAATATCATTATTGTATTTACTTATTTCTCATACAAAATTATTATTTCTGTACCTAATATGGTGGATATGAATTTAAAATGGATGGATATTATTCAAATGAAAAATGATTATTAGAATGGTGTTAAATAGTTCATAGTATTTTCAAGAGAGTACTCACACAACCCTTATTAAATACTTTGTTCATATTAAAATTGTTTTTATTCAATTAAAATTCATCCCAATGATTTGAAAAAACATTTGATATGTCATAGAATAAATCGAAGATATAAATGATGGACTAATCATGCAGAAGAACTGAATTTTTATACTGACTTGGATGATTCTATTATTTATGCATCATTTGATATCAATAGTAGTGTAAATGAATATAGAGATTATGTAGGAAAATGGAAATTATTATTGAAGGTAACCTTCATGATTATAAAAAGTTATTTGATAAGTTAAAGAGTTTCATAAAGAGACCATTTCTTATGGGTTGTACTAATTATACAACATTCTAAGGGGTTTTGAAGTTGTAAACTTTTAAAGATAACAGTGTATGGAGAGACACAGGTCTTAAAGAACAATGTTGTCTCCAAAATAATATGTTATTAAAAGAAAATGAGATTCATTTCCAAAAATATGATATTAATGGAGTACTATGTTAAATGAGTATGATATCTCAAATAAACATCCATGTCAAAATGATTGTATATTGTATAAAAAAGACTATGAATCACTCACAAAATGACTTACATAGGTGCGGTTTGATTCAAGAATATTGAATCAATTTCATTGAATGTTGAATGTTACATTCCAATCAATCCATGTATTGTAGAAATATATGGATGTCGGGAAACCGCCAAAAAGTTTTCATGGAATGTAGATTAAATATTGAAAGATGTGAAACTATGTCACCCAATAAACTCCCATAAAAAATTGATTATGAGTGTCTTGAATTTCGAAATGAGTATATAACCCTCATTTTCATGTTATCTATACATGGAATGAATCCCTTTGGTGTAAGAAATATCACACACAATACATGGTTATTAATGTTGATAAGTGATAGCTTTACACCATGGATATGCAAGAATCACAAATACATTATGTTGTCTCTGCTTAAATTTGGACAAAAACCCATTTAAATGTTATTTAGTTCTATTTGTATCCTTTTAACTACGGTCTTAATTAATGTGTGATACATGTTTCACATTGTATAATGCTCGTATAAGTTAATAGTTCACATTGAGAGTCGTGTTTTATGGGTTAATAAATGAATTTCATACTTATTTATGTATTTTAAGGTGTTTCATTAATGAAATGTTGGGGTGTCCAATTTTTAATGAAGTACACAATCAATTAAGTTAAAACAATCCTCAAAGGTTGTGTTTTGAGAACATCATAAATTTTTAACCTGAAAAAATTAATTCCAAAACTGAATGAGTTAATTTGTTGAATATATTAAAAAAAGTACAACAAAATCTCCACTAAATGATGATCGTATGTTCTAGAAAGTAAAATATATCGACAATATTTATTTTAACCCTTTAAAAAAACTATCAAATTATTTTTTTAAAAATTTTGATTCTATTCTATGAATTAATGTATTGGAATTTTTTGCATGTCAGACATTTTCCTGATGAAATGTACATAGAAAACAATGTGTGTGATAGTTCTATTATTACATTACATAATTCTGTAAACAAAAAATGAAATTAAGTATTTTTTTTGACATTGTTAAAATGGTTAGAAGGGATTAGTTGGAATTGGTAAATGGTGGTCGAAGAACTTTTCACCCTCTAACAACTTACACTCTCTCCATATATGAAACCTATCAATTTTCATCTTCTATAGTGGTAAAAATGTTCGGAATGGGAATCCATCAAATATCATTCATTTTTTTAATTAATAATTTTATGATTAATAGTCTAAAATGACATGATTTTCTTGTTTTGAAACAAGATTTAATATATATACCTTTAGGATGAATAATACCTCAAAATGTATGTCATAAATTAACCATATATTTTTAGTATTTAAATTAAATATATATTAATGCTATAGACCCAATATTTATTCCAATCTTGAATAATGAAATCATAGTCATATAATGTTAATTGAATATATTCATCTCACCTTCATTCATTGATATAATAGCCAACGTGATGGTTTAATTAGTTAAATATATTCAACTATATGATTATGCATATTATAAATGTATGTACCCAATTGAATGGTATGTGATGATTTTTAATGGGTACGTCAATAATTGAAGTCATACGGAGAGTTTAATTATAGATAGATATATCATTGAAAAAACAATTGAATTTTGTAGTGACTACATATCTTATGTGGATAGAATTTTTCTCCCAAAATGATATCTCAGTGGAATCGTTAATGGTGATGGGATTTAATAGAGAGTTGTTGTTACAATTACAATTAAATATTAGGATCTGTCTCACCTTTATATTTTCATAATATTGTAGAGTTTTCTCTATGTTTTTTGTCTCAAAAAGTAATTCTTATACACTTGAATCCATTAAGGGAAGAAATATGGATACCAACTACAAATAATAATCAATTTATAGTACGGTTTCAAGATCATATTTATTACAATTTATCTAAAAATATGTATTAAATTTTTTGTAAACATGGATGGATATCTGAGGAACAAGTGTAAATGTATTATCTTCTAATGGTTATATAATTAATGGTTATACATTCTATGCTATGGGAAAATATTTATGTGGTACAATGCAAAATAAAAGATTTAATCTTATAGAAGAAACAATGCTTGTATCTTTTAATATGGATATAAATCAAATTTATGTGAATATATCAGTCTTCCGAACCTTGAAAAAAATATATGAGTTGGATTATACAACATTTGAGATGTCTCTTTTCTATTTTGAATAGGATGAAAATAGGAGTGTAGTTAAAATAAATGAATTGAGATTCATGCAGGTGACTTTTATTGTAGAAGGGTATAAGGATAAGTATTTCACAATGAGATCATGATAAATGGACGTATTTAATGTCCCATATCCATCAAATATAATTTCTTCAATTTTTCTATTGGTGACTAAAACAACTACAGGGTCATTTGGAAATTAAATTTAGTATGTCCCTTTCACTAGATGATCAGAATCATTCCAGGATGGCAATAATGAAAACTATTTCTTATATGTTGTAGGTTACCATAAGGATGGGATTGAGATACATGATAGCGGAGCTAAATACAATCAAACATTAAAAAAATAGAGAATTCCATGAATATGTTATAGTTATCCTCATATACTCTACCTTTCCTTGTAATATTATTTGATCACTAATACGTTGACGTAATAAAAAAATGTTTAACTAATCCAGCATGTAATTTATTCTCTGCATTTTGATGCATCAAATCCCTAGGAATAACAAACCATCGATTCTAAAACTGTGGAATAGTTCGGGGATCAACAACATGTGGATGGAAACTAGGGCATTGTAACATCCACTTGTTAACTAATGTTAATTAGAAAAAAAGAAAAAGATTACAATATTAGATTGGATGAAATAATGATAGAAAACATTTTGAACAAAAAAATTCAATGTTCATTAGACACATTATCATCTGAACTCGAATACAAATTTTGATTGATATGGGTATCTCACACAATTTCATTCTTAAATTGGGGAAATTATTTATGGATGATATTAGGGTAATGTTATTATAGAATTTCAAAATTTTACCGAAACCGTATATAACTAAATATTTATTTTCTTATCATTATCCAATGAAAAGATCATTTATTTTAGAATATTATCATAAAATTTTTTTATTATTGGTTGCTGGAAAAGCTCATAGAGGGTTTTGGAAAATTATGAAAAAGTGACATCTTAAGGATTCTTAGGGGAATGTAAATTACAACCCACAAACTATGTATAAACAAATTATAAAACAAGTTACATGTGAATATTTCATTATGCATTGTTATTAAGAATCATTTCGAGTTCATTTCAATTGATAATATTTTCATTTAAATTAATTATTTTATCCACTTTCATTCGAAATAATTAATTTATGGAATAGTAATTTACTGATTAAAATAAATATCATGCATCAAAAGTAATGTAACCCTTATATATTGAAAGGATGAGTTATTATTCAATTGAAAAGAAAATAGTTTGTATTTTAAACATTCAATGATACTTTTATGTGATATGAAATATTATATGATCCTTTATGTATATATAGATTGATAAATTATAATCAAAACCCACTTCATATGTAGTTATCATATAACATTAATTCTAAATGGTCAATAAACGTATTAAATAAAAAACAAATATTTTCATTTATTTTTATATGGTCTAGACACAAGAATCATCATCAATTATAACCGAAAGAAACTTCTATTTTATTTTAAGTGGCTATAAAAATATGGCCGCGTTAGTGGTTCAGGTTTGGGAATGTCAACTCTATAATATTTTGAGAAAAAAAATTCATAGTGATATACCATTCAGATATTGAAATAAATACATACACAAATATATTCTTTAAAAGTCACTACAGTTTAGTTAGGTTTGAAGGGCCAGTATATGTAAAAGGGTCAAAGAAATCAATGGTAGAAAAATGATCCATACATGAAGATCCACACCCCACTAGCTTTGAGGCCAACTATTCCCCTCAACCACCTAAGTTTCACAGTATAATTAATTTTTTTAAAACACTTTCTTATTAATTTAAATTAAGAAACTAATATTAACTATATATTAGTAAAAATATTCTTGGTGAAATTAAATTTGATTTATATATATTGTCACCCAGCCATTTTATTTTTGTAAGGGGTGTGATGTACCATGTTAAAGAAGAAATTCTACACTAGAAATACCAAAATATCATATGTGATTTGTGATTGAAGTAGCTCACATGCCAAACCAGAATTTTGTTGTTTATATAGATTATATGAATATCAATATGGTTGATAATGCTATTTGAAATTCATAGCATGGAAACTTAAAATTATAAAGATATGTTTTGAAAATGTGGTATTTCCTTTATAATATTTTTCAAATGGAAAACCTTTAACATTTGATGAAAAAAAATTTTACATTATTTATTATATTGTAGATAGATAAATTGTCAGATAACCAAAAATTGGCTAAAATAGTCAAGCGGTTAAATTAATAAATTAAGTGGAAATTATGATGTTACTGTTAACCCATTAGTTCTACTTCCACATATATTAACATTCCATGTTCATATAGATAAAATATTCAAGCATTAAAATTTTCTATATATTGAATATAAAAATGAAGTATTTCTAGAGGCCATTACGTATGCGATTGGCCTCAAGATTATAAATGAAATTTGGAAGTCGGATTGGCTAAAAGTCTAAATTTGAATCCAAAAATGATTTACATTTTCATGGTCCATTTTACCAAAAATATCTAATGTGTTATTTATAGTTAATAACCATTATTATTTTATATAGGTGCATGTATTACACCTATATAAATACAATAATATATGAATTAAAAGTTGTAAAAAATAATCATTCTATCATTTCTATGTCAAAACATTATTTGAGAATAAAATAAATTGAAAAAATATGTACTAAGTAAGGCATTTGATAATAAAATAATAGAAAAAAGGCTCATATTTATGCATACGATGTAGGGGTAAAACTCTACAATATAATCAAATAAAATATATAATTCTCTTTTTTATTATATATTGGTTTAAAGGACGAAATTTATGCTCGTCGTACTCAAATTGGATAACATTCATGTTTTTTTGGATCTAAAGCATGAATTTCCAAAAATCAACCACTAGTGATGTTCATTGTGAATTCTTAATGAACTAAAATAATAATTTTAAAGATAAAAATCAAATTATATAATAAATTTTATGTTTTAATATGATGTTTCTATCGATAGAGATATCATTAAATATCTTCTAAATGATAGTTTCAGGTTAGTGACTGAATATAAGAAGCATATAGATTTCAAAATATAGAGAGAAAGAAGGTATATATAGTTTGATTTAACTATCAAAACATATTTGAAAACAATTTTCTTAATTTACTTATTCTTTCTATAGTCTCTAAAAAAATAATGATAGTGATTATGCATATTACATTTGTAAATTTATATACTATATTATATACCCAAAAAAACAAGTGTCCTCAACCATATAATTTTTAAATTAATTTCAATTTGTTATATAATTTTTATTAATCATTAGTTATTCTATATTCTATTAGTACAACTAGGATTTCCTAACATCTATATTCTAAAAATAATAAGTATATTTTTTTAGAGATTAGTGGTTAGATTATAGGGTGTTACAATGATTTGCAACATCATGTTAATGTTATTATCTATTATGTTTGTAATTTAATTTCACATAGAAGACGATGAGTTAACAACACCAAAATTTGACAAATAATGTGACCAGTAGGACCCCATGTGTGTGTTCATGATAAAAATGTAATTTTAGTCTAAAATGATTCATATAAAAAATAGTAATCAAAGATGATAATATTGTTTTAATGCTTTGGAAAATTGATACATATTTCATTTTTATGTGTAGGAATGAACCACACATCAATATGAAACATGATGTTGTTTAGTTATTTCATATTTTGTGTTTTCCTAGTATAAAAGTGTCATTTTACTCTTAAACATATATAACATATCCATGAATAATTAGATGAGTTTGGATTATGTTGATATTTTTGGAAATTAATTGATAATTCATTTTTGATGTTTAGGAATTGAACACACATCAATCTGACACACGATATAGTTGATAAGAAGCGAAGTATGTGTTATCAACATTAGTTTCATTTTA
This sequence comes from Viscum album, assembly GCA_963277665.1. Taxonomy (NCBI): domain Eukaryota; kingdom Viridiplantae; phylum Streptophyta; class Magnoliopsida; order Santalales; family Viscaceae; genus Viscum; species Viscum album. Next base: position 1,432,922,952 of record OY728132.1, on the reverse strand, counting down.
GACTAAAACATGATTTAAATATTCAAAACTGCAAAAAATAACTCTTATTGTCTTTGATCCATAAATATGTGTGATGTATAGTGATCGACCACATATGAATCCAACACATGACATGCCATGTATGACTCAAAGTGCTCAGTTTAAATATAAATGTTACATTTTAGTCTAAAATATGATTCACATAGTCAAAAAAAATCAAGATCAAATATTCTTTGTACATTAGGAAAATAATATACAATACATTTTTGATGTTTTGGAATCGAAGAAAGTTCAACCTTACACGTGATGTGCATGGTATGAATCAATGTGAATTATTCCATCTTAATAAAGTGTTAGTTGAAACTAAACACACATCACATAGAAAAAAATGATCAAAATATTATGGAGTGTCTTGATAATTTATGTAAATTATCCATTATTCATTTTTGATGTGTAGGAATTGAACACATCATAATTTGACATACCAATAGGAATGTATAACTTAATGTGTGAGTTTTCAATATAACTGTCATTTTATTCTAAAACATAACTCACATTGCCATAAATAAGCAAATAAGCATGGAATATCTTGATTCTTTATGAAATTGTTCCATAATTCATTTTTTATGTGTAGAAATTGACCACGTATCAAACATACACACAACATTGACAGTATGAATCAATGTGTTTATTTTCAATAAAAAATATCCATTTTAGTATAAAACGTGATTCACATATCCAAAACCAAAAAAAGTAGTGGGTTATCATTATTCACAATTAAAATGATCCTTAAATAATTTTTGATGTGTAGAAATCAACCCCAAGTCAGAGTGACACATGACGTGGATAGTATGACTCAGATTGCTTGTTAAAAAAAGGTTTATTTGAGTCTAAAATGTGATTCACATATCCAACCTGAATAAAAAATCTACGATCGTATTTATACATTTGGGAAAAATTATAGATTTTTTTTCTATGTTGAGGAATCGACTGTGAATCAATATGACAGATGATGTGGTAGGTAATACTCAAGGTGCTTTTTAAGTATAAAAAGTGTAATTCCATTCTAAAACGTGATTCACAAATCAAAAAATAGGAAAAAACTCTTTTATTCTCTAATAATATGTTATAATGATAATTAATTATCGTATGGAATGTAGGAATCAAGTAAACATCAATCTGACACACGATATGACCATGGGAACTCCAAATGTATGTTAACAAAAAAATAACATTTTATTCTAAAACATGATTCACATAGCCAAAATTATGGAAATAATCATGAAATGTATTGATACATTAGGAAAGTGATCCAAATTTTATTTTATATGTATGAATTGACCTCAAATCAATATAACACACTATATAATTGGTATTACTCAAAGTGCATGTTTTCACATTAAAAATTGTCACGTTACTCTAAAACACATGTCACATAGAAAAAATTGAGCATATGTTCATGCGATATATTTACATGGTAGAAATAATTTTGTAATTCATTTTTTACTCCCATTAATCGTCCACATGTCAATCAAACACACGATTGGCCTATGTGACTCAAATTAACTATTTTCAATTTTAAAAGGTTCCCTTTTTCTCAAAAAACACAAAACACATAGCCACAATGACGAAAAAGATCTTGACTTATACTAATAAATTGGAAAATTTATCTATTAATAAATATATATGTGCGGTAATTGACCAAACATCAATTTTGTACTGACATGGAATGTACGAATCAATGTGAGAGTTTTCATTATAAGTGTCATTTTAATCTAAAATGAAATTTAAAACAAAAAAATAAAACATGATTATATTTCCTTGATAATTTATAATAATGATCCATTATTAATTTTTGGTGTGTAGGAATTGACCATTTGACAATCTGACACAAGACATGGCTGGTATGACTCAAAATTCATGTTTTTAACATAAAAGTTTCATTTTTGTCAGAAACTCCATTCACATATGAAAAAATGAAAAAGAGCATGAAATATCCTAATACATTGGAAAAATAATCCATAATTAATTTTTAATGTGTAGGAGTAGGCTAAATATAAATCTGACACACGATGCATCTAGTATAAATCAATGTGTGTGTTTTTAATTTAAATAATTTTCAGTTTAATCTAAAACATGCATCACATATAAAAAACAAATTTAACTCATATTATATTGATATTTTATGAAAGTAATTGATAATTCATTTTTCTCTTTTATAAATCGATGACACCTGAATCTAACATACGCTGTGGTTGTTATGACTCAAAGTGATCATTTTTAATATATGTACCATTATAGTCTAAAATTCATTTCAAATAGCCAAAACTAAGTATGAATGTTTATATTTTCTCGATACTAATGTCAAATGATTCATAATTAATTTTTGACTTGTAAGAATTGGATACACATCAATCCAACATATGACGTATCAGATATAACTCAAAGTTCATATTTTTAATAGAGATGTGTAATTTTAGTCTAAAACATGATTCACTTATCCAAACCCAATAAAATGAGAGTGGATGATCTTGATACATTAAGAAAATTATCCAAAATTCATTTTTAATTCATAGGAATAAGCACACGTCAATATTACATAAAACATGTCCATAATGACTCAAATTTATTTGGTATTAATATAAAAATGTCCTTTTAGCCTGAAAACTAGATTCATATAACTAATACTAAGAAAAAAATCCTATATTTTCATAATAATTTAGTAAAATGATCCATAATAATTTGGTGATGTGTATGAATTCGTTTTATATAATTCCTAAACAATATGTGGCTAGTATGACTCAATGTGCATATTTTAATTATAAGTGTCATTTTTGTCAAAAATGTGATTCACATTGTAAAAACTAAGAAAAATAGATAGTATTTTATTGATACTGCATAAAATGTTAAATGATTCATTGGTGACATAATGAAATCAATAGAATTTGAATCCATCACACGATGCAACTGGTTTGACTCAAAGTTCTGGGTTTTAATATAAAAGTGTTATTTTAGTAATAAAAAAGATTCACATAGAGAAAACTAACAAGAAAAGCTCATATTGTCATGATACATTAAACAATTCCAAATTCTTTTTTGGATGTTTCATAATTGAAGGCACATAAATCAGACACAAGATGTGACCGATGTAACTCAATGTGCGGTTTAACAAATTAAAAAGTGTCATCTTACTCATAAACACATGTCAAATACCAGAAACCAAGAAATCAGTCACATATTATCTTGATAAGTTATTACGATGATTCATAACAAATTTTTTATGTGTATAAATAACTTCCTTGTAAATTTGAAACATGATATGTCCGGTATAATTCATTGGGCATTTGTTTCACTTAACAAGCAATCATTTTACTCTAAAAGGGCCATCCCACATCCAAACATGAGTAAACATGCTCATATTGACTTGATACATTTGTAAACAAATCCATAATTAATTTGTGGAATATTGTAATCAACCTTACATCAGTATGACATTCGACATGGCCAGTATGAGTGAACTTTTTTTTTAAAATGATACATAATTTGCAACTTCCTTTTACTGATATTTAAGTACAACATGAACTTTATATGGATCATTCATTGGATGGGGATTGTTTCTGATTGTTTCAGGAAAAATATTGGATGTTTGGAGGCTTTTTGGATTGTACCCATTTGGTACACATTTTTTCCAAACCAAGCATCCCTTCAGTGAAAACCATGCATCCCTGGATAGTGAGGGTTTTTATGGTTAGGGAACAGTTTGAAAAACAATTCTCCCAACTAGTATAAACCATAATACTTGTAAAATGAGTATAGTGGGGGTTCTTGGTTAGGTCACAATGTTTTTCTAACCATATGGCCCTCTCGAGGAAACCGTGTGGATGAGTTTTTTTTAATTTTGTAAATTTATCTAATTTTTTTTGAAACGCTGTTTAAGTTCCCGATCAACCCCATATCAACTTAAATAAACTTATTTAGGTTAGCTATCTAGGGGTAATTCTAGATCCTCTAAACCCATTCCTTGGAGGATTTAAGTGTGGTAGATCTCATTCAATATCATCCAAGTATGTGAATCTCCACTCATGTTACTTCAATGGATCTCCCATTCTATCCTCGTTAGAGAGTGTAACATCATCATTTGTTGTTGTATCTATACACTTTTTAATTGAATCTTGATTTTAGGTTTTATTTTTTCATATATTTCTATATCATTATTCATTATAAGATACCACCGTGGGTGTCGACATTTAATTCTTTGATAAATCAAGGTAGTTCCATTCAAAATTGGTCATATAATTAATATCTTGATTTTCATTATTTTGAAATAGAATTCAATGAATTTTTGGATACCCAATTTTATGGAAATCAATATTTTTAATTTAAATCGAATGCATTTTGTTTAAAACCACCAATTCCAATGTAAATTATAATTTATAGTGTTTTTTGAAACAAATGGAATTGATGTATTTATTTGATAATTGTTTTAAAAAAATGGATTAAATTGAAATGATGAAAAACAATGACTGATTTTCTATTAGAAATTAATGATGTGGTAAAAAATTATGTTTTTTGGGGTTTGTAATTGGAATATTGATATTTAAAATTGGGAAATTTAATTGTAAATGATAATTTGAATTAAAAGGATATGATTATTCAATTATTTATTGATTTGTTAAGAATATGTGTCTATGGGTAGTTAGTGGGTTATTTTTTACGAGAACCATTGGATGGTAATTCCCTAGCAATGTTTTGATGATGAAAACTCTAACTGAACCGTATTTTGGTATATCTATCCCTAATGGGATGTTAATGGATTCTATTCAACATAAACCTAAGGGATGTGTGTACAAATACATTCCATGATCATTGATATGATTGCGTGAGGATTATATACGAGAAACTATTGTTTCACAGGGAAGATGACTATGGTGGTATTTCAAATTATATTGTTATATATATTTCATAGTTTATAGAACTATTTTATACATTCAATTTTATTTATATATAATTTTTTTAAATAAAATATTTACTTAATCCATCAATGAATTATTTTCAATCATTTTGAGGTGAATACATGTTTTGTTCTTAATCAGAATATTGTATCTCTACGTCTTGTTTTATTTAAATTTAATGAATGGTTGTGTTTATTATTATAGTATCTATTATGGAACACTTAATAATATTCTACACGTATTTATATCTCACACAAATACTTTTCCATAGGGGATTATTAGAATATCTTTTTCTTGTTATGAGCAAAGGGAATGTTTGACATGGTGGTGGTGGATGTTTTTGATCCTTTCACAATAGAGTGATGTTTCCTTGTTGATGTTTTTTTCTATTGAGTACATTGATGATATATAATTTTGGGAATTTTAATACCTATTTGGTTTTGGGTACATTCTATTTTTGGTGTGTTGTGGGTACTCAGTTGTATCTTTTATCATTCAGTATTGTGTGGAAATTCATTCTCTCTTTTATCTTATAATGAATCTAGGTGATAGTCACCAACCCCTGGTGACTGGGAATGCACATTGGGAAATGCCTAAGTTGGATTGGGTATTAGGGTACCAGGGTATCTGCTCTTCTTAATGATAATGTGACATCAGAGGTGTAGTGTAAGCATCATTCAATGATGTCAGTATTCAATTTAGGATGTCATTTCAGGACATAAGAGGTAGTTACGATGGATTCCCACACCATATGTCAACATAAAGAGCCTTAAGTTACAATAGGTGTTTTGGGAAATGAGTTTTGAGGAAAATTTTATTTCAATATTATATTTTCCATTCTTTTTATTTGGATTGGTCGTAATACTAATCATTATATCTTATATTATGGGATTAAATATTCTCATTTCTCTTGTTTTAGTTGTTCATAAGAGCAATATTATGATGTATCTATTGTTTTTAATGTTGTGTAACATAACTATTCTGAGAATACATGTGAATGGTTTCTAGGAGGAATCACATATTGAACCACATTGTGGGAATCCTCCCATGGACTAGAGTTTGGTTGATATCATTTTTCATACTATCCATGATTTGGGACGGGATCGTAGACATGTTCCCATTCAGGCTCTAACTATGGAACTTCATAGTGTTGTATCTTGTAATTGAACTCAAGAGATTCTTCTCTATAATCAACCAGAGTTCCATGTCTCAAATGACCATCAAAAGTATGACCATTGGTTGGGGAAGATAGCTATTTTTTTGATTTCTTGGAAATGATCGATTCGATCATGGTGAAATGTTCCACTATCATGATGGACGTACCAGCAAGAGAGAGTGGGACATGATGGTGATGGAAAAGAAGAACTAGGGTATAGAGTGTAAGGATATCATGGTTCATTTCATTGACAGTTCAATCCATATTCTATGGTTCTATAAAAGGATATGAGTTTATAAATTTTGAGTTGTTTGAGGAGATTGTGATGGAGTATGTGAACTACTTTGTTGATATTGTACAGTTCTCACTAGAGATTATATCAAACAAGAAGAATAATCCTAGATGATTTGATATAGCTCCTCAACCTAATATTCATTCTAATGGTTTCTTACTGAATCTATCATCTTGTGATGATGTGATGGATATGTATTTTTTGGTTGATCTTGATCAGGCATGTAATTCAAGGTTTATGGGAATTAATTTTTCTCCCATTAGATGATATGCAAGTACCTTAAAATTAAAAATAATTTGTGATGAGTCTCATGATGGTTCTCCATAATAATGATCTTCCAGAACACATACAGTTCATAGAAGTGGTCCTTTATCTTGCTTCCACTATTGAAATCCACGGAATTAGAAATGTGGTCTGACCGAGGAACCCAAGATACGAAGCTCCTATGGATATTCAAAATTCTTTTAGAAAATATTTTATATATTTTTTATCCCACATATTTGCACATTATTATAACGACCCAATGTTTTCATTGGAAATTTTATTTTTATAATTATGTCACATAATCACCTAAAATAACAACACCATGATATACTAAGTACTATGTGACCATTAAACATTACCTTGTCACATCTATTTTTGGATTTTTGAAAATATGACATACACGGTTGTGAACAGTATGTTATTTGGAAACTAATATGAACAACATATGTTTTGGGGAATTGTATAATACCCATATTAATATGAATTTTATAATTATGAATATTGACATAACCTAATTAATAGTAACCTTACATATGATACTATATAAATAAAATTCATTTGGAAGTACGATATACTGATAATAAGAGAATAAGAAAATAAATTTTTTTAATTTTTTTTTGTTTTTCGATTAAATTTTCATTTTAAATAACAATTAAATTAACAATATATAGAAAATTATTTGTGAAAAAATGGATTTCATGTTATGATTATATAGGTAGATAAATTGATAGGGTAAATATTTGTGATTTTACAAAAACACATGAAATCTTATTGAGTAGTAAAGTGAAATAATTTACGATAATTGATAAAAAATGGCTTTATTTGGTCATTAATTATGATCTAATGATGTAAGACCATTAGCATTGAACTCACATGAAAGTAATACTATTTTCAGTCATAGAATCATCACTATTTCTGGTCTAGATGGAAAATAATAATGTAAAGAATTAAATATTATGAAAACTCTCCTCTCCTCAACTATATATACCACCCATCCATACCTCTTATCTTCACTCCTCTCAAGCCATTTTCCTTGACTATATTCTTCACAAATATCTCTTCAAACTCCTCCCCCACGTCCAAAATCCCATTGTATCTTCAAAAGGCCAAATCCTCTCCCCTTAATAGGCTTGAAAGTAAGGTTGATTCAAGAGGTAAAATTCATCTTTTCATTTCTCTCATTTGTTATGTTATGTTGGTTACTTTTCATTCCTAAGGTATACTTATCCAAATGGTATGAAAACTCTAGTAACATACATGTACTAGAATATTTTTATTATAATGGGAAAATTCATTATCATCTATCCTTTACCCACCGTTTATGAGAATGAAATGAAAAAAAACCTTTGATATGTGTTAATTTAGCACAATAAAGGACGACGAGTTATCAATTTCTATTACTATCTTCAACTTAGTAATCCTTATTCACTAATTATATAAAATAATAATACAAAAAAATTAATTGTGAGAAAAATTTCAATAATGAATTCAAGTGTTTATCATTAATTATTTAAATAATGATTCATCATCACTCGAAATTAAAAAATTATTATTATAAACATGGAATCCAATGGATGTTAAATAACAACTTATAACTTTAATTATTGACGAAAATTCTAATTTCTAATGATTTTCCATTCATGAAAAAAAGTAAATAGATCAAAAAAACCATGAAAACAATCAAACCCAAAAAATGATATTTAACCATGAATCCTATTAAAAATTACATGAATGAAAATAAAAATGGAATACTAAATCAATTAAATATTTAAGTGGATCTGGAATTGTTAATTAATAAACAAAATTCTTTTATTCAGGTCATTAATAACATGTTGAGAACACCATCTGACTTAAAGTAAGGGATCCTCTCCATTTTTCTTTTATTAAATAACTTCCTCTATGATATTCCATTTTATGTGTAATACATAATAATGGGGTCTGATTTATAACCTTCCCCATACTTCTCTCATGATGTATATGTTGTGATAAACCCATTTATCTCCCCTAAATCCCTCTTAAATACACATTATACCATGCTGATAATCCGTAAGGAATTCTACCCGAATCACATTCATTTCTTCAAGTTGCCTTGTCTTTCATTCTACCAAAATAAGTTTATCTTATCTATTTAAGTGAATATTATAAAATCTTTGTACATGTACAAAATTCATTTATCATACACCTTCCATCGTTCTCTTTTTAAGATGTACATGTCATTAATTGATTCCCTTCTCAATACATCTCGATAAGCAAACATGTTTTAAGGGAACCTCCCAAATACTTACCTGATTTAATGTGCACTATATCTTCTATTTTGACCAACCATTTTCTTTTTAAAATCAATTATTTTTATTATGAAAACCTCATGGTTTCACTTATGGTTTTGTATAACATATTGTTCCCTTTCTATTTTAAAGACTCTATAGTATTTTCTGTATAAACTCTAAATGATGTTTTAATGATATAATTTATTAAATACTCTTCAAACATGTTGTGACTTATAAATTACATCACTTCCCATGATAAATGCCTATTTTCCCATACGAATATCCATGAAAATATTAGTTTATTTATTTCGTTGACACTTTTATGATATTCCCATTTGTTATGTTTATGTCATGATTATGGTACCCAATCCTTTTCATGTGTAACCCTTATGTATATATATGATTAATTATGTATGATTAAATATGTTAAAAAATATTCATGGAAATTAAAATTTGTGCGCCTTGATAGAACTCCAGTTCATTGGGTAATGTTGAGTCTCATGAGACGTTATGTGCGATGATCTTGGCTGTTAACCTTGGCTAGTTCTTCAATGTGAAATGGTCTTGGAGGTTAGCCTTGGATTGTGATACAATGTTAAAAGTACTTGGAGTTTATCCATGACTCATACTAAATTCATGTTTTATTTTTCTTCCACATTTCTATGATTCCATGTTTGTATGATCCCTTGTTTTTATAATCCCATGTTTATAAGTCATTATTCATATGTTACATGCCTTTTATATATCATCATGTCATACCTTCTACCCATGTGATATTTATTTGTTCTTATGGTTCTTCCCTTATTATGCTCTTAGCTCATCCCTTTTTTCATGTCAACCCCATGTTATCTTATCCATATGTATGAGCTCAATGGAAGATAGGAGCTCATTATGGAGTTTAAATAAATATTTGTTTTTATAATGATTAATTATGTTCCTAGTATTTCAAGACACTTTATTTTAATATCCTTGGATTGAACTCTAATGAATAATAATGATTAATATCATGTAATGTTATATCTAAAAGGATAGGGTATCTATAGTTGGTATCAGTTGATGGTCTAGTTATTTTTGGAGATAAACAATTGAGCACCTCATTTAGAACCTTATGTATGAGACTATGTATAAGTAAACGTCCATAAATTTTGGGTAGTATAGAGTAAGAGGGTTATCATGAAAATACATCCCTTTCTAGAAACAGAATGGTAGAGGTTGATCTAGCATAGATTTACCGAGGAGTGAAAACTCAGACATTGAGTTTTTTGCCTAACCCGGGGTGTCTTAGTACATGACAACAAGCTTTGCTACACTCTGGGTTTGACACTCTCCATGGATATTATTTGGTATATTCATGAAATTAGTAAAAAAAAATTAATAGAATAAAATTCCCATAATAATATATTTTATGAAATAGATCAAGGATAACCAACATTTAAACCTATGGAATCACAAGTTAGGATATACTTCTACTTTACAAGTTTATAATTTTATGTTAAAAAGTTTACCTTTTATATTAATTAAATAAGTATTCAAGCACATTAATTGTACATTCATTTTCATAGTTAATGGCAGAAAATAGATGAACACATTCCAAAAACCAATGTGATAGGAAATTCGAAGATTTCACTAATGATATACCCAATATGATAGGAAAAGATGCACAAAACATCATGATAGTACCTGTTCAGCTGGCTCAAGTTATGAATAATAACTTGAATCCTTTGAAATGAACTCCTCCTCAAAGGAAATATAATGTTTCCATATAATTTGTCATGTAGAAATGGCCTACCATATTTATAGGATCTTTTGATCTCCTCATTGAGGATCAAGGGATTAACTCCATTGAAAATGTATTATTCATCCTCCAGTGGTCAGAAGAAGAGAAAGTTGTACTAGCGGCTTATCATTTTGATGGGGGGTGCTAATCAGTGGTGGAAAATGATCAAGAATACAATGTCATATGAGGAAATTGATTCCATTTATTGAGAGGAATTCAATAGGACGTTTTTCTATAAATATTTTCATCTAATCCTCCGTCTCATGATGGAAAGAGAGTTCCTCAGTCTCATGAAGAAGGAAGATGATTCCATCAGGGAAAATAAAGAAAACATTAAAATGATTTAAATTTCAAGAATTATATTTTTAATGAACTCAAAAATCATAGTGGATCACTTCTTTAGTAGGCTAAAGATGATTCAATAGAATGTTCCAGTGATTCAAGACTTCAACAGTTATGATGAGATTGTCTATTGTGACCTTAGGGATGAAATGGAGATTGGAGACTCTCAGTGGTCTTATGGACCTTGGGATAACAAGAGGAAAATGGAGAAGAACATGGGTGGTTCAACAAAAAATCCCACGATGGAAATAATCCCAAATATCCCAGTTGTAAAAGTTGTTGGAAAAAAATATTGGGGAATATCTAAAGGGAACCAAAAATTGCTTCAAATGCAGAATACTGTTACATCTGGCCACGAACTATTAAAGGGATATAAAGAATCCCACTAGTATAAAAGAGGAAATTAAGGTTAAAACCAAAAATCAGCTATTAGTGTATTGTTACAATGGCAGGGAACATGGGAATTATTAAAACAATTTACTTAAGCCAATGGTTGTGGGAGGGAATGAACAATAACCTCCAAGGCAACATGGAAGGGATTATGATATCACTACTGTTGAGGTGGATCCTGACAATGAGGTGGTGACATGTAATCTATTTATTAATTTAAAAATAGTGGACAAATTTTTTGATTATGGCTCTACACATTTGTTCATATCTTGAATGTTTAGTAGAACTATTCAAGAACCACAAAAAAATATGGAGGAGAAGTTACCTGTGAGAACAGTGAATGGGGAAATTATTACATCCATGGTTTATAAAACCTCAATGGTTAATGTTTGTGGATTGAACATACCAGTAAAAATTATCATACATTCCTGAAGCATCCTCCAATTCTTTACTAGTGTATGGATGAGGATGAATCTATTTTATAATCATTGTGTCATTTCTGGATACTAATTATTTATAAGAAATAATATCTAACTCAAATGATTGAGACAAAGGAAAAGATCATGTTCGAAGGTCTTCCCATCGTGAGGGACTACACAGATGTATTCCTCAAGGAATTTCCTTGACATCCTCATGATCGAGAGGTTGAGTTCATAAATGAAATTATTCATCTATCTCTTCCTATATCTATGACACCTTATAAAATTTCCACTGTAGAGCTGGGAGGGATGATGAAGTATTTATAGGAGAATCTAGAGAAAGGTTTTATATGCCGGAGTGCTTCACCGTGGGGTGCACCCATATTATTCGTCAAGAAGAAGGATGTACCATTGTGTCTATGCATTGATTACTGACATATCAATAAAATCCCGATAAAGAACAAGTATCCCCAACCATGGATAAATGAATTGTTCAATCTGCTTCGTAGGACTTGTTATTTCTCTGTGGTGGAACTTCGGTCAAGATATCACCAATTGAAGTTGAGTAAGGATGATATTCCCAATACTAACATTCAAATGTGGAATGGACAATATGTGTTCATAGTTATTCCCTTCAGAATCACTAATTTCTCAAAAAAAATTATTTGATTTAATTAATAAAATATTTAGAGATTACCTCGAAATATTTTTGGTAGTCTTTATTGATGATATTATGATATACTCCAAGAGAAAGGAGGAACATTAGATGAATTTTAATATTGTGTTAAAGATATTATAAATGGATAAGATTTATAAAAAGTATAGTAAATCTGAGTTCTATATGGAGGATGTATCATTTATCATTCCCCGACCCTCATTACCCAGAGTCGGTATGTTATTACATAACATTTTTATTATCAGAAGAGATCAAGTATAAAAATACCTATTATATTATAAGCTTTGGATGTACTAGATACATAAATATGTTATACATTACATCATGAAATAAAAAACAACATTGTGTCTCATTTGAAGACACTAATATTCTTTAGCCTATCCATGCTGTTTAATCATAATATACTTCTTCACATCATGGGAAAAATAAAACATAAAGATGGGTGAGCTCAGATGATCAGTAAGGATAACAATATAGCGGAAACTATCACAAATAAGCGTAAATATATATGGAAATTTATAGGACTAAAACACAAGACTTTTAAACATAAATTTCAGAATAATATTGCAAAGATAAATCCAATAATTCCATTTAATAATTCACATGGATATTCTACTAGTTAAATAATCACACTCAATATCAATAATCAATTTTATAATGAAGGAATGCATAATGTCAGACATCATAACCATATAGTCAAAGCCTCGTTCTGAGACTAAAAATAAGATTTTGTCAAGACCTTATGACAAGGCACTAGTTTGTCTCCTGAGACCTACCAATGCATCGAGGATCTATAGTGGGATCCACCCATCACTTACAAAGTCCAATTCATTCCTCATACGAAATTGTTATAACATAACATAAACATTCGTATTAAAACTACCATAAAAAATGTTAATACATTTAAAATAAACCATGAATGGTATAATAATGACACATCGAAGATCAAATATATCACAAGGCCTTAAATAAAATATAGAAGATTGTATCATAATAAATCAACTTCAAACAAGTGTAAAATCAATCATACGATATTGACATAGATGAAATCAAAACTATTTGAGATAAATATCGCTTCTTGTATTGAAATCATTTAAAAGTCACCTAATTATAAAATAAAACATTTATTTTGAAAATATTGTTATAATCATGTATGTTTAGATTCAAAGGTGTTGTAATGTCTGAAAATAAGCACACCTGCGATATAAGTTAAGAAAACATTTTTACCTTAATTTGTCGAAAAGGTCATAATGTGCCTTGTTTGGAAACTGACGGAAAGATTCATTTCAAAATTTTTTATAAAATTTCAGAAAATGGTATAAATAAATTAATAATATATTATAGAAAATAGTAAAAAAAATTGAAATACATTATTAAGAAACACATATGAGGATGACAAAGAAGACCCAATAGATACATTGGTATAAACAGCCTCAGATAAATAAAGAAATTGTTAAATTAACCATTACCATGTAATTTAATTGGACAATATTATTTTAACCTCATATATAATAGTTAAATAATTGTTATTAAATTATAAAAGAACCACATACATAAATATGATATCATATATGATCTTCTAATATTTAATTGTTAATAATATACTAGTAGTATCATTGTTTCAGGTGTTGACTGATTCATTTTCCTTTATATGTTTTCCTATGTAAGTCATGTTTGTTATGGATAGGATGGACTTGATTCATATGAAGAATGATATTAAGTTCTTAAACATTAGTTTTAATCATAAAATGAAAATTATTCTAGATTGGTTACAATGGGGAATGAATCTTATCGCATTTGTGGAGATGGTAATCTATACGTACGCACCAGCGACAATAACATTCTATTGATAGTGAAATAGAATGTAATTGGATGGTATATAATATATAAATAATAATTAAAATGTAATAAATATTATTTATATCAATTATACTCATTATTATACCCATCCAAATAAAGAAGCATTGAATAACAAACTACACCACGATGTTGAGACGGTAAGCCTTACATACACACATATGGTTAATTTTTCATTTGTAGATTGGTTAGAATAATGAATATGGTTGTAAAATGTTTATAATAACATCATAGTATTTAGAAGGTACTGGATTTATTATTTTATAATGGAGACAAAAAAGAAATAGTAAGTGTAAGAAGAAAATAATTCAAAAGAGGTGATGATATAATTACCTCTTCTTCGGGTTTCCTTTTAATCTGTTCAAAAGTTCTCTTTAGGTTGGTTTTCAGAACAATGTAAGGCTTTTAGGTTTAATTGAGGGTATTTTGAGGATATTTTTAAGGGTTTTGACAAGACAAATGGATTTGGAGGAATGAAATTAAGAGAAGGCTATGTACACATTTATAAGAGAGGTGAGGGTCACTTTAGAAAAAACATGAAATATTATTATATTATAAAATAATTATTCATTTATAATGGAACCAAATGGATTTATTTAGAGATTAAGATTGGGATGTGTCTAAAACCTCTCAACCAATTGGTTTTAGACAAGTTTTGGTAACCATATTAACCATATATTTTAGATTTAACTCTTAGAAAAATTGTATATCTTTTGCCATGTCTTCATCTATTATTATAAAAAATTGTTAATAAACATACTATAAAAATACAATATAATTCCAAGTGGTTCATTAATGACATATATAACCTTATATAGGTCCTTTTTATAAACATTAGTTTTTATGAATGTTATATCATTTTGTAATATAAGATTTATTTTAAAAACTCATTTATGTCAATTTTAACACTATTTAGTATTTGGTTTTTGTGAAAGTCATAACAACATTATCACTTTGAAAAATAATTATTTAACCAACCTTAACATGTCATATTAACCAATAAAATTATTTTAAATAATCAAAAGTCTCAATTTACATTTATTTTAAAATTTATAATTTCAATTATTTTAACCCTTCTACAATAAGGTATTTGCTGCATAATAATTGTGTCATATATAGAATTAATTATATAACGTCTAATAATTATAAATAAAATACCATGATGTAAGAAATATTTTTATATTTCTAATGAATATTTATAGTCGAATTTATCTCATGTATAACCATATATTTAAAATGGTTTAGTTATTAAAATATAAATTTAACACTTTTATATCTTCTTTAAATAAAATAATAACAAATACTCTAATCTAATCCATGTTGATAAAAAAGAATAATATTTTATTACTAAGGTTTATTTGGGTGGAAATACACATATAAAATAGAATTAGTACATATGTAGCGGTAATTATAATATCACTTTAACGTTTAATTACCCTATTTACTACTAACTGTGAAAAATAAAATTCAAAAGCTACTATTCATCAAAAATTATTTTCATCCCATTGAATCAAGTTTTACATAATGATTTCAACTGTTTCTCTGGGATTTTTTAAATTAAATTCATATAAGTGGTAAAATTACCTTTTATGAAAATTTGAAAATGTGCCTAGAAGGTGGGTAACAGATGTTAAAAATTTCAATAAATTTTTTTATATCTAATCTTTTTATAAAATGGCTCCATTGAATTACATCAGACTAATATAGGTATTGTGTATCTATTTTTAATTTAATATAATTCATAATTAAAATATTAATTATGTAAATAAAATTCGGTTTTAAACAATAACGCATGGTTTTTCACCATTCATAAAAAATTTAATGTTTTTAGAAAAATACAAAAAAATCATGATAAGATAATTCTAATATTCCGAATCCAAAAAATGAAGACCATTTAGAAAAATAAAATTCATAAAATTTCAAAAATTGGGCATTATTATTCATAACTACATTTAAAAATGGATATTTTTATTTGTCGTGGTGTTCTAGAACTAGAAGTTGCGTACAACGAAAGATATTGTATTATTGAAAAGGAAACATATCATGGAATATTGGGGTGTTACATTCTCCCCTCCTTTAATTAATTTTGGCCTCAAAATATCTAGAATATTACTACATAAAAAGATTCAGGTGGTTCTTCATCATATGTTCCTTAGTTTCCAACATTTCCACTTCTATATTATGGTTTTTCCATAGAAATTTTACTAGACGAGTCATCCGGTTTCTCAATACTTGTTCTCCGATATCAATAATCCTAATAGGCTTCTCACAAAAAGATATATCAGGTTCCAGTTCTATTTATTCAAAGGTTAGTACATGCATTGGGTTAGGCATGTATTTTATCAACAGTGATACGTGGAACACATCATGAACCTTGGAGAGAGTTGGTTGATTTTCCAAATGATAATCTACAACTCTAATTCATTACAGAATTTCTAATGGTCTGATGTACCTGGGACTCAGTTTACCATTCTTACTAAATCATAGAACACCCTTGCATTGAGATACCTTCAAGAAAACAAGATCTATAATATGAAATTCACAATCCATCTTTCAGTTATCAGCCTTTCCCTTTTTACTACTTTGATATGCTTTGATGTGGGTTTAGATAATCTTCACTTTTTCTACTATTTACTCAACATGTTCTCGGCCTAAGAGTTTTCTATCACCAACACCATCCCCACAAGTTGGTGTGTGACATCTCTTTCCATATAACACTTTATATGGTGACATTTAAATTCATGATTAAAAGATATTATTATAGGAATATTCTACCCGAGGTAAATACTAATCCCACAATACTTGAAATTCAAGTTAGAAAGATCTAATCATGTCTTATTTGGTTTGAATAGTTTGTATTTATTTTTTGTCAGTTTGATGGTAGTAGGTAGTGCTCAAAAAAAAATTTGTATCTAGGGATTTCTGAAGACTTTTATAGAAGATTGATGTAAAACGTGATCACTATATGAAACAATCGATATGGTACGATGATGCCTTACTACATAATTAATATATAGTCTTTCTAAATGTTGAAGTTGTAAATCTTTTCTTATAGTAGGAAATGTGCTGACTTGGTATGATGATCAACAATAACCCAGATTGAAACATTATTTATAAGATTATTTTGTAGTCCCATGGAAAAGTCCATCATAATACCATCCCATTTCCACTCAGGTATGGGAAGAGGTTGAATGACTCCTCCATGATGTTACCTTCTAGCTTTCACTTCTTAACAAACCATACATCATGACACATAATAAAAAATCTCTCTCTTCATTTTGTCCAACAAGAAATGTTCCTTCAAATCTCTGTACATCTTAGTAATACTAGGGTGTATAGAGAAATTGGATATATGAGAATGATTCAAAAAATCATTTTTAGGTTATACTATATCAGGAACACAAAGCTATTTCCAAAATTTCAAAATTCCATCTTCATATACTATGTCTATAAATCTCCCATCATTCTTAGCTTAAATTTTCTTTTGAAACACCTCATCATCAGTCAGAGAAATTTTTATCCTTTCTAATAAAGATGGTTTTGGAACCATTTAAAAAAGTATTGATGTTTCAACTTCCATCATTATTCCTATATCCATCTTTACTGGATCCATGAGCATAGAATCCCTTTTAACTCTGATCTTGTTCAGAAATCCATGATCCTTTCTGATCAAAGCATCTTCCACCTTATTTACCTTCCTGGGTGGTAATTTATAGTTGAATCATAATACTTTATTTGTTTAATACATAGCCTTTTCTTCAAGTTGAGTTCTTTCTGTGAGAAAATATAAATCAAACTCTTGAGATTGGTATATATCTCACATTTTCAGCATAGAGATAGTTCCTCTTTGTCTTAAAAGAATAGATTACAGTTGCTAACTAAAGATCATGAGTATGATATTTTTTTTCATGAATTTTTAGCTTTCGTGGTGCATAGGCAATAACTATATCATTCTACATTAGGACACAACTGAGACCTTTCATTGAGGCATAACTATAATAAACAAACCCATCAATATTTGATGGTAGAGTCAATATAAGAGAATAAACTAATATTTTCATCAATTATTCAAAACATTATTCACACTCTTTTTTATTAAAAAATTTAACCCCTTTACATGTGATCTTGGTTATTGGGTTAGACATTCGGGAAAAATTCTCGGCGAAACACCAATAATAACCTGATAACCTAATAAAACTGTGTACATTAGTTATAATCCTTAGTGTTGGCCATTCTTGTATTCTCTTATCTTAGAAGGATCAACAGAGATTCCATCCTTAGAGACAATATGGCCAAGAAAAGAAATCCCCTTAAGCCATATTTCACACTTTCTAACCATCCCATATAATTCATTTATTCTTAGGGTTTTCAGAATATGGTGCTAATTAAATTCATTATATTAGTAGCCTTTTGAGTATACAATGATATCATCAATAAATACCTCTTTAAATCAATCAAGATATTCCTCAAAAACACTATTCATTTGATCTATGAAAACAGAGGGTGAATTAGTCAGTTCAAAAGGAATTACTGTGAAATCATAATTCCCATACCTGGTTTGAAATGTTGTCATTTAAATGTCTTCCGTTTTCACTATAAGACCCCAAGATTTCCTAGTACGTTATTTCTTCAATGTAATTCAATAACTTAAACTACACGCAACACTGAGTTCAAGCGCACCACAACGTACCAAACTAGCCGTTCAAAAGCGATAATGAATATTATTAACTTAATTTTGAATATTATATAATCCTAATAATTTTAGAATTCATATTATGAGTTTTTTAGACATAATATAAGAACAAATTAATTTTTTCAGATTAAAGATGTATTTTTTAAAAAAATGCATTTTTACCGTCATTTAATGGAGAACCCTATTTGAATCCAATATTTAAAGAATTTATATATTCAACTTGAGAAAATAAACATCTTCTATTGAATTGGGACATAAAAATTTAGTTTTGACAAATTTTTGGTGTTTTTCTGATAACTTTCATATTTGGGAGAATAGTGAAAAATACTAAATTTTAACTAAAAACAAATTTTTTAATTAAAATAATTTATAGTGTTCAATTTTAAATATGAATGGTTTGGTAGTATAATTGGATTATATTTTTACCATTTAATCCAATTTTGGTCATTGGTAGTAAATTCACTTTTAAATTGGACATAAACAAGTGTCAATCTTTTAATAGTATTTACTTTTTAAAAACACGCTTTTTGGTTTTGACAACGGGAATTGATTTTCAATTAATAAATGAAAATTATATGTTTTTTATTTGGTAAGATATACTTTATTTTTGAATTCTTAATATAAAAATTAACTTAGGGTGAATTTTTGGTATTTTTCAAAAAACATTCATTTTTTGATGAATAGTGAAAAACACTACGTTATTGTTTAAAACCGAATTTTTATTTAAATAATTAATTATTTTATTTAAATTTATTTTAGGTCAAAATAGATACATAATACCTATATAAGTTCAATTTAATTCATTGGAGTAATTTTATAATAAGTTTATATTAATAAAATTTTATTGAACTTTTAATCGTATTTACCCACATTCTAGGAGCATTTGAAAATTTGAATAAAACATAATTTTACCTCTTCTGTGAGTTCAATTTAAAAAATAAGAGAGACACTATTGACATCAGTACGTAAAAAGGGGTTCAATAAGATAAAAATAATTTATGGTGAATAGAAACTTTTGACTTATTTAACATGGTTAAAAGTAAATCGTGTAATTAAAGGTAAAAATGATATAATAATTACCCAAACACATTTCTTAATTTTATTGAATAAGTTTAATTCGACAAAAACAACCTCAGGAATAAAATATTACCCTTACGGTCCACTTGTATTTGATTAAGACATTTATAATTATTTAATTTAAAGAAGAGTTAAAGGTGTAAAATTCATGTTTTCATAACTAAAAACTTTTTAATATAAGGTTATACATAAGATAAATTAGATAAGAAATATTAATTAGAAATATAACATTATTTACTACATAATTGTATTTTATGTATAATTTTTATACATTAAATAATTATATTTATTTATGACACAATGACGATGAAATAATTACCTTTTTAATGAATGGTTAAAATAATTGATTTCATAAATATCCGAATAAATATAATTTGAGACTTTTGATGAATTACACTAATTTTATAGGTTAATATTACATTTTAGGGTTGATTATATAATTTTTTTGACGTGATAAGGATGTTATGTCTTCAAAAAAACAAAATACCAAGTAGTGTCCAAATTGACATAAATTAATTCTTAAAAGAAATATTATATTTTTAAATGATATAATATTCCTAAAAATATAAGGATAGGACAAAGTGTTTAAATAATATTATATATGTCATTAATGAACCACTTGAGCTTCTCTTGTATGTTTAGAGTAAATTTATTAACCATATAGTGTAACAATACAAGAAGACGCGATAAAAGTTATGATATTTAACTGAGAGTTAAATTTAAAAGATAAGGACAAAATGGTATCCTATACTTGTCTAAAACGTATTGGTAGAAATTATTTAGACCCATACCTACATTAGATTTTATATAAATCAATTTGAAGCCATTATAAACCGAAAATTATTTTATTATGAAATAATATTTCAATCATTTCCTAAGGTGCCCTTCACCTCTCTTATAAACGGGTAATTTCCCTTATCTTATTATCAAACCTCCAAAGACATTTGGCTCGGCCAAAACCTTCCCAACTTTCCTACCAACTCCTCTAAAATCAACCTAGATGCCTTAACATGGGAATAAATCCAACCTAAAGAGACCTTTTGTAAAAATTAAAAGGAAGAACCTAAAGAAATGGTAAATATCTCATCACCTCTTTCAAGTTCATTTCTTATTCCAATTTTTAATTCTTTATTGTTTATATTATAAAATAAAAAATCAAGTACCTTATATATACTGTGATGTTATTATAAATATTTCACAACCATATTAATTATTCTATCCATCATATGAATGATAATGTCACCATACGTGCGTATGTACAACATACAGTATCCATGCTGTGGTGTACTTTTTTATTCATCACTATGTTATTTGGAAGGATATAATGATGTGTAATATGTATATAAATAATGAAAATAACATTATAATTTCTCTGTTAAATTGATATACCATCCAATTACACACCTTTTAAACATTAAAGAAATGCTATTGTCGCACGTGTGTACGTACGGATTACCACCTCCACGGTGTGATAAGATTCATTTCCAAGTTCACAATTCATCGATGATTATAAAAATATATATTAATAATAATTATTAAATAAATGACATAATAATTCTACTTTATATATATATATATGTGTGTGTGTACTTACATATATCTTATTCACTTACATCTGTTCAATACGATATGAAAATAGAAACTGTGTTTATATGTACGTACGGCCTACCGTCTCCATAAACGGCGTTTTTCATTTCATATATCTATCTATTATACATATTTATTTTATAAATATATAATATATATAAATCGTGTTTTATATTTTGGAAGAATGTAAATCTTGGTCAAAATTATACGATCAATAATAACAAGTTAAAACATCTGTGATTAAGAAAGTGTTTATTACCCGAAATGTTAATTTAACATGGAAATCATTGTTAAATGGGCAGTATAAAGTCATAAATGAATCATGTATGATATAATAAATATGAATATGGTTCTAGAATAAGTTAATAACATACAATGGTCATTATATAGGAGGTTAAACATACCCTCGACCAAAGAAAAGTGGAAGGTAAGAGTTAATTCTTCAATCTCATTATTATCTGAGAATGTTCATGTGTAGGTATTTCCTGGGAAATACTTATCATTGATAGCCATATATCAAAAAATGTTTTCAAAAATAATATTTTAAGGTTTTATGGGATGGTCTATTTAACTAGATCATCATTTAAAATGTTTTTAATATTTATCTTTCTAAACACTTTTAACCTAATGTCAATGTTTTAAAAACAATTTTAAGGATTTTTTAATATGGACATGAATATTTTGAAATTATAATTCTTTTCAAATGTTTCAAAGTGGTATGGGACACTTTGATTCAATAATCTCTTAAAATGACTTCCTTTATAAATTCTGACACTTTTAAAATATTTCATGAAAATGGGGTATTTTTCTCTAAGCATGTTACTTATCATTTTCATCTATATCAAAATCCTATGATAAATTTTAAACATGATTGAAGATGACTTATTATGATACAAATATTCCATATTATATTGATGTTTTTGTGATCTGATTGATTGTACATGTGTTATTTTTATACCATTCATGGCATGTGGTTAATGTATTGAGATTTCGTATGCTAGTTTTAATATGAATGTTTCAGTTATATTTCAACACTTTCATAAGAAGAATGTATTAGACTAGTATGTTCTGAATTCGGGACTGGTAAATGTAAGCCCTCCGGGTTGGTTCCTAGTTACAGCAGACCCTCTGGGTTGGAGTCCGGTTATAGAGGCTCTCCTGGTTGGAGTCCGTTTGTAGAGGCTCTCTAGGTTGGAGTTCGGTTACAGAGGCTCTCCATGATGTAGTCTGGTTACAGAGGCTCTCTGGGTTGTGGTCCGGTTACAGCTAGCCCATAGGTCCTGGCACGAGTCCTCGACACAAAAATTAATGTATGGTACTATACATTCTCTCATTATGATATTAGTTATTACATGTGATTATTCAACTAGTAGAATATACATGTTCATGTTTATATGATAATTTTTTATTTGTTTATTCCATATTTGGGTCATGTTTATGTTTACAAATGCTATTTTTTATTACACATATTTACGTAAAATTTTATAGCTTCCGCTAAATCATTTAACCTTACTGAGCATCTGAGCTCACCCCTTTATTATGTTTTATTTTTTCCAGAATGTGAAGAACTATTTTATGGTTGACCTACAGGGATAGTCTGTGGGAGATAAATGTGGTCAATGGACAATGTTGTTTTTTTTTACATTTTGTAATGCAATGTAAAACTTCTTAATGTATCTACTACCTCCAATGATACTAAACTGATCGGTTTTTTTGTGACATGATTTCCTTTTATCATGCCAATCAGAATTTTTTGGATACCCAATTTTATGCAAATTAGTATTTTTAATTTAAATCTAATGCATTTTGGTTTAAACCCCTAGTTCCAATGTAAATAATAAGTTATAGTGTATTTTGAAATAGATTGAATTAACATATTTATTTGATATTTGTTTTAAGAAAAATGGATTAAATTGAAATGATGAAGAACTATGATTGGTTTTCTATTATAAATTATTGATGTGGTGAAAAAATTATGTTTTTTGGTTTTTGAATTGGAATATTGATATTAAAAATTGGGAAATTTAATTGTAAATGATTATTATATTTGAAAGGGTATGATTATTCCATTATTTATTGATTTATTAAGAATATGTGTGTGTGGGTAGTTAGTGGGTGATTTTTGTCAAGAACCGTAGGATGGTAATTCCCTAGAAATGTATTAATGATGAATACTATAACAGAAATGTAGTTTGGTATATCTTATCCCAAATAAATTGTTAATGGATTATATTCAACATAAACCTGAGGGATGTGTGTGAAAATACATTCCATGATCAATGATATGATATGTGTGAGGATTCTATAATAGAAACTATTGTTTCATATAGAAGATGACTATGGTGGTATTTGAAATTATTTTGATATATATATTTCTTAGATTATAGGGCTATTTTATACATTCCATTTTATTTATATATAATATTTTTAAATAAAATATTTACCTAATCCATGATTGAAATGTTTTCAATCATTTTGAGGTGAATACATGTTTTGTTCTTAATTAGAATAGTGTATCTCTATGTCCTGTTTTAATTAAATTTAATGAATGATTGTGTTTATTATTATAGTATCTATTATGTAACATTTGATGATATCCTACTAGGATTTATATCTCACACAAAACATTTTCCTTTGGGGGTTATTAGATTATCTTTTTCTAGTTATGATCAAAGGGAATGTGCGACATGGTGGTGGTGGATGTTCTTGATCCTTTCGAAATAGAGTGATGTTTCCTTGTTGATGTTTTTTTCTATTGAGTACATTGATGATATATAATTTTGGGTTTTGTAATTACTATTTGGTTTCTAGTACATTCTATTTTTGGAGTGTTGGGGGTACTCAGTTGTATCTTTTATCTTTCACTATTATGTTGAAAATTCATTCTCTCTTTTATCTTATAATGATTATAGGTGGTTGTCACCAACCCCTGGTGACTGGGAATGTACTTTGGGAAATGTCTGAGTCAGATTGGGTGTTAGGGTACCAGGGTATCTGGTCTTATTAATGATAATTTGATATCAAAGGTGTTGTTTATGCATCATTCCTGGATGTCCGTATTCAATTTGGGATGCCATTTCAGGACATAATATGTAGTTATGATAGATTCCCTCACTAGATCTCATCATAATGAGCCTTAAGTTACAATGGGTGGATTGGGAAATGATTTGAGAGGAAAATTTTATTTCAATCTTATATTTTCCATTCTTTTTATTTGGATTGGATGTAATACTAATAATGATATCTTACCATATGGGATTAAATATTCTCATTTCTCTTGTTTTTAATGTTCATATGAGTAATATTATGATGTATCTAATGTTTTTTATGTTGTTTAACATAACTATTATGAGAATTCAAGTGAATGGTCCCTAAGAGGAATCACATATTGAACCACATTGGGTGAATCCTCCCATGGACTGGAGTTTGGTTGATATTATTTTTCATACTATCCATGATTTGGGACGGAACCATGGACCTATTCCCATTCAGACTCTAACTGTAGAACATCATAGTGTTGTATCATGTAATTGAGCTCAAGAGTTTCATCTCCATAATCAAATAGAGTTCCAAATCTCAAATATCCATCAAAAGGATGACGATTGGTTGAGGAAGATTGTTATTTTTTGAGTTCTTGGAAATGATCGATTTAATCAAGGTGAAATGATCCACCATCAAGATGGAAGTACCATCAAGAGAGATTCGGACATGATGGCGGAGATAAAGAAGAACTAGGGTATAGAGTGTAAGGATATCATGGTTCATTTCATTGAACAGCTCAATACATATTCTATTAATCTAGAAAAGGATTTGAGTTTTTCAATTTCGAGTCGGTTGAGAAGATTGTGATGGAGTATGTGAACTACTTTGTCGATATTCTACATTTTTCACTAGAGATTGAATAAAACAAGAAGAAGAATCCTAGATTCTTTGATATGGGTCCTCAACCTAATATTCATTCTCATGGTTTCTTATTGAATCTATCATCTTATGATGATGTGATGGATATGTATTTTTTGGTTGAACTTGATCAGGCAGGTAATTCAAGGTTGATGGGACTTTATTTTTCTCCCATTAGATATTATATGAGTACCATAAAATTAAAGATAATCTGTGATGAGTCTCATGATGGTTCTCCATAATAATGTTCTTCCAGAACATATACAGTTCTTAGAAGTGGTACTTTAACTTTGTTCCTCTATTGAAATCCAAGGAATTAGAAATGGATTCTGACCAAGGAACCCAAGATATGCAGCTCCTATGGATGTTCAAAATTCTTTTAGAAAATATTTTATATATTTTTTACCCCACATAGATTCACATTATTATAACGATCCAATGTTTTCAATGGAAATTTCATTATTCTAATTATGTCATATAATCACTTGAAATCACAACCCCATGATATACTAAGTACTATGTGACCATTAAACATTATTTTGTCACTTCTGTTTATTGATTTTCGAAAATCTGACATACACGTTTGCGAACAGTATGATATTTGGAAACTAATATGATCAAATTAAGTTTTGGGGAATAGTAAAATACCCATATTAATATGAATTTTAAAATTACGAATAGTGACATAACCTAATTAATAGTACCCTTATAAATGATACAATATAAATAAAATTCATTTGGAAGTACGATATACTAATATCTGAGAATAAGAAAATAAATGTTTTAAATTTTTTGTTTTTCGAGTAAATTTTTATTTTAATTAAAAATTAACATAACAATATTTAGAAATTTATTTGTGAAAAATGGAGTTCATTTTATGATTCTATAAGTAGATAAATGGATAGGGTAAATTTTTGTGATTTTTCAAAAATACATGAAATCTTATTGAGTAGTAAATTACAATAATTTAGTATAATTGCTAAAAGGGATTTATTGTGTCATTAATGATGATATAATGTTGTAATACAAATATCATTGAACTCACATGCAATTAATACTATTTTCAGTCATGGAATCATCACTATTTCTGGTCTTGAGGGAAAATAATAAAGGAATTAAATATTATGAAAACTCTCCTCTCCTCAACTATATAAACCACCCATCCTTACCTCTTCACTTAACTCCTCTCAAGCCTCTTTCCTTACCTATATTATACCCAAATATCTCATCAATCTCCTCCCCCACGTCCAAAATCCCTTAGTAACTTCAAAAGGCCAAATCCTATCCTCTTAATAGGCTCGAAAGGAAGGTTGATTCAAGATGTAAAATTCAACATTATATTTCTCTCATTTTTTATCTTCTGTTGTTCACTTTTCATTCTTATGGTCTACTTATCCAAATGATATGAAAACTCTAGTAACATACATGTACTAGAATATTTTTAGTATAATGGGAATATTCATTATCAGCTATCCTTTACCCACCTTTTATGTGAAGGAAATGAAAACACCCTTTGATATGTGTTAATATAGCACAATAAAGGAAGACGAGTTATCAATTTCTATTACTATCTTCAATCCAGTAATCCTTATTCACTCATGATATAAAATAATAATACAAAAAAATTTATTGTGAGAAAAATTTCAATAATTAATTCATGTGATTATCATTAATGTTTTATATAATTTTTCATCATTAGTCCAAATAAAAGAAATTTATCACAAACATGTAATCATATGGCTGTTAAATAACAACTTATAACCCCAATTATTGAAAAAATTTCTAATTTGAAATGATTCTCCATTCATGAACAAAAGTAAACTGGTCGAAAAAACCAAGAAAATGAACGAACCCAAAGAATGATATTTAAACACGAATCCTATTAAAAATTCTATGAAAGAACATAAAAAGGGTATAATAAATCAATTAAATATGGTAGAGGATTTGGAATTATTAATTAATAAACCAAATTCTTTTATTTAGGTCATTAATAACATGTTGAGAACACCCTCGGACTTAAGGTAAGGGATCCTCTCCATTTTTCTTTTATTTAAGAACTTCCTCTATGATATTCCATTTTATGTGTAATACATAATTAAGGGGTCTGATTTATAACCTTACCCATACTTCCCTCATGATGTATAAGTTGTGAAAAACCCATTTATCTCCCCTAAATCCCTCTTAAGTACACCTGATACCATGCTGATAATCCGTATGGAATTATACCCGAATCACATTTATTAATCAAGTTACCTTGTCTTTAATTCTATTGAAACTATGTTATCTTATCTATTTGTGTTAATATTATAAAATCTATGTACATGTACAAAATTCATTTATTATGCCCCTTCCATCGTTCTCTTTTTGGGATGTACACGTCTTTAAGTGATTCCCCCCTCAATACATCCCGATAAACAACCATGTTTTACGTGAACATCCTGAATACTTAATTGATTTAATGTGAACTATATCGTCTATTTTGAGAAACCATTGTCTTTTTAAAATCAGTTATTTTTATTATGAAAACCATATGGTTTCACTTCTCGTTTTGTATAATGTATTGTTCCCTTTCTATTTTAAAGACACTATAGTATTTTCCTTATAACCACTTAATGATATTTTAATGATATAATTTATTAAATGTTCATCACACATGTTTTCACTTATACATTACATCACTTCCCAAGATACATGCCTATTTTCCCATATGAATATCCATGAAAATTTTAGTTTATTGCTTTCACTGACACTTTTATGATATGTCCATTTGTTATGTTTATATCCTGATTATGGGACCCAATCCCTTTAAGGTGTAACCCTTATGTATATATATGATTTAATTATGTATGATTATATATGATAACAATATATTAATGGAAATTAAAAATTGTTCCCCTTGATTGAACTCCAGTGCGTTGGGTAATGTTGAGTCTCATGAGAGGTTATGTGTGACGGTCTTGGCTGTTAGCCTTGGCTAGTGCTTCTATGTGCAACGGTCTTGGAGGTTAGACTTGGATTGCGCTACAATGTTAAAAGGCCTTGGATTTTATCCTTGACTCATACTAAATTCATGATTTATGTTTCATCCACATTTCTATGATTCCATGTTTATATGATCTCGTGTTTATATAATCCCATGTTTATATGTTATTATTCATATGTTACATTCCTTTTTTATATCATCATATCATACCTTCTATCCATGTGATATTTCTATGTTCTTATGGTCATTCCCTTACTATGCTCTTAGCTTATCCCTTTTTTCTTGTCAACCCCAGGTTATCGTATGTAGATGTATGAGATCAATGGAAGATTGGAGCTCATTATGGAGTTTAAATAAATATTTGTTTTAATAATGTTTGATTATGTACCTAGTCTATCAAGACACTTGATTTAAATATCCTTGGCTTGAACACTAATGAATAATAATGATTAATATCATGTAATGTTATATGTAAAAGGCCAGGGTTTCTATAGTTGGTATCAGTGGATGGTCTAGTTATTTTTTGAGATAAGTAATAGAGTACCTCATTGAGAACCTTATGTATGAGACTATGTATAAGAAAACGTCCCAAAATTTTTGGTAGTAAAGAGTAAGTGGGTTATCAAGAAAAGTATTCCCTTTCTAGAAACAAAAAGTTAGAGGTTGCTCTAGAATAGATTTACCGAGGAGTGAAAACTCAGACAATGAGTTTTTCAGCTTACCTGGGGCTTCCTAGTACATGACAAAGGGCTTTGATGCACTTTGGTCTTGACATTGTTAGGGTATATTATTTGGTAAATTCATGAAATTAGTACAAATTATTATTAATGGAATAAAATTCCCATAAGAATATATGTTATGAAATAGAACAAGGATATCCAATATTTATACCTAAGGAATCACAAGTTAGGATATACTTCTACATTACAAGTTTATCATTTTATATTCAAAAGTTTACCTTTTATGTTAATTAAATAAGTATTAAATCCAATTAATTATACATTCATTTTCATAGTTAATGGCATGAAATAAATGAACACATTCCAAAAACCAATGTGATAGGAAATGTGAAGATTTTCCTGATGATATACCCGATATGATAGGAAAAGGTGCACACAACATCATGATAGTACTTGTTCAGCTGGCTCATGTTTTGAATAATAACATGTATCCCTTGGAATGAACTCCTCCTCAAAGTAAATATAATGTTTCCATAAAATTTCTCATGTAGAAATGGCCTACCATATTTATAGGATCTTTTGATCTCCTCATTGAGGATCAGGGGATTAACTCCATTGAAAATGTATTATTCATACTCCAGTGGTCCGAATAAGAGAATGTTGTACTAGCAGCTTATCATTTTTATGGGGGATGCTAATCAGTGGTGGAAAATGATCATGAATACAATGTCTAAAGTGGAAATTGATTCCATTTATTGATAAGAATTCAATAGGATGTATTTCTATAAATATTTTCATCGAAACCTATGTCTCATGATGGAAGGTGAGTTCCTCGGTCTCAAGAAGAAGGAGGATGATTCCATCGGGGTGAATAAAGAAAACATTACAAGGCTATCAAGTTAAACATTTGTATTTGTAATGAACTCCAAAATCATAGTGGATAACTTCTTCAGTAGGATAAATATGAGTCTACGGAAGGTTCCAATGATTAAAGACTTCCACAGTTCTGAGAAGAATGTTTGTTGTGACCTCAGGGATGAAATGGAGATTGGATAATCTCAGTGGTCTCCTGGACCTAGGGATAAGAAAAGGAAAATGGAGAACAACATGGGTGGTCCAACAAAAAAATCCCATGATGGAAAGAAGGACAAATATCCCACTTGTATAAGTTGTGGGAAGAATCATATTGAGGAATATATAAAGGGAACCAAAAATTGCTCCAAATGTGGAAGGATGGAACATCTGGCCGTAGAAAATTAAAGGGATATGAAGAATCCCACTAATATGGAAGAGGAAATTAATGCTAAAACCAAAAAATCCACCATTAGTGTTGTGTTACAATGGCTGGGAGAATGGGAATTATTAAAACAAGTTACTTAAGGCAATGGTTATGGGAGGCAATCAATAATAACCTCCAAGGCAACATGGAAGGGATTATGTTATCACTACTATTGGGGTGGATCTTGAAATGATGTGGTGACATGTACGCTATTTATTCATTCCATAATACTGGAAAAAATATTTCATTATGGCTCTACACATTCGTTCATTTCATGAAAGTTTAGTAGAACTACTCAAGAACCACCAAAAAATATGGAGGACAAGTTATCTGTGAGAACAGTGAATGGGGAAATTATTACATCCATTGTTTATAAAACCACCCTGGTTAATGTTTGTGGACTGAACCTACCAGAAAATATTTTCCTACAACCCTTAGTAGTGTTTTATGATATCTTGGGAAAGGATTGGCAATCATTGTATAAAGACAACATCAACTATCGGGAAAGGGAGATCAATATTCTCATCTGGAAGCATCATCCAATTATTTTCTAGTGTATGGATGAGGATGAATCTCTTTTATAATCATTGTATCATTTCTGGATACTACTTCCTTATAAGAAATAATATCTAACTCAAATTATTGAGACAAAGGAGAAGAGCATGCTCGAAGTCCTGCCCATCATGAGGGACTACACATATGTATTCCTCAAGAAATTTCCTTGACTTCCTCATGATTAAGAGGTTTAGTCCATAAATGAACTTATTCATGTATCTCTTATAATATCTAAGACACCTTATAAAATCTCCACTATAGAGCTGGAAGAGCTGATGAAGCATTTATAGGAGAATCTGGAGAAAGGTTTTATATGCCCGAGTGCTTCACCATGGGGTGCACCAGTACTCTTCGTCAAGTAGAAGGATGTACCACTGGGCCTATGAATTGATTACTGAAATATCAATAAAATCATGATAAAGAACAAGTATCCCTTACCATTGATAAATGAATTGTTCAATCATGCTTCGCTGGACATGTTATTTCTCTGTGGTGGAACTTTGGTCAAGATATCACCAATTTAAGTTGAGGAAGGATGATATTCCCAATACTACCTTTCAAATGTGGCATGGACACTATGATTTCATAGTTATGCCCTTTAGAGTCACTAATTCCCCAATAATATTCTTGGATTTAATAAATAGAATATTTAGAGATTACCTCGAAATATTTTTAGTAGTTTTTATTTATGATATTTTGATATACTCCAAGAGAAAAGAGGAACATAAGGAAAATTTGAATACTGTGTTAAAGATATTATAAATGGATTAGCTATATAAAATGTATAGTAAATCTAAGTTCTATATGGAGGAGGTATCATATGTAATGCCCCGACCCTCATTACCCAGAGTTGTTACGGTATTACATAACATTTTCATTATCAGAAGAGATCAGATCTAAAAAGACCTATTATATTAGTAGCATTAGATGTACTAGATACATAAATATGTTATACATTACACAATTAAATAAAAAAGAATCATTGTGTCCCATTTTAACACACTAATATCCTTTAGCCTATCTATGCTGGTTAATCATAATATACTTCTTAACATCATGGGAAAAATAAAACATAGAGAGGGGTGAACTTAGATGACCAGTAAAGATAACAATATATCGGAAACTATCGCAAATAATCATAAATATTTAATGAAATTTATAGGACTAAAACACTAGACTTTTAAACCTAAATTTCAGCATAATATTGCGAAGATAAATCCAATAATTCCATTTATTAACTAACATGGATATTCTACTAGTCGAATAATCACACTCAATATCAATAGTCAATTTTATAATGATGGAATACATAATGTCGAACATCATAACCATATAGTCAATGCCTCGTTCCAAGACTAAAAATAAGATTTTGTCAAGACCTTGTGACAAGGAACCAGTTTGTCTCCTGAGACCTACCGATGCGTCGAGGAGCTATAGTGGGATCCATCCATCGCTTACAATGTCTAATTCATTCCAAATAAAAAATTGTTATAACATAACATAAACATTCGTAATAAAATTAGCATAAAAATGATAATACATTAAAAAAAACAATTAATGGTATAATAATGAAACATCGATAATCAAACATTTCACAAAGCCTTAAATAAAATATAAAATATTATATCATAATTATTAATCTTCAAAAACGTGTAAAATCAATCAAAGGATATTGACATAGATTAAATCAAAACTATTTGAGAGAAATATCGCTTCCTGTATTGAAATCATTTAAAAGTCACCTAATTATAAAAGAAAACATTTATTTTTAAAATATTGTTATAATCTAGTATGTTGAGATTTAAAGGTGTTATAATGGCAGAAAATAGCCACACTTTCCGTATAAGTTATGAAAACATTTTTACCTTAATTTGTTGAAAAGGTCATAAAGTGTCTTTTTTGGAAAATGATGGAAAGATTCCTTACAAAAAAATTATAAAATGTCCAAAAAGGGTATAAATAAATTTCTAATATCTTATAGAAAATAGTAAAAATGTTTTGAAATACATTATTATGAAACACAAATGAGGATGATAAAGAAAACCAAGAAGATACTTACGTATAAACAGTCTCAAATAAATAAAGAAATTGTTAAATTAACCATTACCATGTAATTTCATTGGTCAAGATTACGTTAACCTCATGTATAATAGTTAACTAATTGTTATTAAATTATACAAGAACCACATACATAAATATGATATCATATACGATCTTCTAATATTTCATTGTTAATAATATATTAGTAGTATCATTATTTCAGGTGTTGACTGATTCATTTTCCTTTATATGTTTTCCTATGTAAGTCATGTTTGTTATGGATTGGATGTACTTGATTCATATCCAGAATGATATTATGTTATTAAACATTAGTTTTAATCATAAAATGAAAATTATTCATAGAATGGTAACAATGGGGAATGAATCTTATCGCGTTTTTGGAGACAGTAATCTTTAAGTACACACCAGCGACAATAACATTCTTCTGATAGTGAAATAGTATGTAATTGGATAGCATATCATATATAATGAATAATTATAATTTAATAATTATTTTTTATATCAATTATACTCATTAATATACCCATCCAAATAATGAATCCTTGAATAACAAACTACACCACGATGTGGATACGGTAAGGCATACATACACACATATGGTGAATTTTCATTCGTAGAATGGATAGAATAATGAATATGGTTGTACAGTGTTTATAATAACATCATAGTATGTAGAAGGTACTAGAGTTATTTTTTTGATATGGAAACATCAAAGAGTATGTGTTAGAAGAAAAGAATTCGAAAGAGGTGATGATATAATTACCTCTTCTTAGGGTTTCCTTTTGATTTGTTCAAAAGTGCACTTTAGGGTGGTTTTCAGAACAATGTAAGGCCTTTAGGTTGAATTGAGGGTATTTTTGAGGATATTTTTCAAGGGTTTTGACAAGAAAAATGGAATTGGAGGTGTTAAATTAAGAGAAATGTATGTACAAATTTATAAGAGAGGTGAGGTTCACTTTAGGAAAAAATGAAATATTATTTTATTATAAAATAATTTTTTGTTTACAATGGAACCAATTGGATTATTTTCGAGATTATTATTGGGATGTTTCTAAAACCTATCAACCAATAGGTTTTAGACAGGTTTAGGTCACTATATTAACCTTATATTTTAGATTTAAATCTTAGTAAAATAGTTTATCTTTTACCATGTCTTCATCTATTATTATAATAAATGGTTAATAAACATACAATAAAATTACAAGAGAACCCCAAGTTGTTCATTAAGAACATATCTAACCTTATCTTGTTCTTTTTGACGAACATTAGTTTTTTATGAATGTTATATCATTTAGTAATATAATATTTATTTTAAAAAATCATTTATGTCAATTTTAACACTATTTAGTATTTGGTTTTTTTGAAAGTCATTACAACTTTATCACTTCGAAAAATTATTATTTAACCAACCCTAACATGAAATATTAACCAATTAAATTATTTTAATGAATCAAAAGTCTCAATTTTCATTTATTTTAATATTTATAATATCAATTATTTTAACCCTTCTAAAATAAGGTATTTACTGCATAATCATTGTGTCATAAATAAAATTAATTATATAATGTCTAATAATTATAAATAAAATACCATGATGTATGAAATATTTTTATAATTCTAATGATTATTTATAGTCGAATTTATCTTATGTATAACCATATATTTAAAATGGTTTAGTTATTAAAATTTAAATTTAACACTTTTATATATTCATTAAATAATATATAAAAAAATGCCCTAATCTAATCCATGGTTATAAAAAAGAAAAATATTTTATTACTAATGTTGATTTTGGTGGAAATACACATATAAATTATAATTAGTACATGTGTTGTGGTAATTATAATATCACTATTATGTTTAAATACCATATTTACTATTAACTATGAAAAATAAAATTCAAAAGATACTACTAAAAAAAATTATTTTCATCTCATTGAATCACCTTTTACATAATGATTTCAACTATATCTATCAAATTTTTTAAATTAAATTCATAGAAGTGGTAAAATTACATTTAATGCAATTTGAAAATGTGCCTAGAAGGTGGGTAAAAGATGTTAAAAAATTCAATAAAATTTTATATATCTAATATTTTTATAACATGACACCAATGAATTACATTGGACTAATATAGGTATTGTGTATCTATTTTTAATTTAATATAATTATAAATTAAAATAATAATTATGTAAATAAAATTCAGTTTTAAATAATAATGCATGGTTTTTTACAATTCATGAAAAATTGAATGTTTTCAGACAAATACAAAAATTTCATTCTAAGATAATTCTTATATTCCGAATCCAAAAAATACAGACCATTTAGAAAAATAAAATTCATAAAATTTCAAAAAGTGGGCATTATTATTCATAACTACTTTTAAAATGGCTAGTTTTTTTTCGTGGAGTTCTAGAACTCGAAGTTGCATACAACACAAGATATTGTATTATTCAAAAGGAAACATATCATGGAAGCTTGGGGTGTTACATTCTCCTATCCTTCAAATAATTTTGTCCTCAAAATTTCTAGAATATTACTGCATAAAAATATTCGGGTGGTTCTTCATCATATGTTCCTCAGGTTCCCACAATTCCACTACAATCTTATGGTTTATCCATAGAACTTTTAGTAGATGAGTCGTCTGGTTTCTCAATAATTGTTCTTCGATATCAATAATCCTAATAGGGTTCTCACAAAAAGCTAAAACAAGATCGAGTTCAATTTATTCAAATGTTATTACATGCATTGGGATAGGCATGCATTTTATCAACAGTGATACGTAGAACACATCATGAACATTGGAGAGAGTTGGTGGCATTTCCAAATGATAATCTACAACCCTAATTCATTACAGAATTTCGAATGGTCTGATATACCTGGGTTTAAAATACCATTCTTACTGAATCATATAACACCCTTCCATGGAGATACCTTCAAGAAAACACAATCTCTTAAATGAAATTCCAAATCCTTCCTATGGTTATAAGCTTTTCTCTTTTTCCTACTTTGAGATGCTTTAATGTGGGTTTGGAAAATCTTCACTTTTTACACTATTTTCTCAACATGTTCTAGGCCTAGGAGTTTTATATCACCAACACCATCCCCACAAGTTGGTGTGTGACATGTTTTTCCATATAACACATTATATGGTGTCTTATAAATTCATGAATAGAAGATATTATTATAGGAATAATCTACCAGAGGTAAATACTGATCCAACATACCTTGAATGTCAAGTGAGCATGTTCTAATCATGTCTTATAAGGTTTGAATAGTCTGTATTGATTTTCCATCAGTTTGAGGGTAGTAGGAAGTGCTCAAAAAAAGTTCATTATCTAGGGATTTCTAATGACTTTTATATAATCTTGATGTAAAATGGGATCACTATATAAAACAATTGATATGGTACCACGATGTCCTAAAACATAATTAATATATTGTATTTCTAAATGTTGAAGTGGTAAAGATTCTCTTATAGTAGGAAAATGTGATGACTTGGTAATATGATCAACAATAACCCAAATTGAAACATTCTTTATAAGAGTATTTTGTAGTCCCATGTAAAAGTCTATCGTAATACCATCCCATTTCCACTTAGGTATGGGAAGAGGTTGAATGACTCCTCCATGATGTTGCCTTCCAACTTTCACAACATTAAAAACCATACATCATTACACATAATCAACAATATTTCTCTTCATGTTTTCCACCCAAAATTGATCCTTCAAATCTCTGTACATAGTAGTGATACCTAGGTTTATAGAGAAATTGGATCTAGGAGAATCATCAAAAAAATCCCATTTTAGTTCTACTATATTAGGAACACAATGTTGTTTCCCAAATTTCAAAATTCCATCTTCATATACAATGTATATCAATCTCCCATTATTCATAGATTCAATTTAATTTTGAAACTCCTCATCACTAGTCTGAGAAATTTTTGTCCTTTCTAATAAATATGGCTTTGGAACCATTTAAAAAAGTTTTGAGGTTTCAAATTCTATCATTATTCCCATATCCATCTTTACTGGATAAATGAACATAGAATCCCTTTTAACTCTGATCTTGTTCATAAATTCATGATCCTTTCTGATCAAAGCATCTTCCACCTTATTTACCTTCCTAGGTGGTAATGTGTAGTTGAATATTAATACTTTATTTGTTTAATACTTCAACTTTTCTTCAATATGAGTTCTTTTTGTGAGAAAATATACTTCAAACCCTTTTGATTGGTATATATCTCTCATTTTCACCATACAGATAATGTCTCTTTGTCTTAAAAGAAAAGATTACAACTTATAACTAAAGATCATGAGTAGGATAGTTTTGTTCATGAATTTTTAGCTTTCGTGATGCATAGGCAGTAAATCTATCATTCTACATTAGTACACAACCAAGACCTTTCTTTAATGAATCACTATAATAAAAAAACCCATCATTCTCTGATGGTAGTGTCAATATAAGAGCATTGACTAATATTTTCTTCAATTGATCAAAAAATTCTTCACACTCTTTTTTATTAAAAAATTTAACCCCTTTACGTGTGATCTCGGTTAATGGGTTAGCTATTCGGGAAAGATTCTAAGCGAAACACCAATAATAACCTGATATCCTAATAAAACTGTGTACATCAGTTAAAAATCTCGGTGTTGGCCATTTTTTTATTTCTCTTGTCTAAGAAGGATCAATAGAGATTCCATCCTTAGAGACAATATGGCCAAGAAAAGAAATCCCCTTAATCCATAATTCACACTTGCTAAACATCCCATATAATTCATTTATTCTTAGGGTATTCAGAATTTGGCGCAAATTAATTTCATTATATTCATAGCCTTTGGAGTATACAAATATAACATCAAAAAATACCACTATAAATTCATCAAGATATTCTTCAAAAACTCTATTAGTTAGATCTATGAAAACAGAGGTTGATTTATTCAGTTCAAAAGGCATTACTCTAAACTCGTAATTCCCATACCTGGTTAGAAATGTTTTCATTTAAATGACTTCTGTTTTCACCGTAACACCGCAAGATTTCATAGTACATTATTTCTTCAGTGTAAATCAATAACATGCACTACACGCAACACAGAGTTCAAGCGCACCACGACTCACCAATCTAGCCGTTCAAAAGTAGTAATAAAAATTATTAACTTAATTTTGAATTTTATATAATCCTTATAATTTTAGAATCCATATTATGAGTTTTTTAAACAATATATAAGAAAAAATTCAATTTTTCAGATAAAAGACGTATTTTAAAAAAAACATTTTTATAATCATTTAATGGAGAACCCTTTTTTAATCCAATATTTAAAACATTTATATATTCAAATTGACAAAATAATCATCTTATAAAGAATCAGGACATAAAAATTTAGTTTTGATAAATTTTTGGTGTTTTTTTGATAACGTTCATATTTAGGTGAATAGTGAAAAATACTAAATTTAAACATAAAAAAACATTTTTAATTAAAATAATTTATAGTGTTCAATTATAAAATTTAATGGTTTGGAAGTATAATTGGATTATATTTTAACCATATAATCCAATGTTGGTTATTGGAAGTAATTTCACATTGAAATTGGACAAAAACAAGTGTCGATCATTTAATAGTATTTACTTTTTAAAACCCCACTTTTTGGTTTTGACAATGAGAATTGATTTTCAATTAATAAATTCAACTTATATATTTTTAATTTGGGAAAATATACTTTATTTTTGAATTCGGAATATCAAAAATAACTTAGGGTGATTTTTTAGTATTTTTCAAAAAACTATCAATTTTTGATGAATAATGAAAAACAGTACGTTATTGTTTAAAACCGACTTTTTATTTAAGTAATTAATTATTTTATTTAAATTTATTTTAGTTCAAATAGATACATAATAACTATATATGTTCAATTTATTTCATTGTAGTAATTCTAAAATAAGTTTAGATTAATAAAATTTTATTGAACTTTTTATCGTATTTACCCACATTCTTGGAGCATTTGAAAATTTAGATAAAACATAATTTTACCACTTTAGTGAGTTTAATTTCCAAAATAAGAGAGAAAATATTGACATCAGTATGTAAAATGGGGTTCAATAAGATAAAAATAATTTTTGGTGAATAGAAACTTATGACTTTTATTTAACATGGTTAAAATTAAATAGTGTAATTAAAGATAAAAATGATATTATAATTACCCTAACACATGTCCTAATTTTATTGGATAAGTTTAAATCGACAAAAACAACCTTAGGAATAATATATGACCCTTTTGGTCCACTTTTATTATATTAAGGAATTTATAACTATTTAATTTAATGAAGAGTTAAAAATGTTAAATTCACGTTTTCATAACGAAAACATTTTTAATATAGGGTTATACATAAGATAAATTTGTATATAAATATTCATTATAATGATAAAAAGGTTTCATAAATAATGTTTGTTTATGTATAATTTTTATACATAAAATAATTATATTTTTTATGACACAATGACGATGCAATAATTACCTTTTTAATGAATGGTTAAAATAAGTGATTTTATAAATATCCAAATAAATATAATTTAAGACTTTTGATGAATTACAATACTTTTATAGGTTAAAATTCCATTTTATGGTTGATAATATCAATTTTTTAAGTTAAAAAGATTCTATGACTTTAAAAAATACAAAATACCAAATAGTGTCAAAATTGACATAAATTAATTTTTAAAACAAATATTATATTATTAAATGATATAATATTCGTAGAAATATACAGTTCGGACAAAGGGTTTAAATAATATTATATATGTAATTAATGAACCAGTTGAGGTTCTCTTGGATGTTTAGAGTAAATTTATAAACTATATAGTGTAACAATACAAGAAGATGCGGTAAAAGTTATGTTATTTAACTTTGAGTTAAATTTAAAAGATAAGGATAAAATGGTAACCTATACTTGTCTAAAACCAATTGGTAGAAATTATTTAGACCAATAACCACATTATATTCTATATAAATCAATTTAGTGCCATTATAAACCGAATATTATTTTATTATAAAATAATATTTCAATCATTTCCTATGGTTCCCTTCACCTCCCTTATACAAGGGTACATTCCCTTCTCTAATTATCACACATCCAAAGTCATTTGGATCGTCCAATCCATACACAAAATTCCTCCCAACTTCTCTCAGTTCATCCTAGAGACCTTAACTTGAGTAGAAAGCCAACCTAAGGAGCCCTTTTGTTCAAATCAAAAGGAAGAACCTGAAGAAAAGGTAAATATTTCATCCACTCTTTCATGATCATTTCTTCTTCCAATTTTTCATTATTTATTGTTTCTATTATAAAATAATAAATCCAGTATGTTATATATTCTGTGATGTTATTATAAATATATCACAAACATATTCATTATTCTATCCATCCTATTAATGATAATGTCACTATGCGTGCGTACATATAGCTTACCGTCTCCATGCTGTGGTGTAATTTGTTATTTGACACTATGTTATTTGGAAGGATATAATGATGAGTAATATGTATATAAATAATGAAAATAACAATCTAATTTCTCTATATAATTAATATACCATCCAATTCCACGCCTTTTAAACATTAAATAAATGTTATTATCGCTCGTGCGTACGTACGGATTACCGCCTCCACGGCGTGATAAGATTCATTTCCAAGTTCACCATTCATCGATGATTATAAAAATATATAATATTAATAATTATTAAATATATTACATAATAATTCTACTCAATATATATATATATATATTGATTTATGTACTTATATATATCTTATTCACTTACTTCTGTTCAATACAATATGAAAATAGAAACTGGGTTTATGCATACATACGGCCTACCATTTCCATAAACAGTGTTATTCATTTCATATATCTATCTATTATACATATTTATTTTATAAATATATATTATATAGAAATCATCTATTATATTTGGGAAGTATTTAAGTCGTGATCTAAATTATACGATCAAGAATAACAAGTTAAAACATGTGCGATTAAGAAAGTGATTATTACCCGAAATGTTAATTTAACATGGAAATCATTGGTAAATGGGTAGTATAATGTCCTGATTGAATCATTTATGATATACTAAATATGAATATGGTTCAGGAATAAGTTAATGACATACAATGGTAATTATATAGGAGGTTAAACGTACCCTCAACCAAAGGAAAGTGCAAGGTAAGAGTTATTTCATCAATCTCATTATTATCCAAGAATATTCATGTGTAGGTATTTTCTGGGACATACATATCATTGATACCCATATTTCATAAAAATGTTTTCAGAATGAGTATTTTAAGGTTATATGGGATGTTCTCTTCAAATATATCATCATATAAAATATTTTAAATATTTGTCTTTCTAAACCCTTTTTAACCTAATGTCTATGTTCTAAAAAAGATTTTAAGGATTTATTATTATAGACATGAATATTCTAAAATGATAATTATTTTCAATTGTTTCAAAGTGGTATGGGACACTTTGATTCAAATATCTCTAAAAATGTCTTCCTTTATAAATTGTGACACTTTTAATCTATTTCATGAAAATGGGGTATTTCTCTCAAAGCATTTTACTGATCATTTTCATCTATGTCAAAATCCTATGATAAATTTTAAACATGATTGAAGATGATTTATTTTGATACAAATATTCCATATTGTATTGATGTTTTTTTGATATGTTTGATTATAGATGTGTTACTTTTATACCATTTATGGTTTGTAGTTAATGTATTGAGATTTCGTATGCTAGTGTTAATACGAATGTTTATGTTATATTTCAACACTTTATTAAGATGAATTTATTATACTAGTATCATCCCAATTGGGGACTGGTAAAAGTAAGCCCTCCAAGTTGGTGTCAGGTTACAGCCGACCCTCCAGGTTGGATTCCGGTTACAGAGGGTCTCCGGGTTAGAGTCCGGTTGTAGAGGCTCTCCGGGTTGGGGTTCGGTTATAGACGCTCTCCAGGATGTAGTCCAGTTACAGAGGCTCTTCGGGTTGTGGTCCGGTTACAGTTAGCCCATAGGTCCTGGCACGATGCCTTAACACGAAAATTAATGTATGGTACCATACATTCCCTCATTATGAAATTAGGTATTACATGTCATTATTCAACTAGTATAATACCCATGTGCATGTTTATATGGTAATGGTTTATATGTTTATTCCATATTATGTTCAAGTTTATTTTTAAAAAGGATGTTTTTTTATTACACATCTTTCCTTAAAATATTATAGCTTTTGCTAAATCTTTTACCCTTCCTGAGCTTCTGATCTCACCCCTTTCTTATGTTTTATTTTTCCCAGGATGTGAAGAACTATTTTATGGTTGACCTACAGAGATAGTCTATGAGTGATGAATGTGGTAAATGGAGTCAATGTTGTTGTTTTTTATATTTTGTAATGCAATGTAAAACTATTTAATGTATCCAATACCAACAATGCTACTAAACTGATCAGTTTTTTGGGTCATGATTTCCTTGTATCATGCCAATGTTTTGTAATAATGCTCCGACACTGGGTAAATGGGGTCGGGGGGGGGGGGGGGGGTGGGGGTACATTTGGTATCAGAGGAAGTGTAGTACAAACCTTGGAAATAAGATTTAGATAAACTATGATTAGAGCACATTACCCTAATATAGACTTTGAGGATTAGTATAGATGATCTCTATGGAATTTTGGTAATGTAGAGATTTTGTGAATTTTCCTAGAAATACATCCCGGACTAGATATGAGCAGGTAGAGGTGGCTCTGGCATAGATGTACATAGGGGTAACTCCCATAAACATCTCTTGTAGCTAGACTCGAACAAGAACTGGTGCACAACAAGGGGCCTTGCTTCACTCTTGGTTACGACACTCCTGGGGGATATGCTTAGGATAATTCTCATTTTCATTACAAACCATTATGAAGGATTTATGAGTATATAACTCCTCAATGAAAACATTTCATTGATTAAGGATTACATCCATAAACTATTCATTTTACCATAGTTATTTTACAAGTTTGGAATTATTAATTTCGATTCATAAACTGAACTAGTGTATGCCATTGTTTAGAAATGGCACCCAATAGAAGGAATGAGAACTCCAGAAATAAGTATGATCTAAAGTGTAAGAAGGATCATATATGTCATGGTATTATGTAATAATTTATAAGGGAAATAGTCTCCCACATATTCTTAAAATATGAAGAAATAGTATCATGTGTTAATAAGATATGTAATGAATTCTCTGAGTCCT
Source organism: Viscum album (assembly GCA_963277665.1). Lineage (NCBI taxonomy): Eukaryota > Viridiplantae > Streptophyta > Magnoliopsida > Santalales > Viscaceae > Viscum > Viscum album. Next base: position 1,432,879,485 of record OY728132.1, on the reverse strand, counting down.
ATGGCTCTATAGGGAAGCAAGATATGAAAAGTATTGTAAAGAGAAATATGGATAAAGGGAAGAGGGGAATGAAGAATTTTCCCATATGTGATAACTATAGAAAGAATAAAATTGGTAAATTCTTGAAAGGAATGGGAGTATATTTTATGTGTGGAGAAAAATGACACCAAGTACGTGATTATAAGGGTAAGAAAAAGGTTTCAAATGTATAATTCTTCATCTGCAAGGATTTGGGACACTACACGGATCAATGTCCCAGACATCAGAGTCTACTGCAAATGATTATATTGGATAATAATCATGTTATGATACTATAACAGATAAATAGTAATGATAAGTGTTCTTATGTTGTTATTAATGAATTGTGTATTTTTAGTGTTGTATCGATGATATACCAGTTATATGAATTATGGAAATAAATAAGGATTGTAATGCAGTACTATTTCATTGAGGATTTGTGATTATATGGTTATATGAAAAGTGACTCAACAAAAAGTTAAACTTTCTGGAAAATACATGGTTGGAGGAAAGCTAAACCTTAATATGTTCCAGGTACAAAGGTTGTAAATTTGGAATATGATATGGTTAATTTTGATAAATTATATTCGATATTCCTAACTACCATGGAATTGATTAATAGTTTGTTTATTTCATCACTATTGGAGTAATAATTTTTTTTGGATATAAGGATTATATTAGTATTCTATAAGGAATAAGGGAGAATGAATGTAAATTTACTCTAGGGTGAATTTTTTGTATTTTTCTGAAAACATTCACTTTTTGATGAATAGTGAAAAACACTACGTTGTTGTTTAAAACTAAAATTTTATTTTACTATATAATTAGTTTATTTAAATTTAATTTAGGTCAAGATAGATACATAATACCTTTATTATTTAAATTTAATTCATTGGAGTAATTTTGTAATAGGTTTAGATATATAATATTTTATTGAAGATTTTATCGTCTTTTACCCACCTTATATGAGCAATTGAAAATTTGCATAAAATATAATTTTACCGCTTATGAGAGTTAAATTTAAAAAATACAAGAGGCATAGTTCACACCAGTAAGAAAAATTTTGTTCAAGAAGATAAAAATAATTTTTGGTGAATAGTAACTTTTGACTTTTATTTACCACGGTTAAAAGTAAATAGGGTAATTAAATGTAAAAAAAGGTATTATAATTACATTAAAACATGTTTAAATTCTATTGGATCTGTTTAATTCGACCAAAAAAAACCTCAGGAATATCATATTATTCTTTATATCCACATGGATTAGATTAAGAAATTTATTAGTATTTAATTTAAAGAAGAGTTAAAAGTGTTAGATTCATGTTTTCATAACTAAAACATTTTTAATATAGGGTTATACATAAGATAAATTAGACTATAAATATTCATTAGAAAGATAAAAAGATATACTACAGAATGGATTTTTATTTATAATTATTATACATTAAATAATTAAATATATTTATTTCAAAATGATGATGCAATAAATAACTTTTTAATGAACGATTAACATAATTGATATTATAAATATCCAAATAAATATAATTTGAGAATTTTGATGAATGAAACTAATTTTCTAGGTTAATATGACATTTTATGGTTGATTATAAAAAAAATTATAAGTGATAATGTTTTTATGACTTTCACAAAAACAAAATACCAAATTCTGTCAAAATTGGCATAAATCAAATTTTAAAACATATATTATATTATTTATTGATATAATATTACTATAAAACTATGGTTCTGAATAAGGGATTAAATAGTATTATTTATTTTATTAATGAACCACTTTTGGTTCTCTTGGACATTTAGAGTAAATTTATTAACCATATATTGTAACAGTACAAGAAGGTGCAGTAAAAGTTATGTTATTTAACTGAGAGTTAAACCTAAAAGATATGGTTAAAATGATAACCTAATCATGTATAAAACCTATTGGTTGAGATGATTTAGACCAATACCCGCATTATATTTTATATAAATCAATTTGAAACCAATATAAACCGAAAATGATTTTATTATAGAATAATATTTCAGTATTTTCCAAAAGGTACCCCTCACCCCTCTTATAAAAGGGTACTTCACCTTATCTTAATACAACACCTCCAAAGCCATTTTCCTCAGAAAAAACCTACCCAAATCTCCTCCCAACTTCTATAAATTTAACTTAGAGTCCTTACTATGAGCATAAAGACAACCTAAAGAGTCATTTTGTTCAAATAAAAAGGAAGAACTCGAAGAAAAGGTAAATATATCATCACCTCTTTCATGTTCTTTTCTTATTCAACATCCTATATATTTATTTTTTCTATTCTAAAATAATAAATCCTATATATTATATATAATTTTATGTTATTATAAATATGGAACAACCATATTCATTATTCTATATATCCTATGGGTGATAATATCACCATTCGTGTGTATATAAGGCTTAATGTCTACCCATCGTGATGTAATTTGTTATTCGACACTATGTCATTGGGATGGATATAATGATGAGTAATATGTATATAAATAATTAATATAATATGATAATGTCTCTATAAAATTAATATACTATCCAATTCTACACCTTTTAATCATTAATGAAATGATATTATCGCTCGTGCATATGTACGGATTACTGTCTTCACGACGCGATGAGATTCATTTCTATGTCCATCATTCATCGATGATTATAAAAATATATATTATTAATAATTATTTAATATATGAAATAAAAATTATAACAGAGATATATATATTTATATATGTATGTATGTATGTACATTCATATATCTTATTCACTTACTTTCGTTCAATGTGATATGAAAACAGAAACTGTGTTTATGCGTACATATGACATACTATCTCTATAAACTGTGTTTTCCATTTCATAAATATATCTATTACACATATTTATATTCTAAATATATATTATATATAAATCATTATTTATATTCTGGTCATATTTAAATCATGACCTAAATGATACAATCAAGAGTAACAAGTTAAGCCATGTGCGATAAAGAAAGCAATTATTACCCGAAATGTTAATTTAACATGGAAATCATTATCAAATGGGTTGTATAAAGTCATAAATGAATCATGTATGATATGAAAAATATGAATATGGTTCTAGTATATGGTATTAATATACAATGGTAATTATACAAGAGGTTAAACGTACCCTCAAACAAAGGAGAGTACAAGGCAAAGGTTATTTCCTCAATCTCATTATTATCTAAGAATGTTCATGTGTAAGTATTTTATGATACATAGTTATCATTGATACCCATATTTCAAAAAAAAATGTTTTTAAAAGGAATATATTAGGGTTTTATTGGAGGTTCTATTTAACAATATCATTAATTTAAATTTTTTAATGATTTATCTCTCTAAATCCTTTTAAATTAATGTCCATGGTTTAAAAATGATTTTAATGATTTTATGGATTTATTTATATGGAAATTAATATTTTGAAATGATAATAATTTTTTACAGATTAAATGTGTTATGGGACAGATTGATTCAAAAATAACTATAAATGACTTCATAAATTGTGACACTTTAAAACCATTTTATGAAAAAGGGGTATTTCTTTCAATGAATTTTACTGATCATTTTCATCTATGTCAACATATTTTGATGGATTTTAAAATTTTTTGAAGTTGATTTATTATGATACAAATCTACCATATTGTATTTAAGGTTTTGTGATATGTTTGACTGTAGGTGTGTTATTTTTATTCCATTGATGGTTTTTGGTTAAAGTATTGACATTTCGTATACTAGTTTTAATACGAATTTTTATGTTATATTTAACATTTTCTTATGCTGAATGTATTGGACTAGTATGTTCTGGGTTGGGGACCGGTAAAATTAAGCCCTCCGAGTTGGGGTCCTGTTACAGTAGACCCTTCGTGTTGGAGTCCAATTAAAAAGGCTCTTCGGGTTGGAGTATGGTTACAAAGGATCTCTAGGTTGGGGTCCAGAAAAAGATAGCCCCTATGTCCTGGAACGAGGCCTTGACACATAAATTAATATCTAGTACCATAAATTCTTTTATTATTAAATTTGTTATTCATTTTGATTATTTGACTAGTAGAATATCCTTGTGCATATTTATATGGTAATGTTTGATTTATTTTTTCCATATTATGTTCAAGTTTATGTTTAAAAAGGCTAATTTTTATTACAATGCTTGTCATAAATGTTTATAGGTTCCGCTAAATCTTTTTACCTTATTGAGCATCTAGGATCACCCCTTTCTTTTGTTTTATTTTTCCTAGGATGGGAAGAACTATTTTATAGTTGACCTACAGGGATAGTTTATGGGATATGAATGTGGTCACTGGAGATAATGTTGTTATTGTTTTCATTTTGTAATGCAATGTAAAACATTTGAATGTATTTAGTACTTCCAAGGAAACTAAACTGATCGGTCTTTCAGGAAATTATTTCCTTGTATCATGCCAATGTTGTGTAATAATTCCCCGACACTGGGTAACTGAGGTCGGGGAATTATAATCATGCACAACTAGTGGTATCTAGATCAAAGGTCAATCATTGAAAAATATTGACCTCCTTGAATTTGATCAAATAAATTATCAAAGAGAAATAGGGGATACTTTTTCATTGTTGTTATAGCATTTATATCATTGTTGTCGATCCATAACCTCATAGATCCATCTTTGTTCTTAACAAAAAGAATCAGGGATCCCCATGGAGAAACACTAGGGTGAATAAATCCCTTATTACTCAATTCCTCTAGTTGTTTCCTTAGTTATAGTAAATCCATAGTGTCTATTCTATATGGGGTCTTCGATACGGGCCTTGATACATGAATCAAATCAATGGAAAACTCAATTTCTCATTCTGGGGGATGTCCAGGTAAATCCTCTGGAAAGACATCAATATATTCTTGAAAAATAGTTGCATACCCTATTTGAACATTATTTTCCACGACCATATTTATTTCAATCCCTTCCTCCCTAATAATTAAATTTAGTAGAGCTACAAGGGGTGGTTCTTGATAATCATCAGATGGTGGAGTTCATTCCTTAAAGGCAAAATATTTTATATCATCACCAAAAATTGTAACCTCCATCTTCATACGATAAATTTTCTCATCATGATCCGAAAGAAAATCCATATCGAAAATTTTAACAATTTAAATAATGGATATGATTATAAGATCAGTAGATAAAGAACATTTATATTCCATAATGGTAATTGATTCAGAAAACATGGTAGCAATGATACTTCCCTTAAGAGTTATGATTGAAATTTACCTTTTTATATAAAATTGGAAATATCTAATTTTCTTGGAAAACTAGGATGATATGAAAAAATTTTCTGATCCAAAATCAAATAAATGATTGTCCAAATTTGAGGAAATGACTAATGTACCTTCCACCACATAATTCAGAACATTAACCGATGTAGTTGTGATCTCATAAGACTGTCCTTGCTCCCCTGGCCTTTTTTGAGGTATGTTTTCTTGGATATTTGGTTTTTCATTTTGATAATGCCCCATTTCAATAATGTTGTAGCATTCAACATTGATTTCTTATTTCTTTCCTGGGAAATTACGAGCTTGGTGGCCTTTTTCACCACACTTGTAACAAACTCCCATTCCCTTCTGGCATGTTCCATGGTACTTCTTCCCACATTAACTGTAGGTTTGGAAATTCAAATTTACCATTTTTCCCATTATTTATATTTATACAGTGTTAAAAATATCTTCTTATCTCTCTTTTATTTAATGTTGTTAGACATAGGTAATTCTTTTTCTATCTTGATAGAACATGAGACTATATATTCGTATGACGAGAAGGATTATGAGACTAATGATAGATGGAGAAGAGGCTTTAACCCATCAACAAATTGATCAATATTACTCCTTGTGTGATGTATATAATCTGTTCCATGCCTTTATAACCTTGTAACTTTATACTCATATATTGTGACATTCTCATCCTACTTCTTTCATAGATATTTAAATTGTCTTTCCATATCCGCTCAAAGGTCACGAGGAAATAATTTTTTTATAAAAGCTCTTTGAACACCCTATATTCAATATTTGATAATTATTCATTCTCTTTTGTGTTTTGAATTAATGAACACCATTTATCTGCATCTTCTGTGAGGCGATAAACTACCATGACAACTTTTTACCTTTCGTTACTCCCTAAAGCATGGAATATTTTCTGTAAGAATCCTATCCATTATCATCTAATAGTGGATTTTTAGTCCAAATTAATGATGGTGGTTGTTACCTAATGAAGCGTTCTAACATCAACCCTACACGTTGTGGATCATGGTTCTCTATACTAGTAATGTTATTATTCATAAACAGAGTGAGTTATCCTAGTTTGGTTATACGTTGTTCAGCACCTGTTGCATCACCGGCTCCACTATAAATATCTTGAGTAGGAGAAAAATCCCTTAATGTATTATGTGTATTGATAGAGTTTCCATTCCTTCCACTAGGCACCATTTATAAACAATGGAATACACTATATTCGCATACGAATCAGAATACATAATTCCAAACTAGTATAACACCTAACATAAATTGAACAGTTTATGCATAAAATCTATAATCATAAAAAATGATTTATTGAGGAGGTATTCAATCATAAATAATTCATAATGGTTTGTAACAAAAATGTGATTTATTCAAATCATTCCTTTTGTGAGTGTCGTAACCAAGATTGTAGCACGGCCCGTTGTCGTGTACTAGGATACCCCGGGTTAAGCCCAAAACTCCTTTTTAGACTTTTCACTCTTAGTTATATCTATGCCAGAGCCGCCTCTACCTTCTAGTATAGATATTGGGATGTATTTCTTAAAAATTCACAAAATCTCTACAATACCAAAATTCTAGGAAGTTCTTCTATACTAATCCTCAAACTCTATCTTAGGGTAATGTAATATAATCACTGTTTTTTCAAATCTAGTTTCCATGGTTTGTACTAAACCTCCTATGATACCAACTGTAACACCCTGACACTAGTTACCTAGAGTTAGTGCATTATTACATAACATTGGCCGGATCACAAGAGATCAAGTCTCGAAATACCAATTTGTTTAGTTGCCTTGGGAGCACTAGATATATACATATGTTTTACATTTCATTGTGAAATAAAGAAACAACAATGTGTCCCCTTTGAAATAACTCATATCCTTTCGCCTATCCCGACAAGTTAATCATAATATACTTCTTCGCAACCTGGAAAAAATAAAACATAGAATGGGGTGAGCTCGGATGTTCAGTAAGGATAACAATATAGTCGAAACAATCACAAATAAGCACTATTATTTTTGGAAATTTATAGGTCTAAAACAAAATCCTTTTAAACAAAAACATCAACATAATATGGAAAAGATAAATCCAATAATTCCATTTAATTATTCACATGGATATTTTATTAATCTAATAATCATGGAAAATATCAATAGCCAATTTCATAATGATGGAATGCATATTGTCGAACATCATAGAAATATAGTCAAGGCCTCGTGCCTAGAATACAAATAAGATTTTTTCAAGGCCTTGTTACAAGACACTTTTTTGTCCCATGAGACATACTGATGCATCTAGGAGAAATAGGGGGCACCACCCGTTACTTACTAAGTCCATTGCATTCCTCATACCAACTGGTTGAAGAATAACAAAAACATCCATATTAAAACTATCATATGAAATATTAATACATTAACCACAATCCATGAATTGTATAAAAATAACACATCCATAGTCAAACATATCCCAATGCTTAAATACAATATGGATGATTTTATAATAAAAAATAAACTTCAAATAAGTGTTAAATCTTTTAAAGGATGTTGACATTGATGAAATAAAAACTATTTGAGAGAAATATCTCTTTATATTCTGAAATCATTTTAATGTCACATAATTATCAAATAAAATATTTATTTAGAAAATATTGTAATAAGCTTGTAAAGTAATCTTCAAAAATGTTATAATGGTGTAAAATAGCTGCACCCACCGTATAATTTAAAAAAACATTCTTACCTTATTTTGATGAAAAGGTCATAAAATACCTTGTTTAGAAAATGATGGAATGATTTCATTAAATTTTATTATTAAAATTATAATATTTTATAAATTACATTATCCCATATTTAATGAAAATGTAAATTTTTTTCAAATACATTATTAATAAACACCGATGTGGATGATAAATATGTCCCAATAGATACTTACATATAAACAACCTCAGATAAATAATGATATTGTAAACTTAATCAATACCATATACATTTCCTTTGTCAAGGGTATGTTAATCTCCTATATAATAGTTAAATCATTGTTATTAAATTATAAAATAACCACATACGTAAATATGATATCATATATGATCTTTAAATATTGTTTTGTTAGTAATATTTTAGTAGCATCATTGTTTCGGGTGTTGACTTATTCATTTTCCTTTTTATGTTTAATTGTGAAAGTCATGTTTATTATGGATATGATGTATTTGATTCATATCCAGAATGATATTATGTTCTAAAAAATTATTTTTAATCATAGAATAAAAACTATTCTTGAATGGTTACCATGGGGAATTAATCTTATCACGTTCGTGGAAACGATAATCTGTACATACGCATGAGTGACAATACCATTCTATTAATTGTGAAATAGTATGTAGATGGATGGTATATCATATATATATAGAATCATTAACATTTATTATTTATTATTTACATCAATTATACTCATTATAATACCCATCCAAATAATGAAGCGTTGAATAACAAACTACACCACGACGCAGATACGGTAAGCAGTACAAACGCACGTATGGTGACATTGTCATTCATAGAATGGATAGAATAATGAATAAATTAGTACCATATTTATAATAAAATCATAGTTTATAGAGATTAATATATTCATTATTTTGGTATGTAAACTACAAAGAAAGAGGAAGTTGAAGATGAAAATAACATGAAAGAGGTGATGACATAATTACATATTCTTTGGGTGTTTTCTTTTGATTTGATCAAAAGTGATTCATAGGATGGATTTATGATCAATTTAAGGCCTTTAGGTTGATGTGATGGAAGATGGCAGGATAATTGAGTATGTTTTTGTTGATCCAAATGTCTTTTGAGGTGTGAAATTAAGATAAGGGGAAGTACCTTTTTACAAAAGAGGTGAGGGTCACATTAGGAAAATCCTGAAATGTCATTCTATTATAAAAACATTTTTTGATTCTAAAGTCTCCAAATGGATTTATTTCTAGTATAAGGTGGTTATGGGTCAAAAAAGTCTAAAGCAATCGGTTTTAAACAAGTTTAGGTCACTATATTAACCGTATCTTTTATTTTTAACAATTAGTTAAATAGTTTCTATTTTACCATATATTCTTGTATTATTATAATAAAGGGTTAATAAACATATTATAAAAATCCAATAGAACACCATGTGGTTCCTTATTGAAATATCTAACCTTATATAAATTATTTTTACGAACCTTAGATTCTTAACAATGTTATGTCATTTAATAATACAATATTTGTTTTAAAAACTAGTTAATGTCAATATTGACACTACTAAGTATTTCGTTTTTGTGAAAGTCATAACAACTTTATCACTTCAAAAAAAAATATTTAATAAACCATAACATGTCATATTAAGCTATAAAATTGTTTTAATTCATATGAAGTCTTAATTTAAATTTATTTTAGTATTTTTAATATCAATTATTTTAACCCTTTATTGATAAGGTAATTACGGCATCATCATTTTGTAATAACTAAAATTAATTATTCAATGTCTAAAAATTATAAATAAAATACCATGATGTTAGGAAATATTTTTTTCTTTCCAGTGAATATTAATAATAGAATTTATCTTTTTCATAACCCTATATTACAAATGTATTATTTATTAAAATTTGAATTTAACACTTTTATCTCTTCTTTAAATAAAATAATAATAAATGTTATAATCTAATCCATGTGTATCAAAAAGGATAAAATTTTATTCCTAAGGTTTATTTGGGTTGAAATAAACTTATCCAATAGAATTAGTACATGTGTTAGGGTAATTATCATATCAATTTATTCTTTATCTACCTTATTTAATTTTAACGGTGGAAAATAAAATTGAAAAGTTACTAGTCATCCAATATTATATTCATCATATTGAACCACAGTTTACATACTGATATCAACTGTGTCTCTTGGATTTTTGAAACTCAATTCATAGATGCTGTAAAAATATGTTTTATTCAAATTTTCAAATGTCCCTAGACGGTGGGTAAAAGACGTTAAAAAGTAGAATAAAATATTATATATCTAATATTTTTTATAAAACGACTTCAATGAATTAAATTGAAATAATATATGTATTATGTATATCTCTTGGATAGAAAATAAAGTTAAATAAAAATAATAATTATTTAAATAAATGCCGGTTTTAAACAATAACGCAGTGTTTTTCACTATTTATCAAAAATTTAATGTTTTCAGAAAATTAACAAAAATTTACCCTATGATTATTTTGATATTCCAAATCCCAAAATGACATCCAAGTTGAAAAATATAATATATAAAATTTCAAAAAGATCGTATTAATAATCATATCTTTTTTTTAAAATGGCTAGTTTTATTTTTCGTGGTGTGCTAGAACATGAAGTTAAGTACAACACAAGATACTATATTATTTAACGGGAAACGTACCGTGGAAGCTTGGGATGTTACATCATTCATGTGGCATGTTATCAACATTAAAAGGATATATATGAACCCTTCTAAGAGAAAAGACATTGATGAGTGGCCTAAGCAGACATCTGTAATGGATATCCATAGTTTTCTAGGTCTAGCCGGGTATTATTAATGATTTTTTAAAAACATTTCATGATTGACAGACCCAATGACCAAGCTAAAGCAGAATGGAGTTATGTTTTTCTTGACTTAATATTGTGACGAATTTTTTAAGGAGTTGAAAATGAGGCGTATCAATGTGCCAATACTCACACTCCCAACAAGTAGAGAACTCTTTTTGTTGTACAGTGTTGCTTCGAAGAAGGTACTAGGTTGTGTGCTAATGGAAAATGAGAAATATATAGCCTACACTTCATGTCATCTGAAAATTCATGTGAAACAAAATCCCACACATGATGTGGTGTTGGAGACTATGATATTTGCGTTGAAAATCTATAATAATTATCTATATGGGGAGAATTGTGAGATATAATCTTTTCACAAGAGTCTCAAATATATATTAATACAAAAAAATATTAATATTCACCAAAAATATGGATATATATCATCAAGTATTACGACTGCTCAATCCACCGCCATCCTGCTAAGGCAAACAAGGTGAAAAATTCTATATGTATAAAGGATCCAACGTCTTTATCACGGATGCAAATTGAAAAGGATCCAATCCTTTTGGATTTTAAGAGAATGAACATAGCGATCATTGAGGTAGGAACTTCATCAATACATTCTTAGATTATTTGTCAAACATTCCTTATAGAGAAAACAAAAGATGCTCAAAGAAAAGATGTGGAACATCAGAAAAGGGTGAAAGCTATTAAAAATGGAAAATACTTTGAGCTCTTGATTGACAAGGATATAGTTGAAAGATTTGGTCATAATTATGTGTACCATCTGATCCAGAGATAAAGAAGGATATTTTCAATGATACACATAGCTAAGCCTTATCTATTCACGATTGGAGCAAAAATATGTATCGAGATATTAATTAAAACATTTGGTGAGACAATATGAGAATGGATATTGATGAATATACATCAAAGTTCCAATTATGTCAGCAAGTGATGGCCGAAAGGAAAACAGATTAGAGGATGATTCAACCACTTCCAATACCACCATGGAAGTGGGAGAACATTACCATGGAGTTTGTCACTAGAAATCTAAGGGAATCTACAGAAAACAATGATATATGGGTTATTCTGGATCATCATACAAAGATAGATCACTTTATTGCAATTCCATAGGGCTTATAATTTGATTAAATTTCACTCATATACATCAATGAAGTGGTAACATTGAATGGAGTACCACTATATATTGTATCTTATTGATATCCAAGATTCACATTGAAGTTATGTAAATGTCTCCAACATGCTCTAAGAATTGAAATGAACTTTAGTACAGCCTTTCATCCTCATAATGATGTCAAATCTGATAAGACTATCCAAGTAATAGAGGATATGTTGAGACCATGTTATATAGACATCAAAGGAGGATGGGACCAAAATCTTCTTCTGGTTTAATTATCCTATAAAAACAATTTCCACTCGAACATCTAAATGGCACCATATAAAGCCATTTATTAAAAAAGGTGTATAACATTGGCTTGTTGGGATGAATTCGTTTAGCGTAATCTATTATGACCTGAAATGGTTGAAGAAATGGTGATGAAGGTGAAAACCAGTTAGATGCACATTAAGGCAAAAAAAATTCAAAAAAAGAGTTATGAAGACAATCATTGACGAGAACTCGAGTTCAATGTTGTAAACTTTGTATTTCTACGCATATATCCATAGAGAAATGTCGTGTGGTTTTGGAAGAAAGGAAAGTTAGGTCCCAGGTATATCGACCCCTTCAAGATTACTGATCATGACAGGGATGTCGCCTAACCAATGGAACTTCCACCTACCATGTGCAATGTACACTATGTATTTTATTTATCCCTATTATGAACGTAAATACCGGAACCTTCTCATGTACTGTCTTTAGAGGTGGTACAGGTTGAGAATGATCTTTCTTGGGAGGAGGAGCCGGTGAAGATCTTGCATCATAGAGATAATGTTCTATGTAACATGCCTAATCACCTGGTCAAAGTACTTTGATGGAATCACAAGTACAAATATGAAACTTGGGAACTGGAGGAGGAAATGAAAGAAAATTACCCAAACTTATTTACAAATTATAATGTAAATCGAAATTTCAAGGTAGAAATTTCATAAGGGTGGGTAAAGTAACGACCCAATATTTTCAAAGGAAATTTCCTTACTATAAATATGTCATATAGTCACATGAAATCACAACACAGTGAACTGTTGTATACTATGTGACCTTTAAAAATTAGTTTTTCAGTTTTGTGTTTTGAATTTGGAAAATCTGACATGCACGGTTGCGATCAAAAGTTATTTTGAGTATAATATAACCAACTTAATTTTTGAGAAATACTAAAATACTCTTATGAATATGAATTTTACCCTTATAAATAGTTACATAAACTAATGAATAGAAATGTTACCTATAGTGACCCGGCCTTTTTTTACATTACTATTAAATCATTTTAAATATAAAAAATATAATAGTATTACACATATAGGTTCTAAAGGTTTAGTGTCTAGGGAAAACCAGGACCATACATAACAATCAAGCTTAAACATTTATTTAATTTCTTCTTCTCTAGCGTATTATTGGCAATTGTCCTCTCCATAGTACATGTTGCCACCTGATGATATACATCAAATGAGATGATCTAAAAGCCCAGTAAGTGGATAGATAAGAATAATATATCATGGGGTGAGCATAATCCTGACATAGAAAAAAGATCATGAAAATGAGAGGATCATAAACAAAAGACTTGAAATGTTGCAATGCATAAAAATAAAACATCATGTCTTAGTGTTTAACTAACACAAATATTTATTAACCAATATCACATCCTTTTCACACATCATTTCACATTTACTCATGAGATACATCACTTTACACAATGCCTTAGAGCGCTATATAATTCTGGGTGCACCCGTCACATTTAAACATTTATATTGCGCTATATAATTTTGGGTGCACCCATTACATCATAACATTATCATTTATCATGCATGACAAGATGAACATATAACATAAATGAAAATAATAATCCCATGAAAAGGTATGGGTTTCATCTCAGAAGAACTCATTCATAAACATCAGGTTTCCAGAAGAATGAGGGAATAACATACATGTTACAAGAACTGTCAATCTTTAATGAGAGGTAGAAGGTGTGTTCTTGAAAGAAGTGTTCTTTTGGAAAACATTTGGTTTTTCATAAATACCAGTGACAAACATGTATATCCATGAAATGTAATGACAATGATAAACAATATATTTTTATGGAGTAAGCATATCAAAAAATAGTGAAAGAGGGAGAACCTGAAGAATGAAAGTTGTGTTCGAGAATTTCCCCTTACCTTGTATCCGAATGCTTTCTTTTCCTTAATGTCCTTTATAATGACATTATATTCATTAATTAGAAATTAAATAACCTTTAATACATTAATACGGTTCATTCTAGTTTCATTATGTCATTTTATATTCCTTTGGATGACTTATTGAGTTTAAAAACATTATTTGGGGATGTTCGTTTCTATGGTTTTTCTTAGGTGGTTCACCTGTATTGTTAAATAGATGTTCAGGTAGAAAATGGGTGAACATACAGAACTGATATTTAATGTTATTAATTATATTACAGAAGTATTAATGATATTATAATTAATTATATTAGATCCAAGTGGGTGAATCATTAGAAAAGATTTAAATGATGATCGTTTGGGTTAATTTGTGCGGGTTTTGATCATAACAAACTTGCTTTAACCTATCACTTATTAATATAGTCATAAAATAGTTCCATAACATTAATTAGGATATAATACATATAACATTTTCTGTTTCAACCATAAAAATGGTTTTCTTAACAGATCTGAAGGTACAAATGGATGAAGAAATCTTGTCATTCTTGAAGGTGATAAATTAACACCTCACGAACAACGTTCTCTTTAATAAAATAAAAGGAAGAGGGGAAAGGGGATGGATGATATAATATCCCATTTGAATCATAAAATTATATTATATGTATAATACTGAAGTTAAAATACCATTTCAATGATGATATTTTGGGAGATATCTAGAAATGAACTTGAACATGAAAGGAAATTGAAGGAGAAGTGGGAGAGAAATTACATCTTAAATCCTCCTCTTGAGATCCTCCTTATGGAAGCTGGGATTGGTATTTTGATGAGACCAGTGGCTCTTGAACGTGGGAGAGGTGATAGAGAAATGTTTTTGGAAGAGTTTAGAGAATTCTTGAAGCTTGAGAGGTATGGGGAAATGAGGGTGTGAAGGGTGGTATTTATAATGGAGGGGAGAGGGGTTTCTATAATATAAAATTCATTGGTTTATTAATTTCCCCTATGACATGGAATAGTGATTCCTGAATGAACAAGAATATAAAATTAGGCATGTGAGTTCTAGATTTGGGTGCTCTCATAACATTCGATCACATGAATAGTGGGTTTGAATTAAAATGCATTTATCTCGTAAATTAATGTATTTTACTATTCAAAAAAAATTCAAGTATTTTTAAAAAATCCAAAAAATATACCCCAACCATTTTTCTACATGTAGAATCGAAAAATGAATTCCATTTTTCAAAAATAATTTTCTTAATATTATTAATTTTATATTTTATTAAAATCATATTTTACATAAAAAACAATTTTTAATAGTTAAGACTGATTTTACAATGTTTTCAAAAATTACATAGGGTCTTATAAAATTATCTAAAAACTATAAGAGATTGATATTTTAATTAATGAATACATATTAGGAAAAAAAATTCTTTTAAATTAATTAATTATTTATAATTAATTAATTACGACTTACTATATACCAAAACGTTTACTAATGTCAAATTGTTAGTTTTTAAGATGTTTATATATTATTTAATTATTATTGGGTATTTTTACTATTATTTTGGATGATTCAATATTCTTAAAGGTCATATTACTATTTATAAGGGTATGTTACTATTAATAAGTGTAGGTTACTATTCACCAGAAATTATTTTTGTTTCATTAGACTCCAAAAATCATCCTGAACACAACCGTGTATGTCAGATTTTTAAAATTACAAACACAGAAGTGACAAAATTATGTTTAAAGCTTACTTAGCACATAGTAGTTCATTATATTGTGTTTTCTTGTGATTTTATGACATAATTATAAGAATGCAAATTTCCATTGAAAATCTTTGGGACATTACATTCTTCATCCATTAAGAAATTTCACCCCTGAAATTTCACTTTACACAAATAGGTGAGGGTAATTCTCCTTCATTTCCTCTTCTGGTTTACAAGTTGTTTCTCATAATTATGGTTCCTCCACGACACATTGACAAGATGGGTTTTCTTGTTGCGTAGAACCTTTTCTCTTCGATCCATAATCGTTACAGGATTCTTCTCGTAGGAAAGATCATCTTCCAACTGTACCACCTCTGAGTTTAGTACATGTCAGGGGTTTGGTATTTCCTTCCTCAGTAGTGATACATGAAACAAATCATGAAATTGAGCTATATTCGATGGAAGTGCAAGACGATAGGCCACAGCTCGTATGTGCTCAGGGATTTCAAAGGGGCCAATATACCTTGGGCTTAGCTTACCTTTCTACCTGAATCACATGACTCTCTTCCATAGAGATATTCAAAGGAAGAATTTATATCCACTGTCAAACTCCAAGTCCCTTCTATGGTTTTTAGCATATATCTTTTTCCGACATTGAGATGCTTTGACGTGTTTCTGGATGACTTGAACCTTCTCTGTCATCTATTGAACATGATCGGGTCCAGCAGCTTTCTTTCTCTAACTTCATCCCAATAGGTTCGAGTTCTACACTGCTTCCCATAAAGAGCTCCATATGGAGCCATCTAAAAACGTGAGTGGAATCTATTGTTGTATAAGAACTCAACTGATGGGAGATACTGATCCCAACAACCATTCAATTCAAGAGAGTAGGCTCTTAGAATATCATCAAGTGTCTGAATAGTTCTTCCAGACTAGCCATCAGTTTGGGGGTGATAGGTCATTCTGAAATTTAATTAAGTACACAAAGCATATTGAAGGCTCCTCCAAAATTTAGATGTGAACCTTATATCACAGTCAAAGACAATTGAGAGTGGAACACCGTGTAGTATTACTACTTCATTCACATATATCTTTTCATGTTGTTCAAATGAGAGATCTTCCCGAATAACGATAAAATGGGATGTCATGGTGAGTCAGTCAACAACAACCCATATCGCATTATTTCCCATTGACATCTTTGGGAGACCTGTGACAACGTCAATTGTAACATTTTCCCATTTCCACATGGTTATAAGAAATGACTGCATCATACCACTGGAATATTGTTGCTCAACTTTAACATGATGACATACCAAGCACCCTGATATATATTATGCAATCTCTTTCTTCATGTTATCCCACCAAAAGTGTTTTTAGAGATCATGATACATCTTGGTACTCCCAGGATGGATAGAGAATGTTTAGCTATGTGCATTGTCCAATAGATCCTTCTTTATCTCAGTTGATGAAGTCACACAAAGCCGCATTCCAAACCGAATCACACCATCATCATCAATATGGAACTCTTGTAGCTTCCCTTTCTTTACTGCATTCACCCTCTTTTCTATCTCCACATCATCAATTTGTGCTTCCTTAATCATCCCCTGGATTGATGGTTGCGCAATCATTTGGGCAAGGTAAGATGTATCCCCTTCCCTTATGATTTCCGAATCCATTCATTCCATATCCAAGAAGATAGTGTCTTTCTCAATCTGCAACATGGATAGAGTTGTTGGTTCTTTTCTGCTCAGAGAATCAGCTACCTTTTTCGCCTTTCCAGGATGATAGTGAATAGAGAAATATTAATCCTTGATTAGCTCTAACCATCTCCTTTGACGCTTGTTGGGATCCTTTTTTGTGAATATGTACTTTAGGCTCTTGCGGTCAGTGTATATATCACACTTCTAACCATAAAGGTAGTGCTGCCAGATTTTCAAGGAAAAAATCACTGCTACCAGCTATAGATCACGCGTCGGGTAGTTCTCCTCATGGGTCTTCAACTGTTGTGAGGCATAGGCTATCACATTGTCATTTTTCATGAGTACAGAACCCAAACCTTTCTTTAAAGCATCCCTGTATATCACAAAACTTTCACCACTTTTGGTAGTGTGAGTTTAGGTGCAGTGATCAGCCTTCTCTTTAGCTCCTTAAATCTTCCCTCACATTCTTCCGTCCAAATATACTTTACCCCTTTCTATGTTAACATAGTTAGCAGGTAGGACAATCGTGAGATGTTTCTCACAATACATTGGTTGTACCCAGCTAATCCAAGAGAACAAGAGATTTCTGTTACACTAGAGGGCATGAGACATTCCTCGATCGCCTTTTTTTTGAAGGATCCACAAAAATTATCTCACTTGTGATCACATGACTCAGTAATATGACTTGATTCTTCCAAAAGTCACACTCTTTGAACTTGGCGTACAACTTCTCCTTTCTCAATGTCACCAACACAAGTCTTAGATGTTCTTCATGTTCCTCATTGATCTTGGAGTAGATGAGAATATCATCGATAAACACTATCACAAATTTGTCGAGGTAATGTCTAAAGACTCTATTCATCAAATCCATGAAGATTTTATGGGAATTAGTAAGTCCAACAAGAATCACCAAAAACTCATAGTTCCATACATTGTACGGAAGGAAATTTTCTGAATATCTTCCTTGTTCACCATTACCTGATGATATCCAGAAAGATGATCCACCTTTGAGAAAAATTGAGCTCCTATTAACTAATAGAACAAGTCATCAATCCTTGGGATAGGATACTTGTTCTTTATCGTGATCTTGTTGAGTTCCTGATAATCGATACACAATCACATTTCCCCATCATTCTTCTTCACAAAGAGCGCTGGCACACCCCAAGGTGGTGCACTAGTGAGTATAAACCCTTTGTATAGATGCTCTTACAGCTTCTTCTTTAACTCCTGCAATTCAATAAGATCCATCATATAGGGACACTTCGATATAGGTGTAGCTCTGGTTATGAGTTCAATTGAGAACTCTACCTCATGATCCGGTGGAATTCCAGGTAACTCTTCGGGAAATACGTCTTCATATTCCCTTACGATGGGCATTTCTGCAAGGCTGGAAGTTTCCTTTGACTCAACCATTTGGGCGAGGTATTCTTTCTCATAACGAATCAACACCCAAACCATTGAAGGATTTTTCAAACGAGATTCATGATATTCATTGAATTTATAGAGGATCATGGGATCGTTCGGAATATGAAAAGATATTTCTTTTTCCCGATAGTTGATAGGTGCTCTATATAATGAGAGATAATCCATTTCCATTATAGCATCAAATCCCACCAAAGGGAGTATTAGCATATTTTCCGGAAGATTCTTCCCACATATGCTAACAGGAGAAGAGTCAAACACATTGGTTGCAATGATTGCACCACTTGGTGTTTTTAATGATATATCCACTTCAAGGTTTTGGCGCTTCAATTTTTTTGTTCTAGAAAACATACAAGATATAAAAGAATGTATTGAAACCGAATCAAATAAGACTTTTTCCATTCTTGAGTGAATAGGAAGTGTACCTTTTAGGACTTCATTATCTTTCGCCACTTCCATAGTAGTGATGGAATAATCCTTCCCTTGTTCCTTTGGATTCTGTGGTTGCTGACACTAATTACCCTCAAGAACTCGAGGTTTAGTGCACTGATTTTCATAGTGCCCTAGCTCCCTACAGTTGTAGCATTGAACCATGATTTGTTATCTCCACTAATCAGGTACATTCTCCTTCCTTTTTGTGTCTTTTTGACACTCTTGAGAATGATGTCCTACTTTCCCACACTTAAATAATTTCTCCATCCCTTTGAGGTAGTTCCCATGGCATGACATTCCACATTTTTGGCATATGGGTCATTGAGTTTTCTTGCCACATTTTTGATTAGATCAACCAGTTTGAAACTCAATCATTCATTTCTCATCACCATATCCATGGGATCATTCTACAAACTCCATCTATACATTTAGATCACACCTAAAAACTTCTTCATAATTCCCAAATTCTCAGATTTCAAGAGCCTTTTGATGGTGTGGTTTCAATCCACTAAAAAACCTATCAATTTTTCTATCATTGTTGATAACAAACCCCGAAGCGTACATTTCATGCCTTGTGAAATTCGCTTCATAGGTTGTGAAAGATTCTCCTTCTTTTATCTTGTGATATATGAATTCACTCTCCATCTTCGTACGAAGAGTTCCTGGGAAGTACTTATTAAGAAAAATTATCTTAATGTCTTTCCATTCCATCTATTGAATTTCCCCCCTTGGTTTGGTGTTCTTAATCAAAGCTCACTATTGATCAACTTCCCCATCTAGACGTTAAATGGCTAGAGTCACCTTCTCCATCTCATAATAGTGAATCACAGAAATGATCTTCTCCATGGAGTTGACCCACTGCTCTATAACTAGTGGATCAGAAGATCTACTAAACGTTGGTGGTCATTGCCGCATAAAACATTTGATATCCATTTTCTACCTCTTTGTTAAAGAAGGATATTCCCCATTATTATTGTTATTGTTTAAAACCTAAGATAATTGGGTAATAAGTTCCATGAAGTTTTGAACAACACCTCCCAAATCATTGGGGATGTCGTTCGGGAAATTGTTTCATTGGCCCTCGCATGAGTTGTTGGCATGATTTCTCCTAGTTCCCACCATTTTCTAAAATAGAATAGGATATAACAAAAAATAAGTAAACAAGTCATGAATAACATATTTATTTAAACATTTTATAACAAAAAAAATATAACATATGGTATCCCTATGTAAATATTCTTGTGTGAATATTTGTACTTAGTCTCATGCTACAGGTTTTCTCTAGGGTTCACTAATCCTAATTCCCAAATTAACTAAACATTTCCTCTGATAACAACTATAGCAACCCGATCATTTTTACATACCTATTACATCATTTAAAATATAAACCACATAATTGGATTACACATAGATGATCTAAAGGATTAGTATCTTGGGAAAACTAGGACCATACATAACAATTAAGCTTAAACATTTATTTAATTTATTCTTCTCTAGCTTCTTATTGGTAGTGGTCCTCTCCTTAGTACATGTATCCACATGAGGATATAAATAAAAAGGGGTGAGATAAAATCCCAGTAAGAGGATATATAAGATGAATATAGCATGTGGTTAGCATAATCATGACACATGAAAAAGATCATGAAAATTAGAGGAGCATAAATAAAAGACTTGAAATGTGGCAATGAATAAAAATAAAGCATCATGTCTTAGTGGTTAACTACCACACATAATTGTGAACCAAGATAGAATCTTGTTAACCTGTAATTTCACATTTACTCATGATATTAATCACTTTACCCAATTCATTAGAGCACTGTATAATTCTGGGTGCACCCGTCACATTTAAACATTCATATTGTGCTATATAATTCTAGGCACACCCATCTCATCAATAAATTATCACTTATCAGGCATGACATGATGAACATATAACATAAATTAACATAAAAAACCTTTAAAAGTGATGGGTTCCATCTCATAGAACACATTCATAAACATTGGGTTCCCAAAATAATGAGGGAATAACATACAGGATACAAGAACTGCCAATCTTGAATGAGAGGTAGAAGGTGTGTTCTTGAAAGAAGAGTTTTATTTGAAACCATTTGGGTTTTCATTAATACCAGTGTAAAACATGTATACCCAAAAAATATAAATAAAATGATTAAAAAAAGATTTTTAAGGAGTAACCATATAAAAAATGAGTGAAAGAGGGGGAACCCGAAGGATGAAAGTTGGGTTCGAGAATTTCTTCTTACCTTGTATCTGAATGCTTACTTCTCTTTAATGTCCTATATAATGACATTATATTAGTTAATTAGAAATTATAGAACCTTTTATAAATTAATAGGGTTCATTATGGTCTCATTATTTCATTTTATGTTCCTTTGGATGACTTATAGAGTTTAAAAACACTTTTCAGGGATGTTCGTTTGTATGGTTTTTCTTAGGTCATTCACTTATATTCTTAAATTGAAGTTTTTGTAGAACATGGGTAAACATCTAGAACAGATATTTCATGTTATTAATGATATTAAAGAATTTTTAATTATATTATAATTAAATATATTAGATCCATGTGGGTGAATCATTAGATAAGATTTAAATGATCATAATGTGTATTAATTTGAGCGGTTTTTTGATCATAACGAATTTGTTTTAACTTATCACTTAGTAATATGGTCATAATATAGTTCCATAACATTAAATAGGATATAATACATATAACATGTTATGTTTCAACAATAAAAATGGTTTTATTTCCATATCTGAAGGTATAAATGGATGAAGAAAAATTGTCGTTCTTGAAGGTGAAAATTTAACACCTCACGAACAACGTTCTCATTAATAAAATAAAAGGAAGAGGGGAAAGGGGGATGGATGATATAATAAACAATTAGTATCATGAAATTACAGTATAGGTATAATAATGGAGTAAATACAATTTGGGTGAAGATAGGTGGGGAGAGATCAAGAAATGAATTTGAACTTGAAAGGAAACTAAAGGAGAAGTGGGAGAGAAATTACCTCTTAAATCCTCCTCTTGAGATTCTCCATAAGGAAGCTAGGATTGGAATTTTGATGAGACCCGAAGCTCTTGAACGTGGGAGAGGTGATATAGAAGCGGTTTTTTCAGAGCTTAGGGAAGGCTGGAAGCTTGAGATGTGTGAGGAAATGAGGGTGTGAAGGGTGGTATTTATAGGGGAGGGGAGAGGGTGTTCCTTAATATAAAATTCATTACTTTATTAATTTCCCCTAAGACAATGAATAATGAGTATTGAATGATAAATAATATTAAATAAGGCATGTGAGATCGATATTTGGGTTCTTACATCACTTGTGATGTTAGGAATAGTGGGTTTTAATTAAAATGCATTTATATGGTAAATTTATGTATTTTACTATTCACCTAAAATTCAAGTAGTTTAGAAAAATCCCAAAAATTTACCCCAACCATTTTTCGACGCGTAGAATCCAAAAATGAATTAATTTTTTCCAAAATTTTTTTATAAATTTTATTAATTTAATATTTAATTAAAAACAAAATTTATTTAAAAACCATTTTTTAAAAGTTAAAACTGATTTTATTGTGTTTTAAAAAATTATATAGTGTCTTATAAAATTATCTAAAAACTATAAGAAATTGATTTGATAATTAATGGATAAATTTTGGGAAAATAAATTTTCTTTTAAATTAATTAATTAATTAATAATAATTATTCATGACTTACAAAATACCAAAATGTTTGCGAAGGTCAAATTGTCACTTTCTAAGATGTCTAAATTTTATTTATTTATACATGGGTAAGGTCACTATTATGTTGAATGATTCACTATTCATAAGGTCATATTACTATTCATAAGGGTATGTTACTATTCATAAGGGTAGGTTTCAATTCACTATAAATTATATTTATTTCGTTAGACTCCAAAAATCATCTTGAACACAACCATGTATGTCAGGTTTTCAAAATTCCAAACACAGAAGTGACAAACTTATGTTTAAAGGTCACTTAGCACATAGTAGTTAATTATGTTGTGTTTTCATTTGATTTTATGACATAATTATAAGATGGGAAATTTCCATTGAAAAACATTGGGTCATTACATTACCTCTTAGAGTATATAAATATGAGTTAAGTGGAATTATGAAATACCAATATCTGTGAATAAGAAAATAAATGTTTTAAAATTGTTGTTTTTTGAGAAAATTTAAATTTTTATTAAAAATTAAATTAAAATTATTTAGAAATTTATTTTTGAATAATAGAGTTCATTTTTGGATTCTACCTATCAATAAATTTTTAGGGTTAATTATTTGGATTTTTCAAAAATACATGAATTTTTATGAATAGTAAAATACGATATTTTATAGTAAAAGGTAAATAATGGATTTGTTGAGTTATTGATGATGAAATAATGATGTAAGCACAATTTTTTGAACTCACGTGCACTTATTACTATTTTTGGTCATGGAATCATCACTATTTTTGGTCTTGAGGGAAAATAATAATCTAATGAATTAATTATTATAAAAACTGTCTTATCCTCTACTACAAATACCATGTATCCTTACGTCTTCTCTTCAGTCATCTCATTCCTTTTGCCTTTCCTAAATTCTTCAAAAATCTCACCTCAAGTTCCCCCCCCCCCCACATAAATTATCCCTTAGTCTCTTCATAAGACCTAATCCTCTCCCTTAAGAAGCGCTCACGAAAGGTTGATTCAAGAGGTAATATTTTTCATTTCATTTCTTTCATTTTTTAAGTTCCTTTATTGGCTTTTCTTTCCTATACACTACTCAACAAAGTGGTATTAAAAATAGATTAACATAAATTTATTGTAATTTTTTTATTATAAATGGATAATTAATTATCATCTCTCTTTTCCCCACCTTTTATATGAAAGAAATGAAAACACCATTTGAGATGTGTTAATTTAGCACAATCAAGGACGACGAGTTATAAATTTTTACTACTATCTTCAATTCTGGTCATGAAACCATTTTTATTGTGTAAGAAGAAAACTATATGTGTATTTTATCTAATTTAATGTTCTTTAATCCTTTTTCAATAATGATGTAAAATAGTAATACCAAGCATGATAATTGTGAACAAAATCGCTAAAATAAATTCAAGTGTTTATCATTAATGTTTTTTATAATGATTCATCATCAGTCCAAATAAAAAAATGATTTTTATAAAAATTTAATATTATGTATGTTGACTAACAAAATATAACATTAATTCTTTAAAAACATTCCCATGTTACATGATTCTACATTCATGAACTTGAGTAAATTGATCCCAGAAACCAAGAAAACAAACGGACCCGAACAATGAAATTTGACAACATATCCAAATAAAAAGGCCATGAATGAACATAAAAAGCATATAAAAAATACATTAAATATTTAATATTTTATTAAATTATTAATTAATAAACCTAATTTGTTTATTCTAGTCATTAATAACCAGTGCCAACACCATAAGACATATGGTAAGGGATCCTCACCAGTTCACTTTTATTCAAGAATATCGTCTATGATATGACATTTTATGTGTAATAACTAATGATTAGGTTTGATTTATAACCTTTACCATACATACCTCATGATTTATAATTGATTATAAACTCCATTCTCTCTCATTAATCCTTCTTAAGTACACCTGATACCATGCCGATAATCCGTAATGAATTCCACCCAAATCCCCTTTATTCATTTGGGTTGCCTTATCTTTCTTTTTCTACCAAAATAAAGATATATAATTTATTTATGTTATTTTTAAAAATTATGTTTACATGTAAAAAATAAATTTATCAAGTCCCTTCCATCATTCTCTTTTTGGGATATACATGTTTTTTAGTGATTCCCTTCTCAATACTTCCTGATAAGAAAACCTGTTTTAAAAGAACATCCCCAATTAATACCCAATTTAAGGTGCACTATATATTCTATTTTAAGCCACAATTGTCTATATAAAATCATCCATTGTTATTATGATTCCATTTGGGATCACTTCTTATTTTTTATAATGTAATTTTCCCTATCTATTTGAAAGGCTATATAGTATTTCCCATAAGACCACTCAAAAATGTTCTAATGCTAAAAATTATTAAATAATTTTCTCACATGTTTTCACTTATACTTGAAATAAATTTCCAATGATATGATCTTGTTTTATCATATAAATTCCCATGTATATTTTAGTTCCTTTCATTCATGTACACTATTATGATACGCCATTTTTTATGCTTTATGCCATGATTTTGGTTCCCAATCCTTTCCATGGGCAAACATTATGTTTATATATGATTGATAATGTGTGATTATTTATTTGGAGAACATATTAATGGATAATTAATATGATTGTTCCCATATAGAGCTCCAATGAATTGGGTAATGTTTAGTCTCATAAGACAATATTTACAATGGTCTTGGCGGTTATCCTTGGCTTGTGCAACTATGTGCAATGGTCTTAGTGGCTAGCCTTGGTTGGTTCCACTATGGGAAACGTTATAGGAGGTTATCCTTAACTCAAACAAAATTCATGTTTTATGTTTCTGCCAAATTCATATGATACCAGGTTTTTTTGATCCCACGTTTATATGTTTTAATTTCATATGTTACATGCCTTTTTTATATCATCATGGAATTCCTTCTATCCCATGTGCTAATGCTTTTTTTCTTAGGGTTATCCCCTTACTGGAAGTTTGGATCATCCCATTATTCATGTTATCCCTCGAATATCATATTAAATGTATGAGCACAATAGATTATAGTAACTCATTATGGAATTTAAATAAAAAGTTGTTTTTATAATGTTTCATTATGTAATTAGACTTACATGAAACTTGAATTTATGATCCT
Organism: Viscum album; assembly: GCA_963277665.1. Lineage (NCBI taxonomy): Eukaryota > Viridiplantae > Streptophyta > Magnoliopsida > Santalales > Viscaceae > Viscum > Viscum album. The sequence goes on along the minus strand of OY728132.1, from coordinate 1,432,853,142 downwards.
TGGCTTATAATATGATGTATAACTATTATTAAAATCATGTTATATTTTATGTAAAAGGCTAGAGTCACTATAATTCTAATTGGTCACAGAATTTACTATGCTTCATTTAGTTACATAATAAATGGGTTTCTAAGACATGAATTCAAAACCAAGCTTATTCATATCGTGAAAAAAACGTCAGAGGAAGGTGATACATGTCTGGAATCTATGAGTGGTACCTCCAACATAACACCATATCTAATGAATAATTTATTTTACATTTTTGCATCACATTCAACTATATAACCTAATATTGTTAACATGCTAAATCATCCTACGAGAATTTTTTCTAATGTGATGGATATTACTACACCCCTTAGGGAAAAGAGATAGTAGTGTTTTTGTCTTCCTACTTCTGTTTTTTATTTATCATTGATACATCTTATATGGGATTTTCTAGTTCATCACATGAAAACTATTGATGTCATTTTTGGGATGGATTGGATTATTTATAATAAGGCACGAACTGACTTATATCTTCAACATGACTCCTTTAAAATGCCCAAGGTGATGAGTCCTGCCATTTTGGGATAATGTAACATGATGTAGAGAAGATATATAACTTATTATCTTGACTTAATAAATATAATATTTTTTTCTCTTTACTTCTAGAAATAATCATTAATTATTATCTCCCTCTAGTTCTCATTGATTTTCCTAATTTTTATCTATATTTTTTTTGTATTCCATTGGTAAGATAAATATAAATCTCTATTTATTTTTTAGCTAGTATTAAACAAATATATATATATATTCTTACCAGATGGACCTAGCTTAGATGGAATGGATTAATACTTAGTTGGATTATCTAATAAAGAAATGAGTTGTCTGCTAGAGAGTGTCACCATAGGAAGCACATATTCCCTTTGCTAAGAAAGGTAATGGAACACTTCACTTATGTGTTGTTTAATAGAAAATCATCTTGTTATGGTAGAGAAAAAGAATGTATTTCCATTTATTGATTATCTATTTCGCCAGTTCAAAGGGGAAATTGGGATTCCAAGACTGATCTTCGATCTAGTTATAATCATTTGTGAATAAAAAAATCTTAGATAATGAAAATAGCCTTATGGATCAGGTATGTCCGTTATGATTATCTTTCCATCTCATATGGTATATCCAATGTTCTTTTAGTCCTTATGGATTTTATGAACATGATCTTCCATGAGTGTATTGATAAATTCTTAGTGTTCTTTGTGGATGAAATCCTAGATTACTCATAAGTAGATGAAGGATCATGTGTCCAAATTAGTTCTATAATTACTAAGAAAGTAGAAACTTTACGCCAAAACATCAAAATGTGATTTATATATTCACTAAGTGAATTTCCTATGAAACGTAGTCTGAGAACATTGTATCTCATATGACACTAAAAGGGTAAATGTTGTTGTAATATTGGAGCAACCATTGTATGTATTCATGATTCATAGATTCTTGGGTTTAATTCATTTTGGAATCTCTAATTGCCACACTAACTCATAATGGTGCTAAATTCTCTTTAGATGATAAATCTCAAAGATATTTTGTCAATAAAAATCATATTATGACTTAGAAAATGGTGTTTAATCTTTATGAGATGGGGCATGGTTATGTGGTCTTTTATGATGCATCATTATTGGGTTTGGGATATTTTCTTATATAGGGTGACCATGTCATTTCCTATGGATATTAACACATTAGGACACATGATAAGAATGTACAACCCAATAAATTGAATTTTTAGCCATGATTCAAGAACATAATATTTAGAGAAATTACCCATTCATTGATATAATTAATGTGTTATTTTACAACAATAGATTGAATTATATATTCCCTCAAAAAGATTTTAACTTCAACCATATGCATTGGGTGGAGTACATAAAGCCTTTGTATCTAAAAATTTCTTAATCCATTGGGAATAATAATTTCATTTCCAATAATGTGTGAAGGAAATGTCCCAACAAGGCCTTGTAAGAATATTCATAAGAGTAGAAGTCGATGACTCTATTTCCACAGTTTCATATAGATGATTGGGAAATATGGGTGTTGTTTTTAGGGATAGTTTTCTATTTACCTCCACTCTTATCAAGGAGATTCTTTAGTAAGAAAACCTTATTATGAGTCATGTAGAATTATGGACCCACTTTATGGCTAGGAGACCATTGGGGAGTGTGTTTTCTCCACATAGGGTATCCAATGTATCCTAAATTGGTACATTGTTATATTATTTTTGAGGAAGGATGTGAAGGATTATTTACATAATTCTCAATGGATTGTGAATAAAGGAAACATAAAACTATTTTATGATAGGTGGAGTTGATTCTAGTTTCCAGTTATGAGATGAAACATTACTAACATTGTTTCTCACTACTATACATTCCAAAAGGTCAAGGTTGAGAACCATAGCCCATCATATATGCTTCATCCACATCTAATGAAGATATAGAATTGTGATGATATTTCAGTGGCCTTTGTGGTTGGGTTTTCATGTACCCGCTGAATGATGAATGTGATATGGGTTGCGATCAATCAGATAATCAAATAGACACATTTAATAAACATTTGTGATACAACCAATGTTAATTATTTGAGATGTTTTAATGTGAAAGATATTATTAATTTTTATGTAGATACATCTATTATATTCTCTAAATGAGATCCTAATTTAACTTCTTTTTTTGATATTTATTTTGGAGGTAATGAAATATCAGGGTCATTTGAGTATACCATACCAACCAGAGAAAGATTGTCACACAAAAAGAGCTATACATATTACTAAGGATATGTATTGTGCATGTGTCCCCAATTTTGGTGTATCTTGGTTTGGCCATTTTGAAATTTTTATGTTTTCCAATAAAAATCATTAGCAGTTCTCAGCATAATGGATCTTTTTCAGAATTTTTTACAAGGCCCTGTAAATATTCATTGTGTTGGTTGGATATCAATGAATGTTCCTTGGTTGAACCAAGCATGTTTAAAGTGAATTCATTGAAGATTAAGTCCATTAATTAGATAATTGTGATTTCATGGATATGGTATAATTATTATGTTGATCATAATAATAGTCCAATAGTGTTTTTAGCTGGTGACCTAGTGTTCTTGAATGTTTATGTCAATTTGGTTAATCAATTTCATGGGAGGAAAGGGAAGAGTTCCCTTAGTTATGAGGGAAATCTGATGTCATGGACCATGTGAAAAATGTGGTGTACCATTTATAAATTCCAAAAAAGTAATCATATAAATATACCTTGTCCCATATATTATGGCTATGGAATTATATTCATGATCCATCTCAGGTTTTGAGCTACTGTTATCTTGTGGTTTATCCAGATTTATCTGTGACTATGCATATGATAAGGAAAATTTTTCTATGATAAAGTTACTTCACATTTTGGGGGGGGGGATGATTCCTATATTCTTTCTTCTATGGATTCATGGTTATAATTCTAAAGATATGTGGGAGAATGGGGAACTCATGGAAGAGAAGTGGACTTATAGATCATATATGGAAACCTGTTCACATTGCTTCTTCGAATTGATTGTTTCTTATGGGGGGAGTAACATCCTATTAAAAGGATTCATTTACGTATCAACCTGTCATTTATTCACGGATCAGTTTTTGTTTTTCTCAGATTGTTGTGGGTGAAATTTGGAAAATTTGGAGGCCTTATGTATTGTGCATGCTTTTCCCAAACCATATACCCTTAAAGTGAAAATTGTCCAACCCTATATATTTTTGGTATTCACGATTGGAAATTTTTTTCACAAATAATGCTCCAACATAGTATAAATTTTATTCCATGGATAGTGAGTCTATATGGGGTGCACAGTTAGGGTACCGAGTTGTTCTAAATGTATAACCCTCTCTAGGAAAATGTTTGAGTGCGTTTTTTTCTACCAAAAAGTTGATAAAATAGTAAAAAACCCATATTTATGTAATATCATGACCCCAAATAAAACTACCCAAAATGAATGTCTAGGAAATCCCCCTAAGTGTGTTTTGGTCTCCCTTAAACACATTCTATGTCAAATTAATTCATGGAGAATTTCATTCGATCTCTTATTTGTATGTGAATATACACTCACATGTCTTCTCACACTCAATATTTATATCCTTTAATGATTATTATATCATCATGTGGTCAATGGATATAGACTCATTTTAATTGAATTTTGATTCTAGGATTTTTTTAGGCTCTATGTTTCAATCCTTAATTGGAGGATCCCATTGAAGGAGTTGATATTTCATTCCATGATAATGGTAAGTAAATCTGTTTGAAATTGGACTATAAATAATACCACGATTTTCTTGATTTTAAAATATATTTCAATTGAATTTAGAAAATCTAATTTGATGAAAATTGGTTTTTGGAATATTAAATCAAATGGAACTTTTTAAAAACCCTTAATACTAATTGAAATTTTATTTTTGGAGTATTTTAAAATTTATGGTATTAAGGTATTGATTTTAGAATTACTTTGAAGAAAATATATTAAATGGAAATTAAAGAAACGTATGATTGTTATTTTTATTGAAAATGCATGATTTGATACAATACCCGTGTTTTGGTTTTTGAATTTTACATTCCATATTGAAACTAAAAATTGTAAATCAAATTATAAATGATGATTTGTTTAAAACGATATTATTTTACAATTATTAATTAACGTATTGATGACATGTGAGCATATATAGTTAGTGTGTTATTTGGGTCTAGAATTCTAGTATGAAAATTCACCCAAAATGAATTGATGATCAAAAATATAAAAAAACTTTGTTAGGTAGATCTTATCGCTAATTGGATATTGATGAGACAAATTTAGCCTAAGCATGAGGGATGTATGTAAACATAATTTCCATTGTCACTAATATGATATTGTATGGAATACTATCATGGTTCTTGATGTTATTATTTTGAAATATATATTCAAATGATTATTGAACTATTTTATCCAAGAAAGATGATTTATATAATCAAATTTATATAAAATGTTTACATAATCCATGTTTGAAATGATTTTCATCATTTTAAAATGAATAAATGTTTAGTTTTAAAAATGAATATCAATCTATATGCCCTATATTATTTAAATTTAAAGAGTGATTTGGTTTATTATTATGGAATCTATTATACAAATCTTGGTGAGACCAAACTAGGTTTTATAGAGTACAAATTAACTTTTTCATTGGGTATTTTTATACTTACCTCTACTAGGTCCAAGAAAAGGGGAAACACCACTTAGAGGTGGTGTATTTTCTTGATTATTTGGGCTTGGAGTGATGTTTCATTTGGGATGTCTCTCTTTTTACATAGTAACTTGACGCTGTATTGTTTTTTATTTTTGCACATTCATTTCATTTCTAGTACTTTCTTGTTTGGGAGTGTTTGGCACACATATTTTTATTTTTTATCTTTTGTTGTTTTGTGGAAAATTTGTTTCTTCTTTTATCTTTTACGCTTCCAGGTGCTATTCTACACCCTGTGGGGATTAGGAACACCCTTCATGCTATGCCATTGTAGTCTCAGTTTTTAAGGTACTAGGGTGTCCATGCTAGTTTATGACACGATGTGTTTTATATAAATCCTTGTGATTTTTTCAATATAAAAGTATCATTTTATACTAAAATGTGATTTAGAAATCCAAAACTGAGAAAAGGAGCATGGATTATCTTGATACTATTGGAAATTTTACGTAGATCATTTTTAATATGTATATATTAACCATAGATCGATCAGATAGACAATGGCTCTAGTATGACTAAAAGTATGTTTTTTGACATTTAAAAATGTCATTTTATATAATCACATTTCACAAAGCTATAACTAATAAAAAAATATCTAATTTTCATGATACTTTATGAGAACGATCCATAATTTATTTGGGAAATGTATGAGTGAACTACACATGATTCTGACACACTACATGATAGATGTGACTAAAATAGTGTGTTATAAATATTACTATCATTTTAGTCTAAACAGTTTTTGACATATTGAAAAAAAATAAAAATGTTGTCAGGATTTCTTGATAATTTAGGACAAGAATCCATATTTCATTTCTGACAAGTAGGAATATACCACACATTCGTCTAACACATTCCATGACTAGTATGACTCAAAAAGTAATGATTTCCATAATAAAGTGTCATTATATTTAAAAAAATGATTAACATATCAAAAATAAAGGAAAATATATCTTATTGTCTCGATATTTTTGGACAAGAATCCATGATTCAATTTCGATGTCTATGAATTGACCTCATGTTAATCTGACACATGATGTGGATAATATGACTCAAAGTGAATTCTTTCAATATAAAAATTTTATTTTATTCAAAAATATGATTTATATAGCTAAAACCAAGAAAACAAGATTGTAAGGAGTTGATACATTATGAATAATGTCTATAATTAATTTTCGATGTCTAGGAATCGACCACACATCAATCTGACAGACAACACGATCATTATGACTCAGAGTTCTTGTTATTAATATAAAAGTGTAATTTTAGTATGAAATGAAATTCACATATCCAAATCAATAAAAAAATATCATATTATTTTGATAATATAGGAAAATATTAATGATTCAGCATTGATGTGTATGAATATACCATATGTCTATATGAAACATGACTATACTGATATAGCTCATGGTTTTTTCATTCAATATAAAAGTTCCATTATAGTCTAGAATGTGATTCACATATATCGGACTAGGAAAATACATTTTTTGTCATGATACATTATAAAAAATAACACTTTCATGTTTTATGTGTTAGAATCCATTAAATGCTAATCTAACACATGATGTTGTCTGTATGGATCGAAATTCATGTTTTAAAATTAAATGTTTTATTTTTCTATAGAACAAGCTTCACATAGAAAAAACAATTTAAATGACCTCATATTATCTTGACGCTTTATAAAAATGACCAACAATAAATTTGTGATGTGTAGGAATTGACTGCACATTAATCCAACACATGATGTAGTTGTTATGAATTAAAGTATGTGCTTTTAATATAAATTTCATTTTATTCTAAAACATGAATCACATAGAATAATGACCTAAAAATCATGAATTTTAATTACAAATTAGGAAAATAATATATAATTCATTTGTTATATGAATGAATTGACTGTATGCTAATATGAAAAACAAGTTTGTCATTATGAAATGATCTTTCTGATTTCAATATAAGAACATTTTAGTCTAAAACATGATTCATATACCCCATCTGATCAAATGAGTTCAAATTTCCTTAATTCCTTATAAAAATGATCCATATTTCATTTTTGATGTGTATGAATTAACCGCACATCAAGCTGACACACGATGTAATCGGTATGTCTCAAAGTCCATGATTTTAATAAAATAGAGTTATTTTAGTCTAAAACACTATTGATATATCTAAAGGTGATTAAATAAGGTTGAAATGTCATGATACTTGAGGTAAATGACACCAAACATAGCCGGTATGACTCAATGTGTCTGTTTTCAATATAAATGTATCGTTTTAGTCTAAAACATGATCTGCGTACCCAAATCCAAGAAAACAAACATGTATTGTCCTTATAGTTTTAGACAATGATTCACAATTCATTTGGGAAATTTAGCTTTTGACCGCACATAAATCTAAATGAAAATGTAGAGGGGTATGAATCAACAAGTATTCTTTTAATATAAAAATTTCATTTTGGTTTAAAATTCTTTTCACATTTCCAAAACCAATAAAACAAGATCTGATTGTTTTTAATATTTAGGCCAATGAAATGTAATTTATTTACATCATGTATGAATAGAACAAAAGTGAATTTTCATGGGATGCGACTGTTATGATAGAAAATACATGTCTTCAACAAAAAAAGTTTAATTTTAGTTTAAAACCCACTTCACATTGTCATATCCATGAAGGAAACCATGGGTTGTTTGCAAATATTAAGATAATGATCCATATTTGAAAAAACGAGTCTTGGGAAATGTCAATGGATTCCCCCAATAGGTGGTGTGAACAACTTTCAAATTAGGTGTAGAAATTTTAATAACTTATAATATAATTAATGTAATTAATTACATCAATATTAAACAAAAAAATTAACTAATTAATAAATACTAATAAAATTATTAATATAATTAATAATTAATAATGCAATAAAAATATTAGTAAATAATTATATAATTTTAAACCACTATTTATGTCATTAAGTTAATTAATAACCAATAATATCATTAATATATTCAGTAATAAACAAATATAATTTATATATATTATTGATTAGAATTTAATTAATACTTCATTATATAATTATGAATTAATAATTTATAATATAATTAACAATATAATACTTCATAATATAATTAATAGTTTAACGAGTAATATCATTAATATATTCAATAATTGGAAATAACATTTATCATATGTGGATTATATAACAGTACAATTACAAATTCTTTATGTTTTTATATATTATTATGAAAAAAAATTGGTTTTGTTATAGCAACATGATTTTGTACATATTTCAGTTGATCATTAGAGAAAATATGTTATAAGATTTTTTTGTATTGTGTTGTAAATTTTTTTTATAAATTTTAATCATTTAATCAATGTAAATATTTCATATGAATCTTCTAAATTAAATTTTGAATTGAAATAATAGTGAAATATACTATTTTCATTTCAATTGTGTTTAATTGTAATATATAAATTATTTTTCCTCTCCATCCTAAATTTTGTGTATTTGTCGGGAAGATGTATGTTTAAGTTAGAAGTATCTGGTTTGACCATTATCATCACTAATAATAGCGATTATATTGTTTGAAGGTTTTTTAGAGTGTTTTTGCTGTCAGTGTCTTTTTACACGGACAAAGCAATTTTTAGCGGTGCCTAAAACCATTTTTATAGTAGAGAATTCATGGACATAATTTTAGTTTAATTTTTCAATAAATTGAGTGCTTTCCATCTAAATTGTTTATTGAGAGTCTCTATTAGAAGCAATGTAAGGACCTTTTTCCCCATTATTTGGATGAAAAAATCCCATAGTCTATATCATCTTCTACTAGATTTTCGTTATTCAGCAGGAATATGTGTGTGATGGGAAAATATAGAAATATGTTTAAAATGGGAACACATTCTATAAATGTGTGTGATAATATACACAATAGTGTATTCTAATTTTTGGAATCAATGATGTTTGTTTTTTCATTATGTTTTCCTCATTACATATTGACTATATCCAACCTTCTCATCCACTTTTTATTAGATCAGGCCCAAAATTCCTCAAAATAAGATCTATCCCAATCTATGAAAACTTTTGTGATATTTATTATATCATAATGGTATGGTATAACACTATAGGTTGGAATTATGTATCTCATATTACTCTTAAATTTTGTGTATGAATGAAATCATTTCAATGTAACCTATAGAATGAGACATGGCATCCGAATGTCATTAACAGAATAATTAAAAAAGGAATAGTAATCATTATAATATTATTTAGTATATTTTATATTGCATTCCACCAAACCCAGGTGGTATTGCTTTCTAGTTATTCTTATTGTTTTGTTTTAGTTCATCATAAACTGTAATTATCCTGCCCTCATTTGTTTTTTACAAGTTTCATGCATGTATGAAATTTTATTAATAAATGAATCAATGTACATAAAAGAGGAGGACCATCCAGAAATAAAGGAAGTTAATTTCACTCAAGAATGAGGGGTAATGATATGGTGAGAGGATAAACCACCCCTTCCATGAGGTTGTCTTCCCCTTCCCCATGTTTTAACTTGCAACCAAGGGCCACCTCCATCATCAATATGTACAACATCATACAACACCAGGATTCAGATATAAAGTAGTATATTCCCTGAGGGCCTTCATAATCTGATTGGACCTAGAGGCAAACTGGAAACCTTCAAGAAACAAGTGAAAACCTAGGTTTTAGTATGATCTTGAAATGACATTCCAACAAGAATTCCAAATCAATGGACCCCCTACCCCTTCAATATTATCTGTCGTTGAAACCAAGAATTTAGTAGGATCAATATTCTAAAATTCATTTCTATTTTCATCTTATAACAGCAAGCGAGGACCCTCAGAAAATAATTGTACAATACAAATAGGTGTTGTTATCATACAATAATCAATGTCATTAGTAAAAATAGGGATGTAAATACCTTGATGATTCAGAAGATTACAAGTAGTAGTAGAGTCCAGTGAATCCTTATTATAACGAAAATGTTTGATTGAACTAACCATTCTGGGAGGATCTTTAGCCTTACTATTAGATGTTGTAGAAGAAGATGAATCATTCACATTAGAAATATAGGGAAGGTCCTTTTGTTCTTAAAATGTGGATGTTTCAAACTTATCCTTGCATTTGATGTGTTTAGGAGAGATCATTTTTTGGTTCATGCCACATGGAGTAATCCACATCATCCCTTGCAGAGTCCTCCAAGATAGCTTCATTGTCATGAGAGTCTCCACCATCATGATCATTTTGGTCGGTACATTATTGATGAATCCTTGAAATTAAAACTAGAAACATACATAGGATTCTCATCTGCTAAATCATCCCATGACATAGTTAGCTTGTCAATCATTTTACATAACGAAGCATCTATAGAGGAATTATATAGAAAAACATGTCTAATCATAAAGACACCTATGAAATAATATTTCATATAAAGACCATTAAAATAATGAATTTTGGTTCCTTGAGAATATCCTACAACAATATCTTGGGATTGATCACATGTCGATTTTCATTTCCATAAAGAAGAGGCAGGAGAAACATCAACTGTAAGATGGATTTTTACCTAATGTTATGTAGACCGAATGGATACAATATTTCCATTAAACTGGAAATGATGAACATAATTCCCCTTTAATTGATAGTGAATACATATGATTTCTCCAATAAAATTTTAAAAATAATGACCTGTAATTTGATAGGAATCACAATATAGTGGCCATTTTTTCTACTCTAAAATGATATTGTTCTCATCTTGTAGTGTATAGAGAACAACATTGTAATTAAATGTCGAACATAAGAAAAATTTGAATAAAACCCTTGAAAAGTGACCATAGCATACAATCTAAGTTTCTTCATATATTAAAATTTGGATTTTAATTAAAGAAGAAGTGTCAAATAAAATTTATGGATGCCAAAATACCCAATTTAACTAGTGGATTTTGATCCAGAATTATGCATTGGTATCTTTAATGTCATTTAGGATGAAATTTGGATTCCAATCATGAACTCTTATGGAATCTAAGCTAATAATAACATAGCCCAAGCACTAGGAATGATTTTTAACTTCCAAAGAAGATTACATGAGTTGAAAAAACAGTTACTAAGAGAGACACACACAAAGTCTTAAGACCCCCAAATTGATGTTAAATGAGCAACTAAATAGATAACTTTACAAGGATTCAATCATTTTTATAGTGACATGTGAATAATAAAAAATGTTTTTCATGATCAATATGTTATGAAATAGTTCTATTTGGGGAAGATATGTGAGGAATTATGTCTTTTATATATATATATAATTAAAAATTTTACTTGAATATAGCTATTATTTAATATTTAGAATTACTACCATTAAAATTGTCTAAAATTATCATAGAAACACTCTCACTTGGCTCCATTTTATAAAGGGGATTTCCATGGAAATCCTTCTAGATTTACAATGTGGGATATAAGTACACCTTTTCATGTACAAAATTAATAAAATATTACTATTAATAATTAATAATTAATTAATAATAAATATTAATGATGAATAAATAATAATAGTAATACCTAAATAATATTTTCTAACAAATATTTAATATTAGTTATAAATAATAATTTAAATTACTATTAATAATATTTTAAACCATATTAATTGACTAATTAAAAATTAAAAATAATTATGTACATATTATTAAATATTAATTATTATTATTTAATTATTAATTAATAAATATTTAATCACTTTTTTATTATAGTAAAAAAAATTCTATAATTAATTATCAATTAATTAAGTAATATTAAATAGATTTATCACACATTTACTAATAAATATTTAAAATTTTAATTTTGTAAATAAATACTATTTGTAATTATTAAATTATTAAATTAATATTTTTTGATTCATTAGAACTAAATTGTGTTTTATTAATTGAAAAATATTTTTCAATTTAATATTAATTACTAATAAATAATAATTAAATAATATGATTTTAAAATTAATATTTTTAATTATTAATAAACATTTACTCAAAATTTTCATGAGACAAGTGAGCCTGTCCTTAAACAATTTATGAAAAAAATAGAAATGACAACTGATAAGGATGGATGGGGTCAAACAAAGAGGCATTATTTCATTAAAAAAGGAAAACTAAAAATCAAGAATTTGAACATTCCAATAATCATAAACAGATTTATATTCATCAAAAGATTTCAACTCTAACTATGAGTTCCTTCAATTAAAGGTCATAGAGTACTTCCCCTTTATCTTTTCCTACTATAGATTGATCCATCTCTTCAATTCCATGGAAGAAGACCCGATAGTCACATTTCGGTCTTTCCCTCATGCAACATTTGAATAATATCAGACATGTTCTCGACCATGGACTTTTAGATGCATTCCATATCTCCATAATTTTTTATGAAATGATCATTCATGTTCTTACTTCTCCGCATTCAAATTGTCCATCACCCACCCTCCACAAAATACTTGTCCCTATCTATGATCCTACCCACCTCAATCACACCTTCATGAGTCACTTTTGACCCAGTTGGGTCAATCTACAATGGAGAAACATTCCCAAGAATGATAGTTCCAACTGAATCAATCCTGGACAAGTAAAGAATGTTCTTCCCTGTCTTGGAAGAGATATAATGATTAGATTAATTTTATGAAACAAACTGAAACTCATCCTTATAAAAAATACCATTCGTACTTCTTTGTTTGTAACTGGTACTTCCAACAAGAATATATTTAAAAGATACTCTTCTGTCATCAGCTTATTGACTACCAACATTCATTAGAGGTTGGCTTGCATGAACAATAATAGAATCAATCATGCACTCAATTGTCTTTGAAGTATTGGTTTATATTACATCCCATGATTTCTAGGTAGGTACTTGTTTTTCAATCCTCCTCCCCTCTGGGGCAACATCACTCACTACCTCTTTCCTCACACATGAGGTGGGAGGAGGTTTCATACCATAATGTTTGATGTGAGAACCTAGATACTTGATTTGAATTTTTAATACATTACATTAATTGGATACTTAATTCCCAACAATTCTGAAGAAGTTATATAATGAAGGGATGAATTAATATTCAAATTGGACATAAATTGTAATACCATTTTCTACCGAAGGGGCATAGTTACGAAATGGATTGAGTATGTATGTATCCACAAGGACTCTATAAAAATTTAAAAAATTCCCTTAAATTGTTTTATTATCAATATTAATGGGAACACTAATATTGAAGATAAGATCCTTATGAATTATAGGATTGTAAAGCACCTATCCTAGATCATGAATTCTAATCGTTATCCATATAGATTATTGCTTCAATTAATGCGTATTGAAATTTAAATCCCATGAAGAAAGGAGGAAGGACCCATGATTCAGAGCATTAAACACCCTAAACAAAATAACAATCAACCACAATAGATAATATTTGATGAAAATACCCCTTCTAATGGGGAAAATCCACCAATTGGTCATGAACCAAATTATAGAATGATGGGACTAAATTTCAGCAGAAATCATTGGTCTGTCACCCTTGGGAAGAATCAAATGCCAAATTTGAGAAAACATGCAGTCTTTTAATCACTCTTTGAGAGTATAAGGATTTGCGACATCTGTGATCCCATTTCCAAATTTAAAAACCTGAGGCACATGAGAATCAATATAGATACAATTAGATACAAGGATTTTCCCTTGGATAATAGAATCAGCAAAAGAAAAACCCTTCCACAAAATCATTGTAACGTGATGCAATGGATTATACCTTATTAAGGAATGTACCAATTAATAAACCATCTCTATTTCCCCATCGCAGATCTGGGCCTCTTACCCAGCCTAATGACTGCCCTTCACAATAGCATCATATGAAGCAGAAGCCATTTGAATTCCGCTACATCCATCTTTATGAGACCCATCCCCGCATCGTTGTCATCATCTGGGGTCAATGAATCTAGAATTTATTCATTATTGGAGGCACACCACAATTATCCCGTGCTTGCATAACCATCATCAAATGGGGCCAAAGCAACTCGGATGTCACCCCACACTGATCCCATGCCCATAACACCATTAGGAATTAGGGCCAAAGTTGTTTGGGCTTCTTCGTTTCATATGGCACTCTACACTGATCCCATGTCTGCAGCACCATGAACAACACATATCTCACCATCATGAATGCTTGGGATTCTCGCCCGGCCCACATGTTTCCCCCCTCCACCGATCATTCTTCCCATTACCTCTAATAAATATTTAATATTATTATTTAGTAACTAATTATTTATAATAAAAAAATAGTTTATAGTTATTAATTTTTCATTAATTATTAAATATTCAATTAATTATTGATAATATTATGCAATTATTAAATAATTAATTGTTTTATAATTAATAATTAGAAATAATATTTTTATAAAGTTAGTAACAAATATTTAAAAATAATATTTATTTAAAAGTATTAGTGATAATGATTAAATTATACTAATTATTAATTAGTTTTTATTAAATAATAATTATTTAAATAAATAATTTTTCTCTAATTAATGATATTTAATAAAAAATATTTAAAAAAATTCTATAGGTACCGATTTTTAAAAATAATATTTTATTTTTTAGTTATTATTTAATTAATAATTATAAAATATTTAACTAATTATTAATAAAAATATGTAAAAATTATGTAATTTATTATTTAATAATTAATAATTATGAATGACTATTTTTATACAATTATTAATAAATATTTAAAAATATCATCTTGTTACTGAAAACTAGAAATAATGATTTATTTATTAAGATACTAATGATTATTTTTTCATTCAATTGTTATTAATTAATTAAATATTTCTTCATAATTAATATTAATTAGTATTATAGTTATAAAATATTTATTCTGTTTCTAATTATTATAAATAATAATATAATTATTAGTTATGAAGTATTTATTAATTATACAAAATTTAATTAAAAATAAATAAAATTATGTAACCATTAACTAAATAATTATCTAATAATTAATAATTATGAATAATTATTTTTGTATAATTAGTAATAAATTCTTAAAATAAATATTATTGACTAAATATCCGTAATAATGATTAAATTACTAAAATAATAATGATTAGTTAATTATTATTAAACTATTATTAGTTAATTAAATAATTTTTATTAATTAATATTTATTACTAATAAATATATGAATTTATTCTTTAATTAATAAATACTAAATATTATTATTAAATAATAATAATTTATTATTCATAATTTATTTTTTATTTATTTTTTATTTATTTTTTATAAATAATATTAATTATTTATTATATATTTTAAATTTAGTGATAATATAAAACATATTAATTATTAAAAATTAATGAGTAATTAATTAGCTCTTCATTAATAATTTATTAGTTATTAGTTTTTTATTAATTATTATGGTTTAAATTGTTAGTAATATTAATTACTAAATTCTCAATATTAAACAGTAAATGTTAATAGTTTATTAATATTTAGGTATTATTATTATTTATTCATCATTAATATATATTATTAATTAATTAATAATTGATAATAATAATAATATATTATTAATTATATATAGGTAATGGAGGACCTTAATCACACATTTTAAATCGAAAAGGAATTATAGGAAAGGATACTTATAAATATTACCCCTTAGAGATGTTTTCGGGCAGAAATTAATAATGCTTTAATGATAGTGAGGCTTTATATAAAATAGCAATTAAATTCTGCTAAATTTAATTTTTATAAAAATTTATATATAAACAAAAAGGAATAAATTAAAATGAAAATAAAAATTTTAAATATACTAACACGTATATTTAATATATATATATATATATGTATATATGTATTTTTAATTTGGGAAAAGGAGGAGAGACCATTGGAGCCTTTTTGCTAACACTCTGTGAAATGAACCAATGGCTTTGCAGCATTTGTCCATGGTTAAAAAAGTCGAAAGGTGGTACGACATTATTTTTATTTCTATCATAGTTTTACAAAAAATGTATCCCTAGGCATATTTTAGTTAGTTTTTTCAAAAAACATATATAAAAAATCAATATTTTTCTCTATGTATACCCTAAAAAACATAGAGAATTCGATTTTCTAGTACATCCACTGCATGTCATCAACTAGGAAGGTCCAACCACAACCATCACCCCACATCTTACAATAAATATTTACCGCTGCCTTTATCCATGTCTACCATCGATTCTTCCATTATTCCCCCTCAATATTTGAGGCTCCCCCTTGCCACCCCAATAATGTCATGCTAAACTGTCACCCTACTCCTCCATCTCTATCCATATCTATACAAGATTATCATGTTCTATTAAACCTTGTGCTTAATCCAATCATTATTAATTTTTGAATTTCATTTTTCCTAATTCGTTTCCATCATTTAATGGTTATCCAATTCTGAAATTTCATTAAAACATCTCAACAATACAAATTTTTTATTTCATATTAGTATAAATCATCGACGAAAATCATTTCTAAAGAAATATCTTAGAACTATATAAAAAACATGTGGATAACTCCTCACCTCTCATTATTCACTATTATTTTTTATATTCATAATAAAGATAATCAATTACATCCACCCAATGAAGTAAAAAGGAATGGTTATTCCAAATTCACACAAAACTAATTAAGTTGAATTTTCTAATCTCCTATATTGATTGACCCTTTGAAAAAATGTCCATTAGAATGAGATAAAAACAATGATCAGATGACACCAAATGTTAATGGAACCACCAAAAGACCAAATCAAAAAGATTCTCAATCCAAACCCTGAACCAAAACCATCTAAATTGAAGGAACAATACGACCATGAACCTTCATATAAGAATTTATCAAGGGAAAAGAAATGACGGGGTGAAAAGAAGAATAAGGATCTTCAATTTAAATAAAGAATGACAACATGAATTGAGGGACTGAAATCTATAATAGGATGACTCTATATAATTAATAAAGAACATGAGAACATATAGGGTTTGAGTTAATGAAGGAATGTAAAAAAAAGATATTTCCACCCTAATTTATTGATAAATCAGAATTACCCAGACCATGGAATAGTGACATACGAAAAAAACCATTATGTCACTAGTCAAAGAGTTAGCTAATATTCCAACCATATGAAATGGTGATAGAACCCTAATGTTCACTGATATTTTAAAAATTGGGTTGACCAGTTACATAGCGATGTTTGCTCTAAAACAGTTATATTGACCACTAATCCAACATTCATCAATGAACTAACACATCATAATGGAACCGCACTTTTCATTTAAAACTCACGTGAAGACCAAAAAATGAATAATTACTCAAGACCACAATGCATTTCCTCAACATACAATAAAATTGGCCTTTTTTCTCACCACATTTTACATAGAAACTCTATCAAAAATCTGTAAACACCCTTCTTGATAAGACACGCACCTATATGGTGTTGGTAGACCACCCCAACATGTGATTTCACTATAATGATCACTTCATAACCAACATCTCCAAACTCCACGAAACAACCAACTATCTATTTACATATCCCCACATCCACCATGATGTGGCCTATTTCCAAAATGGGTGTTACGTCAAATACCATGACAAAACACAATGTTTCTTCTTAGGATCACCATTAAATCCACCCTCCACACCAAAAATTCCAGGCAATTACAAATTAATTGCCCAAGAAGGTATGGACCCTTATATAAGATACCTCTAAAATTATCTCATCATAGATAATGAAATCCATTACCAAAAAATGAGAACCATGACTCCCAAAACACCCAGGATATACCACTCAAACAAAAAAATCACTACAATGTAACCCCAAGCATAACTCAAGAAAAAAATCCTTAATCAAATAAACAAAACTAAATATCATGAAATAAAAACCACGTTTCAAAATAGTTAAAGGAATTATTCATGCATTTGTGACTCGCATTCCGACATACACTCATAGAACCCATTATCCCTATATAAAACAAAAACCAATAGAATAACACACTCTCATACAACATTCCCTCAATGGTCCTGAATCTCAACATGCCACTCTAAAAAATGACATATTTCTCAACATTCAATTCAACTCAATCATTGATATGAGATTAATTATGAAGATACCAATGATTTTGCGACACATGGAAAACTTCATGGATATGATCCTACCATGGAGGAATAATATGAATAGATAGAAAATAACGAATATTATATAACATGTTGAGGATATTGGTAAGTTCGTGAGACAATAAAATCCAATTCCCAAACCATAACTACCCACAATGTTGATAAACCATTAATATTACATTTTTCTGACCTCAAAATCCAATGGACTCCTCCTATGGCATACATATGACCATTTAATGATCTTGATATAACATTATCTAAGCATGAATCATATGTGTCTTCTCAGTCATTCTTTTCACCACATTGATCCAAAGACCATTACGTGATAGATCAGGTATTCAATAGAGGTATTTAGGGTCTAATTAAGACCAATGAATGGATAGTTGAATTTATTTGCAGTGATGGAGAGGTCAAAGGATGATTTAAATAATATGTTGAGGAGAGGGTACTGCCATATACTTTTCCCTCGGTTAAGGTATATTATTGTCTTCTATTTTTCCTATATTTTACTCCATAGGATTACCCTAGCCCCCATCCTTGAATGTGAATGTTTTTTGACGTATTTTGGGTGGCCAGAATGGGCCACACGATTTACTAAACCATGCAGAAAAATTGTGCACAACCTCCACTCCATTAAAAAATAATTTGAAATTCCAAAATTTCAATTATGTAATTAAAGCTAATTAGCCAATTTCTTCCCCATTTTGTGCCTAGAATCTATGGACAACCTCCAATATCTATAATCCTTCCATGGAAGTCAATATATAAGGAGTGTTTGGTGGATAAACTTCAAGGATTCTCATGTAAGTTATTTTCATTCCTTGTTTTGTCCAATTCCTTGGAATTTCATCCACATTTTAAGATTCTCCAAATGTACAAAATCTAGGGTATCATATTTAAGGTTTTCTATGTGTTATTGGTGAAATATTGGGGGTTTTGGTTTGTTTTCACTCCCTTGTGGTGTGGTTGTGGTTTGATTGTTGTTTCACACAAGTATTTGAGCGTTTTGACACATTTGGTAGCTGATTCCATGTGTAAAAATTGTAGAATGAGATATCATGATGGTATTATATTTTAATAATGATCCTACTTATTTTTTTTGGGAAGACAATTTTTGGTATCATTTGTTAAGAGGGTTATTTTTAAGTGGTATTTTTAGCTGAAAATGGAGTTTTTCATGTGCCTCTTATGTTGTACCAATTGCGGTTATTTTATATTTCATGGAATGGTTTTTTTAAAATGTATTAGCATGGAAAATTATAATTTGGTGTAATATTGGTATTAATTTGGTTTTAAAGGAGGGTTTTAAACCGGATTTTATGTGCAATGTTCTGTTATACATTGTGAAATTGTTTAATGAAAATTCTATGTGTTTATTTGAGTTATACAAAGAGTGAACAGAATTTTTATAAACTATTTTGAGTTTGTATAAACAAAACTATTTTTTTTATATGTTAATGGAATTTTAGAGAATTTTTATCTTTATTGACCACAATGAGGGAAACCTGGGTATCTGGGTTGGTGAACTTGTACTAGTATGATAGTGACCCGAAGTGGTTTTTTCTGTTTCACCTAGCATGATTGACATTGGAAACAGTTAGAAAACTACAGTGATGATGATTGGGGACCATAAGGTTATGGGTATGTTTCTTATAAATGTCTCATGCAAGAGAACACAAATTTCATATTGTTACTTTTACACTTAGATACGAGGTAACAGGGGCCCACAAGTATCTAGTTCCTATGGGTGTTCTCATGACTACTCCTCGCTGACTATATTGTATTCACCATTGGATAATGGAGTGTTTGGATGGAAAATTCAGCAGCTTACAAGGTTTATTAAAATTATTTTATTCAGTAATGTTATCCATTGAAAACTATTTCCCATTAAAAGATTCACTATAGAAATTATTGCAAACATTTATTATTTATAAAAATGTGTAGTATTTTTATCATATAATTCTTATCACATGGAATATTTGGGTGGTATTATATAGGTATTAGTATCAAAACGTACTTTCAGATTTGGGTGTAAGTAGACTTGATCATGTTTGACACTAGAAATGACATGCTCTTTTGAGAAGGCATTTTGGGTTATTAGAATCCTTCTATGGTGTTGTGTTGTGGATAAAGCTTGTTGGTGATAACCCCTTGTCGTGTGGTGGTCCTTGGTCTGTTTTGATTTTACATTTTTTGTTTTTACCTCTCATTTCATGTTTAAAACATTTTATTCTGCTATGAATTTTATTTAAGGATTGATTTGTTCGTAATTTTCAGATTCATTTTGTTAATTGTTATTGGATGTTTTATTTTTCCTAACATGGGAAAACCATTCACAGACCATTGTCTATCATACACAATCTCTTGTCCAAGCCCATGGAGATAGGTAATTACCTTCGGGCCTTTCCATATACCAACCCGATTGCTGGTTTTAATTGTGACCATATTCAGTTCATTATAAAATGGTATCATAGGCAGGTTAATCAATTTGGTTCATACCCTTATATTTTGATGATTTTGGTTAGACTAGATCTATAACTGTTGGGGATCAATGTTTTGGTTATGAATATGGTTCTGGGAAAGTACCTATTGTGATAAACCTATAGTCTCCATTGGATTGTGGGATTGTTTTTTTACATCTCTTTCGGGTGGGACTTACAGGCTACAGACTACACATATACATTTGGTGGGAGTGAAGTGGCTATTTATTTCATTTCTGTGATGTTTTTGAATTATGTATATTTGATTTAAATACAGAATTTTTTCTAATTGTTTTATTGATGATTTCTTTTGGGACTGTTAACTTTCCAATCAACATTCTTACCTAGAAATATCTCATGCACCCAAGAGAGGATGCAAGAGAGATTTATCCCTCAGCAATCGATCAAATGATGATAGAAGGTATGGTTAAGGTTGTCCAAGACCTAGGATACAGATTATCTTAAAATCCTTATTCATTTAGAGAAGAATTTTATGATCATAGGATGGAAAAAACATAGGAGTTCCTAAAGAATAAGCATCATACGTTTTGAGGTAGCACAAAACCCTAGGAAATAGAAGGGTGGATTGAGTAGATTGACCACATGTTCGATATTCCTGACACACCAGAGGAGGTTAGAGTGAAGTGTACCTTTTTTATAATAGTGGGTCCCTATTGCAGGTGTGGGAATCAATGCTTCATGTTGGGAACCATGAACAAATGAAATGTAATGACTTTAAGTTTACTCCCAATGACCAATACTTCCCTTATTTAGTATCATATTATTGATAAAGGGAGTTTATGGAGCTGGTACAGGGAGATCATTCAGTTATGGATAATGCCAACTGTTTTTCTGAGCCTGTTTGGTATGCTTAGTAAATTGTAAATAATGAGAAAATAAAGGCTCAGAAGTTTGAGAGGGGTTCATGGCCAGAGATCTATTCCCAGATCTTCTTGTTCATGATGAATACATATGCTGAGGTAGTGTATCAGGATTGTATGGTGGTGATTTACCACAAGATGAGGTATATTTTTTCTGGGGAAGTGTTAGTGATCGACATTGACAGTTCTTATGAGAAGAAATGGAAGCGAGATGAGCAGGGGAAGAAGAGGTGATGTACATTCGACCAATATTCTAGGTATATTTCATCTGTGGATTATGATACGAGGTAATTCATGTTCCACCAGTGTGGGGGGATTTTGAAATTCAGACAAGCATGGACATCTCCTCTGAATCCATATTACTAGTGCAAAGGTAAGGGACAATTACAGTGTTTTGTAGGATGGGACGTCCACTCCAGAGTGTGGCATGATCAGTGGCTTCCATGGGAGTTCTGGATTATTCAGAGCCATCATAGATAGGGGGATATTAGTTTGGTGGCCATGGTGGTGGGGTCATATTGTCTTCATGGTAGAGCCAATTCAAGGATGTTCCACAAGTGAGCAGCCATTCTCAAGAAAAGAGTAGGAATATTCCTGCTCTGGAGTAGGCATCAATGGGATCAAATTAGGGGCCTTCGACAGTTTGACGTACTATCTTGATTTCGTCTTCAATATCTACTACTCTTTTCGATACAAGTTATTCTGATTCATTTATCTCTTCCAGTTTTGTGAGCATGCTAAATTTTCCAATGGAGTTGTTATCTATTATTATGGAGTTGGTGTTGTCATTCGATAAAAAGAGGGATAAAGGACTTAGGTCCCCATCAAGTTCACTTACAATGTTTGGGGTTGAGATAGAGTGGGATATCCTTGTCCTAGATATGGGACATTTTGGAATAATCCTTGGTATTGATTGGCTAGTGAATTTTCTAGCGCACATCGATTTCTATAGGTGGATTGTGAGTTTCATAGCACCTGATGGTAGTCCTCGGGTAGTTTATGGGGAGTGTGAACCTCAATTGGGTCGTGCGAGACCTCCACTGCCAGATTTGGGTAATTTTATCTTATACCTTTCATCGCTCACACTAGAGGACAATGGTCATGCTTCTGAAGGTGAATTACTCTACTTAGTGGATGAGTTCTCAGAGGTGTTTTTGGTTGATTTTTCATTCTTTCCCACTGACTAGGATGTGGTGTTCTTGATTTATTTAGTGTCTGGAACACAGTCAATATACCTTCCTTCATATTTTATGGCCCCCAATGAGATGAGAGAATTAAAGACACAAATAGATGATTTAGAATCCAATGGATTCATTTTCATGAGCTTCAATCGTTTTCCCACTCTTTTCCTTTTTTTGACAAAGTTGGAAAGATCACTCTGGTTGTTTGTTGACTACCGGATGTTGAACAAGGGAACTGTCAAGAATAAATACCATTTCCCCAAATACATGACTTATTCGATCAGTTGAAGGGTGATAAGTATTTTTTTATGATAGACTTTCATTCTGGTTACAACCAACTCAGGTTGAAGGAGAAATATATCCCTAATACAATTCCAAAGTAGGTATGACCTTTTTGTTTACATGGTAATGACTTTCAAGTTGAGAAATGCTAATGTAGTTTTTATAGCACTCAGGAGTAGAGTTTTCCACCACTTGACCCCATTATTGTGGTATTCATATGTGAATTCCAAGTTAAATCTTGATATAATTAATAACACGATCATCACTTGAGAATTGTGTTGGGAACTATGTGGGATCATCACCTTTATGAGATGTTTCGCAATTTCACATTTTGGATTAGGTATGTGAAGATTCTTGGTCATGTGATCTCAGATAAGGGGGTTTCATTGAACCTTGAGAAGATCACTACAATGATTTCATGGGAGAAAACAATCATCATTTTTGAGATCTGGAGTTTCTTTAGCCTAAGAGGTTACTGTGGATGGTTTGTTCGGGATTTCTCATAGCATTCCATTCCCTCCACCATGCTCATTCGAAAATTGGTGATGTTTTTATAGGGCCCAAAATGTCTAGAATCATTTGAGGTGTTGAAGTAGTGGTTGACTACTTCCCCCCCATGTTGATAATTATAGAATATATAAAGGTCAATGTGGTCTATTGTGACACTTCAGGTTTGGGTCTCGGGTGTGTGCTTATATAGGGTGACCACATGGTGGTGTTTGGTTCTCGCCAACTCCTACCACATGAAAATAATTACCCGACCCACGAATTAGACATGGATGTGGGGATTCATGCTTCAAAGTCTTGGAATCACTACCTCTTTAGGGATAAGTTTGTGGTCTCATCTAAAAATAAGATCCTAGCGTACATTTATCATAGAATCATCTTAATCTAAGGTAGTGACATTTGATCGGGTACCTGTAGGGGGTTGAATTTGACACCTTATATACCCCATGCATGAGTAATGTGGTGGAAAATTCTTTGAGTAGTAATGTTCCGGTATAAACTTTGAGGATGTTTAGGTATGAGTGGACTCTCAAGTGACTTTTTTCTTAGATACATGTGGTGAACCAGGAGCACAATTAATGTGCATTCATGGTGTGTTCTTAGTAGATTCATGCTTTTTTCAATTTGATTTAGTGTTAGAATACCAATGATGATCTATGTTAGTGTTTGAGGAAATATCTTCATGATGGGAAGACATCTCTTGATTTGTCTTCTTCCCTTGAGGGTATCTTATTCTTCAAGGCTTGGGTAGTGGTTCTTCTATCTCTGAGGAATGTGGTGATGCAGGCCAGCCACCAGTCTTAGTGGGTCGTCCATCCCAGGACTACCAAAATTTACTATGATGTTCGCCCACAGTTCTGGTGGCCAGGTATTAGAGGAGACATAACGGACCTCATTTCAAGATGTTGCACATGTTATCAGGTAAAACCAAATAATCATGGACCGTATAGTATTCTCCAGTTTTTACCCATTCCAACCTAGATGTGAGATGAGATCAGCATGGATTTCATATTTGGATTACCTCGTACAGCTCAGGGTTAAGCATGACATGTAACATCAGAGGTAAATAATGAATATTACTTTCTCATATTTATCCTTTTTTGTGAATAAAATTGTTAATATTAATTTAAAAGGAATGCGATGCTCGATGGCGTACCCAATACGCAACATCGAGTTTCTTTGAAATCTTACGTTGCACTCTAATAATAAAATAATATTATTTTAAATGGTAGTTAACGTCAAGCTATTGTAATGGCCGGAATGAATAGAACTAACTAAAAAATTTGTTATATTTGTTTTTCAAATATTTTTACTTTTATCCAATAAATGTTATAGGATTAAAATACAAATGAATCCAATTTTAAGCATAAATCTTCTAATATTCTTTAAAAGATCGATTAACCGCCTTTTGATGGAGAACACTTTTTAAATATACTTTTGAACATTTTATATGTTATATATGACAAAATAAAATCCTTCTTTTTAATCTAGACATCAAAATTTAGTTTGTGTAATTTTTTGTTATTTTTCCGATAAAGATCAGTTTTAGTGAAAATGATGTATTTTAATTAAAAACCACTTTTTAATCTAATTTATTTATATTATTAGATCATATTTGAAATTGTTTTCAATTTCAATTAGAAAATATTTTTAGAATTTAATCCAATTGTGGTCATTGGAATTAATTTCACTTTGAAATTGGACTTAAACTAGTGTATATCTTTTAATAGATATTGTTTCATAAAAACCGGCTATTTGTTTTGACAGCGAGAAAAAATTATTAAATTAATTAATGAAACTTTTATGTTTTGAATTTTTTAAAATAGATATCATTTTTAAATTCGAAATATCAAATATATGTTAGGGTGAATTTTCGGTATTTTTCTGAAAAACATCAATTTTTGATGAATAGTGAAACCACTAAGTGGTAGTTAAAAAACTAATTTTTTGTTTAAATGAAACTTTATCACTTCTGTGATTTGATTTTCAAAAATCGGTCATAAATGGTTGTCATTAGGAAGTAAATTTTGGTTCAATGATATTAAAATAATTTTCTGGTGAATAGTAACTTTTATGTTTTATTAATCGAGATTAGAGGTAATTAGTGTAATTTAAGGTAAAGATAATGTCATAATAATTTGAAATGAACTTGAAACATGTCCTACCCTTATTGGATGAGTCATGGACTTCCAAAAAAATCCATTGGTAGACTTGGGTACCCCATGGATCCACTTTGGGTGGAAAATGACATTAATAACTTTTTATTTATAGTTAAAATTAAAATGTCACAAACATGTATTGTTTTACAAAAACAATTTTTACATGGGGTTATACAAGTCATATTTTTTACTATAAATATTCATTATAATGCTAAAAATATTTCCTACATCATGATATATTTTTTATAATTTTTAGACATAAAATAAAATAAATTATTTATGACACCATGATGATCCAGAGATTACCTCATTATTTAACAATTTAAATAAAATGAAAAGATAATGTAAAATCTAAGACCTAAACATTAGAAAAATATATTGGATGGATGGATTTTGAACTCTTATCACCTTATCATAGAAATATATAATTTGGGGACCTTTAAAATCCGAAAAGAATTTTATAATAAAGTAAACGTTTATAACATTCCAAGAGTGCCCCTCCTCTCCTCTTATAAAAGGCCCCCAAACTCTACAACCATACCCACACCTCTCAAGCCTTTGGCATGGCCAAACTCTACCCATTTCATCTCTCCACGTCTCTATCTTCATCATTGAAGCCTCACCTTTGGGTAGAATCATTTCCAAGGAAGCCTTTGAGCTCAAATCAAAAAGAGTTACCCGATTTAAAGGTAATGTCATCACTTGTGTTCTTTTGTTTTATTTTGCTTCTCCAACCATCTAAACTCTTTTATTAATTTATTTTTTTAAAACACCAGTATATTCAATATACTAGGATTTTTTATGTGATTTATTCTAGCTACACTTACACACACCTTTGTCTAATGGTTAAAGATCATACTGTTTCTGTGGATGGCGAATTTCTGCCTCACGAAACGATGATTGTTAAATCTTCTCTTAACAACTTTCATGGTGGATATTAGGATGTCACTATATTTTTATATGATATATATGGTATTTATTTTTTCTATATACTTCTGAATTTTATATTTAAAACATGACATTATTTTTTTCATGTTGTACAAATGCGATAATTTCATACAAGGAAGGGTGGACTACCGCCCCCTCAAGTAATGTGACTCATTCATGCAATACATGGAATGTATAATGAATGGAATTAATAAACATTTGTGACCTATATAACATATATATTATACTGGAATTATAATATATATCACTCAAAATTATTTTTAATTCCATGAACATGACAACGAAAAGAAAGTAGCGTTCATGCGTACGTACGCCCTACCGTCTCCATGAATGGTGAATTTCATTTCTTTTTATCTCCAAATTTTATGGAGTATTATAAAATGAATATGTAGAGGATATATATGTTATTTAAATCATTAATACTATTCTGGAGATGATTTACTTATAACTACATGGAAAATCATTTTCAAACAAGTTCATTTTTGACTCATGTACCAAACATCGACAAAAACATCTGATATGAACTCACATTATTAACCAATTATTACAACATTATAATATGTGATATGAACTGAATAATAATATTTAAATTAATTCCATCATAAATTATAAATTGACCGAATATTATTATTCAGGAATATAAAGAAACGAACAAGACAAGCCAGACTTGAGGTAAGGGATCCAACCTCTCTATTTCTTTTTAAGTAGTCTCTTTTATGTAATTTATTTTAAGCTAAACATTATTATATTTGGGGATGTTCTTTTATATTACTCATACTTTAATTTTTAATTTCATATTATGAGAGAACCTATTTGATCTCATAAATCCATTTTTGGATGTTCTAAGTGGTGTCGTTAGGCTGCCGAGTTTTTGTAAGGGATTTTTCTTCTCACTTTTATTCCCGTGACATTTATGCTACGTTTTACACTATTTCCCATTAATGGTTCCCATTATTATACACTTTGTGTAGAATAATTTCATTTATGGGTATTTACATCTTCATTGTATGACCCTTCTTCCATGGGGTGTACGTTTCGAAAGTTACCCACCTCGGTAAGGGGACCTTTCACCCTCCTCTTTTTAAAAGACTTCTTTTGTTATGTCTTGTAATTCACATACTATTATGTTGGGATATGTTCATATATTTATGTAAATTTTATGTCCATGTGATGATATACCATTTTCTCTCTCATCAACTCATTTTCCGAATTTTAAAGTGATTTCGTTAGGCTGTCGGATTTCTGTAAGGGAACTTCTTGACCCACGTTCAATTCTTTGGGTTAAACCTCTACTTCCTGATTTTATTATGCCAAGATTATGTGTGGAATCTCAATGTTGTAATTTCCACAAACCAATGTGTGGATTTAACTTTTCTACACATAATCATCTCATTGATAAATTCTTAAGAACTTGTATGGGAAATCATAACTCAATCTCATTTCATTGAGTTAAATATCTATGTCATTGGTTTTGTTTTTCCATGATTATGTTTGAATGACATATGATTGTTTCACACTTAATATACACTTATATTGGGTGTATTTATATTTCTCACACATAATTATGTGATAGATTTATCGTTAATTTAAGGATACCATCTTTATAATGGATATCATCTCAATTTACATTTCCATTGAGACTTCATTGTTGTTATGCACAAATTCACTCTTATATGGTGTGTATACTATCCTTTGAAATATTATATAATGAATCCCTTTATTCTCATGATATTATAAATTTTGGATTAAATGTTATTCTGCAATTATTTGTATTCAAGAGTCTCTCATTTTTTTAAAAAATCTTTTACAAAAATATCATTTTAGATGTATTAATGATTAATTATTCTAAATCATTATCTTTAATGTCCATGTTTTCAAAATGGTATCAGTATTTATTTATATATACATTAATTTTTTAAAATTATAATTCCATTAAAATCTTCAAAGTGGTACATGACACTTTGATTCAAAACTCTATTTTAAATGTTTTTTTGAAAATGGATTGATTAATTCAATATCTTGGAATTACTTATTGTGATTGCAAATGAAATGTTGTTATTTAAATGTTTATATTTTCAATATTTTATGTGTAATGATGGTACATGGAAATTTTATGGGTGGTTACGTGATAAACAATATGATGGGTGGTGTCGTGAATACCAGGATGGATGGTTACGTTATAACCTCCAATGCATTGGGTATGGAAGTCGGCTGTATGGCTATTCCATTAAGTATGTGTGGAAGTCGACCGTATGGTTATTCTATTTAAGTATGATTATCTCCCAAGTTACCTTTATATGTTATGTGTTCTATATATGGGTTTTATGGTAATATTTTGGTTACAAAAGGGTTTGTAATGGTATTTTATTCAGTGAATAGTTTTTACTACTTCATAAAGGTGAAAAGAATTAATTTGGTAAAGTACTCATGGTTTAATTGTTGTTTTGAAAAACTAACAGTTTTCCTTCTTTTTGTATCCTTTAATGGGATTTTTATGCTCATCAAAAGTTTTTGAAAAGTTTTCCATAGGACCTAAATATGAATAGGGTCAAGGATGGTATCAAGGAAAGACATTCTATCTAAAACATGGAACTAGACATGTTTCTTTTTAATTATTTTTTTTATTTTATGGAAACTTAGTAGAAGTGTCTACTATGTAACATTTTGAGATGCAATAGTTATGACCGAATTCTCTAAAACTCTATACCTGAAAAGATATTCTATGTGAATTATTCATTAAATTCATGATTAAGTAATGTTTATGGCTGGGGCCTTATATTTGGTATCAGAGGCCAGTTTAGATAACTTTAGAGGTTAGGGTATTCTCTAAGCATACGTGACATTACCATAATGGTTAGGATTTAATAATGAGTCCTAGTTTTAGATAAACTGAATGAGTAAGTATATCTTAGTGTTTATTTTCCTCATTACTACATGATGGTTTTGTTGATATACTTTCACTAACATTTCTATTTTTAGTAAATCGATGGATCTAACAGGCACCAAAGTGACAATGGGTTTCAAGGAAACTGTGGTGGTTCTCTGATTAAGAGATTGGATGAAATGGGGGATTTAATGAGGAATATCATGGTTGTTCTAAACAAACTATCAAAGAGTCCTGATCAACCACCTGAACCTCGGGGAGTTCTCTAATGCATCATGTACGAGATGACAAACTCGATGTGGAAGTTCAGGTAATAATTATAATGGTAACAATTAGGGTTTATATGATCCTTACTTTTGAGGTAATTATGGGTTACTATATGATATGATGGAAAATGAACGACATGAGATAAACTTGAGGTTAAATTATGTTATGGTTATTTTTGAAGATTTTATCGTTTTTTGGGGAATGTTATATGAATTATATAGTTTTGGAAAAATGACAACACGCAGACTGTGTGACAACCCGTCGTGTTGGACAAAGATGTGGGAATCGAACCCACAACCAAAGTGTGATTGGTATTTATCACCTACCACTAGACTACGTGAGGTCCCTGGTTAGTTTGACTAATTATTTTTAGTTAGATGATTTTAGGAATCAAGAGTATGTTTATTTTGGGTTATCTATCGAAATTATTAACCTATCATGGAGGATATGTGATTAAGATAATTACTTTTCAATATGAGACTTTAAGATAAACTAATGTTATTTGGAGATAAATGTTAATTTGTACCTTGTAAGACTATGAGATTAAATCCATCAAATATTAGGGGTTCAATCCTAGTTTGGTTTACTTTGAAGAATTTTATGGACAATTGTTTATCGAATGGTCTTCATTGAACATTGTGTTTTTTTGGACAAATTTTGGAGATTAAGAATAGATTTTTTTGTAAAGGATTATCTATTTTGGTTATTATCTGATCTCATACTAACCATTTTGGTTTTACTTTTGGTTAAGGTCTAAAGACATTTGAAGTATATAGTTCTCTTTTGTGGATTAGGTGATTCTCTAGAAGTTGATTATAGCGCTTTTAATGTGAACAAGTCATCCTAAATGCTCTCTTTTGGAGAAAATATGAGTTCGTGTAAGAAATATAGTAAAAGTTGAAAGTCAACATGACAAGTAAGTATGTTTCCTTATGTTTTAGTTATGCTCATAAATAAATTCCTCAATGAAAAGTAACTTAAAACAAAAATGTTGTCTGTTAATTTTTCCTAATGGGGAATCAAATACCGTTTAACCCATCACAAGTTTGTGTTTTTCTTGTGGTTAATTTTCTCCTAAACATGTTTTCTATCACTCTCCATCAGAACATGACCCTTTGTTTTCTCCTCCATGTCCATGTTTTCCTACATGGAATCCTAGTATGGGTTAACTCGGGTGACCTTTCTACTTCTCTGTCTTTATTTTATATTGATAGTTTAGTGACTCTTGTTCCGATGATGGACTTTCAATGAAGTTTCCGAGCCCAATTTTAAAATTGCGAGGATGAAATTCTAAAAAGGGGAGAAGGATGTAACATCCAAAGTAAATAAAGAATATTAATTTTTTATATTTATCTTTTTTTTTGTGAATAAAAATAATAATATTAATTTAAAGGTAATTCTATGCTCGATGGCGTACCCAATATGCAACCACGAGTTTCTTTGAAATCTTGCGTTGCACTCTAATAATAAAATAATATTATTTTCAAAGGCAGTTAACACCTAGCCGTTGTAATGGCAGGAATGAACAAAACGAACTACAATATGATTATATATGTTTTTCAAATATTTTTACTTTTATCCAATAAATGTTAGAGGCTTAAAATGCAAATGAATCCAATTTTAAGCATAAATCTTCTAATATTATTTAAAAGGTCAATTAACAACCTTTTGATGGCGAAACCCTTTTAAATATAAATTTGAAGATTTTATATGTTATATTTGACAAAATATACTCCTTCTTTAGAATCTATACATCCAAATTTACTTTGTGTAAATTTTTGTTATTTTTCCGATAAAGATCAGTTTTAGTGAAAATGTTGTATTTTAATTCACAACCTCTTTTTTATCTAATTTATTTATATTATTAGATCATATTTTGAATTGGTTTTAATGTTATATTGGAATATATTTTTACCATTTAATCCAATTTTGGTCATTGTAATTAATTTCACTTTGAAATTGGACTTAAACTAGTGTTAATCTTTTAATAGATATTGTTTCTCAAAAACATGCTATTTGTTTTGACAGTGGGAAATAATTATTAAATTAATTAATGCAACTTTTATTTTTTTAATTTTGTAAAATAGATATCATTTTTGAATTCGCAATATCAAATATAGCTTAGGGTGAATTTTTGGTATTGTTCTGAAAAACTTCAATTTTTGATGAATAGTGAAACCACTAAGTGGTAGTTAAAAAACAGATTTTTCGTTTAAATGATACTTTACAACTTCTATGATTTTATTTTCAAAAATCTGAAATACATGCTTATCATTAGGAAGTAAAATTTGGTTCAATAGGATTAAAATAATTTTTGGTTAAATAGTAACTTTTATGTTTTATTAATCGCGATTAGAGGTAATTAGTGTAATTTAAGGTAATGATAAAGTCATAATAAAATGAAATGAACCTGAAACATGTCCTACCCTTATTGGATGAGTCATGTCCGACCATGAAAATCCATGGGTCAACTTGGGGCCCCCATGGAGCCACATTGGTTGGAAAATGACATTAATAACTTTTTATTTATAGTTAAAATTAAAATGTCACAATCATGTATTGTTTTACTAAAACAATTTTTACATGGGGTTATACAAGTCATATTTTTTATTATAAATATTCATTATAAAGGAACAAATATTTCCTACATCATGATATTTTTTTTATAATTTTTAGACATAAAATAAATTAAATTATTTATGACACTATGATGATGCAGCAATTGCCTCATTTTTTAATGATTTAAATAAAATGAAATGATAATGTAAAATATAAGACATACACTTGTCAAAAACCTATTGGATGGATTTACATAGAACTATAATCACCATATCCTCTAAATATATAATTTTGGGACCTTTAAAATCCCAAAAATATTTTATAATAAAGTAAAAGTTTATAACATTCCAAGAGTGCCCCTCCTATCCTCTTATAAAAGGCCCCCACATCTACCACCTTACCCACAACTCTCAAGCCTTTGGATCGGACAACCCCTTCCAATTTAATCTCTCCACATATCTCTCTTCATCATTTAAGCCTTACCTTTTGACAGAATCCTTTCCAAGGAAGCCTTTGAGCTCAAATCAAAAAGAGTTACCCGATTTAAAGGTAATGTCTTCCCTTATGTTCTTTTGTTTTATTATGCTTCTCCAACCCTCTAAAATATTTTTATTCCTTTATTTTATAACAAAACCAGTTTCTTCAATATAGTAGGATGTTTTTATGTGATGTATTCGAGCTACACTTATACACACCTTCGTCAAATGGTTAAAGAGCATACTGTTTCTGTGGATGGAGAATTTCTGCCTCACGAAACGATGATTGTTCAATCTTCTCTTAAAAACTTTCATGGTGGCCATTATGATGTCAATATATTTTATATATGATATATATGGTTTTTATGTTTTCTATATACTTCTGAATTTTATATTTAAAACATGCCTTTGTACTTTTCATGTTGTGCAAATGTGATAATTTTATATGAGGAAGTGTGGACTACCGCCCCCACAACTGATGTGACTCGTTCATGCATAAATGGAATGTATAAAGAATGAAATTAATGAACATATGTGACCTAGATAACATATATATTATAATTTAATTATAATATATATATATCTCAATTATTTTTAATTCCATTAATATAACAAAGAAATGAAAGTAGCGTTCATGCGTACGTACGGCCTACCGTCTCCCTAAATGTTGCATTTCATTTCTTTTTATATCCAAATGTTATGGAGTAGTATAAAATTAATTTGTACTGGATATATATGATATTTAAATTATTAATACTATTCTGGAGATTATTTACCTATAACTACATGGACAATCATTTACAAACAAGTTCATTTTTGACTCATGTACCAAACATCGACAAAAACGTCTGATATGAACTCACATTATTAACAAATTATTATAACATTATAATATGTGATATGAACAGAATAATGATCTTTAAAATATTTCCTTAAGCAATTATAAATTGACAAAGGTTTATTATTCAGGAATATAAAGAAATGAACAAGACAAGTCAGAGTTGAGGTAAGGGATCAAATATCTCTATTTCTTTTTATATACTCTCTTTTATGTCATTTAATTTAAGCTCATATTTATTATGTTTGGGGATGTTATTTAATATTACTCATACTGTACTTTTTATTTTCATATTATGAGAGACACTATTTGATCTTATAAATCCATTTTTGGACGTTTTAAGTGGCGTCGTTAGGCTGCCGAGTTTTCGTAACGGATTTTTCATCTCACTTTTATTCGCATGACATTTATGCTATGTTTGCCACTATTTCCTTTGAATTTTGCCCATTATTATACATTTTTTGTAGTATAATATCATTTATGGGTATTTACATCTTAATTGTATGACCCTTCTTCCATGGGGTGTACTTTTTAAAAGATACCCAACTCGGTAAGGGGACCTTTCACCCTCCTCTTTTTAAAAGACTTCTTTTGTTATGTTTTTTAAGTCACATACTATTTTTTTGTGATATGTTCATCTATTTATGTAAATTTAATTTCCAAGTGATGTGAAACCATTTTCTCTCTCATCAAATCATTTTCTGAATTTTAAAGTGATGCCGTTAGGCTGTCGGATTTCTGTAAGGGAACTTCTTAACCCACTTTCAATTCTTTAGTTTAAACCTCTACTTCTTGAGTTTATTATGCCAATATTATGTGTCCAATATATATGTTGTAATTTACACAAACCTTTGTGTAGATACACTATTTCTACACATAACCATCTCATTGATAAATTCTTATGATCTTGTATGGGAAATCCTAACTCAACCTCATTTCATTGAGTTAAATATCTATGACAGTGGTTTTGTTTTTCCAAGATTATATGTGAATGACCTCTAATTGATTCACACTTAATATCCACT
This sequence comes from Viscum album, assembly GCA_963277665.1. Taxonomy (NCBI): domain Eukaryota; kingdom Viridiplantae; phylum Streptophyta; class Magnoliopsida; order Santalales; family Viscaceae; genus Viscum; species Viscum album. Next base: position 1,432,818,230 of record OY728132.1, on the reverse strand, counting down.
TATATTGGGTGTATATATATTTCTCACATATAATTATGTGAGAGATTTATCCTTAATTTAAGGATACCATATTTATAATGGATTTCATCTCAATTTACATTTCCATTGAGACATCATTGTTGTTATGCACCAATTCACTCCTATATGGTGTGTATAACGTCCTTTGACATATTATATCATGAATCTCTTTATTCCCATGATATTATAAAGTTAGGATTAAATTTTATTTCTCAATTATTTGTATTCATGATTCTCTCATTTTTTTAAAAACTCTATAACAAAAATATCGTTTTAAATGTTTTAAAGATTAATTATTCTAAATCTTTATATTTAATGTACATGTTTTCAAAATGGTTTTCAGTATTTAATTATATGGACATTAATGTTTTAAAATTATAATTCCATTAAAAGCATCAAATTGGTATGGGACACCTTGATTCAAAAATCTCTTTTAATTTTTTTTTAAAATGGATGGATTAATTCAATATCTTGGAATTAAGTATTGTGATTGAAAATGAAATGTTGTTATTTAAATTTTTAAATTTTCAATATTTTATGTGTAATGATGGTACTTGGACATTTTACGGGTGGTTACGTGATAAACCATATGACAGGTGGTGCCGTGAATACCAGGACGGGTGGTTACGTTATAACCTCCAATGCATTGGGTGTGGAAGTCGGCCGTATGGCTATTCCATTAAGTATGTGTAGAAGTCGACTGTATCGTAATTCCATTTATGTATGTTTATGTCCCAAGTTACATTTATATGTTATGTGTTCTTTATATGTTATTTGTGGTAATCTTTTGATTACAAAAGTGTTAGTAAAGGAATTAAATTCAGTGAATAATTTTTACTACTTCATAAAAGTGAAAAGTATTACTTTGGTAAACTACTCATGGTATACTTGTTGTTTTCAAAAAATAACAGTTTTCCTTCTTTGTGTATCCTTTACTGGGATTTTTATGCTCATCCCATGTTTTTTTAAAATGTTTTCCACAGGACATAAAGGTGAATAGGGTCAATGATGGGATCAAGGAAATACATTCTATCTTAAACATGGAACTAGACATGTTTCTTTTTAAGTATTTTTATTGTATTTTATGGAAACTTAGTAGAAGTGTCTACTATACAATCTTTTGAGATGTAATAGTTATGACCTAATTCTCTAAAACTCTAAACCTGAAAAGATCCTCTATGTGAATTACTCATTTAATTCATGATTAAGTGATGTTTAAGGCCGGGGCCTTTTATGACATATGGGTAGTGATTGATTGTCTGAACAAATCATCCCACTCTATATTGTTTAGAGATATATTTAAAGTGGATGAGTTGGGACGATTTCATATATAGGATATGGTAAGGATTCATGGTGTTCCTTTAGTAGTGTTCTTAGATAATGACCACCCATTTCACTTATAGGTTTTCTAAAGGCCTTTAGAAGGCCTTGGGGTCTCAAATTAAAATGATCCTAGAATTTCATCATCAAATGGATGGGCATACAAAGCAAGAAAATCAAATTTTGTAGGACATTATCATTTCATGTGTTTTGGGAATTGGAGGTTCTTATAATAGTCATTTGGAATTGGATGAGTACAATTATAATAATAGTTACAAATTTTCTATTCGAATGACTCCATTTGAGGTGCTATATGGTTGGATTATCAGTCCCCTTTATGTTGGGTTGAGGTTAGTGAGACATCATTGTTGGGGATGAGCCTTGTTCAAGAGACATATGAGAAGTCAAGTTGATAATGTATCTGTTATTGATATCTTAGGGTTGCAAAAAATAATTTTTTGATCATAGGAGTTAAGAAAAAGAGTTTTCTTGTGATTGATAAGGTATTTTGGAAGGTGACCCCACATTTGGGTCGTCCTCAGTTGGGATGTTAGGGAAAGCTAACGATGAGATATGTTAGACCTTTAGAGATTACTAATTGGATTGGAATGGTAGAATATAGGTTAGATATTTTGTCTATATTGAAATCTAATCCTGACTTCTTCTTGTTATTATAGATGATTAAGCACAATATGGATCCATCTAATGTGCTTAATTGGGAGGTCTTCGAGATAGATCCCAATTTGTCAGTATTTTAGCGGCCATTGCAAATTTTTGATTCCCAAGAGAAGGAAATTTAGTGAAATTCAATTCCACTAGTTTGGGTCCTTTTGTATCATGAGAAAAATGTACACGAAACATGGTAGTAGATATCATGGGTTGATAAAGAGTACCCATTCTTGTTTCCGGATCAAGATTCATTTTGACATTCTAGGATGGAAAGACTTTTGTGGGGGGGGGGGGAGAATGGTCACATCCATGTCCATATTTTATGGTATGATTTCCTTATATATTTTAGGACTAGATATCCCCCTAGTATTACCTAGGCCATATATGAATTTGGATATTTTTGGACATGTTTTGGGTTGACAGAATTGGCTGCGCAATTTGGCCACATGGTTTACTAAACAATACAGACAAACCCTACAAAGACCCCAGGTCGTTAAAAAAAGTATTTAAAAATTACAACACTTCCATTCTATAATTAAAAATAATCCACCATTTTTATCCCCATTTAATCCCTATAATCCATGGATAGACTCCAAGATCTATCAACCTCCCATTGAACTCAATTTTAAAGGGGGACTTGGTGGAGAAACTTCATGGATTCTCAAGTATGTGATTTCCCATTATTTTTTCATATAATTCTTTTTAATTTCATCCAATTTCTATAAATATCCAAATTTATATAATATAAGAAATTATTCCTAGGGGTTTTTTTAGTTCTTGGTCCAATATTTAGCTTTTTGGTGTGTTTTCACTCCCTTGTGGTGCGAAGGTGGTGCAATTGAAGTTTCATAGAAGGATTTGAGGTTTTTGAAACATTTGGTAATTGAATATGTGTAAGAAATGTATAATGAGTTAGATTGATGGAATTATATTTTTATCATGTTAATATATCAATGTGTTTTGTGGGAAAACTTTTTTTGGTAGAATTTGTTAATAGTTTTATTTTCCTGTGGCATTTTTGTGTGAAAATGGTGGGTTTTCATGTGCATTCTATGTTGTACCAATTGGGGTTGTTTTATACTTCATGGAATGGTTTGATTAAAATGTTTTAGATCATATAATTTTGGTTTCTGTGATATTGGTAAGAATTTTATTTTAATTTAGGGGTTTTAAGTTGATTTTAGGTGTAATGTTTTTTTATACTTTGGGAAATTGTTTTATGTAAATTATAAGTGTTTATTCGAGTAGTACGAAAAGTAAGAAGCATGTTTAGCTACTATTTTGAGTGTGTATGACCAGAAATGGAATTCTATGTGTAAATTTTATTTAATATTATTTGGAACTTGTTTGATCACAAAGAGGGAAACCAGTGTATCTTGGTGGGTGGACGTGTACTAGTATGCTAGTAATCAATAGTGGGTTTTTCCATGTTTAAACTAGCATGTTTGATGTTGGAAACACTAAAAAATTATAATGATGATGATTGGGGACCACTAGTTTATGGGAATGTTCCCTAGTATTGGTTCGTTTATGAGAGAAGCTATTTTTTGAGGTCACTTTTCCACAGAGATATGAGGTACATGGGCCCCACATCAATCTAGTGCCTATGGGTTTTCCTGGGACTACTGGTCATTGACTATATGGTATTTACCATTGTCTTATGGAGTATTTGTATGGAAAATTAAGTAGCTTAAATGTTTTATTTAAATTTATTAATTCTTTAATGTTAACCATTGAAAACAATTTTCCATTAAATGTATCACATTAGAAATTGTTGATACCACTTCATGTTTATAAAAACATGAAATATTTTTATATTATAATGCTTGTAACATTGAATATTTGGGTGGTACCATATTGGGATTAGTCTCAAACCCTACTTACACATTTTGGTGTATGTTGACTTGATCATGTTTGACAGAGGTAAGGGAACGGTTCTTGGAGACAGTGGTTCAGGTTTTTAGTTTCCTTCTATGGTGAGGTGCTGTAGAGACATATCATGGGTGATGACCCCTTGTTATGTCGTGGTACATTGTATTTTTTTATTCTACTTTTGGTTTTTTGTACCTATAATTTCATGAAAAAAACTTTGTATTTAGGTTTTAATTTTATTTATGGATTGTATGGTTGGTAATATTCATATTCTGATTATTTGTTGTTAATGTCTATTTTATGGATCCTAACTCAGGTAAACTATTCCTAGAAATTTTTTTATCTTACCCATGAATATGTTCCATCCTATGGGGATGGGGAACACCCTTTAGGAATTTCCACAAACTAGGTTAGGTACTGGTTATAATGTCTTACAGAATTGGTTTGTGATAGGTACAATGTTTGAAAACCAACAAAGTAGCATTTTTCCCAGTAGAACCTCACTAGGTACCCACTGGAGTTATGGAAGTCAATAGTTTCTTTTGAATTTGACAAGATTTTTATTTAAATTATTCAAATTTATGAATGTATCTAATGTATTTAAAAGTGATTCTATAAACAAAAGTAAAATAGGGGTCGGTAAATGTCTCAAATTTGGAAACATTTTTATAAAAACAGGTAAATTTATATTTACATTATGTAATTTATAATTATGATTTTTAAATTTAAATTTCTCATTATTTTTAATTAAAATTTTTATTTCATAAAAAAATACAAGCAATGAAACTAACCCCCCCATTACACATCACTGCACTTAACTTATTATCAAATGCCCCACACTCGCTCCCTCATGCATCACGAAGTTGACCCAATTGCAGACATCAGACAATGGCACACACATTAATATATATATATATATTATGTTAATATTGTGTTTGTGTATAGTTATATATATATATCATTTAATATATATATATATACATTACTATACATATAGTTATATATATAAATTTAAATCTGTAATAATATTACATATATATTGACATCATTAATAATTTATTATTAGTGATCATTTATTTATTTATTATAAATTAATTATAAATATGTTTTAACCTGAATTTGTGGGTTTATATGAATGTATCCATGTGCATGTATCTATAAGTGTATGGTTGTGTATATTAAAAAATTTTAATTTTATATGACTTCTATTTGTTTTTAATGCTTTGTGATACTATTATAAATGTACTATATAATATACATTATTCATTTATATTATTTTTTATATTATATAATAACATGTGTTTGTATTAAATGTAATTAGGGAATGATATATTGTGTATACCTACACATTATATATATATATATATATATATATATTTATATTAAACCAACGTTTTTAATAAAATTTTAAATTCATTTTGATTTTACATGTATTAATTCTGATGTGGTAAAAATTAAAAAATATATATATATTTATATTAACATATGAATTTACATATAAATGTATAAATAAAATTATAAAGATATATACGAATATATATATATATAATAATTATAAGTTATAGTCTAGTTATACTTTTTTAATGAATTATAATTATGTTTGAACTTGATTGTGTGTTTGTGTATGTATACAGGTATGTATGCATGATTGTGTGTATTAATTTTATATAAATAACATTTATTTACAATGTTATATATGTATTCTATCTCTATCATTAATTTTTATATTTTTCAGTACTATCTATAACCAAATATATATATTTCATAAAAAGAATAATAATATATTTGAATTTCGTATTTAATTTAGTAATGTATAAATCACGGATGAAATAAAAATTGTACATTCATTAAAACAAAGATGACAAATTTAGTGTAATATAAATTAAGAGCATTTTAAACATGGATAAAAAATAGGTAAATTAAATATTAGATATATTTATTAAAAAAAGATTCTAAAACACCACAAATTATTATTTTTGTCTTGGTGGGGGAAGCAATTGTGGCTTCCAGTAATAGAATAACCACATTTGGGGTGTAGTGAAAATCTTTTTAGACCCACTAATGTTGTCATGGGGTCACTGAAGCTCCAGTGGGATTATGATAATTTTTTTCAATTTTATTTTTTATTAATTTTTTAATTTTTTTTATGATAAAATGATTGTGGGAGGCAAGATTAAACCATTAATGGCTATGGATCCCATCCCCTATGCGATTATTCAATTTGTAAGTATATAATATCTGTCTGTAATCGGTTTATCAAGTGGTGTATCCTTAGGTCCTAAATAAGGTAAGACTCATAAACAATTAATGTTTATTTCTACATTTATCACCATTGTGATGGATTCTAAATAAAATATATACTTTGGGTTTTTTATATGGTTTCGCAATCACTTCCTCTTTGTTTCAGTTCTGGATTCAAGTATTAATGTATGATACTTTTATAGTATGTGGTAGGTAGTGCATAGATTTTTTTTTGTTATATGTGTATTTCTATGTCATGGTATTTATAAATGCGGATGAGTTCATTTGCATGAATTCTAGAAGAACCACTTGATGTTACTATTGATAATTTAAGATGTCTAGGGGCGGTATCTTATGGAATTAGTAGGCCATTATATGTGTGTGGATCGTTCTCGCTTGATGGATTCAAGGATTGTGTTTTATTCCAACATGTGTTGAATATGATGGTTATTATAATGTTTTTTCTAAAATGGTTCTTTAGGAACATTATGATAAAAGACTGTGAGGTAGTGGGGGTGATATGGACTCACCAGTATGATATTGGTGGTGATGAACATTACCATGGGAATTGATTGAGGTTTATCAAATGAGGTTTAGTCAAAAGATTTAAGTGATTGTTGGTCAATATTGGTTCGGGGTTGTTGGGGTCATCTTTACAACAGATAGAGCCCAAAAGGTGGTGGTTACCACTTTTTGTTTAGCATTAACCTCTATTGGTGAGTGTCTTAATATAATGTCATCAACCATCAATTATTAAGGGGTATTCCCTAGGGAATGCCATAGTATATGGGTGGTGATTTAGATAACCAGATGATAACGGGTGCACCACATATTTATTTGACCATGAAACTTGGGATATGATATATGTATGTGCCTTTAAGGAGTTATTAGAAGTCATTTGGAAAATTGGTTTATGATATAAGTTGGTGTGTATCACCATGAGGTATGAATTTGATGAATTTCCTAGGGAACTCCTGATGTGATAGAATTTGGTGTAATATCTCAATTTCTAAATGGAAGAGGGGTGTAATGTGCTCATTTTGTAATAAAAAGGTGATGGTCAGGTTATGGGAATTGGGTATGCTTCATGGCAATTTTAATCAGTTTATGATGTGATTCATTTATGAATCCAAAAAAACAAAAAAATTCAAATATCAATGAAAATAGATCTCATGTGGGCCTGCATTCAAAAGGTAGCTGGTCAGTGGATTTTATTTCCTACCAATAATGCTTAGGAATTTTCATTGGCCAATAGGGTGGGAGGTTTGGATCATCACACCTTTTTATGGGATTCACGAGTACTATTAGATTATCAAATATATTTGGGCAATTTTTTATAAATATTTACTATATTCTAGTTTAGAATAATTTACCCCCATTCTAGAATATGGTCATTATCAAATATCGATGTGAACATTGATATGTATAAATGTTTTTCCATCAATTTGATTATATGTATGTATGAAATGATCTCTATCGTTGTGAGAAATATATTTATTAGTACTTCATCCTTAAAATAATTTTTTAATATATCTTAGGTTATCCATTAATGGATCCATATATATGTAACAATGGATCTCCATATTATTTCATTATAACTTGATAATATTTTTTATATAGCTATGGTTTAAAGCCACATAGATGGGCACTCTATAGTTTATCACTATCCAGGGAAGCATTAGATGTTCTAGGTGATCGGATTCGTCCCATTAAAGGGGCTTCCTACATACCATTATAAAAGTAATGAGAACTCACATAGTATGGTTACACTTAATAGGACACATCATACCTTTTATGGTCATGTGATAGGATAGATCACCACAGTTTTACACCATTCAAGAATGACGTTTTCTAGGAAGTTTAAGGTCATACAACTGAGACTACTATGTAAAAAAATTCTAATAATAACATTATTATAGTATAAATAATGTTAGGTTGTGTGAAAATGAATGATTCATGGTGGTTATAATCATATGGTAAAGACACATTCTTGGAAGTTTAAAATCATGAAACTCAGACTATTAGGTAATTCCTACAAATAATATTAATTATTTTAGTACAATGGTCAACTAAAATTATAATTACATGTGAGTAAGACATTGTTTAAGAAATAATAGATATGATATTGGTTATATTTCAATGGAATGCTGAAAAAGTGATTCAATGGGGCTTTCGCAATTGTACTACTATTAGATACCTAACAAGATAGATGAGTCAAGTGAGTATATGATTTGGGATTATAAAAAGAAGGAATCCCATGAAAAAAGATAATGTAGTGACTTATTCATACTAGGTGGATGAAATAAATTTATTTTAATTGTTATAATGAAAAAATAATATTAAATATATTAATACAAATGAGCCATGATTGGTGTCAGAAACAAATGGTAATAGTAGGTCAAGTGCATTTTAGGACTGTACAAAATTAAATTTGATTGTGGAATATGCATTGATGATTCCCATGACTAAAAAGTCGTATCATTATCACGACAGATGGTAATAACATGGTGAATCCTATATTTATTTAATTGGATAATCATTCAATTTTAAGTCTTATGTTTATGATGTTGGCATTGTAGTTTAACATAATGTGGTGGGGATGATATGTTCTGCTGTTTATCAACAGGAATATCATCTGTTAATCCACATATCGAATATCATTAGTTAAATATATGAGATTGAAAACATAACCAATGTAATGATAATATGATTTATTTTGTACCGAACATGAAATTTCTTTTCTCATGAGCATGAAATGAATTTTAAATTATAGGAATACTCAATGCATAAACCATACTGAAATTAAATTGTGTACTTTTATATAATGATATCGATCCTCTATTATCTCTTATTTATCACTCCAAGCATGGATAGCATGGGTTAATTGAATTAATTCTATCATGAAATTAGAAAAATTAAAATTCTTTTAATTGACTATATAACTAAGAATAAGTCCCAACATTATCATACAACATGGCCCCCTTTCCAGGTACTATCTTTAAACATATCATCACATGACTCATCGACCATGACAGGTATCTAAAAAAATAACAGTGTGTATTCACCATTTAATCCCATGTTATTCAATCCAATGCAATATGTATCATACATTATTTTTGATTTCTCACACCAAGAATGATTCATATGGGCATGATATATTAGTTTATATTTCTTCTAGGATATTTTAGATGCCTCATAAGAATTACCTAGTGTAATAAACCAAACATTTATCAATGAAAATTTCTCTTGATCTAATTAAATTTATTATTATGTAAAATGGTTATATAACAAATGGACTTCCATGGTTTTATGTTTTTTGAATTTACAATACCTTTATTAATTGTGAAAATTTCTAATATATCCTTTAAACAATGATTACATGATTTGTATAAATATAGGGCTTTAACAAATCCAATTTACATAGACAAAGGAAGTGGTGGGCTCATCCAGTATAATTTCACCATACAATGCCCATTTTTTCAGAGCATGGAAAGGATTTTGCATCATTAGGCTTCTATTTTTCCCAATCCAAAGATGATCTTCAACAAGATATGCTTGAACATAATCTCTTACGGGAGAAGTGGATGTTGATTGAGATTACCACTTGCGAGATATTATCCGACCCACCCGAAGAGTCTATCACCATCACACACCTTATAATTTGGTCTTATGGGCATGTTATAAGGGGTTATGTAAAAATACCCAAGCATTATGATTAAGTTCATTATTTTTATATATATAATATATATTCTTTTTATTATTGTAACCTGGTAAAAAGTTTTTAAAGCAAAAATAACATGTTTTAGATAATATTCAATTAGGATTTATATTTTGATGAATTAATTTATTTTTTTGAATTAAATAATATTTTAATAAAATATTATTACTAAATTACTTTTTATTATATTTAAATGATCTTATATTTTATATGAATACAATTGTAATTTTTATTAAGGTTTTAATGCTATTTTTTTCAAAACCCATGAATTTTTAATAAATAACGGGTTTTATATTAAAAGATAGAATTCCAATATTTAGATAATTATTTATATAAAAATAATATTATTTTTGGAATCAGGACATCAAAACTATACAATGGTGAATTTTTCATAATTTTATGAGGCAGTCAAATTTTTGGTTAAAATTTAAATACCGTTTAAATATATAATGTATTTATGACATCATAATGACCCAATAGTGTGGTAATAAAATACAAATTTTTTTTTCTGGAAATATATGTTTTACCATTAACAAATCTGATTTTAGGTTTTTTTTGATTTATTTTACCAACTTTAGTGTACCCTCCAAGACATACAAAATATTTTTAACTTCTAAAATTGATTTTTAGGAGAGTGTGACTCACCTCCATATAAGGAAGCATAAAATTTTAATAATTTCGGCCACTGGCCTTATAAATTAATGTTTTCCACTCCACGTTGGAAAAAAACCATGTTTTGGTGTGTGGTTTTTATTAGTTTAATGTGTTGTGTCCAAAACCTAAATAATAATGAATTCCATTCCTTTTCCTATATAAACCCACCCAAGATCGCACATCCTATTCACTCAAAGACTTTGGATCTCGACCTAACTTTGACCTCCTGTGTCTATATTCTTCAAAAGGTGCCCCAATCCCTCCATGAAGCCCCTCTCAAGCCCCTCTCAGGCCATTTGGATCACATTTCAACGGAAGGGATTTCTTTCATCCTTATTTTTGTCCTAGTTTCTTAATATTGTTATGCTGCTTTATTTTCAATTAAAAATGTTGGCGGTATAATTTTTCACTTCACCCATACTTCCATACTTATGTTTTAATGATTAGAGTCCCACTTTAATCTCATTAATTCCTCCCATGTACACATGTTACCATGCCGATATTCAGTAAGAAATTTCTCCCTCCTCATTTACATTCAAGAAATTATTTTGTATTGTAAATCTAAATTCCTTTACATATGTTGGGAAATATATGTATATGACCCCATTACTGTCCATTTCATGTGAATATTATGAGAAACCCCTTTCTCTCTCATCAATATTTATTATGAATTCTTGTGTCACGTCGTTAGGCAGCCGAAATTGCAACGCAATTTTCCAAGCCTAAGATGTTGCGTAGAGAATACTATGCGCATTTCTATATCAAGGGTATTCAAATTTAAGAAAATTTACATATTTATTAAATAGTTTCATTTATTAATTAAACATTTCTTTAATGTGTAATAAATTATGATTTTATTGAATCCATGTTATATGATCCATGTGGTTCACTTATGCAAGAAATGAAATGATTAAGAAGGGTGTGCCCTGGTAGCACTCCAATGCATTGGGTAAAGGTTAGTATCATGATATGTCAAGTGAAATTAGGGTTTACTCATGATAATTCATGTTAAATGATGGTTTATTTATGCTCCATGTGAAATTATCCTTGGCTCATGCTAGTAGCATGTTAAGTGATGTTTCCACATTTCCATGTTATGATAATCATGTTATATCATGCCTTTATGTTATTGTTTATTTTATGCTCAATTAATATGAGTATTGCCTAAAATGTATTGTAATTTTCATGATATTCCTTTTTTACACCCTTAATTTGATTTATAGCTCACCCTTTTCTTATGCATGTTCTCAAGTTATCACATGCAATGCTATGTAAGAGGGAATATTGCATTCATGTAAAGGATGATTTAAATAGAGATATTTTGTTTCATGTTTTAAGTCAGTATTTAATAATATTATTCCCCAATGATTGTATAAATCTCTATATTCTATGTTGTATCATTTAAATTTTTTATATAATAAATAATTCTTAACTGTGAAATGAAAAGTAGGGTTGTTATAGTTGGTATCAAAGGATAGGTTTAGTTTTTTTTGATATTTAGAATAGAAAACCATAGTGAGAGATTTATGGATAAGGCTAAGTATAATAAAAAAATCCCTAAATTTCGATTAGTATTGAGTATGTGGTTTATAATGAAAATGAATCCCTATCTAGATATGAGCAGGTAGATGCAGCTCTGACACATATGTACCTTTGAGTGAAAACTCCAACAATGAGTTTCAAGATTGACCCGAGGTATCCTCGTACATGATAACAGTCCTTTCTTCTCTCTTGGTTACAACACTCATGGGGGATATTCTTTAGAAAATTCACAATATTAGCATGAACTACTATTAAGGAAATAAAAATTTCCCTTCAGAATATATGTTGGGAAGTTTATAGTGAAAAATATATATTGAAGCCTATAGATTCATAAGTTTAGTAAATAAAAGTTATTTATAATTCATCAATTTTTTCTATGGATTAACCTTTATGTGTTACCCCTAAAGTTTATTTTATTCTTGCCAATGTCCTATAATTGGAGGACTCGAGATAAAAACTGATGCGATGATCAATGTTATGAATGTTCTAATGAGAGGACCAATATGATGGGAGTAGGAATCATAAACATTTTCACGATATTGTCTCAGTTAAATCATGATTGGAATAGAAACATGGGTCAATAGGAATGTTGAACGCCCTAATAATGAACACGTCACAATCGATAACTTCATGAGACAATGACCTCATACTTTTAATGTATCTTCAGATCCCTCAATTTCTGAACAATGGATCATATCCATTGAAAATATTTTCTCCATCGTTCAATTTTATGAACATGAGACAGTTCTTCTGGATACTTATCATATAGAGGGTGAATTTGATCAATGGTGGACACTGATCAAAATTAAAAAAACTGAGGAGGAGATCGAGGCTTTAGAATGAGAGGATTTCAAGAAAAAAAACGTTCAATAAATATTTTCCTCACACCCTCTGGCTTAAGAAGGAAAGGGACTTCCATGACATCAAGAAAAATGATGATGAATCCATCAGAGTGTACGGGGAAAAATTTAAAAGTCTTATACAATATGCCGTCAGCTTTTTCATTACCCCTGAATGCAAGGTTGACGACCTCTTTTTGGGGATAAAACATACACTACGGAAAGCCCTAGTGATCCATGACTGTGATATATATATGGAAATTGTATGATGTACCCTAAAGGATGAAATAGAGATCAGATAATCTCAGGGGTATCATTGGGATAAGAAGAATAAACTGGACTTCAATACTGGTGGTCTGATGGATAAATCCAAGGGAGTTACGAAAATACTTCATCCTACATAAGAATGGCGTGGAAAGAATCACCCCAGAAATTACATGAAGGGGATGAAAAAAATCCTTAGGTGTAGAATAGATGGTCACCTGGCTATTAAATGCTGATAATAAAAACCCACGACTGCAACAGAATAGAGGAATGCTCTGTTCGACCCTCAACGCATTCTTAATTGCTTCAATGGAAATGAACATGCCACATTTCAAACCAGTTCCCTATGCCATGTGTTTTTGTTATAAAAAACAACCTCTAAGGTAGAAAGGGTGAGATTTTTCCATCAATACAACTATAGTGAACCCCGAAAATGAAGTGGTGACAACTACACTAATTATTCATTAAGGAATATAAAATGTACATTTTTATTCTTGTTCCACAAATTATTTTGTATCCAGAATTTTTAGAAGAACAATTCAAAAACCACCACAAATCATGGAAGTAATGATGCTAGTGAGTATAAAAATTTGGGAAATCATTTTTTCCCATGAATATAAGTCCTCCCCTATCCTAATTTGTGGACTGAACATTTCTAAGAACCTCATCATACTCACTCTTGTGTAATTTTATGCAATTATCAGCATGGATTAGTTCTCTTTATATTAAGCCAATCTGAATTCCATTGAAAGGTAAATCAATCTCAATATGGAGAATTGACCCCCAATTACACAAAAGTTCCAAGAGGAAGATAAATATTCTTTAGCAGCATCATCTCTAGTGTGAATATTATTTTCATATGAACACGCGTATCTAGATTATGTAATTTAGTCTAAGGAAGAAACCATCCTTGATGAATTGCCTATTGTGAGGGAATTTGCTAAAGTATTTCTTGAGTAATTGCATGGTATTACTCCTAGAATAGATGTTGACTTCTCAATTGATCATATATTGGGACATTTCCAATATCCAATATACCATAATTAATGGATTTTGTAAAGCTTTAGGAGTTGAATAAATAACTACCAGAGATTCTGGATAAAGCGTTTATACACCAAATTGTTTCACCATAGGGTGCACCAGTCCCATTTTTCAAGAAGAAAGATTGGTCAATGAACATTTGCATTGATTATTGTGAGTTCAACAAAATCATGATAGAGACCAAGTATCCTCTTCCACAAATTGATGGCTTGTTAGATCAGCTACAGGGAGCACAATAACTTTCCAAGGTAGATTTCCGGTTAACATATGACCAATTAAATGTGAAGAAGGAGGATATCCCCAAGACTACTTGTTTTACAAGGTACGGGCACTATGAATTCATTGTGATGCCTTTCAGACTCAGTAATTATACATAAATATTCATGAAAATGATGAATAGAGTCTTTAGAGATTACATCGACAACTTTGCAGAAGTCTTTATAGACAATATTCTAATGTAACACCCTATGATTTTATGAGAGATATTCTTTTTAATTTCACTAATGTCTTGTGTTGTACACTTCACCAAGATTATCTTGTTCTATATGCAACACCATATTAGCTTGTAGTATACGCAACACAATTCTTGGCTTGTGTTGCACACAATTTCAACTTCCTTTGAATAAAATTCATTTTACACAAAATCGAGTATAGATTTTGATCTATGTATAAATTAACTATGTTTTGATTGTGTTATATTAAATGTAATTCCCCTACCCCAGTTACCCAGAGTTGGTACATTATTACAAAACATTGGCATGATCACAAGAAAGGTCAAATCTCGAAAGAACGATTGGTTTAGTAGCCTTGGTAACACTAGATATTTTCATGAAGTTTTACATTACATCATAATGTGAGAAACTACTACAACAACATAATGTCTCCATAGTCCACACTATTATCCCCTCATAAAATCCCTGCAGGTCATTCATAACTTACTTCTTCACATCCTGGGAAAAATAAAACATAGAAAAGGGGTGATCTCAAATTCCCAGTAAGGATAACAATATAGCGGAAACTTTCAAAAATAAGCATAAACATTTAAGGTAATGCATTACTAAAACAAAAGCCTTTTATACATGAACTTAAACATAGTATGGAAAAAGTAAAATGAAAT
The DNA here is from genome assembly GCA_963277665.1 of Viscum album. Taxonomy (NCBI): domain Eukaryota; kingdom Viridiplantae; phylum Streptophyta; class Magnoliopsida; order Santalales; family Viscaceae; genus Viscum; species Viscum album. Next base: position 1,432,802,935 of record OY728132.1, on the reverse strand, counting down.
AATTCCATTTACTTATTCACATGGATATTCTACTAATCGAATAATCACAAGCAATATCAATAACCACTTTCATAATGATGGAATGCATAAGGCCAGACTATTATAACCACATATCCAAGGCCTCGTGCCAAGACTACAAATAAGATTTTTCAAAGGCCTAGTGCCAAAACTCTAGTTTGTCTCATGAGACCTATCGATGCATTAAAGAGCTATAGCAGGCTCCACCCATCACATATTATGTCCAATGCATTCCCATATGAAAAGGTTTAAACATAACATAAACATTCGTATTAAAACTAGCATATGAAATGTCAATACTTTCACCATAAACCATGAATGGTATAAAAATAGCACATCCACAGTCAAACATTTCAAAAAACCTTCAATACAATATAAATGTTTTGTATCATAATAAATCAACTTCAAATAAGCATAAAATCCATCAAAGGATGTTGACTTAGATGAAATCAAAACTCTTTTTAGAGAAATATCTCTTTATATTTTGAAATCATTTAAGAGTCTTATATTTATGAAATAAAACATTTTCTTTGAAAATATTCTTTGAATCTTGTAAGGTAATCTTCGATGATTTTATAACGGCGGAAAATAACCGCACCCGCCGTATAAGTTAAAAAAAACATTCTTACCTTAATTCTGCTGAAAAGGATAAAAAGCACCTTTTTGGGAAAACGATGGAATGATTCCTTTATAAAAATCTTATAAGAAGTCAAAAAAGGGTATAAATTACTTTAACCCATATTCTAGTAAATAGTAAAAATGTTTTGAAATTCATTTTTAAGAAACATGTATGTGGATGATAAAGAGATCCCAGTAGATTATTACGTATAAACAACCTCGGATAATGAAGAGATTGTTAAATAAACCCATATCTTTTACTTTTCCTAGGTCGGGGTAGGTTATACTCCTTCATAATGGTGAAATAATTGTTATTAAATTATACAAGATTCATATAAATTAATATGATATCATATATGATCTTTTAACATTGATTTGAAAATAATATCTTAGTATTATCGTTGTTTCGGGTGTTAACTTACTCATTTTCTTTTATATGTTTTATTACGTAAGCTATGTTTGTAATGGATATGTTGAATATTAATCATATAAATAATGATATCAAGTCTTTAGATACTATTATTAATCATCAAATGAGAATTATACTTGAATGGATGCGATGGAGAATGAATCTTATCGCGTTCGTCGAGACGGTAGTCCGTACGTACGCACGAGCGACAATATCATTATTTTGATATTAAAATAATATAGAAATGGATGGTATATAATATATACAGAATCATTAACATGTTATATTTATTATTTACATGAGTTACACATCATCATTATACCCATCCAAATAATAATATATTGAATAACAATTACACCACGACGTGGAGACGGTAAGTCGTACGTACGCACGTATGGTGACATGTTATTCAAAGGGTGGATAGAATACTGATTATGGTTGTACCATATTTATAATAACATCACATTATATATATGATACTGGAGTTATTATTTTAGAATGGAAATAACAAATAAAGAAGAAGTGGAAGAAGAAAGGAACATGGAAAAGGGTGGTGAAATCATTACCTCTTCTTCGGGTTATTCCTTTTAATTTGATCAAAAGGGCTCTATAGGTTGGCTTTCTGATCAAACTAAGGCCTCTAGGTTGTAGTGAGGGAAGTTGGGAGAGTATTGGGGCAGAGTTTGGCCAGATCAAAAGGTTTTGAAGGTGTGAATAAATGAGAAGGAGGAGTGCCCTTTTATAAGAGGGGTGAGGGGCACCTTTGGAAAAGCTAGAAATATTAATTTATAACAAATTCATATTCGGTTTATAATGGCTCAATTGTTGATTATTAAAAGGTTAAGGTGGGGATAGGTCGAAATCCATTCATCCAATATAATTTAGACAGGTTTGGGTTACTATATTAAACTTATCATTAAGTAATAAATCTATGTTAATTAGTTTCACTTTTACAATGTCTCTTTGTATTTTTATATTATATGGTTAATAATCATACAATATACATCCAAGAGACCCCCAAGTGGGCCATTAATAATACAGATATCATGATATAAGTCTCTTGGCCGAACATTAGATTTTTAGGAATTTAATATCAATTAATAATATAATACTTGTTTTAAAAACTCTTTTATGTCAATTTTGAAACTATTCAATAGATGATTTTTATGAAACTAATAACAGAATTATTACTTCAAAAAAAGTTAATTAAATAAATCCTAATATGTCTTATTATCCTATAAAATTATTTAAATTCATTAAAAGTCTCAAATTATATTTATTTGGGTATTTATAATATCAATTATTTTAAATTTTCACTATTATGGGAATTACTGTATCATCATTGTGTCATAAAAAAATTAAATTATGTAATCTCTAAAAATTATAAATAAAATATCATTATGTAGGAAATGTTTTTATCTGTTTAATTAATATTTATAGTCTAAAATCCAACATATATAACCCTATTTAAAAATTTTATTGCTAAAAGATATATTCTTGTGTCATTTTTGTATTCATTTTAACTTAATTAAAATAAAGTGTCCCTATCACCTACAAGTGGCTCCATGGGGTCCCAAAATCGACCGAAAGATGCCTATGGTCGAACATGTATCAACCAAAAAGGATACGACATGTTTTAGGGTAATTTATTATTATTATAATATTATTTTAACCATAATTTATTGGATTTACCTTTAACCATGGTAAATAAAATATTTACCGCAGTATTTATTCAAATTGTCTAAAAATAAAAGTTGCCTATTTACACAATTTGAACATCCTGATTCCAAATATGGAATCAATTTTTCCAAATTCAAAACACAGAAGTGGCAGGAATAAATATAAAATTAATACCTATTGTTAAAACAAAAAAGCGTGTTTTTAAGAGATAATAACTATCAAAAGATTGACACTTGTTTATGTCCGGTTTAATTGTAAAATTATGTCCAATGACCAAAATTATATTAAATCATAAAACTATATTCTAAATATAATTTAAAACCACTCAAATTCATAATTTATCATCATTAATTATTTTTATTAAAAAAGTTGTTTTTAATTAACATTTAGTAATTTTCACTATTCATCAAAATATTAAAGTTATCCGAAAAGTACCAAAATTTCACCCTAGGAAAAATTTGATATTATGAATCCAAAAATGAAGTCCATTTTGAGAGATAAAATTTCAAAAAGTTGGTATTACTATTCATAACAGCTACTTTGATCGGTTGTGGTGTGTGTTAAACCTCGAAGTTGCGTACAACACACGCTACTATATTATTCAAAGGAAAGCGTACCGTATAAGCTTGGGATGTTTCATTTTAAATTTTTGGTGTCCCCATTAAGTAAAAAAGGATAAAATATTGTATTTAAAAAGGTTTAAATATTAAAAGTTGATAAAAGTGCAATACTGAAAATGAATTTGTTCTTGCATTATGTCTAAGAAACTCATAATATGGATTCTAAAATTATAAAGATTATATAAAGTTTAAAATTTAGTTAATACTATTCATAACCTCTTTTGAATGGCTTTTTTGGTAAGTCATGGTGCGATTGATCTCAGTGTTGCGTGTAGTGCAAGTTATTGAATTATTTTGAAGAAATAACACACTATGAAATCTTGGTGTGTTACATTCTCCACTCCTTCAATAAATTGCGTCCTCGCAATTTGATATTGTTATTGGAAAATTAATGGTTGAAAATAGAAAATATATTTGTGGGAAAACCCACATCGGAAATTGGGTTACAAAAATTTAGTCTTAATATGTGGAAAAGAGAAATGAAAGGGTCACCACCAAATTATGATCTCGATTAGGAGAACATTGGTGGTAATTAGAGACATATAATTGGAAGAAAAATGTAGATATTTATAGGTAGTGATAGAGGTCATCAATCAAAAACAAGTGTAAAATTTATGTCCTTAAATTCATCAATCTACGATGATTCGAAATACCATCGGTTCAACAAAACAATGGGTATTTGGATGACACATTTTTGGTTTTAGGATTCCTTAAATAAAGTATAAGAATTAATTTATTCATAGAATAAGAGAAGAAGAGAAATATATTCTTGAAAAGTAGAGTTCCATCCTTTAACTAATTTCTACCACAAACTCATCTTTCACTCTAAAATATAATAGAACGTAAAAAAATATTCTATTTATCCTATTCGTATAGGGTTCCAAAAAAACAAATTTATAATTCATCTACCAGATCTTCTTAAAAAACTACATTTTTTTTACCCCGGACATCCCGTGGGTCAGTGGTAGGTGATACACCCTTGTCGCCCTTCGGTTGTGGGTTCAAGTCTCATGGCCATGCCGGACGTGACAGTTTGCCGCCTGTCCTCTGGGTTGTCCTTTTATGGCAATCCAAAATAATCAAACTAGAACTATCCAAAATACTTCAATCCAAAATTTATAAGGAAGGTAAACACAATGAAGATCCCTTTTTTCGCATAATAACATGTGATCACCTTCATCATGTATTCTTTTAAAACACTGTAACATCCTAAATTGTCATAAAACCATATTGATTATATTCATGATCCCTTATTCCTTATAGAATAATAGATATAATCCTTCAATACAAAAATGTTGTAAACCCCAACAATGATGGAATATACAAATCATTAATCAGTCTCAAGGTAGTCAAGAATATCCAATATAATTTATCCAAAACAATCATGTATTATTCTAAAATCACTACCTCTGTATCAGAACCATATTATGGTTTATCATTCCCTCAACCATATATTTTCCAAAAATTTAACCTGATATTGAGTCACATTTCTTTGTTCCACACAATCTCAAGTCCATAATGTAATAGTACTGCAGTAAAATCCTTAAATACTCCATAATTATTATAACAAGTACATTGTTGATACAACACTCAAATGACATAATCAACATAAGAACTCTAATCATTTCTCTTCATCTATGGTAGTATCATAACATGATTATTATCCAATTGTATCATTTGCAGCATAGTCTGATGACTGGGACATAGGCTCGCATAGTGTCCAAACTCCTGGAAAATAACGCATTATACATTTGAAATCATTTTCTTACCCTTGAAGCCATGTACTTTGTGCCCTTTCCTCCACACTTATAACAAATTCCCATTCCTTTCAGGCATGTTCCAAGGTGTTTCATTCCACAGTTATCACATATGGGAAAATTCTTCTTTTCCATCTTCCCTTTATCCATATTTCTCTCTTCCATCCTTTTCTTCTCTTGCTTCCCATCAAATCCATAGGACTCAGTAAACTCTTTAATTATCTTATCAACACATGATATTATTTTTTCATATGATGATAATACATGTGATACTTTTTCTCTTATAAATTTTGGCTTAAGGCCATGAAATATATGACCCTTCTTTCTCTTTGTATCATGTGCATTGTTGGAGTTCTCATTCCTTATACTGGGTGCCATTTCTAAACAATGGCATACACTAGATTAGTTAATGAATAACAATACCTAATCCCAAACTTGTAAGGCACATAACATAAATTAAATATTTTATGGATATAATCCATAATCATAAAAATTTCTTCTTTTTAGATGTATATACTCATAAACCATTCATAATGATTTGTAAAGAAAATGAGAGTTATCCTAAGCATATCCCCCTGGAGTGTCATAACCAAGAGTGCAGCAAGGCCCATTGTCGTGCACCTGTTCCCATTCGAGTCTAGCTCAAAGCATTGTTTTCAGGTTTTACCCCTAGGTACATCTATGCCAGAGCCACCTCTAGCTGCTCGTATCCATACAGGGATGTATTTCTCAGAAAACTAACAAAATCCCTACAATACCAAAATTCTAGAAAGTTCTTCTATACTAATCCTCAAATTCCATCTTAAATCTATGTTCTCTATTCAGAGTTTATCTAAATATAGCTTCCAAGTTTTGTACTAAACATCCTATTATACCAACTGTAACACCCTGACCCTAGTTACCCAGAGTCGGTGCCTTATTACATAACATTGGCATGATCACAAGAAAGATCAAACATCAAAAGACCGATTGGTTTAGTAGTCTTGGAAACACTAGATATATTCATAAAGTTTTACATTATATCATAAAGTGAAAAACTACTAAAACAACATAATGTCTCCATATTCCACACAATTATCCCCTCATAAAATCCCTGCAGGTCATTCATAACATACTTCTTCACATCCTGGGAAAAATAAAACATAGAAAAGGGATGAGCTCAAATGCCAAGTAAGGATAACAATATAGAGGGAACTATCAAAAATAAGCATAAACATTTAAGGAAATGCATTACTAAAACAAAAGCATTTTAAACTTAAACTTCAACATAGTATGGAAAAAGTAAAATGAAATAATGCAATTTACTTATTCACATGGATATTCTACTAATCGAATAATCACATGCAATATCAATAACCACTTTCATAATGATGGAATGCATAATTCCAGACTATCATAACCACATATCCAAGGCCTCATGCCAAGACTACAAATAAGATTTTTCCAAGGCCTTGTGCCAAGACACTATTTTGTCTCATGAGACCTATCGATGCATCGAGGAGCTATAGCGGGCTCCACCCGTCACATATTAAGTCCAATGCATTCCCATATGAAAAGGTTTAAACATAACAAAAACATTCGTATTAAAACTAGCATAAAAAATGTCAATACTTTCACCATAAACCATGAATGATATAAAAATAGCACATCCGTAGTCAAACATATCACAAAACCTTCAATATAATATAGAATTTTTGTATCATAATAAATCAACTTCAAATAAGCATAAAATCCATCAAAGGATGTTGACATAGATGAAATCAAAACTCTTTTTAGAGAAATATATCTTTATATTTTGAAATCATTTAAGAGTCATATATTTATGAAATAAAACATTTTCTTTGAAAATATTTTTATAATCTTGTACGGGAAGCTTCGACGATTTTATAACGGCAAAAAATAACCGCACCCTCCGTATAAGTTAAAAAACATTCTTACCTTAATTCTGTCGAAATGGTTAAAAAGCACCTTGTTTGGAAAATGACAGAAAGATTCCTTTATAAAACTCTTATAAAAATTCAAACAAGGGTATAAATGACTATAACCCATATTCTAGTGAATAGTAAAAAGGTTTTGAAATTCATTTTTAAGAAACATGGATGTGGATGATAAAGAGATCCCGGTAGATTGTTACGTATAAACAATCTCGGATAATGAAGAGATTGTGAAATAAACCCTTACCTTGTACTTTTCCTTGGTTGGGGTAGGTTAACCTACTGTATAATGGTGAAATAATGGTTATTAAATTATACAAGAATCATATACATTTATATGATAACATATATGATCTTTTAACATTTATTTGTTAATAATATCTTAGTATTATCGTTGTTTCGGGTGTTAACTTACTCGTTTTCTTTTATATGTTTTGTTACATAAGCCATGTTTGTAATGGATAGGTTGTATCTTAATAATATACAGAATGATATCAGGTCCTTAGATACTATTATTAATCATCAAATGAGAATTATACTTTAATGGATACGATGGAGAATTAATCTTATTGCGTTCGTGGAGACGGTAGTCCGTACGTACGCACGAGCGACAATATCATTTTTTTGATATTAAAATAATATATAAATGGATGGTAAATCATATATACAGAATCATTAAAATGTTATATTTATTATTTACATGAGTTACACATACTTATTATACCCATCCAAATAATAATATATTGAATAACAATTACACCACGACGTGGAGACGGTAAGCCGTACGTACACACGTATGGTGACATGTTATTCAAAGGGTGGATAGAATACTGAATATGGTTGTACCATATTTATAATAAAATCACATTTTATATATGATACTGGATTTATAATTTTATAATGGTAATAACAAAGAATGAATAAGTGGAAGAAGAAAGGAACTTGGAAAAGGCTGGTGAAATCATTACCTCTTCTTCGGGTTCTTCATTTTGATTTGATCAAAAGGGCTCCATAGGTTGTCTTTATGATAAAACTAAGGCCTATAGGTTGTAGTGAGGGAAGTTGGGAGAGTAATTGGTCAGAATTTGGCCGATCCAAAATGCTTTTACGGTGTGAAGAAATGAGAAGGAGAAGTGCCCTTTTATAAGAGGGGTGCGGGGCATCTTTGAAAAAGCTAGAAATATTAATTTATAATAAATTCATATTCAGTTTTTAATGGCTCCAAAGTTGATTATTAAAAGGATAAGGTGAGGATAGGTCTAAAAACATTCAACCAATAGAATTTAGACAGGTTTGTGTTACTATATTAACCTTATCTTTAAGTATTAACTCTAAGTTAATTAGTTTCACTATAACAATGTCTCTTTGTATTTTTATATTATATGGTTAATAAACTTAACATATACATCCAAGTGACCCCCAAGTGGTCCATTAATGATACAAATATCATGATATAAGTCCTTTGGCTGAACCATAGATTTTTAAGAATTTAATATCAATTAATAATATAATACTTGTTTTAACAACTCTTTTATGTCAATTTTGACACTATTCAATATATGATTTTTGTGAAACTCATAACAGAATTATTACATCAAAAAAAGTTACTTAAATCAATCCTAATATGTCATATTATCCTTGAAAATTATTTTAATTCATTAAAATTCTCAAATTATAATTATTTTTGTATTTATAATATCAATTATTTTAAATTTTAACTATTTTGGGAATTACTGCATCATCATTGTGTCATAAATAAATTACATTATATAATCTCTAAAAATTATAAATAAAATATCATTATGTTTTAATGCTTTTCATATTTCTAATTAATATTTATAGTCGAAAATCCAACATATATAACCCTATGTAAAAATTGTTTTTCTAGAAGATATATGCTTGTGTCATTTTTGTATTCATTTTAAATTAATTAAAATAAATTGTCCCTATCACCACACGTGTCTCCATGGGGTCCCAAAATCGACCCAAAGATACCTATGGTCGACCATGTATCAACCAATAAGGTTAGGACACATTTTACGGTAATTTATTATTAAATATAATATTATTTTCTAACCCTTATTTACAGGATTTACCCTTAACCATGGTAAATAAAATATTTACCGCAGTAATTATTCAAAATGTCTAAAAATAAAAGTTACCTATTTAAACAATTTTTAAATCCTTATTCCAAATATGGAATCCATTTTTCCAAATTCAAAACACAGAAGTGGCAGAAATTAATTTAAAATTAATTCTCGTTAAAACAAAAAACGTGTTTTTAAGAGATAATAACTATCAAAAGATTGACACTTGTTTATGTCCGGTTTAATTGTAAAATTATTTCCAATGACCAAAATTATATTAAATCATAAAAATATATTCTAAATATACTTTAAAACCACTCAAATTCATAATTTATCACTATTAATTATTTTGATTAAAAAAGTTGTTTATAATTAAAATTTAGTAATTTTCACTAATCATCAAAATATTAAAGTTATCCGAAAAGTACCAAAATTTCACCCTAGGTTAAATTCGATATTCCAAATCCAAAAAAAAAGTCCATTTTGAGAGATAAAATTTCAAAGAGTAGGTATTACTATTCATAACGGCATGTTTTATTGGTTGTGGTGTGTGTTAAAACTCGAAGTTGCGTACAACACATGCTACTGTATTATTCAAAGGAATGCTTACCGTGGAAGCTTGGGATGTTTCATTTAAAATTTTTGATGTCCCCATTTAGTAAAAAAGTTTAAAATATTGTATTTAAAAAGGTTTCACTATTAAAAATTGATAAAAGTGCAATACTGAAAATGAATTTGTTCTTGCATTATGTCTAAGAAACTCATAATATGGATTCTAAAATTATAAGGATTATATAAAGTTTAAAATTTAGATAATACTATTCACAAGCTCTTTTGAATAGATTTTTTGGTAAGTCATGGTGCGATTGAACTCGGTGTTGCATGTAGTGAAAGTTATTGAATTATTTTGAAGAAATAACACACTATAAAATCTTGGGGTGTTACATGAAATTCCAAAGGAAGCTTGCACTACACACAAACCTGACATTGCTTGCATTACACGCAAGAGTGACCTTCCTCGATAGAGTTTTTCGTACGCAATACTATGTTTTAATAAACAATGAAATATTATGATATTAGGAACTATCCGTTATGAATATTATTAACCGAATATTGAATTTAATAAAATTATAATTAACTCGACAAATTTTCTAGAATGAGGTATGAGAAAAAAATCAATTATTTTGTATAAAAGAAGTATTTTTCAAAAAAAAAATTTGTCACCTTTTGATGGGGCACACATTTTAAATATAATTTTTGACATGTTTATAAGTTCAATTTGACAAAATAAACTAATTATTATTTAGAATCAAGATATAAAAATTTACTTAGGATAAATTTTTCCTATTATTCTGATAACTTTCATATTTTAATGAATGGTCAAAACACGCTATATTTTAATTGAACACAAATTTTTTCATCGTAATAATTTGTATGGTTAAATTATAATATTTAATGATTTAAAAGTATAGATAGAATATATTTTTACCATTTAATATAATTTATTTCATTGGCGTTTATTTTAAATTGAATTCATAGGTAAAATCATTTCAATCTTTTATAATTTCTTATCATTTGAAACTCGTTTTTATTAAAGATGGGATTAATTTTAAGTTAATTTTTGCATCACATGTGATTTGAATTTGGAAAAATGGATTCCATATATGGAATCAGTAGGACAAAATTATGTTAATAGGCTACTTTTATTTTTTTGGCACTATGAATAGTAACTACGGTAAATATTATTTACCTTAGTTAAAGGTAAATAGGGTAATTAAGGGTAAATATAGTATTATAAAATTACCCTTACACTTGTATTAATATAATTGGATGATTATATTTCGTCCTAAGACATATTTTGGTAGAAATGGAATCAATTTGAACCCACTTGGATTTGATAAGGACCATTAGTTTATTTTATTTAAAGGGAAGTGAAATATGTCACACTCAAGCTTTTATAATTAATGTATTTTTAAAATAAGGTTATACAGAATATAAATTCGCTTTAAAATACTCATTTGAAAGAATTTTTTTTATTTATCATGGTAATTTATATGTAAATTTTAAGAAATATATAATTAAAATATTAGCTTATACATTAATGATGCAGAAATTATTTATTTATTGAAGAATCTATAATATAGTTTCCATTAAAATAATAATTCACATTAAAAGGGCCAAAAACCAATCAAAACTTATTAATAGAGTATCTTCTAACCACAAGCATCTAATGATCAAATATTTGACCATTTAGAGTCTTATAAAAGTGATTATGACACTTATATTAATTTAATTTAAATGATGTCAAAGTTGTCACCTTCATAATTTAATAAATATAACAATTTACATGTTGTGATTTTAAGATGATAAATCTGAGTAAAAGTATTATTTTTTAAATATAATATATTTATCATCATTATATTATTATATTTTTAATTTTTATGAAACTAATAAGTATATTAAATAATTTTACAAAAATGATGTAGTAATTATTTTATTAAGAGAAATATCAAATAAATGGTTTTAAAAATATTAAAATAAATATTATATGAACAATTTATTGTTCTACAAGAATTTTTAGAAGAATATGAAATGTTATGAATATATTAAATATCAGTTTTTGAATATATATAATGTTTTGATTTTATTTAAATTCAAATAAATGAATAGTGTCAAAATTGGCACTATTGATATTTTATAAAAATAACATATTATTCAATTGTTTAAAAATCACAAAAATATTTATAAATTACATATTTAAAATTAATTGTTAGAAAATTTAATAATATATCTAATTATGGAAAATTCAAAACACATATGTAAGTATTTATAACAATTTAAAAATAAGAATATTATTACCACAAATAAAATTAAATATTTTAAACAAAGATCAATAAAAAGATAAGGTTTAAAATAAACTCAAAAACATGTCTAAATTTTATTGGTTGATTATATTACAACCCTATATCATCTCATCTTCGAATTGAGACATTTTTGGAGGTTTTTATGTGTGTTTTAAATTTATATTAAATTAATATTTTTGAGGATTCCAAAGGTGCCCTTCTCCTCTCTTATATAAGGGCACCTCCTCCCTTTCATATTCACACAATGTTGAGCCTTCAGGCTCGAATAAACCCTTCCCATTTACCTTCTCAACTTCCCTAGTAACATACTAGAGGTTCTGGTCTCCTTCAAAGTCCTAATTTAGTTCCCCAAGAGGAGGTTTCGAAGAGGCTTGTCGAAGAAGAGGTAATATCCGTTACCGATTCATTCAAATTTATTTGTTCTTTTACAACCTAATATTTAGTTGTTTAATTATAAAGTAATAATATATGTATCAATAATATACTGATATGTTATTATATATATTAAACGACCCTATTTCACCTTATATCCATCCTCCAAAAAATGAAATTAGCACGCGTGCGTGCGTACAGAATACCGTCTCCACGTCATGGTGTACTATATTTTTCCACCACCACCTTACTTGTATGGGTAAAAGGGTATAAACAAAAACTATATATTATTATTATAAAATGATACTAATTCAGATATATTCTATCATCCACACCAATTCCATTCAATTATTATGGGAACAATATCATCACTCATGTGTACGTATTGATTACCGTCTCCACGATGCGTTAACATTCATTTTTCATGTTAACCATTCAAGAATGATTATAAAGTATATATAATGAATAATAATGAGATATATGACATAATAATGATACTGGATTTATGTATATGTTATTTATTTACATCCATCGAATTTAATAAAGAAACAAAAACAACGTTCATGCGTACGTACGGTCTACCCTCTCCATGAATGGTGTATTTAGTTCCATTTATCCATATATTATATATATTTATATTATGAATATATATTATATATAAATCATGTTTTTCAATATGTAATTATGTAATCAGGATCTATGTAATCATATGAATAATTACAAGTCAAAACATGTACGACAATGAAATGATTTGACCCAAAACGATTAATTAACATGGAATTGACAAATGAACTGGTAATATAAAGTCATAAGTAAATCATATATGATATCATAACTATTATTATGGTTCTGTTAATAGTTAATAATATGTTTAAACCCACTATACAGGAGTATCAGACCCATATAGAAGAAATTGGACATAAGGTAAGGGATAATGTTGCAATCTCATTTTTTTATCCATGATTGCTTATACGTTAGTATTTACTAGGGTTATATTTAACGTCCATTTCCATGTTTTATAAAAATGTTTTCATAAATTATTTACTATTCTTTAATGTATGTTTAATATCATGTTTACCCCTATTTCACTTTTAGTATTTTGTATGGAAGGAATCTTTCTTTTTTTTACCATACGAGGTAGTTTTTTGAATTTTCCAGCAAAAGTATGATGAGAATGTTTATCTAACTTATACAACATGAAAATATTTATATGGTTTCATAACACTGTATTTTAATGAATCTTCTTCTATAATATTTCACGATTATTTTCAACAAAATCCGTTTCTTTTAAAATTGCATGGAATTTTGAGAAAAGAAAATTATTTTGTAGAAGAAAGGATATTTTCATCAGGAATTCATTCGAAGTGTTTTATCAAAATTATTTTCCATCTAAGATAATATAGGGTTCTATTTCTATCCCAATTATTACATTGATTTTTTTATGGTATGATGGAATTATTTTTGTGAAGTCCTTTTATGGATTATGTTTTGATGACATGATGTATATGAATCCCATTTGTATTACACGAGGTATGTTATGATGTATGATTATTGAATTTGTGGCACACATAATAATGTTTTCATTGTGATAAGGGTGGGACATATATATCCCTCCAATGCATTTGGTAAAGATTTATATCTCATGAGATATACATTTTTGTAATGAAAAGTAAATCCAGTTCAATAATATAGGGATGGAACGACATGTAATCCCTATTCGGTAATGGACTTTGTCCACTATGATGGTCTTGGAAGCGATTCCTTGGCTACTATAGAAATCATATCATGTGCATTATGGTTTCCCATAATTACATGTTTCATTTCCATGATATTTTTTTCAGGAATAATGTTCCTCCGAGTTCAATGTTAATGAAGAAGGAATTGTGAGACTTGGTTCAAGACTATGTGTTCCATCGAATCCGAAGTTAAAGGATGAACTTTTGGATGATGCACATAGTTCAAAATTTTTCCATTCACTCATGAAACAAAAAGATGTATCATGATCTCAAAGAGCATTATTTGTGGGGTAACATGAAGAAAAATATCCCTGATTATACATCAAAGTTCCTGGTATGTTAGAAAGTGAAATATATGAGACATAAGTCTAAGGGGATGAAGAAATCATTATGCATACAAGCATGGAAATGTTAGAACATCACCATGGAATTTGTCACTGGATTTATAAAGGAATCCAAAAGAAACATTGTTATCTTGGTTATTGTGGATTGTCTTATAAAGACTTCATACTTCATTGGAATATTGGAGGATTTCTCACAGGTTCAACCCGAACAAATATACATCTGTGACGTGGTAAGGCTTCATGGAGTACCACTATCTATTGTATCTCATCAACATCAAAGAGTCACCTCTATGGTTTGGAAGAGTCTTCGACATGCACTTGATACTGAGCTAAATTTTAGTACAGGTTATCATCATCAAACTGATGGCCCATCTGAGTGGACTATCCAAACAATTATAGACATTTTGAGAGCATGGTAAATGTTCTTCAAATGAAATTTAGGATCTACATCTTCTTCTATTTGAGTTATATTACAATAAAGATTTCCACTCAATCATCCAAATGGCTAATTATGTATCCTTGCATGGGAAGAGGTAAAAAACACCAACATGTTGGGATAATGTTTGGGAGAGAAAAATATTAGGTCCGAAAACGGTCGATAAAATGGTGGAGAAGATTAAGAGTATCAAGGAGCACATTAAAGCTACTCAGAGTCGACAAAATATCTATGATGATAATCATCAACGAGACCTAGATTTTGATGTTAGAGTCTGTTGGTCGGACTGGATACTCAAGAGGGGGTGAATTGTGTTCCAATTAAAATTTCTGTTATAATATTGTCTATTTAAAATCCCCCAATTTATAAAACAAGTTAAAATTTAGTGAATTTATACAGATTGTAAATGTTCACTTAGCTTCTCAATGATTGATTAGGTCTTAGTTAATTTAACCACAAGATCAATATAACTTTTGAAACTAACCTACTAATTTACAATAAGTGTAAACACTATCTAATTTAACTATCAAAGTAGCTTTAAAATAGTTTTTTATTTAAATGAAATAGCAACTGAGTATAAAAGATATATGTAATATACATAAAACATAAACTAAAGATGCACAAAATATGTAACAAGAGGTTCAGTCTCAAGCCAAGACTTAGTCCTCTCAAATTTATATAAATTTTATCGCACCCTGGATCAGGGTTAACAATAGTTTACAAAACTGTCCAGGCCACGCAGGGACCTCTACCATAGTTATTCATGGGAAACAAAATAGATATCAGTCTACACAAGGACCTCTTCCACAGTTGACGTGAGTAAACAAGAGTTACGAGTTTTAGAGTGAGGATTTTTATATCCTCCAGTTCTGTGCAAGAGACAGTGTGTGTCCGAGATATACAGAGTACACCATACTGCTCGAAGGTAAATAAACAAATAACATAGAGATAATAGATAATAGTTTTGAAATCTATAGTGACTAACAATGCAATTCTGGACTCGTTGGATTCAGCAGAATTGCTTCTTAGTCCTTCTATGGTTTTGTTTCTATTGAAAAACAGAGTGTTGTAGTTCAACATGTGTTTTACAGGAGTGAAAATGATCTCTTGATTCATCGTGTGTTCTTCAGTGGTGTTGGATTACACTCATGAGATTTCTTTTAAAGTCTTGCAATCTCTTTCTTGATCGGGATTGTTCTTTTTGTTCAGCATAGTGCTCTCGGGCGTATGTATGTTTTTCATGTTTTATCGTCACACTTGTGCACCAATGCTTACACTTATTACGTGTACTGCATCTCTATCTTCCTTATATTCCACTCGTTCTGACAGTAGGAATGATTCTCTTTTCATAGGTACGAGATATGGATTACTAACATGCCAATAAATATCATTAAATAACATTAATTTCATTAAAAACATAAAATTTGACCGTTAGTATTATTTAAATAATATTGACAAAAAGTTAAGAAACGGTGTCACAGTGATTATGTAAACGATGTCTTCTTCATGGTATAGTCTTCACAGTATGTGGTTCATGGTATGTGCTTCATGGTAAGTGCTTCATGGTATGTGCTCAATGGTGTCTTAGTGATGGTGAGTAGCTCACGTTTTTTCAGTCCCAGTTTTCCCTTCACGGTTTGTCCTTCACGGTGTGTCCTTCACGGTGTGTCCTTCACTATCTGTCCTTCACGGTGTCGGGGTCACTCTGTCTATTTCTTGTACACAGTCTGTCTTATTGTGTCAAACATCACAGTGTCTCTATACTTAAACAAATATCTGTATATAGACATAGATAGTAATATGAAGAATATGTATTATATTTAATCATTACAGAGTAAGAGAACTTGAATCATAAATATAAAGACATGATAATATAAGTGAGATTTGTGATCATGCAGAAGACTTGTAAATAATACAGGGAGTAAATAACATCAAAATACTTGAAGATCATTAGAAATATGTGTAATTATGATTGATATTAATTAACAGTAATTGTATTTTTGATCATTAAATCATGATTAAAACATGTGGTGTCCAACAATCTCCCCCATTTTGATGATCACAAATCATGTACAGTAAAAATACAAATGAAATACAACATAGCATATAGTACTGGTACTTGTAGTTTTTCTCCCCCTTTTGGTATTATAAAAAAGTAGAGAAAATGAAATAAAAAAGTCCATTTTTCATTAAAAATGGTTCAGAATGGAGCATATAAGAGAAAGAAAAATAGGAAACAAGAAATGACATCCCATCAAAAAGAAAACAGTCTCTGGACTCTTCAGGGATCCACCTTTTCCTTGCCTATAGTAGCAGTAGGAGCTGGTGCTGAAGTAGAAGAAGGAATAGATGTGGTAGAAAAAGAGGGTAAGGTTAGACCTTCAAAAACCGATGGAACCAAAGTAGGAGCAGTAGGAGATCTAGGTTGTGGTTGGTCAAGAATGACTGGCCGGATCTGAGAAAGAGCTCGGCTGACTGACATGGCAGTTGAGGCTAAAGCTGGTAGACCAGGTCTATGGGGTGTAGTAGCTGGTGCAACTATAACAGTACTCTGCACATGAAGATATGGATTCAAAAGATTGATGAAATTAGTAATGGATTCACCACCATATTGAATAGCCTTTTCCAAATCGTCCTTATTCTCCATGAATTTGTCCAACAATCTGGTGAACTCTGTATGTTTTTGAACTTGAGCATTAAAATCTTGAGTAACAGGAGGAATTTTCAGGTTTTCCACAAGATATCTAAAGTGATCTGTCATATCACTTTTGGAGAAAATCATAGAGAGATAAAAATCTATTTTCTTAGTGATATCATGTTGAGCATCAGAAGATATCTTAGAATGAATTCTAACCAAGTCTAATGCTCGATCACTGTTCTTAACCACTTTTGAAAAAGAAGACAGATCCAAGCCACTTATGGCATTCTGAAGTTGTTCCTTGATTATGGATCTCAGTAGAGAATAATCCAAAAGAGGAACAGAAGGTTGACTTGAAGTAGGAGAAGCTTTCATAACATCAGATAGAACATTGAGCTCTATTAGAACATTTTTCAGGCATCCAGTGTACTCATATATGAGTTTATTCAGATTTTCTACAAGCTCCCTCATACGTTCTCGCATCTTGGTGTGTCTTTTTTACAATATTTTCATCATAAGATAGTAGATATGGATGCTCTAGAGACACAATATCCCTAGAAATGGTGGAATCAGTTGGTTCAGGAGAAGCATCAATAGATGTAGGGGCAGAGACATGAGCAGGCTCTGATCTCAAAAACAACTCATTCTGCAACTTTGCTACCATATTTTTCAGATTTGCAACATTAGCACTTAGCAGCTTATTTTCAACTTTGACATCTTGAATTTCTCAAATCATCCTTGGTTGAATATGAAATATAATATTTTCAAAGAGAATTGATGCATCTTCTTGACTCAGGTGAGTCACTGGACGAGGTTGAGAGGATAAGATCTTCTCAACTCCAGCTAACAATGTCTCTCCAAAAACATTCAGATCATATTTAGTCACAAAGGAGTGATGCTCGGGTAAGGGTGCTAGTTAAGGTAGAGGTTCAGATTCTGGTTGCGGTTCAGAGTCATCTTTAGACACAGATGCTGATTCAGATTGAGGCTCTGGTTCTGGTACTGGTTCTGGATGAGCTACAGACTTCAGTTGAAACAGAGAAGAAAGATCCCTTCTAGTTGTAGTCACATGCTATGACTCATTCACATCATAAAATCTTGGGAACTCATACCGAGTGTACATAGAATATGTGGTAGTAGGATTAGAAGCTTCAACACATCCAGCTTCCATAATATCAAGGTTTTGAGGTTCCTCCCCCTCAAATTGTTCTTCAATTTCAAAGACTATAGGCTCAACAACATGATCATGATCCACAAGATCATCTATAATCTCTTCAGAAAAATCTTGAATTGCCAGCTGAAATGGAATTTCCATCCTCTCATCAGCAGAGGGAATTGTCTTGGGAACTGATTGTTCCACCGGTTGAGCTTCCAGACTCGCTTCATTCTCAATAGGGAGATCCTCTTCAACATGGTCTGTCTCTAGGGTTTCTTACTGTTCTGAATTAGGAAAAACCAATTTTCTTGCATCATTAGGATGAGTTTCTGGATTGACATCTTCACTAGAAGAAAGAGCTTCATATTTTCTCAAACCAATAACAACTTCCTCTTCTTGAGGTATATCAGCAGGGATAACAGCAGGGACAACAACCCTTTCTTTTTCAACAGGAACTGATTCCATTAGAGGTCTTCCAGCTTATTCTCTAGGTGATACTTCAGGTGTTGTATCCTCCTCCTCTTCTTCTTTTCTGAATACTTATCCACATTATCTGGTTCCAAACCAGGATCAGATAGATTCTTAGGTCTTATTGGATAATCAACAAGAATAAAAATTTTATAGATTTTATCATTATCCTCAACCCACTGCTTCTTCTAGGGGTTCCAGCTTATCTTCATCCTTCTGATGATAGACATGGATAAGCAGAAATCAATGTCCTCTAACTTTTCTTCATTCGGTCCAACCATCCCTTTGGAAACTAACATGGCTAAAATCATCCTAGATTAAAACCAGGAGGTGGATTTGGAAGTGACTTTTATCAGCTCACAGATATGGTTAATAACATACTTGCATAGGTTGATCTTATGGCCATTCTTCAACAGGTGAATCAAGAACGCATCTTGGAACATCACTACAGCAAAATACCCTTTTCTCATACTAATTAAATTCTGAACAAATTTGAAAAGAAGTCCAGTCTCCCCATCTAATTCAGCAGCTATGGCCCTTCGCTTGGTGCCATTACTAGTAAGATTCTCCAAGGCATTTTCCATATTGAAGATATCATAAGATGGAGGAGGGTCTCTCTTGAAGTCTTCATAAACTCTTTCATGTGGAATTATTAGGCATGCATCCCACAACCTCGAAGAGAAGGAACACTTTTGACAATTTATCTAGCTGTTCACCAAAAATATTTCTCCAAAATCAATGGAAAACATAAAAAATTGGTAGAATTGAGATACCAGCCTCGGGTAAATCAGTCTATTTTGTCTAGAGAACCATTCAATCCATCCTTGTTCTCTTAAAAATATCAAAGCTAACGAATTTCTAGACAAAATCCACTCAGGGAAAACTTATTTTTCAGGTACAACAGTACGGCTTACCATGTTTGGGTTTAGAGGTCCTTCGAGAGCTATCCTCGGTATCCTCCTCTGTTTCTTAGAGCGGCGCTTCTCAGATGAGGGTGAACATGGATGCTTCATCCTTGGCATCCAGTAAAGTTTTAGGCGAGAGAGAAGAGAATTTTTTCATGAATGAGAAGGTTCAATAGAGAGTTCTAGTAAGGAATTGAATGAAACCCTTACGTTTTATCATTTGGGAATTTCAATCGACATCAAAAAAAACGCAGGAAATCAAATAGTAGGGAAATAAAAATTACCACGATACAGGCTAAAATAATAATATAAATAATTTTCACGGTGATATCGTGAGTAGGCATTACAGTGTGATGAAAAACATTCATCAGAGTGAGATAGTTGGTGGTCATCACGGTGAGACAGTGACTATTCAGTGCAGTCATGGTGAGACCGTGAGTTAATAGATCGTGAGCACAAGATCTTAATGGTGAGACCGTATGCATGAAATAGTAACTAAAAAACAGTGAGCATGAAACCGTAAAGTAAAATAAAGTAATTTATTGAATATTATGATCAGTAATATATCTATTTATGAATAATCATACCAAGATCATGTATGATGTAGTCTAATTTTTTAGAATCTAATGGTTTAGTGAATATATCAGTATGTTTATATTCAATACCAATGAATTCCAAAGTGATATCACCTTTTTGCTAATGATCCCCCAAAAAGTGATGTCTTACATCAATATGTTTTGTCCTAGAATGAAAAACAGGATTCCTTGAAAAATTAATAGCACTTGTGTTGTCACAATTTATTGGGATATGTCTGAATTGATATCTATAGTCTAGTAATGTGTGTTTCATCAACAAAATTTGCGCACAACAACTTCCAGTAGCTATGTATTCAGCTTCTCTAGTAGATAACAGAACAAATTTTTTTTTCTTACTACACCATGATTCTAGTGACTTTCCTAAAAGATGACATGTTCTAGAGGTTCTTTTTTTATATAACTTACATCCAGCAAAATCAGCATCAGAATAACTAACTAGTTCAAATGATTTTACATTGGGATAGAATAGTCCTAAATTGGGAGTATGCTTGAGGTATTTGAAAATTATCTTTATAGAATTTAAATGTGACTCTTTAGGGTTTTCATTAAAATGAGCACACACACACACACTAAACATAATATCAGGAAGACTAGCAGTCAGGTAGAGTAGAATTCCAATCATTCCTCTATATGTGGTTTGATCAACAGATTTACCATCTTCATCAAGATCCAACATACAGGTGGTACTCATGGGAGTGTCTCTATTTTTTGTGTTATCCAATCCAAAACATTATAAAAGATCTCTAGTATATTTACTTTGAGTTAAAATAATTCCATCAACATTATGAGAGATTTGAAATCCATGAAATAATTTGAGTTCACCTATTAAACTCATTTCAAATTCATTTTTCATCATTTCAGAAAAATCAGTACCTAGGGAATTTCATGAAGATCTAAAATTAATACCATCTACATAAATTTGTACAACTAAAACATCATTAGAAATTTGTTTTATAAAAATAGTAGGGTCAGCTATACCTTTTTTAATATCATTAGAAATTATAAAAGTACTTAATCTATCATACCATGCTCTTAGAGATTTCTTTAAACCTTATAAATCTTTTGATAATTGTAAAATATGACTTGGAAAATGAGGGTTTGATAATCCTGGTGGTTTTTCAACAAAATCATCCTCAGCAATATATCCATTTAATAATGAAATCTTGACATCCTTTTGATATAGTTTGAAATTTAGATGTGCAGCATAAGCGAGTAAAATCCTAATAGCTTCTAATCTGGCTACAGGAGAAAAAGTCACCTCATAGTCAATTCCTTCCTCTTGACTATAGCCTTGTGAAACAAGCCTAGCTTTGTTTCTAACTATGTTTCTAGATTCATCTACTTTATTTCTAAACACCCATCTAGTGCCTATGGTGAAAGTGTCCTTAGGCCATTCAACAAGATTCCACATTTTATTTCTTTCAAACTTATTGAGTTCTTCTTGCATAACAATAACCCAAAATTCATCATTAATAGAATCATCAAGGTTTTTAGGTTCAAGCTGTGACAAGAAGGCTTGATGTTCAACCGGATTTCAAAGAGAAGCTCCATCATGAGTCCATCTATCAAGATTTCCTACTACAACATCTAAAGGATGATTCTTTACCATTCTAGTTGATCTAGTAAAGTTAGGACTAGAAATTTCATGTTCCTATCTAGGTTTGGTTTCATTAGAAGTATATTTTGGAATAAGTACAGAGCTGGTTGTCTTTATAGAAGGTTCATCGATTTTATCACTAAGGTCTAAATAGATAAATCTTCTCCAAGATTTTCAAGAGAGGTTTTAGACTCATGTGGATCAGTTTCATCGAATTTGATTTGAACAGATTCTTCCACATACATGGTTCTCTTATTGAAAACTATATAGGCTTTGCTTGTTAAATAATATCCTAAAAAGATTCTTTCATCAGTCTTAGAAGAAATCTTATCATGATTATCTTTTGTAATGAGAATAAAGACTTTGCAACCAAAGACTCTAAAGTAATTGACTTTAGGTTTACTATTATTCCACAACTCATATGGGGTCTTCAAAAGAACAAGTCTAATTAAGACTCTATTAATAATATAAAAAGTTGTACTCATAGCTTCAGCCCAAAAGTAAATGGGCAGGTCATATTCATTAATCATAGTTCTAGAAATTTATTGCAGGGTTCTATTTCTTCTTTCTACTACACCATTCTAATGAGGTGTCCTAGGAGCAGAGAAATTATGACTATAGCCATTGTGTGAGCAATAGGAATCAAATTCATGATTTTCAAACTCACGGCCATGATCACTTCTTAGAATTTTAATCTTATTACATGAAGGTTTTTACAGACTTGCAGTATTTAACAAAATAAGAACATGCTTCACTTTCGTGAGCCAAGAAGTATACCCACGTATATCTAGAAACGTCATCTACTAGGACATAGAAATAGTGATTCCCCTTTAAGCTAGAAACTCTAGATGGTCCAAATAGATCCATGTGAACAAACTCTAGAGGTTGAGAAGTTGAGACTTCTTTCTTTGGTTTGAAAGAGATTTTGTTTTTCTTTCCCTTTTTACAGGGATTACACACTTTGTCATTTGGAAACTCATGTTTGGGTATGACACTAATTAAGTAATTCCTAGTAAGTTTCCTAAGTGAGTGTATATTTCAATGTCCAAATGTCCTATGCCACAACCATGACTCTTTATAAAAAGCATTTAAACAGGTAACATTTTGTTTAGCTAAGGAATTTAGATCAACAGCATAAACATTTTCATTTCATAAAGCAGAAAATACTAAAACATTTTTATAATTAAAAACATTACAAGAATAATTTTTGAACATTAAATTAAAACCATCATCACATAATTTAGAAATACATAACAGATTATATTTAAGTCCATTGATAAATAAAACATCAGAAATTAAAACTGAATCAGTGTTACCAATTTTACCTAGGCCCATGATCTTTCCTTTTGAATTATCACAAAAGGTGACATAGCCTCCATCAACCTTTATTAAACTCTTGAAACATGAGTAATCCCCATACATATGTCATGAACATCCACTGTCCAAATACCATGTCTTCTTGTGGGAACTCTTCAAGCAGGTTTCCTATAAAATAGTATTAGGTAGAGTATGATTTTGGTACCCAGATCTTCTTGGGTCCAGACAGGTTAGCAATCAATGATTTTGGAACCCAAATTTGTCATATGGGTCTCATTTAATTTATTGAATAATTATATATTGAAAGATAAACTATATTTTATTTTTAAATATGTGAATAACTAGTTGAATCATATGGATTTCCAGAACTAGAACTAGTATTATTCTATCAAGATTTAGGAATAAATCTATTCTTAGTAAACTATCGTTGTCTAGGTTTGTAGCCTATTCCAGTAGTGTATTTTGGTGCCACTTGCTTTCCTAGCATTTGAGTTACTATATCCTTTCCATTTGTGAACTTCTCTATGTCCTTTGTAATTTTCTCATTCGACATTTTTAGTTCAGTAATTTCCTTTAATAGTTGAGAATTCTTCTCTTTTTCAATAGTAAGTTCAGTTTTAACAGTAGTAGTGAGAGCATGTTGTTTCTTTAATGATTTGTATTTATCCTTATTTTCATTGCATGTATCTTCCAGCATATTAAAATATTCAAATAATTCATCACTTGTCATGTTTTCCGAATCCGAATCAAATTCTACATCATATCTAGAATAATAATAATTTAAAACAGAATTATCTAAGGTTACCTCTGATGTTCTTGACAGGAAACTCATGTTGGCACAATTCTATTTAGAATTAGACATTTCAGATTCACTTGTGCTGACTTCAGAAGCACTCCAGGTAACCTTCATAGCATTCATGTACTTACTGTCCTTGTAATCATATTTCTTCTTGAATTTTAGCTTTGGGAAGTCTTCCTTAATGTGCCATTTTTCTTTTTCACTCATAGAAAACAACTTCATCACTTTTATCTGGCTATTTCCAGTCCTTCGTCCAATTCCCCTTATTGTCATACATTCCTTTATAATTTGATTTTCTGAAAAATTTCTTCTTCCAATAAGATTTCATAAGCCTTCTGGCTATCTGAGTTATTTCAGGATCACTATCAGAGTCTGATATTTCACTTGTTGAACTATCAGTTTGTATTTGAGATTTTTCATTGTCCTTGTTCTTTGAATTAGTAGTCTTGAAATCCACTAATTTCCTTTTTTGGTTTATCCTCTTCCTCTTTATTCACCTTGAGTTCTTCTCATACATCATAAGATTACCAATGAGTTCATTGAAAGGTAGAGAAGAAATGTCACATGACTCTCTGATTGAAACAGATGTGCCTCTCCATCAGTCTAGTCAACATCTCAGTATCCTCGTAATTTGTTCCTTTCCTGGAACAGCTTTACCGAGGGAATTCATTGTATTGACTATATCATTAAACCTGAGATACATATCAGAAATAGGTTCATCAGTTTTCATTTTAAAGTTATCATATTTAATATTATATGTATTCAATATCATTTCTTTAACATTGGTTGTTCCTTCATGAGAAACACCTAAAGTATCCCAAATTTCAAAAGTAGTTTTACAAGCAGAAATTCTGTTAAACTCTTCATCTCCTAAAGCATAGTACAAGGCATTCATAGCTTTACAATTATTATTGTAGGAAGTCTTTTTAGGTTAATCACATGTTGTTATTTTGGTTTCTAGAAATTTATATTGAGATTCAATAGTAGTCCAAATATCAAAACCCTTGCTTTCTAAATTAATTTTTATTTTAAGCTTCCACTGAGCATAGTTTGTACCATTGAAGAAAGGTAAACTGTTAGTAGTAGCAAACTCTAGTCTATTGTTCATAACTAGATTTTATAAAGTAAATTTAATGAGATAAAATTTAGAGATACAGAAATTTATGATCTTTAAATATAAAGCTATAATCACAGTTGAAAAATAGAGTATTTCAAAAAAAATCATTAAATAAAAACAACCTCTGATACCAAATGTTGGTCGGAGTGGATACTCAAGAGGGGGTTGAATTGAGTTCCAATTAAAATTTCTGTTAAAATATTATCTATATAAAATTCCCCAATTTATAAAATAAGTTAAATTGTAGTGAATTTATACAGATTGTAAATCTTCACTTGGCTTCTCAAAGGTTGATTAGGTCTGAGTTAATTTAACCACATGATCAAACTAACTTTTGAAACTAACCTACTGATTTACAATAACTGTAAACACTTGATAATTTAACTATTAAAGTAGCTTTAAAATAGTTTTGTATTTCAATGTAATAGCAGCAGAGTATAAAAGATATATGTAGAATACTTAAAACTTAAACTAAAGATGCACAGCAGATGTAACAAGAGGTTTAGTCTCAAGCTGAGACTTAGTCATCTGAAATTTATATAAATTTGATCCACACCTTGGATCGGGGTTAACAAAAGTTTACACAACTAACCAGACCATGTAGGGACCTCTACCACAGTTGTTCGTGGGAAACAAAACAGAGATCAGGCCACACAAGGTCATATTCTATAGTTGAGGTGGGTAATCAATAGTTAAGAGTTTTAGAGTGAGGATTTTGATATCTTCCAGTTCAGCGTAGAAGAT
Source organism: Viscum album (assembly GCA_963277665.1). Classification (NCBI taxonomy): domain Eukaryota; kingdom Viridiplantae; phylum Streptophyta; class Magnoliopsida; order Santalales; family Viscaceae; genus Viscum; species Viscum album. The sequence continues at coordinate 1,432,776,723 of OY728132.1, read as the reverse complement.
TGTGTGTGTGCGAGATATACAGAGTACACCACAATGCTCAAAGGTAAATAAACAAATCACTTATATAGAACATATAATATTTTAGAAAGCTCTAGTGATTAGCAATGTAGCTCTGGACTTGTTGGATTCATCATAATTTCTTCTTAGTCATTCTCTATTTTTCTTCTGTTGAAAAATAGAGTGTCGTAGTTCAGCTTGTGTTCTACAAGGGTGAAAATGATCTCTTGAATCGTTGTGTGTTCTTTAGTGGTGTTGGATTGCACTCATGAGAGTTCTTTGAAAGACTTGCAATCTCGTTCTTGATTAGGATTGTTCTTTTTTGTTCAGAACAATGCTCTCACGTGTATGTAAGTTCTTCTTGTTGTATCATCACACTTGTGCACCACTGCTGACACTTGTTACGTGTACTGTATCTCAATCTTCCTTATATTCCACTTGTTATGGCAGTAGGAATGATTCCCTTTCCATATGTACGGGATACAGTTTCCTGAAATGCCAGCAACTATCATTAAATAACATTAGTTGAATTAAAAACATAAAATATGGCCGTTAGTATTATTTAAATAATATTTACAAAAAGTTATGAAACAGTGTCATAGTGATTATTTAAATGGTGTCTTCTTCACGGTATAGTCTCCACGGTATCTGGTTAATAGTAAGTGCTTCATGGTATGTGTTTCATGGTAAGTGATTCACGGTAAGTGCTTCACGGTGTCTCGGTCAGGCTGAGTAGCTCACGGTGTTTCAGTCACAGTTTTTCCTTCACGTTTTGTCCTTCACGGTGTCTCCTTCAGGTTGTGTCCTTCACTGTGTGTCCTTCATGGTGTCGGGGTCACTCTGACTATGTCTTGTACACAATCTGTCTTACTGTGTCAAACATCACGATGTCTCTATACATAGACAAATATTTTTATTTAGACTTAGATAGTAATATGCAGAATATGGATTACGTTTAATCATTAGAGAGTAAGAGAAATGGAATCATAAATATATTGTCTTGATAATATAAGTGAGATTTGTGATCAGGAAAAAAACATGTAAATAATACAGAGAGTAAATAACATCATAACACTTTAAGAGAATTAGCAAGATGTGTAATTAATATTGAGATTAATTAATAGTAATATTATTTGGGATCATTAAAACATGATTAATACATGAGGTGTCCAATAGATTCATGTTATTCCCCCACATATCACCATGTAAGAGAGTTATGAGATTTGGTATGGAGTGAAATATTAGTCCATGGTACATTGACCCTTTTAAGATCCTTGACCTCATTGGAGCAGTGGAATATCTACTAGAACTCCCACAGAACCTATATCAAGTACATGATGTATTCTATGTATCACTTTTGAGGAAGTAAATACCCAACCCATCGCATGTACTCAATCCACAGGTGGTACCATTCGATAATGGCATCTCATATGAAAAGAAGCCGGTGAAGATCCTAGATCACAGGGAAAAAGTTCTATGAAATAAGACAATTCCCCTCATGAAAATGATGTGGACACACCACAATTTTGAAGAAGCAACGAGGGAATTAAAGGACTTGATGAAGTAGAGTTACCCAAATATAATTTAGTGTGGGAAAATAAAATTTTGAGGGAGAAATTTCTTAAGGGTGGAAGATTGTAACGACCCTAAATTTTATCAATTAAAATTAATGTTGTTATAATGAAATGTATTATTTTGTAAAATGTTTATATAACATATGAACATCATTGGTTGTATGTTTTTTTATTTTAAAATACTGTTATGAATTACAAATGTTACTAATATTGATTCTGAACAGTGATCACATGATTAATAAAAATATATGGATTTAACAAATCCAATTTTCTAAGAAAAAGGAAGCGATGACCTCATCCAGTAGAATTTCACCTTACGAAGCCCATTTTTTAGAGATCAAAAAGGAGGTGGTGACATTGGTATATTTTCTATATCATGAACATGATGATATTCAACACGGTAAGATCAAACAGAACCACCTATGGGAGAAGTGGAAGTTGATAGAGAATAAAACTTGAGTGATGTGATTCGAGCCACCACAAGAGTCGGTCGCCATTGCAGACCATACACTCCAGTCTTATATGGGTGTTATTAGGGGTTATGAAACAATAAACTAGACCTATGAAAATGTACATTATTTTTTATAGAGAATATAAATTATTTTTATTATTGTTACATGGTAAATAATTTTTAACGAAAAATAGCATTTTTTAGTTAATATTCAATTAAGAAATATCTTTTGATAAATTAATGGATTTTTTTATTTAAATAATATTTTAATAAAATACAATTACAAAAATAAATTTTATTAAATATAAATGATTATATAATTTTTATGAATACAATTGTAATTTTTATTAAGGTTTGAAATCTATTTTTGTCAAAACCAATGAATTTTCAAAAAATGCCCATTTTTATTTTAGATGAAAAAATCATATATTTATAAAATTATTTAGTTAATATGAATATATTTTTTTGGAATAAGGTTTCCAAAATTATATAACCGTGAATTTTTGATAATTTTCTCATACATTCAAATATTTAGTTAAAAATAAAATACCGTTTAAATATATAATGTGTTTTATGACATCATAATGACCCAATAGTGATGTAACAAAATAAAATAAACATTATGTTCGGACAATATATGTTCTACCATTAAAATAATGTGATTTTATGTTTCTTTTATTTATTTTACAAGGCTTTAGTGGACCCTCCAAGACTTATAAAACATTTTTAACCTTTTAAATTGATTTCCTTGATATTGTGACTCACCTCCACATACGTAAGCCTAATATTTTAAGATGTTAAGCCATTGGACTTATAAAATAATGTTTTCCTCTCTCTTTTAGAAAAAACATTGGTCGGTTTATGGTTTTTATTAGATTAATTTGTATTACCCAAAACCTAAATAATAATGAAATCTCTCCCTTTTTCTATATCTCCCACCCAATATCATACTTCCTATTTAATAAAAGCCTTTGGATCTAGACCAACTTGTACCATCATCTCAATATAATCCTCCCAAGTCTCCCTAATCACCTAAGTATCCTCTCTCAAGCCCCTGCCATGCCTTTGGGATCACATTTCTAGGTAAGGGATTTCATTCTTCTTTATTTATGACCATGTTTCTTAATATTGTTATGCCATATTATTTTCAATTATAAAAGATGGGTTATAATTTCTTACATCCCCCATAATTCCCTCTTAATTTTTTTAAGATGAGAGACCCCTTTCTCTCTCATTAATTCCTCCCATGTACACCTATTAGAATGCCAAAATTTCATAAGTAATTCCTCTCTTCTCATTTACATTCAAGAAATTATTTTGTATTGTGAATATAAATTCCATTAAATATGGCGGGACATGTATCTATATGACTCAATACTCTAAATTTAATTTAAATATGATTATACACCCATTTCTCTCACATTAATCATTTTTATGAATTCTCCTGTCACGCCGTTATGCTTCTGAAATTGCACCACGATTTTCCAAGACAATGTTATTCTGTATTGAATACCATACCCATTACTATAAAAAGGGTATTCAAATTTATGTACATTTACTTAGTAATTATAAATTTTAATTTCTGAATTCCAAATTATATTATCATGTAATAAATGATAATGTTTACTGAATCCATGTTATATGATCCATGTGGCACACTTATTCATGAAATGAAATGATTATGAAGGGTGCACACTGATATCGCTCCAATGCATTGGGTAAAGTGTAGTATCATGATAAGTCAAGTGAAATGAGGGTTTACTCATGATAAATAAAGTGAAATTAGTGTTTACTCATTCTCCATGTGCAATGATCCTTGGCTCATGCCAATACCGTGTTAAGTGTTGTCGCCACATTTCCATGTAATGATAATCATGCTATATCATTCCTTTATGTTCATGGTTTATATGCTCCATTGACATGAATATTTCCTAACATGTATTTAATTATTCATGTTAGGCCTTTTTTAGTCCCTTACTAGGATTTATATCTCACCTTTTTCTTAATCACTTTCTTAGGTTATCACATGGAATGATCTGTAAGAGGGAATACAGTGGTCATGTAAAGGATGTTTTCAATAAAGATATAGTGTTTCATATTTTTAGTCATTATGTAATGTTCCTAAGCCCCAAATACACTAGGCCTATCTATCTTCGATGTTTTATCAATTTAGTATTTTATTTAACAAGTCATGTTTAAATGTGTAATAAAAATTAGGGTTGTTACACTTATAACTGTGAGTAACATTACATTAAATATCTTTACATATATCCTTACTACATGACATTAAACTGTATGGAAATGTCCTTATCATATGACCATAAAAGTAATGACATGTCTGATTATGTGGAACCAAAATATGTGGGTTCTAATTCCTTTAAAAAGTACACATAGGAATTCACCATCATGGGCATGATCTGAACATAATGAACAACTACTTATTCGATATATGGAAATAAAATCTAGAGTACCGTACTATGTGGATTTAAAACATAACACTTGAAAACCATGAATGACCAATTAATAATTAAATGAGACATAGACCCTATTATAAATACATATGGTTATGTTTAAGGAGAAAATTTTATATATAAAAATTTTCACATTGACATAGAACTAACGAGACATATATATTTTTAAATTCATGATGAAACTTTAATACATATAGATGTTCACATCGATACATAACAATGAAAAACTTCTAGAATGGGGGAAAAATTTAAAAATGGGGAATAATAAATATTTATTAAAAATGTATTAAATATATAAGAGTGTTCAAGAGTGGAAAAAAATCATCTAAAAATGGTGTGATGTGCCAGAAATACCTACCTCTATACTAACATTCATTCAAAAGCATCATTGGAAGGAAAAACTCAGTGAGCACCTGATTCTAGAAAGAAGACCCATATGAAAGCCCCTATCATCTCTATAGGAGCTTTTGGGTGTTATTGGTTATTAAAATACACCTCATATGAAACCGTACAAAATAATAATAGTGAAATAACTGTGATTGGGGGGCCTAATTCTACAATAGACTATCTTGAGTGGGGGGGGTGAATGTAATTTTTTTGGCATGACCTGCTGACCTGATAAATAATAAAAAAATGAAAATTGAGACCAAAGTATAAGAATATCTAAATTTATATTAATTATTAAATTATTATATCTTAAATCTAAACTTAAGCTTCTTGGTTCAGGTGTGGTTAGGTAAATCTAGTACGCATGAGGTGACTATGGACCAAATAAAAAAAAATGGGTTCATCTAAGATGTTGTGATGGAATATCAAAATTATAGGATCATGCCTTAAAAAATGATTCTAGTTGATAAACCATATTAGGGATGTATATTCAAATCCACATTGGAGTAATAATATACATATTGAAGTGGAAGATTCATTCAGAGTTGAATGTATCGATTACTGATAACTACTGGATGGTTTGTGAAAATCTAAGACACACTATACACAAATATTGATTTATGAATATTTTTTTCAAAAATAGAAAGAATTAATATTAATATTAGTTCAATACTAACTAATATTACATGGTTCCTAAAAATTTGGTGAAAATGGGTGAGGATATATAGTTGGGGTTTGAAATATGGGGCTCAGAACCATACCAAACATCAATCCATAGAAATAATTATTTCATAGAGTGTACTCTAGACATTTGGATAATGCTTCAAGGAAGGGTTATTTTTTCATAATGTTTTGTGGTGAAGTAACCTACATCAGGTACCACCATATATATGTGAATCTCATACAGGGAAATTTGGATGCATATATGGGACTACTCTAAGAAGTTTAAGGTCATGCATGGTGGATCACAAGTTGTGTAGTTTAATGTCATGTGACCTGGAATTAGAAAATGAACCCCTATATAGATTTAATTAATATATAAGAGATGTGATTTTATTATATTTAATAAATTTTATGGAATTGGATAATGGAGAACTTCCATAACACATTATTGAGATAGAATATCCGGGTTTCCTTATGAATTGAGAAATCAAACCTATCATAGATTTATGGATAGGGTTCATAAGACATGTACCCTTACAAGGATCAATATGTCATGTAGGTAATGTGTCACATAGAAAGGCCCAGACCATGTTGGTTAGGTTCATGTAGGACGGACTATATAATTTTCAATTTATCATTATGAAATAATGAAATAAGTTGCAAAAATAAAAATAGATAAATTAAACAATATAATAGGTGTAGAGATATACCAACAATTACTGGATGTTGTAATTTTTGTGTTCTATTCATTATGTATTCAATATCAAAACCACATATTCACTATAATAACCTATGTGTAAAAGAGAAAGTTAGTTTGGTTGATAGAATTTGTGGATTAGCCCCGAATATATGATATTCACATTACTTCATATCCCATCAGAATAAGAATAATGCCATACATAATTCTTTTACATTGATCTGTATTTAGATTAAACTCTTGAAAAATGGAATTTAGTTTACTTATAGGTTCATCATTGATGAATTATCTGATTAAGACTCTTATGTAGATTTAGATCATACATATGATAAGGGGAACTATAATATTAGACATTAAAAAAATCATGTTATATGTGGGATATAAAATTTTATCGATGCATCCACATTTATTATGAGGACACTTATACATCAATGATACTCTTGTGTAGTGGAAGAAAACTGAGTTTTTCCTTAATGTTATTCCAAGTGAGATATTCTATATTATCAATTGGCACAAAACACTAAAGTGGAAAATGTAATTTTCATTTTTTTAAATAATGGATGGGACTAGATCTATGAATCACTATGTATCCAATTAATGGAGGAATCAATAAAAATGTGGATTTTGATGAGAAATACCCTACATTGATCTGAATAATATATACTAAAATTGGCCATTTTTTCGATTCACAGCTAGGCATAGGATAAGGGAACACGATATCACTACATATCTAAATTAATCTAGAATCAATACAAATGATGTTATTAAAAGTAACCCCTTTCATAGATGTAAATCACAAAAAACTCAAGGTAAATGATATCATTTGTACCTATAATGATTGTCTATTTAGTATTACTACACAGGCATTGATCACATGTATGAAAATTAATACATCCATAATGGGTGGCTCTATGTAGTTTATAGTCATGTAAGGAATACAATTTTATCCCCATAAATTTTTCATGTTGTTCATAGCTACACCAAATAGGGTCATTGACCAGTACCTCTAACATTACATGAGCCGTTCATAGTTTGAGAAACAATAGGTAATTGGAGAATAATTCACACCATACTAGGGAATATGATGATGGTGTTTTCTATACAAATTCGATTATCTAAAATACTTGATATTGAGGTTGTAATCAAATTTAATTCATTATGATGAGGATTTTAACTATGAGGTTTAACATATTCTATTGTGGATGATAACCATTTAGTTTAACAGTGTACAATATGGAGGATCCTCTATAGAGTTTAAATCCAATGAACTTAGTTTCATTCCATGTAGGTTTACTTTATGTAGAAGGGATGATGAACATGTAATTTAATATCACAGGGTGAGGATGATATGATATGTACTGTAAAGTCATACATCTAGGACTTGTTCCTTGAAATATAATATCATGTGGTAGGGATGACATTCTATGTAGTTTAAATTCATGTATTTAGGACTTATGTTTTTCTTTTTAATATAATGAGGTTGAGATGATATTTTTTCTAGTTTAAAGACACACAATAATGAATTGTAATGTGAATTTCAATTTATTATGGTGGGGATGATGTTCTATATAGACTAAATTCATACAAATAGATCTTTTGAAATGTATTTTAACATTAATTTGTAGGGATAAACACTATGATGTTTGAAATTGTGTAGTTAGGATGACATTATATTTATTTTTAATCCATATTGCTAGGATGTGTGCTGAATAGTATAATAGTATGCATTTGGGATAAATACCATATAGTTTAACTTCATATGGCTGTGATGATTTCCTATGTAGTTTCAACCCTTAAAATCATTTATTGTGTTTTTTTGTTTAATGCCACGTGACAAGGATAAATGCAATGTAGTTTAAATTTGTGTGAATAAGATGATATTCTGTATAGTTTAGATTCATATTTTCAAGTCTTGTGACTCATAGTGTATGAACTTATTGGAAGAAATATATTTAGACGACATGAAAATTATGTGATGTATTTCCTTAGAAATATTAAATTGGTGTCTGCTGTAATTTGTTCTCCATCAATTGTGAGAAGTTAGTAAAGTCCTTTACAGTAGACCTTATTTATAATGGAATGTAACTACCACATTGATTCAATATTTAGAGGATTATTTTTTACTATCATTTTAGTTATGAGAACCAATAATATCTCTCATTTGAGGAAAAAATTAACGAAAAATTAATATTTAATGCTCATGTAACATGGTTCTGGTGAACATCCAATTTAGGAAAAGTGTGAAACTCCTTCCCATTGAGTCATTCCAAATCATCTAGCTACTTTAAATACTATTTATCATCAAACACCTAGTTATATAATGTAGCTTTAGGTGAGGGAAACAAGGCCATGATGGGTTACATTGAATCTATACCATATATAAGAAAATACGTGGTTTCCTGCATGTCATTACGAGTTCCGGTGTGGTGGACCCACAATGTATGTAAAAGATCATCGATCCAGGACCTTATTTATTTATCCACTATTTAATAGAGTATATTATATATTTTCTTATTTAAATCCTAAATCAATATATTTTTTCACTACATGGTAGTGGAATAGATGGTCAAAACAAATCCCATTTTTCTCTTATACCCTTTTCAACATGGAAAACAAGAAATAATTTTTATATTATAATTATATCATATGATGGACACCAAATCTTTTAATATTTTATTCTTCGTGAAGATGATGAAAAACTTTTTCACAACTTCTTCGTGGTATGTTTTGTCATCCCATAAATATAAGAAATCAATGGAAATAATGATGGACATAAAATGTTTTAATATATCTAGGGGATATGACCCCAAGATCCTTATTACCCAAAAAATGAATAAACAATATTATTTAATAGTTGTTCATAAATATGGTGGTTGATAGATGAAATTCTAATTTATTTGGACGGAATGGTTTTTTCTAGTGTATTCCACTCAATAATGTTTCATTGATGGATAAATGAATTCAAGAAACTTGATCTTATGTGAGGTCATGATTCTAGATTTATGATAACTAGATGAACCTCTATAAATTTACAACATAATAAAAATGGTCTCTCAACATTTAATTCTTTTAGTGAAGACCCCATTAAATACTCATTTATATAGGGTAATATGACCATTTGGGTCATTTTAAATGATGATGTTTATAATTGATCATAAAATCTATAATTTCCAAGTTCAATCCAATGGGAGAATTATATATTGGATATTGTATAATATCTGGGACATATATATAGAAGAAATATTATTTAGTGAAGATATTTTACAACTTTTATCATAAGTGGAATTGATCTCACTTATATTTTCCATTTTATTGTAAGTGAAAGGGGATACTTCTATATGGGGTGAATGTTTGATAAATGTTTCATCCTTGTTTATATATATCAAGGTGGTGGCTGCCCTAGCAAACACAATTTCTTATGATTTTTTTGAAAATATACCATTGAATAATGTATTATCAAAAATAATTTATTCCATAACACCTCACACATAATCAAATATGGGAAGAAATTCAGCCAACTTAAGGTCATATTGACCCTTAATATGTGTGATCACTAACTATTAGTCACTATTTATATTTAGGTGGGTCACTGGTATTTTCATTGAAATTTCTAACCTATAACGAGGATTTGGTAATCTAAATCATTTTTTGTGTAATCTTATAAAAATATGAACAGGTAGGAAAATAATTATTTTGATGGATAAATGATAATAATTCTCAAATTTACTCTATTGATCTTTGGGGTTTCCATCCATTTTTCTGTTCGGATTTTTATTGCATAATAAAAGTACAACTCTCATGATTGGGGAGTGTCGTAAAAGAAATTAATGTTTATCAATTAGTTCAATATCCAAATGTGTGCCTCCTATAATGGAGTGTGATATTATAATGTATGTCAATTGGATACCATTGAAACCCTTTTATGTTAAGAATTAGAAACAAAAATAATGTATAATAACAACCAATAATTCTAGTCTTGTAGTTAACAGTGGATAATTTATGATGTTCTCGAGTGGGTTAATACAAGAGTCTAAATAAACATGATGATACATTATTTAATGTCTTAGTTTTTAAACTGAGAATAACAATTCAAGATAATTTATCTCTATTTAATAATAATACATCTCAGTATCTAGCATAGATATACAATGGTTGTAAGGAATGTTATCTTTTCCCTCATCATTATTTTCTGTGAATAGAGTACCAAGAGGGTGATCAAGGTAAACCACATAAACTATGGGAAACTTCAAATCAATGAATAGCATCAATACTATTGGTCTTGATATAAATTTCATGATATTGTCAAAAGACTCGGGAAAATATTTGTTCCACTGAAAAATAACTCTATTATTTATATGTTTAGTAAAGTATAATGAATTTATTTCATGGTTTTATATAAAGAATTTAATTTAGGAAAATAACCATAGAATCCCTCTTAAATATATCAGATTCTAAGGAGGTAGTACATCAAGGATCACCTTGAACTTTTAAGGTTATTCTTAAATTCCATGATATCGTTCCTAAAAGCCCTGAGATTTCTCAAATGTGGAAATAAAATCACATATTAGTGGGTTCATCGTTATTATATTTTTTCATAAATTCATTAATAATTATTTATGGTTAGTTATAATTTGGGAAATAATAATTGAGATCCTTATTGTTGTTGACAATTGTGATTTTACCATTCTTCTTCTTGATGGGGATGAAGTTAGAAAAAATCTTTTGGTACTGATCCACTAGAATGAATCCATCTTTGTTAAACCTGTAAACTTCATCTAAATTTTTTTTTTGCATGAGTCTGGTTCATTCTCATTGATTCTTTAGTGTTTCCATGATGACCCTCAAGAAAATCCAAATTAAATGTTTCCACATTGGGATAAATTCAATGAATTTTCATGTAATTCCAAGATAATATATCATGATTCTATGTTACAAAAGGAGACACATGTATCATTATTTGGAGACCTAATAGCACTAATTTTGTTAGGTCTCAAGGCTTTATATATACCCAAATTTACAATTATGATCTCATAAATATTGGTAGATATGTGTTCCTTAATTTATTTGGGGGAGAATCTAAAATTTTATCAATATTCGTCAATTATTTCAGTCTAAATAGAAGTTTTAAATTGAATAATTATATTACGATTGAGAGATAATTGATGGTAATTTTTTTCATATGTAAATTATGGGCAGGATTTCCTATGATTATGAGAGTAATTATGTCTCAACATTATGGTATTATATACTCTATAAATTCAATTATTAAATTTAATCTATCTTAACCATGGTATAAGTATGGGACTAATGTAAATTTTACGGGATATAAATTGATATGAGATTTTTTTTCTATTCTTTGAATGATGATACAGTATCCCTAGAATTTAAAATAACTAATTTTTGGGCAATATAATTGGGAACATTCTTGAAATTCTACCATTCATCTGTATTACCACTGAGGTTAGAGGAAATACCAACACCCTAGGATTTGGGATAATCCTTAATGGTATTTATATTTTCATCTAGTGAATTGGGGGTAATTTTTTATCTAAATGAAGATGTAGGGATCTATGTAGATTTTAAAGACAATGATAGAGTACTTTACTATAAGGATTCACTATAATTTTAATTGTAGGATACTACTCTATCATAACCTAATTTTTTGGACATGAATTGTTTCATGAATATAGAAGAAAATGTTCTAAGAAACATGATTCCTTCCAATCATGATATTTGAGGATGATATAATCAATGAACCTTGGTTGTGTGGTCTAAATATTTTTCAGATATACCCTTGTACCATGGCTTTCTTGAGTGAGATTAATTTCATACGATAAATATATTTATCATCCATTATTAGAGGAAACCACTCAACAAGGGAAGCTATTTAGCCATTGTAATACTTGGAGATGATCATATTGGTTTCATATAACATGATTAATACCTGAATATGGAGTGATTTACAAGATATGGTTGATGGTTAGAACATAATATTAACTGAGTTCATGGAATATATTAACAAGAGCCATATATTAGCCATTAGGGGTAGTGACCTGGGTGGTGTTACCTATATATGGATGTTTTTTATCTCTCTAACTGAGCCCCACATCTATATACTAAAATTTAAGGGAATTAAAACATGTAATTAAAGCACTTAATACTCTAGTATATCTGTTGATGGAATATTTATGACTATTATGGAAGGATGCGGGTACTAATTTGTGTAATCAAATACATGGTATTTCCAATAAGACATTTAACATTGAACCCTAATGACTAAAATTAAATTAAAAATTTAATACACTACCTCAAAACTAGGCCCAAATATTGATTCAAGTCACATTATTTTGTTTTAATTTTTAACATCCTTGGATTATCAATGAATTGAGAGATAAATTAGCTTCACTATGAACCAATCATCATAGGATTGATATAGAATTTGGTTTTATACCAAAATTATGTTAAATTAGAGCTTAACTAACATCAACACAGTCCAGATTTAAAGAAATGTACAAGTCCCTGATACTCCCTTTAATGGTGTCCCCCTTATCATTTAATGTGAAGTAAATGATAGTGTGAAACTAATCATGGTTTGTTTCCCCAATATATGATTTAGTGGTAGTGTCCTCAACTTCAAATTCTCAAGTGCTTTTATGAGGCTCAAAAGGTTCTTATAGAATCTCCTTCTAAAAATTATGGGAACCTAGGATCAACATTTTAACCAAAATTAGGAATACATAATTTAGGATGTCGTTGTTTTGGAAAAGTGGTCGACGCTCCCAGGGTAAGGAATCTTCTATATCTGTGTATTAGTTGATGGAGTTTTCTATTCTATTGTTTGCCTTCCCTTATTAGATGTTGAATAAATCTTTTATATCTAAGAGGTATGGTGAGTTTATTTTATATCATTTTTATACTGACTAACTGATTTTTATTTTATAATAGATCATGCAGTATAATAGGACCTATGTATGCCTTATATGACTATGTTCTGTATTGATTCTTCTGTTCGTCCTATTTATGTTCCTAACTTTATGCCTCTATAAGGTATACCGTCTCAAAAAGGATGGGACCTAGATTTTGAGATATATAATGACCTCATCATCCTTGACCACATTATCCTTGATGGCGTCTTACTCTATCTCTCTCTGATTATGATATTATAATTAGTGGTCATATGATACTTTTTCATCCGAGAAGGTATCTTCTAAGTGAATTAAATTGATACATTCAAATAAAAAACCCTTCACCCGGTCAGTATTCTTTTTTAGGGTATGATTACTAATGGACCATTTTGTGGGTGAAATCCTATTAAACTAATTGGTATGGTATCACCCATCCTCACAGTGGGAGAGGCGTGAAGTATGAGATGATTTTAAGTAGATTTGGACATGAAATACACTTATAATATTTCATATCATTATTATTACATCAATAAATATAATTTCTAGAATAATGTATCTTGGACATTGATGTTTTTGAATGTTTTAGCTCAAATTTCATAGAGTAATTTTTGGTATTAATAGGTTTATTCAACTATTCCTTGATAAGGGAAGGCGCATGTTTGGAATTTTTCCTAATAATCGATTCATAAAATTTTTATTCTCTTTTATTCAATTAATCTTTCCATTTTCCTTTCACTTATAGTGGGATGGTAGAGAAATATTCCACTTAGACTGGTGTTTTGTCAAATTTAACTTACCTATAATATACCACTATACAATGTCTATATTTATTGAAAATGAAATCAAAAATATTATGTCCCATCATTCAGTGGTAGGGATTATAATTTATGTGATAATTGAGGCCAAATAAATAGGAATATTTTTTTGTGTTAATATTTTAAAAATTAGTTTCCATAGTTATCGTGAAATATATAGGGACATGATAATTATAAAAATAATAAACAATGTTTTTTCATTATTTATTTGATGTATACCGATACAACTTTCAACATTCATAGTGATGGATTTATTATTGTTTTTATTTATTTTAATGAGGGGGTAACCACATGATAATTTATTGATTTAGTCATTATGTCTCGTTTCCGAGATTTTTATGTATAAAATTTATTATTTATTATTTTATAGTCCACATTACCATAGTTGTTTGTTCTAGATAATAGTTGGGAATATTCAATTGAATGAAATATTGCAACCATGGTGGAATGGTAGAAAACCCACAGAACCCATTTGGATACTTCTCTAGGATGAGAAATTTTGTTAATCATCTTGATTATTTTTAGTGAAGATTACTATAAAGACATATTGGGATGTATTAGGTTCATAGAGTCGCTTAAGACCTTAAACCAAGAAGTGAACTCACAGACTCTATCATTATAAAGACACTTTTAAATCAAGAGATAGATTAATTTTGTTATTTTCATTGTTGAGATGAATTGATAGTGAAATTTCCAATAGAGGTAGTCCTACCCAATGAATAATCAATTCAAAAAATTGATGTACCAAATAAATGATAGTACATCAATTGCTTGCAAAAAAATCTAAGCATTAAATTTTTTTTGTGTTAAAGGGTTCCCATCATTGGACCATAATGGGATACAATGTGTGTCAAAGAAATTTAGATCCCATGGTTCTGTTGAAGGTTGGGAATGATGAATTCTTTATGTTGGGTGGAATAGGAGTTTCATCAAACCATTCAGGGAAATGGCCCTATTTCATTCACAGATGAATGGAACCACTCTATAGCCTCAATTCGATTTGTTAGAGACTTAATAGACTTGATATGATCTAATGGGATGATAGGAAGATTGACATATAATATGATCTAATAGGAAAATATTGACATAATTGGTATTTACATTTAAATTACTATTGATTGAAATAGGTCATCATGCTGAAACATGCATGACATAAATCTTGATTCCATCCCATTGGTGGAAACTCAAAATAATCCCTAGTAGCTAGGTCTAGCTAGACTGTCTAATTGAAAAATATGTTATTCAAATGATTGGATCATATCCTTATTTATGTATGAACCTATTTTTTTGGTAAATACTCTCAAATATATGTAAAAATATCTGCATGAGATTTTCTCTCTCCAAGAAATCTTCCTTTGAGTATTTTTTGTGTGATGTTTCCATAAATCGATTATTTCTACCACATATTTGGTGCATATTTCATCAGTAGTACAATGAAAAAAAAATTGAGTGTTTGATGGGATGTGATAAAAATTTTTTCTATTTTCCTGTAGGTGAATCCCATTTGGAAGAAGGTAATGTAGAACTCTAGAGAGCCCTAATTTTTTTTTTCGATTTTCACTATTTATGATTATGCACACCTTCGATAAAAGTATTATTATGAACAATTTTTAAGGGAAAGAACTATAATCTATTATTTTTCTTAAGTGTCATATTTCGGATCATCTATGGATCCAATTTTTGAATCAATCATTGAAGCATAATGAACGATTGAGAACCTGTCTTTATTATCTAGTAAAGGAGATCAGCTGGTTTTTGAATTTTCCACAAGAAGTGAATAAAAAATATCATTTTCTTCTCCTATAATGGAAGACCATTTATGTTTTCATTCATTTTCAAGTCTTGTATTCCCATTATTCAATTAAGTTAGACATGGTTTTTTGAGAGTGGTCTTGACAGAATCTTTAGTATCTTATTTAGAGTGCTTCCCCAAAGAGAGTGATGAGTTACTCTAGGAGAGAAACTATAGAGGTTCCACTGTTTACATGTTCACTAGCCTCAAGTTGACCTAATTTCAATTATTAGGAGGTGGTATTGATAAAAAAATCCCCCATCATTATGGAATGGGGTTTTTCCCATATCAATTTTACTATGGCCATCATTGTCACCTTTTTAATTTTAAAGGGTTTTGTTTAGGCATGGGAAGGGTGTGATGTATATTATATGAGTGAGATAGTCCCTATTAAGGGCATATGCTGATCTAGTGGATTGTAATTTCTTATGTGAGAGATATAATTAACCTTTACAATGGCTTGATATAAAATCCATTCAAAGGATCCCTCTTAGGGACATTCTCATTTCCTTGATTGGGACATGGTGAGATCATTGTGAATAGAAAAACTAACATGTATAGAACCATTATATAAGTTTTTTCCTAAGTGATGTTATTTTTTGATGAATATTGTAGTTTGATTCTATAATTATGACGAATGGTGAAATTTTGTTCTATATGTTCACCAATTCCTTTTTGTGATTTTAAGATAGAGTATCAACAACCAATTGATGTAAATAACTCAAAATATGAAGGAAGACATATTTGAGATCTCGAGAATTTCCCCTTCATTTTAGACATCATTCAACCAAAATATTATCTAGTAGATATAATAGTTTAATTATTATTTTAACTCTATGTACATTATGTCTTCCACATATTATAGTGGGTTTTACCTTCATATGATGAAGATCTTTTCATAAATTCAGGTGAATATAGTGTATGAATTCGTTTTTTCTAAACATTCAAAATATTATATAGAGATTTTTATATAATCAATAAATTGAATGGTATGTAATCTTTAGCTAGTTATTTCCTAATTATCACATTATTCCTTTTATCATTGGTGAGATATTCAACAAATTTATCCTAGAAGAGTGGTCTTTTCTTATATTCCTTAATCAAGGATGTGATATCACATGAAATATCTTGTATAATTTTGGATCCAATGTGATTGAAAGGTGATAATTGAAAATATCGCTACCTTGGAACATCTTCAAGTTGAGAAAGATTATTTTTATTCAATTATAGGGTTATTGGAGTTACTGGACATATTTTTTTATTGCCTCACTATATGTGGGATTAACAAATTTTGGTTTGGAAAAGAGAGGACCTTTTTATCGAAGTGATACGTCATTGTAGGTATGACAATTATAGATAATACAATGATGCAGAAAACATGAATAATGGATTAATGTCCAAAAAAAATAATTATTCATAAGATATATTCCATTGGTAGAACCTTCATGGTGGATAATATCATGGAGTCGAATTTTATTCCCATTGATATTCATACATGAAGGAGTATTTTGAGTGATCATATCCTAATAAAATTTTCTATGACTGAAAATAATATTTCTAAAAGTAAAAGCAACATGGAAGATACTATGAGGGGGTCCATTAGGGTTACCAGTGGTAATTTTGTGGGTAGGGATTTCATAACTATAAATACATGACCAATCAGACGATGAGTCAAAAGAATCATAAGTCACAATTGATATTTTTTTAGGGGTTATGAACACCAACATTGAAAAAATCAGGAATATAGCCTTTCTCCTAATCATTGGGTTTGAACAAAAATATATTTCAATGTATTATATCAATTGAGTGGATGAAGTTGGGTATTGTGGGAAATTATTTTCTTATTTTTGACCCCCTTAGGTAAAATCCTCCTTTCCATTACACTAGGATGATATTAAAAAAAACAGATAGTATGTGTTCGTGTTTCTTGGATTCCTCCAAGATATGTTGATGACATACCATGCACCGAAGGGGTGAAGGAATGTATTTTGTATCATTTTTTTGGAATTACTGAAATAAAAAATAATATTTCGTTGTAATATCTATCGAACCTAGATTATCCATAGTAGTGGTAAATTTATATATAGTTAGAATGGGATTTTCTTCCTGATCATATTTTTAATTTTCCAGTGGGATGTCCCAATAATCCTCTTGAATGTAAGTATGGATTTATAAATGATCATGAGTATATTTTTATATATTTTCCATAGATACTCTAGTGAAAGGGTTAGTAATATGTTCCTTACCCCTATTGGAAACTAGTATTTGATAGAGATCACATCCTATAGCTTTTAATGGGATACGATGACACTTATGTATGATTTGGAAATAAATTCACATCTTCTTATCCCTTATCAACAAAATATGTTTACGAATGTTTCCATCAGTAATGATAATTTGTACCCATTAAATAATGTGAGAGGAAATACGATATTACTCATATTCTACATTAAAATGACGTATATTCCAATGGTTTTTATTAATGGGTGTGGGAATGTATACATTCCCCCTAGTTGTTGTTGGGATAACTCAACAGGGATCCACTAATACAGATAGAGTATGCTGGTGGGCCTAATATGTGGGTACATGAATGTGGGCCTACTTCTCAATTTATTCAAAGATATCTTTGTTGGATTATTATATAAAATATGGATTATAGGACCACTCCCCATGGTTGGTATCCACCACACCTGGAGGGATCTCCACGATGCTCATGTTTGTGTTTCCTCCGTATGGATTACTTGAATGATGACTACAGTGGATTGTTGTGGGGTTTTAGCAAACCAATGACAATGATGAAAGTTAATAAGAACCCTCATTGTAAAATGATGAACTGTAGTAAATTCATTATTGACCACTGTATTTGGCTCCCAATGGTAAGGGATGTTTCATTTGGTGTGCTGATAGGAGGGAGTCCCTAAGTGGTTGAATATGGCTGCATGTTCCACCGATTTCGGCTTGTTCCTTATATAATAGAATGTTTGTTAATTATTCATGTTGTGTAAGATCTATCATTTTACATTTTTTGTTGGGATTGTACTATTTAGGTGGTACACATGAATAAGTTAATTCATCACCTGACACTGAAGGTGTTGAGTAGTGGATAATGTCTCATAGTTTTACTAGGATTCGATAGTTGTAATAGTTGAGGAGTATGTTTTCTGTAGTAGAGTTTCCAATAAATTATATTTGAGGTAGTTTTTTGGTTTTATGAAAAATTTGAAAAAAATAAAATAAAATACATGAATGTGGAATTATAAAAATAATAATTTTTTAACAAATTACCTTCTGAATTAAAGGTTTCACATTGGGTCATTTTATTTCAAATGTTATTGTCTATATGTTTGATTGTGAAACACTAGTATAGCCAAAAGATTCACATTAGGAACACTA
The DNA here is from genome assembly GCA_963277665.1 of Viscum album. Taxonomy (NCBI): domain Eukaryota; kingdom Viridiplantae; phylum Streptophyta; class Magnoliopsida; order Santalales; family Viscaceae; genus Viscum; species Viscum album. Next base: position 1,432,757,578 of record OY728132.1, on the reverse strand, counting down.
TTTTTTGTTGGTGTCTAATAGGGTGTATTAATTCAACTAGAAACAATAACTGACTCCAATATTTGTGATTACTGATTTCATGTGGGACTTCATTCAAAAGGATGGTGGTCACTAGTTTTCTTCCTACCCACAACGCCTAAGAATGCACATTGGTAGAGGGGCTAGGAGGTTAGGCTCAATGAGCCATTTTAAAGGTATTATTTACTACAATTTAAATCTATTATAGTTTTAACTATTTTATTGAATATTTCACATATTCGGCTATTGAATAGGATACCCTTATATTAGAATTTGGTCATTATCATGCATCAATGTGAACATGTTCAGGAATAATAGGTTCTCTACCAAGGTTATGATATTTATATTTCAGAGGTAATATATATACATGAACATATATATGCATCATAAGTTGCCAATAAATGAAACAATCGATATGTATAATAGGATATCAATATTTATTCATTTTTATTAATGATGATCGGTTTTGAGGATATATTGTTTAAATCCACATAATCATGAAATATTGATTTTAATTCCATATAGGGAATTTTTCTGTGCTCATGATGTTGGGATTGGTCCCCTGAAAGGGTATTCCCACATATCCTCTAAAAGGTAGTTAAAACACTTATAATTATGAATTAAGCTTCATATGAGTGAAAATTAATCATTTGGTCCTGGCATTAGTATAATGCCTCGATCCTAGTTACCTGGAGTCAGTGAATTGTTACAAAAAATTGGCATGGTCACAAGAGATCAAATCTAGAAAGACCGATTAGTTTATTATCCTTGTAAGTAAAATATACATACATAAGATTTAATTTACATCCTTAAAAAACATTGTTTCCCTATTGAACACACTCATATAATTTATCATATCCTTGTAGGTTAATCATAACATACTTCTTCACATCCTGTAAAAAATACAACATAGAAAGTGGTGATCTCAGATGTTCAGTAAGGGTAACAATATATCAGAAACTATCAGAAATAACAATAAACATTTTTGGAAATATATAAGACTAAAACACAATCTATCTAAACATAAAATTAAGAATAATATGGCAAATATAAATAAAAAAATTCCATTTATTTATTCAAATGGATATTCTACTAGTCGAATAATCACTTGAAATATCAATAGAAATTTTGATAATGAAGGAATGCATAATGCCGGACATTATAACCACATAGTCAAGGACTCCTGCCAATATTACAAATATGATTTTTTCAAGGAATTGTTCCAAGACACTAGTTTGTCTTATGAGACCTACCGATGCATCAAGGAGCTATAGAGGGCTCCACCTATCACATACTATGTCCAATGCATTCCTAATATGAAAAGGTTGAAACAAAAAATAATCATTCACATTAAAACATGCATATGAATTGTTAATACTTTAACAATAAACCATAAATGGTATAAAAATAAGACATACATATTCAAACATATCACAAAACCTTCGATACAATATTGATGTTTGCATTATAATAAATCAAACTTCAATCAAGTGTAAAATATATCAAAGGATATTGACATAGATGAAATCAAAACTATTTGAGAGAAATATATTATTTATTTTGAAATCATTTAGAAGTCACGTAATTATAAAAGAAAACATTTATTTTTAAAATATTTCTATAAGTTTGTAATGGATGTTTCTATGTTGTTATAATGGATTAAAATAGCCGCACCCACCATATAAGTTAAAAACATTCATACCTTAATTTTTCAAAAAGGTCATAAAGTACCTAGTTTGGAAAAGGACAGAAAGATTCCTTTAATTTTTTTTTATAAAAAGTCAAACAAGTGTATAAATGACTTTAACCCATATTCTTGGAAATATTAAAAATGTTTTGAAATACATTATTATGAAACACAGATTTGGATTCTAAAGAGTTTTCAGTAGATACGTAAGTATAAACAACCTTAGATAAATAAATATATTGTAAAATTAACCCTTAAATTGTAATTTTTCATGGTCAAGGGTACATTGACCTATTATAAGAGTTAATTAATTTTTATTAAATTATCAAATAAACAAATACATAAATAAATATCATATATGATCATCTATTATTTCTATGTTAATATTATTTGAGTAGAAACATTGTTTCAGGTGTTGGCATATTCATTATACAATAAATCTTTTGTTACATAAATCATTCTTATTATGGATAAGATTTATTTTATTCAAATACATAATTATATTGAGTTCTTAAACTTTATTGTCAATTATAAAATGAAAATTATTATTTAATGGTAACATTGGGGAATGAATCCTATCGTGTACGTGGAGAAGGTATTCCGTACGTATGCATGAGAAAAAATACCATTCTATTGATTGTGAAATCATATGTTATTGGATGGTATATCATATATACAGAATCACTAACATGTTATATTTATTAATTACATAAATTATACTCATTATAATACCCATCCAAATAATAATGAATTGAATAAAAAACTACACCACAATGTGGAGACTGTAAGTCATACGTACACACGTATGGTGAATTTTTCATTCATAAGATGGATATAGTAATGAATATGGTTATACCATAATTGTAATTATATCATAGTATGCATAAGGTATTGGAGTTACTATTTTGTTATGGAAAAAACTAAGAAATAAGAAGTGTAAGAAAAAAAGAACATAAAATATGTGATGGAATAATTACCTCTTCATCGGGCACTTCCTTTTGATCTGATCAACAATGCTCCATAGGTTGGCATTATGATCAAATTAAGGCCCTTAGGCTGAAGTGAGGTAGTTGGGAGGATATTTGAGTAAGGTTTGGATGAGACAAATGGCTATGGAGATACCAAATTAAGAGAAGGAGAATTACCCTTTTATTAGGGAGGTGTGGGTCACTTTATGAAAAGTTTAAAATATTATTTTATTATAAAGTCATTTTCAGTTTCTAATTTCTCTAAATGGATTTATTTAGAGGATATAGTGGGGATGAGTCAAAATAATTTCAACAAATAGGTTTTAGACATATTTTGGTTACTATATTAACCTTATCATTTTGATTTGACTATTAATTAAATAGGTTATCTTTTACCATGTCTTATTGTATTATTATAGTAAATGGTTACTAAACTTACTATAAAAAGACAAGAGAACCCAAATTGGTTCATTATTGACATATAGGGCCTTATATATGTCCTTTGGATGATAATTATATTTTATGGAATATTATATCATTTAATAATATATTCTTTGTTTTTAAAAATCATTTATGTCAATTTTGACAATATTTAGTATTTTGGTTTTGTGAAAGTCATGTCAACATTATCACATCGAGGATTTTTTTAATCAACCCTGACATGTAATATTAACCTAGAAAATTTGTGGAATGCATAAAATGTCTCAATTTACATTCAATTTAATATTTATAATATCAATTATTCTAACTCTTCATTAAAAAGGTAATTACTACATCATCATTCGGTCATTAATAAGATTTATTATTTAATGTATAAAAATTATAAAAACAAATTCCATGATTTCGTAAAAAAAATTATATTTATAATCAATTTTAATAATAGAATTTATCTTTTGTATAACCATATATTAATAATGGGTTAGTTATTAATATTTGAATTTTACACTTTTATCTCTTCATTAAATAAAATAATAATAAATGTCCTTGAATATTCCATGTGGATCAAAAAGGATCATATTTTATTTATAATGGTGAATGAGGTCAATATAAAATAATCCAATAAAATTAGTACATGTTTTAGGGTAATTATAATACATTTTAATCTTTAATTAAACTATTTTCTTTTAGCCATAGTAAATAAAATTCGAAAGTTAATATTCACAAAAAAATTATTTTTATCATATTAAACCAAATTTTACATACTAATGTCAACCATGCCTCTCATATTTTTCAAATTCAATTCACAAAAATGGTCAAATTAAATTTTATGCAAATTTAAAAATGTGCCTAGAAGGTGGGTAAAAGATGTTAAAATGTTAAATAAAATTATATATACATATATTATTTTTATAAAATGACTCTAACGAATTAAATTTTAATAATATTGGTATTATATATATACATTTAATTTAAAATAAATGTAAATAAAAATAAAAATAATTTAAATAATAGTCGGTTTTATATAATAACGTAGCATTTTTTTTCTATTTATCAAAAATTGGAAGTTTTCAAAAAAATACAAAAAATTCACTCTAAGATAATTTTGATATTCTGAATCCAAACATGAAGTCCATTTTGAAAAATAAAATTTTGATAATTTCAAAAGGTGGGTATTACTATTCCTAACAACAATTAAAATGGATTCTTAGTTTAATTTTGGTGTGCTAGAACTCGAAGTTACGTACAACACAAGGTATTGTATTATTCAAATGGATACTTACCATGGATTCTTGGGGTGTTACATTCTCCCCTCGTTCAAATAATTTCGTCTTCAAATTTCTAAAATATTTCTACAAAAAAAGATTTAGGTTGTCCTTCATCATAAATTCCTCAGGTTCCCACCTTGCCGATTCTATCTAATGGTTTGTCCATAGAAGTTTTACCAGACAAGTCGTTCGGTTTCTCAACACTTGTTCACTAGTATCAATAATCCTGATAGGCTCCTCGCAAAAATATAGATTGGGTTCTAGTTTTATATATTCGTAGGTTGGTACATGTGTTGGGCTAGACATGTATTTTCTAAACAGTGATACGTGGAACACATCCTGAACATTGTAGAGACTTGGTGGTATAACCAAACGATATGCAAGAAATCCAATTTGTTTTAATATTTTGAATTGTCTGATATATATGGGACTCAATTTACCATTTGAACAAAATCATTCAACACACTTCCATGGATAAACCTTCATGAAAACATGACCTCCTAAATGTAATTCCAAGTCCTCCCTTCAGTTATCGGCATAACTAGTTAGATTAATATGAGCTGCTTTGATGTGGTTTTGGATAATCATCACTTTTTCAATAGTTTCCTCAACATGTTATTGGACTACAAGTTTTCTTTTACTAACGTCATCCCAACAAGTTGGTGTGCGATATCTCTTTCCATATAACTCTTCATATTTTACCATTTGAATACTTGAATGGAAGCTATTGTTATAAGAAAATTCTACCAGACGTAAAAACTGATCCCACATACCAAGAAAGTCAAGTGAGCATGATCTCAGCTTCTCTTATAAGGTTTGAATAGTCTGTTTTGATATTCTTCCTGTTTGACGGTGGTAGTTATTTCCCAAATGATGTTCAGTATCTAGGGCTTTCAGAAGACTTTTCGAAATTTTTTATGTAAAACAGGGAACACGATCCAAAACAATCGATAGGGGTACACCATGAAGTTTTACAACTTCGTTAGTATATATTTTTTCTAAATGTTCAAGTGGTAAATATTTTCTATAACAAATAAAATGTGCTGACTTGGTAAGATGATAAAAAATATCCTATATTTCATCCTTCCATCTAGGAGTCTTTGGTAGTCCTATGACATAGTCAATCATAATATCATCCCATTTCGACTCTGGTTTGGGAAGATGTTGAATGAATCCTATAGGATGTTTTCTTCAATCTTTCACTTGTTGAAAAAACCATACATCTTTACACATAATCAAAAATATATCTCTTCATCTTGTCCCACCCAATATGTTCCTTCAAATCTCTATATATCTTAGTGCTACCAGGGTGTATAGAGAAATTGGAGCTATTAGCATCATCCAACAACTCTTTTTTTAGATATTCTCTATCAGGAACACAATTCCTTTTCCAAAATTTCAAAATTCTATCTTAATATATGAATTATATCAATCTCCAATAATTCAGAATGTTAATTTTCTTTTTAAACTCCTCATCATCAGTCTGAGAACATTTGATCCTTTCTAGTAAATATTGTTTGGTAACCATTTTACAATGTATTGATTTTCACCGTCCATGATTATTCCCATATACATCATTACTAGATCCATGAACATCGGATCCCTTTCAAATCTCATCTTGTTCAGAACTCCATGATCATTTATGATCATAACATATGACAACTTATTTTCCTTCCTCAGGTGGTACTGTAATGTTAAATCATAATACTTGAGTAGTTAAATTTATCGCATTTTCCTCATGTTGAGCTCTTTCTATGAGAAAATATATTTCAAACTAGTTGGATTGGTATATATCTCACATTTATTCCCAATGATATATTGTCTCTGTATCTTCAAATCAAATATTACAGCCTCTAACTCAATATCATGAGTATGATAGTTTTTTTTCATGAATTGATAGATGTCATGATGCATAGGCAATAACTCTATCTTCTTTCATAATGACATAATAAATAACATTCTTTGATGCATAAATATAAATAACAAACCCATCATTCCCCAATGATAGAGTCAATATAAGAGATATGAATAATATTTTATTCAATTCTTCAAAACATTCTTCACAATATTTTGTCCAAAAAAATTAAACCCCATTAAGTGTGAGCCTGTTTAATGGGTTATCCCATTAGGAAAAATTCTTGAATAAATGCCAGTAATAATATGTTGAACCAATAAAATGGTATACCTCATTTATACTCATTATTTTAGCCATTCTTTTATTGTTAATGTCTTTGATGAATCAACATAGATTCCATCCTTAGAGAAAATATTTCCAAGAAAAGAAATCTCTTGATTCCATAATTCACACTTGCTAAACTTCCCTTATGATTCATTTCTTCTTTGGGTATTCAGAATAGCCCGCAAGTGATTTTCATGATATTTTTTGATTTTGAATTATACCAATATATCATCAATAAATTCCCCTACTAAGTTACCATGATATTCCTTGATAACAATATTCATTATATCCATGAATATAGAGGGTTCATTAGTCGGTCCAAAAGGAATTACTGTAAACTCATAATGCCCGTACCTAGTTCGAAATCTTTTCATTGGAGTTTCTTCCTTTTTAATGTACAACTGATGGTATCCAGATTGGAGGTTAATCATTAATAAATGTTTATCTCCATGAAGTCGATCAAATAAATCAGTAATGCGAGGTATGGGATACTTGTTCATTATTGGTATAGCATTGATCTCACTGGAGTGGATGCACAACCTCTTAGATCCATCTTTTTTCTAAAAAAAAAGAACAAGGGATACCCATGAAGAAACTCTAGAAGGAATAAATAAATTATTACTCAATTACACTAGTTTTTTATTTAGTTCACCTATTTCCACATTGAAACTTCTATATGGGGTCTTCAATATGGGCCTAGAACCAGGAATAAAGTGAATTAAAAACTTAATTTCTCATTCTGGAGGAAGTCCAGGTAAATCCTCTGGAAACACATCAATATATTCTTGCACAATATCTATATCCTCAGTTTGAACCTTATTTTACTCACCCATAGTTATTTCACTCCCTTCCTCCCCAATAATTGAATTTAGTAGAGCTACTGGCAGTGGATCTAGATAAGAATTATATGGTGACGTTTTTTCTCTAAAGGCAAGTTATTCATTATCATCATCAAAAATTGTAACCTCCTTCTTATTACAATAAATTTTTGCATCATGTTATGAAATACAATCCATACCTAGGATTATATTAAATTCAAACTAGATTATGACAATAATATCATCAGATAAAGCACACATATACTCCATAATGGTATCTTATTCTTAAAACATTGTTTCACTGATACATCCCTTCAGAGTTTTGACTGACAACTACCTTGTTAAATAAAATTGGGAATATTTAATTTTCTTGGAAAACTGGGAAGATATGTAAGAATTCAATGATCCAAAATCCAATAAAGCATTGGAAAAATTTGAGGAAATGATTAATATACCTTCCACCACATCATTCGGAACTTCAACCTATGTAGTTGTGATCACATAATCTTTTCCTTTCACCATTGACCTTTTCTATGTAATATATCCTTAGATCATAGGATATTCATTTTCATAATTCCCTATTTCTATACAATTGTATCATTCAAAATTGACAGCCTCTTTCATTTCCTTTCAATCATGAGCATGATGTCCTTTTTCACCACACTTGTAATAGAATCCCATTATCTTTAGACAAGGGTCGAGGTGTTTCATCCCACATTTAATGCATGGTAGAAATTCAAATTTTCCCTCCATCCCCTTATTTCCAATTCTAGAGTGCTCATCAGATCTTTTCTTCACTTGCTTTGAATTAAATTTATAAGACTTAGAGACTTACTTTTCTGTCTTGATAACACATCAGACTATATCATCGTACGATGAGAAGGATTGTGACAATAATGATCGATGGAGAAATGATTTTAACACTTCAAATAATAAAAAAATATTACTCATTGGGTTACATATATAATCTATTGTATGCCTTGCTAACCATCTAATGTTAGCCTCATACATTGTGACATTCTCAGCCTCCTTTTGCCTTAGACTCAGAAATTTCATTTCCTTATCTTCTCGATGGTCACGAAGAAATTATTTTTCTATGAGAAGCTATTTGAACTCATTAAATTTCATATATAATACTTATTCATCTTTCTTCGTGTTTTGAATTAATGACCACCATTGATCTACATCTCCCGTGAGGCGATAAACTCCCATGAAAACTTGTTCCCTTTCGATACTCCCAAACTAATGAAATATTTTCTCTAAGAAACTTATCCATTGTTTAGATATAAGTGTATTTGTAGTCCCATTGAATGTTGGTTTTTGTTTCCTCATGAAGCGGTATAGCATTGATCCTCCACATTGTGTATCAGGGTGTTCCATATGGGTAATGTTATTATTCTTAACCTGAGTGAGTTTTCCCAATATGGTTATATGTTGTTCAACACCGGTTGAATCACAAACTCCATTATAATTTTCTTGAGTATGGGGGAAACATGTACATGGATTACATGAGTTGATACTGTTTCCATTCCTTACACAACGAACCATTTCTATATAATTAAATCCACTAGATTAGTTTATCAATTATAATACATAATTCCAAACTAGTAAAACACGTAACATAAATTGAACAATTTATATATATAATCCATAATCATAAAAAATGTATTTTTATGGTGTTATTCACTCATAAATACTTTATAATTTATTTACAAAGAAGATGTGAATTATACTAAGAATATCCCCTAGGATTGTCGTAACCAAGAGTGCGGAAAGGCCCATTATCATTTACCAGGATACCTGTGTCAAACCCGAAACTCCTTGTTTGAGTTTTCACTCCTAGGTAGATTTGGGATAGAGCCGCATCTACCAGCTCATATAAATACAAGGATTTATTTCTTGTAAAATTCACAAAATATAAACATTATGAAAATTCTAGGATGTTCTTCTATACTAATCCTCAATGTCTATTTTAGGGTAATGTTCTCTAATAATAGTTTTTCTAAATCTTATGTCCAAGGATTTTACTAAACCTCCTCTGATACCAATTGTATGGCCCCTACCCTAGTTACCTAGATTCAGTGCATTATTACATAACATTGGCATGATCACGAGATATGATGCCTCAAATAACCGATTAGTTTAGTAGCATTGGATGTAATAGATACATACATAAGTAATACATTAAATTATGGAATAAAAGCAAAAAAATTGTGTCATGAACACTCTCATATCCTTTATACTATACTTGTAGGATAATCATAATATACTTCTTCACCTCCTTGTAAAAATGAATCACATAAATTGGAGAGCTCAGATGCTCAGTAAGGATAACAATATATCCAAAAAAATCTAAAATAGGCCTAAACATTTAAGGAAATGTATAAGACTAATACACAAGACATTTAAACACAATCTTAAGAATAATAAGAAAAAGTTAAATCAAATAATTCCATCTAATTATTCAAATTGATATTCTACTAGTCAAATAATCACATGCAATGTCAATAGCCAATTTCATAATGAAGGAATGCATAATGCCAATCATTATAACTGAAAAGTCAAGGCATCGTGCCAAGACAACAAATAATATTTTTTCAAGGCCTTATTCCAAGACAAAATTTTGTCTCATGAATCCAACCTATTCATCAAGTAGATATAGTAGGCTCCACCCTTCAATTACTAAGTACAATTCATTCCTCGTATGAAAAGGTTTAAACATAACATAAACATTCGTATTAAAACTAGCATATGAAATGTTAATACTTTAACAATAAACCATTATTGGTAAAGAAATAACACATCCATAGTCAAAAATATCACAAAACATTCAATGAAATATGGAATATTGTATCATAATAAATGTACTTCCTATATGTGTAAAATCTATCAAATTATGTTGACATAGATAAAATCAAAACGTTTTGAGAGAAATATCTCTTTATATTTTGAAATCATTTAAAATACATGTAATTATAAATGAAAACATTTATTTTTAAAATATTCTTATAATCTTGTATGGGAATCTTCAAATGTATTATAATAGTGGAAAATAGCTACACCTGTCGTATAAGTTAAAAAAACATTCTTACCTTAATTTTTCGAAAATGTCATGTAGTACCTTGTTTGGAAAATGATGGAACGATTCCCTTCAATTTTTTTATGAAAACTGAAACATGGGTATAAACTAATTTAACCAATATTCTACGAAAAATTAATTTTTTTTCTGAAATACATTATTACGAAATAGAGATGTGGATAATAACTATTTCCTAGTAGATACTTATTTATAAACAACCTCTGATAAATAACGATATTGTAAAATTAAACCTTACATTGTAATTTTCCATGGTCAAGTGTACCTTAAACTCATGTATAATAGTTACATAATTGTTATTAAATTATAAAATAACCACATACATAAATATAATATCATATATTATCTTCTAATATTGCTTTGTTAATAATATTTTAGTAGTATCATTGTTTTGAGTGTTTACTGATTTGTTTTCCATTATATTTTGGGTTATGTAAGTCATTTTTTTATGGATAGGATGTATTTTATTCATATACATAATTATATTAATTTATTTAACAATATTTTTAATCATAAAATGAAAATTATTCTGTACGGTTACAATGGGGAATGAATCGTATCGTGTTCGTGGAGACGGTAATCTGTACACATGCAATAGTGATAATACCATTCTATTGATGGTTAAATAGTATGTAATTGGATGTTATATAATATATAAATAATCATTAACATGTTTAATTTATTATATACATTAATTATACTCATTTTTATACCCATCCAAAAAATGAATCGTTGAATAACAAACTGCACCACGATGTGGAGACGGTCAGACGTTTGTACCCACGTATGGTGACATTGTCATTAATAAAATGAATAGAATAATGAATATGGTTTTACCATATTTTTATGAAAATCACAGTATGTAGAAGGTACTGGAGTTATTATTTTGGTATGGAAACAACTAAGAACTAGGAAGTGGATGAAGGAAAGAACTTGAAAGAGGTGATGAAATATTTACCTATACATCGGGTTTTCTATTTTATTTGATCAAACGAAATCCCTAGGATGGAATTATGACTAAAGGAAGGTGTCTAGGGGGGATGTTAGAGTTGTTGAAAGGATATTTGGTCAGGGATTGGACAAGCCAAATGGCTTTGAAGGTGTGAATTTGAGAGAAGGGGAAGTGTCCTTTTATAAGTGGGGTGAGGGGAACTTTAGGAAAAGCTTGAAATATTATTTTATTATAATATATTTTTCGGTTTATAAAGGATCCAAATGTATTTATATAGAGGTTAAAGTGGGTATGTGTCGAAAAATTATCAAATAATAGGTTTTAGAAAAGTTTGGGTCACTATATTTACCTTATCTTTTAGATTTAACTCTTACTTAAATAGTTTAGATTTTACCATCGATTCTTGTATTATTAAATAAATGGTTAATAAACCTAATATAAAAAGCCAAGATAACCCCAAGTGGTTCCTTATAAACATAAATATCATTATATAGGACTTCTGGCCGAACCATAGCTTTTTTGGATTATTTAATCATTCAATAATATAGTACTTGTTATAAAAACTCCTTTATGTCAAATTTGAAAATATTTAGTATTTGGTTTTTGTGAAAGTCAGAAAAACATTATCAATTCGAAAAAAAATTATTTAATAAATCATAACAAGTCATATTAACCTATAAAATTCGTGTAATGCATCAAAAGATTTAATTTATATTTATTTTAATATTTAAAATATCAATTATTTCATCCCTTCCTTAATAAGGTAATTACTAAATCATCATTGTGTAATAAATAAAATAACTTATTTAATGTCTAAAAATTATAAATAAAATACCATTATGTTTGAAATATAATTAGTTTTAAAATGAATATTTATAGTTTAATTTATCATTGGTATAACATTATATTAAAAATAGTTTATTTAATAAATTTTAATTAAACACTTTTCTTTCTTTGTTAAATAAAATAATAATAAATGCTATATTCTAATACATGTTGATAAAAAATTATCATATTTTATTCCTATGGTTGATTTAGGTAGAAATACACTTATCCAAAAGAATTAGTACATTTTTCAGGGTAATTAAAATATCATTTCTATCTTTAATTTCCCTATTTACTATTTACCATGGTAAATAAAATTCAAAAGTTACTATTCACCAAAAATTATTTTCATCCTATTGAACAAAATTTAACTTAATGATTTCAACTCTTTCTCTTGGATTTTTGAAATTTAATTCATTGAAGTGGAAAATTACATTTTATGAAAATTTCCAAATGTGCCTAGAATCTGGTTAATATAACTTAAAATGTTCAACAAAATTTTATATATCTAATCTTTTTATAAAATGACTTAAATGAATTACATTGGACTCATATAGGTATTATGTATCAATTTTGAATTTAAATAAATATAAATAATTATTATTATTATTTAAATAAAAGTCTGTTTTAAACCATAATACATTATTTTTCACTATTCATCATTAATTTAAAGTTTTCAGAAAAATAAAAAAAATCACCCTAAGCTATTTTTGATATTTTGAATCCTAAAAAGAAGTCCATTTTTAAAAATAAAATTTATGAAATTTCAAAAAGTGGGTATTACTATTCATAACTTCTTATAAAATAGCTAGTTTATTTTTTTATGGTGTGCTAGAACTCGAAGTTGTGTACAACGCATGATATTGTATTATTTGAAGGAAAACGTACCGTGAATCATGGGGTGTTACAATAAAGAATTTTATGTTCATTACATGGGAAATCCAATGATTGTTTTATTAAATAAACTTGTAGTTTTACACTTTATGATGTGTAAGTTAGCCATATAGTTTAATATCATGATATGGGGATCTTATAAGATGAAGTTTATAATCATATATATGTGATGTAATATTCCCTAAAAGGAGAATCAATGAAATTAACATTGAGGGTTAGGAATGGATTTTTAAAATGGTGGGAAAATTTTATAGGGGTCCTTTAGATGCTATGTGATGGGGATATAGTGATACCAACAACTATATGGGATGTGATAATTAATATTGGAGTAATAAATCCATCAATTAAACACCATTTCTTATAGTGGATTCTATGAAAGATGGGGCATGCGAAAAGGGTTTCAATAATCGAATTTCCTCCTTCGTAAAGGGATTATGAGGAGAATCCTTCATGAAGGGATGGGAAGGGAATTATTTTTAAAAGGAATTACGAATAGCCTTGTTTTGAGAGGTCTTAATTGTCATTTTTTCATGTTTTATATTACCCTAACTACTTTATGGTTCTATATATAGGTTTATCAGAGTCTGTTTTTTTTTAAATTATAATTTTTTGTCTTACCTTCTCCCTCTACATTTTTTTTCCTCTTCACTCTTCTGGATTTATAGTCTATTTCTAGTCAACCACTCTCCATAATAAGAGGTAAAAATGTAAACTAAAAAACCCTAGAGTATGATTTCTATTTAGGGCCTCAAGAGAAGCCTTTTAGTGGAAATGGGTGTTCTACATAGTGTTATACTACGTGATCAAAATCCCCACCTTCATGCCACATTAAAAATTTGAATGTGGGAGTCCTAAAAATCATCCATTTTCACAAAAAATTATTCCATATATTATAAGGTGATTATTATGTGATAAAATTTCTTTGATAAAACCCTATATTTTTCAATTTTTTGAATAGAAACTATTATGTGTGAGGCCATAAAAAGATTCCATCTAATCATAAATGACAATTCCATGTAGGAGAGGGAATTCGTTAAAAGATCAAGGAATTATCCCACCACCCTACCATTTAAATTTTTTTGATTCCAAACCTATTTTTAAGCCATACAACGATATATTTAAACCATAAAAAATAATGCCAAGAAAGAGAAAATTCTTCGTTCAGGGTTCAAGGAGATCTGAAACACCGTAAAATTTCCAAACATTGGGAATCAATACTTGTATGTGGAAGGACATAAATAGATTCCATATAATATGAAATTAAAATTCCATGATATATATGGAAATTACTAAAGGTATCAAAGAAAAATGTATCTACCCTTCCAAATCAAAATTTTGGGAACTGATCATCCTTTGTGGGAGGCTATAAAAATAAGGATTCCAATAAAAAACAACAATTCCATGTTGGATAAAGTGCTTCACATACCGATATTGATTATCTATGGATGAGGCCCCCAAAAGGGAGTTTATGTTTTATAAATGATGATGTGAGTCTTACAAAATTCATCACATTTCCAAATTATACCCATCTTTTAATCATACTAATCATTATTTTAGGTAATGTCATTCTTGTTGATAACTTTTTAAAACATTTTTAACCATACAATCTTAATAATATAAGCAATATGTATAATGCATTATATCCATATTTAATGAATAATATGTGATTAATTTATATTTATCATTCATATGGTTCTATGAGTATTCTATATAGGCTAGTTGTTGTGGGACATGGTTGGGAATTCATATAGTGGGGAGCACCCGTAAATATAATATATATGTGTGATATGGTTATCAATGATAGTTGGGAGAATATGAGTTCCTTTAACATTGTATCAGTGTTTTCGGAGGGAGGAAAGTGAGACTATTGTTTCTTAATAGGGGATTTTTAGAGTTATAAATGAAGATATCTCAATGATAGGATGTCATATGGTGGGGATGTTGTGATTGTCTAAGTATTTGTGTGAGTTATTTTGGGTCTTATTTAGAAGTAGTCATGTGAAGTATTTGGTACTTGAGGTGTTCAATTTGTTAAATAGGGATCAAAATCAGGTTTTTATGAAATGATAAAATATTCTAAAATTAAAAAATGGTAAATTTCATACCATAACTCTATGGGAAGCCACCATACTTCCACTTGAGTGGTAGTTGTGGATACCACTACTAGAAGAACATTTGTGAGAGTTAAGTGCAATCCCACTAAGGGAAACAATGTTTCTATGGGTCCACCAATGTTATGGTGCGATAATACATCGATTTCTTAAATTTTAATTTTAATTAATTATTTAATTAGATTAGATTATTATGTTAAATGGGAAGGCCCCATTTGATCAAGAATGGTTGGGGACCCTCTCCAATCACATTAATTCTCTTAAAATAGAGATCTTATCCATTTTCAACTAGTTATTCATTTGATATATATATATATATATAGGGAATATATTAGTGAATAGTAATCATATTTTAGTATCTATTTATGTCTCAGTCAATAATTTCGAATAATTTCAATTGAAATATCTATTTTAGGTTTTTTTCTTTTGTTTCTCGATTTCTTCCTGTTCGGGTTGAATTAGTGTACGTGATTCAATATACATGCCTATGTTGGTACTATGTTGTTCTAACATAGATTTATCATCTGCTATATGTGTGTAAATTAATCATGTGATTTACAAGCATGGGTAGGGTCATCTGTACAACTATGTAAGAAACCACTTTTGGTTTCTATTGATAGTGTGAGATAAAATGGGGTGGTATCATATATAATCAATAGGTTGTTCCCTATATATGGATAGTTCATTCTTGAAATATTAGGTACATTCATATAAATAAACCAAGTATGATTTTTTTGTTCTTCTGATTATTTTAGTGATGTGGTTCCTTTGGAACACGATGAACATTGAGTGTGAGTCCATGGGGTGACATTGTCTCTTAAACAAGAGGTATGTAGTGAAAACCATTTCATAGGTTGAGATGGATATTTTTAATATTATTTGTGGACTTAGGATGTTGCTGATTGATTCTAAACATGGGATTGGGACTGTTTGGATCATGTACACATTAGATAGGCCTAAGAGGTGGTTTTGACCATGAGTTGTCTAGCCTTATCCTTTGTATATTAGAAACATATAATGATGGTGTTGAACATAACCTCAAAGGAGGGATACCCTGTTTGTATTTACATGAGATTAAGGTGGTGATTAATATCACTATATGGGAGAGGGTTCTTTCCATGTTACGTATTCATCATGATATTAAATAGATGTATGTAATATAAATTCTTGACCATAGAACTTTAGATTGGGTATATAGACTCACATTAAGGGAACTGATACTCATGGTTTGAAATAGATGTTTATATTATGAATTATTGTGTATGTCAATATTTTTTGGAATTGGTTATATGGAAGAGGGTGTTTCCAGTGTGACTGATCAATGGTTAATAATCTCAATCCAGTATTGGCCAATGTAGGTATAGTGATCACAATGGAATGCTAATTGCTGGTGGAGTGGGTTATTCTTGGTGTGTTGGTTGATGTTTCTTTACATTTCACAAAATAAAATATGTATCGATATTATTAAGAGATCCCTTCAGTGATGTCTTTATGAGATCATATTCCCAAACTATAAAGTTCCTTCTAGATGCCTTTAAAATTTATGGTTTGTGAGACATAAAAGGTAAAAATTACTATGTTTTGAGATTAGTTGTTGGTTCTGTAGTATTTTCATGAGCATGATGTATTTTAGTTATTTAGAGTAATACCAGGGGGATCTATGGTATTGACCGATAGTTTAGGTTGGAATTTTTTATGAAGTAATTATTTTGATCAAAATTTGGATGATATATGCTTCTTATAAAACACTTTTTTGACATTTAAAATGTTTCTTCATCAGACTGTATGTCATATTTTAGTGTTTTCTTCTACTGATCAATATTTTGAGTATTATTGAGTATTAATGAATTTTTTTTTATTTTCTGAGGTTAAGGTCTTTCTATTATCACCCCTTAGAAACGTGGTGCTATTCGGCATACTCTAGAATATTGGGAGGCACACCAAAGTTAAGTGTCACCATAGAAGAGTTACTATTCAAATGAATCGAGTTTGGGGATGCTTCACACAAACTCAATAACATCTATCTAGGATAAAAAATATTTTCAAGGGATCCCATAAAACACCTCTAATAGAGACATTTTAATGGATATGTGATAAATATTATTATAGGTAAACTCAACAAAGGGAATGTGATTTAACTTTGAAACTCTAAAATTAATAACACATGCATTTATAAAATCCACTAGTGTATGAATATTACTCTCTACTTGTCCATATATCTTAGGATTGAATGTAGTAATAAGGAAAAAATTTGAGAGAAAATAATTGTGGATTCCTCTATAGATTTATGAGTTAAATCAAGAATCCCAAAAATATACGATGTTTAACTTCAACTAATAATTATAAACTATACCATAAAAATATCTCCTCACTTATTTATCCACAACATTTGACACCTAGAATTATATGAAATGAGAAAACATCATTAATTGATCCATATCCACCAATATAACTTCAAGTACATCATAACATCTAGAAAAAAGAGTGAAAATATCTATTAAGACATCCTTGTATCTCTACTCAAGAATATTCAATGGATATAGAAGACCTCATGTAATATTATTCCCTACCTTCACCAATTAATAAATCCAAAAGCATGACATAAACTCCACCAATGACATATTTATACTGTAACACCATAAAATATCCTTCAACGAATAATATATATTGGAAATATTAGAGGAACAAATATTGGTGAGTTTTGAAACACATGGAGAACTACTTCATGCATCCCCAATGGTATAAACATCTTCCCCTAATACAATAATCAATTTTTTTCATGTTATGTCAATCCCTTAGGAAAATCCTAAAAAACCAAAAAATTACACAATACTTTTACCTCATATTCACAAAACATGATTCCTCAAACTTCATAATTAAGGATAAATTTAGGATATTTTAATATAGGACACCTCCACTATCAGATTTCCCCACTTTGAGATGAAAATCCATGAGCTATCACATTACTCTCCTTCCATTTTCTCATTTGTGAACAAAACTAAAATTTTATTTCATACTCAACAAATAAATAAATTTATATACTTTACCTAATGTATAGTTGATCTCAATGTCACCGTCTAGTATAAAAAGTTTCATGACTAGTTGATGCATGTTAATGTATCAATAATAGAATATGTACTTCATGATTTTGTGATTAGTGAGATGAAAAAGTGCACATTTAGAGGGTAATATCACTACCATAACTTAAATTAATTTCATTAAAACATATATAAATAAACATTTCACAGTGGTCTAAAATAATGGAGGCACAATGAATCATCAATAAAAATGTTATAATCATCCAGGGGGAGGGGGATAAGAGTGGAGAACTCCATAATGGGAGAGTGAGAGGATTATTGTAATTACAAGAAGTGTTCAGCTTTATTTTCTTCCCTACATGTGTAGAGAATCTCGATGTTGATGGTAATATTGGCCATGCATCTCCGAATCATTTAAGTAATCTACTAATGGGAGGGTGTTAAGCAACTAAGGGAGGACTAGATGATTTTGGATTCTATCTACACATGTGATAGATGGATTTGGTGAGAGTGTAAATGATCAAGGCCAGTGATAATGGACTTCAACTCTTCTACTATAGAGTCTCCAGGACAGAATGTAGAATGATAGGAAAAGGCACAAATAAAGTTCTATCATGAAAGAATCCACCCACATGCATCACATTGTATTTGAATGCACCATATGTGTTTAGATTGATCCCCTAAGGGGGGGGGGGTAACCCACACACCAAACTTCCCCTTGAGATAGGTCTGGAAACCACAGTGTTCATGGAAATAAAAAATCTGAGAGAGGGATACATTATTTGTGATGAATCAGATGAACATGTTCTTCCACTAGGAAGACAAACATAACATTAAAAACCATAAATATTGATGGGTGACCACTATGTCATTCCAGATTGTGAGCTTACTAGATAGTCCCCGAAAAGACTATAATAAGGACGGTATGTTCCTCCTCTACATGGTTCGACCTTCACACACCAGAGAACCAAACCTGAAAAAACTCTTCAACCGAGGCCACTGCACTAGTTGGAGAAAATATTTCTCCCAAGCCACTGTAGGATCTGGTTTCCCACTCCTATTTAATGAAGTGGTTCAATGTGGAATCTTAACTAGGGTGGGTGAAACAAGGGTATTTGGAGGAAATATAGAAGCCTTTACTCTTCACTACTATGACATTGGGAGCAAAAAAAATTTGGACTCTCTAAAGGAGGAAGGTTTACTTAGTGGGGGCAGCTTTTCCCACAGTGTTCTCCCCTAGGTAACTAGGTTAGAATCCCTCTATATCAACATAAAAGAAACTGTTTATTCAAATTTGAGATCATCAATGTAATAGTTAAAACAATATTTGTGTAACTTCTAATACCATATGATATCACTATCGATTGGTGTATCAAGATGAAATTTAATATAAAATGATAAAATAATAAAAAACATTGAACGTGATATTATCCTTTAGAAACTAAAGGAATGGGGGTCTAATAATAATCCTCTTAATGTAGTTGAAATATTTTTAACACTGATTAGTGTATATAGAGGATTGGGACTTCTAGAAAATATAGCCAATGTGGCCATATTTTGAGAGAAATTGGGTATTAACCTCAGATAGTTTCCAAAATGTCTTGGTATACTAAAAAACTCTATAAATTTTTTTGATTATGTATAGTAAATTGCTACTTTAATCATTGAAATATCCACTGGTAATCAATGATGAGACAACACATGATTGAGGAATTATACCTCTCATGTTCAAACTTGTACTTTGTGAACCTTATATAGGTTTTATGGTTCCAAATTTATAACAGAATATTCCTCAAATACCCATAATTATAATGTTATGATATTGAGTACACAATGAATTCTATAATTATAACTACCATTAAATAATCTAGGAACTCAAAAATATGGTTTTCATGACTATGATGAAAAAATTTGGTGAATTTATGACACAAAATGACAAAACCAAATAAATAAACTATCCATAATGACATATGAAGTTTTCAATGGGATATATTCTCCTATCACCCTCATGTGATTATTTCCAGACCCCAAATAATCCTTCAAACACTAGTTTTATCCCTAAAAGTAACCAAACAGAATAGTTATCCTCAAAATGGGGTAATTATTATACTCTATCACATGGTTTAATCGTTGGTAATCTATTCAAAACCTAATAAAATATATTCATTGTTTGAAAATAACACTAGAGTACCATAAGGTGACACACTATGCCAAATTAAACCCTCAAAAGTTATGAAATCAATATGAATCCTTAAATTCCACAACATGGATGTTTCAATCCATTAAGGATCTATCAAAATCAAAAAAATTCGATGATATTTCTCAATGTAAAACTAGATTTCACGTTTAGGGGTAGTTCTAAATCCTATACATGGATTACATACGCCAAATCCATGAAAATTATAGGGAAAATGACATCCAAGACTCCCATAAAACATGATAATAACTCTACTAGCTGAGATGATAAAGGGATCTAAACAAGAACAACCCACTACTTCTCTCTCTCAGAAACAAACACTATATATTGGACTTCTATATCAATGAATGAAACTCACATTTGAATGTAATTTGTAATATTGTGCATAGAGGTGAACCAATCCATTCCATAGATGAAATTATGTGGTTGTATATATAAGAAGTATAAATCCCCAAATGAATGATGTTTGTCCATCATCATCTGAGAAACTTAACACACATCAAGTTATAAGATTGATCTTAAACTAGGGTAGATAACACTATAGACAGGGGAAGCCTCCCAACCATGAGTCGCAAATTTTGGATATGGTATGAATATTGATGGAGAGTGAAATTAATATACAAAAAAATGAATAATCCATGGTATAGGATAAGGACATGGTACATAGAAAATATCTTTTTTTCTAGTGTTGTAAGATCCATAACATGAAACATACCATGTACTACACATATGCCTTATTCTACCAACTAGAGAACACCATTGAAAATAAAATCATCCCATGATATACAAGGAGGGTCAAAATTGTATTTTCCTACACCATATCTATCCTCCCATTTCAATTGATAGACCCAGTAACCCTATTCTATTTATAAGGCCATAAAGACTACTATGAAAGAAACTGTATAGAAAACCGATCACCTATCCCACAATAACAATTGGGAATGGTTGGGCACTATAAATGATGTTTTCTAGGACCATTTAATTAAAATAAAACAATGACATAAATCCTGGTAGATAAAAAGAATCTTCTAGATTCAGAAAAATGTAGAGGGGAATACTGAGACCTGCTCTTAGTTGGTCATAACATGAAATATAATGTTATATGATACTATCTGTGTATAAATATTCTCTTTATAATCTTCTACTGACTTCTCCTTGATGTGTCCCAGTATGGACATACATATTCTAAAACATCTTAACCTTATGAATCACCTCTAGATATTTTGGAATTATAAATGAATTGACCTAGAACTAAATCTCAAGAGGAATCTATTTTCTAAAATTACGAGATATAGCCTCCCCATAAGGGAAACTATTAAGACAATAAGGAATTTGAATCATAAAATAAACACCATGATCATTCCCACTAATTATCCCCTATCAAAGAGATATATATTTTCTTCTTATCCACTATTAGGATTGATAAAATAAACATTGTATAGAACTTCTTTTCAAAATCATTCATTGTACATTCAAAATATTCCCAATCACCAAGATATTGAAACATCCACTAATGAGTAGAAGTTTCTGTTTTAAATCAACCAATGGAATCTAATGATAATTCAATGAAACAAAAATACTAAAATAAATATCACAATCTATAGACAACTACTTGGAAACCTAATAACATACATTTCTCTAATAAATCATAATCTATAACACCGAAACTCACAAAATATGTTCTACAAAGTTCCATCCCTCGTAATTGTGTTTACCCACATATAATCAAGAAATGCATCTTGCTGCACCTCTATAACATAAATCATATATGGATGATTCCCATTGACAATCACTTAAACCTTATGTAAAAAAACCTTGATCTAAAAAAAATATAATATTCATTTAAGATGACCTTTTTAAATTCATTTCATTCACCAATATCACCCAAATTAATTCACAAGTTAAAATAATCATGATTCATATACTTTTCAAAGGTATCCACCATTAAATTAGTATAACATATCTTAGTATATTCGATAAACATTAATTACTTCTATAGGACCATATGGGGCCACAAATGCATGGGTTTTAGCGGGACTCCCCTGATACATCACATACTTTGTTTGACTAACACTATTTTCCTACTAATCACATGTATTCCTCACCAGTTCTTAAATCTATTCCCTATCCCAACTCCCATTTATCACTATGATAACACTATTCAATGACCCTCATCAATTAAGAACCCCTCCTAGCATGGCAATAAATATTATAGTGATCCCTAAATTCGGCTGTCAATATGCCATAGGATGGGAACTAGAACAAGGAATATGAAAACACTTAAGGGATGGAATTACCCTTTAAGTCCATGAAATGACATATAAAACCACCAATTGACTCAATTCAATAAAATATAATACCAAAAACCAATGATTTTAAATATCATACAAATTAAAAAATTCAAAATTAAATACCAAAATATTAAATCGCTGACAACAATTATTAAATCTACATTCAAGAATAGTATAACTATTTTACCAAATCTATCCTATAAACCTATAAATCACAAACCGACATATATGGGTGATAATAAAAATATACCTTGTATAATCCTTCTAAAAACAATTATTTCAAATATTGAAGAAGTAGACTAATGCCTCAAGGAATAAATAGTAGAACCAAGTCTCTCTTATAACAGGTAAAATATCAATCATCATCCCCAAGGATCTCAAACCTAATATCACATCCAATAGTAACCCTAGAATAATTTTGAGTATGGTCCATCCCATCGGGTAGGGCTGGATGTTCTAACCAAGGGAAAAAATAATATAAAATGAAAAAAATAAATAAAGCATACATTTGCTAATAATGAATGAATAAATGTAGTGAGAAAATTTTTTAATGTGTGGTTGAGAATGGGATAATTAATATATGTATTAATAATGAATTGATAATTCAATAACGGGTTAAACAATAGTAGAATATTTTAATAAATTAGTGAAAAATAAACTAGGTAACTTTTTATTTTTGGAACATGAACTGATATTCCTTCATTCATGTGAAATAAATGAATCTGGGATAAAATACCATGAAATGAGATAAACATCATATATTGATAAGAACAGATTTTAAAATCAGTTTGTCCCACGATTTTTCAAATATTGTTCTCAATTGATACAAAAAATAAATTATTTTTTTAAAAAATTCAATTATCATTTAAAATCAACGATGTTTCAATTCGATTATTTCAAAATCTAATTATCATGTGATTTAGAATGTAATTTTTTTTAGTATTTATATTTGTTTAAACTAGATAAAATATCATTGTATATTGAAACATTAAATATTTTATTCTTAAATAAAAATATGAAGAGAAATAATCACGTTGAAATAGATCTAATAATGAAGAAAAGATAAGATATTAGATTAATCTCATTTCCCTTGATCAATTTAGCAATGGAATATTTTGAATAGAAAAACGTTCAATAATTAAATTCAGAATATTTGAAAAAAGAATTAATAAGAAGAAATAAAGAGATATAAATTGTTTGAGATAGGTCCTTTCTCCAGTAATGAATCTCTCATTATCTCTTTTATTGACGTAGATTTCAAATTGTTGTTGCATATTCCCAAAGCTTCATATACCCCCAAAAATTCAATCATTGTTCAAGAAAATTAATATTCCAATGAATAAAAAGGAACCCCCATGAATTTAATTATAAATAGTGTCTTCATGATCACACTTTTTATCCTTATGTTGCATCTTATAATTCTTTATCATATTCCTTAGGTGACTCTAGTAAAACATTCACTGATAATGCAATGATTCTCTTTAGGTATGGCATCTGCTCCAAAAATAGATAGTAGAAATGTTTCCGTTTTTAATTGAGTCTTTATGTATATTTTAAAATATAATACCCCAATTTTTTATACAATAATATAGTCTATATGTTTCATGATATGAAACACCGAGTATACTAGAATTGAAATATATAACAATGATATTAATTTTTAAATGAAATTATTATAACCTAGAAATTAAATTTGTTGTATGAATACTAATTACCACAAAATGAAAAGAATATATAAATGATTCATATATGTTATTTTTTAATTCGTAATAAATATGTAAACAAGTTTTAGTAATTTCATTATATGCTTCAAAAATATCTTTTCATCAAAAAGGGGGTTTTATCGATTTTTATAGTAAAATACTATAATTAAATTTTTTTCAGTTTTGGATATTTTATCTGTTAAAAAAGATATCATTTTTAAATCAAAAAATTGAAATTATCTTAGTATAAAATATTGTGCTTTTTCTGAAAATATTTTTTAGTGAATAGTGGAAATAATTTTTTTGTACAAATATAATTTATTTTCATTGAAATGTTTGAATATGATTTTTATTTTATCCTAAATTAACATATGTGACCATTATTTTAAAATAATATTATTAATTACATGGGATCCATTGTTATAACTAATTTTGGTACTAGTTTATTTTTTATCATTAAAAACATATTTTACATAAAACCACTTTTCGTTGTGTTTTTTATCATAAATTATTATCATCATCTTATATAAATTAAATATTGGAAAATATATTAAACATTTGGAATCATTATGTATTGGTATATACTTTTCCTTTATTTTTTGTCATTTTGAAGAGTAATTGTTGTATATGTTTTTCAACATGGTAAGGGTAAAATGGGTAAAATATCATTAACACCATTTGATAAGGCCCAATAATCTCATTAAAACCTGTATTTTTCTTAATTTTATATGTTTTTTATACCATAACCATCCAAGTTTATAAAATGTGGAAATTTGTTTCTATATTTTTTTGATATTGAAATTAATATTATTTTATGTACAAAATAAAAAAATGTGTCAATATCATTGTTTAATTGTATCTAATTTTATATTGGGGTAAAAAATATATGTTCAGTTCAAATGGTTATTTGAAATATAAATTTTTATTTCATTTTGATTTTGTTTTCAAATATGGACGGCATAATTACCTTAAGTGGTTACGTAATGCCGATACAATGTTTGTTCAAGTAATTGAAAAATAAAGTGTTTTTTTAAATATTTAATGTGTTACAGTTTGGATGATTTATTTTTTTAGATAAATTTTTTATATAAATTTAACATATTAGTGATGTTTTAAATTTTTATATTTATATTCAATTACTATACGTATATCATTAAATTTAATCTATGTGAATAGTAATTAAAATGACAGCAATGCAACATTATGTTAAATAATATTTTATTTAATGATTTACAATTCATAAAAATATTATATTTTAAAAAACTAGTTATATATGAGTTATAATAGAAAAAATTTTCTACATAAGGTTAAATATTAATTTTATAGTAACTTATTATCTTATATAGAGTAAAAGAATTTGACATCATGTTAATAATCAAAAGGGTTAATCAGGACTTACAACTATGAAAAAAGCATGAAAACCTAACCTAAACATTTCCAAATTTTAATATATGAGAGGATTTCAAATCATACTTATCACATATTTGAAATATTTAAATTTTATTCCAATTTAAAATGATAAATAATTTTTTATTAATTTATAATATTTTTAAATTCCAATGGTCCCCCTCCATTGACTTATAAAAGAGAACCTCCTCTTATCTCATCTGAAGAACATTTGAGAATTCAATTTCAGAAAATCCCAACCCAAGTCTCTCTCCAACACTCCTCAGAATATACTAGTGGACATGGTATAACAAATATACTAAAGATATAAATTTTTAGATATAATATAAAAAGTTTATTTGAAGAGAAGGAGTTATATAATAAAAGACCTTATATAATATTTAAGGTGATATATTTTTCATCTCATTTTCCTTTCACTATGATTAATGAATTTTTACCAGATGTTTTATTTTTTTGTTTATTAATAGAAATATGAATATATTTTATCATTAATTTAACAAGAAGTTGTTTTTTTAAATAAATTTAATATTATTTTCTTCAACTTTGTTTGGTTTCAAAAGTTATGAATGCCATAAGAAATTTCTCGTTAAAAAATTATTTAAAATGACTAAAGGATTTTCTTTTATTTTTCCTCCATATATGTATTCCTTATAATTTTTCAATTAAACTATTAATATTATTAAATGGATTTTAACAACCATGTGATATAATGTTTATTTTTATTTGTGATGTTTTTAGAGTAATCCTTTTAAATGTTTTCCAAATGAGTTTTTATTGATATTTTTACAAAAGTGTGAATGGAATGTTTTATTAACAAATATAGTTTGAGATGAATTTACCACATTAATGGATATTATTATTAAATATGATTTTTATTTATTTAATAATTTTTTTTCAATAATAATTTAAAATTTAAAATTCTTTTGGGGAATTTTCTATATAGTTTTTTAATTGAACATAATTTTGTCCTTATTTTTACATAAATCCAATCAGTGATACTAAATGGTTGTTTGAAGAAATATTTTATGTGCTTTAATGATGGAATTTTGAACTAATATTATTTTTATTTATGATATATTACTTGGTTTTTGTTTATGAGGATGGGTGAGCATGAAATATTTCTCCAATGCATTTCGTAATGATTATATTATCCAGATAATGATGTTGTAATTAATTGAACATGTTATTATATTTATAAGTCTTATTATAAATTTTATTATATGTGTTATTATAAGGTATCAATAAATATGATCTTATAATAAACCTACATGTATTTTTTATACTTTCTAATGAGTTTTTATGGAAATATTTTTATTTCATAAGGTAAGAAAATGATTTTTAAATAATTATTAGGACTTTTAAGTGAAAAAAAGAATTTCTATAAGAAAATATTTTTATGGGTTGTCATGTTTCCTATGAAACCATATTTATTATAGTTTTATGATTATATTTTCTAATAAATTGTATAATGAATAAATATGGGATGAAAAAAATGATATAATGTGTATATAAACATTTATATGTTCCTACTACTTATTATGTTAATGAAAAATTCACTTCTATAATCTCATGGATTTGAAATGGACTAAGAATTTTATTTTCATCTTATTATATGTAAATTATAAATTTTTTTATCATTCCATTAGTTTAAATTTTTTTAACAAGGTTTAAGGATGATTAAGAAAAAAAATAATTCAAATAGAAGGTCATGTAATATTTTAATAAAAAGGAATCATATTTCATTTTAAAAATACTATAGTGTGGTAAAATTGATATTGAGTGGATGTTTCCACATTATAATATAAGGGTTTTTTATAAAAGTGTTATGAATTTATTATCTAAAACTATAAACTATAACGATCATTGAAATATAATAAAATGAACTCTTATATAAAAACTCAAGATTATGTAACGTTTTATTGATGGGTACATATTGTTAGTATCAATGGAATGGTTTAGATAATATTAGATATTAGGATTCTTTATATATAAATAGTTTATGATTTTTAGATACCATTATTTGTAAATAATGTTAATAATAAGATAATATAATAATGTTTTGTTAAAGAAATGATTTTGTGGTTCACCTAGTTATTACGAACCCGTATGGATAATGGAAAATATATGTGTCTATGGAACTGATATACCTGGGCATAATAAATCTGAAAATGTGTGTATTGGGTTTTATATTGATCCTCACCCAATGAATGATAATTGGGTCTAGAATTTCACACCCATATAGACAGTACCAGGTGATATTCTTGGGATACATCCATTGTTTTTTAGGAACTATTATAACATATTTGAATATAAGGTTTCACAATTTAATGATGTATTAGGATAACCTAGGTGAAAACTAAGTTGTTATATATTAAAAGGAATGGTTTCCTAGAGTATGAAATTAAAAAATTATTTAGTTGTTCACACTGATTTCCTTAATAAAGTTATTGGCTATTGAATCAAAAATTACATTAATATGAGTAAATTCTATTGGTCAAGGTGGATGTGTATAAATGAAACTAAAACCCTATTTCAATTTGATAGAATTTTAATTCAATTATAATTTAATTTTTTTGTGATCTAGATACCTTACATAGTACTCAACATAGAAACAAAACATATTATAATGCATCTCAATCCTATTATATACTTTGATTTTATGAAGTAACTTGGAATATATTTGACCATGTTTTTTAAAGACATATGTCGTATCATATATGTTTTAGAAAATTCATTTATGGAGTTTTTTAGATTTTTACAATGGATGACTTTGAAAAAGGGTTTCCAACCCATTTCATTAATATGGTGGAGGGTCACCATTGAATAGCTTATGCATTTATCTAGTTATTTTATTATTTATGTTTTTTTAACACCAAAATGTATTTGAAAGATTGAAGTCAAACCATATCTTAATTTATAAAAGGAATCTAGTGTGATACTTTGTGTCAATGATATATATTCTAAATACACTATCATTTACAAATTTCAAACTATATAAACATCAATCTAAATAAAGATGTAATTGTTGTACCTAGTTAAAGGAAGTAGAGGAACATGTAATGGATTCAATGAATTCTATCAATATATGTTCTCAACTTAGACAATCATGGTGCATCCATCTTCAGTATTGGTATTGTAATTAATGATCTTATAGATTTAAAAGGAATGAGTCATTTATGTATAAATTATTGAAACATTATTAGATAGATATTGATGGATATTAAAAAATGATTCGTGTTTTTGATTATAGGAATGTAGTATAAAGAAATAATATGGAATATATTGGATGAAGAATTATATAGAATGATGAATGATTCTAAGTGTCTACATATATGGTTTCAAGAGATATGGTGTATTGTTATTTTATTTATTCATTGATAAATTTAATAATAATTTAATTATTAATGGAATTCGTTCTTTCTTATTATTTAAGTGATACGATAACTTTTTGAGATATTTATTGAATTTTCATAAATTGTTTAGGTATAAGTAGACATGATGATTAAATTTATTTAAAAAAATATAAAGGGATAATCACTTTATATTTAGTGGAAATAAGTCAAATGGTTTTGATAACTGGTATAATTAATATAATCATTATCTTTGAGGTAATTATTGTTTTTTGTGATTAAAATTCTTATTACAATTTTGGAGCATATGTTTCATCCTATATATAACCATGGGATTTAAATAAATTTTGGTCACAATGTTATAAAAATAATCTTGAATAAAATCACTATTATAGGAAAATTATATGATTAAGGTAAATGTAACTAATTTTTTCAATGGTTGGATTTAATTTTGCCAATAAATATTGAATTACATATTTGAAATATATAATATTTTATTTTATTATTATGGGGATTCATGTGGGTTTTTGAAAATAATAGCATATTATGGAGATACTATAAATATTTAATATTTTATGGATATATGAATATACTACTATTTATTGATATTTGGAGATAAATGTTAAATTTATTTTGTAAATATTTGTTATCAATTCAATTTGATATTTTTTTTTGTTTTGAAAATGGTTCATAATATTTTAAATATTTTTAAAGTTATATATTAATTTAGTCATTAATGTTTAACATTAGGTCTTATTGGTGATTTTTAACGATTAATGTAGTATTTATTTTTATTAGACAATACCTTGCCTTGTTATATCCATTTTGGTTTTGGTTAACGTATAACAATAGGAGGATATTTTTATCCTTTTCTTGATCCTGTGATAAGTTATATGTTCATTTTAGTGATTTAGGAATGGAAAATTTAGTAGGAATATAAATTTCATGCAGTTAAAGATGACATTGATGTGTATGTTGATTGAATAAAAACCTATGGATAAAATGGTTCGTATAACACAAAAGTAAATCAAGTATATTTTCTCATGTTCTCTATCGGTTTATTAAAAGAATCCCTCAATTCAAGTAATGATATCTTATAAAAAATTATAATACAATTATCTTCAATTTTTATGTTCCTAGGGATTTATTTATCCCATGCTAATCTATTGTATTAGGGTTGCTAAAAGTCTTATGACCATGTTCTCCATCACTCTTTATAATTAGATGGATTTTTTTCCTTCCATGTCTATATTTTCACTAACCATCAATTTTATCTATATATTGAATCATGATTAGGATTTTTCCTAGGGAACATTCATATTTATCTTTTTTTATTTATTAAATAATTTTTATTATATATATTTACTTATTTTATTTTCCAATACTGCTCTTTAAATAGTGAACATATCTTTACTTTTATGATCATATTTTTTATCTTCCCCACCATGGAATTATTATTTTAAAAAAAATTTAAAGATATTTTATCAAGAATAAGATAACATTTCAGAGATATTATTAATTTATGGGTTTAGAATGTATCATCCTAAAATTTTAGTTTTAAATAACACTATGTTAGATATCTCTCTTAACATGAAACACTGATCTTTAAGAAAACTATGATATATTATAAAAGTAATAGCATTTAAAATGGATTTTTAAAAACCATCCAATAAGTTTGTGAAATGATTAACAATAACAATATTTAAAAAATATATATATGTTTTATATAATGTGTTTATTATTTCATAATAAATATGTATTCAATTTTTAGTAACATAATTTTATGCTTCAAACTTATGTTTTCTAAAAAAATGGATATTATTTATATTTATAATAAAATATTGTAATTAATCTCTGCCAATTTTTATAATTGTGTTTGATAAATATTACTACTTTTTTGGTATCATCGTATCAATATTATCATGGGGTGATATTTTTGGATATTTTGTAAAAGATTGATTTTTAAGAAAATAGTTGAACATATGAAATATGGTAAAACTATCATACAATTCCCTTAAAAGTATCATTATTATCGTAATTTTAGCTTAAATTAACAAAATTATCCTTTATTTAAAATAATAAAATTAATTATGTAGGAATCATTGTTATACATGATTTTGGTATAAAGAAATATGTTGGCTTCAAAATGCATTTTAAAAAAAAATTCTTTGTTTTTTTCATAGTTATCTTTAAATAATTTTTGAATCTTCTAGAAATTGACTCATGAAAAATGGAATCCAAATTTTAAATTAGCAGTTTCAATTTTTTTTATGTTGGTTCTCATTATTTTTTATCATTAAAAAATGTAGCCACAATTAGCATTTATCACCTTAGTAAAGGATAAACAGGAAAAACATGGTAAGAACTATGAGAAAAACACACAATATATCTCTAAAATTTTTATTTATATTATTTTATAATTGTTTTTTACCATAACTATATAGGTTTCAAAAATTATGAAATTTATTTCCATTTCCATTAGCAATTATGTTACTATGATTTTAAATAAAGAAAAAAACAATGTCCCACTATCGTTGTTTTAACACATCTTATATTTTTTCATATGTACAGAAAGAGGTTATGTTTTATAAAAAATGGATATTTTAAATATGAAAAATTATTTTGTTTTACAATTTCCATTTATTATTAATTTTTAGTAACGGGATTATTACATTATGTGAATACCCAATGCCAACAGAGATCATGTTTAATGTAAGAACCCGATTTTTGAGTCAGGTATAAATTATTTAAATTTTTTTCTATATGATTATTATATTCACTTTTTGGATTAATAATGAGTATATAAATGTCTCAGGGTTTATTAAGGATTGTTTAGATCCAGAATCCAATCTATTAAGGAGATTTTCGCCCATCACACAGTTAGTGTAAACTGTGTGGATAGGGAGCATAATTAGATATAAGTATATGAATGGTCTACATTTTTGGGTCGATCCATTCCACATTGTTGGTTAAAAATTTCCCTAATTGTGTAGGCTAATCATATGGATAACCCTCTTATATAGGCACACACTCATGGTTGGAGAACTGTTTTGAAAACCATGTAACCAAATTGTGTATAGGATATATTCTGCAATAAAATGACCATTTTAACCTTACTGATATAATTTAACATCGTCATTATTACCTATTCATATTCATAGTAGGATAAACCGCCATTTCACATGTATTGGTTCTTTTGAAGGCCATATATTAGGATATATTGATCTTCATCGTTTGGGTTCTGGTCATGCTTACGTTGGTCACGTTGGACATGAAACTATAAGTACTCGAACCATTTTAGTCATTCATTGATTCTATTCTTTTCAAACCACTATGGTGGTGTATTATTTTATACAAATTTTAACAATATACATTGATATATGATGAATTAAATTACAATATTATATTAAGAGAGTCGTACGAGTATAAGGTGGGTGGCCTATAACTTATCCATTAAGTTCGTGGATTTTGGAATTGATGTGTGGGGACACCGATTTCATCGGGTGCAACTTATATAATTTATATTCCATTATTATAGTCATTAGAACTATATGGTTATTCTATTTCCATAAATTTGTTTGATTTTTGTTGTTTTCATCCTCAAATCCCAGTACCCTACGCAGGATGACATGCCATAATTGGGTTTTCAGTGTTTTGACACTTTTGAGTCATCATTCTAGTGTTCTCGACCTCAACCACAGTAATGGTATGTCTCCATTTATTAATTTCTTATTGAGTAATGAAATGTTGAATATGTCTCACCTTTTCATATCAAATTGACCCACCTATGGAATGATATTGAATGTAAGTGATTGATTTAAGGGATATTATGGAAACCATACTTATGTTTATGACATGTACTTATTAAATGTAAACAAATGTTGGGTTTCATGTCCATAGTAAACCATTAAATGTTATTGGAAGGAATTGGAGTGAAAAATGTTAATTGAATTTTATTTACATGGTTTTCATTATATTTATTCATGATACAATGACTTGTAATACTAACAATGGGACGTCTTGATCCAAATGAATTTTTTAATGTCATAATTATCATATGACCAATTTAATTGAAATGTATTAAATATATCGTGAAACCTTATACACAAGGAACATGAAATCATTATAGTATGGATTGACACGTGTTTGTCTTGTATTCCTAAGTTATGTCCTGGGAACTCAGAGACGTCATTCTGGTTTAAGGATGATGGATTCCTTAGGTGAGACCTACATGGGATCCCAATCCCTAACTACCTATGGATTCCAGATATGAAACCATAGGACGCCATATTTATTGTTACAAGACTTCATAGATACACTCATAGGGTCTAATGTGGAATGAGGATCCTTGGTTACATCCTTGGGCCCAACCACTATATATCTCCATTTTTCATTGGAGCATTCCTAGGACTACGTTAGAAAAATTATTGTTGGAATTCCATCGATGATACTTCTTGGATTACACCATTACTCAATTAAAATGATTTGATAATTATGATTTGGTGACCCTTGAGGTCTATGTTACCTTGTTTATTAACTTTGAACCAATTTATAATAATTATCTATCATGGTTTCCTTATTACACCTCTGAAGCTTCCCTATTTATACTATCATGAGGTAATGTCAGTGTTGGATATCCCTCGAATTACCTATTTAGATACATTAGTAATTAATTAATTAATGAAATTGTTACATTTTCAGAAACAATCTAATGGATGAAGAGGGTACTTGGATGTTAAGTAACATTTTACTAATTTACATTATATATTCTGGTTTTTACACTGTCAAATTTCCATTACACGAGTCAGATGATATAGACACCATTGGTGGTGTCCCAAAAAGATTTATCTCACACCATCTCTGGGATCCATTTTTACCCATTAAATATTAAATGAATATAGGATTAGATAAAGGAAATCATACTAATTTGGAAAATTGATTGCTCGTTATGATAATATCATGCTTGTAGTACATGACCTAGATGGTGGTTGGGATGCTTCAGATAGTTAATGTGTTTCCTTTTTTCTATATAGAATTTTTTCTTATAGGCTTACTATATCATAAAAATTATTTCCATAATTATATTCTCATGACATATATCATCATTATTTGCAGTAAGTTATTTCATTTACTTTAGTTATCATTGATTTTACTCTTATTGTTGTGCATTGAATTTACACCTACCACTTCCTTTAATTGCCTATTATTGTATCAAATATGTTATACATTGTGATCAGCTCTGGTAATGGGATAATAAACTCACCATGGAAACACCATATAACCTCACTTATAGTTAGTAGTGACATGTGTTTGGGAAGATTCTCTTAAGGCAATGTGGCCCATTGGGCTCGGGACACCTCTTAAGTGGAATTTGAGTCAGGGATGTCACAATGTGGTATAACCAGAAATTTTATTAATTGATTTACTATTTGGAGACAATATATTAGAGACTTGGTAAGATTAAAACAAGGTTATAATCCATGATTGGTATTTGTGAACCCGAGATTGGGTTAATTGTTGGGTTTCCTAAATTATAATTTTTATGGTATTTTCTATTACAATTGATATCATTATAGAATTTGATGACTCAAATGTTCTGTGGAATTTTTGAAAATTCATATTAATCATATTGTATTTTATCCTTTTCAAGATGATACAAGGGCTAGGAGAATTGTTACATTCATCATATTGGCACCTAGGATTTACATGTCATGCATTTCTTCTTGCCATATAGGTGAATTTAACTACTTAAATTGCATTATTTTCCTATTAATGTTGTATGATTCTTACATGTATATGTTATTTTATTTCTTTTGGTGTTTGGTTGAGTGATTTCCAAATTAAATTCTTGAGGGCTTACGGGCCCTTGGGGGTTGGAATGAGTAATTTACCAAATCAATCCATTAATTATAATTTCAAATGGGTGTCTATTATAGATAAGGAATATGGGTCCTAATTTAATGGGAATGACTATCCATTTTAAAATATCTTTGATAAATGTTATAAGAGAATAGAAACATTTATGAGAGATGGTTTCAGTTACTTATCTCACATTTTTATGCTTAATAAAGGGAATGGAGTGACCCGGGTAATTGAATATACATTGATATAAAACAATTGATAATAAATTATGATGCACGGTATGGTTGAACCTTAATCAATAGGAACCCCTGAAACATACAACTGAGAATTTACTGATACCTATCCATATAAGTGGGTGGTATGGTTAATATTCAATGGGATGTTTGAATTTTTATAATAAAATTCCATTAGTTTTTCTATATTATAATTTCGTAATTCTTGTTCGGAGGCATTTTCTTGGATTTTCTTTTTGAAAAATGCTGACATGTAGTCCTCATATAATTCTCTAGGAGGGCGGTGATGACCATAATTCAGATGTGGTGGGAACAAGATTCCATCATTACCACCAACAATGCCACATGATTCACCACAAGTTGTACCTAAATTTTACTTTAATACATTAGTTCAGGATAATTAACTAAATCTCATAATGTCCATTCATGGTGCTCCACAAGTTGTACCTACAATGGATGGTCTAAACCATGAGTAAAAGATGAATAATCCTACTATATTCTCAGGGGGTTTTAGTATAATGGCTACTCAATCTTGGCTATACTCAATTTTTTCATTCTTTGATCATTTGTAGATGCCTCCAAAGTGGAGGACCAATCCTTCAACCTACATGATCCATGATTCAGCCATGTTTTGGTGAGATATGATTACTCAAGCTAGTCACCATCCAAATATTGTATGGGAAGATTTCAATACAATTTCCGTGATCAGTTATTTCCTCAATTTTTGAGAGATGACATATCCATAGAGTTAATGTATCTCATGTAGGGTTCTATGTAGTTTTGGATTATTCAGTATGTTACAAAAAGTTATGATGATTTTCAACACTTCTAGCTAGTGTTGAGAATTTCTGTGCTAGACACTTTAATGATGGGATCATGTATTCCATCTATACTGAGGTGAGATTCATTCATCATCCCAGGTTCTCTGAAATATTAAAATAATATATAATCATTGAGCGTAACTTAAGGGATAATGATAGTACCAGGCGTAGAGGACCAGTTTGGGGTCAGGCCAGAAGCCCTTCTGATGTTAGGAGGGATCCTCTCAAGGATTATCATCAAGGAAGTGGAAGCTAGGTTACTTGTATAAGTAGATCTATATTCTAACATCATTATGTACATATGGGGCATCTGATGCCCCGATGTTATATATATCATCTAGAGTGTTCGGCCGGCGACCATATAGTGATGTTGTAGAGTTTCGTCCATACCATTCAGTAAGATTCTAGTGGTATAGATTCTATAGCACCTGCACCTATAAGGGTATGATATTTTATGCCTCTTTACGATGGATTTTGGCGTATCACCAACTTGACTGGTCGAAACAATGATTGTTTCCTTGGAGTCTAGAACCCAGATCATCAAACATCCCCAATAAATAATTTTTTATCATAGTAGTCCAACTATTTATCAGGGGCATGAATCAGGCTAAATGCATGCTTTACTGTTGATACCCAAGGATCAGGCTACATCACCATCTACATTATGAGGAAATATTATAGTAGAAAAAACTATAGTGTATTCTTTATTGGATACAGGTGCTTCACTCTCATTCATCTCTCTATTTATCATAGATTGTTTTGGTCTAGAATTATAGTTTTTTTGTTCTGTTGTGACCTGATATAAACCGTTTGTATTTTAGTTAGAGGGAATACACCAATGTTGGGAATTTTCCCTTGATGTAGGTAGTTATCCTTTCTTACGGGACCTCTTAATCTTCTAGAAGAAGAGATTTGATGTCATTCCTTGGATGAATTGTTTTGTTTTGTATCATGTCTTTGTAGACTGGAATCGTATATGTTTATCGCTTACAATAACAGTGGTCATAAATTATCTACATATGAGTATGTGAGGTTTTTAGGCTAGTAGGTATAGACCAGATAATCATGGTCTAGGTGGGGTGACTACCCATATTTTAAATATCATCATTGAGGATCAAGGTTTAAGAAATTATTAATTCCCTCCAATAGTATATCATTTCAGGGATTTTTTCCTGATGAATTTTCAGGATTACCTTCTGAGAGGTGGGTAGTGTTTATGATCTAGCTTATTCAAGGAGAAACTCCTATGTCCATTACCCCATATATTATGACCCTATAGAGACCTATTTGATCAAGTGGATGTTAGAGTACTTAGAGGAGAAATATTTCATATGGACCCCCACTTACTCTTGGAGTTTACCCACACATTTCACCAAGAAGGATGATGGGAACCTTTATCTATAAATGGATTAAATATTTTTGAACAATATTAAAATAAAAAACCAGTATCCACTTCCTCAAATATATGATCTCTTTGACCTTGTTTGAGAATCTAGGGTCTTATTTATGATGAACCTGAGATCGATCTGTCATCATGTGTGATTCTTGCCATCAAAAATACCTCATAAAACATTTCATAGTAGTTATGGTCAGTATGAGTACCTCATTAAGACATTATGTATTTAAAGCATTCCTTCTATCATTATGGGTCTAATTAATAAGTTGTTCCACCCCTATTTGTATTATTTTTCCATATCATTTTTGAATGACTTAGTGGTGTGTTTCCATACTCATAGAAAACTATTACCTGCTCATAGAGATCATTTTGGGGACAGTAAGAGAGGATAATCATTATGAAAAGATAGATTACGGTTGCTTCATGATCAAAATTGTTCACTTCTTGGTTAATATTATTTAAAAATCAAGAGACTCTATGTGCCTACAAAAGGTTTGTGTTATGGATTCATGTGGGTAACATAAGAATGTTATTTATATACAGTGTTTCATGGGGATGGATAATTATTATATGAATTTCATAAAAAACTTATAAATAATTTACTCACATATTATTGGTCTTATAAATACGGTTGTTAGGATCATATTGTCATAATAGTGTAATAAATCCATTCTGGAGGTTAAAGGGAGGGTGGTCGCAACACCTATTTTGACTCTAGTAGATCCAATAAGAGGTCATATCATCATATGTGATGTATATGAATTCGAACTCTGAGTAGTCCTAATGTAGGAGGACAGAGTCATTTAATAGTGATATTGGTAGTTGAGGCCTCATGAGAGAAATTACTCAATGCCCGAGCTTGTGGATGAAGTGGTTTTCCATGCCTTACGTTGCATGAGAAACTATCTATTTTGTGAGCACATTATGATGTACAAAGACCATAATATCCTAAAATATATCTTTTCACAATTTGAATTTATTCTCAGATATGGAATATGTCTTGAATATCTTTAGTGCTTCAATTTTGAGAATCCATATACAATAGGAAATAGAAATGTAGTTACTCTTGTGGTGAGTCAAAAAACTCAAGAACATACCATACATGAAGTGAGTGAGGAGTTAAAGTCAATGAACATATTTTTTGAGATGCATCTAGTGTTTCATGATAGTCATGTGTCGTATTAGATATCATCGTTGGATGTATCTTCTTCCCTCCTTGATAATGTGAAGGGATAAAAAATTTTAAATCCTGATGGTTTGGATATTTTTGAGAGTATATTATGATATGACCATCCACTAGATTAGACTATTGAAAGATATGAGATCCTACATATTCATGGGTATGTATAGGTTACTATAGATATGATAGAGGAGTTTATTAAATAGTCTCATAATTCATAGTGGGTAGTTCATCCAGGAATCTCAAAACTATATCAAGATATGCAATGCTAGTGTTGGAAGTATGTGATGAAAGATAAAATAAAACACTTTGTCACTAAGGATTCCACCTATTAATAGGTTATGGTTGATAAAT
Source organism: Viscum album (assembly GCA_963277665.1). Classification (NCBI taxonomy): domain Eukaryota; kingdom Viridiplantae; phylum Streptophyta; class Magnoliopsida; order Santalales; family Viscaceae; genus Viscum; species Viscum album. The sequence goes on along the minus strand of OY728132.1, from coordinate 1,432,718,491 downwards.
AGATACATGTAAGATTTTTATAGCTTTATCCAATCCCAAAATATAAATTAGAATATATTTCTATCAATTTCATAGTCATCATACCAAGGTCACCAAGGGGTAGTGACGTCGTATGGGAAGTTATTGACCGAATAATAAATGAGGTCCACTTCATTAATATTTAGAATAATTTATTAATTTATTATCTATGAAGACTTCAAGTCTGTGAGGTCATATGACTACATGAGGTTCATCATAATGTTGTTTCTAATAGGGATGCTCATTTTTTTCATAGTTCTGGCAGGGTCTACAGAAGGCTATGGGTACATTGGTTCTTATGAGAACATAGTTTCACCCTAAGACAGATGAAAAGTGACAAAAGCTGATATAAGTTCTAGATAACAAGCACTAACGTGGTTTCCTTGATTTTGGTGGTATCTAGGAGAATCATATATCACTCATAAAGTTATCATATAATAAAATCTTTCAGGAATCAATTCAGATGGATCCTTTTTAGGCCTTATATGGTTGGTAGTTTCATTCACCCCTCTTCTATCTAGAAGAAGGTAAGGCATACCTACTAGGTCCCCATCTCATATAGAGTACTATGAAGAAGTTTTAGATGATCATGAAGTGTATGAATACTTATAAATCTAGATAGAAATATTATTCCGATCACCATTGAAATCCTCTAGATTTTGAGTTCGGGGATCCTATTTTTCTCAATGTATCGACCATGCTAGGGAATAGATGGTTATAGATGAAAAGGAAACTATTGTATTATTATACAGTTTTATTTGAGTTATTGGAATTATTCCTGACATTATCCTATCAGTTGTTGCTACCTCAGCGGCACCATCCTATACACAAAATTCCCCACATATCATGTCTTTTCCATTATCAAGGCAACCCGCCTCATACTTGTGATCCTAAGGAAGTAGAGTGTGATGATAATTCTTATTTTTAAGAGTATCCTATATAAACCATTGAGAGGAGCATGAAGGCTTCATGAGGATGACTTTACTTCTAGTATGGGTTCTATGGAATCATGTTGATTTATAAGATAAGACTTATGAGCATGATGATTATGTACATGATCAGTGTCCAGATATATTCTCAGATAGTGATTCACCACCCTTGAATGGTGAAATTGGGGAAAATGGTAAGAACCCAATTTGTTTACACATGTATGATTCCATTAAATTTTCTTATATCTCTTTAGTATGGCCCATTTTCAGATGCTTAATGAATTAAGAAACGTCTCATGGGTTCTCGGGTCTAATTCAAATCCCATATCCCAATTTATTGGGAGAATTTCCCTTGTCACTCCGTCAGTGTAAACCTTGCGAGTAGGATGAATGGTTAGATAAAACAGTGTGAATATACTGAATTTTTGGATAGATCTATTGCATATGATTGTAACATTGTTTCCCTATCATTGTGGAATAACCATGTGGGTTCCCCTCTTCTCCAGGTATCAATGTATGGTTAGCATGTTGTTAAAAAAACATGGTGGAAAAACATCCAAAGGATATTTTCTAGGGACTAATGATCAAATTTAGCCACCTCTTTCTTCCCTATTTGTATTTGTATTAGAAAAAACCTCCATTTTTCAAATTTCAAAGCCATTGATGGACCAATATAAGTATTGAGGGATATTTTTCATCTTTGTTATGAATAACCATATGTTTGTCATGTTGTAGGGGTATAAATATGTAAGTGAGTCCTTTTTATCCATTTTTAGTTTACCATTCCCTTAACCTAGTTATCATGGCTTTCAATTTTATGCCAGTTTTTATTGTTGAAATTATTATTTTTTACTCTATATCGATTTTACTTATGATGTTTGAGGTTGGTTATTAATGTTGTTAAATTAATATTCAAATAAATTTTAAACAATGTCTAACATACTTTATGATGATTTTAAAATAATACTTTTAAAAAATTTCTGGATAGCGATTATTAAAAAATATACAAATTTGTGAATGGAATCATTTTAAATGTATATACTTAGTGAGGAATTTTTCATAATCATGACTATTACTAATTAAGAATATTAATCTTTTGTTTTATATTTTTAAAAGAATATCCCATTTTATAATTTTCTAGGAATTTGTATTTAATTATTTTTCAAATGTAGGTATTTTTATCATGTCTTTCACAACAATCATCAATGTGATTTTTATAGGTTCTAAATGAAATATTTTTTTGATATTTTTTATGTAAATACATGATATTATGAGTTATATGTATGACATGGTCCTACAAAATTTTGATGATAATGAGTTATCTAGAAATATCATTCCGTGTAATTGGTTAGTGGTTGGGTTTTATAATGAATCATGTTGGAATCAACTGAATACTGTGGTTCCTTTATATGGGTTCTATGAGGATGATGTTTTAAGGATCCAACATGTATCATTTCTCCATTGAAATGTGTTGTCATCGATATTTTATTATTTTATATGTTAACATAATGATCCTCTCATTAAAATAAAATTAGAACTTTTACGAGTAATAAGGTATATTGTTATTAAAATTTTTTCATGGGTTCTCATATTTTCTAAGTAATACTCATTATTATGATTTCACATTTAGGTTTTCCTATAATTTTTTAATGAATTTTTTTTAAGTAATGATGATTTCATGCGTATGTAAAAAATTATTTGAGATCAAAATTTATTGTGTTAATGACAAAGACTCTTATATGATCACATTGATATGAAAAGGAATAACATGGTTCATTTATACTTTTAATATACCGCTTATCGTAAATTTTCTACTAGAAAATAGTTTCAAATGTTTTTTATAAGGGTTAAGGATGATTACAAAATTAAGAATAATTCATTATTAATGTCATGAATATTTCTCCTTAAGAGAAATAATTTTTGATTTTAAACATTTTATATTATAGAAAAAATGTATATTCACCAGAACAATACACATTGTAATATCTTGGTTTATTATATAATATTTATGGTCTAATTCTATAAAACTCAAAACTATAATTATTGAAATGTAATATAGTTAATACTTGTTTACAAACTACAGATTATTTTGAATTTTTATTTGTGGGACCTTATATCCGCATCATCTAGTTGATTCTTAGATGCTTCCCAATTTTCCTCTATTTAATATCATGAAAAATGTAATTATTATATTTAAAGTATTTAATTTCAATTATTATGACATCCAATTGAAATTTTCATCTATTATCATTCTAATAACACCCTATAGATTAAACACATTAATACCGGCCTCCTTTTAATCAAGCATTTCCTTCATCTCATTATTGAATTAATAGTCATAAGGTTGACATTCATTATTTTATTCATTGAACATCCATTAATTAAAAATAATCCTATATTTAATTTAACATATGGATCACACTTTTTTAATTGAAAAACTCACCAAATCATCACACATAGACTATAAGAGTGCATCATTTTTAAATTAATCAATGTTATTTTACTATTTATCAACAATAAAAAACATTATATTAGAGATACAAGAATTTATATTGAGTACTAGTTTTATATACATCAACCCCCTATTCAATTCAAAAAACTAGTATTATAATATTATATTATAGGACGATCCTTAACATATTAAAGGCTTTTGTTTAATAACTCATGTTCAAGCCTAATCCACTATCTTCTTATACTGACTTTCTAAATTTAGATCCCCAAAAATAATAATGTAATAGACCTAAAAAATAGTGAATATTAATATTAATTTAGCTCTAAGGTCTTATAAGTTCATCAATCATCCTCATCATGCTTGGGAAATTCTTCTTCCTTTAAATCTCTAATGTTTCAATTTATTATTCCTCTGTGTATGAAGCTCCCTTGAAAATCTATAATGACAAATAGATGGCTCTATTTTTTTCTTGTTTGGTTCATCAAGATTTCCACCTTCTTATAAAATTCTTCAATATATATATCTATATACAATACTTGTTTATGGTATGAAATTATAAACTCCATTATCATAGATAGACTGGAAGAAATTTCTCCATAGAGTCTCTATCTACACATTGTTTCAGATATTCATATAATAATAGATCCCAAGTGAATTGTCATTTTTAATCCTGGATTGAGTGGGTTGGTGGAAGTTGGACATACCTTTATTGATGCTGGTGATGTGATTTTATTTGTTGATAGAACTAAGTTGTTTATGGCCTTGGGCTTCTTGAATATTGAGGTATGCTTATGTCTTTTTAGTCTATGATACCATGTTGGGTCCCCCACTGCCTTAAATGGTGGTTAATTATAATTAATGTTTAATTTTTAGTGAATCATAGGTTAAGAAAATATTCTTGATTTAATGATGTTATGAAGAGTTATTTGACTCTTATATCAAGTCACGACCAAAATGTGGACTTAGAAATAATAGATGGATCCATGATTCCATTCATCAGATCCTAGTTAAAGGAGTTACCTCAACTAGTCTTTCTTATGTACACTGACTTCCAAATTTCATATCTTTACTCATACATATATGATATAATAACACCCATATTAAGTTTCTTCTATTCACTAAAATATTTCTTTCATAATATCACTTGTATGTTGATGATTTTTAATCATAATTACATATAAATAACACTTCATAATGAATCATATGAAAAATATTTATTTCACTCAATTGTTACCCCATGGTAGGACTCATACACCACTATTGTTCAGTCACCCAGTAATCCAAACACACCCTATTGTAATTAATTTAATTCACATATATTTCTTATTTCATAATTTCATATATTATAATTTTCTATCAAATATTTAAAAATAAACATCCAATAAATTTAGAAAACATTATTTTTCTATTTAGAAAAAAGAAAATAAATGTACTCCAAAAATAGATATTAAGCATAAAAATATTAAACATGGTAATATTTGCATCAAAATATAAAAAAAATTGAAACAAACTTTAATGTATTATTTCAATGAAGGTAACAAAAAAATTCACCAATATTATTAATTTTATAATATATAATAACCGATTAAATGTTATTTTTTGATTTTATCATAAAAAATCTCAATTCTAAATAGAAAATAATCATATAATATATATATATATATATATGAACTGAAATAATCAGAACAATATATAATAAGTCTAATTTTATCATTGGAGACATTAGAATTAAAAACGAAGGATACAGTGAAAATTTACTATAATAAATATGTATCATATACCACATATCCACATCATACCACTTACTATAGCCATATACCAAATCAAAATGAAAAATCATATCCTTGTCATATTAGGGTAACATGAACATGAAGGAAATAAACCTCACCCCCTCCTCCAACCATGAATTTCCCCACCATGCATCACATCACAAACTCTATATTCAACACAACACATTAAATCATAGGTTCCTGAACAAAAAGACAGTATATCCCATGTGTTCTAACCTTAGTCTATTATAGAATTTCTATGTGTATAATAGAGAGTGAGGAAGAGGGAGTAACCGAGAAACTATTTCATCTACATCATAGATGTTAGGGAAGTGAACAAGAATCTATGAACACATTATTCCATCAGTAATGTTTCCAAGTACGCATGGTAACGTGTAAGAAATAATAACAAAATGTAATGGGTATAATAGAAAAACACATCTCTAACCCAAGGTTCACATTAGAAATAAATCATGTTATAACCTATAATTTCCAATATCACTATGATCTCCCCACAATACCTGTTTCCACACACACATCAAGCTATATCACCACTACACAACTACTACACAACCAATATAGATTACTGTATAATTAAATGAATATTAAATTATATGTTTACCCTTACAAACAACATTGTATTAATTATATTTTATTTTATTCATTAATAATGTATGATTTGATCCATAAAAATTTAGTATTGTTGACTCCCATGAAATTTTTGATCACCCATTCAAAGAAGATTGGAATAAACAATTGATAAAGTGAATATTTTCATGAATAATCCTAGCACATTCTGATGAGAGTCAATCATTAACAAGGTATTCATTAATGGATTATGGGAAATAATCATGATGGATCATAATAAACGAGTATGATCCAATTATTTTTTTTTATATTCTTATCAATTTCATCATCTATAACTACATGATGAATATATTTTGTGAATATATAATCTCATTTATCAACATAGATTGGGTGATTTATGATCAAGTGACTTCAATACTATTACATTATTTGGAATGTAGTGATAATAAATCACATATAAACACCCATACCACACTTCAATTAAAATACACTTAGACACTATGAGATAGATTTAGAGACATGAACAATCATAAGAGGGATATTTCCTTCTACTATGATATAGAAATTTAAATTTGAAAATAGAATAATTCTGAAATCATTCCATTTGTATAATAGATTGAATAAAACAAAAGTAAAACATCTACATTATGCCTTAGAGAAAGAAGAATCATCGAAAAAAACATTCATGATATTGCCTCTTCAACATACAACTCTCATGAGGTCAACCATATAAAAGTCCTTAATGAATGAAACTATTGAGAAATCTTATTTTAATTTTTTCCCTACATAAATAATAAATAATTGTTGATATTTATAACATAATTTTTATGCCATACAAGATCTAAATGTTGAGTATCTTAGGAAAATAGGCTAATTCATCAGTTATACATAATAAAACATAAAAATTATTTAAATAATTATTATTATCCTTACAAAAAAACTTGAATTGTCTTTATTAAATTTAATCACCCAATGATATACATCAAGAAAAGGGGTGATCTAAAATCCCAATAAGTGGATGAATATTGTTGGAGAAAAAATGACATGAATGGATAGTACATGTGTGATCATAGTCAACATCATCATATCATAAAAATAATATCATAATCATAATAATGAAGGAAGTATTTGATATAGTAATTGAATGGGAATTATACATAATAATGAATCATCATAACGTAGTGGTAAAATGAAACACATATTTGTGAATAATGCTTACATCTTGTTCATACAAAAAGTATGTGCATAAATCATAAAATCATAATTGTAAAAAAATGTTGTATCATGCTCTTGAATAATACACATAGTTTCATGAGATATTTTACAAGAAACAAATCATTTTTTTGTTATACAATTTTGATCCCTATCATCACATTATTAAATGTTTATAAACATGCATGCCACATGGAAGGAGAATAGAAATCAATAATATCAGAAATAATCTCATGTAATGTAATGGGTTACATAAAAGATTTAATATATAATCTTTTTTGGAATAACCTTTGGTAGTTCAAAAATAAACAATGAAGATCAGAACTTGTCATAAAATTTCAATATTTTATAATAATAAAGAACTCAAGAGGAGTTAATGATGTGTTTTGTATACATAAATTCTTTTTTATAAATCCCTGTATTTGGATTAAAAAATTTTTTGAAAGGCAAAAAAATTTATATCCTAATAATGAGAAGTTATATAATATCGAATGGAAATTTTATGGATATTATAGAAATATAAAAAAAAATTAGTGATAGTTTTCATAACATAAAAGAGAAGAAATTGGGTTTATGAATCCCCTTACTGTAATTTCAGCTTTATTTCTTCTCTTTTCCACTACGTAATAAATAAACACATTTCTACTATAACATTGAAAAAAAATTAATTATATTCATTAATTTTAATAATGATCAATTTTATTCTTTGGTCTCTATTCTTTCATTATATTTTTTAATGGTGAAACATTTTTAAATCATATTTTTTCATAAAATATTCTATTATGTTTTGATTTCTCGATTTTTTTCCTATGAAATTTATACATACCTCTATTTCATTAGATAATATTAAAATGAAAACATATATACATTTATATATCATAAAAAACTTATTATAAACATCAATAAGGGTGGTGATGAGAAAATTAATGGAAATGTCCTCAATGATGGTTAATAAATAACTAATGAGACATTTTCAAAAGATATGGTGCAAGATATAAGATATGTGCTAATATTAAAAATGAAAATTTTATAGTATATTAGAAATATTAATATAATGTTAATATAATTTTAACTTTTTTAGAGGGTTGTTATTATAAAATAAAAGTATAATATGGAATTGGTAATGAAATTTTTTATGAAATGATGAAAGGAAATTACAACCTACTTGATTTTGTTCTATTTCTACAACCCTTATATTCATGTAATAAAATATTTTTATTAATCTATAAAATCACTAATGTTTATAACTAAATTATGATAGAATACATGTGTAGAGTTTTTAATTTGTAAATAAGTGATGAATGGTTTTCTAGGGGAGGGGTGAGGGGTTATTTATACTTACAGAGATGTGTATTTTTTATTTATAATATTAAATAAAATATCATATCCATGGTAAACCATTCTAAAATATTTTTATAAAATTAGGAATTATAAATCATTTTAATAATATTATTTTAATAATTTTAAAAGCATTATAATCTGAATTAAATACCATAATAAATTGTAAAGGTGTAAATGTGAAAAAATATTATTTTAACAAAATTCCTTAGACTTTAGACTTTGGAAAATACCTTTTAGGATTATAAAACATGTTTATTATATTGAACTGATAAATTTATAAAATTATATATATTTATGTACCTAAAAACATTTCTATAAATTATTATGACATTATTTTATGATAAATTATGTATTATCTAATACATTGGTTATGAAAAAACGATAATTTTACTATTCACCAGAAATTATTGTTTTGCATAAAACTACAAAAAAATAACCAATAGTAAATTCTATTTACTATTAAAAAAATTTAATTTCATTATAAGAAAATAATTTTATAATATAAGAAAATTAATTTTTTCATAAAAAATATATGATTTTTACGAAATACATTATAATATTGTTTATTAAAAATATGATTTTATTTTCTTTGAGTTTTTAATATTGATATTTAATTTATGGAATTATAATGTTTATGTTTTCATGAATTACTCATGATAAATATTATTTAAATTATGTTTTATTATTTTAATGTTAAATTATTTTTCTAACGGTCATTCCACTATTTCAAATGGTCATGTTACTATTCTCCATGGTTAGGATACTATTCCAATGGTCACATTAAAATTACAATAGAGAAATTATAAAATGTAAATTTGAAATAATTCTTTCATTAAAATTTTACAATAATACCTCTTAATATTTTATATTTACATTTTCTAATATATCTATTGGTTTACTAATATTATGTTTCTTTTCAATATTTTTTTTCTAGGGGTGATAACCATAACAGATTATAATGATCGAATTTTTCTCATTTAAATTTTCTTATTTTCCATTTTTTGTCCAATTTTATGTTTTCGAATTTTCTTGAGATTAGTTGCTAAATAATTTAATAATATCCATTAATAAAATAAAATAATTTTTCTTTCAATATGTGATATAGGGGTGTAATTTTATATTATATAATAGTCAATCATTGAAGAATAATATTTTATTTATAAATCCTATGTCATTACATTCTTCCCTACTTTATAAATTTCCTCCTTAAAATTTGAACTCATTTTCTTAGATGATAATAGATTAGGGAGACTCTATTTCATCAAATCCCCTAGTTCCCATGTCACCAATTCGTATTTATGGCTCTTCTAGAGAAATTTCTAATGGTGACTTGTCCTATGGTACAGAAAATTGACTATACAGTCCAAGATCATCACCTAATTTTCCCCATAAGATAGGTTATTATCCAGTTGTACCACCTCCAAATTTAGGAAATGTGAGGGATCATGAATGTACATATAAGTTGAGATAGAGGGAAGAAATCATGAACATGGTCTATGTTTGAGGGAAGTGCTAGCTGAAAGGCCGTTGTTCCTTTGCAACCAAGGATATCAATGGGTCCATTGTATGTAGGGTTAAGATTTCCTTTATTTCCAAAACACATGAATATATTCATTAGTGACATATAATGGAAAAAAGTTTCTACAAATTCAATCTCCAAGTCCCTTCAATGGTTCTCAACATAGCTATTCTGCTGACTCTGAGTATATTTTATATACTATTAGAGAGTCTGAACCTTCTTAGTCATCCCTTGCACATGAATGGGTCTTGGTATTTTTTGTTCACCAAATTCATCATAATAAGTAGGATTTATACATTTATTACCATACATAGATTCATATATATATCCATTTGAAGGCATGAGTGTATGTTGTTCTTGTCTGAAAATTTAATTAATGGTATATGTCGATATGATGCACCTTTAAATTCCATTGATCTTTCTCATAGTCTTTCATCATGCGTCAGAATGGTCTATTCATATTGGACATCAGTTTTTTAGTGATAGGTTGTAATAAAATTCAATTCACTATTTATTTTATGCTAAATACATATCAATAATTTATATGTAAACCTTTTTTAGTGATCAAATATGATCAAAAGTGGCCCCCCAATAATCCTCACCACTTCATTTATGTATATCATAGAAATTTATTCAGGTGATAAATCTTCTCGAATAGAGATGATGTGGGATTCCATGTTGTTTCAATCCATTAAAACCCATATCACATTCATTCCTTATGATGTATTTGAGAGACTAATGAGAAATTATATAGTGATGTTATCTCACATCTATGTAGGTATAGAAAATGGTTTCATAAACCCTTCTTACATATGTATATCTACATTAATTTTGTGAAATAAAAAAAACATTGAGGTAAACTAAAAGATCACCTTATTTATATTTTCCCACCAAAAGTGAAGTCTAAGATCACAATACATCACGGTACATCATGGAAGGATATAGAAATAAGAGAAATTTGAATTATCTAATAGGTCATTTATTATATTAGGATAAGAAGGAACAAAAATTCTAGTACCAAATTTAATGACACTATCATTATCGATGTCGAATTAACAAATCTTCTACTCCTTCACTACATACACATTCTTTTGCAGCTCCAATTCAACCCTTTGTACCAAATTTATCATCTCCTGGACCTTTGGTTTGGAATCAAATTGTGTTTCATAGGATGAATTTAAAACCACTATCATTTCTAAATACATAATTTTTATATCCATTAAGATATGGTATCTTTAATGAATCATATTTTTCAATGATATTTTTACAAACTCATTGATAAAATTTAGAGACTAGGAATTGAGATTATAGGAGATTATGAGTCTGGTGTTCCTAGAATAAATATTATAATAAAGACTATTTTTTAAATAAAAATGCTTCAGTGGATAATTTAAAACATTAATAAATTCTAAATGGGTGCCCAGATCAAAAAATCCAGGGGCACCGTTGCATTCAGAACATCGACTTTACCTTAGGTGGAGCCTAACCTCAACCGATGTGGGTTGGGGGTAAAAGAGAAATTTTTTTCATTTTAAGGAAAAATTAAATAAACTTTATCAAAATATATTTTACTTCTTTTCGGACGTATCCCAATGACACTACGATGTAATGATGATTCATCATGGTTTATTTCATAAAAGAGAGTGTGGACACTAAAAACTGAAACTCTTTTTCCTCATTTGATAGAATTAATTTGGATACGAGGTTATATTCAAAACCTTAGAGAAAATTACCTAGAAGACTCTAAAGAGGGATGTCATTGGAAAACACCTTATTTGTGAGTAATGATGAACATAGGTGGATCAATGATTGGAATCATAGACGAATGTCAAATTCATATCTCACTATTCATCAATGATCAATCCAATCCTCTAGTTAGGGCTTTTAAATATATGTGATTTATGCATCCCCATTTTTTCTTTCTAAACCACAGACACACATCAAACCATTTACACATTGATCTGTGGCTTGATTATCCTTGCGAGAAGCGAGTTATAATGTGGGGATTAAATGAGAATTTTATCATTGTGATTATTATTTTTCTTCTTCGTGGTATTTCGAATGATAATGAACTAAGGCCGACATGAACAAACCATGGATAGTTCTTCAACTATTCTTATATTTCTACTATTTCCCCCTTTCTTCATGTTCTTCATGATCATTAGAGGGAGTGGTTGTTTCAAATTAAATTCATATAGAAACAACCTAAAATCTAAAATCATATTCAGAAATGATGCCAAAGAGGTGAGATGGTAGTAACAATACATGTTAAGGCCTCCGACAGAGCGAAGAACGCCAAAAGACGCACTAGACCGGTGGTCCGGCTGGGAATGGTGGATGGCTGGAAGCGACCTGTGGTCCATCGGGACCATGGATGTAGGAAAAAATACAGTTGGGGGTCGTTGGTGGTGGTGAATGAGGGCACCTGCATGACGACCGATTGTAGGAGTATACCGTGGTGGCGCAAACAATGTGAAGGAGGAGAGAATGACTCATCGGCTGACAAAATTTTCAAGGAAGGACACCACATCCTCCACATCCTAGTGCACTAAACTGGCCCGAATCAGGCAGGCCAAGTTGAGTGAATGGGCCAGGCTTTGTGGTTAAGGTTGTCTCAGATCAGGTCATTATGACCAAGTTGGACAGGGATTGGACCCAACCAACACCTTTTTACTAAAATTCCTATAACATCCATACCATATCTATTTTATTATCCATTTGTTGTGTTGGGATGTTTGTTATGCGGAGATAATTTTTACATACTCAAAGTGGGATTTTGTGGAACATGACTTTTGACTGTTTTCTTGAGGATTAAGTTCTCCCTGATCAAGAATGCTAAGAGAGGAATCATATGGCTAGTTGTGATGTAGTGACTAATTGACATGAAGACTCTATGACTTGAAAATTATGTGGCCTTGAGACTACATGACTATTCAAGACTGGTTTTATAATCGTGAATAAGTATCTCATCAGGACTAACTGTCTCATCCTAATTGAGTGTCTCATCCGGACTAGGTGTCTCACCAATACGAGGTGTTTTGTGGACGATGTCTGATAATATTTATTTTTGTGTCATTGATGATTACATGTGTTAGTTGAAAATACTTCATGTGTGCATTAATTGTTGGTTTTTCCTTTTTTAGGTGTCCTATTGAGTATTTTTTTCCTCAAACCCAACATAGGCTTTTCCCGCACATGTCATGTATTTTGCAGAAGACCAACGCTTTGAAAGAGACATAGGCGATCCAGGACTAGGTGGTACCCAATGAGATTAAAAAAATGAGGCATACACTTATGGATTCATGTAGATTACCTTCACCTTACCTTTATGTATGTTTTTCTACTAATGAGTTTCCAATGGCTTGTGTACATGATTGTTTACGAATTTACCTTTTTTGGTCTTGTATACTAGTCTCTTTTTCATTTAGTTTGTTTATTATTAATTTCATTGGTGGTTTTAGTGAAATGAAGATTTTACATAGTGTTTTACATATCAAAATTTCTGGGAATGGAAATGTCTGTGTGCATATAGGTACATAGGAAATGCCTCCCATGTTAGTGATATGACTTCTTGGTGCTAGTCAGTATACCGTATAATATTATAGGTGGGATTGTGGAGTCACAACATGGACCCCTCTAGGAAAGGAAATGATAGAGATGTATCAGATGGTGGTTTAATTCCACATTTGGACCAGGTGTCTAAGAGATTGGTTTAAGGAAACAGTGTTAAGTGTTTTGTGTTCAGCATTCAGGCAGGAGACTATAGTGTTGGTGCAGCGACCGATGTATCTATAAAGAAGGACCATGGAAACCTTATTTTCAACATTGTAGATTAAAACACTAGTTACAGCGAAATAAATGGTACATGCACCATATATAATTTTTGAGAGTTCCCTCATTTCCTTCTAAATTCATCTCACTAGGTATATTCTATTGATTTTTGTTCATCTTGATCCATTTTAGGCTGACTCCCCACTAGCAGCCGAAAAGTATTTTGTTGTGTGACCATGAGAATGGTACGCCAAGCGATGAGGTGTCTGTACAAGGAACAATACTGGATATATACCCACTGGGTTTTCTACCTGTGAAACCACCACCCATTGTTCTGTAGTTTCTACCAGCACTATCGTTAGTATATTCACCTAGGATCAGTGCATTACAATTGTTATAGTGGAAGACACCTCAAAGTTTTATGGGTGATACTGACCCCCAAGTATTTGATGATTGGATGGAGGTGGTCACACGTGTCTTCTTCCTTTTGAGAACATCTCCCGGCCAAATGTAAGTCATAGACGCGAGCCTTCAATAGGGCTCAGCTGGATGGCGGCCGAGCTAAGTGATCTGGACGCATGATGGTACGAAAATAAATTTATAAAAAATTGATTGAATCTTTAGGGAAGAGTTATTCTAAACTACATTATGCTCAGTACGTATATAGGAATTCCTAGACCTGTAGCAGGGAAGCCTGGTGGTAGCAAAGTACTCAATGAGATTCAAAGGCTTATCCTGCTACTCCACATACATTATTTGAGGCCCATTCTTCAGGGATCGGGCCTTTGAGTAAGGTATTCATTGGGGGGACAATCCATTGATGTTATACCATATAATACAATAATATACTGGGGTACATGAGTGATCTCCTCTCATAGATATCATTCTGGCGGAGTAGGAACCAACACTGGGATCGTCTAGAAAACACTAGATAGCTGAATCATAGGTATTGAGAAGAATTAACTAGATGCATGGAACCAAAAAGGTCAATAACTATAGAGGACGGCCTCCAGAAACATGTTCATCAATATGAGGCTCCTAGGGGAATGGGAGTTAGCTGAAGAACATGTTGTTGTATGCATGCAATGGTCAGGGAAACTAGGCATAGGACTACCCGACTCGCTGCACAGATGATCAGATGATAATAGAAGGACCACTGAGCTAGAGGTTTGAGCAGATTGGTTCATAGGGTGGATGACGTGGAAGGGTATTGGGAAGAGATGAAGGTGGTTGAATGAGTTTCATGGTATAACCACCACCAACATTATGTGGTCCACCATAGGCTCTGGGAGCTGGTGAAAAGGGATAATCCTGTCTTTAGTTGATAGATTCTTATAATACTGAGGTTCAAGATTGAATTAGAGTTACGATATATGTATTCTCCACCCAATATTCAATTATTATAGACACAGGTGCTAGTCACTTTTCCATTATCATAGACCTTGTTCGGACCTCAAATATTTCAATGGAGCCATTGCTTCAATCCATATTCTTTAAGACTCATAGGAGAGGTGATTCAATGATGACACGCTGGTGATAGTAATGGGATATTAATTTTGGAGGAAACAGATTCGGTTGGGATATCCTAGTAGTGGTCTTGAGGCCTTAAGACCTAATTATGTGTATGGACTAATTATATATAGTCCATGCTCAAATTTACTATTTTTGGCGTATAATGTGGTATTTTTGTAAATATGGGGCTTGTTTTTTATTTAACAGACAAAAGGAACTAAATTAAGTGCATGATGAACTTTCATAGATGTGGGTGCTGCTGATTACTCACCAGGTTTCTAGATGTACCCTCAGTGTGGTGGTAGGACTTTTTGAGGCCCAGTGCTTTACCCTGGGCGGCCCTAGTATTGTTTTCTAAGTAGGAAGAAGATAGTTTGAGCCCGTGCGTGGACTATCAGTTCCTGAATCAGTACACCATGATGAAAAAATATTTTTTTTAGAATTGACGACTTATTATATCACTTAAAATGAGCTTGTTTGTTCTCAATGATAAACATTAGGCATGTCTATCATCATCATCGTTTATGGGATGAGTATGTACCAAAGAAAGACTTTAGATGTTAGTATTTCCACTATGATTAATTGGTGACTCTATTTCACATGACTAATGCCCCATTAATATTCATGGGACTAATGAATAAGGTCTTCCTTATTTTCTTGATCTGTTCATTGTGGACATCATTGATGAAATCTTGGTGTACATGAAATCTGAGGGGGATCATGTGACACACCTAAGGATAATAATGGATAAACTCCGAAAGAACTGACATTATGTAATTCTTTATAAGGATTAGTTCATTATTTAGGAGGTCCACTTTTAGGGACATGTTAGATCAGAGGCGAGAGTTGTGGAGGATGCAGCGAAGATAGATGCAGTGCATTATTGGGAGGAGAAAAGGTGTGAGATAGAAGGGAATAGTTTCTTGGGATTTAATGGATACTATTTGATGATTCTAACCAACCTTTATTTCGAATAAGAAGCCTAATAATATTTGACACAATAGGTTAATCCCTTCATGTAGATGGAGAAGTGCCAATAGTGTTTTCAAGAGTTGTGGGAAAGGGGGATGAGCACCCCCATCTTGGGACTACCAGAGGAGGGTGTTGGGTATGTAGTGTTTTGCGATGCATCAGAGACCATACTAGGTTGTGTCCTGATATAGATTAATGTTTTGATTAACTACACTCGATGATAGTTTTGGTAGCATGAACCGAACTACATGTACCATTATTTGGATCTAGCAGTAGTGTTCAATGAATTGGAAATGTGGCGGCACTAATAGATGGGTGAGCAGTTTACCGTCTAATACAACCAAAAATGTCTCATGTATATATTCTTAAAGAAGTAATACTGATTTAAATAGATGTGGTTGCTAATTATCCATCCGCATTATGACTTTGAGATTTCCTATACTCCTAGAAAGTGGAAAATTGTGGCAGACACCCTCAATAAAAGATACGACATGAAGTTGTTGAGTTATGTATCAAAAAAATTATTCGTGATGAAGATATATTTCCTGGATGGTGATAGAGAATCTTACGTTTGGTCTATGGCTATCACTCCTCCACTCTTATAGTGAGTCAGTGAGGAACGACATAGAAATTTAGACTATGAGACCCGATTGTCTTAGTTATCATTAGGGAAATCCCCTAATGGTTATTTGATAGGTGAAGAGAACACTGTCATTTTCAGGGGGAACACCATTGTACCATAAAAATTTTGAGTGAATGTTTTTAGGGAGTTTCAAACATTCAATTTGAAGGTACATCTAGATGTGGAAAAGATTTACTAGGATCTCCATTTTTAGTTCTAGTGTTCAGGGATGAATAAGGCAGTGGCATAGATCAGTTCATGGGTTGTCACTTATCATCAAGTTAAGGAATAGAATCTGGTTCCCACATGCTTGGCTCACCCACTTGAGGTGCTATAGTGTACGTGCGATATAATATCAATGGAATTCGTGATGGGTTTACCACGTACTTCAAGGAGACATAATACCATCTTGGTGATTGTTGAATGACTAACCATGTTGGCCCACTTACCACCCGTCCAAGAGAAGGGTTTGGTAGGAATAATGGGACACCTCTATGTTCAAGAGATATATCGACATTAGAGGTTCCTTCAATGATCGTTTTAGACCATGCAGATCCCTTCCTACCATAGCTAAGGAGGGTATTAAAAGGTAATTTCATGACTCAGTTTCACTTGATCACTATGTCTCATCCCTAGTTTGATAGCTAGAGAGAGACGACCATCCACGTTCTAGATTACATCTATGTGCTTGGATATTCTACATTATTCAAAATTGGGAGGATCCATTTCCTCTAGTGGTGTTTGTGTACAACAATAGCTACGACCCCACCATTGGTATGACTCCCTTCGAGGGCTTGTATGTTCGACCATGCCGGTCACCGCTATGGCGGACAGACCAAGGGGAGTAGGCACTCATGGGTCCACATTTGGTACGAGTGACCACCGAGAAGGTGCAGATCATCTAGAAAATGATGTGGACTACATAGAAAGGCTGAAATTATTTGCAGATAGAATAAAAAGGCCCTTGGAGTTCAAGGAGGGATACCATGATTTCATTAAATTCTCACCTCGACGGGTATTCTAGAGATTTATCTAGGGTGATACATTATCTCCGAGATTCACTAAAAATTTTAAAATTCTAAACAGAGTTAGTGTGGTGACATACCACCTAGTTATACCACCGAAAATCCATTAGGTGCATGATATCTTTCAGATGTCATAGTTTAGGAGGTATGTACATGATCCATCACACGTCATTAGCTGGGGTGAGCTAGACATTGATGATGGTGTGACATTTTCAATGTTCCCAGTGGAGATATAGGACTAACAAAAGTTGATCCATTATGTGTGGTTGATTCCGCTAGTGCATTTTCGGTGGAATCATGGAGATATCCAGGAGATAACATGGTAGAGGAAGGCCTATATTCATTCCCAGTACCCTATCCTATTTGTTGAGAATCCATTATTTTGGCTTTCAAGGACATAAAACCATATGGTAGAGGGAATGTAATGACTTGGATTTTTCTCCAATTTTTTTATAAATTAATTGAGAAAATTCTGAGACAAGGAATTGAGACAACACAAGATTATGAAGTCATTGTTCCTGGAATAAATCCTTGAATAATGTCTAGCTTTTATTTAAAAATGCATGGCTGACCAACTCAAAATGCTAATAACATCTAAACGGGTGCCCAAATCCAAAATTCGAGGGCACTGTTGTATACATAAAAATGTAATTACCCTTGGGGGTCCAAACCATGACTATAATGGGATGGGGGTAAATGTTAATTTTTGGACGTTTTAAGGAAAAATAAAATAAACATAAAGAAGTTTATTTTATATCATTTTGAATGTATGATAGTGATAAATGGATGTTGTGATGAAATGATGAGTTAGACCATTTTATATCATAAAATAATGAGTGTGTAGGTGCTAAAATTAGGAAGCACATTTTCTCCATTAAAATGATTAACATGCATATTGGGACAGATTCATAACCCTGAAGAAAATTATGTAGAAGAATCTTAAGAGGGAAGTTGTTTGCAAACTATTCATTTGAGAGAGATGATGAATGATATTGGATCAACATTAAGATTTAGAGTAGTTGTCATTAGATTGAAGAATGAAGAATGCATGACTCAATATTCTTCATCAATAAATCCAATCGTTGAAGTATGGGTTTTATTATTATGGGATTTAACATTACCTGTTCTTTCTTTCTAAATGATGAACATGGATCAGCCCACTAACAGGTAGATCTGTGTGTCAATCTTCGTTGTAGAATGGGAGATATCTTTTGTGGATTAAATAGGGATTATATCCTTGTGAATATTACCTTCAATTTTATATTCCAGTTAATAAGAATGAACTATGGCCGACATAAAAAAAGGTCCCGATAATTTTTGGGTGTTCTTGTGCTTCTCATTTTCCCCCATTCTTCATGTTCTTCCTGATATTGGGAGTGAGCGGTTATTATGCATTTGATACATGGTGAAACAACCTGAAACTGATATTCTAATTCCCAAATAATGCAATGGAGGTGCGACGTTAGGTGATGTGGTAGACAAGTTTGTCGGCGGACTGTCCGGTAGTGGAAGCGGTAGTAACCTAGTGGCATAGCTGGGCTAGGAAGATGGCCAATGACATGGTATCCAGTGAATACGGTTACCCGTGTACCAATTAGACCATGATAGGGGGATTCTGGTGTCATCAATTAAGTTTGATGGGTCGATAACTTATGGTGGCGTGACCGCTGGCAGTGACGGGATCCACTACATGGGTGGGACACGTTGGTGATGTCTGGCACCGCAGTAGGGAACCACATTGTTTGGATGGCATGAAGTCCCATGTACCACGTGTAGGAGGAGTGGTCGTCTTGTCAGCTGGCCACGTTGACAAAGGTGGGCAATGCATCTTCTGGATCCCGGTGGACTGAATGAGCCCACGTCGGGCGGGCTAGGATTGAAAAACTGGTCTGGCCCAGTAGGTTGGGATAAACCCAGCGTATTAGGTTTGGTTATGTTAGCCTGACTGTGTCGGACAAGAATAATACCACACAGTCACATTTTTTATAAAATTCACATAACTTCCAAAAATATGTCAGTTTGGTGAGAAATTTGGGGCACTGGGACCCTCGAGATGAGGCAGTGCGTTAGAGGAACTCTAAGAGGGTTTTTGAAGTCTTTGACATACTGCCATTGACTTGAGAAATAGGTTCTAATTGATTAGTCCACTAATAGAGGAATCCAATTGTTGGTTATGATGTGGAGACTTTTTTAATTGAAGGCTATGTGACTTGAAGACTTTTTGAACATGAGGCTACGTGAATAATTGAGACTGTGTATCTCACCAGAACTAAGTGTCACAATAGGACTAAGTTGATCAATTGAAGTGAGTGTCTCATTTGGACTAAGTGACTCATCGATACTGGTTAATTTGTAAAACACGTTTGATAATATTGATTTTAGTTTCATATATTTAAACCTCTCTGAGAAGAAAATACATCATGTTTACTTTTCTTTGTGGTCTTTCCATTGTGGTTTGGGGGTTTCTTACTATGAATTGTTTTACTCTCCCTTGGATAGGATTTTCCTGTACATGTTGTGTATTGTGAAGATGATTGATGTTTTGGAAGAGACAAAGGTGGTCTGGGACTTGGAGGTTCTCAATGAGATCAGAATGAAGAGGCATACTCTTAAGGCTTCATGAATGCTCTATTCACCTACCCTTCATGTGTGGGTTTCATCCAAAGAGTTTCCAATGACTTTTGTATTTGATTATTTTCATATTTTCTTTTATTTGTCATGTATATTTTTCTTATTACCCTGTCAGGGGGTATGCTATAAAAAGCATGTTCACCACACGCGGTGCACGATTGCACGCCGGTTACCCAAGCGTTTACGCGGCGCCGGCCCCCGTTGGGGAACTGGGCTTCACCCCTTGGGTGGGCCTGGTGAAGGTAGGGGATTTGCGGGCCACTGCATGCCTGACCGCGTAACCACTCGGGGGCTGGGCCATCACCCGCATTGTTTCCCGGCCCCTACCTTTTATACAAAAAAAGGGAAAAAATGTATATTTTTCTTATTTTATTTTAGTTGTGTACTGTTAGTCTTATTGGATGTCTTAGTTGTATGCATGGTTTACTTTGACTTTTTAAATTTCATCATTTGTGTTTATGGATATGTGTGCATGCATACAAGAAAATAGGAAATTTCACCCATGTTATTGACATACCTTCTTGGTGTTAGTCACCAACACATGACCTATTGGATGCGAAAATGGGTATTGATGATAGGGACCACTATAGGATGGGTCGTGATAGAATTCCCCAGTCCATATTATTAGTACAGTCATTTGTTCCTTTTTACTAAGGGAATAAACTACCTTGTTCACATCTCTAGAATTCTATTGAATCAATAAATTGTAGTCATTTATCAGTTATTACAAAATTCATTGAGGAATTCTCTTATCTATCTATGAGAATATATACGTTAATTTCCTATGATATGTATATATATCACAATTCTCTCAATACATGCATTTTCACAAATTATTCTTTGTAAAGATCATATCTACTAACCCCAAATAAACCATCAGGTAGTTCTGATCTTATATCATTAACTTTCGTGTGGTATATGATTTAATTTTTTCAGTAATCATGAGTACATAACCCAATACTTTTTTTGAACCCTCACAATATATCTCAAAATCATCTTCACTTGACGGTGTGTGAGTGCAAGCACAACAATTATCCTCTTATTGATCTTTTTTACAATTTTTTCACAATTGGTCATCCATATATTCTTAACCCCTTCATTGTTACCATAGTTAACATGCTAGAGAATAATAATAAATTACTCAAAAAACATTTTTAGTAACAAAATAAGCTATGAAAACTAAAAATTCCAATGACACTTACTATTTTGGATATTATTCAATTGCCTATGCCTTTGAGAGGCCCAGATAAATTCACTCACATGGGATGACACGCCCCATGAATGTGACTTGCTGTATTAAAAAGTAACAAGTGTTAGAAATAACAGACACTTTATCCATTATTAATGTCGCCAACATAATCCATAGTTGTTCTTCATGTTCCTCCTTGATCTTAGAGTAAATTAGAATATAATTAATAATTAATACAAAAAAAATTTCTCGTAGATTCGAAAGAAACTATTCATAAAATCCAATAATATTATAGAGGTATTTGAATGTCTAAAGGTCATCACTATGAAATGATAGTGTCTATACATTATACAATAGATAATAATCTAAATACATTACATATTTACCTTCATTTGTTGATATATATAATGAAGATTCATATTTGAAATGTACCAATCCCCCCATAGTAGATTAATCAGGTCATAAATCATCTGTAGGGGATTCCTTTTCATTTTGGTGATCTTGTAGAGATCTTAGTAATTGATTCAAATCTATATTTATCCATCCATTATATTATCATAGTGGACCAGGACACACCATGTTGAAGCACTATGGTGTATCAATCCTTGGTCTAAATTTTCTTCATGTTACTTTTTTTACACCACTAGTTAAATTGGGGTTATCCTATGGGGTCATTTGGTGATAGTAGTGACTTCGGGTATAAAATCATTATATAAATATACCTCATTATACATGGAAAGTCAGGGTAACTCTTTAAAAAAGTACATAATTATATTCCCATATAATCGGTATTTTTCAAGGTTGTTACTCTAATTCTTCTACACCATTTTTTCAATGCATAGTTCCTCATAATGTATTAACACAAACAGAATTGATGGATTTTACAAAGGGCATCATGATCATCATTTAATTTTTATAGGAGCATGGGAGTGTTCTTAATATAGAAAGTTATTTTATTTTCATGGATATTGATGTGTGATCAATATATCGAGTTCTAATCCATGTATGGTATACTAAAAAATTCCAAAAAGAGATGGATTATGAGATTCCCTATAAGAATCTATACCCATATACTAACATGAGAATAATCCAACACTAGGGTTTCATTTATAACAACACAATGAGTTTTTTAGAATATCTCTACTTACATTTATTAATGTTGATATTAAACCTCTCTTAAAACCATTCATGATATAAAAGAATTCATATAATAATAATCAAATAAAAGGTTTTCCATTAACTATAGATTTGTTAGTATACCTTGCACGACTTCATATTCATTTTCCACATCAATGGTGGTTACTACATAATATTTCCCTTGATCCTTTATATTTTGTGGTTTCTAGCACTGATTACCATGAATGAATCAAGTTTTAGTGCACTAACATTTATATATCCCTTGGTCTCAATATTTGAAGCATTTTACCATTTGAGGCCTACTGAGAGGTGGCTTCATTTCCTCTATCATGTTTGTCATATTATTCCCGTCTCTTTGATATTCATGATATTTTTTTCCATTCTATCATACACATTAACAATTTTTTTATCACTTTTTGAGGATATTCCCATGATATTTCATTCCCCATTTTTTGTATTTGGGCAATTGGATCTTATTTCCCACATTGTCATTAGATTTTTCTAATTGAAACTCCATCCTTTACTTCTTATCTCCATAACCATATTATCATTATACTAACTCCATATCTAATTTGAGATAACATTTTATTGTTTCTTCCTGAACACCAATTTCTGAGATTTCAAAAACATTTTGAAGGCATAGTTTTGAAAACATAAAAAGTATGCATATTTTTCTATCATTATTGATTACAAAACATAATGGCAATCTGGTAGTCCTTGTGGAAATTTGAACATATGTTGTGATATATTCACCCTCTATATTTGTAAACTATTTTAATAATATCCCAAAATTTATGGAAATACTTTATGGGAAATACTTGTTAAAAAATAACTTATTTAATTATTCCGACTCAATTCCATCCATTTCATCTTTTCTCCTGGTATTGTTTCTTAAAATGACCATTTATCCACTTCTACATGTAAATAATAGAAAAAAATGAAAATATGTCCTTCTCAAAATATTAGTTCATAAAAAAGATCTTTTCAACCATGTTGACCCAATTTTCTATGACATGATTGTACGAAAATCCACTAAGAGTCAGTGGGTGCTTCTATATAATGGGCCTGATGGCCATTTTTTCCATATTAAGTTAATGTAGAAATTACACAAAGTTTAGTTTATTATTAATATCCTTATATATCTATGTAATATTCACTATAATTTGTTGAACTCTACCTCCAAGAGAATTGGGTATTTCATTTGAACAAACATTGTTTTATCCCTTACACGGTTTAATGGTTTGGTTTCTCCTGGTTACAACCATTTTCTAAAATATAAAATGATTTAACAAAAGTTACTAAAAATGAATAATTTATTATTATGAACAAATTCAATATAAATTCATATATTATGGGATCCCTATGTTTATACTTTATTAAAATGATGATACTGTGATCATGTAGTTTAATAATTTTATAAATATAATAATCCATAATTATTTACCTTATATATTGTTCGTAGTGGTCTAATTGGAGTTGATTATTAACCAAATAATATCCTCCTCGAGTGTCAATCCAGGTGTGCATTATTTCCTATTTTTCATACACAATGTGATAAGTGATGGAATACACATTCCACCCTTTTTAGGGGTTTTAACCCTATGTACATATGTGCAAGAGACACATCCACATGTGGTATCTAGATATGAGTTCCATTTATCCGAAACCACATTCTCATTATCATTAAAAAATAATAGGATATTTACATATACATAGACTTATAATTATATTTTCCCACTAGTATTTTCTTTCCCAATTGGAAATATTAAATAAACCATATTCCGATACCAAATATAGAAACCCAAAAATTTTATATAACTATTACATAATTTTTAAGATAAATAAAATTATTGTGTTAAATTATGGGATCTAATGTTTTAAAATCTTAGGGAAATTATGATCATAAATCACTTGAACATAATAAATAATAAAATATAGTTAAATAGTTCTTTTCTATTCCTCTAAAATCACTCAGATTATCATTATACATGTAACCCACTAAGGTTATACATCAAATAAAGGGATTATCTAAAATCGTATTGAGGGGGAATATCATGGGAGTAAAAAGGGATGTTATTTAATTAAACAAGGGGGATAATAATCTACATCATCATATCATTATCATAGAATCATCATAATTATTGTGACATAAAATTTTCATAAATAAATAGAATTTTTCATATACATAGTAATGAAACATCATAACATAATGTCAAAATACTATACATTGGTTTGAAAAAATATATTATTCTTATTTACATTAAACATTTGTGTTTAAATTTTAACATCATAATTATCAACAAACATAACATCACATTTTTGGATAATACAAATAATATCAGTTCATATATCACAATTCCCAATGAATTTTTGTGCTATATAATTTCTTCCCCACCCTCCAAATCAATAAATTATCATAATCATGTGGAACCCATAGAGGGATAACATTTATCAATAATATTCAAGAAATAAACTCAAGAAGATGAATGTGTTTCACAATGGATTTAAAATATCACACTTTATAGAAAAAAAATTATATTTAAAAAATGAATTATATTGATCATAATTTTTTTATGAAAGATCATTGGGTTTTTATGAATAAATATCTCAGAAGGATTCATTTAAATGGTTTAGAAAAGAAAATTCCTTCTAATAAATCTTTCTATTTGGCTTTGAAATAATTTTGAAATATAGAAACATGTAGATCCCAATAAATTAATGGGAAATAAATTAAAAGGAAATTATAACTAAATTAGAGTATAATCCATACACTAAATTATATTAAATAGGTCATAACAAAAAATAGAGGGAGTTAAGTTTGATAATCCCCGTATATTAAATCATGCACTATTTCATTATTTTTTTGCCTCCTGAATAATAAACATTATTTTATAAAAAACATGGAATTATAAGAAATGTTTGTTTAATATTTTCACTCTTTATCAAATATAATCACTCTATTATATTCCATATATCTATTTTTTAATGGTGGATATTTTTCACATCAAAATATCTATAAAATATCCCATTTTGGTTCGATTCCACTATTTTTATTTAGAGTCATTTATACGTATGTAGATATAATTTAAGAAGTTTAAAATAAATATATTTATAAATTTAAATATCATAACTAATTTATTATAACCATGAACAAGGGTGGTTATATGAAATGTATTGGAAACATCTTCATTGGTGGTTTACCAACAGTTAATGAGACACTATTTAATGAAACAGAATGAGATATTCAATATGATCGACTTTTAATAATAAATTTTAATAGTATTTTAAGATTATCAATATCATGTTATTATATTATTTATCTTATATTTTAACTTTTAATAATTAATGAAAATGATGAGAAAAAATTAGAATAACAAAATTGACTAAATTTATGAATGGACATTACATATTTCGTGAAGTTGTTACTTTTCCACAGCCCTTGACATCATTAAAACAATGAGTTTCATTATTGTAAAAATTCAGTAAGGATTCTATAATAATTAGTAGAGGGTGTTATTTTAGAGTTACTGATTTTTATGCCAGTGATGAGTGGTTTTCCACGGGAGGGGTGAGGGGTTACCTATACTTTATGAGAGGTGTATATTTGAGCCACACAATTTAATAAAATATTCTCTCGAGGGTAAATGTTTAAATAGTAATATTTTTTGAAATTTGGTAATATATTTTATCTAAGTAAAGTTATTTTAATTATTATAAATCATTTATAATTTTAATTTATTAGTTTAATTAAAAGGAAAGCTGAAAAAGTGGAAAAATATTATTTTAATGGAATTTATTACACTTTCACCTTTGAAAAACTGTTTTTAGTTTTGAAAACATGTTTAATGTATTTAAATGAATTATTTATCTAATTAAATATGATATTGGTCTATCATAAATTTATAAAATTCATTAGGATATCATTACATTATGAACATTGTAATTTAAAAATAGAAGATATGAAAATTATATTTTTACTATTCACCCAAAAACTGATGTATTTTAGAAAATTACAACAAATCACCATTAAGAAGTTTCTTTATACTAATTCTATAAATGAAATTCATTTTATCAAAACACTTTTTTGACATAGGTGATTTTAATTTTCCATATTTTCATTCAATATACATTAAAATAATTTTTATTAAAAATATGTTTATATTTTCTCGATGTTTATAATGTTGATATTTATTTTATAGAATTATAATATTTACATATTATTAAATTATACATGATAAATTTTATTTAAAATAAATTATATTATTTTGATGTTAAATTAATATTCAAAAGGTTATGTTACTATTCTCAATGGCTAGGATTCTATTACAATGATTTAATTACTTTTCCAATGGTAAGATTACCTTCTATAAATACCACTCAATCCCTTCATTAAATATTCATATAAATTCATCCCAATGTACTACATATTGTTTTTCTAAAATGATGAATAGTTTACTATTATTCAGTTTTTATAGTTTGGTTTGTGGGGAGATTATTCTAGTAGATTGGAATGATCCAAATTTTTATATTCTACTATTCATATGTTCTTTTTTTTGCACCACTGTAATTTTGTAAATTGTCATGGGTTTAGTTTTTGACTTATGTAATTATATCTATTAATTAAATTAAGTGTTTTTTGGGTTCACTCTACGTCGTTTGTGTATAATGTTGTACAATATAACACACATTTAGTCAGAATATAAATACCACTTATCAAGTGTGTGTTGTGACAAATTTTCATATAGGACAATTTTCAAACATCATTCACAAACATCCTTAAACAAATAATTACTTATTAAGATCATGTATACTCATGTAAGATTCCAATATTTTAAAATAATTTAGTTTCTTAAGTACATACTTCCACCTTCACAATAGTATCAAACCAAATAATATTTAACCTACAATGGGTTAATTAAAAAAGGAACAACATTATGGGTCACCATTACTCATTTATCACCTTTATTCTATCCATGTAGTCTATCGTTATTCAATTAAACTTAATGACATATTTGGAATCCTATGACGAAGAAAAAAATCATAAAAAATCCGATTATAGTGATTTGTCCTCCAGGGATTACTAAGATAAATTTCTGGTTTACAAACACCATATTTCTCCCACTAGATCAAATTTTTCTTTTATAATGGACCATTCAATATTTACCTCCATAACTAATTAGGATTCCCTATTGTTTACATTTATGTATTCCCATGATAACGATAGTCCTTATCATAGTGATACCAATGAATCCTCCCCTATATTAGAATTCTCATTTAGGATAACCTATTTCACGAATCATACCAATCCCAATATATAAAATAAATATTTGGTCCAATCAATGAGACATGGATTCTATGGGTCTCATACTTGTTGTAACCCCCATCCATATCCTCAGTGATTAAAATGACAAATTTATACTCAATGAGTCATCGATACCATATGGGTTCTTTATCTAGTCTATATTTTGAAACATACCCTCACCATATTCAATAGAAACATTGACCATAAGTTATTCTATTGTTTAATCCATAAGTCTTATTCACTAGGACATATCCCCCATTAGTATATACTTTTATCCCTATCTAGTTATGAATAGACATGGAATGGAAACATGTATGGGAAAACAACATAGTATAAACCCCAAAACCTCCCTTCACCTTTGTCATATTATTGGTTTATTTAGAAAGGGGAACATATTAATAAGTCCTATTTAATCTCTTGTTGTCCCCTAATTAATTAAATTAATATACTTATAATCGGATTATAAATTGTATTGATCTCCTCTATCATATGACCTTCATACAAAAAACTAGAACTAAGTGATCTTTTGTTCCAATTATTTAGGATACATATTATTCCTCTTTGAGGTTCAAACCCAACACCCTAATTCATATATTGGGAATAATATTACACAAAATCAATAACCTTATCCTCAATAGGCCATATTAACCATCAATCTCTTACTAAATGCGATATAACCCTCATGATTCACCCTTACCCAATGTTTCATACTCCCAAAAAGCTTAATCATACCGTATACTTTTTTGTTACCAATATACATGATTAATTTGAATTGTATGTTTCTACTTAATTCCTACACTAACCGTTGTCAGACACTATTCAATGATTGGTAATAACTGTCTAGAGTTAAACATAATATTATAATTTATATTCCATATAGTGTTAAACATATTTGAATAGGTCTTTGATTCATGAACATAAAATTCACTTCACTTGGTCATACACACATGATCATAAAAGGATCCATATTGGTACACATCACATGACCTTAAAATTATCAATTTATCCAATTAATATTCATTTAACTACATGGGTTCTAATTTCCTTTATGAGGATATTTTATAATACCCTCTTATAGGCACTCTCTAAAATTAAAAATACCTACCACCAACATTGATGGAAATAAATTTTAGAGTTCCAAAGGATGTGAATTTAAATCAAAACATCCCCCAAAAAATAAGATAACTATGGGAATCCTATAATATATACATACATTCACATAATTTCATGGTTTTGATCAATTAAATACATGATGATAATTAGAATTTATCTTTAAACTATGAATGATTTTGGAAAATTTCTTAAATAAATCCCTATAAGACAAATAATCCCCCAAAGGGAAGACCAAAGAACAATCCTATAAACCAATGAACATCAAATGTGTCACTATTGATGTCCCAATAACCACTTACTATTGTAATATAGGTCTGCATTGACTGAATTATTTGTGGATGAATAATCATAATAGTCCACTGAGTTGGTCTTAGATGCATGACCTTAAAAGTCACAATCATGATCTTCATAACATGAACATAAATTGTGTTATGTATCACATTAATAATAATTGAACTAAATGGATTGTTATTCCCTTTAAAAGTATATATAAGAATACATGCTCATTTTACTTATATCAAATTCCTAGTACCTACGTAATCCATTGATGGAAATAAATTCTGGTGTTCCTAGCCGTGAAAATTTAAATCATAACATCTCCAAATTTTAACTGAATGATGGGTAAGCATTAATATATACATATATTTTCATCATTGAATTTTTTTTTCTATTTCAAGCATGGTGGTAACTAATTGTGATATTAATACTATGAATTATCCATTAACATGACTTAAATAGTGTCCCAAAATAGGAATAAATTCAATTTGTAGAAGACCAAAGATTCATATTATAAACAAATGCATCCCCAAAGATTCATTGGAAATTTCCTAGTGACCTGTCACTAATGTATAGTATGTCTGCATGGACTAAAAACATTGTGTGTACAAGATAATTTTTTAAATATAATACTGAAACTTATATGAATTCTTTACTCTTAAAAGTGATTGATCTACCATGCACATTTACTCGTTAATCTACATTAATTGGATTTTTTTGTTGTTTTTCACTTCACGAACCCTTTAATAACATTATTGAATCCAAATATAACCATCAAATCATGAATCAACCAATTTCATATGCCTTAGCTAGTTAAATTTCTCAACCATTATAATGGATATGCCCCAAAAAACCAAGAGGGGATTATTACTGTCAAACTATCTCTAACAACATGTGATGAATACCTTGGTGAAAGAATACCGATTCAATAACTCTATCCTAGCATGGGAGGTGGATCATGAATGTCTCCATGAGATGAACCTACACCGACCATCCTTTCAATGAAAGTCCATGTGGAATCCCATGACCCCAAAAACATTTTCTAATCAATTTAGGATCATATCCATAGTATTTCAAACTGAATACATACATTATCTTAGGGAAGTGGAAACAGATTTCAACTGTATCATCACTATATCCCATAATCTACCTAGGAACACTCACAGTGACCATGGATTTAACTAGCACTACATGTCCCAATCCCCTAAATAATTTACTAAGGGGACTACTCTAGATATACTAGATATAGTCTTCTATACCATGTAAACTCGTAGGAGGTCATTCAGAGGATGGAATGTGGAAACTACATATATGTAGCATTCTAATATTATTTTTCCCACTCATGAAGCCTGCTAGAATATTATTCAGATAATGGAATAGAAATCCCACATCCCAATCTACAACGACAAACCCCATTAATATATCACAGAAGGGTATAAGATAAGGTTCTTTTTTATACTCATCCCCAAGATGCTGAATGGTATATTCCAATGAAAACAAAGTGGTGTATTTAGATCCCATTTCTCACCCAATATATTTATTTTGATATCCAAATTAATGTTGGAAATTCGGATTATATGCATACTAACCTTCATATAAATAGAGGTATTCAATATATTTATGTGTTAACTCATAATAAAGCACATATTCTTGATCCCATTTAAGATTTTCGTAATCATATTCTGAGGGAGGTGTGAAGGAATTCTTATATAACTAGTCCCCTCAAAATCTGTGAGACTTGTATAAATATTTCCATTTTTTAAAATGTGTTGGTGAATACACCTACTCTATATAAATAAATATGAGTAAGATCATATCAAAACCCACATATTTTATGGTCATCTACATACTGTGATAGAAAAAAAAATAAGGTATCATCTCCTTGCTCTTGTCATTACCAAGGTGGCTCACTTGCATATTATGCGTGTAACTAAGTGTCAAGATCATATCCCAATTCATATCCATAAAACATATTAGTATATTTAGATAGAAACAAGGGAGTTTAGTAGGAGGGATTCCTTTCATGATGGTGTCTACCCAAACAATGTGATGCCTTTTATGATCAAGGTTACGATGTCGTTTTCATGAAAATTGATGTTTAGAAGGATTTATTTCAATGGAAAATATATAATCTATAAGTAGGCTTATATCCCAAATTTTATCAATGATTATAATTTTAAGGATATTTGGAATATTTAGAAAGAATAAGTAGAATTTTCTCATTCTTTTTCAATAGGATAAAGATATTTTGGATTAAACATTCCTTCCCATGACATCATCACCACTAACACTATATGTTGCCCCAAAGCACACACTATAAAGTCCCTCTAAAAAAAATTAAATATATCATCCATAAAGGTTCATCAAATGGTATGTAGTGGAATATTATCAATAATTGTGGTCCCCACCATGGTATACATCATAATTTTTCTTTTTGTAATGGAATATCATCTTAGAATGAATTTCCTCCTCATAACATAGCTATTCTAAGGTGGTCCACTTGAATAAAGGCACATGAAGAATTGATCTTGACTACACCCAAGACCATATCATTACTCATTGGTATTTTATTGTTATAAATGTGTTATTTAGGTTAAATTTCACTGTTAGTTCCTCCCCTAAACCATAAAAACGTGGAAAAAACTACAGATATTGTTAACGAATTATCACATCTTGAGAGTGTATCTGAGGAAAAAAATAATGTCCAAATAAAATAAAAGAACCCCTTGTATAAGATAAAGGTAAAACCATGATCGTGTGGATAAAGGTTTTCAAGGATAATATACTATTTTGGATCTGGCCCATCACCACTCACCTCTATGGGATTTTAGATACACATAAATAGGAATATGTACAATACTTTCACCCCAAACTAAGGGTTATTCTTTGACTACTAATGAATAGATATATTTATTATGATTAGTATGAATATTATTCAAATGTGATACCTATTCTCTACTTACATGTTTAATTATTCGTAACCTCAGTGTCTTAGAGTCGTATGTCGGTAGAGTATCCTGAGTTTCTCTTATATTATTACCTCTGTAGCATAAAGAAAAAAACAGAGGATCATGAGGCCATGTGTCTTTGGTATGTTATTATATATCACAATAAATTCAAAAACGAGTTTAAAAATATTATTTTAAATCTCCACAAGATGCCCTTAAGATTCAATTTCACTTCTTAAACATCATTGGATAACCTGAGGATGTATATAAAATTTGAGTGATCTATAAAACTGTGTATGGTAATAATCCATGAATTCAATACATTAAAGAATAAATTTGAGTCAAGATGCATAGTAAGGTAAGATAAGAGGGGTGGGAATAATAAAATCTAACATAAAACCATTTTTTAATATGATAAATTTAAGGTATTGTGGGAATATGGGAACAACATAGAACATGAAATCATAAACATTAGTCATGTATAATTGTAATGTCCTATTTTTTTGAATTGGATAACCTCATATGGAACATAAAAGGTATAGTAGAGATTAAAACATTACCTAGTGCATTTGTGTGTTATATAATTATAGGCCCATTAAAGACATTTATATCATGTACATGCATAAGTGTACAACATAGGTCATACAACATAGGGATTTAATTAATCAATTTTAATCCCATGAAAAATATGTTAGTGTTATATACATGAAATTGCCTAATAAATTATGTACATTTATATCTATGTGAATAAAATTGAGTGAAAATGGGGATGGGTTTTAATTTTATAAATTTTTTCTATTGAGAATCATAGTATTATTTCAACAACATAATGAGGGAACATAATGATTGAAATAAGTGATCAATGAGATTAAAAGGGTTATTTAATTAATTTTAAATCATAATGATAGTAATATAAATGTTTAGGAACATATCCCCAAAATTAAAAATTGGAAATGAAAAGGAAAAAATATAAAAAAAGTTCATGAAAAAATAAAATGTACGGATCCCCTACCCTGAGAGGGAGCTTCTAAAATCATTGTATGATCATATTAAGAGACTTAGAAAAAATTGGGATAGATATACATAGGTAATTTTATAGTAATTTCATAGTTAGCGAGTTTTTAGTGAATAGTAACTTGAGGTTGATTGGGTTTTTATAGAAAAAGATATGAGGACTCTTTACAAATTTATAAAAATAGGTTTTGGAATCTATATGATAAAATAAAAAAACAAACCTTACCATGGTTTCTAACATTGTTTCTTCTAAATATGAGTGGTTTTATTATTTTATAAGTACAATAACTAAACTCATTAAAATATTACCTTTCTAATATGGAAGTGAGTCATGTTCATAATGATTTTTTGAAACATTAAATATAATATAGGTGGTGGAGGTTTCATTATGGGATTAAAAAATTATAAAATTCAATCAAAAGTTTATTATTTTAAGGAGGAAACATAATTCTGGTTATGTTTACTCTTAATATTATTTATTAAACCACATTTTTGAATTTTATGATTTCATCATATAAAATATATATTTATACTGTATTGAACTTTTACAAAAAATGACTATCTACGAAAATAATGAAAATTTCACTATGTGATAATTTCAATTGTATGAATGAAAAAAGAATATTAATTTTATCAAAATATTATCTACATATGAATATTCATACTTTTAAGAAAAAAGACCCATTTGTTAAGAAAATAATTGTTTTTACCATAATTAATATTTATAAACCTTATAGAAATTATATTTGACACCATTTAAATAAATTATAAATTATTTTTAAAAAATAAATATTTAAAAATATTATTTTATTAAAATAATTTTATTTTTGAATTTTTCGAAATTCAGTAATAAGTGTGTATTTTTTGAAAAAACTATTTTTGTTTAATTAGATCAAAATCTAATTCTTACAAACCTTATTAATTAATTAATTTTAAAGTTATAATAAAAAAAGATAAATATATTTACTAATATATTAAAAAAACCATATTATTATAGTCTAGATTCAAAGCACTATATTTCACTAGCATACACCCTGATGATAAGGTGTGAGATGGTGACACATGCATGGGTTGGTTCTAGGAGCATGGTTTTGTCTATGATCACTATGAGCTTGAACATATCACATTAAAAGTTTCTCTTGAACTTTAGTTATTCAATATTGGATTGTTCTTGGTCAAGGGGATATACTAGTGATTTTAACACCCTTGGAAGCTCTAATAAATAGTATTTATAGGGTACAATTGAATTGGTCAATGAAAACACTTATTTTGTTTGTGTTATTTGTATATTATCATTACTCTTAGTATATTATAATATTTAAAATCACTAAAAACAAATATATAATAATCATTTATAATGATTAATGGAATTTTAAATCTAACATGATATAACGTGTGATAATTGTAGATTTCTAAAGTAGTGACTATTTTTTCTATAAACCAATTAAATAATTTGATAATTATTCATTCAATTTGGGAATTTAATTTCTCATTGTTCATCATGTTACATTCTACCCCCCTAAAAAATCTACCATCCAAATTTCATTTCATTCAATATAATAAATTTGAGTAATTTTGATACATCACCTCTTCTAGTTCGCCTGTTGGTTATTAAAACATGTGTTACCACTATAGAACTTTGACTAGGTATGTTGTATTGTTTCCTATAATATTGTCTCCAAGAACTAATATCTTCATAGGATTCTCCCCATAAGAAATATAATTATCCAATGGTACCACCTATAGATTAAGTACCTGTGTGGGGATCGATATTTACTTCCTCAAGAGAGATACCTGGAACACATCTTGTACATGAGATATGATTGGTGGTAGTTCAAGTCAATAGGTTACACCAATGATATTACCAAGTATATAAAAAGAGATGATGTATCTTAAAATAAGGTTTTCCTTCTTTTTTAACCTCATGATAAACTTCCTTGGAGATATATGAACGAATAATTTATCTCTGACCTCATTCTATATGCCTCATTGATGATCATTTATATATATTTTCTATCAATATTTTTTTGGATATTTCATATGATGTTGAATGGTTTGGAACATATTTGTAATATATCAAATAAGATAAATTCCAATCAGATTACACTATCCAGCATTACCCCATTATGTCAGAGTCTGACACACCTTCCCATACTACGCCTCATAAGGTTACATTTGAATTATGAAATAAAATATTGTGTTATATTAAAACATCACTATGGTAATGTGTTTATCCCAAAATACATAGAAATACATTTAACATGATCTCATAATATCCACTTGAGTTTGAATGTTTCTACTAGAATGACTATCCATCTATGGGAGATAAAATTTATTGAAACATAAATGTTTATCAAGTGATTCTGACAAATTGCAAAGAACCTGATGGTAAACCTCAGATCTCTATCAAATATTACGGATATATGAACTATATGAAATCTTTCCACATATCTTATGCAAATGAGTGATAATTTTGAAGACATAAAAAATTCTATGATAAAAATTAAATGCACTAAATTTCTAAGTCTATCATTTATGACCTCGATCAAATTATTTTTTATATATCCAATGGAGTCCTATGATAAAATCAATGTTTATGTTTTTCCATTTACATACTTGTATGTGAAATGGTTTCATAATACATTTAGACTTCTGTCATTAATCCTTTACATTCTGGTATACTATGCATGGTGATAATAATTATACAATATCCATCTTTATGTTATCCCAAAAAAAGTTTTTTTACAAATATATGTACATATTAGTTATTTATGTATGAATATAAAAAATGATACTTTTTCAACATATTTAGAATCAATCTTAATCTATAGTTTTTAGGAGACACAAATTATAGTTATGTAACTTATAACATTTTATTTAGTATTGTTAAAATAGACAATATTTTCTACATTTTCTATAGAACTTCATCCTATTTATAGGACACCTTGATCCTCTTTGGATTGGATGGTGGAGAAATTATTTCAAAAAGGTAATACATTGTTCCTTTTATTACTCCCATTTCCATTATTTTCATGGATAGTAATATTGGATCCCTTGAAATACTTACCATGTATAAAGATGTGAGATCTTTTTACTCAGATCATCTTCCACTTTTTTCACCCTAACAAAATGGAACTGTAATAGACAATAATAATACCTGGTAATCTCTATCCATGTTTGTTGGTTCATATTTAGCTCATTTTGTGTGATCATATTTCTGAGGCCTTTATAATCTATATATATGTCATTCTTCTCCTGAGAGAGATAATGTTTCCAAAAATTAAACACAAATATCACTACATACATTTATAAATAATGAATTAGGTTGTTATGCTCATGGTTCTTAAATTATCGAGACGTTTAGCCTATCACTTTGTTAACATTCATGAGTACACAACCCCATAACATTTTGATGGCACAATGTATATCAAATATCCTTCCCTATGAATTACTAATTTGAGTACGTGTTCAACCATTAGCCTCTTCATTAACTCCATAAATGTAACATCCCAGGTAAATAAAGAATAAATAATTTTCATATTTATTAATATTTACGAATTAAATATTAATTTTATTTTAAAGGGGTTTCTATGTTCGATAGCGTACCCGATACGCAACGCTGAGTTTCTTTGAAACTTACGTAGCTCACTAGTAATAAAATAATATAATTTTAAATTTTAGTTAACGAGTAGCCGTTATACTAGCGGGAATGGATATAAATAACTAAAATATGATTATATATGGTTTTAAATGTTTATACATTTACCCAATAAAAGATAAAGGATTAAAATACAGAAAGAGTTCAATTTTAGGGCATATATACTCTAATTTTCTCTAAAGGTTCACTTATCACCTTTTAATGGTGAACCATCATTAAATATAGTTTTGATCACTCTTATACTTTATTTTTGACCAAATATAACTCTTCTTTATAATCGGGACATCAAAATTTACATTGTGTAAATTTTTGGTACCTTTCTGATAAAGTTCATTTTTTATGAATAGTGTAAAATGTGGTATTTTAATTCAAAACCTCTTTTTAATCTAATTTATTTATATGATTATATTATTATTTTAATTGGTTTTAAAGTAAAATTAGAAAATATTTTTACCATTTAATCCAATGGTGGTCATTGGAATCAATTTCACTTTGAAATTAGACTTAAACTGGTGTCAATCTTTTGATACTTATTGTTTTGTAAAAACACGCTATTTGCTCTGGCAGCGGGAATTAATTATTAAATTAATTAATTTGACTTATATGTTTTGAATTTTGTAAAATTGACTTCATTTTTGAATTCGGAATATCAAATATAGCTTAGGGTGAATTCTTGGTAATTTTCTGAAAAACTTCAATTTTTGATGAATAGTGAAACCACTAAGTGGTAATCAAGCAAACTGATTTTTCAGTTAAATGAAAGTTTACCACTAATGTGTATTGAATTTTTAAAATCCGACATACATGGTTGTAATTAAGATGTAAAATATGGTTCAATGAGATTAAAATAATTTTTTGGTGAATAGTAACTTATTAAGTTCTTAATCGCGATTAGTGGTAATTAGGGTAGTTTAAGTTATAAATAATGCTTTAATAATAGGAAATGACCTAGACACAAGTCCCAACCTTATTGGTTGGGTCATGTCCGACCAAGAAAATCCATGGGATGTCATTGGAAAACACCTTATTTGTGAGTAATGATGAACATAGGTGGATCAATGATTGGAATCATAGACAAATGTAAAATTCATATCTCACTATTCATCAATGATCAATCCAATCCTCTAGTTAGGGCTTTTAAATATATGTGATTTATGCATCCCCATTTTTTCTTTCTAAACCACAGACACACATCAAACTATTTACACATTGATCTGTGGCTTGATTATCCTTGCGAGAAGCGAGTTATAATGTGGGGATTAAATGAGAATTTTATCATTGTGATTATTATTTTTCTTCTTCGTGGTATTTCGAATGATAATGAACTAAGGCCGACATGAACAAACCATGGATAGTTCTTCAACTATTCTTATATTTCTACTATTTCCCCCTTTCTTCATGTTCTTCATGATCATTAGAGGGAGTGGTTGTTTCCAATTAAATTCATATAGAAACAACCTAAAATCTAAAATCATATTCAGAAATGATGCCAAAGAGGTGAGATGGTAGTAACAATACATGTTAAGGCCTCCGACAGAGCGAAGAACGCCAAAAGACGCACTAGACCGGTGGTCCGGCTGGGAATGGTGGATGGCTGGAAGCGACCTGTGGTCCATCGGGACCATGGATGTAGGAAAAACTACAGTTGGGGGTCGTTGGTGGTGGTGAATGAGGGCACCTGCATGACGACCGATTGTAGGAGTATACCGTGGTGGCGCAAACAATGTGAAGGAGGAGAGAATGACTCATCGGCTGACAAAATTTTCAAGGAAGGACACCACATCCTCCACATCCTAGTGCACTAAACTGGCCCGAATCAGGCAGGCCAAGTTGAGTGAATGGGCCAGGCTTTGTGGTTAAGGTTGTCTCAGATCAGGTCATTATGACCAAGTTGGACAGGGATTGGACCCAACCAACACCTTTTTACTAAAATTCCTATAACATCCATACCATATCTATTTTATTATCCATTTGTTGTGTTGGGATGTTTGTTATGCGGAGATAATTTTTACATACTCAAAGTGGGATTTTGTGGAACATGACTTTTGACTGTTTTCTTGAGGATTAAGTTCTCCCTGATCAAGAATGCTAAGAGAGGAATCATATGGCTAGTTGTGATGTAGTGACTAATTGACATGAAGACTCTATGACTTGAAAATTATGTGGCCTTGAGACTACATGACTATTCAAGACTGGTTTTATAATCGTGAATAAGTATCTCATCAGGACTAACTGTCTCATCCTAATTGAGTGTCTCATCCGGACTAGGTGTCTCACCAATACGAGGTGTTTTGTGGACGATGTCTGATAATATTTATTTTTGTGTCATTGATGATTACATGTGTTAGTTGAAAATACTTCATGTGTGCATTAATTGTTGGTTTTTCCTTTTTTAGGTGTCCTATTGAGTATTTTTTTCCTCAAACCCAACATAGGCTTTTCCCGCACATGTCATGTATTTTGCAGAAGACCAACGCTTTGAAAGAGACATAGGCGATCCAGGACTAGGTGGTACCCAATGAGATTAAAAAAATGAGGCATACACTTATGGATTCATGTAGATTACCTTCACCTTACCTTTATGTATGTTTTTCTACTAATGAGTTTCCAATGGCTTGTGTACATGATTGTTTACGAATTTACCTTTTTTGGTCTTGTATACTAGTCTCTTTTTCATTTAGTTTGTTTATTATTAATTTCATTGGTGGTTTTAGTGAAATGAAGATTTTACATAGTGTTTTACATATCAAAATTTCTGGGAATGGAAATGTCTGTGTGCATATAGGTACATAGGCAATGCCTCCCATGTTAGTGATATGACTTCTTGGTGCTAGTCAGTATACCGTATAATATTATAGGTGGGATTGTGGAGTCACAACATGGACCCCTCTAGGAAAGGAAATGATAGAGATGTATCAGATGGTGGTTTAATTCCACATTTGGACCAGGTGTCTAAGAGATTGGTTTAAGGAAACAGTGTTAAGTGTTTTGTGTTCAGCATTCAGGCAGGAGACTATAGTGTTGGTGCAGCGACCGATGTATCTATAAAGAAGGACCATGGAAACCTTATTTTCAACATTGTAGATTAAAACACTAGTTACAGCGAAATAAATGGTACATGCACCATATATAATTTTTGAGAGTTCCCTCATTTCCTTCTAAATTCATCTCACTAGGTATATTCTATTGATTTTTGTTCATCTTGATCCATTTTAGGCTGACTCCCCACTAGCAGCCGAAAAGTATTTTGTTGTGTGACCATGAGAATGGTACGCCAAGCGATGAGGTGTCTGTACAAGGAACAATACTGGATATATACCCACTGGGTTTTCTACCTGTGAAACCACCACCCATTGTTCTGTAGTTTCTACCAGCACTATCGTTAGTATATTCACCTAGGATCAGTGCATTACAATTGATATAGTGGAAGACACCTCAAAGTTTTATGGGTGATACTGACCCCCAAGTATTTGATGATTGGATGGAGGTGGTCACACGTGTCTTCTTCCTTTTGAGAACATCTCCCGGCCAAATGTAAGTCATAGACGCGAGCCTTCAATAGGGCTCAGCTGGATGGCGGCCGAGCTAAGTGATCTGGACGCATGATGGTACGAAAATAAATTTATAAAAAATTGATTGAATCTTTAGGGAAGAGTTATTCTAAACTACATTATGCTCAGTACGTATATAGGAATTCCTAGACCTGTAGCAGGGAAGCCTGGTGGTAGCAAAGTACTCAATGAGATTCAAAGGCTTATCCTGCTACTCCATATACATTATTTGAGGCCCATTCTTCAGGGATCGGGCCTTTGAGTAAGGTATTCATTGGGGGGACAATCCATTGATGTTATACCATATAATACAATAATATACTGGGGTACATGAGTGATCTCCTCTCATAGATATCATTCTGGCGGAGTAGGAACCAACACTGGGATCGTCTAGAAAACACTAGATAGCTGAATCATAGGTATTGAGAAGAATTAACTAGATGCATGGAACCAAAAAGGTCAATAACTATAGAGGACGGCCTCCAGAAACATGTTCATCAATATGAGGCTCCTAGGGGAATGGGAGTTAGCTGAAGAACATGTTGTTGTATGCATGCAATGGTCAGGGAAACTAGGCATAGGACTACCAGACTCGCTGCACAGATGATCAGATGATAATAGAAGGACCACTGAGCTAGAGGTTTGAGCAGATTGGTTCATAGGGTGGATGACGTGGAAGGGTATTGGGAAGAGATGAAGGTGGTTGAATGAGTTTCATGGTATAACCACCACCAACATTATGTGGTCCACCATAGGCTCTGGGAGCTGGTGAAAAGGGATAATCCTGTCTTTAGTTGATAGATTCTTATAATACTGAGGTTCAAGATTGAATTAGAGTTACGATATATGTATTCTCCACCCAATATTCAATTATTATAGACACAGGTGCTAGTCACTTTTCCATTATCATAGACCTTGTTCGGACCTCAAATATTTCAATGGAGCCATTGCTTCAATCCATATTCTTTAAGACTCATAGGAGAGGTGATTCAATGATGACACGCTGGTGATAGTAATGGGATATTAATTTTGGAGGAAACAGATTCGGTTGGGATATCCAAGTAGTGGTCTTGAGGCCTTAAGACCTAATTATGTGTATGGACTAATTATATATAGTCCATGCTCAAATTTACTATTTTTGGCGTATAATGTGGTATTTTTGTAAATATGGGGCTTGTTTTTTATTTAACAGACAAAAGGAACTAAATTAAGTGCATGATGAACTTTCATA
The DNA here is from genome assembly GCA_963277665.1 of Viscum album. Lineage (NCBI taxonomy): Eukaryota > Viridiplantae > Streptophyta > Magnoliopsida > Santalales > Viscaceae > Viscum > Viscum album. The sequence goes on along the minus strand of OY728132.1, from coordinate 1,432,676,711 downwards.
GATGTGGGTGCTGCTGATTACTCACCAGGTTTCTAGATGTACCCTCAGTGTGGTGGTAGGACTTTTTGAGGCCCAGTGCTTTACCCTGGGCGGCCCTAGTATTGTTTTCTAAGTAGGAAGAAGATAGTTTGAGCCCGTGCGTGGACTATCAGTTCCTGAATCAGTACACCATGATGAAAAAATATTTTTTTTAGAATTGACGACTTATTATATCACTTAAAATGAGCTTGTTTGTTCTCAATGATAAACATTAGGCATGTCTATCATCATCATCGTTTATGGGATGAGTATGTACCAAAGAAAGACTTTAGATGTTAGTATTTCCACTATGATTAATTGGTGACTCTATTTCACATGACTAATGCCCCATTAATATTCATGGGACTAATGAATAAGGTCTTCCTTATTTTCTTGATCTGTTCATTGTGGACATCATTGATGAAATCTTGGTGTACATGAAATCTGAGGGGGATCATGTGACACACCTAAGGATAATAATGGATAAACTCCGAAAGAACTGACATTATGTAATTCTTTATAAGGATTAGTTCATTATTTAGGAGGTCCACTTTTAGGGACATGTTAGATCAGAGGCGAGAGTTGTGGAGGATGCAGCGAAGATAGATGCAGTGCATTATTGGGAGGAGAAAAGGTGTGAGATAGAAGGGAATAGTTTCTTGGGATTTAATGGATACTATTTGATGATTCTAACCAACCTTTATTTCGAATAAGAAGCCTAATAATATTTGACACAATAGGTTAATCCCTTCATGTAGATGGAGAAGTGCCAATAGTGTTTTCAAGAGTTGTGGGAAAGGGGGATGAGCACCCCCATCTTGGGACTACCAGAGGAGGGTGTTGGGTATGTAGTGTTTTGCGATGCATCAGAGACCATACTAGGTTGTGTCCTGATATAGATTAATGTTTTGATTAACTACACTCGATGATAGTTTTGGTAGCATGAACCGAACTACATGTACCATTATTTGGATCTAGCAGTAGTGTTCAATGAATTGGAAATGTGGCGGCACTAATAGATGGGTGAGCAGTTTACCGTCTAATACAACCAAAAATGTCTCATGTATATATTCTTAAAGAAGTAATACTGATTTAAATAGATGTGGTTGCTAATTATCCATCCGCATTATGACTTTGAGATTTCCTATACTCCAAGAAAGTGGAAAATTGTGGCAGACACCCTCAATAAAAGATACGACATGAAGTTGTTGAGTTATGTATCAAAAAAATTATTCGTGATGAAGATATATTTCCTGGATGGTGATAGAGAATCTTACGTTTGGTCTATGGCTATCACTCCTCCACTCTTATAGTGAGTCAGTGAGGAACGACATAGCAATTTAGACTATGAGACCCGATTGTCTTAGTTATCATTAGGGAAATCCCCTAATGGTTATTTGATAGGTGAAGAGAACACTGTCATTTTCAGGGGGAACACCATTGTACCATAAAAATTTTGAGTGAATGTTTTTAGGGAGTTTCAAACATTCAATTTGAAGGTACATCTAGATGTGGAAAAGATTTACTAGGATCTCCATTTTTAGTTCTAGTGTTCAGGGATGAATAAGGCAGTGGCATAGATCAGTTCATGGGTTGTCACTTATCATCAAGTTAAGGAATAGAATCTGGTTCCCACATGCTTGGCTCACCCACTTGAGGTGCTATAGTGTACGTGAGATATAATATCAATGGAATTCGTGATGGGTTTACCACGTACTTCAAGGAGACATAATACCATCTTGGTGATTGTTGAATGACTAACCATGTTGGCCCACTTACCACCCGTCCAAGAGAAGGGTTTGGTAGGAATAATGGGACACCTCTATGTTCAAGAGATATATCGACATTAGAGGTTCCTTCAATGATCGTTTTAGACCATGCAGATCCCTTCATACCATAGCTAAGGAGGGTATTAAAAGGTAATTTCATGACTCAGTTTCACTTGATCACTATGTCTCATCCCTAGTTTGATAGCTAGAGAGAGACGACCATCCACGTTCTAGATTACATCTATGTGCTTGGATATTCTACATTATTCAAAATTGGGAGGATCCATTTCCTCTAGTGGTGTTTGTGTACAACAATAGCTACGACCCCACCATTGGTATGACTCCCTTCGAGGGCTTGTATGTTCGACCATGCCGGTCACCGCTATGGCGGACAGACCAAGGGGAGTAGGCACTCATGGGTCCACATTTGGTACGAGTGACCACCGAGAAGGTGCAGATCATCTAGAAAATGATGTGGACTACATAGAAAGGCTGAAATTATTTGCAGATAGAATAAAAAGGCCCTTGGAGTTCAAGGAGGGATACCATGATTTCATTAAATTCTCACCTCGACGGGTATTCTAGAGATTTATCTAGGGTGATACATTATCTCCGAGATTCACTAAAAATTTTAAAATTCTAAACAGAGTTAGTGTGGTGACATACCACCTAGTTATACCACCGAAAATCCATTAGGTGCATGATATCTTTCAGATGTCATAGTTTAGGAGGTATGTACATGATCCATCACACGTCATTAGCTGGGGTGAGCTAGACATTGATGATGGGGTGACATTTTCAATGTTCCCAGTGGAGATATAGGACTAACAAAAGTTGATCCATTATGTGTGGTTGATTCCGCTAGTGCATTTTCGGTGGAATCATGGAGATATCCAGGAGATAACATGGTAGAGGAAGGCCTATATTCATTCCCAGTACCCTATCCTATTTGTTGAGAATCCATTATTTTGGCTTTCAAGGACATAAAACCATATGGTAGAGGGAATGTAATGACTTGGATTTTTCTCCAATTTTTTTATAAATTAATTGAGAAAATTCTGAGACAAGGAATTGAGACAACACAAGATTATGAAGTCATTGTTCCTGGAATAAATCCTTGAATAATGTCTAGCTTTTATTTAAAAATGCATGGCTGACCAACTCAAAATGCTAATAACATCTAAACGGGTGCCCAAATCCAAAATTCGAGGGCACTGTTGTATACATAAAAATGTAATTACCCTTGGGGGTCCAAACCATGACTATAATGGGATGGGGGTAAATGTTAATTTTTGGACGTTTTAAGGGAAAATAAAATAAACATAAAGAAGTTTATTTTATATCATTTTGAATGTATGATAGTGATAAATGGATGTTGTGATGAAATGATGAGTTAGACCATTTTATATCATAAAATAATGAGTGTGTAGGTGCTAAAATTAGGAAGCACATTTTCTCCATTAAAATGATTAACATGCATATTGGGACAGATTCATAACCCTGAAGAAAATTATGTAGAAGAATCTTAAGAGGGAAGTTGTTTGCAAACTATTCATTTGAGAGAGATGATGAATGATATTGGATCAACATTAAGATTTAGAGTAGTTGTCATTAGATTGAAGAATGAAGAATGCATGACTCAATATTCTTCATCAATAAATCCAATCGTTGATGTATGGGTTTTATTATTATGGGATTTAACATTACCTGTTCTTTCTTTCTAAATGATGAACATGGATCAGCCCACTAACAGGTAGATCTGTGTGTCAATCTTCGTTGTAGAATGGGAGATATCTTTTGTGGATTAAATAGGGATTATATCCTTGTGAATATTACCTTCAATTTTATATTCCAGTTAATAAGAATGAACTATGGCCGACATAAAAAAAGGTCCCGATAATTTTTGGGTGTTCTTGTGCTTCTCATTTTCCCCCATTCTTCATGTTCTTCCTGATATTGGGAGTGAGCGGTTATTATGCATTTGATACATGGTGAAACAACCTGAAACTGATATTCTAATTCCCAAATAATGCAATGGAGGTGCGACGTTAGGTGATGTGGTAGACAAGTTGGTCGGCGGACTGTCCGGTAGTGGAAGCGGTAGTAACCTAGTGGCATAGCTGGGCTAGGAAGATGGCCAATGACATGGTATCCAGTGAATACGGTTACCCGTGTACCAATTAGACCATGATAGGGGGATTCTGGTGTCATCAATTAAGTTTGATGGGTCGATAACTTATGGTGGCGTGACCGCTGGCAGTGACGGGATCCACTACATGGGTGGGACACGTTGGTGATGTCTGGCACCGCAGTAGGGAACCACATTGTTTGGATGGCATGAAGTCCCATGTACCACGTGTAGGAGGAGTGGTCGTCTTGTCAGCTGGCCACGTTGACAAAGGTGGGCAATGCATCTTCTGGATCCCGGTGGACTGAATGAGCCCACGTCGGGCGGGCTAGGATTGAAAAACTGGTCTGGCCCAGTAGGTTGGGATAAACCCAGCGTATTAGGTTTGGTTATGTTAGCCTGACTGTGTCGGACAAGAATAATACCACACAGTCACATTTTTTATAAAATTCACATAACTTCCAAAAATATGTCAGTTTGGTGAGAAATTTGGGGCACTGGGACCCTCGAGATGAGGCAGTGCGTTGGAGGAACTCTAAGAGGGTTTTTGAAGTCTTTGACATACTGCCATTGACTTGAGAAATAGGTTCTAATTGATTAGTCCACTAATAGAGGAATCCAATTGTTGGTTATGATGTGGAGACTTTTTTAATTGAAGGCTATGTGACTTGAAGACTTTTTGAACATGAGGCTACGTGAATAATTGAGACTGTGTATCTCACCAGAACTAAGTGTCACAATAGGACTAAGTTGATCAATTGAAGTGAGTGTCTCATTTGGACTAAGTGACTCATCGATACTGGTTAATTTGTAAAACACGTTTGATAATATTGATTTTAGTTTCATATATTTAAACCTCTCTGAGAAGAAAATACATCATGTTTACTTTTCTTTGTGGTCTTTCCATTGTGGTTTGGGGGTTTCTTACTATGAATTGTTTTACTCTCCCTTGGATAGGATTTTCCTGTACATGTTGTGTATTGTGAAGATGATTGATGTTTTGGAAGAGACAAAGGTGGTCTGGGACTTGGAGGTTCTCAATGAGATCAGAATGAAGAGGCATACTCTTAAGGCTTCATGAATGCTCTATTCACCTACCCTTCATGTGTGGGTTTCATCCAAAGAGTTTCCAATGACTTTTGTATTTGATTATTTTCATATTTTCATTTATTGGTCATGTATATTTTTCTTATTTTATTTTAGTTGTGTACTGTTAGTCTTATTGGATGTCTTAGTTGTATGCATGGTTTACTTTGACTTTTTAAATTTCATCATTTGTGTTTATGGATATGTGTGCATGCATACAAGAAAATAGGAAATTTCACCCATGTTATTGACATACCTTCTTGGTGTTAGTCACCAACACATGACCTATTGGATGCGAAAATGGGTATTGATGATAGGGACCACTATAGGATGGGTCGTGATAGAATTCCCCAGTCCATATTATTAGTACAGTCATTTGTTCCTTTTTACTAAGGGAATAAACTACCTTGTTCACATCTCTAGAATTCTATTGAATCAATAAATTGTAGTCATTTATCAGTTATTACAAAATTCATTGAGGAATTTTCTTATCTATCTATGAGAATATATACGTTAATTTCCTATGATATGTATATATATCACAATTCTCTCAATACATGCATTTTCACAAATTATTCTTTGTAAAGATCATATCTACTAACCCCAAATAAACCATCAGGTAGTTCTGATCTTATATCATTAACTTTCGTGTGGTATATGATTTAATTTTTTCAGTAATCATGAGTACATAACCCAATACTTTTTTTGAACCCTCACAATATATCTCAAAATCATCTTCACTTGACGGTGTGTGAGTGCAAGCACAACAATTATCCTCTTATTGATCTTTTTTACAATTTTTTCACAATTGGTCATCCATATATTCTTAACCCCTTCATTGTTACCATAGTTAACATGCTAGAGAATAATAATAAATTACTCAAAAAACATTTTTAGTAACAAAATAAGCTATGAAAACTAAAAATTCCAATGACACTTACTATTTTGGATATTATTCAATTGCCTATGCCTTTGAGAGGCCCAGATAAATTCACTCACATGGGATGACACGCCCCATGAATGTGACTTGCTGTATTAAAAAGTAACAAGTGTTAGAAATAACAGACACTTTATCCATTATTAATGTCGCCAACATAATCCATAGTTGTTCTTCATGTTCCTCCTTGATCTTAGAGTAAATTAGAATATAATTAATAATTAATACAAAAAAAATTTCTCGTAGATTCGAAAGAAACTATTCATAAAATCCAATAATATTATAGAGGTATTTGAATGTCTAAAGGTCATCACTATGAAATGATAGTGTCTATACATTATACAATAGATAATACTCTAAATACATTACATATTTACCTTCATTTGTTGATATATATAATGAAGATTCATATTTGAAATGTACCAATCCCCCCATAGTAGATTAATCAGGTCATAAATCATCTGTAGGGGATTCCTTTTCATTTTGGTGATCTTGTAGAGATCTTAGTAATTGATTCAAATCTATATTTATCCATCCATTATATTATCATAGTGGAACAGGACACACCATGTTGAAGCACTATGGTGTATCAATCCTTGGTCTAAATTTTCTTCATGTTACTTTTTTTACACCACTAGTTAAATTGGGGTTATCCTATGGGGTCATTTGGTGATAGTAGTGACTTCGGGTATAAAATCATTATATAAATATACCTCATTATACATGGAAAGTCAGGGTAACTCTTTAAAAAAGTACATAATTATATTCCCATATAATCGGTATTTTTCAAGGTTGTTACTCTAATTCTTCTACACCATTTTTTCAATGCATAGTTCCTCATAATGTATTAACACAAACAGAATTGATGGATTTTACAAAGGGCATCATGATCATCATTTAATTTTTATAGGAGCATGGGAGTGTTCTTAATATAGAAAGTTATTTTATTTTCATGGATATTGATGTGTGATCAATATATCGAGTTCTAATCCATGTATGGTATACTAAAAAATTCCAAAAAGAGATGGATTATGAGATTCCCTATAAGAATCTATACCCATATACTAACATGAGAATAATCCAACACTAGGGTTTCATTTATAACAACACAATGAGTTTTTTAGAATATCTCTACTTATATTTATTAATGTTGATATTAAACCTCTCTTAAAACCATTCATGATATAAAAGAATTCATATAATAATAATCAAATAAAAGGTTTTCCATTAACTATAGATTTGTTAGTATACCTTGCACGACTTCATATTCATTTTCCACATCAATGGTGGTTACTACATAATATTTCCCTTGATCCTTTATATTTTGTGGTTTCTAGCACTGATTACCATGAATGAATCAAGTTTTAGTGCACTAACATTTATATATCCCTTGGTCTCAATATTTGAAGCATTTTACCATTTGAGGCCTACTGAGAGGTGGCTTCATTTCCTCTATCATGTTTGTCATATTATTCCCGTCTCTTTGATATTCATGATATTTTTTTCCATTCTATCATACACATTAACAATTTTTTTATCACTTTTTGAGGATATTCCCATGATATTTCATTCCCCATTTTTTGTATTTGGGCAATTGGATCTTATTTCCCACATTGTCATTAGATTTTTCTAATTGAAACTCCATCCTTTACTTCTTATCTCCATAACCATATTATCATTATACTAACTCCATATCTAATTTGAGATAACATTTTATTGTTTCTTCCTGAACACCAATTTCTGAGATTTCAAAAACATTTTGAAGGCATAGTTTTGAAAACATAAAAAGTATGCATATTTTTCTATCATTATTGATTACAAAACATAATGGCAATCTGGTAGTCCTTGTGGAAATTTGAACATATGTTGTGATATATTCACCCTCTATATTTGTAAACTATTTTAATAATATCCCAAAATTTATGGAAATACTTTATGGGAAATACTTGTTATAAAATAACTTATTTAATTATTCCGACTCAATTCCATCCATTTCATCTTTTCTCCTGGTATTGTTTCATAAAATGACCATTTATCCACTTCTACATGTAAATAATAGAAAAAAATGAAAATATGTCCTTCTCAAAATATTAGTTCATAAAAAAGATCTTTTCAACCATGTTGACCCAATTTTCTATGACATGATTGTACGAAAATCCACTAAGAGTCAGTGGGTGCTTCTATATAATGGGCCTGATGGCCATTTTTTCCATATTAAGTTAATGTAGAAATTACACAAAGTTTAGTTTATTATTAATATCCTTATATATCTATGTAACATTCACTATAATTTGTTGAACTCTACCTCCAAGAGAATTGGGTATTTCATTTGAACAAACATTGTTTTATCCCTTACACGGTTTAATGGTTTGGTTTCTCCTGGTTACAACCATTTTCTAAAATATAAAATGATTTAACAAAAGTTACTAAAAATGAATAATTTATTATTATGAACAAATTCAATATAAATTCATATATTATGGGATCCCTATGTTTATACTTTATTAAAATGATGATACTGTGATCATGTAGTTTAATAATTTTATAAATATAATAATCCATAATTATTTACCTTATATATTGTTCGTAGTGGTGTAATTGGAGTTGATTATTAACCAAATAATATCCTCCTCGAGTGTCAATCCAGGTGTGCATTATTTCCTATTTTTCATACACAATGTGATAAGTGATGGAATACACATTCCACCCTTTTTAGGGGTTTTAACCCTATGTACATATGTGCAAGAGACACATCCACATGTGGTATCTAGATATGAGTTCCATTTATCCGAAACCACATTCTCATTATCATTAAAAAATAATAGGATATTTACATATACATAGACTTATAATTATATTTTCCCACTAGTATTTTCTTTCCCAATTGGAAATATTAAATAAACCATATTCCGATACCAAATATAGAAACCCAAAAATTTTATATAACTATTACATAATTTTTAAGATAAATAAAATTATTGTGTTAAATTATGGGATCTAATGTTTTAAAATCTTAGGGAAATTATGATCATAAATCACTTGAACATAATAAATAATAAAATATAGTTAAATAGTTCTTTTCTATTCCTCTAAAATCACTCAGATTATCATTATACATGTAACCCACTAAGGTTATACATCAAATAAAGGGATTATCTAAAATCGTATTGAGGGGGAATATCATGGGAGTAAAAAGGGATTTTATTTAATTAAACAAGGGGGATAATAATCTACATCATCATATCATTATCATAGAATCATCATAATTATTGTGACATAAAATTTTCATAAATAAATAGAATTTTTCATATACATAGTAATGAAACATCATAACATAATGTCAAAATACTATACATTGGTTTGAAAAAATATATTATTCTTATTTACATAAAACATTTGTGTATAAATTTTAACATCATAATTATCAACAAACATAACATCACATTTTTGGATAATACAAATAATATCAGTTCATATATCACAATTCCCAATGAATTTTTGTGCTATATAATTTCTTCCCCACCCTCCAAATCAATAAATTATCATAATCATGTGGAACCCATAGAGGGATAACATTTATCAATAATATTCAAGAAATAAACTCAAGAAGATGAATGTGTTTCACAATGGATTTAAAATATCACACTTTATAGAAAAAAAATTATATTTAAAAAATGAATTATATTGATCATAATTTTTTTATGAAAGATCATTGGGTTTTTATGAATAAATATCTCAGAAGGATTCATTTAAATGGTTTAGAAAAGAAAATTCCTTCTAATAAATCTTTCTATTTGGCTTTGAAATAATTTTGAAATATAGAAACATGTAGATCCCAATAAATTAATGGGAAATAAATTAAAAGGAAATTATAACTAAATTAGAGTATAATCCATACACTAAATTATATTAAATAGGTCATAACAAAAAATAGAGGGAGTTAAGTTTGATAATCCCCGTATATTAAATCATGCACTATTTCATTATTTTTTTGCCTCCTGAATAATAAACATTATTTTATAAAAAACATGGAATTATAATAAATGTTTGTTTAATATTTTCACTCTTTATCAAATATAATCACTCTATTATATTCCATATATCTATTTTTTAATGGTGGATATTTTTCACATCAAAATATCTATAAAATATCCCATTTTGGTTCGATTTCACTATTTTTATTTAGAGTCATTTATACGTATGTAGATATAATTTAAGAAGTTTAAAATAAATATATTTATAAATTTAAATATCATAACTAATTTATTATAACCATGAACAAGGGTGGTTATATGAAATGTATTGGAAACATCTTCATTGGTGGTTTACCAACTGTTAATGAGACACTGTTTAATGAAACAGAATGAGATATTCAATATGATCGACTTTTAATAATAAATTTTAATAGTATTTTAAGATTATCAATATCATGTTATTATATTATTTAACTTATATTTTAACTTTTAATAATTAATGAAAATGATGAGAAAAAATTAGAATAACAAAATTGACTAAATTTATGAATGGACATTACATATTTCGTGAAGTTGTTACTTTTCCACAGCCCTTGACATCATTAAAACAATGAGTTTCATTATTGTAAAAATTCAGTAAGGATTCTATAATAATTAGTAGAGGGTGTTATTTTAGAGTTACTGATTTTTATGCCAGTGATGAGTGGTTTTCCACGGGAGGGGTGAGGGGTTACCTATACTTTATGAGAGGTGTATATTTGAGCCACACAATTTAATAAAATATTCTCTCGAGGGTAAATGTTTAAATAGTAATATTTTTTGAAATTTGGTAATATATTTTATCTAAGTAAAGTTATTTTAATTATTATAAATCATTTATAATTTTAATTTATTAGTTTAATGAAAAGGAAAGCTGAAAAAGTGGAAAAATATTATTTTAATGGAATTTATTACACTTTCACCTTTGAAAAACTGTTTTTAGTTTTGAAAACATGTTTAATGTATTTAAATGAATTATTTATCTAATTAAATATGATATTGGTCTATCATAAATTTATAAAATTCATTAGGACATCATTACATTATGAACATTGTAATTTAAAAATAGAAGATATGAAAATTATATTTTTACTATTCACCCAAAAACTGATGTATTTTAGAAAATTACAACAAATCACCATTAAGAAGTTTATTTATACTAATTCTATAAATGAAATTCATTTTATCAAAACACTTTTTTGACATAGGTGATTTTAATTTTCCATATTTTCATTCAATATACATTAAAATAATTTTTATTAAAAATATGTTTATATTTTCTCGATGTTTATAATGTTGATATTTATTTTATAGAATTATAATATTTACATATTATTAAATTATACATGATAAATTTTATTTAAAATAAATTATATTATTTTGATGTTAAATTAATATTCAAAAGGTTATGTTACTATTCTCAATGGCTAGGTTTGTGTATAATGTTGTACAATATAACACACATTTAGTCAGAATATAAATACCACTTATCAAGTGTGTGTTGTGACAAATTTTCATATAGGACAATTTTCAAACATCATTCACAAACATCCTTAAACAAATAATTACTTATTAAGATCATGTATACTCATGTAAGATTCCAATATTTTAAAATAATTTAGTTTCTTAAGTACATACTTCCACCTTCACAATAGTATCAAACCAAATAATATTTAACCTACAATGGGTTAATTAAAAAAGGAACAACATTATGGGTCACCATTACTCATTTATCACCTTTATTCTATCCATGTAGTCTATCGTTATTCAATTAAACTTAATGACATATTTGGAATCCTATGACGAAGAAAAAAATCATAAAAAATCCGATTATAGTGATTTGTCCTCCAGGGATTACTAAGATAAATTTCTGGTTTACAAACACCATATTTCTCCCACTAGATCAAATTTTTCTTTTATAATGGACCATTCAATATTTACCTCCATAACTAATTAGGATTCCCTATTGTTTACATTTATGTATTCCCATGATAACGATAGTCCTTATCATAGTGATACCAATGAATCCTCCCCTATATTAGAATTCTCATTTAGGATAACCTATTTCACGAATCATACCAATCCCAATATATAAAATAAATATTTGGTCCAATCAATGAGACATGGATTCTATGGGTCTCATACTTTTTGTAACCCCCATCCATATCCTCAGTGATTAAAATGACAAATTTATACTCAATGAGTCATCGATACCATATGGGTTCTTTATCTAGTCTATATTTTGAAACATACCCTCACCATATTCAATAGAAACATTGACCATAAGTTATTCTATTGTTTAATCCATAAGTCTTATTCACTAGGACATATCCCCCATTAGTATATACTTTTATCCCTATCTAGTTATGAATAGACATGGAATGGAAACATGTATGGGAAAACAACATAGTATAAACCCCAAAACCTCCCTTCACCTTTGTCATATTATTGGTTTATTTAGAAAGGGGAACATATTAATAAGTCCTATTTAATCTCTTGTTGTCCCCTAATTAATTAAATTAATATACTTATAATCGGATTATAAATTGTATTGATCTCCTCTATCATATGACCTTCATACAAAAAACTAGAACTAAGTGATCTTTTGTTCCAATTATTTAGGATACATATTATTCCTCTTTGAGGTTCAAACCCAACACCCTAATTCATATATTGGGAATAATATTACACAAAATCAATAACCTTATCCTCAATAGGCCATATTATCCATCAATCTCTTACTAAATGCGATATAACCCTCATGATTCACCCTTACCCAATGTTTCATACTCCCAAAAAGCTTAATCATACCGTATACTTTTTTGTTACCAATATACATGATTAATTTGAATTGTATGTTTCTACTTAATTCCTACACTAACCGTTGTCAGACACTATTCAATGATTGGTAATAACTGTCTAGAGTTAAACATAATATTATAATTTATATTCCATATAGTGTTAAACATATTTGAATAGGTCTTTGATTCATGAACATAAAATTCACTTCACATGGTCATACACACATGATCATAAAAGGATCCATATTGGTACACATCACATGACCTTAAAATTATCAATTTATCCAATTAATATTCATTTAACTACATGGGTTCTAATTTCCTTTATGAGGATATTTTATAATACCCTCTTATAGGCACTCTCTAAAATTAAAAATACCTACCACCAACATTGATGGAAATAAATTTTAGAGTTCCAAAGGATGTGAATTTAAATCAAAACATCCCCCAAAAAATAAGATAACTATGGGAATCCTATAATATATACATACATTCACATAATTTCATGGTTTTGATCAATTAAATACATGATGATAATTAGAATTTATCTTTAAACTATGAATGATTTTGGAAAATTTCTTAAATAAATCCCTATAAGACAAATAATCCCCCAAAGGGAAGACCAAAGAACAATCCTATAAACCAATGAACATCAAATGTGTCACTATTGATGTCCCAATAACCACTTACTATTGTAATGTAGGTCTGCATTGACTGAATTATTTGTGGATGAATAATCATAAAATTCCACTGAGTTGGTCTTAGATGCATGACCTTAAAAGTCACAATCATGATCTTCATAACATGAACATAAATTGTGTTATGTATCACATTAATAATAATTGAACTAAATGGATTGTTATTCCCTTTAAAAGTATATATAAGAATACATGCTCATTTTACTTATATCAAATTCCTAGTACCTACGTAATCCATTGATGGAAATAAATTCTGGTGTTCCTAGCCGTGAAAATTTAAATCATAACATCTCCAAATTTTAACTGAATGATGGGTAAGCATTAATATATACATATATTTTCATCATTGATTTTTTTTTTCTATTTCAAGCATGGTGGTAACTAATTGTGATATTAATACTATGAATTATCCATTAACATGACATAAATAGTGTCCCAAAATAGGAATAAATTCAATTTGTAGAAGACCAAAGATTCATATTATAAACAAATGCATCCCCAAAGATTCATTGGAAATTTCCTAGTGACCTGTCACTAATGTATAGTATGTCTGCATGGACTAAAAACATTGTGTGTACAAGATAATTTTTTAAATATAATACTGAAACTTATATGAATTATTTACTCTTAAAAGTGATTGATCTACCATGCACATTTACTCGTTAATCTACATTAATTGGATTTTTTTGTTGTTTTTCACTTCACGAACCCTTTAATAACATTATTGAATCCAAATATAACCATCAAATCATGAATCAACCAATTTCATATGCCTTAGCTTGTTAAATTTCTCAACCATTATAATGGATATGCCCCAAAAAACCAAGAGGGGATTATTACTGACAAACTATCTCTAACAACATGTGATGAATACCTTGGTGAAAGAATACCGATTCAATAACTCTATCCTAGCATGGGAGGTGGATCATGAATGTCTCCATGAGATGAACCTACACCGACCATCCTTTCAATGAAAGTCCATGTGGAATCCCATGACCCCAAAAACATTTTCTAATCAATTTAGGATCATATCCATAGTATTTCAAACTGAATACATACATTATCTTAGGGAAGTGGAAACAGATTTCAACTGTATCATCACTATATCCCATAATCTACCTAGGAACACTCACAGTGACCATGGATTTAACTAGCACTACATGTCCCAATCCCCTAAATAATTTACTAAGGGGACTACTCTAGATATACTAGATATAGTCTTCTATACCATGTAAACTCGTAGGAGGTCATTCAGAGGATGGAATGTGGAAACTACATATATGTAGCATTCTAATATTATTTTTCCCACTCATGAAGCCTGCTAGAATATTATTCAGATAATGGAATAGAAATCCCACATCCCAATCTACAACGACAAACCCCATTAATATATCACAGAAGGGTATAAGATAAGGTTCTTTTTTATACTCATCCCCAAGATGCTGAATGGTATATTCCAATGAAAACAAAGTGGTGTATTTAGATCCCATTTCTCACCCAATATATTTATTTTGATATCCAAATTAATGTTGGAAATTCGGATTATATGCATACTAACCTTCATATAAATAGAGGTATTCAATATATTTATGTGTTAACTCATAATAAAGCACATATTCTTGATCCCATTTAAGATTTTCGTAATCATATTCTGAGGGAGGTGTGAAGGAATTCTTATATAACTAGTCCCCTCAAAATCTGTGAGACTTGTATAAATATTTCCATTTTTTAAAATGTGTTGGTGAATACACCTACTCTATATAAATAAATATGAGTAAGATCATATCAAAACCCACATATTTTATGGTCATCTACATACTGTGATAGAAAAAAATATAAGGTATCATCTCCTTGCTCTTGTCATTACCAAGGTGGCTCACTTGCATATTATGCGTGTAACTAAGTGTCAAGATCATATCCCAATTCATATCCATAAAACATATTAGTATATTTAGATAGAAACAAGGGAGTTTAGTAGGAGGGATTCCTTTCATGATGGTGTCTACCCAAACAATGTGATGCCTTTTATGATCAAGGTTACGATGTCGTTTTCATGAAAATTGATGTTTAGAAGGATTTATTTCAATGGAAAATATATAATCTATAAGTAGGCTTATATCCCAAATTTTATCAATGATTATAATTTTAAGGATATTTGGAATATTTAGAAAGAATAAGTAGAATTTTCTCATTCTTTTTCAATAGGATAAAGATATTTTGGATTAAACATTCCTTCCCATGACATCATCACCACTAACACTATATGTTGCCCCAAAGCACACACTATAAAGTCCCTCTAAAAAAAATTAAATATATCATCCATAAAGGTTCATCAAATGGTATGTAGTGGAATATTATCAATAATTGTGGTCCCCACCATGGTATACATCATAATTTTTCTTTTTGTAATGGAATATCATCTTAGAATGAATTTCCTCCTCATAACATAGCTATTCTAAGGTGGTCCACTTGAATAAAGGCACATGAAGAATTGATCTTGACTACACCCAAGACCATATCATTACTCATTGGTATTTTATTGTTATAAATGTGTTATTTAGGTTAAATTTCACTGTTAGTTCCTCCCCTAAACCATAAAAACGTGGAAAAAACTACAGATATTGTTAACGAATTATCACATCTTGAGAGTGTATCTGAGGAAAAAAATAATGTCCAAATAAAATAAAAGAACCCCTTGTATAAGATAAAGGTAAAACCATGATCGTGTGGATAAAGGTTTTCAAGGATAATATACTATTTTGGATCTGGCCCATCACCACTCACCTCTATGGGATTTTAGATACACATAAATAGGAATATGTACAATACTTTCACCCCAAACTAAGGGTTATTCTTTGACTACTAATGAATAGATATATTTATTATGATTAGTATGAATATTATTCAAATGTGATACCTATTCTCTACTTACATGTTTAATTATTCGTAACCTCAGTGTCTTAGAGTCGTATGTCGGTAGAGTATCCTGAGTTTCTCTTATATTATTACCTCTGTAGCATAAAGAAAAAAACAGAGGATCATGAGGCCATGTGTCTTTGGTATGTTATTATATATCACAATAAATTCAAAAACGAGTTTAAAAATATTATTTTAAATCTCCACAAGATGCCCTTAAGATTCAATTTCACTTCTTAAACATCATTGGATAACCTGAGGATGTATATAAAATTTGAGTGATCTATAAAACTGTGTATGGTAATAATCCATGAATTCAATACATTAAAGAATAAATTTGAGTCAAGATGCATAGTAAGGTAAGATAAGAGGGGTGGGAATAATAAAATCTAACATAAAACCATTTTTTAATATGATAAATTTAAGGTATTGTGGGAATATGGGAACAACATAGAACATGAAATCATAAACATTAGTCATGTATAATTGTAATGTCCTATTTTTTTTGAATTGGATAACCTCATATGGAACATAAAAGGTATAGTAGAGATTAAAACATTACCTAGTGCATTTGTGTGTTATATAATTATAGGCCCATTAAAGACATTTATATCATGTACATGCATAAGTGTACAACATAGGTCATACAACATAGGGATTTAATTAATCAATTTTAATCCCATGAAAAATATGTTAGTGTTATATACATGAAATTGCCTAATAAATTATGTACATTTATATCTATGTGAATAAAATTGAGTGAAAATGGGGATGGGTTTTAATTTTATAAATTTTTTCTATTGAGAATCATAGTATTATTTCAACAACATAATGAGGGAACATAATGATTGAAATAAGTGATCAATGAGATTAAAAGGGTTATTTAATTAATTTTAAATCATAATGATAGTAATATAAATGTTTAGGAACATATCCCCAAAATTAAAAATTGGAAATGAAAAGGAAAAAATATAAAAAAAGTTCATGAAAAAATAAAATGTACGGATCCCCTACCCTGAGAGGGAGCTTCTAAAATCATTGTATGATCATATTAAGAGACTTAGAAAAAATTGGGATAGATATACATAGGTAATTTTATAGTAATTTCATAGTTAGCGAGTTTTTAGTGAATAGTAACTTGAGGTTGATTGGGTTTTTATAGAAAAAGATATGAGGACTCTTTACAAATTTATAAAAATAGGTTTTGGAATCTATATGATAAAATAAAAAAACAAACCTTACCATGGTTTCTAACATTGTTTCTTCTAAATATGAGTGGTTTTATTATTTTATAAGTACAATAACTAAACTCATTAAAATATTACCTTTCTAATATGGAAGTGAGTCATGTTCATAATGATTTTTTGAAACATTAAATATAATATAGGTGGTGGAGGTTTCATTATGGGATTAAAAAATTATAAAATTCAATCAAAAGTTTATTATTTTAAGGAGGAAACATAATTCTGGTTATGTTTACTCTTAATATTATTTATTAAACCACATTTTTGAATTTTATGATTTCATCATATAAAATATATATTTATACTGTATTGAACTTTTACAAAAAATGACTATCTACGAAAATAATGAAAATTTCACTATGTGATAATTTCAATTGTATGAATGAAAAAAGAATATTAATTTTATCAAAATATTATCTACATATGAATATTCATACTTTTAAGAAAAAAGACCCATTTGTTAAGAAAATAATTGTTTTTACCATAATTAATATTTATAAACCTTATAGAAATTATATTTGACACCATTTAAATAAATTATAAATTATTTTTAAAAAATAAATATTTAAAAATATTATTTTATTAAAATAATTTTATTTTTGAATTTTTCGAAATTCAGTAATAAGTGTGTATTTTTTGAAAAAACTATTTTTGTTTAATTAGATCAAAATCTAATTCTTACAAACCTTATTAATTAATTAATTTTAAAGTTATAATAAAAAAAGATAAATATATTTACTAATATATTAAAAAAACCATATTATTATAGTCTAGATTCAAAGCACTATATTTCACTAGCATACACCCTGATGATAAGGTGTGAGATGGTGACACATGCATGGGTTGGTTCTAGGAGCATGGTTTTATCTATGATCACTATGAGCTTGAACATATCACATTAAAAGTTTCTCTTGAACTTTAGTTATTCAATATTGGATTGTTCTTGGTCAAGGGGATATACTAGTGATTTTAACACCCTTGGAAGCTCTAATAAATAGTATTTATAGGGTACAATTGAATTGGTCAATGAAAACACTTATTTTGTTTGTGTTATTTGTATATTATCATTACTCTTAGTATATTATAATATTTAAAATCACTAAAAACAAATATATAATAATCATTTATAATGATTAATGGAATTTTAAATCTAACATGATATAACGTGTGATAATTGTAGATTTCTAAAGTAGTGACTATTTTTTCTATAAACCAATTACATAATTTGATAATTATTCATTCAATTTGGGAATTTAATTTCTCATTGTTCATCATGTTACATTATACCCCCCTAAAAAATCTACCATCCAAATTTCATTTCATTCAATATAATAAATTTGAGTAATTTTGATACATCACCTCTTCTAGTTCGCCTGTTGGTTATTAAAACATGTGTTACCACTATAGAACTTTGACTAGGTATGTTGTATTGTTTCCTATAATATTGTCTCCAAGAACTAATATCTTCATAGGATTCTCCCCATAAGAAATATAATTATCCAATGGTACCACCTATAGATTAAGTACCTGTGTGGGGATCGATATTTACTTCCTCAAGAGAGATACCTGGAACACATCTTGTACATGAGATATGATTGGTGGTAGTTCAAGTCAATAGGTTACACCAATGATATTACCAAGTATATAAAAAGAGATGATGTATCTTAAAATAAGGTTTTCCTTCTTTTTTAACCTCATGATAAACTTCCTTGGAGATATATGAACGAATAATTTATCTCTGACCTCATTCTATATGCCTCATTGATGATCATTTATATATATTTTCTATCAATATTTTTTTGGATATTTCATATGATGTTGAATGGTTTGGAACATATTTGTAATATATCAAATAAGATAAATTCCAATCAGATTACACTCTCCAGCATTACCCCATTATGTCAGAGTCTGACACACCTTCCCATACTACGCCTCATAAGGTTACATTTGAATTATGAAATAAAATATTGTGTTATATTAAAACATCACTATGGTAATGTGTTTATCCCAAAATACATAGAAATACATTTAACATGATCTCATAATATCCACTTGAGTTTGAATGTTTCTACTAGAATGACTATCCATCTATGGGAGATAAAATTTATTGAAACATAAATGTTTATCAAGTGATTCTGACAAATTGCAAAGAACCTGATGGTAAACCTCAGCTCTCTATCAAATATTACGGATATATGAACTATATGAAATCTTTCCACATATCTTATGCAAATGAGTGATAATTTTGAAGACATAAAAAATTCTATGATAAAAATTAAATGCACTAAATTTCTAAGTCTATCATTTATGACCTCGATCAAATTATTTTTTATATATCCAATGGAGTCCTATGATAAAATCAATGTTTATGTTTTTCCATTTACATACTTGTATGTGAAATGGTTTCATAATACATTTAGACTTCTGTCATTAATCCTTTACATTCTGGTATACTATGCATGGTGATAATAATTATACAATATCCATCTTTATGTTATCCCAAAAAAAGTTTTTTTACAAATATATGTACATATTAGTTATTTATGTATGAATATAAAAAATGATACTTTTTCAACATATTTAGAATCACTCTTAATCTATAGTTTTTAGGAGACACAAATTATAGTTCTGTAACTTATAACATTTTATTTAGTATTGTTAAAATAGACAATATTTTCTACATTTTCTATAGAACTTCATCCTATTTATAGGACACCTTGATCCTCTTTGGATTGGATGGTGGAGAAATTATTGCAAAAAGGTAATACATTGTTCCTTTTATTACTCCCATTTCCATTATTTTCATGGATAGTAATATTGGATCCCTTGAAATACTTACCATGTATAAAGATGTGAGATCTTTTTACTCAGATCATCTTCCACTTTTTTCACCCTAACAAAATGGAACTGTAATAGACAATAATAATACCTGGTAATCTCTATCCATGTTTGTTGGTTCATATTTAGCTCATTTTGTGTGATCATATTTCTGAGGCCTTTATAATCTATATATATGTCATTCTTCTCCTGAGAGAGATAATGTTTCCAAAAATTAAACACAAATATCACTACATACATTTATAAATAATGAATTAGGTTGTTATGCTCATGGTTCTTAAATTATCGAGACGTTTATCCTATCACTTTGTTAACATTCATGAGTACACAACCCCATAACATTTTGATGGCACAATGTATATCAAATATCCTTCCCTATGAATTACTAATTTGAGTACGTGTTCAACCATTAGCCTCTTCATTAACTCCATAAATGTAACATCCCAGGTAAATAAAGAATAAATAATTTTCATATTTATTAATATTTACGAATTAAATATTAATTTTATTTTAAAGGGGTTTCTATGTTCGATAGCGTACCCGATACGCAACGCTGAGTTTCTTTGAAACTTACGTAGCTCACTAGTAATAAAATAATATAATTTTAAATTTTAGTTAACGAGTAGCCGTTTTACTAGCGGGAATGGATATAAATAACTAAAATATGATTATATATGGTTTTAAATGTTTATACATTTACCCAATAAAAGATAAAGGCTTAAAATACAGAAAGAGTTCAATTTTAGGGCATATATACTCTAATTTTCTCTAAAGGTTCACTTATCACCTTTTAATGGTGAACCATCATTAAATATAGTTTTGATCACTCCTATACTTTATTTTTGACCAAATATAACTCTTCTTTATAATCGGGACATCAAAATTTACATTGTGTAAATTTTTGGTACCTTTCTGATAAAGTTCATTTTTTATGAATAGTGTAAAATGTGGTATTTTAATTCAAAACCTCTTTTTAATCTAATTTATTTATATGATTATATTATTATTTTAATTGGTTTTAAAGTAAAATTAGAAAATATTTTTACCATTTAATCCAATGGTGGTCATTGGAATCAATTTCACTTTGAAATTAGACTTAAACTGGTGTCAATCTTTTGATACTTATTGTTTTGTAAAAACACGCTATTTGCTCTGGCAGCGGGAATTAATTATTAAATTAATTAATTTGACTTATATGTTTTGAATTTTGTAAAATTGACTTCATTTTTGAATTCGGAATATCAAATATAGCTTAGGGTGAATTCTTGGTAATTTTCTGAAAAACTTCAATTTTTGATGAATAG
Source organism: Viscum album (assembly GCA_963277665.1). Lineage (NCBI taxonomy): Eukaryota > Viridiplantae > Streptophyta > Magnoliopsida > Santalales > Viscaceae > Viscum > Viscum album. The sequence continues at coordinate 1,432,654,959 of OY728132.1, read as the reverse complement.
TGAAACCACTAAGTGGTAATCAAGCAAACTGATTTTTCAGTTAAATGAAAGTTTACCACTAATGTGTATTGAATTTTTAAAATCCGACATACATGGTTGTAATTAAGATGTAAAATATGGTTCAATGAGATTAAAATATTTTTTTGGTGAATAGTAACTTATTAAGTTCTTAATCGCGATTAGTGGTAATTAGGGTAGTTTAAGTTATAAATAATGCTTTAATAATAGGAAATGACCTAGACACAAGTCCCAACCTTATTGGTTGGGTCATGTCCGACCAAGAAAATCCATGGGTCAACTTGGTGACCCCATGGAGACACTTTGGTTTGGAAATGTCATAAATAACATTTTATTAAATGTTAAAGTAAAAATGACACAAACAAGAGATGTTTTACGAAAACAATTTTTACATGGGCATATAAAGCTCAGATTTTTGATTATAAATTTTAATTGGAAAGCTAAAAAGATTTCCTACATCATAGTAATTTTTTTATAATTTTTAGACATTAAATAAATTAAATTATTTATGACATAATAATGATGCAGCGATGACATCATTATTTGACGATTTAAATAAAATGGAAAGATAATGTAAAATATATGAACTAGAAATGTCCAAAACCAATTGGATGAGTGGATTTAGAACCCCTATAACCTTATCCACGAATTATATCAATGTGGGACCTTTTTAAACCGAAACAAATTTTCAAATAAAGTAATATTTCTTTACTTTCCAAAAGTGCCCCTCCTCTCCTCTTATAAAAGGCACCCACCTCTACCCCATTTCACACACTTCTCAAGCCTTTGGCATGGCCAACCCCTGCCCAATTACTCTCTCCACATCTCTATCCTCATCCTAGATGATTCCCTTTGGGCATAATCCTTTCAAAGGAAGCCTTTACGCTCAAATCAAAAGGAGTTACACTTTTAAAGGTAATTCATTCTCTCATGTTCATTTGTTATATTTTTCTTCTCCAACCCTCTAAACTCTTTTTATTTACTTCTTTTGTAACAAAACCAGTATCTTCAATATACTAGGATGTTGTTATAAGATTTATTTGGGCTACACTATCACACAACTACATCAAATGGTTAAAGAACATATGTTTTCCGTGGATGGCGAAATTCTGCCTCCCGAAACGATGATTGTTCAATACTCATTTAACACCTTCAAAGGTGGACATTATGCTGTCACTATTTTTATATATGCTATATAATATGTTTATGTTTTCTTTAAGCTTCTGTATTTTTCATTTTTGTCATACCTTTATTGTTTCCATAATGGGTAAACACGATATCTTCATTTAAGGAAGTGCGGACTACCGCCCCCTCAAAGTGATGTGATTCGTTAATACCATATGTGGGACGTGTAAAGGATGGTTTTAAAGTTATTATATATGATTTTATACTGGAATTATAAAATACATCTATATCATTATTATTTCTTTCCATTAAAGTATGCGATAGAAATGAAAGTTGCGTTCATGCGTACGTATGGCTTACCGTCTCCATGAACGGTGCATTTCATTTCTTATCCCCAAATGTAATGTACTATTAAAATTACATGTATATAATGTATATATATAATTAATGATATATCTAAATGATTAATATAATTCTGGAATTAATATATACATACCTCTCATTTAGTTTTAATTCCATTAATATGACAAATAAATGAAAGTAGCGTTCATGCGTACGTACGGCTTACCGTCTCCATGAACGGTGCATTTCATTTCTTACCTCCAAATGATTATGTAATATTATAAATACATGTATATGCTGGATATATATGATACATATTATATCCAAATCGGTAATTTCATTCTGGATATAAAGAACCTTTGACCACACGAACAACATGTAACTGTAAGAAGTCCACTTTTGACTTAAGAACCAAATATTGACAAAAGAAACATTATTAACTTAAATGGTTACATAATGTTTATAACATGCCAATAAGTGATATAAAAAGAATAATGAACTTTAAAAAGGTTCTTAATCAAGTATAAATTAACTCAAGTTTATTATTCAGGACGTTAATGAACGATCGAGTCAAGTCGGACCCAAGGTAAGGGACTTCGTCTCAATCTCCTTTCATTGAGGCATATTTCGTTTTATACACAACCTTCTTTTATACGGTGTATAAACTCCATTGACTTTTACTTTTATACAAAATGAATCTCTTTCTACGAAGCGTTTTACTAAATGACAAAAAGGAATGTTTTTTTAACTTACGCGGTGACAATGACATTTTCCGCCGCCGCGAGTATTATTTGGTCTTTGGCTTCCTCAACAAGCCGTAATGTTTTTTAAATAAAATAAATTCCATATACTCTTTTATGTATTTTGGTATTGAAAATGGTTTTGATAAAGGATTCTATTATGTCAATATATTTATGATATTTTGTGATTGAAATGTGGAAATGTTATCATTCCTTTATATTGGTTTTATGTTTTATGATTTTATATTGGTACATGGACATTTTAACGGGTGGTTACGTTATAAACCATATGACGGGTGGTGCCGTGAATACCAGGACGGGTGGTTACGTTATAACCTCCAATTCATTGGGTATGGAAGTCGGCCGTATGGCTATTCCATTAAGTATGTATGGAAATTGGCCGTATGGCTATTCCATTAAGTGATATGTGTGGAAGTCAATCGTATGGTTATTCCACTTAAGTATGATTATGTCCCAAGTTACCTTTATATATGTTATGTGTTCTTTTTATGGGTTTTATGGTAATCCTTTGGTTACAAAAAGGTAAGTAATGATACTTTATTCAGTGAAGAGTTTTTACTACATTATGAAGGTGAAGGTATTACATTGATATAGTATACATGGTTTACCTGATGTTTGAAAAACTAACAGTTTTCATTCTCTTTGTATCCCTTACTGAGCTTTTTATGCTCACCCCATGTTTTTCGAAATGTTTTTCACAGGACTTAAAGTGGAATAAGGTCAAGGATGGGATCCAGGGAATTTCATGCTATCTAAAACATGGAATCTAGACATATTTCTTTTTAAGTGTTTTTATTTTATGGAGACTTAGTAGAAGTGTCTAATTTGTAATCTTTTAAGATGTAATAGTTATGTTCTAATTCTCTAAAACTCTAAACCTGAAAAGATCCTCAATGTGAATTATTCATTTAATTCAATATTAAGTAAGGTTTAAGGCTGGGGCCTTATAGTTGGTATCAGAGGTCGGTTTAGACAACTTTAGGAGTTAGAAAAGTGTTAAATTATAATATGATTGAAATGATATAGCATTTACGGATTACCATGTTGCTTCGCCTAAGATATTTCTGTGTTCAGAATGGTTTTCTGCAGAGGAAACAAAGCAGCTATGTTGGGACGACATCAGGAGAAAGATAACCTTCCAAATCAGCAACCTGAGATGGTCAGAATCGGAACTGAACAGTTTGTTGCAGTGATGGCACAGTTGACTCAGGCTATAAATGCTGGTGGTATCCATGCACGAGATCAGCCAGATCTACCGCAGAGGAACATGTCAGTGGCGAAACATTTCATGAGGCAACATCCCCCATAATTTAGAGGATCATCTGACCCTGTGCAAGCTGAAGGGTGGATTAAAGCACTGGAGAAGATTTTTGATGTCATGGGGTGTTCAGAACATCAAAAGGATAGTCTTGCTGTTTACCGTTTTGAAGGTGAAGCTGATCAGTGGTGGTCGATGGTGAAAAATATAAGGGATAGTGATGAGATTGAGGATCTTCACTGGGACGAATTCAAAGGTATGTTTCTTGAGAAATATTTTCCTAAGGTGGTTCGTCTTAGGATGGAAAAACAGTTCCTAGAATTGAGGCAGGAGGATGATTCAGTGGCTGCTTATGAAGAAAAGTTCACTCGATTGGCAAGGTATGCTCCAAACTTCATACGAGATCTTGATAGTAAAATAAACCGTTTTTACTCAGGGTTAAAGCCAAAGTATCGAAGGGCTTTAGCTTCTCGTGAATTCAAAAGTTATGAAAAACTTGTTTGATGTGCGGAGAAGGTAGAAATGGAGTTTGCCGATGATCAGGTGTTCTATGACAAACAACAGAATAAGCGGTCTAGTTGGCAGGAAAAGGGGAAGTATTCATCAATGAAGCAAGGAGGTAAGAAAACCAAATATCCATCCTGTGAGAAGTGTGGTAAAATGCATCCTGGAGAATGTTTATCCAAAGTCTGGAAAGTGCTTTCGGTGTGGTAAGTCTGGTCATATTGCTCGTAACTGTAAGGAAGATGATCAAGCAGGAAATGAAAAGCCAACTGTAAGATGTTTTAAGTGTAATGAAATGGGTCATTATGCAAACGAGTGTCCAACGAAGAACTCAACTGGGGGAATTCAGCCAGACTACAAGCAGAAAGGGGTGGTGAAATCCTTTGCAACAACTTCAGCAGATGTTGGGCCATCGAATGAAGTGGTATCAGCTCCAGGGAGCTCAGTATTTTTCGAAGATTGACTTGAGGTCGGGGTACCATTAGTTTAAAGTAAAATAAGCAGACGTTCCGAAGACTGCATTCCGTACTAGATATGGCCATTATGAATTTTTAGTTATGCCTTTTGGGTTAACCAATGCACCTTCTGTATTCATGGAACTTATGAATAAAATTTTCCATGAGTTCTTGGATAAGTTTGTGGTTGTGTTTTGAAGTTTGGGAAGAGGTTATGTGTGCCTTGTGATTCACAGTTGAGGAATGAGTTATTATGTGAGGCTCGTAGTTCCCCGTTTTCAGTTCATCCGGGCAGTACTAAGATGTATAGAGATCTGCGGGAGTATTACTGGTGGGATGGAATGAAAAGAGACATTGCTGATTTTACAGTGAAGTGTTTGACATGTCAACAGGTTAAAGCAGAGCGGCAGTTACCGAAAGGGATGCTTCAGCCTTTACCAGTGCCAGAGTGGAAATGGGAAAATATATCCATGGACTTTGTTGTTGGATTACCGAAGACATCTCGAGGTAATAATGCAATATGGGTTATTGTTGATCGCTTGACCAAATCTGCTCATTTCCTTTCTATACGAGATACTTTCTCTCTAGATCAACTTTCCCGTTTGTATCTTAAAGAGATAGTCAGGTTACATGGAGTTCCTCTCTCCATTGTATCGGATCATGATCCCAGGTTTACTTTTAAATTTTGGAAAGGCCTTCAGAAGTCGTTGGGTACTGAATTAAATTTTAGTACAGCTTTTCATCCTCAATCAGATGGGCAGTCAGAATGAACAATTTAGACATTGGAGGATATGCTACGAGCTTGTTTGATGGATTATCAGGGAAGTTGGGACCAACATCTTTCTTTGGTTGAGTTTTCTTATAATAAAAGTTTTCATTCCAGTATACAGATGGCACTATTTGAGGCATTATTGTTGAGTCAATAAGGTTTTCCTTATGACTTTTACATTCCTTCTTGTTTTGAAAATCACAAACACCTTATCTTTAAGGAAAATCGCTTTTATAAGGAAATTTGCTTTCTTAAGGAAAATCGCTTTTATAAGGAAATTTGATTTCTTAAGGAAAATCGCTTTTATAAGGAAAATTATCCTTATCATATTTTCATTCATATTTTTCTTAAGTATGAGTTTCGGATTCACTTTCTCGGAGTCATTAAAACATTGATATAAAAGCATTCTGTTTTAGGATTCGGTTCTGGACAAGAACTATAAGGAAGTTTCATTCCGAATTCTGGATATGAACTCTGACTAAGTTCTATTCCAGATTCAGGATACGAATTCTGAAGAATAATTCTCATTACGAATTCTAAAGAAGAATTCTCATTACGAATTCCAATGAAGAATTCTCATTACGAATTCTAATGAAGAAATCTCATTCCGAATTCTCATTACGAATTCTGATGACGAATTCTCATTACGATTTCTGATGGCGAATTCCTATTCCGAATTCCTACTCCGAATTATCATTCCGAATTCACTTATTAAAAAGAATCTGATTATCATTGTTTTATACACTCTGAATTTATTCACTCCGAACCTTCACTCCGAAATTTCTATTCCGAACCTTTATGTTAGAGATTAAAACGATGTCGTACATTCTGTTTCACTTGTTTTGTTATAAAACGATGTCGTCCATTTTGTTATGAACTAACCGTTGTCTAAGTGACACGTGTACAGGTCCCTCCGAACTTTAAGGAAAATATGACCGTTGGAGAAGGAGCCGACCTTACCTATAAATAGGAGCTCATTTGAAAGAGCTCGGTGCTGTTGGAAAAACAACTGAGTTTTGTGCCTACATGCTGTTGAAGTGATTTCTAGAGAGAGAGTCCCTTATTAACTCTCAAAGCTTCGTGCGACTCCGAATGTTGGTGATTACATTCGAGGGCTTCCGGGGATAGGAAGACAGAGGTGCCGACTACCTTAAAGATCGAGGGCTTTCTTGCTGAGAAAGACAAAGGTTGCCAACTACCTTGAAGTTGAGGGCTTGCGGGGATAGCAAGACAGAGACACCGATCTTCGTATCGAGGGCTTACCCTGGTGTGGGTAAGACAGACTTGCTTGAAAGTATAAATCAAGGGACCTTTATCCAAGGTTGTTGGATACCCTTCTCTTTGGGTTAAAAGACTATTATCTTGTTACTAGTAGTTTTACTACTTGTCTTTATTCCGCTGCATTTTGTATCTTAAGGAAAGTATAACTTTATTATACTTCCTTACTTACTCTGATTAGTTTAGATTCTATACGCTTTAAGGTAGAATCTCATATTGTAACTTTTGTTAAGTTTCAATTTCCGGAATCATATTTCCGGAACCTACTTTTGGAATCCCTTTCCAAGTTCAGTTCGGTGTTAGAGGTGTTGTGAATTTACTTAGTTTAACTTTGTTAAACTTAGCCCTTTCCTTTTCTTAAGGAAACTCTAGTTATTCATAACTAACTTTAAAGGTTCCAAAGGAATTTTTAAAGTATACAATTCACCCCCCCTCTTGTATATTGAGCATCTCATATTATTTTTCAATCCTATTATTGGTATCAGAGGTTGGAAACCTCTTACTCTATACCATTCTCACATTTGGTATCAGAGCCAAGGTTACTGAAATACTTGTACTCACATACAAGTTTTTCTTGCTCTCTTTTCTATTCTGAACTTTGTCATTCCGGATTATCCATTCCGAACTTTTCCAATTCCGAACTTTGTTATTACGATTCTTTGCTACTAAAAAGATTGTGTGCAAAGTTATTTTTAGTATGGCAGAAATTAATGTTGGATTGATTGACAATCTGAATCCTACAAGGCCACATATATTTGATGGTAATTATTATGAATACTGGAGAGATCGTATGAAGACTTTTGTTATCAATACTGGAGTAGATAACTTTGTGATGCTTTCTGGTGATTATAAAATTCCTGACAAGGAAGTCAGAACCTTTACTAACCAGGAAAAGCAAGAATATCAACTCAACTATAAGGTACGCAATACTTTATTATGTTCAATGACTAGAAATATATATAGCCAAATTTCTTCTTGTGAAGCAGCTAATTGTATATGGAAGAAGTTAGAGGTTACACACTTTGGAACTTCTAAAGTGATTGAGACTAGAAGAGCTATGCTTAGAGCTGAATATCATGGCTTCAATTTTCCTTATGGAGAACCTATCTGTAAAGTTCAACAAAGATTTATGACAATCGTCAACAGTCTACAATCTATGGGAGAGAAAGGTTTAGATGATGAAGCTCTTGTGGACAAGATAATTTATATTATGCCCAATGAGTGGGAATCCAAGAGAACAGCTATAGATGAGAACAGGAAGGTCACTCAAATTACTCTTGATGAATTATTTGGAACTCTTCTACAACATGAGACCAGAATGAAGAGAGATGCTGACAACATCAAGAAGAAGAATGGAAATGGTACTGTTGCTTTTACTACAACTTCAAATCAGATGAAATCTAAGACTCCTGAGAGAGTAACCAGATCCATGTCTAAGAAAGTTATTTTCCAATCCGAATCTAGTGAGAGTGAAGTTTCAGAAAATGAATTAGCCAATCTTGCTCGATGGATGAACAAGATAGCTGGACAGAGAAACTTTCAATCCAAGTATAAGAAGAGGGATAGGAAAGATAAGAAAGATGGAGATGTTACTTGTTATGAATGTAAGAGAGATGGACATATTAGACCAGATTGCCCTATGCTCAAAAAGAAAGATAGGAAAGAAAGGCATTCAGACAGGAATAGGAAGAAGTATTACAAAGCTAAAGCTAAGAAAGTTTTGAAAGCTAATGACACCTGGAGTGCCAGTGGTGGTGACTCTTCAGATGAATCTTCTGATTATGAATCTTCAGGACAGAAGAATCTTGGTCTTATAGCCAGATTACCTATTGATAATCATTGTCTTATGGCTAAGGTACGAAATGCTGAATCATTGACCAATGTTTCTTTAAATCCTAATGATAGTAAGTATTATAACTCTTCTGATGAAGAATCATCTTCTGATGAGGAAAATACTTTACCTACTTTTGAAGAAGTCTCTAGATTTGCTGAACTTCTTGAGATTTAGAACTCCAAACTCAACAAGAAACTTGATAAGGCAAATTCTAGGAATTCTATTCTTACTAAAGAGATATCAGATCTTTCTAAAGATCTTGATAAAAAAAATGCTGATTTTGAAAGTATTTCAAAAAATCTTGAGGAAGTAAGTTCTGAGAAGAATAAACTTTCTAAAGAATTATAAAAAGTAATTTCTATGAAAAATGTTTTCGAGCCTAACTCTAGTTCCAAAACTAATGATTTTGAGGATAAAAACTTGGTTGTAAAACTCAAGTCCGAAATTTTTTCCTTAAAGAAATGTTTATCAAACTTTACCCATGGTAAGGAAAATTTTGATAAGATGTATTCTCAAATACGACCTTTAAGAAATAAATCCGGATTTGGTTATACCCATGCAAAACCAGTTTTTAGTAACAATTATTTTGTTCCTCAAAGTGCCCCATTTTGCACTAAATGTCAATGTGGTGGTCACTGGGCAAGAAATTGTTCCTTAAACAAAACCCAATCCTTAGGTTTTCATAAAGCATACTTTTCTAAGAAAATGTGGATACCTAAAATTTTATTGTCTGGAAATCTCGGATCCAAACAAGTTTGGATTCCGAAAGTCTAACTTTGTTCTTAATTTCAGGAAAATAAAGGAAGTTCTAGCAACAATATTTGGTACATGGATAGTGTATGTTCCCGGCACATGACTGGTAACAAAAGCTTTTTTGAAAAGATTATCAAAACGAAAGGAGGAAAGGTAACTTTCGGAGACAATGCTAAGGGAGAGATTGCTTGTATTGGTAATATTGTTCTTTTAGGTAAAACTTTGATTTCAAATGTTCTTTTTGTTAAAGGTCTTAAGAACAACCTCATTAGCATAAGTCAGTTATGTGATGAAGGTTACCTTGTGAATTTTAGGAATGATAAATGCTTAGTTCACAATTCCAAGGAAGAATTTATTCTCTCAGCCAATAGGCAAGAGAATGTTTACACCTTAAACTTAGAAGACCTAATAATCCAAGATTTACCTTGCCTTAGTGCAATGGAAGATCATTCTTGGTTATGGCATAAAAGATTAGGACACTGTAATCTAAGGAACCTATGTAAACTCTCTAAGAAGAAACTTGTTAAGGATCTACCAGAGCTTAGATTTGATTCTTCTAATGTTTGTGATCCTTGTCAATATGGCAAGCAACATAAATCTAGTTTTAAGTCAATCGGTGAAGTCTCAACAACCGATGCATTACAGTTAGTGCACATGGATCTTTTTGGTCCAACACAAACTGGAAGTATTGGAGGCAAATACTATGTATTTGTTCTAGTTGATGATTACACTAGATTTACTTGGGTCTATTTTCTAGCAAGGAAATTTGAAGCTTTTTTTTATTTCAAAAGTTTTAGAGCCCAAGTTAAAAATTAGAAAAACCTTCCATTGAAAACTATTCATAGTGATCATTGAGGAGAATTTCAAAATTCGGATTTTGAAACTTTTTGTAGTAAGAAAGGTATTACTCACAATTTTTCAGCCCCTAGAACTCCTCAACAGAATGGTGTAGTTGAAAGAAGAAATAGAATTCTTCAAGAAATAACTAGAACCATGTTGAGTGAATATTCTATTGCTAGACATTTCTGGGCTGAAGCTGTAAGTACTGCTTGTTATACTATAAATCGAGTTTTGATTAGACATTTTTCTTAATAAAACTCCTTATGAGTTATGGAATGGTAGAAAACCAAGACTTTCCTACTTCAAGGTTTTTGGTTGCAAAGTATTCATTTTGAATACTAAAGATGACTTACATAAATTCGCACCAAAATCAGATGAAGGGATTTTCTTAGTTTATTCCACAAACTCTAAGGCTTATAGGGTTTTTAATAAAAACACTTGTACTGTTGAGGAAACAGTACATGTAAAATTTGATGAATCAGACCCTTTTGTTTTTAAAACCTCCCAACCTACATCTTTAGATGTGTTTTCAAAAACTAATTGTCAACCTTTGATAGAAGATCCTTCTGATAAGGAAATTGTTTTAGAAGATACTTCTGAAACATTTACCCCAGAAGATTTTCTACCTTATGTTGATGAACAGGTTTTACAAAACCCAAATCAGGTGTTTCTTAAGAATCATCCCAGTGATAGAATCATTGGTGATGTAAATCAACCTGTAAGGACTAGAAGTTCCTTAAGAAATGAAGTAGAACATCTAGCATTTGTTTCCCAATTAGAGCCTAAAAGCACTGATGAAGCTTTAGGTGATGATGATTGGATCAAAGCAATGCAAGATGAACTAAATGAATTCGAAAGTAATAAAGTCTGGACCTTGGTTGAAAGACCTAAGGAAACTTCTGTTATTGGAGTAAAATGGGTTTTCAGAAATAAATGTGATGAAAATGGAGTCATTGTTAGAAATAAAGCTAGACTTGTTGCTAAAGGCTATAATCAGCAAGAAGGAATAGACTATGAAGAAACCTATGCTCCAGTAGCTAGACTTGAATCTATCCGTATTCTACTTGCCTTTGCAGCATTCTTTAATTTCAAAATTTTCCAAATGGATGTGAAATGTGCTTTTCTTAACGGCTATGTTAAAGAAGAAGTTTTTGTTGAACAACCTCCTGGCTTTGAAGATACAAAATATCCAGATCATGTTTTTAGACTTACCAAAGCTTTGTATGGCCTTAAACAAGCCCCACGAGCATGGTATGATAGACTTACTGGATTTTTGCTTCAAAATAACTATGTTATGGGAAATGCAGATCCAACCCTTTTTATAAAGAAAGATAAGAAAAATGTTTTGATTGTTCAAATTTATGTTGATGACATTATATTTGGTTCAACTCGACAATCTTTGACTGACTCTTTTGCTAGTCTAATGAAATCTGAGTTTGAAATGAGTATGATGGGTGAGTTAACATTTTTCCTTGGTTTTCAAATTTCTCAAACACCAGAAGGAACCTACATATCTCAACATAAGTATATTAAAGATCTTCTTAAAAAGTATGGTTATGACAACACTAAGAGTATAAGTACTCCTATTGGTACCTCAAACTCTTTAGATCTTGATGAAGCTGAGAAACCAGTAGATCAAACATCTTTTAGAGGTATGATTGGAAGTCTACATTACTTAACAGCTAGTCGACCAGACTTAATGTTTTATGTATTCTTATGTGCAAGATATCAATCCAATCCTATGGAATATCACTTAAAGGCAGTAAAAAGAATTTTTCGCTACCTTAAGGGAACCATGGATCTAGGATTATTTTATACTTCTGGAAATGATTTTGTTCTAAAAAGCTTTTCTGATGGTGACTTTGGTGGATGTAGAATGGATAGGAAAAGTACATCTGGAACTTGTCATTTCTTAGGAGATTCATTAGTTTCTTGGTCATGCAAGAAGAAACATTCTGTTGCACTTTCCACTACTGAAGCTGAATATGTAGCAGCTGGAATTTGTTGTGCACAAGTGTTGTGGATGCAACACACACTCACAGACTATGGCTTGAGTTTTACTAAAACTCAAATTTTGTGTGATAACACAAGTGCCATTTCCCTAAGTAAAAACCCTACACATCACTCTCGTGCAAAACACATAGATATTAGGCATCACTTTCTTAGGGATCACACACTCAAAGGAGATATTATTCTTCAGTTTATCGGAACGCAAGATCAACTTGCTGACATTTTCACAAAATCCTTGCCTTCTGATAGATTTGAATATATTAAACAGAAGTTAGGAATGATAACCGTAAGGTAATCTTCCTCAATTAACTTTTTGTTGAAAAAATCTACTTACAGTAATAAAATCCTTTTCATAGGGGGAGTACATTTGATTGTTTATTTAACAAAGTTTTTCAAAATTTGTTTTCAAACTTTTCGGAACGAAAATTTCCAGAATGGAACTTCCGGAACTACAATTTTCCAGAAAGGATATTTTCGCACAGAATAATTCTGGAATGGAAGTATTCGTATTGAAAATTTCCGGAATGGAAAACTTTCGTACTGGTATTTTCATAACGGAACTTTCGTACTGAATCTTCCATAACAAGTTTTTATTTACTTTTTCGTATTGACTTTTCGTATTTACTTTTTCGTATTGAGTTTTTCGTATTGACTTTTCGTATTTAGTTTTTCGTATTGAGTGTTTCGTAGTCATCTTTATATTACCCATTACGAATAACTTTCCTAAGCTAATCCGAAAGGTATGATTTCCTTACTGAAGTTTTCGTAATCATATTTTACTTGCTGGCAATTTCTTATAGTTTGTTTTCGGTTTTTGGATTTCTTAATTCTTTACTTTAATAAAACCTCAAAAAGATCGGATTCAAGCTTTCAACCGTTAGATCTGATCTCAGATCATTCTAGACCGTTAGATCAACCGAGGATGTTGAACCGTCATCCCACTGCCTATATAAAGGGGACCCTATTTTCTCGTCCCACATCGATTTCAAGCTTTTGCGTGCTGAAGCTCTGACTCTCCGATTTAAGGTCGTTCCAAACCACAGTTTTCTTAGTTCCGAACTTCAGTCTTCTCTGTTCCGAATATCTCAGAGGACTTCTAATCCGAATGTCTGCAGAGTTAGCTTCTCAAGAAATGTCTTCAACCAAGCACATTTCTCAGTGGTTAGTCTACAGAGAGAGGTTAGTTCATCCGAATTTCTTCAGCAACTACGATTCTATTATTTCAAAGAATATCAAGCTGAATGGCTGGGAAGGTGTTGCGGTATCAAAAACCGGCATCCAAGATGAAGTCTACTCTGACTTGCTTGTCGAGTTTTATGAGTCGGTTGCTTTCTTCGAGGAAGATAATAGAGAAAAATTTTCTTTCAAATCATATGGCAAGACATATAAGATTTCTTACACCAAGGCTGCAAGCATGGTAGGGATAAGTTATGAAGGGGAAGCTGAGTTTATTTCCCACATATTTCCAGACTCTTTGGGTAGCTTCAACAAGGAAAAGGTATTAGAAATTCTCGGATTGGATGATGACAAGGCTTTTAAAATTGCAAGCCTATCTACAAACTTCCGGATTCTGGAGTTATGGGTGTAAGGGCTTATCGTACCGAGAAAAGGAGATAAGGATTGTCTGAAGAAGAGTGAGATATATATCTTAGATTTCCTGATAAATCTAAGGAAGTTCAACTTGATGAAGCATATCCTTCTTAACATTGAAAATTTGAAGAAGGGGAATCTGAGAGCTCAGATTGTGATGTACCCAGCAATATTGTCAAAGCTCATAGTTCGGTGCCTAGAATATTTCAAGGTAGCTTGCAGTTCTAATCCGAAAGTTTGTAAGATCATGTTTCTCAGTGATGCCACTCTTAAGAGAATGAATATAGCTTTTGATAAGGAGTCAGGGAAGTTCATTGATCTACCTCCTCAAGCAGAAGTGACTCCGAAAGTAGCTGATCCGGAATCATCCAAGCCAGTAAGGAAGAGGAAGCTGAAAGAAGTGGTAGTCGAAGCTGAGGAACCCAAGTCTAAGGAAGTCCACTCCGCACCTCCTAATTCTAAGAAGAAGAAAACCTATACTGATGAGGTTGCAGCAAAGTGGAGAGCTGATAAAGAGAAGAGGAAGGAAGGAGATCCGCAGTTCGGATTGGATCCTGCAGAGGCTAAAGCTCTGAAAGAGAAGGATGCTGATGAACTCGAGAAACAAGCAATGGAGAAGAAACTGAAGAAGAAAATGTCCGAGGCTGAGGTTGCTCAGGCCTTGTTAAAGTTCAACGAAATGGTTTCAGCAACCACTCCCATTCCGAGATCTTTCTCTCTGGAATCTCTACCTGAGACTCCAGGAAGAAATCTTGTTACTCCGGAAGAGGCTGTTGCTACTGAGGAAGTAGAGCAAGTGGAAGAAGTTGAAGAAGCTGCTGAAGGATGTGGTGAGACAGGAGATGTGCTCAAACAAGTAGATGAATAGAAGGGAACTCCTTCGGAACACCTGTCGCTCCGAACATCTGAAGCTCAATCTTCAAAGCTTGTTACTCCTGAATTGGAAGAAGATAAAGGTGAAGAAGAAGTTTCTTGTCTGAGAGAAGAAGAACATCTTTCACATGATGCTGCTCAGAAGGAAAATGTAGAAGTTGCTGATGAGGAAGATTTGGTTGTTCAAGTTTCTGATAGTGAAAAGAAATCTCTGGAACAGGTTTCTATTCCGGAAAAAGATAAGGGGAAACAAATTCTTGCTGATACCCCGAGTTCAGAAAAGAGTATGAGGAAGGAAGCTGGTAGTTCTTCGAAGAGGAAGTTGAAGCTTATTGAGGAAGAAAATTCTCCTAGCAAGATTTCAGATTCGGAGTCATCATCGTTGGGGCACGATTTTGTTGTTTAGTCCTTGAAGAAGTTGGTGGGAACCATTCCGACTTTCTCTAGCATTGACTCTAGATGCCAGATGCTTCAACATGCGCTGAATCAGAAAACCGACTCTGTATCCATGGTAATGGATAAGTGTGTTGAGATTGAAGCTCAGTTCAAAACTTTCTTCGTTGGTTACGAAGCACATAAAAGATCTTGCAAGAGGATGACAAGCTGGTCTAAGAAAACTGTGGAAGAGATGAGGTTGCTGGATGAGTTTCAGGATAATGTTAAGGATGCATTTGAAACCGAGGACAAGAAGTTTCAGAAGCTGACTGCATCATTCGAAGAGAAATTGACAGAGGAAAAGAACATTCGGATTCAGGAAGTGAGAGATCTGAATGGAAAGCTCAACTCCGTTAATCAGAGTTGTAAATTTGAAAGGGATCATCAGATCGATTTTCTAGAAAGAATGAAGACTCAGGAAGAGAAGATGAAAGCCCAGGAAGAAAAGTTGAAGGCTCAGGAAGAAGTCATTGAAGCTCAGTCAGCAAGAATAGTTGCCTTAGAAAAGCAAGCAGAGGAAGATCATAAGGACCTCAAGAAGATCAAGACGATTCTTAAAGGGATAATGTCGAAGGAGAAAGATCCGAAATGACCAATCCGATCTTTTTGTTGTACTCTGTTTTTTTTGCTGACATTTCAAATCTAATGAGAATCGTGCTTGTTGTTTCTATTGTTTTCATTACTAATTTTTCAGGTACTTTGTTATGTTTTTCCATTCCCTCCAATTCTTTTTGAAAATCACAAAGGGGGAGAAGGAAAAGATTCTTAAGAAAAAGAGGAAATCTAATAAGTTCTTATCAAAGGGGGAGAAAGAAAAATACCCAAGGAAATAGAACTCTAATAAGAGTTTGTTTAAGGGGGAGTTTTTCTTAAAGAAACATCACTCCGGAAATATGAATACGATCC
Organism: Viscum album; assembly: GCA_963277665.1. Classification (NCBI taxonomy): domain Eukaryota; kingdom Viridiplantae; phylum Streptophyta; class Magnoliopsida; order Santalales; family Viscaceae; genus Viscum; species Viscum album. The sequence goes on along the minus strand of OY728132.1, from coordinate 1,432,639,208 downwards.
TTAGAGTTTCAAAGCCTAAGGGGGGAGTTAGTCGTATTCATCTATATTCTTAAACCATAGGAGATAAGCTTTAATGTGTTTCTTTCTTCTTAGAATAGCTTTTTCGTAAGGATATTTGTGCTTTCCAAAAGGGGGAGATTGTTGAGTCAATAAGGTTTTCCTTATGACTTTTCCATTCCTTCTTGTTTTGAAAATCACAAACACCTTATCTTTAAGGAAAATCGCTTTTATAAGGAAATTTTCTTTCTTAAGGAAAATCGCTTTTATAAGGAAATTTTCATTCTTAAGGAAAATCGCTTTTATAAGGAAAATTATCCTTATCATATTTTCATTCATAATTTTCTTAAGTATGAGTTTCAGATTCACTTTCTCAGAGTCATTAAAACTTTGATATAAAAGCATTCTGTTTTAGGATTCGGTTCTGGACAAGAACTATAAGGAAGTTTCATTCCGAATTCCGGATATGAACTCTGTCTAAGTTCTATTCCAGATGCAGGATACGAATTCTGAAGAATAATTCTCATTACGAATTCTAAAGAAGAATTATCATTATGAATTCCAATGAAGAATTCTCATTACGAATTCTAATGAAGAAATCTCATTCCGAATTCTCATTACGAATTCGGATGACGAATTCTCATTACGATTTCTGATGGAGAATTCCTATTCTGAATTCCTACTCCGAATTATCATTTCGAATTCACCTATTAAACAGAATCTGATTATCATTGTTTTATACACTCTGAATTTATTCACTCCGAACCTTCACTCCGAAATTTCTATTCCGAACCTTTATGTAAGAGATTAAAACGATGTCGTACATTCTGTTTCACTTGTTTTGTTATAAAACGATGTCGTCCATTTTGTTATGAACTAACCGTTGTCTAAGTGACACGTGTATAGGTCCCTCCGAACTTTAAGGAAAATATGACCGTTGGAGAAGGAGCCGACCTTACCTATAAACAGGAGCTCATTTGAAAGAGCTCGGTGCTGTTGGAAAAACAACTGAGTTTTGTGCCTACATGCTGTTGAAGTGATTTCTAGAGAGAGAGTCTCTTATTAACTCTCAAATCTTCGTGCGACTCCGAATGTTGGTGATTACATTTGAGGGCTTCCGGGGATAGGAAGACAGAGGTGCCGACTACCTTAAAGATCGAGGGCTTTCTTGCTGAGAAAGACAGAGGTTGCCAACTACCTTGAAGTTGAGGGCTTGCGGGGATAGCAAGACAGAGACACCGATCTTCATATCGAGGGCTTACCCTGGTGTGGGTAAGACAGACTTGCTTGAAAGTATAAATCAAGGGACCTTTATCCAAGGTTGTTGGATACCCTTCTCTTTGGGTTAAAAGACTATTATCTTGTTACTAGTAGTTTTACTACTTGTCTTTATTCCGCTGCATTTTGTATCTTAAGGAAAGTATAACTTTCTTATACTTCCTTACATACTCTGATTAGTTTAGATTCTATACGCTTTAAGGTAGAATCTCATATTGTAACTTTTGTTAAGTTTCAATTTCCGGAATCATATTTCTGGAACCTACTTTTGGAATCCCTTTCCAAGTTCAGTTCGGTGTTAGAGGTGTTGTGAATTTACTTAGTTTAACTTTGTTAAACTTAGCCCTTTCCTTTTCTTAAGGAAACTCTAGTTATTCATAACTAACTTTAAAGGTTCCAAAGGAATTTTTAAAGTATACAATTCACCCCCCTCTTGTATATTGAGCATCTCATATTATTTTTCGATCCTACAATTATATGGGAAGCGGTGTCGAACTCCAGCATTTTGGAATGAAGTGGGTGACAGGAAGCTGATGGGACCAGAATTGGTAGAAGAGACGGCATAAAAAGTTCAGTTGATTCAGAAAACACATGAGAACAGCTCAGAGCAGGCAAAAGAGTTATGCGGATAACCTGAGGAAGGATCTATCTTTCGAGGTAGGTGATCATGATTTTCTCAAGGTTTCTCCTTGGAAAAGTGTGATGAGATTTGGTAAGAAAGGAAAGTTTAGTCCAAGGTTCGTTGGACCATACAAAATTCTGGAGAGAGTTGGATCAGTTGCATACCAGGTGGCTTTACCTCTGAGTTTATCTTAGGTACACAATGTTTTTCACGTTTCGATGTTGAGAATGTAGATGCCAGATCCATTTCATGTTTTGAGTTCAGAGGTAGTTCAGCTGGAAGAGAATCTATCTTATGAGGATCAACCGGTCCAGATTCTTGACCACAGGGAGCAAGTGTTACGGAATAAGGTGATTCATCAGGTAAAGGTTTTGTGGAAAACCCATGTGATTTAAGAGGCAATGTGGGAATCTGAAAATGCTATGAGGGATAACTACCCCCACTTATTTTGATAAGTGAATAAAATTGCGAGGACGAAATTCCCAAAAGGGGGGAAGGATGTAACATCCCAGGTAAATGAAGAATAAATAATTTTCCTATTTATTAATATTTACGAATTAAATATTAATTTTATTTTAAAGGGGTTTCTATGTTCGATAGCGTACCCGATACGCAACGATGAGTTTCTTTGAAACATACGTAGCACACTAGTAATAAAATAATATTATTTTAAATGTTAGTTAACGAGTAGCCGTTTTACTGGCGGGAATGGATAGAAATAACTAAAATATGATTATATATGTTTATAAATGTTTATACATTTACCCAATAAAAGATAAAGGCTTAAAATACAGAAAGAGTTCAATTTTAGGGCATATATACTCTAGTTTTCACTAAAGGTTCACTTATCACCTTTTAATGGTGAACTGTCATTAAATATAGTTTTGATCACTCTTATAATTTATTTTGGACCAAATATAACTCTTCTTCTGAATTGGGACATCAAATTTTACTTTGTGTAAATTTTTGGTACCTTTCTGATAAAGTTCATTTTTTTATGAATAGTGTAAAATGTTGTATTTTAATTCAAAACCTCCTTTTAATCTAATTTATTTATATGATTAGATTATTATTTTAATTGGTTTTAAAGTGAAATTAGAAAATATTTTTACCAGTTAATCCAATGGTGGTCATTGGAATCAATTTCACTTTGAAATTAGACTTAAACTGGTGTCAATCTTTTGATACTTATTGTTTTGTAAAAACACGCTATTTGCTCTGGCAGCGGGAATTAATTATTAAATTAATTAATTTGACTTATATGTTTTGAATTTTGTAAAATGGACTTCATTTTTGAATTCGGAATATCAAATATAGCTTAGGGTGAATTTTTGGTAATTTTCTGAAAAATTTCAATTTTTGATGAATAGTGAAACCACTAAGTGGTAATCAAGCAAACTGATTTTTCAGTTAAATGAAAGTTTACCACTAATGTGTATTGAATTTTTAAAATCCGACATACATGGTTGTCATTAAGAAGTAAAATGTGGTTCAATGAGATTAAAATAATTTTTTGGTGAATAGTAACTTATTAAGTTTTTAATCGCGATTAGTGGTAATTAGCGTAGTATAAGTTATAAATAATGCTTTAATAATAGGAAATGACCTAGACACATGTCCCAACCTTATTGGTTGTGTCATGGCCGACCAAGAAAATCCATGGGTCAACTTGGTGACCCCATGGAGACACTTTGGTTTGGAAATGACATAAATAACTTTTTATTAAATGTTAATGTAAAAATGACACAAATAAGAGATGTTTTACGAAAACAATTTTTACATGGGCTTATAAAGATCAGATTGTTTATTATAAATAGTAATTGGAAAGATAAAACGATTTCCTACATCATAGTATTATTTTTATAATTTTTAGACATTAAATAAATTAAATTATTTATGACATAATAATGATGCAGCGATGACATCATTATTTGACGATTTAAATAAAATGGAAAGATAATGTAAAATCTATGAACTACACATGTCCAAAACCAATTGGATGAGTGGATTTCGAACCCTTATCACCTTATCCACGAATTCTATCAATTTGGGACCTTTTGAAGCCGAAACACATTTTCAAATAAAGTAATATTTCTTTACTTTCCAAAAGTGCCCCTCCTCTCCTCTTATAAAAGGCCCCCACCTCTACCCCATTTCACACACTTCTCAAGACTTTGGCTCGGCCAAACCCTACCCAATTACTCTCTCCACATCTCTCTCCTCATCCTAGAGGATTCCCTTTGGGCATAATCCTTTCAAAGGAAGCCTTTAGGCTCAAATCAAAAGGAGTTACACTTTTAAAGGTAATTCATTCTCTCATGTTCATTTGTTTTATTTTTCTTCTCCAACCCTCTAAACTCTTTTTATTTACATCTTTTGTAACAACACCAGTATCTTCAATATACTAGTATTTTGTTATAAGATTTATTTGAGCTACACTATCACACAACAACATCAAATGGTTAAAGAACATATGTTTTCCGTGGATGGCGAAATTCTGCCTCCCGAAACGATGATTGTTCAATACTCATTTAACACCTTCAAAGGTGGCCATTATGATGTCACTATTTTTATATATGATATATAATATGTTTATGTTTTCTTTAAGCTTCTGTATTTTTCATTTTTGTCATACCTTTATGGTTTCCATTATGGGTAAATACGATATCATCATTTAAGGAAGTGCGGACTACCGCCCCCTCAAAGTGATGTGATTCGTTAATACCATATGTGGGACGTGTAAAGGATATATTTAAAGTTATTATATATGATGTTATACAGGAATTATAAAATACCTCTATATCATTATTATTTCTTTCCATTAAATTATGAGATAGAAAAGAAAGTAACGTTCATGCGTACGTACGGCTTACCGTCTCCATGAACGGTGCATTTCATTTCTTATCCCCAAATGTAATGTACTATTTAAATTACATGTATATAATGTATATATATAATTAATGATATATCTAAATGATGAATATAATTCTGGAATTAAAATATACATACCTCTCATTTAGTTTTAATTCCATTAATATGACAAAGAAATGAAAGTAGCGTTCATGCATACGTACGGCTTTCCGTATCCATGAACGGTGCATTTCATTTCTTACCTCTAAATAATTATGTAATATTATAAATACATGTATATGCTGGATATATATGATACATATTATATCCAAATCGGTAATTTCATTCTGGATATAAAGAACCTTTGACCACACGAACAACATGTAACTGTAAGAAGTCCACTTTCGACTTAAGAACCAAATATTAACAAAACAAACATTATTAACTTAAATGGTTACATAATGTTTATAACATGGCAATAAGTGATATAAAAAGAATAATGAACTTTAAAAAGGTTCTTAATCAAGTATAAATTAACTCAAGTTTATTATTCAGGACGTTAAAGAACGATCGAGTCAAGTCGGACCCAAGGTAAGGGACTTCGTCTCAATCTCCTTTCAATGAGGCATATTTCGTTTTATACAAAACCTTCTTTTATACGGTGTATAAACTCCTTTGACTTTTACTTTTATACAAAAGGAATCTTTTCCTACGAAGCGTTTTACTAAACGAGAAAAAGGAATGTTTTTTTAACGTACGCGGTGACAATGACATTTTCCGCCGCCGCGAGTATTAATTTGTCTTTGGATTCCTCAACAAGCCGTAATGTTTTTTAAATAAAATAAATACCATATACTCTTTTATGTATTTTGGTATTGAAAATGGTTTTGATAAAGGATTCTATTATGTCAATATATTTATGATATTTTGTGATTGAAATGTGGAAATGTTATCATTCCTTAAATTGGTTTTATGTTTTATGATTTTATATTGGTACTTGGACATTTTAACGGGTGGTTACGTTATAAACCATATGACGGGTGGTGCCATGAAAACCAGGACGGGTGGTTACGTTATAACCTCCAATGCATTGGGTATGGAAGTCGGTCGTATGGCTATTCCATTAAGTATGTATGGAAATTGGCCGTATGGCTATTCCATTAAGTGATATGTGTGGAAGTCAACCGTATGGTTATTCCACTTAAGTATGTTTATGTCCCAAGTTACCTTTATATATGTTATGTGTTCTTTTTATGGGTTTTATGGTAATCCTTTGGTTACAAAAAGGTAAGTAATGATACTTTATTCAGTGAAGAGTTTTTACTACTTCATGAAGGTGAAGGTATTACATTGATATAGTATACATGGTTTACTTGATGTTTGAAAAACTAACAGTTTTCATTCTCTTTGTATCCCTTACTGAGCTTTTTATGCTCACCCCAAGTTTTTCGAAATGTTTTTCACAGGACTTAAAGTCGAATAAGGTCAAGGATGGGATCAAGGGAATTTCATGCTATCTAAAACATGGAATCTAGACATCTTTCTTTTTAAGAGTTTTTATTTTATGGAGACTTAGTAGAAGTGTCTACTTTGTAATCTTTTAAGATGTAATAGTTATGTTCTAATTCTCTAAAACTCTAAACCTGAAAAGATCCTCAATGTGAATTATTCATTTAATTCAACATTAAGTAAGGTTTAAGGCTGGGGCCTTATAATAAATCTCTCTTCACATTAATTTTTTGAGAAAAACGTGACTCCCTTATGATTTATATTTTTTGTAAGGAAAGAAATTCATGATAATTTTATCAAAAGTTGATGAGTGTACCCAAAAAATCCATGGAAACTACTAATTCTAATTACTAATGTAATTTTGGTCCATCATTCAATTTTCTCAATTTTAGATAGATCTATATATATATCTTCTCACACAATATCATTCCCCATTAATGTTACTCGTTCCATCCAAAAATCACATTCCATAGAAATTTCATACAAATTTTCTTTCATCATTGTCATCAGTAAAACATTCAAATTATGGTCATCTTCCTCATTACTTATAGAGTATATTTGAATATCATATATAAATACTACAACAAAATTTTTGTGTTTATAAATAAGGAATATATTCATTAGGTCCATGAAAAAATAATAAAAAATTAGTTGGTCAAAATAGAATCACTATGAAAATCTAGTTCCAGCACCTTATATGAAAATTAGCCTTGGATAAATCCTCCTAGTTCACCTTTACATGATAATATCAAAACATAAGATCATCCTTGGAGAGGTATTGGGGTCCATGTATTTGATCAAATAATCAAAAAATACATTAATTAATAAAAGAAGAGACTTTTTCATTACCATGATCTTTTTGAGCTCGTGATAATCATTGTAGAGGCATATTGAGCCATCCTTATTCTTAGGAAGAATGAACTGTGCACCCCATGGAGAAGAAATTGGTAGTATAAATGATTAATCATAATCACTTTTAGTTTATTATTCATGTATTATAGTTTAATACTTGTTCTTATATATGGATTCTAGGATATTGGAAAGGCTCATCATATATATTTGATTATGAACTAAACCTATAAACTAGGATTAAGACCATGAAATATTTTTGTAAAAAAATATGTGTATTCCCCAAAAATGGGAATTTCATATATGGTGATCATTTCCTAGTCTCAACAATTTTTGATAGATATAATTTTCCATATAGTAATAATATCTATACTTGGTATGACGATTCTAAAGAATATTCATCCAAATCCATGAATTTTTATAAATTCATTGGTTGATTTGGGATACATATTGATATTTCATTCTATAAAACTTTTATATTGGATTTTACAGGGAAATCCATTCTATATATATAATTTGATTGAATTCTACTAAATGTAGTATAAAAATGTTTTCCTCAGAATTATACCCACAAATTTTATAGGTTACGAGTTATATGATTTTTATAAAATAATTATCCATTTTCCATGTTCACCAAAAACATGACTCCCATGTATTTGGGTGGTGTTGAAATATATCAAATAAACATACATGATATGAAATAATTTATATCACTTGGATAAATAGTATGATCACTTTACATGAATGAATAACTAGTATACCTACCACAAATTGTATAATGAGATCCACCATAACATTTGGTAAAGAATAAGATCAATCTTATTCCCTATGAATTGGAGGTTATTTTCATCGATTTACATCGAAAACCCATTTCTTGGTGAATTAATTAACAAATTTTCCTTATTCCATGCCGTTGAAACATTATAAAATAGTATTAGGGTTCACTATATTATTCTATTCACCCATAAAATTTGATTATTTCACCCATAATAAATTTCCTTCTAGTTTTTCTTAAATCTTGAACCTAAAGCATTTCACTTTCCCCGTTATAGAATTCGTATGATGATTCTTTGCACAATGTTGACAAGTGGGATGTTTGAATTTCTTTCCCACCATGAGATTTCCCAATCATAACACTAGATTTAAAATATTCCCCAGACATGAAATCTATAGAAAAGTGATACCATTGAGATTATAACATAACTATTTCAACTTTGATTTCCCATCAGATAATTTATTAATTTCATAATTTTATTTAATTGGAATGGATTTTTTTAGACTCAAACATATCCAACCAAACATTGGATAACATTGATTAAGTGGTCAATGAGAAAGATAAAGTTGTATCCTGAAATCATTTGAAATTTACATCATACTACTTAATTGATAAATAATAAATTTTCATGAGGCTAATGAAATCACTCAACATTTTAATTCAGAGAGTGTGATTAAATTATTTATCAATTTGTTTCTATAATTTTTTCCTCTCCATTATTTAAATATCCCCCTCTGGTTTTTTTATCAACATTTACCATTGAGATATCCTACATACATATGATAAAAATGAAATTATAAATTAGCATTTTAAATGATTATATTTATTGATAAGATGATTTAAATGGTTCTATTCAATTGATATTGGATTAAGGGATCAAAATATTCACTCATATTTTCTAGGATTTATCTCATAATGGTCTCAAAAGAAACTTTCACTATATTAGGGATATGTGGGTGTTCTTATAGAGCCATGTTTCTATTTAAAAAAGAGATAATTTAGAAATATGTTCAATGATGTTCCAATATTATTCTTCTATCATATTGGGATCTCATTTGGATAGTCAACACATTGGAACTCAAATATTATGTTGATTACATTTCATTTATTTCTTGACATTGACTAAAATAAATTAAAATGTATAGATGAGAATTTTAAACAAATAAAAATTAAATTGAATACCATGAAAATTAAAGGTTTAACTCATAAATACGATATATTATTTGACATATAAATATATAGGTTTCAATATATGTTTTCCATGATCTATTTCCAAACATATAATTTTATCATATTTTTTGTTCCCTGAATAAATGTTCAATAGGTTCTTGCGAATTTACCATATCATATCCCCCAGTAGTGTCAAAATATATGTGTTAGAAGGAACAATTTTCATGATTTTGGTGCTGATCGAGTTAATTGCAATGCATTGTTTTCTAGATTATTACCTCTACGTGCAACTATGCCAAATCCAGATTAACTTATAATATCCCGACATTAATGTATTTAATTGAATCCCACTAACTCTATAATTTACTACAATTTAAGAATTTATTACTATGTATAGTATTGTACATAATTATTTCCCTAGTGTTTTCTAATCCTTTTTTAAAAACAACTAGACATTTCTTTGTTGGAAAATATGAGAACCCATTATTTAATAAAAATTAATTCGTTATTTATCACATATTGGTAGACATGATACAATAATAGATGTCTGTGATTCATTGTGGCATTGGGAAATTATGAACATAAAAATCTAACTTGAAACATAGGAACACTATTTTTCTTAATAACTCCTCAACATTCCCTTGAAATTAAATTTCACTTCTAAAACAACATGGGATAACCCGGGGAAGTACATATGAAAGTGTTGTGTTACAAATCCCAATAAGGAAATATAAAAATCATAAAATAAGGTAATGAAGTGAATCTATGTCAAGAGTTGTATCTAGGTAACATAATTTTTGTTAAAATCATAAACATTAACATCAGATCCTGATATAAGATGATATCATTAAGGTGAATGCGAATGTGTAAAAAACATAAAACATGACATCATAAACCTAAGTCAAGGATAATTTAAAAGAAATAGTAACATATTATTCTTAAGATAAGATTACATTCACCATATATGGTACCTAATGAGATTAAAAAATTACCCAATTCATTGCAGGGCTATATAATTATAGTCCACCCATAACATTCATATCATGTACATGCATAAGTGTGCAATATAAATCATACAAGGTAAGGATTCCTTAGATCAACACTAACACAATGATTAACTATTTTTGGTTATGTAAATGTACATACCATATAAATTTAGGATAATTATATATAGGTTAACACACTTTTGAGGATTTTTGTAATGATATTTACTATTGAAATATTGGTCTTGTAAAATCACCAGATAATTTCAACAATATAAAATGATTACAAAATGATTCATGCACGGGTTTAATGACTGTGAAATGGTAATTTAATGAATTTTAAATCATTATTATTGTAAGGGGTATTTTTAAAAACATTTCCCAACATGAAATAATTGAAATTAAAAGGTATAATATAAAGGTGTGGCTTGAATACGGTTTTGAATAAGAGGATCCATTACCTTGAGAGGGATCATCTAAAAAATTTGATTAGCTTTTTAATAGATTCGGAACACCATGGCAGGAATTTAGAGAGAAATATTAAAATTAACTTCACACTAAAAGTATCTATAGTGAAAACTAATGGGGTGGCGGGTTGGGTGGGTTTTTGTAGAAAAATACTAGGAATTATTTATTTGTTTCTCAAAATAGCTTTTTTACTATATAGATATAATATTTACACCCAAAAACATTCCCATGGTTTTTCACCATTGTTAAGATCAAGGAGGATTAGTTTTAGAAATTTTAGGTCATTAAATGGAATAAATAAAATAATAACTGTAGTTATGTGTAAGTGTTTTTTGTTCAAAATAAATTAATTTTAAAATCGTAAAATATAATATATGTATTGGGGACTCAATAATTGTTTATTAAATTAATAAACTAATTTTAAAAACACATTATTTTATATTTGAAACATAATTTTTGTCCTAAAAACTTTTTACAGTATTTTCTACCTCTCTTTTTTGAATTTACAATGTCATAATACATACATTATATTTATACCTTAATAAATTTTCCTAAAAAAATTGATTCTGTTGAGAATTTATAAAAAATTCACAATTGCAAAATTTTAATGTGGTTATTTTAAAAACAATATTTAATTTTTAAAAAATATACTTTTCAAAAAAATTATGCTTTTTAAATTTGGAATATCTGAAATTATACTTTAATACTTTTCTATGTATAAAAAATTATAATTTTATATTTGGAATATATATTTATTTAAAAATATGTGTTTCTACAACAATAATAGTTTTTCACACTTATAAAAATTACATTTGAATGTAATAAATTTTATTATCATTTATAATTAATATATATTATTTAATATGAATATTTTATTACAATAACAGTTTTTTTAAAAATTATTAAATTCATAAAAAATATTTCACTTATTGAAACTAAAATATGTGGTCCATTGGATAATTTTTTTTTTCAAATTAATAATTTAATCATTTATAAAGTATTACTAAAAAGGATAATATAAATACCATTTTATTAAAATTGAAAATATATAAATTTATACAATCAGGGTCAACAAACAAAACCCTTTATTATTCCAATGTATTCTATGATGTCATGGTGTGCTATCGTGACACTTCCATTCAGCGGTTTAGTGAAAACAGTTTGGGATGTGATCTCGATGAGCTTGAAATTCACGTGTAAATGAACTCACTTTTGCTTTTGTTGCTAAATATATTCATGGAATTGGTAAATGAAAAATCCCAATGATTACATCTTCCATAAAATCATTGATAAATTTGTTTCATAGGGTACAATCCTATGGACCATGTCCATTTATTGGTTTATCCAAGTCAAGTGGGTTTTATCATAACACTGAATATATACTTATAAAAACAGTCACTAAAAAATAACTATAAAATAAATGGTTATGATACACAATGGTACGTTAAATATGACATGATGTAACTTATAATTGTCCATAATAATTAAAATATTATTTTTGTTTTCTTTAACTACATTACATAATATTAAATTGATTCTTTTAAAATGAAATTACATTTATTATAGTTAATTTCATTAAAAATGAATCCGAACTGAATGTGCATATCATGGGGGTGAATATATAGATTATCTTTTTTATCTTAGACCTAGAATATATTCATTCTAGAAATGAAGCATGCATTTATTTCAATTCATGCCATGTCTCATGCCAGTGTTTTGTGTATGCTAGTTGTTCTATACAACAAAATCATACCATCCCTAGAGCCTATAAGCGTCCTATTAAATCGGAGATATGTGTTGAAAAAACTTTTTCAATATGATTACAAGTTGGTTAAACTAGATTATAATTTCATAGAAAAAACATAAACTCACCGAACAACCCGTAATGATGATTACCTCTTACCTAGAATATTCACGAATGGAACCCATGCTAGAATGGAAGCCCAAATAGAAAAAATAGAATTCATAGAAGAATCATTTTTAGATTTCCAGGAGTACCCCTAATCTATATAGTGGTTGGAATTGTTTTCACCGTCACCATCAATGATAACATTAAATACACAATAGAGTGAACCCATAATGGTATTATTTACAATTCAACACAAGTCTAGAGTGATTTCTTCATTATTACTTCTTCATCTACCAAGGTAGTCGGTCTTCACATGGCTTGGGGAAGCCTCCTAAGAAACATATTCTTGGTTTCTTCTAGTAAACAATACACTATATTTACTGAAAATACACAGTGAAATCGATTATGGACTCTTCCAATTTGAACCTCCATAAACTACCTTAGGAGGTACACTAATAATTGAATGTAAAACCTCAAAGGGGAGACAAGTTAAAATGGTTTTACAAGGTAATAGGTATCATGCCAGATTATGTTTCATCTTTATAGAATATTGATTTTATTAAATTTACCCTATTATTTTAAATGAATGGTATATTTATTCACACTACATAGTTCACATATGTGAAATAAATTGGTGGCATTACTAAAATTAATATAGAACATGACACTATAGAAAAAAATTGTGATAAAGTGGAATCTATTAAAAATATAATCCACATTTAGATTCATCAATATTGTATGTATACCGATCATTATAGAGATACTATAGACATTGGATATACTCTAAAGAGTTGAAAACCACACACCTTTCACTACTCAACTACAGATAAGTGGAAGGGTGTGGGTATATCTATATCCTACCCACTACCGAATGAAGTTGATCCTCTCCCTACTATGGAAAAAATAACTCAATACTGGATAGAGTAAGAAAATATAATGTGATATTATATTGAATTAATTAGAGGAAAAATTTCTTGAGATTATAGTTTTTAGGCTATGCTTGGCATATTACCTTGAATAAATACCCATTAATAATTAGCCACTCATCCGATTAAAGAAGTGTCTTGTTATTTAGAAAAGTCAGGATCTTGGTAGATAATTTTATAAATCTTAGCAGACATGTATCATAATAATTACCTCTATTAGGTTGAAAAAACAAATATTCCATGAAATTTATCATGATCCAACATGAGATAGAAATCAATAGATAGATTAGGTGATTACACTATATCAGGTAACAACTATAGCCTCCTCTAAAATTATTGATTAGAAAATTTTCCAACCTGATATCCTCACCTCCCTAAAGTCTCTCACTGATCAAATTTAATCAATTATTTGATGATTAACACTAGGGAAAATAAAGTGGAAAAAATAAATAGAAAGGGGGGATTTGAATCCTACCCAACATATTTTATGAAAACAACATTACCAATATTTAAAATCATGGTAGATCTCAATAAATCGCTAAATATTTTTTTATCATGGTTCAATCCTATAATGGGAATTCTAGACTAGAAGTAATTAACAAATATAATGTTTTTTGGGGGGAAATGGAGGGACCAATGTTCTATTGGTTTAAAAATATAACAATTAGATCAATTTTAAGTTGGATGATATTTAAAGAACATTCCTCAACCTATTAGTTCAACATAATGAAAAAATAATACATCCCTGAACCTCTAAAATTGAAGATACTATATTGGGTAAATAATTTGATCACAATGTGGAAAGCATTGAACTATTTACTGAACATAACACGTTCAAAGGTGTAGATATAAGATATATGTATAAAAATATACATGATGAGTTTCAAACATTTTTTACTCCATTGTAATATCTTGGTGGGATATGAGATTTAGAATGATATAACAACATGTCAAAGATTCTATATGGTGGTCAAAATCCAAGTCTCAAACAATTAAAATAACATAGGGAATTTAATCATGATATGTAGAAAATGTTCCTCTCAATATTACACCAGTTCTAGTTCCAACTCCAACATGTAATCCTTCTTAGTATCACATAAGGCCTCGTCATGAAAAGTAGTAGTGGAAATAATGTTTTTCATCTTTAGGGGAATAATTAACAAGGTCTCCCACAATATGAAGATCAAAATAATCAAATTTATGACTTTTTAGTAGTAAAAGTTTTTTTATTTCAACATTTTCATATAGAATGATCAAGTCAAATTGGAAGAGGATATAATACAAAATTAAATAGATCTAAATAATCACCCTAATTCGTACCCCTTTAATAATATTCAAAGGAAAAATATCCATGACTAATTCATATATTGTTAAATACTCTATGATATGGTTGATTCTTGGTTTGTAATGTTTGATAAAACCCCAACATAGTTTGAATGTGTCTCATATAACTTAAAAAATGATTAAGAGGAGTGACTAAAAGTCATAGAAAGTGAATCTAAAAATTTGATGACCAGATAACTAGGAAGTTATTCCATTTTGTCTTATGATATACTTATAGAGAAACTGAATAATCTAGTTATGACCCCTTATTTCCATTATGATGTTCGATATACCACCTAAATAATCCTCATGACATATGATTTGATGTAATAATCACATGTGGATGAAGGGTTGATAAGGAGAAACCAAACCAATACACACACATTCCCAAACATCACTTGAATTTTCATCCCTATTACAGAGAGGATTGGAACCATACCACCAAATGAGATTCCCATCAGATGAGGGTTCATTTTAGTTTCACTGGAAAAAATGATTAAAAATTCAATAACATTCCCATCATATGATTGATATATTAAAATTATTATTGAGAAATCGCAATTGATATGGAGGAACATATTTATATAGTACTTGCAGAACAATCTTTCCCCTTAGCATCATTGAAAAAATCTGGTCTTCTTGATTTTCAGTTGACCATGAAAAGATAATTTCAATAAGTGGATATGAATGAAGTTAGAAGGAGAAGAGCATCAGGTATAACAACATTCACTCCAATTCTCATGGTATTGTTAAAATCATATGAACCCATCTATATGGAAGGATAATTTCATTAAAATAGAAATATCAATACCCTTATAATAACGTTTGGATCTCAATATTCCAATTTATTTTCTTCTTCCAATGATGGAGAATAAGATGATAAAGAGATAAAGGATAACAATTAAATATTAGAGGATGTTATTTCAACCAAAGTTAATCAACTAAACAAAGTTTATATGGTTATATAGAAATATTCAAAACCTATGAATACTATTACCTCCAAAAACCCTAAGGAACATTATCTATAACATTATGAGCTCCACCATGTTTGCGATATTTACCCTCTCAAATATATCCTTAATTTCCTAATACTAAGTTAGAATCAAGAACATAATACAGTTCTTATATATCAAATTCATATCAAGTTCATGTCATAGAATGTGATAAATGATTATATGTTAATATATCTAATCACATCTCATCGTATTGGAGAGAAATTATTAGTAGACATAGATCTCCCCAAGGACGAAATATCGTATATCTAAAAAAACTCTTAATCATGGTATAAATACATTGAAGGACATTCAAGGATCCAAATCAGATATTAGTAGAAAATGTGAAACATAAATGGGATGTTTTTGGGGATTCTATTTTACTTAACTGAAAAGAATCTCTTCTTTATTACTTCAAACTACTAGAAGTATACTCTAATAATTTGGTAGAATACCAATCCATTTTTACAGGATTATAAGTGTCCAGGTTGTTACTAATGGAATGATTGAACATCAAGGGTGATTCAAAGTTAGTAATCATGAAAATAAATGGAATCTTGATCACCTATAAGGAATAAACAATTCCCATTATTTATAATATATTTGCATTGATGACCAAATCTCCTTCATAACTTGTAAGTCTTTTATCCAACATTCAATGAATTCCCATGAATATGCACATTCCATTGAATCTATATCCTTGATGGATTGATTAAACATCATGGGTGATTCAATTTTAGTAATCATGAAAATAAATGGATTCATGATCACCCATAAGGAATAAACAACACCCTTTATTTATTATATATTAGCATTCATGAAAAAATATCCCTCAGAACTAGTAGGTATTTTATCCAAAATTCATTGCATTCCTATGAATATGCACATTCCAATGAATCTATATCTTTGGATGATCTATAAAATGGGGAGATTATCGTTCAAATTACACAATATAGGGAGCTCTATTTATTTTTTAACAGTGACATGGAATAAGTCAACGAGGTAAACACCACCCTTGACAAATGATATCCTATGTTCATACTGACTGATGCCACAATTTCATGTATGTATCCAACAAAATACAACCCCAAAAAAATAATTCTCCCACTATGAAAATATAAAAAATAGTAGATATAGTTGTGGGCAACAAGAAACATCCTTTTTGTTGGATCGATTTTCCAGTACGTCCTTTATAACTACGGATTTGATTGAGTCCTCATTAGGTGCATTGAAGGAGGACAAACCTTCAATATAATGAAATATGTCCATTATAGTTCCTATGGGTACCACTAGTAAAGGAATAATATTTTCAAAAAAATTAATAATCATTGATATTTTTTTCATAAATTATGAATGTTTTAATTGAATTCATGAAAAAATATCACCATTTTAAGATACAATCCATATTTATCAATCAATATGTATTTTTTTCATACATCCAAATAATCCAATTAATGTTTTATATGGGGAATATATGTAATTGGGTAAATTCCCCCCAAAATAACAAGTCAGTTCATGTACATACTTACATTAAACAACTTGTTATCCAAATTCATTATGTCTATATCCCTTATAGAATTTGATGAAATTTCTATCATCTACTTGTTGAAGTATAATATAATCAGAATATTTAGTGTCCCAAACACAGTATTCATGGCCAATTGAACGAATTTATATGCCTCTATACAAAATATGATATATCAATAGTATAATATCCATTCCAACAACTCATCTTGCTATCAAGTATTGAAAATATAAAAATAAAGGCATTTATATAATCTCTATAAAATATCTTTAAAAAAGTGGATAAAGACAATATTTTTTACATTTAAATATATTCTATAATCTATGGGATTATCAAACCATAGTTAGTATTGGTACATTAAATACCCCATATTCATATGACTATGAGATAGATGTAGTCCCACTTATCAAGGCCCCACTTCATTGACATGGAATTTCTATCAGCAATAAATTGCCCAAAGATGAGATGTCCTTGATATGGTTAGATGAATTGGATCAACAATATGAGAAAATGTTTTTGAATCTATAAAATAGGATGGTTCAACAAAAGTATTTCAAATAATAATTCAAAATAAGGTGATCCATTGCTAATTGATTCAACAATATGTGGTACATTTCCTTGTTAATCCCATGATATCAAAAGAACCCTCCATAACATGAATGAAAAATAGGGCCTTGTAGAATAAAAATGTTATATTCTAATGGACCTGATTATTTAATCGTAATTGATGGACACCACATAATTCCTACCCCTAATTCATGGTTTCTCAAAAAATTAAAGGAATAATTACAGGATAGGTCAACAAATTACTCACTACATGATGAAAAAATTCATGACATAATGTCCAACTAACCTAGATCTAATCTATTTTGAATTTATCATCATAATATGAACATAAAAAATATGGAATGATAGTCCTTGTCACATGACATTAAAATTAATGATATCTGGTAAACCATACATGACCATTTAAATAGTTTGTGATGTTCTGTCTATAAGACCTACTCATTTTACAAGCAATTAAGATCCATTGAGGAATTCCTTGCATATGGTCTTCTCTATTCGTGAATATAAACTATTTTAAAATATCCACATATGTAATGAACAATGTTTGGATTTATTCCTAAACTTATATTATATATAGATACTTCAAGATCACATTCCATAGAACCATCTATAGGTTTTAACCCAATAAAATTCTTTTTAACCTCAATGCATGAGTTTTTATCAATCACATCATGTTCACTTTGCTATCTTGAAACAATGTAAAATCCATTTCATTTTACACATGATGTAGATCTATAAAAATAACACTATATTTTTTTATTATTATGTTAGAAATAATGATATATGGACTATCATGAATGAACATAAACAACTTATATTGGATTTATCTTTATGTCCTATTTCTATTTACAAGAACTAGATTCATGAAAGAGCTAAAGAGAATATGGATCATTATCCATAACCCCATCATGGAATTTATTAACACTATATTCCAAAAAAATTTATTTCCAAGTGTTTAGACCCCTATTAAAATTGGGACTTCCCTTTTATAACTCGAAATTTTGAAATAATCACATTACCGGTCATATATTTGAGTTATGTTTATATATATAAACTCATAATAACTACATGTGGAAAAATTCCTATTAAAAAATAATACATAAAGATCCCTTGAAACATTATCTCAGTCCAAAAAAAAATTATAATTTCTATGATCAGTTTTACATTGGTGAAGAGGACTCTACATATTCATGTTTGGTTTCACTCAATTCTCTCACCAAGACACCCATATATTCATCCCAATATCTCATTTACTTTATATAGATCTATATAGATACGTCATAATATCTATTTATGGATTGATTCCTATCATTAATGGATACAAATTGATGTTTAGACTCCATGTGTCTGGAAAATTCAAAAATCTCTTTAGTTGTATCTTGGTTCTTATAATTTTAATAAATCATGTCATGTTTCTTATAACATCCTAGAACTATAGTAAAGAAACCCATTTTAACAAATATATGGGCTAGATCTATACAAAAAACCTGTAAAAAATATTTGTGGATTGATAATTATTATCATAGGATATTTAGTGACGTTTTAACCATTTATTTTAGACCAAACCAAAAGTAGGAATCCATTCACAGTATTATTCAGGATCCATAAAAACCTAACCCTGATTAAAATGAAGAAGAGTTTTAAAATAACATTTTAATTCAATTTTTTCATATACCACAATATATTCCTTAAATGATTGAATCATTATAAAAATTACATGGATACTGGTAACATGTACAATTAACTACCAAATGATACCATTTATTCATAATTATTCTCATCCCACTATATTAGATAATTCAATCCAAATATTTGTTTTCATCTCGAGGAGAGGGTTCATTAACCCCATATTCCAATAACACCACTACTATAGAACCCGTAATTATATATTCTTAGTGATCATTCTAAATATGCTTGTTCCATCTAATAATTTTCAAATTATATATCTTGACCTATGAATTACCTCGTCTTATTACATATTCCATGGTATTGGATCATTTTATCCCTCAACACCTTTTTACGTTGTTATAACCATTGAAACATAATTAATAGATCTACAAAAATAACTTTTGGTCTCCCATAAATATGTTAATATATACTATCATTGGTCTCTCTATTCATATCTAGTTTCTCCTACCCTTAACACATAAAAAATCTCAAACTATGGTAAATACTATAAGAACATAAACATTTGACACATTTTTATCAACGTTATATGTCATATATGTTGCAACTATTATTGGATTAATAGAGATAACCCAAAATTATATAAACATTTTTCAAGGATTTTTATACCGATGAAGGAAATTTATCATTCACATATTGTCCATCCATTCTGTATATCAGACACACATCCTCAGCCTCTTCATTAAATGTTCTATGATATTAAACTCTAGAAATTTTTGGCCCAGAAACATTTATATTAAATTTTTTGACCCTATATTTTGGTATTTTTAAAATATTATTGTATTTATAATTTTCTAAATTCAGTTTTTATTCCATACCACCTATTTATGTTGGGTTTAAGGGGTAACCATTGACCAACCCATCCACACTAAAAATCACCTCTGATTTTTAATCACTTCAGAGGGGGGAGTTACCCACACACACCACCACCTAAGTCCATAATTTATACATGTTTTGTGGTTAAACCAAACTAATAGAAACAAAAAACCATATGAAATCTATTGTATTCTCATTTGTGTCGACATGTGTATATGGGATGGAGAGAGCCACTATTGTTAATGAGCCACCATGAGTAAGCCCATAATCCATATAATCACATATGTATGTCTTTTACATCTGTTATATGAATCCATTCTAGAACGAACCTGTCTATAAAACCCACTAATTTCCATCCCTCACACGATTCTAACCAAAACATCCCATAACCACTCCTCATGCACTCCTTCGTCATGCATATGGTATGGAAAAGACCAAAAATAGAAAGAGACCAAGGTTGATCCTAGGTTGATGACCACCATAATGAGGTGAACTATAACCAAGATCCAATCAGCTATGGTATTATCTGAACTAGTTTTCTCATTCATATCATTTTAACCTCACCCATATAACTATATATATATCATCATCCATTTATACAATTTAGCATGATCTTAAAGACAAAAATAATTTTTAGTCATATCTATCTGAGAGTAAGAATTATCGTTTAATGGTTTGATATCCATGAACTTAAAAATCCTATATATATATATATAGAGAATAATAATTTGTATAAAAACACTCCATGGGAATCCTATAAGAAATATGAATATTCAATTTCTAGGCATATGAATCACATCTAATATGAAAAAATTTAAACATTTAAAAATTTGAAAAGGAACAAACCATTTAATGTTGAAAATCCCTAAAGGGAGGAAGGATTAAAATTAGAGTTCATAACATCTAATCGTAACCCATCCAAAGATTATAAAAAAAAGATCTAAAATTAAATGAAATAAATGTTATAGGGCCACAATATATCCCCATCCAAAATTTATCCCAATATTTTCAAGTACCTTATCTTAGGAAGATTTAAGAGAACCCCTTGTTTATCAAATATTGGTTCATATGATTTGTGTTAAATTCCACAAAAATATAATTATGGTCACTAACTACCTTTTGAGAATTGGAACTCTCATCCTTGAATCCCCCATTAGGATTTTCATGACGTTGAGTCATCCAATTCTCTTAAATGTAAATTAAATAACCCCTCCAAATTGTGAGGGTACATGTTCCACCACATTTGGACACCATATATTTATAAAAGTGATTATGTTCAGAATTAATTCTATCAATTACTCTAACCATATCATATGGTGATTGTATATATAACAATATATTTATAACCAGAAAACATGACATTAATAGTTCTAAAATTTTCATTTATGAGTTCTTGAAATGTAATGACTACCAAAGAATGAATAAAAGCCATATACCTTTATCAGTGATGATAAAGGACCCAATTTATGAGTTCATTTATATAGAACAGATAGTGGGACAATCTACAATTTACTATAACATCGCACTACTTAACAGGAAAAAACACCAAAAAGAAAAATAACTAGTTAAAAATAATGATTTTAAATGAAATAAATTTTAATAAAATAAAAAAACACTATATTATTGACATGTCAATCTTTGGTTTACACAATTAAAATATAAAGTAAAAATTATCACATTCAATTAGAAACATTAATTTTCCATTTTATTTTTCCCTAACCATGAATCATTCTATTTCCAAAAAACAACCCTTGATAGATAAAAATATCTCACCTACGTATGATAATAATTCTTAGGTTAGTAATAATATAAATTTAAAAATTAAATATAATGTCTTACTTTGAGAATAAAAAATTATTTTTAGAAATAACAGTGTTTATCAAATTGAGTTGTAGGTGATTTTTTTATGTCACACCATTTTTTATTCGTCTTCACAAATTATATTTCTAGAAATTATCTAAATTAGAATTAAATAGAAATGATAAAAAACTTAATTATTTAAAAAAAGAAAAAATAATGAGAAAATAATCTATGTTCATTTATTGTTTTTGGTGATTTTATGGATATTTTAAATTAAATTGAGCTTTTATATTGAAAACATTCACTTTGAGTTGTATCGGTCACACTGTTCATCAGATCAGGGTTCAGATGATTGATCAATGTACCAAATTTCATATGAATCATTTTACAAAATTATTAAAACAATTTAAATGTGCCTATTCATTTCTCAGTACGTCACATGCATTTTTTAGTTAAAATTGTTTTTAAAACTATAAACACACATGTTGAGTTTTACTAGTGACATTGTATACCAGTTTCATGTGAGAAAGAGTCATACATGTACAAATAATCTTATAAATCATTTTCATGAATTATCAAGTCAGTAGTGAGTGACAATTTATCAACTTAAATGTTCATTTTGAACAGATAACATACACTTCATGACATAATGGAAACATTATTAATCATATTAAGGTGAGGATGATTTATATATATCACGAATGACATACAGATCATTTTTTGAATTTATGAAAACAATTAGAACATGGTTTCTCAATTTTGATTGTGTTATTTATATTTTTTAATAAAAATTAATGTCAATTTTAAACAAAAAGACACAAATGGAGTCTTACCAATCACACCATATGTCTTATTGATATGAATTTGATTTTTATACATCACAAATTAGTTATGAATCATTTTAATAATGTATCAAAACAATATGATTGAGTTTTGACATTTTTTAGTATGTATGTCGTCTATTTTACTGAAATGTCATCTCAATCATAAAACACGCACATTTATTCATTTATGTCACATAATGTGTTAGTATTATGTGAGACTAACGCATAAATGTCACAAATGACTTATGAATAGTTTTGCTAATACATTAAGAAAAAATGATTTTGATTTCATGGTTTTCATTGAGTACAAATTTAATGACCTGTAAAATTGAAGGGAATTTTTTTTCATAATTTTCTTTGGGATTTTACAAGGGCGCAATTGCTGACGGGACCTGATTCCGAGGCTTGGTGTTCCCGGAATCATGTTCTGAAATTTAGCTTGGGTACGTTCAGTGAACGAACGGGTGATTTTTCCTAACTTTTTAAACAATACTCGGAATCGAAATCCAAGGAAACTGATGAAACCGCAGCGCCAATAATTACTTAAGAACACCTTTTCCATAGTTGTGTTTTCTCGGGTGAGGTAATTAATGAAATGCGTTAACTAAATAATAAAATAAAATATTGTGCTACAAATTTTATTTCTATTCTATGTAGTTGAACCTATGCTTGGAGGTCGGAGTGGGACCCACTAATATCCTAACTCCACTAGGTACGATATTAGAGAAGTGGGGCCCACACGAGCCCCACCCCTTCAAATCCCTTTTTAAACTCCCTCTCGTGCTTTTAATATGTAACTCACCCACACCCCGAATTAATGGCAAGCCAACCCTCAAAATTAATTTAAATATTAAATGCTCCTAAATTTATTCAATTAATTGAATGAGATCTGTTTGATTTTCAAATTAACGGATTGTGTATGTGTTTATAAAATAAGAGAAGACTTATTTTATTAGGGGTTGATTAGTTGTGCGAAAAGAAGTGAGGAATCATGCACTCTTGAGGAATATCTTCTTCCTCCTTGAAGAACTCAAAGAACACACCATCACTGATGATGAATGCTGACCTCTGACAAAGGACGGTGAATAACACTGATTCCTCGGAGATCGACGACGCGACTCCATGTACCGCGATGCTGACGGTCCTCTTCTCCGCAATGCCGTGTACCGTGATGCCATGTACTGTGACGCCGACGATCCTCTTTCTGAGATGCCATCTTCCATGACGTCCCTTTCCCGTGACAAACCTCGTTCGATGACTTCATCGAGGAAGGGGTATGATTTTGGGATCATGAATTTTCATGACCGTCTAAACGTCTTTTTCGTAGCCGCTTGATATCGGATTAACGGGAGGGGGCCAGACCATACGAACAAGGATGACCCTCCTCCCCATTTTGATGATGTGTTTGTCGTGGAACAATCAACGGTAGTGCAGTGCAACAGCACCGTGCGGAAACAAAGAAGAATGGGCGAAGAAGTGCCGCATCGTCGCGCCGTGCTGTTGAGGCCGAACGAAACTGCGGTCAGAGTCGGGGTTGTAGAGTCGATGTGAAGACTCCACAGATTGTTTATTTGACGTGCCGTCTGTCGCGTTGAGTTCTTTATTTTGAGATGGAGCTTTGGGATACATCAACTCCAGACTAAGTTCCAGTTGATGTATCGACCCCTTTGGCTCGTGGAGCGAACCCTCCCAGAAATGAGAATGATGTGTGTGGGAACCCTAGAGATGGCTGCGACTGCAAAGACCGTACTGAAATCTTCCGTGGGTTTGATGGCGATGAAGACTCCACTAAAATCATTCGAGGGTTCGGCAGTGATGAAGACCATACCGAAATCCTCCATGGGTTCGATGGCAATGAAGATTGTATGGAAATTTTTTCTGGGTTCGGCAGTGATGAAGAACATACTGAAATCCTCTGTGGGTTTGAAGGCGATGAAGAATGCACTAAAATACTCCGTGGCTTTGGCAGCGATGAAGACCGTTCTAAAATCCTCCGTGGGATCGACGACGATAGAGACTGCACTGAAATTCTCCGTGGGTTCGACAGTGATGAAGACCATACTAAAATACTCTATGGGTTCGACAGCGATGATGACAACACTGAAATCCTCCGTGGGTTAGGTAGTGATGAATACCGTACTGAAATCCTCTGTGGGTTCGACGACGATGAAGACTGCACTAAAATCCTCCGTGGGTTTGGTAGCAATGAAGACCATACTGAAATCCCTCATGGGTTTGACGGTGATGACTATGTTCTTGCTATCCTACATGGTTCTGGCAGAGTTACAGGTTTGTATCCTATGTGGGTCAGACAGCTTAGCTGGATTAGTATCCTACGTGGGTCCTAGATTAGATGAATTAGTGGCTATATCTGATCATCTCTATCACCTTACGAAGAAGTATACATGTGTGAGGTGAGTCTTGACCTTCAATCAATATATTTTATATGATTGACTTGCTTTCCTATGTGAATTTGTTTGTGTAATATTGTGTGGATTGGGTTGTGCTATCCTATGTGGACATGATCGATCTTGGGCTCGGATGTTGGAGCAAAATGAGAATTGATGACTTAGGTATATGTATTGGCATATACCTAAGTAGTGTTGGTTGTTACTTTGTGATTGTATCTTTCCTTTTTGGATTATCTTTTGTGGATTATGGGAGACCTTTGAGGGTCTCAGTGTCCCAACTGAGTAGCGTATACTCACCCCTTCACGGGCTATGCCCGCACTATGTTGTGTTGGATGCAGACGATGGACATCGCTGATCGTGGTTGAGTCTTGTGGAGCTAGTCGGTACCTGGAGATGGACCACTGGGCGAGACGTACACGGAGTGGACGGCTGGACCCAAGGTGCTGAGGAGGCTATTTATACCCACCCTTCAGGTGGGAATTCCAGTGGATGGCTCACCATTGCTGATTTACTTACAGTTGTTGTACTTTCATTCTAGATGTACTTTACTTTCAGATTGGGTTTGTATTCTGGCCGACATACTTTCCGCACATATTATTGAACCCAGTTTTACTTAGTATTACTTCTTCTGGCTTACTATGTGGTGTTTTTTTACATTATAAGGCAATTCCTTCCCATTTTTATCGGTTTTATACCTTGGTGCTAGTCGACATCCATTGGCCTATGGGAGGGGGGCTTAGGGTAGTCACGACACGGGTCCTAAGGACGGGTCGTGATAGATTGGTATCATAGGAGTTCGGTTCTATAGCAAAACTCATGACTCTGATCTTTCTTCTATGTGAAGCAATAGTGTTATGGTTATTGAGTGTGGTTATCAGTATATGGAGTCCAGTGTTGGTGCGGTGGCCGACGTATCCGTACGCCAGGACCCTACCTTCTAATTTCCGACTGAATGAAAAAAAAACATTGATTGCATGTGTGTTTCAATAGTTTTCTTTGTAATTACTTTGTGTTATCTCACCAGGTATACTGTTTTGACCACAGAGCACCTGTTTCTTTTCAGGATGGCCACACGATGGTAGCCAGCTAGGGTTCCGTGCTTTGTGCGAGACGACAGCCCACCGAGAGACGAGGCCTCGGAGAAGGGCCCTTTTTCAGCAGAGTCACCGACGTTACCTCTACCCAGCAAGCCACCGTGCCGCCAGCCCCAGCCACTGAAAGTGCATGTCGCCTTAGTGCACTGCACGAGTTCCAGCATCAGAGACCGCCAAGGTTCTGCTGGGAGACGGACCCTCAGGCAGTCGGGGATTAGCTGGAAGCGATTGTGAGAGTTTTTAGGTTAGTGGGGACACCAGCGGACCTCATGATGATTCTTGCAGCGAGCCTCCTGCACGCGGCAACAGGGTGATGGTAGATCTTGATGCTCCAAGTGCATGAGGAGGCATACCTCCTCTAGATGGAATTTGAGAGCCTATTCCATTAAGAGTTATTCCCAGCCATCCTCCGTGTTGTGCGCATTCCAGAGCTTCTACAGTTGCGGCAGGGCAGCATGACGGTCACCCAGTACTCGGTGAGATTTACCGATATCTCACGCTATTCAACAGATATGGTACGAGACCAATTCATCGGGGCCTGGACCTTCGAGCAGGAACTGAGGCATGAGATCAGGGCATCGATGATCTCCCTCAGTATTCCGACGGAGGAAGGAGTACTGGAGCGACCCCTTCTCATTGAGATCTTCCTTACTGAGCCTACACCAGCAGCGAGACCTACCGCATGGAGGCATGTAGCAGAGTCTTCTGCAACTGGCAGTCGACATATGTCAGAGGGGTCTAGGTGGACTGGACCACCAGGTAGACGACCTCAGGACACTGGCTCATAGGTGTGGGGAGATGGCAGAGCATCAGGTAGAGGAGCAGAAAATGGTTGAGGGGCCACCCAGGTAGACGTAGAGGGTCTACCGTGGCGGTCTTCCAAGAGTAGGCGGATGAGGCAGGGGAGATGGCAGAGCATCAGGTGGTGGGCGACGCTTTGAGGCTTTACCACCACCACCACCAGGAGGTCCACCCCGACCACAGAGAGCTGGTGGGAAGAGACAGGCTCAGCATTAGGAAGCGGAGGCCTAAGATCACGGTGCACCAGAGATGATTTGAGGTACTATCTGTGTCTACTCCACCCTTGTTGTAGTTCTTATAGACATAGAAGCGAGTCATTATTTTATTGCCGCTTCCCTGGTTCGGAGCTCGGAGATTCCGATGGAGCCATTGACTCGATCCATACGGCTAGATACTCCTACGGGAGCAGAATCAACGATTATGCACTGGTGCCGGCAGTGTGAGATTACTCTAGGAGATGAGAGCTTCTGATGGGATCTTCTTGTAGCGGTGTCGAGGCCTTACGATGTCATCTTGGGCATGGATTGGTTATCTACAGTCCATGCTCAGATTGACTGTATTAGGCGCAAGGTGAGCTATGTTTTCATCGATGGGAGCAGGTTCACCTTCACCGGTGAGAAGGGAGCCTTTGTAGCACATGAT
This sequence comes from Viscum album, assembly GCA_963277665.1. NCBI lineage: Eukaryota > Viridiplantae > Streptophyta > Magnoliopsida > Santalales > Viscaceae > Viscum > Viscum album. Next base: position 1,432,611,450 of record OY728132.1, on the reverse strand, counting down.
GGACCCACTTAGAGGAGAGTACAACCCATCACTCATCAGTTGGCTAGCCTCATCATAGGAGAAGTTGACGTACGGAGTCCTATTTTTCCTGTACTGGTGGATTAGTTTGCGGACGTTTTCCCTGATGATGTTCCAGGACTACCTCCTCGCATAGAGGTATACTTTTTTATTGACCTGTGTAACACCGCAAGCTTCCATGGTACGCTTCTCTTTGAATAATGTGATAGCGTGTATTGTACGCAACACCGAGTTCTAACACCCCATAACAAATCAAACTAGCCATTATGAATAGTAATACATACTTTTTGAAATTATATATATTTTATATTTCAAAATGGACTTTATTTTTGGATTCAGAATATCGAATTTAGCCTATGGAGAAATTTTGGTACTTTTTGGATAACTTTAATATTTTGATGAATAGTGAAATAACTAAATTTTAATTAGAAACAACTTTTTTAATCAAAATAATTAATAGTAATAAATTATTAATTTGAGAGGTTTTAAAGTATATTTAGAATATATTTTAACCATTTAATACAATGTTGGTCATTGGACATAATTTTACAATTAAACCGGACATAAATAAGTGTCAATCTTTTGATAGTTATTATCTCTTAAAAACACGCTTTTTGTTTTATCAATGGGAATTAATTTTAAATTAATTTCTGCCACTTCTATGTTTTGAATTTTGAAAAATGGATTCAATATTTGGAATCAGGATGTTCAAATTGTGTAAATAGGTAACTTTTATTTTTAGACATTTTGAATGATTTTTTCGGTAAATATTTTATTTACCATGGTTAAGGGTAAATCCGGAAAATAAGGGTTACAAAATAATATTATAATAATACAAAATTACCCAAAAACGTGTCCTAACCTTATTTTTTGATACATGTTCGACCATAGTAATATTGTGGTGGATTTTGGTACCCCATGGTGCCACTTGTAGGTGATAGGGACACTTAATTTTAATTAAGTTAAAATGAATACAAAAATGACACAAGCATATATCTTTTAGAAAACCAATTTTTACATAGGGTTATATATGTTGGAATTTCGACTATAAATATTAATTATAAAGATAGAATGATTTCATACATAATTGTATATTATTTATAATTTTTAGTGACAAATAATTTAATTTATTTATGAAACAATGATGATGCAGTAATTACAATAATAGTGAAAACTTAAAATAATTGATATTATAAATACCCAAATAAATATAATTTGAGACTTTTAATGAATTATAATAATTTTCTAGGATAATATGACATATCAGGATTGATTTAATTAACTTTTTTCGAAGTAATAATTCTATTATGAGTTTCACAAAAATCAACTATTGAATAGTGTCAAAATTGACATAAAAGAGTTTTTAAAACAAGTATTATATTATTAAATGATATTAAATTCCTAAAAATCTATGGATCGGACAAGAGACTTATATCATAATATTTGTATCATTAATGGACCACTTGGGGGTCTCTTGGATGTATATGGTAAGGTTATCAACCATATAATATAAAAATACAAAGAGACATTGTAAAAGAGAAACTAATTAACTTAGAGTTAATACTTAAAGATAAGGTTAATATAGTAACCCAACCCAGTCTAAATTCTATTAGTTAAATTTTTTCTACCTATCCCCACCTTAACCTTTGAATAATCAGATTTTGAGCCATTATAAACCGAATATGAATTTATTATAAATTAATATTTCTGGCTTTCCCAAAGGTGCCCCTCACCCCTCTTATAAAAAGGCACTCCTCCTCCCCATTTCTTCACACCTTCAAAGCCTTTTGGTTCGTCCAAACTCTTCCCAAATACTCTCCCAACATCCCTCAATACAACTTAGAGGCCTTATTTTGATCATAAAGGCATCCTATGGAGCCCTTTTGATCAAATCAAAAGGAAGAACCCGTAGAAGAGGTAATGATTTCACCACCCTTTTCCAAGTTCCTTTCTTCTTCCACTTATTCTTTCTTTGTTATTACCATTATAAAATAATAACTCCAGTATCATATATATACTATGATGTTATTATAAATATGGTACAACCATATTCAGTATTCTATCCACCCTTTGAATAACATGTCACCATACGTGCGTACGTACGGTTTACCGTCTCCACGTCGTGGTGTAATTTTTATTCAATATATTATTATTTGGATGGGTATAATAATGATTTGTAACTCATGTAAATAATAAATATAACTTGTTAATGATTATGTATATACGATATACCATCCATTTATATATTATTTTAATATCAAAAGAATGATATTGTCGCTCGTGCGTACGTACGGAAAACTGTCTCCACGAACGCGATGAGATTAATTCTCCATCGTTTCCATTCAAGTATAATTCTCATTTGATGATTAATAATAGTATCTAAAGACTTTATATCATTCTTTATATGATTAAGATACAACCTATCCATTACAAACATGGCTTACGTAACAAAACATATAAAAGAAAACGAGTAAGTTAACACCCGAAACAATGATAATACTAAGATATTATTAACAAATCAATGTTAAAAGATCATATATGATATCATATTAATGTATATGATTCCTGTATAATTTAATAACAATTATTTCACCATTATACAGGAGTTTAACCTACCCCAACCAAGGAAATGTACAAGGTAAGGGTTTATTTCACAATCGCTTCATTATCCAAGGTTGTTTATACGTAAAAATCTACTGGGATCTCTTTATCATCCACATCCATGTTTCTAAAAAATGAATTTCAAAGCATTTTTAATATTTACTAGAATATGTGTTAAAGTCATTTATACCCTTGTTTTACTTTTTATAAGAGTTTTATAAAGGAATATTTCCGTCGTTTTCCAAACAAGGTGCTTTTTAACCTTTTCGACAGAATTAAGGTAAGAATGTTTTTTTAACTTATACAGCGGGTGCGGTTATTTTCAGTCGTTATAGAATCTCTGAAACTTCCCTTACAAGATTATAAGAAAATTTTCAAATAAAAGGTTTTATTTAATAAATATAAGACTCTAAAATGATTTCAAAATATACAGATATATTTCTCTAAAAAGAGTTTTGATTTCATCTATGTCAACATCCTTTGATGGATTTTATGCTTATTTGAAGTTGATTTATTATGATACAAAACTTCTATATTGTATTGAAGGTTTTGTGATATGTTTGACTGTGGATGTGCTATTTTTATACCATTCATGGTTTATGGTGAATGTATTGACATTTCGTATGGTAGTTTTAGTACGAATGTTTATGTTATATTTAGACCTTTTCATATGGGAATGCATTGGACTTAATATGTGATGGGTGGAGCCCGCTATAGCTCCTCGATGCATCGGTAGGTCTCATGAGACAAAATAGTGTCCTGGCACAAGGCCTTGGAAAAATATTATTTGTAGTCTTGGCACGAGGCCTTGGCTATGTTGTTAAGATAGTCCGACATTATGCATTCGATCATTATGAAAGGGGTTATTGATATTTCATGTGATTATTAGATTAGTAGAATATCCATGTGAATAAGTAAATGGAATTATTTCATTTTACTTTTTCCATACTACATTGATGTTCAAGTTTAAAAGGCTTTTGTTTTAGTAACGCATTGCCTTAAATGTTTATGCTTATTTTTTAAAGTTTCCGCTATTTTGTTATCCTTACTGGGCATTTTAGCTCACCCCTTTTCTATGTTTTATTTTTCCCAGGATGTGAAGATGTAAGTTATGAATGACCTGCAGGGATAGTATGTGGGGATATGAGTGTGGAATATGGAGACTATGTTGTTGTAGTAGTTTTTTACTTTATGATGTAATGTAAAACTTTATGAATATATCTAGTGTTTCCAAGGCTACTAAACCAATCAGTCTTTCGAGATTTGATCTTTTTTGTGATCATGCCAATGTAATGTAATAATGCACCGACTCTGGATAACTAGGGTCAGGGCGTTATAGTTGGTATCAAAGGAGGTTTAGTACAAACCTTTGAAGCTAGATTTATATAAACTCTGATTAGAGCACGTAAACCTAAGATGAACTTTGAGGATTAGTATAGAAGAACATCTTAGAATTTTGGTATTATAGAGATTTTGTGAGTTTTTCGAGCAATACATCCCTGTCTGGATACGAGTAGGTAGAGGCGGCTCTGGCACATATGTACCTAGGGGTAAAACCCAAAAACACCACTTTAAGCTAGACTTGAACGGGAACTGGTGCACGACAACGGGCCTTGCTGCACTCTTGGTTATGACACTCTCGGGGGATATGCTTAGGATAACTCTCATTTTCTTTACAGGTCATTATGATGGGTTTATAAGTATTTACTTCCTGAAAGAAAACATTCTTATGATTATAGATTATATCGATAAATAGTTCAATTTATGTCAAGTGTTTTATATGTATGGGATTATGTATTTTGATTTATAAACTGATCTAGTTTATGCCATTATTTAGAAATGGCTCCTAGTGTAAGAAATGGAAATAGAATCAATGCATGCACTACATGTAGGGATTTCCTTCCTACTCAAGATAATTATAGTGGTGCTGGTGATGCAACTGGTGCCGATCAGCTAATCACCATACTGGGACAACTCTTTCAGGTTATGAATAATAACCTTACCCGTATGGAGCACCCTGATCCACAGCGTGGAGGATCAATGTTAGATCTATTCATGAGGCAACAACCACCAACGTTCAATGGGAGTAAAAATCCCTTAGTAACGGAGCAATGGATAAATTCCTTAGAGAAAATATTTCAGGCTTTAGGGAGTAGTGAAAGGGAAAAAGTTATCATGGTAGTTTACCTCATCACTGGAGATGCAGATCAATGGTGGTCATTGATCCAAAACATGAAGGAAGATGATGAAGTATCAAATATGGAATGGATGGAGTTCAAAGATATGTTTTTAGAAAAATAATTTCCTCGCGACCATCGAGAAGATATGGAAAGGCATTTTCTGAGTCTGAGACAGAAGGAGGATTAGAATGTCACAAAGTATGAGGCTAACATTACAAGGTTAGCAAGGTATGCTGGAGATTATATACGTAACCCAAGAATTAAGATTTATCATTTATTTTTTTGGTTAGAACCATTTCTCCATAGAGCATTAGTCTCACAATCATTTTCATCATACGTAGACATTTTCTCATGTGATATCAAGACCGAAAATGAATTCTCTATGTCTTATAACTTTAAAGAAAAGCAAGAGAAGAAGAGACCTACTGATCAATCTGGGAATGGAAATAAGGGGAATAAGGGAAAGGATGAATATCCATCCTGTGGTAAATGTGGGAAGAAACACCCTCGTACTTGTCTGAAGGGAACGAGAGTCTATTACAAGTGTGGTGAAAAAGTCCACCAAGCTCGGGATTGCAAAGGGAAGAAGGAAACTACCAATGTTCAATGCTACAATTGCAGGGAGATGGGTCATTATGCAAATGAATGTCCTAAGCATCAGGAGAACTTACCTCAGAAAAGTCCAAGGGATCAAGGCCAATCTTATGCTATCACTACTGCTGAGGTAGAAGCTCTGAAAGACGTGGTGGCTGGTAATTTAATGGTTTCCTCAAGTTTAGCAAATGCATTATTTGATTCTGGATCATCGCATTGTTTCATATCTTCCCAGTTTGATAAGAAAATTAGATATTTCCAATTTTATTTAACGAGGGAGTTGTCAGTTAAAACTCCTAAGGGAAGTATCATTACAATAATGTTTTGTGAATCAGTCCCCATTAGAGAACATAAATGTTCTTTATCTGCTGATCTCATTGTCATACCTATGATTGAGTTTGATATAATCCTCAGTATGGACTGGATTTCGGACTATGATGTGAAGATTTATTGTATGAAGATATAGGTTACGATTCTTGATGATAATGATAAAGGAAACCTTATCTTTAGAGTAGACTCGTCACCACCTAATTCATATTTAGATCCACCCCTTGTAGCTCAAATAAATTCAATTATTGGGGAGGATTAGAATGAAATAACTGTGGGTGATGAAATAAATGTTCAAATAGAGGATGTACCTGTTGTAAAAGAATTTGTAGATGTATTTCTGAAAGATTTACCTGGACATCCTCCAGAATGAGAAGTTGAGTTTTCCATTGATTTAATTCCTGGATCAAGGCCTATATCGAATACCCCTTATAGAATGGCCACTGTTGAATTAGTTGAACTAAAGAAAAAATTAGAGGAATTGAGTAATAAGGGATTTATTCTCCCTACTGTTTCTCCATGGGGAGCCCCTGTTCTTTTTTTAAAAAGAAAGATGGATCTAAGAGCTTATGTATTGACTACAGGGAGATCAATTCAATAACGATAAAGAACAAGTATCCACTACCTCACATTGATGATTTATTTGACCAACTGCATGGAGATCAATACCTTTCAATGATTGACCTTTGATCTGGATACCATCAGTTGTGTGTGAAGAAGGAAGACATTCCGAAGACAACATTTCGAACCAGGTACGAGCATTACAAGTTTACTATAATGCCTTTTGGATTGACTAATGCACCCTATGTATTCATGGATCTGATGAATATATTTTTCAAGGAGTATCTTGATGAATTTTTTGTGGTATTTATTGATGATATCTTGGTATAATCTAATAGCTATGAAGATATTGAAAATCACTTGCGCATTATCCTGAAGACTCTGAGAAGGCATGAATTATATGGGAAGTTTAGAAAGTGTGAATTCTGGCTTCATGAGATTTATTTTCTTGGCCATATTGTTTCTAAAGATGGAATCTCTATTGATCCTTCTAAGACCAAGGCGATTCAAGAATTTCCAGAACCTACGAGTATAACTGAGGTACATAGTTTTATTGGTTTGGCAGGTTATTATCGACGTTTCATCCAGAATTTTGCCCGATTGGCTAACCCATTAACAAAGCTCACACGTACATGGGTTAAATTTGTTTGGACAATAGAGTGTGAAGAATGTTTCAAAGAACTGAAGAGAATATTAGTCAATTCTCCTATATTGAATCTACCATCGGGGAATGATGGGTTCGTTATTTATAGTGATGCATCGAAGAAAGGACTTGGTTGTGTCCTTATGCAGAATGATAGAGTTATTACCTATGCATCAGGACAGTTGAAACTTCATGAACAAAACTATCCTACTCATGATCTCGAGTTAGCAGGTGTGATATTTGCTTTGAAGATATGGAGGCACCACCTCTATGGTGAAAAATGTGAGATTTATACTGATCAAAAGAGTTTGAAGTATATTTTCTCACAAAAAGAACTCAACATGAGGCAAAGGATATGGCTTGAATTACTCAAGGATTATGATTGTACGATACACTACCACCTGGGGAAAGCAAACACGGTGGTAGATGCTTTGAGTAGAAAAGACCATGGAGTTTTGAATGTGATGAGAATTGAAAGGGATACAATTTTGATGGATCTATTGAAGATTGACTGGGGAATAACCAGGGAAGGTGAAACATCTATGCTTTTTCAAATGGTTTCCAATCAATCTTTACTAGAAATGATTAAGAGTTCTCAGACCGATGATGAAGAATTTCAAAAGAAGATTAAAGCTGTGAATGATGGGAGACTGAGGGACTTTGTGTATGAAGATAGAATTTTGAAATTTGGGAAGAGACTTTGTGTTCCCGATATACCTGATCTAAAAAGGGAATTGTTGGATGATGCTCATAGTTCAAATTTCTCTATACACCCTGGGAGCACCAAAATTTATTGAGATTTGAAGGAACATTTTTGGTGGGACAACATGAAGAGGGAGATTGCTTATTTTTTGTCAAGATGTATGGTTTGTCAACAAGTGAAAGCTAGAAGGTAACAGCCTGGAGGAGTCATGCATCCTCTTCCCATACCGGAGTGGAAATGGGATAATATTACGATGGACTTTATCATGGGGCTACCAAAGACTCCACGAAGGAACGATTCAATATGGGTTATTGTTGATCTTCTTACCAAGTCAGCACATTTTCTTGCTATAAGAGAAGATCTAACCCCAGAACATCTAGCAAAACTATATATTAATGATGTTGTGAGACTTCATGGAGTACCCCTATCGATTGTTTCTGATCGTGATCCCCATTTTACTTCAAGATTCTGGAAGAGTCTTCAGAAATCCCTGGATACTGAACCTCATTTGAGCACTGCATACCACCCTCAAACGGATGGAAAATCAGAACATACTATTCAAACCATAGAAGACATGTTGAGATCCTGCTCACTTGACTTTTAGGGTATGTGGGATCAGTATTTACCTATGGTATATTTTTCCTATAACAATAGCTTCCATTCGAGTATTCATATGGCACCATATGAAGCGTTATACAGAAAGAGATGTCATACACCAACCTGTTGGGATGACGTTGGTGAAAGAAAACTTGTAGGTCTAGAACTGGTGGAGGAAATGATGGAAAAGGTCAGGTAATCCAAAATCATATCAAAGTAGCTCAAAGTAGGCAGAAGAGCTATGCCGATAATCGAAGGAAGGATTTGGAATTCCAAGTCGGTGATCATGTTTTTTTGAAGGTATCTCCATGGAAGGGATTCATACGTTTTGGTAAGAAAGGTAAATTGAGTCCTAGGTACATTGGACCTTTCGAAATTCTAGAACGAATTGGGGCTATAGCTTACTGATTGGCAATGCCGCCAAGTCTCTCCATAGTTCACGATGTGTTCCACGTATCTCTGTTGAGGAAATACATGCCTGACCCAACGCATGTAATCACCTATGAGGAGTTAGAACTAGAACCCGAACTGTCTTATTTTGAAGAGCCCGTCAAGATTCTTGATACGAGAGAACAAGTACTGAGAAACCGGACGACGCGTCTAGTAAAAGTCTTGTGGAGAAACCATAAGATGGAAGAGGCAACGTGGGAACCCAAGAAACATATGATGAAGAACCACCTGAGTCTTTTCATGCGATAATATTCAAGAAAATTTGAGGATGAAATTATTTGAAGTAGGGTAGAATGTAACACCCCAAGCTTCCACGGTACGCTTCTCTTTGAATAATGTGATAGCGTGTGTTGTACGCAACACCGAGTTCTAACACACCATAACCAATCAAACTTGCTGTTATGAATAGTAATACATACTTTTTGAAATTATATATATTTTCTATTTCAAAATGGACTTTATATTTTGATTCAAAATATTGAATTTAGCCTAAGGTGAAATTTTGGTACATCTCGGATAACTTTAATATTTTGATGAATAGTGAAAATTACTTAATTATAATTAAAAACAAATTTTTTAATCAAAATAATTAATAGTGATAAATTATGAATTTGAGAGGTTTTAAAGTATATTTATAATATATTTTTACCATTTAATATAATGTTGTTCATTGGACATAATTTTACAATTAAACCGGACATAAACAAGTGCCATTCTTTTGATAGTTATTATCTCTTAAAAAAACGCCTTTTGTTTTAACAACGGGAATTAATTTTAAATTAATTTCTGCCACTTCTGTGTTTTGAATTTTGAAGAATGGATTCCATATTTGGAATCAGGATGTTCAAATTGTGTAAATAAGTGACGTTTATTTTTAGACATTTTGAATAATTACTTCGGTAAATATTGTATTTACCATGGTTAAGGGTAAATCCGGTAAATAAGGGTTAAAAAGTAATATTATAATAATAAAAAATTACCCTAAAACGTTTCCTAACCTTATTGGTTGATACATGTTCGACTATAGGCATCTTTTGGTCGATTTTGGGACCCCATGGTGCCACTTGTAGGTAATAGGGACACTTAATTTTAAATAAGTTAAAATGACTAAAAAAATGACACAAGCATATATCTTTTAGAAAAACAATTTTTACATAGTGTTATATATGTTGGATTTTCCACTCTAAATATTAATTAGAAAGATAAAAATATTTTCTACATAAGATATTTTATTTATAATTTTTAGAGATTAAATAATTTAATTTATTAATGACACAATGATGATGATGTAATTACCATAATAGTGACAATTTAAAATAATTGATATTATAAATACACAAATAAATATAATTTGAGACGTTTAATAAATTACAATAATTTTTTAGGAAAATATGGCATATTAGGATTGATTTAATTAACTTTTTTCTATGTAATAATTCTGTTATGAGTTTTAAAAAAATCAACTATTTAATAGTGTCAAAATTGCCATAAAATAGTTTTTAAAACAAGTATTATCTTATTAATTGATATTAAATTCTTAAAAATATAAGGTTCTTCCAAGAGACATATATCATGATATTTGTGTCATTAATGGACCACTTGGGGGTCTCTTGGATGTATATGGTATGTTTATTAACCATATAATATAAAAATAAAAAAAGACATTGTAAAAGTGAAACTAATTAACTTAGAGTTAATACTTAATGATAAGGTTAATACAGTAACCCAAACCTGTAGAAATTCTATTGGTTGAATGGTTTTTGACCTATCCCCACCTGAACCTTTGAAAAATAAACTTTGGAATAATCATAAACTGACTATGAATTTATTATAAATTAATATTTCTAGATTTTCTAAAGATTCCCCTCACCCCTCTTATAAAAGGGCACTCCTCCTTCTCATTTCATTACACCTTCAAAGCCTTCTGGTTCAGCCAAAATCTGCCCAAATACTCTCCCAGCTTCCCGTACTACAACCTAGAGGACTTATTTTGATCATAAATCCAACCTATGGATCCCTTTTGATCAAATCAAAAGGAAGAACCCGAAGAAGAGGTAATGATTTCACCACCCTTTTTCAAGTTCCTTTCTTCTTCCAGTTCTTCTTTCATTGTTATTACCATTCTAAAATAATAACTCCAGTATCATATATATACTATGATGTTATTATAAATATTGTACAACCATATTCTGTATTCTATCAACCCTTTGAATAACATGTCACCATACGTGCGTACGTACGGCTTACCGTCTCCTCTTCGTGGTGTAATTGTTATTCAATATATTATTATTTGGATGGGTATAATATTAATGTGTAACTCATTTAAATAATAAATATAACATTTTAATGATTCTTTATTTATGATATACCATCCATTTATATATTATTTTAATATCAAAAGAATGATATTGTCGCTCGTGCGTACGTACGGACTACCGTCTCCACGAACGCGATGAGATTAATTCTCCATCGTATCCATTCAAGTATAATTATCATTTGATGATTAATAATAGTATCTATGGACTTGATATCATTCTGTATATGATTATGATACAACCTATCCATTACAAACATGGCTTACGTAACAAAACATATAAAAGAAAATGAGTAAGTTAACACCCGAAACAATGATAATACTAAGATATTATTAGCAAATCAATGATAAAAGATCTTATATGATATCATATTAATGTATATGATTCTTGTATAATTGAATAACAATTATTTCACCATTATACAGGAGGTTAACCTACCCCAACCATGGAAAAGTACAAGGTAAGGGTTATTTCACAGTCTTTTCATTATCCGAGGTTGTTTATACGTAATAATCTACTGGGATCTCTTTATCATCCACATTAATGTTTCTTAAAAATGAATTTCAAAACATTTTTACTTTTTACTAAAATATTGGTTAAATTCATTTATACCCTTGTTTGACTTTTTATAAGGGGTTTATAAAGGAATCATTCCATCATTTTCCATATAAGGTGCTTTTTAACCTTTTCGACAGAATTAAGGTAAGAATGTTTTTTTAACTTATACTGCAGGTGCGGTTATTTTCCAGCGTTATAAAATTGTCGAAGCTTCCATTACAATCATATAAGAATATTTTGAAAGAAAATGTTTTATTTCATAAATATAAGACTCTTAAATGATTTCAAAATAGAAAGAGATATTTCTCTAGAAAGAGTTTTGATTTCATCTATGTCAACATCCATTGATGGATTTTACGCTTATTTGAAGTTGATTTATTATGATACACAACTTCTATATTGTATTGAGGGTTTTGTGATATTTTTTACTGTGGATGTGCTATTTTTATACCGTTCATAGTTTATGGTGAAAGTATTGACATTTTGTATGCTAATATTAATACGAATGTTTATGTTATGTTTAAACCTTTTTTTATGGGAATGCATTGGACTTAATATGTGACAGATGGGGCCCTCTATAGCTCATCGATGCATCGGTAGGTCTCATGAGACAATCTAGTGTCTTGGCACTAGGCCTTGGAAAAATATTATCTGTATTCTTGGCATGAGGCCTTGGCTATGTGGTTATGATAGTCTGGCATTATGAATTCCATCGTTATGAAAGTGGTTATTGATATTGTAAGTGATTATTCGATTAGTAGAATATAAATGTTAATAAGTAAATGGAATTATTTCATTTTACTTTTTCCATACTTTGTTGAAGTTCATGTTTAAAAGGCTTTTGTTTTAGTTATACATTGCCTTAAATGTTTATGCTTATTTTTGAATGTTTCTGTTATATTGTTATCCTTACTGGGCATTTGAGCTCACCCCTTTTCTATGTTTTATTTTTCCCAGGATGTGAAAAAGTATGTTTTGAATGACCTGTAGGGATAGTATGTGGGGATATGAGTGTGGAATATGGAGACTATGTTGTTCTAGTAGTTTTTTACTTTATGATGTAATGTAAAACTGTATGAATATATCTAGTGTTTCCAAGGCTACTAAATCAATCGGTCTTTCGAGATTTGATCTTTCTTGTGATCATGCCAATGTAATGTAATAAAGCACCGACTCTGGGTAACTAGGGTCGGGTCGTTACAACCTGTACCCCGGGATAACCCCAATATCCACTCCAGCATATCTGATGGCCTCCTCTAAGATTGGAGAGTTATGAGTACAGCCGGAGGACTTGCAAGCCAAGAGATTCATCTGACCCAGTGTTTCACCTTGGGCTTCCCCGATATTGTTCTCCAAGAAGGTGGATGGGAGCTTTGAAACTTTTTGTCTATTATCATCACCTATACCAGGTCACCATGAGGAACAAGTATCTTCTACCAAGTATTAAAGACCTATTCGATCAGCATAAGGGAGCAAGGTGGTTCTTAAAGATAGACCTTAGATCAGGCTATCTTCAACTCAAAGTTTGAGACAATGATGTGCAGAAGATGACCTTCAGATGTCGGAATGGCCACTATGAGTTCTTGGTTATTCCATTTGGCGTAACAAATGCTCCAGCGGTGTTCATGAGTCTCATGAACATGATCTTTCAGCTATACCTCAATCGATTTTTGTGGTCTTCATCGACACCATTTTGATATAATCAACCACAGAGGAGGAGCACGCCTACCATTTGTGGGTTGTGCTGGACAAACTCCAAAAGCACTAGCTTTATGGAAAGCTCTCTAAGTGTTAGTTATGGATATGTGAGGTCCAATTCTTAGGATATGTCATCTCTGAGGTGGGAGTTGTGGTGGATCCTGCGAAGATCGAGGCAGTGCTAGCTTGGGAGCCACACAGGAGCCTGACGGAGGGGCATAGTTTTTTGGGGCTAGCTGGGTACTACCGAAGGTTTGTTCCAGACTTCTCCAGAGATGCGTCACTGCTCTCAGCTTTGACAAAAAAGGGGAAACCCTTCGTTTCATTAGAATGATGTCAGCAGAGCTTCCAAATGCTGAGACAGAGATTGAACAGCGCACCTATCATGAGGCTACCGAAGGAAATAGTATGGTACATAGTCTACTGCGATGCATTAGGGACTAGACTTGGATGTGTCCTGCTGTAGGAGAGGGCTGTGATCACCTATGGATCACATCAGTTGAGGCAGCATGAGTAGAACTACGCTACCCATGACCTGGAGTTAGAAGCAGTGGTTTTGCTATGAAGACATGGCGACACTATCTGATGGGCAAGTGCTTTACAGTCTACTCTGACCACCAGAGTCTCAGGTACATCTTCTCGTTGAAGGACCTGAATCTGAGACAGCGACGATGGCTCGAGTACCTCTAGGACTATGACTTTGCGATAGTATATACTCCTGGAAAGGGGAACATTGTAGTTGATTCCCTCAGCATGAGGGCGAGCATTCAGCTACTCGGGGAGGCGACAGATCAGCTAGCCGCTTTGCAGATATCCTTCGTGGATAGGGATGGAGCAGCCTTTCTTTAGTCACTCATAGTCACTCCTCCACTACTGCAGCAAGTTAGAGAGGCACAATGAGGGGATGCTGACTGTGAGACGTGGCGTGCACAGATATCCTCAGGATAGGCACCTGATGGATTATTTGTGGGAGGAGAGCACATCGTTTTTTTTCAGAGGATGTACCATGGTACGAGATGCTTTATTGGAGGAGGTGCTGAGGGAGTTTCACACTTCCCATTCAGTGGTACATCCAGGAGTGTCGAAGATGTACTAAGATCATAGATGACAACACTGGTGTCCAGGTATAAAGAAGGCTGTAGATGAGTTTGTTTCTTGATGCCTCACTTGTCACCAGGTAAAGGCAAACCACCAGGTACCAGCAGGCATAGTACAACCCTTGGAGGTCCTGGAGTGGAAGTGGGATTGCATATATATGGATTTCATGACTGGACTTCAATGTACTTCTAGAGGTCACGACTCCATTTGGGTGTTTGTCAGCCGACACACCAAGTCGGATCACTTCTTACCCATCAGAGAGCAGGGCTCAGTAGAGAGCTCGGGACACCTCTACATTTAGGAGATTGAACGGATTCATGGTGTGCCATCATCTATCATCTCTGATCGACATGATCGCTTTTCTTCCCGGCTTTGGAAGGGGTTGTAGGAGGCATTCAGGATGCAGCTATGTATGAGGACCGCCATTCACCCTCAGACTGATGGTCAGATGGAGAGGACCATTCAGACTCTCGAGGAAATGTTCTGTGCATGTGTCCCTGACTTTGGTCGCAACTTGGAGGACAACCTACCCTTGGTGGAGTTCGCATACAACAACAACTACCACTCCACTAACGGTATGGCACCATACGAGGCATTGTACGACCGACCATGCATATTAGCTTTGTACTAGACAGGCCCTAGGGAGTAAACACTTGTGGGATGAGAGATGGTATAGGCCACGACAAAGAAGGTCCAGGTCATACAAGAGTGGATGAGGACAGCTTAGAGCCGGCAGAAGTCTTATAATGACAGGAGGTTGTTTCCAATAGAGTTCGAGGATGTCGAACATGTTTTATTACTGGTCTCACCTAGACGTGGATTACAGTGATTTGGCCGGGGCGGAAAGATGTCTCCATGCTTCATCGGAACTTTTTAGGTACTCAGCAGGATAGGTGAGGATTCTTATCGCATGGATATACCACCTCGGTTGCACCGGGAGCACGACATCTTCCCCGTATCTCAGCTGAGGAGATACTTGCACGACTCGATGCATATCATCGACCATGTGAGCTAGACCTTGATGATGGGTAGGCATTTGTGGAGGTCCCGATGGAGATCAAGGATCGACAGGAGTGGGTCCTACGTGGGCGGTCGATTCCTCTGGTGCGCATCAGATAGCATCACAAGAACCTCCAGGAGAGCACTAGGGAGCGGGAGGCTTAGATGCATTCTCAGTACCCACATTTGTTTCCCTATTTTTTATGTATCTTTACGGGGATGTAAAGCCATGAGGTGGGAGTAATGTAAAGACCCGTAAAATTCATGGGAAATTTTTTTTCTTAATTTTCTTTGGGATTTTACAAGGGCGCAGTTTCTGACATCACCTAATTCCAAGGCCCGGTGTTCCTGGAATCATGTTCCGAAATTTAGCTCGGGTATGTTCAGTGAACGAACGAGAATGTTTTCCTATATTTTGAACCGGTGCTCGGAATCGAAATCTAAGGACACCAATTAATCCGTAGTGCCGATAATTGCTTATGAACACCTTTTCCAGAGTTGTGTTTTCTCAGGTGAGGTTATTAATTAAATGTGTTTACTAATGAATGAAATAAAATAATGTGGTAAAAATTTTATTTCTATTCTAAGTAGTTAAACCTATGCTTGGTGGTTGGAGTAGGACCCACTAATATCCTAACTCCACTTGGTAGGATATTAGTAAAGTGGGGCCCACATGTGCCCCACCCCTTCAAATCACTTTTAACCTCCCTCTTGTTCTTTTAATATGTAACTCACATGCAGCCCAATGTAATGGAAAGTAGACCCTCAAAATTAATTTTAATATTGAATGCTCTTTAATTAATAAAATTAATTGAATGAGATCTGTTTGATTTTCCAATTAATGGCTTGCGTATGTGTTAATAAAATAATACAAGACTTATATTATTACAGATTGATTCGTTGTGTGAAAGGAAGGGATGACTCTTGCGCTATTGAGGAATATCTTCTTCCGCCTTGAAGAACGCGAAGAACACATCATCCCTGATGAAGAACACCAACCTCTGATGAAGGATGACGAATAACGTTGATTCCATGAAGATTGATAATGTGATGTCATGTACCGCGATGCCGATGATCCTCTTCTCCGCAACGCCGTGTACCGTGACGTCGTGTACCGCGACACCGACGATCCTCTTTCTGCAATATTGTCTTCCGTGACATCCCTTTTCCTCGACAAACCTTGTTCGACAAATTCATCGAGGTAGGGGTTTGATTTTTGGTTCCTGAATTTTCATGACCGTCCAAATGTCTTTTTCTTAGTCGCTTGATATCAGATTAACAGGAGGGGGACGGATCGTACGAAAATGGCTGACCATCCTCCCCCTTTTGATGATGTGTTTGTCGCGGCACGAACAAAGGTAGCACGGTGCAATAGAACCGCACAAAAACAATGAATAACGGCCAAAGAAGCGCACCACCGTCGCGCCGCACTGTTGAGGTTAAACGAAATCATGGAAGGAGTCGGGGCCGTAGAGGCGATTCAAAGACTCTAAAAATTGTTTATTTGACGCTCCATCTGTCAAATTGAGTTCCTTTTGCCGAGACAGAACATTGGGATACATAAACTCCGGACTATGTGTCAGTAGATGTATCGAACCCCTTTGGATCATGGAGGGGACCCTCCTGGAAAAGACCATGTTGTGTGCGGGAACGCTAGAGCTGGCTGTGACTATAAAGACCATATTGAAATCCTCTGTGGGTTCGACAGTGATGAAGATCGCACTGAAATCCTCTGTGGGTTCGGCAGTGATGAAGACAATACTGAAATCCTTCGTGGGTTCGATGGTGATGAAGACTACACTAAAATCCTCCAAGGGTTATGCTGTGATGAAGACCGTACTGAAATATTCCATGGGTTCGAAGATGATGAATACTGCACTGAAATCCTCCATGGGTTCGGCAGCGATGAAGAACGTACTGAAATCTTCCATGTGTTTGAGGGCGATGAAGACAACACTAAAATCCTTTGTGGGTTCGGCAGTGATGAAGATCGTACTAAAATCCTCTGTGGGTTCGAGGGCGATGAAGACTGCACTGAAATTCTCGGTGGGTTTGGTAGTGATGAAGACCGTACTGAAATCCTCTATGTGTTCGACGGAGTTGAAGAGTGCACTGAAATCCTCCATGGGATCAGCAGCAATGAAGACCGTACTGAAATCCTCCGTGGGTTCGACGGTGATGACCATGTTCTTGCTATCCTACGTTGGACTGGTAGAGTAGCTGTTCTGTATCATATGTGGGTATAATAGATTAGTTGGTTTAGTATCCTATGTGGGTCCCAACTTAGATTAATTAGTGGCTATATGTGATCATCTGTATCACCATACAAATAACTATACCTGTGTGAGCTGATTGTTGACCTTCAATCAGTATCTTTTATATGATTGACTTTCTTTCCTATGTGGATTGGATTGTGTTATCCTGTGTGGATTGGGTTGTACTATCCTATGAGGACGTGATCGAAATTGGGCTCATATGTTGGAGCCGAACGGTAATTTATGACTTAGGTATATGTATGGGGATATAGCTAAGTAGTGTTGGTTGTTACTTCGTGATTGTATCATTCTTTTGTGGATTATCCTTTGGGGTTTCTGGGAGACCATCAAGGGTCTCGGGGTCCCTACTGAGTATCTTATACTCACCACTTCACGGGCTATGCCCGCACTACAGTGTGATGGATATAGATGACGGACAGCGCTGATCGTGGTTGAGGCTTATAGATCTAGTCAGTACCTGGAGGTGGAACACTGGGCGGGACGTACATGGAGCGGACGACTGGACCCAAGGAGCTGAGGACACTATCTATACCCACCCTTCTGGTGGGACTTCTAGTAGATGACTCAATGTTGCTACATTACTTTCAGTTGTGGTACTTTCTTTCCAGTTGTACTTTACTTTCAGTTTGGGTTTGTATTATGGCCCACTTACTTTCCGCACATACTATTTTACCCGGTTTTACTTACTATTAATTCTTATGGATTACTTTTTGGTGTTTGTTTACTTTATAAGTCAATGCCTTCCCCTTTTTATCGGTTTTACACCTTGGTGATAGTCTCCATCTCTTGGCCTATGGGAGGCAGGCGTGGGGTAGTCACGACACAGGTCCCGAGGATGGGTCGTCACAACATATTTGGGACTTAAATTTTCAATTTTAAACTAATAACGGACAATAAAATTCTTATAGAGAACATTTTATATCAGATTGAGGTGTTGATGATATATAAAAATAAAAAATACCATATTGTTGATTATAAAAAACTATCAAAATAATCCGAATGTGTTTTCTGGGTTTTAAGAAGCTTAGTTATTTTTACTAAAATTAATGTAAATTTAAATTCAAACACGCACATGGAAGATACCAGTCACACCATGAAACATATTGAGGTTAACATGATTCTTAAACATCCTAAATTACTAATATATAATATTCCTTAAATTAAAAAATAATACAAATGTGTTTTCACAGTTTTGAATATGTCAATTTAATTTTTTTGGAATATATATGTCAATTTAAAATAAAAAAGACTCACTTAGAGTCATACCAGTCCCACCATACATTAGAGTGAGTTGTTGATTATTCGTACACATCCCAAATTACTTATAGATATTTTTACTAATGTATCAAAAAATAATAATTCATTTTCTAAATTTTGAATAAGTTAGATTTCTTTTTTTCTAAAATCAATGACAATTTTAAATAAAATGACACACTAAGACTCATACCAGTCCAACCATGGTTCTGATTGAGGTGAGTATGGTTCCTAAATTTGAAGAATATGTTATGTGTTGGTTTCCTAAAGTATAAAAATATACTGAATTTTTTTCTCTATTTTGATTATGTTTGTTGTCATTTTAACTAAAATTATTGTCAATTTTAAATAAAAAGACACACATGCTTTTTTACATCTCACATCATGAATCATATTATGATGAGGATAATTCTTAAGCATCCCAAATGACTTATGGACTAGTTTAATTTATCCAAAAAATAATCACACATTTTTCGGTTTTGAGTATGTCACATGTATTTTTTTAATAAAATTCCATTTTAGACTAGAAAAATGAAATATGAGTAATTTCGTTCACATCATTGGTCAGTTTGATGTGATACTGATTCCTATATGTCAGAAATGTATTATTAATCATTTAACTACATTATCCAGACAATATGATTACATTTTCATAGTTTTCAATGACTAACACATTATTGACTAAATTGTCAATTTTATGCTAATATGGGAATTGGGAGCCATATGGGGGACCACATGAGTTATATTGATCTCATACTAGTTCGTTCACTTCAAAAAGAATTATGGATCATTTTTCTAATATATAAAAACAATATAAATTTGTTTTCTGATTTTGAGTAAGTTGGTTTTCCATTTATAATTAAATTAAACTAGATTTTATATAAAAAGACACACTTGGAGTCAAACCTATCACATAGTGCATTAGGTTTTGGTACGGATGAATCCTACACATTCCAAATGACTACTAAATAATTTTATTAAAGTGTAAATTCAATATGAATATGAATTACTAGTATAGAGTATGTGACTTATCCTTTTCAATAGAATGTCATTTTAAAATGGAAACACACACATTGAGTCATACAGGTCACACCATGTGTTGATTTGATGTGAGACTAATTATGAAACATAAAAATGAATTATTTATCATTTTAGTATATTATCATGAAAATCAAAGAATTTTATCATAGTTGTCAAGGTGTGACACTTTTTGAACTAAAATTTCAATATTAAAGTGATAAATATCAATTTTAGTTACACCGAGTACAACATGTATTGTATTGATGTGTTGTTGATTCTTACAGGTCAAAAATTACATATAGATTGTTTTACAAATGTATAAAAAAAATATAAATGTTTTTTCCTATTGATTTGTGGTATTTGTATTTTATACAAATATTAATGTCAATTTTAAATAAAAAGACACACATAGATTTATATAGTTCACAATATGTATCAGATTTAGGTGAGGCTGATTCATACGTGTCCAAAATGTCCTTTTTTTTATAATGTATCAATAGTATAGAAATTTTTTCCTTCATTTTAAGTATGCCAATTATCATTTTAATCCAAAATTAAATTTTAAATTGGAAGAACACATTTTGAGTCATATCAGTTACATCATGTTTTAGTTTTATAAGGTACTAAATTATATAATTCAAAAATAAATTCTGAATCATTTTACTAACGTATCATGAAAATCCCTGAATGTTTTTATGTTTTCATTGAGTTTTCAATTTTTTGTTACTAAAACGTAAATTTTAAATTTATAACAGACTCTTTGAGTCATACCAAACACTTAATGGATTAGATTAAGGTGAGGATGATTCCTAAATATTAAAAATGAATTATGTTTCATTTTTCAAATGTTTTTGAAAATCTAGAATGCCTTTTCTCAGTATTATGTATGTTAGTTGTCTTGTTTTTCAAAAATTAATTTCAATTTCAAATAAAACAACAAACATGGAGTCATAATGTTCACACCATGAATATTATTGAGGTGATCCTAATTTCTAAATGTATGAAATCATATGTGGATATTTTTACTAAATTATCAAAATAATCCAAATGTGTTTTATTGGTGTGGAGTATGTCACATGCCTTTTTTACTAAAATTCCATAGTAAACATGAAATCAGGACATTGAGTCATATCAGTTAGATAATGTGTCAGTTTGATATGATACGTATTCCTACATGTCAAAAATCATTTAAATATCAATATTCTAAATTATCAAAAAAATACGAGCATGTTGTCTCAGTTTTCACAGAGTTCCACTTTTTTAAATAAAATACCAATTTTAAATTGATAACAGACACATTGATCCATTCCAGGAACAAAATGTATCAGATTGAGGTGAGGATATATCCTATAAATAGAAAATAATTATTTCTAATTTTAATAATTTGTCATGATATTAAAAATGTTTTATCTTTGTTTTGAGTTTGTCAGTTGTCTATTTTACTAAAATTTTGTCAATTTTAATTAAAAATACACACATGGAGTCATATCAGTCACACTGTGTGTCATATTGAGGTTTCAATGATACATACATGTATAAAATTACTTATATATGTTTCTAATATGGTATTATAAAATTGGATTGTTATTTTTATATTTTGAGTATGTCACATGTATTTTTTCACTAAAATGTCATTTTAAACTAAAAAGTCATAATTTGAGTCAAACAAGACATATTGTGTTCTGGTTTGTCATGAGATTAATTTCTATGCATAAAAATGACTTATGAATCATTATTCTAAATTATCAAGACAATATGATTTCATTTCATTTTTTCAATGTCACATGTCAACATAACTAAAATTAATGTTAAATTTAAATAAAAAGAAGTTGATTGAGACGTATTGGGAACACCATAAATCTTATTGAGTTATGGTTGATTCATAAAGATCAAAAATGAAATATGTATTATTTTACCAATGTATCAAATAAATTTTAATTCTTCTTCTTGGTTTTGATTATGTTATGCGTGTTTTGAACTAAAATGTATGTTATAAACTCATGATGTTCTTGTTGAGTTATATCAATTACATTGTGTATCTGATTAAGGTGTGGATGAGTGAGATTGTGATATGTGTTTTGATTTCATTTATTTAAAAATATATAGAAAAAATTACATGTTCCATTATGATGGAAGTGGAAACCTCATGCGGCCTCAAATACATCACATTTTTGTCTGCATGGGTTTTCCTCTTCAGTCATAATGGAACATGCACTCTTTTTTATGGCTTGTTGTAGGTAGTTGATATTAAAATATGGCTTTCTAAATGATATATGAAAAAACTAGGTATATATTAGATTAATATTATTGGTAAATTAACATAAAAATAAAAGATAATACTTTGAAAAATGTAATTAAATATGTTGTAGGAATTCATATTTTGATGATAGTTGTATACATTTATAACCCATTTTTTGTTATTCAATACCTTAGTTGCAGAGTCGATGTACAACATCTAATGAGAATTAAAAGATTCAAATCAACCAACCCAACTCAAATGAAAGGATCCACCTTTATAAGAAATCCACTCATATGTTAGTAATACTAAAAAGAAATAAACAATACATAAATATGAATCAATACATTTCATCATTGAAAATGATTTTACTGTGAAAACATGAATATTGGAATGGTTGTAAAAGAGGTGATGTATTTGAAATTTTTGGAATAAACCATACAATCAAGATGTATTTTAAATAACTAATTTTCATTGATAAAATATAGATATAGGTTAATGTATTTTTTGATATTGGAGGAAATGCTTACCTAATTTTGAAAATGTGATGGGTTTTTTTTGAAAATATGAAAATTATAAACTGAAAACATAAAATTTGATTCATTCTATGAAAAATGTGTATCACATTGGGGTATGGATAATTGAGTATGTTATGTGGGTTTCTTTTTCATCCCACTTCAATAAGTTATAAATGAAATAAATATTTAATTTTTATAGTAGTGGAAACATCATGTTTCCTAAAGTGCATCATATAAAAGTAACATGTTCTCTCTTTTTGGGATTACTACATATGATTAATGGAATAATTTGAATTACCAAATTATCTATTATAAAAAATAATAATTATTAGATAAAAATGATAAGGATGTTAACATAAAAATACTATAAAAATAGAGACAAAAATAAATAAAAAATTAGAATCAACATACCTTTTCATGACCATAGTAATGGAGTGAATCATCCTTACTGACGAATTCATGTCTTCATTATCTATGTGAAAATTAAAAAAAATATACTATATAATAATTATGAGGAAATTGATTGAAAAATTTGTAAAATTATTGGAAAATCAACTAACAAGATATTTTTGTAGTTATATGTTAATAAACTATAACATTATTGTTCATGGCCATATGAAAATTAAATTGAAGGGTTTTATTCAATATTAAATGATCGTTAAAGAAAATAATTTAGAATCTTAACTGAACAACATGATATATTTAACCAAATTAGAATAACACAACTTTCACATATTACACAAAAATCCCACAAAAAAGTTATCTATGTTGGTCAGTGTAGTACTCATATATAAAAAATTTCTCTATTATCAGAAAAATTAATAACCAATTATATATTCCTGGATTATACTAAATATTAGTGTATCTATTTATTTTTCATAGAAAAAAATATTGATTATTTTAAACTTTTTATAATTCATTGACTGATCCAAAATAAATATTTACATTTTAGTATTTATGGAGAAGAATAATATTTATCTTCCCCCTTCACCATCATAATGATCGAAAACTCAATGATAAACCATTAATGATACACAATGATAAAACATTAGTTTTACCCCTTATGTGTTTTCAAAATACACTAAACTATGTTATTATATTTTTACCACATTTTGATAGTGTTAAATATCATTATATGCCTTTATAGCATACAAATAACACCAAAATATATACCATCATAATGTATTCCTGGATTGTGCTATAAATTAGTATATCATTTTCAATATTTTTGTTCATGAAAAACTATAGGGTAAAATAACCATTATATTATCATAACAAGGGTAATACTCTTGTTTATTTTATAGATAATGATGATAATTTAATTATTAATGATATAGTGAACATTTATTATTTTACATAATGAATTTTCACATTCATTTTAATGACAAACCAATGAAAATATTTTTTATTTTGATCTGATAAACATTTATCTATATAAATAAAAATGGTAGGTTAAAAACAAATACTCATGAAATTATTGTGAAATTTCTTATGATATAATGTTTTGATGATTTAATTTCACCTGATAGGAATACAAATGAATCAATTTTCTTCAATATATATCATTAATGTAACCTTGATGTATTACTTTTATAGATTTCAAAAGAATTAATACACCGGTTTGATAATTGGATATGTTTTATATGACTCACATGTTACTATTGGATCCACTAAATAATACATGGAATGTTCCGATATGGTTCATATATTAAAATATTTTTAATCCCTTATTGTTGTAATGTCGAATAATTTGGGTTCTTTACATTTATCTTATTTGCAAATAAAATGTGTGATCTCTTTAATACTTATGATGAATATTTCTCCTCTTGAAAATGAATTGATTATTTCCATGGTGTAAGGAAGTATCCATCCATTTGTGTTTAAATTCATGTAATCATTTCCCCACCAATGTTCTATTACTATAATTCCACTTATATAATTTCTAATTTTTTTTGAATTTACATAAATTATGAAACTCATAGATTACAAATCCCTATTATCCAAGTATAATTTTTTTGTATAAGAATATTGAATAGATTATTATATTCATTATTATATTCTTCTATAAACCTTTATTTACAATGTAGAGAATCCAATGGAATGAATGTGCATCAATATTTTCATTATATGTCATCTTCTTCTTGTTGAGGAGTTTCTTTCACACATTAATAATATGTCATTTTATATGGAATGTATTAATATAAATTATTACTTATGATAATTATTTTGAAAAAATAAATGGTGTTTGTTTTGTTTCTGAAAAAACTAATCCTCTTAAGTTCTGTTACAAAATAAATTAGAAATTATTTCTAAAAAATTTCTAGATTAGAAACCCAAAAGACATTAATAAGGGATATTATCACAAGTGACATATTTTGTGCACACTTTAAAAAAGATTTAAAACAAAACATCAACATATATGACATTCAACTATATGTTCTAAATTAATTTTTATTTTCATGCCAAAATTTCATCTCCGACACTTCCTATGTCTCTTCCTTTGCCTACTCCTCTGACTCGTTCTCAACCTCCACCTCGGACTATGCCTCTATCTCCCAATCTACATCTTATTCTAACTTCTCTTATGACTCTACCACTACCTCCTCCACTTCCCAAAATTTTTATTTCTTTTAGGATAGAGATTATATGAAAATTGAATTCCTACTTTAAAATTTTCTATGAGAAATAGATGAAAAATAATATGTAAGCATTATGATAATAATGATTCACACACCAAATTTATTTCAAATATAATAGACGACACTATATAATAGGCATAAGAAGTTAACCACCTAAATTTGTTGTTGGAAAACATTACAACACCATGTAAACTTCCTATTCAACTTTTAAAAATTTCACATACTCGAATGAGTATAAATGTTCATTAAAATATTTGTAGTACAGATAAAATATAGACAAATAAATGTTTAAAAAAATGTTTTTAATGAAATTTTTATTACCATTGTAAATTAACTCTATGAGAATGATAGTTTTTCATGGTTATGATATTTCTCATAAATTTGGATACATAACATCCAATACCATTAATATTATATTATTTCTAACACAAAAACAATTTTGGTAAAAAATTAGTAAATTATTTTGAAATATATTTTGACACTTAATCATTTCTATGTATACCTTCATTTTTTTAATTTAATGTAATCCAAGGGATTTTAATGTTCAGTCTCTGACATCATTACATGGAGTATCCTATATTTATTTACTTTCATATCATAAAAAAATTATTAATAAAACACATAATAAAAAATTTAAGTCAAATTTAATATATGAAATATTGATTAAAATGTATTATAAATAATTAATATAGATCATGTGTGTCCAGTTTTTTGGATATCCATGCATTCAATCCAAATAATAAATATTTGGTGTATCAAAATTGACTACGAGCAGTATCCAGTGTTTCCAAAAAAACAAATAAGTACTAAAAAATGAAAATATATACTATGTTATTCGATTGAAGAGTTGTACCCCGAGATTATAGGCATCAAAATTAGTCTCTCATATGTTATTTTTTCTCAAACACATTATATATCTAATCATTATTATAAACAATTTCATTATTCTCAAATTATTTTTTCTTCCATATAAATTATAAAAGGATTAATAAATCCAAATCATGATTTTCATGGTAATCACATTATTTAATAGTAATATAAATTCCCATAGAAAATATGAAGGGTAATTAATAGTGATTAACAGATTAGATCACTATTTGGATATATGTATTATGAAAATTTACTATATGTATGTATTCAATACTAAGTCTCCCAACCATTAAATCTTGAGAATCCAATTTAAAATCTTGAGACCAAATAATTAATCAATGAAAGTTCCAAATATTTCTTATTCAAAAGGAATTTAATATAAATTATTATATTTAAATTTGGTCCATACATGATGTTTTAATGATAACAAATGTTGGTGTCGAACTGGTTAGGAGAAGTTACTCCAGGATCTTCCTTTTGATTTCTTGGTTGATTCACTAGTTTGTCTTGATTCATACTTCTATTTATATATCTCTTTATTCATTTGTAATATTATACCTCAATTCACACATTTTTTCATTATGTATTTTTTTTCATAACTAAAAACTTGTTAAATGTAAAGACCCTGATTTTTCCATGTAATTTTCTTTTAATTATTTGGGAATATTACAAGTCTGCAAAAATTAACAGTGTGTGATTCTGAGGCCCGGTGTGCCAATAATAAATTTCTGAACTTTTTTGGGTACATTTAGTAAACGTGCAAGCGGGTTTTGGTAAATTTTGAACCGGTGCTCGGAATTGAAATCAGAAAAAACCATTGAACTCATAATGCTGGTATACGCTTAAGGATACATTCATCTCAAACACATTTGGTCGACAGTGAAAAATTAGATTTTCACTTTTCCTTGGAAACAAAAATAAAATAAAGAAAAAATATTATTTTATTTTTATAACATCTCCGTTTAATTTATTGAAGTGGGCACCAGCCGAGCTAGAAAACCCCAAATTTAAATTTTTGTGGTGGGGACCACCTGAACCCCACTTAATGGGGGAAAACCTCTCAACTCTCTAATTAATAAATTGATTCAGCTACAATTAATTAAATGTATCAATATTAATTTACTGTTAGACTTATTTTTAAAAAGTTGGCTCTTCATTTATGTTGGGTTGGGGGAATTTGTTTGAAAAGGAGCTTGGGAGAATTGTGGAGAAAAGTTCTCTCTAACGAAAAACTTTTCCTCTCCAACAAAGAACAAGGAACTGGACTTGCTCCCGGAACGAAGGCACTTTACGGAAGCAACAGACGCCGATGTTCTTCAATGACTTCATCATCTACCTATCGACTCCACCAATGAAAGACATGGTAGGGATTGTTGATTCATGTACCCCTTACCACATTTATGTCGTCCTTTTTGAATTAAGAACATCTACGCTGATTTCTATCATTCTAAAACGGAGAGTGTTCGAGCCATATGAACACGGCCCGACCTCTCCCCATCCGTTTTGGATTTTGTGATTTTGAATCTATGACGACATACCGAGTCATGTGTGGGAGTCTATTAAATAAAGAATGTGCCCCCGGGGTGAACTCGGTGTCCCACGAAATGTTGATGATGACCATGCTGGTGAGCGGAACCTGTAGGACTCGGTAGCGGCAGCCGGCACTCCGACCGACCATGAAGACGATGACATCACAATCACGCTGACGAAGAAGGGCTGCGGCCCGACAGCCGTGGTGGAGCTAGGGCGGTGGCCAGCGCTCTGCTGTCCATGCGAAGGGGGTGGTAGCGCACAACCGAACTACCAGGCATGCAGGAACCTCGACCACAGGCCATGATGGCGATGGAGGGTGGCCGACTCGCTGTTGACCGCTGCTGGAGGTGCAACGTGCGACCGCGCTACGGAGGAGGGCTGGCCATCTAGCAAGCCACAAGGACCACCCAGCGCGGGCCAGGGGGCCACCCAGCGCAGGCCAGCGGGCTGCCTAGGGCAAGCCAGTGAACCAAAAAGCACTTGCTAGTGGGCGCCCAGTGCAGGCCAATGGGAAGAATAGTGCGGGCCGGGCCGGGTCGGTCCGACCAGGTCGGACAGGACCATGACCAACATCGTCCCTTTTTACTCTTATGGACATAACTTGACCTACGAGCATCCGTTTGACGAACTGTCTAAGGTGCCGAAAACCATGGATCAAGATAGTCCATTTGGTATACCCCACTAGATATTTGGATAATTTTGGGGTACAATATGGTTGGGTCAAACTCGAATCAAATCAGGCCCTTGGGTCTAAAAGGTCAAAAACTTACAGACCATGCGTCTGATTTACACATCGTCTATTATGTTGAGACCATTTCACATGGTGGTCCTTTGAGATACTTCTTAGTAGGACTTCATGGAAGTTGGATTATCGAACTATGGCTCGAAAAGCATACCCTCATGAAATCAAGCGAGATTAGTGCGAGAACCCTGTAGTTGGATGTAATATGAGAAATGGATCCTATGTGGGTCTATGCTTGGGATCCTACGTGGGTCTATGTTTGGGATTCCCACATGGATCCACTCTAGGAAATCCACATGGGACTACTCTTGGATCTTACATGGGAATGATAGACTAGGATTCTATATGGATCTGATGAATTAGGATCCTTTGTGGGTCTGATGATTTACGATCCTACGTG
This sequence comes from Viscum album, assembly GCA_963277665.1. Lineage (NCBI taxonomy): Eukaryota > Viridiplantae > Streptophyta > Magnoliopsida > Santalales > Viscaceae > Viscum > Viscum album. Next base: position 1,432,582,620 of record OY728132.1, on the reverse strand, counting down.
AGTCTGCCTCTTAATAGAGTAATATGATTCAGTAGTTACATGTAATCATCTTTACCACTGTACCTAAGTTATACGTCATTTGAGATGAGTCATTTCCATTTTGGAAATCAACTCTGTGGCGTACCATTGTAGTGCGTACCTTCATGGTGATTCCATTGTGGTATTCTTCTGTTTGGTGTTAACTTTGTGTTAAATACCTTCGTGTTGTTACCTTCCAGATATTCTTTCCTTCATGGGACAATTGAGCTTTGGGATATTGAGTTGGGCCTTCTGTTTCCTCATGATTGAGATGAGTTTACTAGAAATATTAGGTATATGTATGGGCATATACCTAGTTAGGGTTGTCAGTTGATTTCATGCATTTTGGATTATCCTTTGTGGGTTTTGTGAGACCTTCGAGAGTCTCGGGGTCCCTACTGAGTATCCTTATACTCACCCATGCACAGTCTACGTCGGCACCTTGTTGTGTTTGGTGTAGACAATAAAGAACACTGACTAAGGATGAGAGTACCAGGATTAGAGGTATCTCAGGGGTGGAAATTAGATGAGGCGTACCATAAAGATGACCGTTAGAGAAATGTTTCGACCCTTTATGTAGGATCCTTGCTGGGTGTTCACAGGAGCCATTTTCAGTTATTCTTGTACATCCCAATTTTCCTTGTGCATTCCAATTGGGCTTGTATTCTAGACCCTTTTACTTACTACACACACTCATTTTACTTTATAGTTTACATGTGTTCGTATATTCATGTGTTCTTAGTTTCTATGATTTTACAGGTTATAAAGGTAGTGCCTTGCTATTTTAGGGATTACACCTTTCTGCTCTAGTTTTCAGCCCCTCTCCTATGGTTGTTGTGATTGGGGTAGTCACGGAACAGACAATGGGGGATGGGTCATTACATTAATTACATACATCATGTATCATTATAATATTAGATGGTCATGCTACAAAATACTCAATAGTATAATTGATCATTGTAAAATTTGGAAAATCATGTGGAATAGGAAATCAAAGACTAACTTATGAGCTACCTCTATCAACACTCTCATGTGATCATTTGGGTCTTATTTATTATTTATATTGTATCCCATGATATTATACACCATTCACATTGAAACAAGGATATATGTTGGTGTTGAAAAATAGGTATTACATACAACTTTAGCATATCTAATTTTAGCAATGTAATATTTTTAGAAGTTATTTGATTCACATTAAGGATAAAGAGTAATGAAAAAATATATTACCTTGGGTATGGAATGTGTTTCAGGGGAATAAATAGCCTCAAATATAGTGGGGTCTCCCAATTCCCCATGTCAATAAATTTGTTCCACATATGGTTTAATTTTATCATATATCATATATTGTAATACCAAACAAGACATAATATAAATATCTTGAAAAAAATGTACAGTTTTTGTGAAACCCTTTCAACATCTTATATAGATCTTATTGTGGTTTTGTCTTCTCAAATTAAATATGTGGAGATACTTGAAAACCTAATCCTTTAACACTACCATAATGTTCTGTCTGCATCAATGGTAGTGGATGTAGTTTTTTTACTAGTATTTCCACTATTGATTCTGGTGTATACAGAATATAAAAAATATAAACGTAAATATATATTTATATTTAATAAAAAATTAATTTATAACTAATTAATATTCTATTATACTTAAATGTTTTTCCCATACTACTTTAGAGTTTTCATAAACTAGATTAACCACCTTATTTATGTGATCATCCCTCCACAATAGATGACATGAGATAGAAGTGCCTTTATATTTTGATCCATTAATCATCATAGAAAAAAATAAACATATGTTGATTCATATCACATAAAATATATATTGTTTATATAAATTATATAATAATTTATTTTCAATGGAAGAATAATCCATCCTTGATTTATGATATGGGTACATTGGTTTTGATGCATGTTGCTTATTTTCAACATTATTTTTCTATTTCAAAAATTAACACTATTGAATAAAATTGGATAAATTATTAATTTGACATAATATTATTTCTATAAAAATGCACATGAAATGATTTCTCGACAAAATGACTGATGAAGTAATTCCACGTTTCCACATTTATAATATAATCACAAATAACATGTGGGTGGGGCCTTACATTCCCTGAAAATAATTATGATGTAACTTGGTTAGAATATTCTGGAAGCCTCTATGAGATTTTCTAGTATCCATTAAGAAATTTTATTTTTTAAAATAATGTAATATAAATGAACACTATAAGGAAAAATAAAAATTATCCATCATTTATTTACATCTTTTTTAAGAAATATAAAGAAATATGTCGTAACATTACCATTATAACTTTCACTAGTGGTTCCTTCATTATAAGATGGACATGTCACTATGAATCAATATCAATCAGCACATTAATACTCCTTGTGACCCTTGCATAACTAATGAACAATGAATTTTTTGGTTCAACATGTTGACTATCTTGAATCCATCCAAAATCATATTTTATACACTTACATTATTGGTTAATAAATTTATTCAACATTGTGATGTTGTATAATTATTTTTTTCATCAACATGCTATTGATCCCCTAATAATTATTTAATTTCAGCATCATTAGTATCTTATTCATTGAAATTTGTATCTCCATCATGTGAAGAAGACATTTTTTTGCATGATAAGAAAACAATTCAACTTATATTAAGTTAATTCATAAGTGAACATATTATATTATGTATAAAATAACATTATATTAATATTTTAACATTTTCATTGAAGTGTATTTATTTTTTAAGAGATTTATGGGATTTGGATCTGCTATCCTATATAAAAATGCATCTTTATAGTCCCCTTTAATGTTAAATTCATTTTCTATATTGGGACCATCATGAAATGATTGTGATCTACTAATGAAAGGTCATAATTAAAAGAATGTTCATATGACCATGAAATATTTATAGTCTTCGACATGATAATCAAACAAATCTTGTTTTCTATATCATAGACATAATATACTTACACTTCTTATTATACAAATATGACTTGTTGGTCCCTTTCACCTTCCACACTGAAATTCACCTTTAAAATCCCATTTAATCAAATTTCACTTTAATATTATACACAAATCATTTCCAATAGAAAGTGTTTATTTTGAATATTGTATAATACAACTCATATATCTATTCAAAAATGCATAAATATAAAATATTATAACAAATTAGATTTTATCCTTAGAACTGGTCATGTGCATCACTTCCTCCACAAGCCTAAAACCATTGTTTTGCATCATAAATCATACATCATTACATGAGTTATATAATGTGTCACCATTGATTATAAAATCAAGGTAGGATATAACATTTTCATTTGATACTATATCTATCCATTGAAGTCATTCAACAATTGATTTTAGATTTTCAGAAAATCCATATAAATTTTAACTCACAACCAACTTATAAACTATTTATTATGTAGATTTGATATACATACTTCATACCTTGATGGTCTGAATTCTCATAGAATTTATTTGTGGGAGTCAATGTATAGATCATGATCATTAATCCTATATAAATGTAATTATTAATTTTTCCCACAATGTTATGTTAAAATTAAAAATATCTCATCCATAATTAACATCAACCATAATACGTTTATTTTGATTAAATATTGGGAGACAGATTTTATCAACAAATTATAGGTAATCAGTAATGAATTCAATAGATTATGCAATAATATATCATTACACCAGACAACCTTCTAGCTCACATTGATTATTTACAAACACATTCAAAATATTTATATACCATTCAATGGGGTTCATCCATCTATACTAGACATGGAAACAATGTAGAGCATCTATAAACAAGTGAACCATTATGTGTGCCATTATATAAAAATATTATGGTTGAATGAACTTCAATATTTGAAATAGTATTACTAAAACCACATTATTTTTATTTTCAGACTTCATTGGGTCTATAGCCTTACTGTATATTGATTTGAAATAGAAGTTGATTCCCGTAAATGTACAACATAAAATTTTATGAAATATTTAATCAAATGAAGAAAATCTAAAATCATGAATCAAAACATGATAGTCTTTTTATTTTAGTCACTATAATATAAAAAATTTCATTGACACGACATTCATGATATTTCATAAATACCCCTCTTGGAACTTTTACACCATTAACGAAATTAAAAATTTTCAATTTTTCATATCAGGATAAAGCGTAATATAATGGAGGAAGAAAAGTCCACCCATTACACTTTACCAGTTTCAATACTTCCCATATCCCCATGTCAGTCATGTCTAACCAACCTTATTTTCAATATTTTATTTCTTCTAGAAACATTTTCAAAATTCCAAAAAAAACCCCATCAAATTATTTATTGTATATATGAATGACATCAAAAATATGCCTAACATAAAAAAATTAAAATATATAAATTAAATAAATATTTATCCACTCTCAAATCTAATTTCATACGGTTTTTGATAAATTGATTACACAAAATATTTTCAATATCTTTTAATTTATCATATAGTAGATCAGCTCTGAGGGAAGATGGTGTTGTACCATGTTTTGTATTCCCAATGAATACTATCATCCATTATGAGTATTTACTAACATGAAGATCCATGTATTTTGAGTACTACTCTATAAACAAAAAATATTTATTAATTTTTTTCTTGATAATTCAAAGATAAATGTTTCATTGATCATTTCAAAATACATGATACCCTTAATCAATTTTCTTTCACTAAGGAGAATCAAATAGGTGATGTCGTTTCCCACAATTAATTCTTCTGTATTCATTCCTTGTAAATTGTATAATGATTTCCTTAAATCCATATAGTATTCTAAATTGTGGAATTATAGCTATGTACCATAAAACATTTCATGGAGGAGATTTATTTTGCTAGAATCAATCCATGAAACACATATGTAATTATTTGGGTGATCTATACCCCTTGAGAAACAATCTACAGTAATTTGGTCAATAATGTATTTTTCCTAGATCATACACATTGAATTTAATAATCATTTAGCATCATATATTCTACCTGAATGTTCAGTTTATTCAGGTACCATATAATTTAGGAGACTAAGTAGATCTCAAAAGATAGTGACCCTCCATCTGTTTCCCAATTTCATATTATGCATCTTTAATATAGCTAAAAATATAATATATTTATTAAAATGGGTATAAAATGGTCTATTTGAAAAACTACATAACTCCTAATACATCTTTGGAAAATCACTATGTTCATCTTCAATTACCATTGTTATTTATTCAATGTGACCTCCATCATCATTTACATGGTATTCCTATCAAATGATCCAAAAAAAGTAGTATCATCCCAATCAGTGTTCATGTTCAATTTTTCCCTTTGTATAGTCTAACATTTTGTGTTATTAACTATTACATTTATGTGCAGACTAACGACTCCACAAGGATACATGGATCCTCTTTTGTCACCAATAATCATGGCATGTAATAAGGATTTACTTGATGAATAAATATGTTTAATATTAAAAAATTATTCTTATGAAATTATAACATATCATATATGGTCATTCCATCCCATTAATTGAGAAATGGAATCATTAATCATGCGTATGTAAAGACTATCACTGCTATGAATAATGAATTTTGTAATTAATCATCACCCAATATGGATAGTTATAAGAAAAAATTTAATGATGTTAAATAATTTTGATGATTTTTTATTCTTATTTAAATGATATATTAATTTTTTTTAATTATATATTAAAATTATTTTATAAAAATTCCATATTCCTTAATCATTATAATACAGTCATGTTGGGGACAAAACTACCTCCTATGTGAATTGTATTACAATGTCTAAATAATGAATTATTAGGGAATTTAATTTATTTATATTATCATGTACTAATAATTTATTTAACATCATTTAATTATTATGGAGTACTGTTATTGATTTTTAATATATTAATTAATATACCACCAATAATTAATTATACACACATAAACTAGTTAATAAAAATTTTCTTTTTCACAAACCATATCCTTGAATTCAACCTAATGAAACGATAGTTATGGAATCATTGAAAAAATGATTAATCTATCTTTAATATACTTAGAAATTGGACCATTTAAAAAATTAAAGAGAATCTAAACAATCATCGTGAATCTTATATAGAAAAAGGAACCGAAATACACTAACATCTGATAAGGAAAATAAACTATAACTTTTTAATATTTTTTTGATATATGGTCATAAATGATGTGTATAAAAGGTAGTATATTTGAATAAATCTATAAAATTTGTTATAAATTTAGGGAAGATAAACATATATTAGGTAATAAAATGTGTAATTGAGTAGGATTTGAGGTATGGGCATTTTTTCTCCAATTACATTTCTTGATAAGTGTTTTATTTATAATCCAAATTTCTTTTAAATATTGTGATTAATAACAATTGGATATATTGTTTTATGAATAATAATTTATTAATATTTTTTCATTTTCAATTTCATTCCATTTATTTCAATGTGTATTTTTATTAAAACCATTATTAATTTTTTATAGGTCATTGATAACTCAAAACATATTCTTTTGAGATATTAGATTTCTTCATAGAATTATTACTTTCATGATGGGATTTTTCAACCATACAATTTTATTTTCTCTCCCAATATTGGAAATACGGAAATTTTAATTTAAATATCATCCTATGATGAATTTCTTCCCCATAAAATTATACCATTGTTATGAATAACCCCATTCAATTTCATGATGATTTTTCTTGTATGTACATATTTTACATTCATCAAATGTTCTCATTTATATTGGTAAACATAATTATTTTTTATATCATACAACCATAATATTTCCTTGATCATTTAAAATTAATTTTTTATTAACCCTTCTTATGATGTGCCTTTTCAATTATGGTATTTCAAAATATTCAAAACATTTTCCATTCATTATCATATGTTTTATCACACATTGTATATTTATTCAAAAAAACCATTATATACTATTCAATAGACCATTATTGAATTTCATTTTCATATGTTATTTTTTATACAAAAAATCACCTTAACTATTTCAAAATGAATATTTAATGTGACCTGAAATATCATATTTTATGAGTTTTGTAATTTTTTTAAACCCTTTTATCTTTTATCTCACCAAATGAAAATTGTTATGTTAAAAGATTCAATTCCATGTTGTAAAATGTGTTTCTAAATTATTTTGTGTATTTTTTTTAAAATAAAAGGATATATTATTATATTTTAAATATAAAAAATTTAATTTTCAGGAAATTTTTTGTTTTAATTTGGATTTAAAAAGAAATGGTTTTTAAGAAATATTTCATCAGTGTTTCAAAATGAAAATTTGTATTATAAGGTTTTCGTTTTAAAAGAAAATTTTGGTTTAGATGGATATGTTTTAATATTTTGTATCATGTTCAATGTATTAAATTGTGATGATAACCTTTCAGGGAGTTTGAAATCATTTTAAATGGGTCATTTTTTATTATTATTCAATGCAATTTATGAAATAATATAAAAATGAAATTTTTTATCTATGTTAGCATTATATAATCATTCTTAAGTTACAGTAGAATATATTTTCATTAAAACATCCATCCTATTTCCTTATATTTGTTATGTAATTTTCGATGAATGTTTATTTTTGAAAACATTTTTGTTTCCACGGTATTATCATGTGATGATTAAGGTAAAAATGTAATCATGTTCTAATAGAACAAATAGATATGGTTTTTAATGGGATATGGATTATATATCCCCCTAATAAATTGGATATGAATTTATGTCTCATGATATTACTATAGGAATTGAGTATTGATAATAAAAAGGATATGATGTATGCTCCACTATGTTATGAGAATTAAGGAGTGATAGATGATTCACTATATTTATAGGTGTCGTATATTGATTCTATATCCACTAAAGGTATCAATTATTTCTTCATTGTCCATAATGATAAGATAAATAGGTACTGATTCCCCCTCCACTATTTCATGATTTCAACTCCTATGTTAGTTCAATAGATTGCTGGTATTCATCATTTTCATTACATTAGATATATTTATTCTGATACTTATTATACATGTATCTTGTTAATTTTCATACAATTATGTACCGTGGTACATGTTTTTTAATTTGAGATTATGTTTCATTATATCTTGAACTTTGGAGAACTATTATTGTTCTATGTTATATTTAATAATATATTTATCCCATTATCACATTTTCTCACATGATTTAGTTCTAATCATTGACAATGTGTCGATGAGTTTTTACATTTAATAAATATGAGTTCAATTATATACTATTTTTCCATTAAATGGGTTATGACAATGTGTGTTTCCTATTAGAATTAATTAATTTAGATTAGTGTCATTTGATTATAGTGAAATGATCATTTTTTTAAAAAATATTTTTCATGTGGAACTGGTCCATAATGACACAAAACAAAATATGTTTTGCATTATGAGTCGATATATGATTTATATTTTTAATATTATGTAATATTTATAATGTAACGATACGTTCACCTTGAAATTTTTGAGAACTAATTCTTAATGAGTGTGTTTTCATCATCAAGCCATGATGTGTGGGTTTGCGGCCCTTATTGTCAAATTGTGTTGTAATTTTTTTATCTAAATTGGATAATGGTTTGGAACATAAAATTTGTTTTAATTGGGGATTAAGAATACCTTTTTTAGATATTCTGTTTGGACTGAGTGGATACTAATAAAAGTGCATGGGCCCATAATCTATATGTCCAATAAGATAAAATTAATTTATAAATTTGAAAATGTTGAAAATAGGAATGTGTAAGGAAGATCATACAAATAAATATTTAATGTTGTGTTCCTTGTCATATTGTAAAAATTAAAAAATGGGGTATTGTTAATAGATAATTTAAATAAATTAATATGTATTGATTGGTTTTTTTCTTCAAAAATTATAGTTCATAACTTTTTAAGGTATATAATTAATTGGGATTTTTTTTGTAAGGTAATGGTTTAACATATTTTTTAAGGGTGTATCCTCCCTAAAAGATTGTGTATTCGAATTTGTGATAGTTAATGTACGAACAATATTGATATTATATAATAAGATAAATGTTGTAAAAGTATAATTATTTTAAAGATGTATCTACTGTAAACGTCCTAAACTTTTGGTACTATAAAATTTTACACTAGTAACTACAATGGATACAAATTCCCAAAGTGAAAATATATTAATTTTAAAATAATTATAATTAAACATAAATCAATTTATAGAATGCTTTACAAATATGATATGAACAAATCAATCCTTTCGATAATTATATACACAACCATTGCATTCACACCAATGCAACCTATTAACTAAATGTTCTATTCTATTCATTAACACATCATTTATTTAGATATTCTAGGGATGGAATGATTAAATGTTCAGTTTCTAGATAAATAATTTACTAATATGTCTTATAGGGGTAAATAAAAAAACTAATCATTTTTGACCAATCACAGTATCATGAGGATATAATTGAAAATAAAATAGAAATATGATTATTGAAATAACTATATAAGTTCATTTAAAAAAAGATTATTTAATGGTTTTATATGAGAATATTAAAAATAAAATAGAAAAAAAACATTATCATTCCCAAATCAATCCATTTGGTATATATCAATTGGTAAAAGAAAAAAAAGTGATCGAAAAAGAAATGAAAAATTCATATAAAATTTTAATAATAATAAATTTCATTTAACAAACTAATATATTTATATAAATTAGTAATTTTAATTTCTAATATAACCATTTAAAAAATTTTATATATTTTGAGAAAAATGGTGTAAAAACACCATTGAAAGATCAAACAAAAATGTTTTTTGTGACTATGTAATGACACAATCTGTTATCTTGCACATTTTAACACAATGAGCATAAAGTTAATCGTTTATAATAATAATAATATGTTGATAATTAATTATAACTAATTATCAAGCATGAAACTCTATAAAAAACTCTTTATAACCTTTCAAAATAACAATAACTAAAACCCCTAAATTTCACAACACACACAAATATCAATTTTATCCAAAATCAAATAAATATCCTAAATAATTCACTAATAATGTAACCATCACCAAAATAGAGATCAATTGTAGATTAAAAAATTTACATGACCTTATATTTCCTTTAAAAATGAAGTGTCATTTGATATAAATTTAGTTAAACATGATCTAGTGAAATCCAACATAGATAATCAAACATAAACTATGAAAATTGGAGATTTTGAAAGGAGTTGGAGAAAGGAATACGAGGGAAGCATAATTATATTAAATTAATTGATTAAAACTATAATAGATACCTTTTAATTTGTGGAAAATATAGGATGAATAAATGAGTGAATGGGATAGAGCCCCACCTATTCAGATGAATTTACCAAGAGAATCATGAAGTGGAATTAAAAAATTAAACCCCAAAAAATGAAACACACATTAAGTGTGGGTAAGTTTATTACATTATATATATATTGGCCACTAACTATGTTTTAGTGGGACTCCAGGACCCTTATTCTCTTGATGAGATCCTTGGTGGAGAGATCTGTAGATACTGGATAACCACTAGAACTCATGTAGCTTCCACTTGGGATTCTATGGTCTTATGTTATATCCCAGCACTTCTTGTTATCGTATAATTTTATTAATTTTATATTTTTTTCATTATTAAATCATCCTAACCTCTTCAAAATATCACATTGAACTTCATTAAACACCAAAAATCAATCTCTCTATTAATAAAAAAACATAAAATTCAAACACGTCTTGATTTTTACTATAAAATTGAAAATGTAAAACTAAATTTACATTTAATTAATTTAATAAAACCCACATAAATTTTAAAATTACTATAAAATTAATTTATTCCCATAAAATCCCTTATTTTCCCTTGAAAAAAAAATTAAATATTTATTAGTCTCTAATTCATAGCCCACAGTCATCATCCTATCCCAATATTCTAATTATTTTGATGATGTGAATCCCCCAAAACCAAAACATACATCTCAAAAATAAAAATCATGTTACTAAATGTTATTTTATCACACCTAACATTTCAATGAATATCAAAAATTAATCTAATACTGACCTAAGGGTGCTGTCTACCATATGGACAACCAAATATGCCAATTTTTTTTGAATTTCCACTAGATTTCAATTTCTCGAAATAATTATTCAAACCCTATTTTTCAAAAAAATTCAAGACCTATTTAAAAAATCCTAGATTAGTTCATTAATTAAAATCCAAAATTTCATTAAACTAAACTGAATTTAGAAATACAATTTCAGAAAAACACTTTTGAAACAATTTTTATACTATGTTCTACTAATAAAATGTAATCACATTTCAAAATTATGATCATTTAAAATAAACCATTATAAAATTGTTTACTTTATATTTTTATTACATAAATAATAATAATAAATTTTATAAAAAACACTATAAATAGAAAAAATACCACAAATATATACATATAAATTATTTAATTCACCACTAATAATACAGTTGAGAAATAAATAATTACTTTTATGTTATTGATAAAAAAATTATAGATTATCAAAAAATAATATCATAGTATAAGGTATGTGTATGAACTATTTTTTTCTATTTATATATTACATGAACAAATGTAAACTTTTTTTCCAATAAGAGCCCTATAAATAATTAAAATTTCAAAAAATCATTACTAGAGTTTTCGAAATGAAAACCCCACTCACATAAGATATGTATATACTTAAAACATATATTTTGCCCTACCAATTTATTATATACTATAACATTTTTAATCATTTATATTTATGGTTTCCTTATAATGTCCCAAAATCTTCTATCTTCTCAAAAAAATCATAGAAAACCCAAACACTTCTATGATACTAAGTGAATTGAACATAATAAGATCACTCATCAAAATATATTATAATACCATATACCCTATTTTTATTCCATAATTACTAGATGTTTTGAAATTTTTTCAAGGGTTCAATTTAACTTCTTGTTAGTGATGTAAAATCCACTATAAATAATTTGTATTAATAATATATTCTTATAAATGTTTGGTACCACCAGTTTATATGTTGTACATCCCTAAAACATAATCATGTACCCGAATGGTTCTCATTTTACTTTTATAAGTATACAAAGATAATAATAAATATATATTCAATAATTAGAGACAAAAACTACAAATAAAAACCCATATAGACAGTATAAAATAGAACTAAAATAAAAATTATGTGAATTGTTATAGAACCCCCCTGTCAATATTGGGAACCTAGATTTCCATTCCCAATGGAATCCCATCCAACTAAAGAATTTAATATATTCAATATATCCTAAAATAGAATACCCATATTCACATTATCAATGATGAATGAAGTTCATTTATTAATACATAAATACAATGAGGCCCATATGGTGGTCCTAAGTACAATGTCATAGTTTTCATCATCAAGAGGCCTCAACTACCACATGTGTAAATAATATGGTGTATGCAAATATCTCTATTTATGAAATTTAAATATATCAGGATAATTAATATCAAATAAAATAACTAGGAAAATATTCTTAGAGATCACCACACACACATAACATTAAATAATAAAAGGCTAATTTGCACCACCCTGAAGTGTAACACCAATGGTACTCAACAATAACTCTCACACAACTAGGAGGTTTGATACTATATTTATAAATACATTCTAAATCCCTGTATAAACAAACACACTCACACAGATCCTCTCACAGGAGGGATGATATTGATATATATGTACAAATCTAGGTTCTCTTATAGGAGATAAAATATCCATATCTACATATATCTACAACCCCATACAAGAGTGAAAAAAATACTATATTGATGTAACAATCCTCCTCATCAATGGATTATATAATTTGTATAAAAATTTAAAAAAAGATAAAAAAAAATATAGTAACATCATTGATGTATATAACCCCTAGTATGGTTATAAATAACTGCAATTCACTATATACACCAATACAAATATTTATAAAACTACTGTTCTGGATAGTTTTCATTAATATAATTTTTAATTTTACTTTATATTCCCAATAAAATAAGTTAATTCTATTATAACACATAGGAAATTGCATAAGAGAGAAAATTACAAATCAAATATATAACACACTAATATAATTGAAACATCCCAAAAAACTATACATAGATTAAGTAATTCATTCCCTCGTTATGGTCATATCCATAGTAACCCCTCCATCACCACATGACACACTACATAGAAATTAATAGTAAAAATCACAATCAATCATACCAAATGAAACTCACTTTAATATATCCCAAATCAAAGAGAGCAATAGAAATGACTAAATAATCCATGTACTTAGATAATAATCCTAGAGAATACATATGAACGAAGGCCAAACTAAATAAAATTATTAAACAATTATTAGGAATCCACAATTGGGATACAAGATACAATAGTTAATTAGATAATAATAGAGTGATTGAGAGGAAATTTCATAAGTGTCAAAAAAGTGAACAGTCATGGAAATAAACATAATAAGAAAAAAAATTATAATTTTAATCTAATATGAACTAATAATATGATAATAAGTTTAAAATAAAAGTTGAAATAATTGAATGGTGTAAGAGAACCAATACATAATCCTAAACATTATCCAATCCTTGTGATTGTCACCATAACAATCCCCACACAATAGTTATAACAAGATTCTCTATTGGAAAATTTATTCCACCGGTTTCAACCTCAGTTACACATTCCTAAAGTGATTTTTTTCTTTTTAAATTACCCTATTAAATATAAATTTATTTATTAAAAGGTTTACCAATAAAAATAGAAAAATTCAAAAACTGTCTATAATTATAAATATTTATATTACTAAACCACCAACAAAAACACTTAATTGAAGTATGTATATAATTTTTAGCTTATATTTCATTTAGGTAATCTTTATATGGAATTAATTATCATTTAATTTATATATATATATATATATATATATTTAAATTATGTTTTCAGTGTATAAAAATATTTAATATTCATTTCCATCAATTATAACTTCACATGGTTAAAAATAAAAACATTATAGTCTCAAAAACATATAAAAATCCAAATAACAAACTTTTATATGATATAAAACTAAATAAAGGACTTATATTAGACCATTAACAATATAATTGAATTAAAAAGCGTAATTTTTTTTTGAAATATGAGATTTGGTAAAAATAAAATGGTGAAAGTGTAATAGGTGAATAAATAATTTCACACATTATAAGATAAATTATAAATAGTATATAATTTCATTTTTTATAAAAATTCATTTTTTAACAATTAAAAAAAATTCTAAATAAATATTTAAAATTTTAATATATCCTTGAAATTAATGTAATAGGAAAACCATATGAAAAAATTTAATCACTAAGGTAGTAGGTATATCTTATAAAAATAATCCATTGGCCAACTTACCATAATACATTGAATATAATGAGGTTACCTATAATAAAAACTCTATGTCATAATTATTTATATGTAAATATTAAGTTAAATCTTTTATAAATAGCTATTGGTATCCATTTGACTCTTAAATAACCAAAAAACCATATTTATATAACTGAAATGATATATATTTCAACCTCAATAATAATAATCCCTTATATAATACACTATGAAAATAAACATCATCAAAGAAATCATATATAAAATTGGTTAAAATTCTACAACCTTCTATAGTTTCGATACTCAAAAACACAATTCGATACAAATTATTTTCACTATGATTTCAAAAAATTCATTTATAATCTATAACTTAACAAAGTAGTATCGAATGATTGAAAAGGATAACGGGAATGAAGAACTGAGGAGGAGGTTTACCATAGAATAAAAATCTAAAATCACATGGATATATTGGTTTAATAGTGGAATTTGGAAAGAATAATGGGATCAAGGGAGATTAAAAAACCTATTCGAATAACATACTCTATTGAAAACCAAGGAGGTATTAAAAAGGAAAACACCCAAATATATGAAACTACCACCCACTTTTAATGTATGTATTAGATTGGCCCACTAGGGCTTTGATAACCTCTAACAGAGTTGTAGTATCCCTCAAAGTCCCTAGTTTCATCAACGGAACCCACAATTAATGGGATTATAGTTACAATATGACCACTACTACATTGTTGGATTCCACGAGGTTTATAGTTGGAATATCTTATATCCCATCACCTCCAAAACATCTAATTTGTTATATAGTGTCTTATTCTATCTTCTATAACTAGTATTCTATCTTCGTGATCTCACATCAAACTACATAAGGTAATTAAAAATAAAAATCTCCCATTACACAACCTAAGATAATATTTTACCCCTATATTCTTTTCTCTATGATCTATAATATTAATGAATCTTCTTTTGTGGGGCATTATCTAGGAATTCCATTCCATAATTTTCGTTTATCTATGAAGGTTCCTTCTCAAACCACCTCATATAAAGAATATAGAATCATTTTTTATATAATATTACCAATGATGATGTACTAACTAACAATATATACATGATTCGGTCCATTGTTTTAAAAGGAACAATGAATCGTGATTCTATATTTTCTTAATTCATCAAATTATAATTTCCTAGATGAAATTATAATCAATATAATAAATGTTCTGAAAAAATAAATTCAAACAATTAAAATTTATTTTCAATATATGGTCAATTTTTATTATGATTTGGTAAATGAATTTCTTAATCAACAGAAAACATTCCATTGCCTCCAATAGGAGTACAATTTCAGGGAGAAATAAATTTCTCCCTTATATTAAAAACATATATGGAATAAAATGAGGTGTTTTACAAATACTATTTTGGTTATATAAATATTATGGATTAATAGATATTGTATGTAAAATATAATAAGTAAAAATTTTATACCCAAGTTTAATTATAATCAAAATCATTTTCGCAAAACATATCATCTAAATAGTAATTACCATTTTCAAACAAACCACCTATCCATGGGTGATATGTTTTAATCTACTTCTACCTTGATCTAATGGATCAATGATTTCCACATCAAAATTGGGTTATAAAACTGAATATTGTCACGACCCCCTCCCCACAAAGTGTACACCTCATAGGCCGACAATGGGAGAAGGGAGATAATGACCCCCGAGTCCTGCCTCAAGTAGGCCATGGGTTAGCGACTAGCACCGAGGGTATAATAAACACACAAATGGGTGGAATTATCCTCTATGAGAACACATGTAGAAGAGAGAGATAAGATATAAATCTATCAACTCCAACTTAGAACTGAAGTATAAAATAAACCCCAAGTGCACATATTCAAAAGTACTACAACTGAAAGGGAAAACTACAAGTACCCAAAAGAATGTAAAAATAGCAGCGACCATAGGCCCGAATAGCTCCTGCAACCACAAGCTAGTAGTAACCAGCCTGATCTCCAAAGTGCTCTAAGTGACCTAAAAACTAATTATATATATGTAGGGTGAGTGTAACAGTATACTCAGTAAGATCCTCCCTAAAGCCTCTCGTGCAAATGTAACGAAAGCTTGCGAACAACAGTGAAACTAACTCATCACCTAAACAGGTATACTATGTTCCCAACCTCACCATGGATACTCTCAGCAAGAAATGCATAAAAGACTATATCTTATAGTAAATAATATCAAGGGAACCCCACTTCTACTTCCCCACTGGATTGACACTTTTCCCCCATCACATACGTCCTCTGCATCTCTCTCCAAAGCCTTGCCTGTATAAACTTGGGCTAAACTCCACAATCTGCACCACAAACGCTTTCCGGCAGACACCTGGGCTAAGCACCACACCATCCTCACTACCCAAAAGTAACTAGGTAGTTTTAGGGAGCCACCACAGCTGACATAATGTTTATCATACGTCGTGTATTATACCTCAAGACATTACAACCCATACACAGTGTAAGGACCCTAAAGCCATCACAGCCTAAAAATGTTACAACTATAGTAGTCTATAGGATTCTATATCTATAATATGTGTCTGTGAATAAACACAAGCCATTACAGCCCTCTACACACTTTTATGGGGAAAAATAACCGACTTTTCTAATGGCACTAGTATCTACCAAGAGAAGAGTGTGGGGTGAATGTGGGTAGTCATCCATTCATCCTCCCACCGGAATGTTGGGGAAAACTCCCCCAGGGATCAGAATCCCTAGGGTGTCAGTTTCCCTTACCAACAGGGTGGAGTAGCATACGGAAACACAAAATCATAAAATATATTATAACTCACAACCACACTATGGGAATAACTTAGTATTAGACACAACTGCAGCTAACGTCTCTCAAACTCTGGGATGACACTTCCAAGACTAGGTATCCTATAAGAACACAACCATTTTATGGTATTTATTATATTACTTCATCCCATTTTTATCAATTTCACTTTATGTTAATTAATTTCCCAATCATTAATTAACCAATAATTATTCTACGTTAAGTTCCATTTGCATCACATCCAAAAACCACTATCCCTTCAATGTTCTCAACCTCATCATTAATTTTAATCAAACTCTAACCCCATGGGTTAACATCATTTATTCAATCATTTATTACAGAATTACATTCCCATATTCCTAGGAATTCTAGAGAATAAACATATTCTACTAACACAAGGAGTATCAACACCGTGAGTAGACCTACTACCCGTCGAGTATTTTCCACCTATAGCAAGAGCGTAGACCCATTCTTCCTTGAAAGGCTAAACATAGAAAGCATGTGGAATACACTGCGTGTCTTCTCCTCCTTCGGAAGAAGGGTAATCAAGACCATATGACTTGATCAGTGGGGAAAAGTAAAGAAAATAAAGATCCAAACAAGGCACCAAGCATCAAACAACCACAACCATCCCATTCCATAATCCCCGGTGTCCTCCCTGACACCCACATGCATAAACTGATGCATATCGCCACTCTATGAACCATCTACTGCAACATGAATGAAGCCTCCCTGACTCCACATATCACAAAACCCCTCCAGGGACACATCACAACATAAGAAGTAGGAAAACAACACCACATCAAATGGTATTTCATCCCTAATTCACAATAAGAGGGTAACTCAGAACCCTTCATGGAATTCAATCAAGTTATTTAATACATCTTGAATTAACATATACAATTCATTGGTTCCAAGAAGATGAACTAATTAAGTAATCTATCACCGATGATTAAACATGCTTACTATGGAAAATTTAATCAATATCAAATTACAACACGATCCAGGTCTATTTTCCTACCTCTTCATATTTAGGTAACCAATTATCAATTAATTCTGGATTTAAGTTCTTTGTCAATTTCCTCAAGAACAACATGCTAACAAGAAAGGAATATATATCACACTATATAAAAAACACATGAGGCAACAACATAAGTTTGATGTAATTTCTTAATCAGTTTCAAGTCTTTTTACTACGTCAACTCCATCGTGATCCAAAGGGCTAAATCATTCTAACTTTATGGTTTCACATAAACAATTAGAAGCCATGAATCCCCTACCTCATAGGTTTTCGAGGAAAACCACAATGGTCGATGAATGCCCAAGAAACCGGGTTTAATCTACATGAATCCTCCTTATATCTCATCTCCTACCCATAACAGGCATGGATCTAAGAAACCGAGAGAAGGGTAGGAGTAGATCTAAGTATATCTAAGAAAAACAACTAGGATTGAACACATACCTCAAGAAACCATCTCCAATTTTCCATGGGAAGCCATCGAATCCCCTCCAAAATGCTTGGGAGAGATTCTCCTACCTCCCAGGAAAGGTAATCCCAAGTTATGGAGGATTAGGGGCTTAAAAGAGGTGATTAAAGAAAAAACGAGTTAGATCTGCAATTATAGGATCTAACATTATGTGCCTGCATGGTTAGTCCACAAAGTTTATCAAACTGTGCACTACCTTATGCCTTGACAACCACTCTTTGCCCAGTTAGTCTGTGCGTTTAGACAAAATGTGCGCTATCTGTGCGTTAACCACTGCCTCCAAGACCAGCCTTGCATAGTTTGGCAACACGGTTTAGGCAAATTGTGCACCTCCAGTGAAAAGTCCATAAACCTTTATATTTCAATAAATGTCCACCCAAACGCACACCAAGTCACCTTGACCTCTCGGACCACATCCAACACCCCATTTTCATAAGGGAATGGACTGGAGAGGTTCGTGCCATTACATCAGATACCTCTCAAAACATTCTCATCCATGAGAATACAAAACCCACCTTAAGGGAAAATAAAATAGGGTCTGAAAAACCACCCAACAAGATACCTCTCAAAATAGAGAAATCCACTAATGAAACAAGCATACCATATCATAAACATGAAAGTTTCATAACCACATTTGCTATAATAATACATGGAAATAGTTAAACATCAAATAACTCTGGGTACTGAGCACGTATCTATGACTCACGTTCCCAATAACTCTCATCCATGCCACCGTGTCACCACAAGACACGAACTAAGGGGATGGAATTCCCTCACAACACCTTCTCCTTGTGGTCTTAGATCTCCACAGGTCGTTCCTCAAAGGTGGAATCATCATCGACATCAATCTCTACCCAATCGATGATGTGAGATTCGTCATGAATATAACGACGGAACTGCGATATAGAGAAAACATCATTCGTCTGACTCATCTGTGGGGTATGTGCCACTCGATACGCCAAAACACCACATGAGCTAACAACTCAAAAGTCCTAACAAAATGGGGAGAAAGCTTACTTCCATGGATAAACCTTCGCTGCCCATGATGGGGAGTCACCTTCAGAAACACATGATCCCCAACATTAAACTCTAATGGTCTCTTTCTTTGATTAGCATATGAATTCAGATGATCTTGTGCTGCCTTCAACCTCTAAGGAATCGCCTAAACTATCTCTGTTGTATTCTGCATAGGTTTCGGTCTGAGAATTGCCGACTCTCTGACCCCAGTCCAGCACAACAGAGAATGGAATGGCTGGCCGTACAAGGCTTCAAACAATGCCATACCGATGGTGGAGTGAAAAATGTTATTGTAAGAGATCTTTACCAAGGGTTAGTGACTCATCCATGAACCTCCAAAATCAAGAACACAAGAGCACAACATGTATTCAAGATCCTAGATGGTTCACTCTGTCTGACCATCCATTTGAGGATGAAAACCAGTGCTAATGAACAGTTGAGAACCAAAAGCATGTTGGAGACCTCTCCACACCCTGGAGGTAAAACGAGGATCTCAATCAAAAATGATCATCCTAGAGACTCTATGAAGTCTCACCACCTCCTCTAGATACTGCCTCGACAAAACATCCACTGAGATTGACTCATTGATTGTTATATAGTGGTCTGATTTCATTAAAAAACCCACCACCACCCATATAGCATCATGTTCTCCCGAAGCTCAAGGTAAACCTGTAACAAAGACCATTGAGATATCCTCCCATATCCACTGGGGAACCTATAATGAATGGAGATGACAACCAGGAACACAGTGTCCGGCTTTCACCTTCTCAGAGACTAAAAATTGAGACACAACCTCCGCAACCGCATGCTTCCGCAAAGGCCACCAAAACTGGCTCCTCAAGGATCTGTACATCTTCGTTACACCAGGATGCACCACTAAAGGAGAACCATGGAACTCTCTGGGGACCATCTCACACATCTATAAGGTAACAAAATTCCATCCATGATACAACACTCTGTTTTGTTCATCCTCAGACCAACCATCAGTGGCCTCACCACAAACAACTAGGTCTATCTAGACCTCCACCTCAAGATCCCCCAACTGGGACTCTTCCACCTTCTACATCAGGGATGACCACACCATCATCTGAAAAAGACAACCTCTACATCCGACTTCTCCCATATCAAGATGTAATGATTAAATTTCTTCCATTACTCTCCATGAATTCACTAAATTCACGCACATCATTAATATATGACTTTTGGCTTAGCGCATCAGCCACAACATTCCCTTTTCAAGGTGTATACGATATTTTGAATTCGTATTCTTGTAAGAACTATATCCACCGATGTTGTCATAAGGTCAAGTAACGCTGGGAGAAAACACACCTCAAACTCATATGATCCGTGAAAACCACAAAGCGTTCACCAATGAGGTAATGTCTCCACAACTTCATAGTAAACCCCATGGATTCCAACTCAAGATTGTGGGTGGCATAGTTGCGTTCATGGGGACGCAACTTCCGAGACCCATAAGAAAAGAATGACCTCTATTGCATAAGGATACAACCTAACCCCAGATGTGAAGCATCACAGAAGACATCAAATTGAAATCCTTCAGCTGGAAGAGAAAGGACTAGAGAACTGAATAAATTCTCCTTTTGATACTTGAAAGCTTCCCGACACTGATAAGTCCATATGAATTCCAGATCTTTCCTAGTCAAAGCTATCAGAGGAGTTGCAACTCTTGAGAAATTGGCTACGAACTTCCTGTAGTATCCTGTGAGACCAAGGAATCTTCGCACCACTGACAATGTCTTGGAGGCTGCCCAAGACACAACTGCTTCATTCATAGATGGATCCACAACTTCTCTCTTTAGGGACAAAACAATCCCCATGAAATGTACTTCTTGCGCCCAAAACTCACACTGCAACAACTTCCTGAACAGATGATGTCGACGAAGAACTCCCAAAATAGCACGTAGATGATCTACATGATACTCTTCAGATGTGGAGTACACAAGGATTTAGTCGATGAAAACTACCTTGAACTTCTCCAGGAACTCATAGAACATAGCATTCATCAATCCCATGAACTTTTCTGGAGAATTCGTCACACCAAACGATATTACAACAAACTCTTAATGCCCATGAAGACAACGGAAAGAAGTATTTGGGATATCCACATCCATCACACACAACTGATAATATCCTGACTGCAAGTCGATCAATAAGAACCAACCTTCACCCTTCAATTGATCGAATAAGTCATCAATTCGCGGAAGAGGATAGCGATTCGTTATTGCCACTTTTTTTATGTGACGATAATCGACAGACAACTGCAAATTGCAGTCGGCCTTCCTCATGAACAGAACTGGTGCACCCCATGGTGACACACTTGGTCGAACAAAACTACACTGCAACAGACCATCAAGCTGTATACGTAGCTCTTGTAACTCAGAAGGGGCCATCCTATATGGAGAAATAGATATGTGAGTCACTCCTAGCTGTAGCTAGATTCCAAACTCAATATCTCGTCGAGGGGGTAATGCTAGAAACTATTCTAGAAAGACATCAGGTCAGTCCTCTACAACCCTAGGAAATTCCAACTTCCGAACCTCTGAAGAACTCAACATCATCTCAGCCGCCATGGCTGATAATGATGGAACTCGCCTGTCACCCATCTGAGGATATCTCTCTCCAACAAACACCACATGTTCTCCATCCGCACCAAGGAAAATGAATTTATTCCCAAATCAATCTGTGATAGCCTGCACTGAATACAAACAATCCATGCTGGGGATGAAATCATATGGTTGTATTCATAAATATTGAAAATCTCCCCAAGAGCGGTGCTTCCCCAACAATAGCTCACAATCTCTACATACTTCAAACAAGTCAGCTTGACCTCCATCTGGCATAGTAAACACCAAGTGCACTGGAAGCCTCTCTTCCTCATGTCCCAAATAATGGACAAGTGTAGGTGATATAAAGGATTTTGTCACTCCTGAATCAAACAAGGCATACACAAAGGTAGAAAACAAGGAAAGGGAACCTCAAACGACATCAGGCTTGTTGGGAGCTAGCAACGCTAGAGCATGAAGCTGACCATTGCCTCCTCCATGGCACTCTCAAACCATGATGACGACCACAACCATAGATGTACTCTGCTCTATGAGGACGAGGAGTCTCAGGGGGTTGTCCTATTCTTACCAAATATACCCTCTGCTGATCGAAAGTTGGTGTAACCTGGTGCTTCTGCCTTGGCTGGAACTGCCTCAACAGAGGAACCTGGAGTGGAGCGCCCGGTGATCGATGAACGCCCTAAAAGGTCGGCCACTCCCGCTGATGATGCCACGACCACCATAAGAAAAACAAGCACCTGATCCGTTGTCGTAGGCCTGACAGTTGCTGCCTCTGGAGAAACGAGATGTGAGGGGCTGGGACCTACCCCCGGCTGAACGAAAACTCTTATGCCCGGAAAAACAAGAACCCCGGACAATAGCCTTTCTTCATGACAGATCATGTTGATTCCCCTATCGTGATGATCTAGTTCTATCCAAATTCACTCACCAACCTCTTCCTTCTCCAGAACCTCTTGATATGTGTTTAACGTAAATTGGGTGACTTGGCGTAGGATCTTGGGATGCAAAGCCTCTTCAAAATGCCTCTCTCTGGCCTCTTCATCTGGTATCAGGACGGAAGAATATCTTAGAAGCTTCCTGAAATGGATTCCAAACTCTCGAACACTGGAGCTCCCATATCAAAGTGTAAGAATCTCTTAGATACTGGACACCTTTGATGTCGTGGAATGAAACTCGACTCTAAACTTGTCTCGAAACTCCTCCCACAATACCCCTAACTCCTCACAATCCTCAAGGAACAAGAACCACCACGGCCTCGCTGCTCCACAAAACATCGTCACAGCCAAGGAAACCCAGTGCTCCTTCTGAGCACAGATCGAATTGAAGCCAATCTCGAACAACTCCAACCAATATTCTATGACTGCATCTGAAACGGATCCCTCATACTTCAGCAGACTCTGGCACTGAAACACTCGATGTGTCTTCCTCCAAGTGTCATCGTCGTCAACCTCTACCATGTGGCGACCTATGGGAATAGACAGCTGGAGATCTTCTTCGCAACCCTGATGAGGATGTCGACCTAGAGCCATACCTAAAAAATAAAAAACATTTAGATCTCTTAATCCTGGAATCTGGAAGACTCAACATTAATTAATTAATTGTTTTCTCTAATTTGTTTTAGGATAACCTATCCCATGGTCTACCCATTCAAACACTGGCACAAAGAATAATGGTTCATGATCCTTTCCTAGGTCTCTACAATGCATTCTGTATCACCTTGTTTAGGAGCCATTGTAAACTTAAAGGTCTGTACATCAGATCATAGGGGGCCCAAACACCTATGTCTCAGCTGGCCTCTAGTGTTTACCTCACATGCTAAACATGAATGACACTATTTCCCTACCAACCCATGCAACATTACCTGTTCTTAACTCCAAACTCCATCCTATCACTCAACCAGTACTTTGATACCACTCTGTCATGACCCCCTCCCCACAATGTATACCCCTCCTAGGTCGGTAATGTGAGAAGGGAGATAATGACCCCCCGATTCTCGCCTCTAGTAGGCCTCTGTTTGGTGACTAGCACTGAGGGTATAATAAACACACAAATGGAAGGCATTACCCTCTAAGAGAACATTTGCGGAAGATAGAGATAATATAGACACCAATCAACTCCAACTCAGAACTGATGTATAAAAGAAAACCCATGTGGACTTATGTAATGTCAAGAAAAAGTACTACAACTAAAAGGGAAAACTACAAGTACCCAAAAGAATGTGAAAACAACAGTGACCACAAGCCCGAACTACTATGCAACCACAAGCTATAAGTAACCAGCCTAATCTCCAACCTGTCAATGTGACCTAAAAAATAGTTTATATATACGTAGGGTGAGTATAACAGTATACTCAGTTGGATCCTCCCCAAATCATCTCATGCAAAATTAACGAAAGAATGCTATAGCACAATGAACAATAGTGAAACTAACACATCACCTAAACAGGTATGCTATGTTCCCGACCTCACCATGGCTTCAATGACTATGTAATGCATAAAAGATTATTTCAAATAGTAAATAATATCAAGGGTACCTTGCTACTACTTCCCCACTGGTTTACCGCTTTTCCCCAATGACATATGTTCTATGCATGTCTCCCCAATGGTATACCCGTATAAACTTGGGCTAATCTCCACAATCTGCACCATATGCACCACAAATGCTTGCCCGAAGACACCTGGGCTAAGAACCACACCATCCTCACAACCCAAAAGTAATGAGGTAGTTTCTGGGAGCCACCACAGCTCGCATAACGTGTATCATACGTCGGGTATAATACCTCAAACCATTACATCCCATACACTGAGTAAGGATCCTCAAACCATCACATCCTATACACGTTACACCTATAGTAGTCCATAGGATAATATATCTAGAATATATGTGTGTGAATAATCACAAGCCATTACATCCATCAATACACATATATGTGGAAAACTAACTGATGTTCATAATGGTACTAGTGTCTACCAAGAGAAGAGAGAGGGGTCAAAGGGGGTAGTCAGCAATTCATCCGCCCACCAGAATGTTGGGGGGAAACACCCCTAGGTATCAGAATCCCCGGGGTGTCAGTTACCCTTAATGAGATGGTGGAGTAGAGTATAGAAACACAAAAAGTACAGAATATATTATAACCCACATACACAATATGGGTTTAACCTAGTCTTAGACATGACTACAGCTAACATCTCTCGGTCTCCGGGATGCCACTTCCAAGACTAGGTATCCTATAAGTACACAACCATTTAAAGTGCTTTATTAGATTACATCATCCCCTTTTTATCAATTTCACATTATGTTAATTAATACTTCGATCATTAATTAACCAAGAACAATTCCACATTAGGTTCCATTAACATCACATCCAAAAACCACTATCCCTTCAAAGTTCTCAAACTCAACATTAATTTTCATAAAACCCCAACCCCATGGGTTATCATCATTTATTCAAACATTCATTACAGAATTACTTTTCCATATTCCTAGGAATTCTAGTAAAGAAACATATGCTACTAACACAATGATTCTCAACACGTTGAGTAGATGTACTACCCTTCGAGTCTTTGTCACCTATAGCAAGAGCATAGACCCATTCTTCCTTGAGAGGCTAAACACGGAAAGCATGTGGAATACCACGTGTGTCTTCACCTCATTCAGATGAAGGTTAAGCAAGACCAGCTTCCTTTAGCTGTGGGGAAAAGTAAAGCAGATAAACAACCAAACAAAGAACCAAGAATCCAACAACCACATCCATCCCATTCCATCATCCCTAGTGTCCCCCCTGACACCCACATGCATAAACCGATGCATCTTACCACTCTAGGCGCCATCCGCTGCCACAACCATGGGGCCTCCCGGCCTGTACATATCACAACACCCCTCCAGGGACACATCACAACACAAAAGTAGGAAAACAACACCACATCAACTGGGATTTTATCCCTAAATCACAACAAGAGGGTAAATCATAACCCTTCATGGAATTCAATCATGTTATTTAATCCATCATGAATTAAAAAATACAATTCGTTGGTTCCAACATCATGAACCAATTCAGTAAGCTATCACAAAATATTAAACATTCTTACTATTCCAAATTTAATCAATATCAAATTACAACAAGAAGAAGGACTATTTTCTTGACCCTTCATATTTAGCCAACTAATTTTGAATTAATTATGGTTTTAATTTCTTTATAAATTTCATCATGAACAACATGCTAACAAGCAAGGAATAGATATAACAATATCGTAAAAAACATGAGGCAACAACATACATTTGATGCATGTTCATAATACGATTCAAGTCTATTTATTAAGTCAATTCCATCGTGATCCAATGGGCTAAATCATCCAAACTCCACGATTGCACATAATCAATTACAGAAGCCACAAATCCCCTACATAAAAGGTTTTCGAGGAAAACAATAATAGTCGATGAACACCCAAGAAACTGTGTTGATTCTCCAGTAATCCTTCTTAGATCTCCTCTCCTGAAACAACCAAGAACAAAACTCAACACAAACGACATCCCCACACTCAGATCTACCCATAACAGGCGTGAATATAAGAATTCGAGAGAAGGGGAGGAGTAGATCTTTGTAGATCTAAGAAAAACAAGCAGGAATAACCACATACCTCAAGAGACCATGTCCGATTTTCCAAGGGAAGCCTCTGGATAGCCTTAAAAATGCTTGGGAGAGATTCTCCTACCTCACAAGAAAGGTAATACTGAGTTATGGCCGATTAGGGGCTTAAAAGATGTGATTAAAGGCAAAACAAGTTAGATTCACAATTTTAGGATCTATCTTTATGTGCCCGCACGGTTAGTCCGCATGGCTTAACAAACCGTGCGCTAACCGTGCATTAGCTTCTCCCTCAACAACCACTCCCCGCACGGTTAGTTTGCACGGTTAGATAAACTGTGCGCTAACCGTGCATTAGCACTGCCTCCCAGAGAAGCCTGGCACAGTTTGGTCGCACGGTTTAGGCAAACTGTGCGCCTCCCATTCGAAATCCATAACCATTTAGATTTTTTTAAAAGTCCACCCAAACGAACAAAAAGTCACCTTGAGATCCCTGAATACCTCCAGCATCACATTTTTACAAGGGAACGAACTAGAGAGGTCTGGGCCATTAAAATATTTTTAGGAACAGACCCAATGTTGCACGCCTTTCCACGTGAATGTCGAGTGTGACTATGTCAATCCCACCTCCAATATGCTAGGGGTTGTTAACAAAAACCATGAAGGTATAAACTGAAATAGTAAGCCTTGTCCTAATGCACATGTATACTCGTTCAAAACGATATCTATAAAAAGGTAAAAAATAACAATAATAAACCACTAATATATATATAGAATAAACATGAATGGAATAACCTATTGGGAAGACGTTATATTATGATAATAAAGAACAAAATAATAAAGAGGTAGAATACAAGCCAAACAATAAATTTGGTCCCAACCTAATAAAAAGAATATGGGTAACTAAAGATAGATTGGATTTTGATCTCAATAGTTGACAACAAAATGCATTCAATATAATCTTGTACTTCTATTCTCTACTAATGTAACCATCAATGTATCAGATATATTCATAAGACACGGTATGTTCATGAAAATCCCTTGTTGGTGTCAGTATATACATTCCCAATATAGAAGGAAAAAACACCATCTAATCCCATAATATAGGGGGATGTAACACCCAAATTATATTTGTGAATAACTAAACCCATCCACAAGATTAATAATATCTCCATATCCACATGCTATCTTAAAAGGATTAGTAAGTCTATAGCTTCAACAGACCTATCAGATGCCAAAAAACCCACATAAACAAATATCATATAGAGTAGAGAGTATAATTCATTCCACTGTGTATAAAAAACAAGGGATAACTAACAATTACTCATTAATTTATTATAACCTATAAATAATTTTTATGTCCCACACCTACCCACTACGTAACACAGTCGAGGGAGAAACTCTCCAATGGAGGACCCACACACTTCCAAAACTCACTGATAGGGAGTCCACTTTAAATATAAAAGAATTATTCTCTTTTTAATTTTGGTAGATGATTATATAGTTTTATAAAGGTTATGGGGGACCCTTACCATATAGAAATACATGGGAGTATCGACCTTGGTAACACTCTGATAATCACAGTTCATCACTTTCACAATTCATGAATCACTATGAGAAGAATACTTATAGTATTGCCTCATTCCAAATCTATAATACTGTAAAAAGGCATCCATCACATTATAAATGTAATTCCAATAAGTATAGGCTACTCAAGGGCCTAAATAGGAGGATCAAATAAGGATATAACCATTACAGAAGAGTTTGTAATAAGTAGACGATGTTTTCATGGGTCAACATGGTGTTGACCTCCCCTCATCTCATGGGCATGCACTCCCTTGGAAATGTCCTGGAAATACATTCCATATCAAATGGAATGTCTATTTTATCACATGTATAGAATGTCTACCAAGGTTCCTTTTCATTTAATCTTTTCACGTTAATTGGATACCCATTTATAGACAAAAATTTTGTATGAAAGTTGAAATAGAATTTTATAGTAGATAGGGTCCTGGGGTATGTGTAGGTCGCACATAACATATACAATGGTTAGGTACCCATGGTATGTTGAATTAAAAATATATAGAAAAATACTCATCATGGAAATATTTATAGAATCCATTTAATAAGGATAGAACAACATGTGTTCTTCCATGACACATGACATCTAGTTATGTTTTTTTCTAGAAACCTATTTTCTTCATTTACCTTCTAGATCTGCCTTCTCAACCACAAGTCTCATCATCTGACTACCCAAAATCTAAAAAAATAAAATGAATACATATATGTATTTTATTAATAGAATATGGTGTTAGGAAATCAATAATTTTATCATCCAAACCTGAAACTATTGCATATGTGAGGACGATCGGGATCCTGAATACAATTTCCATCACCTGCATCCCACATATCCACCCTGACCCTTCCCAAGATCGCCAATCATTATAATATTTAAAATATCACCATGAATTATATGTTTATAATATTCTCAAACCCACCCTTATACTGTCCAACCACTACCACATGGGCCAGATGAGAAGAACATGAAGAAAGGTGTGGATAAAGTATCATATGAAAAGTGAAGGTACTATTAGAATATGTAATCTTCATAAATGATTACATAATGAAATAACCAACTTGGTAAAATAAAGGAAAAACATTTTAAAATGGGTTTGACAAAACAATTTATATTTCATGGTCAATTAAACAATCAAAAACCAGAAAATAAAATAAGATAATTATAACTCATGCTTGTAAAACAAAATATATGGTTAAAATATATAAGTGGTAACGACTTACTCAATAATGGATTGATCAATGGGGATTAACATGTCTTATAGTGATGAATATGAATATTTTCTATATTTTTATTCATTATCATGGTCCACAATTATCCTTTCAATGATATGCATCCTAATATTTTCTAATGGTAGTGGAGAATGATCCTCCTTTTACTGAATCCTTTCTTCGTTATGTCGAAGTCCCAATGTTTTTCCATAACTCGGAATTTTTAATGTATGATTTGGTTTTGTGAAATTTGACAAAAATATAAATATATATTATATACCCTATTAAATTTTCTTTTCAATGATCACCTCTAATGGAATTCCCGATACTAACCTAATTTTTTTGGTGCCAAGTATAAACCCGCATTCCAGAATCAGACATGGTTTTATATTTCACATCTATGTTCATGATCATTGGGAAACCCATTTTTTCAAAAATAATTTATGAAAATTATATAATATAGTTAATATTTTTATTATATCAATGTCATTCCCCTCCAACACCCAAAATTATGTTCAAAATCAGTTCTTGGAATTGAAAATATCCTGTTAAATATTCTAAAGACTTATATAGAAAATACAGAGTCCTTACATTCTCCCATTCTTTGTGGCCTTTATACATGAAGATACAGGTTAATTTAAATTTTGGGGGTAATGATCCTATATATGGATCTTATTTTTCAACTATATATCCATCACTCTCTCATAATTCCGAATCACATGAATTAAATGAATTGTCCATCCACATAGTATCCTCCGTTTCTATTCATTGATTTACACAAGGTAAACCACAAAGATGGATCCATATTCAATGTCTAGATCCCACTTATTATTAATGTGTATATTTTCATGATCACATATTACATATGTAGAACATAGTAGACTTTATTATCTTAGTCCAACTGTGGGGTAAAGGATAAGTGAAAAAAAACATCACAAACCCTCCGTAAGATCTCGAACAAACCAATGAAACTTGGTTATCGATTTTTTTCCCAGGAGAAGTATCTATAATAATAATCATTGGAAGAATATCCAGAAAACAATTTATCCCTTATAAAACTCTAATCTAATAAAATATATATCTATTTATGATTTCTATCCACTCTAGGATACCCTTATATGCATTTAGATTAATTATAACTTCTCTATCGTCACCAGAACAATCTCAGGACCAACAAGAGAAGTCTCACCAACCTCTTTCTGTCACAATGGTGAAATATAGAGACTCTAATATGAATCATTGAATCTATACATTTAGAAATTATAGTGATATATGTTCATATACAAAAACACAACTATTGGAAATTGATTGTCATATCCCCGGATGATGTCTGACACATATGTTCTGAAAAAATCCTCAAACACCAGGATGGTCTACTATGTCTTTCCATCCATATGAGGTTGGATCATAGTAATAGTCCATAAATGGGTACCATTATACTATTTTATGTCTATCAACAACCATGATTTGAATCATCATTATTGGAGAAAATCATTAAGGGTCCTTGATGGTGGTGGATGATCAGCCAAACATTAAATTACCTTAGATCTCAACAAAACTCTTCTATGTAATGGAATGGAAGTGTGAAAATGTGTTCAATGAGTTAAAATTTATAATTTTATAATAATTAAAACTTTTTATCCATGGATGTCATGTCATTAAATCATTTTATATTCTATCCCACTTCCACATCTGATCACAAGAGGCTATGTTAAACACACCAATTCCTGATGTTCTTTCGTGACCTACTAACAAGTGAGGCATAATTAAACAAGATTGGATACACTGTACCTTATTACATTCCAAAAAAACTATCATTGAATTCTTCTATTCATATTCTTCACCCCAGGATGTATAAACAATTGTTTAGTGTGAACCTCTCTCATCACCAATCCTCACATTGAGAATGGATCCATAATCAATCCCAGTAAAAAATTATGTTCCCCCTTCTAGATAATTCATCTGGTTTATCTCATGAGGATATCTAGTAATTTTGAATCTCATTGTTGATGTCTCTCAATTGATCATCCATAAAATTTAGTGGAAGAAGAGGAGTCACCACCATAAATTTATGATAATTTGAACAAATATCCTCTACTAGGTTCAGCTAACACGAATCCAATTAATCAAATTCCACCTATAACGTGAAATAATGAGACTTCCATCTCCGGAAATCTACTTCATTTTTTCCCATAACATGATTATTTATTATCTTGATATTATTGTACTATAGGAATTCCAACCAACACCTCTGTCTCATATTAATAATGCTTTCAGGTTATTTTTACTTGAGACTATAATAGTCCAATTAAATATTGAATTCCCTCTTAGAATGTACTACATCAAAATATTAAGTTAGAATAATACTTCTACTAACCCCCATAAACAATTGATTCATGGGATCTGAAATTCCTTGACCCATAAGAGATCACTTCCTACCAATAAATCAACACACAACCGAGACTAGCTACAGAGGCATACCAAAACACTATGAACTCCATTATCTCATCTTGTATTATCAATATAAGTGCGTAGTTAAACCACTATATCATCACCTCAATGGATCTCTAACACTACTATGTCTAGGTAAATGAATATCTTTTTTATGCCACTAAATTCAAAGGGCTTCCATCTATGATTAATCCACTAAAACCATATTTCTGTACCATAAATATCTTGGAAAACTCTTCACCATTGACATTATCATGGTTGGATCCTATGTAAGAACAAAATTGATTTTCACTGAATCCATATCTAATTTATACTCAATGAAGAGCATATTGGGGGAATTTATCACATGAAAATTCATTAATAGGAAATCATTTCATTCGTAGTGACATCAGAATTCCATATTCGAAATATCATCCTCGCAAACATACAAATGATGTTAGACAGATATAATATTGATCCTGAGACATGCCTCCATCCAATAAATTGGTCTAAGAGGACATAAATACCCAATAAGGGGTAATTTTCTTTATCATTATCTAACATGGGTGATGATAATACGTGAAAAAGATACAATTATCATCCAAAATTTTATTAAACAAAACTAGGGATATATAGGGGACACATTGGATCTGTTCAAAACCTTCCATTGAAAATCCCGTAACATTATCCCTAGCTCTCGAAGTACAGTAGGGGCCATATTATATATTCTATAAAATATTAATGTGGTATTTGGGTACAATTCAATTGATAATGTAAATATCCCTCTTATATGGACATATTAAAAAAACAATACAAGGTCTCATTAAAACATTAGAATGAACCCATGAAAAACTCCCTCCTTTAACAATAAAGTCACAGTGCCAAAAGTTAGGTGAAATCATTTACACAGCCTTTGTAGAAGTCTATAGACATGTAGATAAACATATAGGATGCAGTGGAATCTCCAAGTCACAAACAATTATGTTGTAAGAAAGGAGTGACCTAAAATTTTGTCTAACTAAAGTGGAGAAGTCATCTGTTATAACACGAATTGTTGTGACATATTTATGTTATAAGGGTCCACTAACTGAGTCTAACCATAAAATTTCATGATAGTATCCCATGTCCATGGTTTTTACCAACTCCACATTACCAGAAGAACAAAATCAATCAAAAAATTCAAGGAATTTCATCCACCACACCTCGATAATATCCACACTAGGTGGAACCAACCCATCTAAAATGTTATAAATCATGAAATAATGAAAAAATATTGGTTGGAGAGGCCCCATTTAATTAAATGCTCAAATTCACAATAGAAACACAAACACATGGATAAAACACATTTATAGGGAGTAAATATAACTATAAGGAACTCAAGATGAATGAAAAATGGGACACATATCATAGATCATATTGTACCCATAGTCCATGGACCATAATCCCTTTCTATTTATCAATACACTCCAATAATATGGGTTGGTATGCCCTATGCATGGTAATCACTCATGCCACAATAAAAGCATGGACCAATATTGTTGCATCTAAATATTCTCTAATGTTTTAG
This sequence comes from Viscum album, assembly GCA_963277665.1. Lineage (NCBI taxonomy): Eukaryota > Viridiplantae > Streptophyta > Magnoliopsida > Santalales > Viscaceae > Viscum > Viscum album. The sequence goes on along the minus strand of OY728132.1, from coordinate 1,432,548,821 downwards.
AGCTGAATAATCTTGAATATTACTAAGTCATCCACAGTCAAACTATACTGTAGATCCACATGTCTATGAACAATCACGAGTGTGACTCCATTATTGATACCCTAATGATTGGCATCATATAACTTCTTTAGACATCTCAGTTCCATTAATTTCAATTTTATCTCTATCATCCCTATGCTTCCATCCTATGAATCTCTATGTATCCCAAACCTACCCAAGGAACTCCTTAAACTGAGATGGTGGTCTGGTAGTGGGATAAAAAAACCATGGAATAGGTCCTCAAATTATTCCCCTGAGTCTACCACATCATCATTTGACAAGGTAACCATACCCCACCTAATTACCTCTACCTCAAAAAGATATCCATTTGAAAAGGTGGCAATTATCATGGGTGGAGTCCTTATTTAATGGAAAAATCAAACTATATACTCTAGTGAAACCTCAACCACTTGAGGGTCTATCTAAACTAAGGATATGGTGGTCCCATATAGTTGTATGATATAACAATGCATAGTCTATATCAATAATCATCTAGAATATATTGAATAGATTATAATAAAATATGATTATAAATTCCAAATTAATCTACATGATGAAGGTATTCTAAATATTTAATAGGTGGAAGAGTTATTCATTTTACATTTCGGTTAACAACATCACGTAGAAGCTCTAAAACTATTTCCATGATATTGTACTTGCAGCCATGGCAATCATGAATTCAGGTATCTTCACTCAACTAGTCTTTATCACGACTCTGTATTGGTATCATATATATATATATATATATATATCATCATAGAAACATCCTGAATGCTAACCAAACATACCATGGTAAGATAAACATATATGGGGAGTTGAATCATGAAGGGATTGAATTTCAAAAGGACCAATCATATATGATGAATGCACAATTTTTTCCCTACAACTGATGTATTGGTATACCAATTAAACAATTTGGTGGTATGAGTCATGGTGTATGGCTTTGTGTCTACCACACCATCACGGGGTTCAATGTCCTGAGATCCAAATTTAAGAAACTCAAACATCAATATCAGATGATCTGAAACCAATCCTCATACTAAATTCAACTCGAAACAACAACTCCAAGGAAGAAAAAACACTGATACCACTCTTTCATGACCAAAAACACATGATCTCTCCATGATGATAGTAATAATTTTTCGACTACCCAAATATGACCTTCTATTGGGTAGGTGATGGTGTAAATCTCTATTAATGTATAAACAAATATGGGAGGCCTTTTCCTAATGTAACTATGTGAATTTAAACTACTATCTACAATGATAGGTGATGAATAATTAAAATAAATTACTATAACATATAGAGAATAACTATTATTGTAATATACTATATGAATTACATTAGAGGTTTATAATATGGAATAATATAATAATGTGTAATAACACATAAAAAAATTGGTCACAACCTGGGAAAACTGTAATTTTGGGAAATTAAAGTGATATTGACTCATAATATCTCGGTATGACCACAAAAAACAATCAATGTACCCATGCACAACAATTATTTATATATGTCACTACTAATATACTGATCATCAGTATATGACATGTAAAATGTGAGAAAATTCCATGCATGGGTGAGTTTATACACACCCAGTAGGACACCCGAAACCCCATAAACGGAGATTTATAAGGAAACAAAAAAATGGTCAGATCAACCCACAATTAATAGAGCCAAAAAACCCAAAATATACATGCCCAAAAATAGTCCTAGGAGAGCGAGAGAATCAGGATATCCATCTCCATAGAAAAATGAATAAGGACGAGTAATCATACAACTAAAAAGGTGTCATCAATTTCTAATCAACATAAAAAAACAGAAGTTAAATTTTGTAGAGATTAATTATGATTATTTTGTGTCATATCAAATAGATCACTAACTCATTCTCATGCATCTATTATAACCTCTCATGAATATGGAGTCCCCAAAGATCACCAGTATGTAGCATAATCGATAGAGGAATAATCCAATGGAGGAACCACCCACCACTAGAGCTCAATGAAGAGGAGTAAACTCCATTGATAGAGAATCAATATCCTCTATATACTAGTGAAGCGCCATATGTAAATGTATAATGTATATTAGGGACCTATACCATGGACAAATATTGGGGAGTGTCAACCCTAGTAACACTCCAATAATCACACCCAACAACTAAAACAAGTCTATCATTGATGAAATAATCAACCTTCCAACATTACCTTGTACTATATATCTATTACTAACATGATTGAAACCATTATGTTATATGTGTAAAACTAGTCAGGATAATATTATCATTGTCCGAAATATGTTTGTTAAAGAAAGATATATGCAAGGTAGATTTGTCTTTGGGAATTCCATGATGTGTACATGTGTCAACATAGCATGTGGAATCACTTGTTCACTTGTGTGTTTTGTCCCATGGACAAGGATATGAATCCATTTCATTACACATGACATGATCACAATGTAACATGATGTGAACGTCTTCCCATAATACTATGCGTGTACACCTAAAACATGGATTGGATAGCCGTGTACAATCACATGGAGTGTCTATAATGTAAAATTCTATGTATGACTAAACAAGGATCCATGGGGTGTGCAGCTGGTACATGGAATGGAATCCTTGGTATGGTCACATTGAATGTGATCTTGGTCACACATTGTGTGATCCTTAATGTAAGAACCCAGATATCCATTTTATGTAGGGATCTTGATTTCATGTGTTTTAGGAAAAATGAAAAAATGGGGTTTCATCAAGTACATGGCATGTACTTATGAATACACACCACATACATAGCTAGTCGTTTACTAATTGTATAATGGTCGAGCACATGGCTGTTTGATGACCTGGCCGACCTGCTTTTGTCGGGGGCTGGTTGAGGTTAATCCATGACCAGTACATTTAGTTAACACAAAATATAGTTTTTTTATTTGATAAATTGTAGTGGGAACATGTCTCATCTTTGGAAAAACATTCTTCTAAACTTTTTTCGAATAGGGGCGTTATGGAATGGACAAAAAACTTTCAAACCCTCACAATTCTCTATCTGAGCTCCGATAGAGATAATTTTGGGTGTGTTGGTATCCCACTAGCGAGTTTTCAAAACCCATAGATCCTTAATTCATAATTATTCCTCTGTCATGTGGTATTTAATGTTGTTAATTATCCACTTTTTTATAGATCTAACCTGTTTTAGGCCAATATAAGGGTTTCCGTTCAGGTATATCAATCACACGATATCGGGGTAGGTGGATTGTGCATTTTGTTTTTCATATATGGATTTTAAAAGATAATAGTGTCGCATATCTTCATTTAGGGTGTTTTTTGATTGGAAATTTAACACTAATATATATCTTCTATAATTTAATTTATTTGAATGGGGTTTTTGAATATGAATAAGGTATGATTCCTTGTTTACTGGACATCCCATGGGTGCATTTCCCTAGTTTTAGTGTTTATGTCCATTTGGCCTTGGTTGCTTATGAGGCATACCTTGTTTCCATGAATTTATTTTTTTAGGATGGAGTTTGATTTATTTTATTAATTTCATGTGTTATTATTGTGAATTTTATCCATTTAGTAGTTATATATTACATGTTCCTCCTTGTTACAATAAGCGTTCTATTTTTACAGTGGACTGTGACAGCCTTGGACAAGGAAAAATATGAGGGTTTCCATGTTTATTTACAAAGGACTATGAGAGCCTTTGTGTAGATGATTGAACTAGGGATATTGATAATAAGAGAAACACAAGTGGTTGTTTGTAATTTCTTGGTGTTTTGTTGACCAATGCGCATTGATTGTGGGAGCTACCCATGAGGCCATTCATAATTTATTGAAGCCATGTTGACCCAGGGGTATTGACCATGTGAGCTGCCGTAGTGCTCATTTGAAAATGATTAGTGATATGTTAATAAAAAGGGCTTAGACCATTAGAGCTTCCCATAAAATTTTTATTTAATGAATTAGTGCTATATTGAACCAAATAGGTAAGACCATGAGATCATTCCAAGGGGATTTTTTATTAATTATTGAATGATTTTGACAAGTATACCAAAGAAAAGAATAATCTTGGACTATGTATTAATTCATTATTTAGATGGTCTTATGAGAAATCTATTTTTTCACTATTACATTGGGAAAATAGATCTTGGGAATGATCCTGAGGTCGCATGATTCAATGGAAGAATAGTATATGTAAATGAATGCAATTGAAAACTACTGGACTATTTACATTTGAGTACTTCATAGTTTATTACTTCATTTCTCTATATTGTCTGCTATATATATTCTTTAATAGATAAGAACATATAATTTTGGTGTTGCCTACGAGGATTCATCACACACCCTATTTGGGCCATGTTTTGGACCCAAACAGACTATACAGTTGCAGGTATAGATAAGAGAATGCTCCTTTCTACATCAGGATATTTATTATCGTGGGATCTGGAGAGAAAGAGACCAAACTAAGGCTTCTGATTCTACTAGAGTTTATTGTTACTTTTGTATTTGGTTTCTATATTTCCTTATAAAATTAGTTTCTTTTCTAATATGAATTTATATTTAGAGCCAATAGACCATGATAGAATGTAATAGGAATGTGATAATAATTTGTGCTCGGGTGTAGTTTACCCACATATAGGGAAAATACAAGTTACCTAAAAAGTTTAATTTTTTTCATTTTTCAATTTTTAAAGATGATTTGATTTAACCATTGGGTGATGCAGCTATTTATGATGTTATTATTGATATAATTTCATATAAATTAATGTTTCAACAATATTAGTTAGGTTTATGCATTTTCATTAATCATATAAGAACCTGTTATAGATCACATGTCATGCCTTTTTTTCATACCATATTGGGTTCATTACCAATTTCAAGCCTTTGTGATATTAGTTGTTCTAGATATGAATGGTGTTGTGTTAAATGACATGATAGAAATAAATATTATTCTGATAGTATTTTGGGATATGTAATTATTTCATGTGGATGGATTCCACTATTTTGTCTCTAAGGTGTTATGTGCCCTCTTGTATTGGAATTTGGTGGATCATGTTTGAAATTAATTGAATTCTATGCAGATATGACGTGAAAAAGGATTCCATACATTGATTTGTAGGTTTTTGGTATCTTATGGGTCATTATTTTTCATTCCGTATATAAATTTTATGTCTTTATGGGTTCTGGAGGAGTTTCAGAGGCTTACTGTTTAACACCCCAAGATTTCATGGTATGTTTTCTCTTCAAAGTAATTCAATAACTTTTACTATACAAAACATTGATTTCGAGTGTACGACAACTTACCAAACTAACCATTAAAATAAAAAAAAATTATGAATATTATTAACTGGATTTTTAATTTTATATATTCTATATAATTTTAACTTATTTATTATGTGTTTTTTAGACTTATCATAAGAACGAAATAAAATTTTCAGATAAAAATTTATTTGTAAATAAAATTAAATTTTACCACCATTTAATGGAGACCATGTTTAAATCCAATATTTAACACTTTTAAATATTCAATTTTACAAAATAAATTTTTTTAGAATCGTGATATCAAAAGTTACATTGAATGAAATTTTGGTATTTTACTAATAATGTTCATTTTTAATGAATAGTGAAAATACTATATTTTAATTCAGAACTGACATTTAATCTAACTTATTTATATGGTTATATTTTATTATTATATGGGTTTTAAGTGTAATTAAATTATATATTTAACATTTAATCCAATGTTGGTAATTGAACGAAATATCACAATGATATTTGCCATAAACAAGTGTCAATCTTTTGATAATTATTATTATCTAAAAAAACACTTTTTATTTTGACAACATGAATTAATTTTAAATTAATTAATCCAACATATATGTTTTGAATTTTTTAAAATAGACAACATTTTTGAATTCTGAATATAAAATATATCATTTGATGAATATTTGGTATTTTTCTAAAAAACATCAATTTTTGATGATCCATGAAACAACTAAGTAGTAGTTAAAAATATGACATTTTCATTTAAATGAAATTTTACCGCTTCTATGAATTGAATTTATATAATCTTATATACCTAGTTTTAATTAATATGTAAGATATGGTTCAATAAGATGTAAATAATTTTTTGGGAATATTTACTTTTGACTTTTATTTACCACGGTTAAAGATAAATAGGGTAATTCAAGGTAAAAAAATATTAAATAAATATAAAATTACCATAACACTTGTCATAACATTATTATATGTGTAATTTCCAACCAATAAAATCATTTGGTGAGACTTTTGGCCTTTTAAATCCAATTGGGTAAGATAGTGATATTAATAATTTTTATTTAAAGTAAAAAATAATAATATCATAAACATGTATTGTTTTGCTAAAAAATATTAATGTGGGGTTATATAATTGATATATTTGACTATAAATATTAATTATAAATATAAAAATATTTATTACATTGTGGTATTCTTTATATAATTTATAGACATCAAATAAATGAAATTATTTATTACACAATAATGATGTTGTGTATACCTCATTAATAAATGATTTAAATAAATAAGATTATAAAGATTAAAATAATATCCAAAACCTATCCAAATATTATTGGATGATTTTATTTATACCATTAGTAATCGTATATTCTACTTTAATATATTTTTGACATTTAGAAAACGAAAATAATTATATAATAAATAAACATCTTCAAACTTTCTTAAAGAGCCCCTCGCCCCCCTTATATTAAGCCCTAACCTCTAACCCAATACTCACAACTCTCAAGCCCCTTGACTCATCAAAAATCTATACAAATAAGCTCCCATGATCCCTCCCTTCCATCTATAATCCATAACATAGGCAGAAGGCACTTCAAGCAATCTTTTTGGTTCATACCAAAGAGAGTTACCGAATATTAAGTTAATGTTTTCCCTAAAGTTCTCTTCTTTTATTTTATTTATCCAACCACCTATAATCTATTTATTACTTTATTTTATAAAAAAACCTATATCCTACATATACTAGGTTTTTTTATGAGAAGTAATTGAGTTACACTAACACACACATTCATTTAATGGTAAAACAACATAGTATTTCTTTGAACGGCGAACTACTGTGTCACGAAATGATGATTGTTCAATTATATCTTATCGCCTCTTAAGGTGGCCATTATGATGGCACTGTATTTATATATGATATATATTATTTTTATTTTTTCTCTATTCATCTATAATTTTCATTAAAAGACATTCCTTTATTCTTTCCAATAAGTGTGAACATGATAATTTTATTTGAGGAAATGGAGACTTCTTCCCCCTCAACGTGATATGATTCGTTCATGAAATACATTGAATGGGTAAGAGATGAAGTTAATTAAATTATGAAACAAATATATCTTATTATATTATACTGGAATTATGATATACCTATGTATAATTAAGTTTTCATTTAATTAAATATGAAATATAAATGAATGTAGTGTTAATACGTAGGTACGGCTAACCGTCTCCATGAACGGTGCATTTCATTTCTTATATCAAAATATCATGAAATAATTATAAATATATATATATATATACTGGATATATGTGATATATATGATATTGAAATAATTAATATGATACTAGATATAATATAATTTTTACCACATGGACAATTTTTAATTATTACAAGTTCATTTTTGACTCGAGTCCCAAATATCAACAAAATGACCATTATTAACTTAAATGGTTACATAATGTTTATAATATGGTAATAAGTGATATAAAAGGAATAATAAACTTTAAAAAGTTTCTTAATCAAGTATAAATTAACTTCAGTTTATTATTCAGGAAATTAAAGAACGAACGAGTCAAGTTAGACACGAGTTAAGGGGTTTCTTGTCTCACTTTAAATTCTGTGAGATTTCCATTGTTCGCCACTTATTTATTTCATGTGGTGTATTTTGTACATCCATTTGATATATATTATCACAATTATATATTAATTCATGGTATTCTATGATTCATTTGGTGGTTATTAACTTTTTTTCAGACAACTCGACTGATTACATCACGGTAAGGGTTTTTCATCTTACATTTTATTCTCGTGAGACTCATGCTATATTTGTCACTATTTCCTTTTTGTGGTGTATGTACTTCACATGATTGTATTCATGGTGTAATATACATTAATTTATGGTAATTAAAATCTTTATTTTATGACCCTTCTTTCATGGGGTGTATGTTTCGTGAGTTAACAAATTGGTAAGGGAATTTCAAATATTAATTTCCACTCATTGGGCTTTACGCGTACTTCATTGATTATTTTACTCCAAGATTATGTGTGGAATAACTAGTTAATATTTATGTAGTAATTTCAACTACCCATTCTGTGGATATAATTTTTATACAAGTAATTACACCATTGATAATTTCTCAAGTCATTCATATAAACTTGATAAGAGTAATCTTAACTCAATTTCCATTCATTGAGTTAAACATCCAAGTCATTGGTGTCATATTTTCACGAATATGTGTGAATGTCCTATGAATTATTAACACTAAATATCTAATCAAATTTACTGTATTTATATTTTTCACACATAATTATTTCATTGATTTATCCTTAACCTAAGGATATGTTCTTTATAAGATATTTCATCTGAATTTACATTCCATTGATTCTTCTTTCATGGTATATGCCAATTGACTTTTATATCTTGTATATAATTTAATTTAACATAGTATATATTGAATCCATTTATTCTCATAATATTATAAATTTTTTATTACCTCAATTATTTGTATTCAAGGGTCTCATTTTTGTTTATGAACACTAACTAAAATATCATTTTGAGTGTTTTAAAGATTTTTTATTTTAAATATTTCTCATTGATGTCCATTTTTTAAAAATGTTTTTAAGGATTTATTTATTTGGAAATTAATTATTAAAAATTAAAATTCATTTTAAATGTTTCAATGTGGTATGGGACACTTTTATTAAAAAATCTTTTTTAAACTGCTTCTTGATAAATAGTGTGACTTTTAAATGTTTTCAAGAAGAAGGGGATATTTCTCTCAAATAGTTTTGATGATTATTTTCATCTATGTAAATATCCTTCATTATTCATGATTCAGTTTAATTTATTATATTACAATATTCCTTACTATATTTAATGAGTTATGTTTGACTTTGAGGGTGCTATTTTTATAGCATTCATGGTTTGTCGTTAAATTGTTGACATTTTTTATGCTAGTTTTAGTATGAATTCCCAGATTATGTTTCATCCTTTTTATATTAAGAATGCATTAGAATTAGTAAGTGATGGGTGGAGCCCACTATATCTCATGGATGTATCGGTAGGTCTCATGATACAAACTAGTGTCTTGGAACAAGGCCTTAGAAAAATCTTATTTGTAGTCTTGGCACGAGGCCTTGACTATGTTGTTATGATGTCTAACATTATGAATTCCATCATTATGAGATTAGCTACTGATATTTCATGTGGTTATTCGACTAGTGGAATACCCATTACTATATTTTATTATGGAATTAATTACTAATCTCATATTCCAGCCATAATGTGTTCTTTTTTATTATTTTTAAAGGCATATGTTTTCAATTATTCATCGTGCCTAATGTTTATGTTATCTTCCGATGTGTTTCTTACTCATACTGAGCATCTGAGATCAACCCTTTCTTGTGTTTTATTTTTCCAGGATTCCCAAAAGTGTATTATGATTGATATGTAGGGTTAAGGTAGGTGACTAATGGAGTTATTAAAGGATATTTAATATTGTGTTTTATTTTCTAATGTGTAATGAAATGTTCATGTATGTAATCTATTTTCCAAGACTTCTAAACTGATCGGCCTTTTGGGATTTGATTCCTCGTAATCATGCAAATTTATTAAAATAATGCACCAACTCTGGGCTTCTAGGGTTTGGGTGTTACAGTTGGTATCCGAGGAAGTTCATTATAAACCTTGGAAATTAGATTTAGAAAAACTCTTATTATAGAACGTTACGCAAAGATATACTTTAATGATTAGTATATAATAATTTCATATAATTTTGGTAATGTAGAGATTTTTTTATTTTCCATGAAATACATCCATGTATGGATACGAGTAGGTAGAGGCAGCTCTAGAACATATGTACCTTGGGGTAAAACCCGAAAACATTGCTTTGATCTAGACTCAAACAAGAATTGGTGCACGACAATGGGCCTTGATGCACTCTTGGTTATGATACTCATGGGAGAAATGTTTAGGATAATTCTCACATATTTATTACAAACTAATTTAAAGGATTTTAATATAAAATGAGAATAAATAAGATTGTTTAATCCTATGGTGTTTTAGATTTAAAATAAGGTGTGATGATATTTTCTAAATTATTTCATAACTATTGTTACTCACAAGATTCTTTCTTGTTTTAGTCAATGGTTGGATACCACGGAAGTCATTATAACATTGAACATGATGTGCAAGGTTGGAACCGTGGTGGAAATGAAAAAATAATAGGAATGTTGATAGGCGTAAAAGATATTTTCTTTATGATGAATCAGTTTTCCAAAAATATTATCAACAACATATATAATAACCAACTCCCGGAGTCAACAAAGAAGAGAATTTTCGTGAATTATAAGAGCTCCAACATTAGAGACCATGTAGAGGAGAAAGATCAATATCCATCGTGCCAAAAATGTTGAATGAGACTCCCATGAAAGTGTCTCAAGGGAACAAATAAATGATTTATGTGTGGGAAGAATGGCATAAAGTATTGAATTTACGAGGAAATATGAAGAGTACTATGGATGAAAACAAAAATGATCCTAATATTCCCATTTCAGTCATTTCTCATAAATATAAGGGACCATGGCATCACCGAAGACAATTCCCTATTATATAGGATAACCCCTTGGTCAAGGAAGAACCTATGTGGAAATAAATGGATGGAAAAATGTTTAAAAGTATTAGTGTACTTTATTGAAGAGATAACTTTGGAAGACTTTTTTATTGTATGTGTAACCATTCGTCTTGTTATGTGAAAAAGATATTTGAAGAAGAATTATATTTTTTTGTGGATACAGTTACAAATATCCATTCTGGTTTATATGATCCTAGAATTTGAGGCAATCACACATTATTAATTTTTGGGATGAAAATTAGAGGTATGAGATAACATTGGTGGTTAAATTAATAAATGATTATTTTGAGGAATTTATCTAATTTTGGGAAGGTTATAAAATATAGTTTTGGAATAAGTAAACCATGGATACCGAGTGAATACTCGTCGTGTCGGACAAAGATGCATGAATCGAACCCACAACCAATGTGAGACTGGGATATATTGCCTACCAATGGACTGCATGAAGTCCATGATTAGTATGACTAATTATTTTTAGTTAAATGATTTTATGGATCAATAATATTTTTACATTGGGAACTTATGATTTATCCTTATTATAGGAAATTGATTTGGTGATTAAGTGATAAATGTAATTTTGGAAGATATTCACTCTTCTGGTAACACTATATGCCCAAGGAATATATAATATTATGAGATTTCATTTAAAGAGTAATGGTGGGTTTTTATCTATATTTTTATTGTGTATTTATAGTGATTTGTGTTATTTATGGAATTATTAGCCTATAAAGGAGAATATGTGATTAGGTTAATTACAATAATGTATGTGACTTTAAGAGTTTTAGATGTTATCTAGAGATACAATTTAACATGGAAGACTACATAAACAAATTCTCCTGAGTTTTGGGTTTCAGTATTACTTTAGATTATATTGAATGATTTTATAGAATTTTTTTTATTAAATTATATTTATTGAACTTTGGGTAATGATGGTTTACTTTTTGAAAATAAGTTTTATGATTCTGTCTCTAAAGGATTATCGTTTTTTGGGGATCATATGATTTTGTACTAACCATTTTGGCATTGATTAATTACTAAAGACAAGGTAAGCATATAGTTAATATTCTCTGGATTATGTTATTCTCATTATGTTGATTCTGGAGCTTCAAGTGGGACAAAGTCATCTTTAATACTCGTCGTTTGGAGAAAAGATGAGATCATGGTAGAAATTTATTAAAGGATGAAACTCTACTTGTCAAGTATATTTTTTATCACTTATTATATGAATAAATTAATTAATAAAATTTAGGTAAGGGATATTAAAACCAAAAATATGTTATCCCAATGATTTATGTTTTGTTAAACTAATGATATTTTAATTCATCATAGATTGACGACTTTGAGGCCCTAAATTTTACACTTGTTTGTGATTGATGACCTCAATCACTCGCTATAAATGATTATGTTTTTCCTCAAATTAAGTGTCTCTAATTTCCACCAATGTTCTCTAAATAGAAATCATAATTTGGTGGTGACTTTTTCAATTCCATTTCCCTCTTATTAAGACTAAATTCTATTAACCCAATTTCTGATATGGGTTTTCCACAAACGTATTTTTCTATTTGTAACCTTTTATTTTTGAAGAATAGTTTCAAATTGAGAGTAAACAATTTGTTGATGGACGGGATAATTTAACACCCCATGATTTCATTGTACATTATCTCTTCAATGTAATTCAATAACATATACTATAAACTACATTGAGTATGAGTGCACTACGACTTACCAAACTAAACATTCAAAAATAAAAACGATTGTGAATAGTATTAACTAAATTTTGAATTTTATACACTCCATATAATTTTAACTTATATATTATGTGTTTATTAGACATATTATAAGAAGAAATTCAATTTTTCAGATAAAAAATGTACTATTCAAAAAAATTCAATTTTATCACCTTTTAAAGGAGAACCCATTTTAAATCCAATATTAGACACTTTTACATATTAATTTTGAAAAAAATAATTCTCCTATAAAATCTTGGTATCAAAATTTACTCTTGATGAAATTTTTGTATTTTTCTAATAATGTTCATTTTTTTAAAGAATAGTGAAAAATATTGTATTTTTATTCAAAACTGCGTTTTAATTTAACTTATTTATATGGTTATATTATGTTCATAAATCATTTTAAAGTGTAATTAGATAATATTTTTACCATTTAATCCAATTTTTATCATTGGAAGAAATTTTATTATGAAATTGGGCATAAACAAGTGTCAATCTTTTGATAATTACTATTTCCTAAAAATAAGATTTTTGTTTTGACAAGGGGAATTAATTTTAAATTAAATAATCCAACTTTTATGTTTAGAATTTGGTAAAATATAAATCATTTTTGAAATCATAGTATCAAATTTATCTTAGGAAAAATTTTTGGTATTTTTCTAAAAGACAACAATTTTTTATGAACCGTGAAACCACTATGTATTTGTTAAAATTATGAAATTTTCATTTAAATTAAATTTTACCACTTCTATGAATTGAATTTCTATAATCTGGCATACATTATTGTTTTTAGTATGTAAAATAAGGTTCAATAATGTGAAAATAATGTTTGGGGAATAGTAACTTTTGACTTATTTACAGCAGTTAAAGGTAAATTGGGTACTTCAAGGTAAATTTTTTTTTAAATTTATAAAAAATTACCTTAACAATTTCCATAAAATTATTGGATGAGTAATCACCAACATATTCAATCTTTGGGTTAGGCATTTGTCCTTTTATTTCCACTTGGATTATAAAATTATTTTAATAATTGTTTAATGTAAAAAATTAAAAATATCATAAACAAGTATTATTTTGCTAAAACAATTTTAATGATGAATTATATTATTGATATATTTGACAATAAATATTGATTATAAATCTAGAACTATTTCCTATATTATGGTATATTTCGTTAATTTTTAGAAATCAAATAAATTGAATTATTTATGACACAATAATGATGCAGAATTTACCTCATTGATAAATGATTTAAATAAATAAGATTGTAAATATTAAAATAATATCCAAAACCTGTAAAAATATTTTTGGATAATTTTATTTCGACCATGATCCCTCTTATGTTCGACCTTAATAAATTTTGGACATTTAGAAACCAAAAATCAATATATAATAAAATAATATTGACACACATTCCTAAAGAGCCCCTCCCCCCCTTATGAAATCCCTCACCTCTAACCCATCTATCACACCTCTCAAGCCGTTTATCTTGACCAATCTATGACCATATAATCACTCAAGATCCATCCCTTCCACCTAGAATCCTAACATTAGGTGAAAGGAAGTTCAATAAATCTTTTTTGTTCAAACCAAAGGGAGTTTCCCAATTTTAAGGTGATGTATTCCCTAATGTTCTCTTCTATTATTTTACTTCTCCAACCCCCTAAACACTTTTTTTTACATTATTTTACGAAAACAATAGTATCCTAAACATAATAGGTTGTTTTTATGAGAATTATTCTATCTACACTTACACACACCTCCATCTAATGATAAAAGAACATACTACTTCTGTGGACGGTGAACTACTGCCTCACAAAACTATGATTGTTCAATTATCTCCTATTGCATCATAAGGTGGCCATTATGATTGAAATATATTTATATAGGATATATATTATGTTTATTTTTTCTCTATGCTTATGAAATTTTCATTTACAAACATACCTTTATGCTTTCCAATATGTGTGTACACGATAATTTCATTTGAGGAAGTTCGGACTACCACCCCCTCAAGGTGATATGATTCATTCAGGACATACATGGAATGTGTAAAGGATGGAGTTAATTAAATTATGCAACACATATACAATATGATATTTTACTGGAATTATAATATACCTATGTAACATTATGTTTTCATTTCAGTAAATATGAAATAGAAATGAAAGTAGCGTTCATGCATACGTAAGGCTAACTGTCTCAATGTACGTTACATTTCATTTCTTATCTCCAAATATATTGAAGTAATTATATATATATATATAATAGATATATATATCTATATAATAGTTATATATGATATATAAGATATTTAAATCATGAATACAATACTATAGATAATAGAATTTTGACCACATGAACAATTTGTAATTATAACAAGTTCATTTTTGACTCAAGTTCCAAATATCGACAAAAAGACCATTATTAAATTAAATGATTAAATAATGTTTATAACATGGTAATAAGTGATATAAGAGGAAAAATAAACTTGAAAATGGTTCTTAAGAAAGTATAAATTAACTTTATTTTATTATTCAGTAGATTAAAGAATGAACGAGTCAAGTCAGACACGAGGTAACACTATTGGGAATCTTGTTTTTGAAGATGTTCATATAACAATGGTTCCAATGAACCATTGGTATAGGAGAGTTTTTGGCATGATTTCTCCCCAAATTTATAAAACCCATCTCCCCCAATTTTCAGAACCCTCACATGCACCCCCCAGGTGAACTCTATCTAATCTGGTGAGAGTCCCTTACAAGGTTAGAGAAAATAATTCCAAATCTTCATGTACTATTGATAATTTTGCACTTATCTTACATATTTATCCATTTTTATTGAAGGTTTAAACCCTATATTTTAATGTTTTAATTGGAGATATGGGTTTTTTATTAGGGATTAGGTGTATGAGGCATTCTTGTTCCTATTATGGGTGGTTTTAAATCAAAAGATATGGTGTTGGAACCATTTATGATGTTGTTGTCTTTATTTAATCTCACTTCCCATAACTTAGCATTGAATAATATATCACATTTGGTTTCTATTTTTTAAATTTCCAGTTATGTTATTTGTGGTCGATTATTGTCCCATGTTAATTGTTTTTAATGGTTTGGCGTGTAAATTGGGAATTTAATGTGACTTTTCTAAATGGGGGTCCCTTGAGAATACACCAAATATTTGTTAAAAATGATCAAAGGGACTTTATTATTTAAAATGTATTTCAAACGATATTTCAGAAATTATTTAATATTGAGGAAATTGTTTTATTAAAATGGGAATTTTTTAATAAGGCTTGTGTAATGTAATTTTTTATAGTACACATGTCATGTGACTATGTTTGCTATTTATTAACAAATGAGACAACTGGTGTGTGAGAATGTGTTGTGACTGCCCCCCAGACAACCCCCCACCCTCCTCCCTAGACCATGGACAGCCCCCCACCCTCCTCCTTGGTCCTTATAGAGCCCCCCCAGAGACCCCCCGGACAACCCCCCACCCTCCCCCTTAGACCCTGGACAGCCCCCCAGACAGCCCACCCACTCTCCTCCATGGACCCCGAACAGCCCCCAAGATAGCCCCCGATCCTCCTCCCTAGATCCCGGATAGCTCCCCACCCTACTCCTTGGACCCTGGACAACCCCTCGGACTGCCCTCCCGACACCCCCGGAACAGCCCCTAACACAACCCCGCCACCCTCCTCCCAGGACACCGGACATCACCCAGAATAATCCCCGGACTGCCCCCCGGACAGCCCCCCGGACAGCCCCTCATATATCCCCCACCCACTTCCATGGACCCCAGACAACCCCCGGATAGCCCCCCCCCACTCTCCTCCCCGGACCCCATAAGGCCCCCTATTCACCCCCCAGACAGCACCTGGATAGCCCCCACCCTCTTCCTTGGACCACAGACAACCCCCGGAAACCCCCCCCACTCTCCTCCCTGGACCCCAGACAGCCCCCCAGAAAACCCCCAAACAGCCCCCCGCCCTCCTTCCTGGACCCCTGAACAGACTCCCCACCCTCCTCCCTGATTTCACATACCTTTTTTTAATTTCTCTAATCATGCAATGTTATTTAGGATTATTCCATTTTTGTATGTCTTGAATTATATGAATATCTTGGTAATATCATTAGCTCATTCTCATCAAATTCATTTGAAGATATGATTTAATTTGTATACACAGCCTTTTGAACATTATCCATGTTATGTGAATTATGCCTTGTTTGATTTGGTTTACTTGTCAATTATTAGGATAAGACATTGGTTACATGTTAAGGACTCATGGACGGACTCATCTTACCCAAGGAATTTAGACATGAAATTCGAGGAGGTATGCATTGGTTTCCAGGTTAGGGTACCATGATGGTTTCTATTACTCATTGGTGATATTGGTTTCATTGAAAATAAACTGAGAACATGCCTATTTTGTTTAAAATGGATGGTATTTTAAGTAAAAAGAACAACAGACATACCGAAAACCAGCCAAACGCATTCGGAATGTATTGATCCTATAGTACAATGATCCATGGGTCATATGTGACTTGTACGAGTCAACCCTACTTCCATATGAGGCCTGATGTGGCCAAAACCACACAAAGTATCTCCCTTTTGTTTCAAAATGACATCATTTTAATTGAAAATAACGACTCACATACGGAAAACAAAAAAAATGCATTCAGATTCAATTTAAACATTAGGAAAATGATTCATGGGACATTTTTGATGAGTACGATTCAACCCCAAATCAATCGGAGGCACAGTGTGGCCGGTATCACCCTCTCTGTGTCTCTTTTGTTTAAAATGGGCGGTATTTTAAGTGAAAAGAACAACTGATATACATAAAACCATCCAAACGCATTCGGAATGTGTTGATGATTTACAAAAACGATCCATGGGTCATATGTGAGGTGTACAAGTCTACCCCGTCTCAATATAAGGGCCGGTGTGGCTGGAACCACTCAATGTGTATCTCTTTTGTTTCAAAAGGAAATCATTTTATATGAAAACAACAACTGACGTATAGAAAACCAAAAAACACAATCAGATTCCATTTAAACTTTAGGAAAATTATCCATGGGTCATATGTGACTTTTAAGAGTCAACCCCACCTCAATCTGAGGCACGGTGTGGCCGGTAGCACCCTAACTGTTTCTCTTTTTTTAAAAATGGATGAGATTTTAAGTGAAAAGATAAAATAACATACAGAAAACCAACCAAACTCATTTGGAATGTGTTTTTGCACTAGTAAAACGATACATGGGTCATATGTGACATGTATGTGTCAAACGCGCCCAATCCGAGGCCTGGTGTGGCCGACACGACTCAAAGTGTCTCTCTTTTGTTTCAAAAGGACATCATTTTAAGTGAAAACAACAACTGACATAGGGAAAAAAATCAAACACATTGGGATTCTGTTGAAACATTAGAAAAACGATCCATGGGTCATATGTAAGAATTAAAAGTCAACCCTGCCACAATTTGAGGCCCGGTGTGCCCGGTAGCACCCTAACTGTGTCTATTTGGTTTAAAATGGACTAGATTTTAAGTGAAAAGAAAAACTGACATATGGAAAACTGACCAAACACATTAGTAATGTGTTTATTATTTAGTAAAACAATCCATGGGTCATATTTGACTTTTAAGAGTCATCCCCACCTCAATACGTGTCTCGGTGTGGCTGGAACCACTCAAAGTGTCTCTCTTTCGTTTCAAAAGGAAATCATTTTACGTGAAAACAATAACTAACATAAGGAAAACCAAACAAAAGCATTCGGATTCCATTGAAAATTTAGTACAAAGATCCATGGGAATTTTGTGACGTGTATGAGTCAACCCTCAATCAATCTAAGACACGGTGTGGCCGATAGCACGCTAAATGTGTCTCTTGTTTAAAATGGACGGGATTTTATGTTAAAAGAAGAACTGACATACGGAAAAATGAGAAAACTCATTCAAAATGAGTTGAAGATTTAGAAAAACAATACATGGGTCATATGTGACATGTACTAGTCAACCCCGACTCAATACGAGGCCCGGTGTGGCCGACACCACTCAAATTGTCACTTTTTTGTTTCAAAAGGACATCATTTTAAGTGAAAAGAACAACTGACATACTGGAAATAGACAAAATGCATTCTGATATTATTGAAACATTATAAAAAAAACCATTTGATATTTTTGACATGTACAAGTCAAACCCGCATCAATTTATGGCATGGTTTGGACGATAGCACCCTAAATGTGTCTCTTTTGTTTAAAATTCACGAGATTTTAAGTGAAAAGAACAACTGACATAAGAAACACCTACCAAATGATTTTGGAATGTGTTTATGCTATAGGAAAATGATACATGGGTCATATGAGACGTCTAAAAGTCAACCTCCCCTCAATATGAAGCCCGATGTAGCTGGAACCACTCAAAGTGTCTCTCTTTTGTTTCAAAAGGACATCATTTTAAGTGAAAACAATCAGTGACATACAGAAAACTAACCAAAAGCATTTGAATTCCATTTAAAATTTATGAAAAAGATCCATGAGACGTTTTTGATGTGTATGAGTCAACCCTGCATCAATCTGAGACACGGTGTGGCTGGTAGCACCCTAACTGTGTCTCTTTTGTTTAAATTGGATGGGATTTTAATTCAACAGAACAATTGACATACAGAAAACTGACCAAACATATTAGGAATGTGTTGATGCTGTAGGAAAATGATCAATGGGTCATATGTGACGTGTAAATGTCATCCTCGCTTCAATATGAGGCCCGGTTTGGATGACACCACTCAAATTGTCTATGTTTAGTTTTAAAAGGACATCATTTTAAGTGAAAACAACAACTGACATACGGAAAATAGACCAAACACATTTGGATTCCATTGAAACATTAGAAAAATGAATCATGGTACATTTATGACTAGTACAAGTCAACCACACAACAATCAAAGGCACGGTGTGTCCGGTAACACCCTATATGTGTCTCTTTTTTTAAAATGGACTGGATTTTAAGTGAAAACAACAACTGACATACGGAAAACCAGACAAACGCATTCAAAATGTGTTGATTATGTAGGAAAAAGATCCATGGGGCATATGTGACGTTTATGAGTCAACCCCGCATCAATAAAAGGCCCAGTGTGGCCGACACAACTCAAAGTGTCTCTCTTTTGTGTCAAAAGGACATCATTTTAAGTGAAAACTACAACTAACATATAGAAAACTAAACAAACGCATTCAGATTCCATTGAAACTTTAGGAAAACGATACATGATACATTTATGATGGTTAGGAGTCATCCCTGCATCAATCTGAGTCACGGTGTGGCCGGTATCACCCTAACTGTGTCTCTTTTGTTTAAAATTGACATGATTTTAAGTGAAAAGAACAAGTGACATACAGAAAACCAACCAAACGAATACGAAATCTGTTTATCCTTTTGGAAAATTATCCATGGGTCATATTTGACATGTAAGATTCAAACTCACCTCAATACGAGGCCCAGTGTGGCTGGCACCACTCAAAGTGTCACTCTTTTGTTTCAAAAGGACACCATTTTATGTGAAAACAAGAACTGACATATGGAAAATCAACCAAATGCATTCGGATTCTGTTGAAACCTTAGGACAACGATCCATGGGACATTTGTGACGTGTAAATGTCAAGCCATTATCAATAAAAGACATGGTGTGGCTAGTATAACACTAACAGTGTCACTTTTTTTAAAATGGATGGGATTTTGAGTGAAAAGATCAACTGACCTACAGAAAACTGACCAAACACATTCAGAATGAATTGATTATGTAGGAAAACGATCCATGGGTTATATTTGATGTGTACGAGTCAACCCCACCTCAATTGGAGGCCCGGTGTGGCTGAAATCACTCAAAGTGTCTCTCTTTTATTTCAATAGGACATCATTTTTAGTGAAAACTACAACTGACATATGGAAAACCAAACAAATGCATTAAGATTCCATTGAAACCATATGAAAACAATCCACGGTCCATTTTTGACTTGTATGAGTCAAACACGCAGCAATCCAAGACACGGTGTGGCTGGAAGCACCCTAACTGTGTCTCTTTTGTTTAAAATGGACGGGATTTTAAGTGAAAAGAACAACTAACATATGGAAAACCATCCAAACACATTTTTAATGTGTTTATGCTATAGGAAAACGATCCATGGGTCATATGTGACATGTATGAGTCATTCCAACTTCAATACAAGTCCCAGTGTGGCCGACACCACACGAAGTGCCTCTCTTTTGTTTAAAAAGAACATCATTTTAAGTGAAAACAACAACAGATGTATGGAAAACTGACCAAATGCATTAATATTCCATTGAATCCTTAGAAAAACGATCAATGGGACATTTGAGACATGTAAGAGTCATCCCACTATCAATTAGAGACACGGTGTGGTCGGTACCACCCTAACTGTGTCTCTTTTTTTAAAATGGACGAGATTTTAAGTAAAAAGAACAACTGACATATAGAAAACCGACCAAATGTATTCTGAATGTGTGGATGTTGTAGGAAAACAATTAATGGGTCATATGTGACATGTATGAGTCAACCCCGCCTCAGTCTGAGACCTGGTGTGGCTGGTACCACTAAAAGTGTCTCTCTATTGTTTCAAAAGGACATCATTTTAAGTGAAAACTACAACTAAAAAATGAAAAACTGACCAAACACATTAGGATTCAATTTCATCTATTGGAAAACTATCCATGGGACATTTGTGATGTGTTTAAGTCAACCTCGCATCAATCCGAGATAAAGTGTGGCCGGTAGCACCCCAACTGTGTCTCTTTTGTTTAAAATCGACGGGATTTTATGTGAAAAGAACAAATAACATATGGAAAATAGAACAAATGAATTCCGAATGTTTTTATGCTATAAGAAAATGATCCATGGGTTATATGTGACGTGTACGAGCCAACACACGTAAATATGAGGCCCCTCTGTGGCCAACACCCATCAAAGTGTCTCTTTTTTTGTTTCAAAAGGACATCATTTTGAGTGAAAACAACAACTGTCATACGGAATACCAACCAAATGCATTCATATTCCATTGAAACATTAGGAAAATGATGCATTGGGTATTTTTGAATTTTATGAGTCAATACAGCATCAATAAGAGACACGATGAGGCTGGTAGGGCCCTAATTGTGTCTATTTTGTTTAAAAAGGACGGGATTTTAAGTGAAAAGATCAACTAACATACAGAAAACTGACCAAACACATTCCGAATGTGTTGATTCTATAGGAAAACAATAAATATATAATATGTGATGTGTACATGTCAACCCTGCATCAATACGAGGGCCGGTGTGGCCGACACCACTCAAAGTGTCTCTCTTTTGTTTCAAAAGGACATCATTTTAAATGAAAAAAACAATTGACATACAGAAAACTGACCAAACACCTTCAGATTCTGATGAAACAATATGAAAAAGATCCATGGGACATTTTTGACATACACGAGTCAACCCATTATCAATCAGAGTCACTGTGTGGCCGATATCACCCCAATTGTGTCTCTTTTTTTAAAATGGATGAGATTTTAAGTGAAAAGAACAACTGACATATGAAAAACTGACTAAACACATTCAGAATGAGTTAATATTGTAGGAAAACAATTTATGGGTCATATGTGATGTGTAAGAGTCAACCTCGCCTCATTCTAAGACCCAGTGTGGCTGGAACCACTCATAGTGTCTCTCTTTTGTTTCAAAAGGACATCATTTTAAGTGAAAACTACAACTGACATGCAGAAAACTAACCAAATGCATTTGGATTCTGTTGAAACATTAGCAAAACAATCCATAGAACATTTTTACAATTAATAGTAAACCCCGCATCAATCCAAGACACGGTGTGGCCAGTAAAACCCTAACTGTGTCTCTTTTGTTTAAAATGGACTGGATTTTAAGTGAAAAGAACAACTGACATACTGAAAACTGAACAAACGCATTTAGAATGTGTTTATGCTGTAGGAAACCAATCCATGGGTCATATTTGACGTGTAAGAGTCATCCTTGTCTCAATAGAAGGCTTGGTGTACCTCAAACTCATCAAAGTGTCTCTCTTTTGTTTCAAAAGGACTTCATTTTAAGTGAAAACAACAACTAACAAATGGAAAACTAAACAAACACATTCAGATTCCATTGAAACATTAGAAAAGCTTTCCATGGGAAACTATTGATGTGTACGAGTCAAACCCATATCAATCAAAGGAACAGTGCGGCCGTTAGCACCCTAAATATATCTCTTTTGTTTAAAATGGATGAGATTTTAAGTGAAAAGAAAAAATGACATATTGAAAACTGACCATACACATTCGGAATGTGTTAATTCTGTAGTAAAATGATGTGTGGGTCATATGTGATGTGTACGAGTCAACCCCACCCCAATAAAAGGCCTGGTGTGGCCGGAACCACTCAAAGTGTCTCTCTTTTGTTTCAAAATGACATCATTTTAAGTGAAAACACCAACTGACATACGAAAAACCGGCAAAACACATTCTAATTTTATTGAATCTTTTGGAAAATGATCCATGGGACATTTGGGATATTTAACAGTTAACCCCGCATAAATCAGAGGCACGGTGTGGCTCGTATCACCCTAATTGTGTCTCTTTTGTTTAAAATGGACGAGATTTTATGTGAAAAGAAAAACTGACATGCAGATAACTAACCTGACGCATTCAGATTCCATTTAAACATTTGGAAAATGATCCATGGGACATTTTTGACGTGTAAGTGTCAACCTCGCATCAATCAGAGACATAGTGTGGCCGGTAGCACCCTAAATGTGTCTCTTTTGTTTAAAATGGACAATATTTTTAGTGAAACGATCAACTAACATACGAAAACCCGACCAAACTCATTCAGAATGTGTTGATGCTATAGGAAAATGATCCATGAGTCATTTTTTACATGTATGAGTCAACCCCGCCTCAATACGAGGCCTGGTGTGGCGGACACCCATCAAAGTGTCTCTCCGTTGTTTCAAAAAGGACATCATTTTAAGTGAAAAAAACAACCAACATACGTAAATCTTACCAAACGCATTTGGATTCCATTGTAAAATTAGTAAAACGATCCATGGGACACTTTTGACATGTATGAGTAAACCTTTCATAAATCCGAGACATCGTGTTGCCGGTATCACCCTAACTGTGTCTCTTTTGATTAAAAAGTACGAGATTTTAATTGAAAAGAATAACTTATATATGGAACACTGACCAAACACATTTTTATTTTGTTGATTATGTAGTAAAATGATACATGGGACATATGTGATGTGTATGAGTCAACCCTACCTCAATACGAGGCCCAGTGTGTCCAGCACCACTCAAAGTGTATCTCTTTGGTTTCAAAAGGACATCATTCTAAGTGAAAACAAAAACTGACATACGAAAAACCGACCAAACGCATTCGGATATAGTTGAAACATTATAAAAATGATCCATGGGAAATTTTTTACGTGTAAGAGTAAACCCCACATCAACTTGAGGGACGGTGTGGTCGGTAGCGCCCTAACTGTGTCTTTTTTGTTTAAAATGGTCGGGATTATAATTGAAAAGAACAACTGACATAATGAACACTGATCAAACGCACTCCAAATGTGTTGATGCTATAAAAAAACGATTCATTGGTCATATTTAATGTGTATGAGTCAACCCTGTCTTAATAAGAGGCCTGGTGTGGCCAACACCACTCAAAGTGTCTCTCTTTTGTTTCAAAAGGACATCATTTTAAGTGAAAACTATAACTGACATACGGAAAATTGACCAAACGCATTCATATTCCATTGAAACATTAGAAAAACGATCCATGGGACATTTTGTGACATGTACGTGTCAACCCTAAATTAATTTGAGGCACGGTGTGGCCAGTAGAACCCTAATTGTGTCTCTTTTGTTTAAAATGGACGAGATTTTAAGTGAAACGAACATCTGACATACAGAAAACTAACCAAACACCTTAGGAATGTGTTGATTCTCTAGGAAAATGATCCATTGGTGATATATGATGTGTTTGACTCAACCCTACCTCAATTCGTATCATGATGTGGCCGACACGACTCAAATTATCTCTCTTTTGCATAAAAAACATCATTTTAAATGAAAACAACATCTGACATACAGAAAACCAACCAAACGCATTCTGATTCCATTGAAACTTTAGTAAAATGATCCATGGGTCATATGTGACATGTAAGTGTCAACCCCGCCTCAATATAAGGCAAAGTGTGGCCGGTATCACCCTACCTGTGTCTCTTTTGTTTAAATTTGATGGGATTTTTAGTGAAAAGAACAAATGACATAAGGAAAACCAACCAAACGAATTCATAATGTGTTTATGCTCTAGGAAAACGATCCATGGGTCATATGGGATGTGTAGGAGTCATCTATGCCTCAATATGAGGCTCGGTGTGGCCGGAACCACTCAAAGTGTCTCTCTTTTGTTTCAAAAGGACTTTATTTTATGTGAAAAGAAAAACAAACATACATAAAACTAACCAAACGCATTCGGATTCTGTTGAAACATTAGGAAAATTATCCATAGGTTGTATGTGACGTGTAAAAGTCATCACCGCCTCAGTATGAGGTACAGTGTGGCTGACACAACTCAATGTGTCTCTCTTTTGTTTAAAATGGACATCATTTTATGTGAAAACAACAACTCATATATCAAAAATCGACCAAAAGCATTCGGATTCTATTTAAACATTATGAAAATTATCCATGGATCATTTGTGACATGTCCGAGTCAATCCCACCTCAATCCATGGTGTGGTGTTGCTGGAACCACTCAAAGTGTCTCTCTTTTGATTAAAATAGACATCATATTAAGTGAAACCAACAACTAACATACGAAAAATAGAACAAACTCATTTGGATTCCATTGAAACTTTAGTACAATGATCCATGTGTCATATTTTAGGTGTATAAGCCAACCCTGACTATATCTGAGGTGCGGTGTGGCCAGAACAACTCGATGTATCGCAGTTTTATTTGAAATGGAAAACATTTTACTGGAAAAGTAAAGTTGGCATACAGAAAACTGACCAAACACATTTTGATTCTATTTAAACTTTTGGAAAATGATCCATCGGTCATGTGGGACATGTATGAGTCAACCCTACCTCAATCTTGAGGCGTGGTGTGGCCAACACCACTCATAGTGTCTCTCTTTTTTCACCGACCAAATGCTTTCAGAATCTGCTGATACTTTAGGACAATGATCCATGGGTTATATGTGACTTGTATGAGTCAACCCTGACTCAATCCGAGACACATTGTGGCTGGTATCACTCCAAGTGTATGTATAATTTTTAAAATGGACATCTTTTTTAGTAAAAACGACTTGTATGTATTCTTAATTGTGTATAACATATATAATTACATATTCAGTTTTTTATGTATTTTATTGATAATTGATAATTAAATTATGTATCAATTCAATTATGAATTGAATTCCGGATTCGACATATAATTGTCACCTATGTTTTAAATTGAATTATAAATCAATTATGTATGTTTATAACAACGTTATGAATTACGATTTAATTCTGGATGTGTATAGTTCCAGTGTACAATGTTATATGTTTATGCATTATATGTTAAATAATTGGAAATGGGAGGGAATGGATAATTACAACACAATAGATAGAATTACAGCATGTAAGAATGGGATTGCAGACCCTGTTGTGCAAATTGCAGGCTGCTGTGCAATTTGCACAGCATCGCCAATGCCAACGGTTTCAAACCGTTGGCATAAAATTTGTAGGATGTTTTTACCAAGGGTTCAATGAGAACCGTTGGTAAAAACCATTTCCCAACGGTTTACAATCCTTTGTAAAATGTCCCTAGGAACATGTTTTACCAATGGTTTGGGTGAAACTTTGGTAAAAATAATTTCTCAACGGTTTGTAAACCATTGGGAAAATACCGATCCAAACGGTTCTACAAAAATTGTTCGAAAAAATTACCCCAAACATTTCTTGATGGCTTACATTCCTACAGTTGGCAGAACCATTGGTATAAGATATACCATTGGTTCAGCATCCTATCCCAATGGTTCTGAATCGTTGGAAAATATACTATTCCAGTAGTGTAAGGGGTTTCATATCTCACTTATAATTCCGTGAGATATCCATTATTCACCACTTAATTATTCCATGTGGTGTATTGTGTACTGAAATTTGATATATATTAACATTATTCTCTTTCTATTCATGGTATTCTATGATTCATGGTGTGGTTATTAACTTTTGTTCATATGACTCGATTGATTACAACGTGGTAAGGGGTTTTTATCTCATTTTTTAGTCTCGTGAGATTCATGCTATATTTGCCACTATTTTCTTTTGTGTGGTGTATGTACTACCCATTTTTGTATTCTTGGTGTAATATAATTTAATTTATGGGTATTTTAATCTTCATTGAAGTACACTTCTTTCAGGGGGTGTATGTTTCATGAGTTACCAAATCAGAAAGGGAATTTCAAATTTCTATTTCCACCTATTGGGCTTTACGCACACTCCATTGATTATTTTACTCCAAGACTATGTGTGGAATCACTAGTTATTATTTATGTAGTAATTTACACTCCACATTGTGTGGATATAATTTTGATACACGTAATCACCCCATTGATTATTTCTCAAGTCATTGATATGAAATTGACAAGAGTAATCTTAACTCAATTTACATTCATTGAGTTAAACATCAAAGTCCTTGGTGTTGTATTTGAAAGAATATTTGTGAATTTACTATGATTTATTTACACTAAATATCCAATCATATTGATTGTATTTATATTTTTCACACATAATTATTTCATTGATTTATCCTTAAACAACGGATATGGTCTTTATAAGAGATTTCATCTCAATTTACATTCCATTGAGACTTATTTGATGGTATATTCTAATTGACTTTTATATGGTGTATATAATGTACTTTGACATAGTATATCATGAATCTATTTCTTATCATTATGTTATAAAGTGTTGATTACCTCAATTATTTGTATTCAAGGTTCTCTCTTTTGGTCATGAACTGTAACTAAAATAACATATTAAATGTTTTAAATAGTTATTCTTCCAAATCATTCTCATTAATGTCCATATTTTAAAAGTGGTTTTAAGGATTTATTTATATGGAAATTAATGTTTAAAAATTAAATATTCTTTGAAATGATTCAAAGTGGTATGCGACACTTTGATTCAAAAAACTATTTTAAACAGCTTCTTGATAAATAGTGAGACTTATAAATGATTTTAGAAAAAGAGGGATATTTCTATCAAATAGTTTTGATGATTATTTTAATAAATGACAATATCCTTCATTATTCTCTATTGAGTTTAATTTATTGTAATAAAATATTCAATATAGTATTTAGTGAGTAATTTTTGACTTTGGATGTGCTATTTTTATACGATTCATGGATTGTGGTAAAATTAATGACATATCATATGATAGGTTTAGTACGAATGTTTATATTATGTTTCCTCATATTCATATTAGGAATGCATTGGACTTAGTAAGTGATGGGCGGAGCCTGATATATCTTCTAGATGAATCGGTAGGTATCATGAGAAAACCAGTGTCTTGGCACAAGGCCTTGAAAAAATCTTGTTTGTAGTCTTGGAACAAGCCTTGACTATGTGGTTATGATGTCTGACATTATGCATTCCAACATTAGGAGATTAGATATTTATATTTCATGTGATTATTTGACTATTAGAATACCCATGACTACTTTTTATTATTGAATTATTTACTCAGCTCATATTCTTACCATAAAGTATTCATGTTTATAATTTGTAAAGGCATGTGTTTTCAATTATTCCCCACGCTTAATGATTATGTTATCTTTTTCTATATTTCTTAATATTACTGAGCATCTGAGCTCACCCATTTTTAATGTTTTATTTTCCAATGCTTCCAAGAAGTGTATTATGATTGATATGCAGTGCTATGTTATGGGATTAATGGAGTTCTCAAAGGATAATTTATGTTGAGTTTTATTTTCTAATGTGTAATGTAATGTTCATGTCTGTAATCTATTTTTAAAGACTACTAAACTGATTGGTCTTTCGTGACATGATTCCTTTTAATAATTCTAATGTATTAAAATAAGTTACTAACTCCATGATTCTAGGGTTGAAGAGTTACATTTGGTATCAGAGGGATTTTAGTATAAACCATTGAAACTATATTTAGAAAAACTCTGATTAGAGAATGTTATCCTATGATATACTTTGAGGATTAGTATAGAAGAATTTCATAGAATTTTGGTAATGTAGAAATTTTGTGTATTTTCCATCAAATACATCCATGTCCGGATACGAGTAAGTAGAGGTGTCTCTAGAATAGATGTACCTAGGGGTAAAACCCGAAAACACTACATTGATCTAGACTTGAATGGGAACTGGTGTCTGAAAACGGGACTTGCTACACTCTTGATTATGACACTCCTGGGGGATATTCTTATGATAATTCAAATATTCATTAAAAACTGATTTGAAATATTTTAATATAAGATGAGATTAAATAATCTTGGTTAATCCTATGGTGTTTTAGAATTAAAATAATGTGTGATGATATTTTATGAATAATTTCATGAATATTGTTAATCAAAAATTTCATTCTTATTATAGTAAATGGATGTGTTACAAGGATGTCATTTTAACATTGAACATGGTGTAAAAGGTGGGAACAATGGTTGAAATGAGAAACAAAATGGAATATTTATATAAGTAAAAGATATTTTCTTCATGCCAAATCAGTTTTCCAAAAATATGATCAATAACATATATAAGAACAAACATCTGGCCTCAATAAAGAAGAGAAAGACGGTGAATGATAAGAGCTCCAGTGGTGGAGACCATGTATAAGATAATTCTCAATTTCGATCATGCTAGAAATTTTGAAGGAGACACCCATGAAAGCAACTCAATGGAACAATGAAATGCTTTATGTGTGGGAAAAAGTGCATAAAGTAAAGAATTACCGATCAAAAATTAAGAGTACAATGGAATAAAATAAAAATGATCCTAAGAATCCAATTATTTTCATTTTCATTAAATATAGGGGACCTTGGAATCACCCAATTCAATTCCCTATTCTATAGGATAATACCTTGGTCAAGGAAGAACCTATGTGGAAATAAATTGATGGAAAAATGTTTAAATGTATTATTTCTCTTTTTTGATGAGATTACATTAGAATCCTTTTCTCTTCTATGTGTAACCCTTTATTCTATTATGTGAAAATCTATTTGCGGAATAATTATCTTTTCATTTGTTGATATAGTTTTAAACAATCATTTGGGTTCATGTGATCCTAGAAGTTGAGGAAATTATAGGTTAATAATTTATGGGGTGAAATTGTGAGGTTTGAGATAACATTGGTGATTAAATTATGATATTAATATTTTGAGGAATTTTATTAATTTTGGAAATGTTATTAAATATAGTTTTCAATAAAGGAAAACATGCAAACTGAGTGACAACTCGTTGCGTCGGACAAAGTTGTGGAAATCGAACTCACAACTAAAGTGCGACTAGGATTTATCACCAACCACTGGATTGCATGAAGTCTCTGATTAGTATGACTAATTATTTTTAGTTAAATGATTTTATGGATCAATAATATGTTGACTTTTGGAACTTCTGATTTATCCTTAGTATAGGAAAATTATTTTGTGATTAAGTGATAAATGTTATTTTCAAAGATATTCTCTCTTTTGGTAACACTATATGAATATAAAATATATAATACTATGAGATTTCATTTGAGGTGTAATTGTTAGTTTTTATCTATGTTTATATTGATTATTTCTAGATATTTGGGCTATTTATGGAAATGATTAACCCGTCATAGAGAATATGTGATTATGTTAATTACTTTTAATTATGTGACTGTAACAGTAGTCGATGTTATTTGGAGATACAATTTAACATGGAAAACTATGTAATAAAATTATTTTGAGTTTTGGGATTCAATATTACTTTGGATTATAAGGAAATATTTTATGGAAAATTGTTTATTGAATGGTATTTATTGAACTTTTGGTAATGTTGGTTAATTCTAGAAAATAATATTTATATTTATGTCACTAAAGGATTAGCCTTTCTGGGAATCATCTGATCTTGTACTAACCATTTTGGTATTACTTAATGTATAAATATAGGGTAAATATATAGTTAATATTTTGTAGATTATGTGATTCTCTATAATTTGATTCATGTGCTTCAAGTGCGACCATTTCATCTTGAATACTCATCGTTCGGCGAAAAGATGAGATTATTGTATAAATTTCATAAAGGATGAAACTCTACAGGTCAGTTATATTTTTTTATCTATTATTCTATGAATAAATTAATTATTAATCATTATGGAAGGGATATTAAAACCAAAAATATTTTATGATAATACTTTATGTTTTTTTGAACCGATGATATATTAGATTATCACCGATTGATGACTTTGAGGCCCTAAATTTTAGACTTGTTTGTGATTGATGACCTCAATCAATCCATATAAATATTTTTGTTATTCCTCCAATTATGTGTCTCTAATTTCCACCAATGTTCATTTAATCAAGATCATAATTTTGTGACGACTTTTTCATTTCCCTTTCCCTCTTATTAAGACTAAATTTTAATAACCCAATTATAGATTTGGGTTTTCCAAAAAGGAATCTTTCTATTTTTAACATTTTATTTTTGAAGAACAATTTCAAATTGAGAGGACACAATTTATTGAAGGAGGCAAGAATGTAACAGCCCATGATTTCATTGTACGTTATCTTTTCAATGTAATTCAAAAACTTGTACTGTACAAAACAATGAGTTTGAGTGCACCACGACTTACCAAATTAACCATAAAAAATGATTATGAATAGTATTAAATGGATTTTGAATTTTATATACTCCATATAATTTTAACTTATGTATTATGTGTTTTTAGACATATTATAAGAACAAATTCAATTTTTCAGATATAAAATATATTTTTCAAAAAAATGAAATTTTACCACCTTTTAATGGAGAACCCTTTTTAAATCAAATATTTGACAGTTTTAAATATTCAATTTGAGAAAATAAAATTCTTCTTTAGAATCGTGATAGAAAATTTTATTTTTGATGAAATTTGGGTATTTTTCAAATAATGATCATTTTTTTATGAATGGTGATAAATAGTGTATTTTAATTCAAAACTGATTTTAATCTATGTTATTTTTATGGTTATTTTATCTTATTAAATTGTTTCAATGTTTAATTAGATTATATTTTTACCATTTAATCCAATGCTGGTCAATGGAAAAAAATTCACTAGGAAACTTGGCATAAACAAGTGTCAATCTTGTGATAGTTATTATTTCATAAAAATATTCTTTTTGTTTTGACAACGGGAATTAATTTTTAATTAATTAATCCAAATTCTATGTTTTAATTTTGGTAAAATATACATCATTTTTTAATTCACAATAGTAAATAAATTTTGGCTGAATATTTGGTATTTTTCTAGAAAAAATTCAATTTTTGATGAATATTGAAACGACTAAGTAATGGTTAAAAATCTGACGTTTTCATTTAAATGAAATTTTACAGCTTCTTTGAATTGAATTTCATTAATCCGACATACATGGTTGTTATTAGTAAGTGAAATTCTATTCGATAAAACAACAATAATTTTTGGTGAATAGTATCTATTGACTTATTTACCGTGGTTTAAGGAAAATAGGGTAATTCAAAGTAAAAATAATGTTAAATTTATATATATAATTAACATAACACATGTCTTAAATTTGTTGTATGAGTAATGGCCAACCATGTAAATCCTTGGGTGGGTCTTTTGGCTTTTGAAAGCTACTTGGGTAAAATAATTATATTAATAATTTTTTTTAGAAAACTAAAAATATCATAAACATGTATTGTTTTGCTAAAACAATATTAATGTTGAATTATATAATTTATATATTTAAAAATAAATATTCATTATAAATATAAAAATATTTCCTAAATTAGGGTATTTTTCTATAATTTTTAGATATCAAATAAACTGAATTATTTATGACACAATAATGATGCACTGTTTACCTCATTAATAAATGTCTTAAATAAATAAGATTATAAAGATTAAAATAATATCCAAAACATGTACAAATATTTGTGGATGATTTTATTTCTAAAATGAGTCATTTTATCTTCAACTTCAATAAAATTTGGACATTTATAAACCGAAAATCATTATATAATAAAATAATATTGTCACACATTCCTAAAGAGCCCCTCATCCCCCTTATAAAAAGCCCTCACCGATAACCAATAACTCACATCTGTCTAGAACATTGTCTCATCCAAACTATGACCAAATAGTCTCTCAATATCCTTAAATTCCACATATAATCCTTACCTTAGGTAGAAGTCACTTCATGAAATCCCTTTGGTTTAATCCAAAGGTAGATTCCCAATTTTGAGGTAACATTTTCTCTATTGTTCTCTTCTTTTATTTTACCTCTCCAACCCCCTAAACTCTTTTTATTACTTTAATTTATAAAACCACAAGTATAATAAATATTCAAGGTTGTTTTTATGATATGTAAAAGAGATACACATACACACACCTCCATTTAATGGTAAAAACATAATGTTTCTGTGGACGGTGAACTGCTGCCTCACGAAACGATGATTGTTCTATTATCTTCTACCGCCTCATATGGTGGCCATTATGATGGAAATAAATTTATTTATGATATATATTATGTTTTTTTCTCTATTCTACTATAATTTTCATTTAAATACAAACCATTATGCTTTCCAAAACGTGTGAACACGATAACTTCATTTGAGGAAGTGCGGACTACCGCCCCCTCAAGGTGATATGATTCGTTCATGACATACACAAATCATGTAAAGGATTAAGTTAATTATATTTTGAAACATATATATAATATGAAATTATACTAGAATTATAATATACTTATCTATCATTATGTTATAATTTTAGTAAATATTATATAGAAATGAAAGTAGTGTCCATGCGTACGTACGGCTAACTGTCTCAATGAACGGTGAATTTCATTTCATATCTCCAAATATCAAGAAAAAATTATAAATAAATAAATATATATATATACAATATATATATGATATATATGATATTTAAATCATGAATATGACACTGGAGATAATATAATTTTTACCACATGGACAATTTGTAATTATAACAAGTTCATTTTCGACTCAACTACCAAATATAGACAAAACAAACATTATTAACTTTATTGATTACATAATGACTATAAAATGTTAATAAGGGATATAAAAGGAATAATAAACTATAAAAGGTTATAAAAAAATTATAAATTATTATTATTTTATTATTTAGGAGATTAATGAATGAACTAGTCAAGTCAAACACAGGGTAAGGGGTTTCATACCTCACTTTTAATTCTGTGAGATTTAAAATGTTCACCACTTACTTATTGCCTGTAGTGTATTTTGTAATACCATTTGATATATATTATCATTATTCTCTTTATATTCATGGTATTCTATTTATCATTTTGTGGTTAATAACTTTTTTTCAAACTACTCGATTGATTAGAACTTGGTAAGGGGTTTTCATCCCACTTTTTATTCTCGTGAGATTCATGCTATATTTGCCACTATTTCCTTTTTGTGGTGTATTAACATCCCATAATTGTATTCATGGTGGAATATACTTTAATTTATGTGTATTTACATCTTCATTGTATCATCCTTCTTTTATGGGGTGTGTTTTTTGTGAGTTACCAAATCAGTAAGGGAATTTCAAATTTCAAGTTCCATTAATTTGGATTTACACATACTTCATTGATTATTTTACTCCCATATTATATGTGGAATCACTAGTTATTTTTTATGTAATAATTTCCAATACCAATTTTGAGTATATACTTTTGATACAAATAATCACTCCATTGATAATTTCGCATGTCATTGATATGAACTTTATAAGAGTAATCATAACTCAATTTTCATTCATTGAGTTAAAAATACAAGCCATTGGTGTTGTATTTACATGAATATGTGTGAATGTATGATCATTTATTTACACTTAATATCCAATAATATTGATTGTATTTATATTTTTCACACATAATTATTTTGTTTATTTATCCATAACCTAAATATATGGTCTTTATAATAGATTTCGTCTCAATTTACATTCCATTGAGACTTATTGGTTGGTATATGCCAATTAAATTTTTATATGGTGTATATATTGTACATTGAAATAGTATATAATGAATCCATTTATTCTAATGATATTATAATGTGTTTATTACCTGAAATATTTTAATTCAAGCATCTCTATTTTGTTTAGAAACTCTAATTAAAATATCATTTTTAATTTTTTTATGATTTATTCTTCTAAATCTTTCTCATTAATGTCCATGTTTTTAAAATGGATTTAAGGAGTTATTTATATATACATTAATGTTTTAAAATTAAAATTCCTTTTAAATGTTTCAAAGCGGTATGGAAAACTATGATTAAAAAATATATTTTAAATGACTTCCTGATAAATAATGAGACTTTTAAATGTTTTTAAGAAAAGGGGGATATTTTTCTCAAATAGTTTTGATGATTATTTTCATCTATATAAATATCCTTCATTTTTATAAAATTATTTTGATTTATTTTAATACAATATTTGTTATTTTATTTAATTAGTTATGTTTGACTATGGATGTGCTATTTTTATACCATTCATGGTTTGTGGTTAAATTATAGACATTTCATTTGCAAGTTTTAGAATGAATATCTAGATTATGTTTCAAACTTTTCATATGAGGAATGAATTAGACATAATATGTGATGGGTGGAGCCCTCTATAGCTCCTCGATTCATCGGTAGGTCTCATGAGACAAACTAGTGTCTTGGCACAAGGTCTTGACAAAATCCTATTTTTAGTCTTAGAACAAGGCCTTGACTACATGGTTATGATGTCTGGAATTTTGAATTCAATCATTATGAGATTAGTTATTCATATTTCATGTGGTTATTCTGCTAATAGAATACCCATGACTATGTTTTATTATGGCGTAATATACTCAGCTCATATTCCTTCCATAAAATTTTCATGTTTATTATTTGTAAAGTCATTTGTTTTAAAATTATTTACTGTGACTAATTTTTATTTTATCTTTTTCGATATTGCTTACTCTTATTGAGAATCTGAGCTCACCCCTTTCTTATGATTTATTTTTCCATGTTTCCAAGAATTGTATTATGATTGTTATGAAGGACTAATCTAGGGGATTAATGGAGATATAAAAGGATAATTTATGCTGTGTTTTATTTAATAATGTATAATGTAATGTTCATATATGTAATCTATTTTCCAAGACTGCTAAACTGATCTGTCATTCGGGACATGATTCCTTGTATAACTGCCAATTTATTAAAATAATGCACTAGATCTAGGATTTTGGGGTCAGGGAATTACATAGTGTCTAGAAACCAAGACAATTTGGAATTCAGGTTTATAAACACACACCATGTGTTCTTCTGTTTAGGAAGAAATGACTTTTATAACGTACAAGTTGTGTACTTTATGCACACACCATGTAGTTTCTGATAGTGTGACTGACTCTGTGAGTAAAAAAATGAGGTTGATAAAAATTTGGTATAATACATCATGTAATCATAGTACCCTTCATCATATAAAATACCATTTTTGGACTTCTCATGTATTAATCATGTTTTTATGATCAAAAATCCAATACATTTTGTAAAACATGTTAATCCTGTTTAATCTACCTCCAATCATGTGTACTATTGTCTTGTCAATTTATGCTTTAAATAATTGTTTTAAACAATTTTTTTGTTTGTGTTATAATATATTTCCTTCAAAAATGATTGAGTTTAATCCAATCTAGGAATATCACTATTTAATTCTATATATAGATTTTTGGCTAAGTCTGAGAAATTGTGAGTCTGCCATCAGTTATGTTTTTATTTCAATGGACCCAGACACCGTGACTAGACACAGTGACCCAGGAATAGTGACCAAACACCATATCTAAAACACCATGACCAGACCCTATGACTAGACACCATGACCTAGACACAGTGACCAGACACCATATCCCAAACACTGTGAACAGACATCGTGACCAGACACCGTGACCAGACAACATGACCAGACACCGTGACCAGACACCGTGATCAGACACCACATTTATGATACTATTTTATGATCTCTATACAACTACTCCATCATGACAATCTCATCGCTCAAAGGAAAATAAGGAGAAACTATTTCCAGGAGACACTGTTTCATGGATACACCATTTTGAGATAAACTGTGACACCATTTCTTAATCTGTTTTTTCGTTTTTCAATTTGATCTTTAACGGTCATATGTGAAGCTTTCAAATGCACTGATATAATTATTGTTTCTCTATATACATGTCACCTTATATAATGAGTTACGAGGTAAAGAATACATGAATCTTGTCAACTCTAACCCATTCACTCTAAAAATAAAAGACATGTACGCCCCAGAAACAAGTGTTTCCGCGCTAATGAAAAAGCACAGACATATTCTGGGAAAATAACCATAACATGCAACAAGATAAATCTGAAAAACACAAAAAGCATTCTTGAATCCTAAAATATATGATATCATAGATCACAGTCAACAACATCTTTACATTACTAACTCCACAAAGAATATGAGCCAGATCTAACTGAGTTGAGATACCCTGTTTCTTCACAAGAGGACTCGATTCCTGCATATTCCCCATCATTAGAAGTCTAGAGCTACATATACATACAACCATAGCACTTCCAAACATATCTCTTAATATTTTCTATGTTCTGTGTTGTTTTTAGCTTTTGATTAGTGTTTCTGTGTCTGTATAAAAACACACATTGTCTCCTGTATTAAACTGGAGGATATAAGATATATTTCCTCTCACATCTTTTTACACTTGTTTATGCCCATGAATAAGTTTTTAAGAGGTTCATATGTGAACAAATATTTCATACCCAGAAAGAACTGTGGAAGGGGTCTTGTGACCTAGATAATCTTATGTACTATTTTTTACCCCGATCCAGGGTGTGGATGAATTTTATTAATATAAACTTCTTTGTGGCATGTGATCACTAAGTGGAGTGGATTAGCTCTTGTCTTGAGACTGAATCACTTTTGTTATATCCACTTTGTTGTGTGATATAGTTTTCTCGGTTTAACTATATAATTTAGAAATCCATAAACTGGATTTGATAGATAATATTTGAATGAAGTTATAATTTCATTTCCTTGTTAGAATAGCTTCAAATGTAATATTAATAATTGTTATTAAGACCACTGAGAATTAATAAATCTCTTGAGAAGTTATTTAAATAGTCAAAAATTAATAACCGTATTACTTTGATTAAGAGGGCTGTATTTATTTTTTTAGAGGAACCTTTTTAAGAAACCTTTTCAAACAGATATATTTTATAGATACTAAATTCACCACCCTCTTGAGTACTCTCCTCCGACCAACATTTTGTATTAGCGAATATATTAAGACTCTATTTTTGACCCTATTCAACATTGAATTTAGTTTTAGTTTAATGATCTGTAAATTTCTATAAATTTTACATTTTTATCTCCTTCAATGTAGTTTTTTATTATGGATAATAGATTGGAAGGTTCTGCAACAAAAATACCACTATTCTTTAATGGAACAATTTATGCTCAATAGTAAAATAAAGTGAAAATGATTTTAGAAAGTATGGGTTTTTAAATTTGGTCATCAATTTTTGATATGTATAATATTTCTGTTACTAATAAAATCACATGAGATGAACATACCAAGACTACCTATAATAACAATTTAATATCCATTAATGCTTTATATTTCTCTTTAGGAGATGAGTAATTTAACAGAATTTATGAATGTAAGACTGCCCAACAAATTTGGGATACTTTTTCTATTTCACATGAAGGAACTTCTAGTGTGAATGAAATGAGTCTTAATACATAAACTATTAAATATAATAACTTCAAAATTAAACATGATGAGATTATTTCTGACATGTATCTCAGGTTCGAAGAAATTTTCAACACAATGGTTTCTCTTACAAGAGAACTTACTACCAAAGAATAAATTATGAGGATTATCATAGGCCTACATGATAGATGGAGAGGAACAACTGTCTCTATTAGAGGGTCATGTGACATTAGCATGTTACATGTAAAATAACTCATTGGGAAAGTATTTATGCTTGAAGAGAAGTTGAAAGTCTACAAGTTAGCGTTGGATGAACCCAAAACAATATTGGTTTCATTCAAAACCCCCACTTCTAAAAACAAAGAGAAAGAGAAATTGGAAGCCTCTATAGAATGTTACCGAAGTGAACAGTCATCATGTGATAGTGATAAGCAGATGGATCAATTATCTAGAAGTTTTAATAGATTTTATAAGAATAAGAAATTTTTCATAAAGTGTAACATCATGGGAAGATATGATCAAAAGAGAAGCTGGAAGAATGATTGGAAAAGATGTAACAAGTCTAATGAGATAGTTTGCTATGAATTTAAGTGAAAAGGACTTGTAATGGCTGACTATCACAAGCTAAAGTACAAAAATATTTATGAGGACAAAGATAAAATGTATTAAAAGAAAATTAAAGGAACATTGAGTGCTTCTGAGGACGGTTCTAATGACTCAAAATCATTACTTGTTGAACAGGATAATAAGGTCAATAGGGTTTTTATGAAAAACACATCTGAGGTATCACGAGAATCTCCTGTACAAAGTGACTATTATTATAAAGATGAGTGATACTCTAAAAATATATCTAATGATGAAATTATTTTGTACTATATTATGATTGAAGAGACTTGAAATGAACTAAATGATAAATACAAGTCTTTAAATAAACATCATGCTCTTACCTCAACTGTAATATTTGAACTTTCGTTAGAAAGGGAGAAAAATGCTCAATTTCTCAATGAAAACAATGAACTAAAGATATCTAATGAGAAATTGAAAAATGAATATTAATTTTTTACTAATGGTAAAGATACTCTTGTATAAATTCTAGGTAATGAGATTTCTCTTAAATATACTACTAGTACTGGCTATCAACCTGGAAAAAGAAATTTTGGAAGAAATATTTTTGTCTCTAAATCTATGACATTCAGATTTACTCCTAGTTCTGGAAAACATTCAGCTAGTTCAAATTATTATACACTCACTACTGATTCATGAATTTCTATACCAAATAGAGTTTATTTTACATGTACATTACATAATGCTTATAGGAAACCTATGTGGCATATATGGGTTCCTAAAGCACTATTCACTAATATTACTGGATCCAAACTAGTATGGGTACCAAAATTTGTTTTTATTTGATTATTTTGTAGGAAATATGATTAAAGAGATCCTTGAAATTCTTATTGAAGTAGGACAGTGGGTGTTCAAGACACATGACATGGGATTTTTCATGCTTCATGAATTTAATAAATATTGATGGTGGACATGTCACCTTTTGCGGCAATTCCTAAGGAAAGATCATTAGCCTTGTCCAAATCAGTAACTCTAACTCAGACTTAATTTCCAATTACATTTTGTCAATAGATTGAAATATAATCTTCTTAGCATTTCACAAATATTTCATGATGGGTTTCATGTTATATTTGAAAATTATTCTTGCAAAGTTTTCAATTATAAAAATGAATTAGTGTTTTCTACATTAAGAAATGAAAATGTATACTCTATTAACATAGATTCATTAGTCTTTAAAAATGTATCATGTTTAAGTGTATTTCACAAAGACTTTTAGAATTGGCATAAGAGACTAAGATACTGTAATATTAACTCTCATAGAAAGTTAGCTAGAAATATTTTAGTCAAATATCTACCAAAACATGAGTTTCCAAACGATAAAGTGTCTAATCCTTGTCAAAAGGGAATGTAACACAAAATTTTCGTCAAACCAATGAAAGAAGTATCAACTTATCAACCTCTCAAAATGGATCAAAAGAATTTGTTTGGACCATATACAGTTTCTAGTTTAAATGGGAAACCAAATGATTATGTCCCTGTTGATGACATTTCTAGATATACTTGGACATTATTTTGGGCTCACAAAAGTGAATCCTGCTCTCAATATACTAAATCTTCCAGATCTGTAGAAAATCGTAGTGGACTTAGAATTAAATCTTTTAGAATTGATCAGGGCTGTGATTTCTAAAATGAAGTGTTTGAATATTTTTGTTCTCAAAATGGCTATAGCCATAATTAATATTCCCATATAACACCTCAATAGAATTTATTTGTATAAAGGAGAAATAGAGCCTTTCAAGAGATTCCTAGAACCATGCTTAGTGAATATAAATTACCTATTTATTTTTGGGATGAAGCTGTAAATACAGAATTCAATATAATTAATATATTGTTGATTAGACATATTCAGAAATCAACTCCTTATGATTTATGGGACAATATAAAACCCAAAGTAATCTACTTCAATGTTTTTGGTTGCAAAGTCTATATCCATAATAATAAGGAAAATATTAAAAAATTTGCATCGAAGAGTGATGATGAAATATTTTTAGTATATTCCTTCTCTATTAAATCCCATAGAGTGTTTAATAATGGAACTAAATTTGTGGAAGAATCCTTCCATGTTAAATTAGATGAAACAGATCTACATTAGCCTAAAACCACTATAGAGAACTAGGAATATGATGTATCAAATATGGACATTAATTGAAAATCCACTGATAATCCGATAAAAGATTTTGTGAAAACTTACTGTTCTAGAAATTCAATAGATTCATGTAATAATGAAAAAGACCTTGTTTAAGAACCAAAAATCATGAGTCTTTCTTTTTCTAGAGCTATGAGAAATATTAAGAACCATCCATTAGATGGTTTTGTTAAATAATTAGAAAAAATAACTCAAAATAGAGATTGTCTTTGAAATTAGGTTGAACATCAAGAATTTTTGTCACATCATGAACCTCAAAACATTAATGATGTTATAAACTATTTATTTTGGCTGATGGATATACAATAATGGATTAATAAATTTGATTGGAACAGTGTTTGGAAACTTGTTAACATACATATGGACACATTTACCTTAGGCAATAAATGGTTATTTAGAAATAAGGTAGATGAAGATGGTAATATAGTTAGAAAAAAAGGCTAGATTGGTTTCCCAAGGCTATAGTCAAAAGAAGGAGTTTACAGTGAAGGGGCCTTTGCACCAGTAGATAGACATTAAGCCACAATAATTTAGCTTGCTTATTCCACATATCAAAATATCTAACTATATCAAATGTATGTTAAGAGTTTATTCCCAAATGGGTATAGAGAGAATGATTTATCTGTTGAGAAACCCATTGGTTTTACAAATACTGATTTTCCATATCATATTTTTAAATTATCAAAAGATTTAAATGCATTAAAACATTATCCAAGAGATTGGTATGATAGACTAAGTACTTTTCATATTTCCAAAGGTTTTACAAAAGGAATATTTGATCCTACCCTTTATATAAAACGAATTTCAAATTATGTTTTGTAGTTAAAATTTATGTACAAGACATTATCTTTTGATATATAAGAAATTCATTGTGTATTTAATTTTCTAAAATGATGCATATAAAATTTTAAATGAGTTTAATGGGTGAACTAAAATTCATTCTTTCATTTCAAATCATTCTAAATACTGATGGTATTATTTTAAATCAATGAAAATATACTAGGGATCTTCTAAAACGTTTTGGTTTGGATAGCAATAAAAGTGGTGACACTCCAATGAGTACTACATCTAAGTTGGATCTTCATGACGATGGAAAATATATTGATCAAACCACTTATTGAGATATGATCATAAGTTTACTCTACATAACGTCTAGTTGACTTGACATTATGTTCAATATGTGTATGTGTTCTTTCTTTTAAGAAAACCCTATGGAATCTCATTTAAATTCTTCTAAGAGAATTTTTAAATACCTCATTCATCCACCAAATCTAGGACTGTTCAATCCCAGAGGAAAATCCTTTGAGTAAATTAGTTATTCTGATGCTGATATCGGTGGTTTTATGTTAGATCTAAAAAGAACCTCGGGAACATGTCACTTTTCCATAAAGTCACTAGTATCATGGTGTAGTAAGAATCAAAACCATTTTGCATTATCCATTGCAGAAGTTGAATACATAGCTTCTAGTAGTTGTTCTGCAAAAGTTTTGTGGATGAAACACACATTACTAGATTATGGATATCAATTCAGGAAATTACCTATAAATTATGACAATATAAGTTCTATTAACAACCCAAAAAACCATATTTCATACTCTATGAAAAAACATATTGATGCAAGACATCACTTTTTGAGAGATAATTATCAAAAAGGTGATATCACTTTGGAATTCATTAGAACAGAGTATCAGCTTGTTGATGTATTCACCTGGACATTATAATCTAAATGAATAGATTTCATCATACATGAATTGGGAATGATAAATCTTATGTAGTTAGTATATGGTATCACAGCTTACTGTTTCACAGTTTACAGTTTCACAGGTCACTGTCTTAAGTTTTCTGTCTAACCGTAACAGATCTATAGTTTTCCTATCTTAAAAGTTTCTGTGTCATGTTAACGGTCTCAATGTTATAATCACACTTTTTATCTTTGTAACATAATGTCTCAAACAATACGGTCACACAGTTTTTTAAATCATACATTTACGATCTCACCGTGAAAGCTTGTTACTGTCTCATTGGGAAAGATAGCTCTGGTCTCACCATATAATTTTGTCACAATATAATCATAATGTCGCTTTATTTCCTTATTTATAAATTATAACCCATATCACGGTAATTAATTATTTTGTTCTTTTACCATATCGTTCTATTTTTTTGTGACTCTTTGTATCCAAAAATGATAAAATTGAATGAATTTTTACTACTCTCCTCACCATAGATCTCCATTCTCAAACCGTAACCCCTCCTTCAATATCTCTCTTTCTTTGGATCCTTCGCTGAATGGATAGAATGAAGCACCAGTTTTAATCAACTCCTGAGAATCAAAGATATAAGAATAAGTTAAAAATAGCTCTGATGTTAGCTTCAGATGGTACATTGAATCTGAATCTTGTGAATAGAATAGTTGAGCATGAAAAGGAAATATTCCCCTAGTGGATTCTATCATGTAAGTCTTCATTATTGAAAGTGTTAAGCGAGCAAGGATGGTTGGATTTGTTCAAAAAGGAGGACATACTGATTTTATCGAAGCATGTTGAAAATTTTTATCAGTTCATTCAGATTTCTTTTGATAAAGAAGATGATTTTATTTTGTGAAGCTGGATCAATGTCCAAAGATTTAACTTTTATTCAACGTTATGGGATGCATGCATAAGGATACATCATGAAGGTATTTGGGAGGACTACCCAAGAGGTCCTCCTAATCCACGTGAGTTCTTTGTTTTGGAAGAAGCATTGGTAAACAAAAATAGAAATGAAACAAAGGGAAGAGCTATAATTGTTTACCAAGATGGTGAAACCAAAATTTTGTTTAAATTTGTTCAGAATCTAGTTAGCCCTAGAAACATTGATTTAGCTACAATCAAGTATCATGATGTATTTTTGATACATATCGTGAACAATGAACACACGATTAACCTATATAAATATGTTATACACCATATATTTGAGTTTATCAAGAAAACCTCCAAGTCAACCTTCATGTTCTACTCAAGATTAATCTCATCTATGCCTCCTGAAAAAGATTGTTTGGAAGAGATGAAAAAGATATTAAGGACTATGAATTTTGTGTTTCAAAAGTAACAATAATGATAATGGAAATCATTTGGAATCAATGAAGAAAATCATATGTGGAGGATAATTACAGGGTTTATGAAAATTTCAATTCAGTGGTGAACTCTTCAGGACCTAAAGTCATTTCTAATCCTGGTTTGGAACCAGATGAAATTGTTGTGTATTCTAATGAGGAAGAAGAAAAGGAGGTTTTTTCACCTATAAGGGAGACTGTTT
Source organism: Viscum album (assembly GCA_963277665.1). Taxonomy (NCBI): domain Eukaryota; kingdom Viridiplantae; phylum Streptophyta; class Magnoliopsida; order Santalales; family Viscaceae; genus Viscum; species Viscum album. The sequence continues at coordinate 1,432,504,059 of OY728132.1, read as the reverse complement.
GTGACATCCCAAGTATGTAATGAATAATAGATATTTTTATCTATGTCTATTAATGATTAAGATAGTGTTTTAGAGGCTTAAAATGAAAATAAATCCAATCTTAAGCATGGAATACACTAATTTTGTTTTACTGTCTTTGATGGAAAAACATTTTTGAATCTATCTTTTGACAATTATATAAACTATGTTTTTCGAAATAAACTTATTCTTTATGACTGGGACATCAAAATTTACTTTGTGTGAATTTTTGGTATTTTTCCGACAATGTTCATTTTTTAATGAATAGTGAAAAATACTGCATTTTACATCAAAACTGCTTTTTAATCTAATTTATTTTTATGATTATATTATGTTTTGAATTTGTTTTTAAGTAAAATTAGAATATATTTTTACCATTTAATCCAATGGTGGTCATTGGAATCAATTTCACTTTGAAATTGGACTTAAACTAGTGTAAATCTTTTGATACTTATTGTTTCATAAAAACACGCTATTTGTCATGACAGCGGAAATTAATTATTATATTAATTAATGTGACTTATATGTTTGGAATTTTGTAAAATAGAATTCATTATTGAGTTCATAATATCGAAAATTGATTATGGTGAATTTTTGGTAATTTTCTGAAAAACTTCAATTTTTGATGAATAGTGAAACCACTAAGTGGTACTTATAAAGACTGATTTTCCGTTTAAATGAAATTTTACCATAATTGTGTTATGAATTTCAAAAATCCGACATACATGGTTTTCATTAAGAAGTAAAATGTGGTTCAATGAAATTATAATAATTTTTGGTGAATAGTAGCTTATTAAGTTCTTAATCGCGATTAGTGGTAATTAGTGTAGTTTAAGGTAAAAATAATGCTTTAATAAAATAAGATGATCTTCACACATGTCCTACCCTCATTTGTTCTGTCATGGCCGACCAAGACAAGCCATGAGTCAACTTGGGGACCCCATGGATCCACTTGGTTGGGAAATGACATAAATTACTTTTTATTTAATGTAAAAGTAAAAATGACACAAACATAATATGTTTTACGAAAACAATTTTTACATGGGGTTATAAAGATAAGAGTTTTGATTATAAATAGTCATTGGAAATATAAAAAGATTTATTACATCATAGTAGTTTTTTTATAATTTTTAGACATTAAATAAATTAAATTATTAATGACATAATAATGATGCAGCGATGACATCATTATTTGACGATTTAAATAAAATGGAAAGATAATGTAAAATATATGAACTAAACATGTCCAAAACCAATTGGATGAGTGGATTTCTAACCATTATCACCGTATCCACGAATTATATCAATGTGGGACCTTTTAAAACCGAAACACATTTTCAAATAAAGTAATATTTCTTTACTTTCTAAAAGTGCCCCTCCTCTTCTCTTATAAAAGGCCCCCAACTCTACCTCATTTAACACACTCCTCAAGCCTTTGGCTCGGCCAAACCCTACCCATTTACTCTCTCCACATCCCTCTCCTCATCCTAGAGAATTTCCTTTGGGCAGAATCCTTTCAAAGGAATCCTTTAGGCTCAAATCAAAAGGAGTTACACTTTTAAAGGTAATTCATTCTCTCATGTTCATTTGTTTTATTTTGCTTCTCCAACCCCCTAAACTCTTTTTATTTACTTCTTTTATAACAACAGCAGTATCTTAAATATACTAGGATGTTGTTATAAGATTTATTTGAGCTACACTCTCACAAAACTATATCAAATGGTTAAAGAACATACGGTTTCCGTGGATGGCGAAATTCTGCCTCCCGAAACGATGATTGTTCAATACTCATTTAACACCTTCAAAGGTGGCCATTATGATGTCACTATTTTTATATATAATATATAATATGTTTATGTTTTCCTTAAGCTTTTTTTTTCATATTGGGCATACCTTTATGGTTTCCATTATGGGTAAACACGATATCTTCATTTTAGGAAGTGCGGACTACCGCCCCCTGACAGTGATTTGATTCGTTAATACCATATGTGGGATGTGTAAAGGATAAAGTTAATGATATTATATATGTTATTATACTCAAATTATAATATACTTTTATATCATTATGATTCCATTCCAGAAAATACTAAATAGAAATGCAAGTAGCGTTCATGCGTACGTACAAATTACCGTCTCCATGAACGGTGCATTTCATTTCTTACCTCTAAATGTGATGTAATATTATAAATACATGTATATTCTGAATATATATGATATATATGTTATCCAAATCATTAATATCATTATGGATATAACGTACCTTTGACCAAATTCACAACATGTAAGTGTAAGAAGTCTATTTTTTACTTAAGAACCAAATACCTACAAAATGAACATTATTAACTTAAATGATTACATGATGTTCATAACATGGTATAAAAGGAATAATGAACTTGAAAAGGTTCTTAAGAAAGTAGAGATTAACTCAAGATTATTATTCAGGAGATTAAAGAACGGTCGGGTCAAGTCGGATATGAGGTATGGGACTTCGTCTCAATCTCCTTTCATTGAGGCATATTTATTTTATACACAACTTTATTTTATAGGGTGTATAAAACCCTTTGAATTTTACGTTTATTCAAAAGGAATCTTTTTTATACGAAGAGATTACTAAACGACAAAAGGGAATGTTTTTGTCGTACGTATGCGGCGACAACGACTTCTCCACCGTCATGACCGTTATTTGAGTTTCGGCTTCCTCTACAAGCCATACCTTCTTTTTTACAAAAATAAATACCATGTTTCAATTTTCGTTTATTTTGGTATTGAAAATGGATTTCACAATGTTTTTGTGTTGTATTGATATCTTGTGATTGAAATGTGGAAATGTTATGTTTCCTTTATGCACGTTTTATGTGATACGATTATGTTATGGTTCTTGGGAATTATTAATAAGACGGGTGGTTCCGTGATAAACTAAGGGCGGGTGAGCCCGATATAGCTCTCCAATGCATTGGGTAACGCGAAGGAGTGAAACGTTAAGGTTTCTCTGAAGAGATTTTAGGGAATATACTGTGATGGGTATTCCAAACGTAACCAAGAGGGTTACTCCCTACGTATGAATATTATGAATGCCTCAAGTTACCTTTATGTCTTATGATTTCTATGATTTATTCATGATTTTATGAGGTATGTTAAAGTGCCTATGTTTTATGGGTAATTTATGATTTCATTCTTATGTATATATGAACTCATGTTTCCTTTCCATGTTATTATAACCCATACTGAGCTTTTTATGCTCATCCCATGTTTTATTAAATGTTTTTCACAGGTCAAGGGAAAGGTACATGATATAATGATATTGTCAAGGAAGTGTCATGAAATAATCCATGTTTTATTTTAAATGTGTTTCCATTGATGGGAATGAAGAATACTATCTTTATGTAACCACTTTGTTTATATGTGGAATGTAATGCAAGTTTTATGATCTAATTCTCTAAAACTCTAAACCCGAAAATATCCTCAATGTGTAATCTTGTAATAACTCAAGATTAAGTAAGGTTTAAGGCTGGGGCCTTATAGTTGGTATCAGAGGTCGGTTTATATAACTTTAGGAGTTATAATTATATTAAATGATTATTCAAAAATATTTTTTTTATGGTCAAATTGAAATGATATTGCATTTGAAGATTACCATGTTGCTTCATCTAAGACATGTTTGTTCAGAATGGTTTTCCGCAGAGGAAATAGGGAAGCAGTGATAGGAAGGCATACAGAAGGAAATAAACTTCCGAATCAGCATCCAAAAATGGTCAGAATTGGAACTGAACAGTTTGTTACAGTAATGGCACAGTTGACTCAAGCGATAAATGGTGGTGGTATCCAGGCACGAGATCTGCCAGATCAACCGCAGAGGAACATGTCAATGGTGGAACATTTCATGAGGAAACATCCACCATCATTTAGAGGATCATCTGACCCTATTCTAGCTGAAGGGTGGATTAAAGCACTGGAGAAGATTTTTGATGTCATGGGGTGTTCAGAAAATCAAAAGGTTAGTCATTCTATTTACCGTTTGGAGGGTGAGGCAGATCAGTGGTGGCCAATGGTTAAATATATCAGGGACGCTGATGAGATTGATGCTCTCGACTGGGAGGAATTCAAAGGTATGTTTCTTGAGAAGTATCTTCCTAAGGCTGTTCGACTTAGGATGGAAAAGAAATTCTTGGAATTGAGGCAAGAGGAAGACTTAGTGGCTACCTATGAAGAAAGGTTCACTCGATTGGCAAGGTATGCTCCAAATTTTATCTGAGACCTTGAGAATAAAATCAATCGTTTTATTGAGGATTAAAGCCAAAATCACGAAGGGCATTAGCTTCTCGAGAGTTTAAAAGTTATGAAAAGCTTGTTCGATGTGCTAAGAAGTTGAAAATAGAGTTTGCCGATGACCAAGTCTTCTATAACAACCAGCAGAAGAAGAGACCTAGGTGGCAGGAGAAAGGTAAGAATTTTTCAAAAAAGTATGATGGTAAGAGAACTAAGTTTCTAGTTTGTGATAAATGTGGAAAAAGGCATGGTGGGGAATGTCTTCTGAATTCTGGAAAGTGCTACCGATCTGGTAAGATGGGACATAAGGCTCTTTATTGCACTGAAAAGGATCAAGGTGAAGGTAAGAAAAAATTTGATTTACAATTAGTGAAATGTTATAAGTGCAATGAGATGGGTCACTATGCAAATGAGTGTCCGGAAAAGGGCTTGAGTGATGGTAAGCAGTTAGACTACAAGCAGAAAGGGGTGGTGAAATCCTTTGCAACTACTTCAGCAGATGTCGGGCCATCAAATGAAGTTGTATCAGGTACTTTGTTTGTTTTTTCAGATTATGCCAGTGTGTTGTTTGATTCGGGGTCTACACATTCTTTCATCTCTGAAACCTTTTCTATTAAAATGGGAATACCATCTCAAGAAATGACTCCTGAACATTTGGTAAAAACACCTGGGGGAAATGTTGAGGCAAAAAGAATTTATAAGAATCTTCCTATCCTTATCCGTGGAAAGAACCTACTTGCAAACCTTATTGTTCTACCTCTAGTAGAGTTTGATGTTATCCTGGGAATGGATTGGATCTCTATTTACCATGCTAAGATTGACTGTAGAGGTAAAGAAGTTTCTTTTCAGAAAGACTTTCAATTTGTTTACATAAATGAACCCTTACTTTTGATAAAATATCAAGAGGCCGAGAAACTTGTAAAAGATGGAAATGAATGTTACCTTGCACATGTCGTTGAAAATAAAGAAATTGTTTAGATTAATGATGTGCCAGTGGTAAATGAGTATCCTGATGTTTTTCCTGATGAGTTGAATGGAATAATACCAGATTGGGAAGTTGAGTTTACTGTTGACTTAGTTTCTGATACTAAGCCAATTTCAAAACCCCCTTATCGAATGGCACAAATTGAACTTTTAGAGTTGAAGGAGCAATTGCAAGATTTATTAGAGAAAGGTTTAATTAGACCTAGCACATCACCATGGGGTGCTCCTTTTTTAGTTGTTAAAAAGAAAGATGGTTCTATGAGACTTTTCATTGATTATAGAGCCTTGAATAATATCACTGTTAAGAACAAATATCCTTTGCCTCATAACGATGATTTGTTTGATCAGTTCTAGGGAGCTCAGTTTTTTTCAAAGATTGACTTGAGATCGGGGTACCATCAGCTGAAGGTAAAGGTGGCAGATATTCTGAAGACCACATTCCGTACGAGATATGGCCATTACGAATTTGTAGTAATGCCTTTTTGGATAACCAATGCACCTGCTGTATTCATGGACTTAATGAATATAATTTTCCATGAGTTATTGGATAAGTTTGTGGTGGTTTTCATTGATGATATTTTCATGTTTTCTAAAAGTAAAGAGGATCATGAAAGACATTTAAGGGTTATCTTGCAAACCTTAAAAGAAAAGAAACTGTATGGTAAATTCAGAAAGTGTGAGATTTGGTTGCAACAAATTTTCTTCCTTGGCCACATTGTTTCTTAAGATGGAATAACTGTTGATCCTGCAAAAACAAAAGTTATGGAAGAATGGCCAAGACCCACAAATGTAACCGATATTTGTAGCTTCCTTGGTTTGTCGGTCTATTACCAAAGGTTTGTTAGAAATTTTTCACGGTTATCTAGTCCAATGACTAAGCTAACTCGGTAGGGTGTTAAGCTTATCTGGACAAAAGAATGTGATGATTGTTTTTAGGAATTGAAAAGAAGATTGGTGAATGCTCCAGTTTTGGCACTACCTTCCAGGAATGGTGAGTTTGTAATATACAGTGATGCTTCATTGAAAGGACTTGGTTGCATCCTAATGCATAATGATCAGGTAATTGCTTATGCTTTACGACAGTTGAAAACTCATGAGGTAAATTACCCAACACATGATTTGGAATTAGTTGCTGTTGTTTTTGCTTTAAAAATTTGGAGGAATCATTTGTATGGAGTAAAGTGTGAAATATATACTGATCACAAAAGTATAATGATTATATTCACTCAGAAAGAGTTAAACATGAGACAGAGGAGATGGCTAGAATTAATCAAAGATTATGATTGAACAATTCATTACCATCCAGGAAAAGCAAATAAAGTGGCTGATGCATTGAGTCGAAAAAGTAATGCTTCATTAACAATGTTGCATTTGGAATGTGATCCTTTGGTTAAGGATTTGATGAACATTGGCATAGAAGTTGTTGGTGCAGAAAGTCCTTCTGTTTTGTTTTAGGTATCAGTGAGATCTTCTCTATCAGATAGAATCAACCAAGCACAGAAGCAAGACAGTGAGTTGCAGAAAAAGGTAGAGCTGGTTCAGAAAGGTAAGTTTCCTGAATTCAACATTGATAATGATTGTGTTTTGAGATTTGGGAAGAGATTGTGTGTGCCTTGTGATTCACAGTTGAAGAGAGATTTGTTATGTGAAGCTCATAGTTCTCCGTTTTCGGTTCATCCGGGCAGGACTAAGATGTATAGAGATCTGCGGGAGTATTACTGGTGGGATGGAATGAAAATAGACATTGCTGATTTTACTGTGAAGTGTTTGACATGTTAGCAGGTTAAAGAAGAGTGGCAGTTACCGAAAGGGATGTTTCAGCCTTTACCAGTGCCAGAATGAAAAGGGGAGAATATATCCATGGACATTGTTGTTGGATTATCGAAGTCATCTCGAGGTAATAATGCAATCTGGGTTATTGTTGATCGCTTGACCAAATTTGCTCATTTCCATGATATATGAGATACTTTTTCCCTAGATAAACTTTCCCGTTTGTATCTTAAAGAGATAGTCAGGTTACATGGAGTTCCTCTCTCCATTGTATCGGATCTTGATCCCAGGTTTATTTCTAACTTTTGGAAAGGCCTTAAGAAGTCGTTGGGTACTGAATTAAATTTTAGTACAACTTTTCATTCTCAATCAGATGGGCAGTCAGAATGAACAATCCAGACATTGGAGGATATGCTACGAGCTTGTTCTATGGATTATCAGGGAAGTTGGGACCAACATCTTTCTTTGGTTGAATTTTCATATAATAACAGTTTTTATTCCAGTATACAGATGGAACCATTTCAGGAATTATATGGGAAGCGGTGTCGAACTCCAGATTTCTGTAATGAAGTGGGTGAATGGAAGTTGATGGGACCAGAATTGGTAGAAGAGATGGATGAAAAAGTTCAGCTGATTCAGAAACACATGAGAACAGCTCAGAGCAGGTAGAAGAGTTATGCGGACAACAAGAGGAAGGATCTAACTTTTGAGGTAGGTGATCATGTTTTTCTCACGGTTTCTCCTTGGAAAAGTGTGATGAGATTTGGTAAGAACGGAAAGTTGAGTCCAAGGTTCGTTGGACCATACAAAATTCTGGAGAGAGTTGGATCAGTTCCATACCAAGTGGCTTTACCTCCGATTTTATCTCAGGTACACAATGTTTTTCACGTTTCGATCTTGAGAAAGTATATGCCAGATCCATCTCATGTTTTGAGTCCAGAGGTAGTTCAGCTAGAAGAGAACCTATCTTATGAGGAACAATTGGTCCAGATTCTTGACCACAGGGAGCATGTGTGACGGAATAACGTGATTCATCAGGTAAAGTTTTTGTGGAAAAACCACATGATTGAAGAGGCAACATGGGAATCTAAAAATGCAATGAGGGATAAGTACCCCCATTTATTCGATAAGTAAATAAATTGCGGGGACGCATTTTTCTAAAGGGGGTAAGGATGTGACATCCCATGTAAGTAATGAATAATAGATATTTTTATCTATGTCTATTAATGATTAAGATAGTGTTTTAGAGGCTTAAAATGAAAATAAATCCAATCTTAAGCATGGAATACACTAATTTTGTTTTACTGCCTTTGATGGAAAAATATTTTTGAATCTATATTTTGAAAATTTTATAAACTTTGTTTGTAAAAATAAACTTATTCTTTATGATTGGGACATCAAAATTTACTTAGTGTGAATTTTTGGTATTTTTCTGACAATGTTCATTTTTTAATGAATAGTGAAAAATACTGCATTTTACATCAAAACTTCTTTTTAATCTAATTTATTTATATGATTAGATTATGTTTTGAATTGGTTTTGAAGTGAAATTAGAATATATTTTTACCATTTAATCCAATGGTGGTCATTGGAATCAATTTCACTTTGAAATTGGACTTAAACTGGTGTCAATCTTTTGATACTTATTGTTTCATAAAAACATGCTATTTGCCATGACAGCGAGAATTAATTATTAAATTAATTAATGTGACTTATATGTTTTGAATTTTGTAAAATAGACTTCAATTTCGAGTTCATAATATCAAAAATATCTTAGGGTGAATTTTTGGTAATTTTCTGAAAAACATCAATTTTTAATGAATAGTGAAACCACTAAGTGGTACTTATAAAGACTGATTTTCCGTTTAAATGAAATTTTGCCATCATTGTGTTTTGAATATCAAAAATCCAACATACATGGTTGTCATTAAGCAGTAAAATGTGGTTCAATGAGATTATAATAATTTTTTGGTAAAAAGTTACTTATTAAGTTCTTAATCGCGATTAGTGGTAATTAGTGTAGTTTAAGGTAAAAATAATGCTTTAATAAAATAAGATGAGCTTGACACATGTCCTACCCTCATTGGTTGTGTCATGGCCGACAAAGACAAGACATGGGTCAACTTGGGGACCCCATGGATCCACTTTGGTTTGGAAATGACATAAATTACTTTTTATTTAATGTAAAAGTAAAAATGACACAAACATAATATGTTTTACGAAAACAATTTTTACATGGGGTTATAAAGATCCGATTTTTGATTATAAATAGTAATTGGAAAGATAAAACGATATCCTACATCATAGTAGTTTTTTTATAATTTTTAGACATTAAATAAATTAAAATATTTAGGACAAAATAATGATGCTGTGATGACATCATTATTTGACGATTTAAATAAAATGGAAAGATAATGTAATATATATTAACTACACATGTCCAAAACCAATTGGATGAGTATATTTAGAACCCTTATCACCTTATCCACGAATTATATCAATTTGGGACCTTTTAAAACCGAAACACATTTTCAAATAAAGTAATATTTCTTTACATTCCAAAAGTGCCCCTCCTCTCCTCTTATAAAAGGCCCCCACCTCTACCTCATTTTACACACTCCTCAAGCCTTTGGCTCGGACAAACCCTGCCCATATACTCTCTCCACATCCCTCTCCTCATCCTATAGGATTCCCTTTGGGCATAATCCTTTCAAAGGAAGCCTTTAGGCTCAAATCAAAAGGAGCTACACTTTTAAAGGTAATTCATTCTATCATGTTCATTTGTTTTATTTTACTTCTCCAACCCCCTAAACTCTTTTTATTTAATTATTTTGTAACAACACCAGTATATAAAATATACTAGGATGTTGTTATAATATTCATTTGAGCTACACTCTCACACATCTACATCAAATTGTTAAAGAACATATGGTTTCCGTGGATGGCGAAATTCTGCCTCCAGAAACGATGATTGTTCAATACTCATTTAACACCTTAAAAGGTGGCCATTATGATGTAAATATTTTTATATATGATATATGATATGTTTATTGTTTCCTTAAGCTTCTGTTTTTTTTCATTTTGGGCATACCTTTATGGTTTCCATTATGGGTAAACACGATATCTTCATTTTAGGAAGTACAGACTACCACCCCCTGAAAGTGATTTGATTCGTTAATACTATATGTGGGATGTGTAAAGGATAAAGTTAATGATATTATATATGTTATTATACTGGAATTATAATATACTCTTATATCATTATGATTCCATTCCAGAAAATACGAAATAGAAATGCAAGTAGCATTCATGCGTACGTACGGCTTACCGTCTCCATGAACGGTGCATTTCATTACTTACCTCTAAATGTGATGTAATATTTTAAATACAAGTATATGCTTAATATATATGATATATATGTTATCCAATCATTAATATCATTCTGGATATAACGAACCTTTGAACAAATTAACAACATGTAAGTGTAAGAAGTCTATTTTTGACTTAAGAACCAAATACCTACAAAATGAACATTATTAACTTAAATGATTACATGATGTTCATAACATGGTATAAAAGGAATAATGAACTTGAAAAAGGTTCTTAAGCAATTATAGATTAACTCTAGATTTTTATTCAGGAGATTAAAGAACGGTCAGGTCAAGTCGGATACGAGGTATGGGACTTCGTCTCAATCTCCTTTCATTGAGGAATATTTTATTTTATACACAACTTTCTTTTATACGGTGTATAAACCCCTTTGACTTTTACGTTTATTCAAAAGGAATCTTTTTTATACGAAGAGTTTACTAAACCACAAAAGGGAATGTTTTGGTCGTACGTATGCGGCGACAAAGACTTCTCCGCCGTCGTGACCGTTATTTGAGTTTCGACTTCCTCTACAAGCCATACAATCTTTTTAAAAGGAAAATAGATACCATGTTTTACTTTTCTTTTATTTTGGTATTGAAAATGGTTTTCACAATGTTTTTGTGTTTTATTGATATCTTGTGATTGAAATGTGGAAATGTTATGTTTCCTTTATGCATGTTTTATGTGATACGATTATGTTATGGTTCTTGGGATTATTATGAAGACGGGTGGTTCCGTGATAAAATAAGGGTGGGTGAGCCTGATATAGCTCTCCAATACATTGGGTAACATGAAGGAGTAAAATGTTAAGGTTTCTCCGAAGAGATTTTAGTGAATATACTATGATGGGTATTCCAAACGTAACGAAGAGGGTTACTCCCTACGTAAGAATGTTATGAATGCCTCAAGTAACCTTTATGTCTTATGATTTCTATGATTTATTCATGATTCTATGAAGTATGTTAATGTGCCTATGTTTTATGGGTAATGTATGGTTTCATTCTTATGTATATATGATCTCATGTTTCCTTTCCATGTTTTTATAACCCATACTGAGCTTTTTATGCTCATCCCATGTTTTTTTGAAATGTTTTTCACAGGTCAAGGGAAAGGTACATGATATGATGATAGTGTCAAGGAAGTGTCAAGAAATAATCCATGTTTTATTTTAAATGTGTTTCCATTGATGGGAATGAAGAATACTATCTTTATGTAACTAATTTTTTTATATGTGGAATGTAATTCAAGTTTTATGATCTAATTCTCTAAAACTCTAAACCCGAAAAGATCCTCAATGTGTAATCTTGTAATAACTCAAGATTAAGTAAGGTTTAAAGCTGGGGCCTTATACTGTTATAGATGTGAAAGACAATGAACTTATTCTCCATGACTTATCTAATAAGAAAAATCATGTTCCTAAGGAATTTGATGATTTGGATGAACAACCTGCTTCTAAAGATCAATCTGTTTCTAAGGTTAGTGAAAATGATGTTGTATAAGAGCATATAAAAGAATATCATTCTCTTGTGAATAAGCTTCTTATGAGGAACATGTGGAAGAACAATATGTTTTTGATATTATCCCAGATTCTAAAAAGATAACAGATCAACCCTTTTAGTTTTCTAGAAAGGAAATGGGTGACTCTATTAGGAATGCAATCTTAGAAATAGATCAATGATCTAAATCTCTCAATCCAAAGAAAGATTAACTTGTTTAGGGGGATCATCCCCTAGCCTTGAAAGGGTTGAAGTGCCTAATCCTATTAATCTAAGATTAGTGGATACATGGTATAAAGTCTGTAGTTATATTGATGTTAATGATCCTCAGGAAGTCTCAGTTAATTGTATATATATGCCTACTATGTTTCAATTGAAACTAGCATATTCTGCTGATGTTATCTCTTCTAAGGAACCCGATCCAGACTCAAATACTATTCATTAACCTTCATAACAACCTTCCAAGTTGGTGAGTAAGGATGATTTGAAAGGATTTGGAGATACCCTATTCTCTAGGGTTGAAAAACTCAAGAATACGCAACATGCCCCTATTACAAATTTGAGTGAAATAGATGCTACCCTATTATTTGAAAAGAACATATGGCATATTCAGCTCAATACTATTCATGTGATCCAAGTGTTCAATGTTGATAAGTAATAGTTAAGTGATGAAGTGAAGTCTCTCAGAGCTATGGTTGAAAATATGGAGAGATTTCAGAAATCAAGACCAGAACCTATTTTTCATCATATTAAGGATATTGGTAGTCAGATCCCATCATATTTAGCCTCCCTGTTTCAACCTAATATTACCTATTTAGCTGACAAGGTAGCTGAAAGAAACAACAAAATTTTTGAAGAGATGTGTGAGCTTGTTATTTTTCTTAACAAGCTGACTGGTGAGTATAAGTGTTGCCTTCAAGAAGTTCTGAATCAACTAAAGTCTCTTACTTTGGATGTTACTGCTTCTAGGGCCCCTAGGGCATAATCTCAACCCTCCTTGTATAGTGATCTGCTCAGAATAGTTGTTAAAAATGAACTCCAATCTATTATTAGGGGCTTTGACAAAGGGTCTTTATCTAAGGTTGTCAAGAACAATGACATAATAATTGATTTGTTGAGAATTAACTCCAAAATAGAAAATGATGCTCTGGAAGAGATTACTAACTGGGTGGAATTCTTCTTCAACAGGATCTTCTTGAATCTTGACATGACCAACCATTTCAATTACCTTGTTGAAAATATGTTAATCCATCATGACATTCAAGCTTTTAAAACCGAATTCCAAAATCTTAATGAATTTACTCCTATGCTTGAAAAGTTCATGGAGAAAAAGGATGACATTGAGAATGTATTACATTATGGTGGTGAGATAATTTATGAATTTGTCAATATTTTGAGGCCTTATCTTTAGGTATAGAGAACTGATACTGTGGCTCCCACAGATGCACCCTTGAGACCTGGTTTGCCTACCTTTTTATACAATTCATTTGCCTCTAACTCTATGTCTGTCTCTCATGCTCTGAGTCAGATAAGACCTTTTATCCACACAAAAAAATTTCTTTGATCCTATACTACACCTATCATGGACCCTTCTATTTTTTATGTTCTACCTATACCTTCTCTGTCATTTGGTTCACTTCCTTCTTCAACTTCCACGACTTGTCCTATGGATTCTTATGATGCTACTTCCAAGGGAAAAGAAAAGACATCCATTGCTGAAGAAAAGTGACTAATATCTTTTAATATGTATCTTGTTGAATTTGTTTTGATATATACAGTTTTTAATGACACTTATATATCCATCTAATTCATTGTGTACTCTTACTATCTATTTCTTATTTATTTATTTCTATAATCCCAAAAGGGGGAGAGATATGCACACTGATAGATATGCACACTATGGAAAATGAAGAGACACATTCACTAAGAATATATCTCTCACTCCCATGATTTGTAATCATAAAAAATTGTGATATTGATGAAATCCTAATGTGTTAATAATATTTTAATGATAAAAAATCCTATACATTCCTTAAAAATTGTTAATTTGGTTTAATATATCTCAAATCATGTGTACATATGGCTGGTTTCTTTATGACATAAATAATTACTATAAACTATTTTTTATTTTGTGTTAAAATGTATTTCCTTGATTAGTAATTGATTATAAAACATTTTATTAATATCACTATTTATTTATGTGTACAAATATATTGTTAAGTGTGAGAAAAATTGAGTCTACCACCGGTTATGTTTTTCGGGAATATGACCCAGACACCATGACCAGACTCCGTGATACGGACACCGTGACCCAGACACCGGGAACCAATCACCGTGACCCAGACACTGTGATTAGACTCCGTGACCCAAACATCATGACCAGACACCATTACCCAGACACCATGACGAGACACCGTGTCCCAAACACCGTGACCAGACACCGTGACCAGCCACCGTGACAAGACAACATTACCAGACATCCTGATGAGACACCAAATATGTGCTACCAGTTCTTGATCTCTATACAACTATGACATCATGAATGTTTCATCTCTCATAGGTAAATAAATAAACACTATTTCAAGGAGATACTATTTCAAGACAGACTATAAAACTATTTCTTAATCTGTTTTTTCATTTTTCATTTTATTCTATAACGGTCATATTTTAAGATTTTAAAATCATTGGCATAATTAAAGATTCCTTGTAGGCATGTCACATGATAGTATGAGGGATGAGGTGAAGAATACATGAACCATGTTGGCTCTAACACATGCACTCCAAGAATAAAAGAGAAGTGTGGCCCAAAATCAATTATGTGCACGATAACGAAGATGCATGAACATTTTCTGAGAAAAGAACTAACAAATGCAACAAGACACATCTAAAGAACAAATGAAGAATTCTCATATCAAGAATGTTGTGATACCATAGAAGATTTTCATGAACATCTTCTCACTATCAGCACCATGAAGAACACGAGCCAGATCTAACTGAATTGTGATACAATATTTCTCTACACAAGCACTTGATTTCTATATCTACATTATCATAACAAGTCCAAAGATGCATAGACTAACACTCAGAGAACTTAAAACTTTATTTCATCATCATTTCTATGTTGTGTATTGTTTATAGATTTTGAGGACTACGTGTGTGTATCTGTATTAAAACACACAATGTCTCTTGCATTAAACTGTAGGATATAAGATATCCTTCCTCACAAATATTTTTACACTTGTTTATTCCCACGAATAAGTGTGTAAGGGGTCTCTATGTGTCCTGATATTTCATACCCATGATGAACCACGGAAGAGGTCGTGTGACCTGGATAGTCATGTGTACTATATTTTTCCTCAATCCATGGTGTGGATAATGATTATTAATATATACTACATAGTGGTAGGTGGTCAACAAGTGGAGTGGATTAGGTCTCGGCTTGAGACTGAAATACTTGGGTTATATATGCTATGTTATTTTATTTAGTTTTCTCTATTTTACTGTATAATTCATAGATCTCTAAACATGATTTGATAGTTAATCTTGGAAAAAACTAATAATTTTTTTCCTTATTAAAAAAACTTCAAAAGTAATGTTAATAACGGGTATTAAGATTACTGGGAATTAATCAATCTTTTAAAAATTTATTTACATAGACAAAATTTCATATGCTTATTACATTGATTAACTATGATGTATTTTTTTTCTTAGGGAACCTTTTTAAGAAACCTTTTCAAATTTAATTTTTTAATAGATACTCTATTCCCCACCTCTTGAGTACTCAACTCCAAGAAAAAACCATGTATACCACCGTGTGACTAACTACACGAGTGGATGAACCTTTTGTTTTATATGTCATGTCTCACTTATAAACACTATGTACTAACCAACCATGTATCCGACAATGTGACTGATGACACATGTGAAAAGAAAATAAGTAGTAAACACTGTGTCTAGGATGAACATGCCATTTAGTGTTACACCTTGAGAGAACCGTGTAGCTCCATCCTTGTAAAATAACTTGGGTAGGAGGTAATATTCAAGTACACACAATTTAAATGAGGAACACGCCATGTGTAGGGCTGTTACATAACCAGGATTGGAAGTGGTACATTCCCATGTTATATGATTAAAGGAACACGTTTTGTAGTATTTATACACGTTGTGTAACCCTACTTTGTAAAACATGAATGATTTCCATCTCCTATTCATTTTAGGAAGTACTATGTTATTGTTTCTGATAATCATGAACTAAGGTGTTCACTTGACATTATAGAGACATGCCACCAAGACGTCCTCCAGTTGTATGCTAGGTACAGGTCAATGATTAGACACTGGAAATGATAGATTATGGATGACCGTCAGATCCTCAAATGGTTCCCATCTTGGAACTAGTGGTTATACTGGACAAATATGCTAATGCACAGTTCTGTGAAGGATTTATGAGGAAGATGCAGACTTTTCAGGGAGAACCACATCCTACCCTGGCTATGGCAGAGTTTATGTGGGTGTTCCAAGAGCAGCATCCTCCTACTTTTTTAGGGGATGGAGGACCATATGCTATATAGACATAGTTAGAGGCCATTCATACAGTCTTTGATCATCTATAGATTCCTCCTACTTCAAAGGGTGAATCTCATGAAGTACATGTTACATGATTCTTCCACGAGATGGGGGGATGTTACGTCATAAGATGGACATCATATATATATGTATTGGGATGAGTTTCATAGAGCATTCTATTATATTTTTTACTCCGAGATGTTGAAGTCTGACCATGCTCCTGAGTTCTTCCATTTTTTGCAGGGTGCTAATTTAGTGATGGATTATCATCTCACTTCATAGCTCTTCAGAAAAATGTCGCTAATTTTAGAGATGATGATTTATCACTAGCTAGGTGATTTGAGGATGGTATTAGGAAAGACATTTGATCATAGGTGAATGTTTTCAGGCTGAATTCAGTGACTGATATAGTAAATTGGGTGCTGATTACTAATCACAATATGAGGGAGATGAGAGCTGCGAACCAAGGAGGTTTAGTATCTAGAGCTGGTACTCCTTCATTTGATAGCAGGAATAGTCGAAGGGAGCCTTCACGTGGTTATTCTACTTCCAGGTATGTATCTACAGGTAGCTATGTGAGGTGCTACCAGTGTGAGAAAAGTAATCACACAAGACCGAAGTGCTTAAGAGACCCCATTGTCTGCCTATCATGTAGAAATATAGGACATCATCAAAAAAAATTCGGTTTTTCTCACCAACATCTAGTGATAGGGGGTCTATTATGACACCAAATTCAGTAGTAGGAACATCCACTACACCTCAGTCAGGAAACTATAGTTCATTAGGCCATCCTGTACAAGGAGGCATTTGTGGGTATGGTTTCTAGATGGCAGGTTTTTATTGATATCGTGGTGGAGTAGCTCAAGGTAGTGAGGTAGGGGCATAGGTCCACAAAACATGTCAGACTTTTGCAATAAAATAGACCCAACAGGAGAAGGATCTTGGACCCTCTACTATTAGAGGTATGATTCTAGTTTTCTCAGTTTTAGCTTTAGATTTTTTTGATATAGGGGATTCCGATATTTATATATATATTTCTTTTGTGGTGTTACTTTGGCTCTAAATCATTATTATTGATGATAATATGACGCTAGATACTCAATTGGGGATTAGCAGGACTAGTGTCCATCTGTGAAAGGAGTTCCCATTTGAAGTTTGTGGGTGTCACTTATTATTGTACCTCTAGGTCCTAGAGATGACAAGTCTTGATGTATTTCTTTGAATGGACTTCTAAGTCTTCATTTAGGCATTTTCCATCTTTTATCTCTATATTGTGTGTTTCACATCACCAAAATGTGGGTCTTTTGTACACAATGGCAAATGGGATGTACCAGAGAGCAGAGGTAGACCCACAAATTATGGGTTGGGAAGAATTACAGCATAGATTGGTAGTTTATATCTGTATGATGAGGGGACTTCATAGATAGAATTTACTCTAGTGGTGGATCATTTCAGAGATCTCTTTTTAGAAGACTATTCAGGTTTACCTCATGATATTGATGTATACTTCTCTATTGAGATAGTGATCAAAGTGGCACCAATTGCCATTCATCTATATAGGATGGATACACTAGAGTTACATGAGCTCAAGATTCTATTGAAGGAGTTGCAGGAAACGTGTTTCATCTGACCTAGTAATTCTCCTTGGTGTTCACCTATCCTTTTTACTAAGAAGGAGGATGGCACCCTCAATTTTTTTGTGGATTATTGGAATCTAAACCAGTTGATGGTAATGAAATTATATAACTTTCTGAGGATTTATGATCTCTTTGATCAGATTCAAGGATCCCAACTGTTCGTGAAGATTGAATTGAGATCTGGTTATCATCTGTTGCGTGTTGGACCATCAGATATACTTATTAAATCCTTTCAGAGTAGGTATGGTCTATATGAGTATTTGGTTATGTAGTTCGGTCTCATGAACATGCCGACATTTTTCATTGCACTAATGAACCGAGTGTTACATCCTTACGTGTATTCTTTTGTGGCAGTCTTTGTGGAAATTATCTTGGTGTACACTCACAGTAGATATGACCATGCCATCTTTCTTGAGATCATATTCAGTACACTGATGGAGCATTAGGTATATGATAAGATCTCAACATTCCACTTTCTGATGGAAAATATTTACTTTTTGGGTCATGTCATCTTAGATATATTAGTATCTGTAGACCTAGAGAATGTGAGAGTAGTTGTTTCCTAGGAGAAGCCAAAGAACATACATGAGGTACAATGTTTAACGAGGTGGGTTGTTTACTAAAAATGTTATATACAGGACATTTCACACATTTAAATGCCTATGATATGCCTAAATATGAAGGCTGCAATGTTCTTGTGGACAGATTTCTGAGATTCATACTTTCAAGAGATGAAATGGAGATTGACTTCAACACCGATTCTGATTTTTCTATAACTGGGAAAGAGTTACACTATTAAATATGATGAATTAGGTATCATAATGGGAGTATTTATTGTGTTGTGGGAAGGATTCATTGCATACGAGTCTCAATTGTGATGGATGCATGAGAGGAATTACCCAACACATGATCTTGAGTTAGCTGCAGTTGTGCATGCTTTGCGCTATTGCAGAAATTATCTTTTGTGAGAAAATTTTGAGGTATACACAGACCACAACAACCTCTTGTATATATTTACTCATTGTTATATGAATTTGATACACTGAAGGTGGGTTGAGTACCTTCAGTCTATTGATGATGAGACTGCCTAAATGCCTGGGCATGGAATCACATTATCTGATGCATTGAGCAGGAGGACTCAGATACATGAAGTTCAGGATGCCAACACCGAGTGGAAGATTATGTGTGTGTTCTATGAGATGCATTTGTAGGTTCATAAAAAACAAGGGTAGGAATTTCCTTCTTCTATATCTATTTCATCATCTCCTCTTGAACATGTGAGAATAAGGTAGCTATCAGATTCCAAAGGCCTAGTTTTAAGGGACTTTGTGTCTGGAGAGGACCCTTCTCTAGGTTGAACCTTAGGCAAGGATGATATTTTGCATTTTCATGGGAACATATGGTTGTAAGAAGACATATGTGAAGATATTTTTTGATATTTTCATTCTATAGCATGGATAGTTTTTCCTCATGTCACAAAGATATATCAATATCTACACCGTCAGGGTTGGCGACCAATAATGAAGAGGGATGTTGTTGGTTTTCTTATGAGATGTTCCACCAATCAACAGACGAAGGCGGAACATCCATGATTGAACTGGATTGAAAATCAGTTAACCATTCATTATTTGATGTGTAATGATGTCATGAGGGATTGTTTGATAGTATTACCATGGTCGCCATGATAAAATGATGTTGTTTGGGTTGTTATTGATAGGAACACAATAGTTGCACACTTCATCCCGATTAATGAAACCATCGGTGTTCATGAGCATCGATGGTTGTACATCAAAGAGATTGAACTTTTTCATGTGGTTCCACTCTCTATCCTTTTATAAAGGGATGTCCAATTTACTTCTCATTTATGTTAGGAAATACAATTGGATTTAGGTACACATGTTCTTCTGAGTACATCTTACCATCCCCATACAGATGGCCAGTCTGAGCGCAAGGTTTAGGTTCCAAAGGACATTCTTCGAGCGTTCATCCTGGATTTTAGGGTCTCTTGGATAGACATGTACCCCTAGTAAACATTTAATTCTATAACAATTCTTAGGAATCAATTATAATGGAACCCTATGATTATTTTTATGGTAAACCATGCCGATCACCCCTATATTTTCTAGAGGTAGGATAGACAGATATGTTGGGACATCTTTTTGTCGAGGAGACAACTAAGTAGGTTGAGTTGATTAAGAAGAGGATTGATATTGCATAGTATTGATCGAAATATTATACTGATATAAGGAGAAAAACTCTGGAGTTCGAGGTTTCAGAACATGTTTTCTTACTTGTCACACCAAGATTGGGACATGGGAGGATTATGAGATAGGGGAAGATTTCAACAAGATAGGTCGGGCCATTTTAGGTTTTTAAGAGAGTTAGGATGGTTGCCTATAGGTTGTAGATACCTTAGAGGTTTTCAACTATCCATGGAGTCTTTCATGTTTTATACCTACGATGCTACTTTTAATACCTATCTCGTATTTTCCAACCCAATGTGGTTGTGTTGGACGTGGATGCATCCTTCGAGGATAACCCTATTCAGAGTATGAATCACAACACGAAGGTTATCTAAGGCTAGTCTATTCCTTTGGTATAGGTGATATGGAAGCATAGGGGAGTACATAACGATACATAATAGTGGGATGCCGATGTACAATCATAGTGTCCAATGATGTTTATAGATTCTTCTTCATCAAATTTTGAAGGAAAATTTGGGCAAAAGTTGTTTTAAGTGGGGATGTTTGTAGGAACCTGGATCTTCATTTCATGTATGGATCTTGATTTTTGGTTGTTTTGAGAAAAAATGATGAAAATGGGTTTTCCATGTACACAACGTGTTCTTCTGAGTACATGTTGTGTACCTTTCTTTCGACATACTGGATATGTAACGACCGAGTACATGGTTGTGTGATGACCTGGAGGACCTGCTTATGTTGGGGGCTTTCTGATGCTAAAACACGATATGTACATTTTATTAACATGTCATCTACTTTTATTTTTATTTGAATAATCAGTGTGGGGTCACATATCATCTTCAAAAAAACATTTTTCCACCCTTGGTTCATACAAGAGTGTTGCAGAATTGGTGACGAACATCAAACCCAGCCCGATTATTTGTCTAAGCTTTGATCGATGCACTGTCGGGTGAATTGTAATCCCACTAGTGAGTTCTGAAAACCCATAAAGCCTTTGTTCCAAATTCTTCATATATCATGAATTATTCATGGCTGGGTGTTTTTCCACTTTTTTTAATTCTATTCCATTTTTGTCCGATTCAGGGGACAATGTTCAAGTATATCAATCGTAAAATATCGAGGTAGGTGGTTTATGCCTTTTATTGATCGTAGTTGGATTTAATAATCTAAAATTTCCCTATACCAACGACTGGGATATTGCTTGATTGGGAATTTAATATTATTATTTACAATATTTGGATTATTTTACTTAAAAGAGGTTGTCACATTTTTGTAAGGTTAGATTCCTTGTTTACTGGACACTCAATGGGTGTGTTTCACTAGTTTGACTATTTATGGTCATTCTCCTAGGTTTCCTATGAGGCATACCTTTTTTCCATGATATGATTAGTTTAGGATGGATTTTTACTTATTATATGAATTTCGTGTGTCATTATTGTGAATGTTATCCATGTTGTAGTTATAGATTACATGTGCTACGTTGTTATGATATTCACAATGTTTTTCCATTGGACCAAGACAGCCTTGGTCCTACAAAACTCTGAGGGTTTCCATGATTATTTAAACATGACCATGAGAGACCTGGTGTAATTGATTGAACCAAGGGTGATTAATGTGAAAACTACTCAGAAATTCATTAAAAATTACCTAGCTTTATGTTAACCCAGGTGATTGACCGTGAGAGCAACCTAGGAGGTCGTTCATTGTTTATTAATTCCATGTTAACACATGGGTATTGACCATGGGAGCTACCTAGGTGATCATTTGGAAATTATTAGTGCTATGTTATACTAATGGGGATAGTACTTTAGAACTTCCCATCAAGGTGTTATTTAATTAATTTGAGATATATTAAATAAAATATGTAAAACCACTAGAGCTTTCCCATAGGGTTTTTTATGAATTATTGAATTATATTGGCAAGTCTGCCATGACAAAGCACAAGCAGAACATAGACATTAATGATTGTTTAAATGGTCTTCTGAGACATCCATTTTTTCACTATTACATAGTGGGATATAGATATTTTTCAAGGAACTAAGGTTACATGATTCAATAGATTAATAATAAAATTAAATAAATGTAATTGAAAATTGTAAGATTGTTAACTTTTGAGTACTTCTATTTTTTTTCATTATTTCTTCATATTGAAATATATATATATATATATTTATTAACATATAGACACAGATATTTTGGTGGTTGCCTATGGGTATTCGTCTCACACCCAGTTTGGGTCATGTTTTGGACCCAAAAAGATAATATGGTTTCATGTATAGATTAGGAAAATTACCCTTCTTTATCAGGTACATGATTTCTATTAGAACTGGAGATTATGGGACCAAGGTGAGAGTTGTGATGCTACAAGAGTTTATTGTCTTTTGTATGTGGTTACTATATTTTATTCCAGTATTGGGGCTTTATTGGATATTTTCTTAGATAAGTATGAAATGAATCATTTATTTATACATTCTCCAATTGTTTTATATTATCAGTCTTATGATGTTTACTTCTCTTTTATGGTATTAATCATTCCACAACTTTTTAATATTTATTTTCCATTAAATATAATTTGAAAAAGAGGGTATAGTTTCCACATTATAAGGCCATGGAACTCACTACTTATCAGCATCCTCTAGAGGTTGGGGAAATGCGCTTGAGGTCATGTGACCAATCCGGTTCGGGGCACTTTTAGGTGGCACCCAGATCCATGATGTCACATTTAACTCATCCAAAACCCTAGATGTCTTTATGGATATATAATTGATACCATGATCACTAAAAATCTACGTATATTGAACTTCTCCCTTATATATGATATGGTTAAATCCTATACATACTATGTATCTTTAGGTGATAAAAAGTGTTCTTCCTATTTTTTCAATCTCTGAGGACACATATTGGATCCCTTCCTTAAGAAAATACTACAAATACTATCATGAAATTCCGGATGAAATAATCCAATTTATGAAATATTATTTTTAATTGGTTATAATAATATTTTTAGTCTCTAGTGAACATATTTCATATACTAACAAGTGGGAAAATGTAAAAAACCATATAATTCTCTTCTTCTTTCATGGAAACTATATCTTACATCATTTCCATGCCACATTTTCCTTAATAATTCACATTAAACCTATATATAAGATTTTTAATCCAATATAACCACCTCTCACATGATCTTTACAAATACCATTCTTCATGTTATGAAAATGGTCAAACATTCTCCCTACTCTAGCTAGGGAGGTTCTCCACTAAATTGTATATTATGAATAACATGAAAATATTATATGATTCTTTAATGTCCTTTAGTATTTCCAGAGGAGGGGAATTTATTTAAAAAGGTTCTAACATCAATTTAAACCTATCCTTATAAGTCTTTAGTTATATATTTGAAACGATAAATATATTATTCCACACATTTATTGAAAAGTAAACAATTTTCAACGACAATTTTCTACTACAAACATTAGCCACTTTTTTGACCATCGTTAAGGAGTACACCAACAAAAGGATAAATTTATATGGGAAATCTACCCATATCCTTTACATGTAAATAATGACTTGATTAGAAAATTTATATATTATAATATTATAATTAGTTTAATCTATATAGATCATGAAAAAAATATGCAGGCATATTTAATTATGATCATGAGAGATATATCAAATTTCTAGATGATGAATTAAGTAGTATTTTATTACTTTCCCTCAGATACTGAGAATCATAGGCCACCATGTGATCAATATGAATTTATACTCTTCCTAATATAGTTATAGTAATCGTAAAATATAAATAATATATATATATATATATTAATCTTAAGTATAGTCATGATCCTTGCTATGTTTATTATTCTCTCAAAATCTTTAAAAATCATCTCACATTTATCACCCATCTCTAATTTCACCTATTTTTTGAAAACTTCTTTTATTGACTCTAAAATCAAGATTAATCACAAATTAATTGATAATAATATTTAAAAATATAATGAAAAATATTTATCTAAACTATTTTATTATGGTTTTCCCAAGATATCACCACCTCAACCATTAAGCTTCTACAAATATACATGAATTAACTAACATAATCCATATGAATGTCACCTATTATCTCTAGATCTGATACTTTTGGAACATAAAATATTTTAAATTTACACATATTATTTTATGAATAATCATAACATTATTCTTATTAACATTCCATATTAAATATTACATATGGATTCCATCTATGAAAATATCCTGAACTATTTATGTAATAGATGAATATTTTAGTTTAATTTGGGCATAATAGTAGCGAAATAATTATTTAAAAATCAATTTATTTTATAAAAAATCAAATAATACATATTGTGTTTTGCACAAAATTTATGGAACATATATATCTATTATTAAAATTTGATGATATCTCAATCACATATTAATATCTAAGAACCATCACGATCCCTTAAAATGTATAGTCTAATAGATGTTCCATAGAGGGGGATACATATTATTTATTATTATTTTGTTTAATATATGGTACCCAACACATCATTTAAATCATCCATTTCCATACAAGGTGAATATCAGTGGGGTAATATCTAATGAACATTTATGTCTCGTGATTGAATATGAATAAATGTCTTCAATATAAAATTTTGAATCCCTATTTTGTGTCAAAGAAACATGTTAATATGTTGTTGAGAGATTATTGGATCCAAATTCCTTATTGATGGTAAATAATTACACTCTCTCACCCTATCAGGTTAATCATAAATAAATTTGGATGGATTAAATTCTAAATTAAAATTATTTTAGGGGAATATTATGATTCCATCAACCCATGACTATATTACAAAATACATGATTTATATGATAATTTATATAGGTAATTTGGAAAAACAATATCATAAAATTACTATCTTTGTGAATTCCATCTCTCCAATGACTATATAATAGTATCCCATGAGAGAAGATAATTAAACTCACCTTTAGTATAAATATTTTTAATCAAGGAAATTATTTTGTTAATCCATTTTTATAAATACATAAAAATGAAAACATATATATGAATAGTATATATCACTTTTGTTTTCTCACCATAATGTTGTTACCTATGAACATTATAATACACTTCAAAATATTTTGATAGTTAACATAGAAATTGAACACTCCTTCACTAGAACTAATCTATTTCAAAATATTCAAAAATAAAAGAGAATGTTTCACCTGAATAGAAAAAAAAGAGATCCTTCCAAACATGAAATCATAGAAATGGTACCTCAAACCCTCTACCTCCAACAACACCATCACTATTATATTCATGATTAAATAATATTGACCTATACTGGTAATATTTTCCCACCATTTATAAACCAAAATAGTTGATAGAGTCATTCCCTACTCTAGTTACATCCCTGGACTCTATTTATCTAAATGTATATATATACCTTATGATATACTATTTCTGTACTATGTTAAATAATTTACTAAGAACTCAACACATGTTCATAAGATGAAAATATTATAATATAACCCAAGGGAATGATCATTCAATTTAAAATAATACATGAAAATAGTTAATGATAATATTACTCCCTCAGACCAAAAGGACACATAGATCAAGTATCACCATCCCCACCACACTAATATTTTTGTGAAAAGTACTATAACTACAAATAAAGAAATAATGTTTATATTCCTAAACATCATATATACACACCACATATTATTTTCACCAAAAAAATAAACTTTTATCTATATAAGTATCCACTTATATATCCTTTAATTAGAGACATAAACCATAACACCTAAAAACTAACTAGACCCCTCTCAATAACTGTAAAAATATTCACCACTATGGTGATATTGTTAAATTTAACAAACTATCATGATCAAATTGTTGTATAAATGAACTAAATTAAAATCAATGAGAATTTGTGGAGTCATCTATTCCATACATCAGTTCTATAGAAATATGTTATGTGAATATTAACATATAATTTTTATATTTTGATCTCATTATTTGTGTTTTGTGAACACCTATTATCCAACCATATTCTCAAACTTATGGAAGAACTCTTCAAATAATTTACCAAGAATATATCCCAAGATATATCACAATGATTATTTATATAATAAAAATTATTTCACATCTATTGTGAAATTTCTTCTAATATATATCTTTATAATTAAAATATTTAATCAAATGAGGGTATAAATCATGTCAAAACTCTACTTGATTGTCCCAATACAAATCTGAAATATTCCAGTAATGTTTTACTCATATTTAATTATCTCAAACTAGTTATATCCTTTCATAAAAAATTTCTCAAAGTTATTAAAGACAATAAAATTGATATTTTTACCAGATTTAGAAGAAAATATTATGTTTTATTAGAATTGATTGTTCTCCGCCAATAATACTCATTGTGAACATTGATTTGAAAAAAAAATTTAATAGAATTATATACAAAAATCAGATAAAAATAAAATATGATTCCAATATATTATTAGGAATAATCTAGTTGGTATTATTGAAATTTAACCACATTGATTTAGGATGAATAACTGAGGGTGAATCAGTGATCCATTTTATTTTTAAATTTCCTTGAGGAAACAACCCTTATAATTTATTAGAGTTAATCTTGATCATTATCAAGCACACAAAAAAGAAGATAAAAAATATTTACAAGGTTTATATCTTAAAATTATATGGATACAATTTTACATGATACAGATTTCACTAAGTCCATATGACATATTAGTATGAACATGTATGTACAATGACTAGGGTTTATCCCTGTACTCATGTTATAAATAGTATCTGATCTATGATAATAATTCCAAAATAGTTACAATGATACATATTTTGATATAAAATAACGGAATAAATCTTTTAATTTCCATAATAATTTTATGTATTTCTAATATTCCTCTTCCTATTCATCTTGTAGAAACTCAAGTATCATCCATTCACGCTATAATAATTTTCCCAACACTTTATTATACAACCACATTACACCATTTCATACTATATTATTCTTTTATTATTATTAAATACCATATTTTTCATACATAAATTATTCTTAATTCACATATTCCAACTATAAAAATTAGTAAGATCAAATCATAGTAGAAAATTTGAATATTTAAAATTTAAATTTAAAATAGTAACTTCTTTTAACCATCCTAACTACTCCTACAAAAATTTGAGAAATTAGATATTATTATAACTTCTAGATAACTTTGAAACATAAAATAACAACCTTATATATAATTTTATAGATCCCCTGAGTCACAAATGAAACCACTTTATGAAAATCACATGTAACTCTATTAAATCCCTAACATAGCTTGGAACAAAAAATCGTGTAAACTAGTTGTCCATTTCCATTAAAAAGTGTCTTCAAACATGTGTGTTATCATACTATATGTTTCATTTTGATCTACTACTCTATCTTTTGACCATGACTGTGTAGAATATTGGCATGGTCCTCCTTCCCATCCTGTTACATCTTGAAAAACCTCTTGATTACCACACCTTGCTCCACACACCACGACAAGTGTAGTGGGATTCCCCGTTTTTTATAGGTAGGAAAATGAATACCATAGGAACTTCCATTTCAATTTTAGAAATGTAAATTTAACACAAGAACACTATAAGACAACAATAGGGACCACCATGGGAATTTTGGATATGGATGTTTCACTTAGGTATACCATTAATGAAATATGACCATTAAAATTCCCACATTAATTAGAATGGACTTCATAGTTAATTATCCATATTCAGTATGAAAACGAATAAGTTTTGTGATTTAATATATTTATTTATTACATTATAAAACAGCATCCACCATGGGTTAGGTAATCCTTGATTAGATATCTTTATTTCAATAGCCTTAATCACTTTATAAAATGCTGGATTCGTGATGAACCAATCATGATGATTATGAACATGAACTTTATTTCAATTGGAATAATAGGGTTTAACAATGAATATGATTTATTTATTAAAAAAACATGTACATTTAATCCAATTCTATTCAACAATTATTCATTCACAATAATAAAAAAACATTATGACACATCTTTGAATAAAAAATATCCCCATTTGGATTTTTTTCCTCCAAGGAACATAATTAATTATAATATTTGAGATCGTAGATATAGATCATAATCTAATAATTCTAATACTATTTGGTGAAAAGTATTTTAGTAAACAAGAAAATTGAATAAATAATAACATGAAAATGATAAGATAGTTATCTACATGAAGAATCCTTTACACAGATCTCAAAATATTCAATATAAAATCCACTACCACATCATCAAATCATTCAAAATAAAAATATTCCAAAAAAACACTAGTAATAAACTATTAAAATGGTTAACACATGAAAAAATAATATCTTACCACTTTCAATATCTCTCTGTAAATAAATATATCATTTCAAAAGGTAATTCCACAATATTAAAAAATATCAATGTTACTCCACCTATATTTTCTAATCTATATTTTGGACAGAAAATTCGAAAATAAGCATCAATCAAGGATATATGTTATCAATTATTCTCCATTTTCCAAAAAAATCTAATGTAAAGATGAGAGAGTGGAAATCGACACCATACCATTACTCTGTAATAATTGATGTTGGACACCTATATTTAACCACATATTATAAGTTATTCATTTCACAATGGATTTGTGGACACATATTAAATATACATCATCGAATAAAAAAATTGATCATTTACTTTTTTCCACTATATCTATGACGAAGTGATATTTAATATCATTGTTTTTTATATTTAATGATGAAAGGAATTCTATGAAATAGTAGATATGCCATTGATTATCACATCCCAATAGTAGTGGAAAACGCACTTCAACTTTTAAATCATCCAATAAGAAATTATCTTCAAAATTTGTGTAGAGGCATGCAATGAAGCCACATAATCATCCTCCACAGTTCTCAATGTGTCTAAATTAAAAATATTTTAAAACCAACAAACACTTATTTATCTATAAAAGAAAATATAACTAAATATCGATTTTATATAAGAAAAAGCTCCATCCAATTTTCATATGAATAACCAAAAAGATCAAGCCCATCATTTCTAATATATTTCAATCCATATTTTTTTATTATATATATATAATAATGATATTTATCTCCATGAAAATTTCCACATATATGGATCATTGATACTAAAAAAATGATAATCGTTCTCTTTATTTGACATTAATGCCATATTAATTATATAATATTACACATAATAAAACATGAATGATCAATAATTCTTATTCATACGAAAATTGCGTACATTAAATAAATAATAATAATTTAAGAAAAAAATCTCCTTTATAGAAAAATTATTTATCATGATCTTAATATTCATTTGTACAGAAAACTACATGAGAGAAGCCGAGGACATATAATAGAAATGGGTGAGTTATAAAGCCCAATAAGGGGATAAAAATACAATATCATTATGAAAGTATAAATTTATTTAAAATATTAATATCAATGAGGCATAAAAAGTGTGATAATCATAAAAATGATTAATGATCCGTGATAAGTCATGATAATCGCAAATCCGACATGGTAAATGTGATAACAACCTAAAACATTGCATCATAAACATGGGTCAAAGAAAACTGCAAAGAAAAAACGATGGAAAATTATTATGATCAATTAGATTCACCCCATATAACATTTCATGATTTCTCATGAGACTATAATAGTAATAAATGAATTTTAGGACTATATACTTCTGGTTTCACACGTCAATTTCATTTAATTATCATTCATAAGAGTTGAATACTAATAAAAATCATGGAATTATTTATAATCTCATTTTAATCCATGATCAAAGAGTGTGTATTAGATAAATGTAATTCCATAATAAAATATGTATATGTAAAAAAACTGAAATGTGTTTATAAGAAGTTTTTACAGGTATTCACTACACAATTGTTTGGTATAGAAAATTGCGGTGAAATTTCATCAGCATAACAGGTGCGTATAAATGTTTATGGAAGGGATTAATTAGAGTAAATATTGTATCTCATCATTTATACATTTAATTGACATTATAGAGTATATAGAATAAAACATAAAAATATTAATAAATAGAGAAAAATTATATACAATAATAATAATACATGAATAAAAAGATGAAGATAAAGATCCCTTATTAAATTTTATCATGGAAACATGAGTATATGAATTTTAATGGGGGGGGAATAATGAGAGTTAAAATGGTATATAATAATATATAAATTAAATTTATAGTAATTGGTATATGTAATAAAATATTCTAATATGATAAAATATAAATTACGTGGAATATCATAAAAGTGGTTCTTGATTGGAAAAGAGGATAGATGTATCTCTCATAAAATTTCAGTATAGTAATAGATTAGGAAAATGATAAAATGAGAGGGGATAAATGATATGACATTAATATAACATCAATTGGATAGAAAGGTTATTTTTAATAAGGAATTACAACATGACCATGTGAAACTAAATTGAAGAATTTCAATAACGGTTCTTGAATTAAAAGCAGGAGATGAAGGTATGTTACCTTGAGATGTTGATTCATAAATGATGTTTGGAGATTCTTGAGAACTTGGTAGAATCTTTGGTGGACTTAAAATATGATAGGATAGATTAAGGATGTGATTCCATTCATTTGAGTGAATGGTGATGAGATATTTGATGGTCTTATATATAAAATTAGTGGGGAATACATTATTAATTCTAAAACATTGGTTTTGGACCCTATATAACAATGTAATCAAAACCACAAAGAATACCATGTGATTTTCCCTTGGTTTTTAAAGAAGAAGAGTATATTTCATTTTTACTATTATCAGGGCCTATATTATTAAAATATTACCATTGGTGATGTGGATGTGAGTCGTACTATTAAAAATGAATTTAAATCCGTAGAATATATTATCAGTTTTTTGAGGATTCAAGGATTTATAAACTAATTTAAACATGCTTCAAATCACTTTATTTTAAATTATATTTACATAGTTAGACATGGATACCCTTTATATTATATATTAAATAATTTTTTGGTCAATATGATGTCAAAATGTACACTTCATTTAATTGTTACACATCAATTTTACTATCTCATAAAATTATGAAAAATACATAATTGGATAATTTTGACAAAATGATTCCAAAAATAATTTCAATTTTATAAAAATAAATAAAAATAATTATATATTTATGTATTAATTTGTAATATTTACATAGAATATATATTTTTTTTAAATGCATGTATTTTTTACAATAACATTTTTTGAACCCTTATAAATATTACATTCAACTTCAAAAATCTATATGTTCATTTTATTTAATAAAAATTATCAAATAACAATATTTTATTAAAAAATTTATTTATTTAATAAATTAATTAATTCATTAACATTAATTCATTGATTTTATTAGAATATATCCCAAAAATTAAATTTTTGTTTTATTGTATCTAAATAAATGTTCATTGAACTCGTTAATTAATATTTCGAAAAGTAAAAAAATTAACGCTTAAATATAATTATAGTTAGAATTGAAAATAAATTTAAATATTTAAACTATTTGGGGTACATTTATTATAGTCTTTTTTTAACTATTTTAACCCGAATTAACATGTTTTCCTTTTACTGTGGTAATAATGTAATGCCCCAACCCCAGTTACCCAGAGTCGATGCATTATTAAATAACATTGACATGATAACAAATTATTATGTCTCGAAATACTGATTTGTTTAGTAGCCTTGAAAACAATAGATACATTCATAAGTTTTACATTGCATTATAAAATGAAAAACTACAACAATATTGTCTCCATAGACCACAATCACATCCCCCAAAACTATCCATGCAGGTCTGTCATAAAATAATTCTTCACATCCATGGAAAAATAAAATATAGAAGGGGTCAGCTCAGATACTCGGTAAAGATAACAATATAGTGGAAACTTTCTTAAAGAAGCATAAACATTTAAGAAAATGTACAAATAAAACAAATGCCTTTTAATCTTGAACACTTGAAATATATGGAAAAGTTAAAATTAAATAATGACATTTACTTATTCACTTGGATGTTCTTCTAGTAGAATAATCACATGCAATATCAATAGCCACTTTCATAATTTTGGAATGTATAATGCCAGACTTTCATAACCACATAGTCAAGGCATTGTTCATAGATTACAAATAAGATCTTGTCAAGGCCTTCTTCTAAGACACTTTTTTATCTCATGATACCTACCGATGTATCGAGGAGCTATAGCGGGCTCCACCCATCACATACTAAGTCTAATTCATTCCTTATATGAGAATGTTTAAGCATAACATAAACATTCGTATTAAAAATATCATAAAAAATTTCAATACATTATACATAAACCATGAATGTTATGAAATAACACATCTATAGTAAAACATATCACCAAACCTTTAATATAATATGGATGTTTTTTATCATAAGAAATCAACTTCAAATAAGCTTAAAATCTATTAATGGATGTTGACATAGATGATATAAAAACATTTTGAGAGAAACATCTCTTTTTTATTTTTAATTATTTTAAAATTAACCTAATTTTAGTAGAAAACATTTATTTTGAAAATAATCTTATAAGATTTTAAGGGAAGTTTCGACAATGTTATAAAAGCGGAAAATAGCTGCAACCGTTGTATAAGTTAAAAAAACATTTTTACCCTAATATTGTCAAAAGGGTCAAAAAGTACATTTTTTGGAAAATGATGGAAAGATTCTTTTCAAAACATAAAAGTTCAAATAAGGATATAAATTAATTTTACCCATTTTCTATTAAATACTAAAAATGTTTATAAATACATTTTTAAGAAACATTTATATGGATGATAAAGACGTCCCAGTAGATAATTACGTAAAAACAACCTCAGATAATGACGAGATTGTAGAATTAGCCCTTAACTTGTAATTTTACATAGTTTATGATATTTGAGAATCTTGTATAGTAGTTATATCATTGTTATTATATTATACAAGAATCATATAAATAAATATGATATCATATATGATATTTGAATATTTCTTTGTTAATTATGTTTTAGTATTATCGTCGTTTTGAGTGTTAACAGATTTGTGTTCCTTTATATTCATTGTTAAGTGAGTCATGAGTATTATGTATTTGATGTATATTATTAATATCCAGGATGATATCGTGTCTTTAAACATTATTTATAATCATAAAATGAATATTAGGCTTGAATGGATACGACGGGGAATGAATCTCATCGTGTTCGTGGAGATGGTAATCCATACGTACGCACGAGCAACAATATCATTCTTTTGATATTATAATTATATATTATTGGATGGTATATCATATATAAATATGAATTATAATGTTATATTTATTATTAAGAGAATGTATACTCATTATTATAACCATCCAAAAGATGAAATGTTTGAATAAAAAACAACACCATGATGTGGCAACAATAAGCCATACGTACGCACGTGTGGGGAAATTTTCATTCATAAGATGGATATAATATCTAATATTGATGTACCATTTTTTTAAAAACATAATAGTATATATAAGATACTAGATTTATTATATTATAATGGAAACAACCATGAATTAGTAAGTGGAAGACAAAAAGAACTTAAAAGAGGTGATGAAATATTTACCTTTTTTCGGGTTCTTCCTATTGATATGACAAAAAAGGATCCTTAGGTGGGAATTTTGACTAAATTATGTCCTCTAGGTTGAATTTAAGGAAGTTGAATAGATATTTGTGTAGGGTATGGCTAAACCAAAAGTCTTAGAAGGTGTGAATTTTAGATAAGGGGAAGTTCCCTTTTAGAGGAGGGGTGAGGTGCACCTTAGGAAAAACTAAACATATTATTATATAATAAATTATTTTTCGGTTTATAATGGCTCCAAAGTGACTTATATCAATGATAGGGTGGGTATGGGTTGAATTATTTTCAACAAATAGATTTTAGATATGTTTAAGTCACCATATTTACTTTATCATTTATATTTATCTCATAGTTAAATAGTTTGACATTTATTATGTGTCTTTGTATTTATATATTATATGGTTAATAAACATACTATAACAAGTCAAGAGAACCCCAAGGGGTTAATTATTAATATATATGACTTTTCTAAGTCATTTTGAAGAAACGTATATTTTTAGAAATAGAATATTGATTAATAATATAATATTTGTTTTAAAAACTTTTTTATGTCAATTTTGAAACTATTTGGTAATTGATTTTTGTGAAAATAATAATAGAATTATTACTTGGGAAAAAGTTAATTAACTCAATCCTAAGATGTCATATTAATCTATAAAATTAGTTATAATCATAAAAAGTCTTAATTTACATTTATTTGGTTATTTATAAGATCATTTATTTTAATATTTCACTAATAAGGTAAATATTGCATCACCATTATGTTTTAAATAAAATAACTTATTTAATGTCTAAATATTATAAAAAAATACAATATTGTATGAAATATTTTTAGATGTATAATTAATATTTATATTAGAATTTTTCTTATGTGTAACCCTATATTAAAAATGGTTTTGTTATTAAAGCATTGATTTTAACCCTTTTAACTCTTATTTAAACAAAATAATAATAAATGTTCTAATATAATTCAAGTGGAACTAAATGATATTATTTTATTCCTATGGTTTTATTGGTCGGGACAAACTTATCCAATAAAATTAGGACATTTGTTTGGGTAATAATAATATCATTTTTACCTTTAATTACAATATTTACTTTTGACTGTGGTAAATAAAAGTAAAAAGTTAGTATTCATAAAAATTATTTTCATCTCGTTGAACCACATTTTACATACTGATATCAACTGTGTCTCTTAGAATTTTGGAATTCAATTCACAGATGTGCTAAAATAACATTTTATGCGAATTTCAAGATGCTCCTAAGAGGTGGGTAAAAGACGTTAAAAAGTTCAATAAAACTTTTTTATATCTAAACATATTATAAAATGACTCCAATTAATTAAATTGAACATATAAAGGTTCTATTTATCTATTTTAACCTAATATAAATTTAAATAAAGAAAATAATTATTTAAAAAAAATGGTTTTAAATAATAACTCGGTGTTTTTTCACTATTCATCAAAAATTGAAAGATCTCAGAAAATTACAAAAAAATACATCCAAAGCTAATTTTGATAATCCGAATCCAAAAATGATTTCAATTTTGAATGATAAAATTTTTAAAATTTAAAAAAATGGGTATTACTATTCATAACAGCTAGTTTGAATGGTCTCGGTGTGTTAGAATCTTGAAGTTGCATACAACGCAAGCTATTGCATTTTTCAAAGGGAAACGTACCGTGGAAACTTGGGGAGTTACATTCTCCCCTACTTAAAATAATTTATTCTTGGAAATTTCTAGAATAATACCAAACAAAACGATTCATGTCATTCTTCATTATAAGTTCCTCAGGTTCCCGCATTGCCTCTTCGATCATATTGTTACTCCAAAGAACATTTTCCAGATTAGTCATCCGGTCTACAACACTTGTTCTCATGTATCACGAATTCTTATAGGCTCTTCATAATAAGATAGATCAGGTTCCAGTTCTAATTCTTCATAGGTGAGTACATGCGTTGGCTCAGGCATGTATTTTCTCCATAGTGATACATGGAACACATCGTGAACTTTGGAGAGAATTGGAGGAATTTCCCAACGATAAGCTACAACCCCAATTCATTCTAGAATTTCGAAAGGTCCGATGTACCTGGGACTCAATTTATGCTTCCCACCAAAATTTATAACACCCTTCCATGGAGATACCTTTAAGAAAACATGATCTTCTACTTGAAATTCGAAATCCTTCATTCGGTTATCAGCATAGCTCTTTTGTTTACATTGGCCAACATTGATGTGGGATTAGATAACCTTTACCCTTTTCATTGTTTCCTGAACAAGTTCTGGGAAAACGCGTTTTATTTCACCAACTACATCCCAACAAGTGTGCGACAACTCTTTCTATATAATTATTCATATGGTGCCATCTGAATACTTGAATGGA
This sequence comes from Viscum album, assembly GCA_963277665.1. NCBI lineage: Eukaryota > Viridiplantae > Streptophyta > Magnoliopsida > Santalales > Viscaceae > Viscum > Viscum album. The sequence continues at coordinate 1,432,467,653 of OY728132.1, read as the reverse complement.
AGCTATTTTTATAGGAAAAATCTACCAGAGGTAAGTATTGATCCCACATACCTTGAAAGTCATTAGAGCAAGATCTAAACTTGTCTTCTAAGGGTTGATTAGTACATTATGATTGTCCATCAGTTTGAGGGTGGTAGACAGTGCTCAAACGAAGTTCAGTATCCATGGATTTCTGAAGAATTTTTTAGATTCTTGATGTAAAATGAGGATCATGATCAGAAAAATTCGATAGGTTTAATCCATGAAGTATTAAAAATTAATTAATATATATTCATTCTAGATGTTCAAGTAGAAAATTTTCTATTATAGGAATAAAATCTGGTGACATGGTAAGATGATCAACAATGACCCATATTGAATCATCCCTTCTAGAAATCTTTGGTAGTCCCATGAAAAAGTCCATCCTTATATTATCCCATTTTCAGTCAGGCAAGGGAAGAGGTTAAATGACTCCTCCTGACTGTTTCCTTCCATCTTTCAATTGTTTACAAACCATACATCTCGACACAAAATTAGAAATATCCCTCTTCATGTTGTCCCACCAAAAATGTTATTTCAAATATCTATACATATTAGTTATACCATGGTTTATAGGGAAATTTGAGCTATGTGCATCATCCAAAAATTCCCTTTTTAGATCAGGTACATCCAGAACACAAAGTCTCTTCCCAAATTTCAAAATTCCATCTTTATATATGAAGTTACTCAATCATCCATCATTCACATCATTAATCGTCCTTTGAAATTTCTCGTCATCTATCTGAGAACTATTTATCCTTTTTAGTAAGTATGGTTTGGAAACCATTTGAAAAAGTATCGATGTTTAACCTTCCATGGAAATTCTTATATCTATCTTTACGAGATCCATGAAAATAGGATCCCTTTCAACACTCATCTTTTTCAAACTCCATGATACATTCTACTCAATGCATCTACCACCTTATTTTCCTTCCTCGGGTGGCAGTGTATATTGCAATCGTAATCTTTCAGTAGTTGAAGACATTTCCTTTTCCTCATGTTGAGTTACTTTTGTGAGAAAATATACTTCAAAATCTTGTGATCAATATATATCTCACATTTTCAACATAGAGATAGTGTCTTCATACCCTAAAAGCAAATATTACTATTGCTAAATCAATATCATGAGTAGGATAATTCTTCTCATTAATTTTTAGCTGTCGTGATGCATAGGTAACAACCCAATCATTATGAATAAGGAAAAAACCAAGTCCATTATTTAATGAATCACTATAAATAAAAAACCCATCATTCCCCAATGCTAGAGTTAAAATAGGAGCATTGGATAATCATATATTTAGTTATTCGAATCATTCTTTACACTCTTTTTTCTAAACATATTTAACCTCTTTACATATGAGCTTAGTTAATGGGAGAGCCAATCAGGCTAAATTCTGGACAAATCTTCAATAATAACCTGTTAAACCAATAAAACTGTGTACCTTAGTTATGATCGTCAGTTCTGGCCATTCTTTTATTTCTCTTATTTTAGAGGGATAACAAAATATTCCATCCATAGATATAATATGGCCAAGAAAATAAATCTTTGGATGCTAGATTTCACACTTTCTAAACTTCCCATATAGGTCATTTCTTCGAAGAGTCATTAGGATAATGTGCAAGTGATTTTCATGATCTTTGAATCTTTTGGAGTATACCAGTATATCATCAATAAATACCCCTATAAATTAATTAAGATATTCTTTGAAAACTCTGTTCATTAGATCAATGAAAACAAAGGGAGCTTAGTCATCCCAAAAGTCATTACTGTAAACTCATAATGTCTGTACCTAGTTCGAAATGCTGTTTTTTGAATTTATTCCTTATTCACACACATCTGATGATATCCAGATCAAAAGGTCAATCTTTGAAAATTATTGAGCTCCATGATGTTGGTCAAATAAATCATTAATGCTTGGTAGGGGATACTTGTTCTTTATTGTTTTATAATTTTTCTCCTATTAGTCAATGCACAACATCATAGATCTATCATTCTTATTAATAAAAAGTATAGGGGCTCCCCATGGAGAAACACTAGGTCAAAAAAATCTTTTATAACCCAATCATCTAGTTGTTTCTATAGATCCAGTAATTCCATAGTGTCTATTCTATACAAGGTCATCAATATGGGCCTTGAACCAGAAATTAAGTCAACGGAAATCTCAATTTCTCATTCTGGTGGATGTCCAAGTAAATCCTTAGGAAACACATCAACATATTCTTGCACAATAGGTACATACTATATTTGAACATTCCTTTCCACAGCCATAGTTATTTCATTATCTTCCTCCCCAATATTTGAATTTAGCTGAGCTACTGGGGTGGAACTAGGTAAGAATCAGGTGGTGACATTTCTGCTATAAAGAAAAGGTGCTCCTTATCATCATCAAAATTTGTAACCTCCTTATTACAATAATTTTCTGCATCATTGTTGGAATGCCAATCCATACCGAGGATTATATGAAATTCAGTAATGGGTATAACAATGAGATCAGCAGATAAAAAACATTTATATGATCAAATGGGAACAGATTCAAAAAACTTTTTTGTAATGATATTTCCCATGGGAGTTTTGATGGAAAACTTCCTTGTTAAATTAAATTAGAAATATATAATTTTAAAAGAAAACATGGATTATACGAAACAATGTGATGATTCAAAATCAAATAAATAATATTCTAAATTTGAGGAAACCATTAAATTACCTTCCACCATGTATTTTAGAGATTCAAAATCAGTATTAGTGATAGCATAAGCTCAGCTATGATCCCTTGGCCTTTTCTGAGGTAAGATTCATTGGCGCTTATGACATTCATTTGCATAATTTCCCATCTTCCTGCAATTGTTGCATTGACCATTGGTAGCTTATTTCTTCCCCTTTCAATCATGATCTTGGTGGCTGTTTTCACAGCACATGTAACAGACTCCCATTCCCTTAAAGAAAGTACATGGGTGTTTTTTCCCACATTTACCATAGGATGGATATTCAACTTTTCCCTTCTCCCCCTTATTTTCATTTCCAGAGTGATCAACAGATCTCTTCTTCACATTCATTGCTTAAAAGTGGTAATACATAGAGAATTATTTATTTGTCTTGATAGCACTTGAGAAAATATCTTCCTACGATGAGAAGTATTGTGAGACTAATCCTCGACGGAGAAATGGGTTTAAACCATCAAAGAATCGATCAATCATACTTCTCAAGTTACGTATAAAATCTGCAGCATGCCTTGATAACCTTGTAAAGTTATCCTCAAACCTTATGACATTCTCATCCTCATTTTTCCTCAGACATAGAAATTGCTTTTCCATATCCTCTCGATGGTCATGAGGAAAGTATTTTTTCTAAAAAAAGCACTTTAAACTCACTCCATTCCATATTTGATACTTCTTTCATCATCCTTTGGGTTTTGAATCAATGACCACCATTTATAAGCATCTCTCATGAGGCGCTAAACTACCATGAAAACATTTTCCCTTTCACTACTCCCCAAATCATGAAATATTTTATCTAAGGAACTTATCAATTTCTCAGATACCAATGGATTTTTATTCCCATTAAATGTTGGTGGTTGTTTCCTCATGAAGCAGTCTATCATTGATCCTCCACATTGTGGATTAGGGTGCACCATACGGGTAAGGTTATTATTCATAACCTGAGTGAGTTATCCCAGTCTGGTGATATTCTAATCAATACATGTTGCATCACCAGCTCCACTATGACTATCATGAGTATGAGGTCATTCCCTAAATGGATTATGTGCGTTGATAAGGTTTACATTCCTTCCATTAGGCACCATTTCTAAACAATGGCACAAAATAGAATAGTTTATGAATCAATATACATAATTCCAAACTTGTCAAATAGTTAACATAAATTGAATTGTTTATGGATATAATCCACAATCAGAAAAAAATATGAGGAAGTATATAATCATAAACCCTTCATAATGGTTTGTAATGAAAATGAGAATTATCCTAATCATATCCCCCTGGGTGTGTCATAACCAAGAGTTCAGGAAGCCCCGTTTTCGTGCACGAGTCCCCATTCAAGTCTAGCTCAAAGTGGTGTTTTTGGGTTTTACCTCTAGGTATATCTATTCTAGAGCTGCTTCTACATGCTCGTATCTAGAAAGACATGTATTTCTTTAAAGACTCACAAAATCTCTACATTACCAGAATTCTAGGAAGTTCTTCTATACCAATCCTCAATGTCTATCCTAGTGTAATGTACTCCAATCAGAGTTTTTCAAAATCTATCTTCCATGGTTTTTACGAACCCTCCCTATGATTCCAACTGTAACGCCCCGAACCATGTTACACAGAGTCGGTGCATTATTACATAACATTGTGTTGATCAAAAAAGATAAAGCCTTGAAAGACGGATTAGTTTAGTAGCCTTGGAAACACTAGATACATTCATAAGTTTTACATTAAATTATAAAAATGAAAAACTACAAAAATATTTCTCCATATAACACACTCATATTCTCTCATAATATCCCTACAGGTCAGTCATAAAATAATTCTATATGTCCTAGGAAAAATAAAACATAGAAAGAGTTGAGCTTAGATGCCCAGTAAGGATAAAAATATAGCAGAAACCTTCATAAATAAGTGTAAACATTTAAGGAAATGTATAACATAATCAAAATCCTTTTAAAAATGAACTTAAGTAATATATGGTATAGATAAAATAATATAATTCAATTTACAAATTCACATGGATATTCTACTAGTGGAATAATATCATGCAATATCAATAGACACTTTCATAATGATTGAATGCATAATTCCAGACTTTCATAACAACAAAGTCTAGGAATTGTGCCAAGACTACAAATAATATTTTTTAAAGGCCTTGTTCGGAGACACTATTTTGTCTCATGAGACCTACTGATGCGTCGTGGAGCGATAGCGGGCTACACCCATCACTTAATAAGTCCAATTCATTCCTCATTTGAAAAGGATTAAACATAACATAAACATTCAAATTAAAACTAGCATACAAAATGTCAATACTTTATCTATAAACCATGAATGCTATGAAATAACACATCCACGGTCGAAAATATTACAAAAACCTTGAATAAAATTTGGATGTTTAGTGTCATAATTAATCAACTTCAAATAATCTTAAAATCCATCAATGAATATTTTCATAGTTTAAATCAAAAATATGTAGGCGAAAAATATCTTTCCATATGAAAATAATTTAAAAGTCACATAAATTTAGAAGAAAACTTTTATTTTGAAAATATTATTATAATCTTGTAATGGAATCTATGACAATGTTATAATGACAAAAAATTAGCTACACCCTCCGTATAAGTTAAAAAACCATTATTACCTTAATTTTGTTGAAATGTTCATAAAGTACATTGTTTGGAAAATGACATAAAGAATTATTTCAAAACATCTAAGGTAAAATAACGGTATAAATTACTTTGACACATTTTCTCAAAAATAGTAATTTTTTTTGGAAAATAGTTTTAAATAACATGGATGTGGATGATAAAGAGGACCTAGTAGATAATTATGTAAAAATAAACTCGGATAATGAAGATGTTGTAGAAGTAACCCTTTCCTAGTACTTTTCATTAGTTAATGGTATGTTAAAATCATGAATAATAGTTAATACATTGTTATTAAATTATAAAATAATCATTTACATAAATATAATGTAATATAGGATCCTCTAATAAAACATTCTTAATACTGTTTTAGTATTATATTTGTTTCGGGTGTTAACTAATTCGTGTTTCTTTATATTCTTTGTTATGTGAGTCACATTTGTAATGGATGGAATGTATATTATTATTATCCAGGATGATATCATGTATTTAAACATTATTGTTAATCATCAAATTAAAATTAGTCTTGAATGGATACGATAGGGACTGAATCTCACCGCATTCATGGAGACAGTAATCCGTACATACGCACGAGCGACAATACCATTCTTTTGATATTAAAATCATATATAATTCGATTGTATATAATATATACATATTCATTATAATGTTATATTTATTATTTAAAACATTTATACTCATTATTATACACATCCAAATGATGAAATCTTTGAATAACAAACCACACCACGACGTAGAGACGGTAAGACATATGTACACACGTGTGGTGACTTTTTCTTTCATAGGATGTATAAAATAACTAACATGTTTGTACCATTTTTGTTATAACATAACAATATATTAAAGATATTGGAGTTTTTATTTTATAATTGAAACAACAAAGAATGAGGAAGTGTAAGAAGAATAGAACATGACATAGGTGATTAAATATTTACCTCTTCTTTGGGTTCTTCCTTTTGATTTGATCTAAATGGATCATTAAGTTGGATTTCTAAATAAAGGAAGGCTTATAGGGTGAACTAAGAAAAGTTGAAAGGATATTTTGGTAGGGTTTTGCCGAGCCAAAAGGCGTTGAAGGTGTGAATTTGAGTTAAGGGGAAGTTCCCTTTTATAAGAGGGGTGAGGGGAAGCTTAGTAAAAAACATAAATTATTTTTTTATAATAAATTCATATTCTGTTTATAAGGGCTCCAAAGTGAATTATTTCAAGTCGACGGTGGGTATGGGTCAAAATAATTTCAGCTGATATATTTTAGACAGGTTTAGGTCACCATATTAACCTTATCATATATATTTAACTCTTAGTTAAACAGTTTTACATTTACAATGTGTCTTTGTATTTTTATATTATATGGGTTGTAATCATACAATAACAAGACAAGAGAACTCTAAGTGAATCATTATTAATATATATAACCTTAAATAGTTCATTTTTCTGAACCACATATTTTTAGGAATATAATATCAATTAATAAAATAATATTTGTTTTAAAAACTCTTTTATATCAATTTTGACACTATTTGGTAATTGATTTTTTTGAAAATCATAAAAACGTGATTACATTGAAAAACATTAGTCAAATGAATCATAACATGTCATATTAACCAATAAAATTCGTTTAGTTCATAAACAAGTCTTAATTTAAATTTATTTGGGTATTTATAATATCAATTATTTTAATATTTCCTTAATAAGGTAATTATTGCCTCACTATTGTGTCAGAAATAAATTAAATTATTTAATGCCTAAATATTTTAAATAAAATACCATTATGTAGTAAATATATTTAGATTTATAAATAATATTTATAGTCGAATTTATTTTATGTGTAACACTATATTAAAAATAGTTTAGTTATTAAACATTGATTTTAACTCTTTCAACACTTTTTAAAACAAAATAATAATAAATGTCATAACGTAATCTAAGTGGAACTAAATGATAATATTTTATTCATAAGGTTTTTTTGGTTGAGATACACTTATACAATAGAATTAGGCCGTGTGTTAGGGTATAAAAAATTCATTTTTACCATTAATTACCCTATTTACTTTTAATTGTGGTAAATAAAAGTAAAAAATTACTATTCACCAAAAATTATTTTTATCTCATTAAACCACATTCTACTTTCTTATATCAATCGTGTATCTCAGATTTTTGAAATTAAATTCACAGAAGTGGTAAAAATAAGTTTTATGTGATCTTCAAATGATCTTAGGAGGTGGGTAAGAGACGGTAAAAAGTTAAATAAAATTTTCATATATATAAACATATTATAAAATGACTCCAATTAACTACATTGAACCTATATTGGCATTTTGTATCTATTTTGACCTAAAATAAATTTAAATAAAATAAATTATTATTTAAATAAATATTCGGTTCTAAACAATAACTTAGTGTTTTTTCACTATTCATCAAAAATTGCATGTTCTCAAAAAATTGAAAAAAATTAATAATAAGCTAATTTCGATATTCCAAATCCAAAAATGATGTCCATTTTGAAATATAAAATTTATAAAATTTAAAAAAAATCGGTATTACTATTCATAACGACTATTTTGATTGACTTGATGTATTAGAATCTCGAAGATACAAACATCGCAAGCTATTTCATTAGTTAAAGGGAAACGTACTGTGGAAGCTTGGGGTGTTACAATAAATATTTATTATAGTTACTATTTATAATGATCAAAATTTATGTTTTACTTATTACCTAATTTTAATTATCAAGATTCCACCAATGGAATCCAATATATAAAAATAAATTCATATAGTCTGAAAATGATATTTTAATGTAAAACCCATATGCATGATGTAGTTTGGTTATTTGAAAACTACCTTTTTTATAGAGAAATATTGATTTTACTTTAAATCTATAACTAGTAATATTCATTAAATGAAATTAAATTAATAAAAATAGATATATAAAATAAAATTTCCATTTAATTAATTTCTCCCATAGTGGTATTTTAATTAATTATAATGGAGTAACATTTTGTTCATTAAAATTGTTTTTCGAAAAATGCATCTTAAATACTTAAAATATACTTATAATAAAATATTTTATAATGATTATTTAACATTAATTAATTGAATATAATGAAAATAAATAATATTTATGTGTCTTGAAAAAAATTTGATGAATAATTATACTATTAAATTAATTAATTTTTCAACAGAATTATAAATTTTACATAGAAATGTTATTTTTCACTATTCACTAAAATTTTTTTTATTGAAATATACAAAATTGGCACTCTAATTTAAATATGATATACTAATATAAAAAATAATTTTTTTTTCTAAAATAAATATTCTAAATTCATTATAAAATAGTTATAATATTTATAAAAATAAAAAAAAATAATTTTTGCTGAAAACATATTTTGGAGAATGAAAAGACATTTCCTAAATAGATTGATTACAAATTAAGGTTTTTTTAATATATATATATAATATATATTTTTCATATATTAGTTAAAATTATTTAAATCAATAAATTTAATATAACGTTTAAAATTATCTTATTTAAATAATCATTTTTTGTTTTTGTTTGGTGTTGTGTTGAACATTTTATACGGGACATAGTGGTACCTTTTAAAAGATATAGGGGTTACATTATACTTCCATTTAATAAATTTCATCCTAGAAGTATATACATGGTCTTTGTAAGAACTTTTTGACAATATAAAATATCATTATTGAAAACATACATCTTAAAAAGGGTTAATGGAATATCAACATGACACAAGAGAAAGGGAACTATGATTGTAAAAAAATAAATAATATTCCATGTATGATAAAATTAATGGGATGTGAAAACATTAACATGGAAGCAAAAAATAATAGTTAACAAATACTTTTCTATGATGGAAAACATTGTCATTTGAATGTTAATTTCTAGATAAAAAAATTCAATTTTGGATAAAATTATAATAAATTCATCAAAAATGATCATAATATGACAAAAAACTCACTATAAATTATTTTTAGAGTTAAAGAATACTGTTATAATATAGAGTTGGAATTTATGGAAATATTCAATCTTGATAGTTAAATTTTCATTCATTAGTTAATAACAACTATTATTTAATCTTATTAATTAAATGGTGATAAATCAATATTATTTTTTATGATCGATGCTCTAGAATGAACTTATGTGAAAAAAATAATACACTGAAGAATATAAAATATATTTTTCTTATATTTATTGAAACCAAAATTATTATGATAAATTAATATATTATTGAAAGAAAATAAACCTCAATACATTATAATCTAATATTCAACAAATAATACCAATAGATTCACATAGATAATTCCATAAATAAAAACTCCTATAACCAAAATAATACTAATAACCTCAACATTATAGGTGGTTATACCCTCATAGGGTTTCTCATACCCTTCATCTCATAATTGAAAAAAACATAACATCATTCTTCTCAAATAATCCTTTCTATTAAAAATAATGGTTATAAATACCTAAACCCACTTAAATCATCTCCCAAAATATGGGTAATAACCTCAAAAGAAGAATATTTGATCATAAAAAATGTTTCCCAAAATATTCATAATAATTCTAAACCTTTATGTCATAAATCATAAATAGTTGTATGAATTAATTTATTCAAAATACTATCCGTATACATATCATCAAAAATATCTACAGGTTTATCCCAAAATAAAACACACATTATTGGTTATTGATAAGTTAATAATTTGTTTTATTAAATATGGACTTAGTACTAAATAACTTTTATTGGTTTCTTATTACCATTCAACTTATGTTCCAAATAATTAAAAGAAATAATACTATTGAAAAATCTTGAAAAGGTTCATGTATCTATAATTTCATTGATATACTAACAATACATAATCACTACTAATTACACAACAATGATTTCCATAGAATATATTTTTCCTTAGTTGATAGTTTAAACCATACATTTGTGAATTGACTCGCTACCTCCAATTTTTAGACATTATATTGAATAATATGAAAATTTGGTATGTGTATTATTAAACTATTAAATAAATAATCATGAATACAATAACATTAAAGGAATAATTTATTTCATTAACATTCATATTTCTAGGATTCATTCTATATGATCCATTATCTATTTCCTTGCATAGACACCTATAAGAATTATTATTCCCATAATAATTTTTTTATTGAGAATTTGAATTTTCCAAATAATATCGCTTGAGTTTTTCATCCTAGGTGTGAAGTAAGGCTTGTTGTCAGGCACTAGTTCCTGACTGAGTTTAGTTAAATTCTATATTTTCATGTTTTAAATCTAGGTACATATCTTCCAGAGCCACATCCACATGTACTATCCATACATGGATGTATTTTCTGGGTAACTACATACTCTATACAATACCAAATCATAGGTATTTTTTCTATTTATAGTATGTTAACTAATTATTTATCTATAGTACTCTAATCATAAATAAAAAATTAGAAAAATATTTATTTAATTCCAACTACAAGAACCCTTCCCTTTTTTAAACATTATTTGATAATTTATTAAATAATATTAAAAATAATAACACCAATATGATCAATAATTGTAGTGTCATTTTGAATTATAAAAATTAAATTATAACATAAAATAGGGATTAAATAAAAAATATTTCAAAAATTTCTAACACGATCCTAATAGTTCTTCATACTTAACACTACATGGGATAACCTAGTGATATACATAAGAATGGGTTGCACTAATAATCCCAACTAGGGACTAAAAATGGAAAATCTGATGAAATTATAACATGATAGACTATAGTAAAATCGATGTGGTAATAAAAATAGTGCTAATAAAAAACATGAATAATGAGGAATGATATAAAATGATAATCATAAAGGAAACATGGTAAATCTAATTTTTTTTAACAAATTCATCATTAACATAGGTCATGCATAACTACTAAGAGATCCTGATGAAAAAAAACACTCGTGATAGATTAGGTTTACTCTCAAATCCCTTGCATGATATCTCATGGGACTAAAACATTTCCCAATGTATAAGAGTGATTTATAATTCTAGGAGGACCCATCACTTTCATTTCAATCTCATTATTAAGTGTTCTATATAAATCATACAAATTGAATTATTTTTCATCACATTTTATTCAATGATTATGGGGTGTCGAAAAAATAAATTTTTTACCCCATAAATATGTATAATTCTATAGAGGTGAAAACCCTTGATTATAGAAGGGTACTGTTATTCACTACAAATTTGTTTGTCTTGGACAACCAGGATGATATTTAGACAGCATAATAGGGGTGTACAAATATTCATGGAGGGTATTATTGAGAGTGAAAGGGGTAAATCATAATTAGAACAACAGTTATAATGAAGGGTTATGTATGAACACATCCAAATATTAGGAAATAAAGATAAAATACAAAACATAATGGTAATAATTGAAAAAAAATTAGAAGGATATGATTCCTTATTAAATTTCAGATTGGTAAAGGATTACATAATGGATCATGGGAGGTATTAATGAGATTTAAAGAGGGTATATCTTCATTTAGACACAAAATTTAATGTAATAGGGATATGTAATAAAATATCTAAACATGAAAAAATGGAAATTATGTGGAATATCATAAACGATTCCTAAGTAGAAATAATATGGGATAAATACTTTACAAAATTTCTATATAGTAACAGAATAGGAAAATTTAAATATGAGAGAGGATCTATGATATCTATTTAAAATAACATTAATTTGATACAATGGTAATTTTTTTAAATTAATTACAATATAACCAATTTAAATTGAAATGATCAATTGCAAATAATGTTATTTAATTAAATGGGAGGAAAGATGGACCCTTACCTCGAGGGAGTGATAATAAATTCCTAGGAGGAGGTTTTTGAGAGCTTGAGTGAATCTTTGGGGGACTCTAATAATTGTAGGGAATATTAAAAACATTACATAAGGTTTTTTTAGTGAATATGAACAAGAGATGTGGTGGCTTTATATAGTAAAGTATTGGTTACTACTTTATTATATCTAAAACATAGGTTATGTATGCTATATAATAAAGTAACATAAACCAATAAACTTCTAAGGTGTTTTCCCCTGGCTTCTGTAATGGGGGAGCGGTATTCATTTTCTTATTATTCAAAGGACCCAACTTATTGCAATAATTACTATAGTGAAGTTGAAGTAAATCATACACATAATGAAGTATTTTGAAAAACCTAAAATATTTTATATTTTTTGGAGGATTCATAAAGGCCATATAAGTCACACCCAAATATTATTTTTCAGAATTTTTAGTAGCTTATATTTTCTATCTTACTTTTTATTTCGGGTTCTGAGTGATCCATATTAAAATTTTATGTTTTGTAGGTTTTTGGTGCTTATTTTAGACCTATTATTCTTTAGTGTTAAAGGTATGAGGAGGATATGGATGATAATATTGGGTTTTAGCACTTCTATTGGAACCTTTTTATAGGGTTTGTTTTTTGTTTGGTTTCTCAATTTGAATTATATGAGTTTTTTGGAGAAATATTTGATTTTTTATGGATTTTTCCTTGTCAAAAAGTTAGGGCACACAATTTGTTTAACCCTGCAGTATATGTACATGGGGTCCCATGGTTTTCACACTATTTAACAAACCATGCAGCCTCAGTGTTCTTCCCATCTGACTCTAGATAGTGGTAGATTCCATAGTTTGTGCAAGGATAGTCAAACTGTACGAGCTAACTGTACATCCACTTGGGAAAGGGTTTTTGGGATTTTACTCATCTTTTTAATTGGGGTTTCTTCCCTTATCCACCACCATTCGAACCATTCAACCAAAACAAATCACATGGTGGTTTTCAAAACATCTAATCCCCTTTAGGTTAGATTAAAGGTATTTTATTTGTGATTCTTCACCCAAATAAAATGGATCGGGCTTCTTTCTTCTCTTCTTTGCTTTCATTCCATTTTAATGTTCTCATCGAACCCTAGTGACCATGTTTAAAAATTTAAATGCTTAGAGTTTCTTAGTTTTGTGGGGATTTTCCATATCAGTGCTCCTTGATTTTGTAACATGAATCCCTTTGGTGTCGGTGAGGTGAAAATGAGGTTTCACTAAATATTTCAGATGTTCTTCATCTAATTTCGTAGGATTCCTTTGCATATCTTCACAAAGGATAATATTTCATTGATTTCATGATTTTAGAAGAACTATTAATCAATATGTAGTGATGTTTCATGTTTATAATGATTTTTCCAATGTGAAATAAAAATATTTATTTATCACAAGGCTTGTGTAATATGGATTTGGTTGGTTTTTTCACCTTACATATTTTTTAAAATAATCGAATTTATTTTTCACGTGCTTTGTGATTCTGAAATGTAAGGGTTAGTTGTGAAAAATATATTTGGGATAGAAAAGTGGTGATTTCAATTTCTCAAATAGATTTCCAAATTTACATGTCTTGAAAGTTGATTGTGTGTATTTTTTCATCAAAGGTTCGTTATGTCAATGCATAATAAGGCCCATTTATAATTTTTCGTAAAATTGTTTCATTTGAAAAAACCCTTCAGGAGTGAGTATTGAATTGTTTTTTGATCTTGATATGGTTGTGTCCTTAGTATGTGGCCTCCCATATGTGATAATTTATTTAAGGCAAGGTATACTCCTTGAGGTGGCCGTGGTGGTACCAGTTTGTACGACGTGTGTGTTGGTATATATAATGAATTTTTCTTGGAATGCATCAAATGCCCCTTTGTGAGAATAATATTGTTACATAGAATAATAATGGGTAATTATATGAAATATATATAGCATTTTATTTCACACACTTACCAGTGTCCCCTATTATGTGGATATTTGGGTTTATTACAATGATATTAGTCCCCTCAGTCATTCATGAGCTTGGGTGTCCAAGAGCTTTGGAATTTCAATTTCATCATGTGTCGGATAATACTAGGGATAGGGTCACATGTTTTAGAATGTTCAGGTTCCCTTTTTTAGTTGGTAGGTTTTCTTGTGTTCCTCCATTACTATTTCATTTGGTACGATTTATCTTATTGTTTAGAAATTTATTCCTTATTCATTGTTTTGGTGATTTCCTAGAAATCCTGAATGTGTGATTCCAAAAAAATTTCATCATGAATAATGATGTGAACTAAAAATAATATCATTCTATTTTACCTAATATGAAAAAGGGTAACATCTTACTGGGTCCTCTTTTCCCTTATTCCTTTGAGCATTATTTTGAAATATGATTGCAATGTATTGTGAAGTGATTTATTTCATTTCAAATTTAAATTGTTGAAAAAATTGTATTTATAAATGGTATTTCAATCCATTTAATCATAGTTTCTTTATATAATGGTTATTCATTGGGAATATAATTATTTGGGCCTACATACTTAATTTTAGTACTCATGCATATAGTCTTTTCTTGTTTTTATATTCTACTACATGTTCCAACTTTTGTTTTATCACCTTAGGAGATAGCTGGTTCTAGAATAGAGATTATACCTAGATTTCATGTGGAGATTTCATGGGTGTCATGTTCTATCTGGTTTTTCTTGTGTATTTTATTTTTTAATTTTTTGTATTGTCTTCTTTAATGGAAATGATATGAAGCTTGAGAACTATAATGATTTTTTTCCCTTTTAAATTATTCCACCATAATTTTTTGTTTATATTTATTGGGAAAACCTATTTTCACTGTCTCTATTAGCAACCATAGATATTTTCAACAACCTTGGAGTATCGGGAATGCCTCTCGAGGATGGCCATTGATCAGATTTAGGGATCAATTCAAGGTCGATATAGTTTATTTCCTAGAAAATGGAGTCAAAGGAGATCAGATATATGGTGAAAATTATTTTTAGTGAAACCATTTTTATTTATTGGTTTAATGGTAGAACGAGTAGTGTTTTATGGAATTTGGTGTAGGAATTGTAAATAAAGCATGAAACCATGCTAATTATGATCATAAGGTTTCCATGGTATATCTGGGTTTGTTGCTTTCCTCTAGTAATTATCAGTTGTTTTGGTAACACCTCGACCGTAAAATCCCAGATCCTCTACATTAATACAATACATCAGCATGATTAAAAGGAATCAAATATAAAATGATAATTTAGTTTAGAAGTCTTGGATAACTATAATAAATATATTATACCCATAATACATTGGGAAAACCGAATAAAACATGAAACATAATAAACAGATTAAAATGAATCCTTGAAATATTTTTCAATGTTCTCATCTTCATAACCTTAGAAAAGAAAGATAATAAGGGTGAGCTTAAATACATTGTAAGGGTAAGTACAAAAAAATCAATAATAAATCAATATATATGGAATGGTAAATAACTGAGTACACATTCCATAAAAATAACTAGATAATGAATAAATAATGTGGAAAGTATGAAACTGAAATATATGCCACAAATCAATAGATACATAATGAACTATGTTCATAGATATGTCGAAGAAAAATGTTGTGGACAAAAAATTAAGGAAAATAATTGAGGAAAATGATAAATGAGGGATATTTGTTACATATGCCGAAGGATTAATGCCAAAAAAATTATTACCTCAAAGGATTCATGCCAAGAATATAATACTTACATAAATTCATGCCAAGAATATATTTCATTTAACGATTCGTGCCAAAAATATTATACATTAAAACAATCATTCCAGGAATAAAATAATACCAAGGCTCTGTGCCAAGAATCTAATCCTATCGAGGCTCAATGCCTACAATCTAACACTATCAATGCTTCAAGATAATAATATAATTCTTTTAAAGTGACACCGTAAGAAAAATGGTACAAAGAATAGGTAAAAATAAATTCCATAAATTAATATAATGATGCTTAAGAAAATTTTCAATGTAAAATGATTTAGATAATGTGATTTCCTAAGGATGATTTTAACAATCCCAAATAAGAAGTGAGATTTCGACAATAATAATTGAGAATATTTTTAGTAAATTAATCATTAAACATATCAAAGTGTCCCATAACACATGGAATATTTAATTAATAATCCACATAAAGTAAATTATATCATAACATAATTAAAAATAATTAATTATAATATGTATAAAAGGGGTTGTTTATACACTATAAAAAATTAATTGGTGTATATGGTGTTTTCATTATGAAAATAAAAGCAAGGCATGAATCCCTTACCAAATTGGTAACAAATAGATATGAAAACCAAAAGGTAATAATCCTTAAATAAAACAACTTAAATACCATGAAGATGGTATAATTAATTATGTTATATTTCAATGTGGCATTAAGTCCTCTATATATAAGAAATATGGTGCATAGAAGTTAATTCTTCCTCACGTAATGAAATTGTGACAAGAATCCCTAAATACTAGAGTAGATTTTTAGTCAAGGGTTCCATGAAATAGTAACATAAATTGAAACGTTTAATATATTGAAATAAATTGAAATCATGATATAATATATCAGAATGGGTAGTATTTATACTCGAAAAAATAATTTAGTGGTGAATATGATACTTATCTAACAGGTGTAAAAATTGAGATGAAAATATATTACACTGTCCTTCCCTTTGGTTGTCCAATAATTAGCCTCATATATAGTGGTTTAAAATATTTTAATAACTAATACCTTGAACACAATATTGTTTATAATATCATATACTATCTTATTACAATATTTTATAACCTGTTTCTAAACACACTTTCATTATTTTAATCGTTTTGGGTGTTAATTTCCATGTTTTCTCAAGTAAATTTTGACAAGTTATTTGTTGTTATTATTAAATATATCATGGTTTCATAATCTCTGGATTGAAATAAATTGCTAAAATATTATATATATTTATTCATTAAATATGTATTTATAATATTCAATAACATTTGGAATTATAAATGATGTGCACAGTTCATGGAGACGGTCGTTCATACGTACACACGAACACTGCTTTCATTTATTTATTATATTAAAATAATTAAAACCATACTATACATATGTATAATTTAATTGAATTATCATATATATGTTATATATTTTAAATTTTTTATGAAAAAACATCCTTTATATATTCCATTTATTACATGAATAAATTTAATCGCTTTGTGGGGTGGTAGTCCACACTTCCCCAAATGAAATTATCATATTTAATCATGGTGGAAGGATATACTTATGTCTAAATTAAAATTACAGAATCATAAAGACATTATAAATGAAATAAATATTTTATATAAATAAGGTGTCTATCTTGGTTTCCAGTATGAGAGGAGGTAGGGAAAGTTGGACAATCAAATTTATGTGAGGAAGTAATTCACCATACACAAAAACAGAATGTTTGTTACCCATTAGTGAGATTTGTGTGTAAGTGTAGGTCTAACAATTAACACATCAACATAATAATATACCGGCTATATTTTGGTTTTTATTAAATAATTTAATAATAAGAGTATAGGTAGTGTGTAATGGAAAGTAAATTAGAAATCATGAGAGGCATTAACTCTTAATCGGGTAACTTCATTTGGATTATTCAAAAAGGAATTCTTGGAAATATTTCTTCCCGTAGGGATTATTATAAATCTTTTAGATGGATGTTGGGAGACTATTTGTTCATGTAATGGACGAACATATGTGGTTTTAGAGGTGATATGAATGGGGAGAGGTGTTGGTCTTTTGTAGGGAAGGGGGAGTGGAAGTTTTGTAAATACCAAATTGTATTCAATAATTGGTGGTCATTCTTACCTAAAGAGCCTAAAAAATGGAAAAATAATGGATCAAATGAGAATAATGGTTTATAAAAATCTAATCAAACAATAATATGTGCATTTTTATAATTGTGTTCCTTAATATCTAAGATTAACTAAATTTATCATTTAATTTTTATTAAATCGTCTAGTTTTATAATCTATATAATTTATACATTAAAAATATATTAAAGTTATATTTATAATTAAAAATACATTCAATTAATTTTTTTATTATATATAATTTATATTATAAAATCCCCATGTTTTTGGGAAACTAATTTTAAAAAATTAGCATATGACATGCTAAAACACTACATGAACCCAAAAAAATTTAGGAATGTTTTTACAGAATATGGATAGTTACGATTATTATTAAATATTAATTTGTCCTTTAATAAACCATATTTAATATTAATTAAATCATAATAACCATTTTTCATAATATATGATTTTTTTTTCAATTTGAAATCATTTGATAAGATTCATTTACTGTAAAATAACAATAATGCCAAATTTTGATATTATTTATTTAATGTTAATTATAAAATTTCAATAAAATATTGTAATTAAAATATATTTGGTTAAAAAATGTGAAACATGATGTTATTATGCTAAAAAATAAATAAAGACAATAATTTGATCAATTAAATTCAATTTTAATATATATAATATCATTTAATTTAGTTAATTATTAACTAAATAATCGTTATGTTGGAATTAAGTATGCATTTTAGGTAACTAAATATTCTATAAAAATTATTGATAAAATTTTAAGATAATAATAAAAAATTTATCTTTAAAAGTGTATGTGTTTAAAAAAATATTATTTTTGAACATATCTCAAAATTTTATGAAATTCAATGTTATGGAATGTACCATTTTATTCTTTTTCCTTAAATAAAATTTTATATATGGAAGTTTTATTTAATAATATCCCAATAACCATATATTTCTACCCATGTGTGTACATGGTCATATTATTGGAATACAATAGATTTTTTATAATTTTTCAATCCTTTTGGTCCTTAATATTAAGGTTATTCCCTTATTAAGCATAATTATACCTTAATCCACATAAATAATCATAATCAAAATTACTAATCATTTTGGTCAAAAAATATTATGTTGATCATATTATACAAAAAATATCATACTAATTACTGTCATGTATGTTGTATTTTAAAAATTAAAATCACACAAGATGGAAAATTAAGATTGAATCTAATCTTGGAGATGGAGAGAAATAACAAGTTTTTATTTTATAAAAACGTTCAAAACTTTTTTAAGTTTTTATATTCGATTTGAAATTAAAATTGATACTAATGAACTTGATTGTATATATATATTTATGATTGTTCTAATGTGAGTCAAAAAAGTAAATTATAATTTATCATTGATATTTATTTGAATGAAAAGTTTGTTTTTAACTAAATTTTTGAAATTATCAATATTCATCAAAAAATGAATTCTCCCAAAAAAATCACAGAAATTAACCCAAAGATAATTCCAACATTACGAACTCAAAATTGATGCTTTTTTTTAGAAATAAAATTTATAAAATTTTCAAAATAAGAATTTAAAATTGGTTTTCAATTAAAAGACGATAAATAATAGTATCACGTGTAACACAAGTTAATCAAGTGTTGTATGTAGTGTATGATTAAAATTGTGTATAAAGAATTGCAATAAAAAGATTGTATTTATTATAAAATGAAAATATTTTAATGTATAAGGGTGTCTCATTCTCCCCACATTTATTAAATTTCATCTTCAAAATTTATACATGGACTCTGTAATCTATGGATTGAAAATAAACTATTTTTGGAAAATTCACATCATAAAAATATTCAATATCCTGTTTTCTTATTAAGGTAGAAAGGAAATACAAAAGTTATTGTATCTATATTATCTTGTAATAGA
Source organism: Viscum album (assembly GCA_963277665.1). NCBI lineage: Eukaryota > Viridiplantae > Streptophyta > Magnoliopsida > Santalales > Viscaceae > Viscum > Viscum album. Next base: position 1,432,447,592 of record OY728132.1, on the reverse strand, counting down.
ATATAGGTGGAAAATGTAAACATTAATATGGATTTTAAATAAAATCATCAAAATATGATGGAGAGTGTTAGAAACCATGTTCAGATGAAAGTTGTTAATCACAAACCCATAAAAAATTAGTGTGAATAATAGCAATTTATGTCATCCAAAATGATAATAGTAAGACAATTTAATATTCTCAAAGTCATTTTTTCAATAGTTATTGGTTTCGTTAATTTTAAAAGATTATAAGTAAATATCCAATTTTATACACACAATATTTTCCTTTTATTATTCCTTGAACTATTTCTAATGCATCTCAAATCACATGATACGACATATAATGAAGTAATTTTTTAATCTCTATAATCTCATGAAATGTTCATATTGAACCTTTTTATTAAAGTTATCTTTTAAAACACATTATTATAAAATAAATATTAATGAATTACACTTAACATCTAATGTGATATTATCATTATTTTTTAATAAACATGAATCACCTATATTTTTTCAAATTCCAATCAAGTGAATAACTTAATATTTTATCCTTTTTGGAAATTTGAAATAACAAGAATTACCAAAATAACTTATTGGAAACATTCATTAATATTTATTACTTAAGGAAGATATATGTTATTGGTTATATTCTTTAAATCCAAAATTTTTGTAAACTCAATCAATGATAGAATAGAAAACCTTTCAAAAATTAATTAATCAGGTCCCTAGAAATCATCACATATCCAAAAAATTATTTCTTCATCATTATCTAAACATTAGGAAAAAATTAAGTGTTTTCTTTCCATAAATAATGATTTTCCAAAAAATTTAACATTGTATTGGATATTTTTTCATAGTACCATTCAATATATGCTCTGAAATCTTAGATTAAACAGTACTACAATACAATACACATATATTCAATAATTCTTATAACCATTAATTTGCTGCTAAAATACAAAAATGAAAAAAAATTGAATAAACATATTAATCATTTCTCTTAATTTTCTGTAGTATCATAACATTATCCATATCCAATATCATCATCTAGAGAATATTCTTTTGACTATTAGGAAATTGATTCATATAGTGTTTTATCTCCAAAAAGTGGAAGGATTGAACATTGGAACCCTATTTCTGAACCTTAGAAAAACAAACTTAGTATCCTTTTTCTCCACACTTATCACAGACACCCATTTCCTTTAAGAATTTACTAGGTTGATTCCTTCCCCACTTGTCACAGGTTGGAAAATCATTCATTCCCTCCGTCCCATTGTCCATATTTTTTTTCCATCCCTTTTCCCCTTCAAATCCATGAAACTAAAATATTTATTTTCATATCTTATTAACACATGATATTAATTCCTCGTATGATGATCAATCATGGGATACTATTTCCCTCAAAACTTTTGGATTAAGACCATGATACTCATTGTGTCACGTGCATTATCGGAGTACTCATTTTTTCTGCTAGATTTCCTTTATAAAACATTCCATATAATATATTAGCTCATAAAATTATGAAAATTCTATAACTCTAAGCATGTTATAGTATATGATATAAATTTATGCATCACGAATCCTAGAATAATAAACATTGGATACATTGGAGAAATCATTACTTCTAAATCCTTCATAATAGAATGTAAATAAAATGGAAATCATCCTTAGGACATCCCCCTTGAGTTCCATACCATTTGTGCATTAATGCCCGTTGTCATGTAACAGGTTACTCCGACTCATTCCCAAAACAACTTGTCAATGTTGTTACTCATAGGTACATTTGTTCAAGAACCATGCCCACTTATAGTATCAAGACATGGATGTATTACTTGGAAAACCCACATAATCAATACCTTACTAATATTCTAGGAAGTTTCTTCTATACTTATCCTCATTGTCTATTTTAGATGTTTTCTACCTAATATTAGTATTCTTAATATAGTTTCTAATGATGATATTAAAATTCCACTGATACCAACTATAATGCCTTGACCCTAGAATCTTAGAGCTAGTGCATTATTACATTACATTTGCATGATTATTTGGAATAAAATCCTGAAGGAAATTTCATTTTTGCAATGTCAGAAATCCAGATTACATAAATATTACCCATAATACATTGTTTAAATAGAATAGAATATGCTACAAAATAAACTGAAACAAAATCCATCCTTGAAAGATTATTTAATGTTCTCTACTTTATAAAATGGGGAAAACATATTAAGGGTCAGCTGAACTGCTGAGTACTTGTAAGTAAAATTGAAGAAGTAATGAATCAATATATATGGAATGGTAAATAACTGAGTACACTATTTATGAAACTTACTAGATAGTGCATAAATAGCATGCCAATTATGAAACATAAACACATTACATAAATCAATGAATCTAAAATGAACAATGTCCATAGATATTTCAACCCAACAACTAATGGAATAAAATAAATAAAGCAAAATGAGGGAAATAATTTATTATGTACATCTATAACATACCCACATGGCATTATGAAAAGGATCTAATACTTTCCATGCTCCATGACAATGATCCAATACATTCAAGGATTCATGCAACGAATATAATACATTCATGGCCTCATGACACAAATCTATTACTTTTAATACTTTATCCCAATAATATAATACTTTAATGACCTTATCCCAATAATCTAATACTATCAAGACTCCATTGCATGAATCTAATACTGTCAAGTCATTGTTCCAAGAATATAATGATTTTTATGTGAACAAATTATGAAAAATGTTATAAGGTTTAACAAATAATAATATCCATGAATGATGAAATTATTTGTTAAGTACATTTACAATGAGAAAGGATTCAAATAATATTATTCCTTCAATAAGAAATTAACCATTACAAAAAGGATGTAAGATTTCAATGATAATCATTAGGAATATTTTTCTAGGAAATTAAACATTAAACATACTAATGTGTCTCATTACACTTGGAACATTTAATTCATAATCCCCATAAAGGAATTTTTTTCATTCCATGTCAAAACAATATTCATGATATAATGTATAATAGGGGTAGTAGATACACTATAAAAAATAATTATGTTGTTTATATGGCATTTTCCTTAAGAAAATAAAAGTAAGAGGAGAATCTCCAACAAATTTAGTAACAAATGGATCAGAAAATCCAAAAGTAATAATCCATAAATAAAAAAATTAAATACCATGAATATAATATATTTCATGATATTATTTTTCAATTTGGATTTATGTACACCATATTTAATAAATTCGGTTTACAAAAATTAAGTATTCCTCACGTATTGAAAATGAGACAACAATACCTTACTACTTGACTAGATTTTGGGTGAAGGGTTCCATGAAAGTGTAAAAAAAATTGAAATGTTATATATCATGAATTAAATTTAAATCATGATACAATATATCAATATGGAATGTAGTCATACCATAAAAAATAAATTTTTATTGAATATGAAATTTACCTCATAGGTATTAAAGGATAGATAAAAATCCATTATCTTATCCTTCCCTTTTATTATGTGATCTATAACATCATGTATAGTGGTAAACAATCTATTAATAACTAATACTATAACAACACTAATGTTTATAATATCAAATATAAACTTATTACAATATTTTTTACCTAAATTTTAACACTCTTTCACTATTGTAACTATTTATGTGTTAATTTCACATTTTTCTGAAGTATCGTTGGACTTTGTATTTGATGTTTTGTCAAATATATTACTATTTAACTATTTATATAATGTAATACACTACCAAAAAATCATGTATATTTTTTACATTTTTATATATATTATTCAATAACATTTGTAGATTAGAAATGAAGTTCATTATTCATGAAGATAGTAAGTCATACATACACATGAAAATTGATTTCAATTTATTATTGTATTAATATATTAAAAATAAATTATAAATATTTATATTATAATTATATTATAATATATATATTAAATAATTTATATATTTTAATTAAAAATATCATCAATGCGTTCCATTTGTGTCGTGAATGAATCATATCGCTTTGAGGGGGCGGTAGACCAGAGTTCCTCAAATGCAATTATCATATTTACACACAATGGAAGAAGAAATGTATGTTATTAATATAAATTAAAAAAATTATAATGACATTATAAATTAAATATATATTTTATATAAATATATTTTCCATCATTATGGCAACAATGAGAGGCGTTAGGTAATGTGGAACAATCGTCGTTTTGTGGGGCAATGTTTCCCCAAACAGAGAAACCATATGTTCATTACATATTAGATGGATGTGAATGTAAGTGTAGGTAAACATATAAACATAAAAACATCCTAGTATATTTAGGATATTATATTTTAGATGAAATAATATAATAATAATATTATCGGGAGTGGATATTGGAAATGAAATTAGAAAGAATAAGAGAATGTGTTACCTCTTAATCGGGTATCTTTTTTGACTTATACCACAAGGATTCATTGGAATTATTTCTACCCACTGTTCATGTATAGGTATAGTTTATGGATTTTTGTGAAAATATTTTCATAGGTAATGGCTGGACATATATGGTGTTAGATTTGTTAGGAATGGGGAGATCTGGTGGCCTTTTTTAGTTAAGGGGGATTGGTTGTTTTTTAAATAATAGATGGTTTAAAAATGGATTGTATATATTACCTAAAGAGAATAAAAATGAAAAAATAATGGATTATAGGATATTTATGGTCATGAAAAACCTCATCCACATATAAACGCGTTCATTTTAATAATTTGGATCCTGAACATCTATTATTCCCATATTTTATCAGTTTAGTTTTAATTAAATCATATAATTTTGTAATATAATTAATTTTACCATTATGATGATATTAAAGTGGGATTTATTATAGAAATAATCACTATGTAATTAATAATAATATATATAATTTATATAATTAAAATCTAATATTGGTTTTTTAAATTAATTTTAAAACAAGCACATGTGACGCTCTAAAATGAAGAATGAACTCGGAACATGTTACCAACAGTTTTACAATATATGGTTCAATATTTTAATTACAAAGGATTAATTGGTCCATTAATATACAATATTCAATTTTTATTAACACTTTCTAGAAACATGGTAGAATATAGTTTTTTACCTAAATTAAATTATTTAATAAGATTCTTTTATTGTAAAATAATATTAATGTAAATTTTTACATTATTTTTTTAATGTTAATTTTAAAATATCAATATAATATTATAAATCAAATAAATTATATTTACAGATGTGAAGCATGATATTATTATCCTCAAATATAAATAAAGACAAAAAGTTGATCAATTTCCTTCATTTTTAAAATATACAATGTCATTTATTTTTGATAATTATTAACTAAATAATCACAATGATAGAATTTCCTAAGAAATTTAATTAATGAAGGAATCTCTATAAATTTTTTTAAAATATTATGATAAAAATAACTCATTTATCATAAAATTTATGATTAACTGAAAATAGTAATTTTTTACATATCTCAAAAATTTAATAATATTAAAGGTAAGGGATGTTCCCTTTTTTCCTTTTTCCAAAATATTCTTTTATATAGGGATCTTTCATTTAATAATATCCCAATAACCATATATTTCATACCGAGTGCGTAAATAGTGAAATTAATTTAATATAATTTATTTTGGACAATATTCCAAGTCATTTTGGAAATTAATATAATGTTTTATTCTCTTATTAAGCTTAATTATACCTTAATCAACGCAATTAATATTCACCACATTCACTAATCAGTATGGCCAAAAAATTATGGTGATATTATTAGACAAAAAATATTGTACTAATTATATCTGTATTGGTTGTATTTTTAAAATTTGAATCATAGAAGTGTGAAAATTATTATTATTGCTAATCATGCAGACAAGGTTAAATAATTTGTTTCTATAGTTAAAAAACGTTCTAAGGTTTTTTAAGATTTATATATACAATATGAAATTAAAATTCAATATAAATAACATGATTGTATAAATATATTTATAATTTATCTAATGTGACTCTAAAACAAATCTAAAATATAATTTATCATTAATAGTTATTTAAAGAAAAAATCTTTTTTATTTAAATTTCAGTAATTTACACTATTAATTAAAAATGTTGTTTCATTGAAAAATCTCAAAAATTAACCCTAAGCTAATTTTAAAAATATATTAAAAAATCATGTTTATCTTTAAAAATTTAATTCACAAAAGTTTCAAAATTTAGTTTTAAAATAGGTTCCCCAATAAAAGGTGCTAAAACATTGTCTCACATGTAACACAAGCTATTTTAGTTTTGTATGTATAGTATGATTAACAATTTTTATAAAACATTCCAAAAATTAGATAATATTTATTATAAAATGAAACCATTGTACTGTCTTTGGGTGTCACATTTTTAGTGTTGGGAAAAGAAAATGGAGTTGGTAAGTTGCCTATGTGGGCTCTTAGGGCTTCGCCATCCATGTGGAGCTGGGGATATTAAACATGAATTCACCTTTTGACGATGGTGTGTTTGGAATATGGTCAAAACCCATATGGAAAAGTCACCCATAAACACTAGTTTATCCTTTTGAGTCATTTGTATCTTATGTAAATATGAAAATTTCATTGATGTGTCTTTTCATGGAATTATGATAAGATTAATTTAAAATGGTAGTGGATTAGTCATGGAATTTTGAAAATGGTTTTTCATAACATACATTAAATAAGGATACAGAAAATTGTGTTTTCATGAAATGATTTAAGTGATTAAATAAAAATGGTTTAACATGAATGGATTTTTATAATTTAAATATAGTATTTGTTGATAACATTTGATTGAAGAATTGAAATTTTTTTCGAAAATATTTTTTGAATTCAATCTAAATGAGAATAAATCAATTTTTAGTTAAATGATTCTTGATAAAACTGGAATTTTTGAAGTAGAATAAAAGTTATAAATGAGATTTATTGGTTTTATTATGATTCATTAATTTGTTCTCGATGTTCCTTTTGAGTTTGGTGTGATTCTGATTTAAATTACGAGTTTTGGGTGTTTGCCCTTTGTGCACAATCATTTCACAGTTTGGTAAAACCGTGCCTCTTTCACTAAGTTAACATGCAAGCTTCGATTTTGTTCTGGTTGAGGGTGCATGTCCTACACATGATTACTGAAAATGTGTCTAAATCATGGGGGAAGCCTCTTTTTGTGGAATAATTGTATCAAATGGTTGGTGCATGGTTTTCTAAATAGTGCAACCAAACTATCCAGGTGTCCATGTTTTCTAGTAAGGGGAACATGGTTGGGTCACAAATTGGTAAAACATGCGGCCTAACTGTGCACAATTCCCATGTTTCATTTAAATGTCAAAACATGGGGTTTATGAAAAAATAATTATTTGATCTTTGATTTTTTTGGAATTTGTTTTATATGAAAATTATTAGGAATTCATAAAATGATGTTTTATGAAATAGAAATTAATGAGTTGTTGAAAAATATATCTAATGGGGTGAAAAAGATTTTCGAATGGAAATTCATAGGATTTTGTATTTGAAAAAGATGCCATGTTTTTTAATGTGTAATTTTAAAATCGATATTAACATTTTAGTTAATATGTTTTTGGAAGGATTTATAAATCATAATATGTTATGTGGGTTGGGTTTATGAAACATGGGTGGGATGTTATGTTTTATAATGTGGAAATGTTTTGTTTGGTTCTTTGTTATTTCCAGGAGTACTCACATGCTTATATTGGTGATGAAAGGGGATGAATGTTGTTATGGGAGGATGATTGCCTGTGGGGATTGGTTGTTGGGTTCCCTTGGTTTCACAATAATGTGCATGTCAATGAAAGTATATAGAATACCAATTGTGAGTATAAAAATCCAAAAAATTGTTTTGATTTTTAAAAGAGTTAATATCCTAAAAATTGTGGTATTTTATTAGTATAATTGTCATGTGGATTATTTTTATATAATTTGGAAGTGTTTTGTGTGATTCCTCATTATCTGGAGGTGATGTTTATGGTGCGTATTGATATTGACACATTTTCGGTAGTTTGGACTCGATGTACCATTCTGTGGGTGTCTAGAATGGTTTCGGGAATCCTTAAGCTGGTTTTGATAGAGATCTTGGTTTTCTCATTCCGAGGTGTTCTGTTACGTGTGAATGACTATTATAAATAATTCCACTTGATCAAATTAAGTATTTTATTAATGATTCTTGAATGTTATATCATCCCCTTTCTAGTATACCCCAACATGTTTGATGGATTAGTGAGCTCTTTGTGGATCATTTAAAGTACCTTCTTATTATGACGATTATATCGATTTTGGATGTAGTAAATGGTGGTGATTGGTGTGTTTCGTTGGGTTACATATTAATTATTCTCCTTGTTTTGTGTGAGAAAGAACAATTTTGGAATCTTCCAAGTCCCTTTTTTGTTAATGGTGTGTTTTTTTTGAGCTAGTGAGTTTTGTGGGATGTTGTTATCATTAGATCCTGACTACGGAAAAGTAGATGCTTCATGCATTACAGCTTTATCCATAGGCCTTAGAGTGAAGCATTTCACACATTCAAGAAGCTTCCAAGGATGTATGGAATTCATCTAAAATAGTGGATCCACCATTATAGTGATATAGTTTTAGTGGTCCAATTCTAGTATCATTATAAATGTGAATTACTTCCTGATTCCAAGATCATGGTGGAATTTTCCCTTGTAAAATGCTTATGATTTTACCTTTGTGGCAGAAATTTCCTAATTAGTGTTCCTTATGTGTATGAACCATGTGAATAATGTGTGGATTTTATTGTGTCCATATAGAGGTGATGAGTCATGGGTAGTTGTTAGTTGTGGTTTTAGTGCTCCAATAGTTAGGAACCTTCCCTCTCATCCCCTCGTGGTGGTGTTTTTTGGTCTATGTGGGGATATTTTCAACTTCGTATAATGATATTAGGTTTTAATGACTGGGTGACCCATTGTGGGTCTCATTAAAAATTCTCCTGTGTGAAATCATTACGAGGATTCTTCAAATCATGGTGAGTCTATTTGGGACTCCCCATGTTAGTTATCTATTTTAGTATTGGGGTTAGTTTAGTTGAAGTGACTCGCTTTTGATGGTTTTTGATTTTTGAGTTTACTTTTTCTGGTTTGGGTAAACATTTATATTTTTGGAGTGTTCCGAATGGTTATGTTTGAAGTGTGTTTGTGAACATTGTGGCTCTAATTTACTAATTAATTTTCATGAAATGGTTTAGGTTTATTAGAATATTTTGGGAAATAAGTATAAATTTTGTTTGACTGTGATGGGATGTATTTTGATCAAGTTGTTGGATCTTGTTGTTTTTTGAATCCTTAGCTACTGATCTATAAAATGGAAGATATTGTGGCTTTCTAGGGGTGGAAAGATTTATTGGTGGAGAGAACGGTAACACCCATATTTTTGTTTTCATCCTTTGTATTGACTTATCATTTGGCTCTTAGTTTTTCTTTTGAATTCTATGTGTTCATGATTTAAATTTTACTATTTATAGGTTTTGGTGCTTTTTTGATACCTGTCATTGGTTAGAGTGAATGATATAATGAGGAGGGGGCTTGGAAAATGATATTGTAACACACTTAGGGGAACCATATTATAAGGTATGTTTGATGGGTGGTTAATCCCATTGAGTTAGATAAGTTTTCGGGTAAAAAGGGAAATTTTTGGGGACTTCTTCCAGGTCACATGGTTAAGGTGTTTGTCTTATTTAATCATGACGTAAGTATGCAGGGGGTAACACAGTTTCTGTATGCTTTATCTAACCATGTATTCTAGGTTTCTAGCCCATCTATCTCTTGACATTGGAGGATTGCATGATTTGCGCGATGTTTGTTAAACCATGCAACCCACTAGGGAAATGTAATATTGTTATTTTCTTCTTATTTTTATTTTGAGTTTCATCCCTTAGGCTCCCCCATTTGAACCCTTCGACCAAAATTCCACACATGGTGGTTTTTGGATCCTCCAACCCATCCAAGTAATATTAAAGGTGTTTTCTTGGTGATTTTTCACCTCGATCAATTGGTTTGGAAGTCCATATACTCATACATTTCTTTCATTCCATTTTCATCTTCTCCTCTAACCCTATTGTCCATGTTATACTATTTCCATTCCTAGGGTTTCTTGTTTTTTGGTGGGTTTTCTATATGAGGGAACCCTGTGGCGGAACTGGCCTCTCTTGGGGGCGGGTGAGGTGTGAATGGGGTTTCACACCAGATTATGATGTTCTTCGTCAGATAAGATAGGATCCCTTTTCACCTTTTTTAGAACCTTATGATTTCATTGGTTGATTTGTTTTAAAACCTATATTAATCATGATATAGTGTTGTTTTGAGGATTGTAATGATTCATCCCATGTGAAATAAAATGTATTTTCTTGATCTCTATCCACGTGTTATATAGATTTGGTGTGTTTTTTAAAACACTTTTTTGTTAAATTACACGGTAGAATTTTTCAAGTGGATTATGATTTTTAAAATAATGGTTAATTTTTCTAATTTTATTTGTGCTAGAAAAATGGTAATTTTTGTTTCTAAAATTTATTTATAAATTTAGTTGGTATGAATATGGATTTTGTATAGTTTTACATGAATTTTTTTATATGAGAATGAATTTTAAGGCTTGTATGGTATTTTCTTAAAATGGGTTGATTTGGGAAACCCCTTAAGTTGTGATTATTGTCATGTTTTTTATCATGATATGGGAGTGTCCATGGAGTGGGACATACCTTATGTGTTAATTGATTTAAGGCAGGGGATACTCCTTGAGGAGGTCAGGGTGGAAAATGTTTTTGCGAGGTGTGTGGTGGCATATAAACAGATTGTGGTTTTAAATGTGTGTCAAACCCCTTTGTGAAAAAAAACATGGGATCCTTGAATTTAAAATTTGACTTCAGAGAGTTATATCTACACTAGTGGTTCACATATTCACCAGGGTCCTATAGTTGGTGGATATTTGGGTTTATTTCTATGGGATTGAGCACAATAGTTTTTCCTATGTTAGGGTGGCCGAGCATTTGGGAGTTTTTATATAATCATGTGTTTAATGATTCTGGGGATTGGGTTAGAGGTATTAGTATGTTCTAGTTCTCCACTTAGTTACTAGGATTTCACTTGTTCCTCGGTTAGTAGTACCTTTAGAACCATTTCTCTCATTTTGTATAATTTTATTCTTAATTAGTGGTATGGTTGTTTTCTTGTACAATGCAAATGTGTGGTTATTTAAAAAGGTTTTCAAGAGGAATTTTTTGAAGGATTTTTTTTTCTCTTTTTAACTGATATGAAGAATGATTACTTCTTACATGGTCCCTTTTCCGTAATTCTAATGATCATTTTCTGATATATGAGAGAAATCGATTGTGATGTGATTTATTTCATTTGAAATGTAAATTGTGGAAAACCCTATGTTTATATATTATATGTCAAAAATTTAAATGAATACCTCTTTATTTGAAGGATGGGAATTTGGAATAGAATTATTTTGGCCTACTTACTCTTTTTCATTACATATGCCTAAAATATTTTCCTTTTTTAGATTATATAGTACGTTCCAACATCGGTTCGATCTCTTTGGCAGATAGTAGGTTGTGGATTGGAGAGTGAATCATAGTTTCCCATGGATATGACTTGGTTTTCATGTTCATTTTGGTTTTTTTTGTGTTGATTTTTTTTGTTATACCCACTTTTGTAATAGAAATGATATAAAGTTTGAAAACCATATTGAGTTTGGTTTTCTCTTTTTCTATTCCACTACTATTGTTTATTTATATTTATTGGGGGAATCCATTTCCATTCTCGCTATTAATTCCCTTGGAACTTATTGCCAGCCCTAGAAGATCAATAAATCCTTTCAGGCATTACCATAGATCAACTCGAGGAACCAGTTCAGGGTCAACCTAGGTAGAATATTGAAATTATAAAATAAATTAAATGAATATTAAATAGAAATATTTTAAATGTAAATACAGAATTTGTTTGGGATACCCATTATATTATTTATTACATCAGTTTTTTCTGAATCACTATGTCATAATAAACAATGTATATTTCTACCATATTTAATTTTTACTGGAAAATTTTACTATCTAAGAACATTAAAAAAAATATAACTTAAAATTTTTGATTTTATAATCACAAAAATAAGATTAATTTTTATTAAAAAAAGTTAACATAAATGAATTTTTACTTTTTAAATATAGTTGACATTTTTGGAGATATATTGTGTTTTTTTATAATACCAATTTTTAAACCCTTATACAAATTGCATTCTTCTTCAAAAATAATATATGATGATTTATATTTTATATATATCATTAAATAAAAATATTTTAATAAATTATTATTTAATTAAAAAAACAGTAATTAATTAAAATTAAATCTTTAATTGATTTTCAATATTTTAAAAAGCAATTTTTGTTTTATTGTGACAAAATATTATTTTTATTAAAATAATTACTTAATATTTTGTAAATTAAAGATAATAAGGAAAAAAATATAGACATCATCTCAATGAAAAAGTAAATTAAAAATTCAATCTATATGTGTTAAATTGTTTGGAGTATTTGTTAAACTATATATACCTTCTATTAACCTATTTTTTATTTACTATTGAATAAATATTTGCCTCAATTAATTTTCATATCGTCCCAAAATTATATTAACCATATTATATAATAATTATTAATATAATTCCAAATATGTAATAGATATTATTAAAATCACAATAGAACGGTTTTATAATTAAATTTAATACAAAACCTATCAGCATGATGAAAAATGATTTTCCAAAAATTCATTTTTTTAAGAAATGGTGAATTTACATTAAATTTGTACCTAATAATATTTATTATATGAATTTAAAATAATTATGAAAGATATGTAATATAAAAATCCCATTTATATAATTTATCATTAGGTGTTATCACAATTAATTATAATAAAAAAATTGTGTTTTTAAAACTTTTTCATAAAAACATTTTAAAACAAAAGAATTAATATATACTAAAATATAATATAAAGATGATTAAAATGTAAATAGTATATTTAAATAATAATAAATAGTAATTTTATAAAATTTAATTAAAATTAATATACTAATTTTTTATTTAAATTAAATAATTTATCAAAATAAATGTGAATTTTTCAAAAAAAATGAAATTTTTCACAACTCATTGATAAACAATTATTTATTAAAAAATCCAAAAAATTAACCGTAATTTAATATTTGTAAACTCATATAGTGAATTTAGTTTTCTATGAAATTAATATTAAATGTTATCTATTAAATAAGTTTAGTCAAATAAAATGAGAGAAAAATCATTTTTTGAAGATATCATTATTGAATAATGAAAAGAAATTACCAAAATAGATTAACTATTTATTAAAACTTTTTAAATATATTTATAATATATTTATAATTCATAAGGTATTTAATATTATTTATATCATAAAATATAATAGAATGGTTAAAATAGTAATATTTAAATAATATTTTTTTTGTGTTAGGTGTTATGTATCACATATGCTATCTAACTTAGTCTTCTCATTTATAGATATATTTCATGAGAATTTGATCACCATTATAAAATTTCAACCTCACAATTTAAACATAGTCTTGGTAAGCAATTTTTTAATATTTGAAAATATTGTTATTGGAAACCCACATCGTAGTAAGAGTCAATGAAACAACCACTTGAAATGAGAAAAATGTTATTATAATCTTCATCACATGACATGGTTATACCAAATGAGAAAAACAGTTGGAAGTAAAAACCAGGACAAAAAAGAGTGAACTAACACCGAATAAATATGTTTTTGTCGTAGATAAAATGGTCCGGATAAATTCAATATCACCACAACCATAAAACCGTGATGGATAAAATGATCATCAATTCATAAAAAAGCATCCTAATACGAAATGATATTAATTTATGATGTATTTTTCTAGAGTTAAGGAATTAATTTATCATCTAGTCTAAAAATATAAATAAATATACTCTCTTGAAATCTAACAATTCATACTTTAATTTAATTCGCCTACAATCTCTTCATTTTAATCAAATTATTAGAAGTGAAGAAAAAAAATTATATTCCTGAAAAAATAAGATTAAATTATAACGGATTACATAATACAATAATGAATAACAAGATATTCTTACTGTCATTATTTAGTAAAAATTGGTTAATATAAAGTAATATAACATGATAATTAAAAAAACACATTACATTAGAATCCAAAATTGAACAAATAATCCCATTGGTTTAACAGTGATCATTCCTTAAATAAAGACCTCTATATCAAAAACAAAACTAAAAAACTGAACATTAATGAATGTTTTAACCTGCTAGGTTGTCTAATACCCTTCATATTACATGTCAAAAAACATAATTGCATTATAGTTAAATAATCGTTTATATTAAACCTAATAATTATAAATATCTAAAACCAAATAAAAATATCCTAAAATAAAGTTTATTTCCTCATTATATAATTATTTGATCCTTTAAAATGTTTCTAAAAATATTCATAATCATTACAATTATCTATGACATGAATAGTCAATAATGGTATAAATTATTTTTTTGCATAATATTATCATTAGTCATGTCATAAAAAAATTGGTTTATCCCAATATCAAATGCATATTAATTGTTATTGATCCATTAAAAATGTGTTTTCCAAAATAAAAATTTATCAGTAAATCACACTTATAGATTTTCAGTATTGTTCAATTTATGAGTCAAATACATTAATGAAAAAATATTTTGGACCAATCCTTAACTTTGTCATGATTTTATATTTTCATTTATATAATAAAATTACATAAACATATTGATACATACTGATTAATTATTTCCATATCATAGGTCCTCCATTAGTCTTTGGATTACGTTTTAAATTTGGGCATTGAATCAGTTCCTCATATTTCCAACCATTATATAGACTAATGAGAAAATTCATGACGAGTACTTTTAAACAATTAAACTTTGAATTGGGACTCCAATACCATTAAATGGATAATATGTTTCCCTATATTATGAATTTCTAGGCTTCATTATTTGATAACCATGTTCTATTTCAAATAATAGACTCATATAAAAATCAGTGTTCCCTTAATAATGGTTTGTAATGATTTTTTCAATTTACCAAATCATATCACTATAGATTTTAAAATAATTTGTGCATTAAGGCATTTTTTTCATGAACTAGTTCTCAATTTAGTATTGCCCAATGCATGGTTTTCAGTTTTACCCTAAGGTATATATATTCCAGAGACACTTCCACTTGTAGTATAATGAAATGAATGTATTTTATTTGAAAAAACATAATTTATAATTTACCCAAACATATTGACGTTTTAATATATAAAATATTGTCATTAAAGAATTGTATTTAGTTTTATAGTACAAATAAAAAATATAAAGATTCATTTAAAAGAAACTATGAAAACCATGATCTTTACAACACATGATTTCATTATTCAATACATAAGATTACATATAATAGAGTCAAAAATATTGATAAGTATTGTCTATTTCGGAATTGGATAGATTAAGTACCGAATTAAATGAAGTAACACGTCACTATTATTGAAAAATTCCTTATCATGATCATAATATTTCAATATACTAAAAATTGCATTGCATAACTTAGGGACAAACAATGGAAAGGGGTGGGAAATAAATTCTAGAAAAGGAACAAAAAAAGAATATCACAATGAATATATAACATGTTACACAATATGTATATCAATTTATCATAGAATGATTGATAGTAATAATAATAAATATTTAGGTATAATATAACATGATATTCATATGGAAAACATGGGAAATGATGAAACAACATAAAACACTAAATCATTAACAATGTTCAAGGACAAATGGTAGGAAACATAGATGTAAAAAACTCTCATGATTGATTAGGTTAACTCCCTAATCTCATGCATGATGTATCATGAGGATAAAGAATCACCCAATGCATTTGAGCACTATATAATTCTGAGTGGACTTGTTACATTCATTTTATTCTCATGTTTATGTCTTCCACATAGATCATAAAAAATCGTATAATTAATCATCACATTTTTTTCAATGACCAAGGAGTCTAAAATACATACATGTAATTCCCCCAATCAATGAAGTATACTTTTATAATGTTTACACCCTTAATAGAATATGGGTACCAGTATTCACTACCCAATTGTTTGGCATGTGAAATCGTGGTGAAGTTTTGGAAGCATGGAATGTATTTAAAATTGTTCATAGATGGAATTATTGATAGTTAAACAGATATATCATCATTCAGAGATAAAATGGATAGTAAGGGGTTATTAAATAACACATCCCAACTTTATTAAAGGGACTTAAAATATGTATAGTAATTAATATTCTTGAATAAAAAGGACAGGGGGAGGATCCCTTACTAAATTTCAACACGGTAACATGTGATCATAATGTTTAGTAGGAGGTATTAATGAGATTAAAATGGGTGTCATGTAATTTAGACATAAAATTTAAATTTCTTGGGACATATAAGAAAATATCTTCACATGAACAAATGGAAATAAAGGGGAATATCATAAAACAAGTGTTTTAATGGAAATGATAAGAGGGAAATACCTTAAGAAATTTTAGTATTGTAATATATTAGGAAAATTTAAAAATGATATAGGGTAAATGATATATTTTTAAAATCACATGAATTTTATAGTAAGATAATTTTAATAAATAAATAAAAATATAACCAATTGAAATTAAAAATAGTAATTTCAAAGATGATGATTGAATTTAAGGAAGGAGGGGAAGGTCACTTTCACATAGAAGAGGATTTCAAAAGCATGGGGAGATTATTGAGTGATTGGGGGATCCTTTGTGGGACTCTATGGATTTAAAGTTAGATTAAGGAAATGCTCGATGGTTTGTGAGTAAATAGGAATGGGATCATCAATGTGTTTATGTAGGAAATGAGTGGTGAATACTTTATTATTCCATACACTTAGGTTTTGAACCCTTTATAATGATGTAATAATAAAAACATCCCATGGGTTTTTCCCTCGGTTTATAAAAATGTGCAGTGGTTTTAATTATTTTATATTTTCATGGCCCAAAAATATTAAATTATTACCCTTGTTGATGTGAAAGTGACTCATACTATTACTGAAATGATTTTAAAGTCATAATATTTATTATTGGTTTTTGAGGATTCATAAAGGTTTTAAAAAATATTCAAATGATCCAAAACTCACATTATATTAAATGGTAAATACCTATTTGTTTGTGGATACCTTATATAGTATTTATTAAAACATATTGGGTCATCATATTTTCATAATACACACCATATTTTTTTACCCAAAAAATCAGTTATCTCAGCAAATTATGAAAAATTAACCATCGGATAATTTTAACATTATAACCCTAAAAGAATATTAACATTATCTAAATAATTATCTAAATATTTTAATTTTCAATTATGAAATTTAACAATGTTTAATTTGTCATTAGTTTATCTCAATTTCATTTTTATCAATAAAAATTAAATACAATATAAATATATGATAGGTATTATGAAATAATAATTTCCAAAAAAGATGTGATAAATTTTATAAAGGTAATTAAAGACTAGAAATATATTTCACAAATAAAATTATTTGTCATTTTGTTTATTTTATAATTTTTTATATATCATTGATATATCATCCAAAACATATATTTTATTTTGAGTTTTTATAATCAATTCATTCTAAACAATTACCGCTACCATATCCAATAAGGTATTGTTTTATGGATTTAAATTCATGTCCTTATAAAATATTTAGAACCAATCCCATTTAGTATAAACAATGGTAAAAAAATTTCATGGTTATTAAATTATTTTATCATATAGTGTCCAAAACCTATGTTTAGAAATTAATAATTAAGTTCCTCTATTCGGCTATAAATACTGACCCATCCTCTCAAAATTATTTACTGAAAAACCACTGAGAATGAAGTTAATCTCCCAATATTTCCCTCTAAATCCCTACCATAGTATTTTCATTTACTTAACAAGATCCTCCCAACATTATAAAATCTCCCCCTTAAGAAAGTGACTATAAGTTTTTCAATGTATTTATTGAAACATTTTTGTACTAAGAAATTATTATTACAAATTTTATAGGTTTTAATGTGCTTTTATACATCACTTTTCTACCCATATGATTCCCATGTAATGAGATACCTCTTTAACCCCTTATATAATCATTTATGTGCACATACTATGCTGTTAAAATTATACAATAAATTTCCATGCTGAATGGTTATATAGTGAATACCCATCCCATTTTAACTATATGGTAATTAAATACATGTACCTATCCTATATTCATTATAGAATTCCATTTACGTAGCCCTCTCTCATTAATAATGAGGATAATATTTATTAAAGGTGTTATTATTTTGTAAGATCTATGTTGTGAAAACATTTATGTACATGATTTGAATGTTATTGGTAAGACCTGAATTATATATCCCCCTATTTAATTGGGTAATGTATCTATCTATTGTGATATTATATTCTGTGGTTATGGGGTTATCCTAGAAACACTATGTTATGATTTCTTATAGTTTATCCTTGACTAATGCTTACGATGTCATGTTATATGTTGATTCCACAATATAATATTGAATTGATGTTAACATTTTATATTTTACCATAATGGTATTGTTTCAGATTATCAACACTTTTATGTCTCCTTACCATGAATATTAACTAAATTTATTACATTAATCATGTTATACATTTATTATTCTTGTAATATGAATTATATCTCAACACTATTATTATGCATTCCCCCAAGTTATTCTTGTTGTATTAGAAGAATAATTGAATATGACAGAATGTTTTTAGGTTTTATATATTTTTTGTCTACCCATGTATTATGTTAATGTTCTATAAAACTAATTTCCCAAAAAATCATGGCCTCACTATCTCATAGTATTATATTCTATGAATCATGATATTATAAATCATTATATAAGTTATATAAAAGATATGGGCTATCATAGATGGTATCATAATAAAGTATAGTTATTTTTAGAGATTAAGGATTATAAAATCATAGTGAATTCATTAGGGATAAGACTATACATTTGAAAACATCCCTAAATTTTTGTTATGTTTAGAGTAAGTCTATTCCAAGAAAGAAAATCCATGTTTGGAAAATACATGTGGATGTGGCCCGACCATAGTTGTACATATTGGTAATAACCATGAAATGGGTGTGTTTTGTATTAACTCAGCCATAAATATTTTTAGGAAAAATATTCCTTTATAGACGCCTAGTTTAAAACTAATGTGGGTTATTCTTTGTTGAATTCAAAAACTTTTTATGATCCATCACGAAGTGCATAATGTTTCTGATAAAACATTATGTTATAAAATAGTCCTTTAATAATATATATTGAATCATAGAAATTCATAGGTTGTTTAATACATGTCATTTTTGAGTTATCCCTTTGATGTTAATTATTTACATTTTATGTGATTAATAGTTTGAAAATTATCAACCATAATTTTCTCTTTATTATATTCAATGGTATGGAATAAGAGGACCCATGTCAATAGAAAATGTGTTAAGAAATATAATATCATCAAACAATGAGATTACCATCCTGATGGGAGTAGAAATCAAGAATACCATGGTAATACATTCTGAATTAACTAATGATTTGAACATAAAATGAATAAGGGGGAAACCCCACAACCCCTTAATAATGACCATGTTTCAATTGATATTTCAATATGAAAAAATGCCACTTAATTAATGAAAATCATATGATCATTTCATCATGGAATAATGTATCAAATCCATTAAAAATAACTTCTCTATTTATTCAATCCACTGGGTAATACAGAATAATGTTGGATGTTTATCATATGTTGCGAGAATATGATCAATAATGGAAGTTGAAAAAAAAATTATGAATCCTTAAGAAGATATCAATGATATGGTGTCTAAAGAATTTCGTAAAATTATTTTTAACTTATATATTATTAAAAATAATTTACATAAAATGGATATAAATATCCATATCCTCATGAAAAAATACTGATGAATAATTCAGGGAAATTGAATGGAACCTCCCAAAACATGAAGGACATTCCTACCATTTTTTCATTGAACCTAAAGGTAATTTTATATGAATATTTGGTATGATGATTTCATGTATATGAAATGATTTTGTGATTCAAGTCCCTGAAATATATGATGAAATTTATCGATGTTTCCATATTGTAGAAATGGATATTAGTATATATTAATGGACTCATTGGTAAGGTCATAAGAATAAGATAAAAGGTGTTAATTTTAGTCATGTTATGGTCAAATCTCATGATAGCATGAAAGATAATCATCAAATTTGTCAAATGTTTTGGAATAATCATCTGAAATATTTCATGAAGGGGATAATGAAATTCATTAGGGGTGGGAATGAAGGAAACCTTGCTACAGACTACTAATAAGAGAAACCCACCAATGTAAACGAATAAATGAATGTTGTAATGAATCAAATTCTTCTTTTAATATATATAAATGGGAAATAAAAATGATAGTATATAATAATACATCATTCCAAAGATTTTAATTGACATACAATGAATGAAATGTCTAAGGCCTAGAGTGGAATTGTGAGCAGAATCAATCAGAACTACTGGGGAAGATCCCCAAAATAAAATTATTATATGAACACTAGTTATCCATTCAAGGAAATTAAATGAAACATTTTTTATGGTTCAAAATATTCGATCATAACATTGATGTTTATTATAACTATTCAAATACCACCACAAAACATGGAATTTAGGTTATAGGTGAAGATGTATGATTCGTTTATTATTATATCCAAATATATGACTCATCCATAATCAAACTTTCTGGGATGCAAATCGAAAAATTCATTTTGGTACTCCCATTAGTTGAATTAAATTAAAATCTAGGAATGAAATGTCTTTAATTTTATAGAGACAACATAAATTTTCTATAGAAGTAATTCACCATTCGTATCATGAATTCTCCTCTGAATCTATAAAATCACAAGTACGTCGATGGATCTACATTGATATCATCACTTAAAGAAATGGTTTTATTTACATATCTAAAATAATATCTACATCAAATTTTTTATACTGTGTAGAAATAATTTTTGATGACATTCCCATTATAAGGTTATATACACATGACATTCTTGAAGAATTTCTCAACCTTAATCTAAGTTGTATGATTTTTTTATCAATTGATATTATACCTAATACATTTTACAGTATCCATGAATACATATATAATGGATACTGGTGAATAATGACAGATTAATAAGAAACTAAAATGGAATCTAAAGAAATGATTTATATGCCCTAGTTCTTTTCCATGAAGTCTTCCAGTCATCATCATCACGAATAAGAATTTGATAAGAATCCTTTAAATTGATTATCATGATCTCAACAAGATCTTAATAATGGACATTTATCCTCTACCAAAAATTGAGGACTTGATTGATCATTAACATAGAGATTAGTACATATATAAGGTGGATCTTGGCGCATCATAATATCTTGTAAGGGTGAATAAGGAAGATAATCATAATTCTTATTTCTGTATAAGATAAAAAATCTATGATGAGATAATTATTCCATTTAGACTCTTTAATGTTCATTATATCATCATGGAAATAATCAATAGTGTCTTTAGGGATAACATGTAATTTTGTAGGTAGTATTTATTGTTCATTTTATCTTCATCTACAAAATAAAGGGTGATCAATAATTGAATATGAATGATGTATTGAAGATCATGAAAATTGAATGTTTGTACAAAATTTATTGTAAATAAATATTTTAGATTGAGAAAGTAGAATCCCATGGGTATGTTATAACAAAAAGAAATATTTATAGATCATTTATAAATTAGGGAAACATAAGGATGGTCTATACCAACTTATATTATGAAAATCTATAGATTCCATGTATTAGCTAACTAATATTATAAACTTGTGAAAACTTATCACTATTTTAATTATCAATAATGGAGATATTGTCGACAGGTTTGGTGTTCTCAGTATTGAAAATGTATGGTTTTATTTGAAGATTTAAATAAGAATATAATCACCATACCAATGATCATATTACCCACCTTTGGAGAAGGATTTCTCATTTGTATTGATGTGTCCCAAAAGGTTCTGGGATTTAAACTCATGAATGAGGAAGATGTCCTAGCATATTCCCCTCTCTAATTTAATGTTCCTAGATCAAAAATAATAATGGACGTGGATTGCTTTTAGTAATATTTATATTAATTATATAGAAACATTACCACTATTGTAAGAACTATTAAATACATACGAATAATAAATTCTTGATGTATATATTCACAAAAGAAGAGAAACATATTCACCGAAATATGTTTTTATAGATTTTGAGGATTATGATTGTTCAATCCAGAATCATCTTATGAATGTGAACAGTGTATTAGTTGATCTAATTAACAAATAAACTTAAATCCTTATCCATGATGAGGATTGAATGGGATCCATCGTTATTAGAAATGATAAATTAGGAAATTATAAAAATAAGAGGATCCTCATCCTAACATGATTAAACTAATCCTCAACCACCCATTCCTAAATGGAAATGGGATTCCTAAAAAGATGGTGTGGTGATACATTAATGGTAGAGAACATTAAAAAGTTATAATTTTATAAATATGAATTTATGTTGTTTGGAACTATAATCTGTGTCCCATAAAAACTAGAATATAATAGCGAAATCCAAGATGATGAGAACAAATCATCCTTATCTATTCATTTAAGAAGCACTAAAATGTATCGAAATATAAATAAAATCATTTGATGGGATAACATGTAGTCATGGATTACAATTTTTATATCTTGATGCATTTTTTCCAACAATTTTGGGTTAAATGATAGTATCATAAGGGTATAATAAAACCGCTTCACATACCAGTATGGAAATTAGAAAAAATAACATTGTTTTTCATGTAGGTCTTCCTAAGACAATAGAATAAAATATTTACATTTTGGTTGTAATCGATCACCTTACTATGTCATATCATTTTATAACTCTCAAGGAAGATTTCTATCATAGATAAATTTACCTGATATAAATTTGGGAAACAATAAGATGAATTGGAGTAAAACTATCCAATATATTTTATTGAGATATGAGGATTACCTTGAAGATATGTAGGAACCTTACGTAATTATTGGACACAATGTTTAATTTCAGTACTTCCTATCACCCTTATATGGATGGTCATTCTGAGAGAACCATTCATACTTAGGAGTGTATGAATAGACCATTTTCAAAGGATTTATAATTTTTTTGTAATCATCACATTATATAATGGAGTTCTCATATAAATATATTTTATATTTTTGAGTTCAAATGGCACCATATAAGGCTTAGTATGGGATGAGGTTTCAATCTCAAACATAATATGATTCTGTCATTTTCTTGGTAGGACTCTTTTAAAATTTTCTTGGTCAGGATAGGATGTTTTGAAATCAATTCATGAAATGAATAAATTAAAATTTTAAAAAATTACACCCCTTAAAAGTGGTTTTCACCACATGAGGACATGTCAGAAAATAAAAATTTTCCCCCTTAAACTCTCACTCAACACATGTCAATATGTCAAAAAGTATATTACACCCCATGTAGCTATATTTTACCACGTGCCTTTTTATTTCACCATGCGTAATATGAAAATAATTTTTTGAGGTTCTGAGTGGATTTCAATGTAAAAATGAAATAAACATCACGTGATGTGAAATGGGAATTCATGTCATGTAATTATGATGTGTAGAAAATGAAAAATGTCCTTCCAGCATTGCATGAACCATTGACCATAATTTTAATTGTTATAGAGGCTCTGTAAACCCCCATATTCAACTAAAAATGTCCCTCATACAATTTACTTGTACCAAAAGACCTCCGTGTATTGAACTATACGAATTAAGACCCTCTGTGCAGCTCTCTCCTTGTTGCGGGACATCAGCTGTTAATTTATGGGAGTTTGATTCGATTCAGTAGTGATCTCGCATCAGAATTTTTATATCTGGAAATTTATTTTTATGTTAGACCTTTAAGTTATTAAATTTCTTCTATATCAATTTCAAATGGATTTCGTGGTTCTTGTTTATAGGTATACAATATATGGTTTCTATCACATATATAGGTATTTTTTCATCATATACTCCACCTTCGAGGAGTCAGATCTAAATCATATTTATCGACACATTCTTTATTGACTATGCTCAATTTGTTGATATTCGTTGGTGATTTTTCGTCATCATTGATATTGAGATAGGAGGTCTAAATTGCAATCCCATTTTCCCAATTTCATTTATGTATATACAATTTTAACGATGATGGTGTATGATTAAAAATTGATTTGTTCTATATTCAATTTCATAATTGGGTAAATTAATTAATTTGGGATAGGAAAAATTGTGAATAGAATTTGGTTAGTTTAAATAAATAATTGATGAATTAATTATAAGGTAATTATGATGGTATATCTGCTTAATTACTTATGGAATTGATTAATAGATGTTATGTGATTAATCAAATTTTCAATTAAATAATAGGATGGTTGAGATTATGGAATTGAATTAAATAATTAATTTTTGAGCTAAATTTTTGGGTGATTGGGTTCAGGAATTACGATAATGAGATAATGGATACATTTTTGTAATATTGAACTTGATAGGAATTTCTTAATTGTTTGTTGAATAATGTAATAAATATTTTGAATGAGAATTGGGTTGGAAGGATAATTTTTGTCATATACATATCTTATTTTAAATGTATTTTTATTTTAATTTTCATTAATTCATTGTCTTGGGGGTTTCCAAAATGTTTTATGTAGAATAGGTGAGTTTTCATGAATTGGGCCAAACTGTGAGCCCGATTCCAGATTTAAAAATAATTTTTTATTTTTTTATATATTTTCGATTATTTAATATTTTTCACTCATTTTAACTCCTAAAGGTTCTCCCTTTATATATTAACACCAAAATTAAAATTTTGAGCTTTTAGAAATCCATAACAAATGTTTAGTTTGGTTTTTATTTATGGGATTGGGCCAGCCCGGAAGCCCATATCCAGTTTTAAAAATTAATTTTATTTATTTAATAAACTATTCAATATTAGGTATGTTTTGGTGATTCCAAGTCTCCCATGATCCCATTACAGCCAGCCACGTCCCAAGAATCTTTGAAACCACTTTGGAGCTCTTAAGAATCGAGATTTAGGGACCAATTTCTTAGGGTTCATCAAATCATCCATATTTGAGAAGGTAAGTTGATTATTTCATAAGTCTTTTAATTTTCATCCTTTTTACCCCATTTTGGTCCCCAAATGACCTAATTTAAATCCTTCAATCCTCTATACCAGTTTTGGGTACTTCAAGATTCAAATATTGTTGGATTGGGGACGATTTCTTCATGATTTTTCTAGTAAGGGAATTCCTTCTTGGTTCCTTCCATCCACTTTTAATTTTATTTCCACTTTCATGAAGTTCCTAATATCCATAAGATGGGGTTCGATCCTAAGGTCCGTTTGGTTTCCTTTGGGTCAATATTTTTGGTCTAGGTTGGGATTTATATTCCTTGAGGTGTGGCAGTGGTGCGGTTGATGTTTCACACCATGTTTTGAGGGTTTCGTCATAAAAGGTAGGTGATTCCATGTGTAAACAT
The DNA here is from genome assembly GCA_963277665.1 of Viscum album. NCBI lineage: Eukaryota > Viridiplantae > Streptophyta > Magnoliopsida > Santalales > Viscaceae > Viscum > Viscum album. The sequence goes on along the minus strand of OY728132.1, from coordinate 1,432,421,805 downwards.
TTCTAGATGAGTTAGTTTGCTTGAATTACTTATTATTCATGTTTCTAATATGCTGTGTGTGGTGCGTGAACTATTTATGTTGGATTTGGAAAAGCATTTTTTATAGTTTCATTTTAGCTTAAAATTCGGTGTTTTCATGTGAAACCCTTTGGGTATTGTTTGGGATTGTTTTATAACATATTATTTTGGTTTAATAAATCTTTCATGGGATAAAAATTATGATTTTGTGGGTTATTGTTGTGAAAATAGGTATTAATGTGGTTTTTAAGGTTTTATGGTGTAAAACATTATTGTACTTCGTGAAAGTGATTTTGAAAACATGTGCGTTTCATGTGGATATTTTGTTCTATTGTTTGAGGTGTTTGTATAACACATGGGGGTTGTTTAATAAATGTTTTTGGGGCTTCCAATTTTGTTTTGAATTCGTATTGATGTGATTTTGTCCTTGAAATATGGTTTTGAAATGGGTTTTATATGAAAATCTTTGGTACACTATTTAAAATTGTTTTATGAATGTTTAGAGTGGTTTAATGATATATGTAAGAGGTGAAACGATATTAGAAAACTATTTTAGATTGTTTATACTTTCACATGACCCATTTTAAATCCGAATTGTTCTTTTATGTGATGTTTATAATATTTTTAGGGACTTCATAAAATTGTTAAAGGATGTGTTAGATTGTGAAATTTATGAAAAAAGTGTTGTTGGCTATTTTGGTGTGAGTTTGATTTCAAAATGAATTCGAATGAAAAGTGGAATTTGTGAATTGTGTGATGTGCATGGGGATCATTGGATAATGTTTTATGTGGAAGTGATATTTTCATGTGAAAATTATATTTCTTGGCTTGTTGAACTTGTTTGAGCACAAAGGGAAAACTCGGGTATCTAGGTGGGTGGATGTGTACTAGTATGATAGTGAATCCGTGGGGTTTGGCATCAGATTCACTTAGCAATAATGGTGCTTAAAACAATATCTAAACTATGATGATGATGATTGGGGACCACTTGGTTATGGGTATGTTCCCTACTAGTGGCTCGTGCACGAGAAATGATAATTTTTGTGGTTACTCTAACCGAGATACGAGGAACCTGGGACCCAGAGCTAGCTAGTGCCTAGGGGTTATTTCCTATTGCTCATTCTCATTAAATCCTTTATAATTACTATTGGCATACAATATATTTGGATGTAAAATTAAGTATCTTATGAATTTATTTTAAAAGTGTTGATTCTTTAAATTATCCCACATGAAATCTGTTTTTTTAAGTTGCATCTTTTAGAAATTTTTACTAGAAATTACATGTTTTTGAAAACATGCATGCTTTTCATCATTGAATGTTTATCACATGGAATATATTAGTGGTGGTATCATACTGGGCATTGGCTAATACCCTACTTCCACCCTTGGGTGTAAGTAGACTTGGTTATTTTTTTTGTCGCAGGTTTGTGTATAACATTTGTGCCAACAGTTCGTGTTTTCACCGGTAATTCATGATGTGGTGTTGTGGAGATGGATTGAGGGCAATGCCTCTTGTCTTTTTGAGGTTCATAGGCTGTCCTTATTTGTTTTTTTACCTTTGTAATGGTATTTTAACATAGTTTTAACTTATGTAATTCAGTTCTGAAATTTAGTAAAAGATGGTTTTAGTTGAAAAGTCTAGATTTGTTTTATTGAGTTTGTTTGTTGTTTAATGTTTATAATATTGGGTAAATCATTCCCAATTATATTTATATGATACCTAGGCACTTGTGCCAGCCCATGGAGATCAAGAACACCCTTCGGGCCTTGTCACGGGCCACGTTTGGCACTGGTTTCGGTGGTGACCAGATTTGGCTCGTGACAAAATGGTATTAGAGGGTGGTTCACTCTCTTTGGGTCATGTTATTTTGGGAACAATCAGGATAATCTGGAGTTAGGATTTTTGGGGATTTTAATTTCAATTATGTGTATTGTGGCTGATCACCACACCTCATGACGGGATTCAGGTTTCCAGGGGAAGTCGAGACCTTTCAGAGTCCTTTGGGTTTCTTGGTTTAATGATGATTAGGGGAAATGAAAAGAGAGTTGGGTTATAGTCCATGTAACTTCGCAGGGCCTGGAAAGCCATGTGGAGCTGGGGATATTACCAAGAACACACTCTGTGATAGTGAAGTGATTGGAATATGGCTGCTGCCCATATGTTCAAGTCACCCACTGAAACTAGTTTCCTCTCACACTGTCTTGTGTTCTTTAGTTTTGAAATCTTGGATCTTTGGTTTTAAAGTGACATGGTTTTAAGGGGTGTAGAGTTTTTGTGAAATAATTTTCAAATAAATAAGGAATGGTTTGATTAATGAAATAGTGTAACTGAATATTCATAATTATTTAGAAATGGAAGGTGGTGTGCGTACACCAATTTTGAAAGGAGAAACTATACTGAAGTTGGTTTTGAAAAAGTGTTTCCTGTAGAGTTTTCTAAACTATCATAGGGTGTTTTGTTGGGATGAGATGTTTTGAAATTGTTGTGAATAACATGAAATTGAGTTCTTGTATAAATGGTTGTGTCTTTATGAAAATTTTAGTAATATTTGAATTGGGATTTGGATCTCCTGGTTAGCAGTTTTGAGAAAAAGGATGTGTTGGATGACCGTTTTTGTTTTGAAAAGTGGAAAGAATCTTTTTTTTATCCATTTGTATTTTTTTGAGTGACCACATGCATGGGGTTATATGGGATGATGGATGGTTGATGGATTGAATATATGAGTTCCAGGATGTATATGAGGAGGGTGCCCAGTGTGGCACGAAAACATGCATGTGTGAGGCCCATGGGGTACCATTGGTGGATAAGCTTATTGATAAACCATTTGTTTTCAAAGAATTGGTTTTAAAGAAATACATTATGTATTTGATAAATTGTTTGGTATGGTTTTTATTATGGGTTTTTAAAAATTTTGATGTTGTGGGATGTTTTGATTCCAAGAACCCCTTCTTTTTGAACTATGTTTTGGGTTTGTGTTTGGTCGGTAAGATGTGTTGTAGGGACGGTTAGTGGTCTATTTTGAAATATGTTTTTGGATTCCTTTACGGTCGATCCCTTCATATGTTTGGATCTGGTTTGTGGCATGTTTTGACCAATGGACCAGCTTGGTTGGGTCCTTGGGTCCGCTCATTGGATAAGGTATGCCCCCATTAAGGGTCAATTCACAACTAAAGTGAAACCCGTATTGTTTCACCATTGGAAAATCCTCCAGTTGATCAGTATAAGGAATATTTTATCGATCATTGTTGATTGAGTCTACACCCATTCGTTTTTTTGATTTTTGGAACCTCTTGTAGTGGTAAATTGCTTGTGGAAGGTGGAAAGAAACCTTAGTTTCTTAAGTTTCATGATTCATCGAAGGTGGAAGTGTTCTTTGGTTGTTAGTGTGGATGAGTGACATAATGGTTTATAAGAGGGACTATGGGTTCTTCGTAATTTCTTTGAAGCAAGAGTTATTATTAAACAACCAATTTTGAGATTTTGGTCATGAAATGATAATGTGTCACTTTTTGGTCTTTTCTATTGTTTAGGGACTTGGAATATGGTCATGTTCCATGTATTGTTTCTATCAATCGCAAGGGTCATGTTCTGTGACGCATTGTGATGTTGTGTTCTCTTTTAACTATAATGGTGAAGGTCACACAATCCTCAGAGGTTATCTATTATGTTGGGAGTATGTTTCCTTGCGAAAAACATAAAATCCTCTGTCTTAGAGAAAGGTGTTTATGCATGTCCTTCCATTCGGTTGTTTCTCACCCAAAGAAACAAGGTGCGATTTGTGTGCATCTTCTAATCCCTTGATTCAGTGAAATGTATGGTTGTCATAAAGTGAGTTATGGAGTGTGTTATGTCTTGATGAACCCATCGGGGTATGAGGTTTAGTTGTTTGTGGCATCGAAAGAATAAGTTCCATATAGGGGTTTCCATAGCCTAACTGTGAGGCTGAAAATGCTTCAATATTTTGAGCTCCATCCATAAGTCCTGGAGAGAAGATGGCGCGTAGTCAAGGGAAACCCCAGTGTCGTTTAAACCCTTGAACAAAGTCCTATACTCATTATTAAAGATATAAAGAGTTTAAACCTATGGTGTCATCATATTTCTTATGTTGTTCCCGTTCAGTGGAAATAGGTGGAGGGTCTTGTACCCATGTCATCACACATTATTATTCCCTCTCCATTTGGTTTCCTTTGAGTCTTTAGAGAATGGTTGGAAATAGGGCTAGACAAGTTGAGCATATGGTATTCACATGGTAACTTTTATCCATGAAAAAAAATAACCATGAAGATATAAGGATCCACATAGTTATCTTATAGTATCCCGAACTGTGCAGACTAACCGTGTGACCGTCCCAACTCCTCAATTTTGGGGTCTTTTCATGTCAGCCCACGCCGGTCGGTTAAGATGGTTGGTACTTATGGTGGGAATACCCACCATGGTATCATGCATATTATTTTCTAAATTTATAAAAGATTTATACCTCTTGTACTAGGGAGTCTTTTTGGGCCTCCCCCTATTAGTGTCTTGATTCTGTCTCTGGAAAAAATTTTATGTTTTCTATTATGTGGGGGGGATCCCATTTGTGTCTCTTCATACGAGTAACTCATATTTTTCATTGGACTTTTCTGGGAAATAGGTATTATCGTTTGGAGATATATAACAAACTACATCTTCCATGGGTAAACATTGATATTGGATAGTGCCCAATCATTTAGTTATAGTAGGTTACGTGTAACCCTGTTCGATGATGTTGTTTATTTGGTTAAATTGATTGAGTATTGTTCAAATTGTGTTTGATGAGTTTTCATCTGGGATAAAACCTCACGTGCTTGATTATTTCAGGAAATTGGTGTAACTTTGGTTTGTGTGATTATTCCTTCCTTCATTGATCAATGGAGGTGTTTTGGCCATTGGGGGAGAAACCTGGCAAGGGAGTGCCTCTTGGTTTCCCTATTGGTTTTGGTTGTTGCTTTGGCCTTGCTGTGACTTTCTGGGGCGGAATGTTTTCATGGTAGGGAGAATTTTCATATATATAACTTATTTTAAATGTATTTTTATTTTAATTTTCATTAATGCTTTCTCTTGGGGGTTTCCAAATGGTTTAAGGTAGAATAGGTGTGTTTTCATGAATTGGGCCAAACTGTGGGCCCGATTCCAGATTTAAAAACAATATCTGTTTCTTTTATCAATTTTTCATTATTTAATATTTTTCACTCATTCCAACTCCTAAATGTTCTCCCCTGATATATTAACACCAAAATTAAAATTTTGAGCTTTTAGAAATCCATAATCAATGTTTAGTTTGGTTTTTATTTAAGGGATTGGGCCTGCCCGGAAGCCCATATCCAGTTACAAATTAATTTTATTTATTTAATAACATATTCAATATTAGGAATTTTTCAGTGATTACAAGTCTCCGACGATCCCATTACTCCCAGACACTCCCCCAACATCTTTCCCACCACGTTGGAGCTCTTAGGAATCGAGATTTAGGGACGTATTTCTTATGGTTCATCAAATCGTCCATATATGTGAAGGTAAGTTGATTCATTCATATGTCTTTTAATTTTCATCCTTTTCCCCCCATTTAAGTCCCCAAATGACCTAGTTTAAATCCTTCCATCCTCCATACCAGTTCTAGGTAGTTCAAGATTCAAATATTGGTGGATTGGGGCCGATTTCCTCATGATTTTTCAAGTAAGGGAATTCCTTCCTGGTTCCTTCCATCCTCTTTTAGTTTTATGTCAAATTTCATGAAGTTCCTCATATCCAAAAGCTGGGGTTAGATCCTAAGGTCTGTTTTGGTGTCTTTTGGGTCAACATTTGTGGTATAGGGCTGGATTTATATTCCTTGAGGAGCGGTGGTGGTGCGGTTGATGTTTCGCACCATGTTTTCAGGGTTTCATCATAAAAGGAAGGTGATTCCATGTGTACACATTTATAGATGAGTTAGTTTACTTGAATTAATAATTAGTCATTTTTCTAATATTTTGTGTGTGGTGCGTGAACTGTTTATGTTGAATTTGGTAAAGCATTTGTTTTTATTGTTTCATTTTAGCTTAAAATTCGGTGTTTGCATGTGCAAACCTTTTGGTATTGTTTGGGATTGTTTTATAACATATGAATTTGGTTTAATAAAACTTTTTTGGGATGAAAATTATTATTTTGTGGGGTATTGATGTGCACTAGGTATTAAAGAGGTTTTTTAAGGGTTTATGGTGTAAAATATTATCGTACTTCTTGAAAGTGATTTTGAAAACGTGTGTGTTTCATGTGGATCTTTTGTGCTATTGTTTGACGGGTTTGTATAACACATAGGGGTTGTTTAATAAATGTATTTGGGGATTGAAATTCTGTTTTGAATCTATATTTATGTGATTTTGTCTATGAAATATGTTTTTTAAATGGGTTTTATTTGATGAGCTTTGGTACACTATTTAGAATTGTTTTACGAATGTTTTGAGTGGTTTAATGATTTATGTAAGAGGTGAAACCATATTGGAAAACTATTTTGGATTGTTTATACTTTCATATAAACCATTTTAAATCTGAATAGGTCTATTATGTGATGTTTATCATATTTTTAGGGACTTCATAAAATTGTTAAAGGATGTGTTAGATTGTGAAAGTTATGAAAAAAGTGTTCTGGGATATTTTTTTGTGAGTTTGAACTCAAAATAAATTTGAATGAAAAGTAGAATTTGTGACTTCTGTGATGTGCATGGGTCTGTTTGGATAATGTGTGATGTGGAAGTGATATTTTCATGTGAAAATTATATTTCATGGCATGTTGAACTTGTTTGAGCAGAAAGGGAAAACTCAGGTATCTAGGTGGGTGGACGTGTACTAGTATGCTAGTGAATCCGTGGTGTTTGGCCTCAGTTTCACTTAGCAGGATTAACGCTTAGAACTCTTACTAAAATATGATGATGATGATTGGGGACCACCAGGTTATGGGTATGTTCCCTACTAGTGGCTCGTGCACGAGAAAGGATAATATTTGTGGTTACTCTCACTGAGATACGAGGTACCTGGGACCCACAGCTAGCTAGTGCCTAAGGGTTATTTCCTATTTCTTGTGCTCATTAGATCCTTTATAATTAACTTAGGCATACAATATATTTGGATGGAAAATTTAGTATCTTTTGAATTTATTTTAAAAGTGTTGATTCATTAAATTATCCCACTTGAAAACTGATTTTTTGAAGTTGCATATTTTAAAAATTTTAACTAGAAATTACATGTTTTTGAAAACTTTCATGCTTTTCGTCTTTGAATGTTTATCAAATGGAATCTCTACGTGGTGGTATCATACTGAGCATAGGATCACACCCTACTTACACCCTTGGGTTTATGTAGACATGGTTATTTTTTTGTCGCAGGTTTGGGTATAACATTTGTGCTAACATTTCGGGTTTTCACCGGTCATTCATGATGCAGTGTTGTGGAGATGGGTTGAAGGAAATGAATCCTTCCATGTTGAGGTTCTTGGGCTGTACTAATTTTTTTTACAATTTTTATGGTCTTTAAACATAGTTTTATCTTATGTAATTCAGTTATGAAATTTAGTAAAAGATTGTTTTAGTTGAAAAATCCAGATTTGTTTTATTGAGTTTGTTTGTTGTTTAATGTTTATAAAATCGGGTAAATCATCACCAATTATCTTTATATGATACCCAGGCACTTGTTCCAGTCCGTGGGGATCGGGAACACCCTTCAGGACTCGTCACGGGTTAGGTTTGGCACTGGTTTCGGTGGTGAACAGATTTGGTTTGTGACAATTTTGATAACCTTGAATGATGTGATATAAATATATAATATATGTTTCTGATTTATAATGGGTAGTGGGACACAAACTAATGCTCCAAATAACCATGACATTGATCGTAATGGAATTCTAAACCCAATTTTTTTCATGGAGATATTCTTATATGGGATAGGGACTAGTCTTTTAAATACCCATGGGATGTGATACGTGGATTGATGCTCTAAATAAGCCTACAGGTGAAATAAATGGCATTCAAAACAAAAATATTGTCTTTTGAACATGGTTCATATTGGATGTCTGAAAATTGATTATTTTGAAATAATAACAATGTAAAAAATATAGAAAATGGATTAGACTAAGACATAGGCCGAAGATGGTAATATGGTTTTGTTGTCCTCGGGAACCCTTGAGAAATGTCGTTTAGTAACATAAAATGGAATAAATGTAATCGAGTTACCTTACTGTCTTATTTTATAATTTTATACCACCCCATACACTGCTATTGACTAGATTTGTTTTAGACACCATTGGTGGTGTCCTACTAAATTCAACTCACACACAATTCAGGCTCTCTGATTAATACATGAATAGACTTTATTTTTGATGGACATGTTCAAGGAATGAACCCCCGATTATATTGATGATTGAGTATGGATATTGTATGAAGGAACTATACGTGGCTCAGAACCCACATGGTTGAAATTAGTGTCTTTACATTCACAAGAATTTTATACACTTTGACACTTACTATGTCATAGAATGTTTCCTTTCAATTGAATTTTTTATTTCTTGCTTTGATTGTCCTTAGATATTGATATTGTTATAATTATACATGCTCCCCCTATTGTCTATTTGTTTCTACTAGTATTTTACATAGATGAAAGAGGGTATAGTATTAGTATGAATGAATTACTAGACCCTCACTACTAGTCGGCAACCATGGGAATATCAGGAGGTGTTCCTGATTTCATGTGACTTACCAGATGAGGTCCCCTTCTTATGGGACCCGGACCACGATATAAAATAGTGATATTATAGGACCAATTTTCATTTGATTTATTTTGTATTAAAATTTTATAATGTTATAAAAGAGACTAAAAAGAGTTGATTCTTGGTAATGAGATAATGTATGGAGTTAATGATCAATTTACAGGGGAAATAATATGTACTCAGGGTGTTATTGATGTAATTTCTATTTGTTGTTACAGTTGAATATTATTTCACAAGGGGTGATGCAATTGTTCTGTGTTATCATAATTTTTGTTTATATTTTCTAAGAATTGACTCATTGAAATAATTGCTTCATAGTTGATTCAACATGAATCATTCTAGGAACTCATAACTATTTTATTATCTGCATCATTTTAGTAAGGCATTGGAAAATTGGTTATGGGTATGTTGTTGAACATATACTGTTTTTCCATTATGGTGAATTAAAATTGATATAGGTGCTTAATATGGAATTGAACATTGTAAAATGAAAATAATATGTGAAAATGGGTGTCTAGTTGGGAAATTTGATTAATGAGAATGTGTTTACCATTTTTAACTAGGACATAGTTATATGTTGATACGGGTAGTGATAACAGCTCAGTATTGACCGTGTGGTGAGAGTTGGGGAAAAGACTTGTTCTGGATTGATGTGATTCCCTATAATATAAACATGTTAATTATGATAATTTTTCCCTAATGTGTATGTTTTTAATTGTAGATATATTCCCAAATGCTGACACTTATTGAGGGCATGACCAGAGGACATGGGAGTGGATGATCCTCCAGTTGTGGAACCTGAGGTACCAAGAGTGCTCGGTGAGGATATTGGAGAGAACATCTGATAGAAAATTTCATTTAGTATGAAATAGATAGAAATGAAACCAATTAATGTTATGAATAGCATACTTGAACATAAACTAGTGTTTCAATTGAATCTTCCTATGACTTTTACTGGAGAGGTTGGACCTGAGGGGGATGAGTTCTAGATTGAGTACATCGGAACAATACTTGACAACATGGAGACTCCTACTGAGAGGACAGTCAAGATATATGCATACATGTTCCATGGTCATGATAAGAATAGGTGGGATGTTGAATCTCCAGATGGAATACTAGAGACTATAGAGTGGAAGGACTTTTGGTAGAATTTATTTTAGAACTTTTATCATGATACACTTATGCCGAAGAGAGGATCTGAGTTCATTTGGATGACTAAAGGGAATATGTCATTGACAGACTATGCTAGATAAAAAAATGAAGCGTTTTACTCTATAAATGGAAGGAGATGATTCAAATATGAAAAATAGGTTTCTTGATGTATTGGAATATGAAATTAAGTCCCAAGTAAATATATTCTAGCTAAAGAAGTTTACAGACAAGGTGAATAATATCTCATATATGAGGGGAACCAGAAGCAGGCTTCCAGTGGAAGACAAGTGATTCATTTTTGATTATCTAGTGGTAAAAAATTTGCGAGTATGAAATGAATTTATGATAATGTCAACTATTTTAGTGGGAATATGAGTACTATGACTGAGGATACGGTTACTTATGACCTTACCAAAGTGCATTGACACTAGTGTGATATGACGGGACACTATTGTAGTCATTTTACCTGAGCCCATTTATAGTGAAGATATTTTTTAATATAGGCATCTATAAAGTGTCTAGAGGAACCTAAGGTATTCAGGTAGTGATGGAGGATCTAGACAGAACTAGAGTGAGGTAAGGGGGTCTATTTTAGTATATTACTATGGAAGATTGAGTTCTACTGGGCGATGTAGTAGACGTAGTAGTAATGGATCTTCTAGGATTGAGTGCCCATATAATCAGAGTAATGAAACTCTAGGGAGTCAGAAGACATCATACGGAAGAGGGAAAATATATTTACATGTGGTATATCCTACAATCCTGGATAGCGAGGGTGGACCATCAATAATGAGAGGTATTAATTTTACAGCTTCTAGGTTATCTAGTTCCTTATTTGATACCGGTTCATCTCAATACTTTATTTCTTCTAAAATTGTTAATGTTATGACACTGAAGGTGAGGTTTGTGATTATGGTTATGATGATAGATGCACCATTTGGAGTATTTTATAGAGACAAATGTTGGTGCCAGGTATGTTCTCTTTAGATTGTGGAGTACAATATCTGGTGGAAGATTTATATTCTAGATATGAATATCCTTTAACTGATTATGGGTATGGACGGTCTAGTAACACACAGAGGCCAGATAGGTTGTTATCATAGGATTGTTACATTTATATCTCATAAGGGTGACCATTACATTCACATGGAATATATAGATATCCATATGGTCTAAGAAGGGAAAGTTACTCAGCAATTTTGGGATCTCACAACGTAATATTATTATATTTTGATGGATGATGTCGGTGTTAGTCAAGATGTCCTTCTACCAGCTATAGAAATATTTCAGGGTATGTTTTTGGAAGACATCTCAGACTACAACTGAGATAGATATGAAATTCACTTTTGATATCATACTGGAGGATAAGACAATGAATATTCCACCATAAAAAATGGAACTGACTGAGCTTCAAGAGATCAAGACTCATCTGTAGGAGTTTGAGGATATGAGATTAATCTGTCCAAGTAAATCACCTTTTAGATCACATGTATTGCTTAAAAAGATATCTGATGAGAGATTATATTTTTGTTTGGATTACTAGATGTTGAAAAGGATGACTATAAAGAACCATTATTCTCTTCAACGTATCAACTATATGTTTGACCAGTTTAAGGGAGCTTGTGTGTTCTTGAAGATCAATTTGTGATCAGTTTATTATTAGAAAATAGTTAGGACTTCTGATATACTAAGGACTACTTTCAAAATCATGTATGTCCAATATGATTTATTTGTAATTCCATTAGGGTTGAAAAATGCACTAGTAAGGTCTATGGCCTTTGTGAATAGGATAATTCATCCTAATGTGTATCTATTTGTAGTGTTGTTTATGGATGACATCTTGGTGTACTCCAAGACTGATCAGGATCATTCCCAACATCTTGATATCATCTGAATTACCCTTCATGGTAATCGACTATGAACTAAGTTATCTATGTTTTGGTTTTGGATTGACTAGGTACACTTCTTGGGGAACATTACCTCAGAGGAAGGTGTATTAGTGGACCTACATGAGGATTAGGATGTGGTTACATAGGAGCAACCTATTAATTTTTTTATATCCAATACATTTTGGGATCAGCTTGATACTATAAAATATTCTCCAAGACCTTTCCCATTTGTTAGCTATACGATATATATTGAATCAAGTGATTAAATATCGAATATTGAAAGGCTTAAGAGAAAACTTTTCAGGAGTTAAAGATGTGATTGATGTTAACACCACTTTTGATCCTATCGGATTTTGGTGAGAATAACATGGTGTATTGTGACACTTCTTGGATAGGACTTGGAGCTACGTTAATGCAAGTGGATAATGTTGTGGTGTATGGTTCTTATTATTTGAGGCCACATGTGAGTTATTATCCTATGTACAAACATTAGTTAGAAGCTATGATATATGATTTCATGTTTTGGAGACACTATCTATTGGGTGAAAGGTTTACAGTTCAAACTGATCAAATAATCTTGAGGATGAAGCATTAATGTAAAAAATATCAAATGACATGATTCTTGAATTGGCGTAATAATGGTTCTACTTAATTTGCAACAACATCATAACTTGATCATTATCCAAAATCATCATTTTGGGTATATTCCTTTGACCCTTGGGACATTGATCCACATTGTTTACCATCTCCTTGAAGATAAATATTCTATATTGGAAACCATTTTATTACCCTTGTAATCATTATCTTGGTGCCCTTTTTCTCCACACATATAGAAAACAACCATTCACTTCCATCATTTACCAGGGTGATTATTTCCATAGTTATCATGTGTGGGAAAACTCTTCCTCCCCTTCTTCCATTTATCCCTATAATTCACTGTCATCCTAGTATTATTTTTCATCCCTTCAAATCCATACGACATAGATAAGTCGTTAAATACATTTTAAACACATGATATTATTTCCTCATATGGTGAGGACACTTAGAAGACAATATTCCTTTTAAAATAAATCATAAGATGCTTGGAGATATAATGCTTCATACTCTTCAAATTGCAAGAATTATTGAAGTTCTAATTCATTCTTCTAGGCACCATTATTAATAACTTACATATTATATATTAGCTCATAAAATTATGAACACTCTATAACTGTAAACATGGTATAACACATAGCATAAATTTATACATCGTAAATCCGAGAACCATATTCGTTGGTTACTTTGGGGGAATAAATCCTTCAAAATGGTGGGTAAATAAATTTTGATTTATACTATGAATATCCCTTGGGTGTTTCAAACCAGGTGCATAATAAGGAATTTTTTCTTGTACTAGGATACTCTAGGTCATGTCTGAAACTCCTTTTCAGAGTTTTCACTCATAGGTATATCTGTTCCAAAATTACGTCCACCTGTAGTATGCAAAAGTGGATATATTTTCAAGAAATATCCACATAATCTATTCCATACCAAAATAATAGGATGTTATTGTATGATTATACTCATATAATATCTTAGGGATTCGTTCCCTAGTCTAAATTTTCAAAATATAGTTTACAATTTTCTACTAAAATTCCTTTGATACCAACTGTAATGCCCCAACCCCAGAAGCCCAGATCCAGTACATTACATTATTACATTGACATGATTATAGGGAATGTAATATAGAATAAATGATATCTTTATTAGCCTTTAAGAAACTAGATACATACATGAAACTAAAATTTCATTTGGAAAGGTAAAAAACCAAAAACAAAAAAAAACCATTATACTCCATACATGTGAACTCAATAAATAGTCTCCTCATTATAACTTGTTGAAGGTAAAAAAATGAAATCTGTGAGATAGAATTCTCAATAAGTGTTACAAATAGAGGAAGAATGAATCAAAAATATTTCAATCATGAGAAAATTTTCATAGTCGATATGACATGATGATTAAATTCAAAAACACACACCATTAATAAAATGAGAATGAAACTGTATCTATAAATTTTTTTCATAGTTAAAACCTCATGGATAGTAAAAAATGAAAATGAATAAAGTGAATATTTAATAGTTGGACATCATGTATTTGGAATATGATACTACTATTCCATAGAAATAGTTTATGTATGTGGGTAAAAACCCATCAGACTTTTGGAAACAAACTCAATGGTTTTGCCTCTAACTGATTTGTCTCACGAGACCTGTCGATGCATCAATGGGCTATAATGGGCCCCACCTATCACTACAATTCCAAAACATTATTTATAAATTAATATAATAGAAGCAAAATATTACTTCTCTATACACATATATATTATAGGATACACATTCATCAAGGTTGTTAAAATTAATAAAGAAACATTTAAATGAGACCATTGAAAAATTCTTGAGGAAGTAATCCGTAAACATTCCAATGTGCCCCATACCACCTTGAAACATTCAAATAACAATTCATTAGAATATATTGGGAATAAGGAGACAATTAATAGGATATTAAAAATTTAATTAGTTACACCAGAAGTAATAAGTATGTTGTTAATACGGAATTTATCACATAAAATACATAGTGAGACGAGAAAAATCTTTTTTTACTTTGGAAAGAGGAGTTCTTTTGGAAAATCATTTGTAATTTTCATAAAATAAGATTGGAAGCATGTATATCTATGAAAATAAAAATGGATGTTTGTTGAAATAATATTTTAGGGTTAAATAATATCTTATTGATGTGAAATCATTTGAAAATAGTTTCTATATAAGCTTTAGATATGGGAAATTTTATTGCTGTTTGAGGAATTCATTAAAGAGATTTTGAAGATGAAAGGCGTGTTTGCTTCCACATAACTAGAAGTGAAAAAAATATATTTTTACATTTAAAATTTGTTATTTCATAAAGATACATATTTCTTAAAACATAATATATAGTTATCTACAAAGAAGGTAAGAATTCTAGATTTTCAGTGAATCAAGCATGTGTTTCATGAAGAATTTTTTGAAAGTTACTTTTAAAAAATATAATATATCATAAAATAAAGTAGGATTCAAGGTTTTAAACATATATAAACCATTAACACATAACTTAGGAGTAATACATAAGAATAAATAGAAAAACCATTGAGGTCAGTAGAGAATAAGAGAAACCTAAATGAAAATGGAGGTTCGAGTATAAAATACTTAAAACATTGTTATCAATTGAATCGTATGCCCCAAAATTATTAATCATAAATGATACATTTATCATCATGAAAACAAATATATTCATGATATGAAATGTAAATGGTAATTATACATACACCATAAACAACTATTAGTAGTGAATAAAGATTATCTCACAAAAATAGAAGTGACATGAAGAAACCCCTTACCTTAAGTCTGATGGTGTTATTCACATGATCGTATTGTCTTGGATAAAAAATTTAAATTCATTAATTAATATTTAAAAAAATAATTTATTTAATTTATTTTCAATATCATTATAAGGTTCATGTATTTATTTTTTGATAGGTTTAAAAGGTTCAATTTTATTGTTTTTGAAGCATTTCCTTCCTTGGTTTCCATGACTGGTTTATATGTATTCATGAATGGAGGATCATTTGAAATGTGGTCAAACATCCATAATTTTTAATATATATTTTTACTAAAATTAAATGGATATAAATAATCATATAATTAATTTGTTTATATACCATAATGATGACATGTTTGATAAAAAGATAATGATAAATGCTTGGATTAACATGGCAGTTATGTGCGTAATGAATTTGTTTTGAATTAATATTTTATATAATTAGGGTTTAAGGATTACATAACATTAAATAAGAGTAAATACATATATTCTGATCTGGTTAAACCATAAATTGTGTATCATTACTTTAATTGAAGACGGTAATAAAAATTTAGAACCAGTCATCCTTGAATGTGGTAAATTAACACAACTCGGAAAATGATTCCATTTTTAGTATAAGAGAAGGGGAAAAGAGAGATAATGATGAAATATTCCATTAGAATAATGAAACTGCACTTCATTTTGGGTAATATAATTATCATATCATTTGGATGAGGGTATATAATAAAAGAAAATAAAGGAACTCAAAATAAATGACAAGTTGTAAAATCCATCATGAAAATTCGATAGCCTTTTGTGTCGCTTAATATTTCATATAATATTTTGAGGAGAGAAAAAGGAAACCTAATAATTAAAACATAATATGGAAAATAATGGGTATATAAAATGAAATATCCCAGAATAGGCCAATTTAAATTAAAAGATAATAACATCATAAGAGTTTTTGAAAATGAGATAGCTTTTGTGAAGAAAATTGTGCAGCATAACGGCTATGCACCATGGTTTTAGAAAACATTACAATGATATGGGAATGATTAAAATCAATCATAAAATACTCATAAAATATTATACGGACATAATAATATGTAATTAATAGCATGGTACAAAAACATGAAATACATACCACATAAAAGAGAATTTTGATGGGAAAAGAGAAGTTTATAATTATTTTACCTTGATGTGTAACTCCTAAGAGATGGTGGTTGGGACCACGGGGTATTGAGGATAACATGGAAGGACTAAAAGAGATATAAAAATACCATAGATATTTGGATGATTAATTTTAGATGAATGAAAAAGATGTAATTAGTGGGTAATTATAATAAATGAGAGGGAGTTTTTGATTAATTTAAAGGGACTCCTCGTCAGTGGTTTTTGCAAAACCATGGGCTTTACCATGGTATGTTCCAATGATATTAGTCACATGGGACTCCTTAAATAATATATTACTGTAAAAAACATTACTATCATTATATATTAATAATCAAATTATTATTATTTCATTAAGAATACCAAAAACTCGAAACTGTATTTCTATTATTCTCGAAAAATTTAAGAATTTTAGAAAAATCCCAAAAATACCCCCGAACCATTTTTCAATGTGTAGAATAAAAAATGAAATCAATTTTAGGAAAATAATTTTCAAAATATGTTTAATTTAATCTTTAAATAAAATTATTATTTATTCCAAAAACAAATTTTAAGCTATAACTTGTTTTATATAACCTTTATAAACTAATCAAGATTCCATAAAATTATCTTATAAATATAAAAAATAAATAATTAATTTATGATTACATTTTAGGAAAATAAATTTCCATTTTAAATAATTAAATTAATCAAAAAAAATTAATTAAAATATTTACCACATACAGAAATACCAATACTTATACTATGATCATTTTTTTACATATAGGTTGTCTAAATTGTATTTATACACTCATGAGAGATGTTTCTATTTTTTGGGATTTTTACTATCCGTAAGGGTATGTTACTCTTCAAATGGGTATGTTTCTATTCATCAATTATTATGATTATATTTTCAAAATCTAAATATCTTACTAAATGAAATCGTGTATGTTACATTTTCAAAATTCAAATTATAGAAGTGAAAAAATTTTGTTTATTTGTTCGGTTATAATAACGTATTGTTAAGTGTTTCATACATTCTACATTAAGCCTATTTTTAAATTATTAGGTTCATTCTTTATTGTTTTAGGATAGGTTTAGGCCATGCACCCTAGATTAGATTGCTAATTGGTGATGGAGTTTTGATGAGGGAACCATATGTGGTTTGAGTACCACTTGGGAGGAATTAGTGTCTTTAATTTTAGTTTTATTTTACACACTTTGACACATAGTATTTCATGTAATGTTATCTTTTAATTGAATATTGTATTTTCTATAATGATTATCCAAACACTTCTATATTAATATGATTATACAAGCTTCTTCTATAATATATTTATCTCATATGGTGTTTTACTAGGATTAAAGGGGGTGTTGTCTCCCTATGAATGAATTACTAGATATTCACTACGAATTGGAATAATCTGGCATATGGGAAGGGACACTAGAGTTTATGTGACAGACCGGCTTAGGGAACCATTTTGAGGCACCTGATATGGGATGTTAAAAACAATTAGTGAAGAACAAAGATATTATAATATTATCTAACCCGATCTTATCCATGTTATGATTAAGAAAGTTCACACCATTCAACTTCATATGGAATCCAAAAAAAAGATAAAAAATATGTCTCTATAGTTTGCTATAGTATCCTGAATTTTGAGGTGGGAGATAAAATTTCATTAAATATTTTACAATGGAATAAAGTCATATAGTGAATTTCCTATGGTTTTTGATGAAGGGAAAATATATTACAAGATAAAATGATCCGTTGAAGTTCTTGATATATTCAGAGTGACAACCTATCGACTATCACATAAAATTAACATGTCTCATGTACACGATGTGATCCTTGTATCCCTCGTGATGAAGTACATATAAATCCCCTCACATTTATTTAATAAATAGGGTTTACAGTTTGGGAATCTTCACACATATGAGGACCATCTTTTGAAAATATTAGATCATAGAGACAATGTTCTATGAAACAAGACAACCCATCTAGTCATTGTGTTGTGTCGAATCCAAATGTTTGAAGAAGATGCATGGGAAATGGAAGAGGTGATGAAACAAAAGTAACCTTATCTATTTTCTTAAAAAAATGAATTTTTTTGGGGAAATTACATAAGGGGGAACAATGCAATAACATGAACTTCTATAAATGTATTATCATTATCATATAAAATAATTACATATAAAATAATGGTTTTATAGAAAACAAATGCACTAATTAGGTAATTCATAGACTATAAAAACATGTCAGATATAAAATACCACTACGAATCACAAAAATTTAATATAAATCTACTGTATAGTGACTATTATGATTGGTATATAGTAAGGATTATGATAAAATCCAATTCACATAGTCAGAAAAATTAATGGCCTCGAGAAGTATAACATACCCTATAAAGCCTATTTATTATAAATTTTCAGAGAGGTAAATTGATTGGGTTTTCAACTAACCAATACCAAACCATGATTCAATAACTAAATCAACAGAAAAAGCCATTTAGGAGTGATGTTTAATATTTTCAATATCACAACCCAAATAATTATCATAAAAACCCCTTATGAAATTGTTACTAACACACACCATACTAATATAGAGTATAATGGTATAATTATGTGTTTTTTATCAATACCCTAGTAAAATTATTATAGAAATTTAATTTTAATAATGATTATATTTATCGATTTTTATTATTATAATTATATTTGAGTAGAAGAAAATCATATTTTCATAACAATAAATCAAAATTTATTTTTTGGAAAAGATATGGTTTTATTTAAAATGAACTTTTTGAAAAATTTATATATTTTATAATTTATTTTATATTATTATATAATTATTATTAAATAATATTTCAAAAAATTATATTATAATTTAATAAATCTCAATATAATACTTTTAAATATTATAAAACTATTATTTTCGTAAAATTGTTTTCATCAATAAGTGTTTATATTGATTTAAAATAGTATATTCGCATATATAGTGAATTATTTTGTAAAATTAATAATCAATTTGAAATCATCATGTCAAAATTATCAAATGGATTATCTTTGTGAGTTTTTCAAGACAACTTAATTTTTGGGAAAAATAAAATATAGTATAAATATATGGTATGTATTATGACATCAGAATAACACTAATATGATTTAACAAATTTTATAAAAGGAATCCAATATGGATAATATATTTCCCATTTAAAATTATGATTCTAAATGTTTTTTGATTAATTTTATAAACCATTAATAAATCCTCCAAAACATATATTATATTTTACTATTTTAAATGAAATGTTTTATAAACGTGACTAACTTCCACATCATTAAAGGTATTTTTTTAAGGATTGTGGTTATTTTTTTTAAAATATTTAATACAACTACAATTTTTCGGAAAATATTCAAAAACGTATAAGAATTATTGTCGTTTTAATTATGTTATCATATTGATTCCCAAAACTATGTTTTGAAATTAATTATAAATATACACCTGTTTTACTATAAATGACCACCCATAATCCCACTTTTCTACCCAAAACACATTTTTATCATGTATACACTTCTAATATATCTCTATAAATCAAACCCAATGTGTTCCCAAGATCTTAAGATGCTGCTTGCAATATTTTCTGAGATATATCTCAAAGTAAGTACCACTCTCCTCTTCTTTTTATTTCAACTATATTTTTCACCAAGAACTTTTGATTTAATATTTTCCAAGTTTTAAATTTTTTTTAAACATAATATTAACGTATTTATGATTCCAATGTTTTTAAATTACACCTCTTAATCTTATTAACCGCTACAATCACCCATTATGTATTCTTGTAATATTGTCCAAATTATAATACTATTTTCAAAGAAAAACAACTGTGTAGTGAATATAAATACTAATTTAAACACATGTATATTTGCATAATTATACCTATCATTAATTTTATAGGTATATTCATGTATGTAACCCACTATAAAAATCATGTTTTAAAATTAGATTAAAGTTTTTCATATGTTTTATGATCTATGTGGAACAAAATTGAATGTAGATAAAATGAATTTGATGGGTATGAGAAATATTATATATCCTTTCAATGAATTATTTAGTTATTTTATTTCATGATATACCATATATTGTTTGTGAAATGTTTTATTAATCATAGTTTTTTATTATTCCTTGGTGGTTATCCTTAAATTATGATTATGATGTCTTGTTTTATGTTGTTTTCACATTCCTATGATTCCATGATGTTGTCGTACTACATTACAGTTTGTTGTTCATGTTCATGAATCTCACCCCTTTTATATACCTTTATAAACCTATTTTCTAATGTGTATTAATTTCATAATGGAATTATTTTATTATTACCTTACTGGGGTTCATATCCCCCCCATTTCTCATGTACATTTCTAGGAGAACCCATGAGGTATTAGTATATCTATGGAATATAAATGTTTTTTGAATTATTTCAAAAATTTTGTCGTACCAATGTCTCAATTTAATATTTTATGTCAAAATTTCCATAATGAATTGGTATAAATTTTATTTGAGATATTATTGTGTATATATTTATGAAATAAATCATGAAATAAGGTATGTAAAAGATATGGGTTATCCTGATTGAAGGGTATTTTCCTAACAATAAATGGTGTACTTGTTAATTGGGACTACCCATAATCCATCATTTAGAAATATGGGAAGAAAGACACTCATGAAAATTTACAATCCAATCTTCCCAAAAGAGAAACATCTTCCTTAAAAATCACCTATTAATAGTTGTTAGAAAGGTTAATGGAAAGATTTTTTCTCTTCAAAAATACTTATAAACATGTGGGACTACCTCCGAATGTTCCACAAATAAGTGGATAACATTATGATCATGAACATTAGATGAGGTATTTTTTCATTAATATTTTTTTAAACCCACTATTAATTAAAAATTGAGTGGTATTAAGGAGGATGAATTGTATTATGAGTGTCCTATGGATTAGTGACATGAAAAGAAGAAAATGTGGACATGTAGTGAATGATGCATTGGTGGTTCATGGTTAATACTATTCATTCGCCAAAATTGTGTGGCTTGGAGAATAGTGGTGCATAGTTTATTAGCTAAAAAGTGGGAGGTTTAAAACCATGTGATGGTGGATAGAGTGAACCACACGACCTCTTTATAGTTCGGCATATCCAGAGAGCACCCCCAAAAAATTCATACAACTCATTCCTCCCTTGGGACAGAGGATAGTAGAAGGTTGTCACATGGTTTTCAAATCCATTCCACAAAATAGTGAGGCTATTTGAATGTGGTAATTTTATGATTTTCCCACCACAAAATTATAAAATTTTCCCCCAATTTCTTCCACATTCAATCTTTAGTAGTATTTTGTACTAGTAAGGATCTCTCCCCTCTTCCAATGATAATTATCCTTCAATTCATAAGCATTTGGAGTACTGTTTAGTGTTCATTAATGTTTCAAGTATGTATATAATTCATTTTTATTCTATTTTGTGTAAAAAGATATGTGTGGTAGTTACTACCCTTATGAATCTCATATAAGATTATTTTTTTGGGAATACATGGATTATGTGTAAGAGAGTGCCCTAGATTAAATCAACATCAAAGGATGGATGAGAACATGTCTATGAGATTGATGAAAATTGTATAAAATCATTATCTCATAATATTAATGTTTTTCATATGTATTTGGCTATTCCTTCTCACTACCTTGATATTTAATTGAGTTTTTACAATGTAAAAAAAATTGGACAAAAAATTCTATGCTATACAAATCTTGATCCCATGAGATTTGTTTTAGACTACTTGACCATGGAAAGGACCACCCATAGGGTGTGTCAATTCCTTGAAAATGGTAAATGTGTTGAAAATGATGGGATATATGGTTTTCATGATTAAATAGAGTTATACTTTTTTTTAATATGTTAACATGACATATGGGGTTGGTTGTCTAAATTGGTAATATATGATGTTATGAAAATAATAGGGAAACAAAGTGGAAATTGTAAAAGCAGTTTCAATTTTTTATTAAATGGTTTTGAGGAATATTTTTGGATTGTTTCATATGAAAAAGGGTTAATGGTATAATTATAGAATTTCATTAAATATTTTGAAAATGATATCACATGTTAATAATGTTGAATAGAATTAATAATACTATTGGTATAGTATTATGTTGAAAAGGGACTAGTGTATTCGATATTATAAAATGTGAATTGATGTAATTATTATTGACGAGGGACATAATGTGTCCCACCTATGGGTATGAATTTTTCTTCTTCATTATATTTATCTTTAATATATGATGGATAGACATGTTTTTTGGAATCATATAATTGATATGATGGACATGTAATCCCTTAATATGTTATATTGTATCACAATCCATTAATTAATTCATATGTGTATGTAATGGGTAAATGGATTTTTTCACCTCAAAATTCTAAATAGAAATGATTAGTTAATGCACCATGTTGTTTAATGAATATTGTTATACCCTTATTACTATAGTTAGTGACATTATACATGTATGATGAAGGTTTAGTGGGTTTGAGTGTCATGGAAAACCCAAAGGAGACATATTGTTTTTTGGTAAATGTTTAATCATAGAACCCGTTTACATATTTTTCCTTGTCCATTATTCACTTCTACATTTGGAAAACAATTTCTTTAGACTATATAGTTCTGTAGACACTATTAGGGGTAGCCTATTGAGTTGTACTCGTGGCCTGGTCAACATGATGTTGACACAGATGAATATTTCATGTGTAATATTTCATCCTTTTTTATGATATGTCACAAGATTTATTATACATATACTTTTTCCTTGTTTTGAGTATAAATTGAATGTGTCTTTATTTGTGTGCATTTGGGTAAAAATTAAGGAATTATCATAGGATATAAATTATATGGATTTGCATGGTTAAACAAAGCATGAATGTGGTTTCATGGTTTCAACATGGTTAAAAAATGTGTGCAAGGCGATTCATGGTCTGTGCATGGTTAGATAATGTGTGAAACCTAGTGCATAGTTTGTTCAGGGTTTTCACATGGTTACACTGAATGTGCATCCCGGGGTAGTGGGTTGGACATGGTAAAAATAATTTTCCATCACATGTGTGAAACATTTCATGGTTAAGGTGAATGAATAATACTAAATAGGTTATAAGGACCATCAACCCATGCACGTAAAAATTAATGTTACAAAAATTGTCTTCATAATTTCATGAAAACTTATATTTACCCAATATCAACCCAATATTGATAAAAATAAAATTATCCCTTATTTGGGAGGCTTTATAGGACTTTATAAGGATCCCAACCTCCATTCTTCATCATTAAAATCCTAGTTTTCATATGAACATCTCTCTGGTTATGTAGAATCTTCCTGGTTGGTTTCACATTATTCTCTTTGTCCACTCTCTTTATTTAATAGAATTTATCCTCTATTTTTTGTCTAGATGTATTTTTTTACAATCTAGATCTGGGATTTCTTGATCTAGATCAAGGATTATTAGATCTTGATTTGTTTAGTCCTGGATCTAGTTTGCAAATACAGATAATGTTCTTCATCTTGTTCTTGACCATTCTATTTGACGTTGGGATTATCTGTTGGTATGTATTCATCTCTATTCCTGAGGTAGGAGTTATATAATTCAAATACCAAATTCTTGATTGTAATTATATTTATTTAATAGTAGAATATCTATTATATGTTTATCAAATGAGTTTATTATATTGAATTAAATATTTTTTTGAACTAATTAATTGAGAAAAAATGGGAAATTGGGTTTATTGGAATTGAAAATTATGAATAAATAAATGAAAAATTTGTTATGAAAAAATGAAATAGATAATTGAATAATTAATTGATAATGAAATTATTGGATAGTATGATTTATGAGTTGGAAAAAATAATTGATGTATTAATTAGAGTATTTAAATTTATTGATTTAGAACAAATAATGGATTAGTTAATTGGGGATAGTGAATTGATTGAGTGGGAATGGGTAATTCATGAATTAATTTGGAATAAAATTTTTATTTGAAATAAATAATTGAAAAATTAATTATGGGGTTTTGGTCAAAGTGAATTAATATATTTAAATAGATAATTAATTAATTGTAATGAATAAAATTATATAATTTTTTATTTAAATAATGAGATTTATGGGACTAATTAATTAATGAATCCATTAATATATGTAATAGTATTATTTAGTGACTGAAATAAATAATGGGATTGGTTAGAATATTTATTTAGTGAAATATTTAATGGAATTAATGTGATTATTTAATGGAAGATATAAATAATGGAATGAGTGCGATTAATTATTTGATGATTTAATTAATGGATGTAATGAGAATATTTAATGGTTGAAATAAATAATGGGATTAGTGGGATTTGTTAATTGATGAATTAAGGGAAGTAATTTGTAATTCCTTGATCCTAGTTACCCAGATTCGGTGCATTATTACATAACATTGGCATGATACAAGGAAATCATGTCCCAAAAGACTGATCAGTTTATTAGCATTGGAAGTACTAGATATATTCATAAGTTTTACATTACATTATAAAATGCAAAATGACAAAAACATTTCCTTTATTAACCAAAATCATATCCCAAAGACAATCCCTGCAACTAATTCTTAATATACATCTTCGCTTCCTGGAAAAAATAAAACAAAGAAAGGGGTGACCACAGATGCTCAATAAGGATAATAATATAGAGAAACCATTCATAAATAATCATAAACAATTTAAGGAAAAGTATAAGGCTAAAACATAATCCTTTTAAACATAAAATTCAGTATAAGATGGAAAATAAAAATAAATAATTCCACTTACTTATTCACATGGATATTATACTATCAGAATAATCTCATGCAATATTAGCCAATTTCATAATGATCGAATTCATTATTCTAGACTTCATAACCACATATTAAAGGCTTTGTTTCAAGAATAAAAATAATATTTTTTCAAGGCCTTATGACAAGACACTAGTTTGTCTCAGGATACGTACCAATTCCTTGATGAGCAATAGTGGGCTCCACCCGTCACTTACTAGGTCCAATTCATTCCTCATATGAAAAGGTTTAAACATAACATAGATATTCGTATTAAAACTAGCATACGAAATGCCAATACCATATCCATAAACCATGAATTGTATAAAAATAACACATCCACAGACAAAAATATCACAAAACTATAAATACATTATGGATGATTCGTATCATAATAAATCAACTTCAAACAAGATTAAAATCCATCAATGGATGTTCAAAAAGATGAAATGAAAAATATTTGAAAGAAATACCTCTTTCTATTTTGAAACTATTAATGAAAACCATAGTCTTATAAATATTATTCTAATCATGTAAGGGTTTATTCGACGACGTTATAATGGCGGAAAATATCCACACCCACTGTATAAGTTAAAAATGTCATTCTTACCTTAATTTTGTCGAAAAGGTCATAAAATAACTTGTTTGGAAAATGACAGAAATATTAATTTAAAAACATATAAGGTCAACTAAGGGTATAAATGACTTCAACCCATTGTCTAGTTAATAGTATTACTGTTTTGAAAAACAATTTTAAGAAACATGGATGTGGATGATAAATAGGTCCCAATAGATACTTACGTAAAAACAACCACATATATTAAAGAGATTTTGAAATTAACCCTTACCTTGTACTTCTCCTTGGTTAATTGTATGTTAATGATCTGTATAATAATTAAATCATTGTTATTAAATTATGAAAGATCCAAATACATAAATATGATATCATATATGATCTTCTAATATTGCTTTGTTAAGAATATTTTAAAATTATCGTCGTTTCGGTTGTTAACTGATTCATTTTCCGTTATATGATTTGTAACATAAACAATTTTTGTTATGAATTGTATGTATTTGATTTATATCCAGAATGATATTAACTTCTTAAAAATTATTTTTTATCATTAAATGACAATTATTTTTGAATGGTTGTGATGGAGAAATTAATATCATCACGTTCGTGGAGATGTTAATCTGTATGTATGCACTAGCAACAATATCATTCTTTTTATATTAAAATTGTATTTAAATAAATGGTATATAATATATACAGAATCATTAACATGTTATATTTATTATTTACATCAGTTATACTCATTATTATACCCTTCCAATTAATGGAGTGTTTGAATAACAAACTACACCATGACGTAGAGAGAGTAAGTCGTACGTATGCATGTATTGTGACATTTTCATTTATATGATGGATATAATAACAAATATAGTTGTAACATATTTATAATAACATCACAATATATAGACGGTATTGTAGTTATTGTGTTTGTATGGAAACAACAAAGAAAGAGGAAGTGGAAGAAGAGAAGAACTTGAAAGAGGGTGGTGAAATTATTACCTATTATTTGGATGTTTCCATTTGACTTGATCAAAACGGTTCTTTAAGTAGGATTTATGATCAAAATAATGCATATAGGTTGGTTTTAGTGATGTAGGGAGAATATTGGGGCAGTTTATGGATGATTAAATTGTATTTCAAGGTGTGATTTTGAGAGAAGGGGGATGTGCCCTTTTAAAAGAGAGGTGAGGGTCACTTTAGTAAAACCTTGAAATATTAGTTTATAATAAATTAATATTCAGCTTATAATGGCCCAAGAATTATTTATTTATCATATAAGGTGGGTATGGGTTGATATACTCTCAAAAAATAGGTTTTAGACAAGTTTAGGTTACCATTTTAACATTATCTTTTAGATTTAACTCTTAGTTAAATAATTTTTCTTTTACCGTGTCTTCTTGTATTGTTGCAGTATATTATTAATAAACAGACTCTAGGAATCCAAGTAAAAATAATGAGATTAATTAATGACATATAATATATTAATTAAGTATTTTGTCCGAACCATAAATTATTATTAATTTTACAACTATCGATAATATAATATTTGTTTTTAAAAACTATTTTATGTCAATTTTGAAACTATTTGGAATTTGTTTTTTTAAATCATAACATCATGTTTACTTTGAAAAAAAATATTTAATCAACCATAACATGACATATTAACCTACAAAATAAGTGTAATTCACCAAAAGACTCAAATTACATTTATTAGGGTATTTATAATATCAATAATATCAATCATTTATTAATAATGTAATTACTCAATCATCATTGTGTCTTAAATAAATTTATTTATTTAATTCCTTAAAATTATAATTAAAATACCATTATGTAGGAAATATTTTTATATTACTAATGAATATTTATAGTCAAATTTATCTTATGTATAACCCTTTAAAAATGTTTTAGTTATGAAAACTTGAATTTAACACTTTTAACTCATCATTAAATTATGTAATAATAAATGTCCCAATTTAATACAATTGGACCTAAGGGATCATATTTTATTCCTAAGGTTGTTTTTGGTCGAATTAAAATTATCCAATAGAATTATGGAATGTGTTAGGGTAATTATAGTATCATTTTTACCCTTAATTACCAAATTTACTTTTAACGGTGGCATGTAAAAGTCAAAAATAACTATTCACCGAAAACTATTTTCATCTTATTGAACCACATTTTACTTTTTTGGTTAACTTTGTCTCTCAGTTTTTTTATATTTAACTCATAGATGTGGTAAAATTAAGTTTTATTCAAATTTTTAAAAGGTACTTAAAGGTGGGTAAAAATTGGTAAAAAATTCAAAAAAGTTTTATATATCAAAACATATTATAAAATGACTTCAATTAATTACTTTGAACATATATAGGTATTATGTAACTATTTTTTACCGAAAATAAGTTAAAATAAAATAACAAATTACTTAAATAAAAAGTTGGTTTTCAATAATAACGCAGTATTTTTCACTATTCATAAAAAATCAATGTTTTCCGAAAAATACAAAACATTCACCATCAGATAACTTTGATATTTTGAATTCAAAAATTATGTATATTTTACCAAATCAAAAACATAGAACTTGAATTTATTAATTAAAAAATAATTCCCGTTGTTCAAACAAAAATGTGGGGTTTTAAAAAAGTAAAAACTATCAAAAGATTGACATGTGTTTATGTCAAATTTAAATTTGAAATTACTTATAATTACCAAAATTATAATAAATTATAAAAATATAATCTATTTATACTTCAAAACTATTAAAATTTATTATTTAACACTATAAATTATTTTGATTAAAAAAAGTTGTTTTCAATTAAAATTTAGTATTTTTCACTATTCACCCAAATATGAAAGTTATCATAAAATGACCAAAATTTTTTCGAAACTACATTTTTATATCTTGAATCTAAAGAATAATTTTATTTTTTCAAATTGAATATATAAATGTTTCAAATATTCGAATTAAAAACAGTTCACCCTTAAAAGGTTGTAAAATTTCAATTTTTGAAACTGAATTCTTTTATCCGAAAAAAAAGAATAAATTTTAATATTATGTCTAAGAAAAACATATTATGGATTATAAAATTATATTGGGTATATAAAATACAAAATTCAGATTACATTATTCATTACAGCTTTTTGAACAGCTCGTTTGCTAATTTGTGGTGCCCTCAAACATGGTGTTTCTTGTTGTGAATGTTATTGAATTACATTGAAGAGATAACATACTATAAAATATTGTGGTATCACATTATCCCATGCATCAATAAATTATGTCCTCTTAATTAGAAATTGTTTTTAGAAGATTAAAGGATAAAAATAGAAAATACCATTGTGGAAAACCTACATTAAAAATTGGGTTACTAATATTTAGACTTAATAAGAGGGAAAGGGAAATAAAAATTCACCACCAAATTATAATATCAATTTATGTAACATTAGAGAAAATTAGAGACACATAATTAGAGGAAAAACATAAATATTTATAGGAAGTGGTTGGGTTCATCAATCACAAACATGTATAAAATTGATGGCCTCCAAACCATCCGTCTATAATGATTTAAAATATCATCGGTTCAACAAAACATAAGGTACTAGGATAACATATTATTTGTTTTAAGATCCCTTCCCTAATGTTTAAGAATTAGTTTATTCAGATAATAATAGTAATATATATATATATATATATATATATATATACTTTTCAATTAGAGTATTATTCGTCAACTAATTCATACCACAAAATAATTTTTCACACCAAAAGATAATAGAATTCAAAAATATTCTATTTATCGTAATAGTATTGGGTTCCAAAGTTAATAAATTTATAATTAATTTTTCATACTATTTAAAAAAACTATATTACCCAAACTAGGACATCACGTAGTCTATTTGTAGGTGATGCACCCCTGTCGCCCTTCGATTAAGGGTTCAAGTCTAGTGGCCTTACCAGACGTGATGGGTTGTCTGCCGACCTTAGGGTTGTCATTTTTATAATAATATAAAGATAATCTTAAAAAATTATTCAACCTCAAAATTTTTATCCAATTTCAAACAAAATCCATTCCAACCATTTGACGTATCCAAAATAATTCTTTCACAATATAGAGACCAAAATTTTTACGGATGGTAAACACAATGAAGACCTATATTTTCCATGTAATAACCCTTATAATTTATATTTTTAAAACATGTTAACACACTGAATTAACATAAAACCTAATTTATTACAATCATTATCCCTTATTCCTTATATAATACTATATATATTCCTTATGTCCAAAATGATTTAATACCGTAATAATGATGAAATAAACAAACCATTAATCTGTTCCAAGGTAGTCAAGAATATCCTACATAATTTATCCAAAAAAACCATCTCTTATTCCAAAATTACTACCTCAGTATCAGGACCATATCATGGTTTATCATTCCTCCAACCATGTATTTTCTAAAAAAGACTAACTTTTTGTTGAGTTAATTTTAATAGAACTATATAATCTCAAATCCTCAATAAAATAGAACTAGAGTACAATCCTTATTTATTTCAATAATTCATATAACTGGTATATCATCGATACAACATTGAAAAGACATAATTATTTAATAAAAAAATAATAACTCTAGTCATTCCTGTTGATCTGTGGTAGTATCACAACATGATTATTATCTAATAGCATCATTTTCGGTATAATCTGATGACTGGGACATTTATTCACGTTGTGTCCAAACTCCTTTCTGAAGAAGCATTTTACATTTGATAACTTTTTCTTATCCTTGCAATCATTTACTTGTGTCATTTTTCTCCACACTTAAATCAAAATCTCATTTCCTTCATTCATTTACCAAGGTGATTATTTCTATAGTTATCACAAATGGGAAAATACTTATTTTCCCCCTTCCCTTTATCTATAATTATCTTAACTATTATTTTATTATCTTTTTTCGCATCAAATCCATAGGAATCAAATAATTATTTACCTGTGTTATTAACACATGATATTATTTCTTAATATGTTGAGAATACTTGGGAGACTATTTCCCTTCTAAATGTTTGCAGAATACCATGAAAAATATGATCCTTCATACTCTTTGGAAAGTACGTATTGTTGGAGTTCTCATTCCTACTACTAGGATCCATTTCTAAACAATGGAATACACTAGGTCAGTTTATGAATCACAATGAATAATTTCAAACATGAAAAATACCTATCATAAACTGAAATGTTTATGGATATAATCCATAATAATAAAAATATTTTCTTTGAGGAGGTACATACTCATATATCCTTCATAATTGATTTATAATGAAAATGAGAATTATCCTAAGCATATCTCCCAGGTGTGTCTTAACCAAGGGTGCAACAAGGCCCATTGTCGTGCACCGGTTACCATTTGAGTCTATCTCAATGATGTGTGTCCGGGTTTTACACCTAGGTACATTTTTTCCAAAGCCACCTCTACCTACTCATATCCAGACATGGATGTATTTCTTGGAAAACTCATAAAATCTATACATTACCAAAATTCTATGAAGTTATTCTATACAAATACTCAAATTCTATCTTAGGGTAATGATCCCTGATCATAGTTTTTCAAAATCTACTTTCCAAGGATTTTCCTAAACTTCCTCTCATACCAACTGTAACTCCCCAATCCCAGTTACCTAGAGTCGTTGCATTCTTACATAACATTTATTTGATAAAAGGAAATCATGTATCGAAAGGCTGATAAGTTTACAAACCTTGGATTTATAAGATACATTCATAATTTTTACATTACATTATAAAATGAAAAAAATTGTATTCATTAACCACAATCATATCCTATAGATTATCCCTGAAAGTCAGTCATAATAACTCTTCTCATCATGGAAAAAATAAAACAAATAAAGTTGTGAGCTCAGATTCCCATTAAAGATAAAAATATAGCAGAAACATTCAGGAATAAGAATAAAAATTTTAAGGAAATGTATAAGACTAAAACATATTCCTTTTAAACATATAATTCAGCATAATAGTGAAAATATAAATCAAATAATGCCATTTATTTATTCATAAGGATATTCTACTAGTTGAATAATTTCATGAAATATCAATATCAAATTTCATAATGATGGAATGAATAATGTGAGGCTTAATAACCACATATTCAAGGCCTTGTGCCAAGACTAAAAATAATATTTTTTTCAATGCCTTGTTCCTAGACACTAGTTTGTCTCGTTAGAAATACTGATGCATCGAGGAGGTATAGTGGTCTCCACCCATCACATACAAAGTCCAATACATTCCCCATATGAAAAGGATTAAACATAACATAAACATTCGTATTAAAACTAGCATACAAAAAGACAATACTATATCCATAAACCATGTATGGTATAAAAAATAACACATCCAAATTAAAAAATATCACAAAAACATTAATACAATTAGGAATATTTCTATCCTAATAAATCAACTTCAAACAAGTTTAAAATCCATCAATAGATGTTGACATAGATGAAATGAAAACTATTTAAAAGAAATACCTCATTATATTTTGAAATTATTTAAAAGAAAAAATTTATCTTATTAATATTTTAATATACTTGTAAGGGATGATTCAACAATGTTATAATGGTAGAAAATAGTCGCACTAGTCGTATAAGTTAACAAATAAATTCTTAAATTAATTTTGTCAAAATGGTCCTAAAGTACATTGTTTGGAAAATGACAAAAAAAATTCATTCAAAACATATAAGGTCATGTAAGGGTATAAATTACATTAATCCATTGTCTGGTAAATAGTAAAAAGGTTTTGAAATACATTTTTAAGAAACACAGATGTGGATGATAAAGAGGTCCCAGTAGATTCTTTTGTAAAAACAACATCAGATAATAAAGAGAATCTGAAATTAACAATTACCTTGAACTTTCCTTGGTTGAGGGTATGTTAAACTCTTGTATAATAGTTAAATCATTGTTATTAAATTATACAAGAACCTTATACATAAATAAGATATCATATATGATCTTATAATATTGAATTGTAAATAATATTTTAATATTATCGTTAGTTTGGGTGCTAACTGATTCATTTTCATTTATATGTTTTATTACATAAGAATTTTTTTAATTGAAAGGATGTATTTGATTCATATCTATAATGATATTAAGTTCTTAATAATTATTTTTAATCATAAAATATAAATTATTCTTGAATGGTTGCAATGGGGAAATGAATCTCATCGTGTTCGTGGAGATGGTAATCTGTACATACACACGAGCAACAATATCAGTATTTGGATATTAAATTAATATGTAAATTGATGATATATAATATAAACAAAATATTGAACTTATTATATTTATTATTTACATCAGTTATTCTCATTATTATACCCATCCAAATAATGTAGTGTTTGAATAACAAACTACACCACAACATAGAGACCGAAAGCCGTATATACGCACGTATGGTGACTTTTTTCATTAATAGGATGGATAGAATAAAAAATATATTTGTACAATATTTATAATAACATCACATTATTTATATGGTATTGGGGTTATAATTTTGGTATGGAAACAACAATGAAAGAGGAAGTCTAAGAAGAAAAAAACATGAAAGAGGGTGGTGATATTATTACCTCTTCGTCGGGTGTTTCAATTTGAGTTGACCAAAAGAGCTCCTTAATGTGTATTTATTATAAAAATAAGTCATTTATGTTTAACTGAGGTATGTTGGGAGGATATTTGGGTAGGGTTTGGCCAATCCAAATTCCATTGGAGTTGTGATTTTGAGAGAAGGGGAAGTGCACTTTTATAAGAGAGGTGACGGTCACTTTAGAAAAAGAATGAAATATTATTTTATAAAAAATTATTATTCAGTTTATAATGGCTCAAAAGTGATTTATTTCGAGGATAAGGTTTGTATGGGTCTATATACACTCAGCCAATAGGTTTTAGACAATTTTAGGTTACCATTTTAACCTTATCTTTGAGAATTTACTATTAGTTCAATAATTTAACTTTCATTGTGTCTTCTTGTATTCTTACACTATATGGTTATTAAAAACACACTAAAAATCGTAGAGAAACCCAAGTGGTTCATTAATGACATATATAATATTATTTAAGTCCTTTGGATGAACCTTATATTTCTAGGAATATTATATCAACCAATAATGTAGTTTTTTATATAAAAACTATTTTATGTCAATTTTGAAATTATTACATATTTTTTTGTTGTTAAAATCATAAAAGCATGATTACATCGAGAAATATTTTTCAAATAAACCCTAAAAATTCATATTAACCTATTAAATTATTTTAATTCATCAAGAATCTAAAATTAAATTTATTTGGGTATTTATAATATCAACTATTTTAATATTTTATTAATAAGTTAATTACTACATCACTATTGTGTCATAAATAAATTTAACTATTTAATGTCTAAATTTTTTAAATAAAATACCATTATATATTAAATATTTTTATCTTTATAATGAATATTTATAGTCAAATTTATCTTTTTTATAACCCTATATTAAAAATGTATCAGTTACGAAAACATGAATTTAACACTTTTAACTCTTCTTTAAATTAAATAATAATAAATGTCCTAATCTAATCCATGTGGACCAAAATGATGATGTTTTATTCCTATGTATTTTTTGGTCTAATTGAACTTAACAAATAGAATTAGGACATGTTTTAGAGTAATTATAATATCAATTTTATCCTTAATTGCCCTGTTTACTTTTAATCGTTGTAAATAAACGTCAGAAGATACTATTCACCAAAAAATATTTTCATCTTATCGAAAAACATTATACTTACTGAGATTAATAGTATCTCTTGTATTTTTGAAATTCAACTCACAAAAGTTGTAAAATTATGTTTTATGCAAATTTGCAAATGCTTCTAGAAGGTGGGTAAAAGACAGTAAAAAGGACAGTAAAATTTTATATATCTAAACATATTATAAAATGAATATAATAAATTAAATTGAAAATTTATAGGTATTATGTATCTATTTTGACCAAAAATAATATAAAATAACTAATTACATAAATAAAAAGTTACTTTTAAACAATAATGTAGTGTTTTTCACTATTTATCAAAAATTGCATGTTTTCATAAAAATACCTTAAATTTACCCTAAGATAATTTTGATATTATGAATTCAAAAATTAAGTCTATTTTACCAAATTCAAAACATATATGTTTCATGTTTTAATTCAATATTAATTTCCATTGTCAAAACCAAAAAGCATGTTTTTAAAAAAGTAAAAACTATCAAAAGATTGACATGTGTTTATGTAAAATTTAAATATAAAATTAATTATTATTTAAAACTTTATATTAAATGATAAAAATAAAATCAAATTATACATTCATTCCATTAATATGTATAATTGAAAACTATAAATTATTTTGATTTAAAAATGTGATTTTAGTTAAAATTTGGTATTTTTCACTATTCACCCAAATATGAAAGTTATCATAAAAAAACCAAAAATTTATCAAAAATAAATTTTAATTCTATATTCTATAGAAGAATTATATTTTTTCAAATTGATTTTATAAAACTGTCAAATATTTTATTTAAAAAGTGTTCATCATTAAAAGGGGGTAAAAATGTATTTTTTTTGAAAAAGAATTCTTTTATTTGAAAAAATTGAATTTGTTCATATATTTTCTCTAAGAAACACATAATATGGATTCTAAAGTTTTATAGAGTTTAAAAAAATTTCAAAATTCAATTATCACTATTCATAACCGCTTTTGGAATGACGATTTTGGTAAGTTGTGGTGCGTTCATACTCGGTGTTGCGTGTTGCGCAAGTTATTGAATTAAATTGAAGAGATAATGTACTATGAAATCTTGCAGTGTTACACATGTGATTATTATTTTTAAATAAATAATCGGATTGATGGTATTAATTAATTGATTAATTAATTCATGAGATTTATTTATTCAATTAATTTTTGAATTAATTATGAAAATTGGTGTGGATAATTAATTATTGAATTAATTGAATGAGTAATGTAAATAATTCATTGTGTAATTAGTTAAAAAAATTATGTGTAAAATTATTTATTGAATTAATTGGATGATAAATTTAATTTATTAATATTGAAATTAATTTATCAAATTGACGTGAAAAATTATTCATTGAGTTAATTGAAGTAATTTATTGTGGTTAATTAATTTAGGAACTACTAAATGAAATTGGCTTGAAAAGTTAAATGGTGAATTATTTGAAGTGACTAAATCAGATCAAATAACTGTTGAATTAATTAATGGAATTGGGTTTGATTAATTAATTGTAGAATTAATTAATAGATTTAATGTTGTTCAAATATTTAATGAATGAATTAATTAGTGATTTTATTAATTGAATTTTATAGATATGACATTTTTAAAATACAATAATTAATTTTTGAAATAATTAATGGGACATTGATTTTATGAATTTATTGAATTGTATTAATTAATTGGTGAATTAATTAATGAATAATTGGGAATAATCCATTGTCTAATTCATTATTAAGGTATTTTTTATTGTGAAATTAGGATAATTAATTTTTAAATAATTTAATAATATATTTTGATAGTGTTTTCAGAATAATTATTTGATAAATTAGTTATTTAGATTCTGAGATGATTGTATTGGTATAATTAATTTTTTAGTTAATTAATGAGACTATGTTTATTAATTAATTGTTGAGTAAATTAATTAGAATCAGATATAAAATAATTGTTAAATTATTTAATGAGAATTATATTTATTAATTATTGGGTTAATTAATGATATGGGAGATTAAATAATTATTTTGTTTATTAAAGTGAATGGGAATAACTTATTGTCGAGTTATCTAATGAAAAGTGATATAAATTAATTATTGATCCGATTAACGGGAATGAGATTTTTTTGTAGAGTTAATTAATAAGAATACGATGACTATTTAGTTGTTGTGTAAATTAATTAATATAAAATATTAATTAATTTCTAAGTTAATTAATGAGAATGGTAGATTAACTAATTTGTGAGTTAATTAATGAGAAATAGATTAATTTTTTTGTTTCTTAATGAGAATGAGATTATTCATTTTTGGAGTTAATTAAAGTGAATGTGATGATGAATGATTTTTTTTGTAAATTAATGAGAACAACCAAAATAACTATATATGTAATAAGTAATGACATTGCTATTTTATATTAAATTTTTAGTTAATTAATTATATTGAGGTGATTAATTTTTTCTTTAAATAATTAATGGGTTATTTTCACATTGGACGAATATGATTAATTCTAACAATTTCATTCATATGTGAATTGAGATAAATAATGGTAATAGTGGAATTCATAGATCTAACATTGAATTTATATTTGTATCAATGTAATACTGATATATGGTGTGGAATATAGACAGATAAAATTGAAATTCAAGGAATGATATACCATGGGGATAGTTTAGACATTGGAATGGGATGAACTGGGTATTGAGGATCGAGTGTCCTTTGAAACTTGGGGGCTTATGTGGTTAAATAAATAATAATTGATAATGTGATAACTTTTACTTATAGAATGAGTTTATTTCGTTATAAAACATCAAACACTTTTACTGACTCGTTGTTATTTTAGATGTCATTAGTGGTGGTCTATTGAGCAGTACTCACACCATACTTGGGATACATGATTGGAACCTGAATACATTTTATGTTTTCACGATAGGTTAAGAGAAACAGATTATTGTTAGACTTTTAATTTTTGTTGGAGAATGGATTAGTGACCTAGACTTGGTTCATGACCTGTACGGGAGTTTTCAGTGTCTTTATTTTTGATTTTCTATTTAAAAACATGGAATGTACTTTAAAATGTCATATCTTTTGTTCATATTTAGTATTTTATTTTATGCATTTGTTATCATATGATCCTGGTACTCCTATAGATATGTTATTCAGTTAATTTTTTTATTTATTTTTGATGGAGTGTTACAATGATGAAAAAGAGTGTATAGTCTTACTATGATCGATAATAGAACATATCTACTAGTAGAGAGCCACTAGAGTATGACAATGCATGCCTGAAGTTATATGGCCAACCAATATGGGGCACTTGTGTGTGGCCCGAATGTCGGGGTGTTACAAAGTGGTATCAGAGCCCAATTTCCTTTTAGTATTATTTTTTATTACTTTTTTTGGAAGGGTTGATTGGATGCTAAGAAGAGTTTCTCCATGGATAAGACCACATGAGTGAGAGTATCTAACCCATGTACAAGGGATAAACATAGTGCCTATGTTGGTATTGTTTTTTTTTATGATTGTTGTTACAATTGAATATTATTTAAAATTGGGTGACACACTTATTGTGTAATGTGATTTCTATATAATAGATTTTTTATATTTTCTATGTTTTTACTCATGTACTATTAAGGAGAAAGTGTTTTTATGAATTAATCAATAAAGACGCTCAGGGTTATTTCGTGACATTTATCATTTCTGGCATTAATAAGAAAATGGGTTTTGGTAATGTTGTGGAACATGAACTATTTTCCCATGTATGTGAAATATAACTAAAAATAGTGGCTAGCATGAAACTAGGAAATATTTTAAAAAGGTGAATGATTAGAATAAATGGTTGTCTTGATGAAAAAATTTAACAATGGAAATTACATTCCATTTATTAACATTTACCTACATATAGGGTGGTTATGAGAAGTGATAGTGCCCCAGTTTAGACTATCTGGGGGGAAAAGGGAGAAATAATTTTTATGATTTCTTAAATTCATCTTATTAACAATATTATTTATGTAAAATAAGATTAAAATGTGTTTTATGTTGTCCCATGATGTGGGTGGTATGGGTATTGATAATTTCATTGTTTTAGAACATTGTTGAAGGCTATGCATGGGACAATCTAGTTTTTGACCGGTGTGGGGAGATGTTGGAGGGAAGAAAAGTTTGAGATATATGAAAGGTAATTGTCGTTTGGTAAATGGTTTTAACATTAGTAATATAGGACTTTTGGTTGGTTTTCATTGAAGAATACTCATTACACTTTTGATTAGTGATGATTATTCCCCCTACGTTGACATCCTTCCAAGTATATTGAGAAAGCTACATCTTTGTTCCTACACACCTAGTTGTGTTTTGTTTGGACATGAGGCCTCTTGGAAGTTATTCTGATGAATTTGTATATGTGTATCTGGATGGTGGATGGTACATTATTAATAGTTCATGGATGAGTTTCTCATGATGTGCTAGAGGTCGATGAATACCACAGTGGACAAATTTCTTGTAAAAGTTGTTTTAACGAGGATCCAAAGGTGGGGGTGATGTGTCAGAAGTAAGTGCACGGTTATTGATCATGGATTGGATGTGGTGGCATTAGAATTCATTTGGTGAAATAGAAAGGTGAATGATTAAATTCATTGGGGAAAGGCATGATGGGCATTAGAGGTTATGGATGTACATATAATCAAATAGGATTTTGATGGTAATGATTACAACCAATGTTGGATGATGTTCTTGTGGTTTTCGGGCCTCGTGAGTTGGAAAACACATCACGTAGTTTTTTTATGTTCTTCTAGAGATCGATTCATCATTTGGGGAGAATCTGAAATGTTTGTTGGATCAAAATGAGAAGTTATTGCATGGAAATACTATGATGTTAGTTCATGTATTGTGGAAACATGTACCTTTGTTAGAATAAACCTGAAATAGGGAAATGGATGTGAGGTATTGGTGGATATAGCTTTTTTACTCTGAATAATATAAATTCTTGGTAGTACAACTTCTGGATTCATGAATAATTAATATCTATATTAATTATATAGATTTTGAGATGATTTTATTTAATTAATCATATGTTTAGTGAATTAATAAAATTTATTTGATTAATTAATTATAGAATAAATTTATGAGAATGATATATTAATAAAATTTTGAGTCAATTATTGAGAATTTGATTAATTAATTTTCAAGTTAGTTAGTGAGAAGGGATATTAATTAATTAATGAGTTAATTATTAATACTGACATTAATTAATATTTGCCTTAATTAATGATAATAGAGATTATTTAATTTTTTTGTTAAATTATTATAATGATATTAATTAATTAAAGAGATAATTAATCAGAATGAGATGCATAATTAATTTTTGAGTTAATTAATAATATTAAATGATTAATTAATTTTGAGATAATTAATTAGAATCAGTGATTAATTAATATTTGAGTTAATTATTGAGAAATAGATTAATTATTTATTGATTTAATTAATTATAATTATATTAATTAATTTTTTCCAATGTGCCTGTACCCAAGTGGTACATGCTACTGCTTGGCATCCGAAAGACCCATGATCAAATCCGGGCATTAAAGAATTTCTGGTGTACCTTCGTAGTACTGTAGAAGGGGTACTATCACAATGCGGTACTATTGGAGAAACTGTTGTAGAGGTGGCACTATAGTGGCAGAGGCACTGTATAAGGCATTGTAGCGGCGACGATAATGTAGCAGTGTGGGTACGGTAGAATTAATATTCATCGAGCGGTCCTTTGGGTCAAAAAATGGGCTTTCAAGCATTGTATTCAGGATACTTGGCTTTGGGCCTTCGAGCTATGTAATGGGTCTCCGTCTACCCACACTGAATTTGTCATTTCCTTTATTATAAATTGAGTCTTCGGCCCCAAACTAAAAAAATGAGATTAATTTATTGTTAAATTAATTAATTAAAATGAGAGTATTATT
This sequence comes from Viscum album, assembly GCA_963277665.1. Classification (NCBI taxonomy): domain Eukaryota; kingdom Viridiplantae; phylum Streptophyta; class Magnoliopsida; order Santalales; family Viscaceae; genus Viscum; species Viscum album. Next base: position 1,432,381,282 of record OY728132.1, on the reverse strand, counting down.
TAATTGAAGAGATATTTAGTGAGAATAAGATGATTAACTAATTGTTTAATGATTAATGATATTTTGATGATTAATTAATTTTTTAGTTAATTAATCATATTGATAAGATTAATTAATTGTTGAATTTAGTAATAGGTTTTTTTTCACATGTGAATGAAATGATGAATGGTAACAATGGAATTAATGTCTGAATTGAGATATATAATGGTAGAAGTGGAATTCTAATATATGAAATGGAATAAAAATGGTAATAAAACCATTCTACGATATGAAATCGAAAATATAATTGTAACATTTTTATTCTTAGTCAAGATATACCTTGGGGATAGTTTTTAATCTGACATGGGCCAATGAAGGTATTTAGGTTTTTGTTTCCTTCAAAAAAAGTGTTTGGTCGTTAAATAATGAATAATTGATAATAGGGAAACTTTTACTTATGGATTTAGTTTAATTATTTATACAATTGCATACACTGCTATTGAATGGATGTTGGATTAGACAATGTTGGTGGTTGCCTAATGAGTAGTACTCACTCCCTACTCAGGATGCCTTATTGTTACCAAGATATATTACATATTTATGAGATATGTTAATGTAATATTATATATGTTATATTGATAATTTGTTATAGATCATCGATGAGGGATCCCGATTTGGTTCAGGACCCGATATGGAGTTGTCAATGTCATTTCATTTTAGCTTTCATTTTTGTCACATTTCATATAATTTTGTATGGAATATCTACTATTGAGTTTTGATATATTATTCCATATTTTGGTAATCTTGGATCCTATTACTACTTTGGTTAAGTGACTCAGCTAATTATTATTATTTATTTTCAGTACTGTGTTACTCTGATGAAAAAAATGGTTATATACAAGACAAGATCTATAATATAACCATGATACTAGTAAGAATCCTCTATTATACATGTAGGAATTCTAATGGCCATCGGAGCGACCAGATTTGGTCACCCATGTGTGGTACCCATGTTTGGATGTCACACAATGGTTGTACATCAATATAATAGAAAAGTATATATGATTGTTAGCTGAGTTATGATACTAGAAAGGATTATGGATGAGTGAACTAGGCCTATATTTGGACCCATTTAGAGGATTTTTAGTGTTTCATTATTTTCAGTTTCTTATGGAAGAGGAGACTAAATTTAAAAAATGGTTCTTTTTTTTGTTTTGTGGGAATTTACACAATTTTGGTGTTTGTTATGATATGCATGGCTATTATAGTTTGTTGATAATTTTATACTTTGTAATTTTTTTCAGTTGTTTGTTTAATATGGTAAAGAGGGTATAGTATCCCCACACACATCATTAGAACCTCACTGTATGTTGGTAGAATTTTTCATATAGGTATGCATGCCTAATTTCATCTAATTCACTGTCTTGGGGAACTAATTTATTGGAATCAGGGTTGGGATGTTCCAAAGTTGTATCCAATGAATTGTTTTTTTGTTATTTTACTATTCAAGAAAGGTATAGAAGGGTCAAGTATGTGTTGGGACTTCTAAATGATCATGTTCATTGGTGTAACTAACCCATATGGGGGGGGGGGGGGGTGAAACCATGTTCCTATGGGAGGGATTTATGTACTTTTTGTTTGTTGATATAGGTGACTATTTTTTAATATTTGGTGATTGATGTGTTATGTGATGTTAATTCTTTAATGAGAATATATCCATGGTTTGTCTTGGACAATGATTTTGTATGCATGCATCAATTTAAGAACTCATAGATTTATGTTACCTGCATTATATTATACAAACACAAGAGATCGTCTGAGTAAAGGGATAAAGAAGTGGTTCTTAATAAAGAATGTGGAATTAGCTAAATTGAAATGATATTAAATTGAAATAGTTAATGTGGTTACTATTGATAAATTTGTTACTATTTATAAATTCAATGATAATAAAATAAAATCTATGGTAATTCTGAAATTTGGACATTTGTTTTATGATATTTTGACCATGGACAATTATATAGACATTTCATGGAAGTGATTATGTTATGATTATACCCATTAGAACAGATTAAGTGGAGTGATTTGTTTATAGTAAGTTGTGAACCCCTAATTTTTTGTTTAAATTTTAATTCATTGTGTTTCGTATTCTAGTATATGTGGTGGGAATTGTCAATAGATTCGACAATGATAACAAATCCCAGGAGGGATACATGAGGAAATTATATAAAATTCACCGATGATAATAGTACCAGATCCCTCATTATATCATAGTGATAGAGAGGAAATGGGGTTACATAAGAAATTAACACATATTATATAGTTTCTAGAGAGAGGCCTAGGGTGGTAAGCTTCAAGTATGTTTGATTTGATAATGGAATTTTACCTAAAATTCCATTCGATGTTTTCCAGAGAGACACGACTCAAGGATTCATAGTTTAGGAATGAGTTTGTCCATAAGATTCTAGATAACATAATTTAACCCTCAAACATGGTAGTGATGATATAAAATTACATGATACATGTACTAGTGAATTTTTTGTGGGATATTCAGGTATGGGCAGTTTAGTTAGAGAATGTGGTATGGAAGGACTTCTCGTAAATGTTCCTAGAGAAATCGTACCTCAAGAACCTGAGGCAAGATATATTTGATTTTTTTATATTGATAACCTATTGGAATATTTCAGTGATTGATTATGATATATACTTATCTAACTTTAAGAAATTTTACTAGACATTAGAATGGGATGAGGAAACTACAATGAAAACTTTTCAAGATGGGCATTGATGTGAGATCACTTCCCTGGTGAATATATTCCACATGAAAAATTTCAATCAGTAGGTAATTCAATATATGATATATCATGAAAACATAAATAAGGATTCTAGTGGTGTGTAGGAAGAATGAATTGGGAAATCTAATTGTATATCAATTGATGGTAGAAAAAAATGTTATAACTATTTTTACTGCATTTGTACTGGGAAGAGAAACTTGTAGAGAATATATAATTCCCAAGGATGTGTCTAGGTGATTTTTAACAATGTCGCATTCATCGTCACATGTGAGGGTAATGTATGAAACTAACATTTGTGTTAAAATATTGTGGTAGGAATTAACATCTATGGAGTCTTTATATGAAACCTTTACTGATAACTACCGATGTAGGATCTTGGTCAATGTAGAATATCGGTAGGGATCTTCATCATGATATTAATCTTTTAGTTAGAGTTATTGTGTACATAATTTTTGGGGTGGTAAAATAGGCTCTCTTGGAATGTAGTAACCATATCCATAGAGTAGTATAGTTCGTGGGACCCAGACAAGAACTCAGTGTAGATAAATGGGTCTGTAATATGCATTTTAGCCAGCACCAATTGGTTGTGAGGAAAGACCATCAACTATATGAGGTCTGATTCTTATAGATTCCATGCTTTCTAGTAATTTATTTTATATATTATGTAGTAAATATTTTATATCTACTCAACTTGTGAACATGTTTAGTCTGATGGTGGAGTTTATGTGCGGGTTTATGTTGATCAACATGTCATTATGGATGTGATAGTTTGGTATCTCTCCTTATAAAAGGTGTTCCCTTGAGTCTAATGACTACCATTTTTCTTAGGGCTTAAACATGATTATGATTTCTGGATTTTTATTTATATTTGTAATTTAATAGCAAGTATCTTATCGAGATCGCATAAATTTCTACCATTATAGTGTGACCTTCATGTTCCCTAATGATGACACTTAAATTGTTCATAGAGAGTGGGAAATCTAGGAAGTCCATGCAACGATTGTCATTCTTCATTTGGGTGATCTCACAATCGTGGATTCATGTATCATTTATGTGACCCTTTCTATTCTACCATACAAGATTGAACTGTCATAGAATTAACCTCTCAGGACATAGAAAGATGATTTAGATATAAAAATGTGTTATACATCTGAGTATGTTTCCATGGGGATAACCAATAATATATTCCATGAAGGATTATAGAATATTGAAGTTGAGTGTTGATTATTGGATGTTGAACAAGATTATAATAAAAAAACAATCATATTCCTTGTAGTAAATAATTTATTGGCCCAATTTCTGGTTCCATTATGTTATAAAAGATTTATTTGAGAATAGGTTATCATTAGTTAATGGTGGGTCCTTCTGATATGAAATGATCAACATTTAGTGGACATTATGGTTTTTATGAGCTCAGTGCACTACCATTAAGACTAACAAAAACTGATGAAGTGTTTATGGCCATGATGAACTTAATATTTCACCCTTACATTGATAATTTTACATGTCTTTATTGATTTTATCTTAGTAAACTACAAGACTCTTGATGATAATGAAAAAAACAATGACAATTTCATGGGCACACAGAGAGATCATCAGATATACACCATGCAGACTAAGTGACATTTATGGATCGACAAGGTACACTTATTAGGACATATCATCTCTATGGAAGGTGTGTTGGTGGACCATGTTTATGTTTAAGAAATTTTTTTTGGGATGAGGACTAGTAATATGTTTGATATTTAATACTTTTTGGGTTTGTATGGTTATTATAGATGGTTCATCATAAAATTTTCTTTCATGGAAGTACTGTTATCTTTTATGATGAAGAAAGGTATCATGTTTGAGTGGTCTGATCCCCATTATAATGTCGTATTTGAGATAAATAGGCATATAATGATTACACATAATCTAATTTTTCCTATGATGGTTGAGGATTATACATTGTATTCTTATGTGTGCACGGTTGTAATTTTAGTAGTACTGAAACAATGAGATTGATTCATGGTGTATGGATCACAATAAATGAGGCCAAATAAATAAAAATATCCTACAAACAATCTTGTGTTCGCCACAGTATTTTATGAATTACAACACTGGCAGCATTACATATTGGGTGAGAATTCTACACTATATACTAATCATAATAACCTAGGATATATCATTTATCAACTAGATATAAACGTATGTAAGTGTATATAGACATAATATATACATTCCATTGACATGAAAGTGATCGATCCTATTTGGAAAGGGAATAGTATAACCGATCATTGATCTGAAATACATAGACTTAGTTAGTCCTGGAGTATAGTTTTGAGTGGTATATGATTTATTTGTTCATTGAGATTCATATAGTGGTTCAAGAAGAGAGAGAATAGATTACAATCATTTATTTTACAATTTCATCCTCTCTCATACACCAACTAAGAAAGAGGACTTATAAGGACATGGTGTTCATGGAAATTAGGGAAAGCATTAAAGGTGGAAAGTTCCCTCATGATTCAACTACTAGTGATGATATAGTTATTTATGTTTTTGGATGAGTAATTGTACCCACATGTGTATTGGTTGAGTTAATATAAGAGTTTTATGCCTTGAAGTAGGAGGTGCACCCTAGTTTGAAAAATATATAAAAAGATATTTATATATTATATTTGGGTATGAGGATGAAAAGGAAGATCAAATTAGTTTTTACAAGATACTAACTTTTCAGCAACTTAAGGTTATGCATCAATAGCCCACTAGTATTTTATAGTTGTTTCCCTTTATAAAATCATAGAGGTTTGATCTTTTAATGGGGTTCATAGTGGGTTTACCAGGGATCCACATAAGAGTGATGTGATATGTGTGATTGTGGAATGGTTAAAAAGGTGTCCCATTTCATACCAATTATAGGTATATTCACCATTGATCATTTGGGTGACATTTAAATTTGAGAGAGAGAACATTTTAATGGTGTTCCCCATACCAGTGTTTTTTTTCATGAGACGAAGGTGAATTTTATTTTTTATTTTCACCCGCACATGTACTAGTGACATGATCATACGATAGAGGTATTAGAGGACATGTTGTAAGAATAAATCCTAGACCATTGGTGGATCCTGGGGGAAATAATTATCCCATGGAGAGTTAATCATTAATAATAATTATTGGGAAACTATTCATATGAAAATATATGATGTTCTCTATGGATGGCTACGTTGATCTCTATTGTGCTGGATAGAAGTGGTAGATTTAGTGTTGTTAGGACAAATTCTCATAGAGTAGAAATTATTGTATGTTTAGTTGACCTATAAAGATATGGATACAACATAGAGTATGTAGAACACACAGACGATCAACATCATAGAAAAATTGATTTTATATTGGGTTACCTCATGTTCATTTGGGTGTCACAAAGATTATATATCCTTCAGATTCAAGAATAGGTCAAGTTGGAAAAATGGTTATTGGGGTTGTTTAATATCGTGAAGATTACCGGTCTCATAACATATCAGTTGTCTCTTCCACATTGGTATGATGCAATACATGATATTTTTCACGTATCATATCTTGAATAAATTCATCCCAACCCTTCTCATGTGATTTATGTTGATAATGTTAATCTTGAGGATGATCTGTCCTTTTAGTACCATCCAATTCATGTTATGGAATGTTTCAGGATGATTTTTTGGGTTATGAACATGATTTTAGTTTGAGTGATGTGGTATTACAGCTGGGTTTAGAAAGAAACATGGGATATGTAATATAATGTTTGATCCTAGTACCTAAAGAATTTTAACCTTAAAGATTAGTGATTCTTGGGAGACTAGTTCAATGATGAACTATTATAAATACGGTAGGATTTAAGATCCAAACATTATATGATTTTTGTTTTTGTTTAATATTTTTCTTCAACCTATTTGATTTTTTAATATAATGGTTCTTGGTGGTAGGAATGGTATCAAGAATGTTCAGGGGTTTGGGAAATGAAAATAGGGAAATGATTCCATTTTTTCATATTACATGGTTAATGAAAGGTCTATACTAACCAACTTCAATAATCATTTACCCTATATAAGAGAGGTGAATGGTTTTTAAATCATCCAAGTGGATGGTGAAAACCCTATATCATTGGAAGGATCCAGCCAAACGATGTTCAAATGGTTTGAAAAGACATGTAGGATTTCAATTCCACTATAAAAATCATACAACCCATTGGATAGATTATACCATGTTGTTTTCTAAGTAGGGAAACCAAATAATTCAGCCCTTTAATAGTGAAAATTTAATTTCTTTTTCCACCTAACCATTTTCTTTTTTCATGTGATTTATTCCTCTTTCCATCGCACAATACCACTTGTGTTTTCCATGAGATGATCCCTCTTCCAAGTATCAATGTCATTTTATTTTTAGGAATTTGGGGTTCCATTTAGTGTGAAATGAATCTCTAGATATATCTACAGGTCCAATTTCCTCTATTTTATTGAAGATGATTTGTGTTGTTGTTCCTCTTATTCCAATGCTCCTAAAAACAATTTTTTATATGGAATCCTTGTATTTTGTTTAATAGCCTCATTTAGTTTAAATGATATGTCAATATTGTGTGAGAGATTGTTTTTTAGAATTAGTTATATTTTTTACAATATTTCTTCCATTTCCTTTATTTGTTTAATTTTATATGTTTGTGACTTCTCCATTCAATTTGGTGTAAATTTCAATTCATAAAATTGTTGTAAATTTGACCATTAAATGAAATTATCTACAACTCTTGGTCCCCATAGGGTCTTTTTATTACTATTAGATGGGGGCATGGGATGACCCATGTGGTGTGTCATTTCCATGAAAATGGAAAAGGGTTGTAATTGATGGGATAAAGGGTTTAAATGATTAAATATAGTTATAATTTTTTCATAAACAAGTTATCATGGAATATTTGCTCAATATATTTAATTTGAAATAAAATAGGTTATAAAAATAAGGGGAAAACAAAGGGTAAATGGTCGAAGTTGTTTTAATAAAATTTTAAATTGTTAGAATAACCTTTGTTGATTTTGAGATATAAAAAACTCATTATAATGTTTAATAATTGAATCTTCGTAATGATTCTAAATATGTTAGACTTTTTGAATAATGGCGAATAGAATGAGTCACACCACTAATATGGTAATGTGTCAAAAAAGGACAGTGTGTTAGATTATTTAAAATGTGAATATAAAAAACAATTTGTGATAAGGGACATGATGGATCCCACCCATGTATAAGAATTGGAACACATTATGTTGTTTTTCTTTTATATAGGGTGAATAGAAATTATTTTTGATATCCAAGACTTGATATTAAGGAAAGGGGATCACATGTTATTATCTTAGGTGTTAGTATGGTGAAACATGAAATAATGTGAAGGTGTATGATATAGGTAAAAATATTTATATGCCTCAATATATAAAATTGAAATGTTTAATTAATAACCCTTATTGTTTAAAGAAGAATTTGAAACCCTTTTTAATATTTTTAGCAACTCACAGGTTGGCTGAAGTTGGTTTAGTAATCTTTGTGTCATGGTAAAACCAAAAGAAACATGTGTATTTTTGTTAAATTATTAATTTTGGAACATGTTTGATTATGTTAACATGTCCATTATTCACATTTAATTACACATACACTATAATTTTACATGATATAAATTTCTAAAGAATTAGTAGAAACCTATTTATATATACTCACACTCCACTCGGGCCACTGTTGGTACCTGACTAGATTTATTATATTCTAGTTAGGAAAAGATAAAATCCCAAATGATTTATCGATGAGTAATGTAATTATGAGAGAGCATGGATATGGGAAATAAACATAAGTTTTGACAATTTTTGGGATATTTTGGATGTCCTTATTCTTTTTTTCATGTGAATTATGAAAAAATATGACCTGACACTTGCCTTATTTTTGGTTTTTAGGCATCTACCCAATATTAGGGTTTGTTATGATATGAATTGATATTATGGTTTACTGATAATTATTTCATGGTTATTTATTATCATTATTGATAGTTTTATGTTACATTGGTAAATTGGTTATATTTCTCCATGTACCTTAGTAAACACTTGCATCTAGTTGATAACTTCTAGAGTATGGGAGGACATTAATGAGGTCCAATAAATAAATAAGTCATAGAACCCGTTTAGTGGGTCCTGAGTCAAGACATTATAATAACAGTTCTCATAGGTTGAAATTTAATGTTCTATGGTTAGAATATGTTTTAATAAAGGGAACAAACAACTTAGATATGTTTTTGTAGATTATTCACATAGCTTATCATCTTCATAATATTGGATATATAATTGACATAAGGGGTTTAGAGTATATCAATAATGTTGAAGAGACCATGGAATGTATGGGTAAACGAGAGGAAATAATTTAATTTATTCATCACATATACATTGACATTGACAATTATTAAAGGTTTATCGAGAGGGTTATAGAATAAATTATGAAATATAAGTTTGAAATGAGAAAATAGTGGATAGATTCATTGGTAATGGTAAATAGGCTCTAGATAGTTTGACAACTACAAGGACTGTGGGTGAAAAGGGAAATGGGTTAAACTCAAAATGGGGAGGTGGAATAAGAGGCCTCATAGAATCCCATTAATGAAATGAAGATTTATCTTGTTCTTTCATTTATTCTAGACCACAACCCTCCTTAATGTTATAATCTTTTAAAGGATCTCATTAATATAACTCTACATAGATGTCCCCCTCATAGTCTACTAGGAGAGTATGGTGGTCAAATTAGAATTGTTTTTTATTAGTTGCTAGGGTAAAACTATTCAGGGAGATTTCTAAATTTTGTAACTTATATCTCATTTGGAATGAAATTTTATGGGTTATAATTATGGTTGATATTAAGTGTTGAAATTACGCATCCACCTATGGAATTATTTTCCATATTAATGGAATAATTATCAATTATTAATTATAATATATTAACCTGATATATATCAGAATATTATAAAGAATAAATTAATAAGATATTGGGATTAATATTCCACTAAGGTCTATGAAACCTTTCAACAGACCAATTATGAAATCAAAATATTCCAATGACAGTGTTATAGTTAAGATACAATCTATGTTACCCATCGTGTATTTTGTCACTACATATGTTTTTTAAGGATAAAAAAACCACTAAGAAGTCAATGATGGAGTCAAGATCTTGAATCATATAGTGGAATATGTCCCATTTTTTGGAAAGAGGGTATCACTTTTCAAACTGATATATATTACTTAAAGGTGGAAAATACAATGGGGGCAAGGAAGAAGGGGTCATTGCAAATAGTTAACATGGATTTGATCCCCCATTACAATATATTACAGATCAAATTTTGTATATTATCTTTAATACCATTCTTAGATGCTAAATAATTAGTTTAGGATAATGATATGATAAATATTGAAGGTATTTAATTATTGAAATTAAATCAAATACATATCAATTTTTTTTAATAAAATATGTTACTCTCTATGTTTTTTAAATTTTCATCAATATATACAGTTAACAATAATTTTTTCATTTAATAATGATGTTACAACATGTATCCAACTATAATAGAGGCTCACTAGAGTAAGATATAATAATTATCTAATTATTTGAAGTTATGAATGATGTTAATTTTTTCCCATATAAATTGCAGAAGGAACCACAGAATTCAAATCATTTCTTACACCAGAACATATAGAGGATGTGGAGGGGATGAATTTTAACGACACTGATGCTGGTGATGTTTACCATTTCAAATATTATGGAAATTTCCCACAACCCTTTACTAGTTTTTTATTATATATTTAAAATTATATCATGATTTATTTTATTTTTATTTTTACTAACTACCCATTTATAGAAGTATTCTCTTATAGAGACACTAAAAACTTACCTTCAAGATATAATCATTGAAGAACATACTCCATCAACTATTCTAATAGTGGGGAATCTATATAAGAGTCATCTTGTCCTCAATTACGATTTACTTCCATATGATAAAGAATAGTAAAACCCTAATGTTTCTATATAAAGTAATGTATTGAGGAATACTACATGGTATTACGGCCACACCAAGATCTACTAGCCCTAATTAAGTTAAAAGCGTGAAAAGATTGTTCACATTAAACCATTCATTATAAGCTTGAGAGGAATCCTTATAAACCACCAAAAATCCCACACTTCTGTAAAGAGCATTTTCGTTGGTCATAATTTTTTTAAGACCAATAATTTTTTATCATTCAAGATAAATTTTGGGAACACTAGTGAAATAATAAATTTACACCTCAGTTTTATATATTTTAATAATACGATTTCAACCTAAATTAATACTTCTAATATTGTAAATATTTTTTTATTTCTAGTTAAATAATGTTATTTAAAAATTCAATATTTTCACTAAATATTGATTGTTTATATAGTGTTTAAATGAGTACTGATATTAACAAGTTATTTTAAAATCAATTATACAAATAACCAATTTTGAAAATACCTTTCCACATCATTTAATAAAGTCAATAAATTATAATATAGATGATATATATATTTTAAATATTTTAATACACATAATTATTTTTGAAAAAAATATACAAAATCTATAAAATTATTGAAATCAAATATAAAAAATAAAATATATAAAACACATCAATCTATTTTCCTTACATGTGATGTTGTCAGCTAAATTTTCATAGTAATTATTGTTATTGATTTTATATTCAATGAAAAACACACAAAGGATTTCAAAATTGTATAAATAAATATCATGAAGAATTTTTAACATTTATATATGATCTAAAGATGTCGTATTCATAGAAAAATACTAAAAAATGCATCTATGGTGAAAACAATCATCAAAATAAGTAAATAATGATAAATTATTTTATAAATTAAATTGTGAAGTAATATAATAATATGTTGGGGGAATAAAAAATAATTTGAATGGTGATTTAGAAGTAGGGTTGTAATATTAAAATAATATGAATGAAAAGTTAGGGATGATATTGAAAAACATTTATGTGATATGATAGAATTCTTTGTAGGATGATAAAAAATTAAAGGGTGCACTATGTAAAAACTAAAACATCCCTAGAACCTGGTTTGAAATTTAATTTTTATTTTCATTTATTTAATAGTAAATGTTAAAAAATAGGTTTCCATGTTGGATATAATATAACCACTATTAAAGATAATCCTGAAATGGTTTTTATCATTAATTTTATGATTAACTGATATTAAAATGATATTTAACACATATTATATAATAAATTATGATAAAACCCCAAGGATAACTATATTTCATTGAACAAGTGTGATGATATTCGAAACAAGTAGAAAGCACCACCTACAAGATAACACATCTGGATTATTAGGAATCTCAACCACAACATTTGATGGATGATTTATTGATCTTTCATGAAAACATGTAATAAAATTGATGTTTTTAAGGGGTTTTAATTTATTTTTTCTTTTGTAATTAATTTTTTATTTAAATTTATAAAATTCAAATTCATGAATTAGTATGGTTTATAGGGAAAAAATATTTATAGTAATGTTTTGAAGTCTACTAAATAATGTCATGGTAGAAATATACAATGTGTTTTGATTTATTGTTGGTAAAAAATTGGTGTCCAACACAAGATAAACCTCATTCTAAAGGACTTTCATCCTCTTAGCATGCCCAAGAAGGGAGATCTATCCATATAATCGTGAAGGGGAAGGCTTGTTGTGCATCATGAGGATATCAGTCCACACATACATTATTGTGCACAGAGTTTGAGAAAGAAATCATGGTGCGGCCAATTGTTTTGGAATAGGACCATTAATATTTGTGAGGAGTATATGGGATAACTTTCCCACAACATAAATACAAACTATGGTTCTATGGGATTTCATTACGCGGGTACTATATTTTTGTCAACTCCAATTTTGGATAAAGCATTGAGGATTCTGTTCCAAATTTAAAAAATGGAACTGCTTCATCTCTTATCATTAACCCCTATATATGGATTCTTATTAAATTCCTTCTATACCTCTTCTACTTCTCAACATCATCTTACAATCATGCCTTCTCACCAACATTACAATACCCAATTCCTCATAGGCTTGAACTCAATTAGAAGAACCAATCCTGGAGAATGATATCACTATGGCTTACGACAAGATCTTGAGATGAATTTCATGATGAAAATAAAAAGATAAAAAATAATACCATTATTTTATGTTTCAACATCTTAAAACTTTGATGTTCATATAGTTTGTGGGGGAACCCAACAATATTACAACCATCATTGCACCATAGGCTCACTGTGGGAAATCTATCGAGATATATTTGTGGATTTTTCCTATTCACTATTGTATAGTGTAATGAAGGAAAATGAATTAATGAGTTCCATGTTTTGTGGATCCTAACTAATACATTGAGATTCCAAGATAGGATGAATGAATTAATTCATGTTGGAAGGATTTTTATTCTGTTAGCTGATTTCTCTCACTATAGTGGGTGTTAAAGAGGATGACCATCTTGGATCTATTCTATAGGGAGTTAAGATACACCATGGGAATGATGAATATTATAGTGATAATCTTATATACAAAATGACCTACATGGAGATATGTAATAGTGTTTTTCATTATTCTATGGAGGATTTCAGTTTGGTTTTGGTAGGTTATGCTACATAGGAGGTTACATCACAATGTGTCCCATGTACTGTTGATGTGCTCATATTTGTAGAGATTATTTCTAAAGAATGAAATTAAATGAGAGGTTATGTTTTTGGAAGAATATTCTCAACTCTATAATGAAATTACTTAAAGGGTAAATAATTGACTATGAGATAATTGATCTTCCTAGAACATATATTCTATATCAGGATGATATTAAAATATTTCATATTAGTGTAAATTCAATGTGGTGATATTAAATAAGATATAATGAAAATTTGATGCAGAAAAATTAGTATATAGAAGATATTAATGTTGAAGATATATGGTATTTATACCTATATAAATAAGTGGGTACTACACCACTGGATAAGGAATAATATTTGGTTCACTACTACTATTTCTTAATTTTTCTTCTTTTTCTAATATGATAGATTATCTTATGAATCTAATTCATGTTGTTTAATTAGTGTGATACATAATTTTTCTTCTTTCTCTATTATTATCTATCTAACACTCTCTCATTCTCCCTTCTATATTTATCATTACATACAACATGAAATCATAGATGTGATAATTAGTGACTAACAGTAGGATTTATTTCATGGAAATTATTTAATGTTCCAAAATACTAATATTCAATTCAGAAATTTTTTAGTATATTAACTGTGAATGATAATGAATTTCATGAGATGGATATTTTATAACATGTCAAGGATATCCAATTAATCTCGATTTATTTTATTTATATCTCTGTGATACCTTTTATTGGATGATTACTCATTGCATGATAGACATGAGTGTTCCAGTGGATTAAATAAAATATAATATTGGTGTGTCTAGAAATATTCCACACTCAAGATTGAGGAGTGTCATCAACCATGATTATAAGAGTAGGTGGAGTTTAGTGTGTCAATTTATTTATCCTATGATTGAAAGCCTTCACACTCAATAAATATAAGTGTTGAAGTTCTTGTATGATATTTCTTAATTTGAAACTCAAATTTTATTTAAACACTAAATGTGAATTTTAAAGACCTATAATTCTATGGAAAATTTTTTATTAAATACATGGGAATTTTAAGAGTGTAGTTTCTGACCGAGCTTGATTCCGAGGCCCAGTGTGCCCGAAATCAATTTTTTAATTTTTGATTTGGTATGTTAAGTAAACGCATGAGTGGGTTTTTATATCATTTGAACTGATGATCAGAATTGAAATCCGAGACCACCATTGAACTCGTAGCTTCGGTGATTCCTTAGTAAGATATTCACTGTAGTTCTGTTCTGACGAGAAAGGATGTTAGATTATGGGATTTTTATTAAATTAAATAAAAATAATATTATTACTTTTATTTTTTTGTGGTGGATTAATCATCCAAGGGGATTTTGGAGGTGAGTACCACCAGCGCATAACCTCCCTCGGGAGGATATTATGTAGTTGGGCCCATATGAGCTTCTTCCCCCCATTAACCCCCCATTAACTCTCCATTATTAGTTTGACACACCTCTTCATTAAATTGAACTCTTCAACTCATCTAAGCTTGAATTTGAACAATTCCATAACATTAATTATATGAGTAGCCTCATTTAATTAAACACATCATTCTGTTGTTGTTGAAAAAAATTAATAGATTTCATCCTTTATAAATTTTTTTCGTTTAATTCATTGGAAAATCTTGAGAGAGGAGAGAATCAACATTCCAATGAAGAACCACCAATGAACGATGAACTTCTCCTTTGATCTTTGTCCAAGACAAAATATATGGATCCTCCCACAAGGAACACCGACATTGCTTCATCCTATGACGTTTCTCAAAGTCAATGAATTTACATCCGCCATATTTCTGTGACTTCGTCAACATTCATAAAATAGTGGTAGGGGTATGAGTTTTACCCTCTATTATTCGTTGTTCAAATTTTTTTAATGAGGATTGCCTTTTGTTTATCATCATAACTCAGAGGGTGCGGGCCACCTAAACATTGATCGACATCCCCCCTCTGTTTATCTTCTCTTAAT
This sequence comes from Viscum album, assembly GCA_963277665.1. Taxonomy (NCBI): domain Eukaryota; kingdom Viridiplantae; phylum Streptophyta; class Magnoliopsida; order Santalales; family Viscaceae; genus Viscum; species Viscum album. The sequence continues at coordinate 1,432,365,811 of OY728132.1, read as the reverse complement.
GGTGATGGAGGTGGCACAACAGCGTGCTAGAGAAACGGGTTGTGGAGATACGCATGGCGACCAGAAAAGAGCCGACCGCAAGAAGAACCAACGGTACATGGGAAATCGGGTCCTCATAAGAGCGGGGGGCTATTTCACCATGTGGAAGATTGTGTTGTGTCAAAGTGGGTCACGGATGTGCCGAAGGGGCGTGGTGCCATCGCACCACGCTGAAGAAAATGTTTGGGCCACAAAGGCTGCGGTGGTCGAATGGAATGGGCGTGGCGCCATCACACTGCGCTATGGAAGAGCCATGGAAAAAGGTCACGGCGGTCGAAGGAAGGGGGCCGGCAAAGCCGGCTTCCTACGGCGCTTTAGAGGGCGGGACCCTTCGGGTCCCGTGGTAACCAGGACGGATCACCATGCGCTGGCCATTTCAGAAGGCAATGGGGGTGTAACCCCCCCCCCCCAATAAGTGGCCAGCCGTCCACACGAGCCAGCCAGCAGGTCGAGCATCCCCTAGGACGGGCCTCCTTGGGCCAGGCCATCCTTGGGCCGGGCCGCCCATCGGTCCTGGCCACCGCTTCAGGCCAGGTTGTCCCCTCGACTCAGTTCGTTTCCTCGGACCGAGTGAGAATCACGGTCCAGGTCGAACCCCCAAATAGAACAGGTCGGTCCGACTGGGTCGGACTGGACCCAGACCTCTTTGTCCAGTTTACACCTTTTTTCCCTCTTCTTGTGATACGGGTGTCCGATTGACGAACCTCCTTTGGTGAAGGAATTATTGGAGCGATAATATTATTTTGGCATACTGCACTTGAAGTTTGGACATAGCAGGGGTACATTCGGGTTGCTTTGAGCTTAAAAACCAATGGGGCCCCTCGAATGGAAATGAAAACAACTTAGAGACCAGGAATCCTATTGAGGTTCCATCTGTCACATTACGTTTTTTTATGAGACAGAACTACGTGATAAATCAACTCAAGACTTCGTGGCAGTTGTTGTATCAAAACTTTTCTTGAGGAGCAGACCCTTCTAGAATCGAGTGTGTTGTGTGCGGGAACCCTAGGGCTGACTGCGACTCAGATGATATGATCATACATGGACCTACAGCTGTACCAAGATCCTTTGTGGGTTCGAAAGCGACGGTATTGTACCAGTATCCTCTGTGGGTTCGACATCGGTGACTTCAGTACGGTGATCCTCTGTGGGTTCGATAGTGATGACTTCTATACCAGGATCCTTTATGGGTCTGACAGTGCTGATATTGTTCTAGGATCCTACGTGGGTACGACAAATGAGATGATTTAGAGGATACATCTGATCATATCTACCCATCTTTATGTGTTTTATACCTATATTATTTGAGTCTTTCTTTCAATTATTATCATCAAGGTGATTGACTTTACTTCCTTTGTGGACTGGGATGTGCTTGGGCTCGAGAGTTGGAGCTGGACAGTGACTTGTAACTTAGGTATATGTATGGGAATATTCCTAAGTATGGTTGGTTGATACTTCTTGATTATATCTTTCTTCTTTGGGTTTATAATTAGTGAATTTTGGGAGAATTTCAGGGGTCTCGGGGTCCCCTACTGAGTATTGTTATACTCAACATTACATGGGATTCACTAGAACCTTGTTGTGCTGTATACAGATTATGGTCAGCAGTGATCAAGGCTGAAGGTGACCGATGGGAGGATGCTCGGAGCTGGACTATACGGGGCGTACCTCAGGGATGATTTGTTCGAGATCTGAACCTACCCTTCTTGTACGATTCCTTGGTGGACGATCAGGAGCAGTTTTCCCCTTTTATTCATATACTTGTTGTTCAGTTGTGTTTGTATACTGGCCCACTTACATTCATTACACCATCTTTTTCTATTCTAGTACCCGTTGCTTCTACTGCTTGTGTTCATACTGTGTGTGTAAAAGGTTTAAAGAAAATTTCTTCCCTTTGTTATCAGGGATTCCCCTTTGATGCTAGTCGCCTGCCACTGGCCGATGAAAGCGGGCTTAGGGTAGTCACTGCATGACCCCAAGGACGGGTCATGACAAATTGGTATCAAAGGAGTCAGTTATACAGAATAATTTGGATTATGATTCTTTTAACAATTATAGTGTTATGTGTTTTGGGTGTGGTTATCAGTTTAGGGAAGACTGTGTTGGTGCGGCGGCCGACGTATCCATAAAATAGGCCTCTGACTTCTGATTTCTGACTCAGTGCACAAAAACACAAATTGTGTGTCTGTTTCCTAAGAAATATTTTCTTCGAGATTACATTGTTTTAGATCACCAGGTATATTTTGTTGATAGTGGCACACCTGTTTCTTTTTAGGATGTCCCCACGAAGGCAGCCATCTAGGGTTCGAAGTTTTTTACAAGATGGTAGCCCACAGAGTGAAGAGGCCTAGGTGCAGGGCCACATCACAGCGGACGTACCTGTGGTCCACAACCTGCTTGGCCACTGGTACTACTAGCAGCAACAGTAAAGAGTGGTAGACATTTGAGTGCATTGCATGAGTTATAGTGCCAGAGGCCACCCAGGTTCAGGAGATAGATGGACCCATATGAAGCTGAGGATTGGCAGGAGGCTGTTGTGAGAGTTTTCAGATTGGTAGAGACACCAGCCAACCTCATGCTGATCCTTACCAAGAGTCTCCTGCATGATGTAGCAGGAAGATAGTGGAGCATGATTCTCCCGGTGCATAACGAGGCATCACTACTCTGTGCATACTTCAAGAGTATCTTTCGGTCATCGTTTATTCCAGCGACCCTTCGTGTGGTGTGGATTCAGGTGTTACTTCATCTACATCAAGGCAACACGACAATCAGTTAGTACTCAGTGTGGTTCACTAACCTCTCGCGCTACTCGACTAATATGGTGAGGGACCTATTCATTAGGGCCCAGAACATCGAGCATGGACTCAGGAATGAGATTAGGGCATTGATTATCTCCCTCAGCATCCCGACACAGGAGGGGGTGCTGAAGCAATCCTTTCTTGTGGAGAGTTTTCTTGCTGAGAAGACGCCATCATCGAGACCCACCACAGGGCAACATGTAGCGGAGTCTTCTACAGCCGACAGTAGATAGATGTTTCATTGGTCCAAGCGGATGAGTCCATCAGGTGGGCGACCTCAGGATATAGGTCCAGTTGTGTAGGTCACACGAGACAGTTCCATCCATACAAGGAGCAGGTAGTGCTATGCATGCAGCGGCAATGTCATATAGCTCGTGACTGCCCAAACCGCCATGTAGATGAGCAGAAGATAGTATAGGGACCTCCCAGGTAGAGGTAGAAGTTCGACTGAGGTGTTCCTCTAGGAGCGGGTGGAAATGACAGAGGTGCGGGCCGAGCAGCAGGTGGTGGAAGACGTTTCAAGGCCCCACCACCACCACCACCAAGAGGTCCACCCCGACCACTGGGAGCTGGCGGACATGGGAGGCCTCAGCTCCAGGATATTGAGGCCTACAACCACGGAACACCTGAGAATATTCAAGGTTTTATTTGTGTCTAATACACCATTTCATTAGTAGTTATAGACACAGGTTCATGTCATTCTTTTATTACCGCTGCCCTTGTTCAGAGCTCAATGATTTCGACGGAGTCATTGGCTTGATCCATTCAACTAGATACTCCTACAGGAGTAGACTCGATGATTATGTACTGGTGTCAGAAGTGTGAGCTTACTCTAGGATGCGAGAGCTTCATCTAGGATCTCCTCGTAGTGGTGTCTAAGCCTTACAAAATCATCTTGGGTATGGAATGGTTATCCATAGTTCATGCCCAGATTGACTGTATTAGGCTAAAAGTGCAGTGTGTCCGCGAGGATAGGATGAGGTTTACCTTCACCGGCGAGAAGGGATCCTTTTCATTGCAGGATGGACATACCTTGAGGTGGGGGTAGCCGATCACACATCAGTTGGCTAGCCACATTCTCTAAGCAGTTGATGTGTGGAGTCAGAGTATTCCTATTGTGGTAGATTAGTATGCAGATGTTTTCCCTAACAATTTCCAGGACTACCTCATCGTAGAGAGGTGGACAACTACATTGACATGTACACCGGGATGGCACCGATATCTACTACAACATATTGGATGGATCCCGCTGTGCATCATGAGTTGTGGGTACAACTGGATGACTTTCAGGGGAAGGTATTTTTCTGACATAGCCTTTCTCCCTGGGCATCCCCGATTTTTTTCACTAAGAATGTGGATGGGATCTTGCGTTTGTGTATTGACTATCAGCGCATGAAGAAGGTGACTGTGAATATCAAGTAACCACTCCCAAGGTTTTACTACCTCTTTGATCAGCTCAAGGGATCATGATGGTTCTCAAAGATAGACCATTGGTCATGCTATCACCAGCTCAAAGTTCGAGATGAGGATGTCTAGAAGATGGAATTTAGGTGTCAATATGGACACTACAAGTTTTTGGTTATGTCCTTTGGCGTATCCAATGCTCCATAAGTGTTATGAGTCTCATGAACAGGATCTTCTAGCCTTACCTCTTTCTCTTTTTCATAGTCTTCATCGACGTCATATTGATCTACTCGACTACTTAGGAGGAGCATGCCTACCATTTGAAGGTAGTACTAGACACACTCTGAGAGCACCAGCTTTATAGAAAACTCTTGAAGTGCCATTTTTCGATTCAAGAGGTTCACATCTTGGGACACGTCATCTCAGAGGCTGGTGTTGCAGTGGATCCAGCAATGATTTAGGTAGTGCTTGGTTGGGATACACCTTGGAGTGTGATAGATGTACATAGTTTTCTAGGACTGGGTGGGTACTATCAAAGATTTGTGATAGTCTTTTCTAGAGTTTCATCACCACTTTCATCATTGACGAGGAAGGGGAAACCTTTTGTTTCGTCAGAGAGATGCCAACATAGATTTCAAGAGCTGAGACAGAGGTTGACTAGTGAACCCATATTGAGGCTACCAGAGGAGGGTATTGGGTATGCAGTTAACTGCGACACATCAGGGACCCGACTCGGGTGTGTCTTGATGAAGGAGTGAGAAGTAATCACATATGGTTCTCATAGGTTGAGATAGAACGAGCCAAACAAAGCGACCCATTACATGGAATTTGAAGCAGTGGTCTTCTCCATGAAGATGTCGAGACTATATCTTATGGGCGAACATTTTGTAGTCTACTTTGACAACCAGAATCTCAGGTATATATTCTCTTAGAAAGACCTAAACTTGAGACAACAGTGATGGATTGAATTCCTCCAGGACTATGACTTTGAGATAGTATATACTCTTGGGAATGGGAACATTGTAGTCGATGCTCTCAGTAGGATATCAGGAATTCAGTACCTAGGAGAGGCGACAGAGCAGCTGGCCGCATTGGAGATATCCTTTTTGGATAGAGATGGAGTAGCCTTTCTACAGTCTCTCACATTCATTCCTCCACTTCTTCAGTGATTCAGGGAGGTACATCATGGGGTCATTGACTATGAGACACGACATTCTCAGATATCGACATGGCATGCACCTGATGGATTTTATAAAGGTGGGGAGAACATCATTATCTTCTGAGGACATACCATGGTACCATTTTCACTTCCGGCGGAAGTGTTGAGGGAGTTACACATATCTCTTTTAGCAGTACATCCAGGAGTGGCGAATATGTATAAGGACCTCTGACGATAGCACTGGTGGCCAGGTATGAAGAAGGAACTAGCAGCCAGCAAGTGAATGCAGAGCACCAGGTTCTAGCAGGCTTGTATTAGCCCTTAAAGGTCCCAGAGTGTAAGTGGGATGGGATATCCATGGATTTCGTAACAAGACTTCCACATATAACCAGAGGACACGACTCTATCTGGGTGATTGTCGTCCGACTCACAAAGACGACCCACTTCTACTGATCATATAGTAGTGTTCATTAGTGATCTTGGGATGTATCTACATACAAATTATAATACGGCATCATGGTGTTCCATCGACGATTGTCTTTTATCAATATGAATGTTTCACATCCCAGCTATGGAAGGGGTTTCAGGAGGCTTTCGAGATGCAGCTTCACATGAGCAGTACCTTCCATCGTCAGAAGAATGGTCAGTCTGAGAGAACCATTCAGACTCTTGAGTACATGCTCTGTGCAAGTGTCCTCAAATTTGGTCGCAGATTGGAGGATCACTTACCCTTGGTAGATTTTTCATATAACAACAGCTACCACTCCACCATTGCGATGGCACCATACGAGGCACTGTACGACCGACCATGCAGATCGCCTCTATGCTGGACTGACCCAGGGGAGTCAGCACTTGTAGGAACATATATGGTGCAGGCCACAACGATGAAGGTGAAGACCATCTAGGAGTGGATGATGACAACACATGGCAGGAAAAAGTCCTTTGCTAATAGAAGATAGAAACCACTAGAGTTTGAGGATGGATACCACTTCTTTCTACGGGTCTCACCTCAACATTGTCTACGGAGATTTGGCCGAAGCGGAATGTTATCTTTGTGATTCATCAAACCATTCTAGGTCCTCGGTATAGTAGGTGTGGTTGAATACCTCTTAGATATTACACCTCAGTTGCATCTAGTGCATGATGTCTTTCACGTATCTCAGCTGAGGATATTCGTGAACGACCCGTCCCACATCATTGACCATGGGGAGCTGGACAAAGATGACGATGGACATTCACGTAGGTTCTAGTGGATATTGAAGATCGACAGACTGGGTATTACGTGGATAGTCGATTCCTATAGTGTGCGTTAGCTGGCAGCATGAGAACCTCTAGAAGAGCACATGGGAGAAGGAGGATCAGATATGTGCTTAGTAAAACCATTTGTTATTTAGTGTGAGTTGTAGAATACAGGGATGTAAATCCATATGATGCGGAGAATGTAAAGATCCAAACATCTATGGAATTTTTTTAATACGTGGGAATTTTACAAGTCCGTAGTTTTGGTTTGCGCTTGATTCTGAGGCACGGTGTGCCCTGAATTAATATCTGACGTATTTTTCTGGTACGTTCAGTAAACGTATGAGTAGGTTTTTAAATACTTTGATCTGGTGCTCAAAATTGAAATCTGAGGTCATCTTTGAACTTGCAATGTTGGTGATTGATTTGTGAGACCGTCACTGTAGTTTCATTCTAACGAGAAAAGAAGTTGGATTATGGAAATTTTAATTAAGTTATATAAAAATAAAAGTATTATATTAATTTTTATTTGTGGTTGTTAAATCCTCCAAGGGGAGGTTGGAGGGGGGATCACCTGCACATAACCTCCCTTTAGAGGATATTATGTAGCATGTGCCACACAAGATTTTCCCCCCATTAACCACCCATTAACTCTCTATTATTAATTTGACACCCTATTTATTATTTGGAACTCTTCACCTCCTCTATGTTTGAATTTTACCCATTACTTAGCATTAATTAAATGAGTTGCCTCATTTAATTAAACACATATTTGTGTTGTTGTGGGAAATAATTAATGGATATCATACATTATCATTTTTTTGGTTGGAATAATTCTTTGAAAAATCTTGAGTGAGGAGAGCATTATCCTTCCAATGAACAACCAACAAAGAACGACGATCTTCTCCTTCGATCATCATCCAAGACAAAAGAGAAGGATCTGCCCACAATGAATGCCTATGAAGCTTCATCCTCAGATGTTTCCCGACATCAATGAATTGACGTTCACCCAATTTCCACAACTTCATTAACATTCATCGAATTGAGGTAGGTTTTTGAGTTTTACACTCCGTTCTTCGTTGTTCAAATTTTGGATTGAGGACTGCCTTTTCATTTTCATCATAATGCGGAGGGTGAGGGCCCCATGAACACGGACCAACTTTCCCCCAATGTTTATCTTCTCTTAATGGTGATAAAGGCGGCGCAACGGCGCGCTGGAGATATTAGCACGTTCAATGGGCCGCAGTGATATGCATGCCGAACGGCAATGATCCGGCCGCGAGATGAACCGATAGCACAGGGGCTGCTGGGTTTCTGGAGGAGCACGACACTGTCGCGCTGCTCAGAAGATTGCGTCGTGGCCAAGCAGTCGCGGTGGTGCCGGAGGGGCATTGGGAAGTTAGAAAGCACCGAATGAAGAAGTCGCGACCATGAAGGCCACAACGGCTGGACAAAATGGGCGTGGAGCCATTGCACTACACTAGGGAGGGGTCGTGGGCAAAGGCTGTAGAAGTCGAAAGAGGGAGGCTGGCTGAGCCGGCCGAAGGTCATGCTCCAAAATGCGGGACCCTTCAAGTCCCGCATTTACTATCACAGGGAACCGTGTGCCAGCCATTTCGGTAGGAAAGGGGTGAAACCACCCCCCCCCCCCACCAAGCGTGGCCAACCGGCCACGTGGGCCAGCCAGCTAGGCCGCGCTTAGGCCAGGCCACCTCTTCGGGTAGAGCCGTCCCCTCAACTCAGGCCGTTTTCTTGGACGGAGTCGGAATCACGGTCCGGGTCGGACCCCAGAATCAGCCATGTTGGGTGGGGTCAGTCCAACTGGGTCAGACCGGACCCAGGCCTGTTTTTCCAGTTTAGACCTTTTCACCCACTTCTTGGTCTATGGGTGTTGGATTGACGAACCTCCTGCGGTGATATAATTCTTGGAGCAAGAAAATAATTTTGGAATACTCCACTTGAGGTTTGGATGAAGTTGGGGTATGACCGGGTTGGTTTGAGCCTCAAAACCAATCGGGCCCCTGGAACCGAAATGCCAATAACTCACAGACCTTCTGCCCGATTGATGTGTCGTCTATCGGGATGAGTTCTTTGTGATGAGACGGAACTACAAGATACATCAACTCAAGACATCATGGTAGTTTATGTATTGACACTTGGCTCGAGGAGTCTACCCTCCCGGAATCTAGCGTGATGTGTTGAGCAACCCTAGGGATGGCTGTGACTGAGATGATAGGATCCAATGTGGACCTACTACTGTACCAGGACCATCCGTGGGTTCGACATGGGCGATACTATACCGTGATCTTCTTTGGGTTCGACATCGGTGACTTCTATACCAGGATCCTCCATGGGTTCGACATTGATGACTAATTTACCTAGATCCTTCGTGGGTTCGACAACGCTGATATTGTTCCAGGATCTTATGTGGTTTCGATAGAGGAGATGATTCAGAGGCTACATCTAATCTTCTCTACCCCTCTTCATGTGTTGTACACCTATGTGATCTGAGTATTTTCTTTCAGTAATTTTCATCCAGGTGACTGAATTTACTTCTATTGTGGACTGGGTTGTGCTTGGGCTCGAGAGTTGGAGCCAGAATGTGACTGGTAACTTAAGTATACATATGCGTATATACCTAAGTAGGGTTGGTTGATACATTGTGATTGTATATTTAATATTTCGGTTTATCCTTAATTGATTATAAGAGACCTTCGGGGGTCTGGGTGTCCCCTACTGAGTATTGTTATATTCACCCAGAACGGGCTTCGCCCGCACCTTGTTTCGTTCTTTGTAGACGATATTCAGTAGTGGTCGAAGCTGAGGGTGACATACATGAGGCTGCTAGGAGCTGGACTAGATTGGACGTATCTTAGGTACGATTTTTTCGTATATGTACCTACACTTCAGGTAGGATTCCCCGGTGGATGATCTTGGAGCTATTTTCCCCTTTTTACTTGTACATGTTGTTTAGTTGGGTTTGTATAATGGCTCACTTACATTCAGTACAACATCATTTTCTATTTTAGTACTTGTTGCTTCTACTGCTTGTGTTCAAACTATGTGTTTTACAGGTTTAAAGGCAATGTCTTCCCTTTGATATCCGGGATTTTCCTTTGGGGCTAGTCGCCAGCCCCTAACCTATGGAAGGCGGGCTTGGGGTAGTCAGGGCACGGGACTCGAGGACGGGTCATGACATGAATAATGGAAGAACTTGAATAAATAAAACCTTATATAGGAATTTTTTCTTTAAATTATTTTATAATTCATTTCATGATAGGATAATTTAGATTTTAATTCTGAATCATTTTCCCAATTTCTATTTCCCTTATTTTTAAAAAATAATAAAACCCCGGAAAATTAGTATTTCGAGAGAATAAGAATTAGTAAATAAAAAATAATGAAGCTCCTAAAGTTATATGACCCTTGTTAAACATTTTATATTATTATAAAAATAAATTTTACATTTTTCACCATAATATTATATGAATTTTTAAATTTTGTGCTATTGATTGGGATCTAAAGAGTTTTTTACCTACTTTTTTTACATTCTAGATAATATTTCTTTATATCTAAAAAAATAAAAAAAATTATTTCCATGATTTTTTTATATCATCAATATTAATCATGGAAAAATTATTTATAGGTGTGGGACCAAGATCAATCAATTCACAGTGCTAATGATTCCCTCCATTGAAGGGATGATTATCTACTAATTTTCATCAAATAGATGGTTAGTGTCCAATATATTGAAATATAACATGAATAAGTGATAGAAATTATTAATAATTTCTAATTTTTTTAATCCAAGACTAATGGAAGTGAGGTAATTACCATTAGATATTCCCAATATTATTAAATAGGTACACGTGCTTAAGGCCGCACAATAGGAACATGCATAGTCCAAGAATCTCAAAACATAGATTCAGTCCTCCCATGAAGAGGTACAATGTGATGACGTAGACTTAAATAAGAGTTTACATATCATAGATAAAAAATATCACAATTTATTTTAATGTAAATGTGAATATGATGAAATATAATGTGATATCAATTTATATAATGAAGACGAATCAACCCGAATCTAAATGCCTCTCTACTTTTAAGAAGATTACACCACCTAAGAGGTTGAATTTAAAAAATGGATGGAGAAGGATGAATACCTACCTATATCATGTGAAATACAACTTCAATACGGATTTTAAAATGAATAATAGACTATATACGAAACAATATAGGGAGACGATCCTTTCTCAACTCTATATGATTATATTTTAGTTGAAACTGACATGATAAAAACTCACCACAATTTTGATTTTCCATATAAATTAAATCATTTTTTGTCGAAAAAATAAGAACAATAGAATGATGAACCTACTAAGAAATACATGGTGCTCCCCAACAATATTTTACATTATATGGAATCCGATGAGTATATCCAATTTGAATTTTCGGAAGAAATAGTTTCATATGTTGCTCATATGAAAAGGAGATATTTTCATATTACTTATTCATGTTTAAATTTTGTTCAAGAAGAATTAAATTCAATCAATTCCTTCATATATTAGATGATACAACCAACATTGTCAAAAAAATCAAGGTCAATAAGAGGTTGAAAAAGTAAAATCCATAGAATATGAGGATTCATAAATTATATTACCCCCACCATACAAGATATAACATATTGAAAAGGTGTTTAATTTAGTGTAACCATAGAGTCATCACAAATCATGAAGAAGTAAATACTTGAAAAAGGAACATGTGGTGGTTAAAATATAATAAAATTATTCAAATAATGATTATGGATGAAAATATGTACTCTATATATAGAGGTATTAATAATACATGAACCACATGGGTGATTAACCCATGTCATATCCTTTTAGTTGTTTTCTTTGAACATATTATTTCTTTATTAGGAATTATTATATAATTCAACCCCAACACACTATATTTTTTCCTAACATTGACATGGAACATTATTTTTTTTCAAATTATTCATAATCATAAGTCGATAATGGAACATGTAATAAAAAAATTAGAAAATGTATGAGGAATAAATCTTCATTGGAAAAATAATGTTCACATTTCAGTTTATCTTTTAACTCCATAAATTATTATTTTTAAATTATTTTTTGATAATTAATCTTGAAATTTCAATCCACACATAGGGTTCCTCTTTTACATGACTTTTCTAATAGACATGATTTTATAAGGAACTCTATGATTCTATGTTTTATATTTCATTTATATTGATATAGATTGAGTAAGAAGTGTAATAAATGATTATTATAAATCATTGATGTTTAATTGTTTTATAATAATTAGATAGAATTAGTTAATTCATGATAATTAAATTTCCATAAGATTTTCATACATTAAATTTATAAAATTCATGCTGATTTATTTTTTATTATTATTTAATTCCATGGAATATTGTACAAATTTATAATACCCATTACCCATTTGGATTTCTAAATATATTAATTGATTTTTCTTCTTGAGAATATTTCATGATAGTTATTAGGGTATGTAACCTACTAAAACCTTCCTTTAATATTTTTCAATGATATGAATTAAAAAAAATTAAAATGATATGTAAATTTTTATTGATAATAAATTATAGTTGAAATCACTTATCATATCAATAATTGTTTAGAATTTTGAGATAATGAATGAAATTGTTAGTAATGAGACACATTATAAGACATTTATATCCATTCATAGCTTTCTATTTGTATTTTTATGATATTATAATATCAAATTGTGGGGTAAAATAATTAAATGTGTATTTTTTCTCTAAATTGTGAGGAAAATTGTTTTGGGTGCTATTTTGGGTATTAGGAGAGGATATTGATTCATATATTTTAAATTCTTTATTTTATCTTATTGAATTTTTTAAAAAATAATGGGCTGTGAATTGGGAAAATTAAAAATAACCATTATCAAAACTATTAATTTTATTATATTTTGTTAAGGTGGTGGATTTGAGATATTTTCCAAGAGAAAAGAAATATAAAATTCATATTGGATAATGAAAAATAAAAATAAAATGAAAAAATAAGGGAAAATTCAATAAGGTGGAAATCATCCATTAGGATTCCATTAATCACAACCTATACATTCATCCTGGAAAGTTACATATATTACTTATTAAGGGGAGTTTTCCCTTTAGATTTTATTTTTTATATAATGCATTATGATTTAGAAATAAACCGCCTTTTTTAGACATAATTTTTTTCACATAATCCATACCGAACATAATGCATAGAGTCATCCAAGACTAAATTACATAAAACACATGATTTTAAGTATTTTGTTTGTATATAAAAATTGAAGAATGTAGTTCATTTGAATGACTGTGGGAATGTAACAAATATTTACGTTATGACCAAAACTCTACTTTAATTTTTACCATGATTTTTGAGAGAAAATAATTTAATGTAAGGAAGATAATGACATGGAATTCTAGAGAATAATTATTTTTGAAACATGAAAAAATAAAAGTATAATATTCATCATTTTGAAATATAAAAAAATATAATACTTGTGTTTACTTTTCCTTTAAAATATGTTAATTTGAGGTATAATTTTTTGTAGAAATTGAAAAAAAATGGATCATAATTTTTTTAATTGGTCAGATATTTAAATTTTGAAAACCTTGGTGCCCAATTTTTTTCAATGATGAGACAAAATTATTGAGAAAAAAATAGTTTCATTACGGGGGTATTTAATGCACATATTTGTGAAGAAAAATTTTATTGATTTTTAAATTATTTTTGATATGTTTTAATGGATTTTTGAAATGTGAGATATTTTTAATTTAATAAAGGAAATGATTATTTCATAATTAATATTTTTTAATGTGAATAAATGTTATTATTAGTGTAACATCTCAGGTAAATAAAGAATAAAGAATTTTCATATTTATTAATATTTACGAATTAAATATTAATTTTATTTTAAAGGGGTTGCTATGTTCGATTGCGTACCCGATACGTAACGATGAGTTTCTTTGAAACTTACGTAGCACACTAGTAAAAAAATATTATTATTTTAAATTTTAGTTAACGAGTAGCCATTGTACTGGCAGGAATGGGTAGAAATAACTAAAATATGATTATATAAGTTTTTAAATGTTTTTATATTTACCCAATAAAAGATAAAGGCTTAAAATATGGAAAGAGTTCAATTTTAGGCATTTATACCCTAATTTTCACAAAAGGTCCACTTATCACCTTTTGACGGAGAACCGTCATTAAATATAGGTTTGATCGATCTTATAAATTATATTGGACCAAATATAACTCTTCTTTAGAATCGGGACATCAAAATTTACTTTGTGTAAATTTTTGGTACCTTTCTGATAAAGTTCATTTTTTTAGGAATAGTGTAAAATGTTATATTTTAATTCAATACCTCTTTTTAATCTAAATTATTTATATGATTAGATAATTAATTTAATTGGTTTTAAAGTGAAATTATAAAATATATTTACCATTTAATCCAATGGTGGTCATTGAATCAATTTCACTTTGAAATTGGACTTAAACTGGTGTCAATCTTTTGATACTTATTGTTTCACAAAAACACGCTATTTGTCATGACAGCGGGAATTAATTATTAAATTAATTAATTTGACATATATTTTTTGAATTTTGTAAAATGGACTTCATTTTTTAATTCGGAATATCAAATATAGCTTAGGGTGAATTTTTGGTAATTTTCTGAAAAACTTCAATTTTTGATGAATAGTGAAACCACTAAGTGGTAATCAAGCAAACTGATTTTTCAGTTAAATGAAATTTTACCACTAATGTGTATTGAATTTTGAAAATCCGACATACATGGTTGTCATTAAGAAGTAAAATGTGGTTCAATGAGATTAAAATAATTTTTTGGTGAATAGTAACTTATTAAGTTTTTAATCACAATTAGAGGTAATTAGTGTAGTTTAAGATAAAAATGGTATTATAAGAATGTGAAAACACCATGAAACTTGTCCTACACCTATTGGGTGAGTCATGGGCGACCAATACAAGCCATGGGCCAACTTGTGGACCCCATGGAGCCACTTTAGTTGGAAAATGACATTAATATATTTTTATTTAATGTTAAAGTGAAAATGAAACTAACATAAATTGGTTTACTAAAATAATTTTTAAGTAGGGTTAAACAAGTCCACATTTTGATTATAAATAGTCATTGGAAAGATAAAGAAATTTCCTACATCATAGTATTTGTTTTATAATTTTTAGACATTAAATAAATTAAATTATTTATGACATAATAATGATGCAGCGATGACATCATTATTTGACGATTTAAATAAAATGGAAATATAATGAAAAATATAAAACCTACACATAGCCAAAACCAATTGGATGAGTGGATTTAGAACCCTTATCACCTTATCCACGAATTATATCAATTTGGGACCTTTTAAAACCGAAACACAGTTTCAAATAATGTAATATTTCTTTACTTTCCAAAAGTGCCCCTCCTCTCCTCTTATAAAAGGCCCCCACCTCTACCTCATTTCACACACTCCTCAAGCCTTTGGCTCGGCCAAACCCTGCCCATTTACTCTCTCCACATCCCTCTCCTCATCCTAGAGGATTCCCTTTGGGCAGAATCCTTTCAAAGGAAGCCTTTAGGCTCAAATCAAAAAGGAGTTACACTTTTAAAGGTAATTCATTCTCTCTTGTTCATTTGTTTTATTTTGCTTTTCCAACCCTCTAAACTGTTTTTATTTACATCTTTTGTAACAACACCAGTATCTTAAATATACTAGGATGTTGTTATAATATTTATTTGAGCTACACTCTCACACAACTACATCAAATGGTTAAAGAACATACGGTTTCCGTGGATGGTGAAATTCTGCCTCCCGAAACGATGATTGTTCAATACTCATTTAACACCTTCAAGGGTGGCCATTATGATGTCACTATTTTTATATATGATATATAATATGTTTATGTTTTCTTTAAGCTTCTGTATTTTTCATTTTTGGCATACCTTTATTGTTTTCATTATGGGTAAACACGATATCTTCATTTAAGGAAGTGAGGACTACCGCCCCCTAAAAGTGATGTGATTCGTTAATGCCATATGTGGGACCTGTAAAGGATGGATTTAAAGTTATTATATATGATGTTATACTGGAATTATAATATACCTCTTTATCATTATTATTTATTTCCATTAAAGTATGAGATAGAAATGAAAGTAGCGTTCATGCGTACGTACGGCTTACCGTCTCCATCAACGGTGCATTTCATTTCTTATCCCCAAATGTAATGTACTATTAAAAGTACATGTATATAATGGATATATATAATTAATGATATATCTAAGTGATGAATATAATTTTGGAATTAAAATATACATACCTCTCATTTAGTTTTAATTCCATTAATATGACAAAGAAATGAAAGTAGCGTTCATGCGTACGTACGGCTTACCGTCTCCATGAACGGTGCATTTCATTTCTTACCTCTAAATGATTATGTAATATTATAAATACATGTTTATTCTGGATATATATGATACATATTATATCCAAATCCGGAATTTCATTCTGGATATAAAGAACTTTTGACCACATGAACAACATGTAATTGTAAGAAGTCAACTTTCGACTTAAGAACCAAATATTGACAAAACAAACACTATTAACTTAAATGGTTACATAATGTTTATAACATGGCAATAGGTGATATAAAAAGAATAATGAATATTAAAAAGGTTCTTAATCATGTATAAATAAACTCAAGTTTATTATTCAGGACGTTAAAGAATGATCGAGCCAAGTCGGACCCAAGGTAAGGGACTTCGTCTCAATCTACTTTCATTGAGGCATATTTCGTTTTATACACAACATTCTTTTATACGGTGTATAAACCCTTTGAATTTTACTTTTATACAAAAGGAATCTTTTTCTACGAATCATTTTACTAAACGACAAAAAGGAATGTTTTTTTAACGTACGCGGTGACAACGACTTTTTCCGCCGCCGCGAGTATTATTTGATCTTTGGATTTCTCAACAAGCAATAATGTTTTTAGAATAAAATAAATATCATATACTCTTTTATGGATTTTGGTATTGAAAATGGTTTTGAAAAAGGATTCTTTTATGTCAATATATTTATGATATATTGTGATTGAAATGTGGAAATGTTATCATTCCTTTATATCGGTTTTATGTTTTATGATTTTATACTGGTACTTGGACATTTTAACGGGTGGTTACGTTATAAACCATATGACGGGTGGTGCCGTGAATACCAGGACGGGTGGTTACGTTATAACCTCCAATGCATTGGGTATGGAAGTCGGCCGTATGGCTATTCCATTAAGTATGTATGGAAATTGGCCGTATGGCTATTCCATTAAGTGATATGTGTGGAAGTCAACCGTATGGTTATTCCACATAAGTATGTTTATGTTCTAAGTTACCTTTATATATGTTATGTGTTCTTTATATGGGTTTTATGGTAACACTTTGGTTACAAAAAGGTAAGTAATGATACTTTATTCACTGAAGAGTTTTACTACTTCATGAAGGTGAAGGTATTACTTTGATAGAGTATACATGGTTTACTAGATTTTGAAAAACTAACAGTTTTCATTCTTTGTGTATCCCTTACTGAGCTCTTCATGCTCACCCCAAGTTTTTCGAAATGTTTTTCATAGGGCTTAAAGTGGAATAAGGTCAAGGATGGGATCAAGGGAATTTCATGCAATCTAAAACATGGAATCTAGACATCTTTCTTTTTAAGAGTTTTTATTTTATGGAGACTTAGTAGAAGTGTCTACTTTGTAATCTTTTAAGATGTAATAGTTATGTTCTAATTCTCTAAAACTCTAAACCTGAAAAGATCCTCAACGTGAATTATTCATTTAATTCAATATTAAGTTAGGTTTAAGGCTGGGGCCTTATAGTTGGTATCAAATGTCGGTTTAGATAACTTTAGGAGTTAGAAAAGTGTTAAATTATAATATGATTGAAATGATATAGCATTTACAGATTACCATGTTGCTTCGCCTAAGATATTTCTGTGTTCAGAATGGTTTTCCGCAGAGGAAACAAAGAAGCTATATTGGGACGACATCAGGGGGAAGATAACTTTCCAAATCAGCAACCTGAGATGGTCGGAATCAGAACTGAACAGTTTGTTACAGTAATGGCACAGTTGACTCAGGCTATAAATGGTGGTGGTATCCATGCACGAGATCAGCCAGATCAACCGCAGAGGAACATGTCAGTGGTGGAACATTTCATGAGGCAACATCCCCCATCATTCAGAGGATCATTTGACCCTGTGCAAGCTGAAGGGTGGATTAAAGCACTGGAGAAGATTTTTGATGTCATGGGGTGTTCAGAACATCAAAAGGTTAGTCTTGCTGTTTACCATTTTGAAGGTGAAGCTGATCAGTGGTGGTCGATGGTGAAAAATATAAGGGATAATGATGAGATTGAGGATCTTCACTAGGACGAATTCAAAGGTATGTTTCATGAGAAATATTTTCCTAAGGTGGTTCATCTTAGGATGGAAAAACAGTTCCTAGAATTGAGGAAGGAGGATGATTCAGTGGCTTCTTATGAAGAAAAGTTCACTCGATTGGCAAGGTATGCTCCAAACTTCATACGAGATCTTGATAGTAAAATAAACCATTTTTACTCAGGGTTAAAGCCAAAGTATCGAAGGGATTTAGCTTATCGTGAGTTCAAAAGTTATGAAAAACTTGTTCGATGTGCGGAGAAGGTGGAAATGGAGTTTGCCGATGATCAGGTGTTCTATGACAAACAACAGAACAAGAGGTCTAGTTGGAAGGTAAAGGGGAAGAATTCATAAAAGAAGCAAGGGGGTAAGAAAACCAAATTTCCATCCTGTGAGAGGTGTGGTAAAATGCATCCTGGAGAATGTGTATCCAAGTCTGGTAAGTGCTTTCAGTGTGGAAAGTCTGGTCATATTGCTCATAACTGTAAGGAAGATGATCAAGCAGGCAATGAAAAGCCAACGGTAAGATGTTTTAAGTGTAATGAAATGGGTCATTACGCAAAAGAGTGTCCAACGATGAACTCAACTGGGGGAATGCAGCTAGACTACAAGAAGAAAGGGGTGGTAAAATCATTTGCAACAACTTCAGCAGATGTTGGGCCATCGAATGAAGTGGTATCAGCTCCAGGGAGCTCAGTATTTTTCGAAGATTGACTTGAGGTCGGGGTACCATTAGTTGAAAGTAAAAGAAGAAGATGTTCCGAAGACTGCGTTCCGTACTAGATATGGCCATTATGAATTTGTAGTTATGCCTTCTGAGTTAACCAATGCACCTGCTGTATTCATGGACCATATGAATAAAATTTTCCATGAGTTCTTGGATAAGTTTGTGTTTGTGTTTTGAGGTTTGTTAAGAGGTTATGTGTGCCTTGTGATTCACAGTTGAAGAATGAGTTGTTTTTTCATCCTGGCAGTACTAAGATGTACATAGGTTGCGGGAGTATTACTGGTGGGATGGAATGAAAAGAGACATTGCTGATTTTACTGTGAAGTGTTTGACATGTCAATAGGTTAAAGCGGAGCAGCAGTTACCGAAAGGGATGCTTCAGCCTTTACCAGTGCTAGCGTGGAAATGGGAAAACATATCCATGGACTTTGTTGTGGGATTACCGAGGACATCTCGAGGTAATAATGCAATCTGGGTTATTGTTGATCGCTTGACTAAATCTGCTCATTTCCTTACTATACGAGATACTTTCTCTCTAGATCAAATTTCCCGTCTGTATCTTAAAGAGATAGTCAGGTTACATGGAGTTCCTCTCTCCATTGTATCGGATCGTGATCCCAGGTTTACTTCTAACTTTTGGAAAGGCCTTCAGAAGTCGTTGGGTACTGAATTAATTTTTAGTACAGCTTTTCATCCTCAATCAGATGGGCAGTCAGAACTAACAATCCAGACATTGGAGGATATGCTACGAGCTTGTTCTATGGATTATCAGGGAAGTTGGGACCAACATCTTTCTTTGGTTGAGTTTTCTTATGATAACAGCTTTCATTCCAGTATACAGATGGCACTATTTGAGGCATTATATGGGAAGCGGTGACGAACTCCAGCATTTTGGAATGAAGTGGGTGAAAGGAAGCTGATGGGACCAGAATTGGTAGATGAAATGGAAGAAAAAGTTCAGTTGATTCAGAAAACACATGAGAACAGCTCAGAGCAAGCATAAGAGTTATGCGGATAACCGGAGGAAGGATCTATCTTTTGAGGTAGGTGATCAGGCTTTTCTCAAGGTTTCTCCTTGGAAAAGT
This sequence comes from Viscum album, assembly GCA_963277665.1. NCBI lineage: Eukaryota > Viridiplantae > Streptophyta > Magnoliopsida > Santalales > Viscaceae > Viscum > Viscum album. The sequence goes on along the minus strand of OY728132.1, from coordinate 1,432,345,851 downwards.
GTGATAAGATTTGGTAAGAAAGGAAAGTTGAGTCCATGGTTGGTTGGACCATACGAAATTCTGGAAAGAGTTGGATCAGTTGCATACCGAGTGGCTTTACCTCCAAGTTTATCTCAGGTACACAATGTTTTTCACGTTTCGATGTTGAGAAAGTATATGCCAGATCCATCTCATGTTTTGAGTCCAGAGGTAGTTCAGCTGTAAGAGAACCTATCTTATGAGGAACAACCGGTCCAGATTCTTGACCACAGGGAGCAAGTGTTACGGAATAAGGTGATTCACCAGGTAATGGTTTTGTGGATAAACCATGTGATTGAAGAGGCAACGTGGGAATCTGAAAATACTATGAGGGATAACTACCCCCACTTATTTTGATAAGTGAATAAAATTGCGAGGACACAATTCCCAAAAGGGGGGAAGGATGTAACATCCCAGGTAAATAAAGAATAATGAATTTTCATATTTATTAATATTTACGAATTAAATATTAATTTTATTTTAAAGGGGTTGCTATGTTCGATTGCGTACCCGATACGCAACGATGAGTTTCTTTGAAACTTATGTAGCACACTAGTAATAAAATAATATTATTTTAAATGTTAGTTAACGAGTAGCCATTGTACTGGCAGGAATGGGTAGAAAAAACTAAAATATGATTATATAAGTTTTTAAATGTTTTTATATTTACCCAATAAAAGATAAAGGCTTAAAATATGGAAAGAGTTCAATTTTAGGCATTTATACCCTAATTTTCACGAAAGGTCCACTTATCACCTTTTGATGGAGAACCGTCATTAAATATAGTTTTGATCGATCTTATAAATTCTATTGGACCAAATATAACTATTCTTTAGAATCAGGACATCAAAATTTACTTTGTGTAAATTTTTGGTACCTTTCTGATAAAGTTCATATTGTTAGGAATAGTGTAAAATGTTGTATTTTAATTCAAAACCTATTTTTAATCTAAATTATTTATATGATTAGATTATTATTTTAATTGGTTTTAAAGTGAAATTATAAAATATTTTTACCAGTTAATCCAGTGGTGGTCATTGGAATCAATTTCACTTTGAAATTTGACTTAAACTGGTGTCAATCTTTTGATACTTATTGTTTCACAAAAACACGCTATTTGTCATGACAGCGGGAATTAATTATTAAATTAATTAATTTGACTTATATGTTTTGAATTTTGTAAAATGGACTTCATTTTTGAATTCTTAATATCAAATATATCTTAGGGTGAATTTTTGGTAATTTTCTAAAAAACATCAATTTTTGATAAATAGTGAAACCACTAAGTGGTAATCAAGCAAACTGATTTTTCAGTTAAATGAAAGTTTACCACTAATGTGTATTGAATTTTGAAAATCCGGCATACATGGTTGTCATTAAGAAGTAAAATGTGGTTCAATGAGATTAAAATAATTTTTTGGTGAATAGTAACTTATTAAGTTTTTAATCGCGATTAGAGGTAATTAGAGTAGTTTAAGGTAAAAACGGTATTATAAGAATGCGAAAACACCATGAAACTTGTCCTAAACCTATTGGGTGAGTCATGGACGACCAAGACAATCCATGGGACAACTTGGGGACCCCATGGAGCCACTTTAGTTGGAAAATGACATTAATATATTTTTATTTAATGTTAAAGTGAAAATGACACTAACATAAATTGGTTTACTAAAATAATTTTTAAGTAGGGATAAAAAAGTCCAAATTTTGATTATAAATAGTCATTGGAAAGATAAAAATATTTCCTACATCATAGTATATTTTTTATAATTTTTAGACATTAAATAAAGTAAATTATTTATGACATAATAATGATGCAGCGATGACATCATTATTTGACGATTTAAATAAAATGGAAAGATAATGAAAAATATAAAACCTACACATGGCCAAAACCAATTGGATGAGTGGATTTAGAACCCATATCACCTTCTCCACGAATTATATCAATGTGGGACCTTTTAAAACCGATACACATTTTCAAATAATGTAATATTTCTTTACTTTCCAAAAGTGCCCCTCCTCTCCTCTTATAAAAGGCCCCCACCTCTACCTCATTTCACACACTCCTCAAGCCTTTGGCTCGGCCAAACCCTGCACATTTACTGTCTCCACATCCCTCTCCTCATCCTAGTGGATTCACATTGGGAAGAATCCTTTCAAAGGAAGCCTTTAGGCTCAAATCAAAAAGGAGTTACACTTTTAAAGGTAATTCATTCTCTCTTGTTCATTTGTTTTATTTTGCTTCTCCAACCCTCTAAACTCTTTTTATTTACTTATTTTGTAACAAAACCAGTATCGTAAATATACTAGGATGTTGTTATATTATTTATTTGAGCTACACTCTCACACAACTACATCAAATGGCTAAAGAACATACGGTTTCCGTGGATGGCGAAATTCTGCCTCCCGAAACGATGATTGTTCAATACTCATTTAACACCTTCAAGGGTGGCCATTATGATGTCACTATTTTTATATATGATATATAATATGTTTATTTTTTCTTTAAGATTCTGTATTTTTCATTTTTGGAATACCTTTATGGTTTCCATTATGGGTAAACACGATATCTTCATTTAAGGAAGTGCGGACTACCGCCCCCTAAAAGTGATGTGATTCGTTAATGCCATATGTTGGACGTGTAAAGGATGGATTTAAAGTTATTATATATGATGTTATACTAGAATTATAATATACCTCTATATCATTATTATTTATTTCCATTAATTTATGAGATAGAAATGAAAGTAGAGTTCATGCGTACGTACGGCTTACCGTCTCCATCAACGGTTCATTTCATTTCTTATCCCCAAATGTAATGTACTATTAAAAGTACATGTATATAATGGATATATATAATTAATGATATATCTAAGTGATGAATATAATTCTGGAATTAAAATATACATACCTCTCATTTAGTTTTAATTCCATTAATATGACAAAGAAATGAAAGTAGCGTTCATGCGTACGTACGGCTTACCGTCTCCATGAACGGTGCATTTCATTTCTTACCTCTAAATGATTATGTAATATTATAAATACATGTATATGCTGGATATATATGATACATATTATATCCAAATCAGGAATTTCATTCTGGATATAAAGAACTTTTGACCACATGAACAACATGTAATTGTAAGAAGTCAACTTTCGACTTAAGAACCAAATATTGGCAAAACAAACACTATTAACTTAAATGGTTACATAATGTTTATAACATGGAAATAGGTGATATAAAAAGAATAATGAACTTTAAAAAGGTTCTTAATCAAGTATAAATTAACTCAAGTTTATTATTCAGGACGTTAAAGAACGATCGAGCCAAGTCGGACCCAAGGTAAGGGACTTCGTCTCAATCTCCTTTCATTGAGGCATATTTCGTTTTATACACAACTTTCTTTTGTACGGTGTATAAACCCTTTGAATTTTACTTTTATACAAAAGGAATCTTTTTCTACCAAGCATTTTACTAAACGACAAAAAGGAATGTTTTTTTAACGTACGCGGTGACAATGACTTTTTCCGCCGCCACGAGTATTATTTGATCTTTGGCTTTCTCAACAAGCCGTAATGTTTTTAGAATAAAATAAATACCATATACTCTTTTATGTATTTTGGTATTGAAAATGGTTTTGAAAAAGGATTATTTTATGTCAATATATTTATGATATATTGTGATTGAAATGTGGAAATGTTATCATTCCTTTATATTGGTTTTATGTTTTATGATTTTATACTGGTACTTGGACATTTCAACGGGTGGTTACGTTATAAACCATATGACGGGTGGTGCCGTGAATACCAGGACTGGTGGTTACGTTATAACCTCCAATGCATTGGGTATGGAAGTCGGCCGTATGGCTATTCCATTAAGTATGTATGGAAATTGGCCGTATGGCTATTCCATTAAGTGATATGTGTGGAAGTCAACCGTATGGTTATTCCACTTAAGTATGTTTATGTCCCAAGTTACCTTTATATATGTTATGTGTTCTTTATATGGGTTTTATGGTAATACTTTGGTTACAAAAAGGTATGTAATGATACTTTATTCAGTGAAGAGTTTTACTACTTCATGAAGGTGAAGGTATTACTTTGATAGAGTATACATGGTTTACTTGATTTTGAAAAACTAACAATTTTCATTCTTTGTGTATCCCTTACTGAGCTTTTTATGCTCACCCGAAGTTTTTCAAAATGTTTTTCACAGGACATAAAGTGTAATAAGGTCAAGGATGGGATCAAGGGAATTTCATGCTATCTAAAACATGGAATCTAGACATCTTTCTTTTTAAGAGTTTTTATTATATGGAGACTTAGTAGAAGTGTCTACTTTGTAATCTTTTAAGATGTAATAGTTATGTTCTAATTCTCTAAAACTCTAAACCTGAAAAGATCCTCAATGTGAATTATTCATTTAATTCAATATTAAGTAAGGTTTAAGGTTGGGGCCTTATAATTAGTTAATTTTTGAAGTAGATATGTGAATATTTATATAATTATAGTATGTTTTTTCATACATTATATTTATAAAAATAGGCCAATATATGTTATACCTTTCCCCAAAAGGATAAACAATCACATAGCCAGCCCAATAGGGCACATCTAGCTGGGAAATCACTATCAGTAAGAAAAACCTAGGGACAAGTGGATATCATTATTCAAACAAGTTGGTGCACAAAGATTGTTGACCAATTCCCAGAGCCATCTCATCCATGTCGACATGATTCCACTTTAATGAGTGAGGTGTATGTCGTAGAACCAACCCCCAATAGGATTTTAATCTATTGATTCCATGAGATTACACATATATGAGAATATGATTGTGCTCAACATCAATGTGGGATACCGAAATAAGGGTACTGCTCCTCATTAACCAAAACGATACTTCTATATCTCTACATAGGTAACAAATTATTTGTAAATTTCACTGTGTCATTAGAAACCACATCCACCACTCAAAATCACTAGAATACCCTGCATTCTGACTCAAAATTTATATGGTTGATACCTAGAAATATCATAATTTTTAAAAAGAACCACTAATATATCTGAAGTCAACTATGTATGAACTTATGATCTTGAGACAACATCCATGAATAAAATAAGAAAATAGGAAATCATTACATGATGATAAGGTGTTATATATGGCCATTGTGAATGCAAAATGGTTTGAGGAGGAACCCTATCCTATTTTTACCATCATAATGATGTATTCTCGCTATGGAATATTATTCGAGATATTGTTGTAACGTGGGATTATTTTCAATGATGTAGTCCAATGCAGGTATAAGTCCTATCGAGTTCTATTACATAGTTGTAAACATTACCCACTAGATCTTTTAATATTGGAAGTACACATGATTTTTTGTGATATGGAGTATTTGATCTATGGGATGAGTACATACACTATAGTGATAAATAATCAGAATTAAAAATTGGTAGATGTGTTGTAGGATGATGATCTGTACTATAGTTATATAAAATATAGAAGTTATAATATAATATAGGGAAATTAATTTCAGTGAGCAGTGATGAAGTGAACTGGACACTGCCATATACGACTTCAATATGGTAGTGTTTGGTTATTTCAAAGAGGAGGTTTCACTGTAGTATGTTTGATGTGGTGTAGATGTGATCATAATGGAAATGGACAATGTTTTAAAAAATAAATAGAATGAGAGCCCCTGAACTTGGATGAATATGTTTTCTAATATCCATTTGGTTCTATAGAGAGGGAAGAAGCGATTAAACAACATTTTAAGTATACATGATACAATATTTGATGCATTATGAAATCAATATACTCAATATGATCTTAGATTAAATTCTAAGATCTAAAATAACATACATTCAAAAATTGACCAAGATAAATGAGGATATACTTGATATAATTTTTATGTTATATGTTTTTAATAACTATATATATATTGTGGTTCCACAACACAGGAATGGGATTGATTACCTTTTGAGTGTTGTTATTTATATTTTTTCACAATTTTTTACTCTTAAAGATTAGTTATGTAACTAATGGATTTAGTTTATTTGATCTAATCCATTTTTATTATTTATTCTATGTTTCTCTCTATCATTATTCATTTCCTTTATCATTATCTTCACAGTGAACTGTTACACACAATAATGAGTTACATGTCTGAGGCATGGGCTTCAGGGATATCTGTAGTGTTCCCGATTTTTATTCTTCAATTCCAAATTAGTTGACTATGTTTTTGGTGAATGGTAATCAATTTCACATTCCCAGAGTTTTTTGATGTCATAAAATACCTTTAATTAATATCATTCCCCTCCCATTTATTGAATTAGTACTCTCCACATGATATAGTTTAGCTTTTCAATGGATGAAATGAAATATAATGGATATAGTTCCTAGATCACACTATACTCTTGATCGATGTGTGCCATTTACCTTGACTATAAGAGGATTTGATGTTTAGTATGACAAATAATTTCTTATAGACATGAAATAATTATCACTAAACAAAATTTATTATAGTAGTTCTTGCATCAGATTTAAAAAATAAACTATCCTTCTAAATTTAAACAAAAAATGTGAATAACGATGAAACCAAAATTACCGAACCATTGTTAGGAATTGTCTTCTTAACCTCATAATGTGTTGAATTTATATTTAGGATAGTGTGGATTTTCATTATCAATTTTATTGTCCAATTTATATTTTTACCAATTTTTAAAAAGAATATGAAGAAAAAAATTAGGTGAATTGTAATTAGTGAGTGAACAACTCTAAAGCTCTTAAAGTGTGATGAACCTGTACAGACATTTTGTTTCTCTAAAAAAATTAAAATAATTTTTTTAACCAAAATTTCATTGGTGTATTAAATATATAATAATATGTTTACATAACTAGTTGGTGTCTTCAAATGTGGATGTGGCTATAAGGGGTAGTCCAAATTTTGGATTCCCAAAAAAGTATGTCAGGGCTGATAGAAGAGTTTCATTAGCTATATACATTGGAAATTTAAAAAGATATATTTTAAATAAAATTAAAATGGAATATTTATTTTTTCAGAACAAAAAACTGATATATTAAAAAATTTTAGTCAAAAATTCTTTATTTATAATAACTATTGTGTATATAGATATTATTTAAAGGATCCATATTTTAGAAGTATCATTTTTATAACTAATTTTGGAATTTATCATTTTTAAATAATTTTAAAATCAAAATATTAATTCAATCACTAATGTAATCTATGATTTGGAAGGATTGTTATATATGTAACACCCCAAGCTTCTACAATATGTTTCTCTTTGAATGATACAATAGCATGTGTTATATGTAATTTCTAGTTCAAACACACCACAACAAATCAAACTAGCTATTATAAATAGTGATGCCCAGTTTTTAATATTTTGTAAATATTATCTTTAAAAATGGAATTTATTTTTGGTCTTTGAACATCTAAATTATCTTAGAGATAATTTTTGGTATTTTTCTGAAAACATTAAATTTTTGATGAATAGGGAAAAACACTGACTTATTGTATAAAACCGACTTTTTATTTAAATAATTATTTATTTTATTTAAATTTACATTAAGTAAAAATAGATAAATAATACCTATATATGTTCAATTTAATTAATTGAACTCATTTTATAATAATTTTAGATATATAAAAATTTTATACAACTTTTTACCGTCTTTTCCCCACCTTCTAGGAGCATTTGAGAATTTTCAGGAAATATAATTTTTCCACTTCTGGAAATTGAATTTCAAAAATCTGAGAGACACTATTGATATAAGTAAGTAAAACGTGGTTTAATAAGATGAAAATAATTTTTGGTCAATAGTAACTTCTTACTTTTATTTACCACAGTTAAAATTAAATAGGGTAATTAAAGGTAAACATGATATTATTATTACCCTAAAACATGTCCTAATTCTATTGGATAAGTTTAATTACACTACAAAAATTCATAGGAATAAAATATGATTCTTTATGTACACTAGGATTAGATTTGGAAATTTATTATTATTTAATTTAAAGAAGAGTTAAAAGTATTAAATTAAAGGTTTGATACCTAAAACATTTTTAATATAGAGTTATACATAAGATTAATAAAATTATAAATATTAATTAAAAAGATAAGAAAATTTATGATATAATTTTATTTTATTTATAATTTTTAGACATTAAATAATTAAATTTATTTCTGACACAAATATGATGCAGTATTTACCTTATTAAGGAATGATTAAAATAATTGATATTATAAATATCCAAATAAATCTAATTTTAGATGTTTAATGAATTACACTAATTTTAAATATTAATATGACATTTTATGGTTGATTAAATTAATTTTCTTCGACGTGATAATGCTTTTATTAATTAAAAAAACTAAATACCAAATAGTGTCAAAATTGACATAAAATAGCTTTTAAAACAAATATTATATTATTAATTGATATTCTATTCCTAAAAATATAAGGATCAGAAAAGGGGATTAAATAATATTATATATCTCATTAATTAACCACTTTTTGTTCTCTTAGATGTTTATATAATGTTTATTAACCATATAATATAAAAATACAGAGAGACATGGAAAATGTGGAACTAATTAACTAAGAGTTAAATATATAGGATATGGTTAATATAGTGACCAAAAACTATATAAAATAAATTGGTTGAGTGGTTTTTGACGCATCCCCACCTTATATTCCAAATTAATCATTTTGGAGCCATTAGAAGCTGAAAATTAATTTATTATAATATAATATTTCAATCTTTACCTAAGGTGCCCCTCACCCCTCTTATAAAAGGGCACTCTCCTTTATCTCAAATTCACACCTTCAAAGCCCTTTTCCTCTGCTAGACCCTACCCAAATATCCTCAAAACAAGACTAAATTCATCCTAGAGGCCTTACTGCAGTCATAAAGCCATCCTAAGGATCCCTTTTGATCAAATCAAAAGGAAGAACATGAAGAAGGGGTAAATATTCCATCACCTCTTTCAAGTTCTTTTCTTCTCCCACTTCCCCTTTCATTTTTATGTCCATTAAATAATATTAAATAAAGTATATTCTATATACTGTGATGTTATTATTAAAATGGTACAACCCTATTTTTTATTCTATCCATCCAATAAATGACAAAGTCACCATACATGCGTTTTATGGATTACTGTCTCCATGCCGGGGTGTAGTTTGTTATTCAAACACTTCATCATTTGGATGGGTATAATAATGAGTATAAATTAATAGATAACAAATATAACATGATAATAACTCTTTATATATGATATAACATTCAATTATTTACAATTTCAATATCAAAAGAATCATATTGTCTCTCGTGCGTACGTACAGATTACTGTCTCCATTAACGCGATGACATTCATTCCCCATCGATCCATTCAAGACTATTTTTTCTTTTATGATTAAAAATAATGTTTAATGAATTAATATCATTATGTGTATGAATAATATACATCATATCCATAAAAAACATTACTTATGTAACAATGCATAGAAAGGAAAATGAATTGGTTAACACCCAAAACAATGATAGTACTAAAAAATCATTAACAACGCAATATTAGAAGATCATATATGATATCATATGGTTCTTTTATAATTTAATAACAATAATTTCACCATTATAAATGAGTTTAACCTACCATCGACCAAGGAAAAGTACAAGGTAAGTGTTAATCTCACAATCACTTCATTATCCGATGTTGTTTATACGTAATTATCTACTAGGACCACTTTATCATCCGTGTCCATGTTTCTTAAAAATGTATTTCAAAATATTTTTACCATTTAATAGACAATGCGTGAAAGTCATTAATATACTTATTTGACCTTATATGTATTTTAAAGGAATCATTCCTTCATTTTCCAAACAAGGTTTTTTATGACTTTTCCAACAAAATTAAGGTAAGAATGTTTTTTAACTTATACGGTGGGTGCAGATATTTTCCGCCATTATAACATCATCGAAGCATTCCATATAAGAATATAAGAATATTTCTATGATAAATCATTTCATTTAAATTGTTTCAACATAGAAAATTTTATTTCTTTCAAATAGTTTTCATTTCATCTATGTCAACATCCTTTGATGGATTTTAAACATTTTTTATGTTGATTTATTATAATACAAATATTCCATATTGTATTGATGTTATTGTGATTTTATTGAATATGTATGTTTTATTTCATAACATTCATGGTTTATGGATTATTTATTCACATTTGGAAAGTTAGTTTTAATACAAATGTTTATGTTATGTTTCAACCTTTTCATATAAGGAATGCATTGGACTTAGTAAGTAATGGGTGGATCCCGCTGTAGCTCTACGATGCATTGGTAGGTCTCATGAGAAAAACTAGTGTCTTGGAACAAGGCCATGAAGAAATCCTATTTTAAGTCTTGGAAAAAGTACTTGACTATGTGGTTATGAAGTCTGGCATTTTGCATTATATCATTATGAAATTGGTTATTGATTTTTCATGTGATTGTTGGACTAGTAGAATATCCAAGTGAAGAAGTAAATACCATTATTTCATCTATCATTTCCATATTATGATAAAGTTTATGTTTAAAAGGATTCTGTTTTATTCTTATACATTTACTTAAAATGTTTAAGTTTATTTATGAAAGTTTCTACTATATTGTTATCCTTACTAAGCATCTGAGCTCACCCCTTTCTATGATTTATTTTTCCCAGGAAGTGAAAAAATATATTATTACTGATCTAGCTGGATAGTCTGAGGGATATGAGTGTGGGGTATGGAGACTATGTTGTTGTAGTATTTAATTTTATAATGTAATGTAAAACTTAGAATGTATCTAGTATTTACAAGGCTACTAAACTGATCAGTCTTTCGGGATTTTATCCCTTGTGATCATGAGAATGTTTTGTAATAATGCACCAAATCTGGGTAACTGGGGTCGAGGCATTATAGTTGGTATCAGTGTATGTTTAGTACAAACATGTGAAACAATATTTAGTGAAACTATTATTAAAGCACATTACCCTACGATACACATAGAGGATTAGTATAGAATAAATTCCTAGTATTTTTGTAAAATAGAGATTTGTGAGTTTTCCATGAAATGCATTCGTGTCTGGATACGAGCAGGTAGAGACACCTCTGTCATAGATATACCTAGGGGTAAAACCCAAAATCACTGCTTTGATCTAGACACGAACAGGTACTGGTGCACAACAATGGTCCTTGATGCACTCTTGGTTATGACACTCCTGAGGGATATGCTTAGGATAATTCTCATTTTCTTTAAAAACCATTATGAAGGGTTAATGAGTATGTACTTCTTCAAAGAAAACATTTTTAGGATTATGGATTATGTCCATAAACTATTAAATTTATGTTAACTATTTTATAAGTTTGGAATTATGTATTGTGATTCATAATATAATGTAGTGTATTCCATTGTTTAGAAATGAAGCCTAGTGGAAGGAATGGAATCCATAACAAGGAACATAAACCATGAAGTGATTTAGCTCATACTCATGATAATTATAGTGGATCTTTTGATGCAACTTGTGTTGATCAGCTTATCACCATACTGGGACAACTCTCAAATGTTATGGATAATTACTTTACTCGTATAGATCACCCTGATCCACAACGCGGATGATCAATGTTATACCACTTCATTAGGAAGAAACAACCACCATTAAATGGGAGTAGAAAACCATTAGTAGTAGAGAAATGGATAAATTCCATAGAGGAAATATTTCACGATTTGGGGAGTATGGAAAGGGAAAAAGTTGTCACAGATGTTTATCGACTCACAGGGGATGCAGATCAATGGTGGTCATTGATTCAAAACACAATGGAATACGATAAAGAATCAAATATTGAATGGAGAGAGTTTAAATATATTTTCATAGAAAAATTCTTTCTTCAATACTATCGAGAGGATATGGAAAGACATTTTATATGTCTGAGGAAAAAAGAGGATTAGAATGTCGCAAAGTATGAGGCTAACTTTACATGGTTAGTAAATGCATGATTTATATTATATACATAACCAAAAAGTATGATTGATCATTTCATTGATAGGTTAACACCATTTCTCTATCAATAATTAGTCTCAAAATACTTCTCGTCATAGGAAGATTTTTTCTCATGTGATATCAAGACAGAAAAAGAATTCTCTAAGTCTTACGACATTAATGAAAAGCAAGAGAATAAGAGGTCCGATGAACACTCTGGAAGTTGAAATAAGGGGAAGAAGGAAAAATTTGAATATTCATCCTATATTAAATGTGGGACGAAACTCCCGGGTGCTTCCCTGCATGGAATGGGAGTCTGCAACATGTGTGGTGAAAAAGTCAATGAAGCTCCTGATATCAACTAGAAGAAATAGGCTATCAATGTTGAATGATACAGTTACAGATAAATAAGGCATTATCCAAATAAATATCACAAGATACAAGGAAATGTACATAATAAAAGGACAAGGGATCAAGTCCACGATTATTCTATCAGTACTGCTGAGGTTGAAGCTCCTAAAGATAATGTGGCAGGTAATTTAATGGTTTCCTCAAGTTTATCCAACGCATTATTTGATTCTGGATCATCACATTGTTTCATATATACCCAGTTTGCAATGAAAATTAGATATTTCCAAATTGATTTAACAAATGTGTAGTCAGTAAAAACTCATAAGGGATGTATCATTGAAACAATGTTTTTGGAATCAGTTCCCATTAAAGCATATAAATGTTATTTTTCTTCTGATCTCATCATCATACCCATGAGTGAATTTGATATAATCCTTAATATGGATTGGCTTATGGACCATGATACAAAAATTTATTGTAAGAAGGAGGTTAATATTTTTGATGATGATAAGGAGTACCTTACATTTAGAGCAGAAAAGTCACCATTTAATTCTTATTTTGATCCACCTTGAGTAGCTCAACTAAATTCAATTATTGGGGAGGAAGATATTGAAATAACTGTGGGTGAGGAAAGGAATGTTCAAATAGAGGATGTACTTATTGGAAATATTATATTAATGTGTTTCTAGAAGATTTATGTAGACATCCTCCAGAAAGATAAATTGTGTTTTCAATTGATTAAATTATTGGATCAAGGACCATATTGAAGAGCACATTTAGAATGGCCACTATGGAAGTAGTGGAACTAAAGAAACAACTGGAGGAATTTAGTAATAAGGGATTTACTCACCCAAGTGTTTCTCCATGGGGATCCCCTATCCTAATTGTTAAAATAATAGACAGATTTATAAGGGTGTGCATTGACTACAAGTAGATCAATGCTATAACAATAAAGAAAAAATATCCCCTACTTCGAATTGATGATTTATTCAACCAAATTCGAAGATCTATATATTTTTCAAATATTGACCTACAATATGGATATCGTCAATTGTGTTTAATGAAGGAAGACATTCCAAAAACAGCATTTCGATCCAGGTACGGGCATTACGAGTTTACGGTAATGCCTTTTGGGATAACTAATGCACCCTCTATTTTAATGTACCTATGAACCGAGTTTTCGAGGAATATATTGATGACTTTGTATTGGTATTTATTGATGATATCCGGGTACAATCCAAAAGCTATGAATATCCTGAAAATCAATTTCACTCCATTATGAAGACGCTGAGAAGAAATTCATTATACGGGAAGTTTATCAAGGGTGAATTATGGCTTCATGAGATTTCTTTTCAAGGACATATTATCTCTAAGGATGGAATCTCTATTTTTCTTTATAAGACAAGATCAATCCATTGATGGCCACCATTGGTGAGTATAACCGAGGTATGTAGTATTATTGGTTTAGTAGGTTATTATCGATGTTTCTTCTAGATTTTTTCCTGATTGGATAACCCATTAACCAAGCTCACACGTAAAACGGTTAAATTTGATTGGACACCAGAGTGTGAAGAATTTTTTTAAAGATTTTAGGATAATATTATTAAATTATCCTATCTTGACACTACCATCAGGGAATGATGGGTTTTTTATTTATAGTGATGCTTCAAAGAAAGGACTTGGTTGTGTTCTTATGTAGAATTATAGAGTTATAGCATATGCATCACGATAACAAAAAATTAATGAGAAAGATTATCCAACTCATGATCTTGAGTTAGCAGCTATAATTTTTTTTCTGAAGATATGGAGACACTATCTATATAGTGAAAAATGTGAGATTTATACTGATCACAATAGGTGGAAGTATATTTCTCACAAAAAGAACTCAGCATGAGGAAATGACTATGAGTTGAACTACTCAAGGATTACGATTGCACTATACACTACCACCCAAGAAGGAAAATTAGGTGGAAGATGCTCTGAGTAGAAAGGGTCATGGAGTTTTGAACAAGATTAGAGTTGAAAGGGATATTATTTTCATGGATCTAGTGTAATTTGATATGGGAATAATCATAAAAGGTGAAGCTTCAATACTTTTTCAAATGGTTTCCAAGACATCTTTACTAAAAAGGATAAAAAGTTCTAGGGCTGATGATAAGGAGTTTCAAAACAATATTAATGATTTGAACGATGGGTGATTGATCAAATTCATATATGAAGATGTGATTTTGTAATTTGGAATGAGAATTTGTGTTCCTAATATACCAGATCTGAAAAGGGATTTGTTGGATTATTCCCATATCACCAATTTCCATATACTCCCTGGTAGCACTATGATGTATAGATATTTGAAGGAACATTTTTTTAGGACAACATGAAGGGAGTGATTTCTGATTATATATCAAAATGTATCGTTTTTCAACAATTTAAAGCTGGAATACAACATCCTAGAGGAGTCAAGAAACCTCTTCCCATATATAAGTGGAAATGGGATGATATTACAATGGAATTTGTCATGGGGATACCAAAGAATCCTATAAATAACGACGTAATATGGGTCATTGTATATCATCTTACCATGTCAGAACATTTTCTAGCTATAAGAGAAGCTTTACCACTTGAACATCTAGATTGAATATATATTAGTGAAATTGTAAGACTTCATGGAGTAACCTTATCAATTGTTTCTAATCGCGATCCTATTTTAATATCAAGATTCTGGAAAAAATTTTAGAAAGCCCTGGATACTGAACATCTTTTTATCACTTCTTACCACCCTTAAACTGATGGAAAATCAGAACAGATTATTCAATCCTAAAAATACATGTTGTGATATTGCTCACTTGACATTTAAGGTATGTGGGATCAATATTTACCTCTGGTATAATTTTCCTATAACAATAGCTTCCATTCAAGTATTCTAATGTCACCATATGAAGCATTATAGGGAACGATATGTCGCACTCCAACTTGTTGGGATGATGTTGGTGGATGAAAACTTGTAGGCCTAGAACTTTTTGAGGAGAGAATAAGAAATGTGATGTTTATCCTAACCCACATCAAAGAAGCTCAAAGTAGGCCAAAGATATATTTTGATAACCAAAAGAAAGATTTGGGATTTCTGGTAAGAGATCATGTTTTCTGGAAGGTATTTCCATGGAAGGGATTTATATGATTTAGTAAGAAGGGTACATTAAGTCTCAGGTACATTGGAACTTTTGAAATTATAGATTTAATTGGGATTGTAGCTTACCATTTGGAAATACCGCCAAGTCTATCCCAATTTTATGATGTGTTTCACATGTCATTGATGACAAATAGATTCCTGAAACAAAACATGTAATAACTTATGAGGAATTAGAACTGGAACCTGATATGTCTTATATTGAAGATCTGGTCAGGATTCCTGATACAAGAGAACATGATTTGAGAAACTGGACAACCCATATAGTAAATGTTCCATAGAGAAACTATAAGATGGAAGAGGCAACGTGGAAACCTGAGGAACTTATGATGAAGAACTACCCAAATATTTTTAGGCAGTAATATTCTAGAAATTTTGAGCAAGCAATTATTGGATGGAGGGGACAATGTAACACCCCATGCTTCAACGGTACATTTCTCATTGAACTATACAATAGCTTGTGTTATACCCAACTTCGAGTTTCAACACACCACAACCAATCTAACTAACCGTTATAAATATTAATACCCAAGTTATAAAATTTTATAAAAATTATCTTTCAAAATGGAATTCAATTCTGGATTTGGAATATTAAAAGTATCTTAGGGTGATTTTTTTGTATTTTTCTGAAAAGTTTCAATTTTTGATTAATAGTGGAAAACACTGTGTTATTGTTTAAAAATGACATTTTATTTAAAAAAAATTTTATTTTATTTAAATGTTTTTAGATAAAAATAGATACATTATACCTATATAAGTACAATGCAATTCATTTAAGTCATTTTATAATAATTTTAGACATATATGAATTTTATTGAACTTTTTACCGTCTTTTACCCACCTTCTATAAGAATTTTAAAACATTCATGAAACGTAATATTACTACTTCTATGAATTGAATTTCAAAAAACCGAGAGACATGGTTGATATCAGTAAGTAAAATGTGGGTCAATAAGATGAAAATAATTTTTGGTGAATAGTATCTTTTTACTTTTATTTACCATGGTTAAACGTAAATAGGGCAACTAAAGGTAAACATGATATTATTATTACCCTAACACATGTCTTAATTGTTTTGGATAAGTGCAATTCGACTAAGAATACATTAGGAATAAAATATGATCCTTTAGGTCCACTTGTATTAGATTAGGAAATTTATTATTATTTAATTCAAAGAAGAGTTAAAAGTGTTAAATTCAAGGTTTAATAACAAACACCTTTTTAAAATAGGGTTATACATAAGACAAATACAATTATAAATATATTCATTAGAAAGAAAAAAAAATTCTACAAAATGGAATTTTATTTATAAATTTTAGACTTTATATAATTAAATTTATTTATGACACATTTATGATGTAGTTATTACCTTATTAGTGAAAGATTAAAATAATTAATATTGTAAATATCTAGAAAAATCTAATTTGAAACTTTTAATAAATTAAACTATTTTTTATGGTTAATATCCCATGTTAGGGTTGATTTAATGATTTTTTATGTAATAATGTTGTTATTAATTTTAGAAAAACAAAATACCAAATAGTGTCAAAATTGACATAAATGAGTTTTTAAAACAAATATTATATTATTAATTGAAATTCTATTCCTAATAATTTAAGGTTCTTCCAAATAGATTAAATAATATAATATATATCATTAATGAGTCACTTGGGGTTCTCTTTGATGTTTATAGTATGTTTATTAACCATATAAAATAAAAAAACAAAGAGACATGGTAAATGAAAAACTAATTAACTAAGAGATAAATCTAAAAGATAATGTTAATATAGTAACAAAAATATGTCTAAAACCTATTGGATGAGTGGTTTCAGACCCATACCTACCTTAGTGTCGAAATAAATTTTTTTAGCCATTAGAAACCGAAAATGTTTTGGTATAAAATATATTTCAATCTTTTCCTAAGGTACCTCTCACCACTCTTATAAAAGGGAACTCCTGCTTCTCTCTAATTCAATCCTTAAAAGTCATTTTCCTTGGCAAAAAAAGCCTAAATATACTAACATATATCCTCCCTTCACCATAGTGGCCTTAATTTAGTGACAAAGCCAACATAAGGAGTTGTTTTGATCAAATAAAAAGGATGAACCTGAAGAAGATGAAAATATTTCATAACCCCTTTGATGTTCATTTCCTCTTCCACTTACTCATTATTTGTTGTTCCCATTAAAAAATAATAACTCCTGTATCATATATATATATATGGTGATGTTAATATATAAATGTCACAACCCTATTTATTATTTTATCCATCCTATAAATGACAGAGTCACCATACCCATGTAAGTACGAATTACCGTCTCCACTTCGTGGTGTAGTTTTTTATTCAAACAATTCATCATTTAGATGGGAACAATAATGAATATAAATGATTTAAATAATAAATATAACATTATAATGATTCTGTATATATTATTTAACTTCCAATTATATACGATTTTAATATCAAAAGAATGATATTTTTGCTTGTGCGTACGTACAGATTATAGTCTCCACGAACGCAACGAGATTCATTCCCCATCGTATACATTGAAGACTAATTTCTATTTTATGATTAAAAATAATTCTAAAAGACTAAATATAATTCTTAATATGAATAAGATACATCCTATCCACAATAAACATTACTTATGTTACAATTCATATTAAGGAAAACAAATCAGTTTACACCCAAAATGATGATAATACTGGTATATCACTAACAATGCAATATAGGAAGATCATATATGATGTCATATTGTTCTTGAATTATTTAATAACAATAATTTCACCATTATAAATCATGTTAACCTAACCAAGACCAAGGAAAATTAAAAGGTAAGGGTTAATTTTACAATCTCTTCATTATCTGATGTTGTTTATACATAATTATCTACTGGGACCTCTTTATCATCCACATCCATGTTTATTAAAAATATATTTTAAAACATTTTTAATATTTAGTAGACAATCGGTTAAGGAAATTTCTACCATTATATTAAAATATATGTTTTTTAAATGAATCTTTCTGTCGTTTTCCAAAGAATGTACTTTATGACATCTTTGACAAAATTAAGGTAAGAATGCATTTTTAACTTATACGGTGGGTGCATCTATTTTCCACCATTATAACATCGTCAATGATTCCATTACAAGATTATATGGATATATCAAATATAAATCTTTTCTTTTATATGGTTTCAAAATAGAAAGAGGTAATTCTTTCAAATAGGTTTCATTTCATCTATTTCAACATCCTTTGATGGATTTTAAACATGTTTGATGTTGAATTATTATGATACAAATCCTCCATATGGTATTGAAGTTTTTAGGATATTTTTGGATGTGGAAGTGATATTTTCATGACATTCATGTTTTATGGATAAATTATTGACATTTCTTATTATAGTTTTAATACGAATGTTTATGTTATGTTTTAACCTTTTCATATGAGGAATGCATTGGACTTAGTAAGTGACGGGTAGTGTCCGTTATAGCTTCTCGATGAATCAGTAGGTCTCATGAGACAAACTAGAGTCGTGGAAGAATTCCATGACAAAATAATATTTGTAGTATTGGAACAAGGTCTTGACTATGTGTTTTGAAGTCTGACATTATTCATTCTATCATTATAAAACTGGATATTGATTTTTGAAGTGATTTTTTCGAATAGTAGAATATCCTAGTGAATAATTAAATGAAATTATTTGATCTATCATCTACATATTATGATGATGATTTTGTTTAAAAAGAATATGTTTAGTCTTATACATTTCCATAAAATGATTAAGTTTATTTATGAATGTTTTTGATATATTGTTATCCTTACTGAGCCTCTGAGCTCAGCCCTTTCTATGTTTTATTTTTTCTAGGATGCGATGAAGTATATTATAATTGACCTATATGGATAATATAAGGGATATGAGCGTAGAGTATGAAGTCTATGTTGTGGTAGTATTTGATTTTATAATGCTATTTAAAACATATTAATGTATCTAGTACTTCCAGGTCTAATAACTCATTGGTCGTTCGGGATTTGATCCCTTGGGACCATGCCAATGTTATGTAATAATGCACCGACTCTGGGTAACTAATGTAGGGGAATTATAATACATCTTGAGATTGATTTGATTATGGGAATTAAGAAAAAGAGTATTCAATCATGGGTATTTAAATCTATTTGAACATTTTAAATATGATGAAGTGTAAATAATGTTTCAATTGTTCATGAATATAAATCGAATATTTTAAGAGTTTTTTATTGTCATGTTTTTTATATATTATAATTAGTAGGTCTAGTGGATTTAAATATTTAATTTGTTTTAAAAAAAATTTCTTGGTAAATTTTATTATTTCATCCACGGTTAGTTTCCTAGATGGGCATTGTATAGTTACATTTCATTTTTCATTTACTTTACCCTAGGATCCCATTTGAACATTGTGACAAGCCATATTTTAGTATAAATGTTAAATGAATGTGTTGAAATTTATTTTGACATGTAATACTGAAATAAATATCATTTTTTTGTTTCATTATGGGTAATATTACAATATTACACTAAATAAACATTATTATTAAAAGAAATAAATAATGAACATAATAATTAAAATTACCAAATGAATATAGATAGATGAAAATAATATTACCACAAGATTCATATATTTTTATTCATGGTAAACTAGGAAAGTCAATCCATCGAGGGTAATTATTAAATATTAAGAACATTATAAAAATTGAATAAAAACTGCCATTTAAATTAATTAGAAGAACATATGGGTTTTAAAGAGGTATGAAAGGTAATATATAATAATCAAAATAGTAATTGTGATTTATATATGATAGTTTTGTGTATATATGTGACTATTAGTAATACATATTTCCATGATCACATTAAAATTATTATAGTCATAATATATTCATTTTTTATAAATGAATAATTCTTTATCAAAATAATGGAATGTCAACCCTGAATGGTGGATGAGTCACTATAAACAACTTTTTCTTTTATTAAAACAAAATTTCTCTCATGTTTATTTAAAAACTAATCTCTTCACTCACCCATTAATAATTAAATGTATAAAATAGTGTATTTAATTATTTTTTCCATTATTTGGATGAATTTTCCCCGTTGTATGGTTTTATCAATCTAAATATCAAAAAAATTTTTTTGACAATATGAAGTCACAAACAAGCCTATATCCTTGAACACGATAGAAATCATGATCTGACTATCTAAAAATAAACTGAAAACTGTTACAATGAATGTAAAGACAATCTTCTTCAAGTAAAATATTAAAATAAAGTGTGAGTCTCTAGTAGAATAGACATATATAATCTTATTATTCTATATAACAATCATATAGGGTCATCTCACTCTATTTGTGGTTTTTAGTAATATCTCATTCTTTATTCAACTTAATATTCTCCATTCATACATAGATAAAATTTAATTATCACTCAATAAATCGTTGAATAAATTTCATCAATAATATCTCACATAACCTCTCCTCATGATTCATATTTTCTATTCGTTAAAATAATAATTATGTAAACATATTTCATTGAACAAAAAATTAAAATCCCCATGATATTATAATTTTAATTCTCATTTAATCATGTTCATTGATATCTTTATATTTGGTAAAACACAAATTTTTTTAATCTCTATTAAACATAGTGTCATACATTACACAATATTCAACAAAACTATCATATTCCTCCCTATATATGTATGATCACATTTACAATACCAGTCACAAGAAAAATTATTTTTAAAATCATGAAGATGCCTTAACATAAATCATGTTCACCATGAAATAATCATGATGTTAAACACTTTAATATCAACAAAACATAACTTGATGTGTACCATACATATTACATGATAAATAACATATTATTATTACATGACCATCTAATAGTTTATGCATATCCATTGATCCAAAAAGAGTATTCTAACAAATCAGTAATTTTTATATTATATAGTCATTAAAATAGTAGAGTTATTTTTACACATCCCTAGTTTATTTATATACATAATCTAAGAAACTCTTTCAATCCATCTTTTCAAAAAAATTATAAAAATTAATTACATTACACAAACGTTACAAACATTGATTTATTATTATGGAAATTATGTGTTACACTTATATAATTCCTTTTATATATATGTATGCATGCATATATAGTGAAATTTCAAATTTAATCTTATACGTCCATATTATTTTCCAAAATTTTCAACTAAGAGAACTCATGTTAACAAGACAAAAAAAAATAGATTCTCGCACGTATGGTATCCAACTACATATTGGTACATCATGTCAACTGAAAATATCACAAACCACATAAAATAATCTCAGAACATCATAAAACTCCTCAAAACATTTATCAAATAAAGATATTCACAGCACATGTATTTTAAATAATATAATATCCTCAAAGATAAAATGGATAAAAAATATCATCCCTTGTATTTTTCAATAATAGTCAATACATTTCAGTTCAATCTAGTTCTATCACATATTCATCATCCCTCCATAAATTTTATAATCCACCACTATGAAAATGCTATAGTTTCTCATAAAATAAAAAACATATATCTTCTATTGTCCCCCATATTTACAGGAAATAAAAATGTTCTTCTTTTAGAGGTGATATTATTATACATAAATCAATAATTTAAGAATTATTGAACCCTAAATATATTTCATCTTGACCAATTTAAAAAACAAGTGACATTGAATCAAAAATTAAAATTGTTCACATGATAATTATTTATTTGATAACAACATAGAATGTATAACTGTAATGAAATTTCAAAGAAGTTTTCCTGCTATTTCATGTAAAATTATCAATAAAATAATTATTAATATTAATTATTCGGCATGTTTCAACCATATATATTATTTCTAACACTTTTTAGTAATGAATGTTATGGCCTAGATGGAGAAAAATCTTAGAAACACGCCAAAGTGATGTTAATGAATGGGTTTCATGGAAATATTCAGTTTGAGTTTCCCATAATTCTTATATAGGAGTGGTTCAATGAGTATATAAACAACCTATTTCTTATATAGAACAAATTATAGCTTCAATATTCCTTCAACCACCATCCCAATTATGAAATCATATTTAATTTCAATTACCTTTGATCTTGAATATTTCATAGGATTATTGTACTGTTTTTTAGATCTATGATTATGGAAGTCAATAAACAATGGATACAAAGAAATAAAATTCATATATTCAACTTCTTTCTTCATCCAAATCATTTATATAATTTATTTTTAGGTAGTTACAAAATTATTTTAAATGACACTCATAGTGAAAAAATATTTTTTCGTGGAATACAATGATAATCATATTCCACCAATAATGAATTATGCGCATTATATAGACATTATATTAATAGCATGTCCGACCAAGTTAGTTGTAACACATCGAAACCACATGAGGTATGGAAATAGATTTTTTGCTTATGAATCATGATTTTTTATTTATTTTGGTCAATTATAAGTATTAAAAAAGGTCTATGTGTCATGACCTAGCCCGTACCAGGGATCAAGCTCCAACTACACTGAGCCCAACTCCATAGTCCAGGGGCTGGAAACTACCGTTGAAGTCAAAACAACCTTGGGGAGGCCTTTGCCTAAGAACATGTACACACACACGCATCCGAATCAATGAAAAACTGCAGAGGAAAATAAATAAATGTACTCCACTGCTATAAAAAGGGTACCAAGTTTATATTCATCAACCTATAAATAGTATAATTATAATAAAATTAAATCTGAATGGGAAAGGGAAAAAATACACACCCAACTAGAAAAGTGCCACAACCTGGCAACAATTGAAAAAGTAAAACAGTTGGAAGAGTCCCACTCCTCAATCCCATGCTACGACCACCACACGTAGTCCAACACCCTGTATCCCTAAGATATTCTGATAGCATGATCAACATGTCTCTTATCTTCAAGGGGGCACCAAATGCGGGAAACGACCAATCAAGGGTGAGAATAAGAATACTCAGTAGGTTTCCTTGAAGGCTCAAGGAAGTTTCAAGAGAGGTACTGAAGAGGAGAGCAGTAAGAGTGAACAAGGTACAACAAGAATGAACAAAATGAGTAAAACTCCAACCAATAATAGATATGATCTCTCAAAGAAACCCAAATGATTGAGTAATGGGATCTCCATCTCAGAGCTCACACCACATATATGCCCATACATATACCCAGGGCATCTAGATATACTCATGACTCAAACCCGTAATCTAGAGACAAGTCACACAACTGCGTACCCTTGCTAGGGATCTAGTTTTAAGATTCCACGAAGCACACGTCCAAGAGAACTCAATCCATGAGTCTTATAGCTTTGATAACATTCATCTGGGTTGTTTTGTTCGTTAGAAAAGTCCCAAGATATAGATACACTCATTACCAGAGAACACACTCTTGAGTGGGAAAGATCATGATACAAATATGAGGATCACATAAATAGCCTTGGCGGGTGCCGTGACTCATTCGTATTCACCTGCTAAGTTAGGGATCGAGGCCCTATGGGAATATTGACATCGACACCCGACTATACCTAGGGTTATGAAGGGATGGAGGATCTCACTCTCGGACTCTCGAAGGGATAACCGACTCTATCTTAGAATGTCCTTTTGAAGGGTGAGATCACAATACACATATGAGGATCACTACTCGGGGCTTGGCAAATACCATGACTCATCCAGATTCACCTTCTACATAGAGGATCGGTGCCCTGTGGGAATAGTCATGTCGATACCTGACTCTACCTAGGTTTAAGAATGGATAGAGGATCTCGCTTCGGGCCTCTCTAAGGGATTCTTGACTCTATCTCAGAAATTCCTGCTGGCAGGATCATACTCCTGTAAAAGGAATCGTCACCTTCCCTTCTGGTGAATGAGAAAAAGGGGATCTAACCCAATAAAGTTGACCAAGATACGGTGGATTAGAAGATCAAGCCATATAATGAGAATCACATGGCGTGTAGAAGTGTCACACACCATTTCTTCTGTCCCTGAGTACTACCCATGTACAATGATCTGTGTCATAATGCATTCCATGTACAATGCAACTACACAGTGTGTAGAAAGGATCACTTATCGTGTCAAAGAATCTGGGGTCCGCTCCATGTACTCTATCCATGTGCCCATACCTAGCCTCAACCCATGTATGCTAACCCGTGTGATCAGTACACAGGGTGACCCATGGAAAGGCCTAGTATGTCCATGTGGTGGAGTACTGACTCCAAAGATAGGAAAACTATCTCATAGAAAAAAAAACCTCACTCATGAGGTAAGGAGTATCATCTCCATCGGAGTATAGGAGTATGGAATACCGTGCCTTGAGTCATCAAGGGAGTAGCCATCCTAACTCTCACTTAAAGAAACACCCTGTTTATGCTTCTAAGGTTATCGATCATACCTAAATAGTCACAATGTTCTACAAGGGAGTAACCCAATGTCTTTACAAGTCATAAGGGTTCCAACACAACAAACAGTGCGTCAATCAGACACCAAGTTTGTAAGTTAAAGGTTTTTTAGTACCAAGGGCTCGGTTGTATTCGACTTTGATCCAACCTGGCCATAAATCAAATGGAACCAGATAACTGAACGAGTCACACCATTTTTATCCACATGAAAAAACACATGTTATGGACTACCCATTTTTCTTAAACGGATACCCGGTGAAAAAATCACATTTAACAGCAACATGCATGAAATAGGCCTCATGGGGCCTGCGCTTTGACCATGACATAAATATCCAGAATTGGCCGTGAAAGATCTTTCTTAATATTAGGGTCACAGTGTCATAGATGGTTCATCATTTTGACATTGTATGACGGAGATATGTCGGATACAAGATCCCATATTATTATTATTATTATTATTGGGTGTTTTGGGGACCTAAGCCATGAAACAGAATTTAATATCCAACATTACACTTGAATCGACCATATTATTGACAGGATCACATCACCACTAACGGCAAGTCAATTAGACATCACATGCATGAGTTATGGTGGGTCGAAGATTTAATAATCTTATAAAATATATTATTTTATGAGTGCTTTGGGTACCGAACCCAAAAACCTAAAAAATACATTCAATATTAGGGTCATAATTTCTTTCATGACGTGATGGTCACAATACCACTGACGGTTCATGAAACCGAGGTCGCAAAGATAAGTTACGGATGAACTATTGTTTTGACAACCATAAATAATAATAATATTATTATATTATTATTATTTAATATCATTGAAAATTTCTCTTTCCAATCTAATTTGATATTCACACAAAAAGTGGGGTATCCCATTTTGGTGCGTGTGTGTCCAAATAGAGCCCCACTCTCTTTTTCTAATCATTTTTCTTTTAATATTATTTTCTTTATATTCCTTCCACTCTCCATTCAAATTTTCTTCTGCCAGAATTTTTCAACCCTGTACATGAACAGGGAACCCACTGTGCCTCCGCCACACACACAGCCTACCTCTGCCATGCCGCCTACTCGCGCCGCCGACCGATCTGCCTCGTCATTGGCCGAACCCACCTGGCCATGCTTGATGCTCCCACACCACCCGCACCGGACCACCATACTCCATCACGTCACTCCTTCCGATCTGCCTCGTCATTGGCCGAACCCACCCGTTTTTTCGTCAATCATCGTTGAAAACAATGAACATGATGAATTGAAAAATATATATTTATCACACTTCGAGATATTCAATTTCAAGATAACCGAGAAGAAAAAATTAATTCAACCCATTGTTTTTCGATCCTCCAATTAATTCATTTAATTCATGTTCATCATGAAAAATCAACCAAGTACGTAATTCACAATGATAAATCCTACCTTAGGTTTGGATCAATCATTGGTGAAGATCGTGTTCATCAAGTTATGTTTGGTATTGATGATGATAACACAAGTACAATGATTGGAAGAAGTTTTTGTGTTCATCGTGCTTCGATTCACCTGAATCCAAGGCTTCTATATTCATACTTCGTCGTTCATCAAGGAGAAGAAGAGGAGAAGAGAGAAGAAGTCATCGTGGGAAAAAAGGATGTGATGCCATGATCACATAACCAAGAATTTATAACCTCCCATTAGGTTAAAGGAAATTAATTAAGTAATTAAATAAACAATTTTGTAATTATTTAATTATTCTCCCATTATGGTGCATATGCCGAACACCTAACACAAAAAATGTTATACCATTATTAGGGTAAAACATACATTCTGGACACATTGGTGGTATCATATTTTCAACTGAGTCACTGTTCGAGAGATATTTAGGTTTCAGTTATTAAATGAATAAATTAATAATTTAATTTATCTATTTAACACACTGCCAACGAGCGAGGGGTCAGAACGTCCCGCCCCGACTTGTTTTATGTCCCGTCCAGGGGAAGCACATAGTTTCAGACCCAACCGTGGTCTTGGATTTATGATACCATCAACCATTTCAGAGATATCTTTTTTTATTTATTTAATCACACGTGCGTAATATAAAACACAAAATTTTTTTAAGATATTAATTTCGGCACACCAGGCCTCGAAATTGAAACCTTCTCAATGCCCACCACTGTAAATATTCATAGAAATATTTCAATATATTATTAATCCAAAAACCAGGTCTCTTCATATGAGTCATTTTTGGGGGTTGTAATTAGGTTCATGTATAAATGTACTATAGTCCACTATTCGTTCCTTAATAAGTGTTTCTTACACCATGACATGGTATGAGAATGGGGTCACTATTTCTTAATATGTAAATATTTCACATTGATAGGTGTTTTGGTAAGAATAAATTCTCTAGTTTATAGAGTATCATGATATTAAATATATATAGAATAACAAGATCCAACACCATTTCCTAGATAATTTTTCAGTGATGAGTTGTAGCTTCAGATGTAATTTTTTGATGTTGGTCAGGGACCAAACCATTTCTAAAGGATTTTTGGTGTTATAGGTATTACATAATGATGAATTCTTCGAGCATAAGATAAATTTTTGATAGGGGTTTAGGATAAAATTTTACTAGTTTATATATTTTTATGATGATACTATGTCATATAAATTATTCAGTTCATGTAATGATGATACCAGGAATTTAATAAGTATCCTACATATAAATTTACAATTCAAAATAAAAATATTACACAATGATATAGTCACACCACAACCTCCCGAGGTTGTTCTATAAAAACCTTCTTATGTGTAATGCATTACAATGATAAGGTATCCTAAGATTAAGATTCATAAATATTGATTTTTTTGAAGGAATATTGAATTAATATAAGAATTAATAACACCCCATATCATATAGTTCTTGATTATTTTGATACAAGATGAAATAAGAACTTATTTTACAAATTTTAGTCCCACCTCACATACTCTTCACACATGTTGTCCATACAGGCATATAAAAATATTCTTATTCATTACCTAGGGAATATAAAAATATTAAAGGGGATCTCATATTGTCAATAAGGTTAATCATGAGTGATGATAATATAAAATCATATGTGAGAATAATATGATAACGTGGCTTTGTGAACATAATCATGGTACATTAAAATTACACATGAAAATAAAAATCAATTAAAAATTGATCATAAATCAAGAATCAATACATAAGTATTTGATCATAAAATAATACATGATCCATGGGGGTGTGAAAACAATATTATGATTCATAATATACTAATATGTCACACATATAATAATAAAAAAATGTCTTCTTTATCCAACAAGACATTAATATCATAATATAACCAGATAACCACATTATTATTTCCATCCAATGTTGTAATTTTTAGTCATGATGAGGTAATGGGGGGACCAAGAAGGACCAAATAGGGATAGTGGAATCCCGAATTATGGGGGCTGGAAATAATGATGTACAAGGGAATCACCCCGGATAAGGTTCACCCACTCCAGTTTATGATGGGTCACATTAGTAAGACATGACACCCGAGTACCTGGGAGTACAAGAGAGACTATATAATCCACCACTTTGTTCCCCTCACGCAATTTATGTTAAATAATAACATTGTCACTGGAAATTTCCTTACACTGTCTAATTGCATATGTGATTGACAAGGCAATGACTTCTTTACCATAGAGAGCATCATGATTAATCATAGTGTTCATTTCCATGTGGGTAATGGAAATTCTCCTAAGGTAGCATAAGGAAAGGCCTTTATGTAATTCCATTTCTTCCGCCCAAATAGAAGATCCACTGCAATAATGAGATATAAAGGACAACACTTAACTCCCTTTTTACTCTCGAATGACTCTTCCTCCTCGCATGTCACCCAATACACATGATCCATCAGTATTGAGCTTAATCACATCGCTTCGAGGAATCCAATGAATCCACCTTCCCTACTCCTCCTCACAATTTTGGGTGGCCCTCCTCAATGGATCCCGTAGCCCACAAAGGAATGGAATATCCCTCCTAAATCCCATAGTGCCAATAAATTCAATCAAAATGCATCACGTACATGACACCATGGATCGAACAGCGGAGCTACTATCGGCATATCTGGCCCAGTTCCTGGATTTCCATAAGCACCAGCAGGCCGCATTGATGATGGCGGCTCACACCTTGGACTCCTCCATTGACATAATTTCATCCTTGAACCAGCGCTCCAAAAAAATCTCAATGTTACACACGTGGTAAATGAATCATGAATGAACTCTAAATAGCCTCAATACATGTTGAGCCCATTCTTCCACAAAGAATATGTGGTTCATTCTCACTTCAATTTTAATCCTGTAGCATCAGCGACATGATGCAAGACATATTCAAATATGTTTAATATGATCATTAGAGGGGATATCTTTATTACGCATCCTCTAGGGGAGGAAATTGAGTTTAGCTAGAATCAAGTTACACCAGGCCATACTATTCCACCTATCATGTTTCCCATGTATGGCGTTCCTCCTACGGAAATATTTTGAGTTGACCCTCCACGAGGTGAAAGGTTAATAAAATCATTTTTACTTCTCGGTGTTAATAACCATAAATTCGAAATATTCTTGTTGGGGAGTGTCTAGGACCTACCTGTAGAACATGGGATATGAGGTAAACTCTCTGAAAGAGATATTGGGGGCCAGACATCCCACGTAGCCCAAAGCTTCGCCCTCCAATTTGTGGTTCCAGAAGAAGATGCTCCCTTCCCCAATAATCTATCGAGGGAACGGGAGGAGAGTCAGTATAATGTTAAAAATCAGGGACCATAACACCATCACCCTTTCTGAACCATTAACTGTATCGTCCTTATATCTCTGAGACATCTTCAACACCCACAAGGAACATAATTCAATGGAATCCCATGTAAGATTCTCATGCATGAAGTAGATTGTATATTCTATACTCTTGACCTTAATTCCCCCTTCTCGGATGGATCATTCCATCTTATCCCATGACAACCACTTTCTCTTCCCCTCGCCTGACACATCCCAAATGAAGCACACCAGAATCCTGTCGATGAACCTAATCACCCACTTTGGCACACAGATAGTGGCCAAAACATGCACCGAGATTGCTAAGATCACACTATTCACTAAGGTGATCTGACCTCCGTAAGAGATAAAGTGATTTTTCCTGTTCAATATTTGATATGATATTTTACTAACCACCTTTTCAAATTCCCAATTTCTCATTCGTCCTACATAAACAGGGGTACCACAGTATTCCATGGTGTAAGAACCTCTCCCCATACCTAACATGTTACCCATACTGGCCACCCTGCTTGTGTTGCATGAAACAGGAATATAGATGCTTTTCTTCTCCCTGTTAATGATTTTTCCACTCTAGAAGGATTATTCCATGAGGATACTATTCAGTGCTTTCAGGGACCTCCACCAAACATTAATGAAAATCAATCAAGTCATCAGAAAACATAAAATGCGACTCTGGGGGTAGATTATACTTCCTCCAGTATGGAAGAATGGATCCTTCACAAACCTTTTTGTTGATTATATTGCTCAGAGTGTCTTCCATAAAGATAAATAAACTCACAGAAAGTAGATAACCTTATCGGAGGCCATGAATAGTTTGAAGAAACCATTGTTCTCCCAATAAATGACACCGCCAACCACGGCGAACACACACACACCTAAAAATTATATCGCCATCCCAGTGTGATACGCCCATCTTCTAAAGGACTCTGCTAATAAATCCACCTTCTATAATGTCGTTTGACTTATTCATATACAGATTAAGAGCCACATTGGAGCCACATGATGGGGTATTCAGGTCGCTCAACATCTCTTGTGTCACCTCCACGACTCCCGGAATCAATCGTTCATTGACTAAGCTATGTTTCTCTAATTCACCGAGGAATGAATCTAGACATAATTTTATTGAGGATACTCCCCAGGACCTTGTAGGGGAAGTTACACATGCTCACTGGCCGGTCGTGGGAGTGGGAGGAAAGATCTTTTGTCTTTGGAAAGAGGACCATAGTGGTCACAGACGCTATAGTGAACATCATCTACAAACTAATCTATAACAAATAGTGGAATTGGGATAATCACTCATGTACCCAAATGAACTCATGTGATATAAAGCCTTACACAACACATTATAGTACAATAATACCTTGGGCTAATTGAAAATATTTTTATTGAATAATAAAATGTGTTCAATAAATTATCAATAAAAAATGGAATTATGTAAATAATTTGAATACATTATATAATAAATCAAATTACATGGTGTTTAAATGGAATAGAATCACTGAAAATAGTTTTCAATTCATTAAGGAAATATTTTTATTCTAACAAACAATTTGATGATTTTTTGTAATTTTTTATTTTTCTAATTATGTTTTATATAAAAAATAATTTTTAGTGTTAAATCTAAGAAAAGTATTTTTTAAAATTGTAGTAAATGAATTCACTAGTTACCAATTCATTTGAAATAAAAAATATATATTAAAGATAAAACATATGAACACCAAGTGTTTTCATCAAAAAAATAAATTAATCACTATATATAAATGATATTAATGAAATGAAAATATATTATTTTCAATATAAAATGATAATATTCATTTAAATATTTTTTAAATTGAATTGAATTGGATAAAATTAAATGTTATGATTAAAAATGATTTTTTTCTACAAATGGAATTCATTTAATTTTTCATGAAAACTAATAACTAATTTATTTTAGTAAATTTTTTTTGATTTTTTCAATCATAATATCCAAATTTATTTATTTGTCCACATTCATTTAGGGTAATAATGAATAGTAAAAATGTAATTATTCATTACTAAAGTAAATGTTATTAAGAGTTAATTATGTGTTAAATTAAAGATATTGGGATAAAGTTAAACATAATCATTCTTAAATAACATTGTTTATTTGTATTTACAACAAAACATATCTTATTTTTTGTTTTTATTTTTTTATTCTACTTGAACATGAATATTCCATGATTATAATTTTTTTTATGTATTTATAAGATTTCCACTACACAAAAATTATAAATGGGATCCTAATACCTTCACTTGCTAACTCAAACTAATCCAAATATAACCTGAAATACCTACCCAAAAACATTAGTTACTTAATTTCACAATTATTAGTTATTTTGGAATCCCCTAAACCCAAACCAATAAGGCTTATGTTGTAACCTAAAGGAGGTTTCTAAAATAATAGTTATTTTTATTTATTAATTTATTTCACGTTTTATTATTCATTAAATAATATTAATCTTATATAACAATATTTAAATTACTAAATAAGTATATATATATAATAAAATATTTTTATGTTTATTCTTTGGAAAATTTCCTCATCTTTTCCATCCTATAAGAAATAATAACATCATTTCTGCATATGTGTTGACTACCACTTCTATGAATTGATGAAATTTTTTCCTCTTGGTATATTTGTATGGTCATATAGATTAATTTAAAGAATATATATTATATTTTTTATATTACTATGATTATATATAGAAGTAATTTTTTTTATCTTTTTTTATTTTTATTTTATAATATTTTAAAATGTCACCCATGCATATGTATGAACAGTCATCTGCTTGATGTGATGCAATTAATTTTTTTTCACCACAATAAATGAATAGTTATAAAAGTAAATATAATAAATGATTCTGATTCTTCTTAAATGGTAAATATTTTTGGATGATGAATCCACGACCAGGGTGCAAGAACCAAAATCATCGAACCGAAACATATATGGAAGACATATTATTTTTTATTAGAATATTGATATTTTTTATATGGGTAATTAAAAAGTAAAATGGAATTAAATATTGTATACAAATTATTACCATTTATATATTATAGATTTATAATAAATAAAATTTTATTATACAAGAGTTTTGTAACATATATAATGAAATGCATGACTAGAATTAAAAACTTATGTTATAATCTCATTTCATTTCATATTTTTCTCTATTAAATTTTCATTGAGGAAAATCATATGATATTTAAAATTTAAACAACATATATTCTATTCTATACAATATATATATATATATATATTTCATGTATTGTAACAATTTAACTCACTTTGGTATTTAAAATTATTGAAAAATTGTTTTTATTAAATGTTGACCTTATTTACTCTTCTATTGAGAAATGTTTTTTTCCATGTACATTTTATTTAACCATTGTTTCATGAAGTTAAATTTCTATGATTAAAATAATATTTAGTATAAAATTTACAATATTTTAATTAATTTTAGATATTTTAAAATAAATCATATCAGCATTTGTTAATCAAGGTATTCACAGATTCATTACCAAAAAGCGTTAACAGAATATTTGATTAATTTGTTTTGACATGAATAGAATATTCCAATTTCATAACCATGATATTATTTGGATATAAAGTTCAATTATCGATAGTTTTTTGAAAGACAATATTTTCTCAATATTTGAAATTTGTTTAGTTTTAAACATTCCAAAGGAAAATGATATTTTTCCATGGATTCAATTAAATTATTGAATGATATTCTAAAGATATTTTACATCTATGTCAAAATGATTTCCGGTTTTTTATGTTTCATTTTATAAATGATCTAATGATATTTTCCAAAAAAAATTCTAAGGATACCATGTGATTATGTGTTGTTGAAATTTGTATGAAACACATTTTTTCCATGGGATATTCTATGATAAATTGATGAATATTTATGTTATATTTTTGAATGAATATGATTTATTATAGTTTTTATGGGTTTCTCTATTAGAAAACACTAATTTATTGGGTAATGATAAATATTTCATGAGACAATGGGTTTTTTATTGAGGATTCAACCAAATTATGTATGGCACTATCCACAATGATTTTCATGGGTGTGAACCTTGACTATGGGAATGATGGAATGTGCTATAAACCTAATCCACTTTTAGATTTTTTTACCATGATTGTCATGGAAGATAATATTTACTAATGAAATGAGTTCATATACATATTGTTGTTCCACAATTCCTGTGTCATTTTCTTATTATTGTTATATTCTCTTAGTGCTCATGATTGATTTTTAATGCTTCTTCACTCTTATAACTGAAAAATTATTAAATGATAATGATTTATGCACTGACTCTTGGTTTGTGATATATCATTGACTTGGTTTAATCATCATAATATATGATCAAATTTTTATAACATTATTATTGTCCTATAATTATATATGATCATCATTTTTTTATAAGCCATAATTACCCTAACTGAGTTTCTAATATCACCTTTTATTATGTTTTTATTTTCCCTATTTATGTAGAATGTGTATTTTTAGAATATTAAAAAGAATGTATCATTCATTTGTGGGGGATATTTATGATATTTATGGAAAAAAATATTATTTATCTAGTAAACAAGTAGATCAATACTCTATTTTACTTAGGCATGTATTATTATGAAACATATTGAATATTCCTAAAAATATTTAATATTTTGGTATTTTATGATCAGGTTGTCTCAAGGAATATACTTGAACCACATGTCACATAATTATAAATCATATAAATTTATTACATTATAACATGAAAACATTTATAATTATATTATATCATAATTAACCCATTAGGATGAAATTTTAATGATAATGATTTCTCGCATACCATGTTTATAACCCATATAGAAAAATGAGGTGGATGGTATAATTAAAGTAGATCCAATAGAAGTATACGAAACAATATTGTACACTATCATATATGACAAATTATTTATAAGAGTACCAAAAAATATATTCTTATCTAATAATATATATCCATTTCATTTTGATACCATTCAGTGTAAATTAATTTATAAGATTGTGAGAAAGAGGATTAATTTTTAATATTAAAGGAAAAATAGAGTGGAATATATAGATATAAAAAAGAATTCAAAAACATCAATTTTCATTCATGAGTAAAGAAATAAAAAAGGAATATTTATTTCACACTTTCTTAAAGAAGCACTAATTAGTAAAATGACTCATTTAGAAAACTATAAGAATGTTCGTTTCAGACATCCATACTGATATTCAATGACAAAATAAATTTATCATATTTAATCATTAATGTTTTTAAAATAACATTTTTAAAATAATATATAATATGGATATTGAGAGAATAATTCTGAATAGAAAATATGTGATAAGGTCAGTATCACTTACAAGCATCAGGTTGGAAGAACTATAATCTTAAGGGAAGTAAAATGGTAAGAAGACATGTAAAACTAAAGAATAAATATAAGGGAATAAAATAAATTATTTTTTTAAAAAAATAATATAAAATTTCTCTTTATGGAAATTAATATATAAACAATATAAGGCCCCGACCTTAAAAATTACTTAATATTGAATTAAATTAATAATTCACATTGAGGATCTTTTCAGGTTTAGAGTTTTAGAGAATTATTACATAACTAGTACATATCAAATGTTTATGAAGTAGAAACTTCTACATATTTTTTTTACAAAACATGAACTCTTGAAAAAAAAGTGTCATGTCTAGTTCCATGTTAAGACAACATGACTTTTCTTTGATCCCATCCTTTCCCTATTCCACAATATATCCAGTGAAAAAACATTTCAAAAAAAACATGGGATGAGCATAAAAAGCTCAGTAAGGGATACACAAAGAATGAAAACTATTAGTTTTTCAAAACAACATGTAAACCATTAATACTTTATCAAAGTAGTAATTTTTACCTTTATGAAGTAGTGAAAACTCTTCAATGAATAAGAAATCATCACTTACCCTTTTGTAACCAAACAATTACCATAAATCCCATATAAAGAACACATAACATATAAAGGTAACTTGGGACATAAACATAAATTAATGGAATAACCATATGGCCTACTTCCACACATATCACTTAATGGAATATCCATAAGACTGACTTACATACCCAATGCATTGGAGGTTATAACGTAACCAACCATCCTGGTATTCGCGGCACCACCCATCATTTGGTTTATCACTTAACCACCCGTCAAATGTCCAAGTACCATTATAAAATCATAACACATAAAACAATTATAAAGGAAAGAAAACATTTCCACATTTCAAGCATAATATATCACTTAAATATATTGTCATAACAAATCCATTATCAAAACCATTTTCAAAACCAAAATACATAAAAGAGTATATGGTATTTATTTACTTTCAAAAATATTACGGCTTGTTGAAGAAGTCAAAGACCAAATAATACTCACGGCGATGGGAAAGGTCGTTGTCACCACGTACGTTAAAAGAAACATTCATTTATGTCATTTAGTAAAACGCTTCATAGAAAAAGATTCCTTTTGAATAAAAGTAAAAGTCAAAGGGGTTTATACACCATATAAAAGAATGTTGTGTATAAAAAAAAATATGCCTCAATGATAGGAGATTCAGACGAAGTCCCTTACCTCGTGCCCGATGTGACTCGATTGATCTATAATCTCCTGAATAATAAACTAAAGGTAATTTCTACTTGATTAAGAACCTTTTTCAAGTTTATTATTCCTTTTATATAACTTATTGCCATGTTACAAACATTATGTAATCATTTATGTTAATAACGTTCATTTTTTCGATATTTGGTACAAATCTCAAAAATGGACTTCTTACAATTACATGTTGTTCATGTGGTGAAAGGTTCATTATATCCAGAATGGTATTCATGATTTAGATATCATATATATCATATATATCCAGCATATACATGTATTTATAGTAGTATATAAAATTTAGAGGTAAGAAATGAAATGCACCGTTCATGGAGACGGTAAGTCATACTTACGCATGAACTCTGCATTCATTTCTATTTCGTATTTAATTTTTAACACCCTGAGCATCCACGGTACGCCTCTCTTTCAATAATGCAATAGATTGAATTGTACGAAGGTTCAAGATTCTAACACACTACGACCAATAAAAGTATCCATTATGAATAGTAATACCCACTTCATGAAATTATATAAAATTTATATTTCATAATGGAAATAATTTTTTTATTCAGAATATCGAAATTATCCTAAGATGATATTTTTGTAATTTTTTGGGAACTTCCAATTTTTTATGAATAGGGAAAAATACATAAAAACAAATTTTTTAATCAAAATAATTTATAGTGATAAATTATACTATTTAGTGGATTTAAATTATAATTAGAATATATTTTTACCATTTTATCCAATGGTGGTCATTAGAATTTATTTCTCTTTGTAATTCGATATAAAAAATTGTCAATCTTTTGATATATATTGTTTCTTAAAAACCCGCTATTTGTTGTGACATTGGGAAATAATTATAAAATTAATTGATACAAATTATATGTTTTGAAGTTTTTAAAATAGTCATATTTTTTGAATTCTGAATATCAATTATATCTTAGGGTGAAATTTTGGCATTGTTCTGAAAAACATCAATTTTTTATGAATAGTGAAACCAGTAACTAGTAGTTAAAAAACTGATCTTTTGTTTAAATGAAACGTTACTGCTTCAATGAATTGAATTTCATAAATTAAACATACATGGTTGTAATTACGATGTAAAATTTGGTTCAATGGGATTAAAATAATTTTTTAGGGAATAATAACTTTTAAGTTTTATTAATCACAATTAAAGGAAATTAGTGAAATTTATGTTAAAAATGATATTATAAAAATATGAAAATACAATTAAATTTGTCATACCCTTATTGGATGAGTCATTTCCGACCAAGAAAATCCATTGGTCAACTTGGGGACCCCATGGAGCCACTTGGGTAAAAAAATGTCATTAATAACTTTTTATTTAATGTAAAAATAAAATTGTCACAAACATGTATTGTTTTACTAAAACAATTATTAAATGAGGTTATATAAGTTAAATTTTAAAATATAAATATTCATTGGAAAGATAAAAATATTTCCTAAATCATTGTAATTTTTTTATAATTTTTAGATATTAAAAAAATTAAATTATTTATGACACCAGGATGATGCAGCGATTACCTCATTAATTAACGATTTAAATAATATGAAAAAATAATGTAAAATATAAGGCTTAAACTTGTCAAAAACCTATTTTATGAGTAGATATATAACCCTTATCACCTTATCCTCTAAATATATAATTTTGGGACCTTTGAAATCCGATAAGCACTTCATAATCATGTAACATTTCATGACTTTCCACGAGTGCACCTCCTCTCCTCTTATAAAAGGCCCCCACCTCTACCACCTTATTCACACCGTCAAGCCATTTGGCTCTGCCAACCTCTTCCCTAATACTCTCCAAACTTCTCTATATTACTCCTAGAAGCCTCACATTGGTCATAAGTCTTCCCAAGGAAGCCATTGTCTCAAATCAAAAAGAGTCACCCAATTTTATGGTAATGTCTTCTCCTATGTTTTTTTTGCTTCTCCAACCCCTTAAGATCTTTTTAATACTTTCTTTTGTAACAACACCAGTATCTAAAATATAATATGATGTTTTTGTTATTAGGATTTGATTTACACTTTCACACACCTTCATCTAATGGTCAAAGAACATACTGTATCTGTGGGTGGTGAAATACTGCCTCATGAAACGATGATTTTTTAATATTCTTTTAACACAATTAATGGTGGCCATTATGATGACAATATTTTCATATATGATATATATATTATTTTTATGTTTTCCACATGCTTCTTTATTTCTCATTTATGGCATAACTTTATGATTTTCATTATTGGTAAACGCGATAATTTAATTTAGGGAAGTGCGGACAACCGCCCCCTCAATGTCATTTGAATAGTTAATTCCATATCTAGGACGTATAAAGGATGGATTAAATTGTATTATATATGATATTATACTGAAATTATAATATATCATTATATCATTATGATTTCATTCCATTAAATATGATATAGAAATGAAACTAGCGTTCATGGGTACGTACGACATACCATCTCCATGAACGGTGCATTTTATTTCATACCTCTAAATGTTATGTAATATTAAAAATTAGTATATATACTATATATATATATTATATATATAATATCTACATCATGAATATAATTCTGGATGTAATGGATATTTTACCTCATGAACAACTTGTAATTATAAGAAGTTTATTTTTGACTCAAGTACCAAAGATCGACAAAATGACCGTTATTAACATAAATAATTACATAATGTTCATAACGTGGTAATAAGTGATATAAAATGAATAATAAACATGAAAATTTTTCTTAATCAATTATAAATTAACTCTTGTTTATTATTCAGGAGGTTAAAGAATGGTCGAGTCATGTCGGACACGAGGTAAGGGGTTACTCATCTCACTTTCATTTCTGTGAGATTTCCATTGTTCACCAATTATTCCTTATATTTGTAATATGTGTACATCAATTTGATATATAATAACATTATTATATTTATATTCATGTTATTAATTTATTCATTTGCTTTTCATTATGTTCTGGTCATATGATTCGACTGATTACATTGTGTAAGGGAACTTGTTAACCCAATTTCTGTTCTTTGGGTTAATATCATACATTCAAAGCATGTTATGATATTATTATGTCCTATCTTGTATTTGTACTTTCTTTATGTTTACTTTTAGTGAATACACATAATAGATCTATTTTA
Source organism: Viscum album (assembly GCA_963277665.1). NCBI lineage: Eukaryota > Viridiplantae > Streptophyta > Magnoliopsida > Santalales > Viscaceae > Viscum > Viscum album. Next base: position 1,432,306,148 of record OY728132.1, on the reverse strand, counting down.
TTTAAAAAATTATTACTGTAAGGGACTTCATTTCAATCTCCTTTCATTGAGGCATATTTGGTTTTATACACAACATTCCTTTATATGGAGTATAAACCCCTTTGACTTTTACTTTCATTCAAAAGGAATCTTTTTATATGAAGAATTTTTACTAAAAAAAAAGGAATGTTTTTTCATACGTATGCGGTGATAATGACTTCTCCGCCACCATGACTATCAATTGAGTTTCAGGTTCCTCTATAAGCGATATCTTTTTCAAAATGAAAAATAAATACCATATTTTACTTTTTCGTTATTTTGGTATTTAAAATGCTTTTGATAATGGTTTTATTATATCAATTTATTGTATTGATATCTTGTGATTGAAATGTGGAAATGTTATGTTTCCTTTATGCATGTTTTATGTGATATGATTATGTTATGGTTTATGATATTTTAAATGAGTTCATATAAGGAATGCATTAGACTTAATAAGTGACGGGTGTATGCCGCTATAGATCCTCGATGCATCGGTAGGTCTCATGAGACAAACTAGTGTCTTGGCACGAGGCCTTGACAAAATCTTATTTGTAGTCTTGACACGTGTCCTTGGCTATGTGGTTATGATAGTCTGGCATTATGCATTCCATCATTATGAAAGTGGTTATTGATATTGCATGTGATTATTTGACTAGTAAAATATACATGTGAATAAGTAAATGAAATTATTTCATTTTATTTTTTCCATATTATGCTAAAGTTAAAGTTTAAAAGGCTTTTGTTTTAGTTATACATTGCCTTAAATGTTTATGTTTATTTATAAAAGTTTCTGCTATATTGTTATCCTTACTGAGCATCTGAGCTCACCCCTTTCAATGTTTTATTTTTTCCAGTATGTGAAGAAATATTTTATGACTGACCTACAGGGATAGTATGAAGGGGATAGAAGTGTTGACATTGGAGACTATGTTATTGTGATTTTTCACTTTATGATGTAATGTAACATTTATGATTTTATCTAATGTTTCCAAGGCTACTAAACTAACCGGTTTTTCGAGACTTTATCTTTTGTGATCTGGACAATGTTACGCAATAATGCACCGACTCTGGGTAACTGGGGTTAGGTCGTTATAGTTGGTATCAGAGGAAGTTTAGTACTATCCTTGGAAGCTAGATTTAGATAAACTCTGATTACAACACAAATCCCTAAGATAGACTTTGGATATTAGTATAGACTAACTTCCAATAAATTTGGTATTATAGAGATTTTTTGAGTTTTCAAGAAATACATCCCTGTCTGGATACGAGCAGGTAGAGGCAGCTCTGGCACAGATGTACCTAGGGGAATAACACGATAACAACGCTTTGAGCTAGACTTGAACGGGAACTGGTGCATGACAATGGGTCTTGCTACACTATTGGTTACGACACTCCTGGGGGATATGCTTAGGATAATTCTCATTTTCTTTATAAACCATTATGAAGGGTTTATGAGTATATAATTCCTCAAATAATTTTTTTTATGATTATATTTCAATTTATGTTAAGTGTTTTACAAGTATGGAATTATGTATTTTTATTCATAAAAAAATCCAGTTTATGCCATTGTTTTGAAATGGATCCTAGTGGGAGGAATTGAAACCATGTCAATGCACGCACTCCAAGTAGGGATTTCCCTCCTTCTCAAGATAATTATAGTGGAGCTAGAGATTCAACTGGTGCGGATCAACATATCACCATACTCAGACAACTCACTCAGGTTATGAATAATAACCTTACTCGTATAGAACACCCTGATCTACAACGTGGAGGATCAATGTTAGACCGCTTCCTGAGGTAACAACCACCAACATTTAATGGGGGTAAAAGTCCATTATTATATGAGAAATGGATAAACTCTTTAGAGAAAATATTCTATGCCTTGGAGAGTAGTGAAAGAGAAAAGGTTGTCAGGGCAGTTTACCGCCTCACTGGAGATGTAGATTAATGGTGGTCGCTGATTCAAAACAAAAAGGAAAATGAAGAAGTATCAAGTATGGAATAATGGTAGTTGAAGGAAATTTTCTTAGAAAAATACTCTCCACATGACCATCGAGCAGATATAAAAAGGCAATTTCTATGTATGAGGAAAATGGAGGATGAGAATGTCGCAATGTATGAGGCTAACTGTACAAGGTCAGCGAGGCATGCTCCAAATTATATACATAACCCAAGATGTATGATTGATCGTTTCATTGATGGGTTAAAACCATTTCTCCATTGAGCATTAGTCTCACAAACCTTCCCGTCGTACGAAGCTATTGTCTCATGTGCTATCATGAAAGAAAAGGAATTTTTTAAGTCTTATGATAATAAAGTAAATCAAGAGAAGAAGAGAACGGTGGAACAAGAGACAGATGAAGGGGAAAAGGGAATGAAGGATTTTCCATTATTTGATAATTGTGGGAAGAATCACCCTGGTACTTGCCTAAAGGGAATGAGAGTTTGTTGTAAATGTGGAGAAAAAGGTCACCAGACACATGATTTCATGGGAAACAAAACTGATATCAATGTTGAATGCTACAATTGTAGAGAAATGGGGCATTATGAAAATGAATGTCCTAAGCGTCAGGGAAACATTCCTTAGAAAAGGCCAAGGGATCAAGGCCAGACTTATGTTTTTACTATAGTTGAAGTGGAATAATTAATGTATTGGTGCTTTTGGACTCAAGGATTATATTCTGGTTATAAACATAATTTGATATATATAAGGATTGTACAACATTACTTGTTGTTATCATTAAGGTTTTAATATGATGAATATAATCATAGTTTTAGTATGTGACAATAATAGAAACTCTACTTTTTTGGAGAATCTGATGTTAAAATTTATTTTGGAATTTAGAGACCTTTTAGAGAATGTCTGGACATAGGTGTTTTGGATAACTATAATTGTTGGAATGGATTTTGTTGAACTTTAGATAGTATTGTTTAAGTTTAAAACATTTCTGAAGATTATTTTTGTATTATTATAATACTATAGTTTTAGGAAAAGGAAAACCTGTAGGTCGTGGGATAACCCTCCACGTCGGACAAAGCTACAGGATTCGAAACCCCAACCGTAATGTGACATGCCTTTATTAAATACCACTAGCCTACATGACGTTTTTGGTTATTACAGAATATTTTTCTTCATGGTATGTGTTAATATTTGGAACCTTGTACAATTAGGATAAATATAATATTTTTGAGTTCTATTATCTTTTTGAGTGAAAGATGAGTTTGTGGTAGAAATTACATGAAGGTTGAAAATCTACTTGTGAAGATTATATATATATATACCTTTATCTTATTAAATGAATAAATTAATTCTTAATGTTTAGGAAATGGATATTAAAAAATGTGTTATCCTAATACTTTATGTTTTTTTGAACTGATGATATTATAAATCACCTTAGATTGAAGGTTTTGAGGCCCTCAATTTTACACTTTTTTGTGATTGATGACCTCAATCACTCCCTATAAATATTTAAGTTTTTCCTCCAATTATATGTCTCTAATTTCCACTAATGTTCTCCTTATCAAGATCATAATTTGGTGATGACTTTTTCATTTCCCTTTTCCTCTTATTAAGGCTAAATTTTATTAACCTTATTTCCGATGTGGGTTTTCCAGAAAGGAATTTTTTATTTTCATCCTTTTGTTTTCGAAGAGAAATTTCAAAATTGTGAGGATACAATTTATTTAAGGAGGGTAGAATGTAACACCTCGAGCTTCCATGGTACGCCTCTCTTTCAATAATGCAATAGCTTGCATTGTACGCAAGTTCGAGATTCTAACAAACCACGACCAATCAAAGTAGCTTTTATGAATATTAATACCCACCTTATGAAATTAGATAAATTTTATATTTCAAAATGGACTTCATTTTTGTATTCGGAATATCGAAATTATCCTAAGTAGATTTTTTTTGTAATTTTCTGAGAACTTCCAATTTTTTATGAATAGTGAAAAATAATTAAAAACAAATTTTTTTATCATAATAATTTATAGTGATAAATTATAATATTGATGGGTTTTAAAGTATAATTAGAATAAATTTTTACCATTATATCCAATGGGGGTCGTTAGAATTAATTTCACTTTGAATTTGGACATAAACAATTGTCAATCTTTTGATATATATTGTTTCTAAAAAATACATTATTTGTTGTGACATCGGGAATTAATTATAAAATTAATTAATGCAACATATATGTTTGGAAGTTTTTAAAATAGACATCATTTATTAATTCGGAATATCAATTATAGCTTAGGGTGAAATTTTGGCATTGTTCTGAAAACTTCAATTTTTGATGAATAGTGAAACCACTAAGTGGTAGTTAAAAAACTAATTTTTCGTTTAAATGAAACATTACTGCTTCTATGAATTGAATTTATAAAATCTAACATACATGGTTGTAATTATTATGTAAAATTTGGTTCAATGGGATTAAAATAATTTTTTGGTGAATAGTAACTATTAATATTTATTAATTGCGATTAAAGGTAATTAGTGAAATTTAAGGTAAAAATGATATTATAAAAATATGAAAATAACTTTACACTTATCCTACCCAAATTTTATGAGTCATGGAAGACCAAGAAAATACATGGGTCAACTTGGGGACCCCATGGAGCCACATTGGTAAGAAAATTACATTAATAACTTTTTATTTAAAGTAAAAATAAAATTGTCACAAACATGTGTTATTTTACTAAAACAATTATTATATGGGGTTATTTAAGTTTAAATTTATACTATAAATATTCCATGGAAAGATAAAAATATTTCCTACACCATGGTAATTTTTTTATAATTTATAGACATTATATATATTAAATTATTTATGACACCATGATGATGCAACAATTACCTCATTAATTAACAATTTAAATAAAATGAAAAGATAATATAAAATTTAAGAAATAAACTTCTCAAAAACCTATTGGAAGAGTAGATATACATACCGTATCACCTTTTCCTTGAATTATATAATTTTGGGACCTTTGAAATACCAAAATCACTACATAATAATGTAACATTTCATGACTTTCCAAGAGTGCCCCTCCTCTCCTTTTATAAAATGCCCCCACCTCGACCACCTTATTCACACCATCAAGCCATTTGGCTAGGCCAAACTCTACCCATATACTCTATAAACTTCCCTCTATTACTCATAGAAGCCTCACTTTGGGCAAAAGTGTTCCCAAGGAAGCCTTTGGCTAAAATCAAAAATAGTTACCCGATTTTAAGGTAATGTATTCACTTATGTTTTATTTTGCTTCTCCAACCGATTAAAATCTTTTTATTACTTTATTTTGTAACAGAACCAAAATATAAAATATACTAGGATTTTGTTATGATATGTATTTGATTTACACTTACACACACCTCTATTTAATGGATAAAGAACATACCGTTTCTATGGGTGGTGAAATATTGCCTCACGAAAAGATGATTGTTCCATATTCTTTTAACACCTCTAATGGTGGACATTAGGATGGCACTATTTTCATATTTGATATATATATTATGTTTATGTTTTCCTTATTCTTCTTTATTTCTCATTTATGGCATACCATTATGATTTCCATTATGGGTAAACACGATAATTTCATTTTATGATGTGGGGACTACCGCCCCCTCAAAGTGATTTGAATCGTTAATGCCATATATGGGACATATAAAGGATGGATTAAATCATAATATATGTAATATTATACTGGAATTATAATATAACATTATATAATTATGATTTCATTGAATTAAATATGTAATAAAAATGAAAGTAGCGTTCATGCGTACGTACGGCTTACCGTTTCCATGAATGGTGCATTTCATTTCTTACCTCTAAATGTTATGTAATATTAAAAATTCATATATATACTGGAGTTATATGATATATATGATATCTAAATAATAAATATAATTCTGGATGTAATTGATATTTTACCACATGAACAACATGTAATTATAAGAAGTTTATTTTTGACTCAAGTACCAAAGATTGACAAAATGACCGTTATTAACTTAAATAATTACATAATTTTCATAACATGGTAATAAGTGATGAAAAAGGAATAATAAACTTGAGAAATTTTCTTAAGAAATTATAAATTAACTCTATTTTATTATTCATGAGGTTAAATAATTGATGAGTCATGTCAGACACAAGGTAATGGGTTACTCATCTCACTTTCATTTCTGTTAGATTTCCATTATTTGCCAAATATTCCTTATATTTGTTATATGTGTACTTCCATTTGATATATAATAACATGATTCTATTTATATTCATTTTATTCATTTATTCATTTGATGTTAATTATGTTCTGGTCATCTGATTTGACTGATTACATTGTACAAGGGAACTTCTTAACCCAATTTATGTTCTTTGGGTTAATCTCCTACATTCAAATTATGTTATGATATTATTATTTCTTATCTTGTATTTGTAGTTTATTTATGTGTAATTATAGTGAATACACATAATATATCTATTTTATTTAAAAAATGATCTTTTTAAGGGACTTCGTCTCAATCTCCTTTCATTGAGGCATATTTGGTTTTATACACAACATTCCTTTATACGGTGTATAAAACCCTTTGACTTTTAGTTTTATTCAAAAGGAATCTTTTTAAACAAAGCATTTTTACTAAACGACAAAAGGAATGTTTTTTCAAACGTATGCGGCGACAACGATTTCTCTGCCACCATGACTATTATTTGAGTTTCAGCTTCCTCTATAAGCCATAACTTTTTTAAAATGAAAAATAAACACCATGTTTTACTTTTCTTTTATTTTGGTATTGAAAATGATTTTGATAATGTTTTTATTATATCAATGTGTTGTATTGATATCCTGTGATTGAAATGTGGAAATGTTATGTTTCCTTTATGAATTTTTTATGTGATAAGATTATGTTATGGTTTATGATATGTTTAAACTTGTTCATATGAGGAATGCATTGGCCTTAATAATTGAAGGGTGGAGCCCGCTATAGCTCCTCGATGCATCGGTAGGTATCATTAGACAAACTAGTGTCTTATCAAGAAGCCTTGACAAAATCATATTTGTAGTCTTGGCATTAGGCATTGAATGAGGACTTGGATATGTGGTTATGATAGTCTGTAATTATGCATTCCATCATTATGAAAGTGGTTATTGATATTGCATGTGATTATTCGACTTGTATAATATCCATGTGAATAAGTAAATGGAATTATTTCATTTTATTCTTTCCATATTATGCTTAAGTTAAAGTTTAAAGGGAGTTTGTTTTATTTATACATTGCCTTAAACGTTTATGTTTATTTATTAAAGCTTCCGCTATATTGTTATCTTTACTGAGCATTTGAGGTCACCCCTTTCAATGTTTTATTTTTATCAGGATGTGAAGAAATATTTTATGACTGACCTACAGGGATAGTCTGAAGGGGATAGAAGTGTGGACTATGGAGACTATTTTATTTTGATTTTTCACTTTATTATTTAATGTAACATTTATGAATATATCTAGTGTTTCCAATGCTACTAAACTAATCATTCTTTCAAGACATGATCTTTTGTGATCATTCCAATGTTACGAAATAATGCACCGACTTTGGGTAACTGGGGTCAGGGCATCACATAATGGGGTGAAATCATAATGATATATAATTATATTATAATTCCAGTATAATATAATTTATAATATCATTAAATCCATCCTTGATACGTCCCATATATGGCATTAACGAATCAAATCACTTTGAGGGGGTTGTAGTCATCACTTCCTAAAATAAAGATATCATGTTTACCCATAATGGAAACCATAATGGTATGCCATAAATTAAAAATAAAAAAGCATAATGAAAACATAAACATAATATATATCATATATAAATATAGTTACAACTTAGTGGACACCATGAAAGGTGTCAAAAGAAGATTCAACAATCATCATTTCATGAGGCAGAAATTCGCCAACCACAAAAACAGTATGTTATTTAACCATTAGACGGAGGTTTGTGTATGTGTAACTCGAATCCTTCTCATAAAAACATCCTAGTATATTTAAGATACTGGTTTTTTTACAAAAGAAATGAAAAAAAATAGTTTATGGGATTGGAGAAGAAAAATAAAACAAAAGAACACAAGTGAAGACATTATCTTTAAATCGGGTAACTCCCCTTGGTTTGAACCAAAAGGGTTCCTTAAAGAGCTTTCATCCAACGGTAAGGCTTCTAGGATGAGTATAAGGATGTGGAGAGATAAAATGTGCAGATCTTGGTCGAGATAATGGCTTGAATGTTGTGGGTAAGGTGGTAGAGGTGGGGGCTTTTTATAAGAGGAGAGGAGGGTCACTCTTGGAATGTTATAAAATGTTATATTATTTTATAATGAGTTTCATATTTTAAATGTCCCATAGTTATATATATCTAGGATAAGGTGATAAGAGTTATAAATCCACCCATATAATATGTTTTTGATAAGTGTAGGTCTTAGATTTTACATTATCTTTTCATTTTATTTAAATCGTTAAATAATGAAGTAATCGCTGCATCATCAAGGTGTCAAAAATTATTAAATTTATTTAATATCTAAAAATTATAATAAAATATCATGATGTAGGAAATATTTTTATCTTTCTAATAAATATATATAGTCAAAAATATGAATTGTATAAACCCTTGTTAACATTGTTTTAGTAAAATAATACATGTTTGTGACATTTATATTTTAACTTTAAATAAAAAGTTATTAATGTCATTTTCTTACCCATGTGGCTCCATGGGGACCCCAAGTTGACCTATGGATTTCTTTGGTCATCCATGACACATACACTAAGAGTTGGACATGTTTCAAGGTAATTTCATATTATTAAAACATTATTTTTACCTTAAATTACACTAATTACCTTTAATCATGATTAATAAAACTTAAAAGATACTATTTACCAAAAAATATTTTAATCCCATTGAACCACATTTTACATCATAATGACAACCATGTATGTTTTATTTTTGAAATTAAAATCACAGAAGTGGTAATGTTTCATTTAAACGAAAAATCAGTTTTTTAACTACCACCTAGTTGTTTCACTATTCATCAAAAAATGATGTTTTTCAGAAAAATATCAAAAATTCACCCTATGCTATATTTGATATTCCAAATTCAAAAATCATTTCTATATTAAATAATTAAAAACATATAAGTTGCAATAAATAATTTAATAATAAATTCCAGTCTTCAAAATAACTAGTGTGTTTTTATGAAACAATATATATCAAAATATTGACACTAGTTTAAGTCCAATTTGCAAGTGAAATTAATTCCTATGACCACTATTGGATTAAATGGTAAAAATATATTCTAATTTCACTTTAAAACCAATTCAATAGATAATCAAATCCTATAAATAAATTAGATTAAAAATAGGTTTTGAATTAAAATACAACATTTTCCACTATTCCTTAAAAAATGAACTTTATCGGAAAAATACCAAAAATTTACACAAGGTAAATTTTAATGTACCGATTCTAAAGAAGAATTTTATTTGGTCCAATAGAATGTATAACAGTGACCAAAACTATATTTAAATAGGTTTTTCTATCAAAATACAATAAGTTGAACTTTTAGTGAATATTAGAGTATCTATGCCTAAAAATGAATTCATTTCTTTTTTTATGCCTTAATATTTTATTGGATAAATGTAAAAAAAATTTAACAAAGATATATAATCATATTTTAGTTATTTATATTCATTTCTGCCAATACAATGACTACGTGTTAACTACAATTTGAAAATAATATTATTAAATTATTAGTGTGCAACATAAGATTTTAAAATAAACTCGTTATGGCGTATAGTGTACGCTATCGAACTTAGTAACCCATTTAAAGTAAAATAAATATTTAATTAACAAATATTAATCAATATGAAAATGTATTATTCTTTATTTACTTGGGATGTTACATCCTTCCCCCTTTTGGGAATCGTGTCTTCTCAATATTATTCAATTATCAAAATAATTGGGGGTATTTATCTCTCATAGTATTTTCAGATTCTCACGTTTCCTTTTCATCCATAATGGTTTATCCAAAAAACCATTACCTGGTGAATTACCTCATTTCGCAACACTTTCTATCTTTGGTCAAGAATCTGGACTAGTTTTTCTTCATAAGAGAGATTCTCCTCCAGCTGAACTACCTCCAAGCTCAAAAAATGAGATGAATCTGGCATATACATTCTCAACATCGAAACATGAAAAACATTGTGTACCTGGGAAAACCTCAAGGTAAAGCCACTTGGTAAGCATCTAATCCAACTCTCTCCAAAATTTCATATGGTCCAATGAACCCTGGACTCAGCTTTCCTTTCATACCAAATCGAATCACACTTTTCCATGGTGAAACTTTGAGAATGACATGATCACCTATCTCAAAAGATAGTTCCTTCCTCTGGTTATCCGCGTAACTTTTCTTCCTGCTCTGAGCTATTCTCATGTGCTTCTGAACCAGCTAAACTTTTTCTCCCAACTCATCTACCAATTCTGGTCACATCAACTTTCTTTCACCTACATCATCCCAAATATCTAGAGTTCGACACCGCTTCCCATATAATGCCTCAAACGGAGCCGACTGTATACCGGAATGAAAACTATTATTATAAGAAAACTCAACCAAATAAGGATGTTGGTCCCAAATTCCATGATAATCTATCGAGTAAGCACGTAGCATATCTTCCATAGTCTGAATTGTTAGTTCTGACTACCCATCTGATTGAGGATGAAAAGCTGTACTAAAATTTAATTCAGTACCCAACGACTTCTGAAGGACCTTCCAAAAGTTATAAGTAAACCTATGATCACGATCAGATACAATAGATAAGGGAACTCCAAGAAACCTGAATATCTCTTTAAGATACAATCGAGAATGTTGATCTAGATAGAATGTATATCAAATAGGAATGAAATGAGAAGATTTAGTTAATCGATCAACAATAGCCCATATTGCATTATTACCTCGAGATGTCTTTGGTAATCCTACAACGAAGTCCATGGATTTATTATCCCATTTCCAATATGGAACTGGTAAAGGCTGAAGCATCCCTTTCGGTAACTGCCGCTCTGCTTTAACCTGCTGACAATTCAAACACTTCACAGTAAAATAAGCAATATCTCTTTTCATTCCATCCCACCAGTAATACTCATGCAGATCTCTGTACATCTTACTACTGCCCGGATGAACTAAAAACAGGGAACTATAAACCTCACATAACACCTCATTATACAACTGTGAATCACAAAGCACACATAATCTCTTCCCAAACCTCAAAACACAATCATTCTCAATGTTAAATCCAGACAACATTCCCATCTGAACCGACTCTACATTTTTCTGCAACCCACTGTCTTTCTTCTGCACTTGCATAATTCTGTCTGATAAAGATTATCTCACTAACACCAGAAACAAAATAGAAGAGATTTCTGAACAAACAACTTCTATTCCAAAATTCATCAAATCAAAAACCAAAGGATCTCTTTCCAAATGTAGCATGGTTAATGAAGCATTACTTTTTTGACTTAAAGCATCAGCCACTTTATTTTCTTTTCTCGGATGGTAATGAATTATACAATCATAATCCTTGATTAATTCCAGCCATCTTATCTATCTCATGTTCAATTATTTCTGAGAGAATATATACTTTAATCTTTTGTGATCAGTATATATTTCACACTTTACTCCATACAAATGATGCCTCAAAATTTTTAGAGAAAAAACAACTGCAGCTAATTCCAAATCATGTGTAGGGTAATTTACCTCATTAATTTTTAACTAATGTGAAACATAAGAAATTAACTGATAATTCTACATAAAGACACAACCAAGTCCCTTCAACGAAGCATCACTGTAGATAATAAACTCACCATTACTAGAAAAAAGTTCCAAAACTCTATAATTCACCAATCTTCTTTTCAACTCTTGAAAACAATTATCACATTCTTTTGTCTAGATAACCCTAACACCCTTCTATGTTAGCATAGTCAATGGACTAGATAACCATTAAAAATTTTCAACAAACCTTCGGTAGTAACCTGCCAAAACAAGAAAACTATGGATCTCAGTTACGTTTGTGGGTATTGGCCATTCTTCAATAACTTTTTTCAGCAAGATCAACAATTATGCCATTTTTTTGTAACAATTCGGCTATGAATGAAATTTATTGTAACCAAAACTCACACTTGCTGAATATTCCATACAGTTTCTTTTCTTTTAAGGTTTTCAAGATAACTCGTAAATGAGTTTCATGCTCCTCTTTACATTTATAAAACACCAAAATATCATCAATGAAAACAACCACAAACTTATCCAAGAAATCATGGAAAATTCTATTCATAAGGTCTATGAATACATCTGGTGCATTGGTTAACCCAAAATCCATAACAAAAAATTCATAATGGCCATATATAGTATGAAACAAAGTCTTTGTAACGTCTAATTCTTTTACCATCAACTAATGGTACCCCGACCTCAAGTCAATATTTGAAAAATACTGAGCTCCCTAGAGCTGATCAAACAAATCTTCGATATGAGGCAAAGGATACCTGTTCTTAATAGTGATATTATTCATGGCTCTATAATCAATGAAAAGTCTCATTGAACCATCTTTCATTTTAACAAACAAGACATGAGAACCCCATGGTGATGTGCTAGGTCAAATGAAACCTTTATCTAATAACTCTTGCAATTGGTTCTTTAACTCTAAACATTCAACTTGATCCATTAGATAAGGGGGTTTTGAAATTGGCTTAGAATCCTGAACTAAGTCAATAGTAAATTCAACTTCCCGATCATGAATAATACTAGGAAACTCATCAGGAAAAACATCAAGATAATCATTTACCACAGGAACATAATTAATCTGAATAGTTCCTTTATTTTCAACAATATGTGAAAGGTAACATTCATTTCCATCTTTTACTAGTTTCTCAACTTCCTGATATGTTATCAAAATCATGGGTTCATTCTTGTACACAAACTGAAAATCTTCCTGAAAAGAAACCATTTTAGCTCTGCAGTCAATCATAGCATGATAAATAGAAAGCCAACCCATTCCCAAAATAACATCAAACTATACATGATGAAAAAAATAAGGTTTTCATGTAGATCATTTCCACACACTAGGATGGGAAGGTTCTTATAATTTATTTTTGTCTCAACATCCCCTGAGGGTGTTTTTTCCATAAGTTCAGGATTAATATCATGAGATGGAGTGCCAAATTTACTAGAAAAATTCTCAGAAATGAAAGAATGTGTAGACCCCAAATCGAACAATACATTTCAATAATCTGAACAAACAAATCGTGTACATGATAATACATCATTCGATGGCCCAACATCTGCTAAAGTAGTTTCAAAGAATTTCACCACCCCTTTCTGCTTGTAGTTTGGATGATTTTCCCCAGTTGATTTCTTCATTAGATACTCATTTTCATAATGACCCATTTCATTACACTTAAAAAATCTTACCATTGGCTTTTCATTGCCTGATTGATCAACATATTTACTATTACGAGTAATATGACCAGACTTACCACACCAATAGAACTTTCCAGACTTAGATAATCATTATCCAGGATTCATTTTACCACACTTCTCACAGGGTGGATATTTGGTTATCTTACCTCCTTGCTTATTTGAATAATTCTTCCACAATGCCTGCCAACTGGACTTCTTATTATGTTGTTTGTCAAAGAACACCTGATCATTGGAAAAATCCATTTCCACCCTCTCCGCATATCAAAAAAGTTTTTCTTTACTTTTGAACTCTCGAGAAGCTAAACACCTTTGATTCGTTGTCTTTAACCCTGAGTAAAAATGGTTGATTTTACTATCAAGATCTCGTATGACGTTTGAAGAATACCTTGCCAGTCGAGTGAACGTTGCTTCATAAGCAACCACTGAGTCATCCTCCTGCCTCAATTCTAGGAATTGATTTTCCATCCTATGATGAACCACCTTGGGAAAATATTTCTCAAGAAACGATCCTTTTTAATTTTTCCTAGTGAAGAACACCAATCTCATCACTATCCCTGAAATTTTTCACCATCGACCACCACTGATCAGCTTCACCTTAAAAACGGTAAACATCAAGACTATCCTTTTGATGTTCTGAACACCCCATGAAATAAAAAATCATCTCTAGTGCTTTAATCCACCCTACTTCTATCACACGGTCATATGACCCACTTAATGATGAGGGATGTTGCCTCATGAAATATTCCACCACTGAAATGTTCCTCTGTGGTTTATCTCGCTGATCTCGTGCATGGATACCACCACCATTGTAACACCCCGAGCTTCCACGATATGCTTCTCATTCAATAATACAATAGCTTGCATTGTACGCAACTTCGAGTTCTAAAACATCGCGAAAAATCAAAGTAGCCGTTATGAATAGTAATAACCACTTTTTAAAATTATAGAAATTTTATATTTCAAAATGGACTTTATTTTTGTATTCCTAATATTGAAATTAGCATATGTTGAATTTTTTGTAATTTTCTGAGAACTTCAAAATTTTTATGAATAGTGAAAAATACTTAAAACAACTTTATTAATCAAAATAATTCATAGTGATAAATTATACTATTGAGTGGTTTTAGAGTATAATTAGAATATATTTTTACCATTTTATCCAATGGTGGTCATTAGAATTAATTTAACATTGAAATTGGACATAAACAATTGCCAATCTTTTGATATAAATTGTTTCTTAAAAACACGATATTTGTTGTAACAGCGGGAATTAATTATAAAATTAATTAATGCAAATTATATGTTTGGAATTTTGTAAAATAGGCATCATTTTTGAATTCGGAATATCAATTATATCTTAGGGTGAAATTTTGGCATTGTTCTGAAAAACTTCAATTTTTGATGAATAGTGAAACCACTAAGTGGTAGTTAAATAACTGATTTTTCGTTTAAATGAAATATTACCACTTCTGTGATTTGATTTTCAAAAATCCGTCATACATGGTTGTCATTAAGAAGTAAAATGTGGTTCAATGAGATTAAAATAATTTTTTGGTGAATAGTAACTTTTAAGTTCTTAATCGCGATTAGAGATAATTAGTGTAGTTTAAGGTAAAAACAATGTTTTAATAATATTATATGAGCTTGACACTTGTCCTACTCCTATTGGATGAGTCATGGCCGACCAAGACAACCCATGGGTCAACTTGGAGACCCCATGGAGCCACTTTAGTTTGAAAATGACATTAATATATATTTATTTAATGTTAAAATTAAATTGACACAAACATGAGTTGTTTTACTAAAATAATTTTTAAGTGGGGTTACAAAAGTCCAAATTTTGACTATAAATATTCATTAGAAAGCTAAAACGATTTCCTACATCATAGTATTTTTTTTATAATTTTTAGACATTAAATAAATTAAATTATTTATGACATCATTATGATGCAGCGATGACCTCATTATTTAATGATTTAAATAAAATGGGAAGATAATGCAACATCCAAGGCTTACACTTGTCCAAAGCCAATTGGATGAGGATATTTCGAACCCTTATCACCTTATCCTCGAATTATATAAGTGTGGGACCTTTAGAATCCGAAAAGCATTGTGAAATAATGTAACATTTCAATCTTTCCAAAAGTGCCCCTCCTCTCCACTTATAAAAGGCCCCCACCTCTCCCACCTCATTTACACTTTCAAGCCATTTGGATCGGCCAACCTCTACCACAATAATCTCTCCACTTCCCTCCCTTACTCCTAGAAGCCTCAATTTGGGCAGAATTCTTCCCAAGGAAGCCTTTGGCTCAAATCAAAAAGAGTTACCCGGTTTTGAGGTAATGTCTTCTCTAATTTTGTTTTGTTTTATTTTTCATCTCCAACCCCCTAAACTCTTTTTATTCATTTATTTTGTAACAACACCAGTATCCTCAATATACTAGGATGTTGTTATAAGAATTATTCGAGCTACACTTACACACACCTACATCTAATGGTTAATGAACATACGGTTTCTGTGGATGGCGAATTTCTGCCTCACGAAACGATGATTGTTCAACACTCATATAACACCTTCAAAGGTGGCCATTAAGATGTCACTATTTTTATATATGATATATAATATGTTTATGTTTTACATATTCTTCTTTATTTCTCATTGATGGCATACTTTATGATTTCCATTATGGGTAAAACGCGATAATTTCATTTTAGGAAGTGCGGACTACCGCCCCCTCAAAGTGATTTGAATCGTTAATTCCATATGTGGGATGTATAAAGGATGGAGTAAATGGTATTATACACTATATTATACTGGAATTATATTATAAATTTATATCATTATGATTTAGTTCCATTAAATATGAAATTGAAATGAAAGTAGCGTTCATGCGTACGTACGGCTTACCGTCTCCATGAACGGTGCATTTCATTTCTTACCTCTAAATGTTACATAATATTATAAATGAATGTATATACTGTATATATATGATATATATGATATCTACATCATGAATATAATTCTGGATATAATGGACATTTCACCACATGAACAACTTGTAATTATAAGAAGGTTATTGTTGACACAAGTACCAAAGATCGACAAAACGACCATTTTAACATAAATAATTACATAACGCTCATAACATTGTAATAAGTGATATAAAAAGGATAATGAAATTGAAAATGGTTCTTAATAAGGTATATATTAACTCTAGTTTATTATTCAGGAGGTTAAAGAACGGTTGAGTCAAGTCGGACACAAGGTAAGGGAATTTCTTAACCCAATTTCCATTCTTTGGGTTAATCTCCTACTTTCAAATTATGTCATGATATTATTATGTCTTATTCTATATTTTTTTTACTTTATTTATGTGTACCTATAGTTAATACACATAACAGATCTATTTCATTTTAAAAATGATCTTTTTATGGACTTCGTCTTAATCTCTTTTCATTGAGGCATACTTTGTTTTATACACGAATTTATTTTATATGGTGTATAAACCCCTTTGAATTTTACGTTTATTCAAAATGAATCTTTTTTATACGAAATGTTTACTAAACGACAAAATGGAATGTTTTGGTCGTACGTATGCGGCGACAATGACTTCTCCGCCGCCGTGACCACTATTTGAGTTTCGGCTTCCTCTTCAAGCCATACCTTTTTTAATGAAAAATAAATACCATGTTATACTTTTATTTTATTTTGGTAATGAAAATGGTTTTGAAAGCGTTTTTATTATATCAATGTGTTGTATTGATATCTTGTGATTGAAATGTGGAAATGTTATGTTTCCTTTATGCATGTTTTATGTGATACGATTATGTTATGGTTTATGATATGTTTAAACCTATTCATATGAGGAATGTATTGGACTTAATATGTGACGGGTGGAGCCCGCTATAGCTCCTCGATGCATCGGTAGGTCTCATGAGACAACTAGATGTGGAATTGGCCGAGGCCCTTTCCCAATTTGATTTATGGTTTTGGCCGAGGCCTTAATCATTTTAGATGTCTTGGCCAAGGCCTTGAAAAAATGTTTCAGAATGTCCGGCATTATACATTCCCTCATTATGAAAGTGGTTATTGATATTGCATGTGATTATTCGGCCAGTAGAATATCCATGTGAAGAAGTGAGTGGCATTATCTCATTTTACTTTTGCCATATTATGTTGAAGTTCAAGTTTAAAAGGCTTTTGTTTTAGTTATACATTGCCTTAAATGTTAATGTTTATTTATGAAAGCTTCCGCAATATTGTTATCCTTACTGAGCATCTGAGCTCACCCCTTTCAATGTTTTAATGTTTTCCAGGATTTGAAGAAGTATATTATGAATGACCTGCAGGGATAGTCTGAGGGGATATGAAGACAATATGTTGTTGTTGTTTTGGTTTACTTTATGATGTAATGTAACGTTTACAAATGTATCTAGTGTTTCCAAGGTTACTAAACTAATCGGTCTTTCGAGACTTGATCTTTTGTGATCATGCCAATGTTACGAAGTAATGCACCGACTCTGGGTAGCTGGGGTCGGGGCGTTACAGTTGGTATCAGAGGCAGTTTAGTACTAACCTTGGAAGCTAGATTTAGATAAACTCTGATTAGAGCACATAGCCCAAAGATAGACTTTGAGGATTAGTATAGAAGAACTTCCTATAATTTTGGTATTATAGAGATGTTATGACTTTTCCGAGCAATACATCCCTGTCTGGATACGAGCAGGTAGAGGCGGCTCTGGCATAGATGTACCTAGGGGTAAAACCCGAAAACACCGCTTTGAGCTAGACTCGAACGGGAACTGGTGCACGACAACGGGCCTTGCTGCACTCTTGGTTACGACACTCCCGGGGGATATGCTTAGGATAATTCTCATTTTATTTACAAACCACTATGAAGGGTTATGAGTATATACTTTCTCAAAGAAAACATTTCTTTTTATGATTATGGATTATATCCATAAATAGTTCAATTTATGTTAAGTGTTTTATAAGTATGGAATTATGTATTTTGATTCATAAACTAATCTAGTTTATGCCATTGTTTAGAAATGGCGCCTAGTGGAAGGAATGGAAACCGTATCAATCCACGAACTCCGTGTAGGGATTGCCCTCCTGATCAAGATAATTATTGTGGATCTGGAGATACAACTGGTGCTGATCAACTTATTACCATACTGGGACAACTCACTCAGGTTATGAATAATAACCTTACTCGTATGGAGCACCCTGATCCGCAACGTGGAGGATCAATGCTAGATCGTTTCATGAGGCAACAACCACCAACCTTTAATGGGAGTACAAATCCTATAGTAGCTGAGCAATGGATAAATTCCTTAGAGAAAATATTCCATGCCTTGGGGAGTAGTGAAAGGGAGAAGGTTGTCATGGCAGTTTACCGCCTCACTGGAGATGCCGATCAGTGGTGGTCGCTGATTCAAAACACAAAGGAAGATGATGACGTATCGAATATGGAATGGAGGGAGTTCAAAGATCTTTTCTTAGAAAAATACCTTCCTCATGACCATCGAGCAGATATGGAAAGGCAATTTTTGAGTTTGAGGCAGAAGGAGGATGAGAATGTCGCAAAGTATGAGGCTAACTTTACAATGTTAGCGAGGCATGCTGCCGATTATATACGTAACCCAAGGAGTAAGATTGATCGTTTCTTTGATGGGTTAAAACCATTTCTCCGTCGAGCTTTGGTATCACAATCCTTTTCATCATACGAAGATATTGTCTCGTGTGCTATCAAGACAGAAAAGGAATTCTCTAAGTCTTATGACAACAAAGTAAAGCAAGAGAAGAAGAGAACGGTGGAACAAGAGACAGATAAAGGGAAAAAGGGAAAGAAGGATTTTCCATTATGTGATAATTGTGGGAAGAATCACCCTGGTACTTGCCTAAAAGGAATGGGAGTTTGTTATAAATGTGGAGAAAAGGGTCACCAGGCTCGTGATTGCAAGGGAAAGAAAGAGGCTATCAAAGTTGAATGCTACAATTGTAGAGAAATGGGTCATTATGCAAATGAATGTCCTAAGCGTCAGGGAAACTTACCTCAGAAAAGGCCAAGGGATCAAGGACAATCTTATGCTGTTACTACAGTTGAAGCAGAATAACTAATGTATTGGTGCTTTTGGACTCAAGGATTATATTCTGGTTATAAGAATAATGTAATATATATATAAGGATTGTACTGCAGTACTTGTTAATTTCAGTAAGGTTTTAATATGATTAAGGTAATCATATTTTTAGTATGTGACAATAAGAGAAACTTTTCTTTGTTTGGGGAATCTGATGTTACAATTGATTTTGGAATTTAGAGACCTTTTAGAGAAAGTCTGGATGAAGGTATTTTGGATAACTATAAAGGTTGGAGTGGATTAAGTTGAAATTTGGATAGTATTGTTTAAGGTTAAAAAATTTATGAAGATTATTTTTGGAATAGTATAGTACTATATTTTTAGGAAAAGGACAACCTGCATGGTGGGGAATAACCCGTCGCGTCGGACAAAGCTGCAGGAATCGAACCCACAACCATAGTGCGACAAGCCTTTATTTCCTACCACTAGCCTACAGGAAGTCCCTGGTTATTACAAAATAGTTTTACTAATCTAAATGGTATGTGTTAACATTTTGAACCTTATACAATTAGGATAAATAGAATATTTTTGAGTTCTGTTACCATTTGGAGTAAAAGTTGGGTTTGTGGTAAAAATTTATTAACGAATGAAAGTATACATAACAAGTATGTATATTCCCTTACGTTCTTAGTAAATCTCATAAATAAATTCCTCAACATTATAAAAGGTAACTGAAAACAAAAATGTTGTCGGTTACCTTTTCCAACTGGGGATTCAATGATCGTTTAACCAATCACAAGTTTGTGATTTTCTTATGGTTAAACTTTCTCCTAATCCTGTTTTCTATAACTCTCCATCAGACCTTGATGGTTTGTTTTTCTTCCATATCCATATTTTCATAGAATCCTAGAATGGGCTATATCGGGTGACCTTTGTACTTATCTTGCTTTCTTTTAATGATATATATTTATTAACCTTATTTCCGATGTGGGTTATCCTCAAAGGTATTTTCTCTTTTCAACCTTTTATTTTCCAAGAAAAATTTCAAATTGCGAGGACGCAATTTATTGAAGGAGGGGAGAATGTAACACCCCGAGCATCCACGATACGCTTCTCATTCAATAATACAATAGCTTGCATTGTACGCAACTTCGAGTTCTAAAACATCGCGAAAAATCAAAGTAGACGTTATGAATAGTAATAACCACTTTTTAAAATTATAGAAATTTTATATTTCAAATTGGACTTTATTTTTGTATTCCTAATATTGAAATTAGCCTATGTTGAATTTTTTGTAATTTTCTGAGAACTTCAAAATTTTTATGAATAGTGAAAAATACTTAAAACAACTTTATTAATCAAAATAATTCATAGTGATAAATTATACTATTGAGTGGTTTTAGAGTATAATTAGAATATATTTTTACCATTTTATCCAATGGTGGTCATTAGAATTAATTTAACATTGAAATTGGACATAAACAATTGCCAATCTTTTGATATAAATTGTTTCTTAAAAACACGCTATTTGTTGTAACAGCGGGAATTAATTATAAAATTAATTAATGCAACTTATATGTTTGGAATTTTGTAAAATAGGCATCATTTTTGAATTCGGAATATCAATTATAGCTTAGGGTGAAATTTTGGCATTGTTCTGAAAAACTTCAATTTTTGATGAATAGTGAAACCACTAAGTGGTAGTTAAATAACTGATTTTTCGTTTAAATGAAATATTACCACTTCTGTGATTTTATTTTCAAAAATCCGACATACATGGTTTTCATTAAGAAGTAAAATGTGGTTCAATGAGATTAAAATAATTTTTTGGTGAATAGTAACTTTTAAGTTCTTAATCGCGATTAGAGGTAATTAGTGTAGTTTAAGGTAAAAACAATGTTTTAATAATATTATATGAGCTTGACACTTGTCCTACTCCTATTGGATGAGTCATGGCCGACCAAGACAACCCATGGGTCAACTTGGGGACCCCATGGAGCCACTTTAGTTGGAAAATGACATTAATATATATTTATTTAATGTTAAAATTAAATTGACACAAACATGAGTTGTTTTACTAAAATAGTTTTTAAGTGGGGTTACAAAAGTCCAAATTTTGACTATAAATATTCATTAGAAAGCTAAAACGATTTCCCACATCATAGTATTTTTTTTATAATTTTTAGACATTAAATAAATTAAATTATTTATGACATCATTATGATGCAGCGATGACCTCATTATTTAATGATTTAAATAAAATGGGAAGATAATGCAACATCCAAGGCTTACACTTGTCCAAAGCCAATTGGATGAGGATATTTCGAACCCTTATCACCATATCCTCTAATTATATAAGTGTGGGACCTTTAGAATCCGAAAAGCATTGTGAAATAATGTAACATTTCAATCTTTCCAAAAGTGCCCCTCCTCTCCACTTATAAAAGGCCCCCACCTCTCCCACCTCATTTACACTTTCAAGCCATTTGGCTCGGCCAACCTCTGCCACAATACTCTCTCCACTTCCCTCCCATACTCCTAGAAGCCTCACTTTGGGCATAATTCTTCCCAAGGAAGCCTTTGGCTCAAATCAAAAAGAGTTACCCGGTTTTGAGGTAATGTCTTCTCTAATTTTGTTTTGTTTTATTTTTCTTCTCCAACCCCCTAAACTCTTTTTATTCATTTATTTTGTAACAACACCAGTATCCTCAATATACTATGATGTTGTTATAAGAATTATTCTAGCTACACTTACACACACCTACATCTAATGGTTAATGAACATACGGTTTCTGTGGATGGCGAATTTCTGCCTCACGAAATGATGATTGTTCAACACTCATATAACACCTTAAAAGGTGGCCATTAAGATGTCACTATTTTTATATATGATATATAATATGTTTATGTTTTACTTATTCTTCTGTATTTCTCATTTATGGCATTCTTTATGATTTCCATTATGGGTAAAACGCGATAATTTCATTTTAGGAAGTGCGGACTACCGCCCCCTCAAAGTGATTTGAATCGTTAATGCCATATGTGGGATGTATAAAGGATGGAGTAAATGGTATTATACACTATATTATACTGGAATTATATTATACATTTATATCATTATGATTTAGTTCCATTAAATATGAAATTGAAATGAAAGTAGCGTTCATGCGTACGCACGGCTTACCGTCTCCATGAACGGTGCATTTCATTTCTTACCTCTAAATGTTACATAATATTATAAATGAATGTATATACTGTATATATATGATATATATGATATCTACATCATGAATATAATTCTGGATATAATGGACATTTCACCACATGAACAACTTGTAATTATAAGAAGGTTATTGTTGACACAAGTACCAAAGATCGACAAAACGACCATTTTTAACTTAAATAATTACATAACGCTCATAACATTGTAATAAGTGATATAAAAAGGATAATGAAATTGAAAATGGTTCTTAATAAGGTATATATTAACTCTAGTTTATTATTCAGGAGGTTAAAGAACGGTTGAGTCAAGTCGGACACAAGGTAAGGGAATTTCTTAACCCAATTTCCATTCTTTGGGTTAATCTCATACTTTCAAATTATGTCATGATATTATTATGTCTTATTCTGTATTTTTTTTACTTTATTTATTTGTACCTATAGTGAATACACATAACAGATCTATTTCATTTTAAAAATGATCTTTTTATGGACTTCGTCTTAATCTCTTTTCATTGAGGCATACTTTGTTTTATACACGAATTTATTATATATGGTGTATAAACCCCTTTGACTTTTACGTTTATTCAAAAGGAATATTTTTATACGAAGCGTTTAATAAATGACAAAATGGAATGTTTTGGTCGTACGTATGCGGCGACAATGACTTCTCCGCCGCCGTGACCACTATTTGAGTTTCGGCTTCCTCTTCAAGCCATACCTTTTTTAATGAAAAATAAATACCATGTTATACTTTTATTTTATTTTGGTATTGAAAATGGTTTTGAAAGCGTTTTTATTATATCAATGTGTTGTATTGATATCTTGTGATTGAAATGTGGAAATGTTATGTTTCCTTTATGCATGTTTTATGTGATACCATTATGTTATGGTTTATGATATGTTTAAACCTATTCATATGAGGAATGTATTGGACTTAATATGTGACGGGTGGAGCCCGCTATAGCTCCTCGATGCATCAGTAGGTCTCATGAGACAACTAGACGTGGAATTGGCCGAGGCCCTTTCCCAATTTGATTTATGGTTTTGGCCGAGGCCTTAATCATTTTAGATGTCTTGGCCGAGGCCTTCACAAAATGTTTCAGAATGTCCGGCATTATACATTCCCTCATTATGAAAGTGGTTATTGATATTTCATGTGATTATTCGGCCAGTAGAATATCCATGTGAAGAATTGAATGGCATTATCTCATTTTACTTTTGCCATATTATGTTGAAGTTCAAGTATAAAAGGCTTTTGTTTTAGTTATACATTGCCTTAAATGTTAATGTTTATTTATGAAAGCTTCCGCAATATTGTTATCCTTACTGAGCATCTGAGTTCACCCCTTTCAATGTTTTAATGTTTTCCAGGATTTGAAGAAGTATATTATGAATGACCTGCAGGGATAGTCTGAGGGGATATGAAGACAATATGTTGTTGTTGTTTTGGTTTACTTTATGATGTAATGTAACGTTTACAAATGTATCTAGTGTTTCCAAGGCTACTAAACTAATCGGTCTTTCGAGACTTGATCTTTTGTGATCATGCCAATGTTACGAAGTAATGCACCGACTCTGGGTAGCTGGGGTCGGGGCGTTACAACCATTTATAGCCTAAGTCAAATGTTCCATCACTACAACAAACTGTTCAGTTCCAATTCCGGCCAACTCAGGTTGCTGATTTGGAGGGTTGTCTTCCTCCTGATGTTGTCCCAACATTGTTGCCTTGTTTCCTCTACGAAAAACCATTCTGAAAACAGAAATATCTTAGGCGAAGGAACATGGTAATCATTAAATTCTATATTCATTTCAATCATACAATATATTAATTTAAATATTTAACAATTTTTTAACTCCCAAAGTTGTCTAAACTGACCTCTAATACCAATTATATGGCCCTGGCCTTAAACATTGCATAATATTGAATTAAATGAATAATTCACATTGGGGATATTTTCAGGTTTAGTGTTTTAGAGAATTACGACATAACTATTACACCTAAAAAGTTTATAAAGTAGACACATCTACATAGTTTTCCTTTTTTTTAAAATGAACTCTTGAAAAAAGAGAGAGTCATGTCTAGTTCCTTGTTAAGACAATATGACTATTCCTCAATCCCATCCCTGAACCTATTCCACATTATGTCCTATGAAAAAAATTTCTAAAAAATCTTCGGATGAGCATAAAAAGCTCAGTATGGGATACACAAAGAAGAAAAACTGTTAGTTTTTCAAAACAAGAAGTAAACCATGAATGCATTATCAAATTAGTACTTTTCACCTTAATGAAGTAGTAAAAAATCTCCACTGAATAAAAGATCATACATACCGTTTTGTAACCAAAAGATTACCATAAAACCCATAAAAAGAACACATAACATATAGAGGTATCTTGGGACATAAACATACTTAAATGGAATAACCATACAGTCGACTTCCATACATATCACTTAATGTAATAGCCATACGACCGACTTCCATACCCAATGCATTGGAGGTTATAACATAACCACCCATCTTGGTATTCATGACACCACCCATCATTTGGTTTATCACGTAACCTCAAGTCAAATTTCCATGTACCATTATAAAATCATAACACATAAAACCATTATAATGTAATGAAAACATTTCTACATTTTAAGCACAATATGTCACTTACATATATTTACATAACAAATCCATTATCAAAACCATTTTCAATACCAAAATACATAAAAGAGTAAATGGTATTTATTTAATTTTAAAAATATTACGACTTATTGGGGAAGCAAAATACCAAATAATACTCATGATGGCGGAAAAGGTCTTTATCACCGCGTACGTTAAAAGAAACATTCCTTTTTGTTGTTTAGTAAAATGCTTCATAGAAATATAATCCTTTTGAATAAAAGTAAAATTCAAAGGGGTTTATACACCGTATAAAAGAAAGTTGTCTATAAAACAGAATATGCCTCAATGAAAGGAGATAGAGATAAAGTCCCTAACCTCGTGTCCAACGGGACTCGCTTGCTCTTTAATCTCCTGAATAATAAACTAAAGTTAATTTCTACTTTCTTAGGAAACTTTTTCAAGATTATTATTACTTTTATAGAAATTATTTCCATGTTTCAAACATTATGTAATCATTTATGTTAATAACATTTGTTTTGTCGATATTTGGTACTTAAGTCAAAAATGGACTTCTTACAATTACATGTTGTTCTTGTGGTCAAAGGTTCATTATATCCAGAATGATATTCCTTATTTTGATATCATATATATCATATATATCATTCATATACATGTATTTATAATTGTACATAACATTTAGAGGTACGAAATGAAATGCACCGTTAATGGAGACGGTAAGACGTACGTATGCATTAACGCTACTTTCATTTATATTTCGTATTTAATGGAGAGAAATCATAATTATAAATAGATATATTATAATTCTAGTATAATATCAAATATAATATCATTAACTCCATCCTTTATATGTCCCACATATGGCATTAACGAATCAAATAACTTTGAGGGGGTGGTAGTCAGCACTTCATAAAATGAAGATATCACGTTTACCCAAAATGGAAACCATAAAGGTATGCCATAAATTAAATATACAGAAGCATAAGGAAAACATTAACATAATATATATCAAATATAAATAGAGTGACATCTTAATGGCCACCATGAAAGGTGTTAAATGATGATTGAACAATCATCATTTCGTGAGGCAGAAATTCACCAACAATAGAAACATTATGGTCTTTAACCATTAGACAGAGGTGTGTGTAAGTGTAGCTAGAATCCTTCTCATAACAACATCCTATTATATTGAAGATATTGGAGTTGTTACAAAAGAAAGGAAAATAAATATTTTAGGGGGATGCTGAAGAAAAATAAAACAAAATAACCAATGTGAAGACATTACCTTTAATCCAGGTAACTCCTCTTGGTTTGAACCAAAAGGGATTCTTAAAGAGATTTTTGCCTAAGTTAAGGCTTCTAGGATGAGTAGATGGATGTGGATAGATAAAATGAGCATATATTGGTGGTTACAAAGTCTTTAGAGGTGTGGGTATGATGGTAGAGGTGGGGGCCTTTTATAAGAGGAGATGAGGGGCACTCGTGGAAAGATATAAAATGTTACTTTATTTTATAATGAGTTTCACATTTTAAAAGTCCCACAATTATATATTTCGAGGATTAGGTGATAAGAGTTCGAAATCCACCCATAAAATAAGTTTTTGACAAGTGTGGGTCTTAGATTTTACATTATATTTTCATTTTATTAAAATCGTTAAATAATGGGGTAATCGATGCATCATCATTGTGTCATAAATAATTTAATTTATTTAATTTCTAAAAATTCTAAAAAAAATAATTATGTAGAAAATAATTTATGATTTGTAATTAATATTTATAGTATAAAATATGTCTTGTATAACACCACGTAAAAATTGTATTAGTAAAACAATACATGTTTGTGACATTTTTATTTTAACTTGAAATAAAAAGTTATTAATGTCATTTTCTTACCCAAGTGGCTCCATGGGGTCCCCAAGTTGACCCATTGATATTTTTGGTCGGCCATGATACATCCAATAATGGAAGTACATGTGTCAAAGTAATTTCATTTTATTAAAACATTATTTTTACAATAAATTACACTAATTACCTTTAATCGCGATTAATAAATCCTAAAAGTTACTATTCACCAACAATTATTTTAGTCCCATTGAACCAAATTTTACATCCTAATGTCATCCATGTATGTTGGATTTTTAAAATTCAAATCACAGATGAGGTAATATTTCATTGAAACGAAAAATTTGTTTCTAACTACCACCTTGTGCTTTCACTATTCATCAAAAATTGAAGTTTTTCAGAAAAATTCCAAAAATTCACCCTAAGATATTTTTGATATTCTGATTTCAAGAACGAAGTTTATTTTAAACAATTAAGAACATATAAGTTTCAATAATTAATTTAATAACTAATTTCTATCATCAAAACAAATAGCTTGTTTTTGTGAAACAATATATATCAAAAGATTGACACAAGTTTAAGTCCAATTTCAATGTGAAATTAATTAAAATGACCACTATTGGATTAAATAGTAATAATATATTCTAATTTAAATTTAAAACCAATTCAAAAGATAATAAAATCATATAAATAAATTATATTAAAAATAGGTTTTGAATTAAAATACAACATTTTCCACTATTCCATAAAAAATGAACTTTATCCGAAAAATACCACAAATTTACACAAAGTAAATACTAATGTCCTGATTCTAATGATGAATTTTATTTGTTCCAATATAATTTATAAGAGTTACCAAATCTATATTTAAATAGGGTTTTCCATCACAATCTGATAAGTCGACCTTGTAGTGAATATTAGAGTATCTATGCCTAAAATTGAATTCTTTTCTTATTTTAAGCCTTAATCTTTTATTGGATATTTGTAAAAACATTTAACAAACATATGTAATCATATTTTAGTTATTTATATTCATTCCCGCCAATACAACGACTACATGTTAACTACCATTTGAAAATAATATTATTATATTATTAGTGTGCAACATAAGATTTAAAAAAACTCGTTGTTGTATATCGGGTATTCTATTGAACATAGAAACCCCTTTAAAATAAAATTAATATTTATTTCACAAATATTAATAAATATGAAAATGGCTTATTATTTATTTACCTGGGATGTTACAAACAATGTCATTTTAAAAATGTGATTAGGAATAATGCCCCTACCCTGAGTCTAGATGTGGCTTAGTAAACACGCTAAAACTGACAAATAATAAAATAAAAAATTTTAAATATTTTTTTATTTTTATTTTCATTTAGGTACCATGTATTATTATTTTTTTAATTTATAAGAATTGTATTTATAATTTTCCTTTATTTCATATATATAGGGGCGCTTATTTGAGGACTCTATGTTAACATCTATTTATTGGTAGTAATAGATGCTCCTACCAAATATATGTATTCCAAAAAAATTTAATGGGATGGATTCCATAAATTTTTATTATTTCATGATGTTGTAACTATAATATAACCCCATAAAATTATCATGGTTAAAGGATTTAAATGTTATCCGTTAATGGATATTACATTTTGGATATTTTTTAAAACTTGAGGAACACAATTTTTTTATTTAATTATATGATTATTAATCCATTAAAAAGATTAATCGTATTTTAACATAATTCTTATGTTCTTATTTTGACATAAGAATGGTAATTATAACCATTATCAGAGATATAAATGATTTCATGAATGAAATATCCTCGTTTGGGAAGGTTTGACAATCTAGAAATGGTAAATGAATTCTTTGATAAAATTGGATATCATTTCTCCTTATTGATGATGTCGATGTTGTTAGATAGTGATTTTTTCATGATGGTGCACTTTTGGGCCATGGATCTCTCTAGTGAAATAGAGACCTGTTTACTACCCAATAATGATGATGATACCCATAGTTCATATTTTAGTTCAATTTTGAGGGTCATTTGGTTCTCACCAGTGTAGTGGACCATATAAGTAGGCATGAGTGTGAGGGCATGAGGTTCAATGTGGCTAGAGGTTCTGGATATCATGAAAAAATATGGTCTGGTGATGCTGTGATCATTATGTATATGATACTGAATTTAATAGTTTAATTGTATGGTTTTCATTAATAACCGTCATGAATTTTAAATTTGTAATTTGGATTCTATGGTTCTGTAATTTTTTAATTTTTGGTTGCCGAGAAACATTAAATAATCAATTTGAAAAATGAAAAAATGGATTTGGAGGAAATTATATGTTATACTGGCCATGAACATACGTTTGATTATAAAAACATCTATTATTTCTTCATATTATTATAAAGATAATATAATATAATATTAACAAATTTTTAATATATTAATTTATAAGATAATAATATAGTAATATCATATTAAATCAATCCATGGAGGTGGTGGTGATAAATCAAATACATCAACCATGGAGGTGGTGAACCTACAATAATATGCAGAATTTATTTTGAGCAATGGGGAGGGAGTAATACTATTGATATTCCATTAATATAGTATCATTTATGCATAAATTTTATATTTATGTCATTATATCAGGTTTTTTATGATATTTATATGTGTAAGAAGATTAAAATAACAAAAACTTGGTTGAGATAATTACATATTTTTTTGGACGTTCTTCTTTAGACTAAACCATATGTTTTATTATATTTACCTATTGGTGATTCTAAATATTCTATGATGTGATAATGTCAGTTGGGGAGGTATATATATAGAACATTATTAGGGAAATGTGTTCTTAACATTAAGAGAAATCGGTTTAGGAGAGTGACATTTATAAGGGGTTGAGAGGGGTGTTTTAGAATATAATCCAAGAATAAAATATTTAATCATTAAATGTTGATAAAACATTTTATTAAATAGTAATATTATTTTGTAATAATATTAAAGAAACCAATAAAATATTCATATGAATTTTTATAACCTCACAAATTAATTCATATGAATTACTTCTAAATACTGTACTTATATGACACTTATATAATATCATACTATTTAGTTATGTATTTTATTATTTATGAAAAATACAATTGCATTATTCTAAAAATAACAATGTGATGATAATAAAAATGAAATAAATTTATCCAAACCGATTTTATAAATAGTAAAAATATAATTTTTAAATGATAACATATTATTTATAAAAAAAGATGTTTTATATAAAAAAAATATTTAGAAACAATAGGTGTTATTAATCTTGTTCATATTAATTGCTAATTAAATACATGCTATTATATATTTTTATGTATTATAAAATTATATTAGATTCATAACAGAAAATTGAACAATTAAATTTATAGAGACAAAAATACACATTACTTTAAAAATATTTTGTTGAGAAAAATATCCCTTTTTTATATTAAATGATTTTAATCACATCCCATTTTATTTAGTTTTTTTCCTTATAGCCACTGAATTTTATCTATCAATAGGTGTTGGAATATTTATATTAATTTTATAAATGTAATAAATCATTTCGAAAAATTAAACTATGTATTACATAAAAAATATATTTTTCATGATAATTTAATTCAATTATATATTATATTTTTAATTCATTCCAGTATTATATATTATTTTTTAATAATATTATTTCAATTCATTGAAAATTTTAGAAAATTTTATATACATATTCAGTATATTCATACCCAATAAAAATATTTCAAATGACCCTATTTCCAATGACTATATATCTAATGACCATATATATACAGGTCTAATTTATTCATATATATATATACCATTAAAAATATCAATAGAATAATTAATCATATTCAATTAATTCTCACTCAACATATATATTATATTGATAGTTATTTTCATTATTTGAATCATTTCATTTGTGGATATTATCGTAATTTAAAACAACATAAATAATGATTTTCTGTTCAATGTACATTTATTTATGTGTTGATTTATTCATATTATAAGATACATAATGGTTTTTCATTTCTGATAATAATAATATATTAATATGTTTCCTATATTATTAGATTTTATCTTGATAAATTATATCGATAATTTTTCTAGTTTTATGATATTTTTTATTTATGATATTTAACAAAATATTTATTTAATTGAAAAAATACATAGAAAAATCATGGGATGTTACATTATACCCCCTTAAAGGCATTTGGACCATGGAATTTATTTTCTCTAATAAATAATGATGGAACTTATTCTTCATTGAATATTTTGGTTATCACATTTCATCAAAAAACATTTGAATTCATCAAGAATATCTAACCCAATGGGTAGTCCCATTTCGTATAAATTCATCCCAATGATCCAATATTTATTTTTGTTGATCCTCATAAGAGAGAACATTAGTCAACAATGAATCCACAACATTTAGTACGTGTGATATATAAATCATGTAATTCTTCAAAAGTGAAACCTGGAACATATCGAACTATTGGGTGAGGTTTATTGGAAGTCTATGATGATAATATACTATCCATACGAGATTGGAGAACTTAATAACACTAATATATCCATGTATAATCTTCCATTTTATTTTAAAACTCATAAAACTCATCCTTAGATTAATTTAAAGGAATAACATATCTCTTAAATTAATTTCCATATCGTATTTAATAAAATTAGTGTATCTATAATATAACCTTTATATGTTTTAATTTATTACTGAATATTTGGAATAGACTCTTCCATCTCATGAGAAATATCTGATCCTATCAGCTTACAATTTACAGAATTATCCCAACATGTATGATTTCATCACCACTTCAAATACAAACCACCATATTTTACCATTTGAATGATAGAATAATACTTTTAATTATGTATGAAATCAACTAGGGGAATATGTTCATCCCAAAACCCTTGAAAATCCATTAAATAGGATCTAAACATATCCTCAATAGTTTTAGTGGTCATGTTAGATTGATCATTAGTATGAGCATGAAGAAAAACAATGAAGCTCAAATTTAGATCCAGTTGATAATGTAAACTTCTACTCAACATTGAAGTGAACCTAAATTATCAATTATATAAAATAAGGAGTGGTACTCTATATATACTTACAACTTTATTAATGTATATATTATAGATTTTATTTAGAAATAAATATAATATAATAGTAATGGATGTCATTGAATTCATAAGATGATCAAATATAACCGAAATGGAATTATGGAATTTAGAGGTATTAAAAATACCAATAATGAAAAACATGGAAATTTTATCCAATTTCCCTTCATTTATAAGTAATGGTTGAATAATACCATTATACATTTATGTTCTTAAAATTATATAAAAAAATTGTCAGGATATAAAATCTTCAATATCCTTATTTACGCCTTTCCACCAAAAAAATCCATATGATCCCCATATATCGTGGTACATATAAGATGATCATAGAATGATGATATATATGCATCCTTAAATAAACCTTATTCAATTTTTTTGTTTATGTAACACATATTAATTTGTTGAATCATATAATTCCACCATTTTTAATGCTTTACAATAGAAAATTCCATACCATATTCTATTTCTCTGTTTCCTTCTTATGTGATTCTTTAATTTTCACAAGGATGGGTATTTGTGTATTTATTTATTAATGATATGTTTTTTCTCCATTCTTTATAATTCCTAGGCCCATAATTATTATAATTATGAGTATTAGGTCACTTTAAATTATTATTATGGATAAGGTAGACTGATTCTTCCTACTCTGAGCATCGACCCCATTGTTTTAAATGAAAATGTGGTGATGTCTTATGCAGTCATAGTCTTTGATCAAATCAAAACATATAATTTTCCAAATTTTAAACTCCTTTTATGTTATTATATAAATTATCATCCTATTATTATTATATATATCACAATTTCTAACATATGAATAATTCCACAATATATTAAATATAAATATTACCACTGCAATATCCAAGTCATGTGTTGAGTAATTTTTTCTATTATCTTCAATTGATTTGATGTATATGCTTCTATAGTTTTTTTCAATTGTAAAAATCCCAATACATTCATTTAGACATCCCTACATATGACAAAACCATATCTATTATTGATTATTTGGAGTACAATTGTTGTGACTAAACTTCTCATGTGATCCATGAAATTTTATTCACATTCTTCAATCTATATAAAATTGGAACCCTTCCGAGTTAACTTGGTAAGTCGATTATTAAACCACATTAAATTACCATAAATTCATCCATAATGGTCATCCGATACAAAAAAACTAAAAATCTATATCATAGTGTATTTTTATATATTTTTTCAATCATCTACATCATTAAAGTGTCCATAAATATAACCCATTGAGTGAATACATGACCTAAAAACAATACTTTATATCACTAAAACACAAACATTAAAAATTTAACCCAAATTTATCATTTATAATGACTTATAAAAATCCCCAAATACATTCAATCTCTAAAATTATCATGGA
Source organism: Viscum album (assembly GCA_963277665.1). Lineage (NCBI taxonomy): Eukaryota > Viridiplantae > Streptophyta > Magnoliopsida > Santalales > Viscaceae > Viscum > Viscum album. The sequence continues at coordinate 1,432,272,289 of OY728132.1, read as the reverse complement.
ATATAAAATAAAATCATCAATACTGACCACCAATAAATAAATGAATTATTCTACAGAGACTCCATTTATCATATATTGTATGCTTTAGAGGATATTTTTAAATCCAAATAGAATCATTAGGAATTTATAGTTTCTATATCTTAAATAGAAGGATTAATGAGATATTTCATTCATATCACACATAAATGATGATATCTGTATTAAATGATCTTTTTAATAAGTGCTAAAACCTTGATAGATGAGTGAACAAATCGTCAATAAAGGTATGTGTATACTTTTTATTGATATTTATCTTGTTCATTTCATGATAATCAATACAATGGCACATTGAAAAATATTTCTTCCTAAAAAATAGTATTTGAGAACGTTATGGCGAATTAACAAGGTATATAAAACCATCATCGACATTCTCATCAAGTAACAACTTCAATTATTCAAGTTTAACTAGGATAATTTTATAAGAATTCATTGTTATAGAAAAAAAGGAATCATTTATATGAAAAAATCAACCCTATTATCTCAAGGAATTTTATAACACTATTTCAAAAACACAATGATATATTATTAAAAAATATGTGAATCATTAAAATTGAGATTTTCTAAAAACTATTTGAGCAAGATATCCCTTATTATAGTGTATTTATTCCCCCTATAAGATAATTTATTTATATAGTGTGGTCATAGTGTTTCTTTAACTAAAATATTATTATATGAAAATACAGAATATGAAGTGTTAATTCCTTATAAAATATTAATATGAGATCATTGTAGATATATCAAATCCATAACAAATAAAAAAATTAAAATTTCTAAATAAAAAATAATATGATTTTCAGGCAGCATATTTCTACAGAATTCTATCAGATAATAGTTATACATATGAAATACAATTATCTTATTATTGGGATACTTCCATGATAATTTAATTTTTATTTTTTGGTTCTAATTTGTTTCCCATAGCATGAATTCAAGATATGACATAGTGGGTAGAACCACAAACATATAAGATAGTAAATATCTTTTCAATGAAAAAAGAGTAAATTTCATCATTTTATTCTCATTCTATTCTTTTAAAAACATCAAAAATATTGGATTTATTATCAAGAAATATTAATAAGAGTAATTATTCAAATGTATAGGTATATCATTTCGAATTTTTTCTAAATTATTATATGTTTATTTTAGTGTATGAAATTGTAAACACATTTTTATTATCCTAGGTTGACTAAGCTCCAATCCCATTATTATCCATGGTCTTATCCCCAAGAATAAATAAACCTCACATGGTTTCCAATAGCAGTGACCCAAACATTTCATACATAGATCTTAAATTATTTTACAATAATATTTATTTAATCTCTTAATAATTCCCCCTTGAATAGTCATGATTTGTGTCTTTTGATACTAAATATGTATCCAACTTCTTTGGAAATTATTATTAAAGTCACTCTGAAATATTATTCTCATATTGTACATATCTAGACATAAAATACATAATATTATTCTTCATATCCTAGGTAATGGAAATATAATAAATCGTCATCTCAAATGCTCAGTATGGGTAATAATGTGTGATAAAATTAGAATATCATAAATGATAATTAGATGAGAAGGTTGGTATGAGAACATAATCAAGGTACCTTAACAAGACATTATAAAATCATACATAAATAAACATGGATCCTAAATATAGTATCATTATATAAGTATTTTATCATAAAATAAGATATTATCTATAGGATTGTGAAAATATAAGTCAATGAACATGATCCATAATGAAATATTTTTTTTATTACATTAGAATGTGGAAAAATATAAGAATAGAAACAATAACATATTTCATGGGTAGAAACCATTAAATTATTATCATGATTTACTAGTATGAATAAAACCTATATCAATGTGGAATTTGGTCAACCACTCCGTTCCAAAAACATAGTGGACATGGGCTAACAACCATTTCTCATCTTGATCTCATGAGATAAAAAACAATATGCATTGACTTGGAGTGATATAAAGGACACATAAATCAAATAATTTTGAACAACGAATAGAAAAATAGGGTTTCATATATGTTTTTGTGTTTTTATAACATTATTTAGTAAAATTAAATCAATGTATGTGGTATGATATATATGTTTTATCATCAAATGTTTTAATTGAAATTAAAATAATTATTTCAGTAAAAAATTAAGACATTTTATTTTAGTAATTTTTATATTAACCATTCAATAGTATATTTTTAATAATATTTCATTTTTTATTAATCCATTGTAAGAAAATAAAATATTAATATTGTATAAAATTGTAGAAGTCATATAACATCATGAAAAATAATCTTATAAAATTGATTTAAATTAACAGTTTTTTGGAGTTTATATTGATATAATATTTTTAGTAAAGAAGGCATGATACAACAAATATTATGACATGTAGTTATTTTTATAACCCGGTATATAAATTTAATATAGATGATTTATATATTTAAGATGATTTGAAAAAATTATCCTCCATCGTAGAAAATTAAATCATTAAAATGTATATCAGTTATGAAAAATAATTATAAATAAATTAAATTATGATATAGAAATTATAAATATATATTTTGAAATAAGTTAATAAAAAACTAGTGGTATAAATATAGTGATTGAGTTAGTAGATAGAAGATGAATAGAGGATGACTTTTAAAACATACTTATGAAAATTGACAAGGTGTAACAAAATATAATAACATTTTAGTGGAATTTTAAAAATTGAAGGGTTAAATTTGAATACATTGAAATAATCCTATGCCCATTTTAAATTTTGTAATATTTTTTATTCATTAATCTAATGCTAAAAACCCCAAAGTAAAATATTTTATAATTTGTTTATAAACCAACATTGAACCCCTTGGAATGGGTTTTAATATTTAATAATTATATAACCAATGTTAAATATTTTTTGAATTTTTTTATAATATAACATACATTAAAATGAATAAATGAAATATGTTTTTTTATTCAATTGAACCATAAATATTTTTTCATAAAGATTATGAAATAATTTTTAATAATTTTATATTTTAAATAACCCTTGATAAAGAAATGATTTCCATAATACTTTTATATATTAAATGATTATAATAAATTTGGAGAAAAAGTAACCTACAATAATTATAGAATATATAAATTAAGAATAATAAATATTATATGACGTTTTCATAAGTTAATGATCTTTTATATGATCATTATGATTCAGTAGTGAAAGGAGATAAAATATCCTTTACATTTTATAAAATATAATTTAAAATATATTACAAATATTATAAAAAGAATTACATTGGAAGAGAATAAAAACATGGAAAGTATCATTAATAAATAATAATAATAAAATTACTTGAAAATATATTTAAGAGAAGTGAATTATAAAATGGATATTATTTCCTCACTATTTGTTCAGATTTTCAAATTAATATTTATGGATCATGCCTAAAAAATTAAAACGAACCATTAAAAACATGAGAACGAAAAGTAAAATAAAATAGAAAATTTGTTACAAAGAAAATTAAGTATAGATAAATAATGTTATCAAAAAATATAAAAAATGTAGAAATTTGAAAGAAATATTCATAACGGAAAGGTAGATATATGTTCGGTCTCACTTACGAGCATCACATTGGGTGACTAACAAACTGAAATGATTTAGAATAGAAGAAGGCATGTAAAATAAAATAATAACCAAAATAGAAGAGAATATTTTGGTTTATATATGGAAATAAAATAAAATTTACTTATGTGAATATTTATTACTAATCTATCTATATTTTAAAAAGATATTCTAGTAAAAACCATTAACTCGATTCTTGAACCATCTTAGTATACATGCCTAATATCATTAATAACAAAATTAAATTTATGAAATTGTAGTTTATGAACTATGTCACATAAATATGTCATTAATAATTTTTCTTTAATGTTCGTTTATAATAATTTTATTTTAAATTGTTTTTCATATGCATTATCTTGAGGATATTGGTTTCACATTTCCATGGTCACATTTATTTATTAATAATGATTGATGTTCTTATGATATGGATTCATATTGTTAAAATTGTAATTTAAGGGAGTTTATGATTGTAAATAATTTCATACTCTTCAAAATAACTTATATTCTTCATCAAATATTTTGGGAACATATATTTTAATTGTTATCATTTAATGGTTTGTTCATTTAGGCATTTTTTCCATCATGATGAACATAATTTATATTATTTAAATTTATGATTATCTATAAATTCTATAATATTAATCATACTATAATATTATTTTTATTTATATATTTATCTATAAAAATGTTTTATTGTATCCACACACACACAAACATAAATATATATATATATATATGAGGTAATATTTATTTAAAGACAACATCTTAATAGGTGGTTATACCAATACTGGAAAGATGTGTGTTTATTGAATAAAAAATATTTTATCATTATGTGATTTTAATATTTATTTTATTGAATATTATTCAGGTTTTAATTTAGTCATTTATACGATAAAAATATAATAATATCATATTAAATCAACCAATGGAGGATGTGATGAAAAATGCAAGACGTTATTCATAGAGGCAGTGAACCGACTATAATAGGGTATTTGATTTCGTATTAGAAAAAAGAAAGAGATCGATAAATATAAAAAAATGTCAGTATAAATATTATAATTATTTCATTATATAATAATGGTTTAAATATATTTTTTGAAGGCATAATATGTTAACAAATAATAAATCAGTTTAGATAATTATCAATTCCTTTGGATGTTCCCATTTTGAACACTCTTTAATCCAATTAATATTGGTCTCTTGGTGAGGCAAAATCTCATAGGACATAGGAGGGAGAGTTGGGGATGTATTTTAGCTGATATTGGTCAATGAATATTGTTTATAATGTGAAATTAAATGAGTTTTGTAGTGTGGTATATAGAATGGTAGGTTATGAGTGTTTTAAAATAAATTATTATAACATTCAAAGTCTATTAACTTGTAGTTAAATAGTAAGAAGAAAATTAATAAAAAATAAATGGTTTAGAAAAATATCCATATAAATTCTAAAAGTATAAAAATGATATCCATAATTATATTAAAATAATAAGGTACTAATATGATATTTTACTATTCACCTCTATATGATATTATTTTAAAAAAAACATCATTCAAACCAAATTTAAGTATTCTGATTTGAAAATTTTTCTCAATTTAATTAGAATAATTTTGTAAATTTTACATATTCAAAATTTAATTTTCTTAAAAAATATTTAAGAATTTTTTTTTTAAGAAAAGTAATCATTAAAAACATCCCATGTTCTTCATATTATTTCTTATAAATTACAATTTTAATAAGTGTTAATAAATATTCATATATATTTTATCATTTATTTAGATTAATAATTTAAATTCACCAGTTTAATTTATTAAGAAAATAATATAGAATTCTTTAAAAATTTTTCCTTCAAACATACAAACCTTTTTAAACATTCAATTATTTTAATCAGATAACACAAATTTTAAATATCTATCTTTTAAAAATTTTATTTTTATTATCTAATGATATTGTAATTTTTCATTAAATTTTTTAAATACATAAAATCATTCCCAAATAATAAAAACATGTAGGACATAACAAATTGGTTTTTTAATAACATAAATTAAACAAATATTATCCTTTTTATTTAATTCACTTGTTTATTATTATGTATGAATTATATTATATTATATTCAATTAAAATTATATAACTTTAATATACCCATTCAATACAAGAATATAAAACAACCATATATCCCACAACCACATTTAATATAACCATATATTCTACAACCATATATAGAACAATAATATATATATATATATCCATTAATATATCAATAAAATATTTCATAATGTTCATTTATGTCTCTCACAACTTTTATAATATATTTAAAATTAATTTACTTATTTCCATCATTGAAATTAGGGTTATATTTTAATGGAAAAGTATTCAAATAATGACTTTATATTTAAGGTATTCTTATTTACATGACGCTTTATTCCTCTTATAGATTTATCTTTAATGTTTTATATTGTATTGTCAAAATGATTTACTTATTCCCTACATTGTCATATTTTTTCATCCAAAAATATGTCATCATTAATTTTAGTTTAGTGTTATGTGTGAATAAATTTATTCTAAACATTTTTTATTGAATGAAAAATAATTCATATAAAAATTGTGGATTGTTACAAAAGTATTGGTTGGGGGTTGTGTGATAAGAGTATGTTTAAGTTGATTATATGATTTCCTAGGGTTTTTTCATGTCTTAAATATATGATATTGAGTATTTGGTTATTTATAGAGACGTATCACAACACCATGACTAGAAGATATATTTCATAAGGGTTTCTAAGAGGGTCTTTATGTCATGATTCGTTTGGTCAACCCATAATGTGTGAAATTGAACTATTTTTTTTAAAAAAATTATTAGTTAAATTGTAATATAATTATTATTTTATTGAATTTGATATCCATATTTATATCATATAGCAGGTGACACTATATCCTCTTCTCTCCCCACTATTTTTCTTCTCTTATAAGTTGAGATCCCCTTTTTATTAGATTATATTAGGGACTTCCCTACCGTAGGAGTTCAAAAATGATTCATTGATTTCAACTATTTGAACTCATACCACTAGGTGAGATTCAATGGATAGTATGATATAGCTAAGAGGTATGTGATCCCAGAACTATCCATATGGTCTAACTTATATTTTGGTGTTTATGATGTACAATAATGCTTATATGATATGGGGTTGACCTACGAAACAATTAAACATATCATTATTTTTTAATATTTGAGTATCCTTAATTGGTAAATAAGTAGTCTGATCATAATTGGAATTAATATACCCCAGTCGCCATGAGAGGTGAGATTTACTCAAATAGAGTTTAATAATGTGGGAGTAATCATGAGGGGTTCCCATAATGGAAATTTTATCATTGTGGGATTAAAAATTAATCACTAGGATGATCCATCAACATATAATATGTGAAAAGTGTTGGATAGAAATATGAAGACACTAATAATTGGTGTGTATGGGTCATGGGATGTGTGAGTGTTTTTACAATTTATGGATGCCCAAACATGTGCTTTTTTGGGATGGCATTGACTCCTGAAATCTATAATGTTAATCCCAGGAACTAAATTGATAAAGAATGATAGTAAATTATGAAACATATAAAACATATAAAACATATTTGTAGTTAAATTTTTTAATTGTGTCTCATATATATATTTAAATTTTATTACTAGAATGTTGATTATTAAGGGTGTTTATCTTGTGTTGTTATCAAATCAGATGCATGATTAATGAGGTAGGATTGTTCAATCGAATGGTTCCATTTTGACCCTTATGTGTGAGATGAAATAAGTGCATGTTTTTAGTGGAATTATATCTTACATTATATGATTTATAAAATTATATGTGGGATGATATGATATAGAAATCAAAGTGATAAGTTTTTGGGAATAATAATATTGATGATGTTAGATGGTACATAGGACGTTGATTTTCCAACTTGTGGGGATTGATTATGTGATATAGTACCTAGGGTTGGAACATATCTGACCCATGGGGATGGATGACATAATATGAGTGAAAATATAAGATATTACCCATATTTATTTCTTATTTTCCCATGAGTATTGATGATGCGAGTCGGTACATATGACATTCAACTAATCAAACAACAAGGTTTGGTGTCATGGAATGGTGATATGCATATTATACAATCCAACCCATTGATATTATTGATTTGAGATATAATTGATGGTATAATGTCATCTTAGTATGGTTCATATCTAACTATTAGGTACTTTTTATATTTGATTATATTATGTTTGAGAACCAATTTTACCCTCAGTTTAATTTTATATCACATTTAGAGACGCTAAAATGACATGTAGTAGGTATGGTAAATCCGAATTTTCACTATGGAACCCACTAATTGATACTTTATTTTAAGTTATTCATTATATCCCAGCATCATGCTCAAATTTTATATGAAAATAAACATTTTAATAAAACATAATTAATGATATATTATATAATGGTACATATAATAGAATATCGAAAGATCATGAAACATACTGTATTTGGGAGATTATGTACATAAAATAATAACATGACAAATTTGTACAATAATATTATAAAAAAACTATACCTCAATCACATAAAATTTTATTTCTCTTTTAAAACTATAGAGGATAACCATGTGTTATATATAAGAAAGGGGGGATACAAAGCCCAGTAAGGGAATGATCAAATCATGGAACAAGATAAATAAGTACATATGATTCAAAAGGAAAATACAGGTAAAATAATAGGGATGGAAATCGTAAATTGGAACATCAAATAATGATAAAAGGTGACAACATAAAGGATATATGAGAATGTGAAACCACATAACACATCAAATCATAGACACAATTGATGGATAAATTGTAATACATAATAAAATAGTGTTCATAGGATATTCCTGCATGAACTAGTAATGAAATCTCAGGAGATAAAAAAATTACACAATGCATTTGAGGGTTATATAATTTCGGTCACACCCTCCACATTCAAATCAAGTACGTGTATAGGTTTACTACATAGATGATAAAACATAATTATAGGGTTAATAACACTAAATACCATGTTTTAAAAGTGTGGGTAACATTAATTTAATAACCTAATAGAAAGGGTATGTATATCTTTCTAAATACATTAGAGTGGTACTGGAGATGGATATTTACTACTCAAAAGTTGGGCATGGAAAATCATAGTATAATTTCAGAAGCACAATGAGGCCATAAAAAATCCTATAAAGGTTAAATGATAGTTAAAGGATTATTTCATCACATAAAAATTTTAAATATACTTATATAGATACGTATTAACAAATTAAGAAACAATCAATTTGAAATAAAAATAAACAATATTAAGACGGTCTTGAATAAAGAGAAGATGGAGATAAACCCTTACATTGAAAGGGTTCTTCTAAAACATGATTGGAGTGTATTAATATCATGTTAACACTATGGGATGACTATATAATGGGAAATATAGAATAAAATTATGATCAAATTGTTTTTAGTTAGGAGGAATGAGATTTCGGTTGGGTTTTTGGGGTAAAAGAGATGAGAATTCATTATTAATTTCTAAACCTATGTTTTAGAATCTATATGATAAAATAATTAAAACCACAAATCATTCCATGAGTTTTATTAAAATGCACCAAGATTCCATAGTAGGTTTTCCTTTGAATAATATAGTACCTTGCACTATACATAACTTTCAGTTCTAGCACACCATGACAAATAAAACTAGACATTTTTAAAGCAATTATGAATAGTAATACCCTTATTAATATATTTTATAAATTTTATTTTCCAAAATTTAATTTATTTTTTGATCTAGTATATCAAAATTATCTTTTGGAGATTCTTTTGTATTTTTCTCAAAACATTCAATTTTTTAATGAATAGTGAAAACACTATTTTGTTGCTTAAAACTGACTTTTTATTTAAATAATAATTTATTTAAATTAAATTTTATTTTATGTCAAAATAGATACATAATACCTATATTAGTTCAATGAAATTAATTGGAGTTATTTTATAAAAAAATTAGATGTATAAAATTTTATTTAATTTTTTATCGCCTTTTACCCGTCTCCTAGACACATTAGAAAATTTGCATAAAACATAATTTTACTGCTTTTGTGAACTGAATTTAAAAAATCTGAGAGGCACTGTTGATATCTGTATCTAAAATGTGGTTAAATAAAATGAAAATAATATTTTATGAATAGTAACTTTTGACATTTATTTACCACAGTTAAAAGTAAATAGAGTAATTAAACATAAAAATGATATTATTATTACCCTAAAAAATGTAATAATTCTATTGGATATGTTTTTTTGACGAAAATAAACCTTTGGAATAAAATATTATCCTTTTTGACCCACTTGGATAATATTAGGACATTTATAATATTTTATTTAAAGAAGAGTTAAAAGTATTAAATTCAAAGTTTAATGACTAGACCTTTTTTCATATAGGGTTATACATTAGATAAATTCGACTATAAATATTCAATAGAAATATAAAAATATTTCATACATAATGGTATTTTGTTTACAATTTTTAGACATTAAATAATATAAATATATATGAAAAATTATTATGTAGTAATTACATTATTAATGAAATATTAAAATAATTGATATTATAAATATCAAAATAATTATAAATTGAGACTATTGATTTACTCCACGAATTTTATAGGTTAATATGACATGTTATGGTTTATTAAATGAGTTTTGATCAAATTAATCAGGTTTTTTGGACTTTAACAGAAATCAATTACTTAATATTGTCGAAATTGACATAAATGAGTTTTTAAAAAAAATACTATATTATAAATTGATCTTATATTCCTAAAAATCCATGCATCATGCAACAAATTTATATAAGGTTATATATGTCAATAATGAACCACTTGGAGTTCTTTTGACTTTTTATTGTATGCTTATTATCCATTTATTGTAATAATACACTAATATAATGTAAAAGTTAAACCATTTAACTAAAAGTTAAATCTAAAAGATAATGATGGTATGGTAACCTAAACCTGTCCAAAACCTTTTAGTTGAGATTTTTTAGACCAATACACTCCTTATCCATGAAATAAAACATTTTGTAGAAATTATAAAATGAATATGATTATATAATAAAATAATATATTGAAGTCTTTCTTAATGTGACCCGCACATTTCTTATAAAACGGTATTTCCTCTTCCCTCAAAATCACTCCTCCAAATCCATTTGTCTTAGCCATCCCTGGATAAAATATCCTCCAAACTTCCCTCACATTATCTTGTAAGCCTTACTTTGATTAGAAATCCATTCTTAGAAGCCCTTTTGATCAAATTAAAAGGATGCACTCAAAGAAGAGGTAATTATTCCATCACCTCTTTCAAGGTCTTTTCTTCTTCAACTTCCTCTTTATTTTTGTTTACATACCAAAATATTAACTCTATAACCTCTTTTGTACTTTTATGTTATTAAAAATATGTAAAAATCATATTCATCATTCTATCCATTCAATAATTGACAATGTCACTATACATGTGTACGCAAAACATACTTTCTCCACATCGTGGTGTAGTTTGTTATTCAACACATCATTATTTGGATGGGTATACTAATGAGTATAATTGATGTTAATAATAAATATAACATGTCACTAAATCTATATATATTATATACCATCCTATTACATATGATTTTACCATCAAAAGAATGATATTGTCGCTCATGCGTATGTATGGATTTCCATCTTCACGAACGTGATAATACACATTTCCCCAACGTAAAAATTCAAGAATAATTTACATTTTAGGATTATAAATAATTTTTAATATCATTTTATCATTCTGTATACGAATCAAATACATTCTTTCTATAACAAACAAGACTTACATAACAAAATATACTAACGAAAACAAATCAATTAACACCCAAAATAGTGATACTACTAAAATATAATTGAAAAAGAAATATTAAAAGATCATATATGATATCATATTTATGTATGTGGTTAATTTATAATTTAATAAAAACTATTCAACTATTATACAAGAGTTTAATTTACCATCGACAATGGAAAATGACAAGGTAATGGGTAATTTTACAATATCATAATTATTAGAGGTAGTTTACATGTAAGTATCTAGTAGGACCACTTTATCATCCACATCTGTGTTTCATAAAAATGTATTTCAAAACAATTTAAATATTTACTAGAATATAGGTTAATGAAATTTATACCCTTGGTTTAATTTTTATAAATTTTTTTGAATGGAAACATTCTATAATTTTCCAGACAATGTAATTTATTACATTTTCAATGCCTTAAGGTATTAATATTTTTTTAACATATACGGAAGGTGTGGCTATTTTCCTCCGTTATAACACATTTGATGATTCCCATAAAATATTATAATAATATTTTGAAAATAAAGGTTTTCTTTTATAATTATATGACTTTAAAAGTTTTTCAAAATAGAAATTGATATTTCTTTCAAATAGTTTTGATTTCATCAATGTCCACATCCGTAGATGTATTTTAAACTTGTTTGATGGTTATTTATTATGATAAAATCACCAATATTGTGTTTAAGTGAATTGGAAAGGTTACATGGTCTAAAAGTTATACTATCAAACACTACACATACTTATCTTAGGAGAGACATGGAGGTCCTTCAAAATTTGGTGGGAGGGAGGGAAATCAAGCTGCATACTTTCTGGCCTCTACTACTACCAATGGTACTGATTTCACTTTGTTTTCCTGTCTTAATTCACTACATCATAAGGGGGTGATACTTTTTAGTGGGGATTCCCTTTTCTTGAACTATTTTATACATCTTTTTGGATCTCTATTTGTCTACGATTTCCTTGCTAATAAAATTTCATGATGATTTTGATGAGGAGAAATGTTTTGGACTTAGTAAGTGTCAGGTGGAGATTTCTATAGATCTTCCAGGCATCAGTAGGTCTCATGAGACAAACTAGTGTCTTGGAACAAGGCCTTGAAAAAAATACTTATTTGTAGTAATGGCACGGGGCCTTGACTATGTGGTTATGATGTCAGGCATTATAGATTCCATCATTGTCAAACTTTCAATTGATATTGCATGTGATTATTTGACTAGTTGAATATCCATGTGAATATGTAAATGGAATTATTTAATTTATATTTTCTATATTATGATGATTTTTATGTTTAAAAGGCTTATGTTTTAATCTTATTCATTACGTTAAAATGTTTATGTTTATTTATGAAAGTTTCATCAATATTGTTAACCTTACTGAGCTTCTGAGCTCAACCCTTTCTTATGTTTTATTTTCTTAGGATGTGAAGAATTATTTTACAAATAATCTGTAGGAATAGGCCACGTGATAAGAGTGTGTTTAAAGGGGACATGATGATGTTGATTTTTCATTATTTGATTATGTAATGTAAAACTTATGTATGTATTTAGTACTTATGTGGCTACTAAACTAACCGTTATTTCGAGTCATGATCGCTTGTGATCATGCCAATATTATGTAATAATGTACTGAATCAATGTAACTAGGGTCAGGGAATTACATTTGGTATCTGAGGAAGTATTGTACAAACCATGGAAGCTATATTTAGAAAAAATATTATTAGAGAACATTAACCTAGGATATACTTTTAAGACTAGTATAGAAGAACATCTTATAATTTTGGTAATGTAGAGTTATTGTGTATTTTCTAAAAATAGAACCCTGTTTGGATACAAGAAGGTAGAGGCGGCTCTAGCATAGGTGTACCTAGGGTTAAAATCTCTGACAAGGAGTTTTGGGTTTGACCTGGGGTATCCTAGTACACAACAACATGCCTTGCTACAGTGTTGGTTAAGACACTCCCGGTGGATATGATTGGGATAATTCACATTTTATTTATAAACCATTATGAAGGATTTAGGATTATATACTTCATCAAGGAAAATATTTTTATGATTATGGATTATATCCATAAACTATTCAATTTATGTTAAGTGTTTTACAAGTTTGGGATTATGTATTGTGACTCATAAAATAATCTAGTTCTATTATTTAGAAATGGTGCTCAGTGGAAGGAATGGAAACCATATCAATGCACATAATCTATGTAGGTACTGACCTCTAACTCAAGATTATTATTGTTGAGCATGTGATGAAACTAGTGCTAATCAGATTATCACCATAATGGGAAAACTCACTCAGGTTTTGAATAGTTACCATATTTTAATGGAAAACCCTGATCCACAATGCAGAAGATCAATGTTATACAACTTCGTGGGGAAACATACAAAAAAATTCAATGGGACTTAAAATCCATTGGAAATTGAGCAATTGATATGTTCCATAGAGAAAATATTTCATTCTATAGGAAGTATGGAATGGTAAAAAAGTTGTCATTGATGTTTATCGCTTCACAAGAGATGCAAACCAAGGGTGGTCGTTAATTCAAAACACCTAGGAAGATGAATAAGTATCAAATATGAAATGGATGTAGTTTAAAGGAATTTTCATAGAATTATAATTTCCTCGTGATGATCGAGTAGATATGGAAATATAATTCTTGAGTCTGAGGAAAAAGGAGGATGAGAATGTCACAAAGTATGAGGCTAACTTCATGTGGTTATCAAGGCATGTAGAAGAAAATATACAGAACCCAGAGAGTAATATTGTTCGATTATTTTATGGGTTAAAATCGTTTCTCTTATGAGCATAACCCTCACAATACTTATCATCACACAAAGATATTCTCCCATGTGATATCAAGACAAAAAAGGAATTCTCTATGTCTTACAACTTTAAAGAAAAGCAAGAGAATAATAGATCTGCTTGACACTGTAGAAATTTAAACTAGGGGACGAAGGGAAAAGTTGAATATCCATTCTGCATTAAATGTGTGAAGAAACACCCTTGTGCTTTCCTGAAGGGAATGGGAATCTGTTACAAGTGTGGTGAAAAAGGCCACCACGCTCGTGATTGCAATAGGAATAAAGAGGCTGTCAATGTTGAATTATACAGTTGTAGTGAAAGGAGGAATTATAAAAATGAATGTCCTATGAGTCAAGGAAACATACCTTAGAAAATTCTAAGGGATAATAGCCAAGATTATGTGATCACCACTACTGAGTTTGAATCTCCCAAAGATGTGGCGATAGGTAATTTAATGGTATCCTCTAATTTAGACAATGATTTATTTGATTATGGATCATCACATTGTTATATATCTTCCAATTTTATATGAAAGTTAGATATTTACAATTTGATTTAACAATTTAGTTGTCAGTGAAAACACCTAAGGGAAGTATCATTGTAACAATGTTTTATCAATCAGTTCCCATTAGCTCATATAAATGTTATTTATCTACTGATCTCATCATCATACCGATGATTAATTTTGTTATAATCCTCAGTATGGATTCTATTTCGGACCACGATTTTAAAATTTATTTTAAGGAGAATGAGGTTACGATTTTCGGTTATGATAAGTAGTGCCTTATCTTTATAGAAGAAACGTCACCACCAAATTCTTATCTAGATCCACCCTCAGTAGCTCTACTGAATTCAATTATTATGGAGGAAGAGAATGAAATAACTATGGGTGAGTAAAATAATGTTCAGGTAGATTATGTAATTACTATTCATGAATATGATGATGGGTTCTAGAGGATTTACCTAGACATCCTCCAAAACAAGAAATTGCGTTCTTTATTGATTTAATTCCTAGTTCATGGCCAATATTGAAGAACCCATATAGAATGGCTAATGTGGAATTAGTGAAACTAAAAAACATCTAGAGTAATTTAGTAATATATGATTTACTCATCCTATTTTCCTCTATGGGGATACTATGTTATTTTTTTAAGAATAAAGATAGATCTATGAGGTTGTGCGTTGACTACAGAGAGATAAATGCTATAAGAATAAAGAACAAGTATCCCATACCTCGCATTGATGAGTTATTGGACCAACTCTATGGAGCTCAATATTTTTCAAAGATGGACCTTATATGTGGATATAATCATCTTTGTGTGAATAAGGAACACATTCCGAAAACATTATTTCGAACCAGGTACAGGGAATTACGAGTTTATAGTAATTCCATTTGAACTTACTAATGCGCCCTATGTTTTCATGGGTCTAATGAATTGAGTTTTCATGGAATATCTTGATGAATATGTATTATTATATATTTATTATATATTGGAATACTCCAAACTCTAAAAAGATCATGAATATAACTTTCACACTATTCTAAAAACCCTCAGAATAAATGAATTATATGGGATGTTTACCATGTGTGAATTCTATCTACATGATATTACTTTTCTTAGCCATATTGTCTCTAAATATGGAATCTATGTTGATAACTTCAAGACAATACCAATAGAAGAATGACCATCAAAAATGAGTGTAACTAAGGTACACAGTTTTATTAGTCCATGATGTTATTATCAGAATTTCGTCCTGAATTTTCCCCGATTAGCTAACCCATTAACCAATCTCACACATAAAGGGGTTAAATTTCTTTTGAAAACAGAGTGTGAATAATTTTTTGAATAAATTAATAGATGATTATTCAATTCTTCTATCTTGACTCTTCCACCTGGGAATAATGGGTTTTTGTATTTATAGTGATGCTTCAGAGAAAGGACTTGGTTTCATCTTTATGAAGAATTAAAGAGTTATTGACTACACATCATAATAGCTAAAAATTCATGAAAAATATTATCCCACTCATGATCTTGAGTTAGAAGTTGTAATCATTTCTTTGATGATATTGAGACACTATCTCTATAGTGAAAATTTTTAGATATATACCAATCCCAAGAGTTCAATGTGTGTTTTCTCACAAAAATAACTCAACATGAGGCTAAGGAGATGGCTCAAACAACTCAAAAATTATTATTGTACAATACACTACCACTATGGAAAGGAAAATAAGGTGGAAGATGCTTTGAGAAAAAAGGATGATGGAGTTGTGAATAAAATGAGAGTTGAAAGGGATCCAATGTATATGGATATAGTAAAAATGTATATGGGAATAATCATGGAATGTGAAACATCAATACATTTCAAATGGTAACAAAATAATATTTTAAAGAAAGGATAAAATGTTCTCAGACTGATGATGAGGAGTTTCAAAAGGAAATTCAATATTTGAATGATTGATGATTGATTGACTTCATATATGATGTTGGAATTTTGACATTTTGGAAGAGAATTTATGTTCCTGATATACCTGATATAAAAATGGAATTTTTTATGATGCTCATAGCTTTAATTTCACATTACACTCTAGTAGAACTAATATATATAGATATTTGAATGAACATTTTTCGTGGAACAAGATGAAGATGGAGATTGCAGATTGTGTATCAAGATGTATGGTTTGTAAACATGTTACGACTAGAAGAAAACATCCTGGAGGAGTCAAGAAACCTCTTCTCATACCTGAGATGAAATGGGATGAAATTACTAAGGTCTTCTTCATGGCGATACCAAATAATCATAGAAGGAATGATGAAATATGGGTCATTGTGGATGGACTTACCAAGTCATCACATTTTATTTCTATAATAGATGATTTACCACGTGCTCTTTTAGAATGACTATATATTAATTATGTTGTAAGACTTCATAGAGTACCCCTATCAATTTTTTATGGTCGTGATCCCTGTTTTACATCATGATTATAGAACTTTTTTCAGAAGGCCTTGGATACTGATCTTCTTTTGAGCACTGCATACCTCCCTCAAAATGATAGAAAATCAGAACGGACTATTCGAACTATATAAGACATGTTGAGATCTTTCTAATGTGACTATCAAGGTATGTGGGATAATCATTTACCTATGGTAAAATTATCCTATAACAATTGATTCAATTCAAGTATTCAGATGGCACCATATGAAGCATTATATGGGAAGAGATTTCACACAACAACTTTTTAGGATGATGTCGGTGAAAGAAAACATGTAGGCCCAAAACATGTTGTGGAAACAATGTAAAAGGTGAAGATAATCCAAAATCACATCAAATAATCTCAAAGTATGAAAAATATTAATGATGATAAACGAAGGAATAATTTTATATTTCAAGTATGAGAAAATGTTTTTTAGTGGTATCTCCATGGAAGGGTGTTGTAGGATTTATTAAGAAGGGTAAATTGAGTCCCAGTTACATCAGACCTTTCTATATTCGAGGACTAATTGGAGTTTTAGCTTACTTTTTGGAAATTCTGCCAAGTCTCTCTAAAGATCTTAATGTGATCCACGTATCACTGTAGAGAAAATACAAGCAAGACCCAACACATGTACTCACCAATGAAGAAATATAACTTGAACTGATCTGTTTTAAAGTAATGACCCTGTAAATATTCTTGATACCAGATAATAAGTGCTGAAAAACCAGACGACTTGTCCAGTAAAAGTTATAAGGAGAAACCATAAGATTGTATAGGAAACATGGGATCCTGTGGAACATATGATGAAGAACCACCAGAATCTTTTATGTAGTAGTATTCTAGAAATATAGAGGATGAAATTATTTTAAGGAGGGAAGAATGTAACACCCCATGCTTCCATGATATGTTTCTATTTGAATAAAACTATAGCTTGTGCTATACATAACTTCGAGTTCTAGCACACCATGACAAATAAATCTAGCCGTTTTAAAAGCAGTTATGAATTGCAACACAAGATTTTCTAAATTTTTGAAATTTTAATTTTCAAAATGGACATCATTTTTGGATTCTGAATATTAGAACTAGGTTAGAGTGAATTTTGTGGTTTTTTTTGAAAAATTTTCAATTTTTTCTGAATAGTGAAAAACACCGCGTTATTATTTAAAACCTACTTTTTAATTAAATAATTATTTAATTTATTTTAATATTTTTATGTCAAAATAGATATATAATACCTATATTAGTTCAATTTAAATCATTTGATTCATTTTATAATAAAATTAGATGTATAAAATTTCATTTACATTTTTAACGCCTTTTATCCTCCTAGGAACGCCAGCAAATTTTCATAAAAAATAATTTCACCTATTTTTTTTAATTGAATTTCAACAATATGAGAGACATGGTTGATATCAGTATGTAAAATTTGGCTCAATAAGTTGAAACTAATTTTTAGTGAATAGTAACTTTTGAATTTAATTTTCCACAGTAAAAAGAAAATAGGGTAATTAAAGGTAAAAATGATATTATTATTACCCTAACACATGTACTAATTCTATTGGATAAGTTTTTATAGACCAAAATTTACATTAGTAATAAAATATGATCCTTTTTTACCCACATGGATTATATTAGGAAATTTTATATATTTTATTTTAAGAATAGTTAAAAGTAATAAAATTCAATGTTTAATAAATAAACCATTTTAAATATAGGGTTACACATAAGATAAATTATACTATAAATATTAATTATAAATATATAAATATTTAATACATAATGGAATTATATTTATAATTTATAGATATTAAATATTTTAATTTATTTATGACTCAATGATGATGCAGTAATTGACTTATTAATGAATGATTAAAATAATTTTTATTATATATATCCAACTAAATGTAAATTGTGACTATTGAAGAATTACACGAATTTTATATGTTAATATAAAATTTTAGGGTTGATTAAATTATTTTTTTCAATGTAATCAAGTTGATATGACTTTAAAAAAAATATTAGTAACTAAATACTGTCAAAATTGACATAAATGAGTTTTTAAAACAAATACTTTATTATTGATTGATATTATATTCCCAAAAATAAATGTTCAGACAAAAGATTTAGATAAGGTCATATATGACAATAATGAAACACTTGGGGTTCTCTTGGATTTTTTATAGTAATCTTATTAACCTTTTATTATAATAATACAAGAATACATGGAAAAAGATAAACTATTTTATTAAGAGTTAAATCTAAATGATAAGGTTAATATGGTGACATAAACCCATCTAAAACCTATTGGTTGATATTTTTTCGACCCATCCATACCTTATCCTAGAATTGAATCATTTTGGTGCTGTTATATATCGAATATTATTGTATAATAAAAGAATATTTCAATCCTTTCCTTAAGTGACCCTCACCTCTCTTATAAAAGGGTACTTCCCCTTCTCTCAAAATCACACCTCCAAATCCATTTGTCTCGGCCCAAACATGCTCAAATATACTCAAACAATCCCTCAATTCAACCTTGAAGCCTTAATGTTATCAAAATTCCATCATAAGGAGCCCTTTTGATCAAATAAAAAGGAAGCACTTGATGAAGAGGTAATTATTCCATCACCTCTATCAAGTTCATTTCTTCTTCCACTCCCTCTTTTTTTGTTCTTTCCATACCAAAATAATAACTCCAATACCTTCTACATACTCTGATGTTATTATAAATATCTAATAAAAATATTCATTATTCTATACATCTTTTGAATTAAAATGTCACCAGGCGTGTGTACTTACAACTTATCGTCTACACGTTGTGGTGTTGTTTTCTATTCATCACATCATTATTTGGATGGGTATAATAAGGAGTATAATTGACCTTAATAATAAATATAACTTGTTAGTGATTCTTTATATATTATATACTATCCAATTACATATGATTTTACCATCAAAATAATGATATTGTTGCTTATGTATACGTACAGATTACTATCTCCTCAGACGCGATATGATTCATTTCCCCATCATAACCATTCACGAATAATTTTGATTTTATGGTTAAATATAATGATTAGTAACATAATATCATTATATATATGAATAAAATACATCCTTTCGATAACAAACATGGCTTACATAACAAAACATATAATGGAAAACGGATCAGTTAACACCCGAAATAATGATACTACTGGAATATTATTAACAATTCAATATTAAAAGATCATATATTATATCATATTTATGTATATAGTTCTTTTATATTTTCATAACAATTATTTATCTATTATACAAGAGTTTAATGTACCATTAAAAATTGATGTGCACAAGGTAAGGGTAAATTTTACAATCTTTTCATAATCCAAGGTTGATTATTTGTAAAGATCTACTTGGACCTCTTCATCATCCACATCCGTGTTTCTTAAAAATTTGTTAGAAACATTTTTACTATTTTATGGACTATGGTTGAATGTCATTTATACCATTTTTGGACTTTTATAAAAAAAAATTGAAAGAAATCTTTTCATTGTTTTCCAAACAAGGTACTTTATGACATTTTCGACGAATTAAGGTAAGAATGATTTTTTAAACTTATACGACAGGTGCATCAATTTTCCACAATTATAACACCTTTGAATCATCCCTTACAATATTATAAGAATATTTTCAAAATAAATGTATTCTTTTATTATTATGTATTTTTAAATGATTTTATAACAGAAATAGATATTACTCTCAAATATTTTTGATTTAATTTATTCCAACATCCATTGATGGATTTTACACGTATTTCAAGTTGATTTATTATGATACAATCTTCCATATTGTGTTGAAGGCTTTGTGATATTCTTTATTGTGTTTGTATTTTTTTATACCATTCATGGTTTATGGTTAAAGTATTAACATTTCGTATGCTAGTTCTAATACGAATGTTTATGTTATGTCTCAACTTTTTCATATGAAGAATGCATTGGAATTAGTATGTGAAGGGTGGAGCCCGCTATTGCTCCTCAAGGCATCGGTAGGTGTCATGAAACAAACTAGTGTCTTGGCATAAGGCCTTCAAAAATTATTAATTTGTAGTCTTGGAAAAAGGCCTTTACTATGTGGTTATGATTTCCATCATTATGCATTCTTTAATTATGAAACTAGATATTGATATTTCATGTGATTATTCAACTAGTAAAATATCCATTTGAATATGTAAATGGAATTATTTGATTTATATTTTCCATATAATGATGAATTTTATGTTTAAAGGGCTTATGTCTTAGTCCTATACATTTCCTTAAATTAGTTTTCTTATTTATGGATGTTACAGCTATATTTTTATCCTTACTCAGTATCTGAGCTCACCACTTTCATACATTTTATTTTTCCCATGATGCGAAGATGTATTTTATGATTAACGTACAGGTATAGGCCATGGGATAAGAGCGTGTTCAAAGGGGACACAAGGATGTGGTTTTTATTTATTTTATGATGTAATGTTAAGATTATGTATGAATCTAGTACTTCCAAATCTACTAAACTAATCGGTATTTCATGACTTTATCTCTTCTGATCATGTCAATGTTATTTAATAATGCACTGAATCTGGGTAACTAGGGTCAGGGTTTTACATTTCCCATTATTTATAAAAAATAAGAATGGTTATAAATTCTTTAAATGATAATATCCAATGATGTTATTATATTTCCATTTTGGATGTAAAATTTATGTTCGTAATGAATTATTTATAAAGCCATAAAATTTAATTTATGTTTTAGAGGATTCATTACGATTTTATAAAATTAATCAAATAACATAAATACCCCATTTTTAAAAGGGAAACATAATTTTTGTCGGGGATTCTAATTAAAAAATTTATTATATCACCTTTTGGACTTAATGATTTCATAATACATAGAGTATATTTGAACAATATATAATTTTCAAAAAAAATTCCATTATCTCATAAAATTATAAATAATTAACTATTGAATGATTCCAACAAGTGGATTTCAAAATTAATAATTATATCATATAAATAATTCTATAAATATTGAAATTTATATTTTTAAATAAAAAATCATCACTCATTGAAAAAATGTGCGTTTTTAGGATAGTAAAAGTTTTTCGACATTACCCAAATTTAATTTTACTCCATTAAAATAAACAAACATTTAAATTAATATTTAAATTATTTAATAAAAAATCTTTAATAAAATTATTTATTTTCATAATTCATCATTATTAGTGTCCTGATTAAAACTATAGGTTTTCAAAACATACAATTTGTGTATCATCATATAATTTATTTTACCAAACACACTATTAAATAATTTATAGAGTAATAATGAAAATGAAAAATATTATTATTATTTTATTAAAAATATAAATATTAAAAGTCATACTATTATGGTATAGATTCATAAACTATTATTACAGCAGCGTACACTGTATGGGTAAGGTGTGGGGGTGGTAGTTTCTTGGGGTGGTTCAGTGCATATAGATTGGGTCATTATATCATGGTGTTTGAACATATTTCATAAATTATTTCACTTGTACGATGGTTATTCAATATATTATTGGTAATTTTCAAGGGAAATGCCTATTTATTCCATCTAATATATTAAATTTGATAAACAAGATTTATAGGGTACTATCCTATTTGTCGAGGCCATATATTATATTGTATATGTAAAGAATTTTTTATCATTACACCTAATATCTATTAATCATAAAATTTACTATAAAATGAATATATTATCAAAAATTATGATTATTTCATGTCTTTTATATTAAAAAATATAAAACATATAATAGTCCAGAATAACCTATGCAGTGAATGTGTTTTCTTTTACTACATTACATAATAAATAATAAATTCATTTAAAAATTGAATTTTTTTTAATATTTTGGCACGTCCCCCATAAACAAATCACCCTTGAAAAATACTTTTATAATCTCAAATAGATGAGGGTACTTTTGTTTCATCATCTCATAAAGTATTTATGTTTCTTCTTCAATCATTTGGTTTTTTATAGTAATTTGACTAGGAAAGGTGTCTTATTTAATATAAATTTATCTCTACAATCTATTATCTTCACCAACTACTCCACATATAAATGCATAATCTTCAATGGAACCAACTTTGTATTTACTACATATTAGGGGTCCATTATATACTTTCTTTTAAGAGATATATGTAACACATCATGTACATGGGATATGTTTTGTGGGTGTTCTAGTCTATAGGATATATCATCCATTCAATAAATGATACATAAGGTGTCGATGTATCTTGGAATAAGATTTCAAATTTTTCCAAAACCTGGTGACTTTATTCCGAAGTGATATATAAAACAATACCATATCATTGGACAAGGATTATATGATCGGGTCACATTTACTTCCACTATGCAACTTCATACGAGCATGTCAAAATCAGAAACCTATTTCCATAAAAATATTTATTGGGTTCCATTTGAATCATATAATTGAAACAATTGTTATAAAAGAACTCCACTATTGGAATGTGTTGATTAAAAAATCATCTGAAATCCAATGATCATGTTCGTAGCTTGTCCTATAGTGTTTTAATTTTTCACTTAGACTGAAAATTCATCTTATGGTGATTTGAATGACTAAAAATCATCTCTATATCCAATTTTTTCTTATGGATTCAAAAAATCCTCAAGATAAACCAAGTATCAAGATCATATACAGTGGAGAGTGGAACACCATGTACTCATAATAGTCTTATGAATCATATATTATCAAGTATTTCATATGAAAATTATTCAACGATAACATTGAAATGCACAAACTATTTAAGATGATTGGCTATCACCAAGGTAATATAATTTCCATTACATGTCCTAGGGATTCCTATGAAGAAATCATAGATTATATTTACCATTTCTATAATGGTGTGGTAAATGGTTTCATTATAGTATTATAAATATACTATTTAGCATTGACTTCATTCCATACCAAGAATCGAGATACTAATTCTTTAGTTTTCAACATCATCTTATCGAACCAAATGTTTTTCTTTAGATATCTATATATATTAGTGATTAATGGAAGGAAAAATAATTGGGATCCATAAAAACCATCTTTAATGTCCATTTTTAGCTTTTTTTAGGGTACACATATCTGAGTTCCAAATATTATAACTCGATCTTTATTAAATTTGATCTCCATAAAATTTGATACCCTATTCCATAAAACACCATCATCTTTTTTAGGCTCCATGATCATTTCAAGAAATAATTATTGATTTTATTTTTGAGAAAGATAAGATGAATTTCATTTAATTATTCCAATTTCCAACATTTTTATGTCCATGAAATTTAAATCCTTTGTAATACACATCATGGATATGGTTAGAGGATCCATTCTACATAGAAAATATAATATATACATTAGGATATTAATATTAGTGTATATGTCACGGTTCTTTTGATAGAGATAATGATGAAAAATATTTAATGAAAAGATAGGAATCTCCAATTCATGATCATATATTATGTAATTTTTCACATGGATCATTAATTCCCATGTGGCATTGCCTATCACTTTTTCATCTTACATGAGTACAAAACTCAACACATTTTTGTACAAATTTTTGTGGATCACAAATAATTTCCCACTAGTGGAGAAAATGAGTATAGATGTAGTGATTATATTCATATTTAACCTATAAATATATATCCTCATTCATTATTCAATACAAACATGAAATAATTCTAATCTATGATTGTAATTGTGGTTGAAAATTTTGATACGTTTCCCACAAATCAATTATAACACATAGTTAGTCTTAAAAAGCTATGTATTTCTATAATAATTGTTTTATGGGACATCCTTAAATTTTTTTATGATTTTAAGGATCCAAATATATTCCATTTATAGGGATAACATGAAATATGAATTTTACATCCTCCATACAACACTCTCATTTACATTAACTTCCGTAAAAAATTTCATACCTCAATGTATTTAAAAAAAAATAAATTTATCAAATTATTCCTCCTTGTTTATTTTCTAGATACGAATATAATCTAAAATGAATACCATAAATTTGACCAGGTAATGGATAAATAACTATCCATTTATTTCATGAATATAGAAATAGCACTGGTAATTTTAAATTGAAACAAAAGTAAATTATTGTTCCTATCCCTTGTATGAAAATAAATCTCAGTTATATAATCATTGTTCATTGTTACATGATAATTCCCTAGACGAATATTGAAATCAAATAAGTATTGGGCTCCATGTATTTGATCAAATAAGTATTGAATCCCTGGTGGATGGTACATTTTATTTATTTTGAAATTTTTTAGCTTAACAATAATCAATATATAAGAACATTGACCATCCTTATTAATTAATAAATTACTAGTACACCACAAAGTGAAGAACATGGTCATATAGAACCTGTATATAGATTGTCATATAGTTACTTATTATACTATTCAAGTTCAATAAAAACCCTTATATATAGAGAGTGCTAGATATTTTAAACACTATGGATTTAATTTTGATTGGGAACTCAACCTCTAGGTTTGGAGGAAGACCGGGAAATTTTTTGCAAATCACATCAATATGTTACCATAAAATAGGCATGTCATCAAGAAAGATCATTTATTTTGTCATAATCCTTTGAGGGAGACATGATTTATTATAAATAAATAATACCCAATATTGATATGTAAAATACAATTAACATTCATCCTCATCCTTAAACATTAATTGAATTAATAGGTGATATTTGATAGATTGGGTGATTTACTTCTCTCAGATATTAATGTTAACACCAACTTCGGAAATCCCATCCATAGAAATAATAGTTACAATTCTTGTAATGAGAGAATCATAGGGTTTGATATGAAATGCAACAAAATTTTTTTTATATTGGCTAAGTTATATTCCTTAGAGAAAAAAATTGACCCATATTCCATCTTTACAAACAACACAACTTCCATGTTTGGAGGTGGTCATTGAATAGTTCTAATAAATATTCATGATATGAAGGAATGAGTAGAACCATAATAAAATAGTACATTTTATAACCATGAATGAATTAATTATGTGCATATCACTGAATAATATTCAGTATTTTCCATTGAAGTTGTGTTGGCATAATCTCCCTCTTTCCAAATAGGCCATGTAAGATGTTATTAGCAGTTTTCAACAATAAAACATGGATTATTGTATTGATTCATGTAGTTTAGTTATAAATTGTATATGAAACATAAAGAAGTAGCTCGAGGGTTTACTGGAGCATTAATTTATCCAAACACATTGGTGGATTTCTTCAACTGACAATTTCTAGCTAGGTTCCCTTCTTTCTTATGCCAAAAACAATTACTTGTCTTATTCAAAACAATTTTGGGATTATTTTCCCAAATATTTTCACATGTGGGATGTTGAAAATTATTTGCCAATGATATTTTTACATTGTACTACTTGAATTAAAATATATCATCCAGTTCCTATCATTAGACTCTTGAGAACATTTCTTTATGGTATTCATTTTTCCTTTGACACCACATCAAACAAATTCATCGAAGATGTTAACTTCTCAAATCAATAATGATATTCATAGAATTAAATTTATCCCACTAGAGAATAATTGAATATTATTTTCAAGGTCAATGAAAAATTACTAGGTGCGTCATGAATGTGTTGTGATGTTCACCTCAAACACTATAATGTATTCATCTTTTTTTCATATTGGAATGGAGATACATCTCTATTTTATGTTAATGAGATTAAGGAAATTATTTATAAATTTATTTATGGAATTATTTCTACTCTATCACTTAAATACCCTACTCATATTTTCTATTTTTTTATCAATGACCGCCATTAATCAACATCACCCTCTATTTCAAAAAAAAATTATCATAAAATTTTCCTTTTAGAATAATTAAATGAAAAATAATATATTTTAAATGGATGTGATTAATTGTTACATGATTTAGTGATCAAATGATAAAAATGAAAATAACAGCCTTTTTTATATAAAAATCTCAATTGGAATTTTATACTTATTAGGGGATGTTAGTGTTCTTCATGATTCATGTTTCTATTCAAAACATGCATTTTTTGAAATGATTTTTCATGATGTTCCTGAATACTACTCCCATGAAATTGAGAATCTAATTTGGGAAATCATCCCATTGTCCCTTATAATGGTTGTTCAGTTGGTTTCTTCTATTCCTAGCAATTGACTAAAATAAAGGAAAAATTAGGGCGGAGATTTTATAAAATTTTGGACCCATAAATGGGAAACCATTAGCATTAATGGAATAACTCATAAATGAATTATGTTCATTAACCTATGAATTTATATATTTCAATATAACTTATCCTTGATCTATTTAATCAAATAAAATCTTATAGAAATTATTATTCCTTAATTAATGGTTAATAAAGAACATGTGAATGTACCAAAGGATATCCTTTGATAGTGTTAAAGAATGTGTGTTGTAATAGCTATTTTCCCCGCACCAAGTGGAGATAAAGTTAATCCCAATGTGTAATTTTAGGAATTTTTACCACTATGTATAAATGTTTCAGAGCCACATACACATGTAGTGTCCAGAAAGGGATTTATTTTCTAAGAAGCCAAATACGTCAAAATTTACTAAAATTTAGAGATATTTTACTATATTTTGCATTTTTCTAAAGACCATCACATGGGTTTTCTAATCATAATCCCCACAAAATAACTATACACTTATCTTATAAGGACTATTAAAACTGATTTTCTAATACACATTAATTTCTGATTTTTTTCCTAAAGGTGCATATAATACAATCCCAGAAAAGTTTGAGGACAAAAGTATTTGGAAAATTTGTTACATAATATAAAAACATGAAACATGGATATAAAAACAATAATAAAAATGTTCATAAAACACAATTAAATATATTTTTATTCTATTAAAAAATCATTAAATAACATGGGTATGTACATAATAATTAAGTGAGATATATAGACCAATAAGGGAATAAAAAATATTATATTAAGTACAAATAGTACATGTTATTCAAGTGTAATATCATGATAACATATGAGGGGTGAGAACAATAAACTTTAACATGAATGAATGACATATGATTATAACATAAAGGTATTATAGGAAAGTGGAAACCACATAAACATGACATAATATCATAATATAATGCTAAGCGATAAGAGATTATATTATAGTGTTCTGGGATAATCCCCATGAACCATACATGGTATCTCATGAGATCAAAATGATACCCATTGTGATGGAGGGAAATATATCTCTGGGACCACCAATAAAATTTATATCATGTACATTCAATAATATAACACATAGATCAGACAAAATAAGGAATTTTTTAATCACTTCTAAACCTAAGATTAAGAATCATGGGTTATATAAAATGAATTACCCAATCAGTGTAGGATAGACACATCAAGATGAATAACATTGACTAGAAATAAGATTGGGTATTTTTACGAAAATATTTGGTATATAAAATCATCATATAATTTAGGTTTAAATTCGGGGTATGAAAAGATTCATGGAAGGGATTAATGAGAATAAAATGTGTATTTAATAACATTTAAATAATAATTAATGTAAGATATATTTATAAAAAAATATCACAATATGTAGAATTGGAAATTTAAAGAAAAATATTAATAATGTTATTGAATAATGAGGATGTGGAGAGGATAACCTACCATGAGAGAGTTCTTCTATGGGGTCGAGATTAACTAATTATGAAAATGATAACCCCTTATAAGAGATATAGATTGGTAAATTAATAGTAAATTAATGATTATTGTTTTCTGAGTGAAGATGAAAGAGAAACTTTGTGGGTTTTATAGGTAAATATATGGAGATTACTGTATAATTTCTAAACATAGTTTTTGGACTCTATGTGATAAAACGTTCAAAACCACATACTTTCCCATGGGGTTTCACATAGTTTCAAAGAAAATGGAAAGGTTTTAAATATTTTATATGTTTAAAAAATTATTAAAATAATAGCCTTGTTGATTCAGAAGTTAGTCACGTTCATAAAGAATTAATTTTAAAACATTGAAATATAATATAGATTATTAGGAGTCATTAATGGTTTATAAAACTACTCAAACATATTTAAAAACAAAATATATAAAATAAGAAGAATATATTTTATATTTTATACTATTTATAGTATTTTTACGCAACTTTTGGACTTAGATGATTAAAATATAGAAACCATATATTTATAAAATAATTAATATTTTTCTAAACATTTGAATATCAACGAATATTATAAAAATTTCACTGGTGGAAAATTTCAATGTGTTAATTTAAAAAAAAATATTTTTTTCAAACTAATTTTTTATGTATTAATATTTATTATCATAAATAATAAATACCTATTTATTTCAAATATAATTTTTCACTATAATAATTGTTTCTCACCCATATTAATATTACATTGGACTCCATAATTATTTATCAAACTATATATTTAAATAATTGTAATTGAATAATAATATTTTATCAATATAACATTATGTTAAAATATAATCATGTCCATGAAAAAGTGTTTCTTTATTGAATCTATATATTTCACAAAAATTAAATTTATATTTCATAATATATAAATTTAATTTTTTCTCAAACCCAATGTTCAATAATTCATAAATTAAAAATTAATTTGATAATCCTAATCATTATATTATTAAAATTTTATCTATAAAAATTATTACTATTAGAGTGTATATTCGTAACTCTTTATTATAGAAGTGTATGACCTATATGTATGGTGTGAGATATTGACAACTTACTCAAATACATAGAAACATTTATCTCCGTCTATGATCTATATGCTCTTGAACTTATCTCCTAAATGTTTTTTCTTAGGATTTATTTTTTTAATATTTTATTGGTCCTAGTAAAGGGAAGGGACCAATTATATTATCTCCCATGGAAGCTCTGGTAAATGATATTTATAGTGTATGATCCAACTAATCAAGGCCATCACATCATTCACACACACACACACATATATATATACATCAATTTCATTTTTATCATATCCCTTAATATATACTAATTGTAACAGTGACTATAAAATTCATATATCATAAGTGATTATGACTCTTATTGGTATATTATATTCTTATTAATATAACATGTAATGGGAGAAAATAACCAATGTAGTTCATGTTAATTATATAACTACATTACATAAGATGGTATTTATTCATTTAAAATGTGTATTTCATTTATAAAAGTATTTTTAGTTAATGTTTATTGTAGATATATTAATTGAATCATTGGTGGTGGCCAACTGAGTTATACTCAAACATAGCTTATGAATCCATTGGTGCTCGAGTAGTATTTATGTTTATAAATCATAACAAGGGGATGGTCCCAATTCTAAATGGATGATTTTGTTAGGTAGGATATAGATTGTGATGGGGGACTAGTCTAGAAAGCTCGAGATGTTTATAAAATCAATTTTGGTTATGGGGTTTTTTGGACCTTACGATATATAATCCACACATAGGGAATCCTTATAATTTCTATCTATCTTTTATGAAATATTTAGTTTTTAAAAATGGTAATAACATGGGTTATTTTTCCTACTTAAATGTTTCTATGATGATTGATTATTATTATTTTATTTAGATGATGATTATTGTCTCATCTCATGTTATTATTTATAGAAACATAGTTTAAGGTTGTTTTTTCCACATTTAATTATTAGACCAAAGATACTAAATTTAAGACTATGGTATATTGGGATGCATGCATGTGGTGTGGGGTTCTTTAGTTTGGTCATGATAGAGTGGAATGATGCAATGGAAATTATAATGTGGTTAGAAAGCCCAATTTATATTACTTTTTCTTACTATTTAAGAATGGTATACAAGATATAAGCTGTTGTCAATGTGTGGTATTGATATTTTGTTTGGGAGAATCTCAGC
Organism: Viscum album; assembly: GCA_963277665.1. Lineage (NCBI taxonomy): Eukaryota > Viridiplantae > Streptophyta > Magnoliopsida > Santalales > Viscaceae > Viscum > Viscum album. The sequence continues at coordinate 1,432,240,975 of OY728132.1, read as the reverse complement.
TATATATAATGAAATGATGTGTTATTAAGGATGGTATTGTTATTTTCTTTTTTCTAGATTATAGTTGGGTACATTAGTTTATATGATGAAATTTGATACTGGATTATGAATTCTGGGATTTTTCTCTTGTATCAGGGTGATAAAAATATGTTTTCCTGTATTATATTTTTAATGTAGGATTTATATGAAATTTAATTATTTATTTCCATGATTATGATATCATGGATGGTTATTTAAATATAAATTATTATGTTAATAAGTGCTTTCCTATGTTACATGATGGTGTAATATTATCTAGTATAATAATTATATGTGTTTGTTACTTCAAAAAATTTATTGATTATATAGTTTGAATACATATTTCTAAACCTGAATTTGGGAAGACTAGAATAGGGAAAATGATAAATTTATATGGACTTTATTATATTTTTGGTGTATAAATTAGAGGAAAACCATGTCTATTAATGATATACATTAAATCATGCTATCATGAACTTTGATAAAAATGTGTTCTGAAGTGTCTATTTGGAATTATAGATACAAGACACTGTGAAATCTTCTAGTAGTTCACTAGGAACGGATGGGCATGTTCCACTAGATGTTGAGTCAGAACCCCAATTTATCAAAAATTTATTATAGATAAATTGCTCTAAGAGGGTTTATTATGAGTTTTACAGTCAATGGATAAAGATACTATGTGATGTGTGGATTATATTTTTAACTTCACATGGGGGATGTATCTTCTATATTAACCAAGATTCATGGGTGAGGGTGGCCATTAGGTTTCTGAGCATTGGATGGAGTTGATGCACACCATTTTTATCATATAAAGCCATCCACATAGTGGATAGTGATGTTAGTTCTATGTATACTACATGTATCTATTAGTCACTGGTGGGATGATGGTGTTTGATAAGACAAATATTTTGGGTTATTTCTAAAGGATTTGAATATGTAGTTATACACAAATTTTTGTTTATATACCTTGATAGATGATGGATCCTAAATGTTTATTCATATCAAATAGTAGGGGATGTTCATTATGGAGTATTGCGTTTGATATAATGAGCTTCATTTACTTTCATCGGTATTAGTTGAAAATAAATAATGGTGTTTTAGATGATTTATGATTGGTTAGTGTTATGAAATTTTAATACTGTTTAATATATTTAACATGTTATCATTCTAAAAAACTTTTTATCCAAATATAATATCATAGAGGTTAATGAATGTGTGAAGAGGTACTAGAGAGTTTTCTTCAACCGAGGTTATTGATTTTGGTTGCTTCGGTAGAAAGAAGTAATGGTTTAATTTTTCTACCTATAGTATTTATTTTAATTGTTCATCTTGTCCAACAATGAATGGAATTTATATACAATGTTACAATTTCATCAAGTATGATCATGTTATTTATTAGTTTAAAAAAAACCCAGTTCACTATTGATTTTGAACGATGATAGTGAACCCAAATGATATTGCAGGTGAGCTCAATAGTCAACTGCTTGTGGAGGATCTGGATAGGATAAATATTTTTGAGAAGGTCATGGATTGATATACTATAGGTTTAGCTAAATATCCATATCCTGTTCAGGCTATGGTGAAGGACATGATTCTTAGGTGTTCTAGAAGCAGTGTTAGAAGTATGAGATTTTTTGGGGATGTAGTTTAGAAAAACAAAAGTTTAGGAAAAAAATATATAAAAACACCTATACTTATAGATCATAACCAAGGATATAGTATTTAGGCTCATTTATTTAGTTTATAACCATGGTCTCCATGAAGCACACTAAACTGTTGGGAAATGGTTATAGAATTTATTAATTCTTTTGGTATTTTTCAATTCACCCAACATTGAATATGGACTTTTTTTATAAAAAATCACAATGATTGGATTACATTATATGCATCACCATGTTAATCATGAAAAACACATATAACATAGATTAACTTTTGGTAAACATAATAATTTTTTGTCCTATATTTCCCTGAATACGGAATCCCGTTGATAGATTTTGTCACATGCAAGGTTGAGTTTTTCCAAACAATAATTTAATATTATAATTATAATTAAAATATTATTATCACTACTACATAGATATTTGCATGGAATTTAAAAATATTGTCAAATAAATAGTGAAAATATGATTTACACATTAATGTAATAAAATTACATTGGTTATCAGTTAGATGGAAATGAAATATAGGACTAGTTTAAAATAAGGAATTTATTTTTCTAAGAAATATATTCTTCTATGTAAAAACACAACATTATCCGAATAAACTAAAAAAACATATTTTGATGAATTTTTTCAATAAATTGTAAATATTAAATAAATAATAAATAATTTTTAAACTCATCCAAATGATTTAGTTAGTATAACTTAAGAATAAATCTAATTTTATAAAAAAATCTATATATATATTTCCTAAAGGTAATTTTATAAGATTTAAATGGTGAACTCATTTTAAATGTAAAATTTGAAACATTTATAACTATTATTTATAAAATATAAAATAATTTTGAAATTATAATTTAAAGCATTTCTTTCTTTTAAATTTTTGTATTTTTCTATGAAGTTTCATTTTTTGATGAATAGTTAAAATAAAACAATTTTAATTCAAACCAGATTTTTCATCAAATTTATTTATTTAGATAATTTATATATTAATTTTGGTACAAAAAATAATTTATCAATAATTCATAAATTCATCTAATTTAAGATATTAGAATGAAATTCACAATATAATTCTTTATAGAAAATATTTTCATATTTTGGAGGGTTTCTCTGTAAAAAACTACTTTCTCATCCCATATATGAGAGTAATATTAAATTATTTTTCCTTATTTATATGTTTTGAATATAAAAATACTAATTATAATTTTTCAATTGGAATAATTTATAATTTCTATTAATTTAAAATTTGATTTGTACCAAAAGTATTAGTTAATGCATTTAAATTTAATTAAAATGATTTAAGGTAAAAATGAGTTTACTTAGTTGTTAATGTTTAACTTAAGGGTCCAAATATCCTAGAAATATGTCAAAAATATATTTTATGTATATATTTCGACCAAGTTACCAATTATATATAATTTTGATGATTAATTTAGGCACATATTTTAATGAAGATATATTAAAAGTGTTTACCTTTTTATATTTACAAGAACGTCACTCCCCATCAACAATAAAAGGTCATTAAACCACTCCCTATCTCAACCACCCAAGACACTTTGGATCCTACAGAAACTATCAAAATAATTTCCAAAATTCCCTAATCTCAAGATAGGATCCTCACACTAGGCATAAAAAAACTCATGTTAGTCCTTTGTCCAAATAAAAATGAATAACCCTAAAGAAGAGGTAACATCCTTCGACAAGATCCATTATTTTATATTCATTCTCCAAAGAGTAAAATATTAATATTTAATTAACAATTAATAACACAATAATATTCAATATAATTATATATTTTTATTATATGGTTTCCACCAAAACCAACACATACTTCCATCAAATGGGTAGCAAACATACCCTTCGCATGTACGAAGGACTACCGCCTTCTGCAAATGTGTCGTTTAATATTCCTTTACCACCAATAATGTTGGAAATTATGATTTAGATAAGGTTTCAAATTTATATATATTAAATTTATGATTTATTTATACTTATTTAATTATTAAAAAAAGACTTTTATTCCTTCCATTTTTTGTAAACATGATAACATAATTTGTGGATATGTGGACTACAACATTGTTAATGTGATGGGATTCATTCAAACATTACATATAATGAATTAAATATGAGTTTAAAAAATGGATATGATATAAATGAAATTATAATTCTTTTTAACTGTTAATATATATGTATATATATATTTCATTTAACTTCTTCTATTCAATACAATAATAAAAATGAAACATTGTTTATGTGTACATCAGACCTACCATCTCCATGTATAGTGTTTTATATTTCATATTTATATATTTAATATTTTCAATATACAACCTATATCTGATATTTATGTAATTTTTTAAATTATGGACATATATAAATCATGATATAAGTAATTATATCAAGAATTACAACCCAAAACCAATACAAAAAAGGATGCAAATATTACACGAAATGTAACATTAACATTGAATAGTTAATAAATGGGTCATATAAACTAATAATAAAATCATATATTTTATTAAATATTATAATATTTTTCAGTTTTATATTTATTATAATATTATTTTTATTATACATAAGGCCATAACGTTTCTGAATAATGTAAATACTTAAAGTAAGGGTTTTCTTGTCTCACTTTTATTTATATAAGCATATAACTTATTCACAACTCATTTCATTTTTTTTGTATATACTAACAATTAATTATTTATAATATCTACATATAAATAAATTTATAGGTATATATTTATCCATTTTATTGTTTTATTTTTTGGGTTTTATGTTTAAAAAGTTACACAATTTTTAAAATAATTTTATCTCAATTTTCCTTCATTGAGATACATGACATGTTATGGAACTATAGTATTCTATGATATGTATATAGATCCCTTTTAAATTTTATACATTAATATTCCTATTTTCATGATATTTTATTCTTTATATAATTTTAATCTCTCGTTGGTATTATGATTTTATGTCAACAAAATGGTAGGAGTTATTTTTACACTCTCATCATTTATGGGGATTATTTAGGATTATGAATATATTGATGAGATATTAGAATCCATATATTAATAAATATCCTGAATATTATTCTCCAATTGTAATTCATGTTACATAAAAGTAATGGTTCCATTTTTAAACTCCTTTCTACATAAAATAATTAAGAAAATGTATTTACAAAAATCCGAATCGGTTTCCCCTTTCAGTCATAAATCTTTGTTTTTCTAATATGGTTTTTTCCAAATAAAATTAAAAAATATTTACAATTATATAATTATGTTTAAATAAAATTTATAACCATTTTTCACCTTTTAAAAAAGTTTTGAATTGATTTTTCATGTCATTTTTTGATCACACATTTTTTCAAAATATTTTAAGGTTCCAAAAGAGTGTTCAACATGTATGGACTTACATGCTGTCCTGAATGTCACATCATTGAATATTCTTTTTTATGTTTAAATGATAATTTCTAATACAATATTTTTAGTGTTAATTTATAAATTTTTTTATTTTAAAATTTGTTTTCAATAAAATGTTTTTCAATAGAGATTATGTTTAAAAATTGTTTTAAATGATTTTAATTTCTTCCATTATATGTTTTTTAAATGGTCATTTTCAATGTAAAGGATTTTGATGATATTTTTATTTCTATATATCTGTTAAAATAAATTTTATATAAAAGGTGTTTCAAATTGGTTTGAGTAATTATTTTTTATGGTTCAATGTATTTTCAATGAATAGGGTTATAAAGATATTTTCATGGGTACTTCATCAGTTTTCTTGGTTTCATCACGGAAAATGTATTCAAATTTTTTTGAATCATCCAATATATTTTTTCAAGGATATTTATAAAGAATAATTTTTTCAAAATGAATTATGTTTAAACAATATTTTTCAAAGAGGAAAATTTATTCTGTTCATGAAATGTTTAAAATGGAACTATAATTTTTCATTTATAAGAAAATGTTTTTTGAAAACGTTTTATGAAATATATTTTCAAAAAAATTGTATTTTCCTTATTAAATGTTTCATGTGGTCATTAAAAATCCTTCTCTATGAATTATTAAATAATTTTTTAAATTTTATTCTTTATATGGGATACTATCCATGATTACCAGTCATATTATTTATTAAATTATTTTTATCAAATGTTGTTTATGAATCTAGTTTTTCTCAAAAAAGTTATATTCTTTTCAAACAACATATTCTATAGGTTATTCATTGATGAAATTATTTTGAGACCAATATCTTTAACAAAGGTAATAATATTATGAAACCTTTATGATACACATATTATTTCATGGGTTATGATATGATTATTATGAAACCCCTATATTTGTTGTGTATTGATATGATGTGGGTTATATTATCCTATGGAATATGCATGCATAATTTTATTATATGATGGTTGGGGACAATATAACCCTCAAATGTATTAGGTAATGATTTATATATCAAGAAATAATAATGGGAATCAAGTCGAAGGGATTAATCCATAATGGTGGATAGTGAAAGATGAATGACTATGGGAAGATGGTGAAACCCAATCCACTATGGAAAGATGGGGAAACCATCTCCAATATGTGAAAAAGAGAAACAAGATTCCTTATATTAAAATTTATTAGCAGGGTGATAGTGGTGTTTCTCACCTAATAGGAATATTCCCCATGAAATTCTTTGATAATTTTGGTCAACACACTTTGACTTATAGGGAATTATATTACATATTCACGTGTCTACCACAATTCCATGTCGGTTTCCTATGTTATAATTTCATGTAATATACTACCAATTCCATAATTTTTCTTATTTTATGAAATATAAATATTTATTCCATGACTCATTTTTATGATCTTTAATATGCAGGGCATGATCTTATTATTTTATTCTCATTATATCATATCCTTTTGTTCATGATTATTCTTACGCATCTCCTCTATTTACCCTTAATGAGCAAATAGAATCACCATTTATTATGTTTCCTCTACCCTGATTATTATTAAATGTTTAATATATGATCAATAAAGGGTAATATCTATAGTGTAGATATTTAATACCTTTAACTGGATTAGATGTTTTTCATCCATGTTTCCAAATATACAAAACTACTATGGTTCTCGAGCATGTATTCGAAAATTTTTCTGAATATTTATCTAAAATAATGAAATATCCACATATTCTAATATTGGTTTTTATAGTTAGTATCAAATGGAGTATTTGTTAATTCTCTTAAACTAGTATGAGAAAACATTAGTGGAATCCTAATGGATATTTCGAATCTTATGACAAAGATGACTACAATAATAAGTAAAATGTATCTTGGATTTAAAATAATGTGTCATAATTTAGGCATTATTTAAATGTTTTTTCATTATTATTTTGTTTTACACTATGATAAGAGTTTTCTAAATTATTATTTCTTATTAAGTCAATGGCGAGAACCAGAGAAAACCTGGTTAATGAGGAATGTGGCAGAAAATTTGTGTATGAGATGTTAAATTGGATTGTTACTAGATTCAAGGATGTTGCGATCATTCTTAATCAATATTCATTTAAAATGACTAACAACATATACCTTATCTAACCCTAGGAATCACCAATGAGGATAAAGAAGGAGTTCACTAAGAGTTCGGGTAATTAAGACAATAGAGGAAATGATATTTAGTTTCTTTTCTGTTACAAATGTGGAAATAATCACCCAAGTGAATTTCATAATGGAACAATAAGTTTTTTATAATTTGGAAAAGGATGAAACAAAAAAAAGTAAACATAATGAAAAAATGAAGTGTTGAATTAATGAAGTGGATGTTCATATTTTCTTTCCTATAGTATCATTTTTGTTTAAATGTTATAGGTTTGGAATTAATGGTCATTATCTAAATTGATTTCCCATGAGGATATATCCAGAAAATAATCAGCATAGTTGTATAAGTAATGGTTATTGGTATAAAGATAAAGAAGGTAAAAGTGAAATGTGAATAGAATGAGGTATTCATTAATAATATGGGGTAACCTTGTTAATGGAGTAAGGATTAAGTAACATAATTGAACTACTAAAGTATTTGGGTTCAAGAATTATGATTTCTGAAAAATATAAGGATTTTCATATTTATGTATTCTCTAAGTATCTAATGGAATATTTTAAATTTTTCAGATGGAGTATAATTGTGATTTAGTGAAAATGATGCATTTTCAGCATGATATGATAATCCTTATTATATTCATTATATTAATATAATGATGTTTGGATAAATAAATGTTAGATATGAATAATTAATTTGGACAGTAATGATTGATTTTTAACTAATTAAGGAATCATTGAAAAGTTTTTTATGATATCATTGGTGCTATCTAAAACATTTTTGGATTTAAAAAATATACATAATAATCAATAGAATAAGAAAAAATGCCTTTTTTCAATTTGGATTTTGGGTAATTAATGTTTTTATTTTTTACAATAAATAAAAGTTATGTTTCAAGAGAACACATGATGATGATATTAACATGGTTAGAATGTGAAAAACAAGAGATACATTGTAATAAATAGGTGAACATTTCTTAGCTTTTTTTATAAATTTAGTGAACATGCTATTAATATTTTTGAATTGAATCTTATCGAATAGTTATGAGGTGATCCATTTATGGAATGATTTATGTTAGAATTTAGATGAGGTTTTAGATATTAAATTATAATATATCTTTTTGAGTATGTTTGCTTATTGTATAACATCTCGTAACATATTTATGTGATAACTAATGGCATGTGGAAAAAAGTATCCTTTTTTATAGATCTAATGATCTCGAAATTTTTCTGAAAAGGAAAATTCACCTTTATTTCATGAACTAATATTTGAAGTCTTAATTGATCATGGAACAATAATGGGTGAGATTGTGGTAAAATAAATCAGTTATATATTCTCATGGAAACTATTCAGCTTTATAAAATGGGGTTTGAAATAAAATGTTGTCATATTATAATAATTTTTTATGACATCAATGACCTCTTTCATGCATCTTCAATATATCGTTTTGTGGATGTTAATTTTGTTTAGATCACAAAATTTCTTATGATTAGTGATCATTGTAAGTCACTATGGTTATTTAAAATCTTACTCCATGTATGTTTTTTTACTTTCCATGTATGTTATCATATATGGAGAACTTGTTACGAGTTACTATGTGAAGCCTTTATGTTTCTAACTTATCCATTTTAAATAATGTAAAAGTATTCATTTTTATGAAATTCGATTCTATGAATGGAACATTAAGGTATTAATAAATTGATAGCACAAATAAATTTTGATGGAGGAAATCATTTTAATGGTGTATAATGTAACACCCTGAGATTTTGTGAATTTTTTTCAAATTAATTTAACATTTCTAACATATTTCCTTTCACACAACAATGAATGTAGATGTTTTAAAATAAATCACTATTTTTGTATTAAATTATATAAAAAAGCAGTTATTTCACTACACAAAACACATAGATTATCTTTCTGTACATAAAACACGTTTTTTGCATGTATAACACATAATACCGAATCACGTTTATAGACTGTGACCCAAGAAATTTCTAGTTTTACTGAATTACAACATATTGATAATATTATTATAAAAAAATTATTAAAGCTCCCATATTGCTGTTGGAATTTATGTTACATGTATTTTTAACTAAATCTATAAAATATTAATGAAATAGGAATATACAATGAATTATTTTCATTTTATTTTTGTTAGAAATTAATATAAGGACTATTTGAAAATAAAGAAATTACATTTATAAGAAAACTGTTTTTCTATGTATTATCCTAATTTTATCGCATTTAATTAAACAAACACGTTTTGATGAATTTTTCAATAAAATTTATATATTATATATTCAATAAATATTTTGGGAACTCATCTAAATGTTTTGATAAGTATTGGATAATAATAAATCCAATTTTTTGAATAAGATTAAGTTATTTTATAAAAGAGAATTTTACCACCATTTATTGGGGAACCCATATCAAATATAAATATTGACACAATGATAATGATTATGTGAAAAAATAAATATAATTTTATCAATATAAATATCAAAATGTTCTTTATGTTAATTTCTTTGGTATTTTTCTAAAATGTTTCATTTTTTGATAAGTAGTAAAAGATAAATAATTTTAATTCATAAGTAATTATCTATAGAATCTAATTACATAGTTTAATTATATTTTATTTTGGTATTAAATTATTATTCTATAAATGATACATTATTTAATCAAATTCATGTCATTTGAATCAATTTCACATTGAATTAGGATATAAAATAACAATTCTAGGTTTTGGACGTTTTTATATTAAAACTATTCATTCTCATCCACTCTACAGGATTAATAGTAAATTAATTTGGGCCACTTAAGTATTTGGAATTTAACAACATGTATTATAAATTATTAATAATCGTAAATTTTAATTTATAATAATATCAAATTAGTTTTTGACCAAAAATATTACTGAACTCAATTAAAATAAATTACAATGATTAAATTAAAAAAAGTTTTCTTAGTGGTTCAACATTAACTTGTGTGGTGAAATATTATAGAAACATGTACAAAAGCCATTTTATATATATATTTATTCCAATTAACCTCTTGTATGGAATTTTTACATTTATTTTTGTCACATTATGCAAGAGATAACTCTCAATGTTGTTTACCTTTTTATATTGACAAGAATGTCACCCCCCCTCCACTATAAAAGGGTATCTCACCCCCTCTCACATTCTGATACATCGTAAGACACTTTTACTCAACTAAAACCTTACCAAATAATATATATTCATATATAATCTAAATTTATAATATTTTATTTGGTTATATATATCACCAAGTTAGTTCATTGGTACAAAGAAGAAGTAATTACATAAATAATAGGTAAAATCCTTCCACAAATTCATTTGTTTTATTATCATTGTCAACTCACTAAATTAATTTTCAAAATTATTATATTATAAAAGATTTATCCTCCTTATAATAAATATTTTTATATGAAGGGTTATACCTACACCTAAAAATATATATATAAAGTGGGTAATGAACGTACTATTCATTTTTATAGAGGACTCTTGCCTCTTAAAACTACATCATTCATTTCTTACATTACAATCTCTCATGGTTGGACTTGTAATGGAAATAATGTTTTTATGTGATTGATATGAAATTTTTTACATATTTATTAGAATTAATTTGTTACATAAATCATGTCTTTTTACATTCAATTTTGGGTAGATATGATTACTTCATGTGTGGACGTGTGGGCTATCTCTTCCTGAAATCGATGTGATTCATTCCAAATTTATATGGAATGTATTAAGTATGTATTTATTTAATGTATATTATATATATTCATTAAATATTAAACTATAATTATAATATATTTATATTTAATTAACATAATTAACTTCATTTCTTTGAATACGACAAAAAATTGATGAATCATTTAGGCGTACGTATGACCTACCATCTCGATGAATTGTTTATTCCATTTCATATTTATAAATATTATAGATTATTTATATAATTAATATATATGATATTTATATCATGTTTATATTCTGTAAATATATATATTGGGATCTATTTAAGAGTATCAATAATAACAAGTCAAAACATATAAGAAAGGTAACGTGAATATTGCAGGAAATGAAAAATTAATAGCGAATTGTTAAAAAAATGGTAAAATAAAGACATAAAAAAATCTTATATTAAATTATATATATAAATATGGTTCTTGTGTAATATTTATAATAAACATAAAATTATTATATATATGGTTTAATGTTTATTAATATAGTGTAGACTTACGGTAAGGGTTTTGTCACGTCACTTTTATTTATGTGAGACTTACGCCTTACTCCCCACTCATTTCATTTGGGTGGTGTATATACTACAAATGATTTTAGTATATGAATAATATATATATATATATATATATATATATATATTTATATACATAACCATATTATGACCATTTTCTCCTGGGGTTATGTTCCAAAAGTAACCAAATTGATAATGTAATTTTTTCTCAATTTTCTTTCATTAAGATACATTCCATGTTATGGACCTATAATATTCTATTATATGTATAAAAATTCCTTTAAAATTTAATATAATAACTATCATTATTTAATTAGATTTTAAATTTCATAAAATTTTATCCTCTCATAGTAATTATGATTTATAGATACCAATGTGTTAATAGTTATTGTTACATTATCGATATGAATCGAGATTTCTTACAATAAAAATACCATTTAGGAGTTATTATAATAAATATCCTACAAAATATATTTAATTTTGTAATACTGTGGATATTCAATTTAAATATTCATAATGGTACTAGTTTGTTTACTCATTCTTATGTAATATATTTAAAAAAATGACTTTGATTATCCCTTCGGCCGGAAATATGTGTTCTTTAAAAGCTGTATTTTATAAAAAATAAATTCCAAAGATTCTTATTATTATCATATGATGTTTAAAAAAATTCTACCCATGTTTTTCCTTTTTAAAAAAATATTAAAAGTAAACTTCTTCTCTTTTTCTCATCATGTCACTTATCTATATTTTTTAAACTGAAAAAGAAATTCTATGAATGTATGAAATTTACCATCGGTATGAATGTAATTCCCTTGAATATTACCTTGTTATGTTACACAGTTGGTTTTAAAGAATTTTTCCCCTTTATACTCCAGGAATTTTTTTGTTTAAAATGGTTCTCAATGAACATTTTTTCAAAAAGGTTTTAAATTTAAAATGTGTTTTAAATGATTTTCAATGCTTCATTTACATGTTTTCAAATGGCTATTTTCAAAGAACTGGATTTACATGATTTGAAAATCTAGTTACATGTTTTAAATAGTTCTTCATGGAAATGGGTATTAAAAATGATCTTAGGATATATTTTTATGTTTTCAATGTATTTTCAGGGAAAAAGTTTTTAAAAAGATTTTGAAGCATTCTTCGTTAGTTCTTAAGTTGTTCTCAAAGAAAATGGATTTTAAAATAATTTAAACCATCCATATATTTTTTCAAAATTCATTATGTTTTAAATTTAATTTATCAAAGTGGAAAAAATATATTCCTTAAGAAATTATTTAAATGAAATTACAAATATTTTCTTAAAATAAATGTATTCTTAAATTGTTTTATGAAAATGATTTTCAATGAAAGAAAATTTTCATAAATTATTTTTTCATATGATCTAAAAAAATTTAACTTTATCTAATATGGCATCCTCTGTTATATATTATTCATTACTAGGGATATAATCCACGAATACCTTTCATATTATTTAATAAATGGTTAATATTTTTATGTAATGGTGTTTATGACACCCTCTTATCTCCCATGTATTATATGATTTTGAAACCCAATTCTTTTCATAGGTTATTATATGATGAAATGATATCGATAACTTTATATATTCCATAGGTAATGATATTATGAAACAGTAATTATAAAAATTTCTTTTCATGGATTTTGATATGATGTTTATGAAAGATATCTCTTTTTATGTGTCATTATATAATTCAAGTGTTATTGTATTGTGGAATATGTATGTTTTATTTTATTATGTGAATGGTTGGACCTATTAATCCCTTCAATGGATTTGGTAATCATTTATAACTCATGAGAAAATGATTTGAATCATGTGTATAAAATTGATTCATTATGTGAAATGTGGAAACCTGATTGACTATAGGAAGAAGGGTAAACATGATACTCTATGGGAATATGACTTAACCCAATCCACCATGGGATGATGGGGAAAATTAATCACTTATAAGGAAATCAATTTGTCTAGGGATGGTGGTGTGTCTATGTAAGGTACTTATAAACCCCTGGAAGTTCATTAATTTTTCTTGGAAATGATCTTTGACTTACAAGGAATTATATTACAGTTGTATGTGTCTACCAAAATTCCATGTCAGATCCATATGTTATGATATTATCTCTTATGCTATTTATTACCTCATGGTTTATGTCTAACGAACTAAATATATTTATACCATGAATAATGTGTGTGATCATTGATATGTATTTTTGATATTTTAATGTGATGATCAGGATGTCACACCCTTATGATCATGAATATACTTACGTATCATCTATTTTTACCCTTACCGGTCATCTAATCAAAAAAATTATTATATTTAACATCCTCATGTTATGAAGACATGTTTTATGTAGGACCACTAAAGGGGTTGATCTTTATTGGATACATTAAGTATATTTAACAATATTAACTGGTTATGTATGAATTTTCAAGATTCACTAAACTATTATGGTCCATGGGAATTTATAATTTAAATGTTCTTCATATTCACCTTAAATGATTCAATATCTGTGTATGTTAATCTGGGTTCGTTATACAATATAACTATGGCCCATATTTTATGGATATACCAATGGGTACGGGGAATGAATATAGAAACATTAATGTGAAATTGGGTCCAAATGTGACCTATATCCATGGGTAAGGGGATAAAAAATATAAGTGTTTCATTATTGATCCACATATTTTCATGTGCCCCCTATTAACAGATATAATTTTTTTGGGAGAAAATTCATCTGGTGTGGTTCAATCCTTGGACTCATGGTTAGTAAAAAACGATCTATACAGATAAACCATAACAGTCATTATATATATATATATAATATTAATAAATTAAATATAATTTATTCTTGGACCATGAGGCAATATTCATGGGAAACTATGCTTGTAGATATAACCAACATATAACCACAGTCTAGGTCAATCATGGTTAAGAAACTTATCCCATGAACCTTGGAGCCATATTCAACCAATACAATGGATGTATCCACCTCCCCAAAAACATATATACATGGTCTTGGTTGAATGTTGATATATCCACTAGACTATGTACAATATAGGCACATCCTATTATGAATGTGTCTATAACCCATCAACACACAATGTGTATACACGTTTGACAAAGAACATGAATATGGCCCAATTCCATAAATCCTATTTACAAATTCACCATTACATATAGATATATCCCCATACTATCTACTCCTTATCCATGGTTGAACCCATATAGTAGATATAACCACATTCCCATGTTGCTCTCACAGTAATAAAATTTACACACATTGGATCAGGTAATAATATAAACATGTTCGGTTATGATTGTGGCTATTTGCGACCTATAGCCATATTCAATCCATAACATGGATATATATCTATGTCTATAAAAAGTTATTATAGAATTTTTAATTTTTTTTGTATTGATCATTTTCCTTTTGAGTAAGACATCATACTGTCTATTGTTCAAGGTAGGGCTCTGGTAGTTTCCACAATGGAATTTTTATTATTTGATACAGTTTCATCATATTAATTTATATTATCTCAGTTAATTTATGGTTTTGTGATAAAAGTAGATCACATATAGGGGTTATTTAAAATGGTTTACCTTTATGGTTTTTGAATTTATGGTACACTTAGGTTACAAAAGTGTTCTCTACTGATTGTTAGATAAATAATCATTTAGGATTTATTTGTTCTAGAAATAAACAATTTTTTTGAGTTCATTGAAATATATTTTGGGGTTTGGTATTGATCCTACATCTAAATATATTATCAATATATATGTTTCATGTCTTTGGGGGTTGAATAATATGTCTATGATACAGAATTGTACATGTAAAAAGGTCATGTGGGAACTAACCTTTGGAACATGGTGTGATCATGGGAAGGTTTTCTATTGTGATATTTTATGATGAGGGGATGAGTACTATAATATATCCTCCCATATCTGACCAAATATAATAGATATTTCCAATCTAATACGTATCATTCCCACTTATGTGAGAGACTCATTTCACAATTGATCTTGTTACCAGTGTGAATCTTATATTTATTCTAACTTACTTGATGGATTCTGTAAATGTTTGAGAGTTTATGGTTCAACTAGAAAATTTAATGTTAAATAGTTTTATATTATATATTATATATCCTTGGAAGATTATATATTATTATATTACAAGAATTTTTATAGTTAATTGTGATTTTTAGTGGAGTCTTGGTAGATGAAACAATGATAATAAAGAACAAATATCAACTTTTAGGAATTTATGATCTATTTTATTAACTGAGAGGGGCTTGAGGTTTCATTAATATTTATTTTTTGTTAATCTTTGATCAGTTTAGGTTTATTACTATTGATATTCCCCTTACCTCATTATATATTAAATATGAATTATACAATTTTCTTTTGAATCTTCTCATCTTAATAAATGTCATTACAATGTTTACATCATGGATAAATATGGGTTTACATTATTTGATTTGTGTGTGGTTAAGTCATTCAACGATATTTTTGTGTACTCTTAGTTAAGGGAGGATCATAATTGCCTTTTATATATTATTCTATATATGTAACACCCCAAGATTTCATAGTGTGTTATTTATTCAAAATAATTCAATAACATGCACTACACGCAACACCGAGTTCAATTGCACCATGACTTACCAAAAAAAAAGCCATTAAAAGAGGTCATGAATAGAATTAACTAAATTTTTAACTTTATATAATCCTTATAATTTTAGAATCCATATTATGAGTTTCTTAGTCATAATGCAAGAACAGATTCATTTTCAGTATTGCACTTTTATCAACTTTTGATAGTGAAACCTTTTTAAATACAATATTTTAAGCTTTTTGACTAAATGGAGACATCAAAAAATTTAGAATGAAACATCCCAAGCTTCCACGGTACGCTTTCCTTTGAATAAAACAGTAGCATGTGTTGTACGCAACGTCGAGTTTTAACACACACCACAACCGATCAAACTAGCCGTTATGAATAGTAATACCTAAATTTTGAAATTATATATATTTTATATTTTGAAATGGACTTCATTTTTGGATTCGGAATATCGAATTTAGCCTAAGGTGAAATTTTGGTACTTTTCGGATAACTTTCATATTTTGATGAATAGTGAAAATTACTAAATTTTAATTAAAAACAACTTTTTTAATCAAAATAATTAATAGTGATAAATTATGAATTTGAGTGGTTTTAAAGTATATTTAGAATATATTTTTACCATTTAATATAATGTTGGTCATTGGACATAATTTTACAATTAAACCGAACATAAACAAGTGTCAATCTTTTGATAGTTATTATCTCTTAAAAACACGCTTTTTGTTTTGACAGCGGGAATTAATTTTAAATTAATTTCTGCCACTTCTGTGTTTTGAATTTAGGAAAATGGATTCCATATTTGGAATCAGGATGTTCAAATTGTGTAAATAGGTAACTTTTATTTTTAGACATTTTGAATAATTACTGCGGTAAATATTTTATTTACCATGGTTAAGGGAAAATCCGGTAAATAAGGGTTAACAAATAATATTATAATAATACTAAATTACCCTAAAACGTGTCTTAACCATATTGGTTGATAAATGGTCGACCATGGGCATCTTTGGGTCGATTTTGGGACCCCATGGATCCACTTGTAAGTGATAATGACACATTATTTTAATTAAGTCAAAATGAATACAAAAATGACACAAGCATATATCTTTTAGCAAAGCAAATGTTACATAGGGTTATATAAGTTGGATTTTATATTATAAATATTCATTATAAAGCTAAAACGATTTCCTACATAATGATATTTTATTTATAATTTTTAGACATTAAATAATTTATTTTATTTATGACACAATAATGATGCAGTAATTACTATAATAGTGAAAAATTAACATAATTGATATTATAAATACCCAAATAAATATAATATGAAACTTTTAATGAATTACACTAATTTTTTAGGATAATATGATATATTATTATTGATTTAATTGACTTTGTTCGAAGTAATAAATCTGTTATGAGTTTCACAAAAATCAACTATTGAATAGTGTCAAAATTGACAAAAAAGAGTTCTTAAAACAAATATTATATTATTAATTGATATTAAATTCCTAAAAATCTAAGGTTCGGCCAAGAGACTTATATTATGATAATTTAATCATTAATGGACCACTAGGGGGGTCTCTTGGATGTATATAGTAAGTTTATTAACCATATTATATAAAAATACAAAGAGACATCGTAAAAGTGAAACTAATTAACTTAGAGTTAATACTTAAAGATAAGGTTAATATAAGTACCCAAACCTGTCTAAATTCTATTGGATGAGTTGTTTTCGACCTATCCCCACCTCATCCTTTGAATAGTCAACTTTGGAGCCTTTGGAAACCTAATATGAATTTATTATAAATTAATATTTCTAGCTTTTCCAAAAGTGCCCCTCACCCCTCTTATAAAAGGGCACTCCTCCTTCTCTTTTCCTCACACCTCTCAAGCCACTTGGCTCGTCCAAACTCTGCCCAACTAAGCTCCCCAAATCCCTCTCCTCCTCCTTGAAGCTTCCCTTTAGGCAGAAAGCATTTCAAGAAGTCCTTTGGTTCCAACCAAAGTGAGTTACCTAGATTAAAGGTAACGATTTCTCTTAAATTATTTTCATTTATTTTGCTTCTCCAACCCCCAAAATATTTTTATTTCCATTCTTTTTTAACAACAACAGTATCCAAAATATACTAGGATGTTGTTATAAGAAGGATTCAAACTACACATACACACAACTCCATCTAATGGATGATGAACATAATGTTTCTGTGGATGGCAAACTAACGCCTCACGAAACGATGATTGTTCAAATACATCTTACCGCCTCTCATGGTGGCCATTATGATGGAACTGTAATTAAATATGATATTAATGATATATATTTTATATATAAGCTTCTGTAATTCCATTTTATTTCATACCATTATTCGTTTCATTTTGTATATACATACGATAATTTCATTTGAGGAAGTGCGGACTACCGCCCCCTTAAAATGATATGACTCGTTCATACCACACATGGAACGTATAAAGGATGGTGTTAATGAACATAAGTAACATATATAAAATATTATATTATACTGGAATAGTAATATACCTATGTATCATTTGGATTTGATTTTTTTAAAATAAAAATTAAATGGAAGTAGCGTTCGTGCGTACGTACGGACTACCGTCTCCACGAACGCGATAAGATTCATTCTCCATCATATCCATTCAAGTATTATTCTCATTTTAGGGTTAAAAATAATTTTAATATCATTCTGATTATGAATAATATATAATCTATCCATTACAAACATGTCTTATGTAACCTAACATTTAAGAAAAACGAATCGATTATCACCCGAAACGACGATAATACTAAGATATTATTAATAAAGCAATGTTAAAAGATCATATATGATATCATATTAATATATATGATTGTTGTATAATTTAATAACAACTATTTCACCATTATACAGGAGGTTAACCTACCCCAACCAAGGAAAAGTACAAGGTAAGGGTTATTTCACAATCTCTTCATTATCCG
Organism: Viscum album; assembly: GCA_963277665.1. Classification (NCBI taxonomy): domain Eukaryota; kingdom Viridiplantae; phylum Streptophyta; class Magnoliopsida; order Santalales; family Viscaceae; genus Viscum; species Viscum album. Next base: position 1,432,221,827 of record OY728132.1, on the reverse strand, counting down.
AGGTTGTTTATACGTAATAATCTACTGGGATCTCTTTATCATCCACATCCATGTTTTTTCGAAATGTATTTCAAAACATATTTATTATTTACAAGAATATGGGTTAAATTCATTTATACCCTTGTATGAATTTTTGTAAGAGGTTTATAAAGGAATCTTTCCGTCGTTTTCAAAACAAGGTCCTTTTTGACCTTTTCGACAGAATTAAGATAAGAATGTTTTTTTTACTTATACGGCGGGTGCGGTTATTTTCCGCCATTATAAAATCGTCAAAGCTTCCCTTACAAGATTACAAGAATATTTTCAAGAAAATGTTTTATTTTATATGGCTCTTAAATGATTTCAAAAATAGAAAGAGATATTTCTCTAAAAAGTGTTTTGATTTCATCTATGTCAACATCCTTTAATGGATTTTACGCTTATTTGAAGTTGATTTATTATAATACAAAACTTCTATATTGTATTGAAGGTTTTGTGATATGTTTGACTGTGGATGTGCTATTTTATACCATTCATAGTTTATGGTGAAACTATTGACATTTCGTATGCTAGTTTTAATCCGAATGTTTATGTTATATTTCAAACTTTTCTTCAGATGAATGTGCTAAACCAGTATGTTCCGGGTTGGGGACCGGTAAAAGTAAGCCCTCCAGGTTGGGGACTGGTTAAAGTAAGCCCTCCAGGTTAGGGACTGGTAAAAGTATGCCCTCCGGGTTGGTGTCCGGTTATTAGAGGCACTCCGGGTTGGTGTCCGGTTATTAGAGGCACTCCGGGTTGGTGTCCGGTTATTAGAGGCACTCCGGGTTGGGTTCCGGTTAGTAGTAACCGCTAGGTCTTGGGATGAGGCCTAGACAAAGAAATTAACGTTTAGCATTATGCATTCCAACATTATGAAAGTGTTTATTGATTTTTGCATGTGATTATTCGATTAGTAGAATATCCATGTGAATAAGTAAATGGCATTATTTCATTTTACTTTTGCCATACTATGTTGATGTTAAAGTTTAAAAGGCTTTTGTTTTAGTAATGCATTGCCTTAAATGTTTATTCTTATTTATGAAAGTTTCCGCTATATTGTTATCCTTACTGGGCATTTGAGCTCACCCCTTTTCTATGTTTTATTTTTCCCAGGATGTGAAAAAGTAAGTTATGAATGACCTGCAGGGATTTTATGAGGGGTTAATAGTGTGGATTGTGGAAAAATTATGTTGTTGTAGTAGTTTTTCATTTTATGATGTAATGTAAAGCTTATGAATATATCTAGTGTTTCCAAGGCTACTAAACCAATCGGTCTTTCGAGATTTGATCTTTCTAGTGATCATGCCAATGTTATGTAATAATGCACCGACTCTGGGTAACTGGGGTCGGGGCGTTACAGTTGGTATCAGAGGAAGTTTAGTACAAACCTTGGAAACTAGATTTAGATAAACTCTGATTAGAGCACGTAATCCTAAGATGAACTTTGAGGATTAGTATAGAAGAACTTCCTAGAATTTTGGTATTGTAGAGATTTTGTGAGTTTTCCGAGCAATACATCCCTGTCTGGATACGAGCAGGTAGAGGCGGATCTGGCACAGATGTACCTAGGGGTAAAACCCGAAAACACCGCTTTGAGCTAGACTCGAACGGGAACTGGTGCACGACAACGGGCCTTGCTGCGCTCTTGGTTACGACACTCCCGGGGGATATGCTTAGGATAATTCTCATTTTTTTACAAACCATTATGAAGGGTTTATGAGTATATACTTCCTCAAAGAAAACATTTTTATGATTATGGATTATATCCATAAATAGTTCAATTTATGTTAAGTGTTTTATAAGTATGGGATTATGTGTTTTGATTCATAAACTGATCTAGTTTATGCCATGGTATAGAAATGGCGCCCAGTAGAAGGAATGATAACTCCAGAAATGCACATGATTCAAAGGGAAGGAAGGATCATATCTCTCATGGTCTTAAGCTAGAATTTATAAGAGAAATAGTCTCCCATGTATTATCATCATATGAAGAAATAATATCATGTGTTGATAAGATAAGTAAAGAGTTTACTGAGTCCTATGGCTTTGAAGGGAAGAAAGAGAAGAAAAGGATGGAAGAGAGAAAGATGGATAAAGGGAAGAGGGAAAAGAAGAATTTTCTCATATGTGGTAACTGTGGAAAGAAACACCCTAGAACTTGCCTGAAAGGAATGGGAGTTTGTTACAAGTGTGGAGGAAAAGGGCACAAAGTACGTGACTGCAAGGGTAAGAAAATGGTTTCAAATGTACAATGCTTCATTTGCAAGGAGTTTGGACACTACGCGAGCCTATGTCCCAGTCATCAGACTATGCCGCAAATGATGTTATTGGATAATAATCAAGTTATGATACTACCACAGATGAAGAGGAATGATTAGAGTTCTTATGTTGATTATGTCAATTGAGTGTTGTATCAACAATGTACTTGTTATATTAATTATGGAGTATATAAGGATTGTACTGCAGTACTATTTCATTAAGGACTTGAGATTGTGTGGAACAAAGAAAAGTAACTCAATAGCAGGATAACTTTTTGGAAAATATATGGTTGAGAGAATGATAAATCATAATATAGTTCTGATACTGAGGTAGTGATTTTGGAATAATATGTGATTGTTTTGGATAAATTATATTGGATATTCTTGACTACCTTGGAACTGATTAATGATTTGTATATTCCATCATTGATGGGGTTTAAAACATTTTTGGATTAATGAAGTATATCCATCTTTCTATATGGAATAAGGGAGCATGAATGTAATCAATAAGGAATATGGTAATTTTGGATGTTTCGGTGTATTAAAAGAATACATAATGAAGGTATTCATATGCTATTACGGGGTAAAAAGATTCTACATTATGTTTACCTTACTTATAAAAGTTGGACTGTGAGTATGGATAGAAGTATTTTGGATAGTTCTAGTTTGGATTATTTTGGATTGCCATAAAAGAACAACCCGGAGGTCGGGCGGCAACCCATCGCGTCCGGCAATGCTGCAAGACTTGAACCCGCAACCGAAGGGCGACAAGGGTGTATCACCTACGACTGGCCCACGAGATGTCCTAGATTAAATAATGTAGTTTTATTAAAAGATCTTGTAGATGAATTATAAATTCGTTTATTTTGGAACCCTATACGAATAGTGTAAATAGAATTTTTTTTTACATTCTATTATCTTTTAGAGTGAAAGATGAGTTTGTGGTAGAAATTTATTAATGGATAAAACTCTAATTATAAAGTAAGTATATATCCTTATGATCTTAGCCAATCTCATAAATAAATTCCTCAATATTAAGAAAAGCTACTTAGAACAAAAATGTTTTCCTAGATGGTACCTTAAATCATCACTAATTTATGGCTTTTGGATTGTTGGCCTTTTCATAGCCATGTTCTCTACCACTCTCCATCAGATAATTGATGGTTAGATTTTTCTACCATATCCATATTTTCTTACATGGAACCATAGTATGTGTTATTTTAGGTAATATTCATACTTTCGACTCTTTATTTTAAATAGAGGCCTCGTTAATTCATTTCTCGATGTGGGATTTCAACTAAGATATTTTGAAACGTCAAAAATGTGTTATCCCAATACCCTATATTTTGTTGAACCGATGGTACTTCAAATCATCATAGATTGATGAGTTTAAGGACCTCAATTATACACTTGTCTGTGATTGATGACCTCAATCACTACCTATAAATATTTACGTTTTTCCTCCGATTATATGTCTCTAATTGCCACCAATGTTCTCCTAATCAAGATCATAATTTGGTGGTGACCCTTTCATTTCTCTTTTCCTCATATTAATACTAAATTTTAGTAACCCAATTTCCGATGTGGGTTTTCCCACAAATATATTATCTATTTTCAACCTTTTATTTTCGAAGAACAATTTCAAATTGCGAGGATGCAATTTATTGAAGGGGGGGAGAATGTAACACCCCAAGATTTCATAGTGTGTTATTTTTTTCAAAATAATTCAATAACATGCACTACACGCAACACCGAGTTCAATTGCACCATGACTTACCAAAAAAAAGCCATTAAAAGAGGTCATGAATAGAATTAACTACATTTTTAACTTTATATAATCCTTATAATTTTAGAATCCATATTATGAGTTTCTTAGTCATAATGCAAGAACAGATTCATTTTCAGTATTGCACTTTTATCAACTTTTGATAGTGAAACCTTTTTAAATACAATATTTTAAGCTTTTTGACTAAATGGAGACATCAAAAAATTTAGAATGAAACATCTCAAGCTTCCACGATACGCTTTCCTTTGAATAAAACAGTAGCATGTGTTGTACGCAACGTCGAGTTTTAACACACACCACAACCGATCAAACTAGCCGTTATGAATAGTAATACCTAAATTTTGAAATTATATATATTTTATATTTTGAAATGGACTTCATTTTTGGATTCGGAATATCGAATTTAGCCTAAGGTGAAATTTTGGTACTTTTCGGATAACTTTCATATTTTGATGAATAGTGAAAATTACTAAATTTTAATTAAAAACAACTTTTTTAATCAAAATAATTAATAGTGATAAATTATGAATTTGAGTGGTTTTAAAGTATATTTAGAATATATTTTTACCATTTAATATAATGTTGGTCATTGGACATAATTTTACAATTAAACCGAACATAAACAAGTGTCAATCTTTTGATAGTTATTATCTCTTAAAAACACGCTTTTTGTTTTGACAGCGGGAATTAATTTTAAATTAATTTCTGCCACTTCTGTGTTTTGAATTTAGGAAAATGGATTCCATATTTGGAATCAGGATGTTCAAATTGTGTAAATAGGTAACTTTTATTTTTAGACATTTTGAATAATTACTGCGGTAAATATTTTATTTACCATGGTTAAGGGTAAATCCGGTAAATAAGGGTTAAAAAATAATATTATAATAATACTAAATTACCCTAAAACGTGTCTTAACCATATTGGTTGATATATGGTCGACCATGGGCATCTTTGGGTCGATTTTGGGACCCCATGGATCCACTTGTAAGTGATAATGACACTTTATTTTAATTAAGTCAAAATGAATACAAAAATGACACAGGCATATATCTTTTAGCAAAGCAAATGTTACATAGGGTTATATAAGTTGGATTTTAGATTATAAATATTCATTAGAAAGCTAAAACGATTTCCTACATAATGATATTTTATTTATAATTTTTAGACATTAAATAATTTATTTTATTTATGACACAATAATGATGCAGTAATTACTATAATAGTGAACAATTAACATAATTGATATTATAAATACCCAAATAAATATAATATGAAACTTTTAATGAATTACACTAATTTTCTAGGATAATATGATATATTAGGATTGATTTAATTGACTTTGTTCGAAGTAATAAATCTGTTATGAGTTTCACAAAAATCAACTATTGAATAGTGTCAAAATTGACATAAAAGAGTTCTTAAAACAAATATTATATTATTAATTGATATTAAATTCATAAAAATCTAAGGTTCGGCCAAGAGACTTATATTATGATACTTTAATCATTAATGGACCACTTGGGGGGTCTCTTGTATGTATATAGTAAGTTTATTAACCATATTATATAAAAATACAAAGAGACATCGTAAAAGTGAAACTAATTAACTTAGAGTTAATACTTAAAGATAAGGTTAATATAAGTACCCAAACCTGTCTAAATTCTATTGGATGAGTTGTTTTCGACCTATCCCCACCTCATACTTTGAATAGTCAACTTTGGAGCCTTTGGAAACCTAATAGGAATTTATTATAAATTAATATTTCTAGCTTTTCCAAAAGTGCCCCTCACCCCTCTTATAAAAGGGCACTCCTCCTTCTCTTTTCCTCACACCTCTCAAGCCACTTGGCTCGTCCAAACTCTGCCCAACTAAGCTCCCCAAATCCCTCTCCTCCTCCTTGAAGCTTCCCCTTAGGCAGAAAGCATTTCAAGAAGACCTTTGGTTCCAACCAAAGTGAGTTACCTAGATTAAAGGTAACGATTTCTCTTAAATTATTTTCATTTATTTTGCTTCTCCAACCCCCAAAATATTTTTATTTCCTTTCTTTTGTAACAACACCAGTATCCAAAATATACTACGATGTTGTTATAAGAAGGATTCAAACTACACATACACACAACTCCATCTAATGGATGATGAACATAATGTTTCTGTGGATGGAAAACTAACGCCTCACGAAACGATGATTGTTCAAATACATCTTACCGCCTCTCATGGTGGCCATTATGATGGAACTGTAATTAAATATGATATTAATGATATATATTTTATATATAAGCTTCTGTAATTCCATTTTATTTCATACCATTATTCGTTTCATGTTGTATATACATACGATAATTTCATTTGAGGAAGTGCGGACTACCGCCCCCTTAAAATGATATGACTCGTTCATACCACACATGGAACGTATAAAGGATGGTGTTAATGAACATAAGTAACATATATAAAATATTATATTATACTGGAATAGTAATATACCTATGTATCATTTGGATTTGATTTTTTTAAAATAAAAATTAAATAGAAGTAGCGTTCGTGCGTACGTACGGACTACCGTCTCCACGAACGCGATAAGATTCATTCTCCATCATATCCATTCAAGTATTATTCTCATTTTAGGGTTAAAAATAATTTTAATATCATTCTGATTATGAATAATATATAATCTATCCATTACAAACATGTCTTACGTAACCTAACATTTAAGAAGAACGAATCGATTATCACCCGAAACGACGATAATACTAAGATATTATTAATAAAGCAATGTTAAAAGATCATATATGATATCATATTAATATATATGATTGTTGTATAATTTAATAACAACTATTTCACCATTATACAGGAGGTTAACCTACCCCAACCAAGGAAAAGTACAAGGTAAGGGTTATTTCACAATCTCTTCATTATCCGAGGTTGTTTATACGTAATAATCTACTGGGATCTCTTTATCATCCACATCCATGTTTTTTCGAAATGTATTTCAAAACATATTTATTATTTACAAGAATATGGGTTAAATTCATTTATACCCTTGTTTGACTTTTTGTAAGAGGTTTATAAAGGAATCATTCCGTCGTTTTCAAAACAAGGTCCTTTTTGACCTTTTCGACAGAATTAAGATAAGAATGTTTTTTTTACTTATACGGCGGGTGCGGTTATTTTCCGCCGTTATAAAATCGTCAAAGCTTCCCTTACAAGATTACAAGAATATTTTCAAGAAAATGTTTTATTTTATATGGATCTTAAATGATTTCAAAAATAGAAAGAGATATTTCTCTAAAAAGTGTTTTGATTTCATCTATGTCAACATCCTTTAATGGATTTTACGCTTATTTGAAGTTGATTTATTATAATACAAAACTTCTATATTGTATTGAAGGTTTTGTGATTTGTTTGACTGTGGATGTGCTATTTTATACCATTCATAGTTTATGGTGAAACTATTGACATTTCGTATGCTAGTTTTAATCCGAATGTTTATGTTATATTTCAAACTTTTCTTCAGATGAATGTGCTAAACCAGTATGTTCCGGGTTGGGGACCGGTAAAAGTAAGCCCTCCAGGTTGGGGACTGGTTAAAGTAAGCCCTCCAGGTTAGGGACTGGTAAAAGTATGCCCTCCGGGTTGGTGTCCGGTTATTAGAGGCACTCCGGGTTGGTGTCCGGTTATTAGAGGCACTCCGGGTTGGTGTCTGGTTATTAGAGGCACTCCGGGTTGGGTTCCGGTTAGAAGTAACCCCTAGGTCTTGGGATGAGGCCTAGACAAAGAAATTAACGTTTAGCATTATGCATTCCAACATTATGAAAGTGGTTATTGATTTTTGCATGTGATTATTCGATTAGTAGAATATCCATGTGAATATGTAAATGGCATTATTTCATTTTACTTTTGCCATACTATGTTGATGTTAAAGTTTAAAAGGCTTTTGTTTTAGTAATGCATTGCCTTAAATGTTTATTCTTATTTATGAAAGTTTCCGCTATATTGTTATCCTTAGTGGGCATTTGAGCTCACCCCTTTTCTATGTTTTATTTTTCCCAGGATGTGAAGAAGTAAGTTATGAATGACCTGCAGGGATTTTATGAGGGGTTAATAGTGTGGATTGTGGAAAAATTATGTTGTTGTAGTAGTTTTTCATTTTATGATGTAATGTAAAACTTATGAATATATCTAGTGTTTCCAAGGCTACTAAACCAATCGGTCTTTCGAGATTTGATCTTTCTTGTGATCATGCCAATGTTATGTAATAATGCACCGACTCTGGGTAACTGGGGTCAGGGCGTTACAATATATGTGTGGATAGAGTCAATAATATGATTAAATTTTAATGTCTTATTTTTAAACTGATTATATTTACTTATTAAGAAGATAATACAAGGGGTTGATATACTAAGATGAAAACAAAAGGACAAGGAATTCGTTTATTAAGAGTGAACAAATAATTTTTCACAGATTGAATGTTTATTGGGGTTTAATGGGTACTACTAGAGTTTGATATAGGTATTATATTTTTTTGTAGCATTGATATCAACCCTAACCAGTAAAATTGTGTATTTTCTTTGGATTGACGCTTATGAGTGATCATTTAAGATACTGAAATAGTATTTAAGGACTCTACCAATACCTATCATTCTAGAGTAGTGTGAATTATCATTATACATCCATAGAGTATCTATAATGTATGATATTTTTGCAGTTACTAATGGTTCAAGACTATTGTGGCTATATGAGTGCAACGAAAAACTACAAGATTCTATTTTGATAGATGTTTTACAATTCATAATAGGTTTTTGTCACTATATTTTTCATGAGAAGTTTGTGGTATCTAAAAGTTATAAGAACGTGGGATAAATTTTATCATAATGTGACCTAATACTTCACCAGTGATGGTGGGTCGAGTACCTAGGTATCTTTCCTTTTAGGGGGCATATACCATCGGAAAGGAGGAAATCATTGCTAATGAGATTATTTCTAATTATTGAAAATAGTATTTACAAGAGTTGAGTATCAAGTGGTATATGATGAAGCTATTTGATATGATGCATCAAGATGTTTAAGAGTTTCATGTTTGAGTGACCATTATGTCCTAGATTATTCCCTATACATTAAAATATGGGGGGAATGAGAGTCAACTATTGAATTCATACTGTTCAGTTATAGGGGATAATATATATGAAGTGGAGACACAACCTAATTTTACCCTTAATACTAATATGATCTTTTTTGTATAATTGTGTTTTAGGGTCCCCTTGTGGATGTAAAATGTGTTTATGGGGAAATGATAATCCTTGATATGGGTTATTCACCATGGAAGGAAGATGATATATCAAAATATTCAACGATTGGATTGGTGGCACAAAATTAAGAAGTCTATATTGTTTTATTTGACACATTAACCCAGTTATAAGTGGATGAAATCCAAGAAAATGTATACTATAATCCATCCATATTCTGAACACATTATTAGGTGGATGTGCGATAATGTGATGATGGAAATTGTTATAGGGCTATCTGGGATGTCCTGAGGTAGTGGTGTGTTGTGTGATGTTATTGATTTATTATATATGATTTCCAATTAGATATCTACTAAAAATACTTAATAATTTTATGATATGTGAATAGTATATACATAAGATATTCTAAAACATCATGTGATGCCTCAATGTATCATTTTTTACCAGGATTCCAATTTTACGCCATGCTTATATCGATTTTTGTAGAATGAATTTGATATGTAGGTCCATCAAAGAACATCTTATTCTCCATATAAATATGGATAGTTTATGTTTTTTATAATTATCATAGAGGATATCCTGAATGAATGTGTCTAATATTTTATGGGTAAATGGGAGAACAAATTAAATCATGAAGTGTTTGGAAACAAAAAAAAATTACATAGATTTCATTTGGATGGTTCCTTTTGAGGCCTTATATGGTAAGACATGCAGATCGCCTATATGTTTTATAGAGGCTTGAGAGTCAATGGTTTTGGGGTTATGTATCTTTCATTATACAAACTATCATATATTAATTATTCATATGTGGTTGTATAATTATATTAATAGGTTATATTACTATCGATGACTCCAAACTATGAAGGTTGAGGTTAAAAATTGGGTATTCAAATGATTGTCACTTAGATCAGGGAATTATCATATCCAGAGTCAGGGGAAATTTGAATCCAATTTCATTTATTTTCTTAAATAATGGATGGTATTTTTATAATATAATACTTATTATATCATACATCGTGGGATTATTCATAGTTTATTTCAGGTCCCATAACATTAGTTATATAATCCCCACCATTCCCAGGTGATCTGTACTAAAGACATTGAGAATGAGGATGGTTAATTTTTTGAGGAGTGCCTAGTTTATATATGTTATTGTAGTGATAATAATCTACATATTAATATAGTTATTGTAATATTAGAGATGTGGTAACATAGAATAATCATGGATGATACATGGGATTAGGAGTGTGTGATGTTGGAATAGCTGCCAGAGTTGATCTCCAATAAGGCTAGTGATTCTTGAGGAAACATATTTGGGGTGAAAAGATATATATTGGAGAGGTCATATAACACATGATCACCTAATGGTATGAATCTTGTTTAATGTTTTCCAATCCATGGTTGTTTTAGTGCTAGTTTTCAGATAAAGGTGTTAGCAGGGTCTTGAGAGTCACATATGGGATGTTAAGCTTAAATCAGCTACTTGTAGTTCATTAAGCTAGAACATGTGAGGGTTATTCCATGATGAGGGTCAATTAGAGGATTTAAAAATCATAGTATGGAACAATTGGGTCATCAAAGGTTACAATATAAAAATAACCAATCTAGAGTTTAGATCTATTTGAAATTAAATCATTCCAACACTAGGAGTGTCCACACTAAAGCATAAGGAGATATGCTATGGTGAGGGGATACATTAGAATAATATATTGAGGATATTATAGGAAAAATATATATTTAAATCATTTAAAAAATTATGGGTTTTAAGGATTATATTTTATATAAAAATATTAATTTTACACAGGGGTTGAGGATCATAATGTATTCATCGATGGATACATCATGATGAGGCTTCTAAAGATTTACTCATGAAACCATGTTATGATGAAGAAAAACATACTCTATAGTTTCAAATTATATTGAGGAACATAAAATATTAAAAATATATTATGGGGATCTATCCACATTGCAACCTACCTATGATATACTATGAATCCTCGTCTTAGGGGGATTCATCATTGTGCTATGGGAAAGAGATGTACAATGGTAGTAAGACAAGGGAGATGCATTTCACTATTAATGTTGCGGAAATATTACGAGGACCTAGACCCATGATTTTTTATAGGGTAGAGTATTTCATTGTGACTATATGGTCCATGCCATGATGGTTTATGATTTTTTATTTCATCAGGGATATTATGGTCACACTATAACCCTTGAGCAGAATTGTTTTTTTAAAATTATTAATTAGATGGTAATAACATTGAAAAGATAAAAATTATGGTCTCTTCATTTTTACATAGAATTAAAGATCATCTTGGCCTATTAGCTACCCTATTAGGGTTTTCCCTTCCATGGTGATATCTCTTTTATTCAAGATCAAATTAGAGTCCCATATATCATGAAATATGACTTATGATTTTTTTTCAACCATTCGAGATTAAATAAATAGGACATATCCAGATGATATCTTCCTATGGTTGGGAGTTAGGTTTTAAACAAAATTTTATGTGTATATAATGCATCGTTTCTAAGATCTAATGTGTTCATGAAATGAAAATAAATTAAAATGGTATTTATTTTTTCCAATCTTAATATCCATGATTGGATTCTAGATTGATGAATGAAAATTGAAATGAATATTAATCATCTTCCATGTGAGGTTGTATTTATTCAAATGTATTGATGTATTGTGGTTGGACCCCCAAGTGGGGTATTTAATTGAAATTATAACCATATAAGTTTAACGTAGAAGACCAAAAATAAATCCTTGATTGAGAATGTCTATGAAGTCTCTGATATAACAATGATATATCATGGATTGTGTGGGTATGGTGATTTATATTATCAAGTTGGTGGCTAATTTATTGATACGCATAAAAGTGTTTTGTTTGGGTGGTTCTAACCAATGAAAACTATAATTATATATTTAGTAATTGATATGATTTGGAATGATAGTAAATTGTGAAATATATATAACTTATTTTATTTATAATTATGTAAAATAATTTTTATCCATATTAAATAATGATGTCTGACTCTTTTGATATAAAACTAAAAATATTTTGGGATATTATCTAACTAGAGATGTGATCAATATGTTATGATAATCCCTGGGGCGCGCACCATTCTACCCAATTACATTGTGTTGATACCCTTGGTGGGTGTCAATCTAACTAGTTGTGATAGATGATGTGTACTGTGTAATCATATAAGATGGTACATATGATTACATCCATTTTATCCTATTGGTATTTATCATGTGAGGTGGTACTTAGGGAGGATTCCAATCCAACCAATAAGGATTAATGACATGATATTATACTTAATGTAGACACCTCTCTGACACGTGATGATTGAAAATGTGATATATGTGATGATATTAGAGTAAGAAAATATCCATCTAAATTAGAACCCGTGGTTGGTGTTTAACCATCCTTTGAGGATTGATGGTTTGTATTGTTTCTTAGAGTAAGAAAATATCCATCTAAATTAGATTAATGATGTGATAAATGATACATAATATGACGGCATCTAGGGAATTCCATTATACATAGTCTATTTTTGGTTCTGTTAGATTGTATTATAAGTGGCAATCGTTATAATAATTTGTTTGATTATGTACCACATTCAATGAATCCTACAAACTTGTCGAATTAGGTGTGGTTGATCATTAATGTAATGAATTTGTTTTTGATGGATTATACTTTGAATATTTATATTCATTTAATTGAATTTTTCATTAGAGTCAACATGGTGATTTCGTGTCTTAAGACCCAAAAATTAAAATATCTGAAATATTAATATTCAATAATTCATGTGTGAATTTTGTTTTTGTATTTCTATTTTTCCCATTGTTTGGTATCTCAGATTGAAAATATGTGACGTTGCTTATATCTATAATTCATGGTTTACCCTAGTTGTGGCCTATGGTTGATCGACACTGGATGTCCAATTGGGGAATTCATTGGTGATTTCATTAAATAAATAAATAAATATTTTTCATTATTTTATTCGAAATTCACATTCCCTAAAATCATATAAATAATTTATTCTATAGAAATATTTCATGTTTAGGAGAATCACCATATGAGATTTTAGAGGTGGAATCAAAACATTGTTCATTATCGAATCACATTATATATTGAAAGCTGATCAAATTGATTTGGATTAAGAGGCACTGAATCAAGTAGATCATCCTCATCACTAGAAAACATATTCATTAAAATTTAATTATCCATAAATAAGTTAAGCATCATCAATAGTGGATTTCACATTATTGATTAACATATTATTAATTGACTAATTTTATGCTTACTGTGGTGTGATTAATTTGATTCTTTTCATTCTACATTCTACACTCTCTTATTATTTATCCATTAACCCAATTGTTGAAAATGATATAATCTATTTTATGTCCCTACTGGATAATAATTCATTTCAAATGATGATATAACCTTTTTATTATTCTTTTCCCCTATATGTTCATCACATTCATCATATTCATCCCCTATGGTCACCATTTGACATTTCTGAGGTGGGATCGAGTGTGATCAAACATCCCAAAAAAATTAGTATTGTTAAGGATGAAAGAATAGGTGATTTGATGGTGAATTGAGATCTTTCATTGGATAATTATTATGGAGACACCTATTGAAATCCAAATAATACATCTAGAAAACATGACAGAGGATTTTGCATGATGGGAGAACCCCATAGGCATTTTGGTGGCCAGAATCCCACTACCAGAAATAGATAAATTGAAAATGGCCCTAGATCCTCAATACTTGGTGGGATATAAGGAAGAATCACAAATTATTGTCACTATAAATGATGGATCTGAAATCCACATAAAGAACACATTTTCTAAATAATACATTAATACATAGATTATAGTCTAGGAACACACACAATGTATCAATCCGAGACTTGGTGATCAGGTTTTCATTGAAATTAAGGATCACACACCATGTGGTCGGGTTTATATTCTATGATTCCCACCTAGGTGGATATACCATGTTTCACTTACACATGGCTGTGAACCCAAAAAGGAGAAAATTTCATTTCATGTAAGAGTACATGGGAATTATTTCAGGTACAATGGAATGTTATGGACTTACCCAGCTTGGAACTGGGTGTATAGGAAATGTTGTGTACCATTAGTAAATTCCATGTAACCCCCCATGGATAGCCAATAGATGTGCTAGAGAGGAAACATCTTTGAGGATAGGTGAGGAATCATGTTGTGTGAGACTTTGTTCACTCCATATACCTTTTTGGAGTTTCCACCATGCATATCTTCTCCTTCTATAGTCTGATTGGTTTTGAAGGTGGGATCTGAGAGGTTTTCCATATATAATTTTATTGTAACTTTATTAAAGAATTTAGAGATATGAAATGTGGTGTTCAGAGTGTGATACATCATTAGTAGATGCTATATTAGTAGTACGGATCAAGATTTATCATTTGATAGTGTTCAGGGTTGGTAATCTCCTTGTCACATCAGGATATGGTACCCATATACTCCATGCACTGGATGACTACAACCCCACTCATTATATTGTGTAGGTCATCTATTCTGTATGTGTCGCCAACTTATGGTACTTTGGAACATGTTATCCATTATTAAATTGGAACTACAATAATTAACTATAGTGAATGTACACTATTTATACCTAACATGTGGAACCCCCTATCATTTTATAGAGAGTGTACAATTTGATTTGAATGGAAGCCAATTATATACTAGGGTGAATGTCATTTATCAATATACTGAGAGGAATTCCCATAACATACTACGATGAGAGTCTTTTTTTGGATATTCATACCATCAGGATATGGATTAGTTATGGGGTGTGGGTCCTCTAAATGGGTTTCTAGAATATAAATGAAAATGGTGGGTATAAATGATGGACATTTAGAGCTTTAGGTAAACTCATTGACCATGGAAAGGATGTGAGATGGAGATCCCCATTCTCTCTTGGTTCTGTTTTTGGAGGAGATATATATATATATATATATATATTTGTGTGTATGTGTTGGGTTTTGTTTCCCAATAATTATGATTTTAGACATCCTTTTTTATATCATTCTATATCCCACTTCATGGTTTTTGGAAATCTTATTAGGTATTTATATACTCACCCATACTTGGGTTTTTTCCCATGCGTCATGTCTTATACTGAAAGCGAACAATTCAGTGGTGTCATTCAGAGAGAATAGCGCCACATGGGTCTTTAGCCCATGTATGGGGGTCGGGATTGGAGATCCTGATTATATCTCTCGAAAAAAAATTTCTATATTTTTTGGTTGGGAAATTATTTCAGGATTATTTTGTATCCCCCCCCATTACAAATTTTTTTTATTCATCATACTCTCGTGTATTCCATAGAGGTTATCACAAGAATGATTTACTCCGGTTTTTGTTTTATTTTTTTATTACTCAGTAATATTTATGGGATATTGTTGTGTTCCAACATAAAAGTAAACTAGGAAAAGGCCTCACATTTCATATTATTTCATCTCAGTTCAAGTTAACATCCCCATGCATATTAGAAGATGAATTTTTTGGTATAATGTTAAGATGTTTGACGGGCGAGGTGGGTCCTGGTGGGTCGGGTCATTACACCCAGTGTCAGTATAGAATGCAAGGGTTTATGGTTATTTATGTTATATCACTAATTTTTATTTATTATGGAACATCAGTTATCACATATTTTAAATTAAATATTTTATTGGGACACCACTGGTAGTGTCCTATTGAGTTGTAGTCACATCTCGATCAAGCTATCATGCATACCTAAAAAATATTCATGGTTACTATCTATTATAAGGTATAAGGACCGGGCCATAAAACATTACATAATATTGAATTAAATGAATTATTCACATTATGGATATTTTTGGGTCTATAGTTTTAGAGAATTAGGCCACAACTATTACATCTCAAAAATAAAAAGTAGTCAGTCCTACTCATGTTCCATTTTTTCATAAAATAAAATTTTTTGAAAAAAAGTCATATCCAGTTCCATGATTTAGACAGCATTATTTTCCCTTGATCCCATCCTTGAACCTATTCCACTTTATTTCCTGTGAAAAACATTTAAAACATGTGTGATGAGCATAAAAAGCTCAGTAAGGGATATACAATAAAGGAAAAATGTTAGTTTTTCAAAACAACAACTAAACCATGAATACTTTATCTTAAGTAATACATTTCACCTATATGATGTTGTAAATACTCTTCATTGAATAAAAGATAATTACATAACCATTTTTAACCAAAGGATTACCATAATACACATATATAGAACAAAGACATATAAAGGTAGCTTGGGACATAAACATACTAAAATGGAATAACCATACGATCAACTTCCACACATATCACTAATTGAAATAGCCATATGGCCAACTGCCATACCCAATGCATTGGAGGTTATAAAGTAACCACGCATCCTTGAATTCACGACACCACCCATAATTCTGTTTATCACATAACCACCCATAAAATTTCCAAGTAACATTATAAAATCATTACACATAAAACCAATATAAAGGAATGATAAAATTTCCACATTTCAATCAAAATATATAATTTAAATATATTGACATAAAAGAATCATTTATGAAAACCATTTTCAATAACAAAATACATAAATTAGTATATTCAATTTATTTTCTTTTAAAAACATTATGGATTATTGAGGAAGCCAAATATAAAATAATACTCGTGGCGGCGGAATGGTCATTTTCATTGCTTACATTAAAAAGTGACATTCCTTTTGTTGTTTAGTAAAATGCATCATAGTGAAAATATTCCATTTGTATAAAAGTAAACGTCAAATAGATTTATACAGCGTATATTTGAAAGGTGTGTATAAAAAAATATGCCTAAATGAAAGGAGATTGAGATGAAGTCCCTTAAATCATGCCCGACCTGACCCGTTCATTTTTTAACATCCTGAATAATAAACTAAAGTTAATTTCAACTTGCTTCGAAAACAAATTCAAGTTTATTTTTCCTCATATATAACTTATTACCATGTTATAAACATTACATAGTCATTTATGTTTATAAAGATCATTTAGTCGATATTTGGTACTTGAGTCAAAAATGAACACCTTATAATTACAAGTTCATCATGTGGTAAAATATCTATTATCTTCAGAATGATATTAATGATTTAGATGTCATATAAATCATATATATATCCAGTATATACAAGTATTTATAATAGTACATAACATTTATAGGTATGAAATGAAATGCACCGTTCATAGACACGGTAATCCCTACGTAATCATGAACGCTACTTCCATTTCTATTTCTTATTTTAATGGAATTAAAACATAATCATACATAGTTATATTATAATTCCAGTATAAAATCATATATAATATTATTAACTTCTTCATTTATACATCCCACATAGGGCATTATCAAGTCATGTCACTTTGAGGGGGCAGTAGTCCGCACTTCCTCTAATTAGATTATCGTATTTACCCACTATGGAAACCATAAAGTAATTTTATTAATGGAAAATACAGAAGCATAAAGAAAACATAAACATAATATATATCATATATAAATACATTTTCATCATAATGGCCACCATGAGAGGCGGTAAGAGATAATTTAACAATCATTGTTTCGTGAAGAGTTTTGTTTCCATCCACAGAAACATTATGTTCTTCACCCATTAAATGATGTTGTGTGTAAATGTAGTTCGAATCATTCTTATAACAACATTCTAGTATATTTATGATACTGCTGTTATTACAAAAGAAATAAATAAAAATATTTTAGGGGTTGGAGAAGTACATTAAATGAAAATAATTTAAGAGAAATCGTTACCTTTAATTTGGGTAACTCCCCTTGGATTGAACCAAAAGGACTCATTGAAGTGTATTCTACCTAAGGTAAGGCTTCTAGTAGGAGGAGAGGGATGTATAGAACTTAATTAGGCAGTTTTTGGTTGAGCCAAAAGGCGTGAAAGGTGTGAGGAATTCGATAGATGTGGAATCATTTTATACAGGAGAGGAGGGGCTCTTTAGGAAAGTGTGAAAATAATATTTTATTATATAATGATATTCGGTTTCTAATGGACCAAAAATAATTATAGTGGAGTATAAGATGACTCGTGGTAGAAATAAGATCATCCAATAATAATTGGATAGGTTTTGGATGATATTTTAATATTTATAATCTTATTTATTTAACTGATTTATTAATGAGGTAAATACTGCATCATTATTATGTCATAAATAATATAATTTATTTGATGTCTCAAAATTATAAAAAAATATGTTGATTTAGGAAATATTTTTAGATTTATAATTAATATTTATAGTCTAAATGATGACTTATATAACATCATATATAAATTAATTTACTAAAAGTTTTTGTTTATGACATTTTTTCCTTTACTTTCAATTAATTAATCTAAAATGTCATTATCACTCACAAGTGGATCCATGGGGTCCAAAAATCGACCCAAGGATGTCCATGGTCGTCCATTACTCATCCAATATGGTTTGGACAATTGTTAAGATAATTTTAATTTTTTATAATATTTTTTACCTCAAATTACATTATTTACCTTTAATCGCGGTAAATAAAAGTCAAATGTTACTATTCACCAAAAACTATTTTCTTCTCATTGAACCACATTTTACTTACTAGTAAAAACCATGTAGGTCGTATTTTCAAAATTCAATTCACATAAGTGGTAAAATTTCATTTAAATGAAAAAGACAGTTTTTAACTACTACTTAGTGGTTTCACTATTCATCAAGAATTGAAGTTTTTCAGAAAAATACCAAAAATTCAGCCGAAGATATATTTGATATTCCGAATTCAAAAATGATGTCTATTTTAAAATTTTCAAAACATATATGTTTCGTTAATTAATTTTATAATCAATTCCCTTTGTCAAAACAAAGAGCGTCTTTTTAAGAAACAATAACTAACAAAATATTGACACTTGTTATATGTCCAATTTCAATGTGAAAAAAATTCCAATGACAAACATTGGATTAGATGGTATAAATATAATCTAATTATACATTAAAACAAATTATAATGATAATATAACCATATATATAAATTATATTAAAACGTTGTTTTGAATTAAAATACAATATTTTTCACAATTAATTAAAAAATGAACTTTATTGAAAAAATTTCAAAAATATACACAAAGTAAATTTTGATGTACCAATTCTAAAGAATGATTTTATTTGGTATGATAGAACATATAAAAGTGACCAAAACTAGATTTAAATTGGGTTTTTCAACAAAAGGTGATAAATCGACCTTTTAGTGAATATTAGAGTATTTTTGCTTAAAGTTATATTCATTCAAATTTTAAGCCTCTTACATTTATTGGATAAATGTAAATAAATTTAAAAAACATTTATAATCATATTCTAGTTAGTTCTATCCATTCCCATATATACAACAGCTAGTCATTAACTACCATTTAAAATAATAATAATATATTATTATTGTGCAACATATGATTTCCAAAAACCCGTTTTTGCGTATCGGGTATGTTATCGAACATAGAGACCCCTTTAAAGTAAAATTAGAATTTTATTTAAAAAATTAATAAATGTGAAAAATGCCTTATTCATTATTTACACGGGATGTTACATCCTTCCACCCTTGTGGAAATTGTGTTCTCGCAATTTTATTCACTTATCAAATAAGTAGGGGTGTTTATCCTACATTGCATTTTCAGATTCCCACGTTTCCTCTTCAACCATCTTGTTTTTTCAAAAACACTTTACCTGGTGAATTACCTTATTCCACAACACTTGCTATCTTCGGTCAAAAATCTGGATAGGTTGTTTCTCATAGAAGAGAATCTCTTCCAACTGTACTAACATTGGACTTAAAACATGATATGGATCTGGCATTTACTTTCTCAACATCGAAACATGAAAACCACTGTGTACCTAGGATAAAATTGGAGGTAAATCCACTCTATATGAAACTGATCCAACATTCTCCAAGATTTAATATGGTCCAATGAACCTCAAGCTCAACTTTATCTTCTTACCAAAATGCATCACAATTTTTCATGGAGAAACATTGAGAAAGACATGATCTCCTACCTCAAAAGAAATATCCTTCTTCTGGTTATCCGCATAACTTTTATGTCTGCTCTGAGCTGTTCTCATGTGCTTCTAAATCAACTAAACTTTCTCGGCCATATCTTCTACCAATTTTGGTCCCATCATCTTCCTTTAACCTACTTCATCCCAAAAAGCTGGAGTTCGACAATTCCTTCCATATAATGCCTCAACAGAGCCATCTGTATACTGGAATGAAAACTCTTATTATATTAAAACTCATCCAAAGATATTTGTTGGTCCCAAAATCCATGGTAATACATTGAACAAGCACGTAGCATATCCTCCAAGGTCTGAATTGTTCATTCTGATTTCCCATCTAATTGAAGATGAAAACTTGTACAAAAATTTTATTCAATACCCAATAACTTCTGAAGGACTTTCCGAAAGTTAGAAGTAATCCTGGGATTACGATCAGATACAATGGATAAGGGAACACAATTCAACTTAACTATCTCTTTAACATACAGCTGAGTTAGTTGATCTAGAGGCAAAGTATCTCGAATAGGATGGAAATGAGAAAATTTAGTCAACCGATCAAAAATTATCCATATTTCATTGTTATATCGAGATGTCATTGGTAATCCCACAATGAAGTCCATGGATATATTTTTCCATTTCCAGTCTGTCAGCAGTAAACACCGAAGCATCCCATTCAGTAACTGCTGATGTGCTTTAACATACTAAAAAGTCAAACACATCACAGTAAAATCAGCAATATCTCTTTTCATTCCATCCCACTAGTAACACTCTTGATGATATTTGTACTTCTTTGTACTACCAGGATGAACTGAAATTGGAGGACTACGAACCTCAAAAAAGAACTCATTCTTCAACTGTGAATTACAAGGCACACATAATCTCTTCCCAAACATCAGAAAAAAATCATTGTCACATTAATATTAGGAAACTTACCCTTCTGAACCAACTCTACCTTTTTCTATAACTCACTATCTTCATTATGTGCTTTCTTTATTCTGTCTGATAAGGTTGATTTCTCGGAAACCTGAAACAAAATAGAAGAATTTCATGCACC
The DNA here is from genome assembly GCA_963277665.1 of Viscum album. Lineage (NCBI taxonomy): Eukaryota > Viridiplantae > Streptophyta > Magnoliopsida > Santalales > Viscaceae > Viscum > Viscum album. Next base: position 1,432,200,346 of record OY728132.1, on the reverse strand, counting down.
AACCACTTCTATTTCAGAGTTCATCATATAACAAACCAAAGGTTATCATTCCAAATGTTGCATTGTTAATGAAGCATTACTTTCTTGACTCAAAGCATCAACCACTTTATTTGCTTTTCCCGGATGGTAACGAATTGTACAATCATAATCCTTGATTAATTCTAGCTATCTTCTCGATCTCATGTTCAATTATTTATGGGTGATTATATATTTCAGAAATTTATGGTCAGTATAAATTTCACATTTTACTCCATGAAAATTATGCCTCCACATATTTTAAGAAAAAACAACAACACCTAATTCTAAATCATGTGTAGGGTAATTTAACTTAAGAGGTTTCAACTGATGTGAATCATAAGAAATTACCTGATCATTCTACATTAAGACACAACCAAGCCCTTTCAACAAAGCATAATTGTAGATGAAGAATTCAACATCTCTGGAAGGAAATGAAAAAACTAGATCATTCACCAATCTTGTTTTCAATTCCTGAAAACAATCATCACATTCTTTTTTACAAATAATCATAACACCATTTCGAGTTTACATAGTCATTGGACAAGATAATTGTGAAACATTTTCAACAATGCTTTGGTAATAAACTGCCAAACCAAGAAAAATGTGGATATCAGTTATATTTGTGGGTCTTTCCCATTCTTAAATAACTTTTGTTTTTGAAGGATCAATAGTTATGCCATTTTTTTAAACAATGTGACAAAGGAATGAAATCTGTTGCAACCACAGTTCATGCTAGCTAAATTTCCAAAACAGATTCTTTTATATTAAGGTTTGCAAGACAACCCTTAAATGACTTTGATGATCCTATTTACTTTTTGAATAAAACAAAATATCATCAATGAAAACACCCACATACTTATCCAAGAACTCACAGAAAATTCTATTCGTAAGTTCCATGAATACATCAGGTGCATTGTTTAACCGAAATATAATAACTACAAATTCATAATGGCCATATCTAGTACAAAACACCGTCATCAGATTATATACTTTCGTTACATTCTACTAATGATACTGTGACATCGTGTCAATATTCGAAAAATACTGATCTCCCTGGAGCCAATCAAACAGATCATCAATATGAGGCAAAGGATACTTGTTCTTAACAGTGATTTTATTCAATGATCTATAATCAATGAAAAGTCTCATTGAAACATCATTCTTTTTAACAAACAAGACAGGAGCACCCAATGGTGATGTTTTATGTCTAATGAAAGCTTTATCTAATAACTCTTGAAATTGATTCTTTAACTCTAAAAGTTCAATTTGAGCCATTTGAGAAGGGGGTTTTGAAATTGGCTTAGAATTAGTAACTAAGTCAACAATATATTTAACTTCCCGATCAGGTATAAGACCAGAAAACTCATAAAAAAAACATCAAGACACTCATTTACCTTTGGAACATCTTTAATCCGAATAGTTAATTTATTTTCATCAATATGTTCAAGGTAACATTCATTTCTATCTTTTACTAGTTTTTGAGCTTCATGATATGTTATCAAAAGAAAGGGTTTATTATTGTACACAAACTGAAAATCTTTCTCATAATAAAACACATTAGCTCTATAGTCATTCTTAGCATGAAAAATAGACAGCCAATCCATGCCCAAAATGACAGAAAACACTGCTAGAGGGAAAAAAATAAGGTTTCTAGGTATATTATTTCCACACACAAGGACAAAAAGGTTCTTATAATTTATTTTTGTCTCAAAACTTCCCTCAGTTTATTTACCATATGTTTAGTATTCATATCATGAGACAAAATTCCAAATATACTAGAAGACTTATCAGAAATGAAAGAGTGTGTAGACCCTGAATCAAAAAAACACATTGGTATAATCTGAAAAAACTAACAGGGTACCTGATACTACTTTATTCGATGGCCAAACATCTGTTGAAGTATTTGAAAAGGATTTATCCACCCCTTACTGCTTTTAGGCTGGCTGATTTCCCATAGTTTAGTTCTTCACTGGGCATCCATTTGCATAATGACTTATTTCATTACATATAAAACATCTTACTGATGGATTTTCATTGTCTTCTTGATCATCTTTTTTACAGTAACGAGAAATATGACCAGACTTACCACACCGAAAGCACTTCCAAGACATTAATAAACATTCTCCAGGATACGTTTTACCACACTTCTCATAAGTTGGATATTTTATTTTCTTACCTCCAGGCTTCTTTGATGAATTCTTCTCTTTTTCCTGCCAACATGACCTCCTATTATGTTGTTTTTCAAAGTACACTTTATCATTCAAAAACCCATTTCCACCTTTTCTGCACGTCGAACATGTTTTTCATAACATTCGAACTCTTGAGAGGCTAACTCTCTTCGATATTGTGGCTTCAGTCCATATTAAAATATATTTATCTTACTATCAAGATCTCAGATGAAAATTGGTGCATTCCTTTTCATTCGAGTGAACATTGATTCATAAGAATCCACTTAGTCATTCTCCTGCCTCAATTCCAAGAATTTTTTTTCCATCCTATGTTGAACCACCTTAGGAAAATATTTCTCAAAGAACATACCTTTGAATTCATCCCAATCAAGAGCATCAATCTCCTCAATATCCCTAATATTTTTCACCATCGACCACCACTGATCAGCTTCACCTTAAAAATGTTCAACAAAGAGACTAAGCTTTTGATGTTTTGAACACCCCATAACATCAAAAATATTCTCTAGTTATTTAATCCCCCCTTAAGATAGAGTTGGGTTATATGATCATCTGAATGATGGGGGATGTTGCCTCATGAAATGCTCCACTACTGACATGTTCCTCTGTGGATGATCTAGCTGATCTCGTGAATGGATACCACCACCATTTATAGCCAGAGTCAATTGTTCCATCACTTCAACAGACTATTCAGTCCCGATTCCAACCATCTCTGATTTCTGATTTGGAAGGTTATCTTCCTCTTGATATTGTCCCAACATAGCTTCCATATTTCTTCTACGGAAAAACATTCTGAACACAAAAATATCTTAGGGGAAGAAACATGGTAATCTGTAAATTCTATATCATTAACATAAATTAATTTATGGATATTAATTTAAAATTACCCTAACTCCTAATGTTATCTACGCTGACCATTGATACCAACTATAAGAAACCACCCTTAAACGATAACATAATATTGAATTAATTGAATAATTCACATTAATGATCTTTTCAGTTTTATAATTTTTGTGAATTAGGACATAACTATTATATCGTAGAAATACAAAGTAGACACCTCTACCCAGTTTCCATTATTTTACATAAATTAAAAACCCTTGAAAAAAAAATTAATATCCAGTTCGATGTTTTAGACAGAATTATTTTCCATTGATCCCATCCTTGGCCCTATTACACTTTATGTCTGGTGAAAAACATTTCTGAAACCTAGAATGAGAATACAAATCTCATTATGGGATACACAAAAGTTAAAACTGTTAGTTTTTCAAAACAACAAGTAAACCATGAATAATTTTTCCTATGTAATACATTTAACCTTTATGAAGTAGTAAATACTCTTCATTGAATAAAATATCATTACATACCCTTTTGTAAGAAAAATATTACCATAAAACCCATATAAAGAACACCTATCATATAAAGGACATTTCAGACATAAGCATACTACAATAGAATAACCATACGATAGATATCCAGACATATCTCTAAATGGAATAGCCATATGACTGACTTTTATAACCAATGAATTGGAGGTTATACTGTAACCACCTATCGTGATTTTCAGGGCACCACCTATCATTTGATTTATCATGTAACCACTCATCAAATGTCCAACTTCCATTATAAAATCGCAACACATAAAAAAATATAATGGAATGATAAAATTTCCACATTTCTATCAAAATATATCATTTAAATATATTGACATAAAAGAATAATATATGAAAACCATTTTCAATACCAAAATATGTAATATAGTATATAGTATTTATTTTTTTTAAAACATCACGTCTTTTTATGGAAGCCAAAGATCAAATAATACTCGTGTCAGTGGAAAGGTCGTTCTCACCATTTACGTTAAAAAGTAACATTCCTTTAGTCATTTAGAAAAACGATTTGTAGAGAAAATATTCTTTTTGAATAAAAGTAAATGTCAAATTTATTTATAAATCGCATAAAAGAATGTTGTGTATAAAACAAAATATGCCTCAGTGAATGGTGATTGAGATAAAGTCCCTTACCTTGTGTCCGACTTAAACCATTCATTATTTAACGTCATTAATAATAAACTAAAGTTAATTTATACTTGCTTCAAAACATTTTTCAAGTATATTATTCATCTTATATCACTTATTAACATGTTACAAACATTACATAGTCATTTATTTATTAACATTCGTTTTGTCAATATTTGGTACTTGAGTCGAAAATGAACATTTTATAACTAAAAGTTGTTCATGTGGTAAGATATACACTATCTTTATAATTATATTAATTATTTAGATATCATATATATCACATATATATATCCTATATATACATGTATTTATAAAAGTAAATAACATTTCGAGATAAGAACTGAGATGCACCGTTCATGGAGACGGTATGCCTTACGTACAGATGAATGCTACTTCCATTTATATTTCTTATTATAATGGAATTAAAACATAATGATACATAGTTATATTATAATTACAGTATAATATAAAATATAATATTATTAACTTCATCCTTTATACGTCCCACATAGGGCATTAACAAGTCATATCACTTTGAGGGGCGGTAGTCCGCACTTCCTCTAATGAGATTATCATATTTACCCAATATGGAAACCATAAACTAGTTATATTAATAAAAAATAAAGAATCATAAATAAAACATATACATACTATATATCATATATAATAACAATTCTATCCAAATGGCCACCATGAGAGGTGGTAGGAGATAATTTTAGAATCATCTTTTCATGAAGCGTTTGGTTTCCATCCACAGAAACATTATTTTCTTCACCCATTAGATGGAGGAGTGTGTAAGTGTGGTTAGAATCCTTAATATAACAACATCCTAGTATATTTGGGATACTGTTGTTGTAACAAAATAAAGAAATAAAAAGAGTATAGGGGTTGGAGAAGTAAAATAAAAGAAAATAATTTTACGGAAATCATTACCTTTAATTTGGGTAACTCCCTTTGGTTTGAACCAAAAGTACTCCTAGAAGTGCCTTCTCCCTAGGGTAAGGGTTATAGGAGGAGGATATTGATGTAGGGAGATTAATTTTGAAGAGTTTGGACGAGCCAAAAGGATTGAGAGGAGTTATGAATTTGTTATAAGTGGTCTCCTTTTATAAGGGAGAGGAGGGGCTCTTTAGGAAAGTGTGAAAATATTATTTTATTATATTATGATATTCGGTTTCTAATGGTCCAAAAATCATTATAGTAGAAGATAATAATACTCATGGTGGATAAGAAAATAAGAATTGGACAGGTTTTTGATGATATTTTAATATTTATAATCTTATTTATTTTAATGATTTGTTAATGAGGTAAATACTGCATGATTATTATGTCAAAAATAAATTAATTTATTTGAAGTCTAAAAATTATAAAAAAATTATCATGATGTAGGAAATATTTTTACCTTTAAAATTTATATTTATAGTCAAAATGATGACTTATATTAATCCTGATAAATATCAATTTTCTAAAAGGTTTTTCTTATGTCATTTTTTCCTTTACTTTAAATTAATTAATCTAAAATGACATTATCACTCACAAGTGGCATCATGGGGTCCCAAAATCAACCTAGGGATTCCCATGGTCTTACATTACTCATCCAATAAGGTTAGGACAAGTGTTAAGGAATTTTGATTTATTATAATATTTTTTTTACCTTGAAATACCCTATTTACCTTTAACTGTGGTAATTAATAGTCAAAAGGTATTATTCCCCGAATATTATTTTCATCTCATTGAACCACATTTTAATTACTAATAACAACCATGTATGTCATATTTCTGAATTTCAATTCACATAATTAGTAAAAATTCATTTAAATGAAAAAGTTAGTTTTTAACTACTACTTAGTGGTTTCATTATACATCAAAAATTGATGTTTTTCAATGGAATACATAAAATTAAGCCTAATATATGTTTGATATTCCAAATTCATAAATGATAACTATTTTACAAAATTAAAAACATAGAAGTGGCATTAATTAATTTTATAATTTATTCCCATTGTCAAAATAAATAACGTGTTTTTCTGAAACAATAACTATCAAAAGATTGAGACTTGTTTATGTCCAATTTCGATGTGAAAAAAATTCCTATGACCAAAATTGGATTATATGTTAAAAATATAATCTAATAAAACATTAAAACAAATTAAAAAGATAATATATCCATATAAATAAATTATATTAAATTGATATTTTGAATTAAAATTCAAAATTTTGTACTATTCATTAAAAAATGAACTTTATCAAAAAAATTCCTGAAATTTACACAAATTAAATTTTGATATCCCCATTCTAAAGAAAGATCTTACTGGTTCAAATTGTACATATAAAATTGAAAAAAACAAGATTTAAAGGGGGTTCATCATCAAAAGGCAATAAATTGACCTTTTAGTGAATATTAGAGTATTTATGCTTAAAGTTAGATTCATTCACATTTTAAGCCTCTAAAATTTATTGGATAACTGTAAAAACATTTATAAAACATTTATAATCATATTTTGGTTAGTTATATCCATTATGGTATAAATAATGTCTTGTTGTTAACTACCATTTAATATTATAATATTATATTATTAGTGTGAAACATAAGATTTCAATGAAACTTGTTGTTGTGTATTGCGTACTCTATCGAACATTGCAACTCCTTAAATTTAAAATTAGTATTTAATTCTAAAAAATAATAATGAATATGAAAAATTTATTATTCATTATTTAACCGGGATGTTACATAAGGGCAGGGGCCAAAAACTAGAGAGTTGATTTGGTAAATTAGAAAATATCATTGGGTAGAAATATGTAAAGGATTCATGAACTATTTTTTCATCTCTTGATTTTTTTGATATTTATGTACAACAACCACCGATGATTAACTGTGATTATTCCTGTATTTCTTTTATGAAATGTTTAATTTTTTCATATTATTATCGAATATGTTCATATATTCACCTACTAAAATTTAGTTGTGATGTTTTTTATTGTGGTTTAATTTAGATGGTTGTTATTATATTTAATGAAAGGGTTATTTATGTTTACCTAATATTGGGGTAATTGTACCCCTACATTATTATGAAAACCCCACATCTATTTAGAATCTTTTAGCATATAGGGATGAATTCTTGAGGTATATAGTTCATTAATTTAGTGGGAATGGAATTAAATAGGTCTAGTGATTTTACATGAGTATCAATAAACTCTTATAGTTCTATATCTTATTTCTTATCAAACATATTGCTATAATTTGTCATATATTCAGGATATAAATTTAAATTATCACATATAAAATTAATTGAGACCCTTTTAGATTTTATTGTCTTCTAAAACAAAGTGTATAATTAAAGAATATCTATAGTTGATTATGTCAAATAAAAAAGGGCTAGTAGTGTCTTTTCTTAATTACATCTAATTAATATTTCCCCATTCTCGATCTCCACATGATTTTCTTCTCAGTTTACATTTTTTTGAAATTCTATTTGATTCATCTTTGAAAATTTTCATTAACCAATTATCCTACATTTCACGATAGATGAAATATAATTATTAGTTGTGGTAATTTTTAATCCCAATGAAAATTGACAGCAACATAGAAATATCTAACCATCTAATTATTTTCTGAAAAAAAATCTTTGAAATTCTCATGCAAAATATATAAGATTATATCAATAACCTATACAATCATAATGAGTGAGACCATGTCATTTTTCATCACATATAGGTTTTTATCAATGTATCCTTTTATTAATTTTTCTCCCCTCATATATCAAGTGAGTTTGAAATACCTATATCATAGTGATCACTTCAACCCATAATGGTCTTTCCTTAATTTTCATACAATTTTACCATATTCATCTGGCATTAATCCCTTAACATTCTCTTTATATGCTTCTTCATTTAGTTTTAAACATAAAAATGAAAACTCTATATTATTTAAGTATTTTTAAAATTTTATTTACGATATAATTGAATGAATAATTTTGATAATCTCATATTGTAATGTAGTGGAAAATCTTCCAATAAATTATATTTCCTCAATTTGAGAATAACCCTTGCAAACTAGTATGTCCTTGTTTCTAAAAAAGCACATTAATTATTTATATTTTTCTAAAAAAATATTTTTTTCATCATTGATATTATTATTTTTAGTTTTGGGTACATGTCTTCATGTTTCATTCATTTAAATCTAATCATGTACTTTATTAATATCATAAATCAAGTAAATTTTATCAAAAGGATTATCAATAGTTTATGACTCCAGCTTTGTAAATAAAAAAAATTATAATATGTTTTATAAATTTTATTCTTATAAATACCCCTTGATTGTATCATATAATGATATTTAATATCAAAATGGTTTTTTACTCTTCCATTTTGGAATTTGGTTTTCATTTACTCATCCTCATAAAATATATAAGCATGATTATTATAAAATGAAGAATTTTTTCATTTTCTTTAGTTGATTAAGTTGGATTATTGGTGATAACATCACATTAGTCATCATACATGACAGAATATCGGAGATCTTGTTTTTATTACATGAATTTCAAAACATCAGTATCATCAATACTCTCTGTTTTACAATTATAACATTGATAGGGACTCATATTTTGATAATAACCTAGAAATATCACATCATGACTTTTCCCATTTAAATTTCCCAAATAATTTAATTTCTTATCAATAAAACATGGGCTCCTAAGAAAATGTTTTTAATTTTTGTATTATTATTAAACCATTTTTCATATTGATTAATACTTTATGTTTTCATTAATAAACACCAATTTTTTATAATTATCACAGTTTTAAGGTAGTTAAGCCCTAAATACCTTATAGTTCTATGTCATGTTTTCCTCATTCAATCCAAATCAACAATAATCATTTTCATCCATTAAACTAAATTTTTTAATGTCGGGTATGGTTTAATAAACTCAATTCTCATGAAATGTTTTTCATGATACTGTGAAAATTTTCTATTTTTATTAATACATCAATTACTAGTTTTTAACCTCTTTAGAGCTCAATAATTTTTCTTCCCATTATGTCTTCAAGAAATTTAATTTAAAACTGGCATTAATTGGTTTTCTAAACACATATATTACATTTAATTATAGTAAAATCAGTAATATATGAAATTAGCTACCTAACTAAACTTATTTACTTATATCTCATAGGTGAAAAAATTTCAAATGTAACTTACTCTAGTGGTTGTTGTGTTTGAATGATAACACTACCATGACTCTTATTTAGAATCCATTTCTTTTGAAAAGTTTTTGAAATAGTGATAGTGAATTTCTTTAAAATTTAAAATTTCTTAGAGAATATTATTTAATTAATCTTCCCATATTTTTTTCAAGATGACCAAGTCTTCTATGGAATATAATTTTTTGATCACTCCAAATCATTTAGCAATTTTATTTAGCTTATAAAAGTGTCATTGGTTTCCATGGGTCCTCATCCCTCTATATAACTATTCCATAATTCAACATATTCACAATGCAACAATTCTTATTGAAAAATTCTTCATTTTCGTCATCACATATTAATGATAAAATCAATATATTATTTTTTATCCCAAAAGAATAAGAATAATATTGGATTTTAAATAATTTTCACTAATTTTTTATCCCAATAACATTATTATTCAATTATGTATAATTGATAATGTTAATGACACATCCCCCATCTAATTACACAATTTTCAGGTGATTTTCATCAAAATGTATGTGTGATGAGAAACCATCCTTATACTATATGTCTTCTTAGTTATTTGTTATTTGAAAAATGATTCAACAAAATTTATATTCTACATGGATATATTTTTATTCAAAAATTGATCAGTCCTAATATTTTTATTTAAATAGTAAAAGACTCATCTTATGTGTGACAATCTTGATCACCCCTATCATAAAATTCATTCATTTTCAAAAAAACACCTTTTACATTAATATTCTAATTATTTAGTTGAATATTATGAATTATCGTTAATGTGACCCAACTATATTTTCCTAGAGTTGGGGAGTTGTTTACTATATTGGAGAAAAATAAAATAGATCCATTATCAAAGGCTATAATTTTTCATCAGTATTAGGAAACTAGATATATCCATGATTCTATCATTATATTTGAAATAATGATGTCAAACATAGTATTATAGTGTTAAATTTATTATTTCATCAACTATATCCCTAAAATAATTTATTGATCCCTACATCATATCATGGGGAAAGGATAATATAATCAAATATTGATATCAAAATATTAATAAGGGAAATTATATTGCATAAGATATCTTTAAATAAATAAACTGTGAATAATATGGTTATATAATAAATAATAAAATATTATATAGAACTAATATCATAAAATTGGAATATAACCACAGTATAAATAATAATATAAATAATCACATGTTAAAGAAAAAATAATTTCATAACCATATGCTATATAATACAAAAAATTATAATCATACCACTGAGGTCTTGTTCTGAGACATTGGACATAAATAGGCATGGTATACATGAAATACTAAAACTAGTTTGTTTCATGAGATATTCCGACTAATCAATGGGATATAGTGGTCCCATTTTGTTAATAACTCACTATAATTCATTCACCATAAAAAATAAATTAATAAAAATTAAATATGAAATAAATATAAACATTCATATTCAAAACATAATTATAAAAGTATAATATCTTCCTTTGAATAAACATAATGACCTGATCCTAAGATATATAGAGTAATATACTAGAATGTATAATTAGATTATATCATTATTAGATCATAAAATTCACAAAAGATTCTTACATCAATGAAAATACAATAAAAATAACATTCATACCTTTCATTGATAATCTTAAAAAAAATTCTTATATTTTTAGAAATTTTTAAAAATATATTTACAGTATATTGAAAAACATTAATTTTTTAAAATCTACCCTCAAATGTTTAATTGAAATTTTCAATGAAAATAATGATTATGAAGGATGATAAATTATTTTATGTGGTAAAAATTATTAAATTGAACTTTTCACACTTTTTTTAAAAAAGTAAAATTTAATTCATTCATAAAATGATTTGAATATTTATTTTAATACATTGAAAATAATTCAATATACTGATATAAATAAATATAATTTATTATTTTATCATTGAAAATATATTTTTTGAAATATTTTAATTGGAATGGACATGAAATAAATATTTCATCGATGAAAGAATAAATAAAGAATTTTTTTTATAAAACCCATTTCATGATATTATTAAATAAGAAAGATAGGAAAATAAAAATAAAACCTAAAATGTAAATATATATATATATATATATATATATGAAAATTAAATAAATTATTTATCAATGATTAAGAGAATAAAATATTCTTCAATTAATATTGAGAGAAAAAAAACTAAATAAAAATGGGATTTTAGAATAAAGCTCTTCCTCAAGAATTCTGGTTAGTCAAACATAATATAAACACCTGAATAATCAACATATATTTTTTAAATAATTTTTTATGATAGATTTTTATATATTTTATATTTTGTATGTTACTTTTATAATCATTTTACCTCTATTAGTTGAATAGATCTTGTTGATGTTGACAACATAAGGATGTTCAGATAATTAACCAAAAACTAATTATGTATCTTGACAATGGATAATGTATTTGAGAAATGATTCAATCATATCCAAAATTCTATGAATTTCATGAATATAATTTTTTCATTATATATTGTTTTTTAATAATTTATTAATTGTGTAGTGTAAGAAAAATAAAATATCATCGTGGAGGTGTTAGTCACACGTACAAAAAATTAACATTATAATTTTTCCACCAATGGAAGGGTAATATGGTAGATGATATATAATATTTTTAGAATCATAACTCTTAAATTTATATCATATATAGTCATTTATATAATAATTTTAACCATCTATGTTAAGTGGTGTTGAAGAATGAGTGAAACTTTTATGAGGAGACGATAGGTTGAATGTATGCACACATGACATTTTCATTTTACAAAGGATTATAATTTGATAGAAAATTTATAAAACATAGAAATAAAGAAACTGTAAAGTGAAAATAATTATTTAATTACATTAAAAATATTACTATATATATTCATGAGGCTTAAGAATAAAGGAGCTTCCAAAATATTGGCAACAAAAAATACCCTTTCTTTTGGTAACATCATTTTAATTACAGCTTAATACTTCTTAATGTTTTCTTTTTATAATAATATGAACTATAGGATTTTTGTATGGATATTTTAATGTTATTTGGGATTCTTTTTTGTCTTAAATGGCATAGGTGGTTTCAAAAAGATTTGAGAGGAGGTTCTATAACACCCCTAATTTTTTTTAAAAAAAGAACGTTGTATTCAATAACATATACAACATATAACACCATCTCTCAATGAAAATATAAAACACAAATTAATTTTACATATCTTTTTTAAATTAATTGAATATCTTCAATATATTTCACAATGTTAAACACTGAGATTATCTTGTATTACACACAAAATTGAGTTTATCTTGAATCATAAACAACATAGATACTAAAAAAAATGTGAATTGTTATTTAAATATTATTATTTTAAATAATACTTATAAACTATATGTTAAATTCTAGATTCTGAATAATAATAACTAAATTATAAAAACTATGATTATCTATTTATTATAAATAAAACAAGAATAATATAATATAAAAATAAATGTTTTCATAATAACTGTATTATTCAAAATGACCGTATAACACACTTTTTGGTAATAAATAAAGAATAATTTTTACTAAATGTAGAAAATTTATTGTAGAAAATAATATTATATTTTGATACTGGAATACCAAAATTATATTTTGGTAAAAATTTAAATTTGTGTGATATATATCATTTTTTCAAGAATAATGAAAAATGTATATTTTTAATTACTTTTTTTATTAATTTATATAATTTATAAGGTTAAATATTATTTTGGAATGATAATAATGTGAAATTACATAAACGTTATATCAATTAATCAAAATTATTTCAATACTATCGTTTTTTATATTGAATTTTGTGATAAAACATTTACTTTTTTTTGAACTCGTTCACATTTAAAAAACAAATATATCCACCATTATGTGATATTATTTTTAAACTAAAAATTTTATACTTTATTTAAATTTTTTTGTAAAATTGGATCCATACTTGGAATCATCCTAATTTATAATTACATATGAGTTAATTTTTTTGGACCAAATTTTTTAGTGAATGTTGTAAGAATTAATTACCGCGGTTAAGGTAAAAATGTGTTTAACAGGGTTTAAAATAAAAATATAAGAGAAAACATGACCTATAAACTAGTATAAAAACTTTTTATGAACTTATTGACACTATTAAACATATAAGTTTATATAATATTACATTTTATACTAATTTTAAATATTAAATGTGTTGTATCACATAATTATTTTAAAAAATATCAAGTCTTCCCTCTCCCCCACTTATAAATGGACACCCCTCTATAACTTTATACACACCATAATACCACTTCTATTTTTAAAATACCCACCAAATAACATATAAATTCCAATAAAATAATTATATATTCATTTTTTATAAATTTATCGTAGGAAAGATTTGGTGCAAACCTATGGTTGATTCTCGAAAATGGACTATGTTCTTCAATGAGTGTTTTTATTCTATTTCATTATCCACCTTCATAAATTTATATGAAAACATGATGATATAATAAAATTTTTATATAACACCTATTTGTTTGCTTTAATAATAATTTGATGACCTAAAACCATCCCTAAATACATTATATGGGTTACAAAATCATTATACATGTGTATGGAAAACTGATGCCCTCAGAATCAATGTCATTCGTTCATCTATTACCACCTCAGATGGTTGGGTATGATGATGAATATAATATATATATATTTTAATCAAAACATAATAAAAAAATTTGAGTCATTATATTGTTGTTATATTTTTACATTATATTCTATAAGAGATAAGATAACGTCACTCGTGTGTGTGGCGGACTACCACCTCATGAAGGGATGCGATTCGTCTTTCGCTCACACATTATATAGAACATAATAAGGTTAAAAATAATGATTATATTTTATATAATTAAAATAATTATGATATTAATATCATATTTTCCATTCTATAATGTTAATTTATGTATATCATTTTCATTCCTAATTTTCACTAACTTATTGAGGATAACATCATCCGTGTACGCATGGACTACAACCTTTATGAAGTTATGTTACTCCTTTTTCATCACTTGCCACATGGATAATTTATATTAGTAAATAAATGTAATATATGATATTATTAAAATTTGTTAATGATTATATATTACATACAATATTTCTATAAAGATCATTGTAAAATTGAAGTGTTACTCATGCATACGTAAGGTTATCGTCTCCAGGTTCGTAAAATACTTTATTTTTGGTATCCATATTAAATGATTGGTTTTAAATTTACAAATTATTCATTAATATTATAATTATATAATTATTCTTATTATTTTTAATAAATAATAATACAAAATTCACATGAACTTGGTCTTCTATGATGAAACACAGAAGATAAAATAGGGCAATTTACACACCAAATAATGAAACTAATGATAGATGATTAATGAATGAGTAATAGGATGTTATAATAGGATCATATATGATAATATAAATATTAATATGGATTTTTTATTTTAATAAGATGTTTAATACTACTATACGTGGGTATAAATAATGTTAAATAAAAATGATGCATGACGCAAGGGATTTCATTACTCAATCACTCTACATTAGGTTAAATTATTCATAAATTATATTATAATTATAATATAATGTTAGTAATTACTTATGACTATATTATGTTGTATATAAACTATTTTATGTGTATTTATAGTTGAAACACGTTATTTATTAATTGATTAATATTCACTTTAATGTTATTATAATTTAATGTGTTTATTTCACAATCTATATCTAATCCAAATTGTATATAATTGAATTCCAACAGTAGGAAAACCATGGACCCTTTCATAATAAAACCTTTTAAAAATTTTATCATATGATTATTAATGATATGATAGTGTAATAAAACCATTTTTAACCATTTTTTAGTTTAAATGTATTATAAAATTTTCTTAGTAAAATCTATCATCATTTATCTATTTAGTCAGAAAACTTATTTCATAAAAACCAATGATATTCAAAAATGTTTGAAAATTATATTTAAACATTTCAAAATGAATTAATTTTGTAATTTTCAACCATTATTACTCTTAAAAAAATATTTTCTAAGGAATCTTCTATTGATTTTAGAATAATTTCATTTTTTCTTTTACTTAAAAAGTTAAAGGGATCTTCAAGTCGCTTTTTGAACAAGGAACATTCCTAAAATTTTAACTGTGCAAAATGAATGTTATTTTTCTGTTTTACTACATGTATCTAATAACCCACTATGATGAAAATGATTCCATTGAATCTTCTATTTTCAAATTTTTTAGGATGCTTTTAAATGAAATTATTTTAAATATGATTTTCAATAAAAATAAATTTCAATTTTTTTTAATGCAAAATAAAAGTTTCCTATAGATTGTTATTAATGATATTTTTATAGTATTTATGTTTATCAATGAAAAAAATCATTTAATATTACTCCCATGAGTATATGATGAAAAACCCTTATTAATCTTCTACATTGTGTTTTATTATTTTAAAAAGTTAGTATTGACATTCACTTCCATGTTTCATTTTGTGTTCATTAACATCCCATTGAAATATTTAATTTCCTATGATAATTATAAATTAAATTCCCTATAAATGTTAATATATTTTTTATCATCCATATTATTTTATTAAACCATATATCATTTCTAAATAAGGTATTATACTTTGAAATTTATATGATATACTGGTAAAATATTTATAAATTGACATCCTTTAGTCAATACAAATATATTATGTTAGGGATTATTGATTCTTGAAATAAATCTATTATTTAATATATAAGTAATGTTTTGGATATGCAGTGACCCCTTGGGTCTGGAATTTTTTCTCCTCTCTAGAGAATTATTTTATCATAAGACAAATCACTAATGATAGAATCATATGGGTTTTTAAGATTATATTAAACCATCTTGTGAATGGTCTTGAGGGTAGAGGTATCATGTGCCTATGAAATGACACCCCATAATTAAGCATTTCATTCATTAAGTGTTCAGTTATTATTATATATAATATTATCACAATGATATTATCACTTGATATATTTTATTTTCAGAATATTAATTAAATGGAATTTGTTTTCAGTAATTCACCTTTTTATATTTATTATTCCATATAAATTCATTTAAACTGAAATTATTATCTTCCAATTTCCATTTAATAATTTTTTTTCCTTTTCCAATTAATTAAAAGGAATATGTTCTCAGTTATTGGTGTTTCCATGTTTATTATTATAAATTATTCATGATATCATCTAAAGAACTAAACCCATACTAAGAATTTTATATCACCGTTATTTTGTTACCTTTATTAGGAATCCTTTATGTGTTCAATGAATTATATGCATGGGTATATAGAGGGAATAATTATATACTTACAAAAATTATGTTTTGATAATTGTTAACAAATTTACATAAGACTCATGTATGTATAAATTTTACCAACAATATTAAACTATTTCTTCCATGTATATGTGATTCTTTCAATGTTATTCTAATGTAATAAAGTATACACAAGATCTGGGTTAGTATGGTGGAGTTAAAAATAGTTGATAGTAATAGAAGATTAGTAGAACCCTTTGGAACTAGATTTATAATAACATAGATTAGTGATTATAACACTATGATATACATTGAAGATAAGTATAATAGAACATCCAAAATATTTTTATACTAGCTATGAGGTATTGTTTCAGAGAAATAAATATATTTATTGATACTACATGTGGATATTTCTCTATATTGTATATAACTATGGATAATTACTCTGAAAATTATACATTAATTTTGTTCAAAACATCACTTTTAAAAAAACAAGCCTTTATACGTACTTGGTTTAAAACACCTAGGGTATATGCTTATGATAACACAAAATTTATTTGAAATCCATTATGAAGGATTTGATAAATATATATCTACAATGATAAAATTTGTATGATTATCATAATATTTATGAATATAATTTTCAATTTAGATTATGTATTACACAATATTTGGGATTCAAAATTATATTTTATAAAGAGGTAATATAATCAGGCCTATGTCATCCTTTAGAAATGGTTCCAAATAATTGGAATGAGAATGAATCCAATTCACGTAATACAAAGAGAAATAATGATAGTTAATTTTATTTGATGAAGACAATATTTCTGATGGAAATTTTCTCTAAACAAATATCCTCATATGAGGACATCATATAATGTTCTAAAAATATAGTGGAAAATTATCATTGAAATAAGGATTCAATGATATGAAAGAGAAAAATAGGATGACTAAGAAAATAGGAGGATAATAAAGATACTTGAAAGAATCATGGTCACATATGTAAAAATTGTAGAAAAATCACCCTTGTACATGCTTAAAAGGATTGGGGTATTGATAAAATTGTGAAGATAAAGTCCAACATGACAATGATTAAAAGGTTAAGAAAAATTATTCTAATGTACAGTGCATCAAATTTATAGTGATGGGGAACTATGAAAATTAATATCTCAAGAATAAAAGTAATATAACTCAAAAGATGCCAATGGATATTGTTCTAGATTATTATATTTCCATAAATGAAGGGGAATGATTATTTCTACTGTCTAGATTTATTTATTATTTCATTTTTTTTATTTTATCAATGATATCATTATTATGAAAATTAAGAAATATATATGGATAGTATTATATTTAATTTTTATTAATGATTTTAAATAATATGTTCAATGGATTTGGTGATAATTAAAAATTATTCAATATCAAGTTAACCATATAATAAAACACATGATTGAAAAAAATTAATATGTCCATATTGTTGAGATAACGAATTTTTGATTCAAAGACATTTATTAAGTAAATTGGATTGTACAGACTGCATTGAAAATAATTAGTGTTTATTTTAAATATACTATCAACGATGGAATTTAAAACATTGTTGTATTTTAAGAATTTATCCAATAATAATTGTATTACTTAATGAATAAAGTGGAATGCATGTTTTCAATATGGTTTAATGTTAGTTTATGTTATTCCATCTTACAATATAATACATGATTATGAAATTCACATGTACGGAATCTGATGACGAACTGACACTTCGTGTTGTTTTAGGGACTGATAAGAAGTTCATTTTTTTAATTTAGTTACCTTATTCCTAAATGTATTGATCATAATATTTTTAATGGTCTATAAGCCAAAAAAATTATGAAATGTATTTTGTTGAACTTATGAAATTTTTATAAGGATTCATTCATTACCTCACCATATGTGGATTTAGGAATATTAGGTAACATGTGATAACAATATAGTTTTTATAAAATATTTGGAGGAATAATGAAATGCTTTTTACCCATTAATAGATTATATGAACAATTAAAGGTATATTATTTTTCTTCCGATGTCAAAAAAATGAATTATGGATATATATATTTCTTCGAGTAAGTGAAGGATTAGAGAATTGATCAATGTAGAACTATAGGATGAAATTGGTCTGATGAAATAAAAATATATCAAGTAAGTATATGTCACAAAATTATTATAATGTAAAACAATTCCTCAAATCTAGATAAAGTATATTAAAAAAATTCCCTAATACCATTATTTATGTTGAATAGGTATTCATTCATAGCATCATAGAATTATGGATTTAGGGCCCTTAATCATCCATTAATAATTCACATTCATATGATTAATGACCTCTATAATAGTCCATAAATTTTTTCTTTCATTCTATGTCACAATAATCACTTTCCCCCAATTTTTCCTTACATATAATCCTAGTTATGTGTTATTAAATACTACCACAATAATTCCATTTCTATCTTATTAAATGAATTTTTTATTAGTAATTTTACAATATTGTTTTTTCGAAAAGGGAATTTCCAAATTTTAAACCATGGATAACCGAGTAAAAGATTACACTACGAGGACATAATTTCTTTATGTTTTTGAGAATGTAACACCCATATATTTTAAAATAATAACATTGTATTCCATAGTGTATGAAACACACAAAACCAAACCTATAATAATTTAAAATCCCGAAGAATTTTTGATATATATTTTTATATAAATTAAATCTCTCACATAGATTTCATTAAATTCAACATGGAGTTTATCTATCTTCTCACACAATACTAATTCTATATTTGTTCATACGCAACATCGAGTTTAAACAAACTATAAAATATTAATAAAATATTATAATATTATATAATTATATTACCTTTAGACATAATATTTTTGGGTATGATTAGTAATAATGTAATTATGAAAATTATTTTTATCAATTGATTATAAATAAAATTAGAATTATTTTAATGAAAAAGTAATGTTTAAAAAACAATATTGTTCTAAAAGTCAGTTTAATCGTACTATGCACACGTAATTTGAAATTAATTTTCCAAAATATTAAGAAATTTAATTGAAATATAAAAATATCTTTTATAATTGGAATACTGAAAATAAATTAAGGGGAACTTTTGTTTTTTTATCAGAAATATTTCATTTTTGGATGAATAGTAAAAAATATTGATTTATAATCAAAAACCGCATTTTCAATGGA
Organism: Viscum album; assembly: GCA_963277665.1. Taxonomy (NCBI): domain Eukaryota; kingdom Viridiplantae; phylum Streptophyta; class Magnoliopsida; order Santalales; family Viscaceae; genus Viscum; species Viscum album. The sequence continues at coordinate 1,432,180,326 of OY728132.1, read as the reverse complement.
ATAATTTATAAGGATAAATTATATTTTAATTTATTTTATTAAATTTTATCACATTTATATCATTTATTTGAACTTATTTAATTATATTAATTTTTACACTAAATATATATAAAAAAAATTTGAACTATTTAACATTTTCAATAAAAAACCTTGTTGTCTCGTCCCAACTGGAAGATTAATTTTAAATAAATTCTCTCAATTTCTGGAAGTTAAATTTGAAAATATGGTTCAATATTTGGAACCAAAATAATATATAAGTTCTAATATGGTCAAATAAGTTTGTGCTCAAAATGAATAGTGAATACAAGTAAAAATTAATTATTTTGTTTACGTTAGAAATAAGTTTACCTGGGGGTTAAACTAGAAATATAATAGTCAAAATAGCCTATAAAAGTGTCTAAAAACATTTTTATGGCCATATTTTTACCATTAAACCTTTTAGGTTTTATAATGACAAATTTTGGACCCTTGTGGCATATGAAAAATGTGGGAGCAAACAATTCTTTTCAAAAATACCAAGTGTGTCATCTCCCCCACTTATAACGGGTCGCAAACACTCCTCTCATCTTCACACAATTGAAATTTGTTTACATTGTGACTACCTACCCAAATCACATAAAAGAACTCAAATATCGACCCAGACACCCTATTTTTTCATAAATACAATATATTATTGATATATTAGAAAACCTAAGGAGGATACACAATGAAAAGGTAATATCTTCAATGAGAATTTCTAGTTTATTTATTTTACCACCTCATTTAAATATTCTTAAAACATTATGATATAATAACCATGGAATATTATATAGAATGTAAATCCACAAGCTTCCACGGTACGCTTCTATTTGAATAATACAATTGCATGTGTTGTACGTAACTTCGATTTCTAACACACCACCACCAATCAAACTAGCTGTTTTAAATAGTAATACCCCCTTTTTGATATTTTAAAATTTTTTTTTTCAAAATGGACTTCATTTGTTGATTTGGAATATCAAAATTAGCCTAGGGTGAATTTCTTGTAATTTTCTGAAAACATTCAATTTTTAATGAATAGTAAAAAACACTAAGTTATTGGTTAAATCAAAAAAATTTATTTTCAATTTTGTTACATTATTTAAATTTATATTAGGTCAAAATAGATAAAAAATATCTGAATAAGATCAATGTATTTTATTAGGGTCACTTTATATTAATTTTAAATATATAAAAACTTTATTGTAGTTTTCACCGTGTTTTACCCAACTCCTAAGAGCTTTTTCAAATTTTCATAAAACTTATTTTTACTATTTATAGGAGTGGAATTTCCAAAATCCAAGAGACACAGTTGATATCAGAAAATAAAATGTTGTTCAATGTGATGAAAATAATTTTTAGTGAATAGTAACTTTTTACTTTTATTTACAATGATTAAAAGTAAAAAGGGTAATTAATGGTAAAATTGATATTATTTTTACCCAAACACATGTTCTAATTCTATTGGATATGTATAATTCAACCAAAAACATCCATTGGAATAAAATATGAACCTATTTGGTCCACATGGATTAGATTATGACATTTATTATTATTTAATTCATAGTATAGTTAAAAGTGTTAAATTAAAAGTTTAATATCTAAACAATTTTTAATATATGTTTACACATAAGATAAATTAGATAATAAATATTATTTAGAAATCTAAATATATTTCTTACATAATGGTATTTTATTTCGAATTTTTAGACATTAAATATTTTAATCTATTTATAACACCATGTTGATGCAGTAATTACCCTAATAATGAAATATTAAAATAATTGAAATTATAAAGACCCAAATAAATGTAATTTGAGACTTTTTCTGAATTACACTATTTATCTAGGTTAATATGACAAGTGATTATTTATTTAATTAACTTTTTTCGAAGTAAACATGATGTCATAAATTTCACAATAATCAAATTCCAAATAGTGTCAAAATTGACAAAAAGAGTTTTTAAAACAAATAATATATTATTAATTGATATTTTATTCCGAAAAATCAATGGTTCGAAAAAATGACATATATAATGATGGGTTTATCATTAATTAAACACTAGGCATTCTCATAGAATTATATAGTATTTTTATTAACCATATAGTACAAAAATACAAAGAGAAGTGGTAAATGTGAAACTAAATAACTAAGAGTTAAAACTAGTATATAAGGTTGATATAGTGACCCAAACCTGTCTAAAAAAAATTGGATGGGTGGTTTAAGGCATATCCACACCTTATATGCTATATAAATCAGTTTGGATACATTACAAACTGAATATAAATTTATTATAAAATAATATTTTAATCTTTTCCTATAGTGCCCCTCACCACCCTTATAAAAGGGCACTCACCCTTATCTCTAATTAAAACCTTCAAATCCATTTTTCTGGGATAAACCCTACCCAAATATCCTCTCATATTCCCTCACATCAACCTAGAGGCCTTATTTTGATCATAAATCCAACCTAAGGATCCCTTTTGATCAAATCAAAAGGAAGAACCCGAAGAAGAGGTAATGTTTTCACCACATTCATTCAAGTTCCTTTCTTATTCCACAAATTATTTCTTTTTATTTCTATTCTAAAATATTAAATACAATATCCTCTATATAATGTGATGTTATTATAAATATTGTACAATGATATTCATTATTCTATCCATCCTTTGAATGACATGTCACCTTACGTGTGTACGTATTGCTTACTGACTCCACGTCGTGGTGTAATTGTTATTCAAAACATTATTATTTGGATTGGCATAATAATGATTTGTAATTGTTTTAAATTATAAATATAACATGATTATTATTCTGTATATATGATATACCATCCAATTATATAATATTTTAAAATCATAAGAATGATATTGTCATTTGTGCGTACGTATGGACTACCGTCACCATAAACACAATGAAATTCATTCTGCATCATATCCATTAAATAATAATTCTCATTTGATGTTTAAAATTATTGTTTAAGGACTTTATATCATTCTGTATATGAAAAAAAGACATCCTATCCATAAAAAATACAGTTTATCTAAAAACAATATAAAAGAAAACGAGTAAGTTAACAACTGAAACAAAGATAATACTAAGATATTATTAACAAAGAAATGTTAAAAGATCATAAATGAAATCATATTAATGAATATGATTTTTCTATAATTTAATAAAATTTATTTTACCGTAATACATGATGGTAACCTAACCTCAACCGACTAAAAGTACAAGGTAATGGTTAATTCTATAATCTCATCATTATTCAAGGTTGTTTATATGTAATTATCTACTGGGTCCCCCTTATCATCCACATCCATGTTTCTTAAAAATGTATTCCAAAACATTTATACTATTTAATCAAAATGGGTTAAAGTCATTTGTACCCTTATTTGACCATATACTTTTATGAAAGGAATCTTTCCATCATTTTCCAAATAAGGTACTTTTTAACATTTTCGATAAATTTAAGGTAAGAATGTTTTTTAACTTATACGGTCGGTGCAGTTATTCTATGATATTCTAACATCATCGAAGCTTCCCTTAAAATCAAATAATAATATTTTGAAATAAATTTTTTCTTTTATAATTACATCACTTTTAAATGATTTGAAAATAGAAAGATATATTTCCCTAAAAAGGTTTTGATATCATCTATGATAACATCCTTCAATGGATTTTAATTTTTTTTAACATCATTTTTTATGATACAAAAATTCAATATTGTATTGAAGGTTTTGTGATATGTTTGACTATGGATGTGTTATTTCATACCACTCATGGTTTATGGGTAAAGTATTGACATTTCTTATGCTAGTTTCAGTACGAATTTTTATGTTATATTGAAACCTTTTCATATGAGGAATGCATTGGACTTAATAAGTGACGGGTGGAGCTTGCTATAGCTCCTCGATGAAATGGTATGTCTCATGAAAAAAACTAGTGTCTTTGAACTTGGCCTTGAAAAAACTTATTTGTAGTCTTGCCACAAGGCCTTGACTATGTGGTTATGATAGTCTGACATTATGCATTCTATTAATATTAAAGTAGTTATTGATATTACCTATGATTATTCGACTAGTAGAATAACTATTTGAATAAGTAAATTTCATTATTTGATTTTATCTTTTCAATATATTTCTTAAGTTCATGTTTAAAAGGATTTTGTTTTATTTATACATTGCCTTAAATATTTATGCTTATTTATGAAAGATTCCTATATATTGTTATCCTTATTGAGAATCTGAGCTCACTCCTTTCTATGATTTATTTTTCCAAGGATGTGAAGAAGTATTTTACGAATGGCCTACTGGGATAGTTGGAGGGGATATGAGTGTGGTATATTGAGACTATGTTGTTGTATTTTTTCACTTTATGATGTAATTTAGGACTTATGAATATATCTACTATTTCCAAGGCTACTAAACTATTCAGTCTTTTGAGACATGATATTTTGTGATCATGTCAATGATACATAATAACACACTGACTCTGGGTAACTGGGGTTGGGGTGTTACAGTTGGTATTAGAAAAAGATTATTAATTAACCATGGAAGTTAGATTTAGATTAACTCTTATTAGAGAACATATCCATAAGATAGACTTTGAGGATTACTATAGAAGAACTTCCTATAATTTTGGTATTGTAGATATTTTGTGAGTTTTCCATGAAATACATCTCTGACTGGATACGAGCAGGTAGAGGATGCTCTAGCAAAGATGTACATAAGGGTAAATCCCGAAAACACCTCTTTGAGCTAGACTCGAATGGGAACTGGTGCACGACAATGGGCCTTGATGCACTCATGGTTACGACACTCCTGAGGGATACGCTAAGGATAATTCAAATTTTATTACAAAAAATTATGAATGGTTTATGAGTATATAATTCCTCAATGAAAATCTTTTTATGATTATGGATTATATCCATAAACTATTCAATTTATGTTAAGTTTCTTACAAGTATGGAATTATGTATTTCGATTAATAAACTAATCTAGTTTATGTCATTTTTTAAAAATGGCACCTAGTGAAAGGAATGAAAACTGTATCAACGCACGCACTCCATGTAGGTATTTCCCTCCTGCTAAAAATAATTATAGTGGAGATGGTGTTACAAATACTACTGATCAGCTTATCACTATATTGGGACAACTCAGTCAGCTTATGAATAATAAACATACCCGTATGAACCACCCTGATCTGAAGTGTTGAGGATCAATGTTAGATAGCTTCATGAGGCAACAACCACCAACGTTTAATGGGGTTACAAATCCACTGGTATGTGAGCAACGGATCAATTCCTTAGAGAAGATATTCCACTCCTTGGGGAGTAGCGAAAGGGAAAATGTTTTCATTTTAGTTTACCACCTCACTGAAGATTTTGATCAATGGTGGTCATTGGTTCAAAATACAATGGAAGATGAAAAAGTATCAAGTATGGAATAGAGGGAGATTAAAGATATTTTCATAGAAAAATACATTCCTCATGACCATCGAGTGGATATGGAAAGGCAATTTCTGAGTCTGAGGCAAAAAGAGGATGATAATATCGCAATGTTTGAGGATAAATTTACTAGGTTATCAAGGCATGATGTAAATTATATATGTAACCCAAGAAGTAAAATTGATCATTTCATTTGTGGGATAAAACCATTTCTACGTCGAGCATTAGTCTAACAATCATTCATAACATACGAATATATAGTCTCATGTGTTATCAAGATAGAAAAGGAATTCTCTAAATCTTATGACAATAAAGTCAAGATAAAGAAGAAGAGACTGGTGGTGCAAGAGATAGATAAAGGGATAATGGGAAAGAAGGATTTTCTATTATGTGATAATTGTGGGATGTAACACTCCGGTACATGATTAAAAGGAATGGGAGTTTGTAACAAATGTGGAGAAAAAGATCACCAGGCTCGGGATTGCAAGGGAAAGAAAGAGGTTGTCAATGTTGGATGCTAAAATTGTGGAGAAATGGGGCATTATGGAAATGAATGTCCTAATTGTTAAGGAAATATACCTCAAAAAGGCCAAGGGATCAAGGCCAAGTTTATGTTGTTACTACAGTTGAAATGGAATAATTAATGTATTTTTTTGGACTCAAGGATTATATTCTGGTTATAAGAATAATGAGATATATATAATGATTGTATTGTATTACTTGCTATCTTCAATTAAGGTTTTAATATGACTAAGGTAATCATATTTTTATTATGTGACAATAAGAGAAACATTAATTTGGTTGGGGAATCTGTCGTTACAATTGAATTTGGAATTTAGATTCCTTCTACAGAGAGTCTGGATAGAGGTACATTAGATAACAATAATATCTATAATGGATTATGTTGAACTTTTGACATAATTTTTTAAGGTTAAATCATTTCTTATGATTATTTTTGGAATATTATGATACTATAGTTTTAGTAAAAGGAAAACCTGCATCTCGGGTGATAACACATCATGTCAGACAAAGCTCCAGGATTCGAACCCGCAACTATAGTGCGGCAGGCCTTTATCACCTACCACCAGCCTACAGAAAGTCCCTGGTTGTTACAAAATATTTTTCTTCATTTTAATGGTATGTGTTAATATTTGGAACCTTATGATATTAGGATAAATATAAAATTTTTGAGTTCTATTATCTTTTGGAGTGAAATGTGAGATTTTGGTAGAAATTAGTTGAAGGGTGAATCTCTACTTGTCAATTATATATATATATATATATTATTCTATGAAGAAATTAATTCTTAAAATTTATGGAAGGGATTTTAACATTAACAATGTGTTATTCTAATACCTTATGTTTTGTTGAACTGATGATATTTTAAATTATCATAGATTGATGGCTTTAAGGCCCTCAATTTTACACTTGATTGTGATTAATGACCTCAATCACTAGCTATAAATATTTATGTTTTTCCTCCAATTACGAGTCTATAATTTCCACTAATGTTCTCTTACTCGAAACCCTAATTTGGTGGTGATATTCTCATTTCCCTTTCCCTGTTATTAAAAATCAATTTTATTAACTCAATTTTAGATGTTTGTATTCCACAAAGGTATTTTCTATTTTCAACTTTTTATTTTTGTAAAACAATTTCTAATTGCGAGGATGCAGTTATTTGAAGGAGGGGAGAATGTAACACCCCAAGATTCCACGTTAATCTTTTTTTAACAATACAATTGCGGGTGTTGTACACAACATCGAGTTCTAACAGAACACAACCAATAAAACTAGAAATTATGAATATTAATACCCAATTTTTGAAATTTTATAAATTTTATTTTTCAAAATGGACTTCATTTTTTGGATTTGGAATATAGAAATTATCCTAGGTTGAATTTTTGGTATTTTTCTGAAAACAATCAATTTTTAATGAATAGTGAGACATACTGAGTTATTGATTAAAACCAACAATTTTTTAGATAATTATTTATTTTATTTAAATTTATTTTTAGTAAAAATAGATAAATTATACCTAAATAAGTTCAATGTAATTCATCAGAGTCAATTTATATAAATTTTAGATATATCAAAATTTTAATGAACTTTTCACCGTCTTTTACCCACCTCCTCTGAGCTGTTGAAAATTTTTATAAAACGTAATTTTACAGATTCTGTGAGTGGAATTTAGAAATTCTGAGAGACACAGTTGATATCAGTATGTAAAATGTGGTTCAATGAGATGAAAATAATTTTGGGTGAATAGTAATTTTTTTACTTTTATTCACCACGATTAAAAGTAAATAGGGTAATTAAAGGTAAAAATGATATTATTTTTACCCTAACACATGTCCTAATTCTATTGGATAAATATAATTTGACCAGAAATAAACCATAGGAATAAAATATGAATCTGTTTGGTTCACTTGTATACGATTAGGACATTTATTATTATTTAATTCAAAGAAGAATTAAATGTTTTAAATTCAAAGTTTAACAACTAAACTATTTTTAATATAGGGTTAAAAATAATAAAATTTTGATTATAATTATTAATTATAAATTTAAAAAGTTTTCATACATAATGGTATTTTATCAATAATTTTTAGACATTATATATTTTAATTTATTTATGACACAATGATGATGAAATAATTACCCAAATAATGATATATTAAAATAACTGATATTATAAATACCCAAATAAATTTAATTTGTTACTTTTTATGACTTCCACTAATTTTATAGGTTATTCTGAAAAGTTAGTATTTATTTATTCTACTTTTTTTTAAGTAATCATGCTGTTATAAATTTCACAAAAATCAAATATCAAATATTGTAATAATTGACATAAATGAATTTTTAAAACAAATATTATATAATTAATTGATATTATATTCTTAAAAATCTAAGGATAGACCAAAAGATTTACATAATAATGGGTGCATCATTAATGAATCAGTTGGGGTTCTCTTTGAAGTATATAGTTATTTTATATGCTATATAATATAGAAAAATTAATAGATGTGCTAAATGTGAAACTAATTAACTAAGAGTTAAAACTAAATGATAAGGTTAATAAAGTGACCCAAACCTATTTAAAACCTATTTTTTGGGTGGATTTCAACTCATCCCCACCTTATCCTTTTAATAAATTAGTTTTTATCCATTATAAACCGAATTTGAATTTATTATAAAATAATATTTCACTCTTTTCCGAAGGTGCCCCTCATCCCTCTTATAAAAGGGCACTCACCCTTCTCACTAATTCACACATTCAAAGACATTTTTATCAGACAAACCCTACCCAAATATCCTCTAATCTTCCTTCAATTAATCCTAGATGACATAGTTTGATCAAAAATCCATCGTAAGGTTCCATTTTGATCAAATCAAAAGAAAGAAACCGAAGAAGAGGTAATGTTTTCCCCACCTTCATTCAAGTTCCTTTTTTCTTCCACATCATATTTATTTGTTATTTACATTATAAAATATTAACTCCAATATATTATATATACTGTGATGTTATTATGAATATGGAAAAACCATATTCATTATTATATCCATCCATTGAATGACATGTCACCATATGTGTGTACGTTTAGCTTAACGACTCCACATCGTGGTGTAATTGTCATTCAATATATTATTAATTGGATGGTTATAATAATGATGCGTAATTGTTGTAAATTAAAAATATAACATGATTATTATTCTGTCTATATGATATACCATTAAATTATATATTATTTTAAAATTAAAATAATGATATTTTCGCTAGTGTGTACGTACAGACTGCCGTCTCCACAAACGTGATGAGATTTATTCTCCATCGTACTCATTCAAAACTAATTATCATTTTATGATTAAAAATAATGCTTATGTACTTGATATCATTATGAATAGGAATAATATACAACTTATCCATAAAAAATATGGCTTATGTAACAAAACATTTAATAAAATGAGTAAGTTCACACCTGAAATGATGATATTACTAAGTTATTATTAACAATGAAATATTAAAAGATAATATATGATATCATATTAATGTATATTATTCTTTAATAATATAATAATTATTATTTCACTATTATACAAGAGTTTAACCTACCCTCTACTAATAATAAGTACAAGGTAAGTGTTAATTCTACAGTCTCTTCATTATTCAAGGTTGTTTATACGTAATTGTCTACTGGGTCCTTTTTATCATCCACATCCATGTTTCTTAAAATTTATTCCAAATCATTTTTAATATTAAATAGAAAATGTATTAAATTCATTGATAACTTTATTTGAAAATATATTTTTTTGAAAGGAATATTTCCGTCGTTTTCCAAACAATGTACTTTTTGACATTTTTGATAAATTGAATGTAAGAATGTTTTTTTAACATAAAAGGTGGGTGCGGTTATTATCTGCCGTTATAACATCATCTATGATTCCCTTAATATATTATAAGAATATTTTTAAATAAATGTATACTTTTATAATTACATGACTTTTAAAGGATTTCAAAATAGAAAGAGGTATTTCTCTAAAAAGATTATGATTTCATCTATGTCAACATCCTTTGATGGATTTTATGTTTGTTTGATGTTGATTAATTTTGATAAAAAAATCCATATTCTATTGATCTTTTTGTGATATGTTTGACTATGTATTTGTTATTTCAAAACATTCATGGTTTATGGGTAACATATTGACATTTCTTATGCTTGTTTCAGTACAAATGTTTATGTTATGTTTAAAACTTTTCATATGAGGAATGAATTGTACTTAGAAAGTAACAGGTGGAGTGCATTATAGCTCCATGATGCATCTGTAGGTCTCATGAGACAAACTAGTGTCTTGTCACAAGACCTTGAAAAAAACATATTTGTAGTCTTGGCACAAGGAATTTACTATGTGGTAAGGATAGTCTGACATTATGCATTCTATTATTATTAATGTGGTTATTGATATTACATGTGATTATTCAACTAGTAGAATATCCATGTGAGTATGTAAATGGAATTATTAGTATTTATATTTTCCATATATTTCATAAGTTCATGTTAAAAAACTTTTGTTTTAGTTATACATTGCCTTAAATATTAATTATAATTTATTAATGTTTCTACTATATTGTTATCCTTAATGAGAATTTGAGCTCCCTCCTTTCTATGATTTATTTATCCCAGGATGTGAAGATGTATTTTATGACTTAACTGTAGGGATAGTTAGAGGGGACATGAGTGTGGTCTATGGATTATATGTTGTTGTAGTTTTTCACTTTATGATGTAATTTAAGACTAATTAGTATATCTAGTGTTTTCAAAGCTACTAAACTGATCGGTATTTCGAGACTTGATCTTTTGTGATTATGACAATGATACATAATAATGCATTGACTCTAGGTAACTGGGGTCATAGCGTTACATAGAAGGGACCATTTTTATGATAAGGTAATGACTGAAAACAATATCCACCTCTATCAAATGGTTTCTGAAATCACTGTTTGGGTGTGCAGCAGACTACCACCTTGTAAACTTATGTAATCTATTCTTTCCTTACCACCTCTCATGGTTAGTTGTGATGGTGTATTTAAAGTATATATATTTTATTTCTATAACATAATTATACTTATATAATCATTATATTATGTATGTCATTTTTTAATTTTCATTCTATGTGGGATATGATAATGTCTCTCTAGTGTATGGCAGGCTACCACCTCCCGAAAAGAAGTGATTCAACTTTTAAGAACACATTTTGTGGAATTTATTAAGTTTACTTTTACTGGTTTTATGTTATATTAATTATTTAATTTTGATATTCATGACATATTTATCATTCTTTAATGATGTTATATATTTCATTACCTATTCATTCACATAAAGACGATAAAATCATTCTTGTATGTGTGGACTACAACCTTCATAAAGTTATTTGACTATATTTTCAACACCACACCACTTGGAATACATATATATATATATATATATATATATTATTTTATATATTACATTATTATCTTTATTTAGAGATTATATAGTACTTTCCTTCTTTCCATTACTATTGTTTACAAATGAAACTGTTACCCATTAGTACGTATGACCTACCATCTGGATGATCATAACATACTTCATTTTTATAAACTATATTTCAGGATTAGTCTTCAATGTATAATTGATGAATAAATATGATAATTTTTAAAATACAAAAAAATCTAATGTTGGAACATTTTATTTGATATAATGTGTGACATGAAACACCAAAAATGTAATGGGAATACAATACCTCAATACTTTATAATATGTTTAATATTTTAAATTATTTATATATAGTTTATATCTTGAAAAGAACATTAAATTTACATATCATGAGTTGTACACAACAACAAATTTATATGAAAGATTACATTACATACAAGAGCAGAGTTTAAAAAAAAACAGCATATTATTACAATACTGTTATATAATAAGATATAATTCTGACAATAAATTAATACTTATGGATATTATTAACTAAAAAATGAAAATATATCTTCAAAAAAAATTAAATGATTTCATTATTTTCTAATTAATTAAAAATTAATATACCAACCAATTGAATAAAAATGGAATTTGTTTATGGAAAACTATTATTATGCTCACAAAGATGATTTATCCTAATAAATAAAATTAATTAAAACTTGTGGGTAATATTTATGTAATATATATATATATTATAATAAATTAAATATTTTTTATATTCATCTAGTAGTTTTGATATGAAAAATATAGGAAGATACCCAATTTTATGGATAAAACATATATTTTTGTAAAGGTATCTTAAATTAATTTTAACAGAAAACCAAAATAACATACAATTTTGGGACATTTATTGATTTTATATTTAATAGTGATGTTAATATTTTTAAAAGAAAAGAGAAAATTTGTTTAGGGGTTTTTTTTGGTATTTTCCTGTGGAATTTATTTTTTAATATATATTTACAAATACTAAACTTTAATTCTAAACTTATTTTTCATATAATTTTCAAGTAAGGATAAATATTTCATTTAAATGGGTTTTAAGAACAATGAGAATAATTTTTTATCAATGAATCCAATTGAAGTCATTTGTGTTCAATTGTCTTTGTAATTTGTTATAAATATTAGAAAAACATTTAGATGATTTTACTTTAAAACCCCTCATTGTTGTCCCATCTGTGGGATTGAATTAAAATTTATTTCGGCCACTTTTATTATTAGCGTGTGGAAAAATAGGTTCCATATTTTGAATCAGAATAATTTATTATTGATAATATATTCTAAAATATTTTTACCAAATATCTTTTTCAATGTCATTAATATTTATTAAAATGATTAAGAGAAACAATTTCTTAACATCATAGTAAACCTTATTATTAAGAGAAAAAATGACCAAGAAACTTGTAAAAATTCCATTTAATGTCAATATATAGAATTTATACTCCCTTTAATCCATTTTTCTCATTATTAGAGACACATTGAATAGGGAAAACGTGGGTAAAATTCCCATTTCCCAATTTTACCTGAATTCCACTCCTCCACCACAATAGAAATGAAAACATTCCTCTCACATACTCAATCTTCTCAAGACACATTGGCTTGTACAATATCTATAAAAATAGATCCTAAATAACAAATTTCTCAACCAATAAGACTAAATTTAATAATAATTCCATCAATTGAATCCCTTTGGTTCAATCATATGGAGTTACCCTATTCAGAGATAACATCCTTCATGAACATAGTTAATACTATTTATTTCACCACTCTTTCAATTATTATTATTATATTATTATATAAATACCTAATTATCCAAAAACTATTATATTTTCTTATATTATGGTATATATCCACCCATACACACACTTACATCTATTGGGAAATGATCATACAGTGTATGTTTACAATGAACTACCACCCGACGAAACGGCGATTGTTCTTTTATTCTTGTATCGCCTCTCATGGTTGGGAATTGTGATGGAAAATATTATTATATATGTTGTATTTGTTATTTATAATATATTTATATTTAAATAATTCTTTACTAAATTATACCATTATGCATTCTATTATGTGGAAATATGATAACATCAATTATGGGAATGTGGACTACCTCACCCTCAAAAAAATGTGATTCATCACACTATAAATAAAATGTATAAAAGATGGTTTTTATTAACCAATGTAAAATATATGATATAGATATATTAGATGAATTATAATCTACCTATATATAACATTATTTTGATTTTTTTATTATGAATAATAAATGAAACTATCGTTAATGCATACATACGACCTACTATCTCCATGAACTGTCAACTTTGTTTCTTATCTCCAAACATTATAAATTTCTATAAGTACATATATAATAAAAATATATCATTTTTAATGTTTAATTTAAATTAAGAAAATTATGAAACCATGATCTACTTAAGAAGAACAAAAAAATAACATATTAAAATATACTCGACAAACTAAGTAATTAACAACCAAAATAGTGAAAAATTTAGATATTATTATCAAATGGGAAAAAATTATTATAATAAGATAATATATGTTATTATAAACATGAATATGGTTCTGTAATAAAATAGTAACCCACTAAAAACCATTATATATTAGTTTAATGGACTTTCATATAAAAGGAAACATAGGTTGATGGATTTTTTCCGAATTTACATTCCGGTGAGTATTATTATTTTCATTATGAAACATGTTTCTTTTATATGTTGTGTATATTACTCATTGACATGTTTTATCAGGAATCTCTCTATTTATATAATATTTTAAATTTTCATTTAATAATATTCCTTCTTGGGTATTATGATTCAAATGTCATAAACTGGTATGAGACACTTTGGAATGTATATATATTATTCTTTTTGAAGATGTTTTTAATGATTATATTTGTAATCTCATTTACTTTTATGATTTTTAACATTTTCTTGAAAAAATCAAATCATTTTTGTGATCCTAAATTTTTATATATTGTGTAAATACATCAAACAATTCATATAATAATATTATTAATTCATTCTTCATGAAATTTTGAGTTTCAATTTGAAGTATATAATCTAAGGGGATTCGAGTCAAAAGGCACCATGGGGATAATAATTTGGAAAACCAATTTTTTTAATTTGGTTATATTAATTCCCCATTATCATTAATATTAGTTTATTTTTTGTATAATGACAATGAATATATATTGATTTATTTTCGCTTCTATATTTGGATTTACTTTTGATACACATAATCTACTAATTGATTGATTCACAGTCAAACAGTATAATATTTTCACGTGTTTACTTAACAATATCATTATATTTTGGATTGGTTAATCATTAATTTACATAAGAGGAAATTATTATATCATTTACTAATAAAACCTTATATTTTCTCCAACTCCTGTTATTAATGACCATTTTCAAGTATCAGTACCATTTTTTAACTTTATGGTACTGACATTTTTTTATAAATTTATTTTGGAAACTGATCATCATTTCTGTCTTTAGTAAGATAACCTATTTTGTTATAATTTTTTAAAAAAAATTGATTTAAACAATGCTTTTTTAACATTAAAAAATAAATTTATTTATGAATTTTTACCATTTTTTCTTTTAAAAATGTTTTAAATGGAAGTTTATTGAATTATTATGTACCATTCACTTTTCTACCCTTCTTACTGTGAAAATAAAATGTTATATTTTACATTATATAAAATATATGGATTTTAATTTTATCATTTCTTCAAAGCATCCATTAAAAAAAGTGTATTTTGTAACGTACTTATTCCGGAAGCCACCTAGAGTTGCCCCGTTCCCGGTTGTTCACATGTCATCAAGTGAATTTCCCCTAGAGCCAGTGGATACCATGTAGCAGCGAGGGCCTTGGGTGTGATAGTGGGGAAACTATTCCGTAATTGACATAGTACACAGTGGAAGTAAACAACATACCATAATGAAATCCGTAACAATCCATGAAAAAGTAAGCATCAGATGACTGAAAGAAGTAAACATAAGAACACATATATAACAATGATGTGTTATACATATATGTCTTAGAAAGAAGCCAAATAAACCACAATGATGGAATACAATAGTACTAAACCAGTTCAAAAGAAAATAGATAAATAGATCCCCAGAAACACAAGCCGCATCTTGGTACCATGCTCTCCAACTCTACACCATATCAAGTACCTGAAGTGGAAGGGTGATTGTCCTTGTATATACATGCATCAATATAATATGTTTGTTACAAAAAGTAGGACCCAAACTGGGTGTGAGACTAAATCCCTATAGGCAACCACCCAATGATATGTGCCTAACATTCAGTGAATATATAACGCAGGAAAAGTAAAGAAGGTAGTAAATAGGGAAACATAATCAGCAGTAAACAATCCACAGTTCAATATCAAGCAACAACTAAACACAACATTTAACCCTCTGGTAAGTACCCACAACCATCCCCTTTGTCATACCTAATAAGAACATGCAGCCCTCTGGGCAATACACTCATCATCGCCACTTTGGTTTATATGAATTCATTATGACTCTCTGAGGATGCTTGCTCAGTCAATTCCAATTATAGTAAAGGTAGTCAATGACTCTCTAAAGAAGATCCCAAGGTCAATTACTCTTAAGCCCCAATTTCTATGACTCTATGTGGATGAACACACAATCAATTCCCCTTATAGCTCAAGTCATTCAAAGAATCTCTGAGGAAGATCACCCCATCAATTCCCCGTATATCCTGGAGTGGTTTAAGGTAATTCAAAGAAAAATAAAGACTCTCTGAGGAAGCTCACTTAGCCTATCCCATCATATTTTATAATGTCCAAATACTCTATGAAAAATTTCACTGGGCCTATCCTCGTATAGTCTATAATGTCCAAAGACTCTCTGAGTAAACTCGCTCGGTCAATCCTCGTATTGTCTATAAGGCCCAAAGACTCTCTAAGGAAGCTCACTCGGTCTATCCCCTATTAGTCCACCACACCAGGTTCTCACTGCCCTGTGTATGTCAACAAGCCTAACAATGTAATATGGCCCATGTAAACCTATATAACTAATTGGAAAAATAGTCTACAACACCCCAATCATGTCAAAAAAACAACACACCGTCCTATAAACACTAGGCATGGGAAACCAAAAAAAACATGACCAAACAATCATAATCAGAACATAGATGGGAAAACTCCCAAAACCTAGTAATCAACTTTTATTCACATCAAATTTATCATCTACACAGGCATACAATCATGGCAGACACAACACATGGGTAAAAAGGTAAACGCACAATACCCCGATCAAGGGTATTAGCACAGTTGCACAGAATATTCAATAACATTCAACAGAATGGCACAAACCACCTACCTTGGTATCAAGAGATTGTTATATGTGAACCACGGGGCCTGAATCACCTTGAAACACTAATGATCTATAAAATCATGTTAAAAATTCAACCCATGATAACATGTTAAAGATGAGGAATTGGAAAAGGATACTCTAGGAGAATGAAGATCTTACCGTTGCAGTTCTAACTCAATAGATGGTGGTCATCTCAGAGAATAGATGGAGGCTCGGAGGCTCAGAGAATTTTTAGTGTCATACTGTTTCTCTTGGCCGAATGAGACCCAAAATAAGACACTTTTGGTGATCAATCATGACCCCGGTCCATTTAATGAAAATAGAATGCACGACGTGTACTTCTTGAGTACATGGATTGTATGTGCCTTTTCTGTACTCCGCTTTAGGTGGCCTCCAAGTCATACCCACACAGCTATGTTTGTGTCCATTACACGGCTAGCACACGACCTCATCCAGTAATTCAGTATATTACACGTACTTTAAAAATTTCGAGAATTTCAACTTTTTCTAAAAAATTACCAGAAATGGAAAAACATACCTGAATGAAGATCTGGGTTCTTCTAATCACCCCCTTAAAGAAATTCATCCTAGAATTTCCCTAGAAAGGCTTATAAGAATAAATATTTAATAGCTCTGTCCACTGAGCTCGTACATTGGCCTCCCACTCCCAAGTCTTGTCTTGTACTCTCTCGTGCTACCATATCACTCGTACTATGAGAAAAGACCGGCCACATAGGACCTTTGTACTATGATCGAAAATTTGGATTGTATGCTCCTTGAATGATGAATCCACTTCAATCTCAACCTCATCAGGTTGAAATGCATGAGACGAGTCTAAAAAGTAATGTCATAGCTGAGAATCAAGGAAGAGGTCATGCATAGCCCTATACCTCTGAGGTAACAACAACCGATAAGAAATCATCCCAACTCTTGACAAAACCTCAAACAGCCCGACATACCTAGGTGAAAGCTCACCATGTCTCCTAATCCTCATGTATCCAATCATTAGTGTGACACATCGAAAAACTTGATCCGTGGCCTCAAACTCTAGAGGTCTTCTCCACTGATCAGTATAATATTTCTAATGAGACTGTGTACTAGCCATCCTCTTCCGAATCAACTCAATATGCTATGTGGTCTCCTGGACAAGATGAGGTCCCAACATAACTTCTTGTCCTGCCTCCAGCCAACATAGGGGTGATCGGCATGACCTACCATACAAAGCCTCATTAGGTTCCATCTGTATAGTTCCTAGTAAACTATTTTTGTAGGAAAACTCCACATTAGGTATGTGTCTTTCACAAGAACCTCCAAAATTTATAATACATGCTCGGAGCATGTCCTCATGGAACTGAATCGTACGGTTAGACTTGTTATCTATCTGGGGATGGTATGTTGTATTCAGAAGTACCTATGTACCCAAAACCATCTGAAGCCCCTACTAGACATGACAAGTAAAATGTCCATCCCCGTCTGAAACAATGGAGTGTGGGACTCCATTTAGACGTACAATCTCTCATATGTACACATGTTCTATGTCATCAATACTGATGGTCTCTTTAATCAGCAAGAAGTAAACAACCTTCATGAGTCTATCAATGATAAACCATACCACATCATTCCCCCGAGGGTATAGGTTTCGGGTGCAGTGAAAGTGCGTTGGTGGGGTTCCCATATTTAATTATAACATTAAACAATGTTCAAACTGAGATCTGTCACGATATAAAACGTCGGGTCTTCAGAATAGAACGAAGAATGAAAAATAAAACAGGGAATCCTAGAACCATAGAAATAAGATCATCATATATTGGATATAATTAATTTAATTAATTCACAAGAATTACCTTGGTAGAATTCTTTATTTGTTGATGTGTCCAGTCACGATTCAGTGATCCGTTATTGCGTCATAGAATCCATGTGTAGGAATCCTGTAGTGGTGATCCACATGTGTCCCACATAACTCCGAACTTCGATGAAGGGATCTCTAGGTGCTAGCGTGGAAGAACCTTCACTTGTGATGTCTTCCTTCGATCACCTTGATCTCTTAGTCTGGAGAGCATTCTTGGAGGAAGGAGTTCTTTCAGGCTTGAAAGAATTCTTTATAATTGTTGTGCACAACTATTATCTTGTGGAAAAGTGTTGGGGTTGTGAGGATATATATAATCAGGTTTGAGGTTATAGAGTTATGATAATAAATAAACGCATTACGTGTTTTATTTATTTCATTAACTCTTCTTGAAAACCCCCATGTCGAATTATTAATTCCTTGACATGCGCCCATGCTGATTATAATAAATATCAATTAATAAAACACTATTATATCCTAAAAATCATAACTGGAAGAACTACACGGCGTGTAATCATTAATACAAGGCGTATACTCATTTTCCCTAAAACTATACGACATGTATATTTAATATAAACGGTGTGTACTCTTATTTTCCTTTATTTACTCCTCCATATTTATTAGACCTTGAGTAATGGCTACTTATTTCATAAGTAAATGTAAAGACATTACGCGCTAATAAACATATTATTTTGACCACAATATATTCTCTCGAATAACTAGTGTCAAAATAAATGTGATCAGGCAACCATATATAATTATTAAACAATAGTCTGGTATAATCATTTTTTAACTTGTTAAATTAATGTCTAACTGCGATACATAGACACATTTAGTGTGTGACCCTGTAGGCCTCTTTCTCAGTGGAATTAGGCAGAGCCAGCCTAAAGTACAATGTTAGAGTCTAGCAACACGCCAAGGAAACCATAGAGAAAGATTTTAATGCCGCAATGATGCGTCACCTCACACAAATGCTTACTGTGTAATATAATACCTTTGTCTCGATATCTCTAATCATGCGGGCTGAATGCTAGTGCCATAATCACATGTTCTCCAATATTGTTTCATTGACATCCTGAAATTGAACTCACCAATACCTTACCATGGCCA
The DNA here is from genome assembly GCA_963277665.1 of Viscum album. Lineage (NCBI taxonomy): Eukaryota > Viridiplantae > Streptophyta > Magnoliopsida > Santalales > Viscaceae > Viscum > Viscum album. Next base: position 1,432,160,517 of record OY728132.1, on the reverse strand, counting down.
TGGATTTATTTAGGCTATATCAAGTCAATAAAAGGTCCTGAGATATCTACATCTATTATAGAATATAAGGGACAAATCCTTTCTCACATTATGAATTAATGCAATATTACTCATGATTCACCCAACATATCCTACCTTGCTGCGAACATTGTGTCGACATAGTTTTTGTGAATATATATAAGTGCTTGAGTTATAATACCCCTTAATAATAATCTTAAGGTCAAAGTACCAATACACATGTCTGTAGATAGGAACATCCAATGACACTATGAAATATGGATTTTTTTCTGGCAGGCCTCGTTCAAATAATATCCTCGTGAATATTACCAAGGGCACACAACATGAGAAGGTGCCTCAATGTTTTATGAGTTATCACCCCTAATGACCTATATTATTTGTGCCCCTAAAATAATATCATAGAGCCATATAACATATATTCAAGAATAGTGTTATGGAACTTCTGGGTTCTCATCATAGCAAGGATCCTCTATGACCCTTTAATGCAACATCTATCCATAGGACATTGTCACATGCATTGTCAGGCAGAAGAACAATCAAGATGTGATAAGGCTTTTATTAAGTAATAAAGTACAGAGTAGTTGGTTCTAGGCCACAAACTCCAATAGACTCCCACATGGACTAGAGAGAACATCTAACAACCTTTAACCCGCTAGCTATCACATGACATTCATACTTCTGCTTTGATAGGAATTTAGTCATGGGGTCCACCACGTTATCTTCCATGGACACTCCGTTCACTGCAAAATTTCACCTTTGATAGAAATCCCTCAAGAGGTGATACTTATAGAGTATGTTCTTTTTCCATTGGTGTGACCATGGTTCCTTTGCAGGAGACACCACTGCAGTATTATCACAATACAATGTAATGGGATCTTTACTGATAGGCACCACATAATGCTCCTGGTCAAAGTTCCAAATCTAGACGCTTCTCTGGCTGCATCAGAAGCTGCTATAAATTCAGACTCCGCTGTAGAATCAGAAAAAACTGGCTACTTTGAAATCTTCAAGCTCATAACTCCTCCATTAAGACAGAAAAAATATCCAGATTGCGACTTCAGATCACTCTGATCTGTATGAAATCTAGAATAACATACCGTCTGATGAAAATCTCCTTATCTCCTCCACACACCAGTAACATATCCTTACATTTTCTCAGACACTTAATGATTGTTCTAACAGTAGACCAATGTTGTTCTCCGGGATCTTCATGATATTTGCCTTCCATTCTCAGTGCATATGCAACATCAAATGTGGTACATAACAAGGCATACATGATGGATCCTATAGTTGAAGCTTATGATATCATAATCATTCTATCATTCTCTTGGTGTGTATCAAGATATATTTTCATAGAAAGATGTAGGCCATGTGACACATGAACAAATCCCCTCTTGGATTGTTCCATACTAAATCTCTTTAGTATTTGGTCAATTTATGTACCCTGACATAGCCCAAGCAGCCTCTTGGATCTATCACGAATGATCTTGATCCCTAGAATGTAGGTTGCTTATCCTATGTCCTTCATGGAGAAACTCTTGTCCAACCAGTCATTAAATGATTGTAAGACTGGTAAATCATTTCATATAAGTAATATGTCATCAACATATAATATTAGGATAATGATCACATTCCCATTAAACTGCTTATAAACATATGGCTCACATTCGTTCTTAATGAAACCAAATTCTGTTATGGCTTTATGAAATTGAATGTTCCCTGCCCTGGATGCTTGCTTCAATACATAAATGGATTTCTGCAACTTAAAATCCCGTTTGGATTCACTTGGTGTCAAAAACCCTTCTAGTTTTGTCATATAGACATCTTCCTGAAGGTTCCCAATAAGGAACATTGTTTTGACATCCATTTTCTAAATCTCGTAGTCATGGTAAGTTGCTATGACATGTATGACTCTTATGGTTTTAAACAAGGCATATGGCAAGAAGTTTTTATCATAGTCAATTCCATGATGATGTCTAAATCCTTTAGCGACTAGACTTTCTTTATAGTTCTAACTTGACCTACCATGTCCAGTTTTCTCTTGAATACCCATTTGTAGCCAACATGCGTTACATTAACTAGCTCATCGACCAAAACCCGGACTTGGTCCGGATACATGGAATTCATCTCAGAATTCATAGCTTCTACCCATCTTGCAGCTTCTGAGCTTTATACAGCTTCCATGTAATAGATAGGTTCATCATTGTCCAACAATAATGATTCCCCATCCTCAGTGACTAGGAAACCAAATCTCTCTGGTACCCTTACATCTCTTAATCTCCTACGCAGTACTTGTGCTTCTAAAACCTCTTCCATAGGGACTTGTGGAACTTGTTCTTGTACCAACTCTTGTGTATCATGAGCATTAACTTTGTCCACATCAATCTTTCTCCCACTATCCTTTTTTAGGATGTTCTCCCTCTCAAGAAAGATGTCTTGTCTAGAGACAGTCACTTTCTTGTCATGAGGGTTATATAGGCATTATCCTTTCGTTTCCTTAGGATATCCAATAAAGATACACTTCATGCCTCGGGGTGCTAGTTTGTTTCCTTATAAGGCCTTAACAAACACCTCACATCCCTATACATCTGTATGCGACTAAATGGGTTCCTTTCCATTCCATAACTCAAATGGAATCCCATTTTCCATGTTAGTTGGTACTCGGTTTAATTTGTATATTGCAGTTTGTAATTCATATACCCAAAAGGATAAGGGAAGATCCACATGACTCATCATCGACCTCACCTTTTCCAACAAGGTGTGGTTACTCATTTATCTAACACCATTATACTATGTTGTATAAGGAGGAGTGAGTTGAGATAGAATCCCAGACTCCCATATAAGATTGATGAACTCTTGGTTCAGATATTCTCTTCCTAGATCCGATCTAAGCTTCTTTATCTTCTTACCAAGATGATTCTATACATCATTCTGTAATTCCATAAATTTCTCTAAGGAATATGACTTATACCTCATTAAGTTTAAATATCCATATCTAATCAAATTATTAGTAAAAGTAATGAAGCAAGAATATCCACCTCTAGCTTCTACTGGAAATGGTCCACACACATCCATGTGTACAAATCCTAGAAGCTCTATGTCTCATTCACCTTCTCCACCAAAAGGCGATAGGGTCATTTTTCCTTATAAACAAGTGTGACATATATCAAGTGGTTTTAGCTCAGCAGAGTCTAAATAGCCATCTTAGTAGAGATTTGTCAAGTGCTTCTTGTTTACATGACCGAGACGGTAATGCCCCAACTGGGTGATGTATGAGTCCCGTGAGTTTGTTTCATTATCGATTTCCAACACTTGGTTTTCATAATTTAATACATACTAACCATTATTTGAATGTTCCATACCAAAACATAAGTTGTTATTATAAAACAGACAACCCTTATTTCAAAACCTGATAATAAATCTGTCCTTATCCAAACAAGATATAGAAATTATGCTCTCTGTAACACTAGGAACATAATAATTGTTATTTAAAACCAAAATCATTCTAGTCGGCAATGATAGGTTGTAATTTCCAATAGCCAACCTAGTTAGCCATGCACCATTGGTAGCTCGATGATCCACCTCTCCTATGGAAATCATTCTAAATCTACACGGTTCCTGCAATTGAATACAGATGTGAGCCCCATAAGCTGTATCTAATAACCAATATGTATAAATGGAAAGATTACACTCGATAACGAAAGCACATTTAGCATCCCTACGCTTCTGGGTGAATTTCCTCTTCTAGTGGCCCTGCTTACCACATGCAAAACACACTGCCTCCAATTCCTTGACCTGCCTCTGGATCGTCCACTTCTTGGAAGGATAGTGCATAGGGGCTTCAGACCGTTTATATGTCTTCGCCCCTTTGACATTTCCTTCTTTTTCTTATTCTCCATAAGGACTGTGTGTTTTTGATGCCCCATGTCCTTGTCTACCTAGCGAATCAAGGTCAGATGATCTGATAGACTCTTCTCATTGTCGCTCATGTTATAATTGGAAATGAAGCTATATAAGGTCTTGGGAAGTGATGATAGGATGAGATATATACGCAACTAATCCAGGAATTTAATCCCTACGATGTCTAGAAGGTCAATGTATCCAATAATCTTGACTACATGGGGCCCAGCTGGCTCGGACTCTCCGTGCTTAGTTTAAAAAATCAATGGAGATCTCATATCTCTCTTGTCTCGTCTTCTCTTGGTAGATATCCTTAAGGTGATACATCATGCTATACGCATCCATATTTTCATGTTTCCTCCAGATCTCATTATACATGGAAAATATCATGAAACACTCAACATATATGGCATCATCTATGTGTTTCACATAGATAGATACTTCCTCATCACTGGCCTCTTTCCTAGGAACAACTGCAATAAGCTCTTCCAAGACATACAATTTCCTTTCGTGGTGAAGGATGATGTGTAAATGCCTCAACCACACATGTAAATTGGTGTTGGTGAGAAGGTTTTCTTTCTCGAGTATGGTGTGCAATGATATGTTTGAAGCCATTTTGTTTTTGTTTCTAAAAATAAAGATGAGTAAAGATTTAGTACATTATTACAAAAATGAGACAAATAAATAAATTAAAACTTATTAGTAACCAACTATTTTATAGAAATCCAATAGCTATCACCATTGACTTTAGAATATTCTGGTACCTGAATATTCTAGTGGAAATGATCCATATTTACCTTCTCATTGCCCCATATAGGGTTGGTAAAGCAACATGAAGGGTTTTTAGGTAGGTATTCCAAATTCCAACAGCATTTAACTCGCACCTACTTGATCCGCTGGGTGGACTCCCCAATCCTGAAAACCTTTTATTTTTTCTTTCCTCAACCTTTGCCTCTTGGCCACACCAAGTCCTACTATGGTAGTCAACCCTTTATAGGAACCATGATAAGTCAACCCAAAACCATGAATTAGAATTCCTTGATAATTAAAATCACCCCAACTAGGGTTGGTCAATAACATTGAACTATGGTTCGATTCTAATCATGATTATGGAAGGATATACCGACTTAATATTTCTTTGTGGGATTTTATCCTTATATATAAATTTCCAATTTATTATCTTTGATTACATGAATGTTAATATTATGTGGGATATACTTAAGTGATTAACCATGTATAAGATAATATTTACACATATGCCGGTTTTATTTTTGTTCTATCTTTCATGCTTGTTTAATTCTTTAATTTTGGGATCATGAAAACACACACATAATAAATAAACCATGCAACTGACAGAAATAAAATAAATGGTATGATCATGAACTTGCCCTTTTGGATAGTTTATCTAGTAGTTGATAAACTATCCCATGTCCTAGGGGAGAAACACCTTGAACCTTGTGGGTTCATGTTTACAGCTTTCCACCTGTCAACCTTTGTTTCTACTTGGATTGGTTTCACCTTGGCTCCTGACTTGAGTAGCCTCCACTAGCTTGGGAGCTCCATCCATTACATATGAATTTATCTCAAACACAGGTGAGGGGTAAAAAGGGGTTTTTACATAAAAAAATTCCTTGGGCACAAATGCCCTACATATTAATGAGGAGATGGCTCGTAGGCCAAAAAATTTAATTTAAATAAATAAATTAAAAGAAACCATTCACATACAAAGGTATCGGTCTAGATCATGATCATCCATACATGCAACGATAATTATGCATAAATAAAACTAGCATTCAATTCTTTAATAGTTTTTGTTTATGATAAATCATGATCGATTTAATTAATTATCTTCAATTAATCAATCCTTTTATCTTAAACCCTTTTTTCTGAATTTCATTTAGATTATCATCCATCATGATTTTATATAAATAAATTCATTTAAAATTATCCTTTTACGTAACATGTACATTGGAGGAAACCCGATGAATTCTTGTTAATTGCGTAATTTGAACAAGTACATGATATGTAGTTCTGACTACATTGAGGGTAATTTTTTTCACCGTCCATCCAAAGTAAGCACCCGGGGACAAGGCGTGTTAATGTAATTCGGAAATTTTTAGAGTACACGGCGTGCTCAGTGGGACACATTCCATGTAGTTTCCACGTTACACGGTTTCCAGCCGGGCAAGTCATGTACTGGGTACATGGTCCAACCCTAACCCAAAGGGACTACACGCCGTGTTCATTGGAACACACAACATGTAATCCAGAAACTGTTTGCCACCTGTTCCTAGTCAACACATGTTGTCATTAGTCACTTAGATAGGATCCAAGATAGGGCATGATTTGGCAGATCAGTCTGATGCACGAATCTAGACTACATGGCGTGTACTTCCTAATACATGCTGCGTATTCTGGTGTTGTATGGCCAGAAACATTTGGCTCCTCTGGATGAGTTCCTCTATTTTTTTTAATCAAAATTAAAATAAAAATTCATTTCTGTGAGGTGAACAAGAAATGATGGAGGAGGAACAGATCTCAAGATTCTTATTTCCAGAACGATTAAACTTGAATTTAAAAAACCATATTATTAAATGTGTAAAACATCAATAAAAACCTAAATAATTATAATCAACAATATGACAGCTCTGATTCCACTTGTAGGATCCAAGTGCAGCAAAAGTGTGTTGGTGGTTTCCCCAACTTTAATATAAGAATTAAACAACGATCAAACTGATATCTGTCACAATATAAAATGCTGGATCTTCAGAATAGAATGAAGAATGAAAAATAAAATGGGGAATCCTGGAGAAATAGAGATAGGATAATCATATGTTGGTTATAAGTAATTTAATTAAATTAAAAGAATAACTGTAGTTGAATTATTTCTTTGTTGATGTGTCCGGTCATGATTAGGTGATCTATCGTTGTGTAGTAGAATCCAAGTGTAGGATTACTCTAGCGGTGATCCACACATGTGCGACGTATCTTCGGAGATTTCCAAAGGGATCTCCCGGTGCAAGCACGAAAGAACCTTCATGTGCGATATCTGCTTTCGATCACCTTGATCTTTCGGTCTTGAGAGCATTCTTAGAGGATGGAGTTATTTTGGGCCTGTAATAATTCTTCATAAATTTTGTGCACAATGATTGTCTTTTGGAAAAGTGTTGTGTTTGTGAGGATATCTATAATCGGGATTGAGGTTATAGAGTTATGACAATAAATAAAATCTTTACCCATTTTATTTATTTCATTCACTCTTTTTGAAAACCCCCATATTGAATTATTAATTCCTTGACATGAACCCACACTTATTATAATAAATTTAATTTTATAAAACAATATTATATCCTTAAAATCCAAACTGGAAAAACTACACAGCATGTAATCATTAATACACTGCGTATACTCATTTTCCATAAAACTGTACGTTGTGTTTATTTAATATACATGGCGTGTACTTTTATTTTCCATTATTTCCTCCACCACATTTATTAGACCTTGAGTAATGGCTATTTGTTTCTTAAATAAATGTAACTGCATTACTCACTAACAATCATATTATTTCACTGAAAATGTTTTCTCTTGAATAAATATTGTCGAAATAAATGTGATCAAGCATCTTAAATAGTTATTAAACCACAATCAGGAATAATATTTATTTAACTTGTTAAATTAATATTAAAGTGAGATACATGGACACACAATGTGTGTGACCCTCTTTGACTTTTTCTCAGTGGAAATATATAGAGCCTACCTAATGTCCAAGGTTACCATCTTGCTACATTCCAAGGCACCCATAGAGAATGAAATTAATGCCGCAATGACGTGTCACCTCATACGAATTCTTAACATGTAATATAATACATTTGTCTCAATATCTCTAATAAAATGGGTTGCATGCTTCTACCATCAACCCATGTGCTCGATTATTCTTTCTTTGACTTCCGAGAATTGAACTCGCCCATACCTTACCATGGGCATGTATTTATTTAGGCTATATCAATTCCATCAATGGTCTTGAGATATCTACTTCTATTATGGAACAGAAAGGAAAAATCCTTTCTCGCAATATCCATTAATGCAGTTTTACTCATGACACACCGAACATATCCTTCCTCACTATGAACAATGTGTCATCATAGTTTTCATCAATACATCTAAGTGTGCGAGTTGTAATACCCATAAATAATAATCATAAACCCTAAGTACCAATACACATGTCTGCAGATAGGATCATCCAATAATTCTATGAAATGTGGATTTCCTACTGGCGGGCCTCGTTCTCATAATATCCTCCTGGATATTACCAAGGGTGCACACCATGAGAAGGTGCCTCAATGTTTTAGGAGTCCTCACACTAAATTACCTGTATTATTTGTGCCCCTAAAATAATATCATCCGGCCATAGGACATATAATCATTAACAGTGTTGTGGCACTTCTCGGTTCTCATCATAGCAGGGATCCGCTCTGACCCTTTAATACAGCAGCTGTCCATAGGACATTATCACATGCATTGTCACGCAGAATAAAAATCATTATGTGATAAGGCTTTTATTAATGAATAATGTACAAAGTAGTTGGTTCTATGACACCAACTCCTACATAGGAAACCTCAGAAAACCGGTCACAAAATCCATCGCGACATCATTCCATTTCCATATAGGAATGGTTAACTGCTGAAAAATCCCTACTTGTCATTGATGCTCTCCCATCAACTGCTGATAGGTGCAAGACCTCATGAAAAAACTAGCAACATCTTTCTTCATAACTGGAAACCAACACTGACTGTGTAGATCACGATACTTCTTGGTGTCACCGGGATGAACTACCCAAATATAGGAATGAAAGTTCCTCATCATCTCCTCATGTATATCTACAGGTATGCATATGCACCCCATGAAACACAAGATCTCATCCCCTCCTATGGTATAACAAAGAATATGGTCCCCTCCTAACACGCTTTCATGTAGGACTAGGACTTCTGAATCCGAGAGATGCATCATTCGTACCCAATCAAGAAGCGTAGAGGTAACAGCTACAGAAGAATGAAACGTCTAACCTTAACTGTCATGCACCTCCAAATGCATCTCATAGAAAAGATACATAATCTTCCACTCACTGTTGGCCTCTTGAACTTCATGTATCTGAGTCCTCCTACTCAACGCACCAGCGACAACATTGCCATCACTTGGTGTATAGGAAATATCAATGTCGAAGGACTAAAGGTACTCGACCCAACTCTGTTGTCTCAAATTCAATTCACACTGATGGAATATGTACTAGAGACTTTTGTTGTTGGGGAAAACAATAAAATTCTCACCTAGAAGATAATGCCTCCAATAGCGTAAGGCATGAATAACAGCTTCCAACTCCAGATCATGTGTTAGGTAGTTCCTCTAATGTTGCCTCAACTACAAGGACCCGTACGCAACGACTGTATCTCTTTGCATATGTAATGATTATAGGCTGATACCTGAAGCATCATAGTAGACAATATAACACTTTCTGGATCTAGAAACACAAGAATCAGTGCTACAGTTAGCCTCCTTTTCAGCTCCTAAAAGGATGACTCACATGAATCTGACCACAATATGTTCGCAACCTCCTTAGTCATACCCGTCAGTGGTGCTGCAAACCGTGCAATTTCCAATATCAAGTGTCTGTATTATCCATCTAACCCTAGAAAAACTCGTACTTCAAAGACGTACTTTGACTAATCCCAGGAAACTATTTCTATCACATTCTCCGGGACTACTGATACATCAGCCTCTGAGATAAAATGACCCATTAAGTGAATCTGATCCATCCAAAAGTGGAATTTTAATATCATAGCATATAACTGATGCTCTCTCAGTGTACTCAGAACTATGTCATGATGTATGGCATGGTCATGTCAACTGTAACGGTACACCAAGATATTATCCACAATGACCACCACCAAAGAATCTAGATAAGAATGGAACAATCGGTTCATCATTTCCTTGAAAACTACAGGCACATTCGAGAGACCGAACGGCATAACCACATACCCGTATAGACTATACCTTCTCTAGAAGGTTGTAAGAGGTGTATCGAATGGTCTAACGCGCAACTGATGATAATCAGACCTCAATTAAATCATCAAGAACACTTGGTCTCCAAAAAGATGATCAAAGAGATCATAAATCCTCAGTAAGGGATATCGGTTCTTGACCATCAACTAGTTCATCTTTGGATAATCCAAACAAAGCCTGAGAGTACCATCTTCCATCTTCGCAAAAAGGACATGTGAACCCCTAGGAGAAGTACTGGGTTAGATGAAACCTGTTTCCTGCGACTACTCCAACTTCTTCTTGATCTCCTCCAACTCTGTTGTAGCCATCCTATAAGGAGTAATGGTCATCGATACCACTCCCATAACGATATCAATCGAAAAGTATACCTCTTTCTCCAGAGGAAAACCTGAAGAGATATCCAGAAATAAATTCCTAAAATGATCCACCACACGAGGGAAGTCTAACTATGAAGTCCCATGATCATCCAGATAAAGACCTCCAATATGGGATATACCTCCTCCCAACCCATGATGCTCTAGTCTTGCTCTACTTACCTGGACATCCCAATCTCCCTTATGAAGAAACGATACAACCTCTGTTGATATGAAACTCACCCTATGGTGATAAAAATCGATGTTTTTGTGGAAGGGAACCAACCAGTCCATCCTGAGAATAGGAACATAGCATGTCATCTCTATGATATATAGATCCCAATGGAAGTGACACCCACCAAACTCATGGGGAACTCCTTGTACTATCATACAATAGATGTACTCATACCCAACAGAGGGTCCAGTGTCAAGAAATCGGCAGAAGAAAGAATACATAGCCCATGATTCTCTACAATAGCAACAAATATAAAGCTATGGGAATTCCATGTGTTGAAAAGATTAGAAGATAAAAATAAGGCAACCAGAATCGTACCTAGAACTATAGAGGGTCCGAGATCCTGCTCCTGCTGGGGCAGCTCTACTATAATGGTCTGGCATGATCCATGGACCTGTGACCCTGACTAACTTCATTGAGCTAATCCACCCAACTGTCGCTGATAACCTGGTGACTGACCACTACGGTCGCGACCTCCACCTCAGCATGAACGGCCGGAAAAACTCCAGTTTGCTGACTGGTGAGAAACTGTTGGTGCTGCTTCTATATGAGGAGTTATATATGAACCCCTATCACTAGATGCTGGTGATAAGTTCTGACAAAAACTCTAATGATGGCCCATTATGCCGCAAGATCGGCACAACATCGGGTCTCTATGGCACTGAGGCCAAGTATGTAAACTCCTCCCACACTGGTAGCATACTACCTGGTGACCTGAAAGTGCATCACACCTACTATGATCCCCTAATGAAGACTCCCTGTGTTGCTTCATACTATTAGTAGGAGGAACACTAACTCTGGATGTAGAACCGTCCTAGCTCACTGCTCCAGAATCCCTCAAATTGTGCTCTGTGATTAGCGCCTGGTTGATGATAGAGGATATCAATGTGAACCTGATGATGTTCAATTGCGATTAGATATCGTGCCTCATACTATCCTCAAACTTTGGTGAAAGAAAAAACTCATCACCTCCTAGAATAGTCATGAAATGCTGCATCTCTGTGAAGTGAGAGTAATACTCCATAATAGAAATAGTACCCTACTCCATGATCAAAAACTCCGGATCTCGATCATCCCTCAATGTATTGGGATTGATGTAATCGTAGAAGATGTGTTGAAACTCATCCCAAGCCATAATCTGATGGCATACTACCTATGATATTACCTCCCAATAGCTCTTGGCGTATTCTTGGAGCATGTAGGTAGTGAGCTTCACCCTCTTCTCTAGAGAAATATCCAGATGCTCGAAAAACGTCAAAGTGGTTTCTATCCATGACTCAGTAGTCAGGGGTCCCCCATCCCCTGAGAAAGTGGGAGGATGCTACTACTAAAAGTCCCACGTCAATTTTTCCATCGATAGGGCAGTAGATGACACTCCCAGAAATGACTTCATCATCCTCATGAAGCCATCTATGAACTGGTAATCAGTTCCTGTGTCAGTTATAATGGCTAGTACCAAGGATAGAACGACTGGAGGATTTCCAGGAAGTCCCTGGTCAGCCATGTATGGTGTCTGATCACCGTCTGGAAACTGGCGTACAACCGGACGATGTCTCGGTGGCAATTCTCCGCATGGTCAAGCACACAACTTTGATCAAGATTAACAGGTACTAAAAAATAGAAGAGCAAGAATGGAACCACAAAATGAAAGAATTAATTTTTAAAAAAACCTGACTACACAGCATCTATAAAAACTACACAACGTGTTATTTTAATCCATTTACATGGGCGTGTATTCCTGCCACAACTGGTCATGTAACACCCCAATCCGACGATGTGTTGTCCATACACACGACATGTAATTGAACTCTATTCCACTGCCCAAGTCCACTTAGATGGATAACCAACACAATTCTCATAAACTAGACTACACTGTGTGTTCGTTCTAGATAAGACATGTACATGGAAAGTTTCAATGACCGTGTTGTTAGTTACACGACTAGTTACACGAATCACTCTACATGATATGCTACAATTGGACACAGCGTGTACGTGAATATTCTCTCCAACCCGTGTAGTTCGTTACACGACCATATTCCTAGGTTACAAAACATGGCGTGATCAATACTGACATGGCATGTATCTCTTAATTTTCATCCCTCCGTGTCATTTGATAGACAGGTAGAAACACGGTTACTACAACATGGCATGTACGTACAGTACACGGTGTGTTCCTGCAAGATTATTCACGACCCCATGTCCCAGCCCACATAGTCAATGACAGGGTTCGGCACTACATGGCATGTATTCCCAAGGTACACACTGTTTATTCTGGTTTTTTCTAGACAGTAGCCTCAGAAACAGCTCCGATGATCAGAAAAAATAGAAAACGAACGTTAATGTGAAAAATTCTGATCCGTGAGGGCCCATACTCCCAGCGAATCAAATATTGTCTTCTTATACATTCCATATACAAGAAAAAAAGTCAATGATCCACCTAGTTCCAATTCATGAGTGCCCATAACAGCTGAAGAACCAAAATTTTGTGTTCATTCAAACCAGACCTTACAAAAAGCAATGCTTATCAAAATCAGGTATTTTATAAAGGCATTTATGACAACAACAAGCACATTCTACACAACGTATATCAGAACAACATATAATTGCTAATGCACCCTAAATGGCATGGAAGAAATGCATGACATGATATTTCTAGAAAGGGCCTATATGATGCATGAGATGACATACCCTCATCTCATCAGGTTTCAATAGAAATTGAACTTCAATAATATCAATATTAACAGCACAAAGCATGTGAGTCACCCTACGGTGAAATCAAATCAACATTAAAATTTCAAAACCATAAAAGTGCAATAACGAGGTAAACTAGCTTTTCCCTATACATGGGATAGCTACTTATAGGCAAAAAATTATTACTAATTACCGATTCCATCATATCCATGGATAGAGGCTCTTAATAGTAATTCAAGAGAAAATAATTCCTCTGATACCACATTGTAACGTCTCGGTTATGGAAGCCACCCAAAGGGGCCCCATACCCGATTGGTTACATGGCCTCAAGCACATTTCCTCTAACACCAGAGGCTTCCTACTAGAAGTGAGGGTCTTGGGTGTGATAGTGGGAAAACTATGCCCTCATTGGTAGAGTACATAGCGGGTGTAAACAATATACAATAGCGGAAGCAATAATAATATATGAAAAGTTAAGCAGCAAAAGACTGAACGGAGTAAAATGAAGCACAAAAATATAACAATGATGCATGATAAATATATGTATATGGATGAATCCAAACAAACCACAATGCTAGAATACAACAGTACTAAACCAAGTATAAAAGAAAATAGATAAATAGCTCCTCAGCATCGCAAGGCTTAGCTTGGTCCCATGATCTCTAACTCCAAAGCATATCAAGTACTTGAAGTGGAAGGGCGCTTGCCCTTGTCTATACCTGCTACAATATAATATGTTTGGGAGCAAAATCTTGACCCAAATAGGGTGTGAGACTAAATTTCAGTAGGAAACCACCCAGAGATCTATGCTTAGAAGTCAGTGAATATATATGGCAAGAAAAGTACAGAAGGTTGTAAATAGGGAAAAATACATAGCAGTAGACAATCCATAGTTCAATATCAAAAAAACAGCTATACACAAATAGGTAACCCTCTAGGATGTACCCACATCCATCCCCTCTGGTCATACCTAACAAGAACAAGAAACCCTCTGGGAAGAACAGTAAGCCTAACCCATCTGGTTCATACAAATTCATGAAGACTCTCTGTGTAACGACCCGATGTTTTTTTAATGGAAATTACCTTCTTATATTTTTGTAATAAAATTACATGAAATTTTAACATAATGAACTACTAAGTGATAAGTGACCTTTCAACATATGTTTGTCACTCCAATGTTTGGGATTTTGAAAATCCGACATACACGGTTGTGTACAAGATGATTTTTGGAGTCTAATGTAAAAAACATTCTGAATTGTGACCTACCGTTATGAATAATAACATGCCCTTATTAATACTAATATGACCCTTATGAATATTAAATCATATAACATAAGAGTAACATTAGCTATGAATAATTAAATAAAATTTATACATCTTAGAAAGTGAAAATTTGACCTTGGTAAACGTTTTGGTAATTTGTAAGTCATAATTAATTAATTTAAAAGAATATTTATTCCCTAAAATGTTTTCCTAACTTATTTAATCAATGTATTATTGTTTTAGATATTTTTATAAGACCCTACGTTATTTTTTAATGCACTATAAAATCATTTTTAACTTTTAAAAACTGTTTTTATGTAAATTATGATTTTAATTAAATATTAAATTAATAATAGATAGAAAATTAATTTTAAAAAATTAAATTCATTTTTTGATTATACACATCAAAAAATGGTTGGGGTAAATTTTTGGGTTTATTCTGAAATACTTCAATATTCAGGTGAATAGTAAAAAATACAGTTTTTCGCATAATCGGTGTATACTAAATTGAATCATTGATGATGTAATGATGAAATAAACATTATTGAACATTATTTTCAGCCAAAACATATTAAATTTCATAAATTGTTCCTTAAAATAAAATAAATCCAATTTTCAAACCTAAAAAAACATTCCAAAGCCTAAAGTCAAAATGTGATTTCTTAAAGTGTCTTTTTCTCTTTCTTTCACTTTCCTTTTAATAAATTAATGAATTCGTATTATAAAGAAGGATTAAAGCCTAAAAAGAATTATATTATATTAATATATTATTTAGGATGTCAAAAAACTACTATTTCAAGTCTAACTATTGATATATTATTTTATTTAATATTTTATACCAAAAACACCTCCCTCATCATGTATAAATAATCCCTCCCCCTCCTCTTTCCAAACCACACCTCTCAATCATTAAGAATTTTCTAAGATCTTCCCAATCATCTCCCCTATCCCCTCCCCAACGTCCAAGAGCTTCTGGTCTCATCAAAAGACCAATCATAGGACCTTAAGGAGGTTCTCAAGTGAATGATTCAAGAGGTAATTTCTCTCCCTCTTCTCCTTTATTTTCCTTTCATGTTCAAGTTCATTTCTTGATCTATCCCCACCAATTTCATCTAAATTTTGTTGAAACTCCAGTATTATACATCTACTGGAATTTTATGATGCTAATGGGATATTATATCACCCCACCCCCTTTCAATCTTCCTTTTATATTTTTAAAGAGAACGTTGTTCATGAGGTGTTAAATTTATCACCTTCAAAAACGACATGCTCTCTTCTTCAATTTCTACCATATAATCTGGTCATGAAACCATTTTTATGGTTGAACCAGAATATTTTATATGTATTATTTTCTATTTTATGTTCTGGAAATATCCTATGGCCATATTACTATGTGAAATGTTAAAACAAGTTCGTTGTGATCCAAAAACCGCTCAAAGTATCCAGAATAATCATCATTTAATTGTTATCCAATGATTCAACAACTTGGATCTAATATAATTCATTATAAAATTATTAAAACTCCTTTAATATCACTAATAACATGTAATTTCATATCTGGATGTTTACCCATGATCTACCCGCACTTCAATTTTATAATACAATTGAACCACCAAAGAAAACCCATAAAAACAAACATCCCCGAACAATGTTTTAAAACTCTATAAGTCATCATAAGGAACATAATATGACATAATGAAACCAGAATGAACTCTATTAATGTACACATGGTTCTATATTTATAATTAATTAATATAATGTCATTATATAGGACATTAAAGATAAGAAAGCATTCAGGTACATGGTAAGGGGAAATTCTCAAACCCAACTTTCATCCTTTGGGTTCTTCCTCTTCCAATACATTTTTGATATGGTCACTCCATAAAGATAATTTTTTCACCATTTTCTTTCCCTTTTTGGGATATACATGTTTTCAAATGATTTTTATTTCAATCCAAATGTTTTCCAGAAGAACTCTTCTTTTTAAGAACTCATCTTTTACCTCTCATCCAAGGATTATGGTTCTTGTATCAAGTATGATGTTCCCTCTTTATTTTGGGAACCCAATGTTATGAATGTGTTCTTATGATATGAAACCCATTCCTTTTCATTGGTTAGTTATGTTCATTTATGTTATATGTTCATTGTGATATGCATGATAAATGATAATGTTATGATGTGACAGGTGCGCCCGGAATTATACAGTGCTCCAATGCATTGGGTAAAGTGATGAATCTCATGAGTAAATGTGAAATGTTGTGTTAAAAAGATGATATCTTGGTTCACAAGTATTTGTTTAAGTTAACTACTAATAAATGATGTATCATTTTTATTCCTTTCCACATGTCAAGTATTTTATATATGCTCTGCTCATGATCATGATCTTTTGCCTATGTTATGATTATACCCTCCCCATGATATATTGTTCTTATCTATCCTCTTACTGTGCTTTTAGATCACCCCTTTTGATGTATATCCTCTGGTGGCTACATGTACTATGGAGAGGAAAAGTTCCAATAAGAAGCTATAGAAAAAGAAACTAAATTTATGTTTATGCTCGATGTTGTATTTGTTATGTGTGGTCATAGTAAGCCCAAGACACTAAACCTTTATATCCTCTATGGGTAATAGTATTATGTTGTTTATCATTGAAATGATGTAATAGTAATGTAAGAAAAGGTCGGGTCTCTATAGTTGGTATCACAGGCAAGGTTTATTTAATTTGGGAATTAGGATTAGTGAACCCTAGAGAAAACCTACAACATGAGACTAAGTACAAATATGCACAGAAGAATATTTTCCTAGGGATCCCATATGTTATGATTTTGGAATAATTTTTTAAATGAATATGTTATTTATGACATGTTTACCTATGCTTTATTCTACCCTTTTATATTTTAGAAAATCGTGGGAACCAGGAGAAATCAGGCCAACAACTCATGTGAGGGCCAATGCACCGATTTCCCGAACGACATCCCCAATGATTTGGGAGGTGGAGTTAAAAACTTCATGGTGATGCTTACCCAATTATCCCAGGTTATGAATAATAACCATAATAATGGGGAACGTCCTCCTTCACCAAAGATGGAGAAACAAGCTATTGAATGTTTTATGCGGCAACAACCACCGACATTTTGTGGATCTTCTGATCCACTAGTTGGGGAACAGTGGGTCAACTCCATAGAAAAGATCTTTTTTGTACATCACTATTCTGAGACGGAAAAGGTGACTCTATCCGTCTATCATCTAGATGGATAATCTGATCAATGGTGGGCTTTTATTAAGAACAGAAACCCAAGGGAGGAAATAGGAGAGATGACATCAGAAGACTTTAAGATAATATTTCTTTATAAGTATTTTCCAAGAACTCTTCGCTCGAAGATGGAGAGAGAATTCATAAAGCTCAAGAAAAATGAAGGAGAATCTGTCACAACCTATGGAGTTAATTTCACAAGGCTTTCAAGGTATGATTTGGGTTTTTTTATCAACAATGATAGGAAAATTGATAGATTCATTAGTGGATTAAAACCACACCTTCGAAAGGCTCTTGAAATTCGAGACATTGGGAGTAATGAAGAAGTTTTTCATTGTGATCTCAAAGTGGATATGGAGTTCGAAGAATGGTCCTATAGATATGGTGATAAGAAAAGAAATATGGAGTTTCAAGCTGGTTGATCTAATGATAATAGTGGGAAGAAAAATCAATGACCCACATGCCATTAATGTGGGATGTTGCACAGTGGGAACACCCTCAAAGGGATAGGGAAATGCTTCATGTGTGGGAAAGAAGTAAACCATGCTCAAGAGTGTCGAAAAGACATAAAATGGAAGGATAATGTAGCTGGTGAAAGGATAGAACCACTCGTGGTTCAATGCTACAACTGTAGGGAGATAGGGAACTATTCAAACTAGTTCACTAAACCTCGAGCTCTCGAGGGTAATCAGTGTCAACAACCACCAAAGCCCAGGGAAAAAGGGAAGGCTTATTCCATCACTACTGCAGAGGTGGAGCATGATAATGAAGTCGTACAAGGTACACTTCCTATTCACTCAAGAATGGCAAATGTCTTATTTGATTTTGGTTTTATGCATTACTATATATATTGAAAGTTTTCTTGAACTATAGAATCGAAGCCTTGAAACCATGAAGTATAGATATTTGTAAGAACACCAATTGGTGCAATCATTTCATCCCAAGTGTTTAACTCTTCTCTTGTTGGAATATGTGGGAAGATTCTTCTGGAAAATATCGTAATACTTCCCTTGGTGTAATTCGACACTATTATGGGAATGGATTGCCTCTTGTTATATAGACCACATATCAACTGTCAAGAAAAGGAATTATGATTCCATATTCCAAACCATCCCTTGCTCCTCTACAAATGCAAGGAAGATCATGAATATCATTTGAAAAATCCTTCAATGGTTTGGGTGTTGATTCCCTATGAAGAAGCATACCTCGCCCAAATGCTTGAGTCGAAGGAAAGTTCAAACGTTGAGGAAATTACCATTGTGAGGGAATACAACAATTTATATCCCGAAGAGTTACCCAGAATTCCCCCGGATCGTGAGGTAGAGATCTCAATTAAACTCATACCTAGAGCTACTTCTATTTCGAAGTGCCCCTATAGGATGACTCTTATCAAACTGGAGGAGTTAAAGAAGAAGCTGCAAGAGCATTTGGACAAAGGGTTCATACACCCTAGTGCATCACCTTGGGGAGCACCAGTGCTCTTTGTGAAGAAGAAGGATAGAACTATGTGGTTGTGTATCGATTATCAGGAACTCAACAATATCACCATAAAGAAAAAGTATCCTCTCCCATGGACTGATGACTTGTTTGACCCGTTAATAGGAGCTCAATACTTATCCAATGTGGATCTTTGTTCTGGATATCATTAAGTAAAGGTGAAGAATGAAGATATTCAGAAGGCTACCTTCCGAACAAGGTATGGGTACTATGAGTTTTTGGTGATGCCGTTTGGACTTACTAATGCCCCTGAAATCTTCATGTATTTAATGAATAGAGTCTTTGGGCATTACATCGAAAAAGTTGTTGTAGTGTTTATCGATGTTATTCTCATCTACTCCAAGAGCACGGAGGAGCATGAAGAATAGCTAAGACCTGTGTTGGAGACATTGAGAAAGGATTAGTTGTACGCCAAATTCCGAAAGTGTGATTTTTGGATGAATCAAGACACATTCATGGGACATGTGATAACAAGTGGGGGAATTTATATGGATCCTTCAAAGACAAAGGCGATTGAGGAATGGATAGGGCCCTCTAGTGTCACAGAAATCAGTAGTTTTCTTGGATTAGATGTGTACTACCGACTTTTTGTGAGAAACTTCTCATGATTTTCAAGCCCGCTAACAATGTTATCATGGAAAGCGGTAAAGTATGTCTGGAAGGAAGAATGTGAGGGAAGCTTCACGGAGCTAATGAGAAGGCTGATCAATACACTTATACTCACACTACTGAAAATTGGAGAACATTTTGTGATATACAGTGATGCTTTAATGAAAGGATTGGGTTGTTTACTCATGAAAAATGATAATTTGATAGCCTACGCCTCATGAAAGTTGATGATCCATGAGCAGAACTACCCGACGCGTGATCTAGAGCTGGAAGCCGTGATTTTTGCCTTGAAAATCTGGCGGCAGTACCTTTATGGTGAGAAGTGTGACATATACACTGACCACAAGGGCCTAAAATAACTATATTCACACAAAAGGAGCTCAACATGTGTCAAAGGATATGGTTAGAGCTAATCAAGGATTACGATTTTTGTATTAACTATCATCCTGGAAAGGCAAACAAGGTAGCTGATGCTCTAAGCCGAAAAGAACCTTCTACTCTATCCATATTGCGGATTGAGAAAGAACATATCTTCTTGGATATGAAAATAATGGATTTATAAATCATAATGGAACGGGATACATCCTACTATACCCAAATGATTCCACAACCATCCATCCTAGAGATGATTAAAGAAGAACAAAGTGATGATGTGGAGATATAAAATAGGGTGAATGCAGTAAAGGAAGGGAAGCTGCAAGAGTTCCATATCGATGTTGATGGTGTGATTTTGTTTGGAATGCATCTTTGTGTTCCTTCATCACTTGGGATAACGAAAGAGCTATTGGATAATTCACATAGCTCAACATTCTCTATCCATCATGGGAGTACAAAGATGTATTGTTATCTCCGAGAACACTTATGGTGGGATAACATGAAGACGGATATTGCAGAATATATATCAAGGTGCTTTCTATGTCATCAAGTTAAAGCTGAGCGAAAAACGTCCAAGGGTATGATGCAGCCATTGCCTATACCAATGAGGAAATGGGAAAATGTTTCTATAGACATTGTTATAGGCCCCCCGAAGACGTCAAAGGTAAATAATGCGATATGGGTTGTGGTTGACCGACTCACCAAGACCTCCCATCTTATCGCTATTCGGGAATACCTCTCGCTTGAAAAACATGCAATGATATATGTGAAGGAAGTGGTGAGACTGCACGGTGTTCCACTCTCAATTGTCTCTGACCGTGATCCAAGGGTCACATCTAAATTCTAGAGGAGCCTTCCACATGCTTTGAGTACTGAATTAAATTTCGGTACGACCTATCACCCCCAAACTGATGGCCAGTCTGAAAGGACTATTCAGACGCTTTAAGATATTCTAAGAGCCTACTCTCCTAAATTCAAAGGTGGTAGGGATCAACATCTCACGTTGTTTGAGTTCTCATACAACAATAGCTTCCACTCGAGTATTCAGATGGCTCCGTATAAAGCTCTTTATGGGAAGTGATGTAGAACTCCAACCTGTTGGGATGAAGTTAGAGAAAGAAAGCAACTTGGGCACAATCATGCTCAAGTGATGACCGAGAAAGTTCAAGACATCCAGTAACACATCAAAGCTTCTCAAAGTCGGAAAAAGAGCTATGATGGCATCCATCGAAGGGACTTGGAGTTCGATTTTTGAGCTAAAGTCTTCCTTAGAATATCTCAATGGAAGAGTGTCATGTGATTCGAGATGAAAGGGAAGCTATGCCAAGGTATATTGCCCCCTTTGAGATCCTTGACCACATAGGATCTGTGGCCTATCATCTAGAACTTCCACCGAATATGGCTCAAGTTCATGATGTGTTTCATGTATCACTACTGAGGAAGTACGTACCAGACCCCTCACATGTACTAAACTCAGAAGTGGTGCAGCTGGAAGATGATATCTCCTATGAGGAGAAGCCAGTAATGATTCTGGATGAGAGAGATAAGGTTCTACGCAACAATAAAACCCATCTTGTTAAAGTGTTATGGAGGAACCAAAAGTTTGAGGAAGAAACTTGGGAAACAGAAGAGGCAATGAAGGGGAAGTACCCTCACTTTTTTGTGTAAAGTGAAATTGCAGGGGCGAAATTTTTTAAGGGGGGAAGAATGTAACGGCCCAATGTTTTTTAATGGAAATTTCTTTCTTATATTTATGTCATAAAATAACATGAAATAAAAACATAATGAACTACTAAGTGATAAGTGACCTTTCAACATAAGTTTTTCACTCCTATGTTTGGAATTTTGAAAATCTGACAGAGGGTTTTGTTCAAGATGATTTTTGGAGTTTAATGAAACAAAAATAATTTTTGGAGAATATTGACCTACCCTATGAATAGTAACATGCCCTTATGAATAGTAATACAACCATTATGAATAGTAAGTCATCGAACATAAGAGTAGCATTACATAAGAGCAATTAAATAAAATTTAGTCATCTTAAAAAGTGACAATTTGACCTTAGTAAATGTTTTGGTAATTTTTAAGTCATAATTAATTAATTAATTAATTAATTTATAAGAATATTTATTCCCTAAAATGTATTCATAAATTATTGAATCAATTTATTATTTTTTATGATAATTTTATTAGACCCTATGTAATTTTTGAAAGCACTATAAAATCATTTTTAACTTTTAAAAAATGTTTTTAAGTAAATTATTATTTAAATTAAATATTAAATTAACAATAATTAGAAAATTATTTTTGAAAAATGGACGTTATTTTCGGATTCTACATGTTAAAAAATGGTAGGGGTAATTGTTTGGGTTTATTCTGAAATAATTCATTTTTCGGGTGAATAGTAAAAAATACAGTTTTTGGCATAATCATTATATACTAAATTGCATCATTGATGATGTAATAATGACATAAACATTCTGGAACTTTAGTTTCGGCCAAAACATATTAAATTTCATAAATTTTTCCTTAAAATACAATAAATACAATTCTCAAACCTAAAAAGAACTTTCCAAAGCCTAAAGTCAAAATGTGATTTCTTAAAGTGTCCTTTTCCCAAGTGAAGGATTCAAGATGTAATTTCCCTCCCTCTTCACCTTTATTTTCCTTTGAAGTTCAAGTTCATTTCTTGATCTCTCCCCACCACATTTCATCTAAATTGTATTTTAACTCCAGTATTATATATCTACTAGAATGTTATGATGCTAATGGGATATTATATCACCCCACCCCCTCTCCCTCTTCCTTTAATTTTATTAAAGAGAACGTTGTTCATGAGGTGTTAAATTTATCACCTTCAAAAATGACATGCTCTCTTCTTCCATTTCTACCTTAAAATCGGGTCATGAAACGATTTTTATGGTTGATCAAGAATAGTTTATATGTATTATGTTCTATTTTATGTTCTGTAAATATCTTGTGACCATATTACTAAGTGAAAAGTTAAAAGAAGTTCGTTGTGATCCAAAAAACCGCTCAAAATAACCCAAATAATCATCACTTAATTCTTATCTAATGATTCACCCACATGGATCTAATATAATTCATTATAAAATCACTAAATCTCCTGTAATATCACTAATAACATGTAATTTCATTTCTGGATGTTTAACCATGATCTACCCAAATGTCAATTTAAGAAAACAAGTGAACCACCCAAGAAAACCCATAAAAACACATCCCCGAACAATGTTTTTAAACCCTATAAGTCAACGAAAGGAACATTTTATGATAAAATGAATCCAGATTGAACCCTATTAATGTACACATGGTTATGTATTTCTAATGGATGAATATAATTTCATTATGTAGGACATTAAAGAGAAGGAAGCATTCAGGTACAAGGTAAGGGGAAATTATCGAACCCATCTTTCATCCTTCGGGTTCTTCATCTTTCAATCCATTTTTGATATGGTCACTCCTTAAAGAACAATTGATCATAATTTTATTTCCCTTTTTTGGATATACATGTTTTCAAATGATGTTTATGTCAATCCAAATGTTTTCCAAAAGAACTCTTCTTTTAAGAACTCAACATTTACCTCTCATCCATGGTTGATGGTTCTTTTATCAAGTATGTTGTTCCTTCCTTATTTTGGGAAACCAAAGTTATGAATTCGTTCTTATGAGATTAAACCCATTACTTTTCCTGGGTTATTTATGTTCATCTATGTTATATTTTCATTTTTGCATGCCTGATAAATGATAATTTTATGATCTGATGGGTGCGCCCGAAATTATATTGTGCAATATGAATGTTTAAATGTGACGGGTGTGCCCGGAATTATACAGCACTCCAATGCATTGGGTAAACTGATGAATATAATTAGTAAATGTGAAATTATTTGTGAACAGGATGCTAGCTTGGATCAGAAGTATGTGTGGTAGTTATCCACTGAGACATGATGTTTCATTTTTATGCATTACAACATTTCAAGTCTATTATTTATGCTCCTCTCATGATCATGATCTTTTGCCTATGTTATGATTATTCTCACCACATGATATATTTCTCTTATCTATCCTCTTACTGGGCTCTTATCTCACCCCTTTTGATGTATATCCTCAGGTGGCTACATGTACTAAGGAGAGGACAAGTGCCAATAAGAAGTTATAGAAGAAGAAATTAAATGGATGTTTAGGATCGATGTTGTATTTGTTATGTGTGGTCCTAGTTTTCCCTAGACCCTAAAACTTTTGATCCTATATGCGTAATACTATTATGTTTTTTATCTTTGATATGATGTAGTAGTAATGTATGAAAAGGTCAGGTCGCCATACTCTGAGGACGCACACTCAGTCAATTACCCTTATAGTCTACGGTAGTCAAGGACTCTCTGAGGATGCTCACAAGGTCAATTACTCTTATAGACCCATTGTATATGAAACTTTGATTATGCATATCCAGTCAATTGCCCTTATATCCCAAGTCATTCACAGTCTCTCTAAGGAAGCTCACCCTGTCAATTCCCTTTATAGCCTAGAGTGGTTCATGGTAATTAAAATTAAATCAATGAATCT
Source organism: Viscum album (assembly GCA_963277665.1). Taxonomy (NCBI): domain Eukaryota; kingdom Viridiplantae; phylum Streptophyta; class Magnoliopsida; order Santalales; family Viscaceae; genus Viscum; species Viscum album. The sequence goes on along the minus strand of OY728132.1, from coordinate 1,432,135,684 downwards.
TTGAGGTAGCTCACTCGGTCTATCCCATCATAGTATATAACTTACGAAGACTCTCTGAGGAAGATTACTCGGTCAACCCCCGTATAGTTTATAATGTCCAAAGTCTCTCTGAGGAAGCTCACTTGGTCTATCCCTGTATAGTTTATAATGCCCAAAGATTCTCTATGGAAGCTCACTCATTCTATCCCATATTAGTCCACCACACCAGGTTCTCACGACCCTGTGTAAGTCAACAAGAATAAAAATGCAATATGGCCCAAGTAAACCTACATAACTACTTGCCTAAATATTCTACACCACCCCAAGAATGGTAGAAAAACAACACTCTATCCTATAATAACTAGCCATGGGAAAACAAGAAATACTGGCCCAAACGGTCGTAAGTAGAACATGCATTCAAAAGAATTACAGAACATGATAATAAACTCTTAATCACATCCAATTTATCCTCTACATAGGCATACAAGTATGGAATATAAAACACAAGGGTAAAATGGTAAACAAACAATACCCCCCTCAAGGGTATTGAACCAATTTCACATAATATTCAACAGCATTCAACATAAATGCACATACCAACTACCCTGGTATCAAAAGATCTCTATATGTGAACCTCAAGGCATGAATCACCCTGAAACACTAATGATCTATGAAAACATTTAAAATGATCAACCCATGATAACTTGGAAAAAAGGAATAATTGGAAAACTATTCTCTAGGAGAAGGAAAATCTTACCACAGTGGTTCCAACGCAATCGACAATGGTCGAATCGGAGAATGGATGGATGCTATGGAGCTCGGAGAAGTTTTTGTGTCGTACGGTTTCTCTCAGCCGAACGAGACCTAAAAGAAGACACTTATAGCTATCAGATGTGACCCAGGTCCGTTTAATGAAAAAACCAAATACATGGCGTGTACTTCATGAGTACATGGCGATTACATACCTTTTTCGTACTCCTCTTAAGGCGGCCTCCAAGTCATCCACACAAAGCCGTGTGTGTGGTCATTACCTGATTAGCACACGACCTACCATGGAAATGATGTATACTGCCGGTACTCATAAAGTACATTTTAAGTACTTCGAAAATTTATATAATCTCCTCTTGTTATTAAAAACTACTAGAAAAGGAAAAACATACAAGAAAGAGTGTTCGGGTTCTTATATATTTCCTCAACAATTATTTAAATTCTCTTATTATATTCCATCAATGACAAAGACACATTATCCATACTTAATATGGCATTTTTTTTATATATACCATCCTTATTAATCATTTGGATGGTTTATATTTGATTTGGACAATGATTGTATTGAAATTCACTTCATTGATTATATTTAGTCCCCTTGAAATATTCAATTTCTTATTATAATTAAACATTAATATTCCCCTAATTATCCATATCATTAATCATGGATATAATTATTATAATAATGGCACATCATTTTTATGTACATTTATTCATTTGATAGTTATTTGATTAACATAAATGATGTGACATGTTCCCTTTTTACATTTCTAATGCGTTGTAGAATTCATAATTCAATCATAGGAAATTCCCTAATGAACCTACATTGAGTTTCCACTCCAACGAAGCATGATGAACAACAGAAAAATGTCATCAACTACGATGTTACTCGAAGAATGAAGTTGGGAAGTGACAAACAAATTCGAACACTTAAACCCTAGAGGAATGAATGTTATGACAATGAATATCAAGACCCATCCCTTGAGGCATGTGCCGGGAGTACCGCAAGCTCGCATTCCCTAGGCCAGGGTCTGGCGACTATCACTGGAGAGGTGTATCCCTAAAACGGGAAGGTATTGACTTTAATCCTCTAAAAATACACATAATAGAATACAACAAGAAGAAATGGTGAAATAAACTATTGTAGTAAAATGTATTTAAAACAAAAGGGGATGGAATACAAGCCCAACTGGAAAAGTAAAAGTACTACTAAAAAGTACAAAAAAACTGAATGGTAAAAATAAGCTCTTGGGTCATCCACCACAGATCCTACATAAAGGGTAGGTACAACTCAGGATCAGTAGTCCCCGTGACACGTCACACCAAATGGTCAACCTCCGATCACTGTCCAGTCCTGGGTCCCTCAAAACCTAGCCCAACTGCTCTTCATCTACACAAGACACAATAAAGTTCAGGTGAAGCCCGTGCAAGGGTGAGTATAACAACACCCATTAAGGACCCCGAGACCACCAGATGACTCTCATCATTAAACAAGTAAAACAACAATGCATGATCTCAATCACAAATCACAAATAAATATACATAGCTCAATTAGATACTCAGCTCAAACTAGGTTTTCAGTGATATATCGAAGTACATATTATCAGTCACAAAGATGTATCATATTATTCTATCAAGAGGCACTATTTCTGACCATAGAGAGTCTGAAAAAAATATGAACGATTGTTACGAACCCCCGGTGACCCACATAAGATCTGACCCACACATGTTGGTATGTGCTGACCCACACGTGATCATTGAGCACTGACCCACACAAGATCTGACCCATACATGATCAGTATGTACTGACCCACACAAGATCTGAAACACATAGGATCGGTATTCACTGACCAAAACAGGATCACTGAGCGCTGAACCACAGAGGAAATGGCTCACATGGGATCGGTACTGACCGCATTTTGATCTGTATCCAACCTTAGCCTCACTGCCAACCACTAGATTCCTTTCACCTAGTGCGCATGACTTACACATGGTCTTCCAGTTGAGATATCAGTTGTAACTCGACTACCACTATTCTCCACAATGTATTAACCCAATGGACCATTATGCCGTAAGGGTTCCAACATGACAAACAACATGTCAATTAGACTCCCAGTCTATGAGTTATAAGAATTTTAGATCTGGGGTCCTGGTTGGATTAAGGTTTGAACCAACCTAGGTATTCTCCAACTATATCCAAAAATCATGTGGAGTATACCCAAGGAACAATCTCGAAACAAGGATCCAAATGATGTAGAAAGTTTGTCAAATGGACATCCAGTTCTAATGATATGGCCCTTCATGTGATTATGGGTCCGGGTCTAGTCCGACCCTGTCAGACCGAACTGACCCAACCCGGTCTGGGCTGACCCACGGTGGGATAGATCGACTGGGACAAGGTTCGGCCCGACCTACTTGGGGGCCTCACAGACCGCATGGGTGGGTGGCCCTCAGAGGGCAACCTGCAAAGGGCGTCCCACAGCGGGAAGCTCTGCCCATATAGGGTGGTCCACAAAGCGCGGACTACAAGTGCAGCCTGGATCATATAGGGGTAGGCCCATGAGGGGTCGGAAACCCAGACACGTGAAGTGAAACCCGGTCCAATGCGGAGCATGAACTGCTGGCAGTGACGCCTACCCGAGTTGGCGTCAAAGGAGGGAGGACCCCTTCCTTTCGGGATCCCAAGAAGAAAAGCCTATTATTTCTACCATGTCACCCAAGAGACCTGTTGTGTGTCCCCCCACCATGGCGCCCAAGCTGCAGCTCCACCGGTGGTGTGCTGGTCATGCCACCCTTGCCTTCCACAACCGGTCAGTGTGTTGTCTGCCTCTTCCATACACTACGGCTGATGAGATGAAACCCCTTGCTCACTGGCAGAAGGAAAAGATGCTCCACATCCCCTTCACTGCCAGTCGATGTCGGCTGACCACCGCGTAAGAGTTCCAGGGACTCCACATGCAACGCGCAATGGCACGTTGTCCGCATCATAGTTGGTCAGTGTCGTCCTGCTGATGATATTCTAAGGAGAACGCAAGGGTGTAGCAATGTAGCAGAGGGTTTGGGTCGGGTTCGTTAGCCTCGTTCCATCCGCATTAGATCATAACATAATAGAGGATAAGGGTTCAATAAACTCTTGGAATTTTTATCAAGGAAAAACCCACAATGATACCCTGCAACAATCTCTTGAAAAAATGAATGAATCACAGATCAAACTATTAGTCGATTAACCCACGTCCTTCGTATTTTTCATGAACAGGTAAGAGGAAATCATTTAAAATGCGTAAAAAAATAAACCCCTATCAAAAATCATCAAATATACTCCCGCCCTTTCATGTAGGTTAGTGTTCTTCACTCCCACAAAATGCATCCAATGACGCCGCTCATATGCCTTCCTTTGGATTGATGTTCAGTGTCTCCAGTCACCTCCAGCTAGAGCTGACTCTGTCCTCTAAGGGTTTGGTATCTCGATACTCCTTCAATACTTCGTCTCATGATAATGTTTTTCCGATACCCCTCCCCATACTCTATATATATAGGATAGGTTGAGGTTAAGTAATAATGTGGGTAATTGTTGGGGGCTTATTAATTTGGAAGATTCCCTATTATCCAATGATACTGTTAAAAAGGAATGAAAGGTCAAGCCAATTAATGTCTTAAAACATTGTTGGTCCAACACTCCAATTTACTTTTGGAGGATATGTAAGAAAATAAAATAATGATGTTATTTTATTCTATTTCATTTAAAAAGACACAAAAAATAACATTTCCTCCAGACCTACTATTGTCAATGTAATGTCTCCCTTATGCGAATCTCAGCATTGCAGATTCAATGGTGCCCTCATATTTTTAATCCGAGCACTAGTTCAAAATTTAGAAAATTTCAACAACACGTTTACTGAATGTACCTTAAATAAGTTTAATAAATTATTAATGTTGATCCTCAAACCTCTCCAGTTGATCTTAGACTCCTCCTATGTAGAAAAATCCCTCACAAGCTCAATGGTGCTCTCATAATTTTTTATCCGAGTTACAGTTGGGATGTTATGGATTTTACAATAATGTAATTATCACTTAATTATTTTATTTATACACAAAAAATAACTTTCACTTGTGGATCGCACTGGCCAATGTTAGTATCATCAGAAGGAAATGATACCCTCACGAGTTCAAAGGTGGTCTTAGATTTCAAATCCGAGCAACTTATTGTGAGTTATAATCATTTGAAAAATAAAATAATTTCATTTAATTATTCTATTTACGGTTATTCCATTGTTGGTTTTTCTCACAGGAGGTCAGTTCCGACAAAACTTATGTTGCCCCAAAGATAAAATCTCCATCCTTAACGCAAAAATGTCCTCAAATTTTTACACAGGGCAACAGTTTAATATTTATTCCACATTCTCAGAAAAACTACATACTCGCACTAATTAAAGCTTTAAAAAACATAAAAAGATCATTCTGGGGACTCTGGGATTCAGAATCAAGCTTTGTATGCTTTTTCACTCTCGAAATAATTCTATATAATTATAAAAAATTATACAGAAATTCAGGGACACTAAATTCTCCCCACCTTAGGGATTTACATTCCTGAAAGCAAAAACACAGGAAAATCAATCAAATGAGTGTACTGAGCACGAATCTAAGACTCCTGTTCCATTGTGCTCTTTTGGAGATCCTCGTGTTGCCACCGAACAAGAACTATAGGGATCAACCATCCACGAAAGACTCACTCCTGTCGATCCTCTATCTCCACCCGTAACTCTATAAAAAATCATCTGATCCTCAAAGTCCTACTCAACCTAGTTGATAACGTGTGATAGATCATGCATGCATATCCTTATCTGTAACACATGGAAAACATTATGCACCCTGTGCATCTATGGGATAAGAGATAGATGGTCCTCCACCTCATTTACTCTGATGATAATCTAGAACTATCCAATGAACCTCAGAGATAGCCGGACGCCTGGCCAAACCTCAACATTCCTCATCTGGTTGAGACCCATATAAAGACATTTCCTCCTTCCTCAAACTCCAAGGATCCCCGTATCCAATCAGAATAAGGCTTCTTACACAACTTTATTCATCCTTGTCCACCAATACATATGCCGAAAGTCCTAGTACATCTTTTCCACTCTAGGATGTACTGAAAAATAAATTGTATGGATCTACCTCAACACCTCATCCCGAGGCATAAATGGAAGCATTGTGCATCATCTAAAGAGGACAACATGATACTCACATTCAAAAAATATTTCCAGAGCCTGTCCAAGGGATATCTGAGCACGTCGAGCCTCATAGTCAATGTCTGAAGCTGTGCCTCCCAAACTCGCTGATGAATTTGGGGAGTGACAGTCATATACTAGAGATAAGTTTCTCCATCTTTATCGATGAAGGATATCCATAGCACGACTATATGCTCTTATGCATCACTCAACATCAGTACACCAGACCACCTGTTGTGTTCATCTTCTACCCCGTTTTCCTTCCCATGATAATATAATAACTCAAAGTCATATTCCTGGATGAAATCTAGACTTCATCATTGACTCAGCTCTTAAAGGATCTTCTGACACTTCTCCATCCATAGGAACGGCTCCCTCTTCTTCGTCAAATATGACGCGGGTGTCTTTACCCTGGAGAATTCAAGTACAAATATCAGGTAGTACCCATCCAAAGCAAGAGTCCCTCTCCCATTGGGGAGATAATCCTGGAAAAATATTCTGAAAAGTTGTCCCCACACTCTGCCACTACTACAGGGAACTGAAAAGTAAAAACTCCTACTTCCACGAGGTTAAGGATGGAAGACTCAAGAGTGATCAGTTTTACCCTCTATTGCATGAGTTTATCATGTGATTCCAAGATTTACTTTTTTTTCAACCAATGAAAACCTCATTCCATCATTTTAGATAAACCACTAATTTTTTTCCAAAAACAATCTATTTGAGTTTGAACTGTGGATGTCCAGTCCATACCCAAACTAACGTCATAAGGCCTGGATGCTACCTCCATGAAGATCCAACAGAAACTCTCACCTAAACGGTTAGATCTCACCGTTATCATTAGTGTGATTATCAAGTCTCCTCCCAAAGGTATCTTCAGACGTAAGGGTCATGTATTTGGTTTAATAGGAAACATGAATTCCTGAAAAAGATTAATGGTAAGAAGGAATGATTAGTTCTTATGCATATCAATAAAAAATATAGTAGAAGAATCATATTGTACCTCTAATCATTCATGGAGCCCTTGGACCACACTGCTTGATAGCATACAGCTACTCCTAGCCCCTTTCCTTCAGCTCACTGAGCCTGGTGGGGGCCGCATTGGGGTGGTGGTTGTAACATATCAAAATGTGTACCACCTCTTGCATCTATCCTAGCACCTCTTCAATGTCTGTTTCCCCGGTAGATTAATCTTTCCTTATCACATCCTCTTCGCAAGATCAGGGAAACCTAAACCCTTCCATCATCCTATTGTACCACGTAGAAGGATCTCCACCACGACCACCATCTAATCAAATTGTGCCATAGCTGGATGGAAACTCGGCTACCTCCTCAATCCAGTCCTTAGCAGCATGTGAGTCGGGCTCACTCCGGATGATGGTGGGTATCTGATGTTGATACATGTGTAAGGAACTAAGCCTACATCTGACCTCTACCGGTATCACCCATTGTAACAGCTAACCAACAGGAAATGTTCTAGCTGGCACAGTACTCGAAGGTACCATCTAATACAACATTCCATTTACCGAAGCTTATTCACCCGTTGGTACTTCCTCTTGGTCATGCACTGGAAAAGACTAGAATCTATGGTCACCATTTTCCCTACTAGGGTCTCAAATAGGTGGAAAACTCTAGTCATAACTTCCAGCATGTCCTCAGCTACCTAGGATCTGTCTTGCCTCAAAAACTCAGAGACAATTTCCACTGGAACTCGTGAAATGCGCTTAGTCGGCATGCACCTTTAGTTAGTGCGGCTGTTGGTAGCTACTGACCAATTGGATATAGTGGTGCTGGTACACCACCCGAATGTGCCAACACCATAAGTGGGACTTGAAACGGAGCCTCATTACTCGGTGGTCCATAATGGTGTACACTGTCAGGAATCTTATATGACTGTCTACATGGCAGCATCCTGACAAGGAACTGGTGACCCACGATCATTAAGTTATACTTTGTGAGATGAAATAATGAATCCAAGGAAAAACATTTCCAAAACACACGCAATCAGTGTTTTCATGCACTATGTCTAAAATCAGAATTCAGGGTCCTTGTGTATGAATACATTGGCCACTCCACCAACACTATATTTCCCAAACAAAAAACCACACTCATAACAAATAAAACTATTTCCACACAGAAAATATTAGAGTTTCATTTCATTGGTAGAACTGACTCCTCTAATTCCAATTTTTCATGGCCCGTCTCTCGGGGCCCGTGCCATGTCTACCCCAAGCCTACTTTTATAAGGCCAGGGGTTGACGACTAGTGCTGGAAAGTCATAACCCTACAATGGGAGGCCATTGCCTTTAAACCTACACAAAAAAACATAGTAGAATGCAATAAGAAGAAATTGTGATGTAAACTGATGTTGTAAAAGTGTTCTGAAAGTAAAGGTGCCAGAATACTTGCCCAACTGGGAATGTACAAGTACAACAGAAAAGTAAAAACAACTGAAAAGGGAAAAGCAGCTCTAGGATCATCCACCATAGATCCTACCATAATCATAGGTACAAATCACGATCAGTAGTCCACATGTAATGTCATGGAAAATGGTCCACCTATGAGCACCATCCTGTCCTTGCTCCTCAAACCTCATTCCAACTGCTCGTCATCTGCACAAGACACAACAAGGTGCGTGTGAAGCCCGTGTAGGGGTGACTATAACAATACCCAATAGAGACCCTGAGACCCCCGAAAGTCCCTCATAATTCAACATGTTAAACAAATAATCATGTTCTCAATAACAAGGCACAAATAAATAGATAGAACTCAATTAGAGTCTTAGCTCAAATTAGGTTTTTAGGGAAGTATAGATGTATAGACGATCAGTCTCGATGTTGAATCATGTTATTATATCGAGAGGAATGGCTTCTAACCCTTCAAAGTATGACCCACACATGATCGATATGTACTAACCCCCACTGATCTACATCGGATCAGACCTAACATGATCAAATGTGATGACCCACACAGGATCACTGATCACTGATCCACACCTGATCTATCCCACACAGGAACGGTATGGGATGACCCACAGAAGATCGTTGTGCGCTGACCCATACAGGATCAGTATACACTGAACCAAACTAGGTCGCTGAGCGCTGACCTACACAGGATCTGACCCACTTAGGATCTATACGATCCTCTATATGATATGTCTCCTTCCTCTGCCTCCTAGCTAGACAGTAGATTCCTCACACCCGGTGTGATCGAGTTTCGTAGAGTCTGCAACTCGAGATGTCGGTCGTACATAAGCCACCACTAAGCTCCACAAACAAGTAACCCAAAGGACTTCCATGTCATAATGGTTCCTACACGATAGATGTCACATCAATCAGACGTCCGGTCTGTGAGTTTTAAGCATTTTAGCTCTAGGGCTCGGTTGATTTCGGAATCGATCCAACCCTGATGTACTCCAACTATCTCTAAAACACAAATGGAGATACCTAAATGATTTTATTGAACAAAGGATCTCAATGCCTCATATTTTTCGTCAAATAGACATGCAGTTCTCAATATGTTGCCCTTTAAGTGATTCTGGGCCACATGGGGCCCGGGTCTGGCCCTACCCGTTCGGGCCGACCCGACCCGACCTGGTCCGGGCTGGGTCGTGGAAGGCTTGGCCCACTGGGTTTAGGTCTGGCCCAACCCAAAAGTGAAGAACCGAAAAGGGTGTCCCGCAAGGGAGGCATGACATGAATAGGGCACAACCTATCAGGGGGTGGCTCGATCATGTGAAGCGCGACCCAGTCCGAGGTAGAGCACGACCTGCTGGCAGTGTGGTCTGCCCGAGCTAGCGCTGAAGGGGAGCAGATCCCTTCTATTCCGGAGACCAATCAGAAGTGTTTATTGGTTCTTCCATGCCACCATCGGGACCCACCAGGAAGTTAGATATGAGGATCCACCGTCGGCACCCTCGTCACGCATCCCTCGCCTTCCACAGCCGACCAATGGGAAGACCACCTCTTCCATCCACCACGGCTGTTGAGCCGTTACCCCTTGCTCACTGGAGGCACGTGGTGGCAAGTCAATTCTCCTCCGTGGTCAGCCGGTGATGGACGAATGCCATAGATGAGTGTCGTGACATCCTCCTGCAGCCCACGACGACGCATTGTCCCTATCGTAACTGGTCGATATCGTCACACTTGCGGTATTCCATAGAGAATGTAAGGGTGTAGCAATGTAGAGGGGGTCTAGGCTGGGTTTGTTATACCCCCGCCCTTCGAGTAAGCTCATAACATAAGGGAGGAAAAGGGTTCAATAAACGGTTGGAATTTAAATCAACGTAAACCCCACTAAGATATCTCGCAACAACCTCTCACAAAAATGAATGAATAATAGATCAAGCTTTTAGTTAGATGACCCACATTCTTTGTATTTTTCAAGAACGGGGAAGTGGAAATCATTTAAAATGCATAATGATATAATCCACCTACCTTGAATTGTCGGAGAGACGCCTGTCCTTGAAGTTGGGTCGGTGTTCTTCATTCCTGCAAAAGGATTCTAGCGACGTCACTCTTACACCATCCTTTGGTTTGAGGTTCGGTGACTACTGTCACCTCATTCTAAAGTCGGCTCCATCCTCAAAGGGTTTAGTGTCTCAGTACTCCATCACCACTTCGTTTCATGGCGAAGCTGTGTTGATACCCCTCCCCAAACTCCATATACATAGGATAAGGGGAGGTTATGTAACGACATGGGGAATTAATATGGGATCATTAATTAGGAAGATTCCAAATTCTCCAATGATAACATTGTATAGGAAAATACGTTCAATACATTTAATTTCATGACACATCACTAGTCCGACACTCCATTTTTTCGTTGGAGGATATGGATGAAAATACAATAATATAGTTATTTTATTTTATTTTTTTAAAAGACACAAACAAATATTTTTCTCCAGACCTACTGCGGTCAATGTAATGTCATCCTAAAGTGAATTATGGAACTGCAGATTCAATGGTGCCCTCATATTTTTAATTCGAGTACCGGTTCAAAAGTAATAAAACGCCGCCCACGCATTTACTAAATGTACTTTAAAAAAGTTAAATAAATTATTTACATTCACCCTCAACCTATTCTGGTCAATGTTAGGCTTTTTCTGATGAGTACATGCCCTCATGAAATCAATCATACTCTCATATTTTTAATCTGATTTACTGTTTGAATGTTTCTGATTTTAAACCAAAATAATTGTCACTTTTTTATTATTTACGGTCAATAACTAACATTAACTTGTGGCCCTCACTAGCCAATGATAGTATCAGAATAAGGAAAGCATACCCTCACGAGTTTAGTGGTGGTCTCATATTTTCAATCTGACCTACCGTTCGTGATTTATATGCGTTTAATAAATAAAATAATTTTATTTAATTATTTTATTTTTGGTTATGCCATTTTCGGGTTTTCTCATATGAGACATACACCAACTAAAATTAAGTCGCTCCTAGGGTAAACCAACCATACTAAAAAAAATGGTGGCATCGTATTTCTAATCTGGGAAAACATTTAAGAGTTATTCTACTTTTTCAGGAAAACTGCTTACACGCGATAATTAAATCTTAAAAAGACTTCGACGGATCATTTTGGTCACTCCGGGCCTCGGAATCATGAACCATCAGATTTTTCGGTCTTGAAATAATTAAATATAATTTAAAATAATTATACGGCAATTCGAGGTCATTACAATGAATGTAAATCAATGTTTGGGATATACCTATTTAATTTCTCCCAGTTCTTTTTAGAAGACGATGGACGCGGATCGACCGATGAATATTTTGATCCGGTAATTGTGCATTTTTTGCAGGAGGGTGACTTCTTTTGGGATTTCTCTATCCAATATTAAATTATAAGTTATATTTATTGATCTAAAATAGCCAGACCTCCCTAGGTTTTTAAACTTCTAACACGGAGGGCGTGGGATGACACGAACAAGGCCCTAACCCCTTCGAATGTGCGTTCTTCGTGGATGAATTCTCAAAATTTATGGAAAGTCAAGTTTGAAGATGAAAAAGTTATTTTGGAAGCCTTAAGATCACGTAGGCGTAGATATATTTAGAAACAGACCATTAGAACAACTCTTGTGGCTCACATAAGAAACTGCAGGCACCCCAGCAACAGCTGTGGTAGCGGGTGGAGGGAGGGGGCATGTTCATCAGCATATCATGGTGGCAGAGGGACAAGGAAAACTATCGGGTGGTGATGAGGTGAATAGATGACCGGTGCCGCATGGAGGTGGAGATGAACATCTAGGATGCCTAAGCAAGCCATGGAAGCCTCTTCTACTGCGGTCACGACACTGGAGACCTCCTATGCCATGATGGGGCCATGTTGACCTGGTCATCCCACAGACATGGTCCACTGCTAATGTGAAGGGCATGGATGGTTTCCCTTGCAGCATTTACTGAAGACCGGACATGGATGTGCACTGCCAGGATGGGGGGCCCATCCAACTGTAGTGGGATGGACTCGATCCTCTAGGTCGTACCCTTGCTATCGGGCTGGGAACAAGATGGATTGGGACGGGTCGGGCCGATATGACCACGGTGGACAAGACTGGGACCCAACTGCCCTCATTTCAGTAAAACCCTCGTATCTCTCAAAATGGGCATCCGATTGTTTCACTATCCATGGTGTTGGGACCCTTACAACCATGTGGTTATTCCGGGATGTTCTATATGAATTTTAGTATGGGTTGGTGCACAGTTGAGTTGTATTGGTATTGAATCTAACATGGACATTATTAAAAAAATTCTCATATCATATAGACTGGGCGTCTGTTCGACGTTCCATCTACTGTATTGGGACCCATAAGATGATACTGCACTTTGGGTTACTCTATATAGGACTTCGTGGAGGTTGAGCTATGACCAATGTCTTGGAGAAATGATCCTCCCAGAATCAATAGTTCAAATTGATAGAGTCTAGTGGAATGATATGACATGAAGAATGACTCGCGACCCTTCATGGATCAACATACATATGACCCTTCGTAGATCAACATACTATAAACCCTTCATGGATCATTATAATAGATACCCTTAATGAATATTCATACTAGAAATACTTTGTGGATAATCATACTAGCGACCCTTCATGGATTAGCATATGAGAGACCCTTCATGGATTTACAATATTACGACGTGTCACAGATCGACAACATAGAGACGTGTTGCAGATCCGCAGCAGATTGAATCTTCTTGGGTCTGAAGCTGAGCCTATCCACATAATAAAATTATCTTCCTTTATGACTAATCATCATTACTTGTATACTTATGTTTTACCTAGTATAATCTATGTATTATACTTTTTGTTATGTATTTGATATTTTGTTTGATGGTATTTTATGTTGTAGATTTTTGAGATTCCATTCCGGGTCTCGGGGCCCCAACGTAGTATTCTCTTACTCACCCCTGCATGGGCTTTGCCCATACATATTGTTTCCTTTGCTGACGATAAAAAAACATGACTCGGACTTTGGGGAACCATGGATAGATAATTCAAAGATGTGGATCGAAAGACATGGTGTGTTTCTGTGACATCCAATAGTGAGTTGTACCTACCCTTTATGTAGGATCCTTGGGGGGCTACCTCTGAATCTTTTACTTCATTTTGGTGTACTTTATTTTCATTTGGTCTTTTATTGTCCCCCTTAATTTTAGTTTACACAATTTACTCTCAGTGGCGGTACTTTGTGGTGGTTATTCTACATTATCTCATTTGGAATTTTCTTTTTACAATATTCCATGTCTTAGTGTGAAAAGCATTAAAAGGCAATGCCTGTACTTTTTATGATATGCCTTTTCGGTGATAGTCACCAACCCCTGGGCTGTGAAAGGCGAGATTGAGGTAGTCACGACACAGAACACAAGGGACGAGTCATGAAATATTGGAAAATTGAAAAATGGATTTTATATATTTAATCATCATAATTTTAAATATGAAATAATCTAACTTAATTCTGGAACAAAATGAATAGTCAATGATGTAAAAATTAATTACTATGGTTATGTTTTGGTTTACTGGGGAGTTAAACAAAAAATATAAGGGTTAAAAGAACCTATCAACATGTCTTAAAAATATTTAATGGAAATTTATAGAAAATTAAATATTTAAGGATATGAATTGTTTCCGTTTGGATCATTGTTCCATATGAAAAATGTGGGAGCACTAAATTATATTAAAAAATACCCAGTGTGTCCTCTCCCCCACTTATAAATAGCCACCACCTCTCCCCCTTTTAGCACACTTTAAAATAATTTATTTGAACAATACTGACAAAATATAGTCCCAAAATCTCTAAAATAATCCAAGAGTCTTTAATTTGGACATAAATCCCAGAAAGGGATTTTTTTTAAATCATAAATAGGATACCTAAATAAGAAGTAAAAATTTTCAACATGTGTGTTTTTATTTATTTCAACATACACATACGTAAATTACATTTATAACATGATGGTATAATTAAATTAGTATCCTAAATATTATGATATGATGTTATTATAAGGTATGTAACCACAACCATCTCCACTTCCATCAAATGGGTCATGAAAGAATCATTTCTGTATACAGAGGAATACATCATTACGAAACGAATTCATTTTATCTTAAATTTCCAACTCTCAGGAATGGTTATTATGAGGTGCATAAATTATATACATGATTTTTATAACATAGTTATACATATTAAAATTATTATATCATATATAATTTTTTTCACCCACACCATAAGGGATGTGATAACATTACTCATGTGAACGACAAACTACCACCTTGTGAAGTTATATGATTTGTTTTCACTAATTCATTACATAGAAGATAATGATGATAAATATAAGTTATATTGATTGAATAATTATGATATTGATTTCATATTTATCATTCTATATATTACCATTTTCTCTCAATGAACTATGATAATGTTGTACATGTAGACTACAACCTTCACAAAGTGTTGTGACACCCTTTTTATCCCCATAAAACATGGATGACACGCATATGTATATTTTAGGAAATAATATAGAAATAAATTAATTATTATCATTATGTAAGGATAATATATTAGTTACTAATTTCTATAGTGATAATTGATAAAGGGAAAAATTACTCATGAATATGTATGACATATCATCTCTCTAATCATAATGTACATCATTTTATAAAACCATCTTCCATGTTTGGTCAAGAAAATATAATTGGCGAATAATTATGATATTAATTTAATTATTATAATAATATTTATAATGGAACCTTTATCATGTTAAGAGGAATGAAAATAAAAAATGAAACCATATATAAAAACAATCAGTTATAACCCAAAACATGACATTAATATGGAATTTTTTATAAACTGGAAACAAAAGAGAATAAGACAATAATATATAGTATCATATATGTTTGGGGGGATTTATAATATATTTATTTTGAAATTTTCTTATTATATATGATTTTTTATTGAGTACTATTGAATTAGATAAATATGGTAATGGATTTCTATCTCACATTTATTTTATGTGAGACTAATGACATATTAACCACGAATATAGTTTTTGTGTCCTATATAACAACCATGAATTTATTTTATTGTTATTAAAAAAAATTATTTGTATTTATATATATATATATTTAATTATATATCATTATTGTGGTTTATGGTTAAACCTTTAATAATGTGTTAAGGGATTTTTTTTCTCAATTTGCACTCTTTGAGAGATATGTTGTGTTATAAACCTATATTCCATTATGAGGTGTAAAAAAACCATTGAAAATATAATATCATAAATTTATCTATCCTCGTGATATTTTATGTCATTATATCATGGGGATTATAAATCATGGTTTCTAATTTGGTATGTTTTTTAATGTTACAATCTCATCGTTCATCGGTATTATTTATGATTAAGTCTCCAATGTTGACATCTCATGATATAACTATCTATAATTATAATCATTTTTCTTCTAATATGGTTATTCGTGATATATTAATTTCATTTTACTATTTTATAGTATATTTTAAATATAATAGTTGATAAATTTGTTTTATTAAGATCTTACATTATTTCCTTCTAAGGTAGGAAATCTGTTTTCATTCATAAACTTGTTTTATAAAAATGATTTTAAAATTGTTTTTAAAAATTTTAAAATTATTAATCAAATTATTTATTCCATGTTTTACTTTTTACTAAATTTTTTAAAGGAATATTTATGTCATTTTCAAAAACATACACTATGTTATTTACCTTAAATGAGAAAATATTCTCTACTTTTTACATACAGTGCATGGATATTATATCCCAATATAATGACCTCTCAATGATTTTACGCTTCCATTAGATGTTGTCAAAGATATTTTAACATAAAAATTTTCCTTTCATATTTTGGAATTTCTGATATTTCAAATGAATGATTTCAATGTTAAATCTGTTTTGAAATTGTTTTATGGTTTTAAAAGTTTTTCTGAATTAATAGAAGATATTTAACCTTAAAAAGGTTTTCATGTATGTTTAAAGTTCTTTTTACCTATTTTTTACATTTACCACATGTTATGGAAGAAATATTTATTTTATATACCATATGAGGATCTTTTTTATTTTTTCATTAAAAGTATGAGGAGAATGTGTTTTTTAACTTATACAGCATGAACAGATTTTTACAGTTTTATAACACTTTATTTTAATAAATCAAATTCTACAAGATTTCATAACACCTTATTTTTATAACACCTTATTTTTATATGTAAAAACATAGAAAATTATTTTTTATTAAGTGCGTATATAACATGTTTCACCATTAATATAATTACTTCATATATTTAATGACATAATTTCCATAACAAGATATAAATCATGTTTTGGGTGATTTTTATAATGAATTTTATATTAGAGAAAAGAATAAGATATCACCATATCAATTTTCCTAATAAAGCATCCCAGTATAATCTATAATTCATCATAATATATCATACACCACTCTATCTATAGGGTACTGTATCTATTGGTGCACTGAACAACGTTCTCATTGGTTATTTGAAATATTACTCTTAACATGTCTCCACAAGTAATTGGTTACCCTATATGTCAATTTATATATATATATATATATATAATTATATAATGATGAAACAATTATCATTAAAATAAATATTATCATTATATCCAATGAAAACTACATATCATGGTCAACATGGTTGTTCTAGTCCATTATTCAATAATTTTCATCATTAAAGGATACACTGATGTACCATCACAAGAATTTTTTTAATCCAATAATGAGATGTTTTATAAGAAAAATTAATAATTCAAAAATATGGAATATAGTTTATATTTCCCCAAGTTCTCTAATAAAATCCTAAAATTTTATTCATGGTTATCCTTTCATTAATAATATATAAGAATATCATCTATAAAACTGCCAGAACCAATCATCGTAATCTTAGAAAACTATATTAAATAAATATTTAAAAATATAAGGATAACTAGTAAATCCAATGAGGGGTATAATAAATTAATAATGAACATACCTCATATAGATTTTTTTCATGTGTGTATATTAATATTTGACCCTTATATAATTGTTACACCCCAAGATTCTACGGTACGCTTCTCTTTGAATAATGTGATAGCGTGTGTTGTACGCAACACCGAGTTCTAACACACCATCACCAATCAAACTAGCTGTTATTAATATTATTACCTACTTTTTGAAATTATATATATTTTATATATCAAAATGATCTCCATTTTTGGATTCAGAATATCGAATTTAGCCTAAGGTGAAATTTTGGTACTTTTCAGATAACTTTAATATTTTGATGAATAGTGAAAATTACTAAATTTTAATTAAAAACAACATTTTTAATCAAAATAATTAATAGTGATAAATTATGAATTTGAGTGGTTTTAAAGTATATTTAGAATATATTTTTACCATTTAATATAATGTTGCTCATTGGACATAATTTTACAATTAAACCAGACATAAACAGGTGTCAATCTTTTGATAGTTATTATCTCTTAAAAACACGCTTGTTATTTTAACAACCATAATTAATTTTAAATTAATTTCTGCCACTTCTGTGTTTTGAATTTGGAAAAATGGATTCCATATTTGGAATCAGGATGATCAAGTTTTGTAAATAGGTAACTTTTATTTTTAGTCATTTTGAATAAATATTTCGGTAAATATTTTATTTACCATGGTTAAAGGTTAAATCCTGTAAATAAGGGTTATAAAATAATATTATAATAATAAAAATTACCCTAAAAAGTGTCCTAACCTTATTGGTTGATACATGTCCAACCATGTGAATCTTTGGGTGGATTTTCGGACCCCTTGTAGCCACTTGTAGGTGATATGGACACTTTATTTTAATTAAGTTAAAATGAATAAAAAAATGACCCCAGCATATATTTTTTAGAGAACAGTTTTTTACATAGGGTTATATATGTTGTGTTTTCGACGATAAATATTCATTATAAACCTAAAAAGCTTTTATACATAATGATATTTTGTTTATAATTTTTAGAAATTAAATAAATTAATTTATATTTGACACACTAATGTTGCAGTAATTACCTAATTAATGAAAGATTAGAATAATTGATATTTTAAATACCCAAATAAATATAATTTAAGACTTTTTATGAACTAAAATAATTTTCTAGGTTAATATGACATGTTAGGATTGATTTAATTAACTTTTTTAGAAGTAATCATTCTGTTATGAATTTCACAAAAATCAACTATTGAATAGTGTCAAAATTGACATAAAAGAGTTTTTAAAACAAGTATTATATTATTAATTGATATTAAATTCCTAAAAATATAAGTATCAGCCAAGAGACTTATATCATGATATTTGTATCATTAATGGACCACTTGGGGGTCGCTTGGATGTATATGGTATGTTTATTAACCATATAATAAAAAAATACAAAGAGACATTGTAAAAGTGAAACTATTTAACTAAGAGTTAATACATAATGATAAGGATAATAGAGTAACCCAAACCTGTCTAACTTCTATTGGTTGAATTTTTTTCGACCTATCCCCACCTTAACGTTTAAATAATAAACTTTGGAGCCTTTAGAAACCGAATATGAATTTATTATAAACTAATATTTCTAGCTTTTCCAAAGGTGCCCCTCACCCCTATTATAAAAGGGCACTCCTCCTTATTATTTATTCACACCTTCAAAGCCTTTTGGTTCGGCCAAACTGTGACAAAATACTCTCCCAACATCCCTCACAAAAACCTAGAGGCCTTAGTTTGATCAGAAAGACAACCTATGGAGCCCTTTTGATCAAATCAAAAGGAAGAACCCGAAGAAGAGGTAATGATTTCACCACCCTTTTCCAAGTTCCTTTCTTCTTCGAATTCTTCATTCTTTGTTATTACCATTCTAAAATAATAACTCCAGTATCATATATATACTGTGATGTTATTATAAATATGGTACAACCATATTCAGTATTCTATCCACCCTTTGAATAACATGTCACCATATGTGCGTACGTACGGCTTATCGTCTCCACGTCGTGGTGTAATTGTTATTCAATATATTATTATTTGGATGGGTATAATAATGATTTTAAACTCATTTAAATAATAAATATAACATGTTAATGATTCTGTATATATGATATAACATCCATTTATATATTAATTTAATATCAAAAGAATGATATTGTCGCTCGTGCGTACGTACGGACTACCGTTTCCACGAACGCGATGAGATTCATTCTCCATCATATCCATTCAAGTATAATTCTCATTTGATGATTAATAATAGTATCTAAGGACTTGATATAATTCTGTATATTATTAATATACAAACTATCCATTACAAACATGGCTTATGCAACAAAACATATAAAAGAAAACGAGCAAGTTAACACCCGAAACAACGATAATACAAAGATATTATTAACAAATCAATGTTAAAAGAACATATATGATACCATATTAATGTATATTATTCTTTTATTATTTAATAAAAATTATTTCACCATTATAAAAGAGGTTAACCTAACCCAACCAAGGAAAATTACAAGGTAAGTGTTATTTCACAATCTCTTCATTATCTGAGGTTGTTTATATGTAATAATCTACTGGGATCTCATTATCATCCACATACATGTTTCTTAAAAATGTATTTCAAAACATTTTTACTATTTAAAAGAATATGGGTTAAAGTCATTTATACCATTGTTTTAATTTTTATAAGAGTTTTATAAAGGAATCATTCCGTCGTTTTCCAAACAAGGTTCTTTTATCCTTTTTGACAGAATTAAGGTAAAAATGTTTTTTTTAACTTATACAGTGTGTGCGGTTATTTTCCGCCGTTATAAAATCTTCGAAGCTTCCCTTACAAGCTTATAAGAACATTTTCAAAGAAAATATTTTATTTTATAAATATATGACTCTTAAATGATTTCAAAATAGAAGGAGATATTTCTCTATAAAGAGTTTTGATTTCTTCTATGTCAACATCCTTTGATGGATTTTACGCTTATTTGAAGTTGATTTATTATGATACAAAACTTCTATATTGTATTGAATGTTTTGTGATATGTTTGACTGTGGATGTGCTATTTTTATACCATTCATAGTTTATAGTGAATGTATTGACATTTCATATTCTAGTTTTAATACGAATGTTTATGTTATGTTTAATCCTTTTCATATGGGAATGCATTGGACTTAATATGTGATGGGTGGAGCCCGCTATAGCTCTCTGATGCATCGGTAGGTCTCATGAGACAAACAAGTGTCTTGGCACAAGGCCTTGGCAAATTCTTATTAGTAGTCTTGGCACGAGGCCTTGGCTATGTGGTTATGATAGTCTGGAATTATGCATTCCATCATTATGAAAGTGGTTATTGATATTGCATGTGATTATTCTATTAGTAGAATATCCATGTGAATAAGTAAATGGAATTATTTCCTTTTAATTTTTCCATACTATGTTGAAGTTCAAGTTTAAATGGCTTTTGTTTTAGTAATGCATTGCCTTAAATGTTTATTCTTATTTTTGAAAGTTTCCTCTATATTGTTATCCTTATTGGGCATTTGAGCTCACCCCTTTTCTATGTTTTATTTTTCCCAGGATGTCAAGAAGTAAGTTATGAATGACCTGCATGGATTTTTATGTAGGGATATGATTGTGGAATATGGACACTATGTTGTTGTAGTATTTTTTCACTTTATGATGTAATGTAAAACATTATGAATATATCTAGTGTTTCCAAGGCTACTAAACCAATCGGTCTTTTGAGATTTGATCCTTCTTGTGATCATGCCAATGTTATGTAATAATGAACCGACACTGGGTAACTGGGGTCAGGGCATTACAGTTGGTATCAGAGGAGGTTTAGTACAAACCTTGGAAGCTAGATTTAGATAAACTCTAATTAGAGCACATGGACCTAAGATGAACTTTGACGATTAGTATAGAAGAACTTCCTAGAATTTTGGTATTGTAGAGATTTTGTGAGTTTTCCGAGCAATGCATCCCTGTCTGGATACGAGCAGGTAGAGGCAGCTCTAGCACAGATGTTCCTAGGGGTAAAACCTGAAAACACCACTTTGAGCTAGAATCGAACGAGAACTGGTGCACGACAACGGGCCTTACTGCACTCTTGGTTACGACACTCCTGGGGGATATGCTTAGGATAACTCTCATTTTCATTACAACTCATTATGAAGTGTTTAAGAGTATATACTTCATCAACGAAAACATTTTTATGATTATGGATTATATCCATAAATTGTTCAATTTATGTAAAGTGTTTTATAAGTATGAGATTATGGATATTGATTTATAAACTGATCTATTTTATTCCATTGTTTAGAAATGGCGCCTAGTGGAAGAAATGGAAACGGTATCAATGCACGCACTCCATGTAGGGATTTCCCTCTTACTCAAGATAATTATAGTGGAATTGTTGATGTAACTGGTGCCGATCAGCTAATCACCATACTAGGACAACTCACTCAGGTTATGAATAATAACCTTACCCATATGGAGCACCCTGATCCGTAGTGTGGAGGATCAATGTTAGATCGATTCATGAGGAAACAACCACCAATGTTCAATGGGAGTACAAATCCCTTAGTAGCTGAGCAATGGATATTTTCCCTAGAGAAAATATTTCAGGCTTTGGGGAGTAGTGAAAGAGAAAAAATTATCATGGCAGTTTACCGCCTCACTGGATATGCTGATCAATGGTGGTCATTGATTCAAAATATGAAGGAATATTATGATGTATCAAATATGGAATGGAGGGAGTTCAATGATCTGTTTTCAGAAAAATACTTTCCTCGCGACCATCGAGTAGATATGGAAAGGCAGTTTCTGAGTCTGATACAAAAGGAGGATGAGAATGTCACAAAGTAAGAGGCTATCATTACAAGGTTAGCAAGGTATGCTGGAGATTATATACGTAACCCAAGAAGTACGATTGATCATTTCATTAATGGGTTAAAAAAATATCTCTGTTGAGCATTAGTATCACAATCATTCTCGTCGTACGAAGGCATTGTCTCATGTGCTATCATGACCGAAAAGGAATTCTCTAAGTCTTATGAGTTTTAACCAAAGAAAGAGAAGAAGAGACATGCTGATCAATCTGGGAATGGAAATAAGAAGAATAAGGGAATGTTTCAATATCCATCCTGTGGTAAATGTTGGAAGAAACACCCCTGTACTTGCTTAAAGGGAACGGGAGTTTTTTATAAGTGTGTTGAAAAAGGCTACCATGCTCGTGATTGTAAGGGGAATAAGGAAGCCACCAACGTTCAGTGCTAAAATTGTAGGGATATGGGGTATTATGCAAATGAATGTCCTAAGTGTCAGGAGAACTTACCTCAGAAAAGGCCAAGGGATCAAGGACAAGCTTCTACTATCACAACTACTGAGGTAGAAGCTCCGAAAGACGTGGTGGCAGGTAATTTAATTGTTTCTTCAAGTTTAGCAAATGCATTATTTGATTCTGGATCATCTCATTGTTTCATATCTTCCCAGTTTGCTAAGAAAATTACATATTTCCAATTTGATTTAACATGGGAGTTGTCAGTTAAAACTCCTAAGGGAAGTATCATTGAAACAAAGTTTTGGGAATCAGTCCCCATTAGAGAACATAAATGTTCATTATATGCTGATCTCATCGTCATACCTATGATTGAGTTTGATATAATCCTCGGTATGTATTGGATTTCAGACAATGATGCGAATATTTATTATAAGAAGAAAGATGTTACAATTCTTTATAATAATGATAAGGAACACCTTATCTTTAGAGCATAATCATCACCACCTAATTCTTATTTAGATCCACCCTCAGTAGCTCAACTAAATTCAATTATTGGGGAGGAAGAGAATTAAATAACTATGGGCGAGGAAAGGAATTTTCAAATAGAGGATGTACCTGTTGTGAAAGAATTTGTAGATGTATTTCCGGAAGATTTACCTGGACATCCTCCATAACGAGAATTCGAGTTTTCCATTGATTTAATTCTTGGATCAAGGCCTATATTGAAGACCCCTTATAGAATATCCAATGTAGAATTAGTTGATGTAAAGAAACAACTATAGGAATTGAGTAATAAGGGATTTATTCTCCCTAGTGATTCTCCATGGGGAGACCCTGTTCTTTTTGTTAAAAAGAAAGATGGATGTCTGAGGTTATGTATTGACTACAGGTAGATCAATGCTATAATGATAAAGAAGAAGTATCCCCTACCCCGCATTGATGATTTATATGACCAACTGTATAGAGCTCAAGACTTTTCAATGATTGACCTTCGATCTGGATACCATCAGTTGTGTGTGAAGAAGGAAGACATACTGAAGACAGCATTTCGAACCAGCTACGGTCATTACGAGTTTACTGTAATGCCTTTTGGATTGACTAATGCACCCTCTGTATTCATGGATCTGATGAATAGAGTTTTCAAGGAGTATCTTGATGAATTTGTGGTGGTATTTATTGATGATATCTTGGTATACTCCAAAAGCTACGAAGATCATGAAAATAACTTGCGCATTATCCTGAAGACTCCGAGAAGACATGAATTATATGGGAAGTTTAGCAAGTGTGAATTCTGGCTTCATGAGATTTATTTTCGTGGCCATATTGTCTCTAAAGATGGAATCACTGTTCCTCCTTCTAAGACCAAGGCGATCCAAGAATGGCCAG
The DNA here is from genome assembly GCA_963277665.1 of Viscum album. Classification (NCBI taxonomy): domain Eukaryota; kingdom Viridiplantae; phylum Streptophyta; class Magnoliopsida; order Santalales; family Viscaceae; genus Viscum; species Viscum album. The sequence goes on along the minus strand of OY728132.1, from coordinate 1,432,111,514 downwards.
CACCTACGAGTATAACTAAGGTACGTAGTTTTGTTGGTTTGGAAGGTTATTATCGACGATTCGTCCATAATTTTTCCCGATTGGCTAACCCATTAACGAAGCTCACACATAAAGGGGTTAAATTTATTTGGACAAAAGAGTGTGAAGAATGTTTCGAAGAACTGAAGAGAAGATTAGTCAATGCTCCTATATTGACTATACCATCGGGGAATGATGGGTTTGTTATTTATAGTGATGCATCGAAGAAAGGACTTGGTTGTGTCCTTATGCAGAATGATAGAGTTATTGCATATGCATCACGACAGTTGAAAATTCATGAACAAAACTATCCTACTCATGATCTCAAGTTATCAGCTGTGATCTTTTCTTTGAAGATATCGAGGCACTACCTCTGTGGTAAAAAATGTGAGATTTATACTGATCACAAGAGTTTGAAGTATATTCTCTCACAAAAAGAAGTCAACATGAGGCAAAGGATATGGCTTGAATTACTCAAGGATTATGATTGCATGATACACTACAACTCGGGGAAGGAAAACAAGGTGGCAGATGCTTCGAGTAGAAAAGATCATGGATTTTTGAACAATATGAGAATTGAAAGGGATCCAATTTTCATGGATCTAGTGAAGATGCTCATGGGAATAACCAGGGAAGGTGAAACATCAATTCTTTTTCAAATGGTTTCCATACCATCTTTACTAGAAAAGATTAAGAGTTCTCAGACCGATGATGGAGAATTTCAAAAGAATATTAAAGCTTTCAATGAGGGGAGATAGAGAGACTTTGTGTATGAAGATGAAATTTTGAAATTTGGGAAGAGACATTGTATTCCCGATATAACTGATCTAAAAAGGGAATTGCTGGATGATGCTCATAGTTGAAATTTCTCTATACATCCTGGGAGCACCAAAATGTATATCGATTTGATGGAACATTTTTGGTGGGACAACATGAAGAGGGAGATTGCTGATTTTGTGTCAAGATGTATGGTTTGTAAACAAGTGAAAGCTGGAATGCAACAGCCTGGAGGAGTCATGCAACCTCTTCCCATACTGGAGTGGAAATGGGATAATATTACTATGGACTTTGTCATCGGGCTACCAAAGACTCCTAGAAGGTACGATGCAATATGGGTTATTGTTGATCGTCTTACCAAGTAAGCACATTTTCTTTCTATAAGACAATATCTACCCCAGGAATGTCTACCAAGACTATATATTAATGAAGTTGTGAGACTTCAAGGAGTACCCCTATCGATTGTTCCTGATCGTGATCCCCATTTTCTTCAAGATTTTGAAAAAGTCTTTAGAAATTCCAGGATACTGAACTTCATTTGAGCACTGCTTACCACCCTCAGACAGACGGACAATCAGAACAGACTATTCAAACCTCAGAAGACATGTTGAGATCTTGCTCACTTGACTTTCAGGGTATGTGGGATCATTATATACCTCTTGTAGAATTCTCTTATAAGAATAGCTTCTATTCGAGTATTAAAATGGCACCATATGATGCGTTATACGGAAAGAGATGTCGAACACCAACCTGTTGGGATGACGTTGGTGAAAGAAAACTTGTAGGCCCAGATCAGGTGGAGGAAACGATGGAAAAGGTGAAGGTAATCCAAAATCACATCAATGCAGATCAATGTAGGCAGAAGAGCTATGCCGATAATCAAACGAAGGATTTGGAATTTCAAGTCAGTGATCATGTTTTAAGGAAGGTATCTCCATGGAAAGGAGTCATACATTTTGGTAAGAAAGGTAAATTGAGTCCCAGGTACATCGGACCCATCAAAATTCTAGAACGAATTGGGGCTGTAGCTTACCGATTGGCAATGCCGCCAAGTCTCTCCAAAGTTCACGATGTGTTCCACGTATCTCTGTTGAGGAAATACATGCCTGACCCAACGCATGTACTCACCTATGAGAAATTAGAACTGGAACCCGATCTCTCTTATTGCGAAGAGCCCATCAGGATTCTTGATACGAGAGAACAAGTACTGAGAAACCAGACGACACGTCTGATAAAAGTTTTGGGGAGAAACCATAAGATGGAAGAGGCAACGTGGGAACCCGAGGAACTTATGATGAAGAACCAGACGAGTCTTTTCATGTGATAAATATTCTAGAAATTTCGAGGATGAAATTATTTGATGGAGGGGAGAATGTAACACCCCATGCTTCTACGGTATGCTTCTCTTTGAATAATGTGACAGTGTGTGCTGTATGCACCACCGAGTTCTAACACACCATAACCCATCAAACTAGCCGTTATGCATAGTAATACCTAATTTTTGAAATTATATATATTTTATATTTAAAAATTGACTTCATTTTTAGATTCGGAATATCAAATTTAGCTTAAGGTGAAATTATGGTACTTTTCAGATAACGTTAATAATTTGATGAATAGTGAAAATTACTAAATTTTAATTAAAAACAACCTTTTTAATCAAAATAATTAATAGTGATAAATTATGAATTTTAGTGGTTTTAAAGTATATTTAGAATATATTTTTACCTTTTAATATAATTTTGGTTATTGGACATAATTTTACAATAAAACCAGACATAAACAGGTGTCAATCTTTTGATATTTATTATCTCTTAAAAAACGCTTTTTGTTTTATCAACGGGAATTAATTTTAAATTAATTTCTAACACTTTTGTGTTTTGAATTTGGAAAAAATTGATTCCATATTTGGAATTATAATGTTAAAATTGTGTAAACAGGTAACTTTTATTTATATACGTTTTGAATAATTACTTCGGTAAATATTTTATTTACCATGGTTAAAGGGTTAATCAGGTAAATAAGGGTTAAAAAATAAAATTATAATAATAAACAATTACCCTAAAACGTGTCCTAACCTTATTGGTTGATACATCTTCGACCATGGGCATATTTGGGTCGATTTTGGGACTCCATGGAGCCAGTTGTAGGTGATAGGGATACTTTATTTTAATTAAGTTAAAATGAATACAAAAATGACACAAGCATATATCATTTAGAAAAACAAATTTTACACAGGGTTATATATGTTGGATTTTCAACTATAATTATTCATTAGAAAGATAAAACGATTTACTACATAATTATATTTTATTTATAATTTTTAGACATTAAATAATTTAATTTATATATGACACAATGAAGATGTAGTAATTTCCTAATTAATGAAAAATTAGAATAATTGATATTATAAATACCCAAATAAAGAAAATTTGAGACTTGTTATGAACTAAACTAATTTTCTAGGTTAATATGACATGTTCCTATTCATTTAATAAACTTTTTTCGAAGTAATCATTCTGTTATTAGTTTCAAAAAAAATCAACCATTGAATAGTGTCAAAATAGAAATATAAGTGTTTATAAAACAAGTATTATATTATTAATTGATATTAAATTCCTAAAAATCTAAGGTTCGGCCAAGAGACCTATATCATGATATTTGTATCATTAATGTACCACTTGGGGGTCGTTTGGATGTATATGGTACGTTTATTAACCATATAATATAAAAATATGAAGAGAGATTGTAAAAGTGAAACTAATTAACTAAGAGTTAATACTTAATGATAAAGTTAATATAGTAACCCAAACCTATATAAATTCTATTAGGTGAATGTTTTTAGACCTATACCCACCTTAAAATTTAAATAATAGACTTTGGAGCCATTATAAACCGAATATGAATTTATTATAAACTAATATTTCTAGATTTTCCAAAGGTGCCCCTCACCCCTCTTATAAAAGGGCACTCCTCCTTCTCATTTCTTCACACCTTCAAAGCCTTTTTGTTCAGAAAAAATCTGCCCAAATACACTCCCAAATTCCCTCACTACAACCTAGAGGCATTATTTTGATCAGAAAGCCAACCTATGGAGCCCATTTGATCAAATCAAAAAGAAGAACCCGAGAAAGAGGTAATGATTTCAGCAGCATTTTCCAAGTTCCTTTCTTCTTCCACTTCTTCTTTCTTTGTTATTACCATTCTAAAATAATAACTCCAGTATAATAAATATACTGTGATTTTATTATAAAAATGGTCCAACCATATTCATTATTATATCCACCCTTTGAATAACATGTCACCATACGTGCGTACGTACGGCTTACCGTCTCCACATCGTGGTGTAATTATTATTCAATATATTATTATTTGGATGGGTATAATAATGATGTGTAAATCATGTAAATAATAAATATAACATGTTAATGATTTTGTATATATGATATAACATCTATTTAGATATTATTTTAATATCAAAAGAATGATATTGTCACTCGTGCGTACGTACGGACTATCGTCTCCACGAACGCGATTAGATTCATTCTCCATCGTGTCCATGCAAGTATAATTCTCATTTGATGATTAATAATAGTATCTAAGGACTTGATATCATTATGTATATGATTAAGATAAAACCTTTCCATTACAAACATGGCTTACATAACAAAACATATAAAATAAAATGGGTAAGTTAACACCCGAAACAACGATAATACTAAAATATTATTAACAAATCAATGTTAAAAGATCATTTATTATATCATATTAATGTATATGATTCTTGTATAATTTAATAAAAATTATTTCACCATTATACAAGAGGTTAACCTACCCCAACCAAGTAAAAGTACACAGTAAGGGTTATTTCACAATCTCTTCATTATCCAAGGTTGTTTATATGTAATAATCTACTGGGATCTCATTATCATCCACATCCATGTTTCTTAAAAATGTATTTCAAAAAAAATTTAATATTAAAAATAATATGGGCTAAATTCATTTGTACCCTTGTTTGAATTTTTATAAGAGTTTTATAAAGGAATCATTCCGTCGTTTTCCAAACAAGGTGTTTTAAACCTTTTCGACAGAATTAAGGTAAGAATGTTTTTTTAACATACATGGTGGGTGCAGTTATTTTCTGCTGTTATAAAATCGTCGAAGCTTCCCTTAAAAGATTATAAGAATATTTTCAATGAAAATGATTTATTTTATAAATATATGACTCTTAAATGATTTCAAAATAGAAAGAGATATTTCTCTAAAAAGAGTATTGATTTCATTTATGTCAACATCCTTTGATGGATTTTACGCTTATTTAATGTTTATTTATTATGATACAAAACTTATATATTGTATTGAAGCTTTTGTGATATGTTTGATTGTGGATGTGCTATTTTTATACCATTCATAGTTTATGGTGAAAGTATTGACATTTCGTATGATAATTTTAATACGAATGTTTATGTTACGTTTAACCCTTTTCATATGGGAATGCATTGGACATAATATGTGACGGCTGGAGCCCACTATAGCTCCTCGATGCATCAGTAGGTCTCATGAGACAAACTAGTGTCTTGGCACAAGGCCTTGGAAAAATCTTATTTGTAGTCTTTTCATGAGGCCTTGGCTATGTTGTTATGATAGTCAGTCATTATGCATTCCATCATTACGAATGTGGTTATTGATATTCAATGTGATTATTAGATTAGTAGAATATCCATGTGAATAAGTAAATGGAATTATTTCATTTTACATTTTCCATACTATGTTGAAGTTCAAGTTTAAAAGGCTTTTGTTTTAGTAAAGCATTTCCTTAAATGTTTATGCTTATATTTGAAAGTTTCCTCTATATTGTTATCCTTACTGGGCATTTGAGCTCACCCCTTTTCTATGTTTTATTTTTCCCAGGATGTGAAGATGTAAGTTATGAATGACCTGTAGGGATTTTAATGTGGGGATATGAGTGTGGAATATGGAGACTATGTTTTTATAGTATTTTTTCACTTTATTATGTAATGTAAAACTTTATGAATATATCTAGTGTTTCCAAGGCTACTAAACCAATCGGTCTTTCGATTTTTGATCCTTCTTGTGATCATGCCACTGTTATGTAATAATGCACCGACTCTAGGTAAATGGGGTCAGGGCATTACAATAATGATATCTATATCAAAGATCAATTTTGAAAAAATATTGATATCTTAATAATTTTTTAAGCAGGTTATTGAAATGTGGTAGATGATAATTTGTCCTATAAGAGATATTGTTAATTTCATAATAATTGATGCATAAATTCATAGTCTTGTAATTTTTATTAAAAAAATTTATTGGTGAACCCCATGGTGAATAAATAGGATGAATGCTTCACTTATATATACATCCTCGTAAAGTTTCTTTATTAATTTTCACAACTCAATCAGGGATATTATATATTGAGTATTTAAAATAGGTGTAGCACTAGGTATGAGCTGTATAAAAAAATCAACATCACGATTTTGGAGATGAAAACTAAATTCCATAGGAATAAATCGTATTATTCTCTAAAAATATGTGAAATTAAATTTTGAGTTTCTCTACAACCATTTGAGATAAATATCCCTAAAAAATGTTTTAATGGGACTTTTGAAGGTAATTTTCATTGGATGTTTAGTTTCATACTCATAATTATTAATGATATTGTGTTGATTTTTAATGTCTAAATTTATTCCCCTATTTAATAAATTTTTAAAGGATAATTTAAGAAAGATATATTTTAATTTCTAATATTCAAATCGAATTTGATAAAAAAATATATCTTAATATGGTATATTCTTAGGAAAATCAACATTGTATTACTAACTATTGAGTAGAGTATTGGGGTTTCTGAATATACAAGATCCACATTATTGATTAAAATATTATATGATGATATTTGGTCTTAGGGTTATCCTGTGAAATAGGGATTAACTCGAATAATTCACATGTACCCCACATATAAGATATTTAATTCCTTATAAACTACTTTATTTATTCTTTTAATTACTACATAGAATATATCATCACATTTGAGATATTATCCTAGTTGTTTCTTCGAATATTATTGACATGAATAATATTGAACTTCCATTCCTATATGTTCATTTAAACCTGAAATTCCATACAGTTATATTATCTACTTATTTAACATGTTATAAAACTCACCTATTTTTAGGATTCCTATCATATATAATGAAAAAAGATTACACATAATCATAATTTTTTCATTTTGGATCCTACATTGTTTGGTTTTTAAAATATTAAATCAATGCATTTTTCATCACATTAAGCATTAATGTGGTTCTTTCCCATTGTAACCATTGATTGGAACTAAAAAAATATCATGAATAACAGTAATAATAATATATAATAGTATAATCATGTATAATCATATATTGCATATATATATATATATCTATAAAAGATCCTTTCAATTTATGTATCCTTAGATTTATACATGTTTATATGTGGTCACTGTTTATTGAAATCCATATATGGGTTCATAATAGAAATGGAAACTGACACAAACAAATTCCATGGGAGTTTAGAACTAGAAACATATTAGGGGATTGTTCACCATACACTTGAATGATGAAAATGATATACGTGGCCAATTATTTATAGGGTTATTACCCATAGACGAATCTATGGACAAAATATGTCCACAATTAGTTTCTAAAATGATATTTATTTAATGGAAATCCAAATAATCTCTACCCTACTGAATGAAATAATGGAATAATCATATAATTAGGTATATCCCCAGTTATGTTCATAGTGTAAAGATTCCTTTTCTTTGAATAAATAAATCATTTTCCTATCATTTGAAGAAAACATTCTATGATAACCACTATAACAACATGAAAAAATGGACCCCGGTCTAATGTTAACATTATTACATTTGTATAAGATATAAGGGATCTCTCCATGCATGGTTGATCAGTTTATTAGTATTGGAAGACTAGATGCATATTTGATAATCATATTACATTGGAAATATAGTAAAATAAAATAATAAACATTACAGAATCATTGATATCATTCATAATATATTTCTTCTTATGTTTTGGAAAATAAAATCAAATTAAAGGTGTGATAATATTCTATATAAGGGTTATGTTCAATAGAAAATAACATGAGTAAATATGGAATAGTCATCATGGAAGAGTTGATAATCAAAACAAGTTTCATTCAATGAACAACCTGAGTTCAATATATATACATTGATAATATCATCATATAAAACAAATTCATAACTAAAATTACATTTTCTAAAAATGAAATTAATAATTCAATATATTGATGATCATTTCCTATAAACTATGATATCATGAATCTTACAGTTATTAATTCTTATCGAAGATATAATTCTTAATTAATGAGTATGTGAAAAATAAATGCCCATAAAATATGGAATTCATGATATTTTTTCTTACGAGACATGCTGATGCATTGAGGAGCTATCAATAACTAGACCCTAAAATCACATTAATACCCAGTGCATTTATCCTATTTTGAAGGGTCAACACAATTAAATAAAAAAATTACTTATAAGTAACTAGTTATCTATATTTAATAAGGAATATAGAACCTCAATATTTGAAATATGAATTCCATTTATAGAATGATTAAATATGGACTCATTGTATCATATCACAAAACACATCATTGGGGGGGATAACATTGAAGGATGATTGTAAATTTTTATAAGTAAAATAAGGCCTTCATTTTGAAATAACTTACTTGAAATATAAATATTTCTGGAATATTAAGGGAATTTTTTTTTTATAAATAACCATGGGATCCTATAATGGAATTTTCAATTAAAATCATATTAATGATGGTAGGAAAATCCATTTGTATGGTGTATGTTAAAATAATGATTCATTTTACACTTTAGTTAAACTGTACCTAGTTCAAATGGAAACAAAAAGATTCCTTTAAACCATTTTTATATATATTAAAATAGTGTTAAAAATTAATTTAATAAATATTTGGAGATTAGTAAAAAAATTATTTAATATCGTTTAATGAAAATATAGAAATAGAATAAAATGTTTTGGAAATAAATATTCTAAGTAACGTTTTTAAAATATTGTCCCTTAAACATAACATTTGTATTAATTCCTAATACAATAAGGGAATAAATATAATATAAACAGGTAAAATCTAAACAAAACTATATAAGAACAAAATATATATGGGTTGTGATAATGGTTTCATATTATTTTCCAAATGAAACTCGGAATATAAAAAATCCCAAAAAAAATGATATTGTGAAAAAAATCCCTTACCACAAAATTGAATTTACTAATATGTACTTTCAACATAATTATTTATCAATTAATATTTTTAATAAATTTATACTAAAACCATATACATACGTATAATATGATATATGATTTAATTTTTTACCATTTCACAGAGTGGAAGCTGGTGGGCGAGGGTCTTAATTTTTATTCAACACATGACTGAAAAAATCATCATCTGCAGTTATCAACTACCCAGTATGGTTCTGAGATCTCACATGAATTAATTAGAGCAGAAAAAATAAATGAGTACCTCAATCTATTCGAAGTGCGATCATCTCTCGCATGTCCCAGGTGACTTTTCTTAAAGGATCTGATGGAAAACACAACTATATCATCAACATAAGCATCTGTAATATGTTCAAATTCCATTAATGGTATCATGGGTTATGGCAAAAAGCTATAATTATATCTTCGATGTTTTGATGATCACTATGATCATATGCCTTTGATCTGTTTAGGAATTCATTTACCATTCACTCCGTTATAGAAATTTAATCTCTATGATTCAAGGGTAGAGGTAATATCTCAATTCCAACTAATGAATTGTTCATTAGAATGGATTATCATCCACTTATATATCATATTTTTAAGATACCCCATTTAGGGTTCCAAACACAAATATATTTAATTTCTACTATAAAATTAACAAATAAATTTTTAAGATTATCAAATTTCCTAATATAAATTTTTTTCATTTTATCAAAAAATATAAATAGATATTAAATATATTACATGATAATAGAAAGTCATTAAATTAAGTCATAATTCCTACTAATAGTTAATGAATATTTAATATTAAACTAATAATTGTCTATATAATATTATCACATGTTTTTACTTAAAAACATATAAATAATTTCATTAAATAAATCCAAAATATTAATTTTATATTAAAATATCAAGGATTATTTTTTAATTTTCATGTATCTATATTGGATGGACAACTATTATACCCCATGGTAGGGACCACCATGTCCTAGATAACATTTTAATAGAACAGAGAAGATTCTTGAATAAGCTCTTGTGTGTGACCCTCTATAACATTATCTCAATATCAGTGAATAGTATTAACAGATCAAAGGTATATTCTAAAACCCCATAAATTCCCATGAAGCTATATGGAATGGTATTTGATATGAAAACCATCTTAAAATACACACCATGTAATAAAATAATCTTGTCATATAATATCTCATAAATAAGGACACAAATTTGTCTAATCCTTTATTTATTATTTTTGTTGTTTATATAATAAGATTAACATAAATTAAACTACCAAGGATATGGATTTATTAAGGTACTATAATATTTATCTATAAGACCCAAGATAGTACTTCCTCAACTCATAAGGGAAAAATTCTAACTTCTTCGTTCAACTAATGTTACACCACCAATGATGCACCAAATAATAGATATCTCTATACGAATGATTTTTCATTATTTTTCATTACGTAAATGTACATGATCAAATAGAACACATTGATAGGATCTAAATTCATTATAATAATAAATATGTTCGTCGATAGGAATCACTAATAACACCTACAACAACATTTGTTTCTATTTCCCAGTCCTTTTTCATGATCTCAACTACTAAAGATCACAATGGTTGAACTTCATGAGATGATGTCTTATGTCTTATGATCCTCAAAGACCTCATGGTATCACATCATATATTTCTTATCAATACTATATATCTATTCCATAAAAAATTACATTATGATAAAAGTAATTGTATCTCTAGGTTATCATTGTAACTTGGAAACTACTATAACAAAATGATACGACATGAGTGATTATGAATTTACCATAAATATAGTAGATATAGAAGTATCAACGGTATTTATCTGTGATAAAAAATATATTTATCAAATTTTAAAAATGTAATGGAAATTAATCTACATAATATTGTTGGTGCTTGGGAACTAACTTTGAGTATTCCCTCTTGTAGTAAATACATCTGCTAAAAAATCTCAACATTACGTCTCTCACATGTGAATCACACTTAGGCTAAGATATGGATTTAGTTAGGAGGTCCTCCACATTGTTATTTGTGGATAATATTCCAAATATGACCTCACCACTCTATGTAAAATTCCACAATTGATTTTCATTATGATGTATATGAACTTTCATATAGTGCAACAATGGATCCTCGGAAGGCTCTAATATTGTTATATTATTACAATATACTAGAACATGGTATACCCTTTTAATAACCACACCATTGTATGAGAAAAATATTCATTTATTGATAACCTACTTATATTTATCGTAAGACCGAAAGCACTCTAAATCTACTATAGAATCGATGGCTATGATTTTTTTGAGCATCTCATACTCACTGCACCACCATTTAAGAAAAAGAAATAATCTGACAGTAATTTTTTATAGACATGACCTTTCGATAAACATGAATAAGTGTATCCTATCATTACAAGTTTCTCATCCCTACCATACACTAGGAAAATATCCATTGTATACCTCATGTACCTTATGCTATTTTATACAGTTTCCCATGTCAACTCTCCTAGATTGGCTTGATATCTTCCCACCATGCTTAAAAAGGGATGTATCAAACATTGTTTAGAGAATCACATACATTATAGATCCCACATCAAAATAATTAGTAATTCTAATCCTTATTTGAATAAAACCATGTGTTTTTTGGACACATTTTTTTAGTCATTTTGATACCATATGACAATTAAACAAAACCCATCATGGAATTTTCTGTTATATACCTTTTATATAACATTTAAATATATATATATATATATATATATATGTTTACAGGTCCCAATAATCCCATGAGACCTATCTTTATAGTTCATGATCCCAAGAATATTGGATTTTTAACATATTTTTTTATCTGGAAACATTCATTAAAACATCTATTATCTGACTAAAATACTTGAAAATTATTTCACAGACTTAATATTTCATCAGGATATAATTATATGAAAATGATTACATTCACAATAACCATATTAAAAACATATGACACTATTTCATTAATGAAACCAAATAATCTATCTTCCTCATAAAAATGATTGTTTCATGGTAATTATGTATGCTTCTATCAATAAATAGATCATTGTTGGTTACATATATTATTTTCATTCGCTGAATTCATAATCCCTTTAGTTTGAGTCATAAAAAATCTTAGACCATATGCCCATTAAAAGTAGTTTTTACATCTATTTTCCAAATATCATAATAACGGATAGTTGTTATTGCATGCAATATTATAATGGATTCCAACATTATTACATGTGAGATTGTTTTTATAAGTCTATTAACTGATGATTCCTAAAACCCTTTGCTAAGAGCCTTTCCATATTTGGGATGAACTTACTATCGATTTCTAGAATTTACATGAATAAGAATATTCACCCAAGGGGTTATACATTTGATGAAGGGGATACTAAAATCCAAAAATTATTTTGATATATAGGATTTATCTCATAATGAATGGATTCCTTCCCATTAGTGGTATCATTTCAATAGAATTTTTCCTTTTTATTTAGAATTTCATTATCCACATGGAGTAATGTACCACTTCAAATGGCTTAAAGAAAACGATAATGCCTATGTTCTTTAACATTTTATATAGAACTAGATAGTTTTTGTGTATCAAGAACATCATTATCTCCCAATGATTACTATTGATATTTTTCATATCACAACTAATAGGAATCTAGAGAATTAAACTTTTTGAAGTGAATCTTTCTCAATCTATTTCCAACCAAAATTATTTTCCGTTATCAAATATGCAATTTATTTCAGAAAAAAAAATTCTATTTGAAATTTTACATAGAAAATATAATTTTCATATTAAGAATAGGCTATAAATATTCACTCAAATCATTAAGATATAAAATTTCTTGTAAGTGTAGTCTTAAAAAAATCCTATCATCTCTGCACACATAAGTATGACAGATTGGGTTTCTTTACAAACCACAACTCAAATGAAATCCCATCTATTACATTACTTATTATATAGTTTAGAGTATAAACCCTCTTCCTCAAGGAATATCCCTGAAAGGATAATGGAAGAGTAACATGACTCATAATTGAACCAACATTTTCCTTAAAGGTCCTATTAAACCATTCACTAACAACATTGCACTATGTTGTATTTGGAGGATTAGGTTGCAATACTACCAACACATAATTATGTTATCAGTGAAGGCTTGGTTAATTTACTCTCCACCTTGGTCATCGAGAAGTTCCTCCATATTCTAACCAAGTTGGTTTTCTACATCATGTTGATTTTCCATAAACATATGTATGTAATCTAACTTATTCTGCATTATGTGGATAGATACAAACCTAATATAGTAATTTATAAGAGTAATAAGGTACAATAATCCAACTCATTCTTATATTGGAAATGAACCACATATTTTAGTAGATATTAATTCCAATATTTTAGTGGATCTTTATCCCTTCATAGAGAAGGGTTATTTAGTTTATTTCATTGTTAAAAAATAGTGGAATATATTTAAGGTTTTCTACACAACTATGTATAAATATTGTTATGGATGTGTTTTATCTAATCAATATTCATTTACACAACCAAGCATGAAATTCAATAGAATGGTGTTATATGAGCCATAATCATTTCTTTTATAATTTATTTTCATTACAATGTATACATGTTCAAGTATATATAAACAATATTTAACACACACCATACAATAAAAAATATTATCCTTTTAAAATAAAAAAAATTTATTTCTAAACATGAAATAAATTTCCATGATGTCCTGAAATGATACATAAATTATCATTCTAGTATAGTCCAAGGATCTCATGTGAATTAATTAGACAAATAAATTAAAAATTGAACTCTTACCTCATTCGATTAGAAGTGAACTCATTTATCACTAGTCCCCAAATACTATTGTTTGATGGAACCAAGTATGGACCCCTCTAGATCATGCACATATGCTTCTTAAAATATGGGCATACACTATTCATAAAACTCTTGGTACTATCATAGAGAACCAATGATCAATTAGGTTCCCTGACGACCACCATGTTCATGTTCATTTAATCTAAGAAGGTATTCATGGACATTTCACTCGGTTTATGTGATGATATTTCTAGGAATCAAGTGGAATAAGAATCTACCAATTATTATTAATGAATGTTTTGGGGGATGTTATTTTCTTCCACTGATATATTTTATGTTCAAACTATCCATGGTGGGTTCCCCGACCCTAGTATATTTAACATCCACTAAATAAGTAATAAATAAATCATAATGATGACCTAAATACATCATAAATAATATTTATATTTTATCACATACATGTAATATATATAAAATATATTATGTGATAATCCCGTGAAATTAACTCAACTCATAATTTCCACTATTATGAAATGATACATTAATATTAAAATAGTATTTGTTCATGTAATATTATCTCATGTGTTTACCTAAATAGAAGGAATTAATTTTAACAAGTAAATTCATAAAAAAAAATTATATAATCAAATAATAATGATTTTATATATTTTTCAATGATCGATAATTCTTTGAAAACTGTCAGACCAAACATTGGGGCCCACAATATCCTACAAAACTGTTTCCTAGATAGGGAAAGATTATTCAATATTCAATTAAGTGATACCCTATAGAACCTTTGCTAGAAAATATTGAATTGTATAAAAACACCAATAGATGTCTCTAGTAATGAATCAAGGACACTAACGATATATCGAATAGTAATAGAAATGAAAACAATCTCATGAAAATGCACAGTGTAATATAAATTATTCTTATATGATATCTCAAAAAGTAGGAGACAGAATTATAAGATCATGAATTATTACATTGTTATATATTGATCTAACTGTATGTACTTACCTTTGACTACCACGACCATAGATTTAAGAAGGTACTACCATCATAATAAAGAATTACTGAGATATTACTTCCATAATTTGGATGGAAAAACTTCTATCTTAATCATTTAACCAACACAATACCACTAATGAATTACCCAATATAAAAAATCTCCCCATGACATTAATGCTATGTTATTTCCTTTTTTAAAAGTCAACTATTAAATAAAAAAATTGATAATGGTATCATGTAAGGATTCCATGAAATTTTCTAATTATTTGATTATCTGTTGACACTATAAACATGTTGTGTCCTAATTGGTGGGGTTTTCATCACAGTCTCAAGTATTAGAGATCTCAAAGTGCAAACATCAGAAGAAGAATTCTCAACGCTTATGAGACCCTAGCACCTAATGGATACACATCATCAATGACTATGAATATGATAGACCGAGACTATAAAACATTACAATATTATTACTATAATATTTTCTCTAGTATCCCATTATAGACTACGAACTTCTATCACCCATTTATAGGATACCTTAACAAAGGAAACTACTATAAATATAGTGGAAACAGATGTATAATCACTATTTGATTAAGATAATAACATGTATATATCAGACTGTACTCATGCAATGATAATAATAGTACACTAAAAAGTTAGTTCTATAGAACCCCTATTCAACACATCAAACATTTAAAAAACTGTTTAATAATTATTATTTATTAAAATTATCATTTCTAGGTGTTAACTATTTAATTTTACCTGTATGTTATGGTTTTTTGGTTTCATTTCATTAATTTTACTAATAATTTCATCATTTACACAATTTTTATATTGATATAAATATCATATATGTGTATATATATATATATACTTATATATACACATTTTTAATATTTCTATTAATGTTGGATGTGAAAAATGGACCACATCGCTTCGTGGAGGAGGTAGTTTATACGCACACATAAGTAACACTATCATTTTTTAAAGAGTGGAAGGGTAAAAATGTAGATGATATATTTTGGTTATATCACCCTAATTATGTCATAAATTTAATTTATATATATATATATATATATATATTAATTAGATACAACTTTTTTACCAACCAATTTAATTTGTGCTGAAAAAATATTTTGACTATTACAAGGAGATGGTAATATATACATTTGAACGAATGATAAATTTAAACGTTTTAGAATGGATAAGAAATAAAAATAATTTTTGTGATAATAAAATTAACATATTAATATTTTAATTAGCATATATTCATTCTTTTAATATGGATATAATATATCTAGAGGAAGTAAAAGAAAAAATAAATTTAAAGTATTCAATAAAAAATAATATATATTATCTTGTAGACATCCTTTTGGTCCTTCTTAAGGACCATTGGAATAGTATTTTAGAAATACATTAAAGTATAAAATTTGTATGAGGATTTTTGTATGTTTATTAGGATGAGTTTTTTAAAGAATGTTTTCTCAATATTGTGTAATGAATATAGGGGAGTGGGTCCTTTTATAATTTGGGGGGAGTGGTGTACATTGGATTTTTGAAAGAATTAAAATATTATTACAAAAATTTCCTAGAAATGCGACCCAAAAGAGATTAATTTTTAAGAAAAATGTTATAAGTGAAAAAATACCATCAAACAATAAGAAGTAATGTTAATTATTGTGTAATTTTTATATAAGTTAATTGGATTTACCGTTTTTTTCCATGGTGACATTTTTTTTACTATTTCTACTAATTATTATGAAAAAATTATTGTAAATTAATTGAACAATTTTAATTATTCTGATAATAAATATGGGATAGAATTTAAAATATTATATTTCCATAATTGGTAAAAATGTAGTTTCTAGTAAACTCACCAAACATGATGAAAAACAAACTTCAGAATATTATATTTCCAAATAAACAAAAATATATATCAAGAACATGTATAATATTGAAAATATGTAATAATTTATTAAATTTAAATATAAAAAAATTATGTTTTTGACATATTCAAGTCAAAATGGTGCTTTGAAAATAATATAAACGAAAATATACTATTTTTTAAGATCATTATTAACATTATTCACCATAAAATCAAAATTTTCTAAATATTCATATAAATTTACCATTAGATAATTTAAATATATTTATTTCAAAAGTTATATAAAGTTAAAAATATTAATTTCCTAAAATTATTATAAATATTTTAAAACATTCAAAAAAATACTAATAACAACTTTTGATGAAAATAAATTTTTGAAACATAATTTGACATTAATGAAAATTAATAAATATTTCATAATATTAATCAGAAAATATTTATTACAGAAAAACATTATATATATAATTAATCTTCTATTAAATCCCATTCATACATATCCATATAATATCTAGTAAATAAATGTCACAATTTATAATAATATTTTATTATTTTATCACAGTTTATTTAAACTCGGTCTTTTGTGTAAAGAAAGTCATCAATAAAAATTATATTATTTATATATAAATGTATCATAAAATATAACAATGTTAAATATAATTTCCTATTTTATTCCCATGATAGTTTTATTTATATATTTGAAGGTTTAAATAGGTTTTGATCTTAGTTTGGTAATTTTTTAAAAACCAATGTCGAATCATAATTAATGTGTTACATATTATAATTTATTTAGAATAAAATATTTATATATAATTATTATTTTTCAATATAATATTTAATTATATTTTAATACTTATCGATAATAGAATTTTATAGCTTTATTCATGTTGGTTGTTAAACCGAACAAAAAATAATAAGTTATAATTAATAGGTGAGTACAGTTATGAATTTGATTCCTTGGAATAATATAATTATCACGAATGAATAGTGATATTATTTTAGATTTTTTATGTAGGTAAAATAATTTTTAAGAATGTTTGATAACCAATAATAGAGTAAAATGGAAAAAATATCTCACTTTGTTGGATGAGGTGGTATGAACGTATGAACGATTGATGAATTTATTTTCCATTGATCGGGAGGAAGATATATAATTTTAATTAACTAAAAATCATAATAATTAAATTAATATTATATTAATCCTTTAAATATTATTTTAAAAAAATTCATGTAATGTAGTGATACAGAATCAAGAACACAATTAATGGAAGTTGTAGTATGAACATATTCATGATGACACTTTTTTGTGTTGTTTTTATAGAAATAATGAAAATCATTAATTCAATAGTAAAATAAAAATTAAGAATATTATTAACACTTATGTTTTCATTAATTCAAGAATAAAATATATTACAGGGTGTAGTGTAAGAAAATATTTATTTCATATTGGTTTGGGAAATTTCATCTCCATTTGAATATCCTCACTTGGGTTTCACCGTATGCCTCTATAGATTTGTATTTAGGAATTATATAGGATTATAATTAATAGAGAGATTGTGTCAGATATACATGTTTCAGTATTTTCTAGAGATAACGACATATAATGAGTGAGTAAATAGGGGTGGAGTTGAGATCTTATTTTAGTTGGTGGAAATGATATATTAGTAAATATAACTTCTTAATATGATGAGACCACATATATCAAATTTTAAATGGAGAAAATGTGGAAAATAATTGATTGGGGGTGACTTAAGGTTTATTATACATCAAAAATTAATTTTCACGTATTTTTTATCAGGATATAATCTGTTTTACTCAAATAATATTTATTTGTAGAAATTTTTTTAACCCTTGGTAATAGTTTTTTTACATATGTTGTTTAATTTCATTGATTCAAAATAAAATATTCCATATTAAATAATTTTGACCTCATTATTCTGTTTGAAATCCATTTTTATCAAATAAATTTTTATTTTATGATTATTTAATGTAATCATTAGCTCATATAATGTGTAAAAACTCAGTCTTAAAAGGGTGATTTTTATAATAAAATGATACATTTAGAAAAAAAATATCATTATTTTAGATTTTAATGAAATTATATTTTTTATTAAACATTGGAGACTTATATGACATTAAAACAAATAAAGAAAACTAACCAATCCCTTTGAAAAATAAATTTCATGAGAATGACTAAAAATATCATTTATTATAAATTTTTTCATACTTTTAATGATATTAGACATGGGGTGTCTAAATTTAAGGAAAGTATTTTTCAATATATATAATATAGATAATTAAATATATATTTTTTATGATGAAATTTATATGAGGTATTTTGTTATACTTACATTTTCATATAGTCATTAACAATAATATTTTTGTAAACATTTTATGTTTAACTATTCAACCGAAAAAATACTTTTTTGAAATTCCAAAAACATTATCATATTCTGACATTTTTATGATAATGAAAGAATAATAATTTATTTTTCTAATATTAACATTATAAATTCTATAAAATTTTCATTTATATAACTATTCAAAATATTAAGGAAATCATATTTTATTGAAAAATTGTCAATTTGTATATTAGTGTCTCTCATAATATTTCTTAATAATTTAAAATTTAAATAAAAATATTATATTTGTTAATATATTGATATATTATATATTAATTCAATAACCACCCAAAATTGGTTTATCTAATTTATTAATATTTTATAATGATAATTTGGAATGAATAATCCTTTGATATGTTCAACCATTGTAATTATATTGCCTCTAAATATATGAAATTCTCGTTTAGTAATATCTTTTTACATTCTATAAGTATTAATATTTTTTTATATTATTTTAATATTCTTAATAATATTTGTCAAATTTTTTAACTCGTTTTTTGTAGTGTGATGTGTAAAAAATCTATCAAACACATTAGATTTATTTAAAGGAAATATATTTAGTAAAATATTTCTTTATTACATGAACACATGTAGTGTAATATCCACATTCTTTACCCTCGTGAAACTATCTTCAAGCATCTTTACCTTAACACAACATCATAATAATTAATAAATAAACACTAATTATAATTTATATAAAAATAATGACTAAAAATTAACTAAAACATCATACTACATTAAAACGAAAAAATATAACCATCAAACAATAGGGAGAAATTTATTCCAAAAATATATTTAAAAAACATTAAATATTTAAAATTATAATTCCATCTCTAAAAATCATAAAAATCACTTCAAAATTGATTTTTTAATAAACCAAAATCGATTGGTTCTTAATAAATATAAAAAATAAAGAAAACAATTGTTAATCAATAGAGCACTAAAAAAGATTTTTATAGAATCATTCATAGAATTTAAATTATATCACATAATGATGAAAATTTAAAAATCCATCTGAAAAATAACATTGTAAAGAAAAATATAATAATTTTTCATTAAAAATTTTAAAATCATGTCTTAAAAATATGATACACAAATTACGCAACCAATAACACATTAGATATTCTAAATCATTCAATTAATCTAATTCAGTGGGAGTCAAGTGTTTTTAATGATGAAAAATTAATATTTACAACATAGAATTGTTTGTGACAAATGTTTTCCACCTGTAATTGATTAATATATATATTTAATTAATCTAACAAAAATATAGTGACTTATCAAAAACATGGATTTAATTTTATAAAATTCATTACTTATGAATTTTTCTTTTATGATTTAAAATAATAACCATTTTCATTCTAATGAACATTAATACAATACTTTTTTCCAGGGTGAAAAAATAAAATCATTTCACACATAATAATTTGAAACAATTAGTAGATGATTGTCAATAATAATTAAAATAAATAATAATTAACTCATCCACCAGTTGTTACATTAAAAGAGAAATGTCCCCCTGTAATATGACATCATTTCATCACTCATTTAATTAAAAGGATAATTATTGTAAAATATCATAAAAATTATCAAAACCTGTTATATTTAAAAATATTAGTACAAATTATTACCAAAATAAATAATTGATATTTTATAAATGATAATGATGTTGATATATTTATCCCATGTGAATGAAAAATGATAAATCACTCTATATTGAAAAATAGTCCTCATGTTTTGAAAAATTTTACATATAGTCTAGATGTGGATTAAAACATAAATTGAAAATGGAAATTAAACACATAATTTATATTTAACAAATAGTAGTTGTCACAACTACTGATCTAATCCTTAAAAAATAAAAATGGTATATTTCTATTTATTGATCCCTAATATAGAACTTGTCCTTTTTAAAAATAGAAATCAAACACAGTATTTTTATTTAACTATGATTATTTTTCACACAAAATAATGAAGTAGTAATTTTTATCTAAACATATGATTTTGTCTCAAAAATAAATTTCTAACAGAATAAATATTTTTCTGATTTGATTTTATTTTTTTCATTTCAGAATCTATAAGATTATCATCATATTCCCTCTTTAGAAATGATTAAAAAATGTCATAAGGTTTTTATAATTGTTTTTAATTTCATTTATATTTTACTACATACATATTTATTGTATATTTTTTTGTGGAACCTAAAGGAAGGTTAGTTATTATTAATGAACCATATTAAAAAACTAAAAATTTGAGAAACCTTGTTAAAATTTTATAAATATTACAAATGAGTAAATATATAGAGAAATAGACATGGAAGGTGTGTGTGTGGTATTATTTTTTTTATAGAAAAATTAGATATTACATTATATAAATTATGTACATGAAATAATAATGATAAAAAAGATTAAAAATAGTCCATTTGAATGAATAATTACCATTAAAATGATCTATAAAATAATATCCATTCACATTTTATTTCCATGAAATAATAAATATCCAATCAAAAAATTTAATCGTTTAATTTTCAAATTTAATGAGTATATATGATTAATTTAAAATATTTCCATTCTAATTTCATCCTTTAGGATAAATAACTCAATATATAGATTAATGTTAATGAAAAACAACAAATAAGAACGATTTAATAATGAAAATTGAACTAATAAGATCATTAATTGCAAATAAACACAAAATACAACATTTTCTTTAAAAATAATTTCCCATTGTGTATGTTTGAAATTATGATATCATTAATATTTAAGGTTATGGAATAATGGACATTTTGATAGTTTAATAATAAGGACACAGTCATAAAATATATAGATATTATAACATGTTTTAGGACTATCCATTAATTTTCTTAAACACATTCATAAGGTCAGAAATCGTTTACTACCTTCGGAAACCTAAATACATAAATACAAAAACATAAGTGTAATATACCAACCCCCACTAGATTCATATTAATTTGAACCTTTATTATACAAATCTAACATAATACATATCTTGATAAACTGGGGAATCTAATATTAAGAAAGGGTGAACATAGATGCATAGTCTGTATAATGGAGGGTGATACATATGAATAAAATGAACATTAGGGCATGATAACATGAACATATAATTTTAGTACCATTCCCATCATAACAAATATCATTAATGTGATTCAGGGAAAATAGATATTCTATTTAAAAGACATAAATTAATATATAATCAAAGAACATCAGGTGTACAAGCATAACATAATTCTAAAACATGGAATTTTTAGCATACATATAGTCACATAAAATATTTGAAAAATTGGTCAAGGCTCACTTACAAGTCCATCATTGTGAGAAAATTCTTTTACTATAGTGAGGTCAGTTCTCATTCCCACCCAATCTTATTATACCATGTTCACTCCCTGTTAAAGCCATGTCTTATTGCGCTGGGTTCAGTGCCAGTTCCAGGCATGACTATCTCATGAGATATAAAAAACATTACCAAATATATTTTAGGGAGATATATGTACCACACTTCCGATAATTAAAACTATGTTTATGTGATCTACAATACCATAAAAATTCATTATATCATAACCAATGAAATAAAATGGGTTTCATAAACATTTCATCAAATCATAACTCATGGAAAATATATTACTTTAATAATTATTTCATCATAGAATAACCTATGAAATTAAGTTTCTATCATATGAATTTCATCTGGTTATCACTCATTAATGGTTAATATGTTTCACAAACATCATGAAATAAATACATGAACCATTTAGAGAATGAATATTAATCACGTCCTTAGATCATATCTGTAGTAATGATATTGAAACCACAATAAATTTCTTCATAGGTTTAAAATAAATTTTAAATGTCATTTAAATTATTTCATGAGAAAAATATCCTTTCATCTTTAGAAATGTTTTTTCAAACATAAATCAATTTGAAAACTCTCTTTTTAAAAAATAGATTTAAAAACATATACAGGATTATTTCCAAATAATTTAAAAAAAATGAAACAAAAACAATTTATAAATATTCTCTCTTCAAAATTATCATAAAATTTAATTAAAATGAATTTTTAAAACATTAAAAAAAATTCAAAAAATCTGACTGAAAATAGAAATAAATTCATATTTAATTAAAAACATTATCAAAATTAGAATAATTACTAACGAGTGGATAAATTTAAGCATAACATTAATATATCATGAATAACACGAGGTGAATAAATGTAACGATAATTATTGATATTTAGATAATGTGATTTCAATATTAGAGATCGGATCATAAATAATCATGATGAATGAAGAGATTTTAACATAAAATCCTTACATCCTTGGTAACATAGAATCACATTCTCCATGAATAAATAAAATACTATGAAACCTAAAATATCTTTATGAGGAAAAAATTCATTTCTTCATGTCAAAGTCGTTTTACATACTTCTCATTAAATAATATTGGAAGATAACATAACACATGTCTCTAAAAAGTTAAATTGACGAAAAAAATCCACTATAAATTTATAATATTTTGAACCATAAAACCGAAGAAATAGATATAATAAAATTTCTATATAAATAAAAATATATTTTAATAGAATAATAATAAAATAAATTAATGGTTAGTATATAAATAACATATAAAAAATAGGTGTTTAATATAGCATTTATCTAATGAAGGTAAAATGTTAGACTGACAACCATTAAATTAAGTATAGATAATCATCATACTCATTGACAACTCTTATAATAAATATATTATATTTATAAATATATTACATAATCATATTATTATTTATCATACTATATATGAATCTATTTTTACCTCTTATTTCTTTTTTATTAAAAATTCCTTATTAATGTTTCGTTTTGGGTAACAGTGGATTTTTTAAATGTTTTGATTCATTATATTTATTGTCCTATTACCTCAATAATGGTTTAATAATCAAAAATATTATAGACATGATTTAAATATATTATATATTTATAAAATATGTATTTATATTAATCCATATCATTTAGTGATGGGAAATGAGGTATATCATTAATGGAAAAAATATGACATACATACACATGAATAGTATTTTTTCAAAATTTTAATGTTCGGTTAAAAAAATTGAAAAATAAATGATATATATTATCAATAAAAAATAAATTTTATTTCATATATATCAAAAACACTTATTAAAACATTATTTACTACATTCCATGTATAGCATCAGTGAATCACATCGCTTTGTAAGGCGGTAGTTCGTCGAACTCATGAAGGATGTTATCGTATTCCCCAAAAAATAGAGAGCATGATGTTTTGTGTGAAATAAAAATTATAGAATCATTATAAAATCATATATCTTAAACATAAAGTATATAATATATAAATACTGCATTAAAACTAGTCTTGAGAGGTGGAAATAGAAAAATGAGGGATATTGGTTCAGGAGGCTGTATTTTTCCGTACTCAAGAATAATGATTTCATAACCCATTATATGGATGTGTGTGTGGTTTTAGGATGAAAAAATAATAAAAAATATCTATCTATATTGATGATAATGAGGTTTTGATATTGTAATTATATAAAAATAACTTAAGGGTTATGTGAAATGAATAAAACAAATATGCTCATTGATGAATGGTGTCTTTTCATCGGGTATCCTCTTTTGGTTTACTGATAAAATCCTTAATCTGATGAATTTATGCCCAATATAATATTTATCAGATGATGGTATGAACGTTTTAATTATATGTTTATAGTTTTTGGGAAAAAAATTGTCTTGAACGGTGTGATAGTGGAGGTAGAGTGAGTTCTCTTTTACAATGGAGGAGGAGTGTCCTTTTTGTAAATACCTAGTAGTGTTCACTATTGGGAGGTCTATCATACCTATTGTGCCTAAAAAACTAAATAATATTGGAGTTTAATGTTTTAGGTTTTCTATAAAATCCTCAATAAAATATAATGAATACATTTTTTATCAATGTCTTCATAAGTAATTGATTTTACATAATTTAATAATTATTGTTTTTTGCAATGTAACTTATATCCTTTTATATATCAACATAATATATAAATTAAGACTATAATTTAAAAAAATTGTTTGATCATTTTTAACCAATTATTATAATAATTAATTCAAACTCATTAACTAAAAATCTTATGTGTTTTGGAAATTAATTTTAATACAAACACATGTAATGTGAAAAATCTATTTTGATGTTTTATCGCATTAATTAACATTAATTATTATCGATAGTAATTTTTGTGAAAAATTATGTTAAAATCATTATATTATATATTACTTCCAAACATGTTATCCATTTTTCTAAATTCAATTGACATACTTTTGTGTATGTAATTTTAAATGAATCACATAGACATCATGAGAATATGAATTTCTAAAGTGAAAATGATCAAATGATTATGAAGTTTTTATATCTAATTTTAATATTATATTAATTATAATGGCTTATAATTGATTAATAAATGAATAATTTATCAAATTATAATTTAATCCAAAATTAAAAAATAATTTTTCATTAATAAAAAATTAATACAAATAAATTATTCAATTCAAAATTGATATTTTTTTAACTGTTCATCAAATACTGAATCTTTTTTGAAAAATCCCAAAATTTCACCCTTAAATAATTTTTTCATTTTCAATTCTAAAATGAATTCTATTTTATCATATAGTTTTTCTAAACGTATCGAAAAATTAGATTAATTATTTGGTCATAAAAACACAGAAAAACATGTTTTTTAGGAAATATAATTTTTAAACCAAATAAAGTCTTTTTAAAAAATTATATATTTTATTATCAATACGTGTTTTCATATAAAACCACAAGACATATTATATAAAAATTATTCATTTCTATCCATATTACAATTTTTAATGGATAATTTATAATGGTCACATTTAAATAACATTATAAAATATATATCATGGTTTTGATAAAACTCAACATCGAATGTAACACAAGAAAACCAAGTGATGTGTGTAGAATATGGTTAAATGAGTGTTGAATGAAAAAAAGAATATATTTTTCTATTACATAACAAATTTCATCAATGAAATTTCATTTATTTGTAAAATAATATATCCTAAATACTCATGGTGTTACATTTTAACCACATAAAATGAATTTCTACATCAAAATTCATCACTCTAATACCAATAAATTACTATACTTCTTCTTAATTATATCCTCATGTACCCACGTAGATTCCTCAAAATATTGGGTTCACCACAAAACATTTACAATGTGAGTGGTCAAGATTCCTTTAGCAATCTCTATATGATTCAACATCACCCCTGGTTATTCCTAATAAGAAATATCATTATCAAGATATATAACCTTTATATTTGGTATAAGTGAAGGGACAAGTATGTAACACCTTAGTAGAGATACATGGAACATGTCCTGGACATTATAGAGGTTTTCTAGAACCTCCAAATGATAGGATATCATCCTAATATGATGATGAATTTCAATGGGAATGATATATCTTGGACTTTTCTTCCCTTTCCTCCAAAATCTCAATACCCTCATCCAAGGAGAAATTATTACAAACACTTTCACACTAAAATTAAATTCTATTTCATGTTATAAACATTCAACATATCTTTTCTTACAACTATAGGATACCTCAATGTGCTTCTGAATGGATCTAACAATCATTACCATTTTTCAAACTATATGATTCCCCACTATCATTATTTCACAAAAATCATTCTATAATTTTGGGGATCTAATTTTATTGCCATAGTGGTATTTATAAGTACCCATAGTAATCTTTGAGTGAAAGTTGTTGATGTTATGAAACACAACTAAATGAAGGTGTTGATCTCAATCATCTTTGATATCCATGGAATAAGATATCAACATGTCATAATGGGTGTAAATTGTTCTTTCATAATGACCATCTTTGTGAGGGTGATATTTAATTATTAAACCGAACCCTATACCAACATATTAATGAAGATGTTTCCGGATCATTATGTTAAACCTCAGATGCCAATCAGACATAACAAAAAGTGGTAATCCATGAAAAATTAGCACATTCAAAATGTATATCTTATATATACGATCCAAATTGAAGTATTTATTTATATAATTTAAGTTTGAAACCTTTTAAAGGTGATTAAATAAATCTCAAAAACAATTATTCAATTAATAGTTATTTGGGAGTTGAACAAAAATAATCCATGGTGGGGTTTTACCATTTTTTTCTACTACAGGTAAATGATGCATCATCCTATTATAATTTTTTCATTCAAAATTATGTTATTAGTATAATAAAAACTGAGATGAAAACTTTCTAATATCACCATTTATACCATCCCACAATATTTTCTCATTCAGATATCATTATTTATTCATAGTTATTAGAAGCATGGATAAAGAAGAATTATTAACTTCATAAAAAGCAATATTTAATTATAGTATTGACATAATGAAAACATGAATATTAGACCTTATCATTCCCTTATATTCAGAACTAAACATAAGAATATTTCTTACATTTTTTTCATGTCTAAATATTTCCTTCACGCCTCTTTAATCTTCACCTATATATATGGGGAAAATTATATTGAGGGAAAATAATATTTTTCCCTTCAATTAGAATTTATGGATCCATCCTTTCTAAACACATAAATACGGGATCTTCTGTAATCATTATCATGGATTGTCTAACATGATCATTTCAAAAAATTCATATGTTACATTATTCTCATTCTCATTGTGGCAATGTATTGAGCTATTATATTCATTAATAATCCATAACCATCTTATTTGGAACACCTTCAAATCCTTCTGTCTGAATACAAACTTCAAAATATTATGATTGGTATATATATCATAAATTTATTTATAAATATAATGCCTAAATATCAGAAATGAAAAAATTAATGTAACTTACACCAAGTCACGATTTCAGGAAATTGTTTTCTTGAATAGTCTTTTTTCTTAAGGAATAAGGTACATAAATTTATTTTGGAACAAGGAAACATCCCAATCCATTCAAAAATGCATCAAAATTGATTAAAAAACCCTCTAGATTACTGGGTAATGTATGAATAGTTCCATTGACTAATATTCTCATCATTTCCTTGAATTAATCTATACATTCATCTACAATATGAACTCAGATCCCTTCTGAGTTAACATATATAGAGGATTTTACAGTCATCATTGATTCCCTATGAGCTATTTATAATATTCACATAAACCACAAAAATTATTTCTCTCAATCATCATGGTTTTTATAGGTAACCATTTAGTAGAGTCATTATTTTTTGGAACTACTGATACACCCTCTCTTGAGACTGTGTGACACAAATAAGAATCCATTTACAAACATAATTTACACTATTTATATTCATAATATAGTTTTTAATTCATTAGTATCATTAGTATAATTATCCAGTGGTACTCAATTTCTTATTTATCCTTGAGTTGATAATAATATAATCTATAAAGACTACCAAAAACAAGACTATGTGATCATTAAAGAGTGTATTCATTAAATACATGAATACCTCTAGTGAATTTGAATGAATGAAAGGAATCATTATATACTCATAGTGTCTATACATTATATAGAATACTTTTTTGGGTATGTCCTCTTTATTGAACCTTAATTTATGATATCAATAATGATGGTCAATTTTAGAATAGTTTGAGATCCATATAGTTGATTAACAATGTCTTCAATAAAATGAACAGGATACTTGTACTGAATTTTGATGCTTTTCAACTCTTGGTAATTAGGGTATAATGGAATTAATCTGAAATTTTGATAAAATAAATAATTGTGTAACTGGAAGCTGACACACATGGACAAATGAATCCATTATCATGGTTTTCCAAGAGAATCATCATCAATTCCTGAAACATAATCAGAGCCATTCTATATAGATTAATTTATATTTGTGTTGAACTAGTTATGAGATATATTGAATCTTCGACATTATGATTTGGTGGAAGGACATGAATCTGTTCTGGAAAGACATCAACATATTATTGAACAATAGGAATATCATTGATGCCATTTTTCTCTCCAACCATTTAGGTTAAAATCCACATCTAGATGAGAATTAAGACCCATATAATGAATGTGAAATCCATTATAATTTCATTCTTATAAACACATTGATATAATGTCATATGTTAGTTTGGAATATACATAATTAACTTCCATTATAAGATAATTTATGTGATAATTTTGTAGATAAATTCAATCCATGCATTTGATGACATCATTTTCATCAAAAGGAATAATGACATGTTTTCCCAAAATCATATTCTGGCCATCATTGATCAGAGAGGAATAATATACTTGAGGAGTGATCATCATACCATTAGTTTTTTAAATTATAATCCTAAGTGTAATAATTTTGTAGGACTCATGATATAATTCAAAAATTTATATATGAAAGAACCGGTATATCTAGAATAAAATAATACATTCGATGTTCATTAGTGGATGGTAAGAGTACCATTTAGAACATTATTATCACACATCTCTTTAGAAATAATGATCTCATTAGATTTACCATTATCAATTATCTTAAAAGGTTGATGATACTGATCATTATCATTAACTATATTGCTTTTCAATTAGTTATCATAATTCACATTCTCCTCACACGTGAAGCACTGTAGTGGGATAAGTGCATTTTATGTTATTTTTTCACTATTAACATTTGTATATGATATATTCCCTATAATTTGGATAATAAATATCCTGAAGAACATCCATTCAATAATTAAAAAATTTATTTTCCCATTTTGATCATATCCTCTATGGTTCTTCACATAATTTGAGCAAAAAATAAAAACTCAAATTTTCTATATATGGTTATTTTATTTTCCTTTGAACACCATCTTCTTTTTCATACCAAATCATGATATTGATACGTAACACCAACAAAAATATCCGTCATGTTTCAACATATTAAAATATTTTCATATTTAATTATGTCACTTTTTGATAACACCCATATTAGTGTTGGTTTTACGATGTTGAATAACAGATCAATCCTAATTTCATGTTGGATGATAATATGAGAAGCTTACCATTAGTGTGGAGTAAAATTATCCTCACAGTTACCAAGAGATTCATCATCATTTTATTTACTCGATGAAATCCTTCCCCATCATCATATGAAGAATACATGGAATGAACAAGTTACAAAATAAGTTCATGGACTCATTCCAATCGATAGATTCAATTACTTCCCATTTCATCATATTTTTTAAAATATGAAACCACATATACCCTTATACTACAAAATGATAGACAAAAAAATTACATTTCCATTATATTAGTACTGGAGAACATAAAATATCATTTTAGTGGTACTGATACAATTTTTAGAAACTATGGGATCAATAGTTCCAATGATCGACATTGGAAGTTTCCTCATGAAGGAATCAACATAATTTTTTACCTCCTCGGTTCATTTGAAAAAATATCACGATTCATATCTTGAAATGGTTTTGTGAGAATAGAAATAATTTTTATTATTATAGATTAAATATCATTTGATTTCTCTGGAGTATAATAATTTTATTATCTTATTCACTCATCATTAACAAGTTTCCTTCATCTTCTATCTATCGAATAAAACCAAAAATCATATTGTAAGAAGCAATAATCATTTTTGAAGACACATCGTCATGAATGATCACATATAGGATTTCTAAATCATGACATATAATTATTTAATCTATAACACCTTAGTTTAATACTAGTTATTTCATTGTTATATTAAACTTTAACCCTTTTATTATGCTTCAAAATGTGTTTGTGAATTCCAAAAGAACATTCCCAAGGAAATTCAAATGAGGTGTGAAATAAGGCTAATTATTGTGTACCAGTTACTAATATAGTCTAGCACAATACAATGTTTTTAGTATTGTTACCCATATATATATATATATATATTATATCTACACACACTTATATTAGACATAGATCTATTTAATATCATAGATCCACTCATTATATCCTTTACGAAAATTCAAGTACATGTTCAAAAACATTGAATCATGATAAGAATTATCCTCAAGAAATTTCCTTAGGGATCTAATTAATATTTTCACATACCAGTTCTCTAAGTATAAATAAACCATTACTATGATATATAATAAAATTTTCAATGATTAACTTACATAAATATTCATTCATTTTGTTATGAATATTCAATAAATTAA
The DNA here is from genome assembly GCA_963277665.1 of Viscum album. NCBI lineage: Eukaryota > Viridiplantae > Streptophyta > Magnoliopsida > Santalales > Viscaceae > Viscum > Viscum album. The sequence continues at coordinate 1,432,080,015 of OY728132.1, read as the reverse complement.
ATAATCACGCACATGAGAAACGTAACAGTAGAGTGCCTTTGGAAATTTGGGAATATAACAACTGGAACATAAGTATGCTACATAACCACCCACTATGATAATTGTAACTAGAAATCTTCTGAGATGTATCATACATAATACACATCTTCATAACCCGGGGAAATTTAACATTAGAAATGGTGACCTATATTGATCAATAATGGTAAATTAAGGATTATCATAAGAATAAAATGAACATAATGGTATGGTAGCAAGATAATAATATTTTATAACCATACTCTTCATAAAAAAAGATCACAAAACTATGCCATTTTATATGAATGTAAAGATCATAAGACATGAATCAATGGATAGTCAATGAACATTATCCATGAATGAAAAACATTATTACAATGTATAGAATTTGTCAAAAACACATATTCATAGAAACTCATTTACATATTGGTCAAATATCACTACGAAGGAGATCTTATAGGGCCAATTCCTTTATTATAGCAAGTTCACTCCTCATTCCAGCCCTCTTTTATTATACCTAGTTCACTACATGTTCTATCCATGTATTATGATTCTTAGATCACTCCCCATTATTTCCATATCTATCTCATGGGATATATAAATAATTACACAATTCATTAAAAGATAATAAATTTCTCACTCATCTCATAGAATAAATCTGTATTTATTTGTTCCAAGAGATCATACAAATTCAGCGTGTCATTACCCATGAAAGGGAATGGGTATAATTAAAATTAAATCATATAATAACCTATCAGAAATTGAAATGTTTCATAATAATTTCATTATATAATGAACCAAGAAAGTAATTGGGTTTCATTATCATTTCCTCAATGTATAACAAGTGGAGGAGAAACATTTTTCCTAATCATCATAAAATAAAAATAATTAACCATTAAGTGGAAGAATTCAAATGCTATCATTCGATCATATCCTGAGTAATGAATGGATAACACCAATGGATTTTATTTTAGTTTTAAAATTATTTTTTTCAATCATTTAAAATTTCTATTGATGAATTTATACTTTATATTCTGAAAACAATTTTTATATCATAAATCATTTTGAAAACCATTTTTTATGTAGCTTTAAACAAATATAAAAGAAAAATTTATAAGTATTTAATACAAATTTTGAACATTAAACATTTTCTATATCATTTTATTTGAAATTTGTCTTAAATATTCATTATAAAACATCCTCAAAAACATTATTATAAAATATGGTTTTGGAATAAAACAAATTTATGACCGATGAGAGTAATAATGTATGATATTTTTGATTTTTTTAATTATCATAGGTATCAATTAGTGGAAAATGGTGCCATTACATGAATATATAATGAAACAATAGTGTACAGAAAAAATCAAGACAATTTTTTGGAGATTTATCATGATATAATATCATATGATACTTGATCATAAAAAATATTTATTAATGATGATATTGTACCAAAAAAATATTCACCACTTTGGTAACAATGAATCGTTAGTTAAATGATCCAATAACATAATATTAAATAATAAATGTTATGAGGATGAAACAATTCATGATATTACATATAAAAGGGCTGTATATTCACCTCCTGAATTAATATAGGTGGATCACATAATATATATGTTTAATAAGACACATTGAGAATAAAATCCCACACCGATTTGTTAACTATTAAAAAATAATTAAATAGAAGAGATGTCATAAAATTGATATGTGTATTAAAATAAAATTTCTTATAATAATCATAAAATACATTAATATTAATTATATATGACACATTAATGAAATATGTAGTGAATATTTTATTTGCCTCACAAAAGTAAAAAAGTGAGATTGAATTCACATACCATAAGTATTGATTTCCATCATACTCATTGAAAACTATATTATAATAAATATATATTTAGTATAATAATATTAAACAACCATATTCATATATAAAATTCCATATATTTTTTTATTATTCTCTTTTATTACCCATTTATTTGAAATTCCTTTGTTAAAGTTACGATTCGGGTAACAATAGGTTGGTTTTTCAAAGATGATTTGATTTTTTATATTTTTTCACCTTTCAATAATCATGGTTCTAATATATCCATAATTTTATCCTTGATATAAATATCATATAAAATAAATAATTTTTTTATACTAACCAGTAAAATTTAGTGTTAAGAAATAAAATACCATGTCCATGGAGACATAAGGTCATACACGTACATGAACACGACATTTTCATTTTATTATTAGGTTCAATAAAATAAAATAAAATTATATATGTTATTATAATAGAATAATTTTAATTCATAAATGTATATATACCATAAATTCATATTAACATCATACTTAATACAATCCTTTTATAGCATTAGTGAATAACTTCGTTTTCCAAGGTAGTAGATTACCTACACATGAATGATGTTGTAATATTATCACAAAATAGAATGAATTATGTTATCCATGATAAAAAAAATTAATAATAAAAAATAATAAAAATAATATTATATATATATATATAATAAACTATAAATCAATACTTTTTAGTAGCGTTGATAGGTGATAATGTAAAAAATAAAGGACAATGGTTTGTGTGGAGGTAGTTTGTATTACACATGAATAATGATTTCCTAACCAATTTGATGAAATTTTGTGTAGTTATTGGTCATTAATATAAAATAAAAAAATAAATGGAAGATTATATTGTTATAATATAATAATGATATAAAAATAATTGAATGGATATGAGTAAGCATTAAAACAATAATGCTCATTGATTAATGTAACATATTCTTAGGGTATCATCATTATTTTTTTTCTATAATACTTCCTTGGATAGATTTCGTCCAAAAATAAGGCTTCTAGGATTATGGGAGGTATTTTTATAATTGTATATTGGATGGGTTGGTCGGTCCAAATGGTTTGAGAGTTGTGAAGAATGATGAAGAGTGGGGACCCTTTTATAATTCCATAGGAGTGACATATTTAAATAATGTAAAATTTCAATAGTGGAGGTGTTTATTATATATTATTCCTCAAAAATTTAATAAAAATTCTAGGGATGGTTTATTATTTCAATAAAAACATAATAAAAAATTTCATTTTTATGAAGTTGTTCCGTAGTATTTATGTTTACATAATTTAATCATTATATATTTTTCAAATATGACATGAATTTTTTATTTACCTATATAATTGGTCCATTAATAATATAATTAAAAGTGATTTAATAGATAGTTCATACCAAAATATTATAAATATTAAATATTAATAATTAAGTAAAAATCTTATGTGTGTGTAATATTATTTATAATACAATCAATTGAAATGCGGAAACCCAATTTTAACCTTAATCGTGTTAATTAATTTTTATAATTTTCACTAATAATTTTGTTAAAAAATTAATTTATTTATACTATATTATATAATTTTTTATCAATAAAAATGTGGAATCAATTTTTCCAAATTCCATTTTCATAAAGGGTTGAATTTAATTTAATATTAAATTCATAGACATAATGGTAAAGAGGATTTTTAAGAGAAAATCATCAAAAGAATAAAGAAATATTATATATAATTTATATATAAAATTTATTACAATTAATTAAAATGGATTAATATATCTCTAATTTATAAAATAAAGAAATTAAATTTATTATTATATAATCTATCATTATAAATAAATTTAGAAAAATGTAATTTTTCAATTAAAATTTTGTATTATTGAATATTCATCAAAAAATGTAAATTTTCTAGAAAATATAAAATATTACAACAAATATAATGTTCCCATTATGAATCAAAAAATTATGCCTCATTATCAAATTAATTTTTTTAATTGTGAAACATATTAATTTAAAAAATATTCACAAATGCCAAAAAAGCAGTTTTATGAGAAAATAGTATTTTTCAAATATATAAAGACATTACCAAATATTAAGTATTTTTTTTAAATAATTTATTACTTTAAGAATATATTATAATAAAAAGTTAAAATGTTTTTTTACTATTCGTATCAAGAATTTTAACAGAATGGTTATAGTAGTTTGTTTTAAATAACTATTTTAATCATATGTCATAGATTTGATAAATCTTAGTATCAAGTGTAACACAATATAACCCGATGCTGTGTGTAGAAAAGTATTACCATTGTTTTTCATGGAACACAATATTAAATTTCATTTTATGTAACAAAACCTATCTATGGAAATTAATTTATTCAAAAAATAATAATTGAATAATACATAGGAATGTGATATCAATTCATAAAGACATGCCCAATCATTAATAGAGTATGGTTAAAGTTTTATTAATCATCTTATCCAATATAAATAATTTTGACCAACCAAAAATGTTTTTTATCTAATCTTGTCAATCATGAACCAGGTTTTGGGTGTTCTTATACTTTTCATGGGGAAGAATATAAAAAAGAATACACTGTGATGTTTTGGGATCTTCTTCTTATCCTCTATTTAACATGTTATGTTTAGATGGATCCATTACCTTCTAAAATGTAAACCTTAGATGTATAGGATTAGAAAACATCCCATAAATCAAATTTATATCTTCTATTAGTAATAGTTTTCAATTTTTAATATGAACTTGTTCTATGCATATTTTATAATTTAAAAAGTGAATGTCATTCCAGACCCATTTTATGATGAATTGGGGTCATTAATGTGATCCTTGTTTTGTAGTTTTAATCAGATTGGTGTGAAATTATGATTTTGTTACAAAAACATGAAAAATATTATCCATTAATAACAACACACTTGAGGAAGGATATTACATATTATGAAGAGACCATTTATAATGTAGTTTCCTCTATATTGATCACATGTGTGTGTGTGTCCCATGAGACACGTGGTTTATGTTTATCATATATGTGTTTGTGTGTAACCCTTGAGACTAATGCTTTTTATTTATTATATAAGGTGCATGTATAGCTCATGAGACTCATTCCTGATAATAATCACGTGTGTGTGTCTTCATACTAAGATCCATGATTTATATAATATATCTTTATTTTAACATTTTATTGCATATTTTTTGGAATTAATGAACTATGGAGGTTTTTATTTTAGTATCATGTGATAGGGAGACTACTGTCGACAAACTATCCTTTAGATGTGTAGCATGTCCCCTGTGTGATGATGTCGATTATAGGCTGAGACATAGGTTTAGGGTGTGATGGCCTGATGGACTTAACCATGGTAGTAGAAGGATATGAAAACTATTTGGAATTACCCATGGAGGGCATATATTATGATTTCCATGAGGTCTAATCCATGACAATGATAGGGTTTGATGGTTTTATGGACATGCCTATGACTGAGATTGGATGCGGAGGCCTTGAGGCTTGATACGAGGTTTTAGCTGTGTGGTGTCATATAAATTTACCATGGCCATATGTCCTACTCAAAAGCATGAATTCTATTATACCATTCCTTTTAACATTGATCTGAAGCAGGTATGATTGGGGCTTCTACTGTCTTGATTAGTACATGATCGCTCACTAAATTATTGATTGTTACTTGAATAAAATAGTATTATTTATCATGGAATAAACATTTAATGAATGTGAAAATATTTTAAGGTCATGTTATTGGTTTCATAGAGGTATTATACTAATGTATCACATGGGCCTCTCGATCTACATGGAGACATAATAACTAGGGATATGATAAAAGAAAATGAACAAATTTTATAGCGTTAAAAGGTGGATAAATTTGTTTGAATACAATAATATTTATGTAATTCCTAGTGATTCCATGATAAATTTGTGTATATTTATAATACCTTATTTATACCATTGTTTTACCATCCACATCATGAATCATTGGTTATTTCGTGCAAGGATTAATGATACCAGATACACCATCTATTATAACATTGTATTTTTGTAGTGAAAATTTTCCTAATGTTTTATAAAAATTTTACTAAATTAATTCCAATGTATGAATTAGTACTAATGGTAAAATCTCCATTCTACACAATTCAGACCCTCATTGGTAGTCATAATACTTTTGAGTATGGACAGGAACACATGAGGTCATATAGAACTATGGATCAAATATGTTGATTCATTTTGGGGAATTACAGAGTTGTATCAATTGTGGCTTTACTTTTATTCTATTCCTAAATATGTTATTGGAAATGTAGAAATGAGAGAGGTTTTATGGGAATCAGGTAATAGAGTCCTATAATTTCTTTCCCCGCTCTTATGTTACCTAACTCTAAGTTAATCATAATTGGGTTTCCATTGCAATTATGGATTTTTGTTTCATTATAATTGTGGTTATGTTTTTATGTTATAATTTATGGTACATGGGTATGTTAAGGCATCATTACTAGGAGTGTATGATCATATTCCATATATGTCAATTACTTATTATGTATATGTTTTTATTTTATTAAATTTCTTGATATGTGTTTGTTCGTATATACTATAAAATGTTTACCCATATATTAATTGAACATGGTTATTTATTTTATCTTATATGACCATGAAAAATATGCATGTATAGTAGATGAGGTGTATACCTTGGGTATAACTATGATGGTTATGCCATATCATTGTAGGTAACCATTTACGATATTCATTCCTTAGAATTTCATTATGAAAACATATAAATTTATTATGGTTATATCATTTTTATGTAATTATTCTTATTCCAAGATTACATTTGGAATTATATGAAATTCTATCTAAAATACGTACGATGGTTCTCAGATAGAAGATGACCATAATTCTCCCACAATGAAAAACACCCATGTTTTACAATCAAATCTACAGGTGGATACAAATGAAAATTCTCATGTAACCTCTATAGTTTTTATTTCTATAGAACCTAATTAGAATATATTATTATATATAGTTACTATTCATAGAATATTATTTCCCATTAAAATTTTCCATTATTTACATGATGTCATGATCTAAGGGCCTTTATCCCTCTAGGTAACTGGAGGGAATACAGACAATATGTAATGGATTGAAATCATTTAGGGGTTCATAGATCAAGTGGGAACACCATAGGATTAATGGGTATAGATTAATTCAGTTATTCATTATTTTCCTACTAGATGGTGGTGGGGTGTTTTAAACTAGGAATGAATACATGAGGTTATTACATTCATGAAAATCAATTATATCTACTATGAGGACCTATTAATAGGAAAAATTAATATGGATTCTGTGTAAGATTTTGTCAAATATAAATAGGATATGCTGTAAGTGTCTACCTACATTATTTTTTTTGATTGAGTTTCATTACTTCTATACACTCCTTGATATGAATGAGTTCCAAGAATATTGAATGATTGAGACATGAATTCATCCAAATCATGGGCATAATGTTAGGAGAGTTGACCTAGTTTCATATACAAAAAATATTTTTTGGTTCTTGATGATCAATAAAGGTCCAGAAATTAAAAAATTATTATTTATTTATAAAATTAATAGTGTATCAACTAGTATAAATACTATTTTTATATAGTTTCTATCTTATGGTATTAAGAATATGAGGATTGAATAGTTTTAATACAAGTTGTTGGGAGGGTTCATGTTTAAAACTAGGAGAATCTCCCTCTGATTTTACTCATGTATTAAACCATTATCAGATTTTCTTTCGTAATTATTTCATCAAACATCTCCATGATATAGAATGTTTCCTTGAGATAAAAAACATGATAAAAGAACAAAGTGTAGCGATTCATCCATCTCTTATTATAGTGGTTGATTTGAAGGAACATAATTTTCAACAGAAATATTTTTTGGAAAATAGTTTTAATATACTGATTAAATCAACCTAGGGTGCTCTATAATTTTTCCTAATGAAGGAATATTGTTTTATTTTGTTTCTTATAATAATCAAGGATGATTGAAGTAACTGTGAATAATATGTTCCTATTTTCAAGGAACTATGAGTTATTTGAATTTTTTTAGGGGTCCCTTTTTTCTCCACGTTTTACCTATGATTAGTATACGACCATATTTATATTATAGAGAAGGATATTCTTAATACAATTTTTAGGGTTAGGTACTAACTGTATGTTTATATTTTCATGTTGTTGGTTTAAAAAACGAACCAAAATTCTGAATGGATCTCATGAAAGGGATATTCCTTCGAAATCATGACTCCTTTAATCGGGTGTTTTTTGATGATATACCTATATACTCATGGATACCAGATATACAAACTAGACACCAATGATATTTCATTATGTATGGTGATATTTCATCTAATCAATTTAAATATAACAAAGATTCACATATACTTCTAGGAGTCTTTTACTCGTAAGAATGTTATCACTATGGTGGGTATTTTTATTGAAGATTTAATGGTTTAGTCGATAATGTGTTGGTCACACCCAATAAATGTTTTCATGATCTTGAGTTTTCTATGGGTTATAAGGATTATATAGACAATTCATTCCAACCTTCTAGCATTACAAATCACTATTAATAAAATTTTATATGAAGTAGTGGGGTTTGAGTGGACAAAAAATAATAATAATACTTCTTTGATATGAATAGAATATTTATGATGCATACAATCCAAATATTTTATTTTATTGTTTTTTAATATTTTGTTTAATTAAATACCAAATTTGTTGGTTTAGTATTTTTTCTAATAAATAGGGATTGTGTAGTAGAATATCGGTCTATCTCGCTATAACCCCATGAGAGGCGATATTATATGTATTAAATTGGATAGTTAGACCTGATATATGAACTGGAGTGTTGGAACCATTATCTCTTTGATTAAATATTTTTTATGTACAATCAAAGATATCATTTATTATATATTATATCTATGTGAATTTAATATTTAGTAGATACATTGGGTAAAGTATTATAGTTCCCTACGTCAGATTAACCACTGAAATTGGGAGGTGAATCAATGGTTTTAATTTATGAATTATTTTATTTTGATTTAATCTTCTTGAAATTATAATGGTTCTCAATCCATATAGTTGAGTCAATTAGTCTGACATCATATGTAGCAATAAATAGAGAGACAAAAACACATTATATTTACAAGTTTTTTCTAAAAGGCATACTTGTTGCCATGTTTTCTTTACCCTTAAACATGGATTCTCAAGTATAATATTTTTATGAAGTATATTGTTTTATATAAAATCACACCATATCCTAACTCCATAATCCATATTATAGGATCTTTATAATTCACTCTATAGTGTTGCAATAACATAAACTGGCATGTTAATGAATCACGAAAGTGAATTAAATTTCTCATAGTTATAACGATGAGAGTTCTTCCGATCTAGCACCAGCTGGATGAATTACTATGCACTCAGATCCACCACAATAATTATAAAATTCATCAAGGATTGATCCACTGTAGTATGGTACTTTGATCTTCCTCTCTGATCTTACTGAATCACTATTTCTTGTGTTTATGTTCATGTAAATTTTTTATAGTCATTCCAAAATATCTCTAATCACCATTATCTAATGAGTTTACACAGTTAAAGAATGATCTTGACAACACATACTTATTAATTATTTAAGTAAAACCCTCACTTGATCAATTCATTTTTTGTGAAATAGAGCATTAAAATTATTTTCAATTATATAGTTCATAAAAACAATAAATCACTTTTTTATTGATTACTCAATTCATCCCCAACATGATTACATCCAATGAACATCATGCATGAATGTTTAATTAATGGTTCATATGATAAAAACCCCTAATAAAATTATTTATTCATTTATTATTTTATGTGAAATATCAACATGTTTTTATTAATTTTGGGTTATTTCCTCAAGTGAGGGTGAATTCATGTATACATACGATCATGTATTAATTCTTGAAATGTTCATATTATAACTCCCTTTTAACAATACAAGTATACACACACAATCAACATATTATTGCAACAACATCCCACTAATAGTATGTATGAATCCTAGAGTACTTCATGCATGTTAATTTCACTGTATCATTATTTTTAATTGTGGATGTGAATCTATATACATTATTTAAAAGTGTCTCAAATTATCCTTCTTGAAATACATTGTTTTTATAACCACTGGTTTAGGATGTCAAAAAGTGTTCACAAAAACAAGAATGGGTTTCATGGATCTTTTTATTCATTAAACCACTCAGTGAAATGGTCTTAAGTCATTAATACCACATCTTCATCACCTCCTTCATGTATGAATATCACAGTCGACCTTCATCATCATGTAATATTACTCATGATGCACTATTTTAGGGAAAATGAGAGACTCTCGTGAATGGGTAGAAAATTCTCATCTTCATAATAGTCATTATTTATCAGTGATCCTCGAACACATTTCCTTCAACAAAATAAATTTTTATCAATGATTTGAATTCCCAATGATATTAGCATACATATTTTTTAACGCGGGGTTCATTCGTTTTAATAATAGTTATGATGAAAATAAAGTCAATTTTTTTAAATAACATCTTATTCCTCCCAGATACATATGATTTATAATAATATTTTTCATATCATTTTTGAAGAATGGTCCCATATATGATCCTCAAATTGGTTTTTTAAAATTCTTTTTCATTTTCCACAAGCTTGTTTAAAATGTAATATCATGCAAAAAATATAAAGACTGTATAATTAATGATTCTAAAACCTCACGATTTGAAAATATCAACCATGGAATATTCATGGTAGGTATAGGTTCATTCGATGCGGTTCTAGTATGAACTATTATGTATTAGAACCCTTATATGTAACATGAGGATAAACACACAATCCTATGGTGACTCAATGGATCATATAAATTTTATCATGTGTTGATTTTTCATTATGTTTCTATTAATTATGAAGAGATAATAGTATGTCTCCTCTATCCCACAACAACTTCCATATCATTTTAGAACATCATTATTAATAAATCCACTATTTTAATTATTTGAGTCATGACCTAGGTCAGCACGTGGACACACATGAAAATACATACATGGTTCTTGGTTGACATGCTCTCCTATATGTATTATATAACATGAAATCTTCATGAGCTATACACCCACCAACAATATTCTTTCTATGTGATAACTCCATGGTCCGGATCTCCCTTGTGGTTGATCCATGGGTAACTCGGGTGTGGAAACTTAGATGTTCATTTTTTCTTGTAATGTTTGACCAATTATTTTGTGTAAGCCTACCGGAAAACATGAATTGAAATAATTCCATGTAAATTATTTTCCACTATCAAATTTTATTCTTCAAAACCCCTTCATGATAAATATAATTATTTTTTTGAGTGAACACATTCATTAAATCTACTTTGAAATATAAATTTTCTAGAACTTATTCAACATTTTGTAACAATGTACACTTCATAATGGTATTTATAAATATTCCTTTGACATTTATGACTAGCTTCAACAAGCACCGACATTGAAAATGGATATTTTATAAATAGTTACATCTTATTACATCAATTGAATCCATAATTTTTCTCCAAGAAATACTACACATCGTCAACTCACCAATGGAATAGTGAAAAAGTAATTAAAAATATAATACACATTGCCCAATAATCAACCAAATTGTATTTTATTATCATTATCAATTCAAATATTTAATTATCAATATGTGTCTTTATAAATTACCCCCCTAATTGGGAATAAAATGAAAAGTATATGTGGGGGTATTCTTATCTCATCACCCTTTAAAAAATACATTCTTCTCTAATAATTGATTATTTCATTAACTCTTCCAAGATATGGAAAATATTTCATTGTTTTTTTAGAATAGAGACTATAGTTATCAAATTTAAGTATATATAGGCTAAACCAATGTAGAAAAAAGATAGACATGATCATAGTTTTCCATTCCATCCATAATCTATCATTCATAGGGAATAATTCTATGAAATTCTATAACTGACATTTAAGGGGCTAAAAATAATCTCAAATAACAATAAAATGATAAATTATACACACACATCAAAAATCACATTATATATTTTATGATAAAATCATATAGATCCCCCATTGTATCATTTTTTCATCAACTACGAACCCCTGTTAATTGGTATGATTAATGTAATTACAAATGACAGATAACTGTATGATTGAAAAACATCATATTCCTATTTTGTGAAGTTATTTAGAAAATCAACATTCATTATTAATGGATGAATTATTAAATATAAAAAATCAACCTCCCCCCAATGGATTCATCTATCTCCTAAAATTCCCCATACACCAGTATAGAAGTATATAAATATGTGTGTGTGTGTGTATTTTAGTAAAACCGGTGCTTATTTTTCATTAGAATTATCATTCACTACAAGAAATTATGATGACCTACAGTACTAATACATAAATATTAAATTATATTAGATGTATATTCACTAAATAAAATTATTATCCAACCTATAATATTTTAGTTGTAGTGCATTTATAAATCTATACATATTATCAACTGGTCTATATGTGAGATACAACAACTCCTGCTAAGTTATTCTTAACAAGAACACTTCTAATACATAACATTTACATTACCTGTCTTCATATTTTGTGGTAATTATAAAAGAAAAATGGTGATGTAATATTCTAAATAAGTTAAAATAATGGAGAGATAAAAATAACATTAGTATATTGGTATGAAAACATGAAAATAATATTTTAATTATTTAAAAAGAATATCAAATATCTTAAACTCGAGTCACGTAAAAAATCATGGTTGTGCATAAAAAATGAATCTAATAGAACAAATTAACAATATCCATGAGAGTATAACATTAGAATAAGACATTTAATAGTGATATACATGTTAAAATATAAAATATTTTTTAAGGAAATCCACCATGGAATTTATAACAGGATATAATTGCTAAACCAACTATGTACCATAATTGGTATTGGGATAACCTACCATGTACCCACTCTTGGGATTGTACTGACCACCCTTGTACCTACTTTTGGGTTTGAGAAAAATTCATGTTTAACAAATTTTGAACATGGAATAACCTTAACTATAATTTTTGAGCTCATATAACATTAATCATTACCCAATGAACTGGAGGGAGATATAGGTCCCCCCAACCACATAATGAAATTCAAAAATACGTGTGTCACTAGGTCATAAAATATTCTACATAGAAAAACACATGAAATGAATTGAGATACATAAAAATTTCATCAAATCAAAACCAATGGATTATAAAAAGGTTTCGTGAAAATTTCATCATTTCATCAGTGAATAAACTGTGGGAAATGAAATATTTTTTTTATAATCATTTTTCCGTTATTCAACAAGTTTAGGTGAGAAAAATATTTAACAATCATATAGTTGTTGAATTAATAAACCATCAAAATAAATAATAATAATATTATCCATTTATTATGTAACCACCTAGACCTAGATTCCAATCAACAGATCCCATAGAATGGTTGGCCACATGTACTCAATCACATTTCCCCAAATTCCAGTGGCAACTAAATAGTTGCAAGGGCCTATGAGTGTTTTTGGGGAGACTATTCCCCCATTACTTCTGTGTATAATAGTTGTAATAAAAAATGAGATAATAGATAAATTATTAAATAAATAAGAAAAATAATAAATGAATAATAAATGAGTATAAAATTCATACCAAAGGAGTTGTATATATAAAACATGATGATGCATGTAATATATATAAAAAAGAATAAAAAATAAGTACATGGAATTAAATTACAATACATGTATAAAAAGTGAAAAAAAAATCCAAAATATATCTAGACAATATAACGAGCCATAGCTCAGTCCTGTGTTCCCTTGCTCATAATCAGAAGTTATGAAACTGTAACATGGTGCATTCCATTATCCAAGCCTTCCTTCATATTGTACGTTTAAATACCTAATGTGGACCGAACGTGGTGTGTTAAAAAATACTTGTAGGAAACCACCAAAGGATTAGTGCCATCTAGTCAGTCAATACACAGTAAAATAAATGCAGTATGTAATGTAATATTTATGGAAGTACTAAATGTAAACATCTTATAATGTCCAGATTCTTATTTAATAACAAAATTAATTTCATCAATTCCACATGGAAAGTAAGTCTCTAAATTTACTACTAATCATAAGTCATTTATAGTAAAATTAATTTATTTAAAGAGTCTCATTTAATTAATAAGGCCTTGGGACCTGGTACATAGCCCATCTTTCGTTATAGTGATATGATCTAGGATCCCTAAACAATCCATCTATAAGTTTTAATTCAATGACCTGATTACAAGATTTTTCTTTGGATTGGTATAAATATCATATAAATAAGTCAATTCTCTATTAAATTCATACCATAATACCATCCATTGAATTCATCCTTTTGAATCCATGTATCTCTCTATTTATAATTTAATCCAACACCCGATAATCTCATCCATGGTGATCCTTAGAAAAAACCAGGTATTTATCTAGGTGTGGTTTAACATCATGTCCACTCAAGTTCATCCTTGGAGATCCACAATGGTATCAAAAGTATCACCCATGGAATAACTAGTCAACATCCCTTTGAGAATGTCATTGGAAACCCACAAGGAGTAAATGTATAACTGACAATATAATTGTCATATTTATACGTTTATTTTTGGTAGTCCATACAAGGATTCCTAGTGTCAGTCATGGATATATTAGGTAGAATCCAAATGAGTCAATCGATGGGGTTTGTATAAGTACCCTTATGTTTCCCAAGGCATTTTCACAATCATTCAACCAATATGAAATAATTATACTGAGGGTATCAAATTATACATTTCAATACAAAACCTCCTTATATGGTTGTTCAAATCATTAGAGATCATATAATCATACCACACAATTAATTCCCTAATCATTTTATTCCATGAGAAGCTCAATCTTCATTATGCTATTACATAGAAGTGTCCATCGGGAATGAATTGTATTACCATCTCATTATCAATCTAATTGAGAGTTGTTATTATAATTAAAATTACATCATAATTCACATTTCAATCCAATGATTCATTTTAAAAATCCAATCGCATTTAAAATCTTAAATAATGGATTACAAGGAACACCCTAATGAATAATAATTCAATTGCCACCCATGATTTCCTAATTAACTAAAAAATCGACCCAATTGAGAGGTTCCGATTAATGGTTTATAACCAATTTAAATTTATAAATGATCCACATTAATTTAATTTTTTATACCTATCAATTAAATTTAAGGTCTGAAATTCATTTCATTGGCATCACATCAAGAATTGGGAATGCAGCACAAAAAATATTTAAACACTTTGACATTGAAGGAACAAATGATACCACCATTGGTTGGTTCTTAGTCAATTTATCATATGTTATTATCTCCTAATTCAACTTAGAACAAGAGAAAATGGATGAATTGATGGAGAACCTACAAATAAGGAAAATTAAGATACACTAAAATATATAATCTGATACCAATCCAAATGAGGAATTGCAAAAAACGAATTGTGATCTTTCTGATTAGGATTTAGAGAGATCAAAGGATCTTGATTCTATGAATGGTGGAAGAAAATATTACATGGCCCAGTATAGTAGACAATGTGAGGTCTCAAAATGTGTTTCTTTATATGGAATAATAATTAAATAGTAATTAATTTTATAGATATAATTTAGGGAAATTGGTGAATTCATCAAAAACATATGGTCCCATGGTTTGGCCGCATAGTTGTCCAAACAATTTGCAAACCATGAAACCTTTTCTATACGAAGAACCACCCTCATAGGATATTAACTATAGTTTGACTATCCTTTAAAAAAATGTGTCTCATCAACTCAAAGAAATTATAGACATATCAACAAATCCATTCACCATGTTTTCACATTGTTTATCAAACTGTGTGACCTATAACCTACCATATAAATATTAGGAAGTTTACAAGTAACTATACGGACTAACACACATGGTTTCTACTCTATGTGAAAAAATCCATTTTCACCCACAAGATGGGTTCTAGGACCCAAACCACAATAGGAAAACTATGATACCTTGGTGACCTCAATGACAATTAAGATTAGGCTGTAATTAGTCATTTAAATAGAAAATTGACTGATGTAAATGGATATGTACCCCAATAATGGGTTTTTTTCATTCCCATTATATCATAGTTAATGAAAAATTATCATGAAATGATTTTATCATCAATGGAAAATGACTTTGAAAGATCACATGGAAGATTTATTATGAGAAATATCCTTTTCACAATAAAAGAATTTTTAAGACTAAAAAATATTAAGAATTTTCAAAATCACTTTATTTGAAAACAACTATGTAAAATAATAAATGAATCATTAAAAATAATTATTTACATTTCATGAAGAAAATATCCTTTTAAAGTTGAGTTTTTTTAAATTATAATAATTTCTAAATTATTTTGGAAAAAAAATCTTTAAAATAAACCATGAAGACTTTTAAGGTAATATTGTAATAATTTAGTGTCCATGATAGAAGGAAATGTTGTTTATATTGTTCACTTTTAAATAAGGATTCATTTCCTTTTTTGGTAAAATAAAAGTAGGCCATGTTTTTAAAATACTATGATTATCCTTTTTTAAAATATTGACAAAAGTAACACATTGAAAATATTTTTTTTATATATCCTTTTTAGAATATTGGAATCATTTCTAAAAAAAATTAGTGAATTTGGATATGTAAGAAAAAGTGGATTCTACAAAATATTTAAAAAAGGATGATTTCATTTTAAGAAATTATTGATGAATCATTAGTATATAATAAGAATAAAATTTTTTATGAAAATTTTATTTTTATTTAATAATCATAGGAGAATTCAAATAAATATGTTCATGAGAATTATACTATAATTTGTTATTATCAATAGCACAATCATAACCATTACTGGTAACCAATGACATTCAGACATCAATCACATACCCTTGGTTATCATTTTTATTGTATGATACAATAAATAATAAGATAAAATGAAACCCAAAATATCATGAATATAAAGTGATCCGTGATATACCATTTAAATGTGGTTGTATATACACATAATAAAATAATATAGAATCACATTATATCATATGTCTCATTGTTTTAAAATTTATAACAAAATCCCATTCATCATTGGAATATATTTAACTATATACCCCATGAAAAATAGATCAAAAAATGGATATTAAAATCCCCATGATTTTATAGAGAGTCATCATAAAATACATTTATTTTTATTATATACACCACATAAATTTTTTTTTGGTGAACATGGAATGTCTATCATCCCAAGTAATTAATGAATAATATTTTTTTTATCCATGTCTATTAATGAATTAGATAGTGTTTTAGAGGAATAAAATTAGAATAAATATAATCTTATGCATGGAATACACTAATATTTTTAAAAGATTATTTTACTACCTTTTGATGGAAAATCATTTTTAAATCAAAATTTTGACAATTTTATAAGCTCTATTTGTAAAAATAAACTTATTTTTTATTATTGGGACATTTAATTTTACTTTGGGAAAATATTTGGAATTTTTCAGGTAAAGTTCATTTTTTAATGAATAATGAAATATGTTGTATTTTAATTAAAAACCTCTATTTAGTCTAATTTATTTATATGATAATATTACCTTTTTAATTGGATTAAAAATTAAATTAGAATATATTTTTACCATTTAATCCAATAGTAGTCGTGGAATTAAATTCACTTTGAAAGCGGACCTAAACTAGTGTCAATCTTTTGATACTTTTTATTTCATAAAAAGACGCTATTTTTTTGACAACGGGAATTAATTATTAAATTAACTAATGAAACGTATATGTTTAGAATTTGGTAAAATAGACATAATTTTTGAATTCAGAATATGAAATATAGCTTAGGGTAATTTTTTGGTATTTTTCGGAAAAACTTCAATTTTTAATGAATAGTGAAACCACTAAGTGGTATTTAAAAAACAGATTTTTCGTTTAAATGAAATTTTACCACCTCTATATTTTTAATTTAAAAATCCCAACATACATGGTTTTCATTAAGAAGTAAAATGTGGTTCAATGGGATTAAAATAATTTTTTGGTGAATAGTTACTTTTATGTTTTTAATCGCGATTAGAGGAAATAAGTGTAATTTAAGGTAAGAATAATGATTTAATAATTTCAAATGAACTTGACACCGATACTAACCTTATGTAATGTGTCATGGCCGAACAATAAAATCCATTGGTCAACATGGGGACCCCATGGCGCCTCTTTGGAATGAAAATAACATTAATATCTTTTTATTTAATGTTAAAGTAAAAATCTCACAAACATGAGTTGTTTTACTAAAACAATTTTAAAATGGGGTTATACGAGTCATATTTTTTATTATAAATATTCATTAGAAAGATAAAAATATTTTATACATCATTATATTTGTTGTATAATTTTTATAAATTATATAAATTAAATTATTTATGACATTATGATGATGCAGTGATTACCTCATTATTTAACGATTTAAATAAAATGAATAGATAATGTAAAATATAATACCTACAAATTTAAAAAAACTATTGGATGAGTATATCTCGAACTCCTATCACCATATAATCTAAATATATAATTTTGGGACCTTTTAAATCCAAAAACCATTTTATGATAAAGTAACCTTTTATAACTTTCCAAGACTGCCCCTCCTCTCCTCTTATAAAAGGCCCCCTCCTCTACCACCTTACCCACACTTCCAATGCTTTGGCTCAGCCATACCTTTACCATTTTGTCTCTCCACATCCCTATATAACTCTTATAAGCCTCACATTGGGCATAATTTTTTCCAAGTAAGCCATTGATCTCAAATCAAAAAGAGTTACCCGATTTAAAGGTAGTGTCTTCTCTTGTGTTCTTCTGTTTTATTTTCCTTATCCAACCCCCTAAACTATTTTCATTCATTTCTATTGTAACAAAACCTGTATAATCCATATACTAGGATGTTTTTATAAGAATTATTCTATCTACACTTACACACACCTACATCTAATCGTTAAAGAACATACTGTTCCGATGGATGGAAAATTTCGGCCTCACGAAACGATGATTGTTCAATATTCTTTTAACACCTTTAAAGGTGGCCATTAAGATGAAAATATATTTATATATTATATATAATATGTATATGTTTTACTTAAACTTCTGTATTTTTCATTTATTTCATACCTTTATAGTTACCATTATGGTTAAACGTGATATCTTTATTTTAGGAAGTGTGGACTACCACCCCCTCAAAGTGATTTCATTCATAAATTCCATATTTGGGATGTATAAAGGATTTAATTAATGATATTATATATGATATTATACTGGAATTATAATATACCTTTATATCATTATGATTAAATTCCATAAAATACGAAATTGAAATGAAAGTAGTGTTCATGCGTACGTATGGCTTACCGTCTCCATGAACGGTGCATTTCATTTCTTGCCTCTAAAGGTTATGTAATATTATAAATGAATGTATATACTATATATATATGATATATATTATATCTAAATCATGATTATAAATCTGTATATAATGGATACATGAACAACTTGTAAATATAAAGAATTTATTTTTGACTCATGTACCAATGATCGTTAAAACGACCGTTATTAAATTAAATAATTACATAGTGTTCATCTCATTGTAATAAGAGATATAAAAGGAATAATGAACTTGAAAAAGGTTCTTAAGAAATTAGAAATTAACTCAAGTTTATTATTCAGGAGATTAAAGAATGATCGAGTCAAGTCCGACCTGAGGTAAGGGATTTCGTCTCAATCTCCTTTCATTGAGGAATATTTTGTTTTATACACAACTTTCTTTTATACGGTGTATATAACCCTTTGACTTTTACATTTATTCAAAAGGAATATTTTTATATTAATCCTTTAATAAATGAAAAAAGGGAATGTTTTTATATCGTACGTATGCGGCGACAACGACTTCTCCGCCGTCGTGACGATTATTTGAGTTTCGGCTTCCTCTACAAGCCATATTTTTTTTGAATGAAAAATAATTACCATGTTTTACATTTCTTTTATATTGGTATTGAAAATGGTTTTCATGATGTTTTTATAGAAATGTGTTGTATTGATATCTTGTGATTGAAAAGTTGGAATGTTATTTTTCCTTTATACTTATTTAATATGATACGATTATGTTATGGTTCTTGGGCATTGTTATGTAGACGGATGGTTCTGTGATAATCTATGGGCAGGTGAGCCTGATATAGCTCTCCAATGCATTGGGTAACATGCAGGAGTTAATCATTAAGGTTTCTCCGAAGAGACATAGGGAATTATCTGTGATGGGTATTCCAAACGTAACCAAGAGGGTTACTCCCTATGTAAGAATGTTGGGAATGACTCAAGTTACCTTTATGTCATATGATTTATATGATTTATTCCTGACTTTATGAGGTATGTGATTACGTTTTATGAGTAAAGTTTGATTTCATGCATGGACTAATATTTTCAGTTCATATTTTTTTATAACCCTTACTGAGTTAATTATGATCATCCCATGTTTTTGAAATTTTTTTTTCACAGGTCAAGGGAATGGTGCATGATATGATGATAGTGTCAAGGAAGTGTGAAGAAAGAATCTATGTTTGATTTTAAATATGTTTTCGTTGATGGGAAAAATGAATACTATCTTTTATCTAAACACTCTGTTTAAATGTGGAATGTAATGCATGTTTTATGATCTAATTCTATAAAACTCTAAACCTAAAAAGATCCTCAATGTTTAATCTTGTAATAAATAATTATTAAGTAAAGATTAAGGCTAGGGCCCTATAGTTGGTATCAGAGGTCGTTTTAGATAACATTAAGAGGTATAATTTTATTAAATTATTATCCAAAAATATTTTTTATGGTCAAATTTAAATGATATAGAATTTTAATATTACTGTGTTGCTTCATCTAAGAAATGTTTTTTAAGAATGTTTTTCTACAGAGGAAATAGGGAAGTAGTGCTTGGAAGGCATACAGGAGGAAATAACCTTCTGATTCAGCATCCAGAGATGGTCGGAATTGGAACTGAACAGTTTGTTGTAGTAATGGGGCAGTTGACTCAAGCGATAAATGGTGGTGGTATCCAAGCACGAGATCATCCAGATCAATGACAGAGGAACATGTCAGTGGTGGAACATTTCATGAGGCAACAACCCCATCATTCAGAGGATCATCTGACCTTGTGCTAGCTGAATGGTGGATTAAATCACTAGAGAAGATTTCCGATGTCATGATGTGTTCAGAAAATCAAATGGTTAGTCTTGTTATTTACCGTTTAGAGGGTGAAGCAGATCAGTGGTGGTCGATGGTTAAAAATATCAGGGACACTGATGATATTGATGCTCTCGACGGGGATGAATTCAAAGGTATGTTTCTTCAGAAGTATTTACTAAGGCTGTTCGACTTAGGATGGAAAAACAATTCCTGGAAATTATGCAACAAGAGGACTCAGTGGCTGCCTATGAAGAAAGGTTCACTCGATTAGCAAGGTATGCTCCAAATTTTATCCGAGACCTTGATAATAAAATCCATCATTTTTAATCAAGATTAAAGCCAAAATATCGAAGGGATTTAGCTTCTCGTGAGTTCAAAAGTTATGAAAAGCTTGTTCTATATGGTGAGAAGGTGGAAATGGAGTTTTCCGATGATCATGTGTTCTATAACAACCAATAGAAGAAAAGACCGAGGAGGTAGGGGAATGAAAAGAATTAATCAAAAAGGTCTGACGGTAAGAAAACTATGTTTCCTGTTTGTGATAAATGTGGTAAAAGGCATTTGTGGAAATGTAATTTGATTTTTTTAAAGTGCTACCGATGTGGTAAGATGGGACATAAGGCTTGTGATTGCACTGAAAAGGATCAAGGTGATGGTAAAACCAAATTTGATTTATAGTTATAGAAATGATTTAACTGGATTGAGATGGGTCACTATGCAAATGAGTGTCCAACATAGAGCTCGAGTGATAAGAAGCAATTAGACTACAAGCCGAAAGTGGTTGTGAAATCCATTGAAACTACTTCAGCAGATGTCAGGCCATCAAATGAAGTTGTATCAGGTAGTTTCCTTGTTTTTTCAAATTATGCCAGTGTGTTGTTTGATTCGGGGTCTACACATTCATTCATCTTTAAAAACATTTCTAGTAAAATGGGAATACCAACTCAAGAAATGACTCCTGAACATGTGGTAAAAACACCTGGGGGAAATGTTGAGGCAAAAGAATTTATAAGTCTTTATATCCTTATCAATGGAAAGAACCTCCTTGTGAACATTATTGTTTTACCTCAATTAGAGTTTGATGTTATCATGGGTATGGATTGGATCTCTATTTACCATGCTAAAATTGACAGTAGAGCTAAGGTGCATTCTTTTCAGAAAGACTTTCAGTTTGTGTACAAGAATGAACCCTTTATGTTGATAACATTTCAAGAGGCCGAGAAACTTGTAAAAGAGGGAAATGAATGTTACCTTGCACACATCATTGGAAAAAAAAAACTATTCAGATTAATGATATGCCAGTGGTAAATGAGTATCCTGATGTTTTTCCTGATGAGTTGCCTGGAATAATACTAAATAGGGAAGTTGAATTTACTGTTGACTTTGTTCCTAATGCTAAGACAATTTCAAAACCACCTTATCGAATGGCTGAAACTGAACATTTAGAGTTGAAGGAGAAATTGTAAGGTTTATTAGAGAAAGGTTTCATTCGTCCTAGCACATCACCATGGGGTGCTCCTGTTTTATTTATTAAAAAGAAAGATGGTTCAATGAGACTTTGCATTGATTATAGAGCCTTGAATAACATCATTGTTAAGAACAAATATCCATTGCCTCATATCGAGGATTTGTTTGATCTGCTCCAAGGAGCTCAGTATTTTTCAATGATTAACCTGAGATCGGGGTACCATCAGCTGATGGTAAAGGAAGAAGATGTTCCTAAGATAGCATTTTGTATAAGATATGGCCATTATGAATTTGTAGTAATGCCTTTTGGAAAACCAATGCACCTGTTGTATTCATGGACTTAATGAATAGAATTTTACATGAGTTATTGGATAAGTTTGTGGTGGTTTTCATTGATGATATTTTGGTGTTTTCTAAAATTAATGAAGAGCATGAAATACATTTAAGGGTTATTTTTCAAACCTTAATAGAAAAGAAATGTTATGGGAAATTGAGAATTTGTGAGTTTTGGTTGCATTAAATTTCTTTCTTTGGTCATATTGTTTCTAAATATGCGATAGTTGTTGATCCTGTAAAAACAATGGTTGTTGAAGAATGGCCATGACCCACAAATGTAACTGAGATTCATAGTTTCTTTGGTTTGGCAGGATATTACCGAAGGTTTGTTAGAAATGTTTCGCTGTTATCTAGTCCAATGACTAAGCTAACTCGGAAGGGTGTTATGTTTATCTGGACAAAAGAATGTGATGATTGTTTCCAGGAATTGAAAAGAAGATTGGTGAATGCTCCCGTTTTGGCACTACCTTCAAGGAATGGTGAGTTTGTTATCTATAGTGATGCTTCATTGATAGAACTTGGTTGTGTCCTACTGCAGAATGATAAGGTAATTTCTTATGCTTCATGACAGTTGAAAACTCATGAGGTAAATTACTCTACACATTATTTGGAATTATCTGTTGTTCCTTTCTCTTTATAAATTATGAGGCATCATTTGTATGGAGTAATGTGTGAAATATATACCGATCACAAAAGATCAAATTATATATTAACTCAAAAATAATTGAACATGAGATAGAGGAGATGGCTAGAATTAATCAAGGATTATGATTGTACAATTCATTACCATACGGGAAAAGAAAATAAAGTGGCAGATGCTTTGAGCCAAAAATTTAATGCATCATTAACAATGTTGTGTTTGGAATGTGATCCTTTGTTTTAGGATTTGATGAACTTTCGCATAGAAGTTTTTGATGCAGGATGTTCATCTATTTAGTTTCAGGTATCAGTGAAATCTTCTCTATCAGACAGAATCAAGCAAGCATAGAAGAAAAAAAGTGAGTTGCAGAAAAAGGTAGAGCTGGTTCAGAAGGGTAAGATTCCTGAAATCAACATTGATAATGATTGTGTTTTGAGATTTGGGAAGATATTGTGTGGGCCTTGAGATTCACAGTTGAAGAGGGAGTTGTTATGTGAAGCTCATAGTTCTTCGTTTTCATTTCATCCAGGAAGTACTAAGATGTATAGAGATCTTTGGGAGTATTACTGGAAGGATGGTTGAAAAAAGATATTGCTAATTTTATGGTGAAGTGTTTGACTTGTCAATAGGTTAAAGAAGAGTGGAAGTTACCGAAAGGGATGCTTCAGCCTTTACCAGTACCAGAATGGAAATGGGAAAATATATCCATGGACTTAGTTGTGGGATTGCCGAAGACACCTCGAGGTAATAACACAATCTGGGTTATTGTTGATCGCTTGACTAAATCTGTTCATTTTCTTTCTAGACGAGATAATTTTTCCCTAGATCAACTTTACCGTTTGTATCTTAAAGAGATAGTCATGTTACATGGAGTTCCTCTATCCATTGTATCTGATCGTGATCCCATGTTTACTTCTACCTTTTGAAAAGGCCTTCAGAAGTCGTTGGGTACTGAATTAAATTTTTGTATAGCTTTTCATCCTCAATCAGATTGGCAGTCAAAATGAACAATTCAGACATTGGAAGATATGCTACATGCTTGTTCGTTGGATTATCAAGGAAGTTGGGCCCGAAATTTTTCTTTGGTTGAATTTTCATAAAATAATAGTTTCATTCCAGTATACAGATGGCACCATTTGAGGCGTTAAATGGGAAGCGGTGTCGAACTCTATATTTTTGAGATGTAGTGGGTGAAAGGAAGCTAATGGGACCAGAATTGGTAGAAGAGTTGGCCGAAAAAGTTCAGCTGATACAGAAACACATGAGAAAAGCTTATAGAAGGCATAAGAGTTATGCGGAACACAGGAGGAAGGATATATCTATCGAGGTAGGTGATCATGTTTTTCTCAAAGTCTCACCATGGAAGAGCCTGATGTGATTTGGTAAGAAAGGAAAGATGAGTCCAAGGTTCATTGGTCCTTATGAAATTATGGAAAGAGTTAGATCAGTTGCTTACCGAGTGGCTTTACCTCTGATTTTATCTCAGGTACACAATGTTTTTCATGTTTCAATGTTAATGATGTACATGCCAGATCAATAACATGTTTTGAGTCCAGAGGTAGTTCAGCTGGAAGAGAACCTATCTTAGGAGGAACAAACAGTCCAGATTCTTGACCCCAGGGAGAACGTGTTACGGAATAAGCTGATTCATCAGGTAAAGGTTTTGTGAAAAAACCACATGATTGAAGAGGAAACATGGGAATATGAAAATGCAATGAGGGATAAATACCCCCACTTATTCGATATGTAAATAAATTGCGGGGACACAATTTTCGAAAGGGGGAAGGATGTGACATCCCATGTAAGTAATGAATAATAGATATTTTTATCTATATCTATTAATGATTTAGATAGTGTTTTAGAGGCTTAAAATGAGAATAAATCCAATCTTAAGCATGGAATGCACTAATATTTTTAAAAGATTATTTTACTACCTTTTAGTGTCATAACATTTTTAAATCAAACTTTTGAAAATTTTATCAGCTCTATTTCTCAAAATAAACTTATTATCTATGATTGGGACATTTAAATTTACATTGGGTAAATTTTTGGTATTTTTCCAGTAAAGTTCATTTTTTAAATGAATAGTGAATAATGTTGTATTTTAATTCAAAACCTATTTTTAGAATAATTTATTTATATGATTATATTATCTTTTTAATTGGTTTTAAATTTAAATTAGAATATATTTTTACCATTTAATCCAATAGTGGTCGTGGAATTAATTTAATTTTGAAATCAGACTTTAACTATTGTCAATCTTTGGATACATTTTTTTTCATAAAAACACGCTATTTGTTTTGACAGTGGGAATTAACAATTAAATTAATTAATGCTACTTATATGTTTTGAATTTGGTAAAATAGAAATAATTTTTGAATTTGGAATATCAAATATAGCTTAGGGTAATTTTTGGTATTTTTCTGAAAAAATTCAATTTTTGATGAATAGTGCAACCACTAAGTGGTACTTAAAAAACAGATTTTTTGTTTAAATGAAATTTTACCACCTCTGTGTTTTGAATTTCAAAAATCCAACATACATGGTTGTCATTAAGAAGTAAAATGTGGTTCAATGGGATTAAAATAATTTTATGGTGAATAGTAACTTTTAAGATTTTAATCACGATTAGAGGAAATTAGTGTAATTTAAGGTAAGAATAATGTTTTAATAATATGAAATGAACGTGACAATAGTCTTATCCTTATTGGATGTGTCATGGCCAACCTAAAAAATCCATCGGTAAACTTGGGGACCCCATGGAGCAACATTGGAAGGAAAATAACATTAATATCTTTTTATTTAATGTTAAAGTAAAAATTTCATAAACATGAATTGTTTTACAAAAACAATTTTTAAATGGGGTTATACAAGTCATATTTTTGACTATAAATATTCATTATAAATCTAAAAATATTTCATACATTTTGATATTTGTTTTATAATTTTTAGACATTATATTAATTAAATTATTTCTGACATCATGATGATGCAACGATTAACTCATTATTTAACGATTTAAATAAAATGAATAGATAATGTAAAATCTAAGACCTACACATGTAAAAAATATATTGGATGAGTATATCTAGAACTCCTATCACCTTATCCTATAAATATATAATTTTGGGACCTTTTAAATCCAAAAAGCATTTTATGATAAAGTAACCTTTTATAACTTTCCAAGAGTGCCCCTCCTCTCCTCTTATAAAGGCCCCCACCTCTACCACCTTACCCACACATCCAAAGCTTTGGATCGTCCATCCCCTGACCATTTTGTCTCTCCACATCCCTATATAACACTTAGAAGCCTCACATTGGGCATAATTCTTCCCAAGGAAGCTTTTGAGCTCAAATCAAGAAGAGTTACCCGATTTAAAGGTAGTGTCTTCTCTTGGGTTCTTATGTTTTATTTTCCTTCTCCAACCCCCTAAACTCTTTTTATTCATTTATTTTGTAAAAACACCAGTATCTTACATATACTAGGATGTTTTTATAAGAAGTATTCGAGATACACCTACACACACCTAAATCTAATGGCTAAAGAACATACTGTTTCCATGGATGGCGAATTTCGGCCTCACGAAACGATGATTGTTCAATATTATTTTATTACCTTCAAAGGAGGCCATTAATACGACAATATATTTATATATTATATATTATATGTTTATTTTTTAATTAAGCTTCTTTATTTTTCTTTTATGGAATACCTTTATTGTTACCAATATGGGTAAACGCGCTATCTTCATTTTAGGAAGTGCGAACTACCACCCCCTCAAAGTGATTTGATTCGTTAATGCCATTTGTGGGATGTATAAAGGATTTAATTAATGATATTATATATGATATTATACTGGAATTATAATATACATTTATATCATTATGATTCCATTCCATAAAATATGAAATATAAATGAAAGTAGCGTTCATGCGTACGTATGGCTTACCATCTCCATGAACGGTGCATTTCATTTCATACCTCTAAACGTTATGTTATATTATAAATGAATGTATATAATGGATATATATGATATATATGATATCTAAATCATGAGTATAACTCTGGATATAATATATACATGAACAACTTTTAATTATAATGAATTTTTTTTTGACTCAAGTACCAATGATCGTTAAAACGACCGCTATTAACATAAATAACTACATAGTGTTCATGTCATAGTAATAAGTGATATAAAAGGAATAATGAACTTGAAAAAGGTTCTTAATAAAGTAGAAATTAACTCAAGTTTATTATTCAGGATATTAAAGAACGATCGAGTCAAGTCGGACCCAAGGTAAGGGATTTCGTCTCAATATCCTTTCATTGAGGCATATTTTGTTTTATACACAACATTCTTTTATATGGTGTATATACCCCTTTGAATTTTATGTTTATTCAAAAGGAATATTTTTATACGAATCCTTTGATAAACGACAAAAGGGAATATTTTTTTTGTCGTACGTATGCGGTGACAACGACTTCTCCACCGCCGTGATGATTATTTGAGTTTCTGCTTCCTCTACAAGCCATATTTTTTTTTGAATGAAAAATAAAAACCATGTTTTACATTTATTTTTTTTTTATTGAAAATGGTTTTCATTATGTTTTTATATCAATGTGTTGTATTGATATCTTGTGATTGAAAAGTGGAAATGTTATGTTTCATTTATGCTTGTTTTATTTGATATGATTATGTTATGGTTCTTGGGCATTGTTATGAAGACGATTGGTTCTGTGATAATCTAAGGGCAGTTGAGCCCGATATAGCTCTCAAATGCATTGGGTAACACGAAGGAGGTAAAAATTATGGTTTCTCCGAAGAGACATAGGGAATATACTGTGATGGGTATTTCAAACGTAACCACGAGGGTTACTCCATACGTAATAATGTTAGGAATGACTCAAGTTACCTTTATGTATTATGATTTCTATGATTTATTCATGACTTTATGAGGTATGTGATTATGTTTTATGAGTAAAGTATGACTTCATGAATGGACTAATGTTTTTAGTTCATATATTTTTTATAACCTTTACTGAGCTTATTATGATCATCCTAAGTTTTTAAATGTTTTTTCATAGGTCAAGGGAATGGAACATGATATGATGACAGTGTCATGGAAATGTCAAGAAAGAATCCATGTTTTATTTTAAATAAGTTTTCATTGATGGGAAAAATGAATACTATATTTTATGTAACCACTCTGATTAGATGTGGAATGTAATGCATGTTTTATGATCTAATTCTCTAAAACTCTAAATCTGAAAAGATCCTCAATGTTTAATCTTGTAATAACTAAAGATTAAGTAAGGTTTGAGGATGGGGCATTATAGTTGGTATCAGAGGTCGTTTTAGATAACATTAGGAAGTATAATTTTATGAAATAATTATCCAAAAAAAATTTTAAGGTCAAATTGAAATGATAAAGAATTTGAATATTACCATGTTGCTTCATCTAAGACATGTTTTTTCAGAATGTTTTTCCACAGAGGAAATAGGGAAGCAGTGATAGGAAGGCATACAGAAGGAAATAACCTTCTGATTCATCATCCTGAGATGGTCAGAATTGGAACTAAATAGTTTTTTGTAGTAATGGGGAAGTTGACTCAAGCGATAAATGGTGGTAGGATCCAAGCACGAGATCAGGTAGATCAATGACAGGGGAACATTTCAGTGGTGGAACATTTCACAAGGCAACATCTCCAATCATTTAGAGGATCATCTGACCCTGTGCTAGGTGAAGGTTGGATTAAATAAGTAGAGAACATTTTCGATGTCATGAGGTGTTCAGACAATCAAAAGGTTAGTTTTGTTATTTACCGTTTGGAGGGTGAAGAAGATCAGTGGTGGTCGATGCTTAAAAATATTAGGGACGCTGATGATATTGATGCCTTCGACTGGGATGAATTCAAAGTTATGTTTCTTGAGAAGTATTTTCCTAAGGCTGTTCGACTTAGGATGGAAAAAATTCCAAGAAATGAGGCTAGAAGATGACTCAGTGGATGCCTATTAAGAATGGTTCACTCGATTGGCAAAGTATGGTCCAAATTTTATCCAAGACCATGATAGTAAAATCAATAATTTTTACTCAAGATTAAAGCCAATATATCGAAGGGCTTTAGCATCTCGTGAGTTCAAAGGTTATGAAATGCTTGTTCGATGTGCTGAGAAGGGGGAAATGGAGTATGATAATGATCATGTGTTCTATAACAACCAGTAGAAGAAAAGATCGAGGTGGTAGGGTAAAGGAATGAATTCTTAAAAAAGGTCTGACGGTAAGCAAACTAAGTTTCTAGTTTGTGATAAATGTGGTAAAAGGAATGCTGAGAAATGTCTTTTGAATTCTGGAAAGTGCTACTGATGTGGTAAGATGGGACCTAAGGCTCGTGATTGCACTGAAAAAGATCAGGGGTGATGGTAAGACCAAATTTGATTTATAGTTAGAGAAATGTTTTAAGTGGATTGAGATGGGTCACTATGCAAATGTGTTTCCAACAAAGAGCTCGAGTGATGGGAAGTAGTTAGACTACAAGCCGAAAGGGGTGGTGAAATCCTTTGCAACTACTTCAGCACATGTCAGGCCATCAAATGAAGTTGTATCAAGTACTTTGATTGGTTTTTCAGATTATGTCATTGTGTAGTTTGATTCGGGGTCTATACATTCATTCATCTCTGAAAACATTTCTAGTAAAATGGGAATAACAACTCAAGAAATGACTCCTGAACATGTGGTAAAAACACCTGGGATAAATGTTGAGGCAACAAGAATTTATAATAATCTTCTTATCCTTATCTGTGGAATGAACCTACTTGCGAACCTTATTGTATTACCTCTAGTAGAATTTGATGTTATCCTGGGTATGGATTGGATCTTTATTTACCATGCTAAAATTGACTGTAGAGATAAGGAAGTTTCTTTTCAGAAAGACATTCAGTTTGCATACCAGAATGAACCCTTTCTGTTGATACCTTATGAAGAGGATGAGAAACTTGTAAAAGATGGAAATGAATGTTACCTTGCACACATCGTTGAAAAAAAAAACTATTCAGATTAATGATATGCCAGTGGTAAATGAGTATCTTGATGTTTTTCCTGATGAGTTGCCTGGAATAATACCAGATTAGGAAGTTGAATTTACAATTGACTTAGTTCCTGATGCTAAGACAATTTCAAAACCCCCTTATCGAATGCCTCAAAATGAATGTTTAGAGCTGAAGGAGCAATTGTAAGATTTATTAGAGAAAGGTTTCATTCGACCTAGCACATCACCATGGGGTGCTCCTGTTTTATTTGTTAAAAAGAAAGATGGTTCAATGAGACTTTGCATTGATTATAGAGCCTTGAATAACATCAATATTAAGGACAAATATCCTTTCCCTCATATCGATGATTTGTGTGATCATCTCCAAGGAGCTCAATATTTTTCAAAGATTGACCCGAGATCGGGGTACCATTAGCTGAAGGTAAAGGAAGAAGACGTTCGGAAGATAGCATTTCATATATGATATGGCCATTATGAATTTGTAGTAATGAATTTTGGGATAACAAATGCACCTTCTGTATTCATGGACTTAATGAATATAATTTTACATGAGTTCTTGGATAAGTTTGCGGTGGTTTTCATTGATGATATTTTGGTGTTTTCTAAAAGTAAAGAGGAGCATGAAAGATATTTAAGGGTTATTTTTCAAACCTTAATAGAAAAGAAATTTTATGGGAAATTCAGAAAGTGTGAGTTTTGGTTGCAACAAATTTCTTTCCTTGGTTATATTGTTTCTAAATATGGTATAACTGTTGATCCTGTAAATACAATGGTTTTTGAAGAATGGCCATGTCCCACAAATGTAACTGAGATTCGTAGATTCCTTGGTTTGGAAGGATATTACCAAATGATTGTTAGAAATTTTTAACTGTTATCTAGTCCAATGACTATGCTAACTTGGAAGGGTGTTATGTTTATCTGGACAAAAGAATGTGATGATTATTTCCAGGAATTGAAAAGAAGATTGGTGAATGCTCCAGTTTTGGCACTACCTTCCATGAATGGTGAGTTTTTTTCTATAGTGATGCTTCATTGAAAGGACTTGGTTGTGTCCTAATGCAGAATGATAAGTTAATTGCTTCTGATACATGACAGTCGAAAACTCATGAGGTAAATTACCCTACACATGATTTTGAATTATCTGCTGTTGCTTTCTCTTTAAAAATTTGGAGGCATCATTTGTATGGAGTAATGTGTGAAATATATACCGATCACACATGTTCAAAGTATATATTCACTCAAAAATAATTGAACATAAGATAGAGGATATGTTTAGAATTAATCAAGGATTATGATTGTTCAATTCATTACCATATAGGGAAATGAAAATAAAGTGGCTGATTCTTTGATCCAAAAATGTAATGCATCATTAACAATGTTGCATTTGGAATGTGATACTTTGGTTATGTATTTGATGAAATTTTCCATAGATGTTTTTGATGCATAATGTTCTTCTATTTTGTTTCAGGTATCCGTGAAATCTTCTATATCAGACAGAATCAAGCAAGCATAGAAGCAAGACAGTGAGTTGTAGAAAAAGGTAGAGATGGTTCAGAAGGCCAAGTTGCCTGAATTCAACATTGATAATGATTTTGTTTTGAGATTTGGGAATATATTTTGTGTGCCTTGTGATTCACAGTTTAAGAGAGAGTTGTTATGTGAAGCTCATAGTTCTCTGATTTCAGTTCATCCAGGAAGTAAAATGATGTATAGAGATCTTTGGGAGTATTACTGGTAGGACAGATGAAAAGAGATATTGCTAATTTTATGGTAAAGTGTTTGAATTGTCAATAGGTTAAAGAAGAGTGGCAGTTACTGAAAGGGAAGCTTCAGCCTTTACCATTACAAGAATGGAAATTGGAGAATATATCCATGGACTTCGTTGTGGGATTTCCAAAGACACCTAGAGGAAATAACGCAATCTGGGTTATTGTTGATCACTTCAATAAATCTACTCATTTCCTTTCTATAGGAGATAATTTTTCCCTACATCAGTATTACCATTTTTATCTGAAAGTGATAGTCAGGTTACATGGAGTTCCTATATCCATTTTATCTGATTGTGATCCCATGTTTACTTCTATCATTTGGAATGGCCTTCATAAGTCGTTGGGTACTGAATTAAATTTTAGTACAGCTTTTCATCCTCAATCAGATGGGCTGTCAGAAAGAACAATTCATACTTTGGAGGATATGCTACGTGCTTGTACGATGGATTATCAAGGAATTTGGGAACAAAATCTTTCTTGGGTTGAATTTTCATATAATAACAGTTTTCATTCCAGTATACAGATGGCACCATTTGAGGCGTTATATGGGATGTTGTGTGGAACTCTAGATTTCTGGGATGAAGTGGTGAAAGGAAGCTAATGAGACTAGAATTGGTAGAAGAGTTGGCAGAAAAAGTTCAGTTGATACAGAAACACATGAGAACAGCTCA
Organism: Viscum album; assembly: GCA_963277665.1. Classification (NCBI taxonomy): domain Eukaryota; kingdom Viridiplantae; phylum Streptophyta; class Magnoliopsida; order Santalales; family Viscaceae; genus Viscum; species Viscum album. The sequence continues at coordinate 1,432,046,852 of OY728132.1, read as the reverse complement.
GAGTAGGCAGAAGAGTTATGCGGATAATAGTAGAAAGTATATATCTTTTGAGGTAGGTGATCATGTTTTTCTCAAAGTCTCACCATGGAAGAGTGTGATGCGATTTGGTAAGAAAGGAAATCTGAGTCCAAGGTTAATTGGACCATATGAAATTATGGAAAGTGGTGGATCAGTTTCTTACCGAGTGGCCTTACCTCTGAGTTTATCTCAGGTACACAATGTTTTTCATGTTTCAATGTTAAGGAAGTACATTCCAGATCCATCAGATGTTTTGAGTCCAGAGGTAGTTTAGCTGGAAAAGAAACTATATTATGAGGAAAAATTGGTCCAGATTCTTGACCACAGGGATCAATTGTTACAGAATAAGGTCATTCATCAGGTAAAGGTTTTGTGAAAAAACCAAATGATTGAAGAGGCAACATGGGAATCTGAAAATGCAATGAGGGCTAAATACCCCCACTTATTCGATAAGTAAATAAATTGCGGGGACAAAATTTTCTAAAGGGGGGAAAGATGTAACATCCCAAGTAAGTAATGAATAATAGATATTTTTATCTATGTCTATTAATGATTTAGATAGTGTTTTAGAGGGTTAAAATGAGAATAAATCTAATCTTAAGCATGGAATACAGTAATATTTTTAAAAGATTGTTTTACTACCTTTTAGTGTCAAACCATTATTAAATCAAACTTTTGAAAATTTTATAAGCACTATTTGTAAAAATAAACTTATTCTCTATGATTGGGACATTTAAATTTACTTTGGGTAAATATTTAGTATTTTTCCAGTAAAGTTCATTTTTTAATGAATAGTGAATAATGTTGTATTATAATTCAAAACCTATTTTTAGTCTAATTTATTTATATGATTATATTATCTTTTGAATTGGTTTTAAAGTGAAATTAGAATATATTTTTACCATTTAATCCAATAGTGGTCGTGGAATTAATTTCACTTTGAAATCAGACTTAAACTACTGTCAATCTTTTGATATTTTTTGTTTCATAAAAACACACTATTTTTTTGACAGTGGGAATTAATAATTTAATTAATTAATGAAAATTATATGTTTTTAATTTTGTAAAATAGATATCATTTTTGAATTTGGAATATCAAATATAGCATATGGTGAATTTTTGGTATTTTTCTGAAAAACATCCATTTTTTATGAATAGTGAAACCACTAAGTGGTACTTAAAAAACTGATTTTTCATTTAAATGAAATTTTACCACCTTTGTGTTTTGAATTTCAAAAATCTAACATACATTGTTGTCATTATGAAGTAAAATGTGGTTCAATGGGATTAAAAGAATTTTTTGGTGAATAGTTACTTTTAAGATTTTAATCGCGATTACATGTAATTAGTGTAATATAAAGTAAGAATAATGTTCTAATAATATGAAATGAACTTTACACATGTCCTACCCTTATTGGATATGTCATGTCCGACCAAGCCAATCCATGGATCAACTTGGCGACCCCATGGACCCACTTTGGAAGGAAATGATATTAATATCTTTTTAATTAATGTTAAAGTAAAAATGTCACAAACATGAGTTGTTTTACTAAAACAATTTTTAAATGGGGTTATACAAGTCATATTTTTTACTATAAATATTCATTAGAAATCTAAAAAGATTTAAAAAATCATTATAATTGTTATATAATTTTTATAAATTAAAAAAATTAAATTATTTATGACATCATGATGATGCAGTGATTACCAAATTATTTAACGATTTAAATAAAATGAAAAGATAATGAAAACTCTAAGACCTACACATGTCAAAAACCAATTTTATCAGTGTATTTAAAAATTATATCACCCTATACTAGAAATATATAATTTTGGAACCTCTTAAATCCAAAAATCTTTTTATGATAATGTAACCTTTTATAACATTCCAAGAGTGACCCTCCTCTCCTCTTATAAAAGTCCCCCACCTCTACCACCTTACCCACACTTCCAAAGACTTTGGATCGGAAAAAACCTGCAAATTTTGTCTCTCCACATCCCTCTATAACTCTTAGAAGCCTCACATTGGGTATAAGGCTTCCCAAGGATGCCATTGAGCTCAAATCAAAAAGAGTTACCTGATTTAAAGGTAGTGTCTTCTCTTGTGTTCTCATATTTTATTTTTCTTTTCCAACCCCCTAAAATATTTTTATTCATTTATTTTGTAACAACACCAGTATCTTCAATATACTAGTATGTTTTTATATGACGGATTCGAGCTACACATACACACACCAACACCTAATGGTTAATGATCATACTGTTTCCATGGATGCCAAATTTTTGCCTCACAAAACGAGGATTGTTCAATATTCAATTATCACCTTAAAAGGTGGACATTAATATGACAATATATTTATATATGATATATAATATGAATATGTATTACTTAGTCCTCTTTATTTTTCATTTATGTCATACCTTTATGGTTACCATTATGGGTAAACGCGATATCTTCATTTTAGGAAGTGAGGACTACCTCCCCCTCAAAGTGATTTGATTCGTTAATTCCATATGTGGGACGTATAAAGGATTTCATTAATGATATTATATATGATATTATATTGGAATTAAAATATAACTTTATATCATTATGATTCCATTCTATAAAATATGCAATAGAAATGAAAGTAGCGTTCATTTGTAAGTACGACTTACCGTCTCAATGAATGGTGCATTTTCTTTCTTAAATCCAAACGTTATGTAATATTATAAATGCATGTATATACTGGATATATATGATATATATGATATCTACATAATGAGTATAACTCTGGATATAATTGATACATGATCAACTTGTAATTATAATGAATTGATTTTTGACTCAAGTACCAATGATCGTTAAAACGACCGTTATTAACTTAAATAATTACAAAGTGTTCATGACATGGTAATAAGTGATATAAAAGGAATAATTAACGTGAAAAAGGATCTGAAGCAAGTAGATATTAACTCAAGTTTATTATTCAGGATATTAATGAATGATCGACTCAAGTAGGACCCGAGGTAAAGGATTTCGTCTCAATCTCCTTTCATTGAGGCATATTTTGTTTTATACACAACTTTCTTTTATATGGTGTATATACCCCTTTGACTTTTACGTTTATTCAAAAGGAATATTTTTATACGAATCCTTTAATAAATGAAAAAAGGGAATGTTTTTTTTTGTCGTACGTATGCGGCGACAACAACTTCTCCGTCGCAGTGACGATTATTTGGGTTTCAGATTCCTCTACAAGCCATAATTTTATATTTAAATGAAAAATAAATACCATGTTTTACATTTCTTTTATTTTGGTATTGAAAATGGTTTTCATAATTCTTTAATATCAATGTGTTGTATTGATATGTTGTGATTGAAATGTGGAAATGTTATGTTTCCTTTATGCATGTTTTATGTGATACGATTATGTTATGGTTCTTTGGAATTGTTATGAAGACGAGTGGTTCCGTGATAATCTAAGGGTAGGTGAGCCCGATATAGCTCTCCAATGCATTGGGTAACACGAAGGAGTTAAGCGTTCAGGTTTCTCCGAAGAGATTTATGGAATAAACTGTGATGGGTATTCCAAACGTAACCAACAGGGTTACTCCCTACGTAAGAATGTTATGAATCCCTCAAGTTACCTTTCTGTCTTATGATTTCTATGATTTATTCATGACTTGATGAGGTATGTGATTATGTTTTATGAGTAAAGTATGATTTCACGCATGGACTAATGTTTTCAGTTCATATTTTTTTATAACACATATTGAGATTATTATGATCATCCCAAGTTTTTGAAATGTTTTTTTCACAGGTCAAGGGAATGGTACATGATATGATGATAGTGTCAAGGAAGTGTCATGAAAGAATCCATGTTTTATTTTTAATATGTTTCCATTGAGGGGAAAATTAATAATATCTTAAATGTAACAACTTTGTTTAAATGTGGAATGTAATGCATGTTTTATTATGTAATTCTATAAAACTATAAACCTGAAAAGATCCTCAATGTGTAATCTTGTAATAACTCAAGATTATGTAAGGTTTAAGGCTGCGGCCTTATTGCATGTGTCTCCTAAATGTAGATAGTAAGATGAAGATTTCGTACATTATGTATTGAATTACTTCATAAATGTTCAAACCTACTATTTTTTAATAATTGGTTTATTATATATATTTTCAAGAACCATAATTATATCTATAACACCATATATTTTTTACTTATGACCTTTTTTTACTAGTTTATTAAAAACATCCTTATTAAAAGCATTTTTTGGATAATAACTACTATTTCAATTATATTTTCATTTTTAATTTTTGATCCTCATAATTTTGTCAGGTTATAAAAATCAATAATATGTTTAAAATTATATGAATACCATATATCTTCATAATATATTTTTAATAGAAATTAATATATGTTAGTGATAGAAAATAAAATACACAATTTATTCAGATAACATGTTTTACATAGGGATGAACAATGTATCTATTTTCTAGACGGATACAAAGGAATATATGTAAATAAAATATTTATAATAAGGATTAATATTTATGTCGTATATATTAAATTTATTTATTAACATTTTCCTTTTTACCTTCAATGTAAAGAAATACTGAAAAATTAATCATATCGTTTCGTGAGACTATAGTCTGCCATACATATAACTGACATTTTCATATTACCCTAGATAAAAAAATAATATATATATGATATATAAAATAATGAGTAATAATTATGGTAAAAAATATAATTTTAAATTATTTAATCTATCCTTATTACAATCTAAGAAAAAATCGAAATGAAAGAAAACACCACATCGGTTCACCAGTTTGTAGTCAACTATGGGCATTAATGATTTATTTATTTTACAATAGGTTGGAATGTATGAAGTTATATGTGATATTATAGTTATGTAATTATAATAATATAATATATATATATATACATTAAAAAGATAATTATGTTCACAGGTGATAGGTGGTGTAGAAAAATGAATAACATCATATTGCGAGGTGATAGTCTGTAATACACCCAATCGATTGTTTTGTTTCCCATTTGATAGAATTCGAGATGGATATTAATTATTTAAATAAAATAATTATTTCTCAAGTGTGTTTTAGATATATTTATTATTATATAATCATATTTTAATTATATTAATATATGTTTATGAAGAAATAAAAAATCATTTTTTATGAATTTTACCTCTTATCTATAGAGCCTCTTTAGGTTCACACCTAAATCCTTCATAAAAGGGCATACGAAACGAACTATGGAAAATATGATGAGTTTATGGAATCATGGAATTTATATTAGTCATTATTGGTTAAAATGAGGTGTTTTGGGAGTGTATATAGGGAAGAAAAGGGGTGGCCTTTTATATGTGGGGGAGTGGACACCAATATATGTTTTGAATAATAACATAGTGCACACACAATTTACAGATGATACAATAATAAACTGTGTCATTATTTAACCTTTTATATTATAATGTCTGGATATGGAAGTAAAATGGTTTTTAGTTAATTTTTTTGGTCACATTACACTATAAGTTTTTACTTTAACCCTCTTTTAATCTTCTTTTATCCTTAACTACAGTAAATAATTTTTACAATTTTCGCTTTTTATTTTTGAATAAAATTAAATATCATGTATTAGATAATAGAAATTATTAGTATTCAAAATATTTAATCTGTTATTACGAATTCTATTTTTATGATTGGAAATATTATTTTTTTTAAATTATACACACATACACGATGCGAACTTAATTTTCCAAAGATTACACTTTCAAAACATTAATAAAAATTTATATAAATAATCATCATGAAATTGATTCCAATAAGTTATATTTGATTAATTTATATATAATTATAGTAAATTTTATTTTAATACCATATACAAAATGGAATAGTATAGATTTATTAAATTAAACGATATTTTTTAACAAAAACCAATATTTTCACTATTCATTGACAATCATATAATTTCAAAAAATTCCATAAAATTCATTATATATTTTTTTAATATGATATAAAATTAAATTTATTTTTTCAAAATAAATTTTATAAACGTAACTAATGTTATTTTTTAAATAGGATCACAAAATGAAACAAAATGGCATGTTTTCATAAATACTATATTAAGTGGAAACATGTTTTTATTATTATCTAATTCCTTCAAAAAAAACATAAAACGAATGTTAAATATTTTATTAAATATAAAATAGAAAAATTTAATTAATATTAATAACAAAAAATTATTATTTTTTGTAAGATATAAAATGTTTTAGTGGAAAATAATAGTTTTTTAGAAAAAAATAGTTTCGTAATTCTAAAATTGTTTTTATTTTCATTTAAAAATAAATAGTCATAGAATTGTTTTTAATATTAATGTTTAAAATTTATATTTTTATAATTTTTTAAATCCTATTCGTACACATCATTCAAATAGCTGGGATATAACAATAAAATTAAATAATTTTATTTTAATAGTATGATTTGTTTTATTAAAACTCAAGGTACTGTGTAATAAAAGCTATCTAATAAAGTTATATTTATTTTGTAAAAAAATCATTGTATCTCAGGGTGTAACAGAACTAACACTCAAAATAGTCCAATACATTCTTTAAAAAACATTAATCTTCGAATATACATGATCTAAAATACCTAATTCTGACACAGTTTCTATAGCCAGTTTTTTTCCTTTATCTTCTAAATGTGTATTATTTTCCACAAAATAATTATAAAATTTATGATGGTTTTTATAAATGACTAGAAAAATATCTTTAAATTTTTTTTATTCTCAAAATCATCACATGACTTTCAACTATTTTTGTGTAGGTGTACCATCCTTTTCAAGAAGGGAATATCTCGACGTATTAATGTTATAAATTTCTCTTATATGATACCGTCCTACAAACATATTCTAGAAATATATTATAACCATTCAAATTATTTCTAAATTGGTATCTTGGATGTGTTTGGTTTATGTCATTTTTCGTTTTGGTGGTAATTTTTAATAGTATTATACTTTTCTGTATCTCACGACTCATTCATCAACCTCATTTCATACCTACTTCCTCTTTAATTGTATACTTCTTCTCACAATATCATATCATGTTTAAAATAATAGTAAATAAAATCACTTATAAAAATATTGAAAATTTATTTTACAATACATAAAAACTGAATGCACCAAAATATATTCTATTTTGATAGATGCATTTTTTTTGTATTTTTCTTCTTTTGTGCAGGTCTTCACTTATCTTAATCTTTTCTCCCCCTAAATTATCAAATTATATTATTATCATATATTTTAATTTAATGAATTAAATATAATTCCTTATTCTTGAACATCCTACAACACAAACAATATGATACTGATTTACATATCTTCTTTTTATGGCGTGTTCTGTCAAGATTTCATAGATTGTAAAAAACACTATTTTTTAGTGTAACATCCACCCATTTGTTAATTTATTGTGGAATATAACATATTACATAATTTATTATCCACCATGGGTATCCTCTATTTATTATAATCATTCACAATCCATTTTTTCTAAGTCTTTGGTTTAAAACATTTACATAAACGTAAAATATCAATTGATTATATGACATTTTATATGATTTGGGATAGATTTTTCATAGTGGATATTTCCATTTGATTACAAGATAATATCATAATATATTTGAAGTCATTATCCCCAAAAAAAATTTGTGTCATTATCCCTTGTTCAAAATATTTGGCATGTTATATCTTTTGGTGATTTATGATTTTTTTATTTCACCTCTGATATCTATCACTTCCTGTTGAGTGATTTCTTATTATTCATAGAAATTCTCATCATACCTTATCTATCCTCCCTCAACATATTCATGTGTTTTTAAAACATTTTTCTTGAATCCTATAATGTATTTTAAATCTCATTTACCTTTTATTCATTATCCTTTAATTGATATTTCTTTAAAACATTAGAAACATTGTGAAATTTTTCATGTTCATGGAAAAAGTCCACAATTACTATATAAAAAACAAATTGATAAAATTAATAACATTGAAATAATTATTTTCTATCATTAATGAATATATACCTTAGGTATACTATACTTTTGATCGTGGATCATTTATACAAATTTTACAATGTTCAGCGTACAGTTATTAAACTTCTTCTTCAATCAAGGGTTTATATGAAATATTTTCTAGAAATACTTTAATAATAAACATCACATATTATTTGGGAAAATTCTTCAAAATTTCATTATATTCAAAATCCTGATCACTAAATGATCCATCATCATAGCATATTGGGGATGATTTTTCAGAGGAACCATAATCTAAAAAATTATATTATCAAACAACAATTTTTTTTCCTAGTATCACTTCATTTACAATAAGATTAATCTTCAGCTTCCTTGTATGTATTTTATTTTTTAGGAGTCTCGGAATAAATATCCATATGAAAGAGATCACTCAATTCCTAATTTTTTCAACTCATAGTAAATCTTTTGGATCGTTGTAGGAAACATACCCGTTGTTACCAATTATGGATTTCTAAGATATATTTACCACATAGGCTGGTGAAACAATGGATTACTAATACAAATTTTTTTAAATAATATATATGAAAATGTTAACATAATTGGACCACTTAGTGATGTACCAAGGCATAATTTCATAATAAACAATGATCAGAGTGATTAGATAAAAAATAATTACATGGTTCAAAAAAACCCTCTACTCCATTCCATGACAGTTATACCCTATGTTTTGTATTTTATATCTTAATATTTTTTACAAGACACACTGGTAATTATGGAATCACAATGTATCATTACTCATGAATCCACTAATGAGTATCTTTATACTACATCGCATAGTGTTACTAGAATCCAAACTATAATACTCATAAATCAAAAATGATATGTCTCTTAATCCATGATCTAACGAAGAGACTTATTTTTTCTAGATAAAACTGAGAGACTACTTATACATGTGAGTCCAACCGAATGTCTTCATCTAGTTCCAGCTAAAACTAATAGACCTCAAACATTCTTTTAGTCTTGATACATAACATGACCAACCCATTATCTTCCTCCAATATATTTCTTAATAATATATGCTCGTGTACCAATTCAATTACCTTTGTTTTTTGTAGGTCTGGATCAGATATCTCTGATCATCAGTATCAAATCAGTTTCCTCTATTAGTCTATGATTAGGATAATTCATCATTATTTTTTATTGGTTTTCTGGCCTCACTCATTGTGTGATAGAGATTCACAATAGTTCTACAATGTCATATTATTAAAGATAGTACTTTCAAAACACATTTAAAATTCTTCATGAAAACTCAATTTAATCTCAATCCAATTAAATCAAATTTAATTTATTCATGTAATTGCAATTCATGGTGCATATGATTATAAAACCTATAAAATTTATTTATACCTTCATTATATTTGGTAAAATCTCACAATTTAATTATTATTTCTGGAATATTTTCTCATGTGAGTGTATATTCATGTATTCATGCATTATTTTATAATGGAATGCATTCTTGTTCTTGGAACTACCTTTATACAGACCATGTATGAAAAAAGAATTCTACTATTCTTAAAATAACTTCATATAAATACTATTCATGGAACCTAAATTATTTCATGCAAGTATACTACACTATCTCTTACTTATTGCAGGTAAACATGTTTATTTATACAGTAACTCATATTTTTTAAAATTCACATTGGTGAAATGTTATTTTTTAATAAACACTAGATCTATTTTTCTTAAAGTATTTTCACAATGTAGTATGGTTTTTTTCAGAAATTGTTTTTTGTGAAACTATTTAGTGAATGATTCCTATGTTATGAATACCATGAAATCCTCTTTTAATTTCCTTAATTTTGTATCATGAGGTATTATAAATCCAAAACCATGATTATTAGTTCTTAGTTTCATGGGAAATGATAGCGTCTTGAGAATGGAACACATCTTATCTTCATGATAATATGATTCATTTAAATAAAATCCTCTACCTAATTTCCTAAAATTGAACATTCATGTATATAATTTGTTTGTTTTCCCCATGTTATCCCCATTAATCAATTGGAATGTTCTATTCCTTAATTTTTACCATTATTATGACAAAAATTACATCTCAGTATCATATATTCCTAACCCTTCAACCCAGATGCACGTGTAATATAATAATCTCATGCCTATAATTTTAAAATCATGAATGCATACATGATGAAAATATAAAATTATAAAAATTTATTTTCTTTCAGAAAAAGCATGTTCCACATGTAATTACATTCATGAAGGATATATATTCCATGCATGGATATTCTCAACTTGGCCATCTCACAATATCATATTGAGAATAATCGTGTGGAGATCATGTTCAATCGAAGATTGTTTGGTATGAACATTAGAGTATTTCACCACATGGACATGGAGGAAGTTGAAGATGATATCACATGGTGATCAGATATGTTAAATCAATTTGATCAAGTGACATGTGATCTTTACCAATATTCTAACGATATACCAACACTAGTATAACTCCTCGATCTCATATCGACTCACACATCATTCGACCACTTCTTTATTAATCAACCTACACAACTAATGTTTCCTTAATTCACCAAGGATGGATCCCAGATACATATGCACATACATACATGACCCGACAGATACAGTATTCCGTAATTCATTCCACTATAAAGAACATAATAATGATATTCCCCCTCCCCCACAATCCACATCCACAATGAGAGTTTCTTTGAATAACTATACCACATGTTTGAATTGTATTTCTTACATGTTGGATGATGGTCTATTTCTTGAATCTTGTAATAGTAAATCAATGTTTTTATGTAAGGCCTACAAAAAATAGGACTTCGAATTATCCCAAGTGAATTGTGATGCACTCTAAAAATTCATTGATCAAAACATCTTTATGCAACATATAATTTATTTTTTTTCATTTTCTAATTCGTAAAATCCTCTTGATAATCAATATTTTAATGGTATTCATCACCATGTTGATATAATGTTCACATCATCAAATCCACTAACACGTGTATTTTCCCATTATGATCAGCTTCATCAATCTTCACTAGTAGATAAGAAGAATTGATTATGCATGTCATCGATTTTCCTCATTCGAATCCCTAAAAATTTATAATCAACACTGATCGATCTTTAATTAACCAAACACATATTGACACATCATTGATGTTTATCCTAGGTTGCGTTCATTCTCAATAAAAAACTATGTGTTGCTTTATGATGTGTTGATTTTTGTAGAATTGATATGGATTCTGTTAATGGAACTGGATGTCATGGTTTTTCAATTCCCTTTCATTTTTGTGATGATTGATGGACAATTATTAATGTCAGAGAAATGACCCGTTAAGGAATTTTTTCTATTATAATGTTGTAGAATAAAAATTTAAATAAGAATATGTAATATCCATTATTCAAATAATTTTTGGAGAATTCTATGAAAAATATATATTCACATTTTATTCATATAGAGAATAGATTAGGAATAATGAAGGGATATTTTTTGGAATGGATAGATATAAAATTATATACATTGACATGTCTGAGTATAATTTTTAATGATAGGGTTAATAAATGTAATGCCCTACCCTACAATCCTCCCAGGGGTATCAATTATTTACATTGAAAGACTAGATTGTCTACCCTATTGGAGATCCAGTTAAAGGTGGCCACTTAGTAGAATATGAAGGTGGTCCATGTATAAACCTAAACGCGTTCTAATGAATAATGTTAATGAGGTAGGACACATTGGTCCCACAGTTTCAAATGGGCTAGTATATGTGTGTCGTGCCCATGTTGCATGTTGTAAAAGTTTAATGGGTAGAAAACACCTTACATGGATTGGACGAACAATGGGAACACGTTGATTTATAAAGAACTAATAGACAAAGATGAAGATCGATGTGGTTTTTTTATCCATGTAGTACTCTTTCTGCATAATAAAAGATATATAAATTATTGTATTCAACCAATATTGGTGATCTATGTGGGTTTATGGATACATTTATGAGCATATTTAGATAATACAATTTTCATCATCCTATAATCGTTGAATGTTCATTTCACGAGATCAAGATAACAAGACAACTCCAATCATCTTATTGAAGATTGATGCAAGGTAGAAAACAAAAAAATCATGCATAAAGTTTTCTTTACCATACATGCTGAATGTTTTTGGAATGTTAACATCACATGAATCCATCACATGAAACAAATGACCAATCATGTGATGATCTTAATGTCATGTGACCGAATGGTGATGATAAATAATCCATTGAAAGAAAATGACGTAAGAACAAAAGTCAATCATTGTGACATCCCATGTTGTTCATTGATCACATGACAGTATGAAGACCATCATGAACCCATCGCCATAATTACAATGTATTGTGGATAACAAAATGATCAAAATTTTATAAAAATTTCCATTTGAAAAAATTGGTATTATCAAGGGTATGTCCACCAAGGAATCACATTAGAGATAATGTGATCATGTGATGCAGTCAGATGGATAACATGATCCATCGACAAATCATATTGAGGCATAGACATATGACTATTCAAATTACATTAGATAAATTAAGATTAATGGTAGTTTAACATGTCCTTATCATTGCATAAAAATTAGGGATAGGTTTTGGGATCCTAACCTACAAAAACAAAGTCTTTGTCAAGTGTTTTTGATATCGTGTTATCGAGAAATCAAGGGAATCTATAGAAATAGAGGAGCCCACATTATTCATTCACATGAATTAGAAAATCCAGTGTGATCTAAACATGTTATGGAGATCATGTGGACCACTCTAGTCATGTTAAGCAGTATACCATGACCCTTATCATCTCATGAAGACTTTTGAGAATGATCCTATAGAAAAACCTCATGTAACACAATAGATATCCTTTTAATGTGAAATAACTCAATGTCACAACCGGTGTCAAAAAAGGACATCTAGAATATCAACAAAGGATTAAGGAAACACTACACGAAATGTTGGTATTCTCAATGGGTTATTTGGTATGTGAATCGATTCAAATTACAAATAGTTGTTAAAAATAGTTTTCCTGATGGGAATCTCTTCATATTGCAAATACCTTTGGCGCGCATCGCAAACCAAACCTATAGATAAGTATGTTTGATTGGAAAATAATCCTGTTTCAAATACGTTATGTCATTTTTTTTCATTAGCGACAGGAATTAACTCTCCCCCCAAATGAATTGTCAGAAGAAGAGTTCTTGAAATGGGACATGTCTAAAATACTATATTGCACATCTGTCAAAATTAATTATTATGTAACTATTTCTGATAGGAATCCCCACACATATTATATAAACCAAAAATACCCCACCCCAATTTTTTCATTCCCTCATATTCTGAACCCCTCTTTAATTCTCTTCCCTCATACATTTCTGGTTAAAATATTATATGTTTATATTTTTAGAAGGACGAAAATTTCAGGCTTTGCATCTGCTAGAAGATCTTGATTTAAGATATCTATTTAAGGTTTTTAAATTTTAAATAATTTATTTTATTATATATTGGTAATAATTAATATTAATTAGTAGTACTTTTATATAATTATAATTAGTCAGTTTATTTTTGGTAGAAATTAGTTTTAAGCTATAATAATTCTTTTCAATTCAATGTATTTATATCTAATTTTAAATTATTGTTTTTAATTAGAATTATTTAGTTATTATTAGATGTAGTTAGTATTAATATTTAATATTACGTAATAATTTGTAAATATTTGTAAAAATTATTAATACTTATTAATATTAAGAGGTAATTATGTCTAAAGAGTGGTAATTATTAATAATTAGTGGTAATTTGTAACAATTAGTAACAAATGGTGGTAATAAGTAATAGTTACAAATAATTATTGGTAATTAGTAATAATGAGTTTAATTAGTGGTATTTAGTGGCGATTATTGGTAGTTATTACTAATTAGGAGAAATTAGTAATAATTAGTGGTAATTATTGATAATTATTAGTAATTTTAAATAATTATTGGTATTGAGATTTTATTTATTTATTGTAAAGTATTGATAATTAGTAAAATTTATTAATAATGAAAAAAGTAGTAATAATGATTAAAAATTTCTTATATTATGTTGTAATTGGTAATAATTACAGTTAATTAGTAATAATTAGTGGGTGTTAGTAAAAATTATATTTTATAAGTGGTAATTGGTAATATTTATTAAGAATTAGTGGTAATATGTTGTAATTATAATAATTAGTTTTAATTGGTTTTAATTAGTAACAACTTGTAATAATTTGAGGCAATTAATAATAATTACTAAAAAATAGTACTAATAAGTAATAATTAGTATTAATTAGTGGAATATAGTTATAATGATTATTAATTAGAGGTAATTAGATTAAATTAGTAATAATTAGTAGTACATATTATTTTTTATTAATAATTAGTATTAATTATTAATAATTATTATTAATTAGTAATAATGTGTATTAATTAGTAACAAATAGTGTTCATTAGAAATAAATAATAAGAATTAAAAAAATTAGTAATAATTATAATTAATTAGTAATAATTATAATTAATTATTAATAATTTCATATAATTTGAAATAATTAGTTGTAATTAGTAATAATTAGAGGCCATTAGAATAATTAGTGGTAATTAATAATAATTAGACTGAATTCATGATAACTAGTAATAATTAATATTAATTAATATTAACAATTAATAATTATTAACAATTATAAAAAATAGTAATAATTATATAAAACATTAATTTTTTGGAAAATAATAGAAATAACGAGTAAAAATTCTTAAAAATTTTAGAAAATAGTAATATTAGTTGTAATTAGTACTAACTAGTGGGAGTTAGTAATAATATTTGGAAACTATGAATAATTAGTTTTAATATATAATATATAGTCAAAATAAGTCTTAACTAGTAATTATTAGTAATTATTAAATGAAATAAAACTAATTAGTTTAAATTATTAATATTTATTTTTAATTATTAATAATTAGTTGTAATTATTAATAATTTATAGAAATATGAAGTAATGGGTGTAAGTTAAAATATTTATAATAATTAATGGTAATTATTTATAATTAATAATAAATACTAATAATTAATAATAAATTTTATTAATTAATAAAAAAATTCTACTATTTGTAGTAATGACTTGTATTTACAAATAATTAGTAATAATTATTTATAATTAGTGGTAACTATTAATAATTATAGGTAATTAAAAGTAATCAGATATGTTTAGTGATAAATAGTAACAATTACTTGTAATTTTGAATAATTATTAATAATTAGTGGTAATTGTTAATAATTAGTTAAATTGGTAGTCGGTAGTAATAAATAGTAATATTTAGTATTAATTAGAAATAATTATTAATAATTAGTACTAAATATTAATAATTAGTAATACTTAGTAATAATTGGTACAAATAAGGAATAATCAGTAATAATTGATGGAAATTAGTAATAATTATTTTTAATTAATAATAATTAGTTGTAATTATTAATAATTAATCGTAATTAGTAATTATTGTTGGTAAATAGTTATAATTAATGTTGATTAGTAATAATAATTATTATTTATTAACAATTAAGTCTACATAGTAATAATAAATAATAAATAGCCTTAATAAGCTAAAACTAGTAGCAATTATTAAAAATTATTAACTATTATTTAAAATTAGTAAAAATTAATAAATATTACTAAATATTATTTATAATTACTAGTATTTAGTAATAATTGCTGATAATTGGTTATTATTAGTGTTAATTACAAGTAATTAGTCATAATAAATAAACATTTGTTGTAATTAGTAATAATTAGTATTAATTAGAAATATATTTTAATATTTTTTCATAATTATTTATGATTATATTTAATAAGTAATAATAAGTGGTATTTATTAAACATTAGTGGCGTTTAGTAAAAATTAGTGGTAATTAGTTATAATTATTTTTGACTAGTATTAATTATTCGTGATTAGGAATAAATAATGGAAATTAGTAATAATTAGAAGTATTTAGTGTAAATTAGAAATAATTATAGGTAATTTGTAATTACTAGTACTAAAAAGTAAGAATTAGTAATATTTCAAAAAATATAACAAAATTTAGAAAACCATAGTTAGAATGAGTGGTAGTTTGTAAAAATTTGTCGTATTTAGTAATAATTACTGATAATTAGTAATAATAAGTGGTATGTAGTAATAATTGGTGATAATTATTAATAATTAGTTTTAATTTTTTGTATTTAGTAATAATTAGTGATAATTTGTAATAATTAACAATAATTTGTAATTATTAGTGGTAATTATCAATAAAAAGTATTAATTATTAATAATTAGTGTTAATTTTTATGAATTTGTAATAATTAGTAAAAATCAGTCAATATTAATCTAAATTTAGTATAATTAGTAAAAATTATTATGAATAAGTTATACAAATTAATAATTAATAATAATTATAAGAAATAACCTATAATTAGTAGTAATTATAAATAATTACTAAAACCATGAACTAATTAGTAAAAATCAGAGGTAAATAGATTAAAATGTTAATATATATAGGTAAATTAATTTTTTTTAATTTTATATGATTTTTTCTTCTTTTTTTAAATTAAATTATTCATTATTTTTTTTATTTTTTGTGAAATTTGGAATAAGGAAGTTGACGACAAATTTTTTTACCTTATCAAGATTGGATAAATCATGACATGAATCCTAAAATTTCTAATATAAATCATGTATATATTTATTGTGTTGAATCTTTTTTATCATTTTGATCATCAAATCAAGAATATGTTTCAGAAGGCATAATTAAACATCCACGTAAGAAATGTGATCATAGGAGGTTTGATAGATTTTACAACATTGGGGGTTATCTATTGAATTTTTTTAAAAAATAATATTATTTTTGGAATCAAAATGGTGAATGTAGATCTAAATACAATATTATTAATTTGTTTCCAGATCCATTAGAGTTTTAAAATTTATTACATGATGTTTTTGGTCCATCTTTTCAAAAATATGATACTCATGATGATATTGATTTAAATATTGATTTATAACCATGTTTATTTAATTATTTTCAGAAATCTTATTAGGCTGATTCATATCCTAGTTGTAAGATAAGAAAATTTGAAGTAGTTGTCAAATGTATTACCACTAAATCAGATAATGAAATGAAAAATTTCTGTTTTTGTCAGATATTCTTTTTGTTCAATTAACTGTTACATGACACAAATGTATTTCCTAAAATTTATATGAGGGAAATATTTTGGTTAATAATTTCGGTCTCGTTTAGTAGTACATTCCTGACAATTCACATTATTGCATCTTATACTATGCTGAAAATGAGTTTTGATTTAGTTTTCCTACAACTGGACAATCGATGTCAAATGAGGATAAAATAATGATGTCTTGATAGATTCCTATTAAATAGTTGATTTATTTCATACTTACTCCTATATTGTAGTGTTTATTTTTTTTCATAACACAACATCAATCATTTTATGAAATAAAACAAATAGTTCCGCTTGTAAAATCATAAATCATCTTTTTGATAGATATTTATGGAATATTTTTTACAGTGTACATCTTTATTATTCTCTAGAGGCATGTAATGTTTAATTGAGCATTTTTATTGATGGGTCCCATTGATTGGTCTCTTAATGTATCTAATATTCATTTTGGCCCATATTTACAACTCTGTACTACATACCTCCTTAGATGTTGATGAATGAGCCATACATATTTTTGACCATAATAATTTTTTAACATCTAGAAAACAATATCTATGTTATTTAGCCAATTATTAATCACTTAAATTTATTATGGAGTTACGATTTTAGTCAATATAGTTTTTTTCAAAACAATTAGCCTAATGAACGATTCATTAATGTAGAGAAATAGGGAATTTCGTTTATATTACATGTTTCTGGTTGGAGTACACATGGTCTATAATATTTTCTATAATTTATGAGTGAAAAAAATGTGTGTATTATAATTAATGGGAGAAAAAATTGTTTTTTTGACTTTCATCAAATTTTACTTCCTGTTGATCATCCTTTCGGAAAAAAAAATAAATAATTAAATATATTGTATATTTGAAAAATATGTGCCTCAAAAAATGATCTCATATATTTATTTTGAATATATTATCACATAAAGACCTCACATTACTTTTTCCTTAACTATAAACAAACAAAAAATTGATGGTTTTATGAAATGTTTCTATTTGAAAAAACTATGTAATTTTTGGGAACTTCATTATTGGTCTAATTTGTTGGGTTTTCATGTGTTTTATGTCTAGCATATTGAGATGAAAAATTATAATAATATATTTTATAATGTTATGGACACACATGGAAAGACCAACGATAATTCAGAGGGATAATTATATATTACCCAAATAGGTAGGTAACCATAATTTTATTTTTTTCCAAAATAAATGATCAAAAAACAAAATGAATCCAAATAATCATATACTCTTTACAAAAATATTGTTTATTATTTTTGAGTGGATTTAGGATTTATGACTAATAGGTGGTAATGATTCCCATTTTTTTAGATGTGTTTGAAACAATAATATTAATGGAATAAAAAAACATTCTTGTCATATTATATGGGAGTGACTTCTATCAATTATATTTATTGGTTTGTTGAATATTTCAATTTGGGATGTGATAAAAAAATTCCATATATTTTCTGAGACATATGTTTGATGACAACATACAATGATGCACTAAGTGGATAACAAGATGATGTTGTTTCTAATTTATGTAAACTAGTAAAAACATTCAGCCAACTTTTTTTGATTCAGTTAAACATTTGATATTGAATTTTACAAATGATGAAAAATATGGAGGTACAATATAATTCTGATGGATTTATCTATACGGGAGATGTATTCTATATATGAAGAAAAAGGTATGTACCAATTCATATGTTCAATGTTGAATTGAATAAACTTATTTATTGGATGGAATTTCTTGTATTCTATGCTCCAATTAATTCCAATCTGAATCCACGAAAACATAATCGAAGGGTTCATAATGTATGAACTGTAGACGATGAATTGAACATTATATTATCAGTTTTTAATCAGATGTGACTTGGTTTTGGTGGAGTTCAAAAGTGGTTTCATTCAAATAATGAGCATCATATGGATCAAACATATGTTCCTCTAAATTGTGAAAAAATGAATCGATATGTATAGTGAGTTCAACTTATAAATATTCTATAAAAAATCATATTATTTAATTTTTTGATTATCTAATGAACATATGAAATACATTACCTCAAATTATAGTAGGATGTCTTGAAGATCATCAACAACATAATTCATACTACTATATTCAAACATTGGTATAATTAATTTTTTATGGTTTAACATATGAAATCAATTTAATACTTTTTATATTTTTATATTTTTATATTTTTATTTTATCATAACATGTCAATAAAATTTATAATAGAATGTGTGTGTTGAGTAACCCACCATTTAAAATGGTAAAATCTTATAATGTATATATAGTCAATGGATTTTGATTTCATACACCTACATATGGTGAATCTAAAAAAGTATTGAATGGTGGTTTTTGATTAAGACTATCATGTCATATATAATGTGAAGTTGAATTTTATGGAATGATTGATGAACTAATTGTGTTGTGCTTTCTAGGAAAAAATTATGTAATGATGTTTAAATTCCATTGGACAGATACTGATATATTATTGTGTGTTCATTCACACCATTGAATCATGGATATTAAATATTAAATCTTTTTATAGGATAATAAAAAAAAAATCTGACTCATAAATCACGCCAAATATATATGCCATGTATTATGGAGCTTCTAGAGATTTTATTGATTGATGGTCATTATAAAAATTAAGTTCATTGAAAATTAGTTTATCAAAAGTGAAATTAGGTCTATTGAAGTGCATGGAATTGAAAATTTTCAGGAGAAAAATACAAATGAATCTTCTTAATGAAGAGACACGAATATCACTTATGAATCCCCCAAAAAATACAGATCGATGTTGGTGATGATGTATTGATGATGTAACAAATAAATTTTAATTTTAAAGTGATTATAATTCTAATACTACAATGGAAATCGATCATATGAAGGAAGATAATAATGATATTTACACCATAATTTAGAAAGATGAAGATAATGATAATGAATGAAATAGTTTTTTGTTAGATACTATCGAAATAAATTAATATTTAATTATTGTTTTGATTTATTTTTTATCAAAAATTATTTCCATTTTTTAGATTGATGATGTATCTTTACATGATATCTACGAGAACCTCGAGAAGGCTATACATCCTTGTTATGAGCCCGATACAATATCATCTAACCCTCTTCATCCTAGAAATTTATCGTCAACTCATAGGGGTCAATATCCTGTGAGATTGACTATTCCAAGCCATATTTATGAAAAATGTACATGTCTGGACTTTAATCAAAACATGGTGTGGTATGTTCAATTGTGTATTGTAGTCAATTTTCCTTAATTTATGTATGTAATAATTAATTAATTTTTTTCTCTTTTTTCATGGATTTTCACAAATGGTTTTGTTGTGTGGGAGCACAATTTTTTCAGAACTATTTTATGGTGGCATGGGTTCCATGGGAATTAGTCCCATTGAAAAATGAAAATTTAAGATTGATCGTTGAATGGTACATAATAAAATAGATATTTTGAAATACCTTAAATTATTTAAATGAAATTAATAAAAAAAATATAGGGTTTGTGGTAACCCATTGGTGACTACATCAGGGAGTCCTGAAAGGTGTGTATACATCAATGATGTCACCAATAGTTTCATTACATATTGAGTAAAACCAATAAAAATGTATGAGTAGCATATTTTGATCAGTATTTCTCTTCTGATTGACCTATTTTCATCTCATCTACCATTTGGGATGTGTTATGTTCATACTATATATTGGATAATTTTAATAGGAGAGCAACATTAGTTCATCAGAACTGAGGGAGGTAGGAGATGGCCCATCAAGATGGTTGTCTTACATTTCATACACATCAAAGACATATGATATGTACTTTTTTAATATTTTATATAACATTAAATGTAAAATTATTATTTTATACTCATATAGGATTTATAATATTATAATATTATATATTTTGTCATTTATAAGAGGATATAAAATGATCCTTTCACTATAGATATTACAAGTAGTTCCCATAAATAGAATTTCTTCAGTATAATTTTATTCTAGTTTTAAAATTAAATGAAAATATTATTTAAACTATTTTGATGAAGTATGATGATTATAATTTTATACTATATTTATTATAAATACTAAAAAAATTGTAGAATTTATAGACACTAAATATGACAATTGAATGTCAAATAATGATTTTGATCAAATATTCTCTTTGTTAAATGCTCTATTACCAAAATAAAATGCATTTACTATAAATATGTATTATACAAAGAGGTTGGTTCACAATTTTGGTATTAGTTACCTGAATATTTATTCATATTCAAATTATGGCATTTTTTAATATGGTGAAAATGAGTTTCTACTATGATTTAATTTATGTGGACAATTGAGGTACAAAGAGGCTCAATTATGGAAGTTTGGATTGGATCCTATTATATATTTGTGGTATTTCCCACATAAACCAATACTAAAATGTTTATTTATTTCCCAAAAAAGTACATTTATTTCATGGAAAGAAGCTAATAATTTAACAGGAAAAATATTAAATTATCTATTTAATGGTGATTCATGGAAAAACATTGACCCACTACATCATTAATTTTCTTCAGAATCATTAAACATGTGATTGAATCTTTATAGTGAGTGTTCTTATATGTTTCGTTCTTATAGGGGTACATATTCTTGTGGGTACATCATTATAACCTCATACCACATACCAAATTTGATTTTGATTAATGATCGATATACTTTTTTGACCTCATTAATTCTGAAAATCCAAATAATATTATCCATGTATATTTGTAGCCATTGGTTGATGAGTTAATGTTATTGTGGAGTAATTGTTTCTATACATATGATGTTATCAAAAAATAATATTTCCCAACGAAAATTTCATTAATGTGGACAATTGGAGACTTACCATCACATGGAATGTTATCTAGCTGGTGTAAACATGATCAAATATAATTTCTATACTGGATGAGTTAAAATAAGGCATTTATTCCTGACAATGGGAGAAAAATATTTTTTTCAACTATAATCAGTGATTTAATCCTATTTATCAACATTTTTTATGTAATAAAAATAATTGCTGAGAAGGTACAATTAAAAATGATGGACCTCCAAAAATATTGTCGGATATTGATTTAAATTCAATTTTCTCTCCATTAACTCCCATTAACATTGTACAAACAATAAACTAACAATAATTAGAAAATTTTGTGGAAGATCATATTTACATAAAACAAAGTATTTTTGGGATCTTATTCATTAGTATTATTTTTTTCACATATTACATTTCATGCATATTGAGAAGATCAATTCTGATAATATATTTTCACTGCTTTGGACACACCTGATAAGACCAATTAAGATGTAAATGTATTAATAGAAATTTCCCAAATATTTAGATGAACAAAAAAATATATGGATGAAAATAGAATATCACAATATTTAATAAATACAGAATTAGATTATACCAATTCCAAATGAAACCATTAATCATTTTTTAGAGGATTGAACATTTGAGACACCTAATGGTTTTGATTCCAATTGTTCAACATGTTTTAGAAATAGTCATTACCAGATTATAAATTCATGGTTGTCATAATATATTAGAAATCGTTCATACAATTTTATTTAGAGGTTTATTTTAATCTTCAATTTATGATTCCATTATAGAAATATCGTCCTTTTTTTGTAAGGCATATGTAATTTGGTTACAGACTATTATGAGCATAGTAGAGAACAAGAAGAATTTGATTTAATTTTATGTAAATTATAAGAAAATTTTCTTCTATCATTATTTTGTTGAATGGAATATTTTATAATACATTATTTATGATATAAAAAGTGGAGGGCCATTATTGTTCAGATAGATGTATCTATATAGAAGATGTATAGAGAAACTAGAGAAAAATGTACATGAAAATCATCAGTTGAAGGGTAAATTGAAAATTATTATTCACAGGAGGAAAATTATTTTTTCCTCCCATTATTCATAACATTAATATACTTCGAAACCTAATCAAATGGTTTATAATTATTTTATTGTTTATGCTTCATGGAAAATTCAATTATCAATTTCCATTCTACCTAAACATTTATTTTGTGGAGTTCATGAACATTATATTTCATATGATGAACATCACATCGATCATACATATTATCTCCTTCAATTTAAATAAAAGAAATTATTTTTACAATGACTGATACATCATCATATTATTATTTTGTTTTTAAAAGTTAATGTATTTTATTTTATGATTATATAATGATCGTATCATGAAACAATTTCAAAAAAATACAGCAGCTTCCCTTGAAGAACATATGGAACAAGACAAAAGAACCCCAAGTGGTTTATTATTAATATATATATAATCTTATCTAAGTAATTTGAAAAAACATTATATTTTTAAGAATAAAATAACAATTAATAATATAATATTTTTTTAGAACTATTTTATGTAAATTTTGACACTATTTGGTAATTGATTTTTGTGATAATCATAACAGCATGATTAGTTCTAAAAATGTATATTTATTCAATAATAATGTGTCATATGAACCTATAAAATTAGTTTAATTCTTAAAAAGTCTCAAATTACATCTATTTGTGTATTTATAATATCGATTCTCTTAATATTTCATTAATAAGGTAATTATTGCATCATCATTTTGTCATAAATAAATTTAATTATTTAAAGTTTAAAAATAATAAATAAAATATCACTATGTAGGAAAACTTTTTAGCTTTATAATTAATATTTATAGTCAAACTTATCTTATTTATAACCCTATATTAAAAATATTTTAGTTATTCAACATTGATATTAACTATTTTAACTCTTGTTTAAATAAAATAATATTAAATGTCCAAATCTAATCCAAGTAGACCTAAAGGGAAATATTTTATCCATATGATTATTTTTGGTAGAATTACACTTATCCAAAAGAATTAGGACATGTTTTAGGGTAATAATAATACCATTTTTACCCTTAATTACCCTATTTACTTTTAACAGTGTTAAATAAAGTAAAAAGTTACTATTCATCAAAAAAAATTATCTTATTGAACCACATTTTACACATTGATGTTAACCATGTCTCTCGGATTTTAGAAATTCTACTCACAGAAGTGGTAAAATTATGTTTTACGTAAATTTTCAAACTTTCCTCGGAGGTGGGTAAAAGACGAAAAAAAGTGCACTAAAATTTTTATATATCTAAAATTATTATAAAATGACTTCAATGAATTAATTTGAACTTATATAAGTGTTATGTATCAATTTTGACCTAAAATAAATTTAAATAAAATAAATAAATATTTATATAAAAAGTCAATTTTTAAATAGTAACCCAGTGTTTTCACTATTCATAAAAAATTGAAACATTTCAGAAAAATACCAAAATTTCACCCTAAGATATTTTCGATATTCCGAATCCAAAAATGAAGTCCATTTTGAAATATAATATTTATAAAATTTCAAAAAGTCGGTATTACTATTCAGAACAGTTATTTTTAATAATATATTAATAGCATATAATTATTTAGTGAAACTCGGTATTGCGTACAACACAAGATATCGAGGAAGGTCACGATTGCGTGTAAAGAAAGCCATGATAGTGTTGTGTGTAGTGAAAGATTATTTTGATGATGTATATAACATAAAAACAAATGTTTTTCCCATAAAAACCTCAGGTGTTACATTATACCCCCCTTAAAATGAATTTCGCCCTCGAAATTCGTCACACTGTAGCAAACAAATAAAGATACCTCTCCCTCATCACATCCACAAGCTCTCATATAGTTTATCCTAATTGGTGGTTCCTCCATAAAACTTTCACCAAGGGAGAGGTCTTGAACTGTAGGACTTTTTCTCTATGATCAAGAATCTCTATCGAGTATTCATCATAATAAAGATATTGCCCTAGCGATACAACTTCTGAACTGAGTACATGTGAAGGATCGATCATGTACTTTCTCAAGAAAGATACATGGAACACATCGTGAACATTAGAGAGATTCGGTGGAAGCGCCAATCAGTAAGCTACATTCCCATCATGATCCAATATTTGAAAGAACTGATATACCAATGGCTCAACTTTCCCTTTCTTCCAAATCTCATTACTCTCTTCGAAGGAGATATTTGTAAGAACACTTTATCACCCACTTCCAACTCTAGGTATTTTCTTCGGTTGTCGGCATAAATGTTTTGTCAACTCTGAGCTTCTCTTATGTGTTTTTGAATAGATCTATCCCTTTCTGCCATCCCATCAACAAGAATAGGTCCAAATAGCTTTATTTACCCAACTTCATCCCAACAAGTTGGAGGTCTGCATTTCTTTCCATAGAGAGCTTCATAAGGAGCCATCTGAATACTGGAGTGAAAGATATTATTATCAGAAAATTAAACCAAATGAAGGTGTTGATCCCAACCACCATTGACATCTATAGAGAATTCTCTTAACATATCTTCAAGGGTTTGAATTGTTCTCTCAGACTGATCGTCTTTCTGAGGATGATAAGAAGTGCTGAAACTCAACTATGTATCTAAAGTATACAGAATAATTTTACAGAACATCGAGGTAAACCTGAGATCACGATCAGATATAATTGAAAGTGGTACTCCATGAAATCTTAAAAATTCCTTCAAATATATCCTGGAAATCTGATCTAGAGATAAATCTTCCCTAATAGCAATGAAGTGTGACGACTTCGTAAGACGATCAACTACAACACATATAGCATTATTGCCTTTGTATGTTTTCGGAAGTACAGTGACAAAGTCTATAGTGATTTTTTCCCATTTCTATTCTGGTATGTGTAATGGATGTAACATCCCCTTAGACTTCTTTATCATAGCTTTAACATACCGACAAACCATGCATCGGGAGACATATTCATCAATATCTCTTTTCATGCCATCCCACCAAAAGTACTCTTTAAGATCCCTATACATATTCTTGCTTCCAGGGTGAATAGTGAATAAAGAACTATGAGCCTCATCTAGTAGATCCTTTTTTAATTATGGGATGGGAGGAACAGAAACATGATTCCTGAACCTTATTATCCCATCACAATCAAGGTTGAATTCATGAAGATTTCGCATCCTCTTTTGATACTCTACATCTTCTTTCTGTGCCTCATTAATCGTCGCATGTATAGATGGTTGGACATCCATTTGATAAAGATACGATCTTTCCCATTCCATTATAATTACTTGATCCAACCTTCGTAAATCTATAAATATTGGATATTTTGTGATCCTCATCATGGATAAGCAAGCATGGTCTAGTTGACTTAATGCATCTGCCACCTGGTTTAATTTCCCAGGGTGGTAATGAATTGAGTAGTCGTAATCCTTAATCAGCTGTAACCATCTCCTTTAGAGCATATTCATCTTCCTTTGTCTGAAAATATATTTTAAACTGTTAATATCAGTATATATATCACACCTTTCATCATAAAGATAATGCCTCCAAATCTTTAATGAAAAGATTACCGCAGATAACTCTAAATCATGAGTTGCATAATTTTTCTCATGAATCTTCAACTGTTGTGAGGCATAAGCTATCACCATATCATTTTTCATTAGAACACACCCCAGTACCTTCATGGATGCATCACTGTATATCACAAACCATTCTCCACTACAAGGCAGTGTGAGCACAG
Source organism: Viscum album (assembly GCA_963277665.1). Lineage (NCBI taxonomy): Eukaryota > Viridiplantae > Streptophyta > Magnoliopsida > Santalales > Viscaceae > Viscum > Viscum album. Next base: position 1,432,019,877 of record OY728132.1, on the reverse strand, counting down.
GTGCACTGGAAAACCTTCTTTTTAACTGCTTGAAATTCTCTTGACATTCCTCTATCCAAACATACTTAACTCCTTTTCGAGTCAATTTGGTGAGTGTATTATATAATCATGAAAAATATTTCACAAAACGTCAATAATATCCATCCAAACCAAGAAAACATCAGATCTCAGTTACTGTTGTTGGTCTCGACCATCTTTCGATAACCTTTATCTTTGCTGGATCCACAGATATCCCCTCTTTTGAGATTATGTGACCAAAAAATGTAACTTTTTAAACCAAAAATTTACACTTGGTAAATTTGGCATTAATCTTATACTTTTTCAGGGTCTTCAATAAACTTCTCAAGTGAACTTCATGTTCTTCCTTGCACTTTGAATTGACAGGAATATCGTCTGTAAAGACTACCACAAACTGATCAAGATAATCTTTAAAGACTCTCTTAATTAGATTCATGAAGATAGCAGGGGAATTAGTATGACCAAATGGAGTCACAATAAATTCATAGTGTCCATAACTTGTACGAAAAGTCGTCTTTGGTATATCCTCCCTTTTGAACCTTAATTGATGATACCCTAAATGAAATAAATCTTGGAAAATTATTGAGCTCTGTGTATTTTGTCAAATTAGTCATCAATGCATGGGAGAGGATATTTGTTCGTGATAATGATCTTGTAATGTTCTCGATAATCATGGCAGAGTCTCATTGATCCATCTTTCTTCATAACAAATAGAACAGGTGCACCCCAATGTGATGCACTATGGAGTATGAATCCCTTATCAATATTCTCTTTGAGTTTCTTCTTCAATTCCCAAAACTCAATTGGGTCCATTATATAAGGTGTCTTTGAAATGATCATAGCACCCGGTATGAGTTCTATTGAAAACTCAACTTCATGATTTGGTGGAAGACCAGGAAATTCCTCCGAAAATACATCATCAAACTCCCATACAATGGGCATATTCTTAATCATGAGTTTCTCTCCAACCATTTGAGATAAATCAACTTTATTTAGCGGAATCAAGACCTATAAGATGGATGAAATTTCCACTGTAAGGTTATTTTCATCCTTGCAACGATAAACGATCATATATTGATCTGGAATATGAAATGTGACTTCCCTTCGTTGAAAATTTGTATGGGATCCAAATAAAGAATGACAATCCAAGACAAGAATCACATAAAATTCCACTATAGGAAGGATCACAAGATTTACAGGATCAAATTTCGCACAAATTTCCATCGAAGAATATTTGTAAAGTTTTGATGTGACTATTGTGCCATTAGGGGTTGTCACAGCTAACTCAACATCTAATTGTTGAGGTAATACGGCGATACCCTTATAAAATTCATCAGAAATAAAATAGTGGGTGGATTCAGAATCAAATAAAACATTTTCTACTTTATAGTGGATGGTAAGTGTACCTTTGACCTCTTTGTTATCATAGTCCACGTCGCTGATAGAAATTGCATGTGACATTCAGTTATCTTTTGCCTTAAGAGTTTGTTGACGTCGATCATAATCAACAACCATTGTATTAGGGCATTGATAAGCATGATGCCCCGTTTCCTTGCACTGGAAACATTGATGTGTAGGAGGTTCACTCTATGTAGACTTTTCTTTTTTCGCATCACTAGACAACTTCTTCCCATCATTGAGACATTCAAATGCCCGATGACCTTCCTTTCCACATTTGAAACATTTACTTGTCCCTTTAAGACAACTCCCTCAATGTTTTTTTCCACACATTGAGCATAAGGGAAAACTCATCTTCTTTTCAGTGTGCTCTTTATATTTTCCTTTGAATTCCATTTTCCTCTTATTATCAAACCCAAATGACTGATGGGTTACTCCAATATTTATTTTATCCTTGGGTTCACGTTGAACGATTTCCTCATAGCTATTGAAGTTCCCTATGGATATTTCCATTCGATAACTTGGTTTTAATCCACTAATGAATCGATCGATCTTACTATTAGGTTGTATAATAATTCTGGAAGCGTACCTTGCAAGTCTTGTAAAATTTGCTTCATAGGTACCAACAGATTCATCATCCTTTGGCTTCAGTTCAATAAACTCTTTCTCCATCTTTATTAGAAGAATACGAGGGAGGTAATTATTGAAAAATAATTTCATGAACTCGTCCAATTACATGGACTCAATTTCATCTCTTGGCCTCGTATTATTGAAAATATTCCATCATTAATCAGCATCACCTTCCAAATGATAAACTGCTAATATGACATTATCACGTTCATAACATTGAAGAAATGAATTTTTTTAATAGTATTGATCCATTGTTCAGTAGCTAATGGATTAGTAGACCCGTTGAATGAGGGTGTACACTACCTCATGAGGGATTCAACATAATGTTTCTCCTTTATTTGCTCGTTCGGAAGTCTTGCATGATTCATAGCTTGAGAAACTTGTGTGGGAATGTCAACAAGATTTTTTATTCCAGATCCCATAACATTTGGTAGCTCAGGGGGACAATCATTGCATTTCTCATCACATTCAGATTTAACACAGTTCCTCTGGGTTCTAGCCCTTGACTAAAACCGAGAAGCATAGTGTGAGAAACTCTAATAATAGTAACACCACATAATCAAGAATAAAATTTCACGCTTTAGGTCTTATCATAAGTTATTCATTGACATTTCTAAAACACTAAGATATTTTCATATTCTTAGACATATCCTTAGGGGTTTTACTAAGGCTTTCACATCATAGTTTCCAAAGGTTGACTTTACCTTTCCTCTGATACCAACTACAACGACCCATACTTTACATACATGGTTATTACTTCAGAATTGAAGCATACTTATTACAAAATATAAACAAATAATGAATGGACCGTATAGGTATAGTGTATTTAGAAACTGGGAAACATAAACAACTAGTTCAAAAATCATCTACGTTGTCTCCCATTTATTTCATCAAATCTGGAGACCCTTTTGGAATAATCTACTTAATACCCTTCTTCCAGACTTGGGGTAATGAAAACATTAAAAATGGTGATATCAAATGCTCAGTAATGGATAACAAAAGAAATATCAATCACATCATATTCATAAGAACATAACATTTTGGAAATCTTATCCTACAAAAGATATCATAATTTCATTACATGGGAAAATCATAGTAGTGAAATGTAATCCCAATAATCATAACATAAAACATGAATATTTTTGTAATACTCACATTATCATACAGAATCATTTCTTAGTAGTAAAGACTCATTTCAAAGACTATCATAGCGGACAAAGTCCATTTCTGAACCGAGTTCACTCCTCGTTTCAGTCATGTATCACTGAACTGGATTAACCTGTCATTCCATCCATGTTTATCTCATTAGATATAAATCTTTACCAAATGAAATGGAGTGAGATATGTGTCCCACCCATCTTATAATTAAACCATTCTTATGTGTGCCAAAAAATCATAAATCATACATCATAGCATAACCAATGTAATAAAAATTGGATTCTTAAACATTGTGCCATCATAACATAATCTATAGAAGATAAAATAATTTCATAAAAATAATTCCATCATCAAATAATCAAACCAATGTGAAAATAGTGATATTAACAGAACCCTATATTAACATAGATGGAAAATAATTATGATAAAACTCCTGAACTCCATTCTTGAGGAAAACATCATTTTTACTTCAAAAACATTTTCCTTCCTTCAAATGACATATAATTTTAAACTAAAAAAAGATGATTAAAAAAACTTGAAAACTTGTTAAGAAAGCTTCATGGAAATAATTTTCTAAAAATACTTTTGTGCAGTATAAGTTTAAAAAAACATTATTATCAAACTTTGGCCGGAAAAGTCAAAAATTACCTTGTACGAAAAACGACAACTGATTCATTCCATATCATTTTATAAAAACTTACTGAAGGGTAAAATTGGATTTAATATATTGTAGGATGATAGAAATAATTTTACATATTGACAAAACATGGATTTGGATGATAAATATGCCCTAGTAATTACCTAAGTATAAACAATATCGGATAAAAATTTATATTGCGGGATTTTCGCTTACCTTAAGTCCGATTTTCTTCGTACATGTCCGAACATCAGTTATAATGATTTAAACAATGTTATTGACTTATTCCTTAATTTTACACATTTTTATTATATCATATATTTTTATATTCTTAGCTTCTTACTAGTAATATTTCATTGCTACTTGTTATTTGGGTGTTTATTTCTTTTTGTTCTTATGCGTGTTTTGTCGAATAAATTCTTATTCTTCTTTTTAGGTTATAGATACCTCATTTACAGAATAGTATCAGTGTAATATATATCTTATTTATTTATTCAATTCATTTATATAATCATTAATAACTGAAGATCATGTAGAATTACTCGCATCACATCGTGGAGACGGTATGCCGTACGTACGCAAGAGCGATGATATCTTTCCCATGATCGTGGAATTGTATTTATGTGTATTTATACTATTTCAGAAGAAATATAACTTTACAATAATAATATATAGTTATTCTTCACACCATTATACCCATCCAAGCATGGTGGTGGTGGAAAATAGATTACACCACGGCGTGGAGAAGATATTCCGTACGTACGCACACGTGGTGATTTCATTTTTCATAGGATGGATAGAATGTGAAATAGGTTTTTTTCATATTTATAATAAAATATCCATATATGAGTGATAATTATGTTATTACTTCATAATGAAACAACTAAATAATAATAAGTAGAGGAACAAATAAATTTGAAAGAATCGGTAATGGATATTACCTCTGTTTTGATGCACCTCTTCTTAACCACCTCTTAGGGAATTAAAGATAGTCTTTGAAGAAGACCAGGACCTTTAGGATGTTTCTAGGGAAGTTGATAATGGAAATTGTTAGGGTTTGTCTGAGCTTGAAGGCTCAAAGTGGTGTGAGGAGGAGAGGGAGGATGTGCCCTTTTATAAGGGAGGAGAGAGGCACCTTAAGAAAAAACATAAAATATTAAGGTCATATTCACTTTTTAATAGCTCCAAATTAATTTATTTTGAAGATAAGGAGGGGATGGGTCTAAATCCTCTCAAAAAATAGTTTTAAGACATGCTTAGGTTACTATTTTAACCTTTTCATTTAGATTTAACAATAAGTTAAATAATTTATCATTAACCGTGTCTTCTTGTTTTCTTACACTATAAGGTTAATAAACATTCTATAACAAGCCAAACAAAATTCAAGTGGTAAATTATTAATATATATAATCTTATCTAAGTCATTTTCGTGAACCATTTATTTTTAGGAATAAAAGAACAATTAATAATAAATTTTTTTAAAAATTCAATTTTATGTCAATTTTGACACTATTTGGTAATTGATTTTTGTGAAAATCATAACATCCTGATTAGTTCGAAAAAAGATAATTAAATCAATAGTAATATGACATATTATCCAATAAAATTAGTTTAATGATTATAATGTCTCATTTACATTTATTTGGGTATTTATAATATCAATTATGTTAACATTTAATTAATAAGGTAATTACTGCATCATTATTGTGTCGTAAATAAATTAAATTATTTAAAGTCTAAAATTATAAATAAAATATAATTATGTAGGAAATATTTAAATATTTTAATGAATATTTATAGTCAAATTTATCTTATTCATAATCCCATATTAAAATTTTTTAGTTATTAAACATTGATTTTAACTATTTTAACTCTTCTTTAAATAAAATAATATTAAATGTCCTAATCTAATCCATGTAGACCTAAAGGGAAATATTTTATCCATAAGGTTTTTTTTTATCTAATTATACTTATCCAATAGAATTATGACATGTGTTAGGGTAATAATAATACCATTTTACCCTTAATTAACCTATTTACTTTTAACCGTGGTAAATAAAAATAAACATTTACTATTCACCAGAAAAAAAATTTATCTTATTGAACAACATTTCACTCCTTGATGTTAACCATGTATCTCAGATTTTTTAAATTCTACTCATAGAAGTGTTATAATTATGTTTTATGTAAATTTTCAAACACTCCAAGGAGGTGGGTAAAAGATAGTGAAAAGATCAATAAACTTTTTATATATCTAAAATTATTATAAAATGACTCCAATGAATTATTTTGAACTTATATAGGTAGTATTTATCAATTTTGACCTAAATTAAATTTAAATAAAATAAATAATTATTTAAATAAAATACATTTTTTTAAATAGTAACCAAGTGTTTTCACTATTCATCAAAAATTGAATGTTTTCATAAACATACCAAAATTTCACAGTAGGCTAATTTTGATATTCTGAATCCAAAAATGAAGTCCATTTTTAATGATAAAATTTGTAAAATTTCAAAAATTTGGTATTACTATTCATAACGATTAGTTATAAAAATATTTTAATAGTATATCATTGTTTAGTTAAACTCGATATTGCGTACAACGCAAGCTATCGAGGAAGGTTGCGATTTAGTGTAAAGAAAGACAATATAGTGTTGTGTGAAGTGAAAGATTCCTTTGATGATGTATATAACATAAAAACAAGTTACTTCTCATAATAATCTCGGGTGTTACATTCTACCCCCCTTAAAATGAATTTCTCCCTTGAAATTAATCACTTTGTAACAAACAGATGATGATACCTCTCTCTCATCATATCCTCACGCTCCCATGTATACTATTCTATTTGGTGGTTCCTTCATAAAACATTCATCAAACGAGTGGTCTTGTTCCACATGACTTTTTTGCTACGATCCAGAATCTCTATCGACTGTTCTTTATAAGAAAGATCTTGCTATAGTGGTACACTTCTGAGCTGAGTACATGTGAATGATTGGGTATGTACCTTATCAGGAGAGATACATGGAACACATCATGAAATTGAGAGAGATTTGGTGGAAGTGCCAATCGGTATGCTACCTTCCCCACACAATCCAGTATTTCGAAAGGACCGATATACCTAGGGCTCAACTTTCCCTTCTCTCCAAATTTCATTACTCTCTTCCAAGGAGATATTCGTAAGAACAATTTATCACCCACTTAAAACTCTAGGTATTTTCTTCGGTTGTCAGTATAACTTTTTTGTTCTACATGAGCTGCTCTTATGTATTTTTGAAAAGATCTGACCTTTTCTTTCATCTCATCAACAAGATCTGGTCCTAATAGCTTTCATTCCCCAACATTATCCCAGCATGTTGGAGTCATGCATTTATTTCCATAGAGATCTTCATAAGGAGACATCTGAATACTGGGGTGAACTCTATTATTATAAGAAAATTCAACCATATTTTGGTGTTTATCCCAACCACCTTCAAAAACCATAGAGCATGCTCGTAACATATCTTCTAGAGTTTGAATTGTTCTCTCAGACTGACCATCTGTCTGAGGATGATAAGAAGTGATGAAACTCAACTCTGTATATAATGTATGCTGAAGACTTCACTAGAACTTCGAGGTAAACCTCAGATCCTGATTAGATATAATGGAAAGTGGTACTCCAGGAAATCTTACAACTTCCTTTACAAATATCCTGGAAAGATGATCCAGAGAGATATATTCCCTAATAGCAATGAAGTGTGCCGACTTCGTAAAATGATCAACTATAACCAATATAGAATTATTTACTTTGGATGTTATATAAGTCTAGTGACAAAGTCCATAGAGATGTTTTCCCATTTCCATTCTGTTATGGGTAATGGTTGTAACATCTCCTGAGACTTTTGTTTCTCATCTTTAACATGCTAACAAACCAAGCATCAAGAGACATATTCAGCAACATCTCTTTTCATGCCATCCCACCATAAGTACTCTTTATGGTCCCTATACATCTCCGTGCTTCCTGGGTGAATAGAGAATGAAGAACTATGAGCCTCATCCATTAGTTCCTTTTTTAATTCTGGGATGGGAGGAACACAAACCCGATTCCTGAACCTTATTATCCCATCACAATCAAGGTTGAATTTAGGAACATTTCTCATCTTCTATTGAAACTCTGCATCTACATTATGTGCCTCTTTAATCTTCGCATGTATTTATGGTTGAACATTCATTTGATACAGATAAGATCTTTCCCATTCCATTATAATTTCATGATCCATCCTTTGTAAATCCATAAATATTGGATCTTTTTTATCCTCATCATTGATAATCTAGCATGGTCTTGTCGACTTAATGCATCTGCCACCTTGTTTGCTTTCCCACGGTGGAAATGAATTGAGCAGTCATAATCCTTAATCAGCTTCAACCATATTCTTTAGTGCATATTAAGCTCCTTTTGTGTGAAAATATACTTTAAACTTTTATGATCACTATAATTATCACATATTTCACCATAATGAAAATGCCCCCAAATCTTTAAAGCAAATATTACCGCAGCTAACTCCAAATCATGAGTTGGATTATTTTTTCTCATGAATTTTCAACTATTTTGAAGCATAAGCTATTACCATATCATTTTTCATGAGGGCACACCCCAATCCCTTCAAGGATGCATCAATGTAAATCTCAAAACCTTCTCCTCTACAAGCTATGTGAGCACAGGTGCACTATATAACCTTTTTTTTAACTCCATGAAATTCTCATCACATTCCTCTGTCCAGACAAACTTAGCTCCTTTCCGAGAATTTTTGATGAATTGGTAAGATAATCCTGAAAAATATTTCACAAAATGTTGATAATATCCAGCCAAACCAAGAAATTTTCGGATCTCATCTACTGTTGTTGGTCTCGAACATCTTTCGATAAACTTTATCTTTGCTGGATCCACATATATCCCCTATTTTGAGATTATGTGACCCAAAAATTCAAAGTTTTTAATCCAAAATTCACACTTAGTAAATTTTTCATAAAGAATATCCTTTCTCAGGGACTTCAATACAATTCTCAAGTGAAATTCATGTTCTTCGTTGCTCTTTGAATAGAAAATAATATAATCTATAAAGACTACCACAAACTGATCAAAATAGTATCTAATGACTCTATTCATTTAATCAATGAAGATAGCATAGGAATTAGTAAGAAAAAATGGAATCAATATAAATTCATAGTGTCCATACCTTGTACGAAAAGCCGTCTTTGGTATATACACACTTTTGACTCTTAATTGATGATACCATGAACAAAGATCAATCTTTGAAATGTATTGAGATCCGTGTAGTTGGTCAAATAAGTCATTAATGCATGGGAGAGGATATTTCTTCTTGATAGTGATCGTGTTACATTATTGATAATCAATGAAGAGTCTCATTGATCCATCTTTATTCATAATAAACAGAACTGGTGCTCTCCAAGGTGATGCACTAGGGTGTATGAATCCCTTATCAAGATTATCTTGGAGTTTCTTTTCAATTCCTGCAACTCAATTGAGGCCATTATATAAGGTTTCTTTGAAATGGGCATAGCACCTGGAATGAGTTCTATTGAAAACTCAACTTCAGGATTTGTTGGAAGACCAGGAAATTCCTCCAGAAAGACATCATCAAACTCCCATACAATGAGAATATTCTTAATCATGAGTTTCTCTCCAACCATTTCAGATAAATATCCTTCATCTAGTGGAATCAAGAACCATAAGATTAAATAAATTTTTACTAGAAGTTTATGTTTATCCATGCATCGATAAATGATCATAGATTGATCTGGAATATGAAATGTGACTTCCCTTCTTTGGAAATTGATATGAACTCCATATAAAGAAATCCAATCCATGCCATGAATCAGATAAAATTCCACTATATGAAGGATCACAAGATTACCAGTAAGCACTTTCCCACAAACATCAATCGATGAAGCATTATAAACATTTGATGCGACTGTTGTTACATTAGGGGATGTCACAGCTAACTCAATGTAACGACCCGAAGCCTGACGTACATGGACATTACATTACATTTGTGGAATACTTAGTACATAACAAAAAACAGAAACACAAGGACCGTAATAGCTTAGTGCCTTTGGAAACTCGGAACGTAATCTTCTAATCGTGGTGAAAGATCTTCATTATCTCCCATAAAGATCTTCCCTTTTTTACCTAAAACATTTCTTTAAATCCTGGGGAAAAGAAAACATAAAAGGGTTAGCTCAAATGCTCAGTAAGGGTAAAAAAAATAAATATCAATCACATCATATACATAAGAACATAGCTTTTGGAAATCTTAACCTGCAAAAGAGATCATAATTTCATAACAAGGGATAAATCATGGCAGTGAAATGTAATCCCAATAATAATAACTTAAAACATGAAACTTTGTGTCATACCCACATAATCATAGAGAATAATTTCTGGTTAGTCAAGACTCATTGCCAAGACTATTTTAGTGGACAAAGTCCCTTTCTGAACCGAGTCACCCTCGTTTCAGTCCTATTTCACTGAACCGGTATAACCTACCGTTCTAGCCATGTCTATATCATGAGATATAAAATCTTTACCCAATTCATTGGAGGTAGATATAGGTAACACCCATCTCATAATGATACCATTCTTATGTGTGCCACAAAATCATAAACCATACATCATAGCATAACCCATGTAATAAAAATGGGATTCTTAAACAACATGACATCATAAAATAAGTCATATAAGATAAAGGAATTCATAAAAATATTTCCATCACAACATAATCAAATCCATGTAATAATAGGGATATAAACATAACCTTATATTATCTTAGATGGAAAATAATTTTGAGAAAACAATTGAACTTCATTCTTGAGGAAAATATCCTTTCTTCTTCAAAAACATTTATCCTTTCATAACATGTCATACAATTTTAAACTAAAATAAGTTGATTAAAAATAATCTTGAAAACTTGTAATGGATTCTTCTTGGAAATAATGTTTTAAAAATCCATTCATGCCGTATAAGTTAAAAAAACATTCTTCTCGTACTTTTGTCGGAAAAGTAAAAAAAGTACCTCGTACGAAAAACGACAAAAGATTTCTTTCATATCTTTTACTAAAAACTCACCGAAGGGTAAAATAGGATTTAAACAATTGTAGGTGGATGGAAATAATATTACATATTGAGGAAACATGGATTTGGATGATAAAATACACCCCAGTAAATGCCAAAGTATAAACAATCTCGGATAAAAATGAGATTGTGATATTTCCCTTACCTTAGGTCCTATTTTCTTCGTAAGTGTCCGAACATCCTGTATAATGATTTAAATAATGTCATTTACTTATTACAGAATCATATTCATTGTTATTATATCATATATTGTTCACTTATTACTTTATATTACCCGTTCTTTTGAAAATTCCATGTTAAAGAGTGTTTTGGGTAAAATTGATTCATTTGTCGTCCGTGTTTTTGACTTGTAATTATTCATATGATTACTTAGATCATTATTACTTAATTAAAGATTATAAAACATGATTTATATATATATTCAGTATATACATATATATAATAAATCAGTAAATGGAAAGAAATACACTGTTCATGGAGACGGTAGTCCGTACGTACGCATGAACGCTGTTTTCGTTTCCTTATTGAATTGAATGGAATTAAGTAGATGAAATACATATACATAAATCCAGTATCATTATTATGTCATATATTTCATTAGTACTTATTATATATACTTTATAATCATTCATGAATGGTTAATCATTGAGAATGAATCTCATCGCGTCGTGGAGACGGTAGTCCGTACGTACGCACGAGCGATGATATTGTTCCCATGGTCATGGAATTTTGTTGAAGTGTATGTATAAAATTTAAATATCACATTATAATAATCATATATAGTTACTCATTACACCATTATACCCATCCAATTAAGGTGGTGATGGAAAAATAGATTACACCACGGTGTGGAGATGGTATTCCGTACGTACGCACGCGCGGTGATTTCCTTTTTCCGTAGGATGGATAGAAGGTTAATTAGAGTTGTTTAATATTTATAATAACATATAAGTATATAATAAATACTGATGTTATTACTTTATCATGAAACAACTAAAGAAGAAGAAGTTGAAGAAGAAAGAAATTGAAAATGATCGGTAATGGATATTACCTCTTTTTGACGCGCCTTCACTTAACCTCCACTTAAAGAACTAATTATGGTCTTTGAAGAAGAACATGACCTCTAGGATGATACTAGGGAAGTGTATAAGAGATCTTGTCAGGGTTTGTCCAATCTTGAATGCTCAAATTGGTGTGAGGAGGAAAGGGAGGAGGTGCCCTTTTATAAGGGAGGAGAGGGGCATCTTAGGAAAATCTCAAAATATTATTTTATATTAAGGTCAAATTCGGTTTATAATGGTTCCAAATGGTCTTATTTCAAAGGTAAAGTGGGTATGGGTCGAAATACTTTCATCCAATAGGATTTAGACAAGTTTAGGTTATTATTTTAACCTTATTAATTAGATTTAACTCTAAGTTAAATAATTTAACATTTACCGTGTCTTTTTGTTTTCTTATACTATATGGTTAATAAACTTACTATATGAAGCCAAACGAACCCCAAGTTGTTTATTATTAATATATCTATCCTTATCTAAGTCATTTTTCCGAACCTTAGATTTTTAGGAATTAAATAACAATTAATAATATAATATTTGTTTTAAAAACTAGTTCATGTCAATTTTGACACTATTTGGTACATGATTTTTATGAAATTTCTAACAGAATGATAAGTTCGAACCAAGTTACTTAAATCAACAATAACATGTCATATTGACCTATAAAATTAGTGCAAGTCATAAAAAGTCTCAAAATACATTTATTTGGGCATTTATAACATCAATTATGTTAAAATTTTCATAAAAAGTTAATTACTGCATTATCGTTGTGTCATAAATAAATTAAATATTGAAAGTATAAAAATTACAAATAAAATTCCATTATGTAGGAAGTCTTTTTAGCTTTCTAATTAATATTTATAGTCGAAATGATATTATCTATAACCCCATATTAAAAATGTTTTAGTAAATAAACATTGATTTTAACTCTTTTAACTCTTCTTTGAATTAAATAATAATTAATGTCCTAATCTAATCCAAGTGTTCCTAAATGATAATATTTTACACTTAAGGTTGTTTTTGGTCGAGATAAACTTGTACAATAGGATTATGACATGTGTTAGGGTAATATTAATATCATTTTTACCCTTAATTACCGTATTTATTTTTAACCGTGGTAAATAAAAGTAAAATGTTATTATTCACCAAAAATTATTTTCATCTCATTGAACCACATTTTACTTACTGACATCAACCGTGTCTCTTGGATTTTTGAAATTCTATTCACAGAAGAGGTAAAATTAAGATTTATGAAAAAAATTATTTTTTTAACTACCACTTAGTAGTTTCACTATTCATCAAAAATTGAAGTTTTTCAGAAAAATGCCAAAATTTAACCCTAAGCTATAATTGATATTCCGAATTCAAAAATGATATATATTTTACAAAATTCATAGAATATAAGTTGCATTAATTAATTATATAATTAATTTCCGCTGTCACAACAAATAGCGTGTTTTTAAGAGATAATAACTATCAAAAGATTAACACTTGTTTTTGTCTGGTGTAAATGTGAAATTACATCCAATGACCAACATTGTATTGAATTGTAAATATATATTCTAAATATACTTTAAAACCACTCAAATTAATAATTTATCACTATTAATTATTTTGATTTAAAAATTTGTTTTTAATTAAAATTTTGTAATTTTCACTATTCATCAGAATATGAAATTTATCCGAAAAGTACCAAATTTTCACCTTAGGCTAAATTCGATACTCCGAATCCAAAAATGAAGTCCATTTTGAAAGCTAAAATTTCTAAAATTTTAAAATGTGGTTATTACTATTCATAAAGGCTAGCTATAAAAATATTTTAATAGCATATCGTTGTTTAGTGAAACTCGGTGTTGCGTACTACACACGCTATCGAGGATGGTCGCGATTGCATGCAAGGCAAGTCAAGGATGTGTGTTGTGCAAGATCCTTTTGGTGTAGTATACAACACAAGGCATTAATAAAATTAAAAAGATTATTTTTCATAAAATCTCGGGTTGTTACATTCTAACCCCCTTAAAATGAATTTCGCCCTCGAAATTCGTTGGGGTTATAAATGGATTACTATTCGAAAGTTTATTTAATAGAAACCCAAATCATAAAAAGGAATACCAAAACTTGGATTTAAAAACTAATGTATGAAATGTAATGATTACCCAAATAAACTAATCATTGAGTTTCCACATAGGTGAAAATATGGATATGGAAGAGAAATCTAACCATTATGTTCTGATGGAGAGTGGTAGAGAACATGGATATGGAAAATCAAGTAATCACAAATCCATAGATTTGTGATGATATAAGGTACCATCTGATTCATCAGGTATAAGATCACTAGGACAACATTTTTGGTTTTCAAGATCATTTCCCTAAAGATAAAAATTTGAATTAGAATAAATACATTATTTTGGTACAATATCAATATTGTTCGTTCCTTGAACAATTTTCACTTAATCTCTTAAATAAATGAAGATGAATTTGTAATTCGTGAAGTGTTAGCAGATCATGTGATAGAATGACGGGTCATTCCATCTGTCTCAAACAAAAGGTTATCAAAAATTATTTACATAAGTCATTCTATAGTGAGATTAATCATATAGGGTTCCTAAAATGGACTTATACATCATATATCATACTGCTTAATATAATAAAACTAGTTTCTACTAAACAGGGACTTCATGTAGGCCAGTGGTAGGCGATAAAGGCCAGTTGCACTTCGGTTGTGGGTTCGATTCCTACGACCTTGTACGACGCATTGGGATGTCGTCCGTCCTGCAGGTTGTCCTTTTTCTATTACTATAACATCACATAATATCAAAAGTTCCCTCCTTAAACAATACTAACTTATGTCAAACATAATTCATTCCAATATTTAGGAAATACTTCAGTCCATGCTCATAATATAAAGAATATGATTACATGAAATTTCATTAACCACGAATGTGAATACCATCATTTATCCCCCATATATCTTGTTGGTCACATTCCAATCATGTGAATACCTTAATCATGTATTCTATTGAAAAATGAATACCCATTTATCCTTATTGAAAACATCAATGCTGTTAAAAGTTAACTCATTCCACATACCAAAATCCTCAAAATTCTATATACTCAAACCATGATATCACTTAGTTCTTATATCAATCATGAGTTCATGAATATTGTTAAACATTTCATTTTCTCCTTATCCCTTAATTATTCGCATACTTTCCAAAATATTTGGATCACTCTTCATGGTTACCGGTACCTTAAAATTATTGAAAACCACAATAGACCAATACTTAAATATTTCAATACACCATAAAAGTACCTCAACAACATTATTCTGGAATACCAATACATAAACACTTCAGTCCATCCACTTCAATGATTGTCTTGGAATAAGTCCTTCCTTGATTTAGAAGTAACTTTTTAGGTCAGGGCATTGAGTTGGGTAATGCCCATGTTCTCCACAAATAAGACATTGAACTCCATAACAGTCTGTCACTCTATGAACCTTCTCTCCACACAAATAACATCGGTCCCTCCATTTGAGGTATTACTCAAGGTTCTTCTTCCCTTATTTAGAAATCTCAATCTTCCTTTCTTTATGCTCCTCAACATGAGAACATGCATAATACTCTATATTCCTCTTCTTTGATGAATTAGGCATACCACTAAATTTCACCTTGTTAATCATATATCGTGATGACTGATTCGACATAATCACAACATCTTTCTCTCTAGGCATTACACAATTTTGTTGCACATAGTCACCAATTTGTCCATTGGATTCAATGTTAAAAGAATTCATTTTGGTTCCCTCCATTATCTAAAACACAAAAATAATTTTGTGAGAGGACAAAATCATGCTAGAGAAAACAACATAGTAAAGGGGAAGTATCCTCAATATCTAACTTCTTAGGTTAAATTCTATGATCGTTACCGTAGTTCTAGGACTGTATCTTATACGTATACTTATCCTTAGGGACATCTGTAGACATACCTTAGAAATATCTCTAGGGATCTCACTATAGTTTTCGCATCCTAGTTTCCAAAGGTTGACTAAACATTTCCTCTGATACCAACTGTAACGACCCGAAGCCTGACGTACATGGACATTACATTACATTTGCGGAATACTTAGTACATAACAAAAAACAGACACACAAGGATCGTAATAGTTTAGTGTCTTTGGAAACTCGGAACGTAATCTTCTAATCATGGTGAAAGATCTTCATTATCTCCCATAAAGATCTTCCCTTTTTTTTACCTAAAACGTTTCTTTATATCCTGGGGAAAAGAAAACATAAATTGGTTAGCTCAAATGCTCAGAAAGGGTAGATAAAAGAAATATCAATCACATCATATACATAAGAACATAGCTTTTGGAAATCTTAACCTGCAAAAGAGATCATAATTTCATAACATGGGATAAATCATGGAAGTGAAATGTAATCACAATAATCATAACATAAACCATGAAACTTTGTGGCATACCCACATAATCATAGAGAATCATTTCTTGTTAGTCAAGACTCATTGCCAAGACTATCTTAGTGGACAAAGTCCCTTTCTGAACAGAGTCACCCTCGTTTCAGTCCAGTTTCACTGAACCGGTATAACCTACCGTTCCAGCCATGTCTATCTCCTGAGATATAAAATCTTTACCCAATGCATTGGAGGGAGATATAGGTCCCACCCATCTCATAATGATACCATTATTATGTGTGCCACACAATCATAAACCATACATCATAGCATAACCCATGTAATAAAAATGGGATTCCTAAACAACATGAAATCATAAAACAAGTCATATAAGATAAAGGAATTCATAAAAATATTTCCATCACAACATATCAAATCCATGTAATAATAGGTATAGAAACAGAACCCTATATTATCTTATATGGAAAATAATTTTGATAAAACAATTGAACTTCATTCTTGAGGAAAATATCATTTCTTCTTCAAAAACATTTATCCTTTCATAACATGTCATACAATTTTAAACTAAAAGAAGTTGATTAAAAATAAACTTGAAAACTTGTAAAGGAAGTTTCTTGGAAATAATGTTTTAAAAATCCATTCATACCGTATAAGTTAAAAAAACATTCTTCTCGTACTTTTGTCGGAAAAGTAAAAAGAGTACCTCGTACGAAAAACGACAAAAGATTCCTTTAATATCTTTTACTAAAAACTCACCGAAGGGTTAAATAGGATTTAAACAATTATAGGTGGATGGAAATAATATTACATATTGAGTAAACATGGATTTGGATGACAAAATACACCCCAGTAAATGTCAAAGTATAAACAATCTCGGATAAAAATGAGATTGTGATATTTCCCTTACCTTAGGTCCGATTTTATTCGTAAGTGTCCGAACATCCTGTATAATGATTTAAATAATATCATTGACTTATTACAGAATCATATTTATTGTTATTATATCATATATGGTTCACTTATGACTTTATATTACCCATTGTTTTGTAAATTCCATGTAAAGAGCATTTTGGGTAAAATTGTTTCATTTGTCGTCCGTGTTTTTGACTTGTAATTTTTCATATGATTACATAGATCATGATTACATAATTTAATAATATAAACAATGATTTATATATATATTCAGTATATAAATATATATAATAAATCAGTAAATGGAAAGAAATACACCATTCATGGAGACAGTAGTCCGTAC
This sequence comes from Viscum album, assembly GCA_963277665.1. Taxonomy (NCBI): domain Eukaryota; kingdom Viridiplantae; phylum Streptophyta; class Magnoliopsida; order Santalales; family Viscaceae; genus Viscum; species Viscum album. The sequence continues at coordinate 1,432,002,157 of OY728132.1, read as the reverse complement.
TTACGCATGAACGCTGTTTTCGTTTCCTTATTGAATTGAATGGAATTAAGTAGATGACATACATATAAATAAATCCATTATCATTATTATGTCATATATTTCATTAGTACTTATTATATATTCTTTATAATAAATCATGAATGGTTAATCATTGAGAATGAATCTCATCACGTCGTGGAGACGGAAGTCTGTACGTACGCACGAGCGATGATATCGTTCCCATGGTCGTGGAATTGAGTTGAAGTGTATGTATACTATTTAAATATCTCTTTATAATAATCATATATAGTTACTCATTACACCATTATACCCATCCAATTAAGGTGGTGACGGAAAATAGATTACACCACGGCATGGAGACGGTATTTCGTATGTACGCACGCGTGGTGATTTCCTTTTTCTGTAGGATGGATAGAAGGTTAATTAGTGTTGTTTCATATTTATAATAACATATCAGTATATAATAAATACTTATGTTATTAATTTATCATGAAACAACTAAAGAAGAAGAAGTTGAAGAAGATAGAAATTGAAAAAGATCGGTAATGGATATTACCTCTTTTTGACGCGCCTTCACTTAACCTCCACATAAAGAACTAAGGATGGTCTTTGAAGAAGACCAGGATCTCTAGGATGATACTATGGAAGTGGAGAAGAGATTTTTTCAGGGTTTGGCCAAGCTTGAATGCGCAAATTGGTGTTAGGAGGAAAGGGAGGAGGTGCCCTTTTATAAGGGAGGAGAGGGGCATCTTAGGAAAATCTCAAAATATTATTTTATATTAAGGTCAAATTCGGTTTATAATGGTTCCAAATGGTCTTATTTCAAAGATAAAGTGGTTATGGGTCTAAATCCTCTCATACAATAGGATTTAGAAAAGTTTTGGTTATTATTTTAACCTTATCAATTAGATTTAACTCTAAGTTAAATAATTTAACTTTTACCGTGTCTATTTGATTTCTTACACTATATGGTTAATAAACTTACTATATGAAGCCAAAATGACCCCATGTTGTTTATTATTAATATATCTATCCTTATATAAGTCATTGGGCCGATCCATAGATTTTTAAGAATTAAATAACAATTAATAATATAATATTTATTTTAAAAACTAGTTCATGTCAATTTTGACACTATTTGATACATAATTTTGATGAAATTTATAAAAGAATGATAAGTTCGAACCAAGTTACTTAAAACAACAATAACATGTCATATTAACCTATAAAATTAGTTCAAGTCATAAAATGTCTCAAATTACATTTATTTGGGCATTTATAAAATCAATTATGTAAATATTTTCTTAAAAAAGTAATTACTGCATTATCGTTGTGTCATAAATAAATTAAATTAATTAAAGTATAAAAATTACAAATAAAATACCATTATGTAGGAAATATTTTTAGATTTCTAATGAATATTTTTAGTAGAAATTATATTATCTATAAACCTATATTAAAAATGTTTTAGTAAATAAACATTGATTTTAACTCTTTTAACTCTTCTTTAATTAAATAATAATAAATGTCCTAATCTAATCCTAGTGGGCCTAAATGATAATATTTTACACTTAATGTTGTTTTTGGTCGAGATAAACTTGTCCAATAGGATTATGAAATGTGTTAGGGTAATATTAATATCATTTTTAACCTTAATTACCCTATTTACTTTTTACCGTGGTAAATAAAAGTAAAAAGTTACTATTCACAAAAAAATATTTTCATCTCATTGAACCACATTTTATTTACTGCTATCAACAGTGTCTCTTGGATTTTTGAAATTCCATTCACAGAAGTGGTAAAATTAAGATTTATGAAAAAAATAAATTTTTTAACTACCAGTTAGTAGTTTCACTATTCATCAATAATTGACGTTTTTCAGAAAAATGCCAAAATTTCACCCTAAGCTATAATTGATATTCAGAATTATAAAATGATTTATATTTTAAAAAATTTCCAACATATATGTTTCATTAATTAATTTTATAATTAATTTCCGCAGTCACAACAAATAGCTTGTTTTTAAGAGATAATAACTATCAAAAGATTAACACTTGTTTATGTCTGGTGTAAATGTGAAATTACATCCAATAATCAACATTGTATTGAATTGTAAAAATATATTCTAAATATACTTTAAAACCACTCAAATTAATAATTTATCACTATTAATTATTTCGATTAAAAATGTTGTTTTTAATTAAAATTTTGTAATTTTCACTATTCATCAGAATATGAAAGTTACCTGAAAAGTACCAAAATTTCACCTTAGGCTAAATTCGATACTCCGAATCCAAAAATGTAGTCCATTTTGAGAGCTAAATTTTCTAAAATTTTAAAATGTGGTTATTAATATTCATAACGGCTAGCTATAATAATATTTTAATAGCATATCGCTGTTTAGTGAAACTCGGTATTGCGTACTACACACGCTATCAAGGAAGGTCGCGATTGCGTGGAAGGCAAGTCAAGGATGTGTGTTGTGAAAGATCCTTTTGGTGTAGCGTACAACACAAGGCATTAATAATATTAAAAAGAATATTTTTCATAAAATCTTGGGCTGTTACACTCAACATCTAATTATTGAGGTAATATGGTGATACCCTTAGAAAATTATTCAAGAGTAATAGAGTAATAGGATCCAAAATCAAATAAAAAATTTTCTACTTTAGAGTGGATGGTAAGTGTATCTTTCACCACTTCATTATCGTACACCACATCTCTGATAGAAATTGCATGTGACTTTCCATTGTCTTTAGCCTTAAGAGTTTTTTCTTGAAGATCATCATCAAAAACCCTTGGATTAGAGCATTGATTTGCATAACGCCCCATTTAATTTCACTTTTCACATTGAAGTTTAAGAGGTTCACTCTGTATAGCATTTTCTTTGTTCGCATCAGTAGACATATTCTTCCTATCATAGCGGCAATAAAATGTCCCATGTCCTTCCCTTCCACATTTGAAACATTTACATGTCCCTTTAAGAAAACTTCTTTCATGTTTTATCCCTCAATTTGAGCATAAGGGAAAACTCATTCTCTTTTTAGTTTGCTCTTTAGATTTTCCTTTGAATTACATTTTCCCCTTCTTATCAAACCCATATGACTGATGGGGTACTCTATTCTCCATATCAACCTTGAGAGCACATTGAACGATTTCCTCAAAGCTAATGAAGCCCATTATGACTAACACCCTTTGAAGACATAGTTTTAAGCCACTAAAGAATAGATTGGTCTTACTCTCAGGTTGGATAACAATTCCGGAAGCGTACCTTGCAATTCTTGTAAAAATTTCTTTATAGGTACCAACAGATTCATCAACATTTTTCTTTAGTTAATGAAACTCCTTCTCCATATTTGTTCGAAAAATACGAGTGAAGTACTTATTGAAAAATAAGTTCTTGAACTCGTCCCATTCCATGGACTCAATTTCATCTCTTGGCCTCGTATTCTTGATAATATTACACCATTGATCAGCTTCACCTTCCAAATGATAAAAAACTAAGATGAATTTATCATGTTTAAAACATTGAAGAACTGAAAGTATCTTTTCAGTAGTACTGATCCATTGTTCAGCAACTAATGGATCAGTAGACCCGCTGAATGAGGGTGGACACTGCCTCATGAAGGATTCAACAGAATGTTGCTTCTTCCGTTGCTCATTTGGAAGTCATGCATGATTCTTAGCTTGAGAAAGTTGTGTGATCATGGATACATGATTTTGAATTCTAGATCCCATAACGTTTGGTTTCTCATGGGTACAATCATTTCATTTCCTATCGCATTCAGAATTAACACGGTTCTTTTGGGTTCCATACATTGATTAAAACCAATAAGCATAGTGCGAGTAACACTAATAATAATAAAACCACATAATCAAGAATAAAATTTCATGCTTTAGTACTTATCATATGTTATTCATGGACATTTCTAAAACACTATGATTCATTCATATACTTAGACATATCCTTAGGGTTCTTAATAAGGCTTTCACATCAAAGTTTTCAAAAGATGACTATACCATTCCTCTGATACAAAATATAGCAACCCATACTTTACATAAATTGTTATTACTTCATAATTGAAGCATACTTGTTATAACATATAACAAAACCATGAAAGGACAGTATAGGTATAGTGTCTTTAGAAACTAGGAAATATAAACAACCAGTTCATAAATCATCTACGTTGTCTCCAATTTACTTCATCATATCTAGAGTCTCATTTGGAATATTCTACTTAATACCTTTCTTCCAGACCTGGGGAAAAGAAAACATACAAAATGGTGAGCTCAAATGCTCAGTAATGGTAAACAAAATAAATATCAATCACATCATATTCATATGAACATAAAATTTTGGCAATCTTAACCTGCAAATGAGATCATAATTTCATAACATGGGATAAATCATAGTAGTGAAATGCAATCCCAATAATCATAACGTAAAACATGAATCTTTGTGGCATAAGAACATAATCATAGAGAATAATTTCTTAGTATTCAAGACTCGTTTCCAAGACTATCTTAGCGAACAAAGTCTATTTCTGAACTGAGTACACTCCTCTTTTCAGTCATGTATCACTAAACCAGATTAACCTGTCATTCTAGCCATGTCTATATTATGAGATATAAATCTTTACCCAACGCACTTGAGGTGGATATAGGTCCCACCCATCACATAATGAAACCATTCTTATGTGTGCCACAAAATCATAAATCATACATCATAGCATAACCAATGTAATAATAATGGGATTCTTAAACATCGTTCCATCATAACATAATCAATATAAGAGAAACGGAATTCATAAAAATAATTCCATCATAACATAATAAAATAAATGTAAAAATAGGGATATAAAAGGAACCCTCTATTATCTTCGATGGAAAATAATTTTGATAAAACGCATGAACTCCATTCTTGAGGAAAATATCCTTTCTACTTCAAAAACATTTTCCTTTCTTAAAATGTCATATAATTTTAAACTAAAAGAAGTTGATTAAAAATAAACTTAAAAACATGTAACGGAAGATTCATAGAAATAATGTTTTAAAAATCCATTCATGTCGTATAAGTTAAAAAAACATTCTTCTCATACTTTGGCCAGAAAAGTCAAAAAGTACCTTGTTTGAAAAACGACAAAAGATTCATTTCATATCTTTTACTAAATACATAACGAAGGGTAAAATTTGATTTAATAAATTTTAGGAGGATAGAAATTATATTACATATTGATGAAACATGGATGTGGATGATAAATATGACCCGGTAATTATCGAAGTATAAACAATCTCGTATAATAATTGAGATTACGATATTTTCGCTTAGCTTAGGTCCGATTTTCTTCGTACATGACTGAAACTCCTATATAATGTTTTAAATAATATTATTGACTTATTACATAATCTTACACATTGTTATGATATCAAATATTGTCATATTCTTAGCTTCTTATTAGTAATATTTCATTGCTACTTGTTATTCGGATGTTTATTGGTTTTTGTTCTTATTCGTGTTTTGTCGAATAAATTCTTATTATTATTTTTATGTTATAGATACCTCATTTCAAGAATATTATTAGTGTAATATATATCATATTTATTCATTCAATTAATATATATAATCATTAATCATTGAAGATCATGTAGAATGAGCCGCATCACATCGTGGAGATGGTAGGCCGTACATACGCACGAGCGATGATATCGTTCCCATGATCGCGGAATTGCATTTATGTGTGTGTATACTATTTCAGAATCAATATCACTTTAAAATAATTGTATATATTTATTCTTTACACCATTATACCCATCCATGAAAGGTGGTGGTGGAAAATAGATTACACCACGGCGTGGAGAAGGTATTCTGTACGTACGCACATGCGGTGATTTCATTTTCCGTAGGATAGATAGAAGGTGAAATAGGGTATTTTAATATTTATAATAACATATCATTATATTAGTGATACTATGTTATTACTTCATAATGAAACAACTAAAGAAGAAGAAGTAGAAGAAGAAATAAAATTGAAAGAACCGGTAACAGATACTACCACTTCTTTGAAGCGCCTCTTCTTAACCTCATCTTTGGGAACTAAAGATGGTATTTGAAGAAGACCAGGACCTCAATGATGTTTATGGGGATGTTTAGAAGGAAAATATTCAGGGTTTGGTCGAGCTTGAAGGATCAATGTGGTGTGAGTAGGAGAGTGAGGATGTGCCATTTTATAAGGGAGGAGAGGGGCACCTGAGGAAAAACATAAAATATTATTTTATTATAAAGTCATATTCGATTTTTAATAACTCAAAAATGGTTTATTTAGAATCTAAGGTGGGTATGGGTCTAAATACTACCAACCAAAAGTTTGTATATATGTTTTGTTTACTATTTTAACCTTATCATTTAGATTTAACTCTATGTTAAATAATTTAACTTTTACCGTGTCTTCTTCTTTTCTTACACTATAAGATTAATAAACATTATATAACAAGTCAAAAGAACCCCAAGTGGATCATTATTAATATATATAATCTTATCTATATAATTTTTCCACACCATAGATTTTTAGGAATAAAATAACAATTAATAATATAATATTTGTTTTAAAAACTATTTTATGTCAATTTTGACACTATTTGGTAATTGATTTTTCCGAAAATTATAACAGTATTATTGGTTAGTAAAAAGTTAATTAAATCAATACTAATATGTCATATTAACATATAAAATTATTTAAATTCTTATAAACTCTCTAATTATATTTATTTGGGGATTTATAATATCAATTATGTTAATATTTCGTTAATAAGGTAATTAATTTATCTTCATTGTGTCATAAATAAATTAAAATATATAAAGTCTAAAAATTATAAATAAAATATAATTATGTATGAAATATTATTATATTTCTAATGATTATTTATAGTCAAATTTATCTTATTTATAACCCTATATTAAAAATGATGTAGTTAATAAACTTTGATTTTAACTATTTTAACTCTTCTCTAAATAAAATAATATTAAATGTCCTAATCTAATCCATGTAGACCTAATGGGTAATATTTAATCCCTAAGGTTTATTTTGGTCGAATTAGAATTAGGTAATGTTTTAGGGTAATAATAATACCAGTTTTACCCTTAATTACCCTATTTACTTTTAACCGAGGTAAATAAAAGTTAAAAGATACTATTCACCAAAAAAAAATTTTCTTATTGAACAACATTTTAGTCCTTGATGTTAACCATGTCTCTTGTATTTTCAAAATTACACTCATAGAAGTGGTAAAATTATGTTTTATGTAAAGGTTCAAACTATCCTCGGAGGTGGGTTAAAGACGGTGAAAAGTTCAATAAAATTTTTATATATCTAAAATTACTATAAAATGACTACAATGAATTACTTTGAACTCATATAAGTATTATGTTTCAATTTTGACATAAAATAATTTTAAATAAAATAAATTATTATTTAAATTAAAAATTGGTTTTAAAATAGTAATCCAGTGTTTTCACTATTCAGCAAAAATTGAATGTTTTCAGAAAAATACCAAAATTTCACCCAAGGCTAATTTCGATATTCCGAATCCAAAAATGAAGTCCATTTTGAAAGATAAAATATATAATATTTTAAAAAGTGGGTATTACTATTCATAACGGCTATTTTTAATTATATTTTAATAGCGTATCATTGTTTAGTGAAACTCGATATTGCATACAACATAATCTATCGAGGAAGGTAATGATTGCGTGTAAAGAAAACCAAGCTAGTGTTGTCTGTAGTGAAATATTTATTTGATGATGTATATAATATAAAAACAAATTATTTCTCATAAAAATATCGGGTGTTACACTAATAAATTCAAAATTAATATAATATAAAATTCTAAACAAATAATTATATTTTATTCAAATATTATTCATATTTATAAAAATGTAATTATTACCTTGTTTATAATTGAAATTTAATTTTATTCAATGTTATTTCCTTAAAATACCGCTCTCCTAACGTATACATTATCACTCTCCCTTCCCTTGGAAGCCACATCTTTAATACTTCTCAATCAAAATAATTAACCAAAAAACTATCTTTAATAATACCCTTATTTTACTTAGGGATGTGATGGTGTCATATAAGTCTATAATTTTTTGGATTTCAGGGTCGTTGAAAATGAACAACACCTAGAATGAAGATGAAAACGTGTTAAAAAAATAGGAATTATTGTTTGAGGAATCTCATCCCAAATGTTTCCTTCATAGTTACAACCACGTCATTTTTTGAGTATGAATTTTTCTATAATTTAATCAAAATTTATTTTCACTATTACTTCCCCTTTTCATATCCTAATGTGTATTTTTCTAATTTAGCCAAATGATTTATAACATTACTATAAATATTTTAAATAAATACATTATTTTTGAAAAACATATCATTGAATTCAATTTTTTTTCTTTTCTACTCAATAATGTTGACTTTTTTTTGTGAAAACATGATTTGAATTATTTATTTTCAAAAATAAATTTTTACTCAATAATATATACTTTATGATTTCAATATAAAACCCATTTCGTTCCATGGGTTTCTTTGATTACTACGATTTCTATATGTTTAATTTCCTTTTCCAATGCATGATTATAATAATTTAATGATGTTATGGAAGGAATTAAATTAAATATACATCCAATAAATTAAGTAATTTGATATATCTCATGAAATTATGTATATTATTCATGATCCAGATTCTAGATTTCTTAATAATTACGACACTATGAGTTATCCACATATGTTATGAGTGAACATGAATCTAGATTTGTTTATAACATTATCTGGTATTTTAAAACTGTATTTTTATTTTTGATTATTATTCATACACCATATTACATACATTTTAAAAATTATTTCATCAGGATTATGATGGTGGTTCCTTGAATTTGATATTGTTATGATGATTATTCTCACATATAGACGTCGATTAATGTTTCTTATTCCATAAATGTTATTCCTTATCATATTGGGAATTTAGGTCACCCATTTCTATAATATATATGCTTACGTGAATACATATACTAAGAGAAAATGAAATAATATATGAAAAAAAAGAATAATGAATTAAATAATTTTTTGTTTTATATTTTACACATGAACTAATAAAAAATTTTCATAATACACTAAATCTTTTGACTCAAAATTGTATTATTATTATGTAATTTATATTTTGAATTGTTTAGTACTCATGTATTCACTATTATTGTTATTATAGTTAGTATTAGACCATGGTTTACTTAATTTTGTAATTATTTATACAAAAAATTAGTGAAAACACTATTGATTAGTCTATGTATTAGAAAACATCATATAGTTTTGTGATGTATGGAGTGTGTGGTCTCCAAGTAGGTAAATCCATGTTTTTATAATATTAGTTGTTGTGGTCATGGTGTAGACACACTCGAGGCTAATATCCCATAAAATGGTTAGATGGGTATTGACAAGATATTCACATTTTGAATGAGTAGTGGGTTCTACTATACACCTACATTGATGCTCTGGTGGGATATGTATTGGTTGATCACATTATATTTAGACAAAAATATAATGATATATAACTAAATTAATTTTCCCCAGTAAAATTAGAAAATTACTGAAGTATATTATCCTAGAAACAACATTAGAGAGGAAGGATATTCTAATAACATGGATCATATAGGATATGACATTAGAATTAATTTTCAAATGATATTAAATTATTTGTTAATGATTTATTGAATTAGGATTTTAAAAAACATATTTTAGAAACATATTTGATTCATGATAGACTAGAATAATAAATAATGTGACAGAAAAATAATGACTATATGAGTGATATTATTAGTCCAGTGTGAGGTTGATTTCAAAACACAATAGAGGATCTATCTTGGTTTCCTTGTACTATGATCTATATATTAAACCATGTGGAATTTATACCTACACCAATAAATTATTTACAAGACATTTAGTCATTTTTGTAGAAATTTATACAAAACCTACTAGATATTCTAATCCACTTATCATGGAATAGCTTGTTAACCCAATTTAAATGATATTTTCTACGCTTAATTATTATTATATGTTCAATGTTGTTGTTTTCAATAATCATTTATATGGATAATATGATCATTTGTAGATATTGATAAATAAAATGAATCTGAAATATGAAATAAATGAAATATAAACAGAATACATACATAACATATTTTCGGAAATGTCTTCTCATAAAACTATTTGAATAATGAAGAGGAAATAATATATAGATCATAGTGTAATGAAGAGTGAATATATCATTGATTATGAGAAAATTTAACAAGTATTGAAAGGTACACTTCTAGATATTCTATAAATTAACATAGAAAAATGGATATATTTTTAGTTTATTATAATCACATTTACTAAAGGATCAATATATTTGAGATTTTTTGAGTTATGACGAAGTAGAAAAATGTTCTCTCAATGTATAGATTTTGTTTAATGAATGGTAAAATGGATATGAAAATAATAATATATGAATTTAGATTCATTATATGGGATAAAATGATAAATATGTATAGAATATCCAACAAAAAACATGTGAAAAAGTTAGAAATAAGAATAATTGGACTTTCCTCAATGAGGTGAGAAAAAAAATTATACATTGGAGGGAGGTACATCAAGCCCCATAATTTAAAATATCCATGAGAACGATTGAAAAATGAAGGAGGTAAGGAGGGAACCTTCAATTCAGGACTACTGGATCTATACATTAATCGAGGGGATAAAGGGGACTTTGTAATTTAGTGAACTAAACAATTTTTCATTCCATGTAAAAAAATGTTAACAACCAAATTAGTCAAGGGAACAAATGAATTATTTTTACATCACCACCGATGATGTAAATCATGAAATTATTTCATGAATCTAATGTTACTATTATATTATGATTCGAAAAAAATTGATTTTGGTTTTACTAAATTATTTATATTTTTCTTGTTTTCTAGAACTGTTGATCCATATCATTCATATCATGAAATACAGATTTCCAAAAAAAAATACTAGATTGATAATTGATACATAAATGTTGGATTATTAAATTTTTGTAACCCATGTAATGATTCATACAATGAATCTCATAATATTAACCTTGGTGTGATTTTATGTTATAATAATCATGGATTTCATCATATTATATCGATATCACATTAACTATTGGTAATGTGAAATCTATTTATATATCCAATACTATACAATGATGACGAAATAATAAAAGAATGATCACGAATATCATTTGAAATATACCACAATGGGGTAGTTGTTGATACCCAACAAATAATAATATCTTGGCCAAATGGTTGTTTCATTAAACAAATCAACCCTGAGAAAACAACCAATATCAGATAATATATTAATAAACTTCATAAACCTTATCTAGATAGTGAGGTAAAGTTAATAAAAGATTATATAACTAGATTTAATATTATATTAAAATTATTATATATGATAAACCTAATAGATTCAGAGGAGTTAAATGAGATGTTGCAAAACAATTTGACAAAAGGCTTCATACATCACAGTGCATCACCACGGGGTGCATTGGTAAACTTTTTCAAGAAGGAAAAATCAATCTGTTTGTGCATAGAATTTCATGTAATCAATAATATAACCATAATTAAAATGAATCCCTTAAATAAGATTTATACATTTTTGAAAAACGTATCAGAAATCTATACACCATAATGGTGTACCCTCATCTTATATATCATTAGATAAAGGTGAAGAAGGATAAAAGTCACCCTTCCATATAAGATATATACACTATGAGATCATATTGATTCCCTTCTAATGTACTAATTACCATGAAATATTAATTTACATGATGAATGTAGTCTTCATAGGTTACATTATAAAATTTATAGTAGTCGCTATTGATGAATGTCTCATTTACTACATTATTATGGACTAACATGAGGAGCATCTATGTATTGTGATGGAGACATTAAAAAAATGATATAATGTACTCTAAATTTCACAAGTGTGACTTTTTTATATTTAAAGTCACATTATTGATGATTGATATTAGATGTGAGAATATTTTTTTGGGACCCTCATAGATAGTGGAAATTGATGAATTACTGAGACCCTCAGGATTCATAAAACTGTATTGTTTTCATGGATTAGCTGGGTACTACATATAGTCACTAAACAGATTCCCAGGAATTTAAATCACACTAATTTTGATAAAATTAATCCATCGTGATTATCATGATGGTCCCCTGCATTTGATATTTTAAGGATGTATATTCTCACCCATATAGGTTGATTAATTTTTCTTATTCTATACATGTTATTCCTTATCTTATTCGGATTTTAGGTCACTGATTTCATTAATTTATATGCTTATGTGAATACATTTTCTAAGATAAAATGATATCATATATGAGAAATACAAATAACTATTTAAATAATTTTTTTTATTACTTTTTACACATGACGTAAGAAAAAAATTTTCCCAAAATTCTAAATCTTTTGACTCGGAAATGTATATTATGTTATTTATATTGATAATTATTTAATACAGATGTAGTAAATATTATTATTATTATATTTATTATTAGAGCATAGATTACTTAATTTATTAATTAATTCTACCACAAATTAGAGAAAACACTAATGATTAGTCTACATAATAGAAAACGTCATATAGTTGGGTGAAGCATGGAGTGTGTGGTCTCCAACCAGGGAAATCCATGTTTGGATAATATTACTTGATGTGGTAATGGTGTAGACACCCATGATGGTAATATTACATAAAAGGGTTAGATGGGTATTGACAAGATATTCACATTTGGAATGAGTAGGGAGTTTTACAATACAACAACTTTGATGCTCTGGTGGGATATGTATTGGTCGATCACATTATATTTAGATAAAATTTTAAGGATATATAACTAAATTATTTTTCCGTAGTAAAATTATAAAATTATTGATGTATATTATCCTAGAAACAACATTTCAGTGGAAGGATATTCTAAGAATAGTGATCATTTATGATATGACTTTAGAATTTATTTTCACATGACATTATATTATTTTTTTAATAGTTTAATGAAATATTTTTTTTCCAGAATATTTTAGAAAATATTTGATCCAAGAGAATCTATAACAATAAATCATGTTATGCAAACACCAATGACTATCTGAGTGATATTACTAGTGTATTGTGAGGTTGATTTCAAAACACAACGGAGGATCTAACCTGGTTTCCTCGTACTATGATCTATATTTTGAATCATGTGAAATTTCTACCTGCACCAATTAATGATTGAGTATATATTGCATCCTTTATGTTGAAATGTATACAAAGATTTACTAGATATTCTAATCCTATTATCATGGAATATCATGTTAACTCAATTTAAATGATATTTTATAGGCTCAACTGTTATTATATGTAGAATGCTATTGTATTCATTATTATTTTAGATTGATAAGATGTTCAATGTTAGTGATTGATAAATACAATGAATCTGAAATATGAAATGTATGAAATATAGTGAAAATTCTTCAATAATATATTTTCAAAAAGTCTATTCATAAAAATCTATGAATAATTAAGAATGAATAATATATAGATCATAGAGTAAAGGAGATTTAATCTATTATTGATTATGAGGCGGAAATAACAAGGTTGAAATGTGCACTTCTAGATATTCTATTAATAAACATAGAAAAGTGGATACATTCTTTAGTTTTTTATAACCACATATACTAAAGGGTCTATATATTTGAGACTTTTTGAGTTATGAAGAAGGAGATAAAAGTTCTCTCAATGTATATATTGAGTTTAATGAATGGTCACATGGATATGGAAATAATAAGAGTTGAATTTAGATTCAAGATATGTGACAAAATGATTAATATATATAGAATATCCAACCAAAAATATGTGAAATATTTAGAAATAAGAATAATGGGAATTTCCTCAATGAGGTGAGAAAAAAATTATTTATGGGAGGGAGGTACATCAGGCCCCAAAATGTAAAAGACCCATGAGTAAGATAGAAAAAATAAGAAGAGGTAATGAGGAAACCCAAAATTCATGAATACTAGATCCATACATTAATGGAGAGGATAAAGGGAACAATGTTATTTAGTTCACTAAATAATGGGTCATTCCACATAAACAATGCTAAAAACCAAAATAGTTAAGGGAACATGGGAATTAATATTACATCACCACCGATGATGTGAATCATGACATGATGTCAGGCATCTAAATATACTATTATATTATTAATGGATAATATTTATTTGATTTTGGTTTTACGGAATTATTTATAACATGTTTGTTTTTTATAACTATTGATCCATATCATTGATTTCATGAAATATAGATATCCAAAAAAACGACTACTAGTTCGATCATATCTACCTAACTTTTGGACTATAAAAATGTTATAACCCATATATAGAGTATTAAAATGAATCTCATAATAATTAAATTGGTGTAATTTTATGCTATAATAATCTTGGATTTCATCTCATTATATGGATCTCTCATTAACTATTAGGAATGTGAAATCTCATTATATATACAAAATAGTCCAATGATCATGATAAAATAAAATAATGATCATGAATATCATTAGAAATATACCTCAATGGTGCAGTTTTTGATACCCAACATATAAGAATATCATGGCCAATTCATTGTTTCAATAAAAAATTCAACCATAAGAAAACAACCAATGTAATGGAATATATTGATAAGCATCATAAAATTTCCTTAGATAATGAGGTATAGATAATAATAGATCATTTACCAAGATCCAATATTATATAAAAAGTATTATATAAGATAAATATAATATATTTATAGGATTTAAATAAAATGTTTCAAAAAAATTTCAAAAGGATTCATACATCACAGTGAATCACCATGTGGTGCTCTGGGTCGCTTTATAAAGAAGGAAAAATCGATCTTTTTGTGCATTGATTTTCATGTGATCAATAAGATAACTATAATAACAATTTACCCCATAAATAATATTAAGACTATGTTGAACAACATATTTAAAATATGTACATAATAATGGTGGACCCTCATCTTATAAATTATTAGATAAAAGTGATGAAGGATAATATTAACCCTTCAATATAAGATATATATGCTATGAGTTCATAATGATGACCTTATAATGTACTAAATACAATGAAATATTAATTTATATGATGAATAGAGTCTTCAAAGTTTACATTATGAAATTTCTAGTAGTCACTATTGATGGATGTAACATTTACTAAATTGTTATGGAAAAACATGAAGAGTATATAATGATTGTGATGGAGACAATAAAAAATGTTATAATATACTCTAAATTTCCAAAGTGCGAATTTTTGATCTTGAAAGTCACATTATTGAGTATTGATAATATATGTGAGAATATTATTTTGGACCCCTAATAGATAGTGGCAATTTGTGAATGAATGAGACCCTCAAGTGTCATAAAAATATATTTTTTTCTTGGATTAGTTGGGTACTACATAGAGTCACAAAAACAATTCCCATGATTTTAAATCCCACTAACTACGATAAAACCAAAAGTGGTAAATTAAATTTGTATTAAATTATGCTTGGAAATAATTAAGAATACAAAAAAGAATAAATTCAACATATTTTTACTCACACTAACCTTATGTTGAGAATGATTTTCGATATAAATAAATTCTTCATTGAATGGATTTTTCTGTGTATTCATATGAAATGATAAAGTGATAATCTTTCCATTAAGACAATTATGGATACATGATTACAAGTAACCGACACCGGATCTAGTGTCATATTTAAAAATCATTTCAATAATTATTCAGATACACTACCTCAATGGTGAGAATTGAGACATATATAGATCAATAGAGTCTAATGTATACATTCAAAAAAGAAATTGATCCACATGAACTAACAAATACGGTTATAACTAATCAATGACTATGATATATCTATTCTAAACAATCATGGAATAAAAAAATTATTCTCTTTGTAGAAAATATCCTACTACTCTATCCATTATGAAGATAGGAAAAGACTATATATTCTTGGACATTAATAGTATGTATATGAAATCATAACATTAATAGAAAATCATAATTTTCCAAAATGATTTCAAAAATATATATCAAATAAATGATCAAGGATCAATTATGGGATTTTTTGGTCCTATAAAAATGGTGATAACATTAATTGAAGGAAATTATTATAAATTAAACATCAATAAAGATGGGAAATTTCAGTTACTAAATACAGTTTATTTTACCTCACCGCCGAATAAAATGAAATATGTATTGGATAATTATCACAAAAAAACCTTTTAACATTAATCATGGATGTACAAATATGTATAGTGATATTTCAGATATCTTTTAGTGGTAGAATAAAAATAAATAAATTTTGGGTATACCATAATGTGATTATAATAATAGAAAGTTAATATGCAGTGAAAATTTAAATGAAACAAAAAACGATTACCCATACCTATATTTTAATGTGACAACATATCCCTGAAAGTTGTCACTCGTCTCCCAAATACATCTAAATAATGATATTTAATATGGTTTTTGGTGATTTGACTCACTAAGACGTCCTAATTCATCGATATTAATGAATACATCTCTCTTCCATAAGTTATCAACATATAAAAAATTATTTATTGAGACTACATGGGGCCCACCTTTTCATCATTTTAGAGAAATAACCATGGTTTACTTTAAAATTATGGAGAATCTATCTACATGATAGGAAAATGAAATCGAACATCACAACAATGAATTACCAATAGATTTATTGAAAATATTAAGAAACTATTTAAAAACATGAAAAAATTCTCAGATCATTCATGATAGCTTTCAATGAAGGATGAGATTAATATATTTAATTGGTTGAGTTCAAAAATAACATGTTCTTCTACAACATTTTTAAAATGAACCTATATATATCTTAATATGGGATGATATAAAGAACTCTTATAATGAAATGACACATATTTTTATTAATAAGAATTACCATCTTATTAATATGTATAAACATAATAAAACACATAGAGAACGCAATAAAAACATTTTTCTTATATATATAATTAAATTGGTTGTATTTTTAGAAATTAATTTACATATTCCAATGGAACCATAACTTGACCATTGGAATAGTAATTTCATTATTAAGAAGAGTAATATAGCCATTTTAATTGAAACCTTACCTTTTAAATTATAAATAAAATTTAGTTATCTTAAAATTGAAGATATGATATATCTATGTCATTTAATAGGTAAAATAATATTTTAAAACGATAAATTAAGTGTTTGTACATTTGATAAAATCAATTTTTTTAAAATTTAATAACTAATATAATTATTTTAATGAATGAATACTTTCATATAATATATTCAGAAATTAATATTTTGTTATATTTTATTTACAATATACTTTTATGAGACATTTTTTAGTCTTTCAAAGTGTCAAAAATGTTAATAATTTTAAAATTTTAATTTTTGGAATAAATGATGTTATTAATTGAATGTTATAATTCCCAGATTTAGAATTTTTAATTAAATGGATCCAATTATTAAAATATACACATTGGAATGTGTTTTTTTTGGGTATTTTCATTTTTTAAAGTAGTATAATTTTTTGTTGAGTAGTGAAATACGATAATATATGGTATTTAATATTATAAATAATTAAATGAATTTTTGGGAAATGATTTAAACATTGATTATATAGGTACCCATTATCTCAAACTAAGGTTTACTATTTATGCTGCCTAGCCATAAGAATTAGTAAAATTGATATTCTTGAGCCAAAATAACAAAAAATGAAAAAAAAATATCAAACACGCCCCTCACATCCCCAAATAAATAACAACCCTCGCATCCTCTACTCCTCACACAATATATGATTTGAATTTTTCTAATAATCTTACCAATTACACTCCCCAAGACAATTAACTATATTCAATGTATACTTTTCACACCATAATACCATTTCCATGTTCATTAAGGAGGTTATCAAGGATAATATTTTTAAGAGGTGAAGTCCCCCACCATTTATATTTAATTTTTTTTCTCTACCACATCATTTACTATAAAATCCAAAATGACATTATTACTATAGTACAATATTCATATTTTAATTTTATTACATTAATGGTATCTCCATCATAATATCAATTATCCTATATTTTTATCCAAAAAACAAAAACATGAACCTGGATGTGTCAATTCAATTTCTTCAAAGGTGATTATTTTATATTTTATATTAATGCCATCATGGATGGTCATAAAACCATTTTTATGGTTCCAAAATATTGTAAATTAGATATTACAATTTTTTGGATGTAATAAATATTCATGATATTACATTGTAAAACCAATATAGTTCATAATTATCAAAAAACTAGTAAATTAAACTAATCGTTATTCATTCACATTTCAAAAAATGGATATTTCACATATATATAAAACATTGATTATGGGAAAATTTAAAATTTTGGAAGTGAATTAATGAGATATAACTGTACTTCTTGTTTTTTTCCTCTATTTGAAAAGAATTTGTAGGATTATACACAATTAAACCGACATGAAACTCATAAAATGAACACATATAGAATGATGTATTTGATTCTTATAAATCATAAAAAATCCCATAAATGAACTAGATACAATTATACAAATATAAATATATGATTATGATAATATTAATTTATTTATATATGAATATAATATAATTATCTGGAAAATTAATTTCATATGAAAAACTCTTTCGAATATAAGGTATTGGATCTCCATGATCCCCTATTTTTTCCTTTGGATTATGATATCTCCATCTCCCTAATTAATATAATGTATTTATTAATTATACATATGAAAAAATTATAATTTCTATGTATATGTCTTAAAAATAAGTATCCAAATAAATTCATTCTTCTTTTATCATAAAATACATATTTTAAAAATAAGCTCTTCTCAATTCAGTTCGATAAGAAAATCGGATTAAAGGGATCATCCTAATTTTTACTCATTATAAAGTAAAATATATAATCAACATTAATCCAAAATTATTTTCACAAATTCTGTCATTTAATCATAAGGATATGCTTTATTTGATTTCTAGTTTTATACAAAAAATATATCTTTTTTCCTCTTTAATTATTGTTAGTATTTCCCTACAACTATACTAAAGTGGCCCATGTATAAAATTTATTAAACACATTTTTTATATGTTTTCAATTAAGTTGGAGATAATTTATCATTAGCAATTCATATATTCTCTAATAAATGATAATGTATGATTTAAATCCATTATTTCATGGATACAATTATAACATTCCCATTCATTATACACTACAACTTGATTATGATAAACATTTTTTATGTGTAACCCATATGTATATTACTTATATTTTTTTCTTCCTGTGGCAGTCATACACATAAACACATTTTTATGGGTTCCCCTGTTTATTGATCTAATCCATTGGGTAATTACTAATGTCATTATATGTCATATATTGAATTAGGAATTAAACATAATCCGTTGTGGGAATTTTTACACCATGTGATATATTTTTGGTAGTATTCCTTAAATCATGTTTATTTCATGTTTTATATTTCTTCCAATATCGGATAATTCCATGGTTACATGATCTCATTTTTTTTATGTTATGTTTCCATATGATTAGTCTAGTTATATGCCTTTTTATGTCATCCTGATAAGAGTTATGACACATGTGATGTACTTTATTCCTATGTTTGTTCCCTTGATGGGATTCATAGATCCTCCATTTTTTCATATATTCATAGGTTTATCTTAATCGTATGTCGAAGCTTATGTAGAGTTAAATGATAATTACACATGATTAATATAATTTTATTTTATTCTAGTTCCAGGGTTTCAGTTGTATATACCTAATCCATAATGAAATTAAATTTATAATAATTTATTTCTATTTGATAAATAATTATACATACAATCATATAATAATTCATGTAAAAGGATAAGGTAACTATAGTTGTTTTTAGAGATAATTAAGGAGTATGATCATTGGGAACTCCAATGTGTGAGCATTGGATGAATCTTAGATATACTCCAATCCGAGGAAAATCAATGTCCAATACCATAGGAGAAGGACGGTACAACCCTAACATGGGTGGTTGATAACTTATCCCTAATGTTCGTTGACTTTGAATGTTCATGTTGGTCCCGCCAATTTCATCGAAATCCATTTCTTAAATGTACATGCCATGATTATACTTATTATAATAATATCATTATACTCTTTCTAAATATGTGATTAGCTATAAGAGGTTGTAAACACAACTCAATCCACCTCATGTTGAAGGTTATGCCATACTTGGGTTCTTAGTGTTTCATCATGTTTGATAAATTTTTTAGGTGTTCCATTTCATGACCTTCCTAATGGTGAGAATTTCCATAATAAATGAATTTTTATTAATGAGAATTGGATAATGGCTTGTTCCATGTGTAAAAACCCAAGATTCCATGGTACGTTTCTCTTTGAACAATACAATAGCGTGTATTGTACGCAACTTCGAGTTCTAACACACCACAACCAATCAAACTAGCCGTTATGAAAAGTAATACCCAATTTTAGAAATTTTTTAAATTTTATTTTTCTAAATAGACGTAATTTTTTGATTCGAAATATCAAAATTAGCCTAGGGTGAATTTTTTGGATTTTTCTGAAAACATTCTATTTTTGATAAATAGTGAAAAACACTGAGTTGTTGGTAAAAGCAAATTTTTATTTAAATAATTATTATTTTATTTAATTTTATTTTATGTCAAAATAGATACATAATACCTATATAGGTTCGATGTAATTCATCAGAGTCAATTTATATTAATTTTATGTATATAAAATTTTTATTTAACTTTTCACCATCTTTTACCTACCTCCTAAGAGCTTTTCTAAATTTTCATAAAACGTAATATTACCGCTTCTGTGAGTGATATTTAAAAACTCTGAAAGACACGAATGATATTAATAAGTCAAATGTGGTTCAATGAGATGAAAATATTTTTTGGTGAATAGTAACTTTTTACTTTTATTTACCATGGTTAAAGGTAAATAGGGTAATTAAGGTAAAAATGATATTCTTTTTACCCTAAAACATTTTCTGATTCTTTTAGATAAGCGTATATCAACCAAATAAAACCTTACAAATAAAATATTATCCTTTAGTTCCACTTGGATTATATTAGGAAATTATTATTATTTAATTCGAAGAAGAGTTAAAAGAGTTAAAAGAGTTAAAATCAACGTTTAATAACTAAAAAAAATTTAATATAGGGTTACACATAAGATAAATTAAATTATAAATATTCAATAGAAATCTAAAAATATTTCCTACATATTCATATTTTTTTTATAATTTTTAGATTTTAAATAATTTAATTTATTTATTTCACCATGATGATGCATTAATTACCTTATTAAGGAAATATTGAAATAATTGATATTAAAAATAAACAAATATATTTAATTTATACTTTTTATGAATTAATATAATTTTCTAGGTTAATATTACATGTTGGGATTGATTTAATTAACTTTTTCTGAAGTAATTATTCTGTTATTATTTTCACAAAATTCAATTTCCAAATAGTGTCAAAATTGACACAATAGAGTTTTTAAAAAAATATTATATTATTAATTGATATTATATTCTTAAAAATATAATGATTATCCAATAGACTTATATAATGATAGGTGTATCATTAATGATCCACTTGGAGTTTTATTGTAAGTATATAGTTTTTTTATTACCCATATAATATAAAAATACAAAGAGACATGGTAAATGTCAAACTAATTAACTAAGAGTTAAATGTAAATGTTAAGGTTAATGTCGTGACCCAAACCTATCTGAAACCTATTTTATGAGTGTTTTTAGACCCATACCCACCTTATTCTCTATATAAATCAGTATGGATCCATTAATAACCGAAAATTAATTTAATATTAAATAATATTTCCATCTTTTCCTATGGTGCCCATCACCCCTCTTATAAAAGGTCACTCCCCCTTCGCTCTGATTCTCACCATCACTGATATTTGGCTCGACCAAACCCTACCCAAATACTCTCTCAACTGTCATCAAATATTCCTAGAGGCCTTATTTTAATCATACATCCAACCTATGGAGCCCTTTTGATCATATCATAAATAAGTACCCTAAGAAGAGGTAATGTTTTCACCACCCTCTTTCATGTTTCTTTCATTTTCCACATGTTCTTTCTTTGTTATTTCTATTCTAAAATAAAAAATCCAGTATCTTCTATATACTGTGATGTTATTATAAATATGGTACAACCACGTTCTGTATTCTATCCATCCTTTGAATGACATGTCACCATATGCGCGTACGTACAACTTACCATCTCCACATCGTGGTGTAATTCGTATTTAAAACATTATTATTTCGGTGGGTATGATAATGATGTATAATAGATGTAAATAATAAATATAACATGATTATTATTCTTTATATATGATATACCATCCAATTATATATTATTTTAATATCAAAAAATGATATTTTCGCTCTTGTGTACATACAGACTACCTTCTCCATGAACGCGATGAGATTCATTTCACATCGTATCTATTAGAGACTAATTATAATTTGATGATTAAAAAAAATGTATAAACACTTTATATAATTCTGTATACGAATAAGATATATCCTATCCATAAAAAACACAACTTATGCAACAGAACATATAAAATAAAATGAGTGTGTTAACACCCAAAATGACGATAATACTAAAATATTATTAACAAACAGATGTTAAAAGATCATATATGACATCAAATTAATGTATATGATTCTTGTATAATTTAATAAAAATTATTTCACCATTATATAGGAGGTTAACCTACCCTCGACCAAGGAAAAGTACAAGGGATGAGTTAATTTCACCATCTTTTTATTATCCAGGGTTGTTTTTACGTAAGTATCTACTGGGACCTCTTTATCATCCACATCCATGTTTCCTGAAAATGTATTTCAAAATTTTTTTACTATTTAATAGGAAATGTTTTAAAGTCATTTATACACTTTTTTGAATTTTTATAAGTTGTTTATAAAGGAATCTTTCCATCTTTTTCCAAACAAGGTATGTTTTAACCTTTTCGACAAAATTAAGGTAAGAATGTATTTTTTAAATTATACGGTAGGTACGACTATTTTGTGACGTTATAAAATCTTCTGAGATTCCCTTAAAATATTATACGAATATTATAAAATTAAAGGTTTTCTTTTATAATTATGTGACTACTAATGATTTCAAAAAAGAGATATTTCTCTCATATAGTTTTGATTTCATCAATGTCAACATCCTTTGATGGATTTTAAGCTTATTTGAAGTAGATTTATTATGATAATAAACATCCATATTGTATTGAAGGTTTTATGATATGTTTGACTATGGATGTATTATCTTTATACCATTCATGGTTTATGGATAACTTTTTGATGTTTCCTATGTTAGTTTTATTACGAATGTTTATGTTATATTTAAACCTTTTCATATGAAGAATGCATTGGACATAGTAAGTGATAAGTGGAGGCCAATATAGCTCCTAGATGCATTAGTAGGTATCATGAGACAAACTGGTGTCTTGGAACAAGTCTTTGAAAAAATCATTTTTGTAGTCTTGGCACATGGACTTGACTATGTGGTTATGATAATCTGGCATTATGCATTCCATTATTATGAAAGTGGTTATTGATATCGCTTGAAATTATTTGACTAGTAGAATATACATGTGAATAAGTAAATGGAATTATTTGATTCTATCTTTGATATATTATGCTGAAGTTCATGTTTAAAAGGCTTTTATTTAATTATACATTTTCTTAAATGTTTATGTTTATTTATGAAAGTTTCCGCTATATTGTTATCATTACTGAGCATCTGATCTCACCCCATTAAATGATTTATTTTTTCCATGATGTGAAGAAGTATTTTATGAATGGCCTATAGGGATAGTGTGAGGGGATATGATTGTTGTCTATGGAGACATGATGTTGTTGTAGTTTTTCAATTTATGATGTAATGTAAGACTTATGAATATATCTAGTGTTTATAAGGATACTTAACTAATCGATCTTATGAGAATTGATCTTTCTGATCATGAAAATGATTCATAATAATGCTCCGACTCTTGGAAACTAGGGTCAGGGCATTACAGTTGTTATCCGAGGAGGTTTATTAATAAACATAGTAAGCTAAATTTAGATAAACTCTAATTAGATAACATATCCCTAAAATATAAATTGAGTATTAGTATATAATAACATCCTCAAATTTTGGTATTGTTGATATTTTGTGATTTTTCCAAGAAATACATACCTGTCTAGATACGATCAGGCAGAGGCGGCTCTGGCATAGATGTACCAAGGGGTAAAACCCAAAAACACCGCTTTGAGATAGACTTGAACAGGAACTGGTGCACGACAATGAGCCTTTCTGAACTCTTGGTTACGACACTCCTAGGGGATATGCTTAGGATAATTCTAATTTTCATTATAAACCATTATGAAGGGTTTATGAGTATATATACATCCTCGTAGAAAACATTTTTATGATTACAGATTATATCCATAAACTGTTTAATTTATGTTAAGTGTTTTACAGATATGGAATTAAGTATTTTGTTTCATAAACTATTTTTTATGCCATTGTTTAGAAATGGTTCATTGTGGAAGAAATGGAAATGGTATCAATGCACACACTCCAGGTAGTAATTTCTCTATTGATCAAGATATTTAAAGTGGAGCTGGTGATACAACTGGTGCAGAACAACTTATCACTATACTGGGACAACTCACTCAGGTTATGAATAATAATCTCACTATTATGGATCTCCATGATCCGCAGCATGGAGGATCAGTGTTAGATCGCTTTAGGAGGAAAAAACACGAACTTTTAATATGGGAACAAATCCACTAGTATCAATGAAATGGATCAATTATTTAGAGAAAATATTCCATGCCTTGGGGAATAGTGAAAGTGAAAAATTTGCCATGACAGTTTACCACCTCACTGGAGATGCTGATCAATGGTGGTCATTGATTCAAAATACAATGGAAGACGATGAAGTATCAAGTATGGAATGGAGGGAGTTTAAATATATTTTATTAGAAAAATACTTTCCTCATCACCATCGAGCAGATATGGAAATGAATTTTCTAAGTCTTAGGAAAAAAGAGTATGAGAATGTCACAAAGAATGAAGCTAACTTTAGAAGGTTAGAGAGGCATGAATTAGATTATATACGTAACCCGAGGAGTAAGATTGATCATTTTTTAAATGGTTAAAACCATTTCTCCATCAAGCATTAGTCTCATAATATTTCTCAATGTATGAAGATATTGTCTCATATCCTATCAAGACAAAAAAGGAATTCCTTACGTCTTATGACTTTAAAGAAAAGTAAGAGAAGAATAGATCTTCTAATTACTCTGGAAATAGAAATAAAGAGAAGAAGGGAAAAGTTGAATATTAGTCCTACAGTAAATGTGGGAAGAAAAACCATGGTACATGCTGGAAGGGAATGGGAGTATGTTACAAGTGTGGTGAAAAAGGCCTCAAAGCTCGTGATTTCAAGGGAAATAAGGAAGCTATCGATGTTCAATGATACAATTGCAGGGATATGGTACATTATGCAAATGAATGTCCTAAGAGTCAAGGGAACCTACCTCAGAAGTGGCCAATGGATCAAGGACATGCTTATGATATCACTACTACTGAGGTTGAAGCTCGTAAATACGTGGTGGCATGTAATTTAATGGTTTCCTAAAGTTTAACCAATGATTTATTTGATTCTATATCATCACATTGTTTCATATCATCCTAGTTTTCTTAGAAAATTATATATTTACAATTTGATTTAACAGGGGAGTTTTCCATCAAAACTCTTATGGGAAGTATCACTGCAACAATGTTTTGGGAATCAGTTCCCATTATGGTATATAAACATTATTTATCTGCTGATCTCATCGTCAAACCCATGATGGAATTTGATATAATCCTCAGTATGGATTGGATTTCGAACCATGATGCAAAAATTTATTGTAAGAAGAAGGAGGTTACAATTTTTAATGATGATAGGGAGTATCTTATCTTTAGTGCATAAACATCACCACCTAATTATTATCTAGATCCTCCCCCATTAGCTCAACTAAATTCAATTATTATGTAGGATGATAATTTACTAATTGTGGGTGAGTAAATTAATGTTTGAATAGAGTATGTACGTATTGTTCTAGATTATGTTGATGTGTTTCTAAAATATTTACATGGACATCTTCCGGAATGAGAAATTGAGTTTTACATTGACTTAATTTCTGGTTCAAAGCCCATATCAAAGACCCCTTATAGAATGGCCACTGTGTAATTAGTGGAAATAAATAATCAACTAGGGAAATTGAGTAATAAATGATTTATTCTCCCTAGTGTTTCCCCATGTGGTGCCCCTATTCTTTTGGTTAAGAAGAATGATGTATCTATGAGATTGTTCATTGAATAGAGGGAGATCAATGCTATAAAAATAAAGAACAAGTATCCCCTATATCTCATTGATGGTTTATTCAACCAACTTCATGGAGCTCAACACTTTTAAAATATATAAAATTGATCTGGATATCATCAGTTTTCTGTGAAGAAGGAAGACATTCTGAAAATAGCATTTTGAAAAAGGTACGAGCATTAGAAGTTTACAGTAATTCCTTTGGGATTGACTAATGCACCCTCTATCTTCATGGATCTAATAAATTGAGTATTGAATTAATAAATTGATGACTTCATAGTGGTATTTATTGATGATATATTGGTATACTCAAAAATCAATGAATATAATGAAAATAAATTGTGTACCATTCTAAATACCCTCAGAAGAAATAAATTATATGGGAAATTTATCAAGTGTGAATTCTGGTTTCAGGATAATTCTTTTCTTTTCCATATTGTCACTAAGGATGGAATCTCCGTTGATATGTCTATGACAAGAGAAATCCATGAATGGCCAGCACCAACGAGTATAACTGAGGTACATAGTTTTATTTTTTTAGGAGGTCATTATCGACGTTTCGTCTAGAATTTTTCCCGATTGGATAACCCATTAACGAATCTCAAAAATAAAGTGGTTAAATTTGTTTGTACAATAGAGTGTGAAGAATGTTTTGACGAACTGAAGAGAAGATTAGTCAATTCTGTTATCGTGACTCTACCATCAGGGAATGTTGGGTTTCTTATTTATAGTGATGCTTCAAAGAAAGGACTTGGTTGTGTCATTATACAGAATGATTTGGTTATTGACTATACATCAAAACAACTAAAAATTCATGATCAAAACTATCCTACTCATAATATGGAGTTATCAGATGTAATATTTGCTTTAATTACTTGGAGACACAATCTCTATAGTGAATATTGTGAGATTTATACCGATCACAAGAGATTGAAGTATATTTTCTCTCAGAAAGAACTCAACATGAGGCAAATTAGATGTCTTGATCTACTCAAGGATCATGATATCACTACACATTAACACATGGGGAAGGAAAATAAGGTGTAAGATGCTTTGAGTAGAAAAGATCTTGGAGTTTGGAACAAGATGAGAGTTTAAAAAGATACTATATTGATGTATCTAGTAAAAATGGATATGGGAATAACCATGGAAGGTGAAACATCAATAAATTTTAAAATGTTTGCCAAACCATCTTTTCTAGAATAAATAAAGAGTACTCAGACTGATGATGAAGAGTTTCAGAAGAAGATTAAATCTGTAAATGATTGTAGATTGAGTGACATTGTGTTTGAAGATGGAATTTTGAATATTGGGAAGAGAGTTTTTGTCTCGGACATACATGATCTAAAAAGGAAATTGTTCGATGATGATCATAATTCCAATTTCATTATACACCTTGGGGGAACCATGATGTATAGTGATTTGAAGGTATGCATTTTGTGGATCAAAATGAAGAGGGAGATTGTGGATTTTGTGTCAAGATGTATAGATTGTCAACATGTGAATGCTGGAAGGCAACATCTTAGAGGAGTCATGAAAGCTCTTCCCATACCTGAGTGGAAATGAGATAATATTACGATGGACATCGTCATGGGAGTACCAAAGGCTCCTAGAAGGAACGATGCAATATGGTTCATTGTTGATCATCTTACCAAGTCAGCACATTTTCTTGAAATAAGAGAATATCTACCACTTGAACATCTAACAATACTGTATAATAATGAAGTAGTAAGACTTAATGGTGTTCCCCTATTGATTATTTCTAATCATGATCCTCGTTTCACATCAAGATTCAAGAAAAGTCTTTAGAAGGCCTTGGATACTGAACCTCAATTGAGCACTTCCTACCACTGTCAATCATATGGACAATCAAAACGAACAATTCAAACATTAGAAGATATGTTGAGATCCTTCAGACATGACTTTCAGGTTATGCGGGATCAATATTTACCTTTGGAAGAATTTTTCTATAACAATAAATTCCATTTAAGTATTCAGATGACACCATATATAGCGAATATATGGAAAGATATGTCGCAAACCAACCAGTTGGGATGATATTGGTGAACGAAAACTCGTAGGCCCAAAACTTGTGGAGGAAACAATAGAAAAGGTGAAGGTAATCCAAACCCACATCAATGCAGCTCAAAGTAGGAAGAAGAGATATGCCGATAATAAAAAAAGGATTTTGAATTTCAAGTAGTTGATCATGTTTTCTTGAAGGTATCTCCATGGAAGGGAGTCATAAGATTCGGTAAGAAAGGTAAATTGACTCCCAGGTACATCAGACAATTCAAAATTCTAGAACGAATTGGGGTTGTAGCTTACCGTTTGGGAATATCGCATAGTCTCTCCAATGTTCATGATCTGTTCCACGTGTCGCTATTTAGAAAATTCATGCCTGACCAAATGCATGCACTAATCTGTGAGGAATTAGAACTAGAACCCAATCTGTCTTATTGTGAAGAGACCGTCATGATTCTTGATACCAGAGAACAAGTGGTGAGAAACCAGACTACTTGTCTGGTAAAAGATTAATGGGGAAATAATAAGATGGAATAGGCAACGTGGGAAACTGAGCAACATATGATGAATACCCATCCGAGTCATTTTATGCAGTAATATTCTAGAATTTTCGAGGACAAAATTAATTTAAGGAGGGGAGAATGTAACACCCCAAGGTTTCATGATATGTTTTTCTTTGAATAATACAATATCAGGTATTGTACGCAACATCGAGTTCTAACACAACTCAACCAATCAAAATAGCCTTTATGAATAGTAATACCGACTTTTTGAAATTTTTGAAATTTTATTTTTCAAAATGGACATCATTTTTGGATTCAGATTATCGAAATTAGCCTAAAGTGAATTTTTGGTATTTTTCTGAAAACATTCAATTTTTTATGTATAGTGATAAACAATGAGATATTGGTTAATACTGATAATTTATTTAAAAAAATATTTAATTTATTTAAATATATTTTAGTCAAAATGGATACATAATACTTATAAAGGTTCAATGTAATTCATCGAATTCAATTTATATAAATTTTAGATATATAATAATTTTATTAAACTTTTCACCGTCTTTTACCCACCTCCTAGAAGCTTTTAGAGATTTTCATAAAACATAATTTTACCGATTCTACGATTGGAATTTCAGAAATCCAAGAGACAAAATTGATATTAGTAAGTAAAATGTGGTACAATGAGATGAAAATAAGTTTTTGGTGAATAGTAACTTTTTACATTTATTTACCACGATTAAAAGTAAATAGGGTAATTAAAGGTAAAATGATATTATTTTTACCCTATCACATGTCATAATTCTATTGGATAAGTTTATCTCGACCGAAAACAAAAATAAAATAAAACATGATCCTTTAGGTCCACTTGGATTAGATTAGGACATTTATTAATATTTATTTCAAAGAAGAGTTAAAAGAGTTAGAATCAATGTTTAATAACTAAAACATTTTTAATATAGGGTTATAAATAATATAAATTAGATTATAAATATTCATTATAAATATAAAAAGATTTCCTACATAATGGTATTTTATTAATAATTTTTAGACGTTAAATAAGTTAATTTATTTATGACACAATTATGATGCAATAATTACTTTATTAATGATTTATTGAAACAATTTAAATTATAAATACCAAAATATATATAATATGACACTTTTTATGAATTAAACATTTCATCTAGGTTAATATGACAGGTTAAAATTGATTAAATTAACTTTTTTTGAAGTAATCATGTTGTTATGATTTTCACAAAAATCAATTTCCAAATAGTGTCAAAATTGACATAATAGAGTTTTTAAAAGAAATATTATATTATTAATTGATATTCTATTCCTAAAAATATAAGGTTCATCAAAGAGACTTATATAATGATATTTGTATCATTAATGAGACACTTGGGGTTCTCTTGGAAGTATATAGTATTTTTATTAACCATATAATATAAAAATACAAAGAGACATGGTAAATGTAAAACTAATTAACTGAGAGTTAAATCTAAATGATAAGGATAATGTAGTGACCCAACCCTTTCTAAAACTTATTGGTTGAGTGGTTTTCGACCCATACCAACCTTATAATTGAAATAAATCTATTTGGAGCGATTATAAACTGAAAATAATTCTACTATAAAATAATATTTCTAGCTTTTCCTAAGGTGCCCCTCACCCCTCATATAAAAGGGAACTCTTCCTTCTCTCTAATTAACACCTTCAAAGCCATTTGTCTTGGCCAAAACTTACCCAAATACCCTCTCAACATTACTCACTTCAACCTAGAGGCCTTATATTGATCATAAAGACATCTTAAAGATCCCTTTTGATTATATCCAATGGAAGAACCAAAAGAAGAGGCAATGTTTTCACCACCATCTTTCAAGTTCCATTCTTCTTCAAATTCTTATTTGTTTGTTATTTACAATATACAATAATTAATCATTTATATTATATATAACGTGATGTTATTATATGTATGCTACAACCATATTCATTATTATATCCATCCTTTTAATGACATGTCACCATACGTGCGTACATACGGCTTACCGTCTCCACGTCTTGCTGTAATTGTTATTCAAAACATTATTATTTGGATGGCTATGATAATGGTGTATAATTGATTTAAATATTAAATATAAAATTATTATGATCCTGTATATATGATATACCATCCAATTATATATTAATTTAATATCAAAATAATCATATTGTCGCTCGTGCGTACGTACAGACTAGCATATCCACAAACGCGATGAGATTATTTCCTCATCGTATCCATTCAAGAATAATTATCATTTGATGATTAAAAATAAATTTTAAGGACTTTATATCATTCTGGATATGAATAAGATAGAATCTATCCATAAAAAACATGTCTTATGCAACAAAACTTATAAAAGAAAATGAGTATGTTAACACCTGAAACGACAATAATACTAAAATATTATTAACAAAGTAGTGTTACAAGATCATATATGATATCATATTAATGTATAAGATTCTTGTATAATTTAATAACAATTATTTCACTAGAATATAGTAGGTTAACATAACCTCGACCATGGAAAAATTCAAGTTAAGGGTTAATTTCACATCCTTTTTATTATCCGAGGTTTATGGATAAAGTATTCACATTTCATATGTTAGTTTTAATATGAATATTTATGTTATGTTTAAACCTTTTCATATGAGGAATACAATGAACTTAGTATGTGACAGGTGGATCCCGCTATAGCTCTTCGATGAATTGGTTGGTCACTTGAGACAAACTAGTTTCTTGTCAAAAGGCCTTGACAAAATCTTATTTGTAGTCTTGGCACAAGGCCTTGACAATGTGGTTATGATATGCTAGAATTATGCATTCCATTATTATAAAAGTGGTTATTGATATTTCATGTGATTATTCGACTGGTAGAATATCCATGTGAATCAGTAAATGGAATTATTTTATGTCATCTTTTCTGTATTATTTTGAGTTCATGTTTAAAAGTATTTTGTTTTGGTTATACATTACCTTAAATGTGTGTGTTATTTATGAATGTTTAGGCTATATTGTTATCCTTACTGAGAATATGAGATCATCCCTTTAAATGTTTTATTTTTTCTAGGATGTGAAGAAGTATTTTATGAATGACCTGCAGGGATAGTGTGAGGGTATATGAGTGTGGTCTATGAAGACAACATTTGGTTGTAGTTTTTCACTTTATGATGTAATGTAAGACTTATGAATATATCTAGTGATTCCATGGATTCTAAACTAGTTGATCTTTCGAGACATGATCTTTATGATCATGATAATGATACATAATAATGAACCGACACTGGGTAACTGGGGTAGGGGTGTTACATCATGAATACTCACCACATGACCTGCCAAATGTAAGTGCTTCAAAATGATTAT
Source organism: Viscum album (assembly GCA_963277665.1). Lineage (NCBI taxonomy): Eukaryota > Viridiplantae > Streptophyta > Magnoliopsida > Santalales > Viscaceae > Viscum > Viscum album. Next base: position 1,431,969,609 of record OY728132.1, on the reverse strand, counting down.
TAATTGTGAAATGTGAAATGTAAATTATACTAAGAATATAACAGGGCCTTATCAAATGAGATTGAATAAAGGATACATCTTTTTAGAAAAACATACCATGTTAATGGAAGGTAGCAGAGTTAAAATATCTAATTGAATATTCCTTAATGGTTAGTTTAGATTTTTTAAAATGGTTGAAATGCTACATGGAATATCCACACTAATGGAAGACAAGGCTTAAGCTAGTAAATAAATGGTTGCAACTCTACATGGCCTATCCACACTAATAGAAGGAAAGACATGAACCAATTGAATTATTACATGATTAAAATATCAAATAGGCATGGACTAACTTGAGAACTCATTGGGTTTTGAGAAGAGAATACCCCTATATCTCAAGAACCCCATTCTAATTCAAGGAATAATTTTTTCTATGTTTATACCCACCAATACTCTGGTTATTTTCTATTCCTCATATTTCTAGTATACCACCATTGGGTCGTTTTCTCTATTAAATGATACCTTATATACACTCCTTTGATCTATTATTGACTAGTGTGTTCCATGGTGAAATCCCATTGGGCCCTATCCCTGCTTAGCCCTACATTACCCTGCTCAATCACCTTGGACTTGTTATCTGACTTATAGTGGAATGCAATGGATTACACTCCCTGGTTTACACTCATAATCCTTAGCTATATTCGGATACAACCATGTTATCATTCTGTGGGATTTATGTGACCTTGGATATTCCCCGGGACCTCCCTCAACAGATATCCTTGTTAGGTTTCCTTGTTACATCTTGGGATATTCAATACTTATCCAATCATGAGGTGATGTCAGTGCTGGATATGCCTCACATGACCTATTAACAATAAAACTACATTTCATAATTAATGAACATATTAAATGTTCAGACACCAGCCTAGGGATGAGCAGGTACTTGGGTATTTAGTTATATTTTACTACTTTCTATACTTTATATATGCATTCCTGAACACAGATCAATTCCATTACATGTTTGTGATGTTATAGACAGCATTGGCAGTGTCCCACTATGACTTTTCTCAAACCCTCTATGGGCTCCATTTGGATCCTGGATAAGATTACATGGCTGCAGGTTTTGAAAAAGGGAATCATACAACTTCAAGAACTTGATTACTTACTATTATGATGGAGATTGATAGTAGATGAGTGATTTAAATCTCAGGATGTTTGGAGTAGACTGTGTTTTATTTTAATTTTTGGAACATTTTAGGCATTCTATCTTGTTTCCATTTTATTTTCAGTTTTCTTGTTACATGGAATTACATCATTATTTTTAAAGTTGATATAGTTATTATTATTCTCGTTTATCTATAGCATCAATTTTATTAAACTATTTAATTATATTTCATCATCTATTTAATATTAAATTATATTCCTTATGATATGTTACAGTATAATAATAGTGTAATATTATTCCCATGGACACACCCTAGGCCCTCACTACTAGTCAGTACCCTCTTGTGTTTAGGATGATGAATTTGAGGCCAAGTGGCCCACTGGGATTGTGGAACCCGTGAAGTGGCATCATGGTATGGGACATCAGAAATTGGTATCAGATGTGGTTTTTTTCTTGATTTACTATTTAGAGACAATATATTAGAGAATAGGAACAATTGGGACTTGTTCATAAGATATTCTTGGGTGTCCTGAACCAATGTTGGGTATAAAAGACTTGTTACCCATAATGAAATTTTTGTTCTTTTTTCCCTATTACAGTTGATATTATTACATAATTAGTTGACACACATTATGTTTGGTGTTGTTGGTTATTACTCTATTTGATGGACATATTTTATCATTATTATAATGACATGAGGGGAAGGATTATTCCTACATGCATCATTATAGGCACCTAGAATTCACATGTAATGAATATTTCTAGGAAATATAGGTGTATTTCACAGATATTAATTTCTTGAGATGCCTGTAGTTACTGAGTGATGCTATGGTAGATTCTTATAAATGTATTTATATTGGTTACAATTGAGTGATTTTCTGACTAAATTCATGAGGTGTTTGGGCCCTCATCGTCTGGGATTTGTAATATACCGAGTCAATCCGTTATACTATAAATAAATGGGCATTGTTTCAGGTGATATGTGTATGGGAAATAATACATCAAAAATGGATATCCATTATCATTTGAATCCTAAAATATAAAATAAATGTATTTCACATCCTTATACTTCCTTGTCATGTTTATTAAAAGTAATGTAGTGAACCTATAAATTAACATTAAAATTGCATGAATCTTATACTTGAGAAATTAATGATACCAGGTCGTCTAAGTGTTTATATGGGGTAGTATACCATGGGTAATGTGGTTTATTACATTTATTTTCTGTTAGTGATGATTTATTATTCTCTTAATATTTTTTTAATGTGTGTGCTTCGAAATTTTAGACCAATGTCTCTACATCGTCTGTTTGTCGTTCTACCAGAGGGTGGTGAAAACCATGAACCATACATGGTGGGCCCTGAGCCAGCAGTCTTACATCCATGAGTTCAACTTGAGGCACAACCTATTGTACCTGATACAAGAATTGATTCCCATGTCTGTGATAATTTCATATATATGATGCACTCCATGCAATGTTCTCGACAGGATTTGTGGGATGTTGTTTCCCAATCCAGTCTTCATCAAGTAATGTTATGGGTTGAATTCCTAGATACCTTCAATGATCAGTTCCTTCCTCATGCACAGAGGATAGAAAGGGCTAGAGAGTTCATGAATCTCGATCAGGGTTCTATGTCAGCTATGGATTTTTCAGCACCATTCACTGATTTACAACACTTTACACTGCTTCTAGCTGGTGATGAAATTTTATATGCAAGACATTTTGAGGATGGGATCTAGTATGCTATCAAAGTAGAATTGAATGACTTTTTCCTTTCTAACATTTATTCAACAGTTTATCATACCCTTATCACTGTGCATAACCTGAGAGATGGTACAAGTACAGGGTTTTAAGGATCAGTGTCGCAGTAGGAGAATAGTTCTTCCAGTTGTAGGAAACAATCCCTTGAGGTTTTTCATAAGGTAGTGGAAGACAATGTATCTAGTTTAATTACTCTGTGTTGTGTCTTTAATGTGGAATACTAGTTCATAAGAAGACACGATGTTATAAAGACACTATTGAGTGCTGGTCTTTCAGTTGTATGAGTCATCATTAGTTATTTTGCAGGACCTTTCCACCAACTTCGTGTGGAAAAGGATTTGATCTAGCTACACATTCAAGAGTTAGTTATTTTACACTCTGTCAGGTATGGATTGAGAATAGAAATTGTCGGTCTGGGTAGGGAGGATGTCTTGGCCATGGTAGTTTGACCCTTGATCACTAGTAATGCCTGTAGAGAAATCATGATCATGATAGTCTATCTATTGCACAAGGTCATGGATTAGGTAAGTTTCATTTATTATATTCGATACCAGAGGATCAAGATGCGGGACCCCTCTACAATATAAGGTATAATTCTAGTAGCCTCTACTGCTGCCTCTTCATTGTTTGATACAGGTGCTACAAACTATACCATTTTTGTTTCTATTGTGTAAGGTCTCAGACAGAACATATGATATCACTACGATGTAATTATCCTAAATACACCATAGGCAATACATATGGAGGGTATACACCAGAGCATGGACTATACCCTTGAGGTATGTAGTTATCCTTTCTGGTTAAATCCATCTGTAGACTGTAATCGCCACATGGTCTCTTTTACATCACCATAATTTAGTTATTATATTTTCAATTGTGAGTGGTATTTCTAGGCTGGGAGAGATGGACAATGGCATCACGACCCTAGTGAAGTGACCACCCAGAATGACAATATTTTCTTGGAGGATGAGAATTTTCTTCATACTTATTTCTATCTAGTAAATGATCATTTCAGCGAAGTATTTCTTGAAGACATTTCTAGATTACCTCTAAAGGTATATGTAGAGTTTATAATTTATCTTATTATTATTGTATCTCTAGTTTCCATTTCATTGCACATGATGGAACCCACTGATCTTCAAGATCTCATGGGGTAGATAGAGGACCTTGAGGAAAAAGGATTTATACGGCCTAGAACATCCTCTTGGGGTTCACCTATGAATTTATCCATGTAGGTAGATGTAACATTATGTTTATTAGTGGATTATATATTATTAAACAAGATTAAATCGAAGAACCAATATCCTCTTCCTTGAATAGATGATCTCTTTGACCATCTCTAAGGAGAAAAGGTTTTCTATATGATAGAACTGAGACCATGTTATCATTAGGTGGGAGTCAGACCATTAGACGTACCTCATTCAACTTTCTGTAGTAGGCATGGTTTGTATGAGTATCTTTTTAGGTCGTTCGATCATATATAACCACCTACCATTTTTGTTGCATTGACGAATAGGATCTTCCATCAATATTTGGACTCTTTTGTCTTGTTATTTTTGGATGAAATCTTGTTGTATTGTCGCACTCATAACTACCATGCCAATCATCTTGAGATTATTCTGAGTACACCGAGAGGTAATCTGTTTTATTAAAATCTTGTTAAATTTGACTTTTGGATCAACAAGGTCATCGTCTTGGGTTATCTAATTTTAGAATCAGGAGTATATGTTGACCCTGAAGATGTTAGTAGTGTATTTTACTTGTAGGATCTCAAAAAAGTGTTCTATATAAGGACATTTTTGTGGCTCACTGGAGATTACAAAAATTTCATACATGACTTCTCACATCATTGTTTACCACTTACTGGACTTACTAGATGGGTGTTATGTTAATGTGGTCATAAAAATGCAATAAAGACTTCCATGAACTAAAAGGGAGGCTTTCCTCGAGACATAATATGATTCTTCTAGAACCTGGTAATGGTTATATCATCTTCTACGATGCACCAGTCATGGTTCTAGGAATAGTATTGATGTAGAATTTTTTTTGTGTTGTATACATATATCTGATGTTGAGGCCTCACGAGAGATATTATCTAAGGCATGGCATCATGTTATTTGTAGTTGTCCATGCCTTAAGATGCTGGAGACATCATCTATTGGGTGAGCGCTTTGTGGTGTATTCAGATCAAAATATCTTCAAGTATATCTTTTATCTGCATGACTAGAACCTCAGACAAGAGATATGGGTCTAATATCTAAAATCATTTGATTTTGATCTTGCCTATATGCCTATAAAGGGCAATGTGGTTGCTGATTCATTGAGTCAGAAAACTCACACACATGTCATACAAGAATCCAATGCTGAATTTAAGTTAATGGAACTATTTTATTAACATAATTTTGTGTTTCATGATATTCATGGTCAATAATTCCTCCCACCATTAACAGTTACCTCTTCCCTCCATAAGAAGTTGAAGAGTAGTATGTTTTTTTAAATTTTGATGGTTTGGTTATCAGTGGGTGTATATCAAGAGATATACCACCTCCGGATTGGTCTATGGATAGGGAAGACATCATGTGTCTACGTGGATGTATCTTGGTTCCTAATGATAAGAGAGAGTTGTTTATAAAACCTTCCAACAGTTTTGAGTGGGGTGTTTATCTAGGAGTCTTGAAGTTGAATTGAGATATGCAACACCAATATTTGTTGTCTAGAATGAAATGTTAGATTATAAGCTTAGTCACCAGGTGTTACACCTTTTAGAAGGTGAAGGCATACCACTAGAGACTTGCAGTCTTGTTACAAACACTTCTATTCCTTGAATGGAAATGATATGATATTTCTATAGATTTCATAGCCATATTACTAAGGTCACCGAGGTGTAGTGATGCTATTTGGGTAGTGATTGACCGACTAAAGAAATCATCCCACTTCATCCCTATATTGTATAATTTCTCATTATATGATTTGGGGTGACTGTATGTCCGTGAGATCATATGAATACACAGGGTTCCACATACAAAAATTTCAGATCGGGACTCTCATTTCACTTCACGGTTCTGGAAGGGTTTATAGAAATCTTGGGTACTCAAGTGATTTTTAGAACAAATTTTCACCCCCATACTAATGGACAATCCTAACAAAAAATACATGTTCAAGAGGATATTCTGCGAGCTTGTCTCCTTGATTTCGACGGTTCCTGGGAGAAGCATATTCCTCTCATCGAGTTCACTTATAATATTAGATTTCAGGTGACAATTAAGATTGATACATTTGAGGCCTTTATGGTAGGGCATTCCATTCCCCCTTATACTTTCTAGAGGTGGGTGAGGCAGCCTTACTAGTTCTGCATCTCATTTAGGATTCATTATAATAGGATCAGCTAGTCAAATATAAGATGAATACTAGTAAGTCTAGACAGAAATCATATGATGGTCGCTGTCGACGAACTCATGAGTTCATGGTTGGGGATCCAGTTTTTCTTCTACTATATCCTAGGTTAAGGCATAGACAGTTAAGGAAGAAGGTAAAGTTGTCACCTCATTACTTCAGTCCATTCAAGTTTTAGAGAGATTCGGATCGGTAGCCTATCGATTGCTACACTCTTAGAGGTATCATGCCATGTATGAAAATTTTCATGTCTCACACCTTTTCCAATATCATTCTGAGCCGTCTCATAAATTTGATCCCGAGGAAGTTGTGTTAGATGTTGATGCTCTCTTTGAGGAGTATCCAATATAAACCATTGACCAAAGCACAAAGGATCTTCATGGAAAGAATTTCCCTCTGATATGGGTGTTATAGAAAATTTGGAAAGTACAAAATGAGACTTGGGAGACAGAAGATGATGTACTTTCTCAATTTCCACATATTTTGTAAGACAATGTTTCTTTACCCTTGGAAGGAAAACATGTGGGCATGTTCATTTAAGGAGGGATGACTATAAGAATCATATTTTTAATTCATGTATAGATCCTTTAATTTTTGGTCTCAATCATTACTTTGGACCTAATATAGATTCCTAATGAGTTTGTAATGGTCATATGGGTTTCTGAGATTTCTTTAGAGCCCAGAACCCATCGTTCAGGAGAAAACAACCTCTACATATGGTTTAGAGTAAACTATGTGGATGTTGATTTTTTGTACTGAGCCACCTCATATGGTTAGTTCCTGGTCTTGTGGAATAAACATTTGATCACCACATTTTTCCTATGAAACCATGAATGGGTTATGAAATGTTTTATAAAACATGGAGACCAAAACATTCAGGCAGACCTATCCCACACAGTTAGTTCCCAGTTTGACAAACCGTGCACGACCTAATTTTCTGGATAAATTTCCAATTTTCCCTTAATGATTTAATTAAGTCCCCCCTTCATCCCCAATCAATGTTTTTGCAGGATTGACCTATTTCTCTATCATCTTATAGTTTTATTAATATCCAAACATGGAATCTAGTGATCTCCATGATCCCCCATCTAATCGAGCATCTATTTATCACATTGGATGTGCAATAGTATGTACTTGAGTTCCTCTTTTCCATTCTTATTCTATTTTTCTCTCTATCTAGATATCTTCATGTGACAATTTTCCACCTATTTTTAGATGTAATATAATACAAGGAAAATCAACGGATGTTACCAATGGATAATGATCATACAACCCTATGGTGGGTGGTCTAAAACATTTCCCAACTGACTAATGATTTTAGATGTTTGTGTGGGGCCTTCAAATTCATCAGACGTGAGCCTTTACATAATAAATGAAATATTGTTAATGAGAATTTCATAATTTCATGTAACATTTATGTCACCAATTGACATGTCTAAGGTAAGTGCTTCATAATGATTATAAATTGTGAAATGTTAAATGGAAAGTATACTAATTATATAACTTGGCCTTAAAAAATGAGATTGAATAAAGGTTACATGTCTGCAACATCCCTTTATATGTTAATGGAAGGTAGTGGAGTGAGCCTCTCTAATTGAATATTCTGTAATTGTTATGTTATACTCGATTAAATTGTGCAATGATACTTGGCTTATCCACAGTAATGGAAGTCGAGGAATGGAAAATAAATAAATGGTTGAATCACTAACTGACCTATCAAAACTAATGGAAGGAAATATTTGAACAAAATTAAGTATTACATGATTACAATATCAAATAGGAATGGAGAAATGCAATATGACCTTCGATTCTTAGAGGGGAATATCCTTGGGTCTTGGGAACCCCATTCCGATTCAAGGCTGTAGTTTTCATAGGTTGTTACCGACATAAACTACACTTCATGTATTTTCATCAGATGTCTGGTATACTATCGCATGTAACTTTTAATTATTACATGATACATCAGATACACTCCTTGGATCTAGTAATGATTAGATGGTTCTATGGTGAAATCTCATTGTGTCATGTCCTTTCCTAGAACCGTTTTACCTTGGTCGATCATCTTAGACTCGGTAGGCACCTTATTGTGAAATGCCCTTGATTAAGATCCTTGGATTACACTCTTACCCCTTAGAGAGGATCAGATACTAATATGATATAATTCTATGTGATTTGCGTTACCTTGGTTATTACCATGGAAATCCCTCACTAGATATCTTTGTCAGGTTTCAGGGGTATGTCTGGAGACTTTCACTTATTATACTATCATGAGGTGAAATTAGTGTTTTATATGCCTCATGTGACCTAATAAAAATAAATGGTAATTCCTTAATTAATAAACTAGTTACATGTTCAGACATCAACTGAGGGCTGAAGCAGGTACTTGGTTATCAATTTATATTGTACTGCTTTCTTTACATAATACATGTAGGCCTTCATACTGCTATATTCCATTACACGGGCTAGATATTATAGACATCATTGGTGGTTTCCCACTAAGATTTAACTCACACCCTCTCCAAGCACCTATTTGTACCCAAAGTAGATTACATGGTTGGTGGTGTTTACATTTGGAAGCATACAGATTCAAACACATGATTTGTAGCTATTAAAATAGAGCTTAATAGTAGATGATCTAGTTGGATCTCGAGATCCTTGAATTAGCCATTGTTTTATTTTAATTTGTGGAACATGTTATGCATGATGTCTTCTATTCTTGTTTTTTGGTTTTCTAGGGACATGAAATTAAATCATCAATGTTCTAGTTGATACAGTTATTATTAAACTGGTTTATCAATTGAATCAATTTTCTTTCACTGTTTAATTATATTGCTTCTGCTATTTATTATCCAATTAAATTCCTTAGACTGTTTTACACTCTAATAATGAGGTCATAGTCATCCCATAAACACACTCTAGGCCCTCACTGCTAGTCGGTAGCCTCTAATGTTTAGGAAGATGTGCTTGGGACCATGCGGCCCATAGGGCTCGGGGCAACTATTATCTAGCATCCGGGTTTGGGATGTCAGACTAATGACTACACATATAATTATGCATAAAATAAGTGGGGAACTATTGGTGACATAAAGAGATTCTTAAAAGAGTCCATAGATTGTTTACATATGAAAAATTATAACATTATATCATATGATTCATGGAATTTTAAAATTTATGAAAAAAATAGCCCACAAATGATGTGGACTTGGCGGTTGTGGCCTTCATAATGAAAGTATTAAGGCATTATCTCTATGTGGAGATGTATGAAATATATATTGATCACAAGAGAAAAAAATATAACTACACAGAAAATGAGTAGAACATAACGTATTGTTAGTGAATATAGCTCATCCATGATTATGACAACTTAATCCACTAACATCCTAGTAATGAAAATAAAACAAAAGATACCTTAAGTAGAAAATATTATGAAATCTTTTCAATGATGATAGTTGAGAAGGATCCAATATTTATTTATTTCAAAATGTTTGAAATAAGAATAATTAAAGAACTGATATCCTCAATCCTTAATATAATGATTTAACATCCGTCCCTTATTAAGAAAATACATGATGCATAAAGAAATGATGAGGAAATTCTAAAGAAGGTGGAAGATATCAGAAAAAACAGTCAAAAGAGTTACAAATTGATGGGGAATAAGTCATAAGATTTGGGACATGACTACGTATACCATAAAATATGAAGATAATGAAATAAATTTTGAATGAACCACACAGATCAATTTTCTCTATTCAAGAAAGATAACAATGGTGTATTTAAATCTTTGAGATAACTACTTGTAGGGAGAAATAAAGATAATGATTTCTGAATATACATCATGTTTCCTAGTATGTGAGAATGTGAAGGATAAAGGAAAAATGTTTCAGGGGATGATTAAACCATTACCAGTACCAACTTGTAAATGGGAAAAAACCCATTTACATTGTCCCTACACTTCTAAATACATAGATATGTAATAATTCTATATGGGTTATTATGGATAATCTATCAATGAAGAACAACTCTATTGAAATTCAAGAGGAATTCTCACAATATTAACTTTTGTGGAAAAAATATTATTAGTGTTGAGGATTTATGGAGTACTACAATGGATTATTTCTCTTAAAGTTATGAGCTTCATTTATATGTTCTGAAATAGTCTCCGACATGCTCTCAACACTGAACTGAAAATTGGTATGGATTATCTTCCACAAATTGAGGGACAATATATGCTGACTATTAAAACACTAGAGGATATATTGATAGCATGCCATATGGACATCAAGGGAGTATGGGACAAAAGTATATGACTTTTTGATTCCTCAAAAATTAATAGCCTCCACTTGAGAATCCAAATATATTCATATGAATCCATTTTTAGGAAAATCTAAAGACCACAAACATGTTGGGATGATGTCAATGAACAGAAGCTGCGAGGGTCAGAAATGGTCGATGAAATAGTAGAAAAGGATAAAATCACTCATCAACACGTCAAGGATTACCAATGTAGAAAAATTATATATTCATACAATCATTTATGGGACCTAAATTTTATGGTTATAGGCATGGCCTTCCTCAATATATATATATTTGGATGTGAGTGATAAGATTTGTGAATAATGAAAGCAATATCCCAGATAAATTATCCCTGTTGAGATTATTAATGTCAGTAGAGTTGGGTCATATCGAGTATCTCTTCCACCAACTATGTCTCAAGGGAATCACATATTCATCATAAACGTATTCAATAACTATATACTTGATCCCTCATATGTACTGAATCTAGAGGTTGTACAGCTAGAAAATTATATCAATTATGAGTAGAATCTGGTCATAATAATGGACCATAGAGATAATATTTTACTCAAAAATGATCACACACATAGTCGATGTACTATAAATGACGTATATATATTAAGAGGAAACATGTGAAGTAGAGGAAGTGATGAAGGAGAAGTACCCTGACTTGTGTTAACCATAATATGCAAAATGAAATTTTGAGGGTCAAATTTCATATGGGGGAAGAATATAACAACCTATAATTTTATTAATGGAAAATCCATACATATAATTATCTATAAAGATAATACATAACATATATAATAGAAAATTAATATTAATGTCATAAATAATATATTAAAAAAGTTATATTTATAGAAATTAATGAAAATATACCAATAGAATAATAAAATGACCATTGGAATAGTAATGTGACCATTAGGAATAGTAATATTTCCATTAAAATAGTAACATAACAATTAAAATTATAAATAAAATTAATTATTATTGTATTTGAAAATATTTTATATTTATGTAATGACATAAGTAAATGAAGACATTAAAAATGATTAAATAATTGTTCTTATTTTTACGAAATGAAATTACTTATATTGAAAGTATTAATAAATTATGATTTAAAAGAAATATTATTTTATGAGAATAGATTTTTTAATGAATATTTTTATTTATAAAAATTGTAATATATTTTTGTGATACCTAATTTAATTTTACAATGTGTCATAAAATTTGTTATAATACTAAAAACATAAATTTTTGAATAAATTATCATTTTAAATATAAAATCCTATTTATAAAATTAATTTCATAAATTGGAGACCATTTTTTAAATATATATATTAAAAATGGTTAGGGTTAATTTTTGGGATTTTTCTCAAATAGTTTATTTTTTTAGTAACTAAGTTCTATTATTTAAGGATTTTATCATTACAAGTAAAAAAGTGAATTTTTGAGTCATGTTATAGTAATTGATTATGTAAGTGTCCATTATCTCTAAATCGCATAATTTAGTTAACATACATGATAAAAATATTCTACAGTACTTATAGTCTTCAACTAGAAGATTAAAAATTGAATAAATTTATCCAAAACACCCATCTCATCCCCTATAAACACCACCCCTAACCATCTCTTATTATCAATCCTTAAATGATTTGAAAATTTCAAATATTATATCAAATTTATCTCCAATTAATCATTGCCACATATTGGTATTTCTGTTATTACTAAAAGACCATTTCCATGTTTCTTAAGGATGTAATCAAGGAGACGATACTCAAGAGGTAAAAGCATCAACCATTCTATTTTAATTTTTTTCTACCTCATCAATTATTCCACTATAAAATGAGATATGATAACTCTAGTATAATATATATAATATTATCTTATTAATTTAGTTATATATCCATCATCAATTCTATTATCTTCTCTTTTTATCCAAAAAAATGATATCATCATCTACGATGTGTAGATTTAGCACCTTCAGGGATGTTGTTTTTTAGATTTCTTCTAACAACATAATGCCTTTTCATAAAACTATTATAATGTTTAAACATTTTATAATATTTTTATTTAAACATTCATTATGTTCTGGATGAAATATATATTCATAATATTAACACCAAAACAAAAATAGTTCATGATTATTGGAAAATCGTCCAAATAAATTGCTCATTTTCATTAACATTTCATATAATGAGTATTTATTATGTATGAAAAAAATTAGTTATAGGACCATTTAATTTTATTGGAATTAAATAAATTGCATATAATTCCCCTTGTGTATGTTTTCATCATTTTGTGAATAAGTTACCTAATTATACAAAATTATGATGACCATGAAATACATGAAATGATAACATTCATAATGAAAAATTTGAATCTTATAACTCATCAAAATTAAATAAATAATGTCAAAAATATATATTAGATAAATTTTTGTTAAATAGTTTCGGAAATAAATTATTAATAAATATAATTTCATTATCCATGACCTTAATTTCATGTTGAGAACACTTTCATTCATAATGTATTGAATCTCATTGAGCATCCATTGTTATTTATGGTTATAGTTATATCTCTCATTACACAAAATTCATTGTTCAGTAATCTTATGTAAATCTTAAAAATTATTTCAATATGTTACAAACTTTTGGATCCTTATCAATTCATTTTTCTTTTATTGTGAAATTATTTTTTTGAAAAGGCTCCCTTCTCAATTCCATTGGACAAGCAACCTCGATTAAAGGGAACATCCCAATTTCTTAACCATTTTCAATTCAAGTCCATAATCTAAACTAATAAAAGATTATTATAATAACATCATTTATTTAACACTAATAATCTATTTTAGTTCATTTTTGTTTTTATTAACCCAATTATTCCTTCTTCCTTTATACGTCTCTATAGTATTTTCTATAAAACATTAATAATATGGATCATTTCTAATGATTCTCAAACATAGTTTTTATAAGTTTTCACATCATTTAAATATAATTTATTAATAGTTATGACTATTTTACCTCATTAAATTCCATGTATTATTTAAATCCATTCCTTCATTGAATCCATTATTTTACTCTCATTTGGTATGCATTATCACATGATTAAAATACCAATTTATTTCCACAGGTAACCCTAATGATTGTTCCATTTGTTTAATTATTCATGTGGATCCGATATATATTAACATGTTATGATGGTTTTTACTATATAGGGATCCAATTCATTGGGTAATGATTACTCTAATGAGATATAAAGTAATGCATTAGGGAGTAAACCTCTTACATTATGGGAGTTTTCCACTATGTGATGTAGTCTTCGGAGATAGAAATGGTGTATATTTATTTCATGTTATATGTTTCTGACACACTCATTTTTTTCCATGATTATAGGATCCCATGATGTGCATTTTATTCGTATATATGACTATTCATTTTCCATGTATTTTTTTTGTCACAATGTTATGTCTTATAACCTGTGTTCTATGATTTATTATTATGTGTATACCATTATTAGGTTTTTTAGCTCATCCCTTTATTAATGTATTCTCTAGGATGTCCTATGGAGATGTAGGATACAAATAAAAGTTAGTTTTTTTATGACAATAAATACTTTATATTCTAGTTAAATTTATTAATAGTATATACCTAATCCAATAAAGATAATAGCCTTTACAATCATTGGTTTCTATATGATGGATAATTATTCATAAATCATTTAATAATATTTTTGTGAGACTATGGTTGATTTATAAATTTGAGTGGATGTTGGTGAATGAAACATTATTTCCCTCAGTATCATACAATATATAATATATAATGTTAAACAATTCACCAACATAATTAATATTTCTAATGTAGATAAAAGTGTATTGATGAATTTTATATTAGCGAAATGGAGTTTGAAGGTAATTATAAATTTTTTATTAGAATATATCATTGGAATAGATTCATGTGATATGGAATAAAATAAATGTTGAGGGAAATTTAAATTTTATCCATTGGGATCCTTGATTGTAGATGAGCTATAAATTATTAGTTATACCTATCATGAAATTTAGTTCAAATAATTTTTTTTGTTCCACATATCTATCCTAATTATATAAATACTTAATACCTCTCATGTAGTAAATCAAAACATGGTATAACTATATCATGACCTATTTTATTAGGATCATCTTTTTAATAAGTTGGGTCTTATATATAATGTTCTATGAAATAATAAAACATACCTCATTAATTATCTTAGGAAGAATCACATGTATAAAGATGAAACATGGCAACCAGAGGAGGAAATAAAATATAATTAACCTTGACTATTACCAATTGATTATACGAGTTAATATTTTGGGGGATAAAATTATAAATGGGGGAAGGATATAAAGTCCTAAAATTTTTTATATATTCAATTTTCCTTCTGACTAAATAATGTTTATCATAATTTGGTACGTAGTAAAAAATAAAAACCTATAATCCATATATATTTATTTCATAAATTTAGAACATAAAATTCCAAAAATAAATATATCTATTTAACTATAAATTAGTATAGTTGGATAAAAAAATTACAACAAGAGATCTAGAAAATATGTATCGTAAGGGTCATCTAGTATTATCATGCCTGAGATTAACAAAATGAAGCAATATAAATGACATATTTAATCCAATAAATATTTAAAAAATAAAATATTTATTAATTTGAGAATAAATGTGATGAATGACTAATTTTGGAATAAATATGTACTTAAAAGAGGTAATATGGTTGATATAATAGTAATATAATAGTTAGAATATTAACATGATCATTTGGAATAGTGACCCGAACCATGGAACCGTAACTCCACATCAAAATAATAATATTCTATATAAATAATATTTATCATATTTATTTTACTAATATATAAATATTTTTATTCTTTTAAATAAATATGAATTTTAAAAACCCAACAAAATTATTGGCACTTTTTAAAAAATTTATTTTAATCCATCTCATAAAAATAATATATTATAGGATAACCAATAAAATTACATATGATAGAAAAATATTTGGATAAAATAAATGTTATTTTTATAACATGAAAATCAATATTATCTAGGACTGATTTTTTGAATTTTTTTTGAAAAACATAAATTTGAATGTGAATAATAAAAATACAGTTTTAACAAAAATAATATATTATAATTACATCATTCATGATATAATAATGAACTATTAAATGGAAACAATTATGGTTCGAAAAAATATTTAGAAATTTACATATTTCAAATATTTATAATTAAAAACCTAAAAATAAAATTCCAAAATCAATAAATATAAATTATTCCATTAAATAAATAATATTTCAATTTTCCACATTCCTTTTTAATATACAAATAAATTCTATTGTGGAATCCATTAAAAGTTATAAAAGAATTATAATGTAATCATTTAATATTCATAATGTTGAAAATATCACTATTATAAGTACTACAATAAGAATTATATTTTATTCAATAACTAATAATAAAAATGATCCAATCATTAGGTATAAATATACTATCTCCCTTCCAATGGTAAACCACATCTCTTAAACATATCGATTATAAAACTCTATAAAAATTTCTCATATTATCCTCCATAGAATAATTATAGATGTTAGATATTCATACAATTCAATGATTAGAAGTACTTAAGGTCCATAGAAGAAAATAACTTCATATGGTGACAAAAATATGGTAAAAAACACAAGACCTTATGAAAGAGGAATCTAAAACCGAACACATTATTTTTTGGGTTGTCTTATATTTACCCTAATTTTTAGTATATATTATTCTATAATGTATCCAAAATATAAATTAAATATTATATATAATTTCCGTCTAGTAGTATGCATTTATAGACCTTTAAAAAATAATTATAACACAATTTTAGATATTATTCATATAAACATTATTTTTTCAAATCATTATATTGAACCATATTGATCCATTTATTCTCTATAATAGAGTTATGAAATTTTGTGACATAATTTCATCTCCCTTATTAATGTTGGAACCAAATTTTTTTTCATTGAAGTATATTTTTGGAATTATTTTCGAAACTCATCTCTTTACATTGGTTTATTTCAGGACTTAAATTGTTACGTGTTTTTGTTATATGGGGAATGCATGATTATGAGATTTTTATTATTTGATGGTGGCCTTTAAATTATATATCCATATATTTCTCCAGTTAATGTGATATTGATCTTTGGATTTTGTGAATTATTCTGGAACATGATGCTACCATTGTTTATATTTATGATGTTTTCATTTATGAACATATGTTATGAATTAACATGATGATATCCTTCATTAAAACAATGTGTGGTATATGAAGACTATGATATAATGTTTCATTATACTTGATATTATATATACCCTTCCTTTTTCAAAATTTTCCCCTATTATTATATTAATGATCCTATGATTTTAAATTATGATGATTATTATACTCACCCTTGTAGTATTGATTCGCGCATATTACTCATTTAAGTATAATACTCATATTAATTGGATTTTATCACACAATGATCATTAATGTACATACATATGTTAATAAATGTAATAAATATATCATTATGTCTTTTATGAAGACTACGATGTAGGATTTATTCAATTTTTTTCGTTATTTTCATCTATGATGTGTTAACCTCAATTATCCTTGATAATGAACTTTTTTATTTTTGAATGTCTTTTTAATATATTTTTAATAATAAAAATGACATAATATGTAGGTAAACAAATGTTTGGTCATTATAGATCACTCCGTGAAGGAATTAATTTGTAATATTAATAATATATTTTAGGATATATTTCAATGTAATCTATTTTTTAACATATATTTTAGATTCAGTCACATGAAAAAGTGTTACTCATCCTACAAAAAACTCTTGTCAGATTAGAATTTTTTGAATGATCATTCAAACTATAATTCCCCAATAATATATGAAATGAATTCACAACACAATATGTTTTTTAGAATTCAAAAAACTCACATAATGTTGAACTTAATAAATTTTATTATATTTATCAGTGTATACTCTATAAGACTAATCCACGAAGGTGAATTTCATTCCCCAGTGAATGTGGGATATTAAATTAGATAAAAAAATTAAGAACATATATTATTTTATGAGTAAAGATGATTGTTGTCAATTAGTATATTATGAAAAGAAGGTACGTGACTATGAAAATTATGATTCATTTTGTATGGAATCCGGAATTAATATTTCATCAAAAAACATCCCATCAAGCCATATAGAGTATATATTTTGGAGAAAACTACATGAAAAAACATCTTGGTGTACCACAATGAATTTCCAAATGTCTTGATTATTTAAAAAATATAGATTTTAAATATAATTGAATAAATTGAATTAATAATGTATTTTAGGTTTTGTATAAACACTAACAATCTAAATGATTATCATTCAAATAGATTAACCTATTAATTAAAAAACTATTTTCGAGTAAGTAGAAGACCATAGAAGTATGTGTATTTGAATTGGTATTCTTAATTGAAATTTCCCCATTAATGATAAAAAAAGAATGATATGAAAATTGTATATTTTGAGAGAGATATTGAAAAATATATAAATCACACCTTCAAGAAATATATATAAGATAATTTTTCTTGGATGTCAATTTGAAGGGTGAGGTTGAGACTCTATTGATTTTTATTATAGGTCAGGATTTGAAGTGAAGTATTTATGATTATGTTTATAAATATCAAGCAAAGACGATTAGAGAATTATATGGAACAACATTTTGTTAATTATAATTTATATCATTTAGACTCTACGATTTTGACCTGTTTGTTGATATTATCAATTCATATAACCCTCTGGGTGGTACGGTTTGGAATACATTGGGAGATTGTTAAATTAGTATGAGAAGTGATTTTGTATAAAATATTATGATCATAAAGTGGTGGATTATTTATTATTTATAAAATCAGAACATTAGGTATATTTAATACATGGACGTTACCCATTGCGGGCGAACTAAGAAAAAATCTAATTATTCATGTTCATTACAATTCTAAATTAGAATGAAAATTTTGTGTTCTCTGTGAATGATTCAGTATTTATTTGGAAATAAAAGGTAACTATTTTTTAATAATATAGAAAAAAAATTTAAACAGTCTAATTAAATCCTGTTTTGGTTCTGTAATGGGACTTTACGTTTTAATTTTTTTGATACAATTTTTATCTTATTTAATATTTATAATAAATCCATTATTATAGATGATTTCGTGAATAAAAAAGGGGTACCCTAATTTTATGGTTGAAATTTCCGTGTGTGGAATAATATAATTAGTTAATTTTTCTGTTATATTGTTCATTATATATACATGATATCAGTTTATACAATTCAAATATTTTTTAGCAAAATTTTATTGATTATATCAAACTCTTAATATTGAAAGTTGATTTTAATTTTATGAATAATAATGTAAATAAATATATTTCCTTTTATAGAAAATTCTCTAATCACATATACATATAAGTGATAGGTTTTATAATAGCCAAATTAATTTTGAAAAAAACATCTAATATTTACGAATGTAATCAAAATGGGAATGAGGTATAACTATAGGTTCCTTATAATAGAATTCATGGTTGGAATATGAGTTCATGTAAAAATATTATTTGTTTCTTGAAAAATTATTTATATGTTGGTGGAGATAATAATGGAATTTTTTATGTGTTAATTAAATGAATAAGATCATATGAAAAATAATATAAATTTATAATATAACAGTCTTGACAGTTGGTGAAGTCAATATTAAGAAATTATATTTTTTTATCTAAATATAATTTTTTCTATATATGAAATATGTGTGAATCATGAAATTAATCTAAAATAATCATAAAAAAAATTTAAATTTATAACAATAGATAAGAAAAATAAATATGATAAATAATATAAAGATGAAGATGTAAGTGGTCAGCTAATTTCTCTTATAGTATGGTGATCTAAGAGAGGTAAAATTATATTTTAATATGAGTTTCCAATATTGTATTTTTACTGTAATATTGGGAACATGTATACTAGGTGTCCAAAAATATTTCACTGAGTCTATAGTGAGATTTTGATAACTCAAAAGCTATGATAAATTAATTCCCAAGACGAAACATGAATTTAATAAATACATAAAGAATATTTTTTCATTGAAAATTATTTTTTAGTGAAGAATAATATGAGGTTGAAAATATACTTTCGAATATATTTAAATTGATATTATCATAGGTATTAAATATTCCATTATGTCGGTAGTAGATAATTCTAAACCTAATGAATATGATGATCAATTAGAGGTAGTTTTTTATATCAACGTCTTGCTGTAATGATGTATTGAGGAGACTTTAATACAATGTTATAATAATAAATAGATTAGATAATTTTTGAAAGACTTCTCATTATATTCAGAGGATATTAAATAATAAATTTATCATCAGAATAATGTTATATAGGATCATGTCAATGTGAAAGTGACCATATATAAAGTTATGGAATATTAAATAATGTAGATCTTGAATGGATTAATTGAGATATTATTATATCCATAAATATGAAATATATAATACTAAAACACATGAAATAGATGTATAATCTTAGATAAATAATTTTGAGTCTGAAATAGAATCAAATAGACAAGGAAGAACCTATAGTTTGAAAAAACAATCGATAATGTTTTAAAGGAATTGTATAAATATGGAAAATTTGATTTTTAGGAAATTGTTATCACTCAAAAAATCATTTGTCAAATAGGTATCATATTTGATAGTTAAGCTTAAAAAACACACAATGAAAAGATTAAAGGAAAGTGTAATACATGAAAATGTTCACAATCCTCATTAACATTTCAAATGATAATATGTTATTCAATGGAATGGAATATCAAGGGAGTGGTCAGATAAAAAAATTAATGAAATTTAAATTATACAGTTAGATAGGATATATTTTGTCTTATTTTAATTAAGAAGATAGTTACATGAAAGGAAATTCCATTAGAAGTAAGAAAAGAAGATTAAACAACATAATTTAACTCTGTATAGTGGTGCATTGTATGCATTTCATATAAATTACTCTAACAAAAAACATAAACCAGTTGATTACAATAAATAATGTTGAGACTATTTCTATGGTAGCCAATGATTAATTTTTGGAATTCAGAACCATAAATATATTTTGAGAAAAATATTTTATCCATTGGTAGAAGAATAAATTGTCTGAATATCTTTTTTTGAAGAACAATATAATAGTTAAACATATATCTTATCACCTCATAGTGTTTTCTTGGACGAGAATTTATTGAAAATAAAATTTAAATCTGTTTTTACAGGGATAACATAGGGAAGAAATGATTAAAGTGACAGGTGTATTCTTCATAGTCGGTGATTATCCCCTATTATGAGTTAAAATAATCATCTCATGAATAATTAATGAAGAGTTGATAGAATAGTTTAATTTAGAAATTATGTAGATATAAATATAAAACAATGTGATTAATATTTCATAGAAAGTGATTATATTAAAAATACTAAAGTGTTCAGTGTTGATGCTTTCTAATATAATTTATTTAGTCTAATATATTTATGTTACTCATGATTGGATATATCATTAAATTGGTATAGTTTTTATATTAAAATATTAATGTATGACTCTCTTAGGTAGTGACAATGTTCTCGTCTCATGGGCAGTCAAAACAAAATTTATAGAACAAAATAAATAGCATAATTTTTATCCTCATGGTCTCTCTTAAGGAAGAAGAGTCGATTTCCAAAATTGTTGTTCTGAAAATCATTTATCTATTTTCAAATTTTTAATAATATAAACTAAAAAAAGAATCAATTTGAAAAAAAAGTAATGGAGAAGGATTGAAGGAAAAACTGAGAACACAAAAAAAAATAAGACAAACACAATGAACATTAATAATGTTAGCGGAGAAAATTTAGTGAAAATAGGTCGTGTTACAGGTAGATCTAACATCAAATACCCTTCAAAATAAATATAATGTAAACAATCACCAATAATCATCAATAAATGAATTATATAAGAATCAAATGACACTCCTCCGATAAAAAAATATTAAAAACATAAGCAATGAATTTATTTCATTTTGGAACATTCATCCAAATCTAAAATTGAATAACTCAAAAGGCTAATTTTGGCCAAGAAGTCCCAATATCCATAAATCTCTTACTGCGATCCTCATACCAAAATATCAAACTCATTTTCATTGTTTGAGAAAATTAAAAAGTAAGGGCAAAGTAAATAGGGTGATAATTTTTAAGACCATTCCTGTGAAATGGAGTACTCTTTCTGACCACAATTCACAGTCATTGTCCACTAAGGTGTAGAAGAGGTGATGATATCAAAAATTCTGGGATCTCAAGGTTTATTTAGGTTTCAAATACAGAATATATCACTGTATATTAGATCTCCATTAATATCAATTCGAGATCAATGCATGGAAAAATGAAGAACAAACAGAAAAAATCATAATTGAATTCAATAAAAACATAAAATTAAAGTAATATTTATAGAAAATAGATATACAAAAAAACACTTAAGCGGAAGATGAAGTTAGTATATTTTTCCCGTCTTTAGAAATCATATATTTTTTTCATGATCGTGTGTTAGGATATTTGAATTAAAGTGGATGTTGAGATTTTATTATTCAAAAAAATTAAAAAAAAAGAAAACAATGACAAAAATATCCCACATACACCAGTATCATCAAAATGAAATTACATTATGTGTACATCACTATCTTTTATTGATATCTGTATTTGTAAACTCAACATGTGGCAATTAATGGTGATTCCGCCAAAATCCTCCCATTATCTTCATCAACACCCTCTCAAACAACCAAAAAGCAGAATTGGTGTCTATACTATAAAATTAAGCTATTAATATTATAAATTAATATGATTATTATATTAATATAAAAGGATTTATAAACAAAAGAATTTAAATATATATTAACACATATCTAAAATTACTATTAATTTATGAAATTCATTATAATAAAAAAATAAATTAAACGAAATATTTATAATATTGTATAAAATAAAAAATAATAAAAATTATTA
The DNA here is from genome assembly GCA_963277665.1 of Viscum album. NCBI lineage: Eukaryota > Viridiplantae > Streptophyta > Magnoliopsida > Santalales > Viscaceae > Viscum > Viscum album. The sequence continues at coordinate 1,431,946,893 of OY728132.1, read as the reverse complement.
TATAAATAATTATTATTACTAATATATTTATATTTGGAATTTTTTTTTATTAAATAAAATAATATATCATTATTTTTATATATTCAATTGCTAATATATTTTATATATTATTTTATATATTTCAATATAATCTAAAATGAAATAAAGGAGGAGGAGGAAGGGGCTGTGCGGTGTGATGTAGAATGAAGGGGGTGTTCTCTAAGGATCAGTGAGTAGAGGGGGATCATCTACCTTGGTGGATAGAGCATGGATCCAGGATTGTCGACTGAGCCAATAGGTGGTGACAGCGAGTCATTAATGGTGAATCGAGAGTGATTTATCTCTGTGGTGTATGCGATGGTTCTGTTCAACTTATAAAAACATTTTTTTAACATGTGACTTTGAGGTCATGTGAGTCTAGGGTGTGGGGTCATGTGTGAGGAGAATTGGTGGCATGATACCAATCATCATCATCCATGGTGGTGGAGAAAATTTTGATTTGTTCCTCACGGTGGTTCTACACATTTCAGTGGTAGAGGGATGGGTCCAAGAATCAGATATTAAGAGATTTGATTTCTGTTAAATTAATGTATTTTTTATTTTTTTTGTATGATTTCAGGTTGTTCAATGATCCGTGTGCTCAATTCAAGTAATTTTAGATGATTTTTTCTTCTAATGTTTATTTTTTGGGCTATTTGGGTGTTGTTATATTGATGGTGGTAGGGGATACCAACGACAGGTTGTGAGCCACCATTACATCTAATGGGGGCTGAGGATCCACTATTGTGTTAGATGGTTGGTGAAAATAAGAAGATTGGTGTGGAATAGAGGAAGGAAATAGTGTTTGTGGATGATTGTGGGTTATGATAATGAGTTAAGGAGGTGTTCTCATATTATTTAATGTTAGTGATGGAAGGTTTGTTTCCTGACAGTGGGAATGTTGATTAAGATTCACTAGGTCCAACCGTGGGTGATGATCCAATGTTGGGTCCATGGGGGATTGGTGAAGACAAGGGAACCAACTGTAGGTTATAGAGGGGATTTAGTGGGGGGTAAACTCATGATTTATAGTGGTGGGTGAAAGGTTTGGCATTACCTTCATATAAAAAACAAATAAAAAGTGTATCAAAATAAAATCTGAATATAAATTAAATTAATTAAATTTTTTATTTCAAGTCAATTTATTTTAATAATCAGTTTATTAATAAAATAAAATGAAATGAAATTCAAATTTATATTGAATATAAATTATATTTCAAACTGAATCATAAAACTTACAAATTAATCAACAAATTGATAAAATTAGATAAAAATTTCTACAAACAAATTAATTCAATAAAAAAATTAAGTATGTTTTTATAAATTAAATAAATATATAATAAATTATTTAATATAAATAAAAAATAAAATAATTAATGTAAAATTATATACTAATAAGTATTATCGAAACTAATTAAATTGTTAAACATAATTCAATAATTTATTGTTTCCTAGAAAAAGTGAATCATATATATTTTGAACAAAACAGAACAAATAATGAATTAATTAAATTGATGAAAAATATAAAAGTAATGGAAGAAAAATGAATGAAAAACTAAATGAATAAATTATAAAAGAATTAAAATAATGAAAAATTCAATATTATATTTAAAAAATAGAAAAATTGCAACAAAAAATTTTATGAATTAATTTTTTTATTATTAAAAAATTAGTCAGTAAAAAATAAATTATATAAAATACACATTCTTATCAATTTAATATATAAATGAAATAAAAAACAATTATTAAAGAAAATAAATTATGTTAATAATAAAAAGAGAATAAAAAGTGAAAAATGATGGGTCATGTGGAAACAAAATCAACCACATTACACTCCCACACACATAAATGTTTTCTTATCCTAAAACAGATACATTCTTTTAGAAATTAAAAAAAATTCTCACATTCAACATAAAATAATAGATTTATATCTGTTAATTATATAGGAACATAACTAGAATTGGGTCTGCCTTTTCAATGAATGTTGAAAATTGGTCCTTCTTAGTTTTAACAACACATTAGAAAACAAAGGCATAATGACCTCTCCATCCTTTAAAATTTTATACCTTCTATACGCATTCATATAATTCCCTATGGGAATTTCAATTCAATTTTTTGACTATAAGAGTGATTAAATGTTTGATCAAGTGGAAATAAAACATTCACGAAAAGGCACCTACACATTTCACATTCTCTTACATTCGAAAAAAAAATTATTATTTGTAAATACTTTTTAACCACCTTATTGATATAACTATTATGTTATTTATAAAATTAAATTGTCCAAAGATTCAATTGGGATAAATAATATCCTCACTATAATGAACATATTTTTGATTACTATATACATTATTTATTTTTAAATTTTACGAATCATATATGTGCAAAAATAATTAGTCAAATGCACATATTGAAATATATAGTGTGATTAAAGACACACTCAGTGCATAGAGTCTCAGATTTTCACTATAGGATCCCTTTTTAACATTTTAAATTTAACATATTTTGATTTTAACAGGAAAAAATATGTTCAATAATGTACAAGATATGTGATACATATCATAAAATGAAAAAATCATTATTTTTATTTTAAATGTAATTTTTATAACCATGTTGTCGAATTAGAGGGTATGAATAAAAATAAATAATTTATGAAATAATTATATATATCCTACTCAGTAGAAAAATATTGGCAATTTATTAGAAAAAATAACATTTTTTTTGGTAATGTCATTTTAATCAACAGATATATGTTTTCTTCAAAAATTAAATTTATTTTAACTTTTTATTAAATATAATAAATTAGTTCTACAATTTTTAGAAAACAAATTTTATAAAATGAAAATAATTTTTAAAATCATTATATCAAAATTATTATATTGTGATATTTTATTAATTTATTTAAATTTAACTTTATGATAAATTGTAAAAAATGAATTTTTTTAAATACGTTATTTTTGTGACATTGTTAAGACATAAATTATTATTTAAAATATATTAATCATATTTAATATCTATATTTTAATTTTAAAATAGAAATATTTTTCAAAAATATTTCAAAACAGGTAAATTATAATTTATTTCATGATAAGTTTAAAAAATATATCAATGTCAATGTAGTTCTTGTGCAGTACTGAGAAACGAAAATTTGCAACCTTATAGACAATAACTAAGTGATAAATATTATATTTTGGACTTTTTAATTAATTATTTTGAATAGATTATTTTTTCTGATACTTTGGAAATTAGAGTAAAAAAATTGAACGTTATCCAAATTTTTTATAAATTCTTATGCAAGGCAAAAAAACACGAATTAACAAATTAATCATGTTTTATTGACAATGATAAGTTTAAATATACATAATGAAAAAATAAATAATATTAAATTGAACATAATTAAGTTATTTTTATGATAGTAATATATTTTTGTACTCTTAATTTTTATATTTGAAATCACAAGCATTAATGACTATTCAACGCTGATGAAATTTTTATAAATGAAAAAGAATAATCAAGAATATGATTTAAATTATAATTATAAGAACCAAAAAATGACCAAAAAATTTAAATAAATCATTCTTATGAGTATTCTTCAGCGATTATATCATTTTTATTCCAATTTTGGACCTTTTCGATCCACTCAAGTAAGATGAAGCCTTTTATAGTATTTTATTCAATGTTGAATCAATTTGTTCACACGCTGAGTATAAATTAGTTTATATTTATAATATAATGTTTTCCAGAAGTGTTTTCAGACATAAATTGTTATTAAGGCCTTTTCATAATTAGGTCAGTTGAAATTTAATTTTTGAGGAACATATAATTTCATAAAGGCTTTCACATCGATGATGTGGAAATTATTAATTTAACAGAAACTCATATAAATGATATTAAAAATATTTAAATAAATATATTATTAGATAATTATGGTGATTCATGAATTATTTAGTTATCTATTACATTTATAATATAAAATAATTTTATTTTAAATATTTTTGATAGTTTTTTTTGATTTTAATGTTATAGTTTAGAATAGTTTTAAATTTGAAAAAAAATTATATCTCACGAATAAAATAATTTATATATTTATTCAAAAATAAAAAAATATTGAATAGGATTAATATGAAAATATTTATTCGACAATTTAATCATAATTATATCTTATTTCCATTTCTAGGTCTTTACCTTTATAAAATACTAGTTATACATTAACATTTCAAGTAATTCCAAAATATCTGTCACCTCAATTATAAAAGGGAGAAATTCCATCACATAATTTCATCATTGTGAGCATTATTTATTGTATATACTATGAAAAAATTTATTATTCTCATCACTTTTCATATTGTTTTGTTTCTGTTCAAACAAATGTATCAATTCCATGTTCCTAGTGATGGTCTCAATGATAAATACTCAAGACGTTAATTTTTCATTTTATTTTAAATAATTACTATTTTATACCTTCTCCACACCCATATCCAATGATTCCTGAAAAATAATGTTTCATATATATTACGGGATTTATTATCTTAATGGTTTATCGATCACAAAAATTATATTTCTTCATTTATTCAAACAAACACAGTCATCATCTATGGTGTTTTAATTCAATGCCTTCATGGATGATGATTTTTTGTTTCCCATTACCTCATTTATAGACCATTTAAAGAAATTATATTTTGTTAAATTACCTAATGTATATACATGTTATTTATTATGGTGTATTATTTCCATTTTATATGAAAATCCCTAATGAACTGACTTTTGAACCATGAAATGAGCACACATGATAAAATGTAAATAACAAAATATTATTATCATATGGGCAAGAAATTTGTTACAAGAACATAATATATGGTATTATAAGTATATAAATAATTATATATTAAATTTATAACACTAATTATACCATTATAAATGATTATTGAAAATGGTGGGAGGATTTTGAACCTGAGGTAAGGGACTCTTTAACTAAAACATTATTTTAAATTTTATAATGATTTATTGATATTAATATTTTGATTCCATGTCAATGTTTTTAAAATGTGTATTAAAAATATATTTATATGGATATAAATAATTTAAAGTATAAATGTTTAAATTTCTATCATATATTTTCAAAAAGCTATATTTTTTCAGTTTTATGTTACGGACTTTTATTCTAAATTCCTGTTAAATTTCTCTTTTTATGAAATTCAAAATGAATTTTTTTAACATATATATAATGAGGATATTATACTTCATTTGTGATTCCTTTTGTGTTTATTTATTATTTTCATGATTAGATTATTATTTTAAAAGATTTTTTCCCATTGTATGTGATCATTATTCCCTTAAAATATTTTTTTTCTAAAAAGGATATATTTATGATGTAGGTAATCACATTTTATGATTTTTTTTCTTATTCAGGGAAATTATTTATGATGATGAGTTTCTATGTTATAAACCAAAAATGGATGTATGATTGACTTATATCCAATAAATTTGGTATATTTATGATGGATGTTTTTTATAATGGTTATTCTATGTTTAACTGTGATAGTTACATCATATGATTGTTGTAAGGGTTACAGTGTATGGTAGCGGTGAGGGATAAAAATAATAAGGTAGTTAGAAGGATTAAAATACCAAGTAATTATAGTAAGTAAATTATTACCCAAGTAACCTACATTGTGTAATTTATTATGTAAATGATTTATTGAAAACTCATGTTTTCACAAATTATATAGTTATTACTTTTAAGTGTGAGTAGTTTATCATTCATGGGTTTATAATTATTCATGGTCTTATGGATTCGTTCCTTATTTTTATATCTATTAATGAATATTTTTATCCTCATCCCATGTTTTAAATTTTTATTCATATATTTTAAGGATGTGTATGATATTATAATAATACAAGATTAATGTTATCAAGACTTTTCATGAAAAGATATCATGTTATACTTTTAACAAGTTTTGTATTAGGGATATTATTTTTATTTTATCCATGTTGTATTCTTATTGGTTGTTATGTATTAATTATGATATATTAATAAAAAACTCTAAACCTACAATAGCATTGGGAATTAATTAAAAAAATTGGCATATATATTCACTAGAATAGGTAATGATTATGGTCGGGCCCTTACAGCTGGTATTAGAGTCGGGTTTAGTAAACTATTTCTATTTGGATGTCATCTTAAGAGTTATAAATATCATCATCGGTTTATAATTTTAATTTTTATAGTAAGATAAATGTATTATAATTTTTTTTAAGGGTTTATGATATGATATTTTATAAGGAGTAATATTATTTCTATAAACAATTATTTTTGAGAAATTAAGTGTTATTGTATTTTGGGATGAAAAATTAACGGTATGTTATAAAATTTGTGGATGAATAATTTCAGTAATGTAAAATTATTATTGCATAATGACAAGGATGTTGATATTATTTCAGTCAATGTTAGGAAAATTATCATTAAAATATCTTGTAACACATAACACATGCAACAACCAATCTTTTCCAGAATTTCCAGGAGAATTAAACCCACAACTGAAGGGCAACATGGGTGAATCACTTACAATTATCCTATGTAATATATATGTTAGTATGAAATTTTATTATTATTTAAATGTATTTATATATTAATAGTAATATTATTTTTAGGATATATATGTTATCTAATACAATACTATGGGATTTAAAAGTATTTTGGTGATTTAGTGATTAATGTTATAATAGAATACATACAAATCTTGGGAATACATATTGATTATTGTAAATATAATATTGTGGGATATTTTTTGAGGGATGAATATTTAATTTTTCTAGTGGGAAACATGATTATATTATATATTTATTGTTATTTAGATTATTTATAGAAAATATTATAATATCTTTGATTTTATATGAATAGGGAAATTTTAGTTTATTGTGAGAATTTAAAATCCTGTAATGTTATTTGGGTAAAATTGTTAAAATTATCATGGAATTATAACATTCTATTTTTTGGGTTTAATCTTATTCTAGAATATTTTTTACGAATTTAAAGCGTAATTACCATTTGGAATGATATATATTGAGCTACAGGAATTATATCGGAAATTTTGAGATTAAAGTTGTTTTTCATAATATTAATGTTAAATATTTTTAGAGAATTATCTTATATTGGACTAACCATTTTGGTATTTGTTATTGTTTATAGACAGTATAAATATTCATTTAATCATTTTTTTATAATTTTATTCTATAGAAGATGATTTTTAGGCTTCATGACTGAAAAACACTTACTCATCATTTGGAGAAAAAGATGAGTTTGTGGTGGAGACTAATTAATGGTGGAAACTATAATTTTCAATTAACTATACATCCATATTATTTTAATGTGGATAGAAAAATAATTGGTAAACTCTAAGCAAAGGATCATTAAATAAACAAAATAATTTGTTTACTTTTCATACTAAGAAATCCATGTCTTCAAAACCTATCAATGATTCACTACATTGTGGTTCTTAACATTTTCATGACCTTTATCAATCAACCAATCTATCAGCATATGAATGTTATTTCTCTCTTCAATGTCTATACATTCTATCAAGGAAGACTAATATGTGTGTCCTTTGGTGATCCTTATATTTAATTTTCACTCTTATTATGTGGATGTTATAATAGTAATTTTTTATATATGTTTCCAACAATGGTGTTTTAGAATGTCAAACCCTTGTTGCCAAATCGAGTTCAAATTACATGGAATAAATTATTTAATGGGGGATAATATAACAACCTCACTGTTTAAAAGGACACAATATTCTCAATAGCATACAATATACTCAATATCGAGCGTAAAACGAACACGATTTTTTTATTTTTTAAACATCACAGTTATGACCAATCAATTGAATTGGTGAGTATGAATAGTATTATATGATTTATTAAATAAATATATAGATCCTACACAATTTAAATATATAGGTAAATTTTTATAAATTAAAAAATTATTATCGGAAATGTCAATTTAATATTAATTTTTTTTTTCATTTAATCAATCTTTTTATTTATTTTTATAAATGACTATTATAATTAATTTCTAGATATTTTAGAATATTTATTTCATAAAACGAACATAATGTTTCAAACCATCATTCTAAATTATTATATAATGAAAATTTGTGAATTTTCTAAAAATTATTATTTTTTTAACGGTAAAAAATATAGTTTTTTTAATACTAAAATTTTTGATATTATGAATACAGAGATTACTTTATAAAATTCATTAAAATTATATCATGATTAATTAATGTTTTTATACTATAAATAAATTTAATTTTTTTTACTCTCAATATTATAATTTACTTCATAATAAGTATAAATTTTTTTCTCGGTGCTAATGCAGTTCCTGCACAGTGGTGGAAATGTCATATTTGGATCCTTGTGGATAATATCTCAGTGTTAATGTAACATCCCAGGTAAATAAAGAATAAAGAATTTTCATATTTATTAATATTTACGAATTAAATATTAATTTTATTTTAAAGGGGTTTCTATGTTCGATAGCGTACCCGATACGCAATGATGAGTTTCTTTGAAACTTACGTAGCACACTAGTAATAAAATAATATTATTTTAAATGTTAGTTAACAAGTAGCCGTTGTACTGGCGGGAATGGATAGAAATAACTAAAATATTATTAGATATGTTTTTAAATGTTTATACATTTACCCAATAAAAGATAAAGGCTTAAAATACGGAAAGAGTTCAATTTTAGGGCATATATACTCTAATTTTCACTAAAGGTTCACTTATCACCTTTTAATGGTGAACCATCATTAAATATAGTTTTGATCACTCTTATACTTTATTTTAGACCAAATATAACTCTTCTTTAGAATCGGGACATCAAAATTTACTTTGTGTAAATTTTTGCTACCTTTCTAATAAAGTTCTTTTTTTAATGAATAGTGTAAAATGTTGTATTTTAATTCAAAACCTCTTTTTAATCTAATTTATTTATATGATTAGATTATCTTTTGAATTGGTTTTAAAGTGAAATTAGAAAATATTTTTACCATTAAATCCAATAGTGGTCGTTGCAATTAATTTCACTTTGAAATCAGACTTAAACTAGTGTCAATCTTTTGATACTTATTGTTTCACAAAAACACGCTATTTGTCATGACAGCGGGAATTAATTATTAAATTAATTAATTTGACATATATGTTTTGAATTTTGTAAAATGGACTTCATTTTTGAATACGGAATATCAAATATAGCTTAAGGTGAATTTTTGGTAATTTTCTGAAAAACTTCAATTATTTATGAATAGTGAAACCACTAAGTGGTAATCAAGCAAAATGATTTTTCAGTTAAATGAAAGTTTACCACTAATGTGTATTGAATTTTGAAAATCTGACATACATGGTTGTCATTAAGAAGTAAAATTTGGTTTAATGAGATTATAATAATTTTTTGATGAATAGTAACTTATTAAGTTCTTAATCGTGATTAGAGGTAATTAGTGTAATTTAATGTAAAAATGATATTATAAAAATGTGAAAACACCATGACACTTGTACTACACCTATTGGGTGAGTCATGGCCGACCAAGAGAAGCCATGGGCCAACTTGGGGACCCCATGGAGCCACTTTAGTTGGAAAATGACATTAATATATTTTTATTTAATGTTAAAGTGAAAATGACACTTACATAAATTGTTTTACTAAAATAATTTTTTTAGTGGGGTTATACAAGTCCAAATTTTGATTATAAATTGTAATTGGAAAGATAAAAAGATTTCCTACATCATAGTATTTTGTTTATAATTTTTAGACATTATATAAATTAAATTATTTATGACATAATAATGATGCAGCGATGACATCATTATTTGACGATTTAAATAAAATGGAAAGAGAATGAAACATCTAAAACCTACACATGTCCAAAAACAATTGGATGAGTGGATTTAGAACCCTTATCACCTTATCCACGAATTATATCAATGTGGGACCTTTTAAAACCGAAACACATTTTCAAATAAAGTAATATTTCTTTACATTCCAAAAGTGCCCCTCCTCTCCTCTTATAAAAGGCCCCCACCTCTACCCCATTTCACACACTTCTCAAGCCTTTGGCTCGGCCAACCCCTGCCCAATTACTCTCTACACATCCCTATCCTCATCCTAGAGGATTCCCATTGAGAAGAATCCTTTCAAAGGAAGCCTTTAGGCTCAAATCAAAAGGAGTTACACTTTTAAAGGTAATTCATTCTCTCATGTTCATTTGTTTTATTTTGCTTCTCCAACCCCCTAAACTCGTTTTATTTACTTATTTTGTAACAACAACAGTATCTTAAATATACTAGGATGTTGTTATAAGATTTATTTGAGACACACTCTCACACAACTACAACAAATGGTTAAAGAACATACGGTTTCCGTGGATGGCGAAATTCTGCCTCCCGAAACGATGATTGTTCAATACTCATTTAACACCTTCAAAGGTGGCCATAATGATGTCACTATTTTTATATATGATTTATAATATGGTTATGTTTTCTTTAAGCTTCTGTATTTTTCATTTTTGGCATACCTTTATGGTTTCCATTATGGGTAAACACGATATCTTCATTTAAGGAAGTGCGGACTACCACCCCCTAAAAGTGATGTGATTCTTTAATGCCATATGTCGGACGTGTAAAGGATGGATTTAAAGTTATTATATATGATGTAATACTGGAATTATAATATACCTATATATCATTATTATTTCTTTCCATTAAAGTATGAGATAGAAATGAAAGTAGCGTTCTTGCGTACGTACGGCTTACCGTCTCCATGAACGGTGCATTTCATTTCTTATCCCCAAATGTAATGTACTATTAATATTACATGTATATAATGTATATATATAATTAATGATATATCTAAATGATGAATATAATTCTGGAATTAAAATATGCATACCTCTCATTTAGTTTTAATTCCACTAATATGACAAAGAAATGAAAGTAGCGTTCATGCGTACGTACGACTTACCGTCTCCATGAACAGTGCATTTCATTTCTTACCTCTAAATGATTATGTAATATTATAAATACATGAATATTCTGGATATATATGATATATATGATTTCCAAATCAGGAATTTCATTCTGGATATAAATAACTTTTGACCACACGAACAACATGTAATTGTAAGAAGCCAACTTTCGACTGAAGAACCAAATATTGACAAAACAAACATTATTAACTTAAATGGTTACATAATGTTTATAACATGGCAATAAGTAATATAAAAGGAATAATGAAGTTTTAAAAGGTTCTTAATCAAGTATAAATTAACTCAAGTTTATTATTCAGGACGTTAAAGAACGATCGAGTCAAGTCAGACCCAAGGTAAGGGACTTTGTCTCAATCTCCTTTCATTGAGGCATATTTCGTTTTATACACAACATTCTTTTATACGGTGTATAAACCCCTTTTGACTTTTACTTTTATACAAAATGAGTCTTTTTCTACAAAGCGTTTTACAAAACGACAAAAAGGAATGTTTCTTTTAACGTACACGGCGACAATGACCTTTTTCGCTGCCACGAGTATTATTTGATCTTTGGCTTTCTCAACAAGCCGTAATGTTTTTTGAAAAAAATAAATACCATATACTCTTTTATGTATTTTGGTATTGAAAATGGTTTTGAAAAAGGATTCTATTATGTCAATATATTTATAATATATTGTGATTGAAATGTGGAAATGTTATCAATCCTTTATATTGGTTTTATGTTTTATGATTTTATACTGGTACTTGGACATTTTAACAGGTGGTTAAGTTATAAACCATATGACGGGTGGTGCCGTGAATACCAGGACAGGTGGTTACGTTATAACCTCCAATGCATTGGGTATGGAAGTCAGCCGTATGTCTATTCCATTAAGTATGTATGGAAATTGGCCGTATGGCTATTCCATTAAGTTATATGTGTGGAAGCCGACCGTATGGTTATTCCACTTAAGTATGTTTATGACCCAAGTTACCTTTATATATGTCATGTGTTCTTTATATGGGTTTTATGGTAATACTTTGGTTACAAAAAGGTAATTAATGATACTTTATTCAGTGAAGAGTTTTTACAACATAATGAAGGTGAAGGTATTACTTTGATAGAGTATACATGGTTTACTTGATTTTGAAAAACTAACAGTTTTCATTCTTTGTGTATCCCTTACTGAGCTTTTTATGCTCACCCCATGTTTTTTTGAAATGTTTTTCACAGGACTTAATGTGGAATAAGGTCAAGGATGGGATCAAGGGAATGTCATTCTATATAAAACATGGAACTAGACACGTTTATTTTTAAGAGTTTTTTTATTATGGAAACTTAGTAGAAGTGACTACTTTGTAATATTTTGAGATGTAATAGTTATGTTCTAATTCTATAAAACTCTAAACCTGAAAAGATCCTCAACGTGAATTATTCATTTAATTCAATATTAAGTAAGGTTTAAGGCTGGGGCCTTATAGTTGGTATCAGAGGACGGTTTAGACAACTTTAGGAGTTAGAAAAGTGTTAAATTATAATATGATTGAAATGATATAGCATTTACGGATTACCATGTTGCTTCTCCTAAGATATTTATGTGTTCAGAATGGTTTTCCGCAGAGGAAACAAAGTAGCTATGTTGGGATGACATCAGGAGGAAGATATCCTTCCAAATTAGCAACCTGAGATGGTCGGAATCGAAACTGAACAGTTTGTTGCAGTGATGGCACAGTTGACTCAGGCTATAAATGGTGGTGGTATCCATGCACGAGATCATCCAGATCAACCGCAGAGGAACATGTCAGTGGTGGAACATTTCATGAGGCAACATCCCCCATCATTTAGAGGATCATCTGACCCTGTGCAAGCTGAAGGGTGTATTAAAGCACTGGAGAAGATTTTTGATGTCATGGGGTGTTCAGAACATCAAAAGGTTAGTCTTGCTGTTTACCGTTTTGAAGGTGAAGCTGATCAGTGGTGGTCGATGGTGAAAAATATAAGGGATAGTGATGAGATTGAGGATCTTCACTGGGATGAATTCAAAGGTATGTTTCTTGAGAAATATTTTCCTAAGGTGGTTCGTCTTAGGATGGAAAAACAGTTCCTAGAATTGAGGTAGGAGGATGATTCAGTGGCTGCTTATGAAGAAAAGTTCACTCGATTGGCAAGGTATGCTCCAAACTTCATACGAGATCTTGATAGTAAAATAAACCGTTTTTACTCAGGGTTAAAGCCAAAGTATCGAAGGGCTTTAGCTTCTCGTGAATTCAAAAGTTATGAAAAACTTGTTCGATGTGCGGAGAAGGTAGAAATGGAGTTTGCCGATGATCAGGTGTTCTATGACAAACAATAGAATAAGAGGTCTAGTTGGCAGGAAAAGGGGAAGAATTCATCAAAGAAGCAAGGAGGTAAGAAAACCAAATATCCATCCTGTGAGAAGTGTGGTAAAATGCATCCTGGATAATGTTTATCCATGTCTGGTAACTGCTTTCGGTGTGGTAAGTCTGGTTATATTGCCCGTAACTGTAAGGAAGATGATCAAGAAGGAAATGAAAATCCAATGGTAAGATGTTTTAAGTGTAATGAAATGGGTCATTATGCAAACGAGTGTCCAACGAAGAACTCAACTGGGGGAATGCAGCTAGACTACAAGCTGAAAGGGGTGGTAAAATCATTTGCAACAACTTCAGCAGATGTTGGGCCATCGAATGAAGTGGTATCAGCTCCAGGGAGCTTAGTATTTTTCGAAGATTGACTTGAGGTCGGGGTACCATCAGTTGAAAGTAAAAGAAGCAGACGTTCCGAAGACTGCGTTCCGTACTAGATATGGCCATTATGAATTTTTAGTTATGCCTTTTGGGTTAACCAATGCACCTGTTTTATTCATGGACCTTATGAATAAACTTTTCCATGAGTTCTTGGATAAGTTTGTGTTTGTGTTTTGAGGTTTGGGAAGAGGTTATGTGTGCCTTGTGATTCATAGTTGAAAAATGAGTTGTTATGTGTGGCTCATAGTTCCCCGTTTTCCGTTCATCCTGGCAGTACTATGATGTATAGAGATCTTCGGGAGTATTACTTGTGGGATTGTATGAAAAGAGACATTGCTGATTTTACTGTGAAGTGTTTGACATGTCAACAGGTTAAAGCAGAGCGGATGTTACCGAAAGGGATGCTTCAGCCTTTACCAGTGCCAGAGTGGAAATGGGAAAACATATCCATGGACTTTGTTGTGGGATTACCGAGGACATCTCAAGGTAATAATGCAATCTGGGTTATTGTTGATCGCTTGATCAAATCTGCTCTTTTCTTTTCTATACGAGATACTTTCTCTCTTGATCAACTTTCCCGTTTGTATCTTAAAGAGATAGTCAGGTTACATGGAGTTCCTTTCTCCATTGTATCGTATCGTGATCCCAGGTTTACTTCTAACATTTGGAAAGGCCTTCAGAAGTCGTTTGGTACTGAATTAAATTTTAGTATAGCTTTTCATCCTCAATCTGATGGGAAGTCAGAACAAACAATCCAGACATTGGAGGATATTCTACGAGCTTGTTCTATGGATTATCAGGGAAGTTGGGACCAACAACTTTCTTTGGTTGAGTATTCTTATAATAACAGTTTCCATTCCAGTATAAAGATGACACCATTCGAGGCATTATATGGGAATCGGTGTCGAACACCAGCAATTTGGGATGAAGTGGGTGAAAGGAAGTTGATGGGACCAGAATTGGTAGAAGAGATGGCAGAAAAAGTTCAGTTGATTCAGAAAACACATGAGAACAGCTCAGAGTAGGCAGAAGAGTTATGCGGATAACCGGAGGATGGATCTATCTTTTGAGGTAGGTGATCATGATTTTCTCAAGGTTTCTCATTGGAAAAGTTTGATGAGATTTGGTAAGAAAGGAAAGCTGAGTCCAAGGTTTATTGGACCATATGAAATTCCAGAAAGAGTTGGATTAGTTGCATACCGGGTGGATTTACCTCCGAGTTTATCTCAGGTACACAATGTTTTTCACGTTTCGATGTTGAGAAAGTATATGCCAGATCCATCTCATGTTTTGAGTCCAGAGGTAGTTTAGCTGGAAGAGAACCTATCTTATGAGGAACAACCGGTCCAGATTCTTGACCATAGGGAGAAAGTGTTACGGAATAAGGTGATTCATCAGGTAAAGGTTTTATGGAAAAAACCATGTGATTGAAGAAGCAACGTGGGAATCTGAAAATGCTATGAGAGATAAATACCCCCACTTATTTTGATAAGTGAATAAAATTGCGAGGACGCAATTCCCAAAAGGGGGGAAGGATGTAACATCCCAGGTAAATAAAGAATAAAGACTTTTCATATTTATTAATATTTACGAATTAAATATTAATTTTATTTTAAATGGGTTGCTATGTTCGATAGCGCACCCGATACGCAATGATGAGTTTCTTTGAAACTTATGTAGCACACTAGTAATAAAATAATATTATTTTAAATGTTAGTTAACAAGTAGCCGTTGTACTGGCGGGAATGGATAGAAATAACTAAAATATGATTAGATATGTTTTTAAATGTTTTTACATTTACCCAATAAAAGATAAAGGCTTAAAATACGGAAAGAGTTCAATTTTAGGGCTTATATACTCTAATTTTCACTAAAGGTTCACTTATCACCTTTTAATGGTGAACCATCATTAAATATAGTTTTGATCACTCTTATACTTAATTTTGGACCATATATAACTCTTATTTAGAATCGGGACATCAAAATTTACTTTGTGTAAATTTTTGGTACCTTTCTAATAAATTTCTTTTTTTAATGAATAGTGTAAAATGTTGTATTTTAATTCAAAACCTCTTTTTAATCTAATTTATTTATATGATTAGATTATATTTTGATTTGGTTTTAAAGTGAAATTAGAAAATATTTTTACCATTAAATCCAATAGTGGTCGTTGGAATTAATTTCACTTTGAAATCAGACTTAAACTAGTGTCAATCTTTTGATACTTATTGTTTCCCAAAAACATGCTATTTGTCATGACAGTGGGAATTAATTATTAAATTAATTAATTTGACTTATATGATTTGAATTTTGTAAAATGGACTTCATTTTTGAATTAGGAATATCAAATATAGCTTAAGGTGAATTTTTGGTAATTTTCTGATAAACTTCAATTTTTTATGAATAGTGAAACCACTAAGTGGTAATCAAGCAAAGTGATTTTTCAGTTCAATGAAAGTTTACCACTAATGTGTATTGAATTTTGAAAATCCGACATACATGGTTGTCATTAAGAAGTAAAATTTGGTTCAATGAGATTATAATAATTTTTTGGTGAATAGTAACTTATTATGTTCTTAATCGTGATTAGAGGTAATCAGTGTAATTTAATGTAAAAATGATATTATAAAAATGTGAAAACACCATGACACTTGTCCTACACCCTTTGAGTGAGTCATGGCCGACCAAGACAAGCCAAGGGACAACTTGGGGACCCCATGGAGCCACTTTAGTTGGAAAATGACATTAATATATTTTTATTTAATGTTAAAGTGAAAATGACACTAACATAAATTGTTTTACTAAAATAATTTTTTTAGTGGGGTTATAAAAGTCCAAATTTTGATTATAAATAGTCATTGGAAAGCTAAAAAGATTTCGTACATCATAGTATTTTGTTTATAATTTTTAGACATTAAATAAATTAATTTATTTATGACATAATAATGATGCAGCGATGACATCATTATTTGACGATTTAAATAAAATGGAAAGATAATGAAAAATCTAAAACCTACACATGTCCAAAACCAATTGGATGAGTAGATTTCGAACCCTTATCACCGTATCCACGAATTATATCAATGTGGGACCATTTAAAACCGAAACACATTTTCAAATAAAGTAATATTTCTTTACTTTCCAAAAGTGCCCCTCCTCCCCTCTTATAAAAGGCCCCCACCTCTACCCCATTTCACACACTTCTCAAGCCTTTTTCTCGGCCAACCCCTGCCCAATTACTCTCTCCACATCCCTCTCCTCATCCTAGAGGATTCCCTTTGGGCAGAATCCTTTCAAAGGAATCCTTTAGGCTCAAATCAAAAGGAGTTACACTTTTAAAGGTAATTCATTCTCTCATGTTCATTTGTTTTATTTTTCTTCTCCAACCCCATAACTCTATTTATTTTATTATTTTGTAACAACACCAGTATATTCAATATACTATGATGTTGTTATAAGATTTATTTGAGATACACTCTCACACAACTACATCAAATGGTTAAAGAACATACGGTTTCGGTGGATGGCGAAATTCTGCCTCACGAAACGATGATTGTTCAATACTTATTTAACACCTTCAATGGTGGCCATTATGATGTCACTATTTTTATATATGATATATAATATGTTTATGTTTTCATTAAGCTTCTGTATTTTTTATTTTTGGCATACCTTTAAGGTTTCCATTATGGGTAAACATGATATCTTCATTTAAGGAAGTGCGGACTACCGCCCCCTAAAAGTGATGTGATTCGTTAATGCCATATGTGGGACGTGTAAAGGATGGATTTAAAGTTATTATATATGATGTTATACTGGAATTATAATATACCTCTATATCATTATTATTTATTTCCATTAATGTATGAGATAGAAATTAAAGTAGCGTTAATGCGTACGTATAGTTTACCGTCTCCATGAACGGTGCATTTCATTTCTTATCCCCAAATGTAATGTACTATTAAAATTACATGTATATAATGTATATATATAATTAATGATATATCTAAATGATGAATATAAATCTGGAATTAAAATATGCATACCTCTCATTTAGTTTTAATTCCACTAATATGACAATGAAATGAAAGTAGCGTTCATGCGTAGGTACGGCTTACCGTCTCCATGAACAGTGCATTTCATTTCTTACCTCTAAATGATTATGTAATATTATAAATACATGTATATTCTGGATATATATGATATATATGATATCCAAATCAGGAATTTCATTCTGGATATAAAGAACTTTTGACCACACGAACAACATGTAATTGTAAGAAGCCAACTTTCGACTTAAGAACCAAATATTGACAAAACAAACATTATTAACTTAAATGGTTACATAATGTTTATAACATGGAAATAAGTGATATAAAAGGAATAATGAAGTTTAAAAAGGTTCTTAATCAAGTATAAATTAACTCAAGTTTATTATTCCGGACGTTAAAGAACGATCGAGTCAAGTCAGACCCAAGGTAAGGGACTTCGTCTCAATCTTATTTCATTGAGGCATATTTTGTTTTATACACAACTTTCTTTTATACGGTGTATAAACCCCTTTTGACTTTTACTTTTATACAAAAGGAATATTTTTCTACGAAGCGTTTTACAAAGTGACAAAAACAAATGTTTCTTTTAACGTACACGGCGACAATGACCTTTTTCGCCGCAACGAGTATTATTTGATCTTTGGCTTTCTCAACAAGCCGTAATGTTTTTAGAAAAAAAAAATAACATATACTCTTTTATGTATTTTGGTATTGAAAATTGTTTTGAAAAAGGATTCTATTATGTCAATATATTTATGATATATTGAGATTGAAATGTGGAAATGTTATCATTCCTTTATATTGGTTTTATGTTTTATGATTTTATACTGGTACTTGGACATTTTAACGGGTGTTTACGTTATAAACCATATGACGGGTGGTGCCGTGAATACCAGGATGGGTGGTTACGTTATAACCTCCAATTCATTGGGTATGGAAGTCGGCCGTATGGCTATTCCATTAAGTATGTATGGAAATTGGTCGTATCGCTATTCCATTATGTGATATGTGTGGAAGCCGACCATATGGTTATTCCACTTATGTATGTTTATGTCCCAAGTTACCTTTATATATGTTATGTGTTCTTTATATGGGTTTTATGGTAATACTTTGGTTACAAAAAGGTAAGTAATGATACTTTATTGAGTGAAGAGTTTTTACTACTTCATGAAGGTGAAGGTATTACTTTGATAGAGTATACATGGATTACTTGATTTTGAAAAACTAACAGTTTTCATTCTTTGTGTATCCCTTACTGAGCTTTTTATGCTCACCCCAAGTTTTTTTTGAAATGTTTTTCACAGGACATAATGTGGAATAAGGTCAAGGATGGGATCAAGGGAATGTCATGCTATATAAAACATGGAACTAGACACGTTTATTTTTAAGAGTTTTTTTTATTATGGAAACTTAGTAGAAGTGACTACATTGTAATATTTTGAGATGTAATAGGTATGTTCTAATTCTATAAAACTCTAAACCTGAAAAGATCCTCAACGTGAATTATTCATTTAATTCAATATTTAGTAAGGTTTAAGGTCGGGGCCTTATAGTTAAATAACACATTCATGATTGTTTTATTTTTTATTTTGTAAGATTGATGTTGTTGGATGATATTTTCTAATTTTATAGTTATATAATAGGATTCGTTTATAAATATTTGTGTAATGCTTTTGTAAGGCAAGAAAAATCCAAATTATCAAATAAAGAAGTTTTCTAGACATCGATATGATTGAATTTACCTAATAAACGCATATAAAAGATTAAATTGGGCCTAATTAAGTTTTTTTTCATGATATTAACCTATTATAATTTTTTTAGTGAATAAGTAACAATAATACATGAGCAATGTTGATGCAATGCTTGTGAAAGAATAAGAAAAATCAATAAAATGATAATAGTAAAATTATAAGAACCCTTAAATGACCTAATATTTTCTATAAATATATTTGGATGTGTAAATTAAGGCCGTTATATTATTTTTCATCAAATTTAGGTCCCTTTTGATAGATATAGATCACATTAATCCATTTTAATATTTATTTTAAATGAACGTCAACTATTTTACCCTATGGTTTTCAATTAGTCTTTCAATTTAATATATTTTTTCAAATATATTTCTTAAGAAATAAATTTTTTTTGAAATATAAAATACGTTTAATAATAATTATAATATATTTATAAATTTTAGGCAAAAAATACCTAAAAATATTTCACAATACTAATGTGAAAAATGAAAATTTAATTGAAAAAAATATATTCTAAGATAATACATTTCATCCATAAATTATATATATAAACATTACATGTATAAAATTTAATAAAATACATTTTTTGAATTTTAATTCATTTTATTTATGTTCTTATATTTAATGTTTTGAAGTGTTTTTAATAGGTGAAAAATTATATTTCACGAATAAAATATTTTATTAAATTATTTTAAAAATATCAAATAATTGAAAGTATGACATGATTTGGTCGAAAATGTAATCTAATTTATCTATTTAAGTCTTTTTCGTGTATTTCACCATATAATATAGTAATTATATTTTAAAATTTTATATAATTGATAAATTTCCCTACGTCAATTTTAAAAAGGGACTCATTCCTCAACATAATAATTTTTCATTAACTATCTTCTAAAAAATTATATTATCCCTAGTCCTTTCAATATTATAGTGTTGATGGTCTCACAAAAATACGAATTCCACGTGACTATTGAGGTTCACATGGAGAAATTTTCTAGAGGTATACTCCTCAATAAATTTTAA
The DNA here is from genome assembly GCA_963277665.1 of Viscum album. Taxonomy (NCBI): domain Eukaryota; kingdom Viridiplantae; phylum Streptophyta; class Magnoliopsida; order Santalales; family Viscaceae; genus Viscum; species Viscum album. The sequence goes on along the minus strand of OY728132.1, from coordinate 1,431,926,259 downwards.
ATTTTTTCCACCTTCTAACATATCTCCACCCCTATAAAAAGTTCCATTATAAATCTAGTATCATATATATACTATAATTTTATTCTATTAATTTTATATCCTTTATCAAAATTTTTTTTCACTGTTTACTATTAAAAATGAAATCATCATCCATGGTGTGTCAATTAATCAACTTCGTGGATTATGGGATTCCCTTTCTCATTACCACATTCATGGAATGTTTAAATTTAGAGATTATTTTCAAAATGATATATATATATTTATGGGTTCTTTTTTCTGAAGTATTATTTTACTATAAAAATAAAATCTATAATGAACTGACCATAATGACATGAAATTAACATACCTAAAGTAAAGAAAATAAAAAATGATATTAATAAATATGTAAAATACTTTATTATTATATCATACAAATTATTATAAATATGATTATAGTTATTTGATATATTGTTAATAGTCATTAAAAATTTATAGGATGTTTCAACCCATTATATGGAATCTTATTCTGATATAAGGGAATCATTAACAAAATGATTATTTTAAAATGTAATAATCATTTATTCTTATAAATGTTTCAATTTCATGCCAATGCTTTTAAAATAGATTATTTGAATGTATTTATATGAACTTAAATTACTTGAAAGTGTAATTTTTTTAATTATTCTCATATTTTTTCTCAATGGGAGATTTTTTAGGATTTATGTAAGAGATTATCCTTGTTAAATCATCTTAAGTGTCTCTTTCTATGAAGTTAAAAAATATTTTTTATCATATACGAAATGAATTGATTTTCCAACTTTCCTGATTCCATGTTATTTTTAAATCATAATTTAAATATTAGATTATAATTTTAATTGAAATTTTTTTTGTATGATCATAATATTCATTTTAATTATTATTTTTTTCTAAACGAATTTATTTATAATGCTAGTTTTCATTCTTTGTGGTTATGTTCTAGTTCTTTGGAATTATTTATGATGATGGGAGGCAACATTATAAATCAATTATTGGTGGGTCTGTGATAGACCTCCAATTAATTGGTATTGTTTATATTGGAAGTTAACAATAATAGTTATTCCATGTTTAACTATAGTAGTTACATCATAATGTAGTAATGAAAGTCACATTGTAAGGTAGCTATGAGGGTTACAAATCATAAGGTAGTCATGAGGGTTATAATCATAGGTTACAATAAAAATGAAATCATACCCTATGATATCAAAATGGTTTTTATTTATTCTGGATAATTTTGAATAAAATATCATGTTTTCACAACGTATGTATAATTTACTTTTTCGGATGAGAAAGATATCATTAATCTCGTTATATGTATTCAGGGACTAATGTTTTCCTTCCATTTTTTATGTTTCTTATTGAGTTTTTCATGTTCCTACAAAATTTTAAAAAATTTCCATTTGTTTTATGGTTTATAATGATAAATGATGAATCCACGTTGAATGTTTTTAAAAATTTTATGAAAATAAATAATGTTTTATTTTAATATACTATTGAATTATGGATACTATTTTAGTAGTATCCATATTATATATATATGAGTTGTAATATATAATGTTTTCCTTATTTATATAAAAATATAAACCTAAAAGATAATTGTCAATGAAATAATATTAATTCATATATAAATTAAATAGAATATTTAATGACTAAGGTCTTGTCCTTATATTACATAAGTATCAACAATCTTCTAGTATTAAAATTTGAGTTTGCTCTATAATGTGAGTACTATTTTATTAAAAGATGATTCCAATAGGTTGGAGTTAAAACATCTATTTTTCTAATTTAATGATCATTATTCCACAGAAATTCATCTAATATCACTACCTTACTTAGTTACTAAAGTGAGAATCCATAAGAAATTTGTGTTAGTCCAATAAGAAATAATGTATCCTTAAGATTTTTGGTCTCATATCAAATACCCACAACCAGTAGGTTGTTATCCACTAATAGCGATTGAATATACGTGCATATTAAAGCTTATAAACCCTCAGTTTTTTAAATAATTTTATTTATTTTTAAATCAATTGAATGTTTTTGACAATTTTGTTGATAAATAATCAACAGGGGAATTGATGGTTCTATATATTGAACACATCTTATAAAAATTAACCCCCTCTACCAAACACGTATAACTAAATAATGTTCTCATTATTTTCCCCTAATGTGGGAGATAATAATGTTAAATGTAGATGGGAAAATAAGTAGTTAACGTATTGTATACAAGGGTTACATTAAGGATCAAAAAACACTTTCCAGACAAAAATGAAATAAAAAAAATAAAAAAAAAACTAAACAAACCCTAATAGTCACCACCAGTAAGAAAGTTAAATTAATTGTTTTAATAATTATTTATTTTATTTTTTATAACAATAATAATTATTTGTTCAGTGAATTTCAAACAGTATAATGCTTACCAAATATAGAGAGGCTATATTGAATGAAGATGAAAAATGAGGGTGCAAGTATGCTTCACAATGTATCTCAAAATAATTCTCAACTAATTATACTCTAGAATGATAAAACATTATGAAAATGGATTCAAAAGTTTATATTAAAACATTAAAATCCACCATGTAATCCCTAGAAGAATGTAGTGAATGTACAGTTTAAATGTATAAATAATTAAAAAGAGTTCTTCCCTAAGTGTGAAAATATAATTTTTATCTCAGCATCATGGTTCATTTAAAGGCTTTTTTATATAGAAACAACATTTCACAATTTCAAGTACCTATAATATGTATAATTGTTAATTATAGTCTTCAATATTTATATATAAATGTGAAATTCAACCAATGTGTGACTTAGGTAGTGTTATACAACAAATGAAATGTTCATATCTCTGTGGTCTTGAATGATATTCATGTGACGATACTACATGATTATTATCCTATGTTGTTAAAATAAAATAAATAAATAAAATCATAATGGTAATAATGTACTAAATTTAAGAAAGGAAAATATTGGGATAAAACCCCTACGAGTATTTTATTTTCATTTTCCACAACTAGGCAGTTAGTGTACCAACCCATATTTAATGGGGGATGACGATTATTTCGTAGGAATAAAAATATGTTATTATTGAGAAATTTGAAGAGTTCAATCTTATGGGGTACCCCATGGTAAAATTATTTCAATACCATCCCATGAAAAATGAAGTATTTTCTATGATGTGGAGGAAAGAAGATTACAAATTACGAGAAATTCCATCATTCATCTTGATGGAGATGGTATAAAAGTTGTTGTAATGAAAATCATTGTTATGACATTTCCTCTATATCAATTTAGACAAAAATCCATCAATTTCAATATGAAACATGTCATCATCCACTTCAAGTCTGATGGAAACTATAGAACCTCAACATAATTAGCTTCTTCCAAATTAGAAATTTAAAAAAATATTTGAGGATTCAATATTTCCTCAGATGATGAAACCACATATTTCTAATGAATCGTCTAGTTATTTCATATGTGAGATTAATCCTAAATACATGAAAATGGATAAAAATCACAGTAATATTTTATATAATCAATTTCAAATAAAAATATGTATTTTTTTGATAAAATTCCCAACTCCCTGTAACTATGCAGTTTTTCAACTTCTTAATTAGATAGTAATCAGGTGAGATTGTATGAGGTATGAGTGAGGTAGTTACATTTTAATAACCTCTCTTGAAAACACATCAGCATATTTTATGTATCATCTATTCAAAAGGATATGATATATTATGATGGATCGATCCGTTTATTCATTGAAAAATAAAGAAAAATTATAATAGAATAAAATTACATATTATGAAAAATGGGTGAAGATTATCATCAATGAAGTATCTAGAACCATGGTTATTTTCATGTTCCATATCTTGATAGCCACTGATAATATATCAGAAAATTGATTTCAAAATTTCCAGCATTGACTACTTGGGAAAATTCAGATCAATGTTAGGTAGTTCTAACTAATTCTTTCATCTATTTCTTTTCTCATGCCTTCTCAGTTTCATTCTAAAATATTGTATGTCACTTAGTTATTGGAGAACTATCATATCCTCTTGGTTTTATTTGATCATATCCATATACATCAATATCATCATCAACATGATTTTATGATCACATATTGGTTCATCATTACCAATGTATGGATATTTTCTTTCGTGAAAAAAACATTGAAATTTAGAAACAACAACCAAAATATATTGAACCAGATAAAAAATTTAAAATGAATCATATTCATTATAGTTTATCACAATTGTGTGTGTGTTATTTTGGAAGTTTATCAATAGTTATTTTATTTTTAAATAAAATAAAAATTGGAAAACCATTTATGGAATTATTGCTTCCCTGAAAATGGTTACAAGTTTTGACAATATTCTTTTCATGATGAAACTCATTGATATATTTTTAGAACCCAATATATAGTATAGTGTAAAACTTGGGGTATTTCGTAAATATGTTGTTTTAATTTCACCTATTGTATTTCCAAAAATATTTTTTTGTTATTATAATTTTAAAATTAGTAAAAAAAGAGAAAGGGAGAATAAAATATAATTAATGGAGAGGGAATAAACAAACAAAAAACTGAAAATTGAAAACCAAAAAATTAATAAATGAACTATCTAGGGAAATCTTATAAATATATAGATGAAATATCAAACGGAACAAGGTTGGATCTAGTTTGATCCATGACCAATAACAATTCACAGACAATATGAAGGGGCCATCAAAAATTATAACCACTATATACACTTAAGATGAATTAGATCACATATGTCCCTCTCCTAAATAATAAACTCATTATCCAAGAAGTTCGTACGTTCTCGAAAATACCTAGAAATATAAATAATGATCACTCAACATGATCAATCCGTATAGGATAGGCCACTAGAAAAAATCCACTTACTGGGATCTTCAGATTGCACAACCATTATTATTTTTTCAGTTTATGAAAAGTAGGGTGTTAGGAAAAATTAAATGATGTGAGAAATTAGTAAACCATTCATGTGAATGGGTTCCCTCTTGACCACCTTAATTAATATATTTAATATACATAGGAAAATAAGAATCAATGATTCAAATGAAGCTTGGATATTAGAGAAGCATTAGATGTCACATCTTGAATCTAGGCTAACAATATAGATCTCTCTAACTATAGATTCAATATCACCTTCCTAAAAAATTAGGAATGAATACACAATATCATAATGTAATTAAAAAATAGTTCATGACACTAATATTTATAGAAAAAATCATTAAACAAAAATAGTGAAGAGTAAGATGAATGGTGGAAATGTTTCCCGTATAATGTAACTAGAGATGTATTTCTTGTCAAGGTTTTTATGATCCTTAAAAAAAGAAGATTCTGAAATCCTCCTAAAAAATGAAAACAATGAAACACAATTTCTGATATGAAAAAATAGCATCCATGTGGTTTGCCTTTATGTTAGTGTCACTAGCAATCGATGATATCTATGTGAGTACACTCAACCACTTCAAATAACCCTCACCACCCCCTAAATCCTACCATGATAATCATCAGGGAATTTTAAAACAATATAAAAAATGAAATAAAAATCATTAGGGATGTAAAATGTTACCACTATTATTATATATTATTTTTATTATGTTGATAAGTACAAAATTTGTATATAAAAAATAATTAAATATTAATTTACATATAGCTATAGTTATTATTAGAATTATTATAATGTAATCTAATCATAAATATAAAAAATCGTTTTTAAATTTATGAAAAACTCACAATAAAAAAATATTATATATAATTATTATTTGGAACTTATTTGTATATACAGAATAATTATTATTATAAAATAACATTATTTATATTTAATTTTATATATATATTTATCATTATATATTGAAAATTAATATATTTAATGTATTATATATAAAAATTAAATAAAAAAGGAGATAACTGGGAGGGTGTGCAGTGAGTTACAGAGAGAAGGGGGAGGGGTCATGGGTTCGTTGAGTATAGGGGTCTCAGTGATCTTACTGGATGAAGATTGGCGAGACTATTATTGAGTGTTCTAGTAGGAAGTGATTTAGAGACATCAATGGAAACATGGTGGTGATTTATTTATTTGACATTAGTGGTGGGTTGGTTCTAGAACTAACCACTTTTGGTTGAGGTGAAAATTCGTTGTTTGATGAGGCCATGGTGTGGGGTTCAGGTTTGGTGAGATTTGGTGGCCCATGGATCATAGTCATCCTCCATGATATAGGACCTAAATTTTGTTCCTCCATCATGGTGGGTATATAGATATTGAACAGTGGCGGGTTGGGTTCATGTGTCAGATATGAAGAGATCATATTTATATTCAAATTGAGTATTTCAATTATTTCATTCTGATTTCATATTATTTTATCATTCTTTGAATCAATTATTGTTATTTAAGTTTATATTTTTCTGATTACATTTCTTTATTGGGGTTCTAGATGTTGATATTTTGGAATACACTGGGAATGCCAATGGTTGGTCGTGGTCCACTATTGGGATCAATGGTGGTTGAGGATCCATAGTTGGGTCCAACTATGGGTGAGGATCCACCATTATGATCATTGATGTTTGAAGATCGAATGCTGACTATGTGTTGGTGGATGGAAATAGTCGGGGAAGATGTTTAATTTAGTAGTGGTGACTCAAGAAGGTGTTTGTGGAAGGTAGAGGGTAAGTGATGGAATGTGTATTATCTCCTGGTGGGTAGAATGTGCAGGAGTTACTGTTGGGTCTAATAGTTGGTGAAGAGAAGTTTTTGGTTCCAACAGTGAGTTGTGGGAATTGGGGATCCAATGGTGGTTTGCGGAGTGGATCTGAGAGTGGGTAAATAGAGGAGGTATGGTTGTTGGTGCATGGAAAATTTTCAGCAGGACCTAATAGACATTCAAAAACAAAAAAAGTGATAAAATTTCAAAAAAATTATCAATTGAATAAATTAAAAATTATTTATAAATATATGTGTAATAAAATATAAATTCATCTAAAATATAAAAAAATAAATTTAAAATATAATTTCACAATTAATAAATGTTATAATTTGATTAATTAATATTAAAAATTATTCAAATAACTGATGATTTCAAATTACAATTGAGGTGAGAAAATTATTTTAGAAGAATAAAATATTTTAAAGTCCAATTTCATTAAAAAATTACCAAATAATTACATAAAAAAGTTACTAGAATAAAAAAATTAAAAATAAAATAATTATTATCAAAAAATTTTATAAACATTTAAAATGGTAGTGTAAATTTAATTATTTAATGTTTCAATAACAAAATATATGTTTATATACTTACAACATAAAATTAAAAATAATGAACTAATTAAATTGAACAATAAATATAGATGTAATGAAAAAATGAAATTAAAAAATTATTTACAGAAATTAGAATAGAACTAAAAGAATAAAGAATGAAAATTATTATTTTAATAAAAATATAATAATAAAAACAAATGTAAAAAACAATAAGTTAATTATTTTATTATTCATGAAAAACATCATTAAACACTAAAAACAAACATTTATCAAATAAACATATATTGTATATTTCACAAATAAAATAATAAAACTATTAATTAATACACAAAATTAATTTTTTCACTTATAAAAACAGCATAAAACGTGATAAATGATGTGGCATGACAAAAACAAAATCCGCCACATTAGTTATGGTCAGAGAATGAATTGAAACATGTTAGAAGTGAACAAAAAATAATTTATTCTATTGTGGAGAATAATAACATTTCAAATTTGAGGTTTCACCACATTGATCGATATAATATGAATATTATGTGAATATTAAATATAATATATTTGACAAATACCGATGTGCATGGCCCAATTTTCTTACACATAACATGAGGTGATTTTTATTTCATATTATTTATAAGTGATTATATTAATATGGGATGTTTGATGTTTATACAGTCTATAAGAGAAGTTTCCATCAAAATAAAATGATTCCAAAAAAGAAGAGAATAAAACATTAAAATAAAATGATTCAGTGTACAAATAATAGACCTAGATACAAATTCATTGTAGATAAACATTATTTGGTGAAATAACGAATAAAGAGATATGTTTAAGAGTAATGTACTGCTCTATAGAGTGTGGACATTGATGGAGTAATCACATGTCAAATAACACGTCCAATACATTATGGATTAAAATATAAATCTCTAAGCATAATTAAAATAATTTCTTACAATTGGATTCAAAATGTAAATATAATTCATTTCATATCAACGGACAATAGGAAATCCCTTTTTAAATGTGGCATACAAGGATAACCTCCTTGAAATATCTCAAAGTATTCCAAAGAATATTTTTTCTTTTAAATAAATAGGGAAATCAGCAAAAATGTGGTGATAAATTGTATAAAAGCGTTTTTCAAGATACTCATCAATGAAAAAGAGATTATATTTGTTTAATAAAATAATCTATAAAAAATCTGATGTTAGTAATGAGATGTTTTTGAAAATTGTTCTTGAGAAAATTCTAGAAATAATATAATGGAATAAATATAATGCCCTAGCCTTCAACATTAGATAATCCTGAATAATTTTAATAATTGACATTGTGGATCTTTTCAGGTTTATATTTTTAGAGAAATAGGTCATAAATATTATATTACATCTCAAATATTACATAGTAGACACTTCTACTCAGTATCAATTGTTTTCATAAAATTCAAATTCTTAATGGAAAACAAGAATTCATTTCATGATATAAATCTTCTTCCATTCATCTATTCTCTTAACCTACATTTTAACCTGTGAAAAACATTTCAAACACATGGTATGAGCATAAAATTTTTATTAAGGGTTATAAAATAAAGGATAAATACACTAGTTCTGTAACACCTCAAGCATCCACAATGTGTTTCCTTTTAAATAATACAATATCAAGTGTTGTACGCAACATGGAGTTTTAACACACGACGACCAATCAGACTAGATGTTATGAATAGTAATACCCACTTTTTTAAATTTTATGAATTTTATTTTTCAAAATGGACTTCATTTTTGAATTCGGGATATCGAAATTATCTTCGGGTGAATTTTTGGTAATTTTCTAAAAACATTCAATTTTTGATGAATAGTGAAAAACATTGCATTATTGTTTAAATCTGACATTTTATTTAAATAATTAGTTATTTTATTTAAATTTATTTTCGGTAAAAATAGATAAATAATTCATATTTATGTTCAATTTAAATTATTGGATTCATTTTATAATAATATTAGATTTATAAAATTCTATTAATCTTTTTACGGTCTTTTACCCACCTTCTAGGCACATTTGAAAATTTTCATAAAACATAATTTTACAGATTATGTTAATTGAATTTAAAAAATATGAGAGACATGGTTGAAATAAGTATGTAAAATGTGGTTTAATAAGATGAAAATAAGTTTTGGTGAATGTTAACTTTCGACTTTTATTTACAACGGTTACAATTAAATATTGTATATAAAGGTAAAAAATGATATTATAAATACCCTAACACATGTCATAATTCTATTAGATAAATGTATTTGGACCAAAATAAACCTTAGTAATAAAATATGATCCTTTATATCCACTTGATGTTGATTAAGAAATTTATTATTATTTTATTTAAAGAAGTGTTAAAAGTGAAAAAATCAAAGTCTAATAACTAAAAAATTTTCAATAGAGGGTTATACATAAGATAAATTTTACTACAAAAATTTATTAGAAATTAAAAGGGATATCCTACATAATTTTATTTTATTTATAATTTTTAGACATTAAATAATTAAATTTCATTATGACACAATGATGATGCTATAGTTACCTTATTAATGAAAGATTAAAATAATTGATATTATAAATATCAAAATAAATATAAATTGATACTTTAGGGGAATTCCAAAAATTTTATAGATTAATATTACATTTTAGGGTTTATTAAATGAATATTTTTCGATTAATCATGTTTTTATGTATTCTACAAAAACAAAATACCAAATAGTGTCAAAATTGACATAAATGAGTTTTTAAAACAAATACTATATTTTTAATTGATATAATATTTCTAAAAATATAAGTTTCAGAAAAAGTACATTTATAAAATTATATATATTAATAATGAACCACTTTGGGTTCTATTGAAATTTTATAGTGTGTTTATTAACCATATAATTTAAAAATACAAAGATACATGGTAAGTGTCAAACTGTTTTCCTAAGAGTTAAATAAAAAAAATAATGTAAATATGGTGACCTAAACCTATATAAAACCTATTATTTGAAATTTTTTCGACCCATACCTACCGTAGAATCTAAATAAATAATTTTTGAACCTTTATATACCAAAAATAACTCTATAATAAAATAATATTTTAAACATTTCATAACATGACCCCCACCTCTCTTATAAGAAGGTACTTCCCCTTCTCTCAAAATCACACCTCTAAAGCCATTTGTGTCACCCAACCCATGCGAAAATATCCTCCCACCTATCCTTAATTCTACTTAGAGTCCATACATTGAGCATAAATCCATCCTAAGGAGACATTTTGATCAACTCAAAAGGAATCACCCAAAGAATAGGTAATAATTTCACCACCTTTTTTCAATGTTTTTTCTTCTTCCACTTCCACTTTCATTGTTCGTTCCAGAACAAAAAAATAAATCCATTACCTTATACATAATTATATGTTATTATATATATGGTACATCTATATTTATTATTCTATCCATCCTATGAATGACACGTAACATCCCTGGTAAATAAGGAATATGACATTTTTAATATTTATTAATATTTGTAAATTAAATATTAATTTTATATTAAAAAGGATTATATTATCTATGTAATACCTGACACGCAACAATGGGTTTCATTGAAAACATACATTGCACACAATGTTATGTTAAACAAAAAAATAATATAATAATATTTTTAATTTAAATGGTAGTTAACGCCTAGCCGTTGTATTGACAGAATGAATAGAACTAACTAAAATATTATTATATATGTTTGTTAAATGTTTTTAAATTTATCAAATAAAATTTGGAGTCTTCAATTGTGAATGAATCCAATTTTAATCATAAATACTCAAATATTCTTTTAAAGTTAGATTTACCACCTTTTAATGGATAACCATTCATATATATAGTTTTTTTTCACATCTATATGTTCTATTTGACAAAAATAAAATTTTCTTTAGAATCGGGACATCAAAATTTAATTTCGGTAAATTTTTGGTTCTTTCAGATAAATTACTTTTTTTATGAATAGTAAAAAATACTGTATTTTAATTCAAAACTGCCTCTTACTCTAATTTATTTATTTGTTTAGATTATTTTTTAAATGGTTTTAAAGTGTAACTATATTATATTATTACCATTTAATCATATTTTGGTAATTGGAATTACTTTCACATTGAATTTTTATATAAATAAGTGTCAATATTTTGATATATATTATTTCATAAAAACACGCTTTCTGTTTTGATAGGAAGAATTAATATTAAATTAATTAATTAAAATTCCTTGTTTTTAATTTTTAAAAATAGAAATCATTTTTTAATTTGGAATTACAAATATTCTTAAGAAGAATTTTTGATCTTTTTTCTGAAAAACAACAATTTTTAATGAATAGTGAAAACACTAAGTTGTAGTTGAAAAGTTGTCTTTTTCATATAAATAAAATTTTACCAGATCTTTGAATTTAATTTTGAAAATACATTATACATGGTTGTTATTAGTAAGTAAAATGTGGTTCAATAAGATGAAAATAATATTTGTGGAATTGTAACATTTGGCTTTTATTTTCCATGGTTAAAGGTTAATATGGAAATTCATGGTAAAATAATATTATAATAATTTATAATTATAATAAAAATTTTCCTAAAATTATTGGATGATTAATGGCCACCCAATAAAATCCTTGGGTGAGACTTTTGGCCTTTGAAATTCATTTGAATGTTAATGACATTTATAACTTTTTATTTAATGTATAAATAAAGATATCATAAACATGTATTGTTTTGAAAAAAAATTAACATGGGGTTATATAATTGATATCTTTGACTATAAATATTCATTAGAATATAACAATATTTACAATTTCATGGTTTTTTATTTATAAATTTTATACATCAAATGAATAAAATTATTGATGAGATAATATTGATGAAGTGTTATCTCGTTAATGAATGTTGTAAATAAATATGATTAAAAAAATTGAAACAATATATAAAACCTATCCAGATCTTATTGGATGATTTATTTTCAGCATGAGTCATATTATCTTCGACTTTAATGAGTTTTGGACCTTTATAAACCGAAAATCATTATATAATAAACTAATATATTCAATCTTTCCTAAAGAGCCCCTCCCCCTATTAAAATCCCACATCTCTAACCCATTACTCACATATCTCAAGCCCCATGGTTCTTCCAAAACCTACACTAATTTGCTTTCAATATCCCTCTTTTACACCTAGAAGCCTTATCTTAGGTAGAAGGAACTTCAAGAAAGCCTTTCAGTTCAATCCAAAGGTAGTTACCCGATTTAAAGGTGACACATTCTCTGAAGATCATTTCAATTATTTTACATATAAAACCTCTTAAATATTTTTATTCATTTTCTTATAAAAAACTAGTATCCTCAATATACGTGGTTGTTTTAATGAGAATTAGTAAAACTACACGTACACACACCTCCATCTAATAGCCAAACAATATACCTTTTTGTGGATGGTGAACTAATGCCTCACAAAACGATGATTCTTCAATCTTATCCTATCACCTATTATGTGTGAAATTATGGTGGAAATATATTTATATGTGATAAATATTATATTTATATAGTCTATTTACTTCTGTATTTTTCATTTATAGAATACCATTATGGTTTCTATAATGGGTAAAATGGGTAATTTATTTTGAGGAAGTGCGGACTACCACCCCCTCAAAATGATATGACTCATTCATGAAATATGTGGGAAATATAAGGGATGTATTTAATGAAATAATATATTATATTATACTAAAATTATAATATACCTTTGTATAATTAATTTTTTCAATCCATTAAAATTTGATATAGAAATGAATGTATCGTTCATGCGTATATACAACTTACCCTCTCCATGAACGGTGCATTTCATTTATTATCTCCAAATGTTATTTAATATTATAAATACATATATATACTTGATATATATTATATATATGACATTTAAATAATAAATTTTATTCTATTGATATTCTACTTTTTACCACATGAACAATTTATAATTATAACAAGTCCAGTTTTGACTAAAGTTTTGAACATCGAAAAAATGTACGATATGAACTCTAAAAATTAACTGATTGATATACATAGATAATAAGTTATATAAAAAAATAAGAAAACAATAACGAGATTCATAATCAAGTATAAATTAACTTATGTTTATTATTCAGGAAGAACAAGGAACATTCAAGACAAGTTGGACTTGAGGTAAGGGGTTTTTTTTGTCACTTTTAATTCTGTGAGATTTCCATTGTTCGCCACTTATTTCTTTAATGTGGTTTATTTTTTAATTCTATTTGATATATATAAGCATGATTAATTTTGAATTAATGGTATTCTATGATTAGTTTTGTGGATATTAACTTTTTCTCATACGACTCAAATGATTACAATGAGGAACGGTGTTTTCATCCCACTTTTTATTCCCATTACATTCATTATATATTTACCACTATTTCCTTTTGGGTGGTGTATGTAGTGTCCATGATTGAATTATTTATGTAATGTAACATAATTTATGGGTATTTACATCTTCATTTTATGATCCTTCTTTCATGTGGTGTATGTTTCGTATGTTACCAAATTGGTAAAGTAACCTTTCACCCTCCTCTTTTTAAAATAATTGTTTTTGTTTTGTATTAAAATTAACATATTACTATGTTGGGATATGTTATTATATAGCCTTATTGATGTAAATTCTATTTAAAAGTGATATGATACACCTTTCTCTCTCTTAAATACTTTTTATGAATTTTAAAGTGACGTCGTTTGGCTCTCGAATTTCTTTAAGATAACTTTTTAACCCTATTTCAAATCATTGGGGTTAAACTTATACTTCATGATTATTTAGTGATATTAATATGTGTTAATGACCTATGACTGTATTACACTTAATATCCAGATATATTGGGTGTATTTTAATTTTTCACACATAATTGTTTCATTGATTTATCCTTAATCTAATGATATGATCATTGCAAGGGACATTGTCTCAATTTACAATCCTTGGTGTTTTATACATAAATTCATTTCTATATGGTATATATACTTCCCTTTAAAATATTATATCATTAATATTCATATTATCATGATATTATAAGCTTTTATTGATGTTATTATTTAATTATATGTGTTCAAGCCTCTCCCATTTGGTTAAGAACTCTTTAACTAAAATATCATTTTAAATGTTTTAAAGATTTATTGTACTAAATATTTTTCGTTAATTTCCATGTTTTCAAAATGGTTTGACGAATTTCATTATATGGTCATTAATGTTCCAAAATTTAAATTATTTTTTATTTTTTAAAGATGTATGGGACACTTATAATAAAAAATATCATTATTAAATTTTTTAAATGGGTTTGAAATTTTTTTGATAAAGCATTGATTTTGTTGATATATTAAAATAAATTATTATGCTTATAAATGATGTGTTGTTAGTTAAAGGTTTATATTTCCAATATTTTATGTTTTATTGTTTTATAATGGTACATGGCCATTTTATTATGGTTACGTGATAAACCAAATGACGGGTTGTGCCATGATAAACCGGGACTGGTGGTTACGTTATAACCTACAATGAATTTGGTATGGAAGTCAGTCATATGGACATTCCATTTAGTGATATGTGTGGAAGTTTACTGTATGGTAATTCCATTTAAATATGTTTATGTCTCATGTTACCTTTATATTTTATGTTTTCATTCTATGGGATTTATTGTAATCTTTTTGTTATAAAATGGTATGCAATGATCTTTTATTCAGAGAAGAGTATTTACTACATCATAAAGGAGAAAAGTATTAATTATGATAATGTATTCATGGTTTTCATATTGTTTTGAAAAACTAACAGTTTCACTTCTTGGTGTATCCCTTACTGAGATTTTTTCTCATCCAATGTTTTTGAAATATTTTTCATACGACATAAAGTTGAATAGGTTCAAGGATGTGATCAAGGAAAAATCATGATGTAAAAAACGCGAAACAAGACATGTTTTTAAGAAATTTTATTTTATGAAAATATGGATAATAAATATTAGTGTCTACATGTAATTATCAAGTTTATATCTAATAGTTATGTTCTAATTCAATAAAACTCCTAATCTGAAAAGATCCTCAATGTGAATTCTTGATTTAACTCAAGGATGGGGCCTTATAGATGGTATCATAGGTCAGTTTAGACAACTTTAGGGATTATGAGTTTTCATCAAACACAAGGTTAGTCCCTATGTCTATTATTTTAGTTAAATCATTTTTTTATAACTTTTTAAGATCAAGGAATGTCTGTTACAAATAGAAGGAGAAGGATCCAAAACGTAATTTCTATCTCATCCAGATGAAATTCTTTAAAAATTATGGAAATGTCATGTTAAAATGATTGTGAATCGTTTTTTAGCTTACAACTCACTTGCAGTAGTTGTATAAGATATCAAATACCCCACTATACCTTTATATCATCGTGGATCATGGGTTGTATTTAATCAAATCCTATTTTTTTTAATATTATAATATATTCAAGAATGGTAAATATTATCACAGAAATTGTAAATATTTTACCTTATCAGATGAATTTGAAGCATATTATGATTTAGAAAAAGGATCTGAAGAAGGAGACCCTTGTTAAACTGATTTATATTTTATTTTACAATATAGGCTCTAAGAACATAGTTATGGTATTTTAAGAAGACCATTGTTTGAATGCTTCAACTCAATCTCGGTCCGTCTATTTTAAGAAAATAATTTTTATCAGTTGTTTTGAAATTATATGTCATACATGATTATTGCCGAAATGTTTTTTCTGCGAACACCGATATGACCCAAGATATACTAGTCCTATTTGGATTAAGGAAGAAATTGATTTTTATGGATTTCTAAATTGTTGATGCAATGAATGGACCTTTTACAAACATTAACAAGATGATGATGATACAATATGGACACCATGATCATGGTATGATGTTATTTCTATTAGGAATAGTTTTATATTATCATATAGAGGTGAAAATATATATATAATATGTTGAGGTCTTAATGTATTGGGATGAAAATGAAAGGTATTATAAAAACATTGAGGTTAAAACATGATATATTTTTTTTTGAGTTCTATAAAAAGTACAATCGTTATGTTGGGTGACAAACCATCACGTCTGGAAAGGCCGCATGAATCAAAACCAGAACCGAAGGGCGACAAGGGAGTATTGCCTTCCACTAGCATACGTGATGTCCTAGGTTAGTAGGAATTTTTATTTGTAGGTAAATGATTTTATGAATCTATAATAATTTGAATTTGGGAACTTCTGTTTTGTCAAATGGATATCCTTAATGTAGAAAAATGATTTGTTGATTAAGTGTTAAGGGTTATTTTGTAAGATACTCTTTATTCTGTTTAAATACTATATGCCTATGGAAAATATAATTCATTGAGATTTTAAATGAGGAGTAATGGTGGAATTTAATTTTGGAAGAATATATGATTTTATTGTGGACTTATAAAGTTCTTGCATTATATAATGAAATTATTAACCAATATTTGAGAATATGTGACTAGGTTAATTACACATCAGTATGAAACTTTAAGAGTAGTCGATGTTACTTGGAGACAAATGTTTTGAATTACTGTGCATGACTATGTGATTAAATCCTTCTGAATTTTTACTATCAATCATAGTTTGGATTAATTTGAAGGATTTTAAGGACAATTTTATATTTAATGGTATTTGTTGAACATTGTGTACTATTTGTTGAATTTTGGAGATTATGATTTTCTATTTTTTGTAAAATGATTATCCTTTTGGTTGATTATCTGATCTTGTTCTAACCTATTTAGTATTGGTTCATGTATAAATACTGGGGAAATATATAGTTCATGTTTTGTAGATTATGTGATACTCTAGATGTTTATTCTATCTCTTCAGGTGTGACCAAGTTATCTGTAATACTCATCTTTTGGATAATAGAAGAGTTTTTGATAGAAAATTATTAAAGGATGAAAGTCTATAGGACATGTAAGTATGGTTCCTTATAAATTTAGTTAAGATCATAAATGAATTCTCAACATTATGAAATGTAACTTAAAACAAAAACCTTTTCTATTATATTTTCCTCCTAGGTAATCAAATACTGTTTAACCCATCACATGTTAGTGATTTTCTAGTGGTTAGCTTTTTCCTAATCATGTTTTCTATCACTCTATATTAGAACATGACACTTAGTTTCTCCTCCACATCCATGTTTACATGGAATCCATGTATGGGTTATCTCATGTGACTTTTTTATATATCATTCTTCTTTTAAATTTATAGTTTTATTTACTCTTTTTCTGATGTGGGACATTCAATATAGTTTCCAATCCCCATTTTAAAATAGAATGGATTCCATTTCCAGAAGGGGGGAAGGATGTAACATCCCAGGTAAATAAAGAACATGAAAATTTTAATATTTATTAATATTTGTATGTTAAATGTTAATTTCACTGTAATTATGATTATATAATCGATGGAATACCTGATACGCAACAATGGGTTTCATTGAAAACCTATGTTGTACACAACGTTGAGTTATTCTGAAAAATATTATAATATTATTACTAATTTAAACAGTAGTTAATTCATAGAAGTTGTATTGGAGATAATGAATTTAACTAAATAAAATATGATTATATATTTTTGTTAAATGTTTTGAAGTTTCTCCTATAAATTAAAGTGGTTGAATATGTGAATGAATCCATTTTTAAGCATAATGCTCTAGTATTCTTTAAAAGGTTGATTTACCACCTTTTAATGGAGAACGATTTTAAAATATACTTTTTGTCACTTGTATATGTTATATTTGACACAATAAAATTATTCTTTATAATAGGGACTTCAAAATATACTTTGGGTAAATTTCTAGTATTTTTTTAATGAATAGTGAAAAATAAAATATTTCAATTCAAAAATGCCTTTTAATATAATTTATTTATATGGTTAGATTACTTTTTTAAGTGGATTTAAAGTGTAATTAGAATATATTTTTAACATTAATCCAATTTTGGTAATTGGAATTACATTCATTTTGAATTTGGATATTAACAATTGTCAATCTTTTGATAGTTATTATTTTTTAAAAACACACATTTTATTTTGACAACATAAATTAGTTTTATATTAATTAATGAGACTTTTAAGTTTTGATTTTGGTAAAATATACATAATTTTTTAATTTGAAATAAAAAATATATCTTAGGCTGAATTTTTGGTAATTTTCTAAGAAACATAATTTTTTTATGAATAGTGAAAACACAAAGTAGTGGTTGAAAAGATGAATTTTTCATTTAAATGATATTTTACCACTTTTGTGAATTGAATTTCAAAAATACTACATACATGGTAGTTATTAGTAAGTAAATTGTTGTTCAATAATATTAAAATAATTTTTTGTGAATATTATCTTTTGACTTTTATTTACTGCCGTTAAAGATAAATAGGGTAATTCAAAGTAGCAACAACATTATAATAATATAAAATTACCATTACACTTTCCAATCCTTTTTTAAAGATTAATGTCCGACCAATAATATCCTTGGGTGGGACCTGTGGCCTTTGAATGCCATTTTGGTAAGATAATGACATTAATAACGATTTATTTAAAGTAAAAAAATATCATAAACATGTATTGTTTTGATAAAACAATTATAATGTGGGGTTATATAATTGATTTTTTTGTCAATAAATATTTAATAAAAATATATAAATATATACTAAATAATGTTATTTTATTTAAAATTTTTTGACTTCATATAAATAAAATTATTTATTACACAATAATGATATGGTGTTTACCTTAATAATGGATGATTTAAATAAATAAGATTATAAAAATTAAAAAACATCTAAAACCTGTCCAATTACTATTGGATGATTTTATTTAGAACATGAGTTATTTTATATTCTACATTAATGAGTTTTGGACCTTTAGAAACAAAAAATAATTATATAATAAAATAATATTTTCAATCATTTTTAGAGAGCCCATCACCCCCATATAAAAAACCATCAACACTAACCCATTACTCACACCTCTCGAGCCCTTTGGTTCATCCAATTTCTACCCCCAAAATCTATAAAGATCCCCATATTTTACCTAGAAGCCTTACTATAGGCAGAAGACACTTAAAGAAATCCTTTTGTTTCAAACTAATGAAATTATTCCGATTTAAAGGTAACTTCTTCCCTTAAGTTCTTTTTTTTATTTTTCTTATTAAACCCCTTAACTATTTTATTACAATATTTTAAAACAAAAACAGTATCCAAAAAATACTAGGTTTTTGTTCTGAGAAGGATTTGAACTACACTTACACACACCGCCATCTAATGTGTAATGAACTTACAATTTTTGTGGATGGCGATCTACTGCAACACGAAAGGATGACTGTCCAATATTCTCCTACCCCCTCTTATGGTGGCCATTATGATAGAAATGTATTTATATGTGATATATATTATATTTATATTGTATCTTAACTTCTGTATTTTTCAATTTTATCATACCTTTATGGTTTCCATAATAGGTAAAAGTGGTAATTTCATTTAAGGAAGTGTGAACTATCACCACCTCAAAGTGATATGGCTCATTCTTGCCATGTGTGGGATGTATTAAGGATAGAGTTACCAAAATTATATATTATATTATACTATAATTATAATATACATATTTGTCCTTTTTTTCAATCCATTAAAATACAAAATAGAAATGAATATAGCGTTCATGCTTACATATGGCTTACCGTCTCTAGGAATGATGCATTTCAATTCATAACTCCAAATGATATTTACTATTATAAATACAAATATATATATATAATAGATATATATGATATATATTATATTTAAATAATTAATTTTATTTTATAGATAATTTACTTTTGACCACATGGACATTTTGTAATTTTAACAAGTTCGTTTTTTACTCAAGTTCTGAACATCGACCAAATGTATGATATAGACTCTAATAGTTAATTAATTTCTATAGAAATATAATAAGTGATAATCAAGGAATAATAAAAAATTAAAAAGGTTCTTAAGAAAGTATAAATTAACTTAAATTTATTATTCAAGTAGAAAAAAGAACATACAGTAGAATTCAGACTTGAGGTAAGGGGTTTCTTATCTCACATTTAATTCGAGGAGATTTCCATTATTCGACACATCTTTATTGCATGTGGTGTATTGTTTACTTATATTTGATATATATTATAATTATTATTTTTAAATTCATTTTATTCTATGATTAATTTTGTGGTTATTAAATTTTTTTCATACAACTCGATTGATTA
Source organism: Viscum album (assembly GCA_963277665.1). NCBI lineage: Eukaryota > Viridiplantae > Streptophyta > Magnoliopsida > Santalales > Viscaceae > Viscum > Viscum album. The sequence continues at coordinate 1,431,905,643 of OY728132.1, read as the reverse complement.
CAATGAGGTAAGGGGTTTTCATCACACTTTTTATTCTAGTGAGATTCATGTTATATTTAAATATATTTATTTTTTTGTGTTGTTTTTAATGTCCTTGATTGGATTATTTTTTTAATATAAAATAATTTATGGGTATTTAAATCTTGATTGTATGATCCTTCTTTCATGGTTTGTCTGTTTCGTATGTTACCAAATTTGTAAAAGAACCTTTCACCCTCCTCTTTTTAAAAGACCTATTTTTTATGTCTTTTAATTTACAGCTTATTATCTATTGATATGTTCTTTCATATCCTAATTGTTATAAATTTTATTTCCAAGTGATGATATATAATTTTATCTCTCATAAACTCATTTTCTGAGTTTTAAGGTGACACTGTTTGGCTGTCGAATTTCTATATGAGCACTTTTTAACCCAATTTCAATTCATTGGGGTTAAACATATAGTTCTTGATTATTTAACACAATGAATATATTTGACTGAAATTTTATTGTTTTACACTTAATATCCCCTTATATTGGGTGTATTCATAATTTTCAAACATAATTATGTCATTAATTTATCTTAAATGTATGGATATGATCATTGCAAGGGACATTGCCTCAATTTATATTCCATTGATTATTATTTGTTTTTATAAAGAAATACACTTTTATATGGTGTATATACATACCATTGACATATTTTATCATTAATGTCCTTTTTATCATAATATTATTAACATTTATTGATGTTATTCTTCAATTATTTATGTTCAAGCATCTCCCAATTGGTTAGTATCTCTTTAACTAAAATATCATTTTTAATTGTGATTAAGATTTATTCTTCTAAATATTACTCATTATTGACCATGATTTCAATATGGTTTTAAGTATTTTTATATATGGTCATTAATATGGAATAATTTTAATTATTCTAAAAGTTTAAAAGTTATACGGTACACATTGATTCAAACATACCTATTTTAAATGTTTTAAATTGTTTTGAAAAATGTTTTATAATGCATTGATTTTTCCAGTATCATGAAATGATTTCTTATGATTTCAAGTAATATGTTTTTTGTAAACTGTTTATATATGAAATATTTTATGTGTTATGGTTTTATAATGGTACTTTTACCTTTTATGGGTGGTTATGTGATAAACCAAATGATTGTTGGTGTCGTGATAAACCAGCATGGGTGGTTACATTATAACCTCCAATGAATTGGTTATGGACTTTGGACGTATGGCTATTCCATTTAGTGATATGTGTGGAAGTTGATCGTATGGTTATACACTTTAAGTATGTTTATGACTCATGTTTCCAGTATATGTTATGTCTTATTTATATGTGTTTTATGGTAATATTTTGGCTACAATTGGGTAATCATTGATCTTTTCTTTATTGATGAGTATTTTCAACTTCATAAATTTGAAAAGTATTACATATGTTAAGGAATTCATGGTTTACCTATTTTTTAGAAAAACAAATAGTTTCCCTTCATTGTGTATCCCTTAATGAGATTTTTTCTTCATCCAATGTTATTGAAATGTTTTTCACTGGACATAAAGTGGTATAGGGTCAAGGATGGGATCATGGAAATGGTATGATGTTAAAAACATGGAAATAGAAATGTTTCTTTTTAAGAGTTTTTATTTAATGAAAAAATGGATATTGAGTAGTAGTTTCTACATATAAAATTCAAGATGATATGTAATAGTTATTACATAATTATCTAATACTATAAACATTAAACTATCCTCAATGTTAATTATTGATTTAACTCATGATTATATAATGTTTTATGGCTGGGGCCTTATATGGCATGTCACCACATGTGCGTACATATGGCCTACCGTCTCGACGTCATGGTTTAGTTTGTTATTCAAACACATCATTATATAGATGGGTGTAATAATGATTATTACTAATGTAAATAATAAATTCAACTTTTTATTGATTATCTATATATGACATACCATCCATTTACATATGATTCTACCATCAATATAATGATATTGTCGCTCGTACTTACGTATAAATTACCTTCTCCAAGAACACAATTAGATTCATTCCCGATCGTAAACATTCAAGAATAATTTTCATTTTATGATTAAATATAATGATTATAAACATAATGTCATTCGGAATATGAATCAAATACAACATTTCCATAAAAATCATGACTTGTTAACAAAACATAGAAAGGAAATTGAATCAGCAAACAGTCAAAACAATGATACTAAAAAAATTTTAATAATAAAAGAATATTATTAGATCATATATGATATAATATTTATGTATATAGTTCTTGTATAATTTTATAACAATGTTTTAAAAATTTTATAGGAAGTCAACATACCATCGACTAAGGAAACGACCATGGTAAGAGTTAATTTTTCAATCACTTTACTTATCCGAGTTTGTTAATATGTAAGTAAATACTAGAACCTCTTTATCATTCATATCTAAGTTTTATTAAAAATAAATAAATATGTTTTTATTATTTTCTAGAATATGGGATAATGTAATTTATAACCTTGTTTTAACTTCTATGTATTGATAAGATTCCTTTTTTCGTTTTCCAAACAAGGTAAATTTTGACATTTTTAACCAAATTATGGTTGGAATGTCTTTTTCAACATATACAGGGTTGCAAATATTTTCGATCATTATAACATCATCAAAGAATACCATACAAGCTTATACGAATATTTTCAAAATAATTTTTCTATTTTATAATTATGTGACATTTAAATTATTTCAAAAAAAATTGATATTTCTCTTAAAGAGTTTTGATTCCATCTATGTCATCATCCATGGATTGATTTTATACGTGATTGATGTTGATTCATTAGAATAAAAATTTTCCATATATTATTGAAGGTTTTGTTATATGTCTGATTGTGGATGCATTATTTTTATACCATTCATGCTTTATGGTTAATGTATTAAAATTTCTTATTCTAGTTTTCATACAAATGATTATGTTATGTTTCAACCTTTTTATATGAGAAATGCATTTGACATAGTAAGTGAATGGTGGAGACCTCTATAGATCCTCGATATGTTTGTATGTGTCATGAGACAAAATAGTATCTTGGCATAAGGACATGATAGAATATTAATTTTAGAATTGGAACATGGCCTTGACTATGGGGTTTTGATGTCCGACATTATGCATTCCATCATTATGAAATTGGCTAGTGATATTACTTGTGTTTATTCGACTAGTAGAATATCCATTTGAATAATTAAATGTAATTATTTTATTTATCTTTTCAATATTATGATGAAGTTTATGTTTAAAAGTCTTGTGTTTTAGTCTTATACATTTCCTTAATGTTTTTTTCTTATTTATGAATGTTTCCGCTATATTATTATCTTTACTGAACATCTGAGCTCACCCCTTTCTATGATTTAATTTTCCCAAGATGTAAAAAGGAATATTATAACTAACGTAAAATGATATTATAAGAGATAAGAATGTGGTCAATGGAGAGAATATTATTGTTTTTATTCATTTTATAATGTAATGTATGACTTTTGAATGTATCGAGTACATACAAGGACACTAAATTGATCAATATTTTGAGATTTGATCCATTATGATCATGCTAATATAATGTAATAATGCACATAATATAGGTAACTGGGGTAAGGGTATTACAGTTGGTATCAGAGGATGGTTAGTAAAATACTCGGAAACTAGATTTATAAAAATTATAATTAGGGAACATTACCAGACGATAGACTTTGATGATTAATATATAAGATAATCCTAGAATTTTGGTAATATAGTGTTTTTGTGAGTATTCCAAGAAATAAATCCCTATCTAGGTATGATTAGTTAGAGGTGAATATGGTACAGATGTACCTTGGAGTGGAAACTCGGACAATGAGTTTTGGGCCTGACCCGAGGTATTCTGGTATATGACAATGGGACTTGGTGTACTCTTGGTTACGACCCTCCTAGGGGATATGATTAGGATAATTCATATTTTCATTACAACCCATTTTGAAGTATTTTTGAGTATATCCCTCTTCAATGAAAACATTTTTATGATTATGGATTATATCTATAATCTTTTAAATTTATGTTAATTGTTTTACATGTTTGGAATTATGTATTGTGATTCATAAACTAATCTAGTGTATGACATTGTTTAGAAATAGTGTGTAGTTAATGAAATGAAAACATTATCAATGCACACAATCCATGTATGTTTTTACCTACTACTCATGATAATTGTAGTGGTGCTGGTGATGCAACTGGTGCTGATCATCTTATCACCATACTAGGAAAACTCACTCATGTTATGAATAATAACCTTACCCATATGGAGCAATCTGATCCACAATGTGGATGATAAATGATAGAACACTTAATTAGGAATCAACCACCAACATTAAATGGGACTACAAATCCATATGTAGTTTATAAATTGATATGTTACATAGAATGAATATTTCATGCTTTTGGGACTAAAGAAAGGGAAAAAAATTTCATGGAATTTTATCACCTCACAGCATATACGAATCAATGGTGTTCATTACTTCAAAATAGAAAGTATGGTGAAGAGGTATCAAGTATGGAATTATGCGAGTTTAAAGATATTTTTTTAGATAAAAACATTCCTTGTGACCATCAAGTGCATATTGAAAGACAATTTCTGGGTTTAAGTAATAATAAAGATAAGAATGTCTCAAAGTATGAGGCTAACATTACAAGGTTAGAAAGGCATGTAGCAAATTATATATGTAACCCTGGGAGTAATATTTATTGATTATTTTATGAGTTAAAACAATTTCTTCATTGAGCATTAGTCTCAAAATCATTCTCCTTATATGAATACATTGTCTCATGTGCTATCAAGAAAGAAAATAAGTTATCTATGTCATACGACTTTTAAGAAAATCAAGGGAAGAAGAAATTTGTTGAACACTCTTGAAATGTATGTAATGGGATGAAGGGAAAAGGTGAATATACATCCTATAGTAAATGTGGTAAGAAACACCCTGGTACTTTCTTGAAGGAAATGGGATACTATTAAATATGTGGTGAAAAAGGCAACCTTGCTCGTGATTTCATGGGGAAGAAAGAGGTTGTTAATGTTGAATGCTACATTTTTAAATAAATGTGCTATTATGAAAGTGAATTTCCTATGTGCCAAAGAAACATAAAACATGAAATGCCAGCGGAGAAATGGAATGATTATGCGATCACTACTATTGCATTTGAAGCTTTAAAAGACATCGTGGAAGGTAATTTATTGGTTTCCTCAAATTTAGCCAATTATTTATTTGATTTTGGAGCGTCACATTATTTCGTATCTTCCATGTTTGATATGAAAATTAGATATTTCCAATTTTATTTAATAAGGGAGTTTTCCATAAAATCTCTTAAGGGAATTATCATTTCATCAATCTTTTGTGAATTAGTCCCCATTAGCGAATATAAATGTCATGTATCCATTGATATTATCTTCATACCCATGATTGAATTTGATATAGTCCTTATTATGGATTGGCTTTCAGACCATGATGTGAAAATTTATAGTCAGAAGGAGGTTATAATTTTTTATGATGATAAAGATTACATTATCATTAGAGGAGAAACGTCACCACATGACTCTTATCTAGATCCACCCCTAGTAGAAGTACTATATTCAATTATTAGGGAAGAATAGAATGAAAAAACTATTGGTGAGGAAAGGAATGTTAAAATAGAGGATGTAGTTATTTTGCAAGAATATGTTGATGTCATTCTAAAGGATTTACCTGGAAATCAACCAGAAGAAGAAATTGAGTTTTCCATTGATTTAAATCCTTGTTCATAGCCCATATTGAACACCTCTAATAGAATGGGAAATATGAAATTATTGGAACTATATAAACAACTAGATAAATTGAGAAATAAATAATTTATTTGTACTAGTGTTTCTCTATGGGGGGCCCCTATTCATTTTGTTATGAAGAAAGATAGATCTATGAGGTTGTGCATTTACTACAAGGGGATCGATTCTATAACAATAAAGACCAAGTATCCCCTACCTCGCATTAATGATTTATTAGATCAACTACATGGAGTAAATATGTTTCAATGATTGACCTTCAATCTAGATATCATCAGTTGTGTGTGAAGGAGGTAGATATTCTGAAGATAGGATTTCATACTAGGTATGGGTGTTTCGAGTTTACAGTAATGCCTTTTGAATGAATAATTCACCATCTATTTTCATGGATCTAATGAATAGAGTTTTCAAGGAATATCTGGATGAATATTTAGTTGTATTTATTGATGATATCTTGGAATACTCAAAAATATATTAAGATCGTTAAAATAACTTGTCCACTATTCTAAATACTCTTCAAATAAATCAACTATATGGGAAGTTCAACAAATGAGAATTTTGGATTCAAGATATTTCCATTCATAACCATATAGTCTCTAAGGATGGAATCTATGTTGATCCTTTTATGACAAAGGTAATCCAATAATGGCCAGCATCGATGATTATAATTGAGGTACGCTGTTTTATTTGTTTAGATAGTTATTATTGACGTTTCGTCCAAAATTTTTCCCGATTGGCTAACCCATTAACAAAGCTCACACATAATGGGGTTAAATTTGTTTGGACAAAAAAGTGAGAAAAATTATTTGATGAACTGAAGAAATGATTAGTCAATTCTCTTATATTGACTCTACCGCTGGGGAATGATGGATTTTTTATTTATAATGATGATTCAATGAAAGGATTTGGTTTTGTCCTAATGCATAATGATAGATTTATTGCATATGCAATACAACAGCTAAAAATTAATGAAAAAAATTATCCCACTCAGGATATTGATTTAGAAACTGTAATAATTTCTTTGAATATTTGGAGGCACTATCTCTATTGTGAAAAATGTGATATATATACTTTTCACAAGATCTTGAAGTATATTTTCTAACAAAAATAACTCAACATGACAAAAAGTAAATGGCTCGGGCTACTCAAGGATTATTATTTCACTATACACTACCACCTGGGGAAAGAAAATAAGGTGGACGATGATTTGAATAGAATGGATCATGGGGTTATTAACAAGATGAGCGTTGAAAGGGAACATATTTTCATAGATCTAGTAAAAATGAATATGGTAATAACCATTAGAAAGTGAAGCATCAATACTTTTTCAAATGGATGCCAACCTATCTTTACTAAAAAGGATAATGTGTTCTCGAACTGATGTTGAAGTCTTTCAAAATAAGATTAAAACAGTGAACGATGGGATATTGATCGACTACATATAAAATTATGGAATTTTGAAATTTGGGAAGTGATATTGAGTTCCTGAAATTCCTGATCTAAAAATGGAATTTTTCGATAATTCTCATAGCACCAATTTCTCTATACACCATGGTAGCAATATGATGTATAGAGAATTGAAGGAACATTTTTTGTGGGAAAACATGAAGAGAGAGACTTCAGATTATCTGTGAATATTTATGGTTAATCAACAAGTAAAAGCTGGAAGACAACATCCTAGATGAGTAATGAATCCTCTTCCCATACCGAAGTGGAAATGGGATGATATTATGATTGAATTTTTCATGCGCCTACTAGAGAATCCTATAATGAATGATGCAATATGGTTCATTGATGATAGTTTTACCAAGTCAGCTTATTTTCATTATATAAGAGATGATTTACCATTTGAACATCTAGAATGACTATATATTAATGATTTTATAAGACTTCATGGAGTAGACCTATCAATTGTTTCTGATCTTTATCTCCATTTTACATCAAGATTATGGAAAATCCTTCAGATTTCCCTGGATACTGAATATCATTTGAGCACTGCATAAAGCCCTTAAGCTGATGGACAATTAGAAAGGATTATTTACACCATAGAATACATGTTGATATATTGTTCACATTACTTTCAAGGTATGTTCTATCAAAATTTAATTCTTATGGAATTTTCTTATAACAATAGCTTCCATTATAGTGTTGAGATAGAACCATATGATTTTCTATATAGAATGATTTGTCGGATACCAAATTTTTTGAATGATGTTGGTGAATAAAAACTTTTTGTCCTAGAACATTTTAAGGAAACAACTGAAAAGGTGAAGGTTATCTAAAACCGCATCAAAGTAAATTAAAGTAAGAAAAAGAGCTATGTCGATATCCAAAGGAAGGATTTGGAATATCAAGTAGGAGATCATGTCTTCTTGAATGTATCTCTATGGATGACTATTGGATCATTAAATAAAAAGGGTAAATTGAGTCCCATGTATATCGGACCTTTCAAAATTGAAGAACGAATTGGATTTTTATCTTACCTTTTGGAAATGCCACCTTGTCTCTACAAAGTTCATGATGTATTCAACGTATCACTGTTGAGAAAATACATGCTTTATCCTACACGTGTACTCACCTATGATAAAATAGAACTAGAACCATATATTTCTTATTGTGAAAATCCTCTCATGATTATTGATACTAGAGATCATGTTTTGAGAAATCGGATGACTCATCATGAAATGTTCTATAGAGAAACCCTAAGATGGAAGAGGCCAAATGGGAACCCGAGGAACTTATAATGAAGAACCACCCAGATAATTTTATATAATAATATTATATAAATTTCTAGGACAAATTTATTTGAAGGAGGGTATAATGTAACACCCCATGCTTCCATTCTATGTTTCTCTTTGAATAATGCAGTAGCTTGCATTGTACGCAACTTGGAGATTTCACACACCATGATCAATCTAACTATCCATTATGAATAGTAATACCTAGTTTTTGAAATTTTATAAATTTTATTATTTACAATGGACCTCATTTATGATTTCGGAATATTGAAATTAGCTTCGGGAGCATTTTTGGTATTTTTCCTAAAACATTCATTTTTTTATTAATAGTGAAAAACATTGTGTTATTGTTTAAAACTGATATTTTATTTAAATAATTAGTTATTTTATATGAATTTATATATGGTAAAAATAGATACATTATACCTATTTTTTTCAAATTAATTCATTGTAGAATTATTATAATAATATGAGATATGTAAAATTTTATTTACCTTTTTCTTGTCTTTTACCCACCTTCTAGGTGAATTTGAAAATATTCATAAAACATAAATTTACGACATCTATGAATTGAATTTCCGAAATACGAGAGACACGATTGACCTCATTATCTAAAATTTTATTCAATAATAAGGAAATATTTTTTTCTCAAATAGTAACTTTTGACTTTTTTTCACGGTTAAAAGTAAAATAGTTAATTAAAGGTAAAAAATGATATTATAATTTCCCAAACAGATGTCCTAATTATATTGGGTAAGTTTATTTTGACCAAAATCATCCATATGAATAAAATATGATCCTTTAGGTCCACATGGATTAGATTAGGAAATTTATTATTATTTTATTTAAAGAAGTGTTAAAAGTGGCAAATTCAATGTTTAATAACAAGTCCATTATTAATTTAGGGTTATACATAAGATAAATTAGAGTATAAATAATAATTTCAAATATAAAAATATTTAATACATAATGTTATTATATTTATAATTTTTATAGATTAGATTAATTTATTTATTTATGACACAATGATGATGTAGTAATTACCTTATTAATGAAGGATTAAAATAATTGATTTTATAAATATCCAAATAAATATAAATTGATAATTTTTATGCATTCCACGAATATCCTAGATTATCATGGTATGTTATGGTTGATTAAATGAATTTTTTTCTAAGTAATCATGATGTTATGACATTATGATAAACAAAATACCAAATAGTGTCAATATTGACATAAATGTGTTTTTAAAGCAAATAATATTTTATTAGTTGATATAATATTCCTAAAAATAAATGATTCGACCAAAGGACATATATAAAGATACATATATTAATAATTAAACACATGGTGTTCTCTTGGAATTTATAATATGTTTACTAACCATATAACATAAAAATATATAAAAAATACATGATAAATGTAAAACTATTTAACTAAGAGTTAAATCTAAAATATAAGGTTAATATGTTGTGATAAACCAGTCTAAAAACTATTTAATGAAATTTTTTCAATCCATCTCCACCTTAAACTTGGAATAAATCATTTTTGAGCCATTATAAACCGAATATATTTGTATAATAAAATTATATTTCATTTTTTTTATAATGTGACCCTCACATCTCTTATAAAAAAGTACTTCTCCTTCTCTCAAAACCACACCTGTAAAGCCATTTAGATCATCTAAACACTACCCAAATATCCTCCCAACAAACCTCACATAGACCTAGAGTCCTTAATTTGATCATAAATACATCCTATGGATCCCTTTTGATCAACTAAAAAAACACCCGAAAAAGAGGTAATAATTTCACCACCTTTTTTCAATGTTCTTTCGTTATTCAACTTCTTATTTCATTGTTTTTTCATAGAAAAATAATTACTAAAGTACCTTATAGATACTCTCATTCTATAATAAATATGTTAAAAAATTTCATTATTATATCCGTCCTATGAATGACATTTCTCCATATGTGTGTACGTACAGATTACTGTCTCCATGTCGTGGTGTAGTTTGTTATTCAAACACTTCATTTTTTGGATGAGTATATTAATGAGTATAAATGATGTAAATAATAAATATATCATGTTAATTATTCTTTATATAATACATACCATCCCTTTACATTCTATTTTACCATCAATATAATGATATTGTTGCTCGTACGTACGTATGAATTACCCTCTCCATGAATGCGATGTGATTCATTCCACATCGAAACCATTCAAGAATAATTTTCATTTTATGATTAATAATAATCTTTAAGAACATAATATCATTATATATATGAATCAAATGCATCTTATAAAAATCATACATGACTTACATAACAAAACATATAAAGGAAAATGCATCAGTTAACACTGAAAACAATGATACTACTAAAATATTATTAACGAAGAAATATTATAATATCATATATGATATTATATTTTTATATACAAATCTTGTATAATTTAATATCAATGTTTTAGCTATTATAAAGTAGGTTAAAATACCATTGACTAAGTAAAAGTAAAGGTAAGGGTTAATTTTAAAATTTCATTAGTTATCCAAGGATGTTTATACGTAAGTATCTATTGGGACCTCTTTATCATCAAAATCCTTGTTTTCCTAAAAATGTATTTCAATTTTTTTTATTTTCTAGAATATGGTAAATGTCATTTATACCCTTATTTGACCATTTGTGTTTTAGAAGTAATATTTCTGTTGTTTTCCAAACAAGGCCTTTATGACATTTTCGACAAAATTAAGGAAAGGATGTCTTTTGTAACTTATACGTCGGGTGCAGCTATTTTCGGCCATTCTAACATCATTGAATCTTACCTTATAATCTTATATGAATATTTTACAAATAAATGTTTTCTTTTAATATTATGTTTGTTATGTACACTATAATAGATACCCTGATAGGGGTGAATCAGGGTATGATAAATTTATACCACTGCAGCTATTTATCTTGTTTCTCTATTAAGAACAACACTATTATCTCTCTTTCATGTAGAAAAATATCAACAGAAACTAAATCATGCATAGGAAACAGCGATTTTTACTTGGTTCAACCCCACTGGGCTACATCCCTAGAGCATACACTGGGGATGTGCTGATGTACCAAATACAATAAAGTACACTAATGTTTACAATGTTCAGAAAGAACTCACTATCCCTCCTGGTTTACAACCACTCACAAGATGAAAGATCACTTTTCTCTCAAATAAAGTGTTCTCAATACATCTTTATAAGATCCACTCATAGTTTATAGACCTGTAGGTCTCATAATTGTTTTTAATGAAATATTCATCCTCAACTATGGATAGATGCTCTATTGGCATTCATCTTTCACCCACATATGAATTTTACGTTACACCAAATATACCATGAAACCCCAATTTTTACATGCAGCCCTTACGACACCTTATAGGTAATACCCTTACCATGCACAAAATTGAATTTTCTCATAAAATTTCTTTTATCTGATACCACCAAATTTGACGTTCAGCCTCTACACTTCCATGTGAGTAATTTTCTGCTTTTGCGCGAAATTCACTTTTTGCGCAACACTAGACTTTCTGTGTAAACATGATGTTTACGCACAACTCCCATTCGAACATCAGTTTTTCATGCTACTAATCAGGTATTATATATGCATTGAGCACATCTGAAGGAGGGGGCACATTATATTTATATCCAAAATCGACCCCACAAGAAAAAACCCTCCTTGAGAATGTAATTCACTTTGAGTGAGAAAAACAAATCTTCCGCACAACAACGTTTTTCATGCAATGATCTATTTTTTCCAACACCGTGAAAATATTTCATGCACCCTACTGATTATTTTTACGCCACCATATTTTTCATGCACTACACTAATTCATCACACACCTCCCTTTTCCAAAAACACATCTCTCCATTTTTTGATTTTCAGTTCCAGCAATTTGGCAAACACTAGAAAACAACGCCACCTTGTATCTGCTCTTTTTGTAATGCCTCCAGATCATCCATTACTTTGTCGAGTTTCTTCAATAAATCATGGATTTTTTTAAAACATCCCATAACCCGGAAAATCACCATATTAACCCCCTTTTCAAGAAACTCATACATCATGGTCTGATTTTTCAACAAACATAACATGGAGGCCCACTTTGTCAACAAACACAATTACCTCAAAAATGATTCAATGATACCTTGAAGGATTTTTTATCAACAATGTTACTTTTAAATGATTTAAAAAATGATATATTTATCTGAAATAGTTTTTATATCATCTATGTCAATATATTTTGATGGATTTTACACTTGTATGAAGTGGATTCAATATGATACAAACTATCCATATTGTATTGATGGGTTTATGAAATGTATGACTTTGGATGTGTAATTTTTATACCATTCATGTGTAATGGTTAATGTATTAACATTTAATAAGATAGTTTCAATATGAATGTTTTTGTAATGTTTCATCCTTTTCATATGAGTAATGCATTTGAATTAGTAACTGATATGTATAGCCCGCTATAGCACCTCGATGAATTAGTAGGTCTAATGAGACAAACTAGTTTCATGGCACATTCCCTTGAAAAAATCTTATTTGTATTGTTCGCATGAGGCCTTGACTATATGTATATGATTCTGGAATTATGCATTCCATCATTATGAAGTTGGATATCAATATTTCATGTATTTATTTGACTAGTAGAATATCCATGTCAATAAGTAAATGGATTTTTTTGTGTTATCTTTTCCATATTATTATAAATTTTAAGATTAAAATGATTAATTTTTAGTCTTATAAATTACCTTAAATGTTTATTCTTATTTATGAATGTTTCCACTATGTTTTTATCCTTATTGAGAATCTAAACTCACCCATTTCTATGTTTTTTTTCCAGGATGCGAAGACGTATAATACAACAAACCTACTGGAATAGTCTAAGGGATATTAATGTGGTCAATGGAGGCAATTTTGTTGGGGTTTATAATTTTATAATGTAATGTATAACTTATGAATGTATCTAGTACTTCCAAAGCTACTAAACTGATCGGTCATTCAAGATTTGATCCATTGTTGTCATGCAAATTTTATGTAATAATTCACTAACTCTGGGTAACTGCGGTCAGGGCGTTACAAGTTTATTTATAAAAACAAAAAATATTATCTTTTACAAATATCATGAAATAATATGATTTATGAATAACACATAGTAATCACAAATAAAAAATTCATCTTATGGAATCCATATCAAACATACATTGTAGCTTTCACAACTACGTAGGGAGTTACATTTAGAATATCCATAACAGTATATTCCCTTAAACTGTTAGGAGAAACATTAATGTTTACCACTGTCACATTACCCAATGAATTGGATATCTATCTCAAGATCACCTGCCATAGGTTTTTCATGGAACCACCGGTATTCATAAACATTTACCACGAACCATAACATATTGACAACACATAATACAAATGTAATAGAAACTTAACATTTCTACATTGAAAAATAATAGTTCATTTAAAGTTATCGACCTAATAAATCCATTATCAAAAACATTTTCAATACCAAAATATGTAAAAAGTGTATATGGTATGTATTTTACATTTAAAAAAATTATGGATTTTTAAGGAAGCCAAATATCAGATAATGTTCATGGGGATAGAAATTTCATTGTCACAACATACGTTAAAAAGAAAATTCCCTGTTTCATTAAATAAAAAACTATGTAGAAAAATATCTATGTTTAATGAAATGAATATTCATTGGGGTTTATACATTTTATAAATGAATGTCGTGTAGAAATAAAAATTTTCTCAATGAAAGGAGTTTGAGATGAAGTCCCTTCCCTCATGTCAGAGTTGACTTGTTCGTTGTTTAATCTCCGAAATAATAAACTAATGTTAATTTATACTTTCTTCAACCCCATTTTTATTTTTTTATTCCTTTTATATCACCTATTACTATATTATAAACATTACATAAATAATTAGGTTAATAAGTGTTGTTTTGTCAATATTTGTTACTTCAGTAAAAAATCAACATCATATAATTAAAAGTTTCCCTTGTGGTCAATACTAAATTATCACCATGATGTTATTAATGGTTTATATATCATATATATCATATATATATATAATATATTTATTTATTTATAATAGTACATAAAATATAGAGATATGAAATGAAATTCACCGTTCATTGTGATGGTAAGTCATACGTATGCATGAGGGAAAATTTCATTTATATTTCATATTTAATAGAATGAAATCATAATGATACATAGGTATATTATAAATCCAGTATAATATCATATTTAATTTCATTAACTCCATCCATTATATGTTCCATGTATGGCATGAACGGGTCATATCATTTTGAGGGGGCGGTAGTTCGCACTTACTCAAATATAATTATCATATTTATCCATTATGGAAACAATAATGGTTTGTTATAAATGAAAAAAATATATTCAAGGAAACAATATAAATATAATATATGTGACATTTAAATACATTTCCACCATAATGGTCACCATAAGAGTTGGTAGGAGAAGATTAATCCATCATCGTTTTATGATGTAGTAGTTCTTCATCCACGGGAAGAGTATGTTCATTACCCATAGAAAGAGTTGTGTGTAAGTTTTGTTCGAATCCTTATCATAAAAAAACCTAGTATATTGAGGATAGTTTTTTGTTATTTAAAAAAATAATAAGATGATAATAGAGTGTGAAGAAGTAAAATAATATAACAAAACATGAAGGACGTCGTTACCATTAAATCAAATAACTCTCTTTGGATTGAACCAAAATATGTTCTTGAAATGCCTTATGCCTAAGGTAATGATTTTTTAAGGAATAGAAACATCTTGGGAGCTAATTTTTGCAATGTTTGGACGATCCAAGGGGATTGAGAGGTGTGTGTAATGGGATAGATGTGGTGTACTTTTATAAGAGGGAGGATGGGCTCTATAAGAATATTTTAAAGTATTATTTTATTATAAAAATGATTTTAGTTTTAAAAAGGTCCAAAAAAATTAAATTCTATGATAATCTAAATATAAGTCGAAAAAATATCATCGAATAAGAATTTGACATGTTTTGGATACTTTTTATCATTTTCTTTTTTATTTATCCCTTTGTTATCTTATTTATCTTTTACCATGTCTTCTTGTATATTCATTCTATTTGGTTAACATATTTACTATAAAATTTTGAGAGACCCCAAATGGATAATTAATGAAATTTAAACATTATATATGACATTTGGATGTATAATTTATTTTTTGGAGTATTTTATCACTTAATAATATATAAATTGATCTAAAAACTCATTTATTTCAATTTTTATAAAATTCATATCATGAATTTTTAAAAAATTCCAAACCAACTTGATTCATTCGAAAAACCATAATTAATTCAAATATAACAAGTCATACTTATCTTTAAAATCTGTGTATGGTATAAAAAGATTCAAAATAAATTTATTTTAATATTTGTAATCAATTTTGCTTAAAACATTCATTAATGAGGTAACCATTACATCATGATTGTGTCATAAAAAATTTATTTATATGATGTCTAAGATTAAAAAAAATACCATGATGTGTTTAATACGTATAGGTTTATAATGACTATTTATAGTCAAAGATATCTATTATATATACCCACATTAAAAATGTTTTAGCAAAATGATACATGTTTATGATATTTTTATTTTTACTTTAAATAAAAAGTTATTAATGTCATTTTCTTACCCAAATGGATTTCAAAGGCCAAAAGTCTCACCCACGGATGTTAGTACTCAGCCATTACTGATCCAATAAGGCAAGGACAATTGATAGGCTGATTTTATATTATTATAATATTATTTTGACCTTGAATTACCTTATTTACCTTTAACCGAAGTAAATAAAATTCAAAATTTACAATTCACTAATATATTATTGTCATCCTATTTAACCACATTTTACATAATCATGAAAACCAAGTATGTTGTATTTTTTAATTTCAATTCACAGAAGTGGTAAATTTTAATTTAAATTATAATGATAATTTTTAACAACTTCATAGTGTTTTCACTATTAATCAATAATTGAACATTTTCATGAAAATACCAAAAAATCACCCAAAGATAATTTCAATATTATGAGTTCAAAAATGATTTATAATTTACCAAATTATAAATATAGATGTTTCATTAATTAATTTAAAATTAATTTGAATTTTCAAAAGTAGAAATCATGTTTTTAAAAAGTAAAAACTACAAATGGATTGACATGTGTTTATGTCCGATTTCTAAGTGAAAGTACTTCCAATGACTAATATTTGATTAAATACTAAAAATATTATACAATTACACTTTAAAACAATCTAAAAAGTTAATCTATCCATATAAATAAATTATATCAAAAGGTAGTTTTGAATTAAAATGCAGTATTTTTCACTATTCATGAAAATATTAACCTTATCAGAAAAATACCATAACATCATCCAAAGTAAATTTTGATGTCCCAATTTTAATGAAGAAGTTTATTTTTTTCAATTAGAACATATAAAAGTGACATATAAAAGATTTAAATAGGGTTCTCTATCAAAAAGTGGTAAATTAACCTCTTAAAGAATATTAGAGTATTTATGCTTAAAATTGGATTCATTCTTATATTAAGACTCTAAAACATATTGGATAATAGTAAAAACAATTTTCAAAATTTTGTAATCATATATTAGTATGATTTGTTCATTCATTCCAATATAATTACTATGCGTTAACTACAATTTAAAATAATAATATTTTTTTTTTCAGTATAACCTAATGTTTAGTGCAACGTACGATTTAAAAAAACATGTTTCTAGAGATCGGGTAGGCCATAAGACATAGAATCCCCATTAAAATAAAATTAATATTAAATTTAAAAAATTTATTAACTATGAAATTGTAATATTCTCTATTTACCTAGGATGTTACATCCTTCCCCCTATTGGAAATAGCAACCTCGTATTTTTATTCAAATAAAAAATAAATGAGGGTATTTATCCCCCATATCATATTCAGATTCCAACATTACCTCCTCAATAATATGGATTTTACTCATAATATTATCCTAATTGATTATCTTATTCTATAACGCTTTCTCTCTACAGTCAAGAATTTGGACTGGTTGTTCCTCATAAGAATGATTCTCTTCAAACTGAACTACCTCTGGACTCAAAACATGAGATGTATTCAGAAAATATTTTCTCACCATTAAACAAGAAAAAAGTGTTTACATAGGATAATCCTTGAGGTAAAGAAACATAGAAGGAATCTTTTTCTTCTTTCTCCAAGATTTCATAGGGTCAATGAACCTCGGACTCAACCTTCACTTTTTAACAAAATGAATCACACTTTTCCAGGGAGAGACATTGAGAAAGACATGATCACCTACTTCGAAAGAAAAATTCTTCCTCCAGTAATCCGCATAACTTTTATACCTTCTCTAAGGTGATCTCATGATGTTTTGAATTAATTGGACATTTTCTGCCATCTATTCTACCATTTTTTATCCCATCAGCATCATTTCACCTACATCATGTAAAAAATCTATAGTTCGACACCTTTTTCCATATAATTCCTCAAATTGAGCCATCTATATACTAGAATAAAAGCAATTATTATAAGAAATTTCAACCAAAGAATGATGTTGGTCCCAACTTCCCTACTAATACATTGTGCATGCACGTAGAATATCTTCTAATTTATGAATTTTTCATTCCGAATACCAATCTAATTGTGGATTAAATTTTTTACTAAAATTTAATTTAGTACCTAATAAGTTATGAAGGCCTTTCCAAAAGTTATAAATATACCTGAGATCATGATCATATACAACCGAGAGGGGAAATCCATTTAACCAGTCTATATAAATAACATACAACAACGAATGTTGATCTAAATACAATGTATCTCTAATAGGAAGGAAATGAGAGTATTTATTCAATCGATCAACAATAACCAAGATTATATTATTCACTCGTGAAGTCTTCAGAAATACCACAATAAAATTCATCAAAACATTTTCTGATTTCCACACTAGAAATGGTAAAGGCTTAAGAGTCCCTTTTAGTAATTGCTTCTCTACTTTAACATGTTGACAAGTCAAACAATTCACTATAATATCATCAATGTCTCTTTTCATTCCATCCAACTAGTAATACTCTTGAATATATTTTTACATCTTAGTACTGCTAGGATGAACTGGAAACGTAGAAATATGGGTTTCCCATAACAACTATTTCTTCAATTGTGAATCACAAGACACATATAATCTCTTTACAAACCTCAAAACACAATAATTATCAATTTTAAAAATCAGGAAACATACCATTCTGAACCAATTATACCTTTTTCTTCAACTCGATGTCTTACATCTACACTTGCTTAATTTTATCTGGTAGTGATGATTTCACTAACACCTGAAACAAAATAGAGGAATTTGTTACACCAACAAAATCTATTAAAATGTTCAACATTTTTTAATCAAAGAATCTTATTTCAAATGTAGCATTGTTAATGTAGCATTACTTTTTTGACTAAATGCATTGGCCACAATATTTTCCTTTCCTGGATGGTAATGATTCATGAAATCATATTCCTTTATTAATTCCATTAATCTCCACCGTATCATGATCAATTATTCCTGAGTGAATATTTACTTCAATCTTTTGTGGTCAATATATATTTCACATTTTACTCTAAACAGACGATGCCTAAAAATTTTGAATGCAAAAAATATCAGATATTTCCAAATCATGTTTAGTGTAATTTAACTCCTGATGTTTCAAGTGATTTGAAGCATAAGAAATTAACTTGTCATTCTTCATTAGGACACAACCACGTCCTTTCAATGAAGCATCATTGTAGATAATAAATTCACCATCTCTAGAAGGTAAAGAAAAAACTAGAGGATTCACTAATCTTCTTTTCAATTCCTGAAAACAATCATCACATTCTTTTATCAAGAAAATATTAACACCTTTTCGAGTTAACATAGTCATTGGGATAGATAACTGTGAAAAAAATTTAACTAAACTATGGTAATAACCTGATAAACCATGAAAACTATGGATCTTGATTATATTTGTGGGTCTTTGACATTTTTCAACAACTTTGGTTTTAAATAGATAAGTATTTATGCCATTTTTTGAAGCAATGTGACCAAGGAATGATATTATTTATAACCAAAACACCCTCTTTCTAGATTTACCATGTAGTTTATTTTCATTTACAGTTTTCAAGAAGACCCTTAAATGAATTTCATGTTCCTCTTTAGATTTTCAACGAACAAAAATATCATCAATAAATACAACCAAAAATTTATCCTATATCTCATTCAAAATTCTATTCATATGATCCATGAATATAGCAATTATATTGGATAACCAAAAAAGCATAACTACAAAATCATAATGGCCATATCTATTATAAAATTTTGTCTTCAGAATGATATCTTCCTTTACCTTCAACTAACGGTACCCCAACCTCATGTCTATCAACGAAAAATACTAAGCCCCCAGGAGCTAATCAAAAAAATCATAAATTTGGGGAAAATGATACTTGTTATTAGCATTGATGATATTAAATGATCTATAATCAATGAGAAGTCACAATTAACCATTTTTCATTACAAACAATAATACAAGAGCACCCATGGTGATTTTTTAGGTTGAATAAAACCTTTATCTAACAACTCATGAAATTTTTTCTTTAACTCAAAAAGTTCAATTTGAGCCATCAGATATGGGGATTGGAAATTAAATTATCATCAAGAACTATGTAAAAAATAAATTTCACTTCTCTATTAGGTATTATACCAAGAACCTCATGAGGAAAAACATCAAGATACACATTTTACACTAGATAATCGTTAATCTGAACAGTTCCATTTTTTCAAAAATATGTGGAAGGCAACATTTATTTCCATCTTTAACTAGTTCCTCTTCTTCATGATATGTAATCAAAAGTAATGTTGCATTCTTGTACAGAAACTAAAATTATTTATGAAAAGAAACATCTTTATCTTCCCAGTCAATCATAGAATGATAAACAGAATGCTAATCTATACCCAAAATAAAATCAAACTGTACTAGAGTAAAAACAATAAGGTTTTAATGTAGATTCTATCTTCACACAAGTTCATGAAGGTTCTTATAAAATTATTTTCTTATAATTTTCCCCCATCATTCATAGCAAAATTTTAGAATTCATATCATGAGATGGAATTCACAATTTACTAGAAAACTTATAAAAAATGAACAAAAGTGTTGGACCTAAATCCAACAACGCATTGGCATAATTTTAATTAACAAACATTGTTCCTTATACTACTTCATTTGATGTCCCAACATTTTCTAGAGTAGTTTCAATTAATTTCACCACCTCATTATGCTTTTAGTCTATCTTCTTTCCCTCAATTGAGTTCTTTAATGGACAATCATTATCAGAATGACCAATTTCATAACACTTAAATAATTTTACTGACAATAAATGAAATTTTGTCTTACCATTACACTAATATTTTTCTGTGAAATTACGAGACTTATGACCCATTTTACCACATTAGTAGAACTTACCATAATTCATAATACATTCCCCAATATGATTTTTACAAAAAATTTCACAAACAATAAATTTCCCTTTCTTACCATTATAATTTTTTGAATATATCTTCCTTTTAATCTATCACCTCTAATTCTTATTCTATTTCTTTTCAAAGAACACTTGATCATCAAAAAACACTATTTCCACCTTCTCTGCACATCCAACATGTTTTTTTAACATTTGAACTCACCAAAAGTAAATGATATTAGATACATTGTCTTTAATACTGAGTAAAAATGGTTGATTTCACTATCAATATATCATATGAAATTTTGACATACCTTTCTAGTCAAGTGAAGTTTTCTTCATAAGCATCAACTAATTCATCCTTATTCCTCAATTCCATGAACTTTTTCCATCCTAACTTGATTTTTATTAGGAAAATACTTCTCATGAAACATATCATTTAATTTATCCCAATCAAGAGAATAAATATCCTTACTATCCATGATATTTGCTTCAATCAACCATCACTAATTGACTTCACCTTTAAAAATGTAAACAAAATGACTAATTTTTTTTGTTCTGAACATACCATGAAATTAATAATAGTTTACAGTTCTTTAATCCACCCGTTGTCTAGAACTGGGTCTAATGATCCTCTAAATGATTGGGGATGTTTCCTCATAAAATTATACACTACTGACATATTCTTTTGTGGTTGATCTGACTGATCTCGTGCATGGATATAACCACAATTTATATCATGAGTCCAATGTTCCATCACTACGAAAAATCATCTCAGTTATGATTCTGACCATCTCTGGTTGCTGATTTGGACGATTGTGTTCTTCTTGATGTTGTCCCATAATAGCTTCCTTGTTTCGTATGTGGAAAACCTTTCTGAATAGAGAAATGTCTTAGGAGAAGAAACATTGTAATCTATAAATGCGATATCATTTCAACCATAACATAAATTTATTTATTTATATTAATTTAACAATATCCTAACTAATAATGCTATTTAAACAAAACACAGATACCAACTATAAGGCCCTAGACTTAAACATTACATAATCATTAATTAAGAAAATAATTCACATTGAGGATCTATTTAAGTTTATATTTTTAGTGAATTAGGCCATACCTATTACTTGACATCTCAAATATTATTTATTAGACACTTCTACTTAGTATCCATTTTTTTCATATAATAAAAATTTATAATGTAAGATCAGAATTATTTTTTTTCATATAAATCTTCTTGAATTATTCATTTCTATCACCCATCTTTATACGGTGTGAATAAAATTTCAAAAACATGGTATGAGCATAAAAACCTATGTAAGGGTTATAAAATAAATAAATATAACAGTAGATCATCAATACATAAAAAACATAATCTCTTTAAAATACCTAATGAAATCAAAGTATTTATGAATAACAGATAGTAATCAGAATTTATAAAGGTAACTTGTGGAATTCATATCAAATATACATTATAAGGACCCAAATCTTGATGTACATGGACTTTACAAAACTGTTTCTGACAACTTAATACATGACACAAAGAGATGCCTAATGACCATGTTAGTTTATTTTCTTTGGAAACATGGAACATAATCTTCTAATCATGTTGAAAGATCTTCAACATCTCCTATAAAGTTCTTCCCCTTTTGTTTTCTTACCTATAACATTTCATTATATCCTGGGGAAAATAAAACATAAAAACGGTGAGCTCAAATTCTCAATAATGGTGAACATGGAGAACATAAAAAAATCCATAAAATTTTGAAAGTAAGAACATAGACATAAAACATCAAAATCATGAGTAATGACATAAATCAAGGTAGTACATAAGGAATAGATCATAAAGGAACATTTATCATGATGCAATTTCATGGTAATAAAGCATTTAATTGTGTCAAACCGTTATGCACATGATATGATTTCCATAGTAGGCAAGGAATAGCTTCCGAGACTATCATAGTAGACAAAGTCCATTATTGAACTGGGTTTAGATGTCGTTCCAGCCCTGTATTACTGAACCTAATTTTCTTTCCATTCCAGCCATGTTTATATCATGAGATAAAAATCATTACCTAATGTATTGGAGGGAGATATGGGTCCCACCAATCTCATAATGAAACCATTATTATGTGTACCACAAAATCATAAATCACACATCATAGCATAACCCATGTTATAAAAATTGGATTCTTAAATATCACGCCACCATTAAATAATCCATATATGATAAAAGGACATAATAAAAATAATTGCATCATAAAATAATAAAATAAATGTAATAATAGGGATAGAAACAAAACCCTATATTATCTTAGATGGAAAATAATTTTGATAAAACACATGAACTTAGTTCTTGAGGAGTATATTCTTTATTCTTCAATAACATATTCCCTTTCTCAACATATCATACAATTTTAAATTGAATGACGTTAATTGAAAATAATTTTGAAAACATGAAATTTAAGCTTCATTGAAATAATTTTCTATGAAAGTAAAAAACCCGTTCATTCCATCTAATTTAATAAAACATTCTTCTCATACATTGGCCAGAAAATTAAAAAATTTCCTCAATTTGTAAACAAAAGAAAGAATCCTTTCATACCATGTGGAAAAAAGTAAACAAAGGGTAAAAATCACTTTAAACATACATGGATGAATATTAAATCATTTTTAGAAAACATTTTTATAAAACATGGACATTGATGAAGAATATAACCCCAGTAAATACTTACGAATAAAAAACCTCTGATAGGAACAAGATTGCAAGATTTTCCCTTACCTTATATCCAGTATCTTCTTTCTGTGTTCGGGACACCTGTATAGTGAGTTTAAACATATTATTAACTTATAACAGAACCATAATAATATTTATGATATCTTATATTATTTACTTATTACCGTCAATTACCTGTTCATTTGTCAATTCCATGTAAAAGCAGTGTTTTGGGTAAAATCATTTCATTAGTCGTACGTGTTTTGACTTGTAATTATTCATATGATTACTTAGATCATGATTAATTACATCTATATTATAAAACATTATTTATATATAATATATTCAGAATATATATATATATATTAGATCAATAAATGTAATTAAATACACCGTTCATGGAGATGGTAGGCTGTATTTTCACATGAACGTTGTTTTCGTTTCGTTTTTAAAATGAATTGAAGTAAGTAAATAAAATATACATAAATCTAGTATCATTATTATTTCATATATTTCATGATTATTTATTATATATACTTTATCATCATTCATTAATGGTTAACATGGAGAATTAATGCCATCATCTCGTGAAGACGGTAATCTGTACGTACGCACGAGCGATGATATCGTTCCCACAATTTTTGAATGAAATTGCAGTGGATGATATAATATCTCAGAATCATTATGATTTTATAATAATCATATATAGTTATTATTTCCACCATAATACTCATCCATGTATGGTGGTGGTGGAAAAACATATTACACCAAGACGTGGAGACAGTACATCGTACGTACGCACGCGCGGTGATTTTGTTTTTCATAAGATGAATATAAGATTAAATAGGGTTGTTTCATCTTTATAATAACATATCAGTATTTAAGTGATAATAATGTTATTAATTTATAGTGAAACAACTAAATATGTGTATGTAGAGAAAGAAAGAAACTTGAAAGAATTGGTAGAAGGTATTACCTCTTCCAAGAAGTTCCTCCTTTAAACATCCTCTTAGCGCACTAGAGATAGTCTTTTGAGAAGAACAAAACCTATATAATTTAACTAGACTGGTAGAGAAGATGACGCGACTGGGTTTGGCCGAGCTTGAAGTCTCAATATTCAGTGAAGAGTAGAGGGAAGAGGTGCCATTTTAAAAAGGAGGAGAGGGGATACTTTGGAAACCTACAACATATTAATTTGTAATATATTCAAACCGCACTTTAAAACCTCCGGAAATGACTCAATTTTAATATTATTTGATATAGGGTTGTAATATAATCAACTGATAAAATTTAGACATGGTTTATGTTTATTTTAAACATTATCATTTTGATTTATCCGTATTTAATCTATTTAATATTATTTGTGGACATAATATGAAAATTTAAAATTGTTATAAATACATACATATATTTTGTAAATTTCCCAAAATTGGTTACTTTATTACCATTTAGACAATATAATTTTCAATTTTTAATTTTTTAATATTTTTGTTATTTTTAAATAATTTAATAATATGTTATTTTTTATAAATTACAAATAGTGTAAATTTTTACACTAATCATTTATTTGAATTTAAATAAAATAGACAGATATAATATATTAATAAAAAAATATTTAATATGTTCATAACATGTCATATTCATCTATAAAATTCGTGGAGGATTTTTATTTCGTATATAATATTTATTTTTATATTTTTAAAACCATTTATTTGATATTTCTCTTAATAAAATAATTACTACAATATTTTTATATAATTATTTAATAAAATTCTTTGTCACATAAGAATTAAATGTAAAATACTATGATTAAGATAAATATAATATCATTAATAAGACTAATTTTAGTTGAATTTATCTTCTAAAACACCCAACTCTAAAAATGATATGTTTATTAAATTATGAAGGTGAAAACTTTTACATCATTTAGAATAATATAATATAAATGTCATAATATATTTATAATACTCCAAATGCTTCAAAAGTATAAAATTTGGTGATTAGGTTATATATATACTCGACAAATGAGGTTTTCTCATGTTTTTTGTCCTTTGATGGATATTATAATTTTAATAAAAACTATATTATTGATTTTTCAATGAGTACATAATTTCTCCATCATTAATGTATACGCTATTAAGGTAATTATATATGTCTTAAAAATCACAGATAAATTACCATGATGAAGAAAAAAAATTAGCTTTTATATGTGTGTGTATAACCGAATTTATGTTCTGTATAACCTTATATTAAAAATACATTAATTATTAAATTTTTAGTGAGACATATCTCACTTTCCTTTAAATAAAATAAACTAAATGTCTTAATTACATCCATGTGGGTTCCAACAGATTAAATTTCTACCCAGTTATATTTTAGGACGAAATATAATCATAAAATTATATAAATACAAGTGTTAGGTTAATTTTATAATATTATTTTTACTCATAATTATATGATTAACTTGTTACTATGGTAAATAAAATTTATCGAAGTTACTATTCATAATGCCCAAAGATAAAAAGTAGACTATTAACATAATTTGGTCCTAATGATTCCAAATATGTAATGCATTTTTTAAAATTCAATACACAGATGTTGTAGTGTTTAATATAATATTAATCCCACTGTAGAGAAAATGAGTTTTAAAAGCCAAAACATTGCAAAAGATTGAAATGATTTTACCTATGAATTCAAGGTAAAATTAATGCTAATTAAATAAATTAAATTAAATGGTAAAAATATATTCTATTTATACTTTAAACCATTTAATTTATATAATTTAACCATTTAAATTATATCGATGGAAAAAGTTGTTTTTAAGTAAAATTTATCTTATTTTAACTATTCATCAAAATATGAAAGTTGTCAGAAAAATATGTAAAATTCATCCAACATAAATTTTCGCATCTTCATTCAAAAGAAGCAGTTTATTTGGTAAAACTGAAATTATAATCTTGTAAAAAAAAATTTATAATGGGTTTGCCATCAAAAGGTGACAAAATTGCTTTTTTATAAAAAAACATATTTTATCTGAAAAAAAATTTTAGTTCTCATAAAATGTTCTAGAATATTTTTAAGATGGAGGATATTGTAATAAAATTAAAAATTTTGTTAGTCATATTCATAACTGCTAGTTCATAATAATATTATAATAATATATCATTGTTTAGTAAAACTAGGTGTTACGTACAATACACAGTATTGAGGAAGGTCGCTCTTGTGTGCAACACAAGCCAAGAATAGTGTTTGTGTATAATACAAGCTAATATGGTGTTGCGTATAGTGCAATATAATATTATTCAAGCGTACAATGGAAGACATCAATGATATTAAAAATAATACTTCTCATAAAATCTCAGGGTGTTACATTCTACCCCCCTTAAAATAAATTTCACCCTCGAAATTCATCGGTGTTATAAATGGTTTAATATACTAGAATGTTTCTATCATAGAAAACCTCATTTTAAAAAGGTATACTAATACTTAATTTTATAAAGTAATGTAAGAAACATAACGGTTACCCAGATTAACTAATCAATGGGTTTCCACATATGAGAACATATGTGAAAAAATTGATATAGAAGTGAAATCTAACCATCATGTTTCTAATGGAGAGTTGTAGAGAACATGGCTATGAAAATGGAAATGATAATTAAGCCGTAAATTTGTTATTATCTAAGGTATCCTCTAATTAATAGAATATGAGGGTACTATGAATACATTTTTTGTTTTCAAGAACATTCCGCTAATGTTGAAGAATTTTTGAATTAAAAGAAATACTTAATTGATTTTTGTACAATCTCACTGTTGTTTGTGCCTTGAACAATCTCCACTTCATCCCTTAAACAAATGCAGTTGAATTTTTCTTTCATGAAGTGATATCAGATCATGCGATGAAACGATAGGTTATTCCATTTTTCTTAAACATCAGGTTAGCAAAATTTACATACTTAAGTCCATCTATGGTAAGATTAATCGTATATGGTTCAAAAAATGGAATTATACTTCATCAATTATACTACGTAATAAAAAAACTAATTTCTACAAACTAGGGACTTCCTATAGTCCATTGGTAGGTGATAAAGTATTGTTGCACTTCAGTTGTGGGTTCGATTCCCACAGCCTTGTCTGATGCGAGGTGTTGTCTCCCTTCTGGCGTGTTGTCCCTTTTACTAAAATTAAATTATTATATCATTCATGCAATAATATTTAAAAAGTTACAGCCTTATGTCTAACATAATCCATTCCAATATTTAGTCTTATCGAAAATACTTCTGTCCAAGCGAATAGTATAAGGTAAATAAATACTAAAAAGGTCATATAATAAGCACTTGAGTACCATCATTTATCCCCCATATATCATAAGATATATCATATTGGTCACATTCAAAACATTTCAATATCTTATTCATGTATTCTCCTGAAACATATATTACCATAGAACCTTAGTGGTAAAAATTAGTTCTCTTAAAATTTAACACCTTCTACATACCAAAATCACAAAATTTATATATACTCAAATCATGATGTCACTTTGTCCAATCATGAGCTCATTAATACTATTAAAAATATTATTTTCTCCTTATCCATTAATTATCCACATATCATCTACTTTCCAAAAATATTTCAATCACTTTTCATGGTTACCGGTACTATTCATCAAATAGTTTGAAATACTCAAGGAACGACAACATTGTAACTATCCATAGATTTTTCTTTATTTCATAGAACCATACATTATTGTTGATAAACATGAAATTATTCCACTACCTTCTTAAAACATTGACTAAGCTTCATCATTTTATTCCTCAAAACATCTTTAATCTCATATATCATTTTCAATCTTTTCATCATCATCTACATAAATACTACACATACGACCATGCTGATTCTCTTCATGAGATTTTCCCATAGGACATTTGTCTGTATAATGCATGTACATTCCACATTTAAAACATTTACCCTTGGTTGGTGTCTTAGAAATACCATTATCCTTTTTCCATTATGTTAAACGATCCTTTTCCTTTTTCAATTAATGGATTTGTGTCCTTCTTTTCCACACCGAAATAACATTCCCATTCCTTTGAAACACTCTCCTTAATGCCTCTTCCCAAACGATTTACATGAGATAAATTGAACTTTCTTAAAAGAATGATCATCATGAAACTCCATCTTTCTCCTTTTATCCGAGTCAGAAAAATTACCAAAATTTACATTATTTATCATATTATGTGATTGATGATTAGGAATAATAATGAGGTTTCTCCTTCCAAATCCCATTTCAGTTGGTTTCTCCTGATGTAAATCATTCCATTTTCCATCGTATTCTCCATTAACATGAATCTTCTTGTTTCCAGCCATTTTCTAAAACCCAAAAAGAATAGTGTGAGAGGAAAAAATTATACTAGGAAAAAAACTTATTAAAGAGGGTTTACCTTCAATATATAAGACATTAGTTTTAATTCAATGATGGTTACCATAATTCTAGGATGATATCTTATACTTATACTTAACCTTAGGGACATCCCTATACATAGCTTCGAAATATCTCTGAGGATCTCACTGATGCTGTCTCATCCTAGTTTC
Source organism: Viscum album (assembly GCA_963277665.1). Lineage (NCBI taxonomy): Eukaryota > Viridiplantae > Streptophyta > Magnoliopsida > Santalales > Viscaceae > Viscum > Viscum album. The sequence goes on along the minus strand of OY728132.1, from coordinate 1,431,876,165 downwards.
CAGAGGATATATAATCCTTCTCTCTGATACCAAATGTAAGGACCCAAAGCTTGACGTACATGAAAATTTCATCACTTTTGTGGAAAAATTAATACATGACCCAAACAGACACCCAAAGACCATGTTAGTTTAGTGTATTTGGAAACATAGAACATAAAATTCTAATAATGATGAAAGATCTTCAACGTCTACAATAAAGATCTTCACCTTTTGTTTTATTACCTAAAACATCTATTTATATCCTGGGGAATAGAAAACATAAAAACGGTGAGATAAAATGCCTAGTAAGGGTAATCATGGGGAATATAAAACAACCAATAAACATTGGAACGTAAGATCATGATCGTAAAACTTAAAAATCACAAGTAATGGCATAAATCCTTGCATTACATAAGGAATAGATAATAAAGGGAAATTAATCAGGATAAAATAGAATTGGAATAAAGAATATAGTTTTATAAAACCATTAAGAAAATTATATGATTTCCATAGTAGCCAAGTCATTACTGTCGAGACCGTCATAGTGGACAAAGACTATTACTGAACATAGTTTACTTGTCATTACAGCACAGTGTTACTGAACCAGATTTACATTCTATTATAGTCATGTCTATCTCAGGAGATATAAATCACTACCCAATGCATTGGAGGTAGATATAGGTCTCACCCATCTAATATTGAATCAGTTCGTATGTGTGCCACATAATCATAAATCTTACATCATATCATAACCCATGTAATTGAAATGGGATTCATAAAAATCATGCCACCATAAAATAATCCATATAAGATAAAATGACAACATAAAAATAATTCCATAAAAAAATAATCAAAATAATGTAATAATAGGGATAGAAACATAACCCTATATTATCTTAGATGGAAAATAATTTTGATAATACACATGAACTTATTTCTTGAGGCAAATATCCTTTCTTCTCCAAAAACATTTTTCATTTCTCAAAATGTCATAAAATTTTAAACTAAAAGAAGTTAATTTAAAATAAAAGTGAAAACATGTAATGGAATCTTCATGGAAATAATATTTTATGAAAGCATAAAAACTTGTTCATTCCGTACAAGATATAAAAACATTCTTCTAATACTTTGGCCAGAAAATTCAAAATGTACCTTGTTTTGTAAACAAAAGAATGATTCCTTTCATACCATGTGGTAATGGTAATATAAGGGTAAATATAAATATAAACATACATGGATAAATAGTAAACCATTTTTAGAAAAAATGTTTAGAAAAAATGGACATTGATGATGAATATAACCCCATTAAATACTTACAAATAAATAATCACGGATAAGAATGAGATTGCGAGATTTTCCATTACCTTATGTCCAATATCATCCTTATGTGTTAAAGACTCTTTTATATTGGGTTTATACATATTATTAACTTTTAATAGAACCATATTAATATTTATGATATCATATATGATTTACATATGACTTTATATTACCCGTTAATTTGTCAATTCCATGTTAAAGCAGTGTTTTTGGTAAAATCGTTTCTTTTTTCAAAGGTTTTTTGACTTGTAATTAATCATATGATTACATATATCATGATTACATACATATATAATTAAAAACAAGATTTATATATAATATATTCTGAATAATATATATATAATAGATCGATAAATGGAATTAAATACACCATTCATGGACACGGTAGGCCATACATACGCAAAAATGATATTTCAGTTTCCTTATTAAATTGAATGGAAGTAAGTAAATAACATATACATAAATATAGTATCATTATGATGTCATATATTACATGATTATTTATTATTTATACTTTATAATCATTCTTGAATGTTTAACATGGAGAATGAATATCATCGCGTTGTGGAGACGATAATCCATACATATGCACAAGCGATGATAACGTTCCCGCAATTTTTGAATGGAATTGGAGTGGATGATATAATTTCTAATAATAATTATTATTTTATAATAATGATATATTGTTATTATTTCCACAATAATACCCATTCATGTATGGTGGTGGTGGAAAAATAGATTACACCACGACGTGGAGACGGTAAGTCGTACGTACGCACGTGCGGTATGTTTGTTTTTCGTAAGATGGATATATGGTGAAATAGGTTTGTCACATATTTATAATGACATATCAGTATATATTTTACACTGATGTTATTAAAATATAGTGAAACAAATAAAGAAGAGGATGTAGAAGAAGAAAGAATCTTGAATGAATCGGCAGAAGGTATTACCTCTTCCTCGAAGTGAATTCTTTAAACATCTTCTTAGGGCACTAGAGTCGGTATTTTGAGGAGACCGTCACCTATATAATATAAATATATAGGTTTATATGACGAATTGGAAGGTTTGGGAAGAGCTGGAGGGATGAATATTGAGTGAAGAGGAGAGGGAATATGTGCCCTTTTATATGGGAGGAGAGGGGAACCTTTGGAAACCTAATACATATTCATTAATAATAAATTTAATCCCCACATAAAAACCTACAAAAATTACACAATTCGAATATGAGATGACATAGGGTTGTAATAAAATCAACCGATAAAATTTTGACATGTTTTAAGTTTGTTTTAAACATTATCATTTTGATTTATCCTTATTTAATCTATTTAATTTTAGTTGTTGTAATAATATTCTAAATTTAAAACTGTTATAAATAAAAACTTATATGATTTAAATTTTATATACATGGATTCTTTATTACCATTTAGATAATATAATTTTCATTTTTCAATTTTATAATATTTTTGTAATTTTTATATAATTTAATAATATGTTATTTTTTATAAAATACCAATAGTCGAAATTTTGACACTATTCATTTATTTGAATGTAAATAAAATACACAAAGATAATATATTCGAAAAGATTTATCTAATAGGTTCCTAAAATGTCATATTAATCTAGAAAAATCATGGATGATATTAATTTATTCATATAATATTAATTTTAATATTTTTAAAACAATTTATTTGATATTTCTCTTAATAAAATAATTAATACAACATTTTTGTATAATTATTTAATATATTTTTATGTTGCATAAAAATTAAAAATAAAATACTATGATCTATATTATTCTAATATCGCTCTTAATAATACTTTTAGTCGAATTTATCATTTAAAACACCCAACTCTTAAAATGATATGTTTATTAAATTATGAAGGTGACAACTTTGACATCATTTAGAATAAAATAATATAATGTCATAATATGTTTTATATGGTTCCAAATTCTTCAAATTTAGAAAATTTGATGATTATGGTATATATATACTCAACCTATAAGTTTTGGCCACGTTTGTGGTCCTAATATGGACATTATAATTTTAATAAATACTATATTATTGATTTTTCACTATGTAAATAATTTCTTCCTCATTAATGTATAATCTATTAAGGTAAATATATATTTCTTAAAAATAAAAAATAAATTACCTTGATTAATATAATAATTTTATATTTCAAATAAATATTAATAACATAATTTATATTCTGTATTGCCTTATATTAAAAATGCATTATTTATTAAATTTTGAGGGAGATATATTCCAATTTTCATTAAATAAAATAAACTAAATTTCTTAATCACATCCAAGTGGGTTTAATTAGATTCCATTTAGACCAAAGTATATTTTAGAATGAAATATAATCATCCAATTATATTTATACAAGTGTTAGGGTAATTTTATAATATTATTTTTACCCTTCATTAATTGATTAACCTTTAACTGTGGTATATAAAATTTACCGTAGTTACTATTTATAATACCCTAAAATAAATATTAGCCTACTAACATAATTTTGACCTAATAATCCTGAATATAGAATCAAAATTTCCAGAATAAATACACAAAAGTTGCAGTATATATTTTTAAATTAATCCCACTGTTGAGAAAACATGTTTTAAAAGTTAAAACATTGGAAAATGTTGAAATGATTTTACTTATGAATTCAAAGAAAAAATATTGCTAATGACATAAATTATATAAAATGGTAAAAATTTATTCTATTTATACTTTAAACCCATTCATTATTATAATTTAACCATATAAATTATCTCGATGAAAAAAGTTCTTTTTATGTTAAATTTAGCGTATGTTTACTATTCATCAAAATAAGAATATTATTAGAAAAATATCAAAACATTATCCAACATAACTTTCTATATCATTAATCAAATTAAGAAGTTTATTTAGTAAAATTTATCTTATATAATTGTTAAAAAATAGATTTATAATGGGTCTTCCATCAAAAGGTGACAAAACTGCATTTTTCGAAAAATACTTATTTTAACCGAAAAATTTGTTTTTTTTATAACATGTTCTAGAATTTGTGTAAGATGGATGAAAATGTTATAAAATAAAAAATTTGGATAATACTATTCATAAAGGATAGTTAATAATATTATTACAACATATCGTTGTTTAGTAAAACTTGATATTGCGTACAATATATGCTATTAAGGAAGGTCGCTCTTGCGTGCAACACATTCCAAGAATAGAGTTTGTGTATACTAAAAGCTAAAATGGTGTTTCATATAGCACAATATAATATTGGTGAAGCGTACAATGAAATACATCAATGATATTAAAAATAATACTTCTCATAAAATCCCGGGGTGTTACATACATTTTAGCTTTCACAACTATGTAGAGACTTACGTTTGGAATACCCATCATAGTATATCCCCTAAATATCTAAGGAGAAACATTAAAATTAACCTATGGCACGTTACCCAAATAATTTTAGAGAAATCTCTATCTCACCCACCATAGGTTTATCGCAGAAAACCCCATATATGTAAATACTTCCCATGAACCATACTATATTGAATACACATAAGACAAACATAAAGAAAATATGACATTTCCACTTTGCAACCAAAATATATCAGTTAAATTTATTGAAATAATAAATCCATTATCAAACCCATTTTCAATAACAAAAATACGTTAATAGACTATAAGGAATTTATTTTCCTTTTAAAAACATTATGGCTTATTAAGGAAGACAAATATGAAATAATGCTTGCAGCGTCGGAAATGTAATTTTCAATGTATACGTGAAAAAAAGAAATCCCTGTTTCATTTACTAAAATGCTACATAGAAAAATATTCATGTTGAATGAAATAAAAACTCCAAGGGGTTTATACACCGTATAAAATTAATTCATTTATAATTGAAAATATTCTTCAATAAAGGGAGATAGAGACGAAGTCCCTTTCTTCATGTCAGACTTGACCCGTTCATTTTTATTCTCATGAATAAAAAATTGAAGATAATTTCTACTTTATTTAGATACTTTTTCATGTTTATTATTCCTTATATATCACTTATTACCACATTATAAACAATATAAAATAATTTTTATTAATAACGATCATTTTTGCGTTATTTGGAACCTGAGTAAAAAATGAACTTCATGTAATTACAAGTTTTCAAGGTGGTAAAAATTATATCTTATCTCTAATGATATTCAAAATTTTGATATCCTATATACCATATATATCCATTATATATATGTATTTATACCATACATAAAATTTGGAGATATGAAATGAAATGCACCGTTCATGGAGACGTTAAGCCGTACATACGGATGAACACTACGTTCATTTCTATTTAGAATTTAATGGAATGAAAAAATAATGATACATAGGTATATTATAAGTACAGTATAATATCATATATATATTCATTAACTCCATCATTTATATGTTCCATGTATGGCATGAACGAGTCATATCACATTGAGGGGGTTCTAGTCTGCACTTCCTCAAATGATACTATCGTATTTACAAATTATGGAAAACATAACGGTATGATATAAATAAAAATATAGAATAAAGGAAACAATATAAATGTAATACATATCACATATAAATATAGTTCTATAATAATTCCCACTATAAGAGGTGGTAGGATAAGATTGAACAATCATTATTTCAAGATGGAGTAGTTCGTCGTCAACAGAAACATTATACACTTTACCCATTTAATGAAGGTATGTCTTAGTGTAGTTCTAATACTTATCATAAAAACAACCTAGTATATTTAGGATTTTTTTATTTTATGTATAAAAATAATAATAAGAGCATAGGGAGTGAAGAAGTAATATAAAAGAATAGTACATGAGGGAAGATGTTATCTTTAAATCGGGTAACTCTTTTTGGTTTGACCCAAAAATAATTCATGATGTTCCTTATACCTATTGTTAGGATTTTATGAAGAATATAGGGATGTTGTGAACTTATTTTGGAATAGTTTTTAAAAGAAAATGGTCTTGAAAGGTGTGAGTAATATGTTTTAAGTGGTTTTCTTTTATAAGATGGATGAGGGTCTCTTTAGGAATGTTCTAAAATATTATTTTAATATAAAATGATTTTCGGTTTCAATAGGTCAAAAACTCATTGAAATCGAATAAAAGATGAATATAAGTCAAAATAAAATCATCTAATAAGAATTTGATAGATGATGGATATTTTTTTATGCTTATTGTTTTTATTTTACCCTTTGTTAACATATTTAGCTATTAAGATGTCTTATTGAATACTCAAACTATATGGTTAATATATTTACTATAAAATTCCAAGAGAATTACAATGGATCATTAATGTAATTTCTAACATAATACATGAATTTTGGACGAATACTATTTTTTTATAACAATTTTATCATTTAATAAAACAGTAATTGATTTAATAACTCATTTATATCAATTTATATACTATTCATATCATGACGTTTTATAAAATCCAAAAAAACTTGATTAATACTAAAAACCTTCATTAATTCAAAGATAACAACTATTCCTTATCATTAAAATCCGTTTATGGAAAAAACAATTTAAAAATAAATTTATTTTAATATTTGTAATCTAATTTATTTAAAACAAAATTTAATGAGGTAATTATTACATCATAATTGTGTCATAAATAGACATATTTATATGTTGTCTAAAAATTATTAATAAAATATCATGATGTAGGAAATATTTTTATATTTTTAATTAGTTTTTACAGTAAATATTTCAATTATATAACCCCACTTTAAACTTGTTTTAGTAAAATTATAAGCGTTTATGATTTTTTTATTTTTACATTAAATAAAAAGTTTTTAATTACCTTATATTACCCAAAAGTCCCTAAAAGGCACAAATTCTCACCTAGGGATTTTATTGGTCAGTAATGACTCATACAATAAAGTTAGTATAAGTGTTATGGAAATTTTATATTAATATAATATTATTTTTACCTTAATTATCTTATTTACCTTTTTCCGCGGTAAATAAAAATAAAAAATATTTTATTCACAAAAAATTATGATCATCAAAATGAACCACATTTTACATATTCATGAAAGACATGTATGTTATATTTTTTATATTAAATTTACAGAAGCGGTAAAATTTCATGAAAATTAAATGCCAGTTTTTAACTACCAACCAATGTTTTCATTGTTCTTCTAAAGTTGATCCTTTTTAAAAAGATTCCAATAAATCACAGAAATATAATTTTTATATTCTGTGTTAAAAAATGATATCTATTTTACCAAATTAAAAAAATATATGTTTCACTAATTAATTTAAAAATAACTTCTATTTTCAAAACTAGAAAGCATGTTTTTATGAAGTAAAAAATAAAAAATGATTGACATGTGTATATGTCCAATTTTAATGTTAAATTACATCCAATGACCAATATTTTATTAAATGGTAAACATAAAATCCAATTAATCTTTAAAACGATTTAAAAATATAATCAATTCATAAAAATATATTAGATTATAAGATACGTTTGAATAAAATGTAGTATTATTCATTATTCATAAAAAAACATTATCAGAAAAATACCAAAATTTCATCCAAAGTAAATTTTGACATCTGGATTATAAAAATGAATTTTATTTTGTCAATTAGAAAATAAAAAATTGAAAAAATAGGTTTTAAAAAGTTTTCTCCATAAAATTGCTGTAAATATACCTTTTAAAAAATATTTCAGTATTTCTGCTTAAATTTGGATTAATTCTTATTTTAAGCCACTAAAACATATTCGATAATAGTAAAAACATTTAAAAAACATTTTTAGTCATATTTTAGTTTGTATTGTTCATTCCCTCCAATATAATGGCTATGAGTTAACTACCGTTATAAATAATTATATTATTATTTTTTAGTATAACTCAATGTTGTATGCAATGAAAGATTTCAAGGAAAGTCGTTGTTGCGTATCAGGTACACCATCGAACATAGAATTCCCTTTAAAAAAAATTAATATTTAATTAACAAATATTAAGAAATATGAAAATGTCATATTCATTATTTACATGTGATCTTATATGAAATGTGTAAATAGAATGAAGAACATATAAATGTGGATTCAAGGGAATCATGAAATCCTCAAAATGATGATGATAATGAGGTTGAATTAAAAAATGATCATGGAAAAAATTATGTCAACCTATAGATCAATTATAAATAAAATTAATTCATTTTGATATAAGAAGTATTATTGTAATTAAATATTCTTTGATGTAAAATATATTAATCAAAATAATGGAGTACACTTATCTATTATCAGATGTTAAATCAACAATATTTGAAATGAAAACAATGTATGAATCCGTGGTGAAAACCATGAATGAAGAGTTACACCAAATTGACAAGAATGAAACATGTATGAGTATGGAAATACCTAGTCATCCCAATTTGATTGGTACCGAATGGTTCCTTAATAGCATGTATGATAAACATTGATGAGTGTTCTAAAATAAATAGAGGGTATTATTTATATTATATTCCCAAACATGCACTTATGGATTAGCAGGTGAAACTCACCTAAAATAAAATCTCATCACATATCTAAAATCACATTAAAATTTTATGGAACATTACAAATCCGCAAATAATTTGGGGAACCAAAATAATAATATAAAATATTAATAGACGTGAACCATAATAAATTACCCAAATAAAAACTACATCAATTCTTGAATCCACTATAAACTCATCATGCTTGAATCCAAAAATAGATTTTCATACATGTATGTGATGAAATAAAAAAATCAATATATTTTATCAAAACATTTACTTATAGAATTTATGAATATTGATTAGGATCAGCATCAATGAAAATTATTGGGAGCTATGAAGAATGATGGGATAGAATGCTCAGGTTATGTATATTAGAATAATAAAAATATCATCTTCTTTTGAGAAGTAAAGAATGTTATTTTAAGTCTATCCCTAATCAATATAAGTTTTTTAACTGACTTAATATTACATCTTCTTCACATTAAATCAAGTAACTTCACTCATTCCTTGTGTGATCAGTACATCAACCATAACGTGTTCCTTAATTTAATTTGATTACACTATAAATGAATTCAAAAAAATACAATCCAATATGATGTTTAAAATGATTAAGATATAAAATATTTGATATCTTGGTGATGATATAATATAATTAGATAACCATATTTATTCTCAGGGTGTCCATTACAGCATATAAAAAAACAAATTTATAGAAAAATGGTATAATCATTCACTGTTTTGTCACCACAATAGACACTTATAAATTAGATGGATATCTCTACATCAATATTCTATGACTAATTTCATAGAATAAAAAATAATAAATTATTATCACTACCTATGATCTTTCTGTTTAGATGATAAGATTTCTTCTAACCATAGTATACCCATTCATTCAAACAAGCCTATAATGATTTTTTACTTTCATGTATCATGCATTTCCAAATAAATGAAAATTTCCTCCACCCTATTTATTCACTCGAATACCTAAAGTTGACCATGAAAACCATATAAATATAAAAAATATATATTATAATGTTATTTTATGTTGTGTAATATAGGATAATATTATAGGTCTAGTATCCCATATAAAGTCATAGTAGGCTCAACAAATAAAGGAGAATACATATACAATTACAGGATTCACCAATAGGATAATCCCTTAAGTTAGACTTTCCATATTTCATCATGACCTTTCTTATATGAATAAAATAAATATAATGAATATTTATCCCACTGATTGTGAACTTCATGATTTAATTCTAATAAAAATAATAAATAAAATGTTATCAAATCTAATTAAAATACCTCTTAAAATAAAACCAAAATATAAGATTTACATTTTAAAACAAAATTATTTGATATAATAACTAAAAATATAATTTATAAGTGGATTAATATAGTGAAAAACAATCCAAAATTATTTAATTATCCTTTAGAAATATTATTGTAAAATAAAAAATTACGAAATCACTTCATGGAATATGTTTCAACACATTTCATAAAATTGATTCCCCAACAAAAACCAACCTTTATAACATTAATAAAAACAACATAGTATAAATTTTCAAAAATTAATCTACCAAAAACATGCATACATAAAAATCAAATATTTCTATTTTCTCAAATAAATGATAACTATTTATAAATAATTCAAAAAATAATAGTATATCAAAAAAACGAATCTATAGGGTCCTATTACTAGTTACAGTTTAGATAAATGGGATGGAAGACAATGTGATGACTATGAGTTTATCATGACATGGTTTCCAGATCAGTAAATATGGGATGTGAATATATTAACAGACCATTCACCAATTGTGAGACATTTCCCTTCTATTTTCATTCAATTACATGTGAATCACCAACAAACATTTTAAATTCAAGGAAGGTAAAAAACAACCAATTCATATAAGAATAAAATTCAAAAAATCTTTTCCTTATAAGCCAAGATAACTCATATATATTCTTGTTAGGTAGTTAACTAGAACCTACTCTAAAAAACCTATTTATTTTAAAGGTTTCTATCTAAATACTAAATGAAAAATAAAAATAAAAATATGGTTCTTTGATACCATTTGGGAATGATATATCACATAACAATCTACCATGTCGCATTAGTCAATTTTAAGAAAGGGTGAAATTATTTTTCTGATCACCAATGGTTGACGTCAATAAAAATTGATTCAGATATAACTAGGGGAATATTTTTTCAATTTAATAATAATTTATGTACAGTAAAACATTATCTATAATCTAACATGTTTTGTCTATACATTAGAATACAATGCCTTTGAAATAAATCATTTCATATAAAGAACAAGCCAAACATGGAATCTCAAAATAGAGAAAATTGAATTTTAAAATAAGTAACATTAAAAAAGGATATCAGTATAATAGAAACCCAAAATATTATGTTAAAAATATCGGTCCTTACTGGAATATATCAATCATTCTATATGACCTAGAAACCACATAAGTACCTCAACAATCCTTGACATAACCTATATATCCACAAAAATACAATAATAGTTGGAATAAAATATCACCTAAAAATATATCACACATTTTATCCTATACAAAATAATAAAATCCACATTTAGATAATGGTCTATTTATCGGTATTGAGCTAAAAATGTCCCGTAGGATTTAACCATTGAATCTATAAAATTCATTTTACAACACATTTCATACACACAAATTTATAAAAAATTCATAATATTTTTTAAATATTTCATATATAAATCATAAAATATTGTATTTATTTTTGAATATATAATTATTTAATTTTTCATTCTCATGTTATAAAATCTTTTTTGAAAAATATAACTTTTAGAGCTTCATAATAATTCGTTAGAATATATGAAAATTCTAATAAGAGTTGCTAGTTTTCTCGATACTTTTTTCTTATATCATGTATTAATATAAATGAATATTAAAACCAACACATAGAGATAATATATTTTAATGACCATGAAAATAGAATTTGGAGTTTTTGAAAATAAATTTGAGTATTTTTCTAATTATTAAATTCAATCTTAAAAATACTACTTATAATTTCCAATTTCAATGAAACAAAAAACATAAAGGTATAATGAGAAATAAAAACCATAATCATATCCACATGAAAAAATGGTGTGACTATTTTTAAAGATATTTATTTTTTTTAAGGAATCATGATATAAATAGTAATGTCAAAATAAAGTGTAAAATAAGAATAATCTCAAAATATCTTCTTCTAACGAACTTGAATCATCAGAATCTCACAAGGTCCAATCATGGGATAGTTTTATAAATACCCAAGCTGAATAAACATTTTATTATGTAACCCTCATAAATTAAATAACATTCCTACATTCTCTCATATTGACTCAATAAATAAACTCTTTTATCTAGTTCATAATATATACTATATGACACTTACTAATGTAGGAATTTAATATATTGTTGAAAAAAACTATATCGATTTCTTATCTACATAGGATTAAAATATATTATAATAAATTTGTGGATAGAAATCGAAAGAGTCAAATGATCACATCATTTATCAGAAACAAACCCCCATAAATAATCCCTCATATCACATAAAACACCCTATAAATAAATAATACATTTTATAATTATAATAACATTGAAATATAATTCATTTTCTCCCATATAAGGAATTGGTTATTACACGATAGAAATAAATGGGGAAAAATAAAGAGTGAAAAATATAAAGAAAATATTTTTTATATGGTGCTAACTAGGACTTTATAAGAAAGATTAAAATCTATGTTATAAAAAATATATTTTGAAAAAAAATTAGGGTTAAAAAATCAATAAAATTTCAAATTAAGGACAAGACATTTCAATGTTTCTTGATTCTCCAAAATAATCAAAAAAATAATTCAAATAACAAATAAAATTCATTATTTATTTATCTAAAATTAAAATATTAAATTATTTTCATGGAAATTGATAAAAATGACAATACCTCTTTGATTAAGATTAAAACTTGAAACCATTTTTTTCCACATTTTAAAACACAAAATGTTGTTAGAAATGTTGTTTTCCTAAAATTAGTTTCAAAATGTACTCTTAGGAATATATCTAACAACATTCATAAATAATCATATTAAAAATATACAATAATTAAAATATAAAAAAACATTTTATATGAACTATTGAAGACATTTAAAAAATATAGATACAGATGATGTTTAACATATATAGTAATAAATTAATAGATAATGATATTATAAACCCTAATAACCACATGATATTATAAATAAAAGTTATTACACATGAAAACTACCTAAATTAATTTGAATAAATATTTCCAAAATAGAGGAACCACAAACCGGGAATGAAACAACCTTTGCAATCCCTGTTCATTCAAAATATCAAAAAATAGATTATCCTAAACCATATGTTTAAACACCATGGAAATTATAGTTCATGATATAAGTAGAAACAATTTATAACTATATGTTGGATGATTAAATCATATTATTCATTCAAAATTCACATCAAATCAATTATTAAAGGACTCCGAAGCATGGAAGATGGATTAAAATGCATCAATTTTCTCTCCTCTAGTTTTTTGAGAAATTCAGTCAAGATGGAGTGTAAATACAGAATACAATAAAATATGTTAACATATCATAATTTCAAAATTCATATTTTCAAGGAATCACACATATTTTTCCAAACTTTTCTTCAACAGTGTAGCATCCCATGGAATCAAGATGAGATACCTCAAAATGATAGACATCATGGTTATCTAAACCATTTGAATTTCATCTATGGAATACTCACCATGTGTGATTGGGTTTCATGGTCTCTCATACCCATGGGCTGAACATGACGAAGAAATTTATTCAATTTACCATGTGTAAAGATAATTAGAGAACTTTTTGTCTTTTAAATGAAATATTCATGGTTACTAGTGTTATTGACCCTGCATTATGTTAGTCCTCATAGATTAATAAAAATAATTTAAAAAATAATTCATTGAATGAAACTCACAACCTTTGAATTACCAACACAATTAATAAAAATCATGTTATAGACATATTTTTAAATAGATTATTAATGTTTCTATATTTTAATATTTAAATTCTAAATTATTCTTTATATTCAATATAACCTATATTTTTACAAAACATTAAAAAATAGTGACACAACTGTGTCATAAATATTTCTATTATGCAACTCTCTACCACCAAAAATATAAAACTAAAATATTCAATGAAATTAGAATCATTTTAAAAACTAGATTTAAATAATAATTCCCATTATATAACATTATAACCTTTTCAATATTACCGGTAAATAAATTAAGGTATTTGGAACCACCAATATATCATCTAGGTGTATAGGTGGGAGAGTTCAGAAACGATGAAGAATGCCTAAAGAGAGAATATACAGAGAAATTTCTTAATCCTTCAATATCAATGAAACTAAATTCTAAAATATCAATATGAACTACTTAGAATATACCCAATTATAATAAAAAAATATAATTCTCAATGAATACCTTATAAATAATATCATCCTAGATGAATGAAAATAAAATACTAACATTCATTTATAATAGAATGATTTGGATTAGGTTTCCCAACCATTTAGAAATCATCCTTTTTTGTGAGATACTAAATTTAAAACCCTAAAATAAAAAATCCAAAACATAAACATATGTACCATAATATATGAATGGAATACAAAATTTTGAACCTACCATAAAATTCTTATAAATATAATGGTTCATAATTTAATGATTGAAGTAAAAAACTGAAATCAATTACAAATATATGATAATTTATTCTCAATTCAATCATCAATATCATATAAAATTGAAATGGAATTGAAATATTGATAAAGAAAGACCAAACATGGAAAAAGGGGTTATAAGCTTTGGTTCATTGAAATTAAAATAAGTATATCTTAGGTACTCACTTGTGGAACATTGAACTACAATGAACAAAATAGATACCCAGAAACAAAATAAAATATTTACCTTACTATTGAGGATAACTTTACATCCAAAACATCTAATAATAGGAAAATTGGTATATCATCCCAAAAATATCATACATTTGGACATTTATGAGAACATATGAGCAATATATATATAATGCCTTAATTATAAGAATTGATATAAATGTTCCTAGTAGGATTCCAATAAATTATTTACCGAATTCCAATCATAAGAAATTCCATAAATTCAATTTTGAATTAAAATTTAAAAAAATTTGTTTTTATATGGTTTAATGAAAAAAAATTTTATAATACTTCAATATGAATATAATTCTATTTCATTTTCCATTAATGCGATGTAAAACCCCTTTTGAAAAATTAACATTTAGATCTCAAGAAGAATTATTTTTTAATTATAAAAGTATTTTATTTTTCACATTTTTTCTTAACAAAATATCTAAAATTCCATTTTTATATAAAATAAAAGTCGTACCACTACACTTGGAGACATTTATTAGAAATAAATTAATGTTGGACTTATGAGATTATAAAAATATAACTATGGAAGTTATAGTATTAAATATTGTTTTTGAAATCCCTTATTATAAAATTATATTTAAATGAAGAAAAACCACATATCTGGAAAATGAGAGAAAACCATAACCTCAACCCAATATTTTGAATGTATTTTAAAATATATAATAATTTTACTCATGATCCAAGTTAAAAATATTGATATCAAAAGATTGTATAAAACAATAATTATACCAAAATATACACAAGAAATTTAATAGAATCATCAAAAACTAAAAATGTCCAATCATGAGATGGTACTAGACATATAATTGTAGAACCAACCACCATATTATGTTCCACTCCTTGATTAAATATCATTTCAAATTACTCTCACATAGCCCCATCAGGGAATCTCTCATTTACAGTGTATAAACTAGAATGGGGACACATTCGTATATAGAAATATAATATAATGTATCATGAACCATGATATATAATGTATAAACATAAGTTAACCATTCCATAAATTAATTTTATGGTGAGATATCAAGAATGTAAAATTATAATTACATTTAACAACATTAAAAATATTACAAATAATCGACCATCTCACCTCCATCACCCTCTCTTGATACAATATATTTCAATTATATATATATATATTAAATATTAAATCAATACGTCCCTTATAGAGATAAGTATTATAAAATACACAATATAAAAAAGGTCAAAGAATAGATGTCACACTAATCAACGATATCCTTTTTAGAAGTTGCTTATTGGGTATTAGAAAAAATCATAGAAAACCTTGTAATAATAAATAGCAAATGAAAAAAAGCATAACACTATAAAACATTAAATAAATAAAATAAACCTCTAAAAGGAACATTAATATCTCAAATAACTCAAAAACTATTTCAAATGAACCAAACATCACTTATTTTTTACAATATTTAATTGAAAATAAGAGTACCCGTTCTTAAGAACCAGTATAAATTATGAAAAATTCATTAATTAAATCCAACTTATTAAAAGAAGGGATACACTATTTTGAAAAATAAAATGGTTTCAAGAACTATTTTCTTCAAACCCATTTGATAAGAGCCTATTAAGAATTTATACAAAATAATGGTTTGTATAAACAATCATGTTGTAAATATTGAACTATAATACAATTGAATTCAATTTTTTTCTATGTGTATAAACCATTTAGAAACCCATCATGCGTTTCACATATTATTATAAAATTAGGGGAAATGAATTTATAAGTACAAGATATTGATGATGTATCAAATAAATAAAATTTCACAAAAGTAACAACATCATATTTTCAAAATAAACTCACCCTCTATGGATGAATAAAAACATATGAACGATATTGACTATACCGGACCAATATATCATAATCCATATTAATAGATCATATTAAACACAATTTTCTATATCAATGGAAATTTGGTTTAATATTAGATGGAGAAACCTGGTAGAGATGGTATAACGAAGAGAACATTTGAGTTTTCAATTCAAATACACATAAAATTTAAGATAGAATGAATTTGAATCTAGAATCAACGAGATGATAAGTTCACATTTATCCTTAATTTGGTCAACCTGCTAATTGATAAATGAGGGACTGTCAAAATGGAATACTTTTCAATAAGGAAAAATAGTAATGTCATATATTCAAATTATTAGGAAGCTCATATAATTTTTCAATTTGGATTACCAAAAAGTGAGATAACTTTGGGTATTACACAGTAATATTGTTGTAACACCAAGAATAATTATCTTTCATAGTTATCATATCTATGTGCATTTTACTAGTTATATAGACCTCACTTAATCGAAGGATTCTATGTTTCACCAACATGGACACTAATAATACAGAAAAATTAATTGGAATTCCCATTCATAATAATTACCACATATTTTTTTCTATATAAAATACATCTTCACTATTACTACTATTATAGAAACCCAAAAATGTGTTTTCCATGGATTACTAAAAACGAGGTTCTAATAATACACCATTTGCTGAATCAGACTCACTATGTAAGAATAATCATTGTGATTACTACTATTAGTGATGAAATTGTAAAATGACCATATGAAATAGAATTTTTTATTTTTATTGTTCATATTTAAAAAATTAAATAATTATAAAAATAGATTTTTTTAATATACAAAAAATTAAGGTCATGGGTTGTCTGAAGTCATGTGGATTGTTTTTTTAGTTTCTGTAACCATAAGGTGGGATTATTAGGATAGTGGTTACTTAGTGATATTTTTTAATAGATTTTAATAATAAAAATAGTGATTAATATTTATATGGGCGTTACACTCTTTAATAGTTTCCATTAATTAATTAGTTTATTGTTGACTAATCAATTATTGTTTCAGTGTTGTTGAAGGTATTCCTAACGAGGGATAGAAACACCTTATCTCTTATATAATCCATTTGTCCATTGTCGATAGTTGTTTGTGGTAGAGGGAGATGAAAATAGAAAATTTATTTATAATTTTAAATTATTTTCCAATTAACGATTTCATTTGACATTGATTAATGATTTACTGGTTCAAGTTAGTTTTGTAGTCTATTATCCATAAAATTCTTTATATACTTTAATGATTTGTTTTTACATTATATGTATACAATTTATTTTTTAATTTTCATGTATATTATATATTATTATAATTACTTAAACTTTTAATTAATTTAAAAAATAAATTTATACAAATTATAGGTTTTGTTATTGTTTTCATGTATAGGTACCAAAAATCATTGATGATGTTTCTTACATGTTTATAGCATTATTATTTTTTTTTACTAAAAATCACATTATTCACATTTTATTAAATAAATTTGAGTATTTGAATATTAATGATGGGTTTTTATATATATTTCAAATTGATACATAAATTATTTTGTGAAAATTACCTTCATGATAACACCAACAAATAAATATATTGAATTTCCTAGGGATCAAAATTCATTTTTCCTTCTTCACCACATTTTTTGGAAATATGAAAAATTTTATATTTAACCACTTCATGATATGGGTGATCATATTGACATATTATAATACAAATATTAAGGGGTTTTTATCCTTTCCTTATAAAAGGTTCCTTTGACACTATATTATTTTTGGTTTTTTCCAATGTTGAATTGAAACCCATATTGTTAGTTTCTATGATGGAATGGTATGTTCATGGCTAACTAATGAGAAAGGTAAATATATTATTTATTTTCAGTAGTTTTAATTAGATGTCAATAATTGTGAAAATATATTTGTATTATACTATATTTAATATCATACATGCACATGTATATGTATTGGGTTATTATAAGGAAACAGTTGATGGTGAACTAAATAGTTATATACATACAACTTTTACATGCACTCTAGTAGAAATGTCAAATCCACTCTCACATGCATTTGTGGTAATGTGATTTCTGATAGATGTTGTGATAGGGTATCTTATCAATGATATTGTGATAACATTGATGAAATATAATGGTTGTTTCAATTGTGATTCCATTATTTTCTTCTTTTATTATATTTATTACCTATGGCTGTATTTTTTAATAAACACCTTAATATTATGATATCATGAGAAATTTTGAGTCCGTAATCTTATTTTATGATGAAAAGTTATATTTCATGGAATTACATCGACAATATTTCATTATTGAACTGTGATTTTTTTATTTATGTTAGTATTCTTCTTATTTATATATTATTATGGTTAGTTATACATGTGGTTTTTATTCACCAAAATATATAATTAAATAGATAATGTAATTTAAAATCCTTTGAAATATGGAGTGGCATGATGATGAATTTTATTAAACGAATCAACTCATATAGATAGTTAAAAGGTAAATAATGTTACATAAGATATTAAGAAAATATAATATAAATCATAGAGTACTGTCAAATAAAATTGTCTATAGTGTGAAAACTTTGAAATTTAACTACACATACAAAACTATGATTCTAATAGTATGGATTGGAATGGAGGAAAAAAGGGCGTGGATGGTACAAATATAAAATACATAGGAGTCACTCCATATGATATTGAAAAGTAATAAAACCATATCATAATTATAGATACAGTTATGTATAATACGAATAAGACAAAACTATTTTTAATAAAAGGAATTCAATCCTTGAAGGAGGATGGGTAAATCTAAATTGATTCTAAATAGATGAATCATATCATATGTAAATGGAAAAAGAGACCAATATAGGAATGAAATGTCATTCACATAGAAGAGATAAAACCACATACGTTAGGATATTTTATACCTTATAAATAAATAGGTCACATAAACCCTACATGACCCAAAAGATATGTGAAACACTAGGGCATAATGGGAAAATTAATGAATATCACAGAATATTGGATCCAAAAAATGACTACTCTATATCATTTATTTTCATAAGGTATATGGTAATTTGATAATTCCCAAGAAATGATTATTTTTTACGATCAAATATATTTGAAAAATGGCTTTTAGTAGTTTTATATGTTACTACATGTATAAACATAATGTTAATTTTATGTTTTTGGGACATGGATAATGATTACAAGAAATTTAATATCATAAATTGATGATGAGAAATTATAGAATGAAGTGAGGAAGATATGTATATGTTATAATATCTTTCTAGATTAATATACATAAATAGAATATCATGATTTTATCTAGTCTTCGATGTTATTTTCGATAATATTTTTATTTCTCTTTACTCGGTTGTCTTACTTTTTACTAATCCCATTAGGTTTTTCTTAGTGAGTGATGGATAAATTATTTTCTAAGACATTTATTGGATCAAATTTAGTAAAAAAAATTTCTTTCTCATTCTTTTAACACAGGTAGGAGAAGAAATGATAGATAAATTCCATGTACTTTGATTCAATTGGATGAGAACAATACGATGAATCATATTTTATGGAATTAAATACCTCAATAGAATATCTTGTATGTGATGTTAGTGTTTCATGGAGTGCGGTTACCACATTGATGGTTATTTTTTCATCATTTAATGAAGTTTATATGGGATGTATATGATTTGAACGAAATATGATATGAATAAAAAAATTTGAATAACATAAAAAATATGGTTAAATAATATATTAAGTCCTAACACTCGGTTTTTTCAATTTCTATACAAAATAGCGTTTCGATTGCTTATATTTCTCTTGGTATAATCCAATATAAATTTATGGTAATTTGATATTATGGAATGTCATTCCCAGATGTAAAAGGGGTAAATATATATCCATTATTTTCCCAAGTAATAGGATATCATGAGGTAATGATTGGAAAAATCTGTGTAAGTAGGCTTGTCATAGGAAAACCATGAGTCATACTGTCTCATTACAAGGGAACTAGATCATTCTATATATATTTTTAAAAAATGGTGTTCCTATATTATGAAAATAGATTAATAAACTTAACATGAATTGATAGTTATCAAAATAATCATATTAAGGGTGTGTACCTGAGAGTGCATAAATATGTTCATCATGAAATATTTCCTGTAGTGGTATGTCATCTAAGGTATAAGCCTATGGTATGTGAGTAATTATACACATATTCTTTGTAACGCCCCGACCCTAATTACCTAGAGTCGGTGCATTATTACATAACATTGGCATGATCATGAGAAATATCAAGTCTCGAAAGACCGATTAGTTTAGTAGCCTTGGAATAACTAGATACATCCATAAATTTTTACATTACATCATAAAAAAAACATCTTGTCTTCATATCCCCTCATACTATCCCTGCAGGTCATTCATAAATTACTTCTTCATAATCCTGGGAAAAATAAAACATTAAAAGGGGTGAGCTCGGATGCTCAGTAAGGATAACATTATAGCAGAAGCTTTCATAAATAAGCATAAACACTTAAGGCAATTTATAACTAAAACAAAAGCCTTTTAAATTTAAACTTCAGCATAAAATGGCGAAGGTAAAATGAAATAATGTCATTTACTTACTCACATGGATATTCTACTAGTCGAATGATCACATGCAATATCAATAACCACTTTCATAATGATGGAATGCATAATGCCAGACTATCATAACCACATAGCCAAGGCCTCGTTCCAAGACTACAAATAAGATTTTGCCAAGGCCTTGTGCCAAGACACTAGTTTGTCTCATGAGACCTACCGATGCATCGAGTAGCTATAGCGGGCTCCACCCGTCACTTATTAAGTCCAATGCATTCCCATATGAAAAGGTTTAAACATAACGTAAACATTCGTATTAAACTAGCATACGAAATGTCAATACTTTCACCACAAACCATGAATGGTATAAAAATAGCACATCCACAGTCAAACATAATTCATTCGATACAATATGGAAGATTGTATTGTATCACATTAACCTCAATCAATAATAATGAAGGATGTTGACATAGATGAAAATAATCATCAAAACTATTTGAGAGAAATATCCCCCTTTTCTCGAAAACATTTAAAAGTCACACTATTTGTCAAGAAGCCATTTAAAAGTATATTTTTGAATCAAAGTGTCCCATACCACTTTGAAACTTTTAAAAGGAGTTTTAATTTTAAATCTTTAATGTCCATATAAATAAATCCTTAAAACCATTTTTAAAATATGGACATTAATGAGCATGATTTAGAATAATAATTCTTTAAAACATTTTAAAATGGTATTTTGGTTAGAGTTTCTAACAAAAAGAGAGACACTTGAATACAAATAATTGAGGTAATCAAAACATTGTAATATCATGAGAATAAAGGAATTCATGATATACTATGTCAAAGTACATTATATACACCACATAGAAGTGATTTGGTGTATATCATCAAAGAAGTCTCAATGGAATGTAAATTGAGATGAAATTTCTCAAAAAGGTTGTATCCTTAGGTTAAGGATAAATCAATGACATAATTATGTGTGACAAATATAAATACACTAAATATGATTGGATATTCAGTGTAAAACAATCAAAGGACATTCACACATATTCTTGTAAAAACAATACCAACGAATTGGATGTTTAACTCAACAAATGGAGAATGAGTTAAAATTACTCTTATCAAATTCATATCAATGACTTGAGAATTACCAATGGAGTGATTATGTGTATCAAACTTCTATCCACAGGAAGGGGAGTGGAAATTATGACATAATCAAATGAATAGTGATTCCACGCATAATCTTGGGGTAATATAATCAATGAAATATGTGTAAAGCCAAATGAGTGGAAATTGAAATCTCAAATTCCCTTATCGATTAGGTAACTTACGAAACATACACCCATGAAAGAAGTATCATACCATGATGATGTAAATACCCATAAATTAAAGTATATTACACAATGAATACGATCATGGGCAGTACACATACACCACATGCAATAATTAAGTGGTGATCAATGGAATTCTCACGGAATTAAAAGTGAGATAAGAAAACGCTTACCACGTTAATCAACTGAGTCGCATGGCCAAAAGTTAATAACCACCAAATGATTTACAGAATAACATGAATATAAAGTGAATCATGATAATATATATCAAATGGAAGTACACAATACACCACTTTCAATAATTTAGTAGCAAACAATGGAAATCTCACGGAATTGAAAGTGAGATAAGAGAATCCCTTACCACGTTAATCAACTGAGTCGCATGGCCAAAAGTTAATAACCACCAAATGATTTACAGAATAACATGAATATAAAGTGAATCATGATAATATATATCAAATGGAAGTACACAATACACCACTTTCAATACTTTAGTAGCGAACAATGGAAATCTCACGGAATTAAAAGTGAGATAAGAGAATCCCTTACTTTGTACTTTTTCCTTGGTCGATGGTTGGTTTACCTCCTGTATAATGGTGAAATAATTGTTATTGAATAATACAAGAATCATTTACTTTAATATGATATCATATATGATCTTTTAACATTGATTTGTTAATAATATCTTAGTATTAACGCCGTTTCGGGTGTTAACTTACTCATTTTCTTTTATATGTTTTGTTACATAAGTCATGTTTGTTGTATCTTATTCATATCCAGAATGATATCAAGTCCTTAAACATCATTTTTAAATCATTAAATGATAATTATACTTGAATGGATACGATGGATAATGAATCTCATCGCGTTCGTGGAGACGGTAGTCCGTACGTACGCACGAACGCTACTTCCATTTAATTTTTTATTTTAAAAGAATCGAATCCAAATGATACATAGGTATATTACTATTCCAGTATAATATAATATTTTATATATGTTACTTAAGTTCATTAACACCATCCTTTATACGTTCCATGTGTGGTATGAACGAGTCATATCATTTTAAGGGGGCGGTAGTCCGCACTTCCTCAAATGAAATTATCGTATGTATATACGACATGAAACGAATAATGGTATGAAATAAAATGGAATTACAGAAGATTATATATAAAATATATATCATTAATATCATATTTAATTACAGTGCCATCATAATGGCCACCATGAGAGGCGGTAAGATGTTTTTGAACAATCATCTTTTCGTGAGGCGTTAGTTTGCCATCCACAGAAACATTATGTTCATCATCCATTAGATGGAGTTGTGTGTATGTGTAGTTTGAATACATCTTATAACAACATCCTAGTATATTGAGGATACTGGTGTTGTTACAAAAGAAGGGAAATAAAAAGAGTTTGGGGGTTGAAGATGCAAAATAAATGAAAATAATTTAAGAGAAATCGTTACCTTTAATTTAGGTAACTCACATTGGTTGGAACCAAAGGACTTGTTGAAATGCTTTCTTCCTAAGGGGAAGCTTCAAGGAGTAGGAGAGGGATGTGGGGAGCTTAGTTGGGCAGAGTTTGGACGAGCCAAGTGGCTTGAGAGGTGTGAGGAAATGAGAAGGAGGAGTGCCCTTTTATAAGAGGGGTGAGGGGCACCTTTGGAAAAGCTAGAAATATTAATTTATAATAAATTCATATTCGGTTTCCAATGGCTCCAAAGTTGACTATTCAAAGGTTGAGGTGGGGATAGGTCGAAAACAACTCATCCAATAGAATTTAGACAGGTTTGGGTACTTATATTAACCTTATCTTTAAGTATTAACTCTAAGTTAATTAGTTTCACTTTTACAATGTCTCTTTGTATTTTTATATAATATGGTTAATAAACTTACTATATACATCCAAAAGACCCCCAAGTGGTCCATTAATGATTAACCTATCATAATATAAGTCTCTTGGCCGAACCTTAGATTTTTAGGAATTTAATATCAATTAATAATATAATATTTGTTTTAAGAACTCTTTTATGTCAATTTTGACACTATTCACTAGTTGATTTTTGTGAAACTCATAACAGATTGATTACTTCGAACAAAGTCAAATAAATAAATCCTAATATATCATATTATCCTAGAAAATTTGTTTAATTCATTAAAAGTTTCATATTATAATTATTTGGGTATTTATAATATCAATTATGTTAATTTTTTACTATTTTAGTAATTACGGCATCATCATTGTGTCATAAATAAAATAAACTATTTAATGTCAAAAAATTATAAATAAAATATAATTATGTAGTAAATCTTTTTAGCTTTCTAATTAATATTTATAATCTAAACTCCAGCATATATAACCCTATGTAACAATTGTTTTGCTAAAAGATATATGCTTGTGTCATTTTTGTATTCATTTTAACTTAATTAATATAAAGTGTCATTATCACTTACAAGTGGATCCATGGGGTCCCAAAATTGACCCAAAGATGCCCATGGTCGACCATGTATCAACCAATAGGGTTAAGACACATTTTAGGGTAATTTATTATTCTTATAATATTATTTTTTTAACCCTTATTTACCGGATTTACCCTTAACCATGGTAAATAAAATATTTACCGCAGTAATTATTCAAAATGTCTAAAAATAAAAGTTACCTTTTTACACAATTTGGACATCCTGATTCCAAATATGGAATCCATTTTTCTAAATTCAAAACACAGAAGTGGCAGAAATTAATTTAAAATTAATTCCCGCTGTCAAAACAAAAAGCGTGTTTTTAAGAGATAATAACTATCAAAAGATTGACACTTGTTTATGTTCGGTTTAATTTTAAAATTATGTCCAATGGCCAACATTATATTAAATGGTAAAAATATATTCTAAATATACTTTAAAACCACTCAAATTCACAATTTATCACTATTAATTATTTTGATTAAAAAAGTTGTTTTTAATTAAAATTTAGTAATTTTCACTATTCATCAAAATATGAAAGTTTTCCGAAAAGTACCAAAATTTCACCTTAGGCTAAATTCGATATTCCGAATCCAAAAATGAAGTCCATTTTGAAATATAAAATATATATAATTTCAAAAAGTAGGTATTACTATTCATAACGGCTAGTTTGATTGGTTGTGGTGTGTTAAAATCTCGAAGTTGCGTACAATGCACGTCATTGCATTATTCGAAAGGAAACATACCGAGGAAGCTTGGGGTGTTACATTCTCCCCTCCTTCAATAAATTGCGTCCTCGCAATTTTTAAAAAATTTCTTGGGAATATAATGGAAAGTCCCACATCGGAAAAAGAGTCAATAAAACTATCACTTTAAAAGAAAGAAAGAGAGGTATAAGGGTCATCCAAGATAACCCATACTAGGATTCCATGTAAGAAAACATGGATATGGATGATAAACTAAGTGTCAAGTTCTGATGGAGAGGGATAGAAATCATGATCAGGAGAAAGTTAACAATGAGAAAACCACAAACTTGTGTTGGGACAAACGACCATTAGTCTCCTAGTAGGAAAGTAAACGGACAACATTTTTTTTAAGTTACATTACATAAGGAAGAGTAATTCATTTATGATATTGACTAAGAACATTATGAGATATACTTACATTTTAAGTAGATTTTCATTCTTTAATAAATTTCCACCACTAACTCATTTTTTTTAAACGATGAGTATTCAAGAAGACTTGGTCACACTGGAAGAGATAGAATAAACTTCTATAGAATCACATGATCCATGATGGATAAACCATATATTTACATTGTCTTTGAAGATTAATCAAAACCAAAATGGTCAGTGAATGATCTAATGATCCCCCAAAAGGATATTCATTGAGATAAATATGCACTAATCTTAATTTCTAAAATTAAACCAACAATACCCCAAAGTTAAATAGATACCATTCAATAACCAATTGTCCTTAAAATCCTTTAATATAATCCAAACTAATATCGAAACCCAAAACATAGAAGAATTTGATTATGTAGTCTACCATGTTAAATTGTATCTCCAAATGACATCAGATACTCTTAAAGTCACATACTCAAAAGTAATTAACCTAATCACATATTCTCTATTATAGGTTAATCATTTCCATAAATAACCCAAATCACTATAAATCCACAATAAAAACGTAGATAAAAATCTATCATTACTCCACAAATGAAACCCCATAGTATTCTATTTTCCTTGGGCATATAGTGTTCCCAACAAAGCGAACATCTTCCAAAATAACATTTATCACTTAATCACCAAATCATTTTCCTATACCAAGGGTATTCTTTTGATATGAAATAAGAACCCAAATCAACTTATTATTGATCAATAAAATCATTTAACTAAAAAAAAGTCACACTAACCAGGGACTTCAAGTAGTCCAGTGGTAGGCGATAAATCCCAATCGCACTTTGGTTGTGGGTTCGATTCCCATAGCTTTGTCCGACGCGACGGGTTGTCACACGGTCTACGTGTTGTCCTTTTTCAAAAACTATATTTTATAATATTGCCAAAATGAGATAAATTCTTCAAAATACTATATCATAAATTTAACCACAAATGTTATATCATACCTTGAATCTTCATCCCAAATTAGAATAACTTATAATTCTCTCAAACCCCAATGATCATATAAATCCAAATGGTTATTTATACCCATATCCTCAAGAGAAGAGACAATTCTTCCTTAAATATCATTCTCACATGGCAAACTGCGGGGTTACAAATACAAGAGAAAATTATTCCATAGTAAACCCATCAACAAGGAGTGCTAATACTTTTTAAACATTTCTCCAACCATTTATTCCCACATAGCTTCTTCTTTGACCAAGAAAATATCCTATAGAATAGGACATTCACTCGGGTAATGGCCAGGTCCCCTACATTTACGGCAAATGACTGTAAATGGACTCTTGGGACCATTTTTATCTTCTTCCATAGTACTCTTCATTTTTCTTCGGCAATTCTTTACTTTATGTCCTTCCTTCCCACACGTAAAACATTTCGTTGTCCCATTGAGACACTTTCCTGGGTGTCTCTTTCCACATTTCCTGCATGATGAAAATTGAGGGTTCTTTTCTCCATGGTCTCCATTGCTGGAGCTCTTATCATTTATCACCTTTCTCTTCCTTGTTGAGTCTGGGAGTTGGTTAATATATATGTTGTTGATCATATTTTTGGAAAACTGATTTGGCATAAAGACGATATCTTTTACGCCTATCAACATTCCATTTTGTTGCTCATTGCCACCACCGTTCCCATCTTGTACATCATTCTCAATGTCACTATGACTTCCTTGGAATCCAGCCATTGACTAAAACCATAAAGCATTGTAGGAGTAATAGTAGTCGTGAAATCATTTAGAGATTAAAATGTCACCATATTCTCAATTTGAAACATATTAGGATTAACCAAGGTCATTTACTCTCATCTTATATATATATTACTTAAATTGGTTTGTAAAGAAAATGTAAATTATCCTAAGCATATCCCCCGGGAGTGTCGTAACCAAGAGTGCAGCAAGGCCCGTTGTCGTGCACCAGTTCCCGTTCGAGTCTAGCTCAAAGCAGTGTTTTCGGGTTTTACCCCTAGGTACATCTGTGCCAGAGCCGCCTCTACCTGCTCGTATCCAGACATGGATGTATTGCTCGGAAAACTCACAAAATCTCTACAATACCAAAATTCTAGGAAGTTCTTTTATACTAATCCTCAAAGTTCATCTTAGGTCTACGTGCTCTAATCAGAGTTTATCTAAATCTAGCTACCAAGGTTTGTACTAAACTTCCTCTGATACCAACTGTAACGCCCCGACCCTAATTACCTAGAGTCGGTGCATTATTACATAACATTGGCATGATCATGAGAAAGATCAAGTCTCGAAAGACCGATTAGTTTAGTAGCCTTGGAATAACTAGATACATCCATAAATTTTTACATTACATCATAAAAAAAACATCTTGTCTTCATATCCCCTCATACTATCCCTACAGGTCATTCATAAATTACTTCTTCATAATCCTGGGAAAAATAAAACATTAAAAGGGGTGAGCTCGGATGCTCAGTAAGGATAACACTATAGCAGAAGCTTTCATAAATAAGCATAAACACTTAAGGCAATTTATAACTAAAACAAAAGCCTTTTAAATTTAAACTTCAGCATAAAATGGCGAAGGTAAAATGAAATAATGCCATTTACTTACTCACATGGATATTCTACTAGTCGAATGATCACATGCAATATCAATAACCACTTTCATAATGATGGAATGCATAATGCCAGACTATCATAACCACATAGCCAAGGCCTCGTGCCAAGACTACAAATAAGATTTTGCCAAGGCCTTGTGCCAAGACACTAGTTTGTCTCATTAGACCTACCGATGCATCGAGGAGCTATATCGGGCTCCACCCGTCACTTATTAAGTCTAATTCAATCCCATATGAAAAGTTTTAAACATAACGTAAACATTCGTATTAAACTAGCATACGAAATGTCAATACTTTCACCACAAACCATGAATGGTATAAAAATAGCACATCCACAGTCAAACATAATTCATTAGATACAATATGGAAGATTGTATTGTATCACATTAACCTCAATCAATAATAATGAAGGATGTTGACATAGATGAAAATAATCATCAAAACTATTTGAGAGAAATATCCCCCTTTTCTCGAAAACATTTAAAAGTCACACTATTTGTCAAGAAGCCATTTAAAAGTATATTTTTGAATCAAAGTGTCCCATACCACTTTGAAACTTTTAAAAGGAGTTTTAATTTTAAAACTTTAATGTCCATATAAATAAATCCTTAAAACCATTTTTAAAATATGGACATTAATGAGCATGATTTAGAAGAATAATTCTTTAAAACATTTTAAAATGGTATTTTGGTTAGAGTTTCTAACCAAAAGAGAGACACTTGAATACAAATAATTGAGGTAATCAAAACATTGTAATATCATGAGAATAAAGGAATTCATGATATACTATGTCAAAGTACATTATATACACCACATAGAAGTGATTTGGTGTATATCATCAAAGAAGTCTCAATGGAATGTAAATTGAGATGAAATTTCTCAAAAAGGTTGTATCCTTAGGTTAAGGATAAATCAATGAAATAATTATGTGTGACAAATATAAATACACTAAATATGATTGGATATTCAGTGTAAAACAATCAAAGGACATTCACACATATTCTTGTAAAAACAATACCAACGAATTGGATGTTTAACTCAACAAATGGAGAATGAGTTAAAATTACTCTTATCAAATTCATATCAATGACTTGAGAATTACCAATGGAGTGATTATGTGTATCAAACTTCTATCCACAGGAAGGGGAGTGGAAATTATGACATAATCAAATGAATAGTGATTCCACACATAATCTTGGGGTAATATAATCAATGAAATATGTGTAAAGCCAAATGAGTGGAAATTGAAATCTCAAATTCCCTTATCGATTAGGTAACTTACGAAACATACACCCATGAAAGAAGTATCATACCATGATGATGTAAATACCCATAAATTAAATTATATTACACAATGAATACGATCATGGGCAGTACACATACACCACATGCAATAATTAAGTGGTGATCAATGGAATTCTCACGGAATTAAAAGTGAGATAAGAAACCCCTTACCACGTTAATCAACTGAGTCGCATGGCCAAAAGTTAATAACCACCAAATTATATACAGAATAACATGAATATAAAGTTAATCATGATAATATATATCAAATGGAAGTACACAATACACCACTTTCAATAATTTAGTAGCGAACAATGGAAATCTCACGGAATTGAAAGTGAGATAAGAGAATCCCTTACCACGTTAATCAACTGAGTCGCATGGCCAAAAGTTAATAACCACCAAATGATTTACAGAATAACATGAATATAAATTGAATCATGATAATATATATCAAATGGATGTACACAATACACCACTTTCAATAATTTAGTAGCGAACAATGGAAATCTCACTTAATTGAAAGTGAGATAAGAGAATCCCTTACTTTGTACTTTTTCCTTGGTCGATGGTTGGTTTACCTCCTGTATAATGGTGAAATAATTGTTATTGAATAATACAAGAATCATTTACTTTAATATGATATCATATATGATCTTTTAACATTGATTTGTTAATAATATCTTAGTATTAACGCCGTTTCGGGTGTTAACTTACTCATTTTCTTTTATATGTTTTGTTACATAAGTCATGTTTGTTGTATCTTATTCATATCCAGAATGATATCAAGTCCTTAAACATCATTTTTAAATCATTAAATGATAATTATACTTGAATGGATACGATGGATAATGAATCTCATCGCGTTCGTGGAGACGGTAGTCCGTACGTACGCACGAACGCTACTTCCATTTAATTTTTTATTTTAAAAGAATAGAATCCAAATGATACATAGGTATATTACTATTCCAGTATAATATAATATTTTATATATGTTACTTAAGTTCATTAACACCATCCTTTATACGTTCCATGTGTGGTATGAACGAGTCATATCATTTTAAGGGGGCGGTAGTCCGCACTTCCTCAAATGAAGTTATCGTATGTATATACGACATGAAACGAATAATGGTATGAAATAAAATGGAATTACAGAAGCTTATATATAAAATATATATCATTAATATCATATTTAATTACAGTGCCATCATAATGGCCACCATGAGAGGCGGTAAGATGTTTTTGAACAATCATCGTTTCGTGAGGCGTTAGTTTCCATCCACAGAAACATTATGTTCATCATCCATTAGATGGAGTTGTGTGTATGTGTAGTTTGAATACTTCTTATAACAACATCCTAGTATATTGAGGATACTGGTTTTGTTACAAAAGAAGGGAAATAAAAAGAGTTTGGGGGTTGAAGAAGCAAAATAAATGAAAATAATTTAAGAGAAATTGTTACCTTTAATTTAGGTAACTCACTTTGGTTGGAACCAAAGGACTTGTTGAAATGCTTTCTGCCTAAGGGGAAGCTTCAAGGAGGAGGAGAGGGATGTGGGGAGCTTAGTTGGGCAGAGTTTGGACGAGCCAAGTGGCTTGAGAGGTGTGAGGAAATGAGAAGGAGGAGTGCCCTTTTATAAGAGGGGTGAGGGGCACCTTTGGAAAAGCTAGAAATATTAATTTATAATAAATTCATATTCGGTTTCCAATGGCTACAAAGTTTACTATTCAAAGGTTGAGGTGGGGATAGGTCGAAAACAACTCATCCAAATGAATTTAGACAGGTTTGGGTACTTATATTAACCTTATCGTTAAGTATTAACTTTAAGTTAATTAGTTTCACTTTTACAATGTCTCTTTGTATTTTTATCTAATATGGTTAATAAACTTACTATATACATCCAAAAGACCCCCAAGTGGTCCATTAATGATTAACCTATCATAATATAAGTCTCTTGTCCGAACCTTAGATTTTTAGGAATTTAATATCAATTAATAATATAATATTTGTTTTAAGAACTCTTTTATGTCAATTTTGACACTATTCACTAGTTGATTTTTTGTGAAACTCATAACAGATTGATTACTTCGAACAAAGTCAAATAAATCAATCCTAATATATCATATTATCCTAGAAAATTTGTTTAATTCATTAAAAGTTTCATATTATAATTATTTGGGAATTTATAATATCAATTATGTTAATTTTTTACTATTTTAGTAATTACTGCATCATCATTGTGTCATAAATAAAATAAACTATTTAATGTAAAAAAATTATAAATAAAATATAATTATGTAGTAAATCTTTTTAGCTTTCTAATGAATATTTATAATCTAAAATCCAGCATATATAACCCTATGTAACAATTGTTTTTTTAAAAGATATATGCTTGTGTCATTTTTGTATTCATTTTAACTTAATTAATATAAAGTGTCATTATCACTTACAAGTGGATCCATGGGGTCCCAAAATTGACCCAAAGATGCCCATGGTCGACCATGTATCAACCAATAGGGTTAAGACACATTTTAGGGTAATTTAGTATTCTTATAATATTATTTGTTATAACCCTTATTTACCGGATTTACCCTTAACCATAGTAAATAAAATATTTACCGCAGTAATTATTCAAAATGTCTAAAAATAAAAGTTACCTTTTTACACAATTTGGACATCCTGATTCCAAATATGGAATCAATTTTTCTAAATTCAAAACATAGAAGTGGCAGAAATTAATTTAAAATTAATTCCCGCTGTCAAAACAAAAAGCGTGTTTTTAAGAGATAATAACTATCAAAAGATTGACACTTGTTTATGTTCGGTTTAATTGTAAAATTATGTCCAATGACCAACATTATATTAAATGGTAAAAATATATTCTAAATATACTTTAAAACCACTCAAATTCACAATTTATCACTATTAATTATTTTGATTAAAAAAGTTGTTTTTAATTAAAATTTAGTAATTTTCACTATTCATCACAATATGAAAGTTATCCGAAAAGTACCAAAATTTCACCTTAGGCTAAATTCGATATTCCGAATCCAAAAATGAAGTCCATTTTGAAATATAAAATATATATAATTTCAAAAAGTAGGTATTACTATTCATAACGGCTAGTTTGATTGGTTGTGGTGTGTTAAAATCTCGAAGTTGCGTACAATGCACGTCATTGCATTATTCGAAAGGAAACATACCGAGGAAGCTTGGGGTGTTACATTCTTATCCACCATGTTCTATGAACCATCCATTTAATTTATGTCAATATTAAATTCTTGTAGAATGTGTATACATCGAATAATTCAATTATTTTCAAATGGATTCTTCATGTGGTACCTTAGAGCTATATGGTCATAAAAAACTACATTAGAGACAAATAAATGTGAATGAAATTTATCACATGAAAAAATTACCACAATAAATTCCTTTTATGTAGTTTTTTAGTTTGATTGGTTTTATACCAATATCATTTCGGCATGGAAAAATTGTTGTGAACATCCCTCAAAACTTTTGATAAGATATCTCTTACTGCGATCTTTGAATCATCACACATATTCCTGAATGGAATGTCCCACTATGGGGGATGTATGATCGGTGGAGTGCCATATTCTTTATTATCTAATCAAATGATACCCTTCATTTATCATAAAAATTATTTTAATATCATTTTGTAGAAAATTATATAAGGGTTGAGTGATCTTACTTAAATCATTAATGAAGCATCGATAAATGCTTTCATTTTCTGTGTATAGTTAAACATTATGCACACTTTAAGTATATGGAAATGATTAAATAATATATATCTTATATATATCACCCTATGTTACATGTTTTGACACCACATGAACTAATACTA
This sequence comes from Viscum album, assembly GCA_963277665.1. Lineage (NCBI taxonomy): Eukaryota > Viridiplantae > Streptophyta > Magnoliopsida > Santalales > Viscaceae > Viscum > Viscum album. The sequence continues at coordinate 1,431,842,190 of OY728132.1, read as the reverse complement.
TGTGATTGTCTACAAATCATATAATAAAATTAATTTTTTCTGGTCCTTAAAATTTGATTAATCATTCCCTACTGACGATCGATGATCATTATCACTCTCTATAATTATTTACAATTGTAATCCATTCCTAATATTCCATCAAAAAACATGTTATACTATGCAAAAACCTAATTAATTGTTTCTTTGGGTAAAGAATATGATTCTAATATTTCCTTTTAAATGAATGTTTTTTTATTTTATTTTTACAATATGGATTTCTATAAAAAATATTTAATGAGTTAATCATTTGAAAAAAGAGAATAATTTAGAGGGTAAGATTAATTTTAAGGGAAGTATATTGTATCACCTAGAGATTTTATGGATTTTTTTCAAATTAATTTAATCTTTACAACATTATGAATTTCACCCAACAATAAATATATCTTGTGTTATTTGAAATCCCTGAATTCAAATTGTGTTTCACACAACATCGTTAAATTATTTCACTACATGAAACACTTCAATTATCATGTTGTATAAGGCACAAAATATTTGTCTTCTATTACACATAATTTTGTGTTCCTTTGAGAGCATGTGTTACATGCATGGCTATGCTATACTAAAATATAATATACTATTAAAACTGTAACCATGATATTAGTACAATATACACATATCCATTAGAATGGATGGTACAATTAATATATAAAAATTTAAAATATTATTTATACATGTATATAAAATAAATGATTTGGTTATTAATTAATTATAAAATAATTTTAGAATATTTTTAGAATTAAAAAATTCCTTTTCAATGAAAACCTTTTTTCTATGTATGAACACATTTTATTGAATAAAGTAAGAAAACCACTTTTGGTTACTATTTTGTATAAAATTTATATATTATATACTCATTAATTTTTTTACAATCATTATTTTCTTCTTTTATTATATTTATTACCTATGGCTGTATTTTTTAATAAACACCTTAATATTATGATATCATGAGAAATTTTGAGTCCGTAATCTTATTTTATGATGAAAAGTTATATTTCATGGAATTACATCGACAATATTTCATTATTGAACTGTGATTTTTTTATTTATGTTAGTATTCTTCTTATTTATATATTATTATGGTTAGTTATACATGTGGTTTTTATTCACCAAAATATATAATTAAATAGATAATGTAATTTAAAATCCTTCGAAATATGGAGTGGCATGATGATGCATTTTATTAAACGAATCAACTCATATAGATAGTTAAAAGGTAAATAATGTTACATAAGATATTAAGAAAATATAATCTAAATCATAGAGTACTGTCAAATAAAATTGTCTATAGTGTGAAAAGTTTGAAATTTAACTACACATACAAAACTATGATTCTAATAGTATAGATTGGAATGGAGGAAAAAAGGGCGTGGATGGTACAAATATAAAATACATAGGAGTCACTCCATATGATATTGAAAAGTAATAAAACCATATCATAATTATAGATACAGTTATGTATAATAAGAATAAGACAAAACTATTTTTAATAAAAGGAATTCAATCCTTGAAGGAGGATGGGTAAATCTAAATTGATTCTAAATAGATGAATCATATCATATGTAAATGGAAAAAGAGACCAATATAGGAATGAAATTTAATTCACATAGAAGAGATAAAACCACATACGTTAGGATATTTTATACCTTGTAAGTAAATAGGTCACATAAACCCTACATGACCCAAAAGATATGTGAAACACTAGGGCATAATGGGAAAATTAATGAATATCACAGAATATTAGATCCAAAAAATGACTACTCTATATCATTTATTTTCATAAGTTATATGGTAATTTGATAATTCCCACGAAATCATTATTTTTTATGATCAAATATATTTGAAAAATGGCTTTTAGTAGTTTTATATGTTACTACATGTATAAACATAACGTTAATTTTATGTTTTTGTGACATGGATAATGAGTACAAGAAATTTAATATCATAAATTGATGATGAGAAATTATAGAATGAAGTGAGGAAGATATGTATATGTTATAATAACTTTCTAGATTAATATACTTAAATAGAATATCATGATTTTATCTAGTCTTCGATGTTATTTTCGATAATATTTTTATTTCTCTTTACTCGGTTGTCTTACTTTTTACTAATCCCATTAGATTTTTCTTAGTGAGTGATGGATAAATTATTTTCTAAGACAATTATTGGATCAAATTTAGTTAAAAAAAATTCTTTCACATTCTTTTAACACAGGTAGGAGAAGAAATGATAGATAAATTCCATGTACTTTGATTCAATTGGATGAGAACAATACGATGAATCATATTTTATGGAATTAAATACCTCAATAGAATATCTTGTATGTGATGTTACTGTTTCATGGAGTGCGGTTACCACATTGATGGTTATTTTTTCATCATTTAATGAAGTTTATATGGGATGTATATGATTTGAACGAAATATGATATGAATAAAAAAGTTGAATAACATAAAAAATATGGTTAAATAATATATTAAGTCCTAACACTCGGTTTTTTCAATTTCTATACAAAATAGCATTTCGATTGCTTATATTTCTCTTGGTATAATCCAATATAAATTTATGGTAATTTGATATTATGGAATGTCATTACCTGATGTAAAAGGGGTAAATATATATCCATTAGTTTCCCAAGTAATAGGATATCATGAGGTAATGATTGGAAAAATATGTGTAAGTAGGCCTGTCATAGGAAAACCATGAGTCATACTGTCTCATTACAAGGGAACTAGATCATTCTAAATATATTTTTAAAAAATGGTGTTCCTATATTATGAAAATAGATTAATAAACTTAACATGAATTGATAGTTATCAAAATCATCATATTAAGGGTGTGTACCTGAGAGTGCATAAATATGTTCATCATGAAATATTTCCTGTAGTGGTATGTCATCTAAGGTATAAGCCTATGGTATGTGAGTAATTATACACATATTCTTATCCACCATGTTCTATGAACCATCCATTTAATTTATGTCAATATTAAATTCTTGTAGAATGTGTATACATCGAATAATTCAATTATTTTCAAATGGATTCTTCATGTGGTACCTTAGAGCTATATGGTCATAAAAAACTACATTAGAGACAAATAAATGTGAATGAAATTTATCACATGAAAAAATTACCACAATAAATTCCTTTTATGTGGTTTTTTAGTTTGATTGGGTTTACACCAATATCATTTAGGCATGGAAAAATAGATGTGAACATCCCTCAAAACTTTTGGTAAGATATCTCTTACTGCGATCTTTGAATCATCACACATATTCCTGAATGGAATGTCCCACTGTGGGGGATGTATGATCGGTGGAGTGACATATTCTTTATTATCTAATCAAATGATACCCTTCATTTATCATAAAAATTATTTTAATATCATTTAGTAGAAAATTAAATAAGGGTTGAGTGATCTTACCTAAATCATTAATGAAGCATCGATAAATGCTTTCATTTTCTGTGTATAGTTAAACATTATGCACACTTTATGTATATGGAAATGATTAAATAATATATATCTTATATATATCACCCTATGATACATGTTTTGACACCACATGAACTAATACTATGTGATTGTCTACAAATCATACAATAAAATTAATTTTTTCTGGTCCTTAAAATTTGATTAATCATTCCCTACTGACGATCGATGATCATTATCACTCTCTATAATTATTTACAATTGTAATCCATTCCTAATATTCCATCAAAAAACATGTTATACTATGCAAAAACCTAATTAATTGTTTCTTTGGGTAAAGAATATGATTCTAACATTTCCTTTTAAATGAATGTTTTTTTATTTTATTTTTACAATATGGATTTCTATAAAAAATATTTAATGAGTTAATCATTTGAAAAAAGAGAATAATTTAGAGGGTAAGATTAATTTTAAGGGAAGTATATTGTATCACCTAGAGATTTTGTGGATTTTTTTCAAATTAATTTAATCTTTACAACATTATGAATTTCACCCAACAATAAATATATCTTGTGTTATTTGAAATCCCTGAATTCAAATTGTGTTTCACACAACATCGTTAAATTATTTCACTACATGAAACACTTCAATTATCATGTTTTATAAGGCACAAAATATTTGTCTTCTATTACACATAATTTTGTGTTCCTTTGAGAGCATGTGTTACATGCATGGCTATGCTATACTAAAATATAATATACTATTAAAACTGTAACCATGATATTAGTACAATATAAACATATCCATTAGAATGGATGGTACAATTAATATATAAAAATTTAAAATAATATTTATACATGTATATAAAATAAATCATTTGGTTATTAATTAATTATAAAATAATTTTAGAATAATTTTAGAATTAAAAAATTCCTTTTCAATGAAAACCTTTTTTCTATGTATGAACACATTTTATTGAATAAAGTAAGAAAACCACTTTTGGTTACTATTTTGTATAAAATTTATATATTATATACTCATTAATTTTATTTACAATCACCCTATATATTTTATAATCATATAATTAGAATCCTTCCAATTGTGTAAATAAAATGCGGAATTTCATTAAAATGTGATTTTATCGCATTTTAATAGAGAACATATTTTAAATATTTATTTAGAAACTTTTATAGTAATTATGTTTTTAAAAATCCTCATTTATGAATGTGTGATATCAAAATTTACTTATTGTAAATATTTGGTCATATTCAAGGTTGTTTATTATTTTGATGAATTGTGAAAAAAACACTAAATTTTAATTTAAAACATCTCATTCATATAATTAATTTAAATTGTTATATAATATTTTATATTGATTTTTAAGAATATTTATTTCAATTATAAGTCATATAATCTAATATAGGTCCTTTTAAACAATTTCACATTAAATTAGATATAAAATTTATTCTTTTGAATGTTTTTTACATTATAGACCTGTTGTTTCATCCCATCTACCAGAGTATTTTTATGTAATTTTATTACATCTACATTATGATTCTATAAAATTGATTCAATATTTGGATTTGGAATAATTTATAATTTATAATAATGTAAAATTAGTTTTTGTTAATAAATATTTTTTAATTTAATTAAAACTAATTCTAGAGACTAAGGCAAAAATGAGTATACTTAGTGGTTCAAATTTTTCTAATGGGGAAACAACACATAGAAACATGTCTAAAAGAATGTTTAAATACATTCATTGACAGTATACTTTTTTTTATCAATAATGGACCATTATTGGAGACACAATATGTCAGAGAATCCTTTTAATAGTATTTACCTTATTATATTTACAAAAATGCCACTCATCCTTCATAATAAAAGGGAACCCACTCACTTTTTCAGACCTATGAAGCCATTTTTATTGTTAAAAATAGGCATAAATAAGTTCCAAAATTCCCAAATGTCACAATATAATACTAACATTTGGATGAAGTCCATCCAAGGAAGCCCTTTGGTGAAAAACTAAAGGAATGAAATGAAAAATAGGCAACGTTCTTCAACCTAAATTTTTTTTTATATATTTCTACATCGATCCAGTTCTTTTCATCAAATAATTATATAATATGACTCATATAATAAATATATTGATATATTTCTAATCTATTATTTTATCCAACACCTACACATATACATAAGATGAGTAACAAACTTGTCATTTATGTGTACCGTAAACTACTTCCTTATGAAAAGACGATGTTCATTTTTTCATTAAAACCAGTCGTGTTAGGAATTAAATTGTATATAATTTTTTCTGAAATATATGATATTTATTATTAATTTATTCTTTTATAATTATTACATAACACATACCTTTATTCATTCCTTTTCATGGGAAGATAATTACTTCGTTTTTGCAAGTGTGGACTACGAGCACCTCAAAGATATGTGATTAACATACACTCTATATAGATTGTTTTAAAGAAGGGTTTAGTAATTTTATACGATAAAAATTATATAATAATGATATTATAATGATAATATATATATAAACATAAATTTAATTTACTTTAGTTCGTTCAATATGATAAGAAATTTGGAACAACAATCCATTATACATATGGCCAACCGTCTCTATGAACAATCTATTCCATTTCATAATTTTTTATATTATAGATTATTATAAGTTAATGTTTTCTTCATATTTATGATATTTATATAGTTTTTTAAATTTCTCATAGAGTTAAATCATTATCTAACTCATTTTATCATGAATAAAATTGTTATAAAATATATAAAAAGGTAGTTATTACCCAAAACAAACCATTAACATGAAATTTTTAATAAATGGGAAAAAAATTCATAATAAAAGAATAAATGGTATTATATATAATAATATGGTTTTTTAGATTCTTAATATACATATATTTATTATATATGAGGTTTTTACATGTGCTAAAAGGTCCATACAAAATGTAAGATGTAACTCCCTGACCCCAGTTACCCAGAGTCGGTGCATTACTTCGTAACATTGGCAGGATCACAAATGATCATGACTTGAAAGACCAATTAGATTAGTATCCTTGGAAACAGTAGATACATTCATAATTCTTACACTACATCATAAAGTGAAAAATCACAATAACATATTCTCCATTTTCCACACTCATATCCCCTTCAGACTATCCCTGCAGGTCATTCTTAAAATACTTTTTCACATCCTAGAAAAATTAAAACATTGAAAGGGGTGATCTCAGATGCTTAGTAAGGATGACAATATAGAGGAAGCTTTCATAAATAAACATAAAAATTTAAGGAAATTTATAAATAAAACAAAATCCTTTTAAGATTGTACTTCTACATAATATGGCTAAAGTAAAATTAAATAATACCATTTACATATTCACATGGATATTCTACAGGTCGAATAATCACATGCAATATCAATAACGACTTTCATAATGATGGAATGCATAATGCCAGACTATGATAACCATGTAGCCAAGGACTCGTTCCAAGAGTATAAATAATATTTTGTCAAGGCCTCGTTCCAAGACACTAGTTTGTCGCATGAGACCTTCCGATGCATCTAGGAGCTATAGCGGCCTCCACCCATCACTTATTAAGTCTAATACATTCCTCATATGAATAGGGTTAAACATATCATAAACTATAACATAATCGTATCACATAAAACATGCATAAAGGAAACATTACATTTCCTCATTTCAATCACAATATATCAATACAACACATTGATATAATAAAAACACTTTCAAAACCATTTTCAATACCAAAATAAAAGAAAATTAAAATTTTGTATTTATTTTTCATTTAAAAATAAGTTACGGCTTGCAGAGGAATCTGAAACTCAAATAATGGTCATGGTGGAAGGGAAGCCGTTTTCACGGCATACATACGAAAAAAAACATTCCCTTTTTTCGTTTAGTAAAACACCTCATATAAAAAAGATTCCTTTTGAATAAACGTAAATGTCAAAGGGGTTTATACACCGTATAAAAGATATTTGTGTATAAAACAAAATATGCCTCAATGAATGGAGACTGAGACAAAGTCCATTAAAAAGATTGTTTTTAAATAAAATATATCTATTATGTGTATTCACTATATAAACACATAAAGAATGTATAAACACAAGATAGGACATAATAATATCATGACATAATTTGAAAGTTGGAGATTAACCCAAAGAAAGGAAATTGGGTTAAGAAGTTCCCTTACCTCGTGTCCGACTTGACTCGACCACTCTTTAACCTCCTGAATAATAAACTAGAGTTAATCTATACATGAAAAAGAACCTTTTTCAAGTTCATTATTCCTTTTATATCACTTATTACCATGTTCTACGAATTATGTAATTATTTATGTTAATAACGGTCGTTTTGTCGATCTATGGTACTTGAGTCAAAAATAAACATCTTATAATTACAATTTGTTCATGTGATAAAATATCCATTATATCCAAAATTATTTTCATGATTTAGATATCATATATATCATATATATCCAGTATATACATTCATTTATAATATTACATAACATTTAGAGGTAAGAAATGAAATGCACCGTTCATGGAGACGGTAAGCCATACGTACGCATGAACGCTACATTCATTTCTATTTTGTATTTAATGGAATGAAGTTATAATTATATAAAGGTATAATAAAATTCCAGTATAGTATAATTTATAATAACATTTACTCCATCCTTTATACATCCCACATATGGAATTAACGATTCAAATCACTTTGAGGGGGCGGTAGTCCGCACATCCTAAAATGAAAATATCGTGTTTACCTATAATGGAAACCATTAAGGTATTCCATAAATAAAAAATACAGAAGCTTAAAAGAAACATAAACATATTATATATCATATATAAATATAGTGACATCTTAATGGCCACAATTGAAAGTGTTATATTAGTGTTGATCAATCATCGTTTCGTGAGGCAGAAATTCGCCATCCACAGAAACAATATGTTCTTTAACCATTATATGTAGGTGTGTGTAAGTTTAGCTAGAATCCTTCTTATAAAAACATCCTAGTATATTTACGGTACTGTTTTTGTTACAAAATAAAGGAATAAAAAGAGTTAATGGGGTTGGAGAAGCAAAATAAAACAAAATAACATAAGAGAAGACATTACCTTAAAATCGGGTAACTCTTTTTGATTTGAGCCAAAGGCTTCCTTGGAAAGACTTCTGCCCAAAGTGAGGCCTCTAGGAGTAAGAGAGAGATGTTGGGAGAGTATTTGGGTCGAGTTTGGCCGATCCAAATGGATTGATGGTGTGAATAAGGTCATAGAGGTTGGGTCCATTTATAAGAGGAGAGGTGGGGAACTTTTGGAAAGTTATAAAAAGTTACTTTATCATAAAATGATTTTCAGATTTAAAAGGTCCCAGAATTATATATTTCCAGTTTAATGTTATATGAGTTCTAAATCCACCCATACAATAGGTTTTTGACATGTTTAGGTATTATATTTTACATTATCGTTTAATTTTATTTAAATCGTTAAATAATGAGGTAATCGACGCATCATCATGGTGTCATAAATAATTTAATTTATATAATGTCTAAAAACTATAAATAAAATATCATGATGTAGAAAATATTTCTATATTTCTAATGAATATTTATAGTCAAAAATATGACTTGTATAACCCCATTTAAAATTTTTTTTAGTAAAACAACTCATGTTTGTGACATTTTTATTTTAACATTAAATAAATAGTGTTTAATGTCATTTTCCCACCAAAGTGGTTCCATGGGGTCCCCAAGTTGACCCATGGATTTTCATGGATGGAAATGACTCATCCAATAGGGGTAGGACAGGTGTAAAGGTATTTTCATATTTTTATAATATCATTTTTACCTTAATTTCAGTAATTACCTTTAATCGCGATTAATTAAACTTAAAAGTTACTATTCACCAAAAATTATTTTAATCCCATTGAACTAAATTTTACTTTTTAATGACAACCATGTATGTCAGATTTTTGAAAATTAAATCACAGAAGTTGGAATGTTTCATTTAAATGAAAAATCAGTTTTTTAACTACCACTTAGTGGCTTCACTATTCATAAAAAATTGTTGTTTTTTAGAACAATGCCAAAATTTCACCCTAAGCTATAATTGCTATTCCAAATTAAAAAATGATATCTATTATACAAATTTCCACGAATATATGTTGCATTAATTAATTTTATAATTAATCCCTCCTTTCACAACAAATAGCGTGTTTTTTTAGAAACAATATATATCAAAAGATTGACAATTTTTTATATCCAATTTCAATGTGAAATTAATTATAATGAACACAATTGGATAAAATGGTAAAAATTTATCCTAAATATACTTTAAAACCACTCAATATTATAATTTATCACTATAATTTATTTTTATTAAAAAAGTTGTTTTTAAGTATTTTTCACTTTTCATCAAAAATTGGAAGTTCTCAGAAAATTCCAAAAAATTCAACTTAGGATAATTTCGATATTCCTAATACAAAAATGAATTCCATTTTGAAATATAAAATTTATGTAATTTCAAAAAGTCAGTATTAATATTCATAACTGCTACTTTGATTGGTCGCGGTGTATTAGAATCTCGAACTTGCGTACAATGCAAGCTATTGCATTATTGAAAGAGAAGCGTATCTTGAAAGCATGGGGTGTTACATTCTCCCCTCCTTAAAAAAATTGGGTCCTCTCATTTTGAAATTTTTCATTGAAAATAAAAGGTTGAAAATAGAAAATACCTTTATGGAAAACCCACATCGGAAATAAGGTTAATAAAAATATAACTTTAAAAGAAAGAAAGATAAGTACAAAGGTCACCTGAGATAGCCCATACATGGATTCTATGAAAATATGGATATAGATGAAAAACAAACCATCAAGGTCTGAAGTAGAGTTGTAGAAAACAAGATTAGGAGAAAGTTAACAACAAGAAAATCACAAAATTTTGATTGGTTAAATGTTCATTGAATCCCCATTTGGAAAAGTTAACGAAAAACGTTTTTTAATATACCTTTCATAAAGTTGAAGAATTCATTTAAGAGATTTACTAAGAACGTAAGGAAATATACTAACTTGTCATGTAGACTTTAATTTTTTAATAAATTTTTACCATGAACTCATCATTCACTCCAAGTGGTAACAGAACTAAAAAATATTCTATTTATTCTAATTGTATATGGTTCCATATATTACCACATAAAATTTAGATTAGGAAAACTATTTTGTAATAACAAGGGACTTCCTATAGGCTAGTGGTAGGTAATAAAGTCCTGTCGCACTATGGTTGTGGGTTCGATTACTGTAGCTTTATCCGACGCAATGGGTTATCCCCCAACATATAGGTTGTACTTTTCCTAAAACTATAGTATTATAATATTCCAAAAATAATATTCAGAAATGTTTTAACCTTAAACAATAATATCCAAGGTTCAACTTAATCCATTCCAACCTTTATAGTTATCCAAAATACCTCCATCCAGACATTCTCTAAAAGGTCCTTAAGTTCCAACATCAATTGTAAAATTAGATTCCCCAAACAAAGTAAAGTTTCTCTTATTGTCACATACAAAAAATATGATTACCTTCATCACATTAAAACCTTAATAAAAAAACAAGTACTGTAGTACAATCCTTATATATATCACATTATTCTTATAACCAAAATATAATCGATGTTTCCAAAATCACCAATACATTAATTATACCACTTCAACTGTAGTAACATCATAAGATTGTCCTTGAACCCATGGCATTTTCTGAGGTAAGGTTCCCTGATGCTTTGGACATTCATTTGCATAATGCCCCATTTCCCTACATTTGTAGCATTCAACATTGATAGCCGATTTCTTTCTCTTGCAATCACGAGCATGGTGACCTTTTTATCCACATTTATAACAAACTCACATTCCTTTTAGGCAAGTACTGGGGTGATTCTTCCCACAATTATCACATAATGGAAAATCCTTCTTTCCCTTTTTCCCTTTATCTGTCTCTTGCTCCACCGTTCTCTTCTTTTCTTGTTTTACTTTATTGTCATAAGATTTATACAATTCCTTTTCTGTCTTGATAGAACACGAGACTATATCTTCGCACGTTGAGAAAGATTGTGATACTAAATCTCGATGGAGAAATGGTTTTAACCCATAAATGAAACTATCCATCTTACTTCTTGGGTTTCTTATATAATCTGCAGCATGTCTTGCTAACCTTGTAAAGTTGGCCTCATACATTGCGATATTCCTATCCTCCTTCTTCCTAAGACTCAGAAATTGTCATTCCATATCTGCTCGATGGTCATGAGGAAAGAATTTTTCTAATAAAAGCACTTTGAACTCCCTCCATTCCATACTTTATTCTTCTTCATCTTCCTTTGTGTTTTGAATTAGCGACCACCATTAATCGACATCTCTAGTGACGCGGTAAAATTCCATGACAACCTCCTCCCTTTCGCTACTCCCCAAGTCGTGGAATATTTTCTCTAAAGAGTTTATCCATTTCTCAGCTACTAATGGATTTTTACCCCCATTAAATGTGGGTGGTTGTTGCCTCATGAAGCTGTCTAACATATATTCTCCACGTTGCGGGTCAGGGTTCTCCATATGAGTAAGGTTATTATTAATAGCCTGAGTGAGTTTTCCCAGTATGGTGATAAGATGATCAGCACCAGTTGAATCACCAGCTCCATTATAATTATCTTGAGTATGAGGGAAATCCGTACATGGAGTGCATGCACTCATATAGTTTCCATTCCTTCCACTATGTGCCATTTATAAACAATGGAATTAACTAAATTAGTTTATGAATCAAAATACATAATTAAAAACTTGCAAAACACATAACATAAATTGAACTATTTATGAATATAATCCATAATCATAAAAAAAATTCATTGAGGAAGTATATATCCATAACCCTTCATAGTGGTTTGTAAAGAAAATGAGAATTATCATAAGCTTATCCCCCAAGAGTGTCGTTGCAACACCCGGGAATTTTATGAAAAATATTATTTTCATTTCATTAATGTCTTGTGTTGTATGCTACACCAAGATTACCTTTTCTATATTCAACACCGTATTAGCTTGTAGTATACGCAACACTATTCTTGGATCATGTTACACACAATTTTTATAATAGTTATTCTATGCAATGTTGAGTATATATATATATATTCAATGTATAAATGAAATATTTTTGGATTCTGTTATACGAAACAATGAAGTATTCTTGCACAACACGCAACCCTGACTTGGCTTGCATTACACGCAATCGCGACGTTCCTCGATAGTGTGTGTTGTACGCAATACCAGGTTTTACTAAACAATGATAAATTATTATAATATTATTATGAACTAGACGTTATGAATATTATTAACTAAATTTTGATTTTTATAACATTATTATTCATCATACACATTTTCCAGAACATGGTATAAGAACAAAATAAATTTTTCGGGTAAAATAAGTATTTTTAAAAAAATGAAGTTTTGCCAACTTTTGATGCAAACCCACTTTAAATCTTGTTTTTGACATGATTATAAGTTCAATTTGACAAAATAATATTATTATTTAGAATCAAGGAATAAAAATTTACTTTGGATAAATTTTTCATATTATTCTGGTAACTTTCATATTTTGATAAATAGTAAAAAAATGCTATATTTTAATTACAAACAACGTTTTTCATCGCAATAATTTATATGGTTAAATTATAATATTGAATGGTTTTAAATTAAAAATAGAATATATTTTTACCATTTAATATAATTTATGTCATTATCATTGATTTTACATTAAATTCGTAGGTTAAATCAATTCAATATTTTGCAAATTTCTAAAGAAAAACCCATTTTCTTTTGACAACGGGATTAATTTTGATTTAATTTATGAAACTTTTGTGTATTGAATTTGGAAAAATGGATTTCATATTTGGAATAAGTGGGTCAATATTATGTTAATAAGATACTATTTATTTTTGGGAATTATGAATAGTAACTACGGTAAATTTTATTAACCATAGTTAAAGATAAATCGGGTAATTAAGGGTAAATATAATATTTTAAAATTACCATAACACATTCCAAAATTCTATTGGATGGATAAAAGTAGACTAATATAACCTAAGTGTCAGAATAGATTCATTTTATGGACTTTTTACCATGAAAATAATTTAATTATTATTAAAACTAAAGAAAGTGACAACATGGCATTCTCTTAAATCTTATAAGTATAATAATTTTAATTTAGTGATAAACATCATAAAACTTTAAAAATGAATATTCTCCAGAAATATAATAAAAGTATATACATCATGATAATTTATTTAGAATTTTTAGGGATTATATAATTGTCATTAATGGTGATACATTAATGATACAAAAATTATTTATTAAGTGGGAAATAAGTAATATAGTTTTATTTGAAATAATAATACCCATTAAAAGGCCCAAAAACCTGACCAAAACTTATTGGTAGTTTATATCTACACCTTAATCATCGAAGGACCTAATATATAACCGTTTGGAGCCTTATAAAAGTGATTATGACACTTATATTATTTTATTTTAAATGATGCCAAAGTTGTCACCTTCATAATTTAATAAATATAACAATTTAAATATTTTTATTTTTAGATGATAAATTATTGTATAAGTATTATTGTTAAAGTTAATAAATTTATCTACATAATAGGATTTTACTTTTAATTTTTATGCAAAAAAATCAGTATATTAAATAATTATACAAAAATGTTGTAGTAATTATTTTATTAATAGATAAACCAAATAAATGGTTTTAAAAATAATAAAAAAAATATTATATGAACTATTTAATGTGATACACTAATTTTATAGATACATATGACCTTTTATGAATCTATGAAAGATTTTATTTATAACATATCTTCTGTATATATTTTATTTAAGTTCAAATAAATGAATACTGTAAAAATTGACACTATTGTTATTTTATAAAAATAACATATTATAAAATTGTTTAAAAATCAAAAAAATATTTAAAAATTATAAATTTTAATTTATATGGTCAATAACGTTATAAAGTAAACAATTATGGAAAATTCACAACAAATAAGTAATTATTTGTTATAATTTAAAATTTAAAATTTTATTACCACAAATAAACATAAATAGATTAAATAAGGATAAATCAAGATGATAAGGTTTTAAATAAGCGCCTAACATGTCTAAATTTGTTTGTTTGATGATATTACAACCCTATAGCATCTAATATTTGAGTATGAGTCATTTTCGTAGGTTTTTAAGTGGGGTTAGATTTATCATAAATTAATATTTTTTAGAATTCCAAAGGTGCCCCTCTCCTCCCTTATAAAAGGGCACCTCCTCCCTCTCTCTCACACAACACATTGAGACTTAAACATCGGCCAAACCCTGCCCAATTATCTTCTCCACTTCACTAAAAATATCCTAGAGGTCCTGGTCTTCTTCAAAGACCAATTTTAGTGCCCTAAGAGGAGGTCTAAAAGAGGCGCTTCAAAGAAGAGGTAATTTCCGTTACCGATTCTTTCACCTTTATTTCTTCTTCCACTTATTCTTCATAGGTTGTTTCATTATGAAGTAATAACATCAGTATCAATAATATACTGATATGTTATTATAAGTATGAAACAAACCTATTTCACCATCTATCCATACTACGGAAAACGAAATCACCGCGCGTGCGTACGTACGGAATACCATCACCACGTCGTGGTGTAATCTACTTTCCACCACCACCTTACTTGGATAGGTATAATGGTGTAAATAATAACTATATATTATTATTGTAAAGTTATATTGATTCTGTAATAGTATACATACACTTCCATAAAATTCCACGATCATTGGAACGATATAATCGCTCGTGCGTACGTACGGAATACCGTCTCCACGACGCAATGAGATTCATTCTCAATGATTAACCGTTCCTAAATGATTATAAAGTATATAGAATAAGTAATCATGAAATATATGACGTAATAATGATACTGGATTTATGTAAATATATATTTATGTCATCTACTTAATTCAATTCAATTCAATAAGGAAACGAAAACAGCGTTCTTGTGTACGTACGGCCTACCATCTCCACGAATGGTGTATTTCATTCCATTTATCAATCTATTATATATATGTATATTATGAATATATATTATATATAAATAAGTTTTTATATTCTGGAATTATTTAATCATGATCTAAGTAATCATTTGAATAATTACAAGTCAAAACACGGACGACAAATGAAATGATTTTACCCAAAATGCTATTTAACATGGAATTTACAAAAGAACGGGTATTATAAAGACATTAGTGAACCATATATGATATTATAACAATGAATATGATTCTATAATAAGTCAATGACATTATATAAATCATTATACAGGAGGTTCGGATACGTACGAAGCATATCGGACCTAAGGTAAGGGATAATTTTGCAAATCTCATTTTTATCTGAGATTGCATATTCGTAAGTATTTACTAAGGGTTATTGCTATCGTCAATTTACATGTTGTATAAAAGTGTATTCATGTATTTTTTAAGTCCTTTCTACCCATTTTGACTTATAACCCATTGTATGGAAGGATTATTTCTTTTATTTACCGTACACGCTACTATTTAATTTTTCCGACAAAAGTACGAGAAGAATGTTTTTTTAATGTATAAGACATGAAAGGATTTTTACGGTTTTATAAAGGGTTATTTTCTTGAAGCTTACTCTAAAATATTTCATGACTATTTTCAACAAAACCATTTTCTTTTAAAATTGCATGACATTTTGCGAAAAGAAAATGATTTTGTAGAAAAAAGGATATTTTCCTCAAGAATTCATTTCAAGTGTTTTATCAAAACCATTTTCATCTAAGATGACATTATTTCACATGTTTATGTTTCATGTATCATGTCTCTATGATTTACATGGTTTCACATTTCTTATTATGAAATGATATCCATTTCTTTTATATGGATTATGTGATGATGGGATGATGTTTATGAAACCCATTTTATTTGGTGGGTTTTTATGAATGATGTATGTTTATTTTGTGGCACAAGTAAAAATGATTTCATTATGAGATGGGTGAGACCAATATCTCCCTCCAATTCATTAGGTAATGATTTTATATCTCATGAGACAGACATGGCTAGAACGGTAAGTTAATCCGGTTCAGTGTTATAGGACTGAAATGAGGAGTGAACTCGATTCAGAAAGGGTCTTTTTCCACTAAGATGGTCTTGGCCGCAATTCCATGGCTACAATGGAAATCATTGCATGTGATTAATGGATTCCACAGTTACATGATTTATTCCTATGATATTTTAT
This sequence comes from Viscum album, assembly GCA_963277665.1. NCBI lineage: Eukaryota > Viridiplantae > Streptophyta > Magnoliopsida > Santalales > Viscaceae > Viscum > Viscum album. Next base: position 1,431,825,338 of record OY728132.1, on the reverse strand, counting down.
CATGATTTATGACCCATTATGATCTATGCCTTACGTACTGCTATGTTTTATGCCATTGCTCAAGATTTTGATGTTTAAATATTATGTTCATGTTCTTAAGTTCAAATATATATGGATTGTTTTATTTTCTCCATGATTACCCTTACTGAGCATTTGAGCTCACCCTTTTTATTTTTTCTTTTCCCCCAGGATTAAAAAAAGGTTTTAGGTAAGGAAACAAAAAGGGGATGATCTTTATGGGAGATGTTGAAGATCATTCAACATGATTAGAAGTTTACATTATGAGATTCCAAAGACACTAAACTATTACGGTCCTTGTCTGTCTATTTTTGTTATTTATTAAGTATTCCGAAAAATTAATGTAATGTTCATGTACATCATGCTTTGGGTCTCTACAGTTGGTATCAGAGGAATGGTTTAGTTAACCTTTGGAAACTAGAATGTGAAAACGTTAGTGAGATCCCTGGAGATATTTCTAAGGAATGTCTAGGGATGTACCTAAGGACAAGTATACGTATAGGATATAGTCCTAGGACTACGGTAACGTTATTAGAATTTAACCTATGAAGTTAGATATTGAGGGTACTCCCCCTTTACTATGCTGTTTTCCCTTGCAAGATTTTTGCCTCTCACACTATTCTATTTGGGTTTTAGAAAATGGCTGGAAACAGGAAGATTCGCGATAATGGAGGATATGATAGACAATGGAATGATTTTCTTCATGAGAAAAAAAATGAAATGGGATCTGGAAGTCCAAACATTGTTATTATTCCTAATAATCAATCTCATAATATGATCAATAATATCAACTTTGGTAAGTTTCCCGACTCAGATAATAAGAGAAAGATGGAGTTTCATGATGATAATAGAGGAAAGAAAGTTCAATTTCCCTCAAGAAAATCATGTGGGAGGAGGCATCAGGGAGATTGTTTCAAAGGAACTGGAAGATGCTTTGGGTGTGGAAAAGAAGGACACAAAGCCAGTAAGTGTAAATGAAAAGGTTCAGTTAACAGCATGGAAAAGGATAATGGTATTGCTACGACATCAACAATTATTAGATGTTTTAAATGTGGAATGTACGAGCATTATGCAAACCAATTCCCTAATGTAAAATCTCATGAAGAGAATCAGCATGGTCATATGAGTAGTATTTATGTGGATGATGATGAGGAGACTACAAATGATATATGAGATGAAATAAGTGTTGAAGCTCAGTCGGATGTTTTAGAATGTAGTGGAATGATTGTATGTTTATCGAGAGTTATGTTGTATAGTTAATGTTACTATGGAATAAAGAATCATCTAAGGATTTTTACACTATTGTTTTTCCTAAAACTATTTGAAAGTATATGTTGAATGGTACCAGTAACCATGGAAGGTTATTCCGATATTTTTGTAAAGTAGATGATATGTGCATAATGAAGGAATAAGACGATAATGAGATGATTGATTGTATTCATGAGCACATGATTGATATTTGGACTAAGTGATATCTTTGTTTGAGTATATAGAATTTTGAGGATTTTGGTATGTAGAAAATGTTAACTTTTAACTGCATTCATGTTTTCACTATGGTTCAATGGGTATTAAATTTTCAAGAGAATACTTGATTAAGGCCTTCGAATGTTTTTAATGTGACCAACAAGACATATCTTATGATATATGGGGATCAATGATGGTATTAAATCTCTGGAAATAGTTTCCACTATATTATGAGAGTGGACTACAGTGTTATGGATAATTCTAAATATTGGAATGGATTATGTTGGATATAAGTTAGTATTGTTTAAGGATATAAGTTTTTTCGATATTGTTGATGGGATGTTATAGTAATATAGTTTTAGAAAAAGGACAACCTGCAGGACGGGCGACAACCCATCGCATCGGACAAGGCTGTGGGAATCGAACCAACAACCGAAGTGCGACTGGCCTTTATCACCTACCACTGTCCGACAGGAAGTCACTGGTTAGTAGAAACTAGTTTATTTTATTAAGTGGTATGATATATGATGTATAAGTTCATTTTTGGAACCATATACGATTAATCTAACCATAAGATGGACTTATAAATTTTGCTAACCTTTTGTCTGAAATAGATGTAATGACCCATCATTCTATCACATGATCTACTAACACATCATGAATAACAAATTCAACTTCATTTCTTTAAGGTATGAAGTGGAAATTGGTCAATTCACGAACAATAGTGAGATTGTACATAAATCATGAAAGTATTTCTTTTAATTCATCAACTTTAGGGAAATGATCTTGAAAACCAAAACTTTTGTCCTAGTTCCCATATATCTGATGAATCAGATGGTACCTTAGATCATCACAAATCAATAGCTTTGTGATTGTTGGATTTTTCATAGCCATGTTCTCTACCACTCTCCATCAGAACTTGATGGCTAGATTTTCCTTCCATATCCATATTTTCACCTAGGAATCCTACATCGAAACCCAGTGATGAGTAAATTTGGGTAACCGTTACATTTCATACTTTAGTTTTTAAAAGCCATGTTTGGGTATTTCTTTTTTACGATGTGGGTTTCTATTAAACAAACTTTCGAGTAGTAAACCATTTATAACCTCGAAGAATTTTGAGGGAGAAATACATTTTAAGGGGAGTAGAATGTAACACCCTGAGATTTTATGAAAAATATTCTTTTAATTTCATTAATTTATTGTGTTTTATGCTACACCAAGATTTCCTTGTGCTATACGCAACACCGTATTAGCTTGTAGTATATGCAACACTATTCTTGGATCGTGTTACACACAATTTTGATAATAGTTATTCTACGCAACATTGAGTATATATATATATATATATATTCAATGTATAAATGAAATATTGTTGGATTCTATTATACGAAACAACGAAGTATTCTTGCACAACACGCAACCCTGACTTGGCTTGCATTACACGCAATTGCGACCTTCCTCGATAGCGTGTGTTGTACGCAATACCGGGTTTTACTAAACAACAATAAATTATTATAATGTTATTATGAACTAGTCATTATTAATAGTATTAACTAAAATTTTAATTTAATTACATTATTATTCATCTTAAACATTTTCTAGAACATGGTATAAGATCCAAATAAATTTTTCGGGTAAAATAAATATTTTTTTAAAAAATCCAGTTTTACCACCTTTTGATGGAACACCCACAATAAATCTGGTTTTTGACATGTTTATAAGTTAAATTTGACAAAATAAAATTCTTCTTTGGAATCTAGAAATAAAAATTTACTTTGGATAAATTTTTCATTTTATTCTGGTAACTTTCATATTTTGATAAATAGTAAAAAAACGATATATTTTTTATACAAACAACTTTTTTTAATCGAAATAATTTATATGGTTAAATTATAATATTGAATGGTTTTTAAGTATAAATAGAATATATTTTTACCATTTAATATAATTTATGTCATTATTATTGATTTTATATTAAATTCATAGGTTAAATCAATTCAATCTTTTGCAATGTTTTAAAGAAAAACCTGTTTTCTTTCAACAACGAGATTAATTTTGATTTAATTTCTACAAATTTTGTGTATTAAATTTGGAAAAATGGATTCCATATTTGGAATCAGTGGGTCCAGATTGTGTTAATAAGCTAATTTTTATTTTTGGGAATTATGAATAGTAACTACAGTTTAATTTTATTTACCATAGTTAAAGGTAAATCGGGTAATTAAGGGTAAATATCATATTATAAAATTACCCTAACACATTACAAAATTCTATTAGATGGAGAAAAGTAGACCCATATAACCTAAGGGTCTGATTAGATTCATTTTATGGACTTTTGACCGTGAAAATAATTTAATTATTATTAAAACCAAGGAAAGTGACAACATGTCACTATCTTAAATCTTATAATTATAATAATTTTAAATTAGTGATAAAAATAATAAAACTTCGAACATTATTAGTCTCCACAAAGAAAATGTATGTATCTAAATCATGATAATTTATTTAGAATTTTTAGGGATTAAATATTTGTCATTAATGGTGATACATTAATGATACAAAAATTATTTATTAAGTGGGAAATAAGTAATATAGTTTTTATTGAAATAATAATACCAATTAAAAGGCCCACAAACCTGACCAATACATATTATTAGTGTATATCTACACCTTAATCAAACAATTACATAATATATAACCGTTTGGAGCCTTATAAAAGTGATTATTACACTTAGATTATATTATTTTAAATGATGCCAAAGTTGTCACCTTCATAATTTAATAAATATAACAATTTAAATATTGTGATTTTAAGATCATAAATTCGAGTAAAAGTATTATTGTTAAATTTAATATATTTATATTCATCACAGGATTTTATTTTTAATTTTTGTGCAAAAAAATCAGTATATTAAATAATTATTCAAAAATTTTGTAGTAATTATTTTATTAAGAGATAAACCAAATAAATGGTTTTAAAAATAATAAAATAAATATTATATGAACTATTTAATGTGATCCACTAATTTTATAGATACATATTACCTTTTATGAATCTATTAAAGATTTTAGTTCAAACATATCTTCAATATATATTTTATTTAAGTTCAAATAAATGAATATTGTCAAAATTGACACTACTGTTATTTTCTAAAAATAACATATTATAAAATAGTTTAAAAATCAAAAAAATATTTAAAAAATAAAAATTAATATTTATAATGTCTATAATGTTATAAAGTAAAAATTTATGGAAAATTCACAACAAATAAATAATTATTTGTTATAATTTACAATATAGAATTTTATTACCAAAAATAAACTTAAATAGATTAAATAAGGATAAATCAAAATGATAAGGTTTAAAATAAGATCCAAACATGTCTAAATTTGATTGGTTGATGCGATTAAAACCCTATCTCATCTAATCTTTGAATATGAGTCATTTTTGTAGGTTTTTAAGTGGGTTAGATTTATTATAAATTAATATTTTTAAGAATTCCAAAGGTTCCCCTCTCCCCCCTTATAAAAGGGCACCTCCTCCCTCTCTTCCACACACCACGTTGAGCCTTCATGATCGGCCAAGCCCTGCCCAATTTTTTTCTCCACTTCCCTAGAAACATCCTAGAGGTCCTGGTCTTCTTCAAAGGCCAATTTTAGTGCCCTATGAGGAGGTCTCAAAGAGTCGCTTCAAAGAAGAGGTAATTTCCATTACTGATTCTTTCAACTTTATTTCTTCTTACACTTCTTCTTATTAGGTTGTTTCATTATTAAGTAATAACATTAGTATCACTAAAATACTTATATGTTTTTATAAGTATGAAACAACCCTATTTCACCATCTATCCATCCTATGGAAAATGAAATCACCGCACGTGCGTACGTATGGAATACCATCTCCACGCTGTGGTGTAATCTATTTTCCACCACCACCTTACATGGATGGGTATAATGGTGTAAATAATAAATATATATGATTTTTGTAAAGTGATATTTATTCTGTAATAGTATACATACACTCCAATAAAATTCCACGATCATGGGAACGATATCATCGCTCGTGCGTATGTACGGAATACCGTCTCCACGACACGATGAGATTCATTATCAATGATTAACCATTCATAAATGATTATAAAGTATATATAATAATTAATAATGAAATATATGACATAATAATGCTACAGGATTTATGTATATATATATATTTATGTCATCTACTTGATTCCATTCAATTCATTAAGGAAACGAAAACTGCCTTCATGCGTACGTACGACCTACCGTCTCCATGAACGTTGTATTTCATTCCATTTATCAATCTATTATATATATGTATATTATGAATATATTTTATATATAAATCATGTTTTATATTCTGGAATTATGTAATCATGATCTATGTAATCATATGAATAATTACAAGTCAAAACACGGATGACAAATGAAACGATTTTACCCAAAACGCTCTTTAACATGGAATTTACAAAAGAACGGGTAATATAATGTAATAATTGAACCATATATGATATCATAACAATGAATATGATTCTTTAATAAGTCAATGACATTATTTAAATCATTATACAGGAGGTTCGGATACGTATGATGCATATTGGACCTAAGGTAACGGATAATTTTGCAAATCTCATTTTTATCTGAGATTGCTTATTCGTAAGTATTTACTGGGGGTTATTGCTATCATCCATTTACATGTTTTATAAAATTTTATTCATGTATTTTTAAATTCCTTTTTAATCATTTTGACTTTTAACCCATGGTATGGAAGGAATATTTCTTTTATATACCCTACAAGGTACTTTTTGACTTTTCCAAATAAAGTACGAAATTATTTTTTTTAACGTATACGACATGAAAGGATTTTTACGGTTTTATAAAGAGTTATTTTAATGAACCTTCCTCTAAAATATTTCATGACTATTTTCAACAATACCCTTTTCTTTTAAAATTTCATGACATTTTGTGAAAAGAAAATGATTTTGATGAAAAAAGGATATTTTCCTAAAGAATTCATTTCAAGTGTTTTATCAAAACCATTTTCATCTAAGATGAAATTATTTCACATGTTTATGTTTCAAGTATCATGTCTCTATGATTTACATGGTTTCACTTTTCTTATTATAAATGATATCCATTTCTTTTATATGGATTATGTGATAATGGGATGATGTTTATGAAACCCATTTTATTTTTTGGGTTATTATGAATGATGTATGTTTATTTTTTGGCACAAGTAAGAATGATTTCATTATGATATGGGTGATACATATATCTCCCTCCAATGCATTGGGTAAATATTTTATATCTCATGAGATAGACATGGTTGGAACAGTATGTTAATCCAGTTCAGTGTTATAGGACTTAAACGAGGAGTGAACTCGATTCAGAAATGGACTTTGTCCACTAAGATGGTCTTTGCAGCATTGCCTTGGCTACTATGTAAATCATTACACATTCTTAATGGATGCCACAGTTACATGATTTATTCATATGCTATTTTATCAAGATTGATGATCGATTATGATCTATTCCTTACGTACTACCATGTTTAATGTCACTGGTCAAGATTTTGATTTTTAAATATTATGTTAATGTTTTTAAGTTCAAATGTATATGGATTGTTCTATTTTCTCCATGCGTACCCTTACTGAGCATTTGATCTCACCCTTTTTATGTTTTGTTTTCCCCCAGGATTAAATGAAAGGGTTTAGGTATGGAAACAAAAAGGGGAAGATCTTTATGGTAGATGTTGAAGATCTTTCAACATGATTAGAAGTTTACATTCCGAGTTTCCAAAGACACTAAACTATTATGGTCCTTGTGTGTCTGTTTTTGTTATGTATTAAGTATTCAAAAAAATTAATGTAATGTTCATGTACGTCAGGCATTGGGTCTCTACAGTCGTATCCAAGAGTGCATCAAGGCCCGTTTTCGTGTACCAGTTCCTGTTCGAGTCTAGCTCAAATCAGTGTTTTCAGGTTTTACCCCTAGGTACATCTATTCCAGAGCCACCTCTACCTGCTAGTATCTAGACATGTATATATTGATCAAAAAACTCTCAAAATCTATATAATACCATAATTCTAGGATCTTCATCTATACTAATCCTCAAAGTCTATCTTAGGGTTATGTGATATAATCAGAGTATATCTAAATCTAGCTTCCAAGGTTACTACTAAACTGCCTCTGATACCAACTGTAACGCCCTGACCCCAGTTACCCAGAGTTGGTGCATTACTTCGTAACATTGGAATGATCACAAAAGATCATGTCTTGAAAGACAAATTAGTTTAGTAGCCTTGTAAACAATAGATATATTCATAAGTCTTACATTACATAATAATGTGAAAAATCACAATAACATAGTCCCCATTTTCCACACTCATATCCCCTTCAGACTATCCCTGCAGGTCATTCCTAAAATACATCTTCAAATCATGGAAAAATTAAAACATTGAAAGGTGTGACCTCAGATGCTCAGTAAGGATAACAATATAGTGGAAGCATCCATAAATAAACATAAACATTTAATGCAATGTATAACTAAAAAAAAGCCTTTTAAACTTGAACTTCAACATAATATGGAAAAAGTAAAATGAAAAAATTCTATTTACTTATTCATATGGATGTTCTACTGGTCAAATAATCACATGCAATATCAATAACCACTTTCATAATGATGGAATGGATAATTCAAGACTATCATAACCACGTATCCAAGGCCTCGTGCCAAGACTACAAATAAGATTTTGTCAAGGCCTCATGCCAAGATAGTATTTTATCTCATGAGAGATGCTGATGCATCGAGGAGATATATTGGGATCCACCTGTCACTTATTAAGTCCAATTCATTCCTCATATGAATAGGTCTAAACATATCATAGTCCATAACATAATCATATATCATAAAACATGCATAAAGGAAACATAACATTTCTTCATTTCAATCACAAGATATCAATAAAACACATTGATATAATAAAAAAATTCAAAACAATTTTCAATACCAAAATAAAAGAAAATTAAAACGTTGTATTCATTTTTCAGTTAAAAAAATGTTATGGCTTGTAGAGGAAGCCGAAACTAAAATAATGTTCATGGCGGTGGAGAAGCCGTTGTCACCGCATAAGTATGGAAAAAAAACATTCCCTTTTGTCGTTTAGTAAAACACTTCATATAAAAAAGATTCCATTTGAATAAACATAAAATTCAAAGGGATTTAAACACCGTATAAAAGAAATTTGTGTATAAAACAAAATATTCCTCAATGAATGGAGATTGAGACGAAGTCCCTTAAAAAGATCCTTTTTAAATAAAATATATCTATTATTGGTATTCAATATATATACACATAAAGAAAGTATAAATACAATATAGAACATAATAATATAATGACATAATTTGAAAGTAATAGATTGACCCAAAGAACAGAAATTGGGTTATGATGTTCCCTTACCTCGTGTCCGACGTTACTCGAACACTCTTTAACCTCATGAATAATAAACTAGAGTTAATATCTATTTGCATAAGAACGATTTTTAAGTTCATTATTCCTTTTATATTACTTATTACCATGTTATGAACATTATGTAATTATTTATGTTAATAACGGTCGTTTTGACAATCTTTGGTACTTGAGTAAAAAATAAACTTCTTAAAATTACATGTTGTTCATGTGGTAAAATATCCATTATATCCAGAATTATATTCATGATGTATATATCACATATATCATATATATCCCATATATACATTCATTTATAATATTACATAACATTTAGATGTAGAAAATGAAATACGCCGTTCATGGAGATGGTAAGCCGTACGTACGCATTAACGCTACTTTCATTTCTATTTTGTATTAAATGGAATGAAGTTATAATTATATAAAGGAATAATATAATTACTGTATAATATAATGTATAATACCATTTACTCCATCCTTTATAAATCCCACATATGTAATTAACGATTTAAATAACTTTGAGGGGCCGGTAGTCTGCACTTATATATAGTGACATCTTAATTTCCACCTTTGAAGGTGTTATATGAGTGTTGAACAATCTTCGTTTCGTGAGACAGAAATTCATCATTCACAGAAACAGTATGTTCCTTAACCATTATATGTTTGTGTGTGTATGTGTAGCTCGAATAATTATTATAAAAACATCCTACTATATTGAATATACTAGTTCTGTTACAAAAGAAATGAATAAAAAGAGTTTAATGGGTTGGAGAAGCAAAATAAAACAAAATAACATAAGAGAAGACATTACCTTAAAATCGGGTAACTCTTTTTGAATTGAGCCAAAGGCTTCCTGGGGAAGACTTCTTCCCAATGTGAGGCTTCTAGGAGTAATAGAGGTATGTTGGGAGAGTATTTGGGCAGATTTTGGCCGAGCCAAATGGATTGATGGTTTGAATATGGTGGTAGAGGTGGGGGCCTTTTATAAGAGGAGAGAAGGGGCACTCTGGGACTGTTATAAAAAGATACTTTATCATAAAATTATTTTCTGATTTTAAAGGACCCAAAATTATATATTTAGAGGATAAGGTGATAAAATTTTTAAATCCACCCATCCAATAGGTTTTTGAAATGTGTAGGTCTTGTATTTTACATTATCTTTTCATTTTTTTAAATCGTTAAATAATGAGGTAATCGCTGCATCATCATGGTGTCATAAATAATTTAATTTATTTAATGTCTAAAAATTATAAAAAAAATATCATAATGTAGGAAATAATTTTATATTTCTAATGAATATTTATATTCAAAATATGACTTTTATAACCCCATTTAAAAATTGTTTTAGTAAAACAACTCATGTTTGTGACATTTTTACTTTAACATTAAATAAAAAAATATTTATGTCATTTTCCTAACAAAGTGGCTCCATGGGGTCCCCAAGTTGGCCCATGGATTTTCTTGGTCGGTAATGACACATCAAATAGGGGTAGGACATGTGTAAATGTATTTTCATTTTTTTATATTATCATTTTTACCTTAAATTTCACTAATTACCTTTAATCATGATTAATTAAACTTAAAAGTTAGTATTCACCAAAAAATTATTTTAATCCCATTGAACCACATTTTACATCATAATGACAACCATCTATGTTAGATTTTTTTAAAATCAAATCATAGAAGTCGTAATGTTTCATTTAAAGGAAAAATTAGTTTTTTAACTACCACTTAGTGGTTTCACTATTCATCATAAATTGTAGTTTTTCAGAACAATGCCGAAATTTCACCCTATGATATAATTGATATTCCAAATTCAAAAATGATGTCTATTTTAAAAAATTCCAATAGTATATGTTCCATTAATTAATTTTATAATTAATTCCCACTTTCATAACAAATAGCATGTTTTTTAGAAACAATATATATCAAAAGATTGACAATTGTTTATGTCTAATTTCAAAGTGAAATTATTTCTATTGAACACCATTGGATAAAATGGTAAAAATATATTATAATTATACATTAAAACCAATCAATAGTATAATTCATCACTATAAATTATTTTGATTAAAAAAGTTGTTTTTTAGTATTTTTCACAATTCATCAAAAATTGGATGTTCTCAGAAAATTGCAAAAAATTCAACTTATGATAATTTCGATATTACTAATACAAAAATGAAGTCCATTTTGAAATATTAAATTTATATAATTTCAAAAATTTGTTATTACTATTCATAACTTCTACTTCGATTGGTCGCAGTGTGTTAGAATCTCGAACTTGTGTACAATGCAAGCTATTGCATTATTGAAAGAGAGGTGTATCTTGAAGGTTAGGTTTGTTACATAATAGTTTTCTCATATCACTTTTTTTATACTTATTATTTATTCACCACTCATTATGTTGTGTGTTAAACTTATTTCCCATGAATGTTTAATATTTTTCTTATAAATAAATTTGTCGTTATTTATATTTTGATTTTATTATCTCTCTTTCATGGGTTTTATGGTTAAAAAATTTACCAAATTGGTAACATAATTTTGTTCAATTTTCCTTCATTGAGATATATTCCATGTTATGCACCTATATTATTCTCTGATGTTTATATACATTCTTTTTAAATGATATATCAAAAATTAAATAATTTTTATCATATATTATGTTTTATATAAATCTATTCTTTTATAGTGATTATGATTCAATGATTCCAAAGTTTTAATAGTTTATTACAAAAAATATCATCATTTTTTGGTAATGGATATGATTTTGCTTCCATTGAGGAAATAGTATGGTCCATATCTCAAAAAAAAGCATATATTTCATTTTATTCTTTTTATTCATGATATCATAAATTAATGGTATCATTTTCCCATGATATTATAATTAATATAATTATGAATGTATTTAAAAAAAATTATATCTCTCTCTTCTATTGGAAATCAGTTTTCTTTAAAAAATTCATTCTATATAAATAATTCAAAAAATTAAATACTATTATACAATGATCATTAAAATAATGTTTTAAACTAGTATTAAATTTTTTAAATAGGGTTTTTAAAAGAAAAATAATATTCATTTTTCGATTGAGACACTTTAAAAAATTATTTACAGCACAAAGTAATGTTTGGAATGTATGAATTTATCCATCGTCATGAACATCTTATCATTGAATCTTATTTTATATGTCTGAAAAATTATATCAATTTTTTTTTTGAAAATGGTTTTTGTTTTATAAAAATTAATTCAAAAGATATAATAATATTTTCCACAACATATTTTTTACTTGTTTTTTATTAATGATTAATATGTTTTCATAGTGGACTTCCATAGAATAGATTTTGAATGGATTTTATGATTTCAAAAAAAAAATAATGAAATGATATTTTCCTTAATAAATTATCTAAGTGATGTTTCAAAATTCTCCTCCGTATAAGATGATTTGCATGTATATAGTTTATTCTTACTTTTTATATATTCAAAAGAAACAATTATTATTCTTTGCTTTAATGTTTTATGTTAATGATGACAAGATTCTTACAGAACCCATTTCTATTCCACATAGTATAACATGATTACACCCTTATGATACTCACATCATTTCATGCATTATTTGTAATTTTAATTTTATGAAACCTTTCACTTTTCCAATGGTATTGATATGAATAATTGTTTATAATAATCATTTTAGTTCATATAATATAATAATATATATGTTTATGATATTTTGGAACACATATGTTTGATTTCATTATGAGATAGGTTGAACCTATATCTCCATCCAATTCATTGGGGAATAATGGAAGACTCATGAATATATAAGTAAATTTTGATCCTAATTACATGTTCACAATGTTAATCATGGACCTAATTTCATGTATATAAGTTTATGAATAAACCAAATTAAATTTAAAAAATGTTATGCATAAATGTGTTTAAGCGTTCACAATTATTTTCATGGACATGGTATCATATCAATACATTTATTCATAAATTCAATAATATATTCACAATGTTATGTGCGAACCTAATAACATGTTCAAAATGCTATGTGTAAACCCAATTACATGTTCACAATGTTATCCATGAACCTCATTACGTGTTCATAATTCTATTATCAAATATTATTACATTTTAATAACGTTATTAATGGACCTTATTATATGTTCACAATGTTATCCGTAGACATAGTGGCATGTCCGTAAGATTACATGAGAGCCTGATTTCTAGTCCTAATCTAAATTGTGAAATTGTTTCTACTAACACATGTTCACAATGTTATAAGTTTATATGGATAAAACAAGTACATTTATTATTCCATTTTATGCTCTCATGAATCATTTTCATTGTTATTATTATGATATGTGTCTTATGATCTACCTATTTTAATTCTATGATTCATGTTTATGATCTTTTCTATGAAGGGTATGATCTTATAATGATACAACCAAGATATCATACCATTTTTCTCTTGTTATAAATATATATCACCCTTATTTTCCTGGACTGATCATCTAACACACCCATTTCTTATGTTACAGTTCCTCATGATATGAAAAAATGTTTTATATATGGGTAATAAAGGGGATGAGTTTTCAGGGTGATGTTTGAGATCATTCCCCATGAAATAAGATTGTGCTTCCAATTTTCCATAGTTACTAAAAAATTACTATCCATATAAATATAATTTTTAATTACTAAATATTCATCTAAAATGATTTAATAACCATTTATATTATGACTTGTTCCCTATACTACACATAATAAAGAAGCATCATATTTATGGATATTGATCTACACTAACAGGATAACCTATTATTTTATAGTGTATTTTTAAATATATTATATTTTTGATTTAAATATATTTGATTCAATATTTTTAACAATGCTTTGGATATTTAGAATTTATTGGGATTATTTTTAATGAAAATGAAACTGATTATTAGTCCATAATGTCGATGATATGTTGAATGAAAATAATATTAGGTAAATTATAGAAGATTTAGGAATCCCTATATATCATATAAGAACACAAATAAATGTATACATTTTGACGGAAAGGAATTTGGCATGGTATACAAGTAGTTAATTGAAGCAAACATGAATTAGTGTGGGATGATACATTTGAGTTAAATGATATTACTATGGATGGTGGATAGTAGATACAATGAAATAAAAATCAAATGAAAATAAATACGATATCAAAATGAAAAAATTGTAATATGAAATAAATGGAGTTGAAATTGGATATTGGGAATAGGATATGATATATAGGCATCACTACATAACATGTGGGAGTAGTGATTTAGTCATAAATAGTTTTGGGAATGAAATAACCAATAAGAAATGGTTGAAGGATTCATATTAGTAATTATTATTGGATGAGGCTCCGTGAAAATATAAGTGATTTTATATCATTTCATATATTAGGATCATCAACATAATGATTATATTTCTTCCATTTTTGTTAATATAGTATGGGTTGTGAAACTAGACATGAATTAATCGTATAACACCAAAAAATTAATGGGATCTCCAAAATTCTTATCATATTTTAAATCATTAAAAAACAATATTGGGGTCATATGGTTTAACATCATCCACTATGGAATATATATGATCTAGGATATTGTAATAAAACAAATAACCCACATTACATATTCCTTAGTCATGTGAAAAAGGACATTTTCATTTAGTTCAATGCCCCGATGGAAAGATAATATGTCATATGAATTATAATATCATAACATTGACTACAGAATATCACATGTATTCTTGTGTATTCTAATTATGTAGAAACATATTATACGTAAGGGGAATAATTTTCTCTCTATCTTGAATAACATTTGAATATTCTTTCATATCATATATCATGGGTATAATACCAGACTCATTTGGTTTAGTATCCAGTTTGGCAGGGTTATACCCTTACATCATCAATGTACTCATGTATAAAATCATTTTTTCTAAAAAATATTACTAGAGGTATAACTCATTTACCTATTATGTCATCACATTTTATTAAGAATTATGGTTATGAAGTTATTATAACCTCTTTTAGTCTAGGAATTATTGATATGCTGTCAAAAAAAATTTACTACGCATTTTCTATAATTTGATTGTAAATGATGGTAAAAACAAAGAGTAAATAGACCATGATATACACCACCATCATTGTATCATAAATTTATGAATATGGGGTATATAGTAAAGGGGTACACATATTAGTAGGACAACCCTACATATCATTGAGGGTCATGGTATAATAACT
The DNA here is from genome assembly GCA_963277665.1 of Viscum album. NCBI lineage: Eukaryota > Viridiplantae > Streptophyta > Magnoliopsida > Santalales > Viscaceae > Viscum > Viscum album. The sequence continues at coordinate 1,431,810,101 of OY728132.1, read as the reverse complement.
CCACTTCTCCCCATCCACCATCTCTACTAAGATATTTTTTAATTTCTAGTTTATAGCCTCAATCGTTCCATTTTTAGACATATAACAGTTATATAATAATTTCTTTTTTTTAATATATAATATTCAAATCATTAGGATATAATTTATTTCCATTATCCATACAAGAAGTATAAAAAGTAAATATTATCTTATTATATTGGTCTTCATGATGATTATCATGGAATATATTAAAATTTATTACTCCATCCAACTTAAATATGAATTAAAAGTAAATGATGATAAATTGGAACTATACAAATGTCAGCAGATGGTATGGACCACATAAATTAATTACCTTTGTCGAAAAAATATTGAAGAATATTGAATCATTTAAAAATCATAATGGTGGATGAATGAATTTGGCATCAACATATAATTTAACATATTTATTTTTCAACAGTAAATACTCATGAATCATGGAAAGTGAAAATAACCCAAGGATCATGATTATATTGAAGGTTTCGTGTCATAATTGGTTGTAACTACAGGTTCCATTATAAAATACTTATTAGAGTCATTACTCCTTTAAAACAAAAGTTAAATACACCATAAAAATTATGAATACTGAGTGTTTTAATGAAATTTGGGCCATTAGAAATCACAAAATTTATATATTATTCAAAACATTTCTCCATTTTATATAACCAATGTGATAGAGCATAAATCATAGATACAGTCCAAAATTAATGCCATCCAAAAATTTATATTATTGACTTGGTATGATAATGACTTGGTTTGAGGAAAAGTTATATCAAATTTATAAACATATTAAAATTATTTTATCATATAATGAATTTCAAAAATTCAATTCACCATAAATAGAACCATTTAATGATTATCTATTTATGAATGAGTAGAATCTATGTTTTTTGTACTATCTTATAAATATTTGGTATTTCAAAATGCTATAAAAACTATATTAATGATAAATTTTTCTATAAATTCCAATGTATTTTTAGGTTATGCTACCAAACACAGAAATTTAAAATTTTTTCCCACAAATTTAATAAATCCAAACTTTTATTTTCCATTAATTTTATTACACTTGATCAAAATTCGTATAGGTAAAATATAAACATCTAATGTGTAAATAAGGTGACTAATTCCTAAAATAGTATACTCTTGATAAAATACATGAAATAATATGATATTTTCTCTAATTTGTTATTGTAATTTAATATTTTTAATATTCATCATTTCCTAAAACACTAAATATTAATTTTTTTATATAAAAGAAGATATGTTGGATTTTATTTCATGAATCAACACGTTAATCGGGCAAAAAAATAAACACATATATTATATTAATGTAAACGAAACAATATGTTTGGTTTGTGTTACACATAATTATGGGTTCCTTTGATAGCGTGTGTTACATGAAAGGTATTATTTTACATAAATAAATTATATAACTCAAATTGATAGGTATATATGATTATAGTAACCTTTTAGAAATTTGAATGGATGCTACAAAAAATATTAACAGAATTTTAAAAATAAAATTTATAAATTTATATAAAATTAATCCCATGGTCATCAATTAGTAATAAATGAACGTCACAACTATCAGAGAATACAAAAACTCAAATTTTATATGACCAATAATCCTATGTATAAATACTCTTTTATCTCAATAAATTAAATAAACATCTCGTGAATATTTGTAATAAAATTTATATATTATATTTCATATATTATTTTACGCAAACCAACATATTTTATATGAATAAGATAAGAATAAATCCAATTTAATGAATAAAAAGATGTATTCTTCTAAAATGTATTTTTACAAATTTTTAATGGAGAACCTCTTTTAAATATAAGTTTTGAAAAGTTTTTTATTTTTATTTGGGATAGTAAAAATAATTTATTAAATTGGTATATAAAAACATAATTTCTATGGATTTTAGACAATTTTCATAGACGTTTAATATAATGATAAATAATGAGAAAACATAATATTGTAATTTAAGAATTCTTTTTTATCTATCATGTTTATAAAGATAAATTATATATTAAATTAGTTTTAATGAATATTTAGATAAATTAGAAAATTATTTATCCAATTTATGTCATTATTATCAATCTTATATTGAAATTTGATATATAAAAAACTAATAATAAAATAATTTTTTCACATTTAAACACCATTATTATGTTTAGCCTTGGGGATTATTTTTACATTAATTACTACCACTTATATACTATTAATTTTTAAAAAATGATTAAATATATGGCTTTTGAATAAATTATTGTGGATAATAATTTAAAATTAGTTTTTTTTGGAAAATATTATTAAAATAATTAAAATTAATTACATCAACTAATGTAGAATTATTTTACTTATAGTTTAAGCATTACTCAAGAAACATGATATAAATGAGACATCTCAATTTATTTTACCTTTTTATATTTACATGAATACCACTCCTCATAAACTGTAAAAGGGCACTCAACCCCTTCACTTATTCACATCATTAGATCTATTTGACTAGAATATCACTTCCAAATTTATCTCCCATCATCCCTCCATCAATCCTATAATCCTATCATTGTCCAAAATGCCATCCAATGAAGTCCTTCACTGCAAACCAATAAGCAATAACATTGAAAAGTAGTAAAGTCTTTCAATGTGCATTTCTATTTTCTTTCTGTATCAACCCATTAAGATATTATTATTCAATTATTATATAAAAAACTATTATAATAAATAGTATTATTAGTTTTTATTTTTCGGGTTCTACTATAAATAGCACACATCCATCTAATGGGTAACAAACTTACTATTCGAGTGTATGGAAGACTAGCATATCATAAAACAATGTCCTACATTTTTCTTTTACCACCCCAAAAGGTTGAAATTTATGATAGACACAATTTTTTATATGTTTTATATTGCATTAATGTTGCAATTATGATTTTTGATTTTTTTTGACATAATCATTCTTATTTTACATTTTGTAGGAATACGATATATTTTTTTGGGATGTGTGGACTAGCACCTAATCAATGGATATGATTTATCCACCCTCCGCAGGGAATGTACTAAAGATTGGTTTAGTAAATATAATTTATATAAATGTCATAAAAATTGTACTCTAATTATAATATATATTCATATATGTCAATTACATTCTTTCCATCAACACTACAAGAAAATAGAAACAACATTCATGTGTATATACTCCCTACCATATCCATGAATGGTGTTTTTGATTTCAATTTTATATCATTAATAAGTTGTTTTAAATACATTTAAATTAACTATATATGATATTTATATCATTTTTTACATTCCATATATAAATAAATCATGATCTATGTAGAAGTATCAATAATAATAAAAATTCACAAACATATACTGAAAATGATGTTGTTATTACACTAAACATTACATTAACACGAAATTTTTAATAAAAATGTGATATAACATCATCATAAAATAATACATGGTTTGATATATATGATTATGGTTCTTTGGTATATGTATAATAAATTTATATTTATTATACATATGATTAGAACATGTACAAATAAATTCAAGACTTAAGTAAAGGGTTTTCTCATCCAACATATATTTCTGTGAGACTTATTCCTTATTCACACGCATTTTTTTTTTGGTGTCACTACAACATTAATACCCTTTTTTGAGGGTTATTTAACAGGGGACTACTAAACCAACTCTAATTTTTTATTAATGATTTAGAAGAAGTTTTTTATAAACCACCACTAAAACATTGTCTTCAATCTCGACACTTCCCCCTAATTACCCCTAAGACCCCCTTCTCCCCCCGAACACCACAAGACCCCCCACCCCCAGCGACCCCTGAATCCCTATCCCCATGCCTCATCACCACCTTGCCTCCTCGCCACATCTCATCATGCCTTGCCACCTCGATAGACCTGGTTTCACCTCGTTGTATCATCGATTATTCATAAGTTCATCTTAAGTAGGCTTTTTTCCTTAAAAATTAATTGAAATAGATCCACCAATTATGTTTTATAAACTATTTTAATCTATGTTTACTTCATGTAAATAAAATTCCATAACATTATCCTTGATATTTAAGAATTGATATATTTTTCATTCTCATATTCTCTCATTTTTCCTCCAACCATGATTGGAGTTTAAACTATCTTAGAATACTATATATAAAACTTATATTGCATCTTACTAGTATATTTAATTTGAGATAAAAATATTTATTGAATTTTTTTATTCACTTGTTGCCTATGAAAATATGTTATTTTTCTATTCATATATATTTGAAACTATAGACTCATCTTGTTAGTAAACTGGTTAATTAGTTCCTTTTTATCTCTTCCAAATGTGACCTTATTTTGATAGATGTGTACTATGAATTATTACACATTGGATATGTTTATCTAAAGATTACAGTCAACATCGCCTTTCTTCAATTAAAACTTATACAAGTATATATTCAATTGATCATAAAAATCAAGGCGTATTTGTTTCAATCCATATAGATACTTATGAAGATTCCATGCCTTTTTTTCTTCACCATCAAATTGAAATCCAATAATTTGTTTAGTATATACCTCTTACTTTCTCATTCATTTAAAAAATGTTACCTTTATATTCTTTTTGTATATCTTGAATATCCATGTTATTTCCCCCGATATAATAATCCAAATGATTATAGAACTTAAAATAATGTGAATATTTCTTCAATATCAATTACCTCCACATGGTAATATCCTTTACATTTTATTCATGCCTTATCGCGTATAACATTTTAATATTCATCTTGTTTTTCTTGAACCCCTATTTTATTTCAATGTATTTCTGATCACCTGACCTCTAAACAAGAACTCATTTCTTGTCATTTTGAATTTGACCTAGTTATCCACACATGGATTTATCTTATGATTCATAATTTATTTTATTTTTTGGATGATATCAGCATACATGAGATATAAAAATCATTTTCTCTATGTTTTTCAACCACTAGTTTTATATTGGATAGTATTTTTCATCAATAATGTTTGATTCATAAACTTCAACCCTTATTACTCTCCTTATTATTTGAGTTTATGAATGACTAACCTCAACAAATTATTAATTTCTATTTTATTCTCAAACTACAATGGTTGATACCAAGATTATTAATCATTTATCAATAGACTTTATTATAGATTCTTATCATGCAATGATTCTTTTTCCATTTTATTGTATTGTTTGTGACACACTTTTTAATTTTTATGCTCATTGATTTATATAAACATGTGATGCCCAAAATATATTTTTCTTTAATCATTGTGTTTGGATTGTTTCTTTCAATATGATTTCAAATATGATTTAAGAAAATTATTTTAAAAATGTCTTAGTTAAATGATTTTGATTTCACTAAGGGAAAAATAAATTTTATTGACTTTCTCGGGTTATCAAATATGTTTTTATTTGAAGGACCCATTTCATTAAATAGATAAAATACAAGATTTCATTTTACTCAATCAGCATGAATTTAAAACCCTATATAATTTCTATTCTAAACGTGAAATAATGAACTACATAATGAATTTTATTTTATAGATTTAGTGGGTCGTGATGCATACATAAATATTTTAGGATTCGATTCATTTTATGGTTTGTTTATCTATCATGGGAACACGATAATGAGTGGGATGTGGTAATAAATCATGGGTTCATATAGAGGGAATTCCAATGTCATTCGGGTTTGGTTTTACATTTTGGTTGTTATGGTATAATTTTTCTTTTTATGGCTCTCCTGTTTTAAATATTCTACACTATAAATATATATATATTTAGTTTAAAGATTTAGAGGTTTATTTAGTATTTTCTTCTTATTAATTTTCATTTATTAATAAATGTATAAAGATTTACCAATGTAGTTTTTCATTGTGTCCAATAACTTTTTCGTATCCTTTGTAGATCGGGGACACCCTTCAGGATAGTAGGCAATTGGTTCTGTGTCAGTTTTTGTAGTATTTCAGGATTGTTTGTTAAAAATGTTATTAGATCCAAAGATACCATAAGATATTAGGTTTTGTAATTCATAAGTGTTATTTAGGTATATTGGTAGAAAGGAAAATAAATCTATCAAAAATCAAGAGGTTGGTGCTGGGAGGACCTCAGGAGGACGTTCTCTCCACATGTCTTTAGTGACCTAGGGTTTTCATGAATTTTATTTTATTCTGATTATTTTTTATGAATTTGTATTTGATATGTTTTGGTTTCATACTCATTAACATTATATCAATTACCCTCGGGGTTTTTTATTAAATGGATATATTTTACACTCATATAACATGGACAATATAATCATCAAGTCATTTAATGGCATTTTGGTAGGGATTTTATACAAACTCCATTAAATCCCCAAAAATTGGCATACTAAGTGTATTTCCCAAAATGGATGTCTTATACTTATAAATACACAATGTTCACGTCTATGTTGAACCATGTATTTTGATGTATATTACTGAAGTTAATAAAATGGTTAAGTTTTCCTTAACATTACTTTAGAACCCCAAGATAATATAAATTATTCTTACTAGTTATGGATCAATACATTTGGTTCTGTTTTCATTCTTACTTAACTAATATAATGTGCGTTTACAGATGTATTATTTTAATTGGATGATTTTTCTATCATATGAAAAAATATTCTCTATATTTCTCCCTCAATCCATTTCTCTAGCTCCACCTCAAACACTTTCCTGTCATCCCAACATATATTTCCCTTCCTCCATGATTATTGTATCTGTATTCGATATCACACATGAATATCATAATAAATATAATATTCCTCTACTTTCTCCACCTCATTATCATTTGTTTTTATATATCTATTCATCCATGAAATTTGTGATCTACATAGAAACCACATAATATGTTTCTTAGGTAGTTTATCTTGGGTAGTTTGTGACAAATTGGCATCAAAGGCATTCATGCATCTTCATTGAAATCTCTATATAGTTTCGGATATCTTGGTAGACATCAGATTTTATTTTTGAGACTTAATTAGTATATTATGAGAAATTTCTTTTCCATATCTCATAATAATGTTCCTTAACATACAATGTACTATTGTGAAAAAGGGACTTTGAATATTTTTTCTGATCTATTCCTAGACATTTTTCCAAATCGTTAATATTTTTAAATATTTTTTCTACTTGAATATATGAATATCATTCCTTATTTATTAAAAGTTATTTGATTTATTTTTTTTAATATTTGGGTGAATCATTTTGATATACATTTATAAAAGTGGGATCTCATTACTGAGGAACAGACCTCAGTATGTTAAGGGTTCAGATGTGTTTTTAGATTTTTAAATTTCTAATCGATCTGTTGAAGGGAGAAAATTATTTCCATGACCGGAATGTAAATTTAGAAGATGGTTGAAGAGAGATTATGTTTATGAAAATTTAATATTTATGTAATTCTCTGGTCATTATTTGGGTTGGATTTGGCATGGAGAATTGTACATTACTGAAAGGTTGAGAACTGATGTCAATCCACCAAATGAGCTCATGACGTCCTCGAAAATGGGAAACGAAATGAAAAACCTTATAAATGATGCATTTGGAACTGCAACACACCACAATCAACATCATAACATATCAAAACAAACAGAACAGGGTGCTACAAATAGAAGCCTGAAAAGTGATGGTTCTGAGACTTTAGGTCAACCAGATGAAGATTGTATCATATCAGCATATCCTCCTCTAGATTATATAGAGACTAATGTAATAAAGAACTTCACGGATGAAAATATGTTTCCTGATTTATTTGACGATGGAAATCATGAGTTTTATAGTGGATTTTTTAAATTTTAAAAAATTATTTTCTACTGAAGTTGTATCATATCAAATGTCTATGTGGAATTATAAATAAGTCAATGATCATTATATTGGAATATTTTCATTATGTATTTCCTAATGTTAACATCCTAGAGTCTTTTTATAATAAAAAAATGTTTCTTACGGGCATGGTTTGAATTATACAAAAATACATGTGTTTTCCAATGATTGTATGCTTTATTAGAGAAAGGATTCATGTAGACAAGATTGAAAAAAATGTTCTTCTTCAATATAGCAGTCAATGGGTGATGTTGGAATTTTAAATCAACATACTACCATGATGATGAATAAATTGAACACACATGTAAATGTTTTGTGTTAGTTTCCTTTAAAGCATCAATTTCAAAGAATATTACTATCATAAAAACAAATTGAACACATGAAGTGACATTCTGTTGATAATAACAATGATGGATTAATTCTAAATCCATGATATTCACAGTCGTGGAAGAAATTAAATTCATTACGTCCAAATTTCATAGATGATCCTTGTAATGTACGATTGGGATTGGTTGTCAATAGATTCAACCCATTTGGTACATTGAGTACCAGTTATAGAATATGGACAGTTGTTTTGATCCCTTTGAATATGCCTTCATGTATGTGTATGTAAAAAAAAGTCATTTATCATTTTGATGAATATTCATGGAAAAAGGGTTTGGAAATGATATTGATGTTTACATGAAACCATTTAATTGAAGATTTATAGGAGTTATTGAGAAATGATGTAGAGGCATTTGATGTTTCTTCTAAATCAATGTTCAAAATACATGTTACTTTAATGTGGACCATTACTGAATTCCCTTGTCTTTGGAATTTTTTTCGTTGGAACCCATACATGGGTTTGGATTGTCGTATTTTTAAATTTTATTTTTTATCCCAGGCGGCTACCTCATTGTAAAAAATTTTGTTTCTTGTGCAATAAAATATTTCTCGATGCATCTCATAGATTTTGACTGAATAGATCAAAATCTAATGTCTTCATTGAATGTAGAGCACCTAAAATGTTGTTAACTTGTTCTAAAATATTTAAACTTCTTGGAAAAGTTGATACAAAATTTGGTAAGGTTTATCATTTCAATGATAGAGGGAAATGGGATCGAAGTGCATTGACATGTGAAATCAGAATACAATAATGGAAGAAAAAATGTAAATTCTTCCAACTTCTATATTGGGAATTTAATTTTTTTTGGAATAATCTGGATTTGATGCATATTGTGAAGAATTTTTGGGAAAATTTGATGTTCACATTTCATAATGAGCATGAAAAATAGAAGGATCATCTCAATTCTCAGAAAGACATACAAGTAATGAACATAAAACATGATCTCTACCTAGATGATAATGAAAAGAATTCTCCAAAATTTTTATCAAAGAAAAATAAAGATAAAGATACATTCCATTGAATATTAAAGAAAATGAAAATGTCAGTAGGGAATTAATGTATCATCACGAGGTGTGTTGACATAAATAATCATAAGATACATGGATTGAAAAGTCACAATTCACATATTTTGTTACAGTAGTTACTGTCATTGGAATTGGGTACATTGTTACCTTAAAAAGTTGATACTGTAGTAATACAATAATACACATTTTTCAGGAAACTATGTGAGAAATATCGACATCAATTTGATATTGGTATCCTCCAAGAGTGGTTTGTATTTACACTTTGTGAAATAGAGAAGATCTTTAGTCCATTTTTTTACCTTCATGATGCATTTAACTATTCATTTTGTTGAGGAAGCAAAATTAGGAGGCCTCGTTCATTATCGATGGATGTAAACAATTATGTGGTACTTTATTAATTTGTTTTTCAATTATGTAAACAATTTTCTGAACATATTTAAATACATAATTAATATTTTTTATTTTATTTCACAGATATCTTGGAATATTGAAGTCATAGGTGAGAAATAAAGATCAACCAGAAGGCTCTATTGTTGATGGCTATTTTTCAAGATATTGTATAACATTTTTTCTAGATAATTGAATGATATTGAGACAATATGTAATTGAGTTGTACATGTTGATGAAAAATCATATCAATATCAAATACATTGAAAATAAAAAATATTTCATGTTATTGGCTGATCAGTTGGGAGGACCTCAAATGTTACACTGAGAGAAATGAAATTATTAAAGGCACATAGAGATATGATGCTGAATATTGATATTGAAGATCCGTTTATTGAAGATTTGAGGATACAGACAATGAGACAAGTGAGAGGCCGAACACAATATGAGAATGATATAGTGAATGATGTTAATAAAGAGCATATAGAATTGTTAGCATGATGTGTATATTCATATATATTGCAGTAAATAAAAACATTATGTTGAAACATATATTTCATAATTATAATGAAGTATATTTATTTTTCTATATCATGAATACTGATACTCGAGCAGAGTTTTCAAAAGATTTAATGTCACTTACTCAAGTCCCTTGAAACTAGTTAGAATGTTTGATGTTTAAAATGTGAATGGATTTATATTTCATATATTCGATCGATAAGATGATCTAAAAACATATAATAGTGGTATAATTACATTTTATGAAGTGAGATACTATGTAAATATGACCGATATTATTGAATTAAACTATCATAGGGAATTTTCAATTGATTTATTCAAATCAAATTGGGTCGTTATTATCTGTGGTGTTACAAGTGATTATTTGCAATTTACTTCAGATAACTTCTCTCACTTGATGGATGTTGGTGATCGTGAACTGCATGATCCATATATCTTGTCATCACTAGAAAAATGGTATATTACGTGAATGAAATTCTGGATGAAGGGTGAAGTATCGTTTCTCACGTAGAAAAAGAGTTTTGAATGATATTGGTGATGAAGTTGAATATTTGACCTCTGAAATTGATTCTCTAAAATAACAATAATTGGAATTATTTGTCCACCATGATATTGAAAATACTAGTATAGAAAGTATGGATGTAGTTAATGAAGTAATAGAGAATGAAAACAACATTATTCATGGAGAAAATGATTCTATGAACAGTTATGCATTCATTTAGAAAAAAAATATTTTATTTGTGAAATAATTCATTATCATTGACATGTATATTTTTTTAGTATTGTGCATATGTTATATTTTTAATTTTGATTCTGAATAATTTTTTTGATATATATGTTATGACATTAATTTAATTTGATTAAATGAGAGGAATGCGAAGGAGGAATTGATATACTATTTCATCAACCATTGTGACAAATGACGATCCATCATTCTCCCTCCCTACAACATCTATGCCACCATCCACATTCCCCCAAAAACATATCCTCTTACACTATCTCTCACACTCATTGTTATCATCCCTCTAACAGCTCAGTCACCACCTTCTACTTCAAGAGACTCAGTAGTGGGGGAGAAATAGGCTACTTGTATTTCTTCCTGGGTTTATTGTTGGGTGATTGTTAAAGGTACAAATTTTAATATGAATAAATTTATTGCACTATTTTTATACTAACATTTTGTAATTATATATGGAATCAATGATACTATGGAGAAAAAAATGTTCGGATGTATGGAATCATACCGGAAAAGAAGACAGTTTCCCAATTTGATTCATATGGGGTCCCTTCAGATGATGTCGTAGGATTACATGTCCACATTTTTGGTCGGCTGGCCGCAGAGCCCATTTCCCTTCCTATTTCATATGATTATTCGAGACATATACCTGAAAGTTAGAAAAATTATGTCTTTGATTCCCATATAAAGTTATTTTTAATACATTATGGTGTAATTGAATTTAACGTTATTAATTTTTTAAAAATGGATTTATGAGTATAAATGTTGTTCAACTTTACGATTGCTGATGTGATTTCATGAAAGTCGACATTGAAAAAACATCACAAAAAATGGAATGGAATTAAATGGATTTTTTGGGGAGATATCAAAGATACACCATTGACCTCCCAACAGATTTATGACATGCTACCCAATGGGGTACCCAAAGAGAAATGTAATGTCTTTGTTGAAAAACATCGTGATGATAAGTAGATGATATTTAAATATATATTACTATAATAATATAATTTTACATTTATACATTTATACTAAGAGAAAATTGAATTGAATAAATTCCTATTAAATTTTATTTTCTTTCTTTCAGGATCATTCAAAAATGAATGCTTCAAGCTAGGCTAAGAAGGTCATCTCTGACACAACATGGTCATAGAGTTTTTTTTCTAGAAGATGACTTGCTCTTGTAATATTTTTAGTAGTTTAAAAAAATATAAGACAATATTATTTGTTTTATATATTAAAATTTTTATTTTTTTATTTAATACAGTCATAGAGTTTATGGAATGAAGCATCCTGAAAAGAAGCGCAGTTGAAAGTTCAACAAAAATATGATTGAAGTTTTGTTAATGATAATGAAAAAGAAGTTAGGGTATGAAACCATTTTTCATTATATAACATATTATAAATTATTAATATTTTAATATATATTTCTTCTAATATAACAGAAATTTTACTTAGAGTTAAGAATTAAAGAACTATGGCATGAAAATCCTACGTAGTCCCACTCAGTCTCCCAGGATGACCTAATTGCTAAAGTCATTGGGAAGGAGCATCCTAGTAGAGTACTTAGGATGGGTTTGGGACCCGTATCATTTGAGGTATTTGGTAGGCCAATGGTGGTTGTAGCTACATCTACTCATGGTTGTAGTCACTCCATACCCAAGATACATAGAGATATATTGGTTCTCTACAAAACACAGTTCATGACCCAGTGGGTCAGATATTCACTTTGCAGAAAGCGTAGATTGATTAATATCAGAAGACATTTGTATCTTCCTCTGGTAGTATTACATCAACGTGTGGTGAGTAGGTAAATCAAAAAAATTCAAAATCATTTAGTTTTCAATATTTTATTTGATTAACGTTTAAATTTAAATATACAACAGTATTTAATTTTCAATATAATGTCCTTTTAGGTGGTAGTAGGAAGTAAATATATAGATGGAGAGGGTAATGTGCTTTATTCAACATCAGAAAGTGATAAGTTGTTTTATTGATATTTTGGAAAAAAATTGTAATATTCAGTTTGTATACGTATCATGTTTGGCACATAGTTTCCACCAATCATTTTCATGAACTAGAATTTTTGTGATTTCACATGCATTCTTTTATGTATTTTATTGATTTCTGGTGTTTCCTTTTATGTCGTGATTTCTAGAGTATGGTATGCACCATATATGTTGCTTCTTTATTTTCATGAATCATTTTTTATGATTCATTATTCCAAATTTTATTAGTTTTGTTACCTAGGGATGAACGATAAAAACATATCTTATATTAATAGGATTCAATCTATTCACAGTTCTTGGAAAAGATCCTCTATTAAAATTTGACTCATATATAGGAGGAGAAGGATTAGATGTATTGGAACCATTATGTGATAAATAAATAAACAAATTTATGTGAATCAGGAAGGGTCTTTCCTTTAGGGTATAACCAGTGTGATTATAATTTTCACCAAGGTCTATTATTGGAGATCCCAATATCATTACGTATATTGAAACATCATTTATTAATCCACATATAGTTTTTATATAATAACCATATGCACATTAGTATCTTTACTAGTGTAAGAGTGGTTTTTTAATAACATTTGTTTATGTATGAAGACATCATTCTGAGGATCTATAAGTAGTTTTGGATAATACGTAAAGGAATACAGGTTTTACATGGTAGTATTCTCTAATATGTTTCAAGTATTACAAGATGTACCATGCGTCAAATAGTTTAAAATAATGTGAAAATTACTAAAATAATTTATAGATTAATATCATATGAAAAATACCTTATTATATGAGGTGTAATGTAGTTTAAACTAGTGTTTAAAATGAAATGAACATGTCTTGATGTCAACCCTAGGGATGGAAATCCGATGTGAATGAAGAAACCCATTCACTAAGATAAAGTGGGGGATTTGATATAGTTTTTTGGTTGGGTTTGAGATAAGAGATCTAGGAATCACTATGTATACCATGAAAATAAGAATCACTCAACTCATAGTTCTTATAATTTTGGGGAAAATGTGATGAACTTGACATAGAATTGAGAAATTAGAGGGAAACCAAAATAAATAGAATGAGTGTAATAGTACATACCCTTTATGATCTTCCTTTTGTGTATTATCATGTCTTATAGATGCATAGGGAGGTTTTTTTTGGTGATTTAGAGGTTTGAGGGGTTGTTTTGGCCTTTCAAAGGCCACCACAGCTTGTGTGATGACTTGTCTGGATATAAAAGAGTTATTTTTATGTTGTGTGTTCTCTTGTGTAAAATGGGATATATAAACTAGACTTGGGGATTAAATGGACCTATGTGTGTTTTCATAGTGGTTTTACTGTGCACCATGAGAATCAGGAAATTCTCTTGGGTGGGCATGCAATATCGGTGGACCACATATCCAAAATAGTAAACCCAAGCTCACCACATTATAGTCATTGGCATGATGAGTGTAAAATGGTAAGGGTGTGGGAACTAGGTCACTGATTATATTAATTTAATAATATAGAATAGCCACTATAGATAAGACCAATGAATGTTTTTATATTTTTGGGATTCCTAATTCCATTTTAAAATATGAAAAAATATAAAATGATTATCAGGGTATTAGATCACACTTTTACCAAACTGACCACATGAGTTTTGGATATTAACCATGTTTTGGTAGAGTCTAGTGTGATTCAATTATAAATATGGGTATTATTAACTACATGATTTTCATTTTAGACATTTCGTCAAATCATAGTTGACCCTAACCAATCCTCCCCATCCCACGTGAACTCCCTTGGTGTTCCAAACAACTTGGATCATATTTGATCATTTAGATTGAAGTTATTTGATTCATGGAATCCCTCTATTTCCCTATTAATCATTTTTTATATTTTCATTATATTCAAGTGTACATATATTGGTAATTTTTCTCTTTTTTGGGTGGTTTTTGATGGAGTCTTTTTATTCATTGGATTCAATAGTGATTCACTTGATATCAGTGGTAGTTTAACTGTGGTTTTTATTCATTTCTCGTTGAAGATTTAGTTAAGGATGGGGATCCTTAATCTCCCTTCTTCATATATAGATTTTGAAATATCATGATTTTGTATTTCTTTGGTTAAATGGTACATATCATCTTAATAAATAAAATTAACAAGATTAATTTAATTTTATGAGTAAGAGAGATATCGCATGATTTTTACTTATTCTTGTTAATTATTCTTATATGGCCACATTTACTGGGTTTTTAAAATATGACTTATTTTGAGATAGTGTGTTCTTTGGGTTTTTATAAAACATTCTATGTATGTTTTTATAACCTCACCATATATAAAAATCAATAAGAATATATACCAAGCTAATAAATTTGATTTTTATGCAATATTGTATTTTTGTGTGAATACCCTTCATAAAAATTTAGTAATTATGATAGAAACCCTTATTGAAACTAAATTATTCTTGTTGGTTGTGATGTGGAGTGGTTATGATGTGTGGTTGTGGTTATGTGGGGTGGTTGTGATGTGGGGTGGTAGTGATGTGTTGTGGTTATGATTTCATATATGTTATATCAATTTGAATTTTTTTTCAAGGAATTAGTAATGGGCCTACAGTATCAGCTGATTTTTTTTTTGTAAATTTGGCTTTAGCAGTGGCATTAACCGCCACAAAATAAATATTATATATTTTGTGGCAGGTTTAACTATCAGTATAATTATTATATTTTTCTATATATGGTTGTTGAAACCACCTCTATGGACAATAATTTAGCGGTAGTTTTAATATCCGCTACACAGTTTCCATATTCTATTATTATTTTGCGGGAGTTTTTAGGGTTGTAGTGGCAGTTTTTGAAACCGTCTCCATTTCAAAAAAAAATCTATTGTGAAATGGTTATTTTCTAGTAGTCTGTATATACTTCCATTTAATGTATTATATAAATCATTAAATTAATTTTATGGTTATTTAAATATATATTCCATTATAATTATTTCATGGGGTGATGATTCAAAAGTTACCAAATCGGTAATGTAATATTTTCTCTATTTTCATTCATATAGATACATGCCTGATTATGATCCTATATTATTCTCTGAGGTCTATATACAATCCTTTGAAATTTCATATCATGAATCTCCATGTTTTAGTTATATTTTTTGTTTCATTTAATTTTATACTTGCATGGGTATTATGATACAAAGTTACCAAAGGTTTCATATTTTATTGCTATAATCTCATCATTTATCGAGATAGATTATGTTTATACATCCATTAATGATAATATATGACTCATATCTCAATAGAACTGATGAATATAATTTTTCTTCTTTGATTCATGATATCTTCAAGTAAGGATTTCTCTTTCACCTGTTTCATAATTATTATAATTATTTTAATTAATATAATGTATTAATGAAAATATTAAATAATCTCACACTTTGGTCATAAATTTGTGTCCTTTCAAAAACATGTTCTAAATTTTCTTTTTGACAATGAGATAATATTATCCTATGATCTTTAAATTAAATATATACACATGTTTTTCCTTTTTAACAATGGGGGGTTCAAAATATAATTCTCTAGTCATTTTCATATCATGATACTTATCTAAACTATTTTTGGTGTATTCAGAATGTACTTCATAAATGGATGTATCAATAATAACGACTATAATTTCACTAACTATTATTTTATTTGAATTAAATAAAATTTTTACATAAAATGGGTTTTGATGATATTACGTTTTAGAATTTCATATTCAATGTGAAAGGGAAGGTTTTCTAAAGAAATATTTTAATTTATTTTTTAATGTATATATTATAAGTTTTTAATGTCATTTCAAATGTAAATGATTTTAAAAATATTTTATGCTTAAAAAAAATTATTTTAAATTAAAATTTATTTTTTTTATGAAATATTATGAGTGATATTTCAAAATCCTCCTCCATATAAGATGAAATCCTTCAATATTTTTTTGGATTTATTGAGGATAATATCTAAGTACACTTTTCATATTCATTCATTGAATGGTTTATGATAATGACGAAAAGTGTCTTATGAATCCTATTTCAATTACATGGGTTATATCATTATCATAAACTTATGCAACTCACTCCCATTCATTAATTATTCTATTATTAAATGAATATGAATGCTACTTTTACCACAGTTAATGATATAATGTGTTGTTTATAATACACATTTAATTTCAATGGTTATGATATTTTGAGTTTTTATGATATTTTGGATAACATATTTATGTTTCATTATGTTATAGGTGGGACCCATATCACCTTCCAATGGATTGGGAAATGATTAATGAATCGTGAGTATATATTTTTTCATTGAACGAGATTACATGTTCACAATTTCATGTTTTGGATGGATTGTAGTCCCAAATTATTTCTGCTTGAACCAGATTACATGTTAACAATATTCTGTATGATCCAAATT
Source organism: Viscum album (assembly GCA_963277665.1). NCBI lineage: Eukaryota > Viridiplantae > Streptophyta > Magnoliopsida > Santalales > Viscaceae > Viscum > Viscum album. Next base: position 1,431,792,727 of record OY728132.1, on the reverse strand, counting down.
TCATTTTCACAACATTATTTTTTGACCATTTTTCGTGTCCAAAAGTTATGTGTGAACATGATTGAATGTTTACAATGTTATGCACGAACATTTTTACATGTTTATAATGTCATTCAAGAAAATTATTATATGTTCTCAGAGTTATGTGTGAACCTAATTAAATGTTCACAATGTAATGTGAGACCCTTATTACATGTTCAAAATGTTATTCATGAACCTGATTATATGTTCACATTGATATGTGTGGACCTGGTTTCATGTCCATATTTATAATTAGAGTCCTTATTTCATGTCCTAAACCTAACGAGTTGACTTGTTTCTATTACAGAAGTTCACAATGGTATATGTTGATGATTCTTTAGAAAATCGGTATTTTATGCCAATGTTATTTTCTCATGACTTATATTATTTATTTCCAATTGATTAATGACTTTTTAACATACATTATTTATTCCTAGATTCTTGTTTTTGATCTTTGACATGTAGGGTATGATATTTTAATGAAAAAATTATGTTACCATAACTATATTCATATGTTATAGTTACATATCTCCCTTGTTTACCATTAAAGATAATATTATCTAATAAATTTATAGTTTTTCCCTTCCATAGGTTATGAGGAATTGTTTTATGTTCAAGTACTAAGGGGAAAATATTTAAGGTTGATGTTTAAGATCATTCCCTAAGATAGAATTTTATGTTTCTATATTTCAAAATTCACTATACAATTATGATCCGTGAACATTTACCTTTGTAATGTCCTGAATATTCATTTAATATGATGTAATAAACATGTATGTTAAGCATGAATTTCTATTTTTTTTTATCAGATGACATTTTTAATCAATATTTTGATACTAGGATGTGGAAATTTAGTGAGATGAATATGGATATTTATAACGATATGACTTGGGGTTTCTATAAGGATATGTCTATGGTGTGATATATTTAAAATAATTTTTCATTAGTTTTACATCCTATTAGAAATTTTTCATAATTATGTTGTTTTATTGTGTGATAAGTTATGCTCTAACTATGATTTTTGGTCATAGTCAATAGTGGGAAATATATGGAATTATGTTAACGTTGAATTTTATTGATTTGGAATGTATTAGAATCATGAAAATCGATTTCCTATGTGGAAATTTCATGAAGATGATTTGGAAGGTAAGACATGTATTAGTTATACTAATGAAGATAAATTGACCACGAATAAAATTTGAAAGGTATGAGATGTTCTAAACGTAATATTTACATTAAATGTAAGAAAAATAATTAAATTTAAGTTGAGGAATTTCACACACATAATTTTAAAATTATTGATTATATTAATTTTAATGGAATTGGGTAGTCCATGTTAAATCCGGACTTAAAAGTTTTGAGTTCTTATTTAAAGAACACATGTCTTGGCCTTGACAGCATTCAGCACACTGTGGTTGAAGTCGCGCGACCTCGCTCGTGACACCGAATGACATTGGCCGGCTCACCGCACGACCCTCTTGATATTCAAGGAAGGAAAATAAAATGTAATGAAATGTAGAATGAAAATAAAAATAAGAATGAGAAGTTTAATAAAAATAATAGTTAAGGGACTATTTTAATGATTATAATTTTGTTTGAGAATATTATTATTATTATTATTATTATCAATGGCGTTAATAATATAAATTTAATTAATTTGTTATTAATATTATAATAATTAATATTATTGTTAATATTATATTAAGTTATTATCAACTTATTATTATTATATTTGACATTAAAATTTTCTTTCAATGTGCAAGATGAATCATGGTTGAATTTTTAGTTCTGTCAATAAACGAGTCTTCAAGGCATGGCAGCGTGCGACGCATAGGTGAATCATGATTGTGAAACTATACAACTTTGACTGGGCCGCCGTGTGAGCTTCCCGATGATCAAATAATTAAATAAATTTAGTTAATAAAAATTATGTATAATTAAATGAGTGGTGTGAAAAATATAAAATAAGTGTGTTAAAAATTAATTTATTTCATTTCATTGATAATAATAATAACATTATTATTAATTAATATCATTATAATTGTTAATATTTTAATTAACAATGTTATCATTTTAAGGATGTAGCTCTAATTATGATATTATTATTATTTTGTGGTTTTAGTTCAATTAAAATAATGATATTATTATTAGAATTATTATTTTGGTTTTTGGTTTTTTGTTTTTTAGGGTTTCTTTTATTTATTTTTTCCCTTTTTGTCCTCATTCCCTTTTCTCCTTCTTGTTTTCTCTCTCTAGCTACTTCCCTCTATTCCTATCAGATCTTTTTGGCATGTGCGCTGAACCCTATACCCACCTTCTTGTACCTCTCTACTCTAATCTATCGCGACTTCACACTAGCAGGTGACTCCCTCCAGCTTTCATCAACTCCCCAGCTCGCACAATCGCATTGTCACATGACCTCCCCTGAAGACACATCGCTTCTCCCCTGCTTCCCGATAACCAGAGGCCGCAACCCATCACCCCGCCAAGAGCCCTCTTGATATTCCTCTAGTGCGACACCTTGTCGTGGTCAAGCCTTCTCCTGGTGTCATCATAGTCATGAACCCACCTGCAGAGTGCAACCCTTTGGTGCGACAAACCCCAGGATGAGTATCGTTCTGAAGTGACCCCCTACTGGCTAGGCTCATTGTCGGTATAACCACCACTGATAGACACATCTTTCTCCTAACCTAGGTATTTTTTATCATATTTATGTTTGGTTCACCAACGGGTATTGTAACATCCCAGGTAAATAAAGAATAAAGAATTTTCATATTTATTAATATTTAAGAATTAAATATTAATTTTATTTTAAAGGGGTTGCTATGTTCGATAGCGTACCTGATACGCAACGATGAGTTTCATTGAAACTTACGTAGCACATAAGTAATAAAATAATATTATTTTAAATGTTAGTTAACAAGTAGCCGTTGTACTGGCGGGAATGGATAGAAATAACTAAAAAATGATTAGATATGTTTTTAAATGTTTATACATTTACCCAATAAAAGATAAAGGCTTAAAATATGGAAAGAGTTCATTTTTAGGGCATGTATACTCTAATTTTCACTAAAGGTTCAATTATCACCTTTTAATGGTGAACCGTCATTAAATATAGTTTTGATCACTCTTATACTTTATTTTGGACCAAATAAAACTCTTCTTTAGAATCGGGACATCAAAATTTACTTTGTGTAAATTTTTGGTACCTTTCTGATAAAGTTCATTTTTTTAATGATTAGTGTAAAATGTTGTATTTTAATTCAAAACCTCTTTTTAATCTAATTTATTTATATGATTAGATTATCTTTTGAATTGGTTTTAAAGTTAAATTATAAAATATTTTTACCATTAAATCCAATAGTGGTCGTTGGAATTAATTTCACTTTGAAATTGGACTCAAACTAGTGTCAATCTTTCGATACTTATTGTTTCACAAAAACACGCTATTTGTCATGACAGCGGGAATTAATTATTAAATTAATTAATTTGACTTATATGTTTTGAATTTTTTAAAATGGAATTCATTTTTGAATTCGGAATATCAAATATAGCTTATGGTGAATTTTTGGTAATTTTCTGAAAAACTTCAATTTTTGATGAATAGTGAAACCACTAAGTGGTAATCAAGCAAACTGATTTTTCAGTTAAATGAAAGTTTACCACTAATGTGTACTGAATTTTGAAAATCCTACATACATGGTTTTCATTAAGAAGTAAAATGTGGTTCAATGAGATTAAAATAATTTTTTGGTGAATAGTAACTTATTAAGTTCTTAATTGCGATTAGAGGTAATTAGTGTAGTTTAAGGTAAAAATGGTATTATAAGAATGTGAAAACACCATGAAACTTGTCCTAAACCTATTGGGTGAGTCATGGCCGACCAAGAAAAGCCATGGGCCAACTTGGGGACCCCATGGAGCCACTTTAGTTTTGAAAATGACATTAATATATTTTTATTTAATGTTAATGTGAAAATGACACTAACATAACTTGTTTTACTAAAATAATTTTTTATTGGGGTTATACAAGTCCAAATTTTGATTATAAATAGTCATTGGAAAGATAAAAAGATTTCCTACATCATAGTATTTTTTATATAATTTTTAGACATTAAATAAAGTAAATTATATATGACATAATAATGATGCAGTGATGACATCATTATTTGACGATTTAAATAAAATGGAAAAATAATGAAAAATATAAAACCTACACATGGACAAAACCAATTGTATGAGTGGATTTCTAACCCGTAGCACCTTATCCACGAATTATATCAATGTGGGACGTTTGAAAACCGAAACACATTTCCAATAATGTAATATTTCTTTACTTTCCAAAAGTGCCCCTCCTCTCCTCTTATAAAAGGCCCCCACCTCTACCTCATTTCACACACTCCTCAAGCCTTTGGCTCGGCCAACCCCTGCCCATTTACTCTCTCCACATCCCTATCCTCATCCTAGAGGATTCCCTTTGGGAATAAGCCTTTCAAAGGAAGCCTTTAGGCTCAAATCAAAAGGAGTTACACTTTTAAAGGTAATTCATTCTCTCATGTTCATTTGTTTTATTTTGCTTCTCCAACCCCCTAAAATCTTTTTATTTACTTATTTTGTAACAACACCAGTATATTAAATATACTAGTATGTTGTTATAAGATTTATTTCAGCTACACTCTCACACAACTACATCAAATGGTTAAAGAACATACGATTTCCATGGATGGCGAAATTCTGCCTCCCGAAACGATGATTGTTCAATACTCATTTAACACCTTCAAAGGTGGCCATTATGATGTCACTATTATTATATATGATATATGATATGTTTATTTTTTCTTTAAGCTTCTCTATTTTTCATTTTGGGCATACCTTTATGGTTTCCATTATGGGTAAACACGATATCTTCATTTAAGGAAGTGCGGACTACCGCCCCCTCAATGTGATGTGATTCGTTAATGCCATATGTGGGACGTGTAAAGGATGGATTTAAAGTTATTATATATGATGTTATACTGGAATTATAATATACCTCTATATCATTATTATTTATTTCCATTAAAGTATGAGATAGAAATGAAAGTAGCGTTCATGCGTACGTACGACTTACCGTCTCCATTAACGGTGCATTTCATTTCTTATCCCCAAATGTAATGTACTATTAAAAGTACATGTATATAATGGATATATATAATTAATGATATATCTAAGTGATGAATATAATTCTGGAATTAAAATATACATACCTCTCATTTAGTTTTAATTCCATTAATATGACAAAGAAATGAAAGTAGCGTTCATGCGTACGTACGGCTTACCGTCTCCATGAACGGTGCATTTCATTTCTTACCTCTAAATGATTATGTAATATTATAAATACATGTATATGCTGGATATATATGATACATATTATATCCAAATCGGGAATTTCATTCTGGATATAAAGAACCTTTGACCACACGAACAACATGTAATTGCAAGAAGTTCACTTTCGACTTAAGAACCAAATATTGACAAAACAAACATTATTAACTTAAATGGTTACATAATGTTTATAACATGGCAATAAGTGATATAAAAGTAATAATGAACTTTAAAAATGTTCTTAATCAAGTATAAATTAACTCAAGTTTATTATTCAGGACGTTAAAGAACGATCGAGTCAAGTCGGACACGAGTTAAGGGACTTCGTCTCAATCTCCTTTCATTGAGGCATATTTCGTTTTATACACAACTTTCTTTTATACGGTGTATAAACCCCTTTGACTTTTACTTTTATACAAAAGGAATCTTTTTCTACGAAGCGTTTACTAAACGACAAAAAGGAATGTTTTTTTAACGTACTCGGTGACAACGACCTTTTCCACCGCCATGAGTATTATTTGGGCTTTAGCTTCCTCAACAAGCCGTTATGTTTTTAAAATGAAATAAATACCATATACTCTTTTATGTATTTTGGTATTGAAAATGGTTTTGATAAAAGATTTTATTATGTCAATATATTTATGATATATTGTGATTGAAATGTGGAAATGTTATCATTCCTTTATATTGGTTTTCTGTTGTATGATTTTATATTGGTACTTGGACATTTTAACGGGTGGTTACGTTATAAACCATATGACGGGTGGTGCCGTGAATACCAGGACGGGTGGTTACGTTATAACCTCCAATGCATTGGGTATGGAAGTCGGCCATATGGCTATTCCATTAAGTATGTATGGAAATTGGCCGTATGGCTATTCCATTAAGTGATATGTGTGGAAGTCAACCGTATGGTTATTCCACTTAAGTATGTTTATGTCCCAAGTTACCTTTATATATTCTATGTGTTCTTTATATGGGTTTTATGGTAATCCTTTGGTTACAAAAAGGTAAGTAATGATACTTTATTCAGTGAAGATTTTTTTTACAACTTCATGAAGGTGAAGGTATTACTTTGATATAGTATACATGGTTTACTTGATGTTTGAAAAACTAACAGTTTTCATTATTTTCGTATCCCTTACTGAGCTTTTTATGCTCACCCCAAGTTTTTCTAAATGTTTTTCACATGACTTAAAGTGGAATAAGGTCAAGGATGGGATCAAGGGAATTTCATGCTATTTAAAACATGGAATCTAGACATCTTTCTTTTTAATAGTTTTTATTTTATGGAGACTTAGTATAAGTGACTACTTTGTAATCTTTTGAGATGTAATAGTTATGTTCTAATTCTCTAAAACTCTAAACCTGAAAAGATCCTCAACGTGAATTATTCATTTAATTCAATATTAAGTAAGGTTTAAGGCTGGGGCCTTATAGTTGGTATCAAAGGTCGGTTTAGACAACTTTAGGAGTTTGAAAAGTGTTAAATTATAATATGATTGAAATGATATAGCATTTACGGATTACCATGTTTCTTCGCCTAAGATATTTCTGTGTTTAGAATGGTTTTCGGCAGAGGAAACAAAGCAGCTATGTTGGGACGACATCAGGAGGAAGATAACCTTCCAAATCAGCAACCTGAGATGGTCGAAATCGGAACTGAACAGTTTGTTGCAGTGATGGCACAGTTGACTCAGGCTATAAATGGTGGTGGTATACATGCTCGAGATCAGCCAGATCAACCACAGAGGAACATGTCAGTGGTGGAACACTTCATGAGGCAACATCCCCCATCATTCAGAGGATCATCTGACCCTGTGCAAGCTGAAGGGTGGATTAAAGCACTGGAGAAGATTTTTTATGTCATGGGGTGTTCAGAACATCAAAAGGTTAGTCTTGTTGTTTACCGTTTTGAAGGTGAAGCTGATCAGTTGTGGTCGATGGTGAAAAATAAAACGGATAGTGATGAGATTGAGGATCTTCACTGGGATGAATTCAAAGGTATGTTTCTTGAGAAATATTTTCCTAAGGTGGTTCGTCTTAGGATGGAAAAACAGTTCCTAGAATTGAGGCAGGATGATGATTCAGTGGCTACTTATGAAGAAAATTTCACTCGATTGGAAAGGTATGCTCCAAACTTCATACGAGATCTAGATAGTAAAATAAACCGTTTTTACTCAGGGTTAAAGCCAATGTATCGAAGGGCTTTAGCTTCTCGTGAGTTCAAAAGTTATGAAAAACTTGTTCGATGTACGGAGAAGGTGGAAATGGAGTTTGCTGATGATCAGGTGTTCTATGACAAACAACAGAATAAGAGATCTAGTTGGCAGGAAAAGGGGAAAATTCATCAAAGAAGCAAGGAGGTAAGAAAACCAAATATCCATCCTGTGAGAAGTGTGGTAAAATGCATCCTGGAGAATGTTTATCCAAGTCTGGTAAGTGCTTTTGGTGTGGTAAGTCTGGTCATATTGCTTGTAACTGTAAGGAATATGATCAAGCAGGAAATGAAAATCCAACGGTGAGATGTTTTAAGTGTAATGTAATGGGTCATTATGCAGACGAGTGTCCGACAAGGAGCTTGAGTGATGGGAAGCAGTTAGACTACAAGCAGAAATGGGTGGTAAAATCCACTGCAACAACTTCAGCAGATGTTGGGCCATCGAATGAAGTTGTATCAGCTCCAGGGAGATCAGTATTTTTCGAAGATTGACTTGAGGTCGGGGTACCATCAGTTGAAAGTAAAAGAAGCAGACGTTCCGAAGACTGCATTCCGTACTAGATATGGCCATTATGAATTTGTAGTTATGCCTTTTGGGTTAACCAATGCACCTGCTGTATTCATGGACCTTATGAATAAAATTTTCCATGAGTTCTTGGATAAGTTTGTGTTTGTGTATTGAGGTATGTGAAGAGGTTATGTGTGCCTTGTGATTCACAGTTGAAGAATGAGTTGTTTTTTCATCCTGGCAGTACTAAGATGTACAGAGTTATGTGGGAGTATTACTGGTGGGATGGAATTAAAAGAGACATTGTTGATTTTACTGTGAAGTGTTTGACATGTCAACAGGTTAAAGCAGAGCGGCAGTTACCGAAAGGGATGCTTCGGCCTTTACTAGTGCCAGAGTGGAAATGGGAAAACATATCCATGGACTTTGTTGTGGGATTACCGAGGACATCTCGAGGTAATAATGCAATCTGGGTTATTGTTGATCGCTTGACCAAATCTACTCATTTCCTTTCTATACGAGATACTTTCTCTCTAGATCAACTTTCCCGTTTGTATCTTAAAGAGATAGTCAGGTTACATGGAGTTCCTCTCTCCATTGTATCTGATCGTGATTCCAGGTTCACATCTAACTTTTGGAAAGGCCTTCAGAAGTCGTTGGGTACGGAATTAAATTTTAGTACAGCTTTTCATCCTCAATCAGATGGGCAGTCAGAACGAACAATTCAGACATTGGAGGATATGCTACGAGATTGTTTGATGTATTATTAGGGAAGTTGGGACCAACATCTTTATTTGGTTGAGTTTTCTTATAATAACAGTTTTCATTCCAGTATACAGATGGCACCATTTGAGGCATTATTTGGGAAGCGGTGTCGAACTCCATCATTTTGGGATGAAGTGGGTGAAAGGAAGCTAATGGGACCAGAATTGGTAGAAGAGATGGTAGAAAAAGTTCAGTTGATTCAGAAGCACATGAGAACAGCTCAGAGCAGGCAGAAGAGTTATGCAGATAACCGGAGGATGGATCTATCTTTTGAGGTAGGTGATTATGCTTTTCTCAAGGATTATCCTTGGAAAAGTGTGATGAGATTTGGTAAGAAAGGAAAGTTGAGTCCATGGTTGGATGGACCATACGAAATTCTGGAAAGAGTTGGATCAGTTGCATATTGAGTGGCTTTACCTCCGAGTTTATCTCAGGTACACAATGTTTTTCACGTTTCGATGTTGAGAAAGTATATGCCAGATCCATCTCATGTTTTGAGTCCAGAGGTAGTTCAGCTGGAAGAGAACCTATCTTATGAGGAACAACCGGTCCAGATTCTTGACCACAGGGAGCATGTGTTACGGAATAAGGTGATAAATCAGGTAAAGGTTTTGTGGAAAACCACATGATTGAAGAGGCAACGTGGGAATCTGAAAATGCTATGAGGGATAAATACCCCCACTTATTTTGATAAGTGAATAAAATTGCGAGGACGCAATTCCTAAAAGGGGGGAAGGATGTAACATCCCAGGTAAATAAAGAATAAAGAATTTTCATATTTATTAATTTTTACGAATTAAATATTAATTTTATTTTAAAGGGGTTGCTATGTTCGATAGCGTACCCGATACGCAACGATGAGTTTCTTTGAAACTTACGTAGCACACTAATAATAAAATAATATTATTTTAAATGTTAGTTAACAAGTAGCCGTTGTACTGGCGGGAATGGATAGAAATAACTAAAATACGATTAGATATGTTTTTAAATGTTTATACATTTACCCAATAAAAGATAAAGGCTTAAAATATGGAAAGAGTTCAATTTTAGGGCATATATACAGTAATTTTCACTAAAGGTTCACTTATCACCTTTTAATGGTGAACCGTCAGTAAATATAGTTTTGATCACTCTTATACTTTATTTTGGACCAAATATAACTGTTCTTTAGAATCGGGACATCAAAATTTACTTTGTGTAAATTTTTGGTACCTTTCTGATAAAGTTCATTTTTTTAATGAATAGTGTAAAATGTTGTATTTTAATTCAAAACCTCTTTTTAATCTAATTTATTTATATGATTATATTATCTTTTTAATTGGTTTTAAAGTGAAATTAGAAAATATTTTTACCATTAAATCCAATAGTGGTCATTGGAATTAATTTCACTTTGAAATTGGACTCAAACTAGTGTCAATCTTTTGATTTTTATTGTTTCACAAAAACACGCTATTTGTCATGACAGCGGGAATTAATTATTAAATTAATTAATTTGCCTTATATGTTTTGAATTTTTTAAAATGGACTTCATTTTTGAATTCGGAATATCAAATATAGCTTAGGGTGAATTTTTGGTAATTTTCTGAAAAACTTCAATTTTTGATGAATAGTGAAACCAATAAGTGGTAATCAAGCAAACTGATTTTTCAGTTAAATGAAATTTTACCACTAATGTGTACTGAATTTTTAAAATCTGACATACATGGTTGTCATTAATAAGTAAGATGTGGTTCAATGAGATTAAAATAATTTTTTGGTGAATAGTAACTTATTAAGTTAATCGCGATTAGAGGTAATTAGTGTAGTTTAAGGTAAAAATGGTATTATAAGAATGTTAAAACACCATGACACTTGTCCTACACCTATTTTGTGAGTCATGGCCGACCGAGAAAAGCCATGGTCCAACTTGGGGACCCCATGGAGCAACTTTAGTTGGAAAATGACATTAATATATTTTTATTTAAAGTTAAAGTGAAAATGACACTAACATAACTTGTTTTACTAAAATAATTTTTTAGTGGGGCTATACAAGTCCAAATTTTGATTATAAATAGTCATAGGAAAGCTAAAAAGATTTACTACATCATAGTATTTTTTTATAATTTTTAGACATTAAATAAATTAAATTATATATGACATAATAATGATGCAGCGATGACATCATTATTTGACGATTTAAATAAAATGGAATGATAATGAAAAATATAAAACCTACACATGGCCAAAACCAATTGTATAAGTGGATTTCTAACCCTTATCACCTTATCCAAGAATTATATCAATGTGGGACCTTTTAAAACCGAAACACATTTTCAAATAAAGTAATATTTCTTTACTTTCCAAAAGTGCCCCTCCTCTCCTCTTATAAAAGGCCCCCACCTCTACCTCATATCACACACTCCTCAAGCCTTTGGCTCGGCCAACCCCTTCCCATTTACTCTCTCCACATCCCTCTACTCATCCTAGAGTATTTCTTTTGGGCATCATCCTTTCAAAGGAAGTCTTTAAGCTCTAATCAAAAGGAGTTACACTTTTAAAGGTAATTCATTCTCTCATGTTCATTTGTTTTATTTTGCTTCTCCAACCCCCTAAAATCATTTTATTTACTTATTTTGTAACAACACCAGTATATTAAATATACTAGTATGTTGTTATAAGATTTATTTCAGCTACACTCTCACACAACTACATCAAATGGTTAAAGAACATACGGTTTCCGTGGATGGCGAAATTCTGCCTCCCGAAACGATGATTGTTCAATACTCATTTAACACCTTCAAAGGTGGCCATTATGATGTCACTATTTTTATATATTATATATAATATGTTTATTTTTTCTTTAAGCTTCTCTATTTTTCATTTTGGGCATACCTTTATGGTTTCCATTATGGGTAAACACGATATCTTCATTTAAGGAAGTGCGGACTACCGCCCCCTCAAAGTGATGTGATTCGTTAATGCCATATGTGGGACGTGTAAAAAATGGATTTAAAGTTATTCTATATGATGTTATACTGGAATTATAATTTACCTCTATATCATTATTATTTCTTTCCATTAAAGTATGAGATATAAATGAAAGTTGCGTTCATGCGTACGTACGGCTTACCGTCTCCATGAACGGTGCATTTCATTTCTTATCCCCAAATGTAATGTACTATTAAAAGTACATGTATATAATGGATATATATAATTAATGATATATCTAAGTGATGAATATAATTCTGGAATTAAAATATACATACGTCTCATTTAGTTTTAATTCCATTAATATGACAATGAAATGAAAGTAGCGTTCATGCGTACGTACAGCTTACCGTCTCCATGAACGGTGCATTTCATTTCTTACCTCTAAATGATTATGTAATATTATAAATACATGTATATGCTGGATATATATGATACATATTATATCCAAATCGGGAATTTCATTCTGGATATAAAGAACCTTTGATCACACTAACAACATGTAATTGTAAGAAGTCCACTTTCGACTTAAGAACCAAATATTGACAAAACAAACATTATTAACTTAAATGGTTACATAATGTTTATAACATGGAAATAAGTGATATAAAAGTAATAATTAACTTTAAAAATGTTCTTAATCAAGTATAAATTAACTCAAGTTTATTATTCAGGACGTTAAAGAACGATCGAGTCAAGTCGGACCCCAGGTAAGGGACTTCGTCTCAATCTCCTTTCATTGAGGCATATTTCGTTTTATACACAACTTTCTTTTATACGGTGTATAAACACCTTTGACATTTACTTTTATACAAAAGGAATCTTTTTCTACGAAGCGTTTTACTAAACGACAAAAAGGAATGTTTTTTTAACGTACTCGGTGACAACCACCATTTCCACCGCCACGAGTATTATTTGGGCTTTAGCTTCCTCAACAAGCCGTTATGTTTTTAAAATGAAATAAATACCATATACTCATTTATGTATTTTGGTATTGAAAATGGTTTTGATAAAAGATTTTATTATGTCAATATATTTATGATATATTGTGATTGAAATGTGGAAATGTTATCATTCCTTTATATTGGTTTTCTGTTTTTGGATTTTATATTGTTACTTGGACATTTTAACGGGTGGTTACGTTATAAACCATATGACGGGTGGTGCCGTGAATACCAGGACGGGTGGTTACGTTATAACCTCCAATGCATTGGGTATGGAAGTCGGCCGTATGGCTATTCCATTAAGTATGTATAAAAATTGGCTGTATGGCTATTCCATTAAGTGATATGTGTGGAAGTCAACCGTATGGTTATTCCACTTAATTATGTTTATGTCCCAAGTTACCTTTATATATTCTATGTGTTCTTTATATGGGTTTTATGGTAATCCTTTGGTTACAAAAAGGTAAGTAATGATACTTTATTCAGTGAAGATTTTTTTTACTACTTCATGAAGGTGAAGGTATTACTTTGATATAGTATACATGGTTTACTTGATGTTTGAAAAACTAACAGTTTTCATTATTTTTGTATCCCTTACTGAGGTTTTTATGCTCACCCCAAGTTTTTCGAAATGTTTTTCACAGGACTTAAAGTGGAATAAGGTCAAGGATTGGATCAAGGGAATTTCATGCTATCTAAAACATAGAATCTAGACATCATTCTTTTTAAGAGTTTTTATTTTATGGAGACTTAGTATAAGTGACTACTTTGTAATATTTTGAGATGTAATAGTTATGTTCTAATTCTCTAAAACTCTAAACCTGAAAAGATCCTCAACGTGAATTATTCATTTAATTCAATATTAAGTAAGGTTTAAGGCTGGGTCCTTATAGGTATGGTTTTGTTTAGGGGTTTTAATTTTGGATCATTTGGGTTTAATATTATAGAATAAGATTATATGTTGGTTGCTTGAGGATCAGTTGAAGATTTACACCAAACACACAGGTTTTGTCTTCCTGAAGTAGGTGGTTCCATGCCTTATATCTGTTTAATAAATTTATTATTCTTATTTGTGTTTATAAATGTGTTCTTTAGTTTTATATTGTGTTTTTAATGTTTTTTTAAATGGTTGGTGTAATTTTTAGTTATAAGTAGTATTTTGATTAAGAAAGTGACAATGTTTGGGGTTTCTTTGGTGAAAAGTTTTCTAAATGGATTTTAGGGATTTTTGGGTAGTGTGAACTATGTTTTAAAGGGTATTTGAAGAGTTTATGATTAAATTTTGTATTTTCAATGAGTAGAAAATCATTTTGGGCATGTCATCCTTGTTTTGAAATAGTGTAAATAATTTTCTAGATTGTGTTTGTTATGAAAATTATATTTATGAATGGTTATAATGTGCAATTGATTTATAAGAACCATTATTACATGATTTATGGTGTGTTTTTTATATAAACGCATATTACGTCATTTTTTAGTGCATTATAGTTTGTGAAAAATGCATTTTAAAAATGTTGTGACATTCCTGCACGATTAAAATTGTTATTTAATTTAGAAACTGTCATGTTTTTTATTTCAAACCTGTTGTTGTAAATTCTATAAGTGTTCTATAAAATTCTAATTGAGGGCCAATGAGTTTTTATAAGGGTATAATGATGAAATTGATTTTATAATGGATAATTTTTCATACGAACTATTTTATAAATTGAAAAATTGTTTATCTAAGTGACGTTTGAGATGTGAAGCATGGTTTGGAATATTTTTCAGGGTTGTTAGTTAGGTGTGAATTGTGTTTTCAAGGTCTTTGAGGTGTGTGTATATTTAAATAGGTATTTTCAAAGGAAAATGAGTAATTTTGGGTGTGTTGTATTATTGTGAACACTTGAAATTAAATTGCAAACTGTTTGAATAATGGAATACATATTTTGATATTTTTACCTTCAGAATTTGGTTTTAAAGTGATTTCTCTATATGAGATAATGTGTTTTTTGTTTAAATATTTCTTGGATTATCTTGAAATGATTTGACAAATTGTTTAAATGATTTATTGATTTATTGAGATGGCACAAAATTAGTATATAGGAAAAGTTGTATTTGTGTATGCATTTAAAGTAGTATGTTTATATAAAATAAGACATGTTTTTTGTGTAAACCCACTTTGCATCACTTGGTGGTGTTTTATATGTGTTGAAAATGGGTCAGTTAATTTTGTAATTGGTGTGAAACTAGTTTTAAGAAAAATTTATTAAGAAAGTTGTTTCAAATGACCCTCCTATTTGTAATTAGGTGTGTTTATTTATGTCGGATCTTGTTATGTTTTTTTAAATAATGTCTTCTATGTTGTGTGAATTGTTTATGTTTTTTGTTCTTGTTTCCAAATGGGGATTTAATAAATTATTAGGTAACGACAAATATATTCTGAAATGGTATTGTTGGTGTCCATGTGTTTTGCGAATGTTTTTGGGTATGCAAGTGGTGGATTTTGTGTGTAATGTCTTGTTTGGTCTGTGATATGAGAAATAAATATACTATGTGAATTTGAAACTCGATTGAGAACAACAGAGAACACTGGGTATCTAGGTTGGCAGAATATAACTAGTGTGCTAGTGATCCGGAGAGGTATCGTCCCTCTTTCACTTAGCTGGTTTGACGATTGAAACACTAACTAATCATATGACTAACTAAGGGTCTTGGTTTCTAAGCCATGTTTACTGAGGGTCATGGGTTATAATCCACCATTACTAAGTGTCATAGTTTTTAATAAATGTTTCACCGAGACATGAGGTTTTGGGGTCCCACTCGAGCTAGATGAACCTTAGGGGATTTACCCATAGTGCTCTACCCTCTATGATGTGATGCCTTTCATCGGAAATAGAGGATCCATGTAACGACCCAATGTTTTTCATTGTAAATTCCTTGCTTATTTTTATGTCATTAAATCACCGGAAAGCAAAAAATAATGAACTACTAAGTGATAAGTGAACTTTAAACATAAGTTTCTCACTTCTATGTTTGGAATTTTAAAAATATCGCATACACAGTTGTGTTCAAGATGTTTTTTGGATTCTAGTAAAACAAAAATAATTTTTGGTGAATATTTACCTACCCTAATGAATAGTAAAATACCCTTATGAATAGTGATATAAACTATTTAATAGTAACCTCACCTAAGGTGGTATAAATATAATATTAATGTCATAAGTACGATATACCTATAGTTTAGAATGAGTTAATGAATGTTTTAAAACTGATTATTGATAATAAATTATTTTTTTAATAAAATATTAAAATAATCAAAATTATAAAATTATTTTTGAAAAATGGAATTCATTTTCAGATTCTACACATCGATAAATGCTTTTGGTAAATTTTTGGGATTTTTCTGAAATACATGAATTTTTGATGAATAGTATAATCCGATAACTCATAGTAAATGCTAAATATTGGATTAATTGAGTCATCGATGATATTATGATAATTTAATCACACTTGGTTCAAATTAACATGACCCATTTACTATTATTGGTCATGAAATACTTACTATTCCTTGTATTGGGATGAAATAATAAATTAATGATTATAATATCATGAAATCCCTCCTCTTCTCCACTACAAAAATCCGCATTCACTCACTCTTCTCTCCACTCCTCTCAAGCACCAAGCCTTTTCTAAATTCTTCCCAAATCTCTCCCCAAGGTCCTTCCCCATGTTAAAAAGCTCTCAGCCTCCTCAAAATACCAAAACGTCTCCCCTTAAGAGGTTTTCCAAGGAGGAATTCTCAAGAGGTAAAATTCCTCTTCTAGATTTCTTCTTTTCTTTTAAGTTCTTTTATTTTTATTTCTTTTCTCACCTACCTTCACCATAATAGTTTGATAAATCCAGTAACATACATGTAATGGAATTTTTTCATGCTAATTGTATATTTCATTATCTTCCCTCCTTTCTCCACCCTTTTATTTGAAATAAATGAAAGAACTGTTTTAGATGTGCTAATTTAGCACATTCCAGGATAACAGCATATCAATTTCTAGTTGTATCGTTATTTCAGGTCATGAAACATATTGTGCTATGGTTGAACCAGATGATTATACATGTTATATATCCTTTTTTTATGTAATCCTTTGGTACAAATGGAATTAAGTTATAAATCAAAATACATTCTTTGTAATCAAACCCACAGAATAACAATAACGGTTATCACTAAGGTTATATATGTAATAATTCAACATCACTCTAAGTATCCTAATTAAAATTAAAACCATGTAATCTAATTAATATGAAACAAAGAATGTAACTTCCATTATGGACAACCACTATCATCTTGCATATATTCTAAACTTGAATATAAGTGAACCGATCTTTTAAAGCGAAGTAAACAAAAAAGCTCGAACAATGAAATTGAACCTTATAACTAATCAAAAAATATTTTCATGAAATAAAAAGGGTTATAATAAATAAATTACATATATAAACGTTTATAGAATTATGAATTAACAATCCTAATTTTTTTATTCAGGTCAATAATAACAAGTGAAGAACACCTCCAGATTTAAGGTAAAGGATCCTCTCATTTTCTCTCTTATTCAAGATTTTCCTCTATACTATGCCTTTATATGTGTACTAAAAAATTATGGGGTATTATTAAAAACTTCCCCCATACATTCTTCTGGATTTATAACTGATGATAAACCACATTTCTCTCCCATCAGTCCCTCTTGGTCACACCTAACACCATGCCGATAAAATCGTAACGAATTCTACCCGAACCTTCTTTTTTCTTTCAGGTTGATTTATATTTATATCAAATTGGTGTTATATTATCTATATATGTGAGTCTTATGACTTCCGGTTAGTTATAAAAGATTCTAATATCAAGACCCTTCCAGCACATTCTTTTGGGGATATACATGATTTTGAATGATTCCCTCCTTAGAACATTCTGATAAGAAAACCTGTTTTAATGGGACTTCCAGAATTTTTACCTAAATTTCAAGTGCACTCTATCCTATGTTTTAAAAAACCATTGTTTTTATAAAATCATTATTTTTATTATGACAACCTTCTCGGTACAATTCTGTTTTATATAATATAATGTCCTCTTCTCTATTTGAAAATCTCTAGAGTGTTTTCCTTAAAACCGCACAAAAATGTTTTAATGCTAATGTTTCTAAAATACATTATTTATATGATCTCACATATATTTGACACCACTTACCATGTTATATGCCTATTTTACCCAATTAACTTCCATTTATTTCTAATTATTTCCTTATGTGAACACTTTCATGATACGCCCATTGGTTTCGATTGATGTCATGATTGTGGTACGCAATTCTTTTCATGGGTACCCTTATGTTTGTTTATGGTTGAATATGTATGATTGTAAATGTGGTAAGAATATTTATGTGGAAAGGATATTAATTAATATTTTGTTATGGGTGTGCCTAGATAGCGCTCCAATGCATTAGGTAAGGTTATGTCTCATGAGATGCGATGTGAAACGGGATTGGTGGTTAGTCTTGACCCGTACTAAAATGGGAAACGGGATTGGCGGTTAGCCTTGACCCATAATAAAGAAATGATTTATGATTGTTCCACAATTATATGATTCCATGTTTATATGATCCCATGATTTTATTAAATTATTTCATAAATTTCATGCTTTGGATATCATCATGTCATTTCTCTTAACTCATGTGCTTGAGATTTATCCTTATGTTCATTCCTTTACTGGGATTTTTAGCTCAACCCATTGTTAATGTATACCCCAGGGTACCCTATGCAGATATAAGATCTCAAAAGATGTTAGATGCCCTTTATGGAGATTAAATAAAGACGTTTTTTTAGTCCCATGTTTTATGTTATGTGTAACTAGTCTTCCAAGACAATAGACATAATGATCCAAGGCTTGTACTCTGAAGATTAATTATTTCTTAAAATCGTGAAATGTTTTATGTAAAAGTATCAGGTTTCTATAGTTGGTATCAGAGGGAGGATTAGTTATTTTTGGAGATTAGGAATAGAGAACCTTAGTGAGATCCTTAAGGATGAGTCTATGTATAAGGAACCAGTCCTAAAATTTTTCATAGTATAGAGTAAGTTATTTATCAAAAAATACATCCATGTCTGGATACGAGCAGGTAGAAGCGGCCTTGGCACAGATGTATCTAGGGGTAAAATCCTAAAACACCACATTTAGCTAGACTCGAACATGAACTGGTGCATGACAATGGGCTTTGCTGCACTCTTGGATATGACACTCCAGGGTGATATTATTTGGTAGATTCATGAGCATAGTATAAACCATTATTATGGGTCAAAAAAGAAGCCCATAAGAATATAAATTATGAAATAGATCGAGGATAACACAGATATAAACCTATGGAATCAAAAGATAAGATGTACTTATTCTTTATATGTTTTTACTTTAATGTTAAATGATTCTTTTTTATGCACAATAGCTAAGTATTCAAGTCCTATAATTAAACGTTTTTTTCATAGTTATTAGTGAGAAATAGAAGAACACGTTCCAACAACCAATGTGATAGGAAATGTAATGATCCCCTAATGTCCTGCCTGATGTGATGGAAGCGGGTGCTCAAAACTTCATGGCAGTACTTGCTCAGCTGGCTCAAGTTGTGAATAATAACTTAAATCAGGTGAAACATCCCCCTTCTCCAAGCAAAGAGAATGTTGTTGTAGAATCATTCATGTGGAAAAGGCCTCCCATGTTTAGCGGGTCTTTTGAACCCCTCATCATAGAATAAGGGATTAACTCCATTGAAAAGATATTCTCCATCCACCAATGCTCGGAAGAAGAGAAGGTGGTACTTGAGGTCTATTATTTTGATGGGGAATCTGATCAGTGGGGGACCCTGATCATGAATACAAAGTCCCATGAGGAAATTTATTCCATATATTGGGAGGTATTGAAGAGGATATTTTTCAACAAAAATTTTCCTCAAAACCTCCATCTCATGATGGAAAGAGAGTTTCTTGGACCCATGTTGAAGGAAGATGAGTCCATCGGGGGGTATGAAGAAAAATTTAAAAGTCTAGTAAGGTACGCATCTGACTTTGTCATGAATATCGAATGCAAGGTGGATCGATTATTTAGCGGACTAAAACCAAGTGTACGAAAAGGGTTGGTGATTTGAGATTTAAAAGTTATAAGGATATTTTCTGTTGTTCCATCAAGGTTGAAATGGAGATTGGAGACTCTCTGTGGTCTAATGGGCCTAGTGATAAGAAGAGGAAATGGAGACCAACATGGGTGGTTTATCAAACAAAACTAGTGATGGAAAAACGCCTCAATTTCCCCTTTTCAAGAATTGTGTGAATAAGCATTTTGGTGACTGTCTCAAGGGAACCAGGATTTGCTTCAAATGCATAATGGTTGGTCATCTGGCAATGAACTGCCAAAGGGCTGTAAAAAATCCGACTAATGTTGAAGAATAAAGGATGGTTTAGATCAACACTCAGCCAACAATGTAGTGTTATAACTACAAGGATCTTGGGAATTATGCGAACAATTGTTGTAAGCTGAGGGTTGGCGGAGGCAATCAACGACATCCTCCAAGGCAACAAGGAAGGGATTATTCTATCACTACTACTGAGGTGGTGCCGAAAAACGATGTGGTGATAGGTACGCTTATTATTCATTAAAGAATAGTGAACGTATTGTTTGATTCTGGTTCTACGAATTCTTTCATATCTTGAATGTTTAGTAGAACTATTAAAACACCACCTCAAAATCTGGAGGAAAAGTTATATGTGAGAACAATGAATGGGACAATTATTGCATCCATGGTTTATAAATCCTCCCCAGTTAATGTTTGTGGACTGAACCTCCCATTAAATCTTATTATACTTCTTTTAGTAGAGTTTGACGCTATCTTGGGCATGGATTGGCTATCTTTGTACAAGGCCAACATCAATTTTTAGGAAAGGAAGATTACTCTTCATATCCCGAAGCATCCACTGATTCATTACCAGTGCATGGAGGAATATGAGTATCCTTTAGAATCTTCATCTCATGTTTGGATAATGCTTCCTTATGAGCATCCATATCTAGCGCAAATGATTGAGAAAAAGGAGAGAATCGTGCTTGAAGACATGCCCATCATGAGGGATTACACTGATGTATTCGTCGAAGAGTTTCATGTTCTTCCTCCTAACTGAGAGGTTGAGTTATTAATTGATCTTATCCATGGATCTCTACCAATCTCAAAGAAACCTTACCTAATAGCCACCGTAGAGCTGGAAGAGCTGAAGGAGCGGTTACATGACAATATAGATAATGGTTTTATAGGCTTCAGTGCTTCAACGTGGGGTGCTCTAGTCCTCTTCGCAAAGAAGAATGATGGATCAATGCACATATGCCTTGATTATCGTGATCATAATAAAATCAAGATAAAGAACAAGTATCCCCTTCCACAGATTGATGACTTTTTTCGATCAGCTTCGTGGGGGTAGTTATTTCATTATGGTGGACCTTCGGTCGGGATATCACCTGAAAAAGGTGAGGAAGGAATATATTCCTCAGATCACCTTTAGAACGAGGTATGGACACTATGAGTTCATAGTGATTCCTTTAGGAATAAATAATTCTCCAGTACTTTTTTTGGTTTTAATGAATAGAGTCTTTAGAGATTTCCTTGGAAAATTTGTGGTGGTATTTATTGATGATATTATGATATTGTCGAAGAGCATGGAGGAACATGAGGATCATTTGGAAACTGTGTTAAGGACATTGTGATGTGAGATGTTGAATGAAAAGTACAATAAATGTGAGTTCTGGATGGAGGAAGTATCTTTCTTGGGGAATTTTATCACCAGGAAAAGGATATATGTGGACCCTTCCAAGATGAAACCAATTGAAGAGTGGATGATGCCAACTTATGTAATGGAGATCCTCATCATTTTAGGTCTAGCTGGGTATTAACGATGATTCGTGGAGAACTTTTCACAATTTTCAAACCCAATGACCAAGCTGGCATGGAAGGGAGTAATGTTCATCTGGACACAGGAATGTGAAGACTGTTCAAGGAGTTGAAAAAGAGGCTTATCACTATGTCGGTACTCACACTCCCTTCAAGTGGAGGAATCTCTGTGGTGTATAGTGATGATTTTAAGAAAATATTACACTGTGAGCTAATGAAAAATAATAAAGTGATATCCAATGACTCTAGTAAGCTGAAAATCCATGAACAAAACTATACCATCCATGAACTGGAGTTGGTGTCTATGATCTTTGCATTGAAAATCTGGTGGCATTATCTATATAGAGAAAAAATGTGAGATACATGCTCACTATAAGAGTCTCAAATATATATTCACAGAGAAAGATCTTAACATGAGCCAATGAAGATTGATAGAGCTCATCAAAGATTATGAATTCTCAATCCACTACAATCCCTGTAAGGAAAAAAGTGAGGCATATGCTCTAAGTAGAAAGGATCATGCATCATTATCAATGTTGTGAATGGAAAAGGATATGATCTTCTAGATTTGCAATGGATGTACATGGGAATCATTAAGGGAGGAACATTATCAATATTTTCTAAAATAATTTCTCAACCATCCCTTATGGAAAAAATAATGGTTTCTCAAAGAAATGATTTCGAAATTCAGAAAAGGGTGGAAGCTGTTAAAAATGGTAAATTCACCGATTTCAAAATTCATGAGGAAGAAGTTGTGAGATTTGGGACACGATTATGTGTACCATCTAATCCAGAGATAAAGAAGGAGCTATTGAATGATGTTCATAGGTCGACCATCTCAATTCATCCTGGGAGTACCAAAATGTATTGTGATCTTCGAGAACACTTCTAGTGGGATAACATGAAGAAGGAGATTGCGGAATATATATCAAGGTGATTTGTATGTCAGTAAGTTAAAGATGAGTGACAAAAGTGAAGAGGTATGTTTCATCCATTGCCTATACCCATGTGGTAATGGGAAAATGTTACTATGAACTTCATCACGGGTCTCCCGAAGATATCAAATGGAAATAATGCGATATGGGTTGTGGTAGACAGACTCACCAAGATATCCCATTTCATCACTATTCAGTAAGATCTATCACTCGAACAAATTGCAATGTAATATGTGAAGGAAGTGGTGAGACTACACGGTGTTCAACTCTCAATTGTCTCTAACCACGATCCAAGGTTCAGATCTAAATTCTGGAGGAGTCTTCAACTTTCTTTAAGTATTGAATTATATTTCATCACGGCCTATCACCCCCAAAATGATGGACAATATGAAGGTATTATTCAGATTCATGATGATATTATTAGAGATTGATCTATAAAATTCAAAGGTGGTCGGGATCAACATCTCCCATTAGTTGACTTCTCATAAAACAATAGCTTCCACTTGAGTATTTAGATGGATCCATATGAAGCTCTATATGGAAAGCGATGTAGAACTCCAACCTGCTGTGATTAAGTTGGTGAAAGAAAGCTACATGGAACCAATCTTGTTCAAGAGATGACAGAGAAGGTTCAAGTCATCCAAAAACACATCAATCATGCTAAAAGTCAGAAAAATAGATATCCTGGCAACTGTCGAAGGGACATGGAGTTCGACGATGGAGATAAAGTCTTCCTTAGAATATCTCCATGGAAGAGAGTCATGAGATTCAGGAAGAAAGGGATGTTATGCCCAAGGTATATTGGCCCTTTTGAGACCCTTGAACACATAGGATATGTGGCCTATCAGCTTGCACTTCCACCGAATATGGTTCGAGTTCATGTTGTTTTCCTCGTATCACTCATGAGGAAGTACAAACCTGATCTCTCACATGTACTAAACTCAGAGATGGTGCATCTGGATGATTATCTATACATTGAGGAGCATCCAGTAAAGAGTTTGGATTGGAGAGATAAGGTTCTACGCAACAAGACAGCCCATCTTTCAAAGTGTTGTAGAAGAAACATAAGTTTTAGGAAGCAACATGGGAATTGGAGGAAGCGATAAAAGAAAAGTACCCGCACCAGTTTTTGGCATAGAATGTAAAATGAAATTTCGGGGGCGAAATTTCTTAAAGGGGGGAAGAATGTAATGACCCAAGGTTTTTCAATGGAAATTCCCTTCTTATATTTTTGTCATAAAATCACATGAAAGAAAAAAATAAGGAAATACTAAGTGATAAGTGACCTTTAATCATACGTATTTCACTTCTATGTTTGGAATTTCGAAAATCTGGCATACATGGTTGTGTTCAAGATGTTTTTTAGAGTCTAATAATGAAACTTTTGGTGAATAGTAACCTACCCTAATGAATAGTAACATACCCTAATGAATAGTGATATACCCTAATGAATAGTAACCTCACCTATGGTGGTTTGAAAATAATATTCAAGATGGAAGTACGATATACATATAGTTTTGAATGAGTTAATGAATATTTTAAAACTGGTTTTTGATAATAAATAAGTATTTTAATTAAATATTAAAATAATCAGATTTAGAAAATTATTTTTGAAAAATGGATTTTATTTTTGGATTCTACACGTCGATAAATGGTTGGTGTATATTTTTGGGACATTAATTAAATACATGAATTATTTATGAAGAGTGGAATCCGATAATTCACAATAAATACTAAATATTGGATTAATTGAGTCATCGATGATGTTCTACTGATGTAAGCAAACATGTTTCAAATTCACATTACTCATTTTGAATTCTTT
Source organism: Viscum album (assembly GCA_963277665.1). Taxonomy (NCBI): domain Eukaryota; kingdom Viridiplantae; phylum Streptophyta; class Magnoliopsida; order Santalales; family Viscaceae; genus Viscum; species Viscum album. The sequence continues at coordinate 1,431,768,238 of OY728132.1, read as the reverse complement.
GACATGTAATACTTTCTATTAATTGTCTTGGTAAGAAATAATAAATTAATGATTATAATATCATGAAATACCTCATCTCCTCTACTATAAAACCCCCCTCCACTCCCTCTTCTCTCCACTCCTCTAAAGCACCATGACTTCTCTAAATTCTGCCCAGATCTATCCCCAAGGTCCTTCCCCACGTCCAAAATCTCTCATCCACGTCAAAATACCAAAACCTCTCCCCTTAAGAGGTTTTCAATGGAGGAATTCTCAAGAGGTAAAATTCCTCTTATCAATTTCATCTTTTCTTTTTAGTTCTTTTCTTTTTATTTATTTCCACACCTACCATCACCATAATAGTATGATAAATCCATTAACATACATGTACTGGAATGTTTTCATTCAAGTGGTATATTTCATTATCTTATTTCCTTTCCACACACTTTTATTTTAATGAAATGAAAGCCTCGTTTGAGATGTGCTAATTTAGCACATTCAACGACAATAGTTTATCAATATATAGTGGTATCGTTAATTATGGTCATGAAACCATTTGTTCAATGGTCGAACCAGATTATTATACATTTAATATATCCTATTTTTTCTATATTCCTTTGGTACAAATGGAATTAAGTTATAAATCAAAACACATTCTTTGTAATCAAACCCACCGAATAAAAAAACAGTTATCACTATGTTTATATATGTAATAATTCAACATCACTCTATGTAACCTAAATAAAATCAATACCATTTAATCTAATGGATATGAACCATATAATGTAACTCCAATTGTAGAAAAAAATATTCATCTTGCATATAATCTAAACATGAATATAAGTGAAATGATCTTTTAATGCCAAGTAAACAGACGAGCCCGAACAATGAAATTCAACCTTATAACTAATCAAAAAGGCATTGAATGAACTAAAAAGGGTTATAATAGATAAATTATATATATATAAGGTTCTGGAATTATGAATTAATAATCCTAATTTTTTTATTCAGGTCATTAATAACAATTGAAGAACACCACAAGATTTAATGTAAGGGATCCTATCATTTTCTCTCTTAATCATGATTGTCCTCTATATTATGCCTTTATATATGAACTATAAAATGATGGGGTGTGATTAAGAACCTCCCCCTTACATCCATTTGGATTTATATGTTATGAGAAAACCCATTTCTCTCTCATCAATCCCTCTTGGTCTCACCTGACACCATGCTGATAAAATCTTAACGAATTCTACCTGAACCTTCTTTCTTCTTTCAGGTTTCCATATATTTCTTTCAAAAACGGTGTTATCTTATCTATATATGTGAGTCGTATGACTTCTGGTTAGTTGTAAATGATTCTTATATCAAGCCACTTCCATGTCATTTTTTGGTGATATATATGATTTTGAAAGATACCCTACTTAAAACATTCCAATAAGAAAACCTATTTTAAGGGGACTTCCTGAATATTTTCTCAAATTTCAAGTGCACTCTATGATATTTTTTAAAACACCATTGTATTTATAAATCAGTATATTTATTATTAAATCCTTCTTGGTAAAATTATGTTTTTATATAAAATAATGTCATCTTTTATATTTGAAATTCTCTAGAGTGTTTTCCTTAAAACCGCACAAAAACAATTTAATGTTAATGTTTCTAAAATACATATTGTTAATTCTTTCACTTATATTTGACATCACTTTCCATGTTATATTACTATTTCTCCCTATGAACGTCCATGTATTTCGAATTTTTTTCTTATATGGACGCTTTCATGATACACCCATTGGTGATTATTGATGTCATGATTGTGGTACCCAATTCTTTTCATGGGTACCCTTATGTTTGTGTATGGTTGAATAAGCATGATTTTATATGTGGTAATAATATTTATGTGGCAAGGATATTCATGAATATGTTGAGATGGGTCCGCCCAGATAGCACTCCAATGCATTGGGTAAGGTTAAGTCTCATGAGATGCGATGTGAAACAGTATTGGTGGGTAGCCTTGACCCGTACTAAAATGGGAAATGGGGTTGGCGGTTATCCTTGACCCGTACTAAAGAAATGATTTATCATTCTACCTCATTTATATGGTTCCATGATTATATGATCCCATGCTTATATTAAGTGATTTTATAAGATTCATGCTTTGTATATCATCATGCCATGCCTCCTAACTCATGTGGTTGAGATGTATTCTTATGTCCATTCCTTTACTGGGATTTTTAGCTCATCCCTTTGTTCATGTGTTCCCCAGGGTACCCTATGCAGATGTAAGAGCTCAAAGGATGTTTGAATCTCTTTATAAAGATTAAATAAATAGGTTTTATTAGTCACATGTTTTATATTATATGTACATATTCTTCCAAGACACTAGACATAACGATCCTTGGTTTGAACTCTGATGATTAAATATTGCTTAAAATCATGAAATGTTTTATGTAAAAGTTTTGGGTTGCAATAATCACTTCTGTGTGTGTACATGTGTGAGTATGTGTGTGTTTGTGGCCTTAATGTATTTTGTTCTTACTCTTTAAAATAGTGTTTTGTGAAATGTTTTTTCTATGTGTTTTCTTTTAGCATTTATCTTGTGAATGTTTTATTAAAAAATGTTTTGAATGTATAATTTTGAATAAGAACATTAAATTATCTATTGGATGTTGTGGTATAGAATATTTTCATTTTGTGATATCCTATCGGGCCTTTGGCTCACACCCAATATACACCCTTTGGTGTTTGTGGATATTTCTTCTTGTGTACTCTAGGTTGTGACATCGTTCCTAGCGATTGTGGTTCAGGTTGAAGTTCGTCTTCTCATGAAGGGTGGTGTTGATGCGGAATCTCTTGTTTCTGGGAGGTTTGAGTTAGAGATTTAGGTTTTTATTATGTCATTTATTTTTCTTTTTTTATTTTGGTTTAAGCTGTAGACCTTTAAGACTGTTTTTATTTCAAGGGATTGTTTGAATGATAGTTTTTCTGAGTTTTAGTATATATATCTTGTTGACTGTTTTGATGTCTCTCATTTTGGGTAAATCATTACCATGTGTTAGTTTTGATACCCGTACACTTTTTCCAGCCTGTGGGGATCATGAACACCCATTGGGCCATGTCACAGACCGGGTTGGGTGCTGGGTCGGATGGCGCCCCACTATTGATCATGACAAAATGGTATCAAAGGCAGGTATGGTCTCATAGGTCTTGTTTCATTGGGAGAGAGTCATGGTAGACCGAAGTAATGGTTGTCGGAACTCGATGTTCATTCCACAATTAAGGTTCCTGGCCAACGCCCATCATGGTGGGACACAAGTTACCAAAGTAAGTTGTGGATTATCTAAATCTTTGGTCAGTGTGGTTGATCTTATTTACGAGAAATGAAAATGGAGCAGGGTCAGTGGTCCTAGTGAGATCACAAGGTCTGGAACAACATGTCGGACCAGATATACTATCCTAAAATACTCCCTGGGTTGTGGCATGATTGGCGTATGGCCCCCAACCATATGTCTCAGTCACCAACTAACACTAGTCTCCTCTTGCATTATCCCTTGTCTCCTTACTTTGGCTTAAGGGAAATGTGGATTTTAACTAATAATGAGTTGGTATTTTAATAATTGGTGGTTATTTGGTGTGTAATTTATTTTTAAAATTTTAGATGTGAAGCGTTTCGAAGCTATAATCCTTTTTAATTGATTTTTGTCTTGAGATTGAATTCTTACGTTCAATATGGTGTGAAATCGTGTGGTAAGTGGTTCATTTTGAAATGTTATTCGAGAAGCCCTTGCAGTGGTTCCCTCTGCACGTTTTGTGTTCACTTACAGTATTTCTTGACCATTGGACTAGTTTGATTGGGTGCACAGTTTTCATTAATGACAATTAAACGCCCCAAAAAGCGTTGACATGTGATTGAAGTGCAGCCACAAACAATTCCCCATTGGCATGTACTCTAGTTGATTAAAGTAAGGACCATCACTTATTAGTGACACTAATAAACCAATCACTAACCCTTTTCGGTTAAGCAGATCCTCTTGCAGCGGGATGACAAACGCGATGGGATTTGATAAGAGTTTTGGTCTCTCCGAGTTGTCTGAGTCATCATGTATGAATTTTGGCACTGTTGTGTCTGATGGTTCCCCATTTTCATGGTGAATGGAATTCTAGAGGGTAAGGGTGAAGGTGGTTTAGGGTTATCAATGTTGACTGATTTCTTGGAGGGATTGTTAGTACATTAATCGGCTGCAAGGGTCATGTGTGGTGATGTCTTGCAGTGTGAGTTCACTTTGAATGAGAAGTGGTGGATTTCACAGGATCCATAGGGAATCCATATTTTCATTGGAGTGTGTCCTCTTAGGGAGTTCTACTTTTTCTTTTAAAAGGGGAGTGTTGGTCATGCGTATTTACTTCTGATGTTTCTTGGATAGGATGAAGTGGTGATTCATGTGAATCATCTAAACCCCTATTTTGGAAAATGTGGCACGAGAGTAGTTGGATGTCATGGTGTTTTGTTATTGTTGGTATTGTTGCGGTTGCGGTGTGGATACATGTACCAAAAAAAGGAGATTCTCTATTCGGGATTTTTCAGTGCCTGACTATGTGGTAGGAGATGCTTCAAACATCAGGGCTCCATCCATAGGCATCAGAGTAAAGATGGTGCATTGTCAGGAACCCCTGGAGTGTGTTGAACCCGATATATTTGTATCAATGGTATTGAAGGTGATTGAGGTCCAAACCATTCCCAGTACTTCTTCCAATCCGAACGACCCATCTGGGTGCTTATGGTTTCCCATGGCTATGAGGAGGCATGGTCGTCTCCTTACCTTAATGTCAGATAATTAAGGGTAAAACTAATATTATAAAATTACACTAACACGTGTCTTAATATAATTTGATGATTATATTTCATCCTAAAATATACTTGGGTCGAAATGGTTTCTATTGGAACCCTTTTGGATGAGATTAAGAAATTTATTTTATTTTATATAAAGGAATGTGAAATATGTCTCACTCAATCTTTAATAATTAATGTATTTTTAATATAAGGTTATACATCATATAAACATGATTATAAATACTCATTTCAAATATAAATTTTTTTACATTATATGATAATTTGTTTGTATTTTTCATGAAATATATAGCTACCTCAATAGATATTACATTAATGATGAAAATATTATTCATTAAGTGAAAAAAGAATAATATGGATTCTATTAAAATAATAATACCCTTACAAAGGACCAAACACCTGACCAAAATTTATTTTTATAGTATATCTATTCCATAATAATCCATGGGTCTACTTGGGGACCATTTGGTGATGTATAAAAGAGATTCTAACAGTTATATTATTTTATTTTTAATGATATCAAAGTTGACACTTTCATATTATAATATATATAACAATTTAAATATTGGGTTTTTAATGATAAATCAATTAAAAATATTATTATGTAGTCTATTAGATTAAGCATAATCATAGTAGTTAATTTTAAATTTTAATGCAACAAATAAGTATATTAAATAATTATACAAAAATGATGTAGTACATATTTTATTAAGAGAAATATCAAATAATTGTTTGTAAAAATATTAAAATAAATAATATATGAACTAATTATTGTGCTCCAAGAATTTTTCTAGATGAATATGACATATTATGAATATATTGAAAATTTTGATTCAAATATACCATATTTGTGGATTTCATTTAATTTCAAATAAATGAATTGTGTCAAAATTGACACAATTGATATTTTATAAAAATAACATATGATTAAATTGATTAAAAATCAAAATTATTTAAAAAAATTACAATTTGAAAATTATATGTTTTCCAATATAATAATATATTTAATTATGTACAATTCCCAACACTTATGTATGTGTTTATAACAATTTAATATTTATAATGTTATTAACACAAATAAAATTAAATAGATTAAATACAGATAAATCAAAATGATAATGTTTAATATAAAATGAAAACATGTATAAATTTTATTTGGTGATGATATTTAAATCCTATATCATCTCATAATATAATTTGAGTCATCTTTTAGGGTGTTAGGAGGGTTTTGAGTTAATTATAAATTAATATTTTGGAGGATCCCAAAAGTGCCCCTCTCCTCTCTTATAAAAGTGAACCTCCTCACTCTTTTATTCACTTAATTTTGAGCATTAAAACTCAGTCTATCCCTGAATATTTCCATTATAAAATTACCTAGAAACATACAAGAGTCCCTGGCTTTCGTAAAAGACCAACTTTAGTACCCTATGAATCGGTTTAGAAGAGGCACGTCGAAGAAGAGGTGACATCCTTTAACGATTCATTCAAACTTCTTTCTACTACTACTTACTCTATATGAGTTTTTTCATTTTTAAGTAATATATATAGTATCACTTGTATACTGATATGTTATTATGAATATATAACAACCATATTACATCTACTATCCATCCAATGAAAAATGAAATCACCACGCCTCAGTGCGTACATCATACCATCTCCATGTAGTGGTGCCATCGGTTTTTCATCACCAACAGAATTGGATGGGTAAAATTTTGGAAGAAATAACTATATATTATTATTTTAAAATGATAATGAATCGGAAATATTATACACCATAAAATTCAATGAAATTCCACAATCATAGGAATGATATCGTCACTCGTGCGTACGTACCACTTACCGTCTCCACGATGCGATGAGATTCATTCTCCAGTTTAACCATTCAAGAATGATTATAAAGTATATATAATAAATAATAATGACATATATTAAATAATAATGATATTGGATTTATTTGTATGTCATTTACTTATTTCCAATCAATTTCATAAGGAAACGAGAACAACATTCATTCGTAAGTACGACCTACCGTCGCGATTAACATTGTATTTCATTCCATTTATTGATATATTGTATATATTTATATGATGAATATACATTATATATAAATAATGTATTAAATTTTCAACGTATTTAATCATGATATTAGTAATCATATTATGAATTAAAAGTCAATACATGTATGATAAATGAAAGTATTTTAACCAAAATGCTAGTTTAACATGGAATTTACAAATGAACGGGTAATATAAAGTAATAAGTGAATAATATATAATATCATAAATATTATTATGGTTCTGTTAAAAGTTAATAATATGTTTAAACCAACTATAAAATAATTTTGGTCACATACCAGAGAAATTGGACCTAAGGTAATGAATAATTTTCCAATCTCATTTTTTCCAGAGATTGCTTATTTTTAAGTATTTACTGGGGTTTTATTTATCATCCATGGCCATGTTTTATAAAAATGTTTTCATAAAGTTTTTACTATTCATACTTTTATTTTTAAAGTCATGTTTACCCCTTTTGACTTTTACTATGTGGTATTGAAGGAATATATTTTTTGTTTACCATACGAGGTGCTTTTTGACTTTTCAGGAAAATGTACTAGAGGATCGTTTTTTTATCTTATAAAGAATGAACAGTTTTTTATGGTTTCATAACAAATTATTTCCATGAATATTCCTCTACAATATTTCATGATTATTTTCAACACAATTACTTTCTTAAAAAATTTCACGTCATTTTGAAAAAAAATTATTTGAATGATGAAATGATATTTTCCTCATGAATTAATTTCAAATGTTTTATCAATCTATTCTCCATAAAAGATGAAATTATTTAATATGGTTATGTTTCATGTATAATGTCTTTATTATTTAAATAGTTTGATTTTGTTTATGATAAAATTATATCCATTGTTTTATATGGGTTATGTTATGATGGGATGATGTTTATGAATCCCATTTTATTTGTTGGATTAGGATGAATGATTTATTTTTATTTTGTGGAAAACATAATAATGATTTCATTATGATATGGGTGGGACCAATATCTCCCTTCAATTAATTGGGTAATGATTTATGTCTCATGATATAGACATGGATGGAATGGAACGTAAATCTGGTTCAATAATAGAGGGCTGGAACGACAGGTAATCCTAGTTCAGTAATGGACTTTTTCCACTATGATGGTCTTGGAAGAAATTGCTTGGCTACTATAGAAAGCATATCATGTGATTAATGATTTTTCACAATTAAATGTTTTATTCCCATTCAATTTTACCATGATTAATGTTCCTTTGTAATCAATGCCTGACGTACTGCCAATATTTATTTCAGGACCCAAGATTTTGATGTTTATACTTTATGTTCATGTTTTATGTTCATATGTATATGTTTTTTTAATTTCTCCATGTTTACCCTTACTGAGAATTTGAGCTCACCCTTTATATGTTTTCTTTTCCCCATGATTGAAATAATTGTTTTAGGTATGAAAACAAAAGGGGGAGATCTTTATGGTAGATTTTTAAAATCATTCACTAAGTCAGATTATTGTGTTCCGAGTTTCCAAAGAAACTAGACTAATATGGTCATTGGGCATCTATTTTTATATATATTAAGTATTACTACAAATTAATTTATATTCCCATGTACGTTATGTATTGGTCTCTATAGTTTGTATCAGAGTAAAGGAGGTAGGAATGAATCTGATACTTGGGAACTCTCACTTGTGATCGTTGAAAGAATTAAAGATCTATGCCCAAGGGCTTCATGTGGAAACAACTTCCATAGGAGATGATGGTGTGTCCCACCCAAGGGGTGTAGCTGACAATGTAGTTCTCTAATAGGTATCAATAATAGTCAACTATAAATAATTCTACACCTCTACAGTTGGTATCAGAGAGTAGTTTTAGTCAACAATTTGAAACTAGGATGAGAAACCTTTAGTGATATCCCTAGAGATATTTCTAAGGTGTGTCTAGGGATGTCCCTAAGGATAATAATAAGTATAATATATGGTCCTAAATTTATGATAATGATCTTGAATAACAAGGGAATAAACCTAAAATTTTATAGATTAAATGTAATCTCCTTGATTATATTGTATTCCAAGTATGATTTTTTCCTCTCACAATATTCATTTTGGGTTTTAGATAATGACTGGAACCTGAATGAACCTTGGTAATGAATAACACACTGGGAAAATTCAATTATTTTCTTCCTGAGAAACCAAATGTTATGGGAAATGTAGTGAAAAATCAAATTTTTGTACTTACACTAGATATAAATCTTTTTGGACTTCCTAATGAGAAGATAAGTGAACAATATTCTATTGAGTCCTTTATGTGGAAACATCCACCTTATTTAAGTGGTTCTTCTGATCCACTTGTTCCTGAACAATGGATCGGTACCATTGAAACGATATTTTTCATTCTTCTATGTTCAAGAAATGAGAAATTCATTCTATTTGTTTACTATTTCGAAGGGGAAATAGACTAGTGGTGGACTCTAATTAATAATACAAGCCTCCAGGATGAAATTGAATCCATGTAATGGGATGAGTTCCAGAAAATATTTTTCAATAAGTAATTTCCTCATATTCTTCAAATGAAGATGGAAATGGAGTTCTTTTATCATAAGAAAAACCATGATGAATCTATTGGTATATACGAAAAAATATTTATTAGCCTTGAAAGGTATCCATTTGGATTTATCATCCAACATGAATGTAATGTTGATCGATTCTTCAGTGGCTTAAAACAATGTAATCAGAAGGCATTAGCTATAAGAGACTTCAGTAGAAATGAAGAGATTGTGTGTTCTAATATCATGCTAGAATTGGAAGTTGGTGTTACATATCCATATCATTGATTTTACAAGAAATGATAGATGGAGATCAATGAAAAATCACCAAACTATGTTGAAGAAGAAGAAAAATGTTTCTTTATGCTCAATATGTTGAAAGAATCCTGGTTTAGATTGTCTCAAAGGGACTAAAAAATGGTTTAAGTGTGAAAAATAAGGTAATCGAGCAACTGAGTGTCGATGTAATGGGAAAATTTTATCTAATGGTGTGAATTTGGAAAATACTACAAAGAACAGACCACCAACACTTCAATGCTACAAGTGAAAGGAAATGGGGCATTACCCTAACCAATTCCCAAATCCAAGTTTTAATGATGATCAACATCACATGTGATCATTATAGGTGATGTTTAATATGAAAACAAAGTGGTGGAATGATTAGGTGTTAATGTAATGGGATTCCAAAATAGTGTAGTGGAATATCATTCATAGTATCAAGGAATATTTGAATATTTATTTATTGGTTTATTTTGGTTTTCAATAATTATATGATACTTGTCAATATGAAACGTGATTGAAATATTTATGGAATGTAGATGATTTCCAAATAATGAAGAGATAATGGAAATAATATATACTATTAATGAGCTCATGATGAATTTAAGGACAAAGTGATATCATGATTTGAGTTTATTTAATTTTATAGATTTTGGTAAGTGTAAAGAGTTATATTTTGACATCATTCTTGTTTTCACTAAGGATATATGGTAAATCATTTTTTTGGAGAATACATGATTAAGGTATTCAGATGTTTGGATTGTGACGAAAAAGTTACATCTTATGATATTTGGGGGATAAATGAAGGTATTCACATGTTGGGTATATGACCTTTGTGGTAATTGTTTTCTTTTACTGTGAGATTGGACAGAAGTATTTTGGATAAGCCTAAATGTTGGAATGTATTAATTAGGACATCAGATAGTGATGTTTAAGGATTGAAATTTTTTTCGATATATTTCCTGAATGTTATAATAGTGTAGTTTTAGAAAAAGGACAACCTGCAGGAGCGGTGACAACCCGTCGTGACAGACAAGGATGTGGGAATCGAACCCACAACCGAAGTGAGACATGCCTTTATCACATACCAGTGGCCTAAATGAAGTCCATGGTTAGTAGAAATTAGTTTTATTTTATTATTAATCATGATACATTAAGTATAATTCCATTTTTGGAACTATTTATGATTAATCCCACCATAGATGGACTTATGTATATTTAAAAACTTTTGATAACATTTTTGGGATACATACAAATGGAATGACCTATCATTCTATCGCATTATATGCTAACACTTCCAGAATGAAAAAATTAAACTTTATTTCATTAAATAAGAGATGAATTGGAAATTGACCATGCAATTAATAACGATAATATTACACTGAAATCACGTAAATATTTCTCTCTATGCAAAAATTTCTCAACTTTTGGGAAATGATATTAAAAACTAAAAAAACATGTTGTCATCGTACCCTCATATTCAATGAATCAGATAGTACCTTCGATCATCACAAAATTTTGTCTTTTTGATTGTTAGTATTTATATAGCCATGTTCTCTACCACTCTCCATTAGAACTTGATGGTTAAATTTCTCATCCATATCCATGTTTTCACCAATGTTATCCTATGTAGAAACCCAGTTATGAGTTAATTTGGATAACCGTTATGTTTCATACTTTAATTTTTAAAATTATGTTTTGGTATTCTTTTTTACGTTGTGGGTTTCTATGAAAGTGTTCATGTATTAAACTATTTATAACCCTGACAAATTTCGTCGGCGAAATTCATTTTAAGTGTGGTTGAAAATAACACCCAAATATATTATGAGATATATTATTTTTAATTTCGTTGATACCTTATGTTGTAAGATTTACCAATATTAGCCTGATCTATACTCAACACCATATTTTCTTGTAGTATATAAAATAATATACTTGGCTTGTGTTACAAACATGAGAGACATTCCTTGATAGCTTGTGTTGTACGCAATACCGACTTTAACTAAACAACGATATATTATTAAAATATTTTTATGAACTAGCCATTATGAATAATATTAACCAAATTTTTCATTTTAAAACACTAAAATTTATATAACATTTTTTAAAGAACATCTTATGAGAACGATATCAATTTTTCAGATAAAATAAGATGTTTTTAAAAAATGCAGTTTTTCCGCCTTTTGATGGTGCATCTTTTTTAAATCTAATGTTTTAGAAATTTATAAGTTCAATTTCACAAAATAAACTAATTCTATTAAATTATCATATAAAAATTTACTTTTGATAAATTTTTCATATTTTTCTGATAACATTCATATTTTGATGAGTATTAAAAATACGATAAAAATTACTTAAAAACAATTTATTTCATTGAGATTATTTATATAGTTATATTATAATATTTAATTTTTTTTATATTATAAATAAAATATATTTTTACCATTTAATATAATTTATATCATTATCATTAAATTTAAATTGAATTCATAGGTAAAAACATTTCAATATTTTGTAGTGTTTTGAAGAAAAACGCGTTTTTTCGACAATTGGATCATCTTTAAACTAATTACTGAATCTTATGTGTCATGAATATTGAAAAATGGATATCATATTTGGAATCATTAGGTCCAAATTATTTTAATATTATTCTTTTTTTTTGGAAATTATGAATAGTAACTACAGTAAATTTTATTTACCATAGTTAAAGGTAAATCAGGTAATTAAGGGTAAAAATAATATTATAATATTACACTAAAAATTGTATTAATATAATTGGATGATTATATTTCAAACTAAAATATACTTGGGTTTAAATGGTATATATTGGAACCCACTTTTATAATATTGAAACATTTAATTTATTTTATTTCAATGAAAGTGAAATATGTCTCACTCAAACATTAATAATTAATGTTTTTTTAAAATAAGGTTATACAAAATATAAATTAGATTATAAATACTCGTTTTAAAGCTAATTATTTTTCTTTAACATGATTATTTATTTTTAATTTTTATGAAATATATAATTCCATGAATAGATTATACATTAATGATGCAGTAATTTTTTATTTAAAGAAAGAGCAATAATATAGTTTTCATTAAAATAATAATACCCATCAAAAGATACAAAAACTTAACCAAAACATATTTTTTCAGTCTATATAAACCATAATAAACCAAGGATCGACTTGGGGACCATTTGGATCCATATAATAGCAATTATGTCATTTACAATATTTTATTATTAATAATGTCCAAGTTGTCACCTTTATAATTTAATACAGATAACAATTTAATGTTGTGTTTTTTAGATGATAAAATCAAGTAATATAATTATTATTAATTATATTAGATTTATCTTCATCATATTATTTTAGTTTTAATTTTCATGAAAAATTATGAATGTTAAATAATTATTCAAAATTTATGTTTTAATTATTTTATTATGAGAAATATCAAATAAATGGTGTTAAAAATATTAAAATAAATAATATATGAAAAAATGATTATTCTAAACAAAATTGTTTAGATTAATATGACATTTTAAAAATATATTAAATATTTTGGCTCGAATATATCATCTCTGTGGATTTTATTTAAATTCAAATAAATAAATAGTGTCAAATTTGACACTATTGGTATTTTATAAAAATAACATATTATTAAATTATCCAAAAAACAAAAAAATATTTAAAAATTACCAATTGAAAATTATATGTTATATAATTTCATAATATATCTAATTATGGAAAAATAAAAACACATAATTATGTATTTATAACAACTTAAAATTTAGAATATTATTGCCACAAATAAAATTAAATAGATTAAGTAATGATTCATCAAAATGATAAGCATTAAAATAAAACCAAACATGTATAAATATTATTAATTGATTAAAGTAAAACTCTATATCATCTAATAATCTATGTTTAGTAATTTTTTGAGGTTTTTATGTGGGGTTTGAGTTTATTATAAATTAATATTTTGGAGGATTCCAAAAGTGCCCCACTCTTCTCTTATAAAAGGGAACCTCCACCCTCATCTATTCACTCCATTTTGATATTTCAAACTCAGCCAAACCCTGGAAATTTACCTTATAAACTTCCCTATTTACATACTATAGGTCCTTGTATTCTTCAATGACCATCTTTAATTCCATAAGTGGTGGTTTAGAATAGGCATGTCGAAGAAGAGGTAACATCCTTTATCGGTTCTTTCAAAATTCGTTCTTATTCTACTTCCTCTATATGAGTTGTTTCATTTTTAACTAATAAATATAGTATATATTTTATAATAATATGTTATTATGAATATTATACAACCATATTCTATCATCTATCCATTCTATGAAAAATGAAATCACCGCGTGTGCATACGTAAGACCTACTGTCTCCACGCTACGGTGTAATCTATTTTTCATCAACAACAAACATGGATGTGTATAATGATAGAAGAAATAACTCTATATTATTATTGTAAAATTATATTGATTATGAAATATTATACACCACACAGTTCAATACAATTCCAAAATCATGGGAATGATATCGTCACTTGTGCGTACATACAGCTTACCGTCTCCACGGTGAGATGAGATTCATTCTCCATGTTAACCATTCACGAATGATTATAAAGTATATATAATAAATGATAATTAAATATATGAAATAATAATGATACTGGATTTATGTATATGTCGATTACTTTCTTCTATTAAATTTAACAAGGAAATGAAGACAATGTTCAAGCATACGTACAACCAACAGTCTCCATGAACGGTGTATTTCATTCCATTTATCGATCAATTATATATAGTTATATGATGAATATATATTATATTTAAATCATTTTTTTAAATTTGGAATTAAATAATCATGATCTAATTAATCATATGACGAATTACATGTCAAAACATGTATGATAAATGAAATTATTTTACCCAAAACACTGCTTTAAAATTTAATTGACAAAGGAACAGGTAATATAAAGTCATAAGTGATTCATATATGATACTCTAAATATTATTATGGATCTATCACTAGTTAATTATATGTTCAATCGCACTATACATTAGTTTTGGACACATAATGGACAAATTGGACCTAAGTTAAGGTATTATTTTGTAATCTCATTTTTATCAGAGATTGCTTGTACATAGGTATTTACTTGGGTTATATTTATCATCCATGGCCATGTTTTATATATATGTTTTCATAAAGTGTTTAATATTCTTCCATATATTTTTAAGTTCATGTTTAACCATTTTTTACTTTACTAAGTGGTATGGAATGAATATTTAAATTGTTTACCGTACATGGTACTTTTTGACTATTTCGGAGAAAGTGTGAGAGGATTGTTTTTTTACCTTTTTCGACATTAACAGATTTTGACAGTTTCATAAAAAAATATTTCTATGATAAATATTCTAAAATATTTTTTGATTGTTTTCTATAAAATTATTTTCTTTTAAAATTGAATGACATATTGAGAAAGGAAAATTATTTTAAAGAAGAAATGATATTTTCCTTATGAATTAATTTCAAGGGATTTATTAAAACTATTTTCCATAAATGATGAAATTATTTAATATGGTTATGTTTCATGTATAATGATTCTATTTTTTCATGATTTTATTTTGTTTAAGATGATATTATATCCATTATTTTATATGGATTATGCTTTTATGGGGTCATTTTTATGAAATCCATTTTATTCAGTGGGTTATGATGAATGATTTATGCTTATTTTGTTGGGAATGTTAGAATGATTCCATTGTGATATGGGTGTGACCTATATATATAACGACCCATTATTTACATACATTGTTAATATTTCAAAATTGAAGCATACTTATTACAACATATAACAAAACCACTAAAGGACCGTACATGTATAGTGTCTTTAGAAACTAGGAAACAAAAACTACTGATTCATAAAGCATCTACTTTGCCTCCCATTTATTTCATCATATCTAGAGTCCCTTTTTGGCATATTATACTTAATAACCTTCTTCTTGATCTGGGGAAATAAAACATACAAAAGGGTGAGCTCAAATGCTCAGTAAGGGTAAACAAAAAAAATATCAATCACATCATATACATAAGCACATAACTTTTGGAAATCATAACCCGCAAAAGAGATCATAATTTCATAACATGGGATAAATCATGGCAGTGAAATGTAATCACAATAATCATAACATAAAGCATGAAACTTTGTGGCATACACACATAATCATATATTATTAGTCAAGACTCATTTCCAAGACTATCATAGTGGACAAAGTCCATTTCTGAACCGAGTCACCCTCGTTTCAGTCCTGTTTCACTGAACCGGTATAACATACCGTTCCAGCCATGTCTATCTCATGAGATATAAAATCTTTAAACAATGCGTTGGAGGGAGATATAGGTCCCACCCATCTCATAATGATACCATTCTTATGTGTGTCACAAAATCATAAATCATACATCATTCCATAACCCACGTAATAAAAATGGGATTCATAAACATCGTGACATCATAAAAAAATTCATATAAGATAAAGGAATTCATAAAAATATAATACCATCACAACATAAACAAATAAATGTAATAATAGGGATAGAAACAGAACCCTTTATTATCTTAGATGGAAAATAATTTTGATAATACACATGAACTCCATTCTGGAGGAAAATATCCTTTCTTCTTTAAAAACATTTTTTCCTTTCTTAACATCTCATACAATTTTAAAATAAAAGAAGTTGATTAAAAATAAACTTGAAAACTTTTAATGGAAGCTTCTTGGAAATAATGTTTTAAAAATCCAATCATTCCGTATAAGTTAAAAAAACAATTTTCCCGTACTTTTGTCAGAAAAGTCAAAAAGTACCTCGTACGAAAATCGTCAAAAGATTCCATTTATATATTTTACTAAAAACTCACTGAAGGATAAAATTGGATTTAAACAATTGTAGGTGGATGGAAACAATATTACATATTGAGGAAACATGTATGTGGATGATAAAATACTCCCTAGTAAATACCAAAGTATAAACAATCTCAGATAAAAATGAGATTGTGATCTTTCCCTTACCTTAGGTCTGTTTTGCTTCGTAAGTGTCCGAACCTCCTGTATAATGATTTAAATAATGTTATTGACTTATTAAAGAATCATTCTTATTTTTATTATATCATATATGGTCATTTTCATAGCATCTTAGTAGTAATATTTCATTGCTACTTGTTATTCGGGTGTTTATAACTTTTCGTTCTTATGCGTGTTTTGTCTTATGAATTCTTATTCTTATATTTAGGTTATAGATACCTCATTTCCAGAATGGTATTAGTGTAATATTAGCATATTAATTCATTAAATACATTTATATAATCATTATGAAATGAAGATCATGTAGAATGGGTCGCATCACATCGTGGAGACGGTATTCCGTACGTACGCACGAGTGATGATATCGTTCCTATGATTGTGGAATTGTATTGGAGTGTATGTATACTATTTCAGAATAAGTATCACTTTATAATAGTCATATAATGTCATTATTGACACCATTATACCAATCCAAGTAAGGTGGTGGTGGAAAATAGATTACACCACGGCGTGGAGACGGTATTCCGTACATACGCACGCGCGGTGATTTCTTTTTCCGTAGGATGGATAGATGGTGAAATAGGGTTGGTTCATACATATAATAACATATCATTATATTAGTGATACTGATGTTATTACTTCATAATGAAACAACAAAAGAAGAAGAAGTGGAAGATGAAATAATGATGAAAGAATTGGTAACGAACATTACCTCTTCTTTGAAGTCCTTCTTTGAGACCTTCTTTTAGGACACTAAAATTGGTCTTCGAAGAAGACCAGGACCTATAGGATGTATCTAGGTAAGTGGAGAGGAGGAATTGGCAGGTGTTGGCCGAGCATGAAGGCTAAATGTGGTGTGAGGAAGAGGGGGAGGAGGTGCCCTTTTATAAGGGAGGAGAGGGGCACCTTTGGGAAAACTAAAAATATTATTTTATTATAAAGTCATGTTCGGTTTTAAATAGCTCCAAATTGATATATTTAGATGATAAGGTGGGGATGGGTCGAAATAATCTCATAAAATAGAATTTAGACAAGTTTAGGTTCATATTTTAACCATATCATTTAGATTTAACATTAAGTTAAATAAGTTTACTTTTACAGTGTCTTCTTGTGTTCCTATAATATAAGGTTAATAAACAAACTATAAGCAACCAAACGAACCCCAAGTTGTTTATTGTTAATATATATAACCTTATATATGTATTTTCCGAACCTTATATTTTTAAGAATAAAATAACATTAACTAATATAATATTTGTTTTAAAAACAATTTTATGTAAATTTTGACACTATTTAGTAATTGAATTTTGTGAAAATCATAACAGAATTATTAGTTCAAAACAAGTTAATTAAATAAATAATAACATGTCATATTAACCTATAAAATTTTTTTAATTCATAAAAATTCTCAAATTACATTTATTTTGGTGTTTATAACATTAATTATGTCAATATTTCATTAATATGAAAATTAATGCACCGTCTTTGTGTCATAAATAAATTAAATTATTTAATGTCTAAAAATTACAAATAAAATACCATTAGGTATGAAATATTTTTATCTTTATAATGAATATTTATAGTCGAATTTATCTTATGTATAACTCCATATTAAAAATTATTTACTAATTAAACATTGATTTTAACTATTTTAACCCTTCTTTAAATAAATTAATAATAAATGTCCTAATCTAATCCAAGTGGGCCTAAATGGTCATATTTTATACCTAAGTTTGTTTTTGGTCGACTTACACGTATCCAATAGAATTAGGACATGTGTTAGGGTATTAATAATATCATCTTTACCCTTAATTCCTCTATTTACTTTTAACCGTGGTAAAAAATGTAAAAAGTTACTATTCACTAAAAATTATTTTCATCTCATTGAACCTAATTTTAGTCCTTGATATTAACTGTGTCTCTCGGATATTTGAAATTCCACTCACAGAAGCGGTAAAATGATTTTTTATGAAAAATTCAGTTTTTTAACTATCACTTAGTGGTTTCACTAATCATCAAAAATTGAAAGTTTTCAGAAAAATACCAAAATTTCACCCTAGTCTAATTTTGATATTCCGAATCCAAAATTGAAGTCCATTTTGAAAAATAAAATTTATAAAATATTAAAAAGTGCTTATTACTATTCATTATATCTTGTTTTAATAATATTTTAATAGCATATCATTGTTTAGTGAAACTCGGTATTACGTACGACGCAAGCTATCGAGGAAGGTCGTGATTTCGTGTAAAGCAAGCCAAGAAAGTGTTGTGTAGAAAAATATTCCTTTGATGATTTATATAACATAAAAGTCTCAGGTGTTACATTCTACCCCCCTTAAAATGAATTTCGCCCTCGAAATTCGTCACTATGTAACAAACAGATGAGGATACTTATCCCTCATCATATCCTCAAGATCCCATGTAGCTTCTTCTAATTGGTGGTTCCTCCATAAAACATTCACCAATCGAGTGATCTTGTTTCGTAGGAATTTTTTTCTATTATCCAGAATCTCTATTGGTTGTTCTTCATAAGAAAGATCTTGTTCCAGCGGTACAGCTTCTGAGCTGAGTACATGTGAAGGATCAGTTATCTACTTTCTCAGGAGAGATACATGGAACACATCGTGAACTTGAGAGAGATTCGGTGGAAGCGCCAATCGGTAAGCTACCTTCCCAACATGATCCAGTATTTTGAAAGGACTGATATATCTAGGGCTCAACTTCCCCTTCTTTCCAATCTCATAACCCTCTTCCAAGGAGATATTCGTAAGAACACTTTAACACCCACTTCAAACTCTAGGTCTTTTCTTAGGTTATCGGCATAACTTTTCTGTTGACTCTGAGCTGCTCTTATGTGTTGTTGAATAGATCTGACCTTTTCTGCCATTTCATCAACGAGATCAGGTCCTAATAGCTTTATTTCCCCAACTTTGTCCCAGCAAGTTGGAGTCCTTCATTTCTCTCTATAGAGAGCTTCATAAGGAGCCATCTGAATACTGGAGTGAAATCTATAATTATAACAAAATTCCACCAATGGTAGGTGTTGATCCCAAACACCTTTGAAATCCATAGAGAAAACTCTCAACATATCTTCTAGGATTTTAATTGTTCTCTCAGACTGACCGTCTGTCTGAGGATGATAGGCAGGGCTAAAACTCAACTCTGTATCCAGAGTATGCTGAAGACTTCGCCAGAACTTCAAGGTAAATCTCGGATCCCGATTAGATATAATAGAAAGTGGTACTACATGCAATATTACTACATCCATTACATACATTGTTAATACTTAAAAATTGTAGCATACTTATTACAACATATAACAAAACCACGAAAGGACCGTAAGGGTATAGTGTCTTTAGAAACTGGTAAACATAAACAACTGATTCATAAACCATCTACTTTGCCTCCCATTTATTTCATCATTTCTAGAGCCCCTTTTGGAATATTATACTTAATAACCTTCTTCCTGACTTGGAGAAATAAAACATACAAAATGATGAGCTCAAATGCTCAGTAAGGGTAAACAAAAGAAATATCAATCACATCATATGCATAAGCACATAACTTTTGGAAATATTTACCTACAAAAGAGATCATAATTTCATAACATGGGATAAATCATGGAAGTGAAAAGTAATCACAATAATCATAACTTAAAACATGAAACTTTGTGGAATACACACATAATCATAGAAAATCATATCTTATTAGTCAAGACTCTTTTCCAAGACTGTCTTAGTGGACAAAGTCCATTTCTGAACCAAGTCACCCTCGTTTCAGTCCTGTTTCACTGAACCGGTATAACCTACCTTTCCAGACATGTCTATCTCATGAGATATAAAATCATTACCCAATGCATTGGAGGGAGATATAGGTCCCACCCATCTCATAATGATACCATTCTTATGTGTGTCATAAAATCTTAAATCATACATCATTGCATAACCCACGTAATAAAAATGGGATTCCTAAACATTGTGACATCATAAAACAATTCATATAAGATAATGTAATTCATAAAAATATAATACCATCACAACATAATCAAATAAATGTAATAATAGGGATAGAAACAGAATCCTTTATTATCATAGATGGAAAATAGTTTTGATAAAACACTTGAACTCCATTCTTGAGGAAAATATCCTTTATTCTTCAAAAACATATTTTTCCTTTCTTAACATGTCATACTATTTTAAACAAAAAGAAGTTGATTAAAAATAAACTTGAAAACTTGTAAAGGAAGATTCTTTGAAATAATGTTTTAAAAATCCATTCATGCCGTATAAGTTAAAAAACATTCTTCCCATACTTTTGTCCTAAAAGACAAAAAGTACCTCGTACGAAAAACGTCAAAAGATTCCATTCATATATTTTACTAAAAACTCATCGAAGGTTAAAATTGGATTTAAAAAATTGTAGGTGGATGGAAAAAATATTACATATTGAGGAAACATGGATGTGGATGATAAAATACTCCCCAGTAAATACCAAAGTACAAACAATCTCGGATAAAAATGAGATTGTGATATTTCCCATACCTTAGGACCGTTTTGCTTCGTAAGTGTCCGAACCTCCTGTATAATGATTTAAATAATGTTATTTACTTATTACAGAATCATATATATTTTTATGATATCATATATGGTCATTTTCTTAGCTTCTTAGTAGTAATATTTCATTCCTACTTATTATTTGGGTGTTTATAACTTTTTGTTCTTATGCGTGTTTTGTCGAATAAATTATTATTCTTATATTTAGGTTATAGATACCTCATTTACAGAATGGTATTTGTGTAATATATTCCATATTCATTCATTCAACTCATTTATATAATCTTTATTAAATGAAGATCATGTAGAATGAGTCGCATCACATCGTGGAGACGGTATTCCGTACGTACGCACGTGTGATGATATCGTTCCTATGATCATGGAATTGTATTGGAGTGTATGTATACTATTTCAGAATCATTATCACTTTATAATAGTCAAATAATGTCATTATTTACACCATTATACCCATCCATGTAAGGTGGTGGAGGAAAATAGATTACACCACGGCGTGGAGACGGTATTCCGTACGTATGCACGCGCGATGATTTATTTTTCAGTAGGATGGATAGATGGTGAAATAGAATTGT
This sequence comes from Viscum album, assembly GCA_963277665.1. Classification (NCBI taxonomy): domain Eukaryota; kingdom Viridiplantae; phylum Streptophyta; class Magnoliopsida; order Santalales; family Viscaceae; genus Viscum; species Viscum album. Next base: position 1,431,746,300 of record OY728132.1, on the reverse strand, counting down.
TTCATACTTATAATAACATATAAGTATATGAGTGATACTGATGTTATTACTTCATAATGAAACAACTAAAGAAGAAGAAGTGGAAGAAGAAATAAAGATGAAAGAATCGGTAACGGACATTACCTCTTCTTTGAAGTGCTTCTTTGAGACCTTCTTTTAGGACACTAAAATTGGTCTTTGAAAAAGACCAGGACCTCTAGGATGTGTCTAGGGAAGTGTAAAGGAGGATTTGGCAGGGGATGGCCGAGCATGAAGGCTCAACGTGGTGTGAGGAAGAGGGGGAGGAGGTGCCCTTTTATAAGGGAGGAGAGGGGCACCTTTGGGAAAACTAAAAATATTATTTTATTATAAAGTCATGTTCGGTTTTAAATAGATCCAAATTGATATATTTCGAAGCTAAGGTGGGTATGGGCCAAAATAATCTCATCCAATAGAATTTAGACAAGTTTAGGTTCCTATTTTAACCTTATCATTTAGATTTAACATTAAGTTAAATAAGTTTACTTTTTCTGTGTCCTCTTGTGTTCTTATACTATATGATTAATAAACTTACTATAAACAGACAAACGAACCCCAAGTTGTTTATTATTAATATATATAACTTTATCTAAGTCATTTGGCCGATACTTGGATTTTTAGAAATAAAATAACAATTACTAATATAATATTTGTTTTAAAAACTATTTTATGTCAATTTTGACACTATTTAGTAATTGATTTTGGTGAAAATCATAACAGAATTATTAGTTCGAAACAAGTTAATTAAATCAATATTAAAATGTAATATTAACCTATAAAATTATTGTAGTTCATAATAAGTCTCAAATTACATTTATTTTGGTGTTTATAACATTAATTATGTCAATATTTCATTAATAAGATAATTACTGCATCATCTTTGTGTCATAAATAAATTACATTATTTAATGTCTAAAAATTACAAATAAAATACAATTTTGTAGGAAATCTTTTTATATTTATAATTAATATTTATAGTCTAATTTATCTTATTTATATCCCCATATTAAAAAATATTTACTTATTAAACTTTGATTTTAACTATTTTAACCCTTCTTTAAATAAATTAATAATAAATGTCCTAATCTAATCCATGTGGGCCTAAATGGTCATATTTTATTCCTAAGTTTGTTTTTGGTCTAATTACACTTATCCAATAGAATTAGGACATGTTTTAAGGTAATAATAATATCATCTTTACCCTTAATTACCTTATTTAATTTTAACAGTGGTAAAAAAAGAAAAAAGTTACTATTCACCAAAAATTATTTTCATCTCATTGAACCACATTTTAGTCCTCGATATTAACCATGTGTCTTGGATTTTCGAAATTCCACTCACAATAGCGGTAAAATTATGTTTTATGAAAAATTCAGTTTTTTAACTACCAGTTAGTGGTTTCACTATTCATCAAAGATTGATAGTTTTCAGAAAAATACCAAAATTTCACCCTAGGATAATTTTGATATTCCGAATCCAAAAATGAAGTCCATTTAAAAAAAAATTATACAATTTCAAAAAGTGGTTATTACTATTCATAACGGCTAGTTTTAATAATATTTTAATAGCATATCGTTGTTTAGTGAAACACGGTATTGCGTACGACGCAAGCTATCGAGGAAGGTCGAGATTTTGTGTAAAGCAATCCAAGCAAGTGTTGTGTAGAAAAATATTCCTTTGATGATTTATATAACATAAAAGTCTTGGGTGTTACAATATATCCCTCCAATCCATTGGTTAAATATTTATATCTCTTAATATATACATGGATGGAATGACAAGTAAATATGGTTCAGTAATATAGGGCTAGAACGACCGATAAAGCCGGTTCAGTAATGGACATTGTCCACTATGACGGCCTTGGAAGAAATGCCTTGGCTACTATGGAAATAAAATCATGTGATAAACAGTTTTCCACAATTACATGTTTTATCACCATTAACTGTTATTATGATTAATGTTCATTTGCGATCTATGCCTTACGTAATGCCAATATTTATTTGAGAACTCAATATTTTGATGTTTAAACATTATATTCAGGTTTTTATGTTAAAATGTATATGATTTTTTAATTTCTCCATTCTTACCCTTGCTGAGCATTTGTGCTCACCCATTATATGTTTTCTTTTCCCCAAGATTTAATGAAATGTTTTTTCTAAGAAATCAAAGGGGAAGTGATGAACGCTTTTCGTGGGGCGTGGAAAAACAATATATTTTTTACCTAAGTATAGTATAGAGGTTGATCATAGCTAGCCTCCCCAATAGGAGTGCACACAAAAAAATGTTGTCACTTTTTGTTGGTTTTCTGAAAAACATTGGGTTTAATTAATTTTATTGACTATGAGAGAATCAAATATACTTGACATGATTTATTTTAACAAATGATAACGATGGTTATCAGATTGGGTTCGGCTAGACCTAATTTTGTGCCATCACAGTTTCCAAATTTACATCTCCTTCTTCAATTAACTGGTAAGAGAGAAATTTATCTACCGAGTCCTCTCTCTCCTTTGGTCAGTTAGATGTGATGAGAATTTTGCTTTTCTAAAACCATAGATTGGTATATCCTCCTTCCAATGTGTTTAGGGTTTTATTAGGTCTCTTTATTTATTAGAGCAATCCCAGACCTGGAATTATTATTCCCTAATAAACCATGATTATGACATACAATCCTACACACATACTTGACAACTGCCAAGCGACCACCACCCAACCCTAAGCTTGTTCCAAAATATAAATATTAGAATTGGTTGGAGGGAGATGTGATCATAGACCAAAGCAATTTATAATTTCAGAATCAAAACCGAACACTACTACATTTGGAATCTAATATTGAATAATGAATTGAAACCAGAATAAGAAAGAAGAAGAAATTAAATTCATTTTAAGCACAAAAACTCAAATACAACTTATAGGTTCATCTTCCCCCCTTTCTGATCACTCAAATGAAAATAACCCTCAATGGATGGGGTAAGTGAGATGATACAAGAGAGGAGAGACATTTTTAATGTAAAGAAAAAAAAAGAAAGAAATAGAATGATGCAGAAGGAGAATTTTCACGAGTGTCCCTTGGCTTCTTCATATCTCAGATTGTTGTGTCTAAGTCTCCTCCTTATCATGGGTGAACTCCTCTTTATATATTCCAAGGGGGTGCCATCCTCCGGTCTTCAAATTTAAGATCTTCATAATTCCTCTTTATGATTTCTAACATATTCTGTCGACCAAAATATGACCATGTTCGGATAATTTAATGGCCAAAATTTTGGATGCTTTCTTTATTAATGATATCCCAAAATACCATTGACGTTTCATCCCAAAATTCCATAATCATCGTCCCTTTATAGCATGAGATATGGCCAATTTAACTGGAGAATTTCTTCTAGATGAATGTTTCCTTTTCTCATTCCCCACAATTTTAGCATTCATGGTCCACCTTAATGAAGGTCAATCGTTATGATATTCACCATCGAACTCCACAATTAAATCTATTTACAATCCATTTGGAATCACATAAATTGGATGTTTGTTGACCGATTTTTGATCTTTTTATAGAGGTGGGGTCCATGCGGTCTTCTAGGATAATTGTCCACATTGATTTAATTTTTCGGACCCATGGATGGTCTAATTAAATCCGAGATAAAAAAATGCTGAAAATGAATTTATAAAACCAATTTAAAAAGACTCACATCATTTGGATTTATATATTAAAAGACATTCATGAATTACTAATGTGATTAAAATCTGTGAATATTTCCAAATTAAGCAGTTTTCCTATTTTATCCTAAAACACATCATAAATCCCAAATTAATGTAAATTACTCAACTTATTGAATTTTTTTTAGTAAATAATTTAATTAAATATAAAAAATGATGAAAATATTATCTCTACCAATTCTCTAAAACTTAATCTATGATTTCCCTCAAGCATAAAATCTCAACATGGAATTCCAAGGGAAACAATGTTACAAATATTTAAATTTAAATGCAATAAAATCAAAAAATAATCATTGAACAATAAAATTTTCTTGTTCCACAAAAAATATCAATTTCATTTTTCATATTTCAATGAAACAATCAATTCATGAATTATACTCTTCCCCTTTTAAAAAAATGATGGAGATTCTCAATTCATTCATTCAAGATTCTCATTTTATTATTATTTAACATTCCATATCATGATCTACCTCTCTTTTGAATATATTTTCTCATAACTCATGATAAAATTAATAGTGGAGTTATAATCATATCATTAGAACATGATCCTTATCCGTAGACTTGTAAAGGAACTACATTCTCGACTTTATAAAGACAAAACGAACATAAAATTGTAACACCCCAAGCTTCCTCGGTATGTTTCCTTTCGAATAATGCAATGACGTGCATTGTACGCAACTTCGAGATTTTAACACACCACAACCAATCAAACTAGCCGTTTTGAATAGTAATACCTACTTTTTGAAATTATATATATTTTATATTTCAAAATGGACTTCATTTTTGGATTCGGAATATCGAATTTAGCCTAAGGTGGAATTTTGGTACTTTTCGGATAACTTTCATATTTTGATGAATAGTGAAAATTACTAAATTTTAATTAAAAACAACTTTTTTAATCAAAATAATTAATAGTGGTAAATTGTGAATTTGAGTGGTTTTAAAGTATATTTAGAATATATTTTTACCATTTAATATAATGTTGGTCATTGGACATAATTTTACAATTAAACCGAACATAAACAAGTGTCAATCTTTTGATAGTTATTATCTCTTAAAAACACGCTTTTTGTTTTGACAGCGGAAATTAATTTTAAATTAATTTCTGCCACTTATGTGTATTGAATTTAGAAAAATGGATTCCATATTTGGAATCAGGATGTCCAAATTGTGTAAAAAGGTAACTTTTATTTTTAGACATTTTGAATAATTACTGCGGTAAATATTTTATTTACCATGGTTAAGGGTAAATCCGGTAAATAAGGGTTAAAACAAATAATATTATAAGAATAATAAATTACCCTAAAATGTGTCTTAACCCTATTGGTTGATACATGGTCGACCATGGGCATTTTTGGGTCAATTTTGGGACCCCATGGATCCACTTGTAAGTGATAATGACACTTTATATTAATTAAGTTAAAATGAATACAAAAATGACACAAGCATATATCTTTTAGAAGAACAATTGTTACATAGGGTTATATATGCTGGATTTTAGATTATAAATATTCATTAGAAAGCTAAAAAGATTTACTACATAATTATATTTTATTTATAATTTTTTGACATTAAATAGTATATTTTATTTATGACACAATGATGATGCAGTAATTACTAAAATAGTAAAAAATTAACATAATTGATATTATAAATACCCAAATAATTATAATATGAAACTTTTAATGAATTAAACAAATTTTCTAGGATAATATGATATATTAGGATTGATTTATTTGACTTTTTTCGAAGTAATCAATCTGTTATGAGTTTCACAAAAATCAACTAGTGAATAGTGTCAAAATTGACATAAAAGAGTTCTTAAAACAAATATTATATTATTAATTGATATTAAATTCCTAAAAATCTAAGGTTCGGCCAAGAGACTTATATTATGATAGGTTAATCATTAATGGACCACTTGGGGGTCTTTTGGATGTATATAGTAAGTTTATTAACCATATTATATAAAAATACAAAGAGACATTGTAAAAGTGAAACTAATTAACTTAGAGTTAATACTTAAAGATAAGGTTAATATAAGTACCCAAACCTGTCTAAATTCTATTGGATGAGTTGTTTTCGACCTATCCCTACCTCAACCTTTGAATAGTCAACTTTGGAGCCATTGGAAACCGAATATGAATTTATTATAAATTAATATTTCTATCTTTTCCAAAGGTGCCCCTCACCCCTCTTATAAAAGGGCACTCCTCCTTCTCATTTCCTCACACCTCTCAAGCCACTTGGCTCGTCCAAACTCTGCCCAACTAAGCTCCCCACATACCTCTCCTCCTCCTTGAATCTTCCCCTTAGGCAGAAAGCTTTTCAACAAGTCCTTTGGTACCAACCAAAGTGAGTTACCTAAATTTAAGGTAACGATTTCTCTTAAATTATTTTCATTTATTTTGCTTCTTCAACCCCCAAACTCTTTTTATTTCCCTTCTTTTGTAACAACACCAGTATCCTCAATATACTAGGATGTTGTTATAAGAAGTATTCAAACTACACATACACACAACTCCATCTAATGGATGATGAACATAATGTTTCTGTGGATGGCAAACTAACGCCTCACGAAACGATGATTGTTCAAAAACATTTTACCGCCTCTCATGGTGGCCATTATGATGGCACTATAATTAAATATGATATTAATGATATATATTTTATATATAAGCTTCTGTAATTCCATTTTATTTCATACCATTATTCGTTTCATGTCGTATATACATACGATAATTTCATTTGAGGAAATGCGGACTACCGCCCCCTTAAAATGATATGACTCGTTCATACCACACATGGAACGTATAAAGGATGGTGTTAATGAACATAAGTAACATATATAAAATATTATATTATACTTGAATAGTAATATACCTATGTATCATTTGGATTCGATTCTTTTAAAATAAAAAATTAAATGGAAGTAGCGTTCGTGCGTACGTACGGACTACCGTCTCCACGAACGCGATGAGATTCATTATCCATCGTATCCATTCAAGTATAATTATCATTTAATGATTTAAAAATGATGTTTAAGGACTTGATATCATTCTGGATATGAATAAGATACAAAAAACATGACTTATGTAACAAAACATATAAAAGAAAATGAGTAAGTTAACACCCGAAACGGCGTTAATACTAAGATATTATTAACAAATCAATGTTAAAAGATCATATATGATATCATATTAAAGTAAATGATTCTTGTATTATTCAATAACAATTATTTCACCATTATACAGGAGGTAAACCAACCATCGACCAAGGAAAAATTACAAAGTAAGGGATTCTCTTATCTCACTTTCAATTCCGTGAGATTTCCATTGTTCGCTACTAAATTATTGAAAGTGGTGTATTGTGTACTTCCATTTGATATATATTATCATGATTCACTTTATATTCATGTTATTCTGTAAATAATTTGGTGGTTATTAACTTTTGGCCATGCGACTCAGTTGATTAACGTGGTAAGGGATTCTCTTATCTCACTTTCAATTCCGTGAGATTTCCATTGTTCGCTACTAAATTATTGAAAGTGGTGTATTGTGTACTTCCATTTGATATATATTATCATGATTCACTTTATATTCATGTTATTCTGTAAATAATTTGGTGGTTATTAACTTTTGGCCATGCGACTCAGTTGATTAACGTGGTAAGGGTTTTCTTATCTCACTTTTAATTCCGTGAGAATTCCATTGATCACCACTTAATTATTGCATGTGGTGTATGTGTACTGCCCATGATCGTATTCATTGTGTAATATACTTTAATTTATGGGTATTTACATCATCATGGTATGATACTTCTTTCATGGGTGTATGTTTCGTAAGTTACCTAATCGATAAGGGAATTTGAGATTTCAATTTCCACTCATTTGGCTTTACACATATTTCATTGATTATATTACCCCAAGATTATGTGTGGAATCACTATTCATTTGATTATGTCATAATTTCCACTCCCCTTCCTGTGGATAGAAGTTTGATACACATAATCACTCCATTGGTAATTCTCAAGTCATTTATATGAATTTGATAAGAGTAATTTTAACTCATTCTCCATTTGTTGAGTTAAACATCCAATTCGTTGGTATTGTTTTTACAAGAATATGTGTGAATGTCCTTTGATTGTTTTACACTGAATATCCAGTCATATTTAGTGTATTTATATTTTTCACACATAATTATGTCATTGATTTATCCTTAACCTAAGGATACAGCCTTTCTGATAAATCTCATCTCAATTTACATTCCATTGAGACTTCTTTGATGATATACACCAAATCACTTCTATGTGGTGTATATAATGTACTTTGACATAGTATATCATGAATTCCTTTATTCTCATGATATTACAATGTTTTGATTACCTCAATTATTTGTATTCAAGTGTCTCTCTTTTGGTTAGAAACTCTAACGAAAATACCATTTTAAAATGTTTTAAAGAATTATTCTTCTAAATCATGCTCATTAATGTCCATATTTTAAAAATGGTTTTAAGGATTTATTTATATGGACATTAAAGTTTTAAAATTAAAACTCCTTTTAAAAGTTTCAAAGTGGTATGGGACACTTTGATTCAAAAATATACTTTTAAATGGATTCTTGACAAATAGTGTGACTTTTAAATGTTTTCGAGAAAAGGGGGATATTTCTCTCAAATAGTTTTGATGATTATTTTCATCTATGTCAACATCCTTCATTATTATTGATTGAGGTTAATGTGATACAATACAATCTTCCATATTGTATCGAATGAATTATGTTTGACTGTGGATGTGCTATTTTTATACCATTCATGGTTTGTGGTGAAAGTATTGACATTTTGTATGCTAGTTTAATACGAATGTTTACGTTATGTTTAAACCTTTTCATATGGGAATGAATTGGACTTAATAAGTGATGGGTGGAGCCCGCTATAGCTCCTCGATGCATCGGTAGGTCTCATGAGACAAACTAGTGTCTTGGCACAAGGCCTTGGCAAAATCTTATTTGTAGTCTTGGCACGAGGCCTTGGCTATGTGGTTATGATAGTCTGGCATTATGCATTCCATCATTATGAAAGTGGTTATTGATATTGCATGTGATCATTCGACTAGTAGAATATCCATGTGAGTAAGTAAATGGCATTATTTCATTTTACCATCGCCATTTTATGCTGAAGTTTAAATTTAAAAGGCTTTTGTTTTAGTTATAAATTGCCTTAAGTGTTTATGCTTATTTATGAAAGCTTCTGCTATAATGTTATCCTTACTGAGAATCCGAGCTCACCCCTTTTAATGTTTTATTTTTCCCAGGATTATGAAGAAGTAATTTATGAATGACCTGCAGGGATAGTATGAGGGGATATGAAGACAAGATGTTTTTTTATGATGTAATGTAAAAATTAATGGATGTATCTAGTTATTCCAAGGCTACTAAACTAATCGGTCTTTCGAGACTTGATCTTTCTCATGATCATGCCAATGTTATGTAATAATACACCGACTCTAGGTAATTAGGGTCGGGGCGTTACAGTTGGTATCAAAGGAAGTTTAGTACAAACCTTGGTAGCTAGATTTAGATAAATTCTAATTAGAGCACGTAGACCTAAGATGAACTTTGAGGATTAGTATAAAAGAACTTCCTAGAATTTTGGTATTGTAGAGGTTTTGTGAGTTTTCCGAGAAATACATCCCTATCTGGATACGAGCAGGTAGAGGCGGCTCTGGCACAGATGTACCTAGGGGTAAAACCCGAAAACACCGCTTTGAGCTAGACTCGAACGGGAACTGGTGCACGACAACGGGCCTTGCTGCACTCTTGGTTACGACACTCCCGGGGGATATGCTTAGGATAATTTATATTTTCTTTACAAACCAATTTAAGTAATATATATATAAGATGAGAGTAAATGACCTTGGTTAATCCTAATATGTTTCAAATTGAGAATATGGTGACATTTTAATCTCTAAATGATTTTACGACTACTATTACTCACACAATGCTTTATGGTTTTAGTCAATGGCTGGATTCCAAGGAAGTCATAGTGACTTTGAGAATGATGTACAAGATGGGAACGGTGGTGGAAATGAGCAACAAAATGGAATGTTGATAGGCGTAAAAGATATCGTCTTTATGCCAAATTAGTTTTCTAAAAATATGATCAACAACACATATATTAACCAACTCCCAGACTCAACAAGGAAGAGAAAGGTGATAAATGATAAGAGCTCCAGCAATGGAGACCATGGAGAAAAGAACCCTCAATTTTCATCATGCAGGAAATGTGGAAAGAGACACCCAGGAAAGTGTCTCAATGGGACAACGAAATGTTTTACGTGCGGGAAGGAAGGACATAAAGTAAAGAATTGCCGAAGAAAAATGAAGAGTACTATGGAAGAAGATAAAAATGGTCCCAAGAGTCCATTTACAGTCATTTGCCGTAAATGTAGGGGACCTGGCCATTACCTGAGTGAATGTCCTATTCTATAGGATATTTTCTTGGTCAAAGAAGAAGCTATGTGGGAATAAATGGTTGGAGAAATGTTTAAAAAGTATTAGCACTCCTTGTTGATGGGTTTACTATGGAATAATTTTCTCTTGTATTTGTAACCCCGCAGTTTGCCATGTGAGAATGATATTTAAGGAAGAATTGTCTCTTCTCTTGTGGATATGGGTATAAATAACCATTTGGATTTATATGATCATTGGGGTTTGAGAGAATTATAAGTTATTCTAATTTGGGATGAAGATTCAAGGTATGATATTACATTTGTGGTTAAATTTATGATATAGTATTTTGAGGAATTTATCTCATTTTGGAAATATTATAAAATATAGTTTTTGAAAAAGGACAACACGTAGACCGTGTGACAACCCGTCGCGTCGGACAAAGCTATGGGAATCGAACCCACAACCAAAGTGCGATTGGGATTTATCGCCTACCACTGGACTACGTGAAGTCCCTGGTTAGTGTGACTTTTTTTTAGTTAAATGATTTTATTGATCAATAATAAGTTGATTTGGGTTCTTCTTTCATATCAAAAGAATACCCTTGGTATAGGAAAATGATTTGGTGATTAAGTGATAAATGTTATTTTGGAAGATGTTCGCTTTGTTGGGAACACTATATGCCCAAGGAAAATAGAATACTATGGGGTTTCATTTGTGGAGTAATGATAGATTTTTATCTACGTTTTTATTGTGGATTTATATTGATTTGGGTTATTTATGGAAATGATTAACCTATAATAGAGAATATGTGATTAGGTTAATTACTTTTGAGTATGTGACTTTAAGAGTATCTGATGTCATTTGGAGATACAATTTAACATGGGAGACTACATAATCAAATTATTCTATGTTTTGGGTTTCAATATTAGTTTGGATTATATTAAAGGATTTTAAGGACAATTGGTTATTGAATGGTATCTATTTAACTTTGGGGTATTGTTGGTTTAATTTTAGAAATTAAGATTAGTGCATATTTATCTGAATGAATATCCTTTTGGGGGATCATTAGATCATTCACTGACCATTTTGGTTTTGATTAATCTTCAAAGACAATGTAAATATATGGTTTGTCCTTCATGGATCATGTGATTCTATAGAAGTTTATTCTATCTCTTCCAGTGTGACCAAGTCTTCTTGAATACTCATCGTTTAAAAAAAATGAGTTAGTGGTGGAAATTTATTAAAGAATGAAAATCTACTTAAAATGTAAGTATATCTCATAATGTTCTTAGTCAATATCATAAATGAATTACTCTTCCTTATGTAATGTAACTTAAAAAAAATGTTGTCCGTTTACTTTCCTACTAGGAGACTAATGGTCGTTTGTCCCAACACAAGTTTGTGGTTTTCTCATTGTTAACTTTCTCCTGATCATGATTTCTATCCCTCTCCATCAGAACTTGACACTTAGTTTATCATCCATATCCATGTTTTCTTACATGGAATCCTAGTATGGGTTATCTTGGATGACCCTTATACCTCTCTTTCTTTCTTTTAAAGTGATAGTTTTATTGACTCTTTTTCCGATGTGGGACTTTCCATTATATTCCCAAGCAAAATTTTAAAAATTTCGAGGACGCAATTTATTGAAGGAGGGGAGAATGTAACACCCCAAGCTTCCTCGGTATGTTTCCTTTCGAATAATGCAATGACGTGCATTGTACGCAACATCGAGATTTTAACACACCACAACCAATCAAACTAGCCGTTATGAATAGTAATACCTACTTTTTGAAATTATATATATTTTATATTTCAAAATGGACTTCATTTTTGGATTCGGAATATCAAATTTAGCCTAAGGTGAAATTTTGGTACTTTTCGGATAACTTTCATATTTTGATGAATAGTGAAAATTACTAAATTTTAATTAAAAACAACTCTTTTAATCAAAATAATTAATAGTGATAAATTGTGAATTTGAGTGGTTTTAAAGTATATTTAGAATATATTTTTACCATTTAATATAATGTTGGTCATTGGACATAATTTTACAATTAAACCGAACATAAACAAGTGTCAATCTTTTGATAGTTATTATCTCTTAAAAACACGCTTTTTGTTTTGACAGCGGGAATTAATTTTAAATTAATTTCTGCCACTTCTGTGTTTTGAATTTTGAAAAATGGATTCCATATTTGGAATCAGGATGTCCAAATTGTGTAAAATGGTAACTTTTATTTTTAGACATTTTGAATAATTACTGCGGTAAATATTTTATTTACCATGGTTAAGGGTAAATCCGGTAAATAAGGGTTAAAAAAAATAATATTATAAGAATAATAAATTACCCTATAATGTGTCTTAACCCTATTGGTTGATACATGGTCGACCATGGGCATCTTTGGGTCAATTTTGGGACCCCATGGATCCACATGTAAGTGATAATGACACTTTATATTAATTAAGTTAAAATGAATACAAAAATGACATAAGCATATATCTTTTAGCAAAACAATTGTTACATAGGGTTATATATGCTGGATTTTAGATTATAAATATTCATTAGAAATCTAAAATGATTTACTACATAATTATATTTTTTTTATAATTTTTTGACATTAAATAGTTTATTTTATTTATGACACAATGATGATGCAGTAATTACTAAAATAGTAAAAAATTAACATAATTGATATTATAAATACCCAAATAATTATAATATGAAACTTTTAATGAATTAAACAAATTTTCTAGGATAATATGATATATTAGGATTGATTTATTTGACTTTGTTCGAAGTAATCAATCTGTTATGAGTTTCACAAAAATCAACTAGTGAATAGTGTCAAAATTGACATAAAAGAGTTCTTAAAACAAATATTATATTATTAATTGATATTAAATTCCTAAAAATCTAAGGTTCGGCCAAGAGACTTATATTATGATAGTTTAATCATTAATGGACCACTTGGGGGTCTTTTGGATGTATATAGTAAGTTTATTAACCATATTATATAAAAATACAAAGAGACATTGTAAAAGTGAAACTAATTAACTTAGAGTTAATACTTAAAGATAAGGTTAATATAAGTACCCAAACCTGTCTAAATTCTATTGGATGAGTTGTTTTCGACCTATCCCCACCTCAACCTTTTAATAGTCAACTTTGGAGCCATTGGAAACCGAATATGAATTTATTATAAATTAATATTTCTAGCTTTTCCAAAGGTGCCCCTCACCCCTCTTATAAAAGGGCACTCCTCCTTCTCATTTCCTCACACCTCTCAAGCCACTTGGCTCGTCAAAAATCTGACCAACTAAGCTCCCCACATCCCTCTCCTCCTCCTTGAAGCTTACCCTTAGGCAGAAAGCATTTCAACAAGTCCTTTGGTTCCAACCAAAGTGAGTTACCTAAATTAAAGGTAACGATTTCTCTTAAATTATTTTCATTTATTTTGCTTCTTCAACCCCCAAACTCTTTTTATTTCCCTTATTTTGTAACAACACCAGTATCCTCAATATACTAGGATGTTTTTATAAGAAGTATTCAAACTACACATACACACAACTCCATCTAATGGATGATGAACATAATGTTTCTGTGGATGGCAAACTAACGCCTCACGAAACGATGATTGTTCAAAAACATCTTACCGCCTCTCATGGTGGCCATTATGATGGAACTGTAATTAAATATGATATTATTGATATATATTTTATATATAAGCTTCTGTAATTCCATTTTATTTCATACCATTATTCGTTTCATGTCGTATATACATACAATAATTTCATTTGAGGAAGTGCGGACTACCGCCCCCTTAAAATGATATGACTCGTTCATACCACACATGGAACGTATAAAGGATGGTGTTAATGAAATTAAGTAACATATATAAAATATTATATTATACTGGAATAGTAATATACCTATGTATCATTTGGATTCGATTCTTTTAAAATAAAAAATTAAATGGAAGTAGCGTTCGTGCGTACGTACGGACTACCGTCTCCACGAACGCGATGAGATTCATTATCCATCGTATCCATTCAAGTATAATTATCATTTAATGATTTAAAAATGATGTTTAAGGACTTGATATCATTCTGGATATGAATAAGATACAACAAACATGAATTATGTAACAAAACATATAATAGAAAATGAGTAAGTTAACACCCGAAACGGCGTTAATACTAAGATATTATTAACAAATCAATGTTAAAAGATCATATATGATATCATATTAAAGTAAATGATTCTTGTATTATTCAATAACAATTATTTCACCATTATACAGGAGGTAAACCAACCATCGACCAAGGAAAAATTACAAAGTAAGGGATTCTCTTATCTCACTTTCAATTCCGTGAGATTTCCATTGTTCGCTACTAAATTATTGAAAGTGGTGTATTGTGTACTTCCATTTGATATATATTATCATGATTCACTTTATATTCATGTTATTCTGTAAATCATTTGGTGGTTATTAACTTTTGGCCATGCGACTCAGTTGATTAACGTGGTAAGGGATTCTCTTATCTCACTTTCAATTCCGTGAGATTTCCATTGTTTGCTACTAAATTATTGAAAGTGGTGTATTGTGTACTTCCATTTGATATATATTATCATGATTCACTTTATATTAATGTTATTCTGTAAATCATTTGGTGGTTATTAACTTTTGGCCATGCGACTCAGTTGATTAAGGTGGTAAGGGTTTTCTTATCTCACTTTCAATTCCGTGAGAATTCCATTGATCACCACTTAATTATTGCATGTGGTGTATGTGTACTTCCCATGATCGTATTCATTGTGTAATATACTTTAATTTATGGGTATTTACATCATCATGGTATGATACTTCTTTCATGGGTGTATGTTTCGTAAGTTACCTAATCGATAAGGGAATTTGAGATTTCAATTTCCACTCATTTGGCTTTACACATATTTCATTGATTATATTACCCCAAGATTATGTGTGGAATCACTATTCATTTGATTATGTCATAATTTCCACTCCCCTTCCTGTGGATAGAAGTTTGATACACATAATCACTCCATTGGTAATTCTCAAATCATTGATATGAATTTGATAAGAGTAATTTTAACTCATTCTCCATTTGTTGAGTTAAACATCCAATTCGTTGGTATTGTTTTTACAAGAATATGTGTGAATGTCCTTTGATTGTTTTACACTGAATATCCAATCATATTTAGTGTATTTATATTTGTCACACATAATTATGTCATTGATTTATCCTTAACCTAAGGATACAACCTTTTTGAGAAATTTCATCTCAATTTACATTCCATTGAGACTTCTTTGATGATATACACCAAATCACTTCTATGTGGTGTATATAATGTACTTTGACATAGTATATCATGAATTCCTTTATTCTCATGATATTACAATGTTTTGATTACCTCAATTATTTGTATTCAAGTGTCTCTTTTTTGGTTAGAAACTCTAACCAAAATACCATTTTAAAATGTTTTAAAGAATTATTCTTCTAAATCATGCTCATTAATGTCCATATTTTAAAAATGGTTTTAAGGATTTATTTATATGGACATTAAAGTTTTAAAATTAAAACTCCTTTTAAAAGTTTCAAAGTGGTATGGGACACTTTGATTCAAAAATATACTTTTAAATGGCTTCTTGACAAATAGTGTGACTTTTAAATGTTTTCGAGAAAAGGGGGATATTTCTCTCAAATAGTTTTGATGATTATTTTCATCTATGTCAACATCCTTCATTATTATTGATTGAGATTAATGTGATACAATACAATCTTCCATATTGTATCGAATGAATTATGTTTGACTGTGGATGTGCTATTTTTATACCATTCATGGTTTGTGGTGAAAGTATTGACATTTCGTATGCTAGTTTAATACGAATGTTTACGTTATGTTTAAACCTTTTCATATGGGAATGCATTGGACTTAATAAGTGACGGGTGGAGCCCGCTATAGCTCCTCGATGCATCGGTAGGTCTCATGAGACAAACTAGTGTCTTGGCACAAGGCCTTGGCAAAATCTTATTTGTAGTCTTGGCACGAGGCCTTGGCTATGTGGTTATGATAGTCTGGCATTATGCATTCCATCATTATGAAAGTGGTTATTGATATTGCATGTGATCATTCGACTAGTAGAATATCCATGTGAGTAAGTAAATGGCATTATTTCATTTTACCTTCGCCATTTTATGCTGAAGTTTAAATTTAAAAGGCTTTTGTTTTAGTTATAAATTGCCTTAAGTGTTTATGCTTATTTATGAAAGCTTCTGCTATAATGTTATCCTTACTGAGCATCCGAGCTCACCCCTTTTAATGTTTTATTCTTCCCAGGATTATGAAGAAGTAATTTATGAATGACCTGCAGGGATAGTATGAGGGGATATGACGACAAGATGTTTTTTTTATGATGTAATGTAAAAATTTATGGATGTATCTAGTTATTCCAAGGCTACTAAACTAATCGGTCTTTCGAGACTTGATCTTTCTCATGATCATGCCAATGTTATGTAATAATGCACCGACTCTAGGTAATTAGGGTCGGGGCGTTACAAAAATCCTCAAGAATTTCAATAGAGGTTCAAATGACTCTGTGTCTTTCAGTTGGTGGGTAAATAATTGAAATAATTTATGGCCTGATGTAGGAGGTTTGACTCTAAAGTACATTGAATGATTAATCAAGTGAAAACTCAGGATGAACCTCAATCAAATCCCCTAGATAATGTGAAACAAAACACCACCCCCTTTCAATGACACGGGTCATGAGTTAATAAATTATTACAAATAATGATATCATCCAAGTTATCCTAATATTTATTTTAATTTTTTGTAAAGCTCTAGAAAAGAAAAAATTTATTTTTCACTTTTTTTAAAGCTGTAGCATGGCACGACTTTTATTTCTCATTTTTAAAGGAGAATCTGATGAAATGAATGAAGCATAATGGAATGTTGACTCATTCCCAATTTTCTAAAAATACATTTCCCGAAATTATGACACACACCTTACACCTCCCAATAATGATACATATCCCATTAAACGCACTCTAAAGGCCCTTCCCCCACAGTCTAACTTGAAATATCCATGCAAAAATACTAAATGTGCAGTTAGGTATGGAAATATTAGCTTGTAATGTGTCTTATACCTATAAGGAAATTCATGGCTTCTACGGGATAACGAAGGATAAATGTAAGGGTGGGTCTTAGGTATATATGTGGCTAGCCAATGTAGTGCCTCAATATTTTTAAATGTGTTTTTGTACAGTCATTACTTTGGAAAGTTTTTATACAAGTTTACTAGGTGGCATGCCCTAAGATCACTCAAGAAATATGATCAAGATAAAATAAGAATATTTGGTCTAGAAATCCTCTCATGAATGGGAATATAATATTGGATAGTCAATCATGGCATGATAAATAATAACAAATTAATTTACATGAATTTCAGAAATTCAAAGAATGAAAAATGGAAGGAAAGTTTCAATTAGATGAATCAATTAATTCCATCAAATCATGAGTCCTTATTTCAATATCCTTGCTTCACTTTAATCATCCAATTGTTCATTTTAATAAATCAATGTCATTAACATTGAAATCTAAAACATGGAATCACCAGATTCCTATGAAACTCATGTCTCATAGATAAGTCAAGTAAAACATGAATTCAAGTGTGGGCATTCATTTTTTAATTAACTCTTTAAAGGACAGAAAATTTGGGGAATAAAGATGGATAATATATAATTTAAACTATTACCCCATTTCAAATAGATTCTTTTCATCACGACATGTAATCCCACTACATCCTCTTCATTAATGGACCTGAAATATAAGAATTAATACCATTGATAATGCAGGCATGTTCAATCATGCCGATAAATGACTAAAATGACAAGTGGGAAATGGGGTAAAATGTGGGTTCCCTCTCAGTAGCACCTTTATTTAATGTATTTGGCTCGACTAAAAAAATTAAATTTTCTGAAATATCCTAGACTACAAGATTCCCTCCCCCACAATTATTTTATGTGGTGCCCCCAATGCATGTAAATGGAATTTTTTATGTAAGTTTCAAAAAGATGGAGTTACCACATTTAATATAGTATAATGGATTGATGCTACTTGGTAGGCCTTTATTTGTATTCAGGGTGAAGGAGTGTGATCTCCTCCACCAGTTCTTGAGGTATCGTCCCATGGAACTTCTTTAGCCTCTTCCCTTTTACTGTGAATGGGTTTCCTCCAACTTTATTTTGAATCTGCACAACACCAAAGGGGTATACATGAGTAACAGTAAAGGGGCCTTCCAATCTGGAATGATGTTTACCTGGCATAAGCATAAGTCTGTATTTGAAGAGTTACATGTGAACTCTAGGGTTGAAGGTTCTTGGTTGAATTATTTTTTCATGGGCCATCCTTGTTCTCTCTTTATAGATCATTGAGTTTCCAAAAGATTCCCCTCTAATTTCCTCTAACTCCTAAAACTGCAATCTTCTTTTTTCCCGGCTTTCTAAAGGATCAGATTAATCTCTCTGACCTCCCAGTAGGCTCTATGCTCCAACTCCACAGGAATGTGGAAACACTTTACATAGATCAATCTATGGGGACTCATCCCTATCGGGTTCTTGTAGGTCGTTCTGTATGCCCATAATGTGTCATCTAACTTTTGGCTCCTGTCCTTCCGGGTGGGTTTAACAGTCTTCTCCATAATGGCCTTGATTTCTCTATTGTAGAATTCTACTTGGCCATTTGATTGGGGATGGTATGAGGTATATCTTCAATGATGCATCCCATACTTCTTCAGCAATTCTTTCATTTTCCTATTGTAGAAATGAGTTCCCTAATCACTAATGATTCCTCATGGCATGACAAACCTACAGAAAATGTTACCCTAACAAAATCACAAACAACTTTAGCATCATCAATTATAGTTGCTTTTTCTTCCAACCATTTTGATTAATAGTCTACAACTAAAAGAATATATGAAATTTCAAATGACATTGGGAATGGTCCCATGAAATCTATGCCCCACACTTCAAAAATTTCATAAAAGGATATTTCATTCTGTGTCATTTCATGTCGTTTGGATTTGTTACTAGAAAATTGGCATTTTTCAAATCATTTACAAAATTAATTTGCATCTTTGAATATGGTGGGCCAGTAGAGTCTAGATTCTAAAACATTATAGGCAGTCCCTTGAGGTCCAACATGGCCTACACCAGATAATTTATGGAAAATTTCAAACAGTGATTCAATTTCACTTCTTGGCAAGAATCTTCTTATGATTTGATCATTACAAATTTTCCATAGAAACGGATCTTCCCAAATGTAAAATATTAATTCATATTTAATATTATGTTGTTGATGAGAGCTTATATGAGGGGGTATATGAAATTTAACCAATTATTTGACAATTTAGGCACACCATTGTACTTCACTGTTGACGATGTAGATTTGTTCTCCAAGAAGCTCATCAATATGTATATTCTGCATTAGGATTTCTGCTTCAGCGGTGTTGGGTAGTCAACTCAGATGATCAACCACTTGATTTTCAGTCCCCTTATTATCATTGATTTCCAAATTTATCTCTTGTAATAGTATCATCTATCTCACCAACCATGGTTTAGCATTAGCCTTTTTCATTAAGTACCTAAGTACTGCATGATCATAACAAACAACAAATTTAGTGCCAATAAGATATGATCAGATTTTATCTAGTGAAAAAACAACTGCAAGAATCTCCTTCTCAATGGTTGTGTAATTTATTTTTGTTGAATCCAAGGTCCTTGATGCATAGGAAATGAATTGAGGCTTGCTTTCAATTCGCTATGATAGAGCGGCTCCCATCGCTTAGTTGGATGCATAACAAAGTATCTCAAAAGGGTAATCCCAATTGTGTGGCTACATAATTTGTGGTTTTATCAGCCTTTGATGTAATTCATCAAATGATTCCCTACATAAACAATCAAAATTAAAGTTAGAATCATTTTAACGTAATCTTGAGAGAGGATGATAAATCAAACTGAAATCCTCGATGAATCTTCTGTAAAATCCATCAGGCCCTAAAAATGATCTAACATGTTTGACACATGTTAGATATGGAATGGAATTTATTACATCAACATTATATTTATCAACCTCAATCCCATTTTTTGAAATTATTTTTTCCAAATCTATCCCGTTTTCTACCATGAAATGAAATTTTTCAAAATTTATGACAAGGATCTTTTCAATGCATGTTTTCAAAACATTTTCCAAATTTCCCTAGAAATGATCAAATGAATTTCCAAAAACTATAAAATCATCATAAACCTTTCCAATAAGTCCACCATGTTGTCCGAGAATGTACTCACCATACACCGTTGAAATTTACCTGGGGCATTGCATAGCCCAAAGGGCATCCTTTTGTATGAGAATGTTCAAAAAGGGCAGGTGAAGGTTGTCTTCTCATGGTCTTCTACTGCAATTGGTACCTGATAATATCCTAATAATCCATCTAAAAAACGTAATGAGTTTTTCTAGCTAACCATTCAAGTATCTGATCAATGAAAAAAAAAGTGATATTTTCTGGTAACTTGATTTATCATCCTGTAATCTATACACACTCTCCATCTATTTTGTACTATCATGGGGATCAGTTCATTTCATTCATTTTTAATAGTGGTCAGGCCGGTTTTGGTGGGGACTACAAGAATTGGGCTAACCCATTGAGAATCAGAGATTGGGTAAATGATATCATATGCTATATATTTCTCTATCTCTTTATTAATGATCTCCATGATTGTGGGATTGAGTCTTCTTTGAGGATGTCTAACTGATCAGGAATCACTTTCTAAAAATATCTTGTGAGAGCATACCTTAGGGTTGATTCCAGGAATATCACCTAAACTCTATACTACAGCCTTGAAATTTCATATGAGAAGGGAAATCAATGATTATTCTTATGAATGTGATACGTTATTGGAAATGATTACTAGAAATTTCACTCCTTCCATTAGATAAGTATACATTAAGTCACATGGAAGAAGCATTAGATCAAAACATTGGGGTTGTTCAAGGGATGATATGGCATTTAGTTTTCCTACTTCTATGGATGAATTTTCTTGTATAAAATCACTTCTTTTTAACAAATCATCGAAAAATTCAGATTCTACCTCATCCTCCAATATTATATCCGAATTTTCAGGTTCTTGGGAATTATAAAATACAATTAAAAAGAGTTCTCCCACTAATAAAAAGTCATGAATCATACATGGGTGTTCAATTGGATCCATACCATTATCATGGGAGATCTCATAAAGTGAGTGATTGGTGGATGGGTGTTTCATCGTATCAATAATTTTGAAGTGTACCATACTGTCTCTGATATCCATAGTGAGTGTTCCATCATGCACATTGATGATAGTCCTTACTGTTTTCCGGAATGGTCTCCCAAGGAAGATGGGAGATTGGGCTGCTGGTCAGTCATCCTCCATGGAAAGGACATAAAAGTCTACTGGAAAGTTTAATCCTCTCACTCCTACAAGTACATCTTCAACGACTCCAGCTAGGAAAACGGTGGACCTGTTTTCTAATTATACCACCACCCAAGTTGGTTTTAGTTCTCTTATTTTTAAATATTAAAACTCTGAGTGATGCGTCACATTTATCGAAGCTCCAAGATCAAATAATGCCTCAGTAAAATTTAATGAATCGATAGTGCAGGGAATAGATAAAGTCCCTAGATCTTAACATTTTTGCGGTATCGGTGTTGTGATCAATGATGAGATGCTTCTTCATAAGTTGATTCTTTCATTTCCATCTAGCCTCCTTTTTTAGTACATAGCTACATAATATTTTTTTGCATATTTATGGATTTGTTTGATTGCATCCATTATTGGGATGTTGATATCATCTTTTCAGAATGTTTCTTGAATTTCCAGTGGAATTCATTCTTCTTAAACCTTCATTGACTCAACCAATATTGATGGGAATGGTGTAGGGATATCATTTTTTCCCTTTTTTTGAAAAGTTGGTTCTTTTCTTCCCTTCCGAAACCTTGTTATTCCACATTTTTTGTCGACTCTATATTATGGTTAGACATGACAAGATTTAAATGATTCCCTGGAATCATCCTCCTCATTTTTTTCTAGTGGTGTGAGCTCCTTCCTACATCGGGTGGTGATTGCACTAACATTCTCCTTTGGATTGGGAATTGTTTGTGAGTGAATTTTACCTTGGTTCTTGGTGAGAGCATCTATAATGCTTGTAAAATTATCAGTTAGCTTTTCTATTTTGTCTTCTAATCCCACAACTCTTGTCTTCAACTGTTGATATTCAGTTTTTTGTACCCTTGTGGATGGTTTTTCATAACTCTTCCACTGGAAAGGTGGCATTTGGAAAGTTTTTCATTGTTTTAAGGGCTACATATATGGTTTTTGGAATGCTATCAGGTTATGATATTGCTGCTGAAAAGGTGCTCTGGCTTGGTTCTGTTTAATCCCATAACCTGGTTGGGTTTGCGGTTGGTATTTCCATTGTTGATAGGCTGAAACACAAAAATCTATCCCCTGCAGTTCTGGACATTGATCAGTGTATTGTGAATTAGAAGAGCATAAAACACATACCTGATTCGGTCCCTGTTGTTCCTTCACATGGTTTACAACTATTTTTAACACTAACCTGGTGAGTTCACCCGTTTGATTTCTAATTAAATCTACTTAATCAGATGTTCTTACCTCAGGGATTCCTCTGGTGATCGTACCTCTGGTTCCAAACTACTGTGAATTTTTTGAAATCATTTCAATCAGCACAAGGATATCTGTAGGTGATTTTTCAGTGAGGGAACCCCCCGATGATGCATCTAGTATATTCTTATCATTGTTAAGAAATCCTTTGTAGAATCACATATGGAATTGGTCCTCTTCTATTTCATGGTGTGGGAAAATTGTACAAAGTTTCTTGAAAAGTTCCCTGTATTTGTAGAGTGTTTCTCCATTTAGAAGATGGATGACATAAATCTCCTATTTTATTGCATTGATCTTGGATGTTGGGAAGAATATTTGTAAGAATAATTTTTTTAGAACTTCCCATTCACCGATCTCCCCCGGTTGTAGATTGTAAACCCATTCCTTTGCTACTCCCTCTAGTGAGAAGGGGAGTGCCCTCCACATCACATTTTTTCCACGACTGCTCAAGGTTTGAAGATGGAGTAGACATAGGTGAATTATTGAATATGTCGATTCGAGTCTCCACCTACAAGACCATGAAATTTAGGATTCAGATGGATCATTTTAATTCACAATTCAATACAATTTTATAAGGAAATAATTGCAAGTTGATACTTTTGATTTACAAATTGAGATGCACAGAGGTCGCATAGGGTTCAGTAGGGATTTACAACCATTATTAAAGGTTCAAAGTCCTTACTGAAGGAATCATTTGAATGGGTGAGATTGATATCTTCAAAATCTTTTGGAAGATTTTGATTTCTCAATTTGGTTATTCTGCTCTCAATTTCTAGATCGAATTCCAATAAATTGCTAATTGATGTATGAGTCATTCAAAAGATATTTTTTCATAAAATGTTTTGAGGCACTTCCTGCTCGACAACAGATCCATGTTTGATGCATGACTGTCATGGGGTGTGGAAAAACAATTTTTTATTTACCTATGTATAGTATAGCAGTTGATCCTATGTAGTCTCCCAAAGAGGAGTGCACACAGAACAAGGTTGTAACCTTTTTTTGGTTTTCTAGAAAATATTGGTTTTAATTAATTTTAATGACAATGAGATAATAAAAAAAACATTTATTGGTTTATTTTAACAAATTATAAAGACAGTGATCAGATTGGGTTCATCAAGACCTAGTGTTGTGCAATCAAGGTTTCCAAATTTACCTCTTCTTCTTCCTTAAACTGGCAAGAGAGAGATTTAACTACCGACTCCTCTCTCTCCCTTGGTCCGATAGATGTGATGAGAATTTTTATTTCTCAAACGTTAGATTGGTATATACTCCTTACAATGTGTTTAGGGTTGTAGAAGGTATCTTGATTAATTAGAGCAATCCCAGACCTTGAATTGGTGTTCCCTAATAAACCATGATTCCAAAATACAATCCTACAGACGTACTTGAAAACCGCCAAGCAATCACCACTCAACCCTAATCTTGTTCCACCGTATAAAGATTAAAATGGGGTTGATGGATATGTGATCATCGACCAAAGAAATTTATAATTTCTGAATCAAAACCGAACACTTCCACATTTTGAATTTAATACTGAATTACGAATTGAAACCAGAATAATAAAGATGATGAAATTTGATTCATTTAAATCACAAGAACTCAAACACAACACTTAGGTCCAGCCTCCCCTCTATCCCATCCATCATATGAAACTAAACATCGATGGATGAGGTAAGAAATATGATATGGGATAAGAGAGAAGATTTAAATAACTAAAAATGAAAGAAAGAAACAAAATGATGTTGAAGGAGAATTTCTCCGAGTGTCCCTTGGCTTCCTCCCACCTCGGATTGTGGTGTCGAACTCACCTCCTCAGCATGGGTGAACTCAACTTTAAATAGGACAAGGGGGTTCCATTTATGAAAATCAATCACTAAATCAACTCACTAATTAATTTAACATGCATATATTCATTTATCAACAAGAATCAACATGCTTATGACTCATTATAAAATTATATTATATATGTATATCTGTATCAATTTAATTTACATAAATTTATAGAAATAACAAATGAATTCATTAAACATGCCTCTTAATCTTTTTTCCAACTAATTATCAATTAATTTAGGATTGAAATTCTTTTCCAATTTTCATCAAGAACTATATTCTAAACATGAAATTCATAGAAATAACACTATATAGAAAATAAATAGGGAAATCGTTACCATTGTATAAAACAAAAACCTCTCTACGTGATCGATAAAATTTTTTAATCTAGTTTACGTATTATTATTTCAATTTAATTGCGATCCAAAGAGATAAATCATGCTACCTATATGATTTCACGTAGATATTTAGAGAATCTTCAAATCTCTAAACTCAAAAGTTCATTGACGTTATTTGCATGAGAACAAATCAAATAAATTGATCATGATCACCTCTCATGTGACAACTGCATCTACCTGAGGACAATTCACCACAACTGCACCAACAAACCACAGATAAAACACTATTATAAACATGGTTATCAAGCAACAAAACATGGAATGGTGAAACATAAAGAAATTGGTCAAAGTAACATATGGAATGGAGGTAGATGAAACTTTATATCTAAAATAGATAACTACATATAGAAGCTGGGAGCGAGGGATCATTCCATGAATATGGAATCCCAAAAATAATTAATACAGATTTTTTGGTTCACCTATGGTTGAGGGAAAGATACTACAACCATAGGTTTGAAACAACATGAGAAACTAGAAAACACATAAAACATATAGCATCAGGGTATTACAAAACATGTAATTCCATTTCACAACGTGTAATTTATCAAGGTTGAGTTCAACTAAAAACCCTTCTGCCTCAATGATTTATTTTTTTTAAAACCAGAAGTATTTGATGATGTGAACACCTATTTTGTTCCATGAAAAAACCTTTGAAATAGGGTTTCAGGTCATGTAATACGTGTACAATAAGTGTAATCCCCATAGTCTATATTTTACTTAATCAATTTCTCAAAAACTCGTATGAACCAGCTATGAGCACTAAGATCTTCAATACATGCAATGATTTGATCCATAGGGATTCGGGACCTTAAATCAAATACCACTCAAAGCATTATATTCACCGAGAATCCAAAACCTCCAAATAGAGGAAATAGAAACATGCCATCCTAATAGCCACCCCATTAGATACATCTAAAGGATCTAAACACCAATGGTGCTCAATACTTTCCTATAGTAATGATTGAGTAACCACATAAAAAACACAAAACCTATAAACACTCTCAAAGGGGATATACCCATCAATAGAGAGCATGCCACAATAAAAAACAATAAAATTCAATCTCATAAACATTTAGGGTCTACCGCCACTGAAAAGACAATTTTAAATGATAAAATCCATTCATCAAACAACAAAGAGTATTGAGCACGTATATATGACTAAAATTTCCAGGAACTCTCCTCCACATCACCTTTCCTCCACATGACACGAACCAAGTTTATATTACACCAATGAAACACCATCTCCTAGCGGTCCAAGATCTATTTTGGCATGTCCTCTAAGGTATCATCATCATCAATATTGGTATATATCCAATTGATGACATGAGAGTCAACATGAAGATAATGATAAATATGTGACATGTGATAATCATCATGTATCCTTCTCATCTATAGGGAAAGTGCTACCAATGATGCCATGGTTTCAATATGATCCATCACCTTGAATAGACCAACAAACCAGGGAGAGATTTGACTACAACATCTAAAACATTTAATCCCATGATGTGGATTCACCTTATGATACATGTGATCCCCAATTTAAAAATACAACGGTCTCCTCCAATGATCAACATAGGATTTATGGTGATCATACACTCCCTTTATCCCCTAACTAATCACCAGAACCATATTTTCCAGAATCTCTACCACTTCTATCTGGATAATTACTTACTTTCTAATTCCAATATATCACAATGGTGAACAAAATGGTTATACATACAAGACATCAAACGATTCCATACCGATTGGATATTGGAAACTACTATTGAATTTTAACTGTACCAAGGTCTGCGACTCATCCACAAACCTCAAAAATTCATGACATAAGATCGTAACATGACTTCCATAATATAGATAGTTTGTTTTGTATGACCATCTACGTGTCGATGAAAAGTAGTGCTAGGTCATTGAAATGGAATAAAAGAATTTTGGATGCATCTCCACACCCAAGAAATAAAATAAGGGTCTCGGTCAGAAATTATCATCCTACGGGACTCTGTCGAGCCTTACAACCACCTCTAGGAAACACCTTCAAAAAGACACCACTGATCCAGACTCTATCATCACTATAAAGTTGGGTGATTTAATCAATCAATATACTAAATCAGATATAGAGTCATTTCCTCCCTGGGCTTGAGGTAAATAGGTAACAAAGTTTATCATAAGTTACTCCCACTTCTACCGAGGAACATATAATCATTGGGGTAACCTACTAGGAACATGCTTCTCATCCATCACCTTTAGGTAGACCAAACATCAAGACCCAAACTCCAAAAATGGATGATTCAGCCCAGGCCACCAAAACCGACTCATCCAATATCTCAACATTGTTATCTGGCATGGATGTACTAATAAGGGAGAACTTTGTAAATCTCTGAGAACCATCTCACGTGATTCAAATGGAATGAAAATCATTCATGAGAAGAACACCTATTGTGGTTCATCATCAAACCAACCATCTTGGGACTCACCAAAAACTAATAATTCTTTCCCAACCTCTGCCTAATGATCACAAAACTCGGACTATTTCACCTATTACACTGAAGATGGTTGCACCATCATCGGAAATAGACGACCTCTTAGCCACCACATCCATCAGATTCTAAAAAGCTACCTAACACTAGTCATTCCCCAGAACACCTCATAATTTCTCCTGAACACTGTTAGAGGTGTCATATCAAAAAATAAAGCAGCTATAAACCTTCTATAAAATCCTGCAGTATTATGGAAAATTTTCCCTTCTTCCTCTGTCTAAGGGATTCCCATGAAACAACAGCTTCTACCATTGATGGATCAATAACTACACCATGTTGGGATACAACATAGCCCTGTAAACTCTCACTTCATGAAATTAAAAAATATATACTATCGATGAAGAACACACAAAATATCATGGATGAAAGTCAACATTTTTACTGAATTTTTGAGAAGATAATGTGCAAAAAGATCATGGGGGTATGAAAAAATGCAGGCCAAGGGAAATGTTAACCACATGTTTGAGACCCTCCCTAGGGAATGATCCTAAAATATTGAAAGAGGAAATATATTGATTCTGTGGTTCCATGGATGCAAAGAAGTTTGTGACCAGGTTCCCCTCCGTCCATGTGTGAGTGACTTCGATGTGGTTTCACAATAGTTGTTTGCACATCCTGATGATGTACTCAATTTTACATAGATATGATCATGTTCTAGATAATTAATTGTATAGGATGAATGAATCTATTCACATAACATTGATTAATATTTTTCACTTATTACACATCTCCAAGTTGGTGACCATCGCCTTCACCTCTGCCTAAAGAGCATATTCCCTACCGTAGAAGGCCAAAAAGGTTGCAATAACAACCCCTCATGGTTCCTAATTACACCTCATCCCTACATCTCACCCCAAAAAATCCCATCAGTGTTCAGTTTCAGTCCATTTCACAGAAGAATCCACTAGAATTGTTCCCCTACCCCGAGCCATTGATTTGTTTGAGAAGAAAGCAATTCGAAACCACGTCCCTAGCCGACAGTGCAGCATGACATGTTGTGCATAGTCGATCAATATCCTGAATTAAATTCAGGATTTTGAAGATGATGCGGGTGTTAGATCTGTACAGGGTATTGTATCTTACCTTGTTCCTGGCTATCCAAATGGTCCACCATCCCACCAATAATATAATGCCATAAGCATTCCTCTTAGAGCCATTCACTTTCATTATGTTAAACCATCCTCTATTGAAAGCATCCTATGACCCTACTTGCATGCTCCACCCCGCACAAGGCCTGATGTCCTACCACACCAAAGTATCTCATTAGCTATCTAAGAAGTGATTCCCCTCATATTCTTTTTTGGGATTGCATAAGCACCAACACTTGGAGGCGATATGCACTCCCTTGCGCTGAATGTTATCCTCAGTGGGGAAAGATTGATTCCTCACTCTCCATACCAGAAAATTGAATTTGGAAGGGACCACCGTGAACTAAAGCATCACCCCACATGGTTCTTCAGTGTATGTACCCCTCATCACACAGTTAAAATCCTTAATGGAAAACATACCCGTAGTGATGTCCGTAAAAATAAGTCTATCCAAATAATCATTGAAAATAATGATACTCATTATAGCATGATGATTCTCTTTTTGAATGGCCAAAATAAGCATAGGATGATCACTTTACTCTTTGAGGGTGTGATTTAGAGTGGGACATTCCAGAAACCACAGCCTTTCAGCTCCCCCTAGTTTTGAATCCAAAAGTTAAGGTCCCCCCATCCCACCATCCATTCTGAATGTTGGTTAAGGGACTCTCAATGTAGATGGATTAGCTTCCAAATCAGAGAAGGCCTCGACCTCTTATCATTCACATTCATCCCATATCTACCTTGTATATCCATGCCCCATACTATTCTTCCTTTCATAGCCTCCCAATCTAGTTTAGCGTGAAACCCTTGCATGGTCAGTGTAACACTCTGAATGTTGATTCCCACCACCGAAATAGGTCTTCTGAGGTGCTTTCCTGAAACCCAATGATGTAGACCTTCCATTTTACTGTCCTAAATAAAATACACGATAATATTCTCTAATGTGGAAACCACAGTGTTGGAAGACATCAAGGTGGAAAAACTATGAACGGGAATGGACATAAGGGAACTATTCACTTGAGTAATGTGGCCTCCAAAGGAAATGAATCTATTTTTGCAGTTGAAAATGTGTACAGTGATCTTGCTAACAAGTTTTTCAAAGTGGTGGATTCTAATAGACAAAGGACTCACCTAGTCCCCTAGGTACTCCATTTTAAATAATCACTTTTTCATATTCATGATGGAATCAAGGTCCCATTCCCTTATATCAGAGATTTTTATGGGAGTATAGTAATGGATTTTTGCCGTATTCACCACCTATACACTCCACTTGAAATAATCCTCTAGGAGCCCAATCATCCTCTTAATCATCCTCCAACTTCCATGAATAAAAAATTTGTGTCTTCCACGAACATAAAATGCATGGTGCCTCTTGTATCTTTTCGAGTCCGAAAAGGGATGACCTTACCCATACGAATACCCTGATTGATATGATGGTTCAGAGAATATTGGGAGAGGATGAAGAGAGTATGGGAGTGGGGTTCCCCCTTCTTATGACCATGATATCCCTTTACGAACCCAAAATATTTTCCCATAAATGAGGTTGAGATTCATGTCATGTTGAAACAACAGAAAAAGAGGTCATGAGTCCCAGTGGATAACCCCATATAGGCCATCACCCTAAACATGTAACCCCACTCCATCCTCTCTTATGACTAACTCTTTTCCAACTTGATCTCAAAATTTACCCCAATGTAGATTTTGTTTATGTCTTTGTTCAAATATTCACCAAACCAATTTCCCTTGATTGGACCTCCATTTAATAAACCTGTGATGCTTAGGAGTAACCCAGAAATCCAAGTGGGGGCCATCCTTTTATTGAGAATTCTGGCCAAAACCTTCTATGGTATATTGTGCATGCTGATGGTATGGTACTTATTAATGGTGTAATACCCTAGGCTTCCATGGTACGTTTCCCATTGAATAATTCCATAGCTTATATCGTACACATCTTTGAGATTCTATCACACTACGACCAATCAAACTAGCCGTTATGAATAGTAATACCGAATAATAAAATTTTATAAATTTTATTTTCCAAAATGGACTTCATTTTTGAATTCGGAGTATCGAAATTACCTTAGGATTAATATTTGGTATTTTTATGAGAACATTCAATTTATGATGAATAGTGAAAGACACTGAATTTTTGGTTAAAAACGACTTGTTATTTTAATAGCTAGTTATTTTATTTATATTGTGTAAAAATAGATACATGCTACCTATATTAGTTATATTTAATTCATTGGACTCATTTTTATTATAAAATTAGATTTATAAATTTTTA
This sequence comes from Viscum album, assembly GCA_963277665.1. NCBI lineage: Eukaryota > Viridiplantae > Streptophyta > Magnoliopsida > Santalales > Viscaceae > Viscum > Viscum album. The sequence goes on along the minus strand of OY728132.1, from coordinate 1,431,715,241 downwards.
TTGAACTTTTTACCGTCTTTTACCCACATCCTAGGAGCATTTAAAAATTTGCATAAAACATAATTTTACGGCTTCTGTGATTTGATTTCCAAAAATCTGAGAGAAATAGTTGATAGAATTAAGTTAAATGATGTTAAATAAGATGAATGTAATTTTTGTTGAATAGTATATTTTGACATTTATTACCATGGTTAAAAGTAAATAGGGCAATTAAAGGTAAATATGATATTATTAATACCCTAACACATGTCCTAATACTATTGGATAATTGTAATTCGACCAAAAACAACCTTTGGAATGAAATATTATTCATTAGGTCCACTTGGATTATATTAGGTCATTTATTTTTATTTTATTTAAAGAAGAGTTAAAAGTGTTAAATTCAATGTCTAATAACTAATTTTTTGAATATATGGTTATAAATAATATAATTTCGATGACAAATATTTATTAGAATGATAAAAAAATATCCTATATTATGATATTTTATTTATAATTTTTAGATATTATATAATTAAATTTATTTTTGACACAATGATGATGCATTAATTTCCATATTAATGAAATATTAATATAATTTATATTATAAATACCCAAATAAATGTAAATTGAGACATTTGATGAATTCCATAAATTTTATTGGGTAATATGACATTTTATGGTTTATTAAATGAATTTATTTCAAATTAATAATGTTTTTAGGACTTTAAAAAAATAGATTTTTAAATAGTGTCAAAATTGACATAAATATTTTTTTTAAAAAAAATATTATATTATTAATTGTTATTACATTCCTAAAAATATGAGGTTCAGCCACATGACATAGATACAGTTTTATATATCAATAATTAACCACATGGGGTTCTCATTGATGTTTATAGTAATTTTATTAACTATATAATATAAAAAAACAAAGAGACATGGCAAATGTCAAACTATTTAACTAGGAGTTAAAAATTCAAGATAAGGTTAATATGGTGACCTAAAACTATATAAAACCTATTTTATTATAGTATTTCGACACATACCAAAATTATATTATAAATAAATATTTTGGAGAAATTATAAACAGAACAATAATTTATTATAAAATAATATTTCAATATTTTCCTAAGATGTCCCTCACCCCTCTCATAGAAGGGAACATGCCCTTCTCAAAAATTCACACCTCTAAATCCATTTAGCTCAGCCAAGACAAGCCCATATATCCTCCCAACATCCCTCAATTCAACCTAGAGTACATACAATGGTCATAAAGCCAACCTAAGGAGCCCTTTTGATCAACTCAAAAGGAAACACCTGAAGAAGAGGTAATAATATCACCACCCTCTTTCAAGTTCTATTATTCTTCCACTTTTTTTTATTAATTGTTTGTTCCTTAATAAATAATAACTCATGTTCCATATACATATTTTGATGTTATTATAAATATGATACAATAATATTCTTTATTCTATCCATCCTCTAAATGACAAAGTCACCATAAGTGCGTACGTACGACTTATCGTCTCCACGTCGTGGTGTAGTTTTCTATTCTAAAAATCACTATTTAAATGGGTATAATAATGAGTATAATTGATGTAAATAATAAATATAACATCTTAATGATTAATTATATATGATATAACATCAAATTACATACAATCTCACCATCAATATAATCATATTTCCACACGTGCGTACATACGGATTACCGTCTCCATGAACACGATGAGATTCATTTCCACATCATAACTATTAAAAAATAATTTTCATTTGATGATTAAAAATAATATTTAAGAACATAATATTATTATGGATATGAATCAAATAAATCATATCCCTAACAAACACGGATTATGTATAAAAACATATAAAGGAAATGAATAAGTTAACAGCCAAAACGACCATAATACTAAAATATTATTAACAATGAAATTTTAGAAGATCATATATGATATACTATTCATGTATATGTTTCTTGTATAAATTAATAACAATTATTTAACTATTATATAGGAGGTTAACATAACCTCGTCCAAGGAAAAGTACATGCTAATGGTTAATTTCACAATCTTTTTACTTATTCGATATTGTTTATATGTATGTAACATACTTGGACTTATTTATCATCCACATCCATGTTTCATAAAAATGAATTTCAATTTTTTTTTCTATTTCCTAGAATGTGGGTTAAAGTCATTTATACCCTTGTTTGGCCTTTTATGTTTTTAAATGAATCCTTTCGCCGTTTTTTAAAGAAGGTATTTATTGTCTTTTAGACAAAATTAAGGTAAGAATGTTTTTAACTTATATGGAGGGTGCAGCTATTTTCAGCCCTATAAAATCATCAAATCTTCACTTAGACACTTATTAGAAAATTTTCAAAAGAAATGTTTTTTATAATTATTTTTCTTTTTAATAATTTCAGAAAATGAAAGAGATATTTCTCTTAAAAGGTTTTGATTCCATCTATGTTAACATCCATTGATGGATTTCACACTCATTTGAAGTTGATTCATTATGATACAAATATTCCATATTGTATTGATGATTTTGTGATATGCTTGACTGTGGATGTTTTATTTTCATACCATTCATGGTTTATTGTTAAAGTATTATCATTTTGTATGCTAGTTTTAATACAAATGTTTATGTTATGTTTAATCCATTTCATATGAGGAATGCATTTGACTTATTAAGTGACGGTTGGAGCCCACAATTACTCCTCTGTGTATCTGTCGGTCTCATGAGACAAACCAGTGTATTGGAACAAGAACATGACAAAGGATTATTTGTAGTCTTTCTATAAGGCATTGAATATTTTGTTATGAAGTCTGGCATTATGAATTCCATCATTATGAAAGTGGTTATTTGATTATTCATGTGATTATTCTACTAGTAAAATATCAATGTGAGTAAGTAAATGGCCTTATTTTGACTTATATTTTCTATATAATGATGAATTTTATTTTTACAATGCTTTTGTTTTAGTCTTATACATCGCCTTAAATGTTTATTTATGAAAGTTTCTGCTATATTTTTATCCTTACTATGAATCTCAGATCACCCCCTTATATGTTTTAATTTTTCATAGATGCGTAGAATAATATTATGACAGACCTACAGGGATATTCAATGGGATATGAATATGGTCAATGGAGACAATGTTGTTGTTGTTTTTCATTTTATAATGTAATGTAAAACATAAGTATGTATCTAGTACATCCAAGGATACTAATCTGATCGGTCTTTCTTGGACTGACCCCCTGTTATCATGCAAATGATAAGTAAAAATGCACCGACTTTGTGTAATAGGGGTCGGGGCATTACAAAAGTACAGTGGGTTTCTCACCTTTGGAATCAGAACCATCATCGTTGCACGAGCAATACAGGGAACTTTTCCACAATGGAAAAATTCGTGAACTTCTCTGACTAGGACTCCCTTGAAAATGTCCCATGCTTACCTATAAAAGGACCCCTGAATGTAATTATGTCTTGGATTTCTTTCCAAATTTAATTTCCAAATATATTCCTTGCACTTCATCCTCCTTTGGAACCCTCCTTAAATGATTATTAACTTCCTCCAAGACCCTTCCTGGGATATCCTAAAATAAATCCTCACTACCACTCAGAAAACATCCTGCCACGCTTGGTTTGGTCTCTTCCAACAATGATTTAATACTTTCATTTTCTATAGCACCAACCATGTCACGATCACTATAAAAAGAACCATTTGCCATGAGGATGTTTGGACTGTTAACACATCGCCTTTCCATGATGCATGCATGGAAAAATTCTGTATTTTAGTCCCCCTTACAAAGCCATTGAACCCTCAACCCCTCTCTCAACACCCTCTCCTATCTTAAGATTGTATCCGTGAGTAGGTTATTCTTAATTCGTAAATCATTGATGATGTTTTCACCCCACTCCTGTTCCAGGCCAGCCTCCATTTGAGCAACCTCTTTACTGATATACCCGAATTATTTATCCCATGCGGGGATGTTCTTCCTATAATGACATAGAAGAAGCTAAAGCCTCCTGAGTTTGTTTGTGAAATGTGATCCATGGGTTACCCAAGTGATTAAGACTCCATGCCTCCCAAACCCATGATTATATATGGAAAATATTCTTCGGGATATCCTCTTCATTCACACAAATATGATTATATCCTAAAAGAATTGATCATAGAGGACTATGTAGGATCGATATAATAATGTAGATGCTCAATATACAAGAGGGGGGAGTGAATTGTAAACTTTGAAAATTTACTTAAACAAGGAAATATCTAAGTTTAACAATGATAACTAATTAAATTCACTACACCTATAACACCAATTGAAATATCAGGACAATGTATGATGTTACAAACTTCTAGTTCTATACACTTTCTTAATTCTGGAAAGAGATTCTGAAAAAACAGTTCCAGAAATATGGATATGGAAAATGATACTTAACCAAAGTTTACCATATGAGATTCTACCTTAAAGCGTATAGAATCTAATTTAATCAGAGTACACAAGTGTAAAGAAAAAAAAGATGGTTATACTTTCTTTAACATACAAAATGCAGTAGGAAAGATCAAATTCTAACAAAAAAAATTAACAAGATATAAATCTTTTAACCGAAATAGATTGGTATCCTACAAACATGGATAAAGGTCCCTTGATGTATACTTTCAATAAAGTCTGTCTTTCCCACACTCGGGTAAGCCCTCGATACGAAGAACATGGTATCTGTCTTGCTATACCCGCAAGCCCTCAACATCAAGTTAGATGGAACCTCTGTCTTACTCAGAAATGATGCCCCCAAACTTCAAGGTAGTCCAAACCTCTGTCTTCCTATCCCTGGAATCACTAAAATGTAATCACCAACAACGAGAGTCACAAAAATAAATCTGAATGAGCATTTCAGTACGCACAAGGCATGAACAGCTTCTCTCTCTAGAAACCACCTTAACAGTGTGTGGTCTCTTGAGTGATCAACTCTTTGTTGAGATCTTTCAAATAATCTCCTATTTATAGGGTCGGTAGAAATGGCCGACTCCCTCCTCCAATGGACATATTTCCCTACAATTCGTAGGGACATGTACACATGTTACTCAACCAACGGTTAGTTAAATACAGAATGTACGACATCATTTTATAACAAAACATGTGTAACTGAAAAAATCACATCATTTAATAATAATCTTAACAAATCAGATTGTAAGTAAAAATTTCGGAGTCTGATTAAATATTATATTCTGAGTCTATATAACAAGGTTATTCAGATTTTATTTTTCAGAAGAATTCGAAGTAAAATTTCATAAAAGTTCATATCCATAATTCATAATAAAAATTCACAACCAGAATTTGTAATGAGAATTGTGCACTGGAATTCGTAATGAGAATTTGTCAAAGAATTTGTAATAAGTCAAAGAATTCGTAATGATAATTCCTCACAGAATTCATAATTAGGATTCATCACATAATTCACAATGAGGATTCATCACAGAATTCGCAATGAGGATTCATCATAGAATTCGTAATGAGGATTCATCACAGAATTCATAATGAGAATTCATCATAGAATTCATAATGAGAATTAATCACCGAATTATTAATGAGAATTCATCACCGAATTCATAATGAGAATTCATCATAGAATTCGTAATGAAAATTCATCACAGAATTTGTAATTAGAATTCATCACCAAATTCGTAATGAGAATTCATCACATAATTAGTAATGAGAATTCATCACATAATTCGTAACGAGTATTCTGCATTAGAATTCGTTATAAGAATTCATTACAGAATTCAAAATGGGAATTCGTATCCTGAAACATAATTCTTCATATCTAAGTATTATACAATTCTGAGAATATAGTTATGAATCTGATTTTTATACTTATGAAAAAAAAGTTGATATGAACAATGAAAACATGAAAGAGATAAATTTCCTTAAGGAAATTTTCCTTATAGATGTAAAACAGGGGTAAAACCATATTTTCTTAAAGATAATGTGTTTGTGATTTTCAAAAAAAGAAGGAATGGAAAATTCTTAAGGAAACCCTTATTGACTCAACACTATACCTTTATTTGGAAAGCACAAAAAAACTTATGAAAAATAATATAAGAGCTTATAATAAATTTTTAGACTTTGAAATTAAAGCCCATCTCCCTTTTTTATGGATGATAGTGAATACAACTAACTCCCCCTTAGGCATTGGAACTCTAAATATTGTATTCTGGATTTTTGGAATGGGATTTTTATTATAATATGAATGAGAATCTTCGTATTGAGAAACTCCCACTTAGATAAGCTCCCACATAAATAGTTATAGTTTGTCTTTACTTATAATTTTTTCTTCTCCCTTTTAGATTCATAATTCTCTACCTTTTGTGTAATTGTTTCTTCTCCCCCTTTGTGATTGTCAAAAAGAACTGAAGGAATGGAAAATATAATAATGTACCTGAAATATTAGTACATGCAACAAACCAAAAAACAAATAACCAAAATTTAATTACTATTTGAAAGAACAAGGACAAGGAAAACAATACAACAAAATATTGGATTTTTATATTTGTTTTCATTTTCCTTAGGCATAAGCATTTTGAAAATTGTCTTCAGCTTATTCATTTCTTTGTGGTCCACCTCCACTTGCTTCTCTAAAGAAATGATTCTTGCATGTTGATCCTCCATAGACACTTCTTGAGGTTTAAGAGCATTATCTTTCTTTAGAACCTTTTCTTGCAACTGAGTATGATGACAATTTTCGTTCTTGTAGTACTGGACAAGGGAACATAGCTTCCCATTCATATCTGTGAACTCCTACAACCGAACATCCTTCTCAAGAGTTAACTTCTTCTAAAAAGAATTTGTCAGATCCTTGATTTTAGAGTCTTCATCATCAAAATCATCGTTATCATCTACAGGGAATTGATCAAGCTCTTCCATATCTTGAACAACTTTCTTAGACCACTTGGTTATCTTCTTGCAAGAAAATCTATGATCATCATAATTGAAAAGAATGTTATTATGATCAGTGTCAAGCATAACACAACTATCCATCACCATGCATACAGAGTCCAAATTATTATTTATGCTACGCTAAATCATTTAGCATCAGGATTCTGTTGCTGGAAAAATCGGAATTATGTCCACTAGCTTCTTTAGGTACTCTTCAAAAAATTAATGTCCAAAAATAGATGACTCAGAATCTGATATTCTGGTTGGTGATGGTTCTTCCACGGACTATATCAGCTTCCTTTTGGATGATCCTCTAGCTTCTTTCCTCCTTATAATATCATTATGTGGAGTGTCAACAACCACTTTCTTTCCCTTATCAACATTCAGAATGGTCTGTTCATCAAGAGAATCTTGCTCACTTTCTGAAAGTTGAACAATCTGATCTTGATCAACATTCTCTTTCTCTACTCCAGATTCAACGTCCTAAGGGTGTATAATGTCATGATTGTGACATTCTTCCTCAGACAGCTTGTTCAATTCCTCTTCCCCTTTCTCATCAGCATTAGGTGTTGTAATTTTTGAGGATCTGACTTGGGAAGTCCGAAGTGAAAATTTCTCGAAAGCACTATCCTTCTCAAGATAGTCTTCAACTTGTTTTATTATACCACCAGATCCACCACCAATCTCTACTTGCTATATTTATTCCACAACTTTCTGAACTCTCAGCATCAAATCCTTCTCATCTTTATTCTTTTTAGAATTTTCCAAAGTCTTCTCTCCTGTAGTTTTAGGAAAACCATTAATCAAAAAGGATTTAGGAATGAGTAAATTTTCAGATGCTACTTTAGTGGCCTTCAAAAGATATTGAACAATCTCTACCTCTGAAATATTCTTTTTTAACATCTTCTCATTGTCTTGCTTTTCTAATTCATCAGCCACTTTTTCTTTCAAGAGCTTAGACTCAGCAGGATCCAATCCGAATTGAGGCCCCCCTTCTTTCCTTTTTTCTTTATCTTTCCTCCACTTGACAACTACGTCATCTGGATAAGACTGTTGTTTCATTGGTTCAAGGGGTGATGTTTGAGATTCCATAGACTTAGGGGTTTTCTCAGCAACTTCCACTTCCTTCAATTTCCTTTTCTTCTCATATTTCTTTGATGGTTCCAGAGTTTTTTTATCTTTTTGAGCTTCCTCAACCTCTTCCTCTCGTAAAGAATAAAATTCTTCAGATTGAACAGGAAAATACATTTTCATCCTCTTCAATGTATCATCACTAACAAGAATTACATTGAAATGATGTTTCTTGGAAGTGCAAGAAACTTTATATGAATTAAGACACTTGATAATAAGCTTGGAAAGCAAGTCTGGATACATTATAATCTGAGATTTCAGACTCCCTTAATTAATATTCTTAACTATTATGAAAACATGCCTTATCAAATTTAACATTATTAGATTTACAAAAAAATCTAGGATGTATATAGCACACTTCTTGATATTATCTTTATCACCCCTTCTCGCTATAGAAAGACCTTGTACCCACAGCTGCAGAATTCGATTATTCAAAAAAAGATGAGAAATATTAGCAGTCTTAACATATTTACATCCAATAAATTCCTTAGCATTGTATTTATTTAAACTTCCTTGCTCATCAAGTATCTTATTTGAGCAAAATTCATCTTCACTATAATATGATAAACCCAACAACCTCGCAGCCCTGGTGTAAGAAAGCTTGTAAGTCTTAACATAGCATTTAGAAGAGATTTTTTCTCTACCATCTTCTTCATAAAAGGAAATCGACTCTTAGAATTCCAAAAGCAAATCTGTATAATCTGGAACCTGATTCGCTGTCTTTGATAAGCATACATCTTCCAAGTAATTGAGTTTGATGTTCATAGATATAACAGAATCATAATTGTTGAAATTTGGATGCACCACCCTTTCCCAGTAAACTAACCACTTAGAAATGGGCTTTGTAGTTGACATATCTTGAGAAGTGGCTTCTAAAGACATCCGGAAATGAACACTTCTGAAGAAATTAGAACAGACTTGAGAATGATCGGAACTTCCTTTAGTAAGGAAAACAAATCTTTGAGATGCAAATGCTTGATATCTAATGTGGGAAAACCCACGGGGGTCCCCTTTATATAGGCATTGAGGTGATGGTTCATCTTCTATGGTTGATCGAACAGTTGAGAAACATTGAGATTTGATCTGACGGTTGAGAAGCAATCCTCATGGAAAACTTGACTCTCATCTTTTGAGGTTTTAAGAAAAACATTCAGATTTAAGAAAACTAAAATCCAAAAAATTTAAAAACACAAACAAAAAACCTGCAAATAAAATATGATTACAAAGACTCAAGTAAAGAAATAATACATTTTGTATTGGCTAGAAATATTGTTCGTAGTAGGTGAATTTCTTCTTGATGAAAATTTGACTATGAAAATCATACAATGAAAAACTCAGTACAAAAAAATTGACTACAAAAAATTTCATTACCAAAAAAAAAATATCAGTATGAAAATTTCATTGCAAAAACTCTCAGTACCAAAATTTCATTAGAAAAATTCCCAGTATGAAAATTTCATTAAGAAAAATCATAGTATGAATATTTCATTACAAAAATTCTCAGTACGAAAATTTCATTACGAAAATTCTCAGTACAAAAATTTCATTACGAACATTCTTAGTACGAAAATTTCATTACGATAATTCTCAGTACGAAAATTTCATTATGAAATTTTTTAGTACTAAAAATTCATTACAAAAATTCTCAGTACGAAAATTTCATTACAAAACATTCATTACGAAAATTTCATTACTGATGTTCTCAATACGAAAATAAAATTTGAAAAGTTCACTACGAAATTTTTTTAGAAGCTAACAAAATAATGTACTCCTCCTATAAAAAGTATTATATTACTGTAATGAGATTGTTTCAAAAAGAAGGTTATGAAGAAATATTACCTTATGGTTATCATTCCTAAAATTTGTTTAATGTATTCAAACTTGTCGGTAGGTAATTATTTTTTGAATATATCAGCATGTTGATCTTGAATTCTAATAAACTGATGAATAATATCTTCTTATTGTGTGTGATCCCTAAGAAAGTGATGCCTAATATCTATGTGCTTTGCACGGGAGTGATGTGCGGGGTTTTTAATAAGGAAAATGTAATGTGATTTATCACCCAAAATTTGAGTCTTAGTAAAACATAAGCCATAGTCTGTGAGTGTGTGTTGCATCCACAACACTTGAGGACAACAACTTCCAGCTACAACATATTTTGATTTAGGAGTGGAAAGTGCTACTGAGTGTTGCTTCTTGCATGACCAAGAAACTAATGAATCTCTTAAGAAATGAAAAGTTCCAGATGTACTTTTTTAACCATTATACACCCACCAAAGTCAGCATCTGAAAAACTCTTTAAGATAATGTTATTCCCATAAGTATAACATAATCCTAGATAAATGGTTCCCTTTATGTAGCGATTTTTTTCACTACCTTTAAATGAAAATCCTTAGGATTGGATTGATATCTAGCATGTAAGCATATTGAAAAAATTAAGTCTGGATGACTAGCTGTCAAGTATAGTAGGCTTCCAATCATACCTCTAAAATATGTTTGATCCAATGGTTTCCCGACTTCATCAATATCAAGTGTGTTTGATGTATCAATGGGAATACTGATACTTATAGTGTTTTTATATCCCTTCTTTTTAATAAGATCATTAATATACTTATGTTGAGATATATAAGTTCCTTCTGGTTTTTGAGAGATTTGAAAACCAAGGAATAATGTTAACTCACCCATAATACTCATTTCAAACTCAGATTTCATTTAATCCGCAAAGGAATTAGTTAACGATTGATGAGTTAAACCAAATATGTTTTCATCAAAATATATTTGAACAATCAAATTTTTTTTATTATCTTTATTTATAAAAAGGGATGGATATGAATTTCCCTTAACATAGTTATATTTATTCAAAAATCATGTTAGTCTTTCATACCTGGATTGAGGGGGTTGTTTAATGCCATTCAAAGCTTCAGTAAATCTAAAAACATGATCATGATGTTTTGTGTCTCCAATGCTAGGAGGTTGTTCAACAAAAACATACTCTTGGACATAACTGTTAAGAAAATCATATTTCACATCCATGTAAAAAAGAATAAAATTGAATAATTCTAAAAAGGAAAGTAAGACATGAATAGATTCAATTCAAGCTACTGGAGCATAGGATTCTTAATAGTTTATTCCCTCTTGCTAATTATAGCCTTTGGTAACTAGTCTATCATTATTTCTAACTATGACTCCATTTTCATCAAAATTATTTATGAAGACCCACTTTACTCCAATAACAGAATTTTTCTTTTGTCTTTCAACCATGGTCTAGACATTATTCCTTTCAAATTAATTTATCTCATCTTTCATGGCAATGATCCAATCAACATCACCTAAAGCTTCATCAGTTCTTTTTGGTTCTAATTGGGAAAGAAATGCTAGAGGTTCTACTTCATTTATCAAGGAACTTCTAGTCCATACAGGTTGATTTACATCGCCAATGATACTATCACTAGGATGATTCTTACGAAACACCTGACTTGTGTTTTGTAAAACTTGTTCATCAACGTAGGGTAGATAGTCTTTTGTGGTAAATGATTTAGAATTATTTTCTGAAACATTTTTCTTATCAGAAGGATATTCTATCATTGGTTGATAATCAGTTTTTGAAAACACATCTAATGATATAGGTTGAGATGATTTAAAATCAAAAGGATCAGGCTCATGAAATTTAAATGTACTGTTTACTCAAAATTGCAAGTGTTTTTATTGAAAACTCAATAAGCCTTATAATTTGTGGAGTAACTTAAGAAAATTACATCGTTATAATTTGTTGCGAATTTGTGTAGATTATCCTTATTATTACAGATGAATACCTGGAAACCAAAAACATTAAAGAAGGAAAGTTTAGGTTTTATACCATTCCATAACTCAATAAGAGTTTAATTAAGAAAAGGTCAAATCCAAACTCGATTTATAGTATAACAAGAAGTACATACAGCTTCCGCCCAAAAAGGTCTAGCAATAGATTATTCACTCAACATGGATCTAGTTATCTCTTGAAGATTCTATTTCTTCTTTCAACAACAACATTTTATTGAGGAGTTGTAGGTGCTGAAAAGTTGTGGGTAATACCTTTTCTAATACAAAACGATTCAAAATCAGAATTTTGAAATTCCCCTCCATGATCACTATGAATAGTTTACAGAGGAAGTTTTTTCTCATTTTTAAATTGAGATATAAAACTTTTGAAATAAGATAAATCTTAACACTTCTTTGCTAGAAAATACACCCATGTAAATAGAGTGTAATAATTAACTAGAAAAAACACATAGAATTTTACTCCAATTCTTCTAGTTTGTGTTGGAAAAAAAGGATCCATGTGCACCAACATTAATGCATCAGTTGTTAATACTTCACTGATTAATTTAAAACTAGATTTATGTTTCATGCTATATTGATAAGATTCACACACTTTTGAAGAATCAAATCTAAGATTTGGTATATCCTTAACTAGTATCTTCTTAGAGAGTTTACATAAGTTTCTCTGGTTACAGTGACCTAGTCTTATATTCCATAACCAATAATGATAATCCATTGCACTTAGACAAGGTATGTCATGGCTCCTTAGGTCATCTATGTTCAAAGTGTAAACATTCTCTTGCCTATGGGCCAAGAGAATAAACTCTTCCTTGGAATTGTGTACTAAGCACTTATCATTCCTAAAATTCACAAGGTATCCTTCATCACATAATTGACTTATTCTAATGAAGTTGTGCTTAAGGAAAATAACAAACAATACAGTTGAAATCAAAGATTTACCATGAAGAACAATATTACATATACTAAAAATTTCCCCCTGTGCGTTTTCTCTGAAAGATACTTTTCCTCCTTTCGTCTTGATAATCTTTTCAAAATCATTTTTATTGCCAGTTATACGTCGGGAAAATCCACTGTCCATTTACCAGGTAATGATTTTGGTACTTCCTTTATCATCTTGAAAATGTGATAAAAGAGAGGTTTTCAGAATCCAAACTTGTTTGGATATGAGATTTTCATAAAGTAAAATTTTGGGTACCCACATCTTTTTAGAAAATTAAGTGTTATGAAAACCTAAAGATTGGGTTTTGATTAAAGAACAATTATTTTCCTAGTGACCATCACATTGACACTTGGTACAAAATGGGGCACTTTGAGGAACAAAGTAGTTGTTACTAAAAATTGGTTTAGCATGGGTATAACCAAATCTGGACTTGTTTCATAAAGGTCTTATTAGTGAATACATCTTATCAAAAACAATTTACCTAAGGTAAAGTTCAACAAACACTTCTGTAATCAAAATATATCAGACTTGAGTTTTATAACCTAGTTTTTATCTTCAAAATCATTTGATTTGGAACTAGAGTAAGGCTCTAAAACAATTCTATTAGAAATTAATTTTTATAGATCTTTATAAATTTTATTCTTCTCAGGATTTACATCCTCAAGACTTTTTGAAATAATTATAAAATCATCATTTTTATTATCAATATCTTTAGAGAGATCTGATATTTTCTTAGTAAGAATAATATTTCTAGATTATTCTTTATCATGTTTTTATTGAGTTTTGAATTCATAATCTCAAGATGTTCAGCAAACCTAGAAACATCTTCATAGGTACCAAAAGTATTTTCTTCATCACAGAATGATTCTTCATCTGATGTGTTATAAAATTTACTTTTATTATAATTTAAAGAATCATTGGTCAATGATTCAACATTATGTACCTGATCCATAAAGCAAAGATTGTCAAAAGGAAATTTGGCTATAAGACCAATATTATTCTGTCTAGAGGATTCATAATCTGAAGATTAATCTGAAGAGTCACCACCAATAGCACTCCAAGTATCTTTAGCTCTCAGAACATTCAAAGCTTTATCATTATTATACTTTTTCCCATTCCGTTCAGAATGCCTCTCTTTTCTTTCATTCTTCCCGAGAAAAGGACAATCAGGTCTTATTTGTCCAACTATCTTACATTCAGAGCATGTGACTTTTGAATAATTATTATCATTCCTTTACTTCTTCTTATACATGGATTGGAAATTGCATTGTACAGTTTTATTTCCATCCTTCGAGCAAGATTTTCTAACTCACTCTTTGAGGCTTCACTCTCACAAGATTCAGATTGGATAACAACCTTCTTAGATTTGGATCTAGTTACTCTCTCAGGAATCTTAGCTTTCATGTGATTTGATGTTGATGTAAAAGCATCATTACCATTCCCATTCATATTTTTGATGTTTTCAATGTCTCTCTTCATTTTTTTTCATGTTGGAGAAGAGTTCCAAATATCTCATCTAAGGAAATTTGAGTAACTATCCTATTCTCATAAATTGATGTTCTCTTTTATTCCAACTCATTGGTCTTAATACCAATGATCTTGTCAATAAGAGAATCATCATCAAGACCTTTTTTCCAATAAATTGTAAGCTATTTATGATAGTCATAAACCTTTGTTGCACCTTACAAATGGTTTCTCCATAAGTAAAGTTAAATCCATGATACTTAGCTATAAACATGGCTCTTCTAGTCTCAATCACTTTGGATGTTGCAAAATGTGTAACTCCGAGTTTCTTCCAAATAAAGTTAGCTGCTTCACTAGAAGAAATTTGGATATATATATTCCTAGTCATTGAACATATTAATGTACTACATACCTTATAGTTTTATTGATAATCATGCTTCTATTGGTTTGTGAATGTGCTAACTTCCTTATCAGGAATTTGATAAACTCCAGTAAGAATAACAAAATTTTCAACTCTAGTATTGATAACAAAAGTATTCAATCGATCTCTTTAATACTCATAGTCATTACCATCAAAAATTGGTTGTCTTGTAGGATTTAGGTTGTCGATGGAACCAACATTGATTCTTTCATCATAAAAATCTTTCTACACAATAACACGTTAATAAAAAAAGTTCTGATTCAAGGAGAATATTCCTAAGAATGAAAAATATAGATAAATGAAAAACTGAGCATGAAAAACCTATATATGAATATAAGTATTTCAGAGACATCCTCTAATACAAATTTTAGGATCAAAATAATGATGTATATGGTCAATAATCAAGAGGGGGGTGAATTGTACACTTTAAAAATTTATTTAAACAAGGAAAGATCTAAGTTTAATAAAGTTAATCTATGCAAATTCAAAACACCTTTAACACTAATTTAATGATTTGGACAATGTATAATGTTACAAACATCTAGTTCTATACACTTGCTTAAATCTGGAAAGAGATTCTGAAAAACCAGTTCCGGAAATATGGATCCGGAAAATGAAACTGTACCAAAGTTTACAATATGAGATTCTACCTTAAAGAATATAGAATATAATTTAATCAGAGTACACATGTGTAAGGATGTATAAGATGGTTATACTTTCTTAAACATACAAAATTCAACAGAAAAGATAATCTTGTAACAAAAAAAAGTAACAAGATATAAATATTTTAACCCAAAGATAAGGGTATCCAATAACCTTGGATAAAGGTCCACTGATTTATACTTTCAAGAAATTCTATCTTACCCACACCTAGGTAAGCCCACAATATGAAGATCAGAGTATTTGTATTTCTATCCCTGCAAGCCATCAACTTCAATGTAGTTGGAACCTTTGTCTTCCGTAGTAAGGAAGGCATCAAACATCAAGGTAGTTGGAACCTCTGTATTCCTATCCCCAAAAGCCCTCAAATGTAATAAAAAACATTTAGAGTCGCCTGAAAAAATCTGAAGAAGCAGTTCATCACGCACAAGGCATGAAAAGATTCTCTCTCTTGAAATCACCTTAACAGCGTGTGGTCTCTAGAGTGATCAAATTTTTGTTGATCTCTTTCAAATGAGATCATATTTATAAGCTCGGTAGCAACAGTCAGCTCCCTCCTCCAATGGTCATATTTTCCTTAAATTTTGGAGGGACCTGTACATGTTTCACTCAACCAACATCTAGTTAATAACATAATGGATGACATCATTTTATAACAAAAGAAGTGTAACGGAAAGCACGACATCGTTTTATAATAAACATAAAAAATCAGTGTGTATGTAAAAAGTCCAGATTCTATATTACTAGGATATTTGGATTCTGTTTATCAGAAGAATTCTATGTCAAATTTCATAAAAGTTTGTTTCCATAATTCATAATTAGAATTCACAACCAGAATTCGTAATGAGAATTCTACACTTGAATTCACAATGAGATTTTGTCAGAGAATTCGTAATAAGAATTCATCACAGAATTTGTAATGAGAATTCATCATAGAATTCTTAATGATAATTCATCACAAAATTTGTAATGATGATTCATCACGTAATTCATAATGAGAAATCATCACAGAATGTGTAATCAGAATTCATCATAGAATTCATAATGAGAATTCATCAAAGAATTTGTAATGAGAATTCATCACAGAATTCGTAATTTGAATTCATCAAATAATTCATAATGAGAATTCATCATAGGATTCATAATGCAAATTCATCACAGAATATGTAATGAGAATTCATCACATAATTTTTAATGAGTATTCTGCATTAGAATCTGTAATGATAATTCATTACAGAATTTGGAATGTGAATTCAGATCCTGAAACAGAATTCTTCATATCTAAGTATTATACGATTCCGAGAAAATAGATATGATTATGATATTTATAATTAAGAAAAAAAAATTGATATGAACAATGAAAACAAGAAAGAGATAAATTTCCTTAAGGAAATTTTCCTTATAGAAGTAAAACATGGGTAAAACCATATTTTCATAAACATAAGGTGTTTGTCATTTTCAAAAATAGAAGGAATAAAAAAGTTATAAGGAACCCCTAATTGACTCACCAGACCATACTACACCCTCAAACTGATTGAATACGTCATAAATCCACAAAATAGGATAGAGTTTCATTAATGCCACATGGTTCATGAAATGATAATCAATATAGGACTGTAAACATCTATCACCCTTATTTATAAAAATATGGTCCACCATACCATGATACGATTGGCTGAACAAAACCGTGCTACAACAGACCATAGAGATATTAATGAACGTCACACAGCCTAGATGGTTCCATCCTATATAGAGACATAGATATAGGAGTGGCACTTGGCTGTAAGTTGATCCTGAGTTTGATCTCTCATCAAGGGGTAATGGTAAACCTCTTATGGAATGACATCAATGTACTCTTATGCGACCCCAAGAAACACCATACGTTGAACCTATGACAAAATCAACATCAACATAGTCTTTAAAGATACAAGGAAAAAACAGGCCTCTAACCTATCCAAGGGTCTCACATTCCAAAAAACTCCAATGGATCTCTATTAGTATTGATGAACACCACCTTCCTCTTAATGAAATCCACAATAGTCTGCACAGAATAAAAACAATCCATGTTGAGGATGAAAAAATATGGATGAAATTGTAATAATTGTAAATATATCCAAGAGCTGTAACCCCCCACTATTCCATGGTAAATTTTCCTTTGAATAATGCAATAGCTTTCATTATACGCATCTTTGAGATTCTAATATATCGCAACCAATAAAAGTAGTCGTCATGAATAATAATACCCACTATTTGAAAATTTATAAATTTTTTTATTCAAATTTCACTTCATTTTTGTATTCATAATATCAAAATTATATTAGGGTGAATTTTTTATATATTTTTGAAAACATTCAGTTTTTGATGAATAGTGAAAAATATTAAATTTTAATTAAAAGTAATGTTTCTAATCAAAATAATTTATATTTATAAATTATACTAATGAGTGGTTTTAAAGTATAATTAGATTATAATTTTAGCATTTAATACAATTTTGGTCATTTGACTTAATTTCACATTTAAACTAGACATAAACAACTGTCAATCTTTTCATAGTTATTATTTCTTAAAAAACGTCCTTTTGTTTTGACAACAAGAATTAATTTTAAATTCATTTCTATGACTTATGTGTTTAGAATTTAGAAATATGGATTCCATATTAAGAATAATTATATAGAAATTTTGTATATAGGTAACTTTTATTATTAGACATTTTGAATAATTACATTGGTAAATATTATATTGATCATGGTTAAAGGATAAATCCAATAGATAAGGGTAAAAAATAATATTACAATAATATTAAATAACCCTGACATGATTCCTAAACCAATTTTATCATACATGTCAGACCATGGGAATCCTTGGGTTGATTTTGTGACCCCATGGATTGACTTGTAAATGATAATGACACTTTATATTAATTAAGTTAAAGTAAATACAAAAATGACATAAGCATATATCTTTTAGTAAAAAAATTTATACAGAGGGTTATATATTATATCTTTTCGACTATAAATATTCATTAAAAAGATAAAAATACATCCTAAATAATGGTATTTTATTTAAAAATTTTAGACATTGAATAATTAAATTAATTTATGACATAATGATGATGAAAAATTTTCATGATTAATGGAAGAATCAAATAAATGTGATTATAAATGTTAAAATAACTATAATTTGAAATTTTTTATGCAATCAACTATTTTTCTAGGTTACTATGACATGATAGGATTTATAAAATTATTTTAGATCATATTAATAATGTTTATAGGACTTTAAAAAATCAATTATTAAATAGTGTCAAAATTGTCATAAACGAGTTTTTAGAACAAATATTATTTTATTAGTTGATATAATATTCCAAAAAATCTAAGGGTTAGCCAAAGGACTAATATAATGACTTGTAAATAATTAATATACCACTTGGGGTTCTCTTGATAAATTATAGTATGTTTATTAACAAATTAATATAACAATCCAAAGAGACATGATAAATGTCAAACTATTTAACAAAGAGTTAAATCTAAATGATAAGGTTAATATGGTGACCTAAACCTATCAAAACCCTATTGGTAGAGTTTTTTTAAAACATAAACACCATAGACTCGAAATATATAAATTTGGAATGATTATAAACTGAATATGATTTATTATAAAATAATATTTTAAGTTTTTCCTAACGTTCCCCTCTCCCCTCTTATAAATGGGCACTCCCCCTTCCCTCAAATTCACACCTTCAATGCCATTTGGCTCAGCCGATCCCCGAACAAAATATCCATTAAACTGTCCTCCCTTCCTCCTAGAGGCCTTATATTATTCATAAATCCAACCTATGGAGAACTTTTTATCAAATCAAAAAGAAGAACCCAAAGAATAGGTAAATATTTAATCACCTCTTTGAAGTTCATTTCTTATTCAACTACCTCTTTCTTCATTGTTTCCATTATAAAATAATAAATCCAGTATATTCTATATAATTTGACATTATTATAAAAAATTTAAACCATATTCATTATTATATCCATATTATAAATAACAAAGTCATCATTCATGCATACGTACGGCTTGCCGTCTCCACGTCGTGGGGATGTTTGTTTTTCAAACCCTTCATCATTTGGATGGGTATTATAATGAGTATAAAAAATTTAAATAATAAATATAACATTATAATTATTTTTTATATATTATATCCCATCCAATTATATACAATTTGAATATCAAAAGAATGATATTGTCGCTCATGCGTACGTACGGATTACAGTCTCCACGAACACGATGAGATTCAATCCCCATCATATTCATTCAATAATAATTTTCATTTTATGATTAAAAATAAGGTTTAAAGACTTTATATAATTCTAGATGTTAATAAATACATCCCATCCATAACAAACATGACACAAGTAATAAAGGATATAAAGAAAAACGAATTAGTTAACACCTGAAACGATGATAGTGCTAAAATATTTTTAACAAAAGAATATAATAAGATCATATATGATATCATATTTCATTATATGATTCTTTTATAATTTATTATGTATGATTTACCTATTATACAGGAGGTAAAATTTCCCTCTACTAAGGAAAAGTAAAAGTTAATGGTTAAATTCCCAACCTCTCCATTATTTGATGTTGTTTATACATAATTACCTACTGGGGCCTCTTTGTCATCCACATCCTTGTTTATAAAAATATATTTCAAAACATTTTTACTAATTAGTAGAAAATTGGATAAATTCATTTATACCATTATTTTACTTTATATCTTTTGGAAGAAATCTTTCATTCATTTTCCAAACAATGTACTTTATGACCTTTTTGACAAAATTAAGGTAAGAATGCTTTTTAACATATACAGTGGGTGCAGTTATTCTTCGTCATTATTACACCATTGAATCTTCCCTTAAATAATTATAATAATTTTTTCAAAATAAATTTTTTCTTTTATAATTATGTGAATTTAAATGATTTCAATAAAAGTAGTAGATAATTTTTAAAAATTGTTTTTATTTCATATATGTCAACTTCCTTTGATAGATATTATGTTTGTTTAAAGTTTATTTATTATGATAAAAAAATCAAGATTGTATTGAAGGTTTTCTGATATGTTTGTTTGTGAATGCGTTATTTCATACAATTCATGGATTATGGATTTATTATTGACATTTCGTAATCTAGTTTCAATAAGAATGTTTATGTTATGTTTAATCCTTTTCATATGAGGAATACATTAGACTTAGTAAGTGACTGGTGGAGCCCGATATTTCTCTTTGATGAATCGGTTGGACTCAAGATACAAACTACAATCTTAGAACAAGGCCTTGACAAAATCTTAGTTTTAGTCTTGGAACAAGGCTTTGACTATGTGGTTATGATGTATGGCATTATGCATTCCATCATTATGAAAATGGCTATTGGTATGTTATGTAATTATTAGACTAGTGTAATATCCATGTGAATTACTAAACGAAATTATTTGAATTTATCAGTGACATATTATGATTATGGTCAAGTATAAAAGGATTTTGTTTTAGTCTTATACCTTGACATAAATGGTTATCCTTATTTATGAATGTTTCTACTACATTTTTTTCCTAAATGATCATCAAGGATCATGCCTTTCTATCCTTTATTTTCCTAGGATGTGAAGAAGTACTTTATGATGGACCTATAATGATATTATAAGGTGATATGAGTGTGGTCTATGGAGAAAATATTGTTATAGTTTTTATTTTAATAATGTAATGTAAAACTTATGAACGTATCTAACACTTCCCAGACTACTAAACTGATCATTATTTTGGGACATCATTTCCTTATATAATGTCACTGTTATATAATAATGCACAAACTCTAGGTAACTGGGGTAAGGGTGTTACAGTTGGTATCATAGGAAGTTTAGTACAATCCTTGGAAACTAGATTTGGATAAACATTTAATAGAGCACATTACCCTATGATAGACATTGAGAATTAGTGTAGACGAACTTACTATAAGTTTGGTAATGTAGAAATTTTGTGAGATTTCCAAGAAATACATCCATGTTTGGATACGAGCATATAGAGGCAGCTCTGGCACAGATTTACCTAGGGGTAAAATGAGAAAACACCGCTTTGAGCTAGACTCGAATGGGAACTAGTGCAGGACAACGAGACTTGCATCACTCTTGGTTACGACAATCCCAGGGGATATACTTAGGATAATTCACATTTTCCTTACAAACCATTATAATGGTTTTATGAGTATATACGTCTCAATGAAACAATTATTATGATTATGGATTATATCCATAAGATGTTCAATTTATGTTAAGTGTTTTACAAGTTTGGGATTATGTATTGTGATTCCTAAACATATATAGTGTATGCCATTGTTTAGAAATGGTGCCTAGTGGAAGGAATGGAAACAGTATCAACGCACGTAATCCATGTAGGGATTTCCATCCAACTCAAGATAATTATAGTGGAGTTGGTGTTGCAACTGGTGCTGATCAGTTTATCATCATACTGGGACAACTCACTCAGGTTATGAATAATAACCTTAACCGTATGTAGCATCATGATCTATAGCATGGAGGATCAATGTTATACCGATTCATGAGACAAAAACCACCAACATTAAATGGGAGTACAAATCAATTAGTAGCTGAGCAATGGATAAGTTCCTTAGAAAAAATATTTCATTCTTTTACAGAGTAGAAAATGAGAAAAAGTTGACATGGCAGTTTATAACCTCATGGGAGATGCTGATCAATAGTGGTCATTTATTCAAAATACAAAGGAAGATGAAGAAGTATCAAGTATTGAATGGAGGGAGTTTAAATAGATTTTCTTAGAAAAATACATTCCTTATGAATATCGAGGGGATATGGAAATAAAATTTCTACGTATGAGGCCAAATGAGGATGATAATGTCTCAATGTATGAATCTAACATTACACGGTTAGCAAGGCATGCTGCATATTATATAAGTAACCCAAGATATAAGATTTATCATTTCATTGATGAGTTAAATCCATTTCTCCATCAAAAATTTGTCGCACAATCTTTCTCGTTGAATGAAGATATTGTCTAATGTGATATCATGAAATAAATGGAATTCTCTACGTCTTACAAATTTAAAATAATTCAAGAGAATAAAAGATCTACTCAGCACTCTAGAAATGGAAATAAGGGGAAGAATGAAAAGTTTGAATATCTATAATGTAGTAAATATGAAAAGAAACACCCCGGTGCATTCCTGAAGGGAATGAGAGTTTTTACAAGTGTGGTGAAGAACGACACCATGCTCGGGATTGAAAGAGGAAGAAAGAGGCTATCAATGTTGAATGATACAATTGTATATAATAGGGGAATTATGAAAATTAATGTCCTTATCACCAAGGAAACTAAACTCTGAAAAGGCCAAGAGATCAAGTCCAAGATTATTCTATCACTACTTCTGATGTTGAAGCTTCGAAGGACATGGTGTTAGGTAATTTAATGGATTCCTCAAGTTTAGAAAATGATTCATATTATTCTGGATCTTCACATTGTTTCAGAACATCCTATTTTTCTAAGAAATCTAGATATTTCCAATTTTTTTTATCAAGAATATTGTCAGTAAATACTCTTAAGTGAAGTTTCATTGCAAAAAAAATTTGTGAATAAGTTCCCATTAAGCCATATAAATGTTATTTATCTGTTGATCTCATCATCATACACATGATTGAATTTGATATAATCCTCGGTATGGATTGGATTTCGGACCCTGATGCGAAAAATTATTGTATGAAGATGGAGGTTACAATTTTCAATGTTGATAATGAGTACATTATCTTTATAGCAGACACATCACAATCTGAATCTTATCTAGGTCCACCTCCAGTAACTCAACTAAATTCAATTAATGGGGAAGAATAGAATGAAATAAATGTGGGTGGGGAAAGGAATGTTCTAACATAGCATGTACCAATTGTGCATGAATATGATTATGTGTTTCCAGAGGATTTACCTAGATATCCTCTAGAATGAGAAATTGAGTTTTTCATTTACAAAATTCCTTGATCAAGGCCCATATCGAAAACCACTTATAGAATGGACACTGTAGAATTAGTTGAACTAAATAAATAACTAGAGGAAATGAGTAATTATGGATTTATTTTACCTAGTGTTTCTCTATGGGGAGCCCTTGTTCTTTTTGTTAAGAAGTAAGATATATCTACAAGTTGGTGCATTGATTACAGGGACATCAATGCTATAACAATAATAAACAAGTATACCATACCTCACATTGATGATTTATTCGACCAACATGATGGACCTCAATATTTTTCAATGATAGACCTACGATCTTGATATCATAAATTGTGTGTGAATAAGGAATACATTCCGAAAACAGCATTTTGAACCAGGTACGGGCATTACGGGTTTACAGTAATGCCTTTTGGGCTGATTAATGCAACCTCTGTTTTTATGTGACACCCCGAGATTTTATGAAAAATATTCGTTTTAGTTTCATTAATTTCTTTTTTTGTACGCTACACCAAAAGGATCTTGCACAACATGCATCCTTGACTTGCCTTGCATTACACGCAATCACGACCTTCCTCGATAGCATGTGTATTACGCAATACTGAGTTTCACTAAACAACGATATGCTATTAAAAAATTATTAAAACTAGCTGTTATGATTAGTAATTACCACTTTTTGAAATTTTGTAAATATTATTTTCAAAATGGATTTTATTTTTGGATTCGGAATATCGAAATTATCTTAGGGTGAAATTTTCGTACTTTTCAGATAACTTTCATTTTCTGATGAATAGTGAAAATTACTAAATTTTAATTAAAAACAACCTTTTTAATCGAAATAAATAATAGTGATAAATTATTAATTTGAGTGGTTTTAATGTATATTTAGAATATATTTTAACAATTTAATACAATGTTTTTCGTTGGATGTAATTTCACATTTAAACCAGACATAAACAAGTGTCAATCTTTTGATAGTTATTATCTCTTAAGAACACGCTATTTGTTTTCACGACGGGAATTAATTTTTAAATTAATTAATGCAACTGATATGTTTTGAATTTGGTAAAATAGACACAATTTTTGAGTTCATAATATCAAATATAGCTTAGGCCTAATTTTTGGTATTTTTCTGGAAACATTCATTTTTTGATGAATAGTGAAACCACTAAGTGGTACTTTAGAAAAATGAATTTTTCATAAAACTTAATTTTACCGCTATTGTGAGTGGAATTTCAAAAATTCGAGAGACATGGTTAATGTCAGTATGTAAAATGTGATTCAATGAGATGAAAATAATTTTTGGTGAATAGTAATTTTTTACTTTTTTTTACCACGGTTAAAAGTAAATAGGGTAATTATGGGTAAAAATGATATTAGTATTACCCTTACACATGTCCTAATTATATTTGATAAGTTTAATTCGGCCAAAAACATCCTTAGGAATAATATATGACCATTTAGGCGCACTTGGATTAGATTAGGACATTTATTATTAATTTATTTAAAGAAGGGTTAAAATAGTTAAAATCAAAGTTTAATAAGTAAATCATTTTTAATATAGGGTTATACATAAGATAAATTTGACTATAAATATTCATTATAAAGATAAAAATATTTCCTACATAATGGTATTTTAGTTTTAATTTTTAAACGTTAAATAATTTAATTTATTTATCACACAATGATGATGCAGTAATTATCTTATTAATGAAATATTGACATAATTGATGTTATAAATACCCAAATAAAAGTAATTGGAGACTTTTTATGAAATAAAATAATTTTATAGGTTAATAGGACATGTTATTATGGATTTAATTACTTTTTTTGAACTAATCATTCTGTTATGATTTTCACAAAAATCAATTACAAAATAGTTTCAAAATTGACATAAAATAGTTTTTTTAAAAATATTATATTATTAAATGTTATTTTATTCATAAAAATCTATTGTTCTACAAAATGACTTATTTAAGGTTCTATATATTAATAATAAAAAACATGGGGTTCGTTTGGCTTCTTATAGTAATTTTATTAACCTTATAGTGTAAGAACAAAAGAACACATGGTAAAAGTAAAATTATTTTACTTAATGTTAAATCAATATTATAATGTTAAAATAGGAACCTAAACTTGTCTAAATTCTATTGTTTTTAGAGGATTTAGACCCATACCTACCCTAGCTTTTAAATAAATCAATTTGGAACTATTTAAACCGAATTTGACTTTATAATAAAATAATAGTTATAGTTATTCCAAAGGTGCCCCTCTCCTCCCATATAAAAGGGAACCACTTCCCTCTCTTCCTCACACAACTTTGAGCCTTCAAGCTCGTCCAACCCCTACCAAATTCTTTTATCCACTTCCCTAGAAACATCCTAGAGGTCCTGGTCTTCTTCAAAGACCAATTTTAGTGCCCTAAGAGGAGGACTCAAAGAGGCGCTTCAAAGAAGAGGTAATGTCCGTTAACGATTCTTTCAACTTTATTTCTTCATCCACTTCTTCTTATTAGGTTGTTTCATTATGAAGTGATAACATCAGTATCCCTAATATACTGATATGTTATTATATGTATGAAACAACCCTATTTCACCATCTATATATCCTACAGAAAATGAAATCACCGCGTGTGCATACGTATCGAATACCGTCCCCACGCCGTGGTGTAATCTATTTTCAACCACCACCTTACTTGGATGGGTATAATGGTGTAAATAATAAATATATATGATTATTTTAAATTGATATTTATTCTGAAATAGTATACATACACTCCAATACAATTCCACGATCATGAAACGATATCATCGCTCGTGCGTACGTACGGACTACCGTCTCCACGACGCGATGAGATTCATACTCCACATTAACCATTCAAGAATGATTATAAAGTATATATAATAAGTAATCATGAAATATATGACATAATAATGATACTTGATTTATGTGTATATATATGTATGTCATCTACTTAATTCCATTCAACTCAAAAAGGAAATGAAAATAGCGTTCATGTGTACGTATGGTCTACCGTCTCCATGAACGGTGTATTTCTTTCCATTTATTGATCTATTATATATATGTATATTCTGAATATATATTATATATAAATCATGTTTTATATTCTGGAGTTATTTAATCATGATCTATGTAATCATATGAATAATTACAAGTCAAAACACGGACGAAAAATGAAACGATTTTACCCAAAACGCTCTTTAACATGGAATTAACAAAATATCGGGTAAAATAAAGTCATATGTGAACCATATATGATATCAGAACAATGATTATGAGTATGGAATAAGTCAATGACATTATTTAAATCATTATACAGGAGGTTTGGACACTTACGAATCCAATCGGACCTAAGGTAAGGGATAATTTTGGAAATCTCATTTTTTATCTGAGATTGCTTATTCGTAATTATTTTATGGGGTTATTGTTATCATAGATGTCCATGTTTCCAAAAAATGGTTTCATGTATGTTTAATTTCCCTTTTACCCACTTTTTACATTTACTACATGGTATGTAAGGAATCATTCTTTTGTTTATGTTACGAGGTACTTTTTTGACTTTTCTGACAAAAGTACGATAAGAATGTTTTTTTAACATATATGGAATGAAAGGATTTTTATGGTTTTATAAAGACATATTTTCATGATGTTTCCTTCAAAATATTACATGACTATTTTCAAAAAAAAAACCTTTTCTTCTAAAATTTCATGACATTTTGTGAAAAGAAAATGATTTTGACGAAAAAATGATATTTTCCTCAAGAATTAATTTAAAGTGTTTTATCAAAACCATTTTCATCTAAGATGAGATTATTTCACATGCTTATGTTTCAAGTGTAATGTCTCTATGATTTACATGGTTTCACTTTTCATATTATGAAATGATATCCATTTCTTTTATATGGATTATGTGATGATGGGATGATGTTTATGAAACCCATTTTATTTATTGGGTTATTATGAATGATGTATGTTTATTTTGTAGCACAAGTAATAATGATATAATTAAGAGATGGGTGGGACCTATATCTCCCTCCAATTCATTGGGTAAAGATTTTATATCTCATGAGATAGACATGGCTGGAACGGCAGGTTAAACTTGTTCAGTGAAACAGGCCTGAAACAAGGAGTGAAATTGGTTTAGAAATGGAATTTGTCCATTAAGATAGTCATGGAAATGAGTCTTGCCTAATTAGAAATTATTCTCTATTATTATGTGTGTATGCCACAAATTTTCATGTTTTATGTTCTGATTATTGGGATTACATTTCACTACTACGATTTATCCCATGTTATGATATTATGATCTGTTTTGTAGGATAAGAATTCCAAAATGTTATGTTCTTATGAATATGATGTGATTGATATTTCCTTTGTTTACCCTTACTGAGCATTTCATCTCACACTTTTATGTTTTCTTTTCCCTAGGATATAAAGAATGGTTTTAGGTAAGAAAAAAAGAGAAGATCTTTATGGGAGATGTTGAAGATCTTTCACCACGAATAGAAGATTATATTTCGAGTTTCAAAAGACACTAAACTATTACGGTCATTGTGTGTGTGTTTTTGTAATGTACTAAGTATTCCGGAAAAGTAATGTAATGTCCATGTACGTTAATCTTCGGGTCTCTACAGTTGGTATCAGAGGAATGGTTTAGTCAACCTTTGGAATCTAGGATGTGAGAACTTTAGTTAGATCCCTAGAGATATTTCTAAGGTATTCCTGGGGATGTCCCTAAGGTTAAGTATAAGTATAGGTTATAGTACTAGCATTACGGTAACCTAAGATGATAGATATTGAAGGTACTCCCCCTTTATTATATTTTTTTCCCTAGCATGATTTTTGACTCTCACACTATTCTTTTTTTGTTTTAGACGATGGCTGGGACCCGAAGGAACCGTGTTGATCAATGCAATGGACAATGCAATGATTGTCCTCCTGAACAAACAAATGTTTTGGGAGATGGAGTGGAAAATCTTCTTGCTATACTTACATAAGCTATGAATGATTCAGGACTTCCAAATGAGCAGAGAAGGGAACAATATTCTATTGATTCCTTCATGAGGCAAAGTCCGCCTTCTTTCAGTGGGTCTTCTGATCCACTTGTTGCTGAACAATGGATCAGTACCACTGAAAATATATTTTCAGTTCTTCAATGTTCTCAACATGATAAAGTCATCTTAGTAGTATATCATTTGGAAGTTGAAGCTGATCAATGGTGGAATATTATCAAGAAAACGAGGCAAAGAGATGAAATTGAGTCCATGGAATGGGATGAGTTCATTAAATTATTTTTCAATAAGTACTTCCCTCGTATTCTTCAAACAAAGATGGAGAAGGAGTTTCTTGAACTAAAGCAACATGATGATGAATCTGTTGGTGTATAAGAAGTGAATTTTACTAGGCTTTCAAGTAATGCATCTGGCTTAATCATCCAACCTGAAAGTAATGTTGATCGATTATTCAGTGGCTTAAAAAATCTTCGAAGGGCATTAGCTATAAGATACTTTAGTAGATATGAAGAAATTGTGCGCTGTGCTATTAAGGTAGAAATGGAAGTTGGTGTTACATATTCATCTCATGGTTTTGACAAGAAATGAAAGATGGAGTTTAAGGAGAAATCTCAAAATAATGGGGAAATGAAGATGAATGTTTCGTTATGATCAATGTGTGGAAAGAAGCATGGTGGAGATTGTCGTTAATGGGCTAGAAAATGTTTTAAGTGTGGAGAAGAAGGTCATCGAGCAGTTGAGTGTCGAAGTAATGGAAAAAAGGTTTCTAATGGTGTGAATAAAGAAAAGACTGCAGAAAACACAACAACTACACTTCAATGCTTCTAGTGCAATGAAATGGGGCATTATGCTAATCAATGCCCTAATCGTAGGGTTAATGATGATCGACATGAGCAACCACTAAAGGAAAAGGACAAAGGGAAGTCACATGTGATCACTATTGGCGATGTTGAATATGATATCGATGTGGTGGAATGATTAAGTGTTTATGGGTTTCCAAAATAATGTTGTATATTTTATCGTGGAATATTGGAATATTTATGTATCGGTCTACTGTGGTTTTCAATAATTATATGGTACCGGTAACCATGGAAAGTGATTGAGATATTTTTGGTAAGCAGATGATATGCGCATAATGAAGGGAATAGAAGATAATGAGATGTTTGATTGTATTCATGAGCTCATGATTGATATAAGGACTAAGTGATATCATGGTTTGAGTATAAATAATTTTGAGGATTTTGGTTTGTGGAAAGTGTTAACTTTTAACTGCATTCATGTTTCCACTAAGGTTCAATGGGTATACATGATTATGGTATTTCCATGTTTATAATTGGGCCAAAAACATATATCTTATGATATATGGGGGATAAATGATGGAATTGACATGATTTTTATGTGACATTTCATGTAATCATTTTTATACTATGAGATTGGACTGAAGTATTTTGGATAAGCCTAAAGGCTGGGATGTATTATGATGGACATAAGTTAGTATTGTTTAATGATACAAGTTTTTTTTATATTATTTATGGGATGTTATAGTAATTTAGTTTTAGAAAAACGACAACCTGCAGGATGGGCGACAGCCCATCACGTCAGACAAAGATGTGTGAATCGAACCCACAACTGAAGTGCGACCAGCCTTTATCGCCTACCACTGGCCTACAGGAAGACCCTGTTTAGTAGAAACAAGTTTTATTATGACATAATAAGTATAAGTCCATTTTAGGAACCATATATGATTAATCTCACTATAGATCGACTTATGTATATTTAATAACTTTTGCTAACATTTTGTTTGAGACAGATGGAACGACCCGTCATTCTATCACATGATCTGCTAAAACTTCACGAATAAAAAATTCAACTTCATTTCATTAAGAGATGAAGTGGAAATTGTTCAAGGCACGAGCAACAGTGAGATTGAACCAAAATAAAGTAAGTATTTATTCTAATTCAAATTCTTCAACTTTAGGGAAATGATCTTGAAAAACAAAAATGATGTCCTAGTGCTCTTATATCCGATGAATCAGACGGTACATTAGATCATCACAAATTTATTGCTTTGTGATTGCAGGCTTTTCCATAGCCATGTTCTCTACCACTCTCCATCAGAACGTGATGGTTAGATTTCTCTTCCATATCCATATTTTCACCTATGTGGAAACCCAGTGATTATTTTAACCGTTACGTTTCATACTTTTGTTTTTAAAGATTAGTTTTGGTATTGATTTTTATGATATGGGTTTCTATTAAAGAAACATTCGAGTATTAATCCATTTTTAACCCCGACGAATTTCGAGGGCGAAATTCATTTTAAGGGTGGTAGAATGTAACACCCTGAGATTTTATGAAAAATATTCTTTTTAATTTCATTAATGTCTTTTGTTGTAAGATACACCAAAAGGAGCTTGCACAATATGCATCCTCGACTTGCCTTGCATTACACGCAATCTCTTCCTTCCTCGATAGCGTGTGTAGTACGGAATACCGTGTTTCACTAAACAACGATATGCTATTAAAATATTATTAAAACTAGCCGTTATGAATAGTAATAACAAATTTATGAAATTTTGTAAATTTTATTTTTCAAAATGGACTTCAATTTTAGATTCAGAATATCGAAATTAGATTAGGGTGAAATTTTGGTACTTTTCAGATAACTTTCATTTTCTGATGAATAGTGAAAATTACTAAATTTTAATTAAAAACAACCTTTTTAATCGAAATAATTAATAGGGATAAATTATTAATTTGAGTGGTTTTATAATATATTTAGAATATATTTTTACAATTTAATACAATTTTGTTCATTGGATGTAATTTCACATTTAAACCATACATAAACAAGTGTCAATCTTTTGATAGTTATTATTTCTTAAGAACACGCTATTTGTTTTGATGACGGGAATTAATTTTTAAATTAATTAATGAAACTGATATGTTTTGAATTTTTTAAAATAGATATCATGTTTGAGTTCATAATATCAAATATAGCTTAGGCCTAATTTTTGGTATTTTTCTGGAAACTTTCATTTTTTGATGAATAGTGAAACCACTAAGTGGTAGTTATGAAAAAATAATTTTTCATAAAACATAATTTTACCGCTTCTGTGAGTGGAATTTCAAAAATCCGAGAGACACGATTGATGTCAGTAAATAAATTGTGATTCAATGGGATGAAAATAATTTTTTCTGAATATTAACATTTTACTTTTTTTTGCCACGGTTAAAAGTAAATAGGGTAATTACGGGTAAAAATGATATTATTATTACCCTAAAACGTGTCCCAATTCTATTGGATAAGTCTAATTCGGCCAAAAACAACCTTCGGAATAAAATATGACCATTTAGGCCCACTTGGATTAGATTATGACATTTATTATTAATTTATTTAAAGAAGGGTTAAAATAGTTAATATCTAAGTTTAATAAGTAAATAATTTTTAATATAGAGTTATACATAAGATAAATTCGACTATAAATAGTCATTAGAAAGATAAAAATATTTCCTAAATAATAGAATTTTATTTTTAAATTTTAAACATTAAATAATTTAATTTATTTATGACACAACGATGATGCAGTAATTATCATATTAATGAAATATTGACACAATTGATGTTATAAATACAGAAATAAATGTAATATGAGACTTTTTATGAAATAAACTAATTTTTTAGGTTAATATGACATGTTATTATAGATTTAATTAACTTTTTTTGAACTAATTATTCTTTTATGAGTTTCAAAAAAATCAATTACAAAATAGTGTAAAAAATGACATAAAATAGTTCTTAAACAAATATTATATTATTAATTGTTATTTTATTCCTAAAAATCTAAGGTTCGGCCAAATGACTTATATAAGGTTATATATATTAATAATAAACAACTTGGGGTTCTATTGGCTTCTTATAGTAATTTTATTAACATTATAGTGTAAGAATAGAAGAAGTCACGGTAAAAGTAAAATTATTTTACTTAATGTTACATCAATATTATAATGTTAAAATAGGAACCTAAACTTGTCTAAATTCTATTGTTTTTAGAGGATTTAGACCCATCCCCACCCTAGCTTTGAAATAAATCAATTTGGAACTATTTATACCGAATTTGACTTTACAATAAAATAATAGTTATAGTTATTCCAAAGGTGCCCCTCTCCTCCCATATAAAAGGGAACCACTTCCCTCTCTTCCTCACACCACTTTGAGCCTTCAAGCTCGTGCAACCCCTACCAAATTCTCTTCTCCACCTCCCTAGAAACATCCTAGAGGTCCTGGTCTTCTTCAAAGACCAATTTTAGTGCCCTAAGAGGAGGACTCAAAGAGGCGCTTCAAAGAAGAGGTAATGTCTGTTACCGATTCTTTCAACTTTATTTCTTCTTACACTTCTTCTTCACAGTTTGTTTCATTATGAAGTAATAACATAAGTATACCTAATATACGGATATGTTATTATAAGTATGAAACAACCCTATTTCACCATCTATCCATCCTATGGAAAACAAATTCACTGCGCGTGCGTATGTACAAAATACTGTCTCCACGCCGTGGTGTAATGTGTTTTCCACCACCACCTTACTGGGATGTGTATAATGGTGTAAATAATAACTATATATGATTATATTAAATTTGATATTGATTCTGAAATTTTATACATGCACTCCAATATAATTCCACGATCATGAGAACGATATCATCGCACGTGCGTACGTACGGACTACCGTCTCCACGACGCGATGAGATTCATTTTCCACATTAACCATTTTTGAATGATTATAAAGTATATATAATAAGTAATCATGAAATATATGACATAATAATGATACTGGATTTATTTGTATATATATGTATGTCATATACTTAATTCCATTCAACTCAATAAGGAAACGAAAACATCGTTCATGCGTACGTACGGTCTACCATCTCCATGAGCGGTGTATTTCATTCCATTTATTGATCTATTACATATATGTATATTCTGAATATATATTAAATAAAAATCATGATTTATATTCTGGAATTATGTAATCATGATCTACGTAATCATATGAATAATTACAAGTCAAAACACGGATAAAAAATGAAACGATTTTACCCAAAACGCTCTTTAACATGGAATTTACAAAAGAACGGGTAAAATAAAGTCATAAGTGAAGCATATATGATATCATAACAATGATTATGATTCAGGAATGAGTCAATGACAATATTTAAATCTTTATATAGGAGGTTCAGACACTTACGAAGCAAATCAGACCTAAGGTAAGGGATAATTTTTCAAATCTAATTTTTATCCGAGATTGTTTATTCGTAATTATTTTCTAGGGTTATTGTTATCATCCATGTCCATGTTTCCTAAAAATTATTTCATGTAGGTTTAATGTACTTTTTACACACTTTTGACTTTTACTACATGGTATTTAAGGAATATTTCTTTTGTTTACATTATGAGGTACTTTTTTGTCTTTTCCGACAAAAGTACGATAAGAATGTTTTTTAACGTATATGGAATGAATGGATTTTTATGGTTTTATAAAGTCTTATTTTTATGAATATTCCTTCAAAATATTTCATGACTACTTTAAACAAAAAACTTTTCTTATAAAATTTCATGAAATATTGTGAAGAGTAAATGATTTTGAAGAAAAATGATATTTTCTTCAAGAATTCATTTAAAGTGTTTTATCAAAACCATTTTCATCTAAGATGAGATTATTTCACATGTGTATGTTTCAAGTGTAATGTCTCTATGATTTACATGGTTTCACTTTTCTTATTATGAAATAATATCCATTTATTTTATATGGATTATGTGATGATGGGATGATGTTTATGAAACCCATTTTATATATTGGGCTATTATGAATGATGAAAGTTTATTTTGTGGCACAAGTAATAATGATTTCATTATTATATGGGTGGGACCTATATCTAAATCCAATTCATTGGGTAATGATTTTATATCTCATGAGATATACATGGTTGGAACGGCAGGTTAAACCGGTTCAGTGAAGCAGGACTGAAACCAGGAGTGAACTCGGTTCAGAAATGGACATTGTCCACTATGATAGCCTTGGTAATGAGTCTTGACTAATAAGAAATGATTCTATATGATTATATGTGTATGCCACGAAGTTTCATGTTTTATGTTATGATAATTGGGATTACATTTCACTACTATGATTTATCCCGTGTTATGATATTATGATCTGTTTTTCAGGTTAAGATTTCCAAAATGTTATGTTCTTATGAATATGATGTGATTGATATTTATTTTTTTTATCCTTACTGAGCATTTGAGCTCACCCTTTTATGTTTTCCTTTCCCCGGGATATAATGAAAAGTTTTAGGTATGAAAAAAAGGGAAGATCTTTATGGGAGATGTTGAAGATCTTTCACCATGATTAGAAGATTATATTCTGAGTTTCCAAAGACACTAAACTATTACGGTCCTTGTGTGTGTATTTTTGTAATGTACTAAGTATTCCGCAAAAGTAATGTAATGTCCATGTACGTTATGCTTTGGGTCTCTACATTTTATAGATCTAATGAACATTGATTTCAAGGAATATCATGATGACCTTTTGGTGGTATGTATTGATCATATATTAGTATACTCAAAAAGTTATGAAGTTCATGAAAATAACTTGCGAATTATCCTAAAGACTATTAGAAGAAATCAATTATATGGGAAATTTAACAAGTGTGACTTCTGGGTTCAAGAGATTTATTTTCTTGGCCATATTTTCACTAAGTATTGAATCTCTGTTGATCCTTAAAATAAAAAAGCAATCCAAGAATGTCCATCACCAATAATTATAACTGAGGTACACAGTTTTATTGGTTTAGCAGGTTATTATCGGTGTTTTGTCCATAAGGTTTTCCCAGTTGGCCAACCCACTAACCCTTCTCACACGCAAAGGGGTTAAATATGTTTGGACCAAATAGTGTGAAAAATGTTTTGAATAACTGAAGAGAAAATTAGTCAATACTCTTAATTGACACTTCCATCGGGGAATGATGGGTTAGTTATTTATAGTGATTCGTCAATGAAAGGACATGGTTGTATCTTCATGAATAATGATAGGGTTATTGAATATGCATAACAATAGCTAAAAATTCATGAGAAAAATTATCATACTCATGATATTGAGTTAGTATATGTAATCTTTTCTTTGATTATTTGGAGACATTTTCTCTATGGTGAAAAATGTGATATATATACCGATCAAAATAGTTTTAGGTATATTTTCACACATGAAGAAAAAAACATGGGGAAAAAGAGATGGTATGAAATAATCAAGTATTATGATTTCACCATACACTGTCACATAGGGAAGGAAAATAAGGTGGCAGATGCTTTGAGAATAAATGATCAAGGAGTTTTGAACAATGTGAGAGTTGAATGGGATTCTATTTTTATGGATCTACTGAAAATAGATATAGGAATAATCATGTAAGGTGAAACATCAATACTTTTTCTAATTGGTTCCTAACCATCTTTACTAGAAAGGATAAAAAGTTCTCAGGCTGATAACGAAAAGTTTCAAAAAAGATTAAAGCTGTGAATGGTGAGAGATTGATCGACTTTGTATATGAATATGTGATTTTTAATTTTGGGAAGAGACTTTGTGTTCCTGATATACATAATCTAAAAATAGAATTTTTTGATGATTCTCATAGCTCTAATTTCTCAACACACCCTGGTATCACTAAGATGTATAGAGATTTGAAGGAACATTTTTGGTGGGATTACATTAAGATGGTGATTTTTGATTTTGTATCAAGATGTATGGTATGTAAAAAACTGAAATATAGAAGGCTAATTCCTGTATGTGTCATGTAACCTCATCCCATAACTGAGTGGAAATTGGAGGATATTATTATGGGCTTTTTCATGGGGCTACCAATGACTTTTAGAAGGAACAAAGAAATATGGGTCATTGTTGATCGTCTTACCAAGTTTGCACATTTTCATGATATTAGAGATGATTTACCACTTGAACGTCTAGGAAGACTATATATTAATGAAGTTGTAAGACTTCATGGAGTACCCCTATCGATAGTTTTTGATCGTGATCCATATTTTACATCATGTTTCTAGAAATGTCTTCAGAAATCCCTAGATACTGAACTTCGTTTGAGTACTGACTACCACCCAAAAACTCATGGACAATTTGAATACACTATTCAATACTTATAAGACATGTTGAGATCTTTCTCTGTTGACTTTCATGGTATGTGGGATAAATATTTACCTCAAGTAGAATGTTCCTATAACAATTGCTTCTATTCAAGTATCCAGATGACACAATATGAAGCATTATACAGAAACAGATGTCTTACACGAAATTGTTGGGATGATGTTGGGGAAAGAAAACTCTTTGGCCAAGAACATAATTAGGAA
The DNA here is from genome assembly GCA_963277665.1 of Viscum album. NCBI lineage: Eukaryota > Viridiplantae > Streptophyta > Magnoliopsida > Santalales > Viscaceae > Viscum > Viscum album. The sequence continues at coordinate 1,431,678,406 of OY728132.1, read as the reverse complement.
ATTATTTAAAAGGTGAGGGTTATCTAAACCCACATCAATGTAGCTCAAAGTACATAGATGAGTTATGCCGATAACTGAAAAAAGGACTTGGAATTTCAGGTAGGAGATCTTTTTTTCATAAAGGAATATCCATGGAAGGGAGTTATACAATTCTATAAAAAGGATAAATAAATTCCCAAGTACATATGATCTTTCGTAATTCGAGAATGAATTGGGGTTTAGATTACCATTTATCAATTCCTCCATGTATTTGTAAATAAAATTTTGTGTTAAACGTATATCTATTTAAAAAATACATGCTTGACCCAATGAATGTACTCACCTATGAGGTATTAGAACCAGAACCCAATATGTCTCATTGTGTAGAGCCGGTCAAGATTATTGATACCATTGAACATGTGTTGAGAAACTGTACGACTCGTCTGGTAACTGTTCTATACAGAAATCATAAGAAGGAAGAGGCAACGTGGGAAACCAAAGGAACATATGATGATGAACCACCCAAATATTTTTCTGTGTTAGTATTCTAGAAATTATGAGGACAAAATTATTCGAAGGAGGGGATAATGTAACAACCCATGATTCCATGGTACATTTCCATTTGAATAAGGAAATAGTTTTCATTGTACGCAACTTCGAGTTTCTAATACACAGCGACCAATCAAAGTAACCATTATGAATAATAATAACCAATTTATTGAATTTTATAATTAATATTATTCAAATTGGAAAACATTTTTGGATTTATAATATCAAAATTAACATAGTGTGAATTTTTTGTATTTTTCTAAAAACATTTAGTTTTTGATGAATAATGAAAAATGATAAATTTTATTTACAAAAAACTTTTCTAATAAAAATAATTTTTAGTGTTAATTATACTACCAAGTGGTTATAAAGTATAATTACATTATATTTTTTCCATTTAATCCAATGATTTTCATTTTACAAAATTTCACATTTAAACTAAAATAAAAAAGTTTCAATCTTTTGATAGTTTTTATTTCTTAAAAATACGCTTCTTTTTTAAACGGGAATTAATTTTAAATTAATTTCTGCCACTTCTGGTTTTTGAATTTAGAAAAATGGATTCCATATTTATAATTATGAGGTCAAAATTGTGTAAATAGGTATATTTTATAATTATACATTTTGAATAATTATTTCGGTAAATATTTTATTTACCATGGTTAAAGGGTAAATCTGGTAAATAAGGGTAAGAAATAATATTATAATAATATTAAATTACCCTAACACATGTCCTAACCCTATTGGATGATATATTTTCGACCATGGTCATCCTTGGGTCAATTTTGGGACACCATCGTACCACATGTATGTGATAATGACATTTTATATTAATTATGTTAACGTAAATACAAAAATAACATAACCATATATCTTTTAGTAAAACAGTTTTTGCATAGTTTTATATATGTTTTATCATCGACTATAAATATTAATTTGAAATATAAAAAGACTTCTTACATAATGGTACTTTATTTATAATTTTTATACATTTAATAAATTAATTTATTTATGACACAATGATAATGAATTATTTTCCTTATTATTGTATGAATCAAATAAATGGTATTATAAATGTTAAAATAAATATAATTTGAAATTTTTGATTCCATACAAGAATTATATAGGTACAAATGACATGTTTGGATTGATTAAATGAATTTTTATTTAATTAATTATTTTTTTATGACTAAAAAAATCAATTATTAAATATTGTCAAAATTGACATAAATGAGATTATTTAAGAAAGAACACATTATTAATTGATATAACATTCATAAAAATCTATGGTTTAAAAAATGGACATATATAATGAAGGGTATATAATTAATAAAACACTTGGGGTTTACTTGGAAGATTATAGTATTTTTAATTTCCTTTTAATATAAAAATACAAAGAGACATGGTAAATGTCAAACTATTTAACTAAGAGTTAAATATAAATGATAAGGTTAATATTGTGACCTAAACCTATCTAAAACGTATTGGTTGAGAGGTTTTAGTACCATCCCCACCTTAGTCTCTAAATAAATAAATTTTGAACAATTATAAACCGAATATAAGTTTATTATAATATAATATTTTACGTTTTTTCTAAGGGGCCCCTCAACCCTCTTATAAAACAGAACCCCCTATCCCTATAATTTGCACATTCAATGCCTTTTGGCTCATCCAACACCTTCCCAAATATCATCTCAAATATCCTACCATAATTTTAGAGGCCTCAAATTAGTTAGATAGCCACCCTATGGATCCCTTTTGATCAAATCAAAAGGAAGAACCCGATGAAAAGATAAATATTTAATCACCTCTTTCAACTTCATTTCTTCTTCCACTTCCACATTATTTGTTGTTTCCATTCTAAAATAATAACTCCAATATCTTTTATATACTATTATTTTATTATAAAAATTTTACAAACATATTAATATTTCTATCCATCCTATAAATTACAGAGTCAACATATATGCGTATGTACAGCTTACTGTCTCCACGTCGTGGTGATGTTTGTTATCAATACACATCATCATTTGGATGGGTATAATAATGAGTCTAAATGATTCCAATAATAAATATAACATGGCAATGATTCTTTATATATGAAATACCATCCAATTATAAACGATTCTAATATCAAAATAATGATATTGTTGCTCGTGTGTACGTACGGATTACAGTCTCCACGAACGCGATGAGATTCTTTCCCCGTCATATCCATTCAAGAATAATTTTAATTTGATGAATAAAAATAATTTTTAAATACTTGATATCATTCTAGTTATGAATATGATACATCCCATCCATAACTAACAAGACATTGTTAACAAAAAATTTAAATCAAAACGAAACAGTTAACACTTGAAACGATGATAGTATTAAAATATTATTAACAACAGAATATTAGAAGATCATATATGATATAATATTTTTTATATTGTTCTTGTATAATTTAATAAATATTATTTCACTATTTTACAGGCAGTTAACGTACCCTTGACTAAAGAAAAGTACAAGGTAAGGGTTAAATTCAAAATCTCTTCATTATCCGAGTTTGTTTATAAATAATTATTTACTGGGACATCTTTATCATCCACATATATGTTTCTAAAAAGGTATTTCAAAACATTTTCAATATTTACTTGATAATGGGTTAAATTCATTTATACCATTATTTTACCTTATATGTATTGGAAAAATATTTCCGCTGTTTTCAAAAAAATGTATTTTATGACCTTTTTGACAAAATTTATTTAAGAATGTTTTTTTAACTTATATGGCGGGTGCAGTTATTATCCGCCATTATTACACCTTTGAAGCTTCCTGTACAAGATTATAATATTGTTTTCAAACTAAATTTTTTCTTTTATAAATATTTGACTTTAAATTATTTCAAAAATACTAAGAGATATTTCTGTACAAATATTATTATTTCATCTATGTCAACATCCTCTGATAGATTTTATGTTGGTTTAATGTTGATTTATTATAATACAATACTTCCATATTTTATTGATGGTTTTGTGATATGATTGTTTATAGATGTTTTATTTCATTAAATTCAAGGTTTATTGATAAAGTATTGACATTTTGTATGCTAGTTTCAATACGAATGTTAATGTTATATTTAAACTTTTTTATATAAGGAATGTGTTGGACATAGTATGTGATGGGAGAATCCCTATATAGACCCTAGATTCATAAGTAGGTATCATGAGACAAACTAGTTTCCTGGCACAAGGAATTGAAAAAATATTATTTGTAGTCTTGGTACAAGGCCTTGACTACCTTATTTTGAAGTCTGGAATTATGAATTACATCATTATGAAAGTGGCTATTGATATTGCATGTGATTATCTGACTAATAAAATATCAATGTGAATAAGTAAATGGAATTATTTTATTTTATATTTTCTATATTATTATAAAATTCATGTTTAAATGATTTTTTATAGTCTTATACATTGCCTTAAATGTTTATGCTTATTTATGAATGTTTCCAATATATTGTTATCCTTGCAGAGCATCTAAGTTCACCCCTTTGTATGTTTTATTTTCCCAGGATGAGACAAAGTATTTTATGACTGACCTATAAGGATAGTCTGAGGGGATATGATTCTGGTATTTGGAGACAATTTTGTTGAAGATTTTTCATTTTATGATGTAATGTAAAACTTATGATTGTATCTAGTACTTCAATGTCTACTAAACTAATCAGTGTTTCAGGAAATGACTTCCTTATATCATGCCAATGTTATGTAATGATGCACCAACTCTGGGTAACTGGGTTCGGGGTGTTACAAGAGCAGTGCTACTACAACAATAACTCTCAGTCTATAGACACTTCAAACAGGTCAGCTCGACCACCAACTGGCGTAGGAAACTACAAGGGCACTGAATGTTTCTATACCTCAAATACCAAGGCATGGAAAATGGAAGGTGATATTAAGCAGTGTGTCACCCCTGAATCAATGAAGTAACACAACCAAGTATAAAAAAAGAAAATGGAACCTCGAATGCTGTTCGGGTCACCTAGCGATGGCTATGATAATGCATGATGTTGGCCACAACCTGCTCCATGAACTCTCTGAACCTTATGATGACTAACTACATCATTGTTCTCTACACTTAGAGGATGGGGAGCATCCCAGAGTTATCCTATTCCTTCCCTGTGTACTCTGTGATGATCCAAAGATGGTGGAACCTTCTACTATTAACTTGGATTGAATTTCCTCAATGAATAAAACAGAAGACTATCACATGGAACAAGATAACTTCTCAGAATGGCCAGGCACTATCACTAATTATTTCCTCTTCCTAGATAAGAAAAACAAATGCACGATCCCTTGGTATAGGTTTTATAGACACCAGTTCCATGTAAATGAGATATTGAGGGAAATATCCTACACCATAATGGTTTTAAAGTCTTATTCATTATACCAAAAACCATAGACCATAGCTCGCATTCATGAGGAATCTATAAAACTCCCCTATCATAATGATCAAATTATTGAATACATTTTTATGATGACCTCTTCCCTCCCAGCACCATGAGATATGTCTTTAGCATATACAGGGTGTCCTAGTGTTGTATTTCTGGAACAAAGTCTCCATAAAATGCCTCTCACTGGACTCATCATCTAACAACAGGTCCAAAGCATATCAAAAAAGGTTCCTAAAACAGCTCTTTAACTCTCGCACAATGTATCTCCCTTTCTAAATGGTAATAAGATCATAGTGACTAGACTCCTTCAATAAGAAATAAATAATCTCTACATTGAACTTCTCTCAAAGCATCTCCCATGAGAATAATGACTCCTCACGATCCCCATGGAACAGAAACTACCATTTCCTCACATCCTTACACAAAATTTTTAAAACAAAAGATACACAATTATCCTTCTGATAATAGATCAAATTGAAACCTAACCCAACCTCATTCATACATTCTTCCATAAATTCATCTAAAACAGAGACCTCGTACTTCTGTAGACACTCACATTGACACTCTCGGAGGGTCCTCCTCCAGATATTTTCATCATCAACCTCTACTCGGTGGTGATCTATTGGCGAAGCATTATGAACATCTTCCACATGATACTTAAGGATAAATTGACCAGGAGTCATTCATGAAAATGAAAAAACATTTAGTGATCTTAATCATATAATATAGACGTATTTATCATTAAATAATTATTTTTATTTATTAATTTTAGGATATCCTATCCCAATGTCTATCCATTTGAACATAGGTATAATGAAGAATTATTCATGATCCTTTCCTAGGTCTATACCCTCCAAACCATTATCATCTTGTTTAGTAGCGACTGTAAAAATATATGTTCTTCTATATAATCATAGGGGGACCTAAATACTAGTGTCTCATCCAATCTCTAGTGGTTATTACTCATGGTAAATGTGAATAACAATATTTAAATACCAACCCATGAAATATCACATGTGCCTAACTCCAAACTCGATCATTTCCCACAACAAGAACATGAATACCATTCTATCATGAGCCCCCCAATAAGTTTTACCCATCCTAGGTCAACAATGTGAAAACTGAGATAATTCCACCCCGTGTTCCACATCAAGTAGGCCCCAGGATGGATACTATTATCAAGTGTATAGCAAACACAATAATGGGAGTTATTACCCTATAAGACAACACATCCGAAAGAGAGAGATAATAGACACACAAACCAACAATTTCCCAGACCACTATATTAGAGAATACACAAGTACAAATATGTAATTTGATGTAATAACTTCAAAAAAAGTTAAAATACATGTACCAACGGAAATTAAAATTAATGTGACTATGATGCTTAAAAAGATCATGCAAAACCCGCAAACTAGTATTAACCGGAATCAACTCTAACCTATTCCATGTGACCTAAAAACAGTTCATATAATGTCAGTTAGTTTTACTATATACTCAGTAGAATCCTCCCCATAGCCATTAATGAAAAATTAAGGAATGAATTGTAATTCATAGTGAAAAAAAGTGAATGTAACTCATCACATAAACAGGTGTACCATGTTCCAATCCTCACCATGGCTATTATAAACAAGTATAAAAAAAGAGTATATAATATTATATAAAAAATCTAGGGTACCAAGCTACCACTTCCAACTGGTTTGTCACATTTCCAAAATGTTTCACATCATAAGAATCTCTCTCCAAATGGCTATTTTGAAGACACGTAGGAATATCACCACAACATATACCCCATTCAACACACCACCACATCCACACAACAAAAAGTAAACATGTAGTTTTTGGGATCCAGCACAACAACCATAATCCCTATCATACATCACGTATTATACCTTAGTCCATTACAACCCATATACCGAGAATGGATCATTATGACATCACATCTTATGCATGTTATATCTATAATAGAACATCTGAAACTATATAAAGAATATATTTGTCTCAAATAACCACATGGCATTACAACCCTCCACCCTAATATACGGGGATAACTAACCAACTTGTATAGAATAAATATAACTATCAAGAGTTGAGATTAGGGACAAAGAGTGTTTTCATACATTCATCCTCCTATGGGGATGTTGGAAAAGACACCCATTAGGGATCAGAATCATCAAGGTGTTAGATTACCTAACAGAAAGGGTGGAGTAGAGTATCGAAACACAAAAATTACAAGATATGAAATAGCTCAAAACCACACATGGAAAAAACATAGTCTTAGACTCAACTATAGCTAACATCTCTCGGACACCTAACTTCCACTATTAATACAAGATATCATATAATCAATCAATGATTTAATAAGATACATTAAATTACTTATCCATTTTTATCACTTTCATGTTTTGATAATTAAATACTTAGACATTTATTAACCATTAGGAAACCCATATCACATTAAATTACCATTCAAACAAAGATTCATTCCTTCTAGGCATAACCCAACCAAGTCAACTTCACCAATGAATTCCAACCTCAACATTTCATGCTAGCAAGCTCCAACCCCATGGGTTAAACATCATTTATTAATTTATTATACTATATTAAAATTTCCTCAATTCATAGGATCTATAGAAAATCATTACAAGGTACTAAATTCAAGGGTATTAACACATTGAGTAGATGAAATACCTGTAGATTCATTTCAACCAATAGCTGGAGAACAAGCATATCTACCCTCGAGAAGCTAAATAGGGAATGTATGTGATATACCACGATAATATTCACTTTTTTGTGTGGAGGGTATGATATATCATCGTCCACACATAGTGGGGAAGTAAAAATATATAAAAAATATTATTCAACAAAATCCACTTTTACATCAACGATTAAGGTTAGGTTCAACCCATTAGATAATCCCATATGTCCTCTCAAAAACCCAAATGCATATGCTGATGAATCTATCCACTCTAGGAATCATCTTCTACCACAACCACTGTCCTCCCTATGACCACATAACATAGTATACCTCTAGGATCATGCATCCCCAGATCATGTCACATTCGTGCCTCCCATCCCCCACAACCACAAGTCGTGTATCTTGAGCACATCACATGAATAAATAAAAAACATAGAAATAATATCTTGGTGCCAAATCGGGGTATTGACCCTTCACACAGAACGATATCTCTGGTATCCAAATTATAGACACTCATTTATTTTATGAAAGATAGAATATACATCCCTTCAATTCATTTACATTATCACACAACCATTTATTATTCCATATTTAATTAACTGATTCATGATTCATAGATTTCAACTATGGGAAAACTCAACAACAAGATATTATAAGCTATAACCAAATTAATTCAATAATTAAGTTAACATTCCTTTAATAATTTATAAATTAGAATCAACATGCATCATGTTCATTATCCAATTCTACAATACATTCATATGTGTATCAATTTGATTAACATTAAATTATAATAACTACAACCAGATTCATTAATCATTCCTCTTTATCATTTAGACAACTAATTGTCAACTAATTCCAACCTTAAGTTCATTACCAATTTCCATTAACAAAAATATGGTAAGAAAGAATGGAATCGATAGAACACTATCATTCAAATATAGATACAACCTGTTATCATAGTATAAAACTAAAACATCCCTACACAATCGATAAAAAATTCATTATTCTGGTTTAAATAATTTATACTTAAATTTAAGTGTAATCCAAATGGATAAATCATGGTAGATCTATGATTTCATGTAAGTAACTACAGGAGAATTGAATCCCCTAGCTGAAATGTTCTATGACGTTTATCTTTCAAGAACAGATCAATGAAATGGGTCACGGTCACCTCTCCCGCACCAACAACATGCACTTAATGATGTTGTGGCATAACCGTCCCAACCAAAATCTTAGAAAACATTTTTAGAAAAATGAAGATCATATACCTTCACATTTCAAGTAGAAAACTAGAAAGACTGATTGGAGAAACCTATTGAACAGTGGTAGATCACACCTTATGTGGTAGTCAGATTGCTATGGATCGATTGAGGCAGATAGGGATCATTCCTTGTTAAAGGATTCCCCAAAACGCTGAAGAGATGGTTGTTGGGTCATATGGGGTCAAGGGATATCCATTAAAACTGTAGGATTGAAAAAAAACTAATTTTCAATAAAACACATAAAACACATAGCATCTGGGAATTGCATGATGTGTGATGCCCTTTTATTCCATCTTATGACTTGAGGTCGAGTTCCACCAGAAAACGCATCAGCTCAACACTTTATTTTATTTTTTTATAGCCTAAAGTATTTCACACCATGAACCATATTTCATGCCATGGAACAATCCATGAAATATGATATGCTGTCATGTAATAATGATACATGTCATCTAATCCACTCCTTCTAGATTTTATATAACTAAGCAACTCCAAAACTCTTTCGAACTACCTCTATTCACTTCAGTCTTCAAAACATGCAATGGGTTGATCTATGATGATCTAGGGCCTTACAATACCTACTTCCTTTGATATTTTATTTTTAGTATCTTCATCATTATAAAATTAAAAATTACACATAAAACCTTGTTGATTTCAATCACGACCATTCCCCCTTCTAAATTATTTCCATAATTCCCAAATCATTCCATATTTAAAATTTTATTCCATTTATAATAAGTTGGGAGACCAATAACCATCTCATTTTTGTTAAATAATACTTTTCCATTCTATGTCCAATAATGTTCTTGTTTTTTATCTTTTCCTCACATAAATTATCTTTATGTTCCCCTTGTAAATTCCCAGGGGTACATATTTCCACAATATCATAAAATATTATATTGAATCATCTTACCTCCTTAGTCTCCCCTATATGAAATCTAATGAAACTCCATACTTATATAAATTTTTTGAGTTTTTGAGTAAGTTATGGTAGTCATTGTTAATAAAGAACATTGAGACCTGATTAGGAATAATCATAATATCCTTTACTCAAATCCCCATCTCATTTGACTAGTCATTAAAATATTGAATGACACATTCAATATTAAACTTGTTCCGTTTGGTTCCCCCATTTACTAAAAACAAAAATCATAGTGTCAGTAATCATATTCTATATGTTGAACCAAATAATTATGAAAATCACATAGATAATGTCTAAATTATGAAACATTACTTTTAATGAATAACACCATCTGTTTACCCTAGGTTATTCATAGTATTCCTCTATTTAAATCCTTCATTATGTGTCATAATGAATTTTAAAATTTCAAAATCATATCTTATAGGAGTTTCAAACAAGGTTTGGAGAAATACATATTATCAAGCACTATATAATGATCAATTCCATCTCAATGGTCCATTTTTAGAGTTATTATATCTCTGTACCTCTGTTATACAATTACCTCCACTTCTAGAATCCATATAGTCATGTAATTTATATAAAACCACTATATATATCCATTTAAAAAATTCCCAGAGACGTTCCTATACATAGAGTCATGCTTATACTTTTATTTTGAGACATCCCTGGATATATCATCTAAAATATCCCTAGTTATCTCATTAAATTATTCCGACCCACATTTCAAATGATTTACATAACCACTAAGCTAATACCAGCTACAGTTAACAGATAATTTCATATATGGATAATATATATTTTTAGATGAATATTCAATATACTACAAAGACATGCGCTTGATGATAATAAAATTTTAGTTCCTTTGGAACCATGTTACAAAATATTCTTAATTAATGATAGATCATAAATTCATCTGGTAAAGTTCTTCCCCTTTAGTAATATTAACAAAAATACCATGATTAAACCATTAAACATAACCTGGGGAAAATAAATATAATAAATGTTGTTATCATATTCTCTATAATTATAATATAGGTAGGAAAAAAGGCATAACATGAGAATAAGGGGATGAGAATAAGTGAATAACATTTGAAAACAATAGTTTTCATTCCAATGATAATAATCTAAAGTCGTAAAAAAAAATTTCGAAGTTCATAAGACAATAATCCCAAATTAATATAAGAGGATAATATATGAGAGTATAACATTGGAATAATAAATATATTTTAGGAATAAACATTACTTTTAACATTTTTATGATGTGTAAAATGAAAGAGGTTCACTATTTATGTACAGTAGATGAAATTTAGCACATGAAAAAACTTTAGGACATGGTTGAAAGTCTTCCAATATAACTATGGACTTAAAATACAGGTTTACACAGAACACTATGAAAATTTAATTAGTTTCATGCATAACAATATGGACATGTAATAAGGTTGAGGAATGAAATTATGAACATGTAATCAGGTTCACGTATAAAATTGTGAAAATGGAATTAGGTTCATAAGTAAAATTTTCAATACATAATAAGGTTCACTCATAATATTTTGAACATGTAAAAAGGTTCATGAATGACATACATACTAATGATTTATCTATATTTACACAATAATTTTGCATATATATAGGTTCCACACATTTCATAGTGAAAATAATACATATGTGTACCACAATATCATAAACTATTCATCATATCCTTACCCATGAAATGAAATGGGGTTTATAAACATATCATCATATCAAAATATGTGGAATATAAGAAGGTTTCAAAATCAATTTATCATTTAATTACAGAAAACCCCAATGATGATGAATGATTTTTCTTACATATACTATCATGATATGACCCAAGGAAGTGAAATAGGTTTTATTAAAATCATTCCATCATAAAAATTAACAATTAAGAGAAAAAAATAGAAATGGTATACATGGACCATACTCCATATTAGGAATAGGTGACATCAATGTATGCCATTTTAAATCAAAAATGATTTTGATCTATCAATTAAAAAATAACGCGAGGAAAATATCCATTAAAATTTGATTAAAACATTTTAAAACATAAATAATATTCTAAAATACTATATTTTAATATAACCTAAAATATATAAATTTATCAGTAATGAAAATATTAATTCTTATTGTGAGATGTTTTTTTCATGTAATATACATTAAATAAAATATCCCATAAAAAATTTTCTTAAAAGTAAAACATGAATTATTTTGAAAGTGGAATGAATATTCTCTTGATAAAAATATTGAAAAATTAATGACTATGAAAAAAAATCATTTAACAATTATAATAGACTAATATAATCATTTCGAGACAATTTTTAGAATACATATTTTTGGAAGACAACAAATTTCTGACATAAAAGAGAAATGAACATAGAATGTTCTTATTGTCACTATCTATATTTTATTGAGCACTAATGAGTGGTTAAATTGAACTATAACTTCAAAATATCATCAAATACCAAATTCAAATAAAACCCACGAGGATTATTGAGAGTTATATCATAATATTTCCATTTTGGTGTACAAATCAGGAACAATCCTAATAAATAATGAGAATTAATATAAAACACATACCACATAGTGCCTTAAATTCGTAATGCACATTAAAGTATAAAATTGTGTAAAAATTAAAATATAATGAGGTTAAAAAAATCCATGATATTAACCATAAAATAGACTGTATATAAATCTTGTAAATGAAGATAGGTGCATAACATAATATATGTCTCAAATAAGGAAAATTTAGAAAAGATATCACTTTCCACATTGGTAATTTTTTAATAGTACAAACCAAGAAAGGGAGATAAAATAATGGATATGATAATCCAAAAATCTATATTATCACCATAATAAATATTTATTTTTCAATATACACAACACATGAATGAAATAGGTATTGTACATGGCATGCGTCTCACAGAAGTGAGAAGTGAGATGATAATAACATACCTTATGTATTTACATCCATCGTTCTCATTTGAACACATAGTATATTAAATATATGGTTATTATACATATATTAATGAAACATATTTATATATATTTATATTTATATATATCATACATATATGATTTTATAATTCCCTTTTATTAACTGTTTGTTAATAATTTACTGTTAACGTCTTGTTTGGGGTAATAACCAATTTTTTTATGTGTTATGATTTTTTATTTGCAATCCCTGTGATAATGGATCAATAATATATAAAATGAAAATAGTTATATAATTATAATATTTTTTCATAATTATACATCAATTTCCCATCATGGATGGTGGTTTTGAAAAATAAAGTATGTTACAATCATGGAAATGGTATGACATAAGTATACATGAGTATTGTTTCTATTTCTAAATGATCATTATAGAAATGAGGTTTGTCTTATTGTATCCCTATATAGTGATTATAATATCATAAATAACATATTTTTTCTATAAATATAAATATACGTATAATCCATGTGTCGTGGACATGAAAATATTGAGTTACATGGATTGATGAAGAAATATGTAAACACGTACACGAACAATGCTATAATCCTTCAGTGAGAGAAATGGTATTAAATATAATGATATATTATCCCTTAAAAGTCAAAAATATTTCAAAAATTTCCTATTAATTTAATCTATATAACATAAATTTATCCTCGTAATCTTCCATGCAATGTGTTAAAGATAAATAATCACTTAGATTCACGATGCGGTTGTCCGTCATACATAGAAACTATGTTATCAACCCTTATAGAATTGAAATTTAAAAAATTTATAAATAAAACAATTATTAATAATATATATTAATGTTATAAATATCATATTTATAATTTATATCTATAATCAAACCAAACTATTATAGGTGATATTGAGAAAATTATGACACTGGTGCGTGAGTTGGTGGTCCTATGTACACACGAACGATGGTTTCGTAACCTGTTTGATTGGTGTGGATATGGTTTTGGGATATTATATTATATAAAAACATATATTTTTTTGTTATATAGTATATTTATTATATCACCATGTAATTATTACAATTTATAGTGGTGGATAATGAAATAAAATACTAATTACATTGATGAATGTTGCCTCTTCATCAAGTATCATCCTTAGAGATGCACCAAAAACCATTCCCTGTTTTGATTTTGGTCCAAATTAATAACTTTAGGATTAGAGGATGGATTTTGGTAAGATAATTTTGATGTTATTAGATTAAAATTGTGTGATGGAGTGAATAATATTGAAGAATTTTTGTCCATTTATAAGTGAGGTGAGTGGATGAATTGTAATATTTTAATGAATGAATTACAGAAACATATTTTTCAAGTAACATGTATTGAATATTCTACCAATCATGATACTAGAAGGGATATGGTTGAAATATGTCTAAACTATGGGTTTTTACCATGTTTTCGGTTATTTTTAACCGTTTGAATTTTGTTTCACTTAAGGTAATATCAATTTTCTCTTAACCACATTAAATAATTTTTACTATGTTTACTATTCATATAAGTAAAAAATTGTATTGACCATACTTGATAATATTATTTTTTAACACAATATTTAGAATCAAATCATCAAAATTAAATAAAAGTATGTGGTAAAAATTAATTTATAATTAATCATGCAGAAAAAAGGTGACAACATGTTATTCATGATAAAATCTTACAAAGTTAACACTATTTTGAAACAAAAAATATATATATAAAAATTTATAATGAACTAAATAGTTATAATTTACAAAACATTATGTAGATTTTTTTTAAAAAAATGATTATAAATAGAATTTGACATTATAAATAATTTTAACAATGAAATAATTTTTCAATTAAAACTCATAATTTCGGAGTTTTTTAGAAAAATTATACTTTATAAAAACACTCCATAATTAACCCTAAGAAAATTATGATATTATGAATTAAAGAAAATTATAATTATTTTTTTACTTTTTCAATAATCAATGTTAAAATAACTACTTGAAATGAAATAATATGAATTTTTTTAAAAATACTCTTTTTAAGAATAAAATTTGTTGAATTATACATATTTTTTTTGAAAATATATAGTATGAATATTACAATGTTTATTGAATATAATATATATATATAATTATTAATATTTCACAAAAAAATTTGTATAATGTATTGAGGTAAAAAATGTAACTACAAAGAAAAATAGTTTTCAAAAAAGGATTTTCATTATTTTAAATCACTCTTATTTTCATTTATAAATAATTATTCTCTAAAGAATTAATCATATAAGAATATATTAAACACATTTTAATAATTTTATTAATCATATTTATACCCTCTATTAGATCGTATAATTGATGAATATCATATATAGTAATAATATTTAAATTATTTATGACGTTTATTTTAAACTCACTATTGCTTGTATTGAAAAATAATCTTGTTGTGCATGTAATGGAAGATAAAATTACTTTTGGGTATAATTATATAAATAAATAAATTTATGTATAACACACGATAATATTAAATTTACACTTACTGAAAAATATAAAAAATATTTAAATTTTATAAATTTTTTCTCATATATTCTTATGGTGTTATAATTATCCTTGACTTATTCATGTGATATCATGTTTTTTTCCTAACAAATTCAGTTGTTTCATTGATGTTACTATATTATATCATTTTTTGATGTTCATGATTATTAATATCACCCCATTTATCTCACGTTGATATTACACTTCACTCACACGTATTACATTCATATTTTTATTTTTTGATTATTACCTTACTAGAGTTTATAGCTATCCATTTTATTAGGTACATCACAAGGTTATCATGTGTAGTATTATATGATCAATTACATGTAAGGGAATTTTCTAGAGTTTCTAAATAATTTTGTTATACCCATGTTTAATTTTATTTGACTGTATATCAAATTTCCAAAAGATAATAGAACTATCAATATTCTGGGATAGTATTATGTGTTTCCTTATGGGAAAAATAATGAATTAAGGTGTATAAAATATGAGTATTTTTCTAATTTATCACATTTTAGAGAGTTTTATTTTAAAATTTTGTTGTCAAAAGAATCCCTTCACGTTGAAAACATTGAAATCAACTACAATAAAGGATAAATATCATGAGATTGAGCTTAAAATTCCCTAAATGATTAACAATTCATTATATAAAATTACAAAGAAGAATTATTTACACCATTTTATTGTAAATTGGTTCATAATAAGAAGTTTTTCTCTTGAAATAGGAATCGATACAAAGAATCCCATTCATGTGAAAGATGAATTATGGTAAGAATCATTTGATAATGGGGTAATAGGTAATAAATATAGATTCCCATAAAATAAATCAGAAATATAATTCAATTTATTATTTATGAATAATAAATAACAATGGAAGCATAGATTCCAATTAAAATGTTAATATCTTAATGGATGAAAATTGAGTTAACACAATACCTTAAGATGTTAAAAACATTCGAATAAAAACCCATTGATGGAAATTGATTATTATTAAACACTAAATAGAATAAATATTTTGTATATAATTATAATTTTATTTAATATTAACTATATTCAAAATTTAAAATAATACATGGTGTATAATAAAAATCTTATCTCAAATGACAAAAAATAAAATAAGAAATCCATACTGAGTTCCAGATTCACTCTATGCATAAGCATAATTTTTTAAATAAACAATTTAAATTTATTTTATACATTTTTTAAAGAATATGGTGGAATGGATTGGTTTCCCAATTCGTGCCCCTAAATAAATTTATTAAAAAAAGTAGTAGCATTACAGACTCGAGGTGTAAATATCTTACACCAGCAAGGAATAAAAGAGACAACATATAAAGAAGTCAAGAAAAACCAGTAATAATATGTAGCAATACAAGATCAAATCCATCCTTCATCTTCAATAATTATGGTACTTAATGAGGGTGGAGAGATTATTTATAGTGGTATCAGTGCATCCGACCTCCTCACAAGTCAGCAAGCCAGCAAAACAAAGAAAATAACCAGAGCAAAAGCACAATAAAGCCTGAAAAATAGTGAATGAAAATAGAATCGACTACATTTTAATGCGAGACCAAAATGTAAACCAAGAGTAGGGAAAATTTGTCAATATGAGAAGCATATATCTCAAAATAATCTCCCCTAAAATTCACATAGACATTCTTCTAAACTGTCTCATAACCAGCATAAAAACCATAACTGACGCAGCACAATACTCCAAAGCCAGTAGGGACCAAAAAATTGAAAACAGCTGCATCAATACACTCATTGACCTTCATCCCTTGGTGGTAACAGCATTCCAAACTACTTAAAAGATTCTATGAACCACACCAGAGGAATAAAACCATGTAACGATTTTAATAAGCTCCAAGGTCACATTTTCAAAACCGGAATAAGAAAAGTGAAGGAGACTGAAGATAGAGTCCAAGTTTCTAAATGAGAGGCCCTAGAGTAATCAGGAATCCAGAGAAGAGGTAAAAACAAATCCAGATGGTAAAATGTTTATAATCGACAGAAAAATGAAAATAAAAAGCCCAAACTGAACAACAAAATGAAATAACACCAAAGAACCAGTAGACACAAGTCATTTCCAAGGTATTTAATTAAAATCAATGATTGGTTATTTATTAAATTCCTCAGCCACTCTGACAAACATCCTTTTTCTAATATCTAGATGAGCATCTGAAATCATTTCATCATTTTTGTATTTTTTATTGGCAAGTGTGTCATTTTCTACAAACCATGAGTCATGTTCTTTTAAGAAATCCAATTTCTCCGCATATTGATAGGCATCCCTAAATATAATATCATTTTCTTCATCCTAGATTTATGTATCTTATGAGTTAGAACAATCAGAGGATTGTGAGGATTCAGGTAAGTGTTCAATAGGGAAAGGCTGTGGAGGGACCTCAATTTCAATAATCCACACAGATTATGATCTAGTGATAATAGTACTCTCACTGTTAACATTTTCCCTATGTTTTCGAGTTTTCCTGGGATTTAGGGTGATGAAGCCAGCAGGGTCAACAATAGCTTCTTTCCCTTTTCTATCTTTCAAATGAATGTCTTCCTCCACTTTGAATATCTTCTCAGCATCTTCCTGAAATGACTCATAAGCTTCTAGTTGTATAGCCTCATTAGTCTCCTGACCCACGTCCTTAGTCTCATGTCCCTTAGGAATAGAGACTGCCATCATGGAATTACGAGGGATATCATATTCATGGGGATTGGCTGATTGATTCATGGTGCTACTACAATTCCTGGTAATGTCAATCTGATTAGCGGTCATCCCTTCTGGAGGAGTCTATTGAACCCAAATTGATTTTAAATGTTGCAGGGGACGAGGGGTAATCCCACATCCTTTTAATGTATGTCTAATTATAAAAAATTTATTACAAAAGTTTGGGGAATTCTCAAATATTAAATTATGTAAAAAACCATTATCCCCATTCTGAATCCAAAATCTTGAAATCATTTCCTGAGAAATGTCAATTTCTGTGCGAATCCTCGCAACTGAGGGGATTGAAAGATTAAGTGTATAATTTTCAATTTTGGGAGGCTGACCGAATATCCGCACAATAGATCATAGGGAATTCTTCTTGAAGATATGTAATGGCAGACCCAGGAAGGCAGGCCAAATAGGCCCAATAGTGGGTTCAACAACATAATCGAAATCTGGTGACCATTTGAATACATTCATTACAGAACCCCCAAAGGACCACGAACCACAGGTCGAAAATCTATAATAATCGTTATCTAGTGTAAACTTTAAAAAAATATGCAATGAATTCAAGAGTATGATATGAAAATTTGTAAATCCAATGGTTTCCATGGTTTTCTGAAGATAAGCCAAAGAAGGGCGACGTTTTGTGAATTTACCTACTAATGAAAATTGGAGGTCCACATATAGAAGATTTAAAACTTATAGTGTGAATGAGATCGCTGATAAACCTCGATGTCTGAATGATTTTGGAGAGATGCATTCAGAGGTATTTGATTCTTTGGGAGGAGAACTTCTGGTGATGACATCTGCAAAGGATCTGGCGTCTTGGGTCCCCACCTGAAAGATGGGGTTTCGTCCAAGACCGCTCGAGGGAAGAAGCTCCATTGTTGTTTTTTAAATTTATTTTATACAAACATAGTATAGTTATTCATATATAATTAGTTTTCTAATGATCAATTATTATCACATTCTATCTAATTATTATTTATCTTTTCATTGTGTTTAGTATTTTTTCGGTTATTGAATTACTGCCAGCTTATTTTGACAAAATTAGCGATCATGGAAGATAACATTATCACATGTTTAATAATGAATAAAAAAAATTACATAATGAAAAAATATATATTTATTAATTAATAAATTATAATAATATTATTTTATATGATCTTATAGTCACCTATGATGGATTTTTATGTTCTTGTGGGTGTATAAAGCGACCCAAACAAGAACACACTATAACTCAATGGTTGGTTATGTTTAATGAAAATTATAATATATTATTAAATAATAAAAATGATATTTCTTATATATTTTCATTTTTCGAATCAAATATGATGTGGTTTGGGTAATGAGTAAAAATCTGGATGAAAAATAAAAAATATTACATTTTGAAGGTGGTAGTCGCGAAAAAATAATGGATAATGTTTTCACATCCTCAAGAATGTAGGTATATTTTTATATATCAAAATTAATAATAATAATAATAATATCATATTTTTTATGTTTTTTCAAATTTCATCTATATAAACATCAATGATAGGTGGTGGTGAAAAATAGAAGATATTATTTACTAGAGGCGTTCGTTCACACAACATATAATTAATGTTCTATTATTATTTTATGTTGATGGGAATGAATAAAAAGATGTTCTTACATTAATATAATAACAAATAAATTTAATATTTATATATATTAATTTATAATTTTTTGGCCAGTTTTGGTTTCGAATATAAATATTATGAATAAATGTTTAGGAGTTAGTAATACTAATATCATGATCCCAGAGCTCCTCTTGAAGAAGTCCTTGGAATTGACGGAACTATGATGAATCACAGTGACCCATGGATTTCTCAAATTCCATTGAATATTAAGAGACGATATTTTTTTAGATTAAAATATAATTAAAACGAAAAGTTGAGCATTTAAACAGTGTAAATGATCCAATTTATTATTGAAGAAAATGAAACTTTTGTGAATTGCCTTTAAATATCAAAAATATATTTTCACAATTCAAGCAATAATGATTATAATAGTATAATATAATATATATTCGGTGTTTTAATCAACAAACATGTATTTCTACAAAATTTATTAGTATTTTATATTTCATTTACTTGTATATTTAAAAATTCCCCTTTTTTACCAGGATAACTAGTTTTCTCCCATGTAACATAATTTTGAATAATCATATAAAATATTTAATCCTAAAAAATTTATGTTTCATTATCCCAAATTTAATATCCCGTCAATATAATAAAATTTATAAATAATTTAAATTCTAATTTTTAATTATATCATTTTTCATATAGAAAATCAAATTTTTATAATAATATTTATTTTAACAATTGTGTATTATTAAGAATTATTATCATTCATTACCAATTATATATGAATTATTATACTTATATATTTTTATATAATTAATATTATAAGATTTATTTAAAATATATCAATGTAATTTATTAGAGAAAAATTACAAAACCATTCTAAAACAATTCTTTGAAAATAATAATTTCTCCATTATCATGTTAATTAACATTTTCCCCTAAAATTTAAAATATATTCTAAATAATTAAATTTAATTTATAAAATAATATTGGTATATAGATATAGAATATTAAATCCCATTATATTATATTTAATTTATAAAGTGATTAAATCTAATTTTTAAATTAAATGCATAATAATATTTATAGTTTGAAATTTACATGTGTTTGAAAAATGTCAAAATTTTGTTTTATAAATTCAAAATAGTATTTAAATAATTTATATTAAATATAAAAAAACAGATTTTATATAAATAGGCTTCAATAATCAGTTAAGATATTTTTGTGTTAAGAAACTATAATAAAAGTGACAACTTTTTTAAAAATTAGTATTTTATCCATTCACATAAAAATTAGTTATTTTAAAAATCATAATTGGTTAATAATAAGATATATATTTCATAATGAATTAAAAATTTATTTTCATTTTACTAAATTAAAATTTTCAATTAATAAATTTTATATTTTAATGAAATTACAATACATAAAGAGAAACTAATTTTGTTGAAAACCCCTATTTTAACCCCTTAATTATTCATTATAATATTTTTATGTATTTTAATCAAAATATATTATTTATCATTCATATAATTTATTATTATTATTATTATAATTTCATTACCTAAAATGTCTTATATTTTTTAGTTCACTGTGAATAGTTGAAAAATCAGGCAACACCGATTTTATTTTAAGTGAAATTATATTATAAAATCTTCATCCCTTCCATACATAATGAGTAAAATAATAAATTTACCAATACATAAAAAATGAAATCATTATTTACTAATATATTTTAAATATTATTGGTAGTTATGTTCTCACAGTCATCTGTCATATTATTTTATATCATTGTTCAAATATGTTGATAAACCCAAAAAAACGATAACATATTATAATTAATCAATGATTATAGTTATGAATGTGTATTATTTAGTAATATTATAGTTAATAATGAATTATAATGATATTATTTCTATAATGGTATGTTATTGAATGGTATTTCCAGGGAATTAAAAAAATATTAATGAAATTAGTTGAAAATGTGATATGTTATATCACAGATATGGTAGTTGACAAAACTCATGGGTAACATTTTATTTTAACGATGAATGAGATGGAATGAAAGAGGATTATAGTTTTTCTCTTAGTAATTATATTAATATAAATATTTCAATTAAGTGTACAATTTTTCCATAATAATTATTAATGTGGGGAAGTGGTGAAAAAATGAAATTTGTTTCTTTATAGAGGTAGTTGTCCACACAACTGCATGATTGGTTCTATTTAGTTTTCTCTATATGGATGTGTAGGAATAAATAATTACATTTGATATAATGTAATAATAAATTAGTATATAAATTATAATGAGGAAATAAAAGTACAATTGATATGTTAGGCTTTGAATATAATGAAAAATAATGAAAGTATAAGGATTAAGTAATACTCTAGTTGGGACCATGATCAAGTTATTTAAG
The DNA here is from genome assembly GCA_963277665.1 of Viscum album. Lineage (NCBI taxonomy): Eukaryota > Viridiplantae > Streptophyta > Magnoliopsida > Santalales > Viscaceae > Viscum > Viscum album. The sequence goes on along the minus strand of OY728132.1, from coordinate 1,431,656,290 downwards.
GTATCCTTAGAAACAAATATTTTGGCCATCAAATTGAGAAAAAAATAATTTGAAATTTAGTGAGTATTCCAAGATGATAAAAATGAGATATTTTGGGAATAAATCCCATGGTATTTGAATGAAATGATGGAATGTAAGTTTTTACTTGTATATGTGAAGAAAGTGTAACTTTTGTGAACACCCATTATTTCTTAATAATGGATTGACACTGTTTAATTGAAATGGATTTAGATGTGACAAATAATCAAATTTAAGTTGATATAAGGTTGAAATTTTTTATTCCTATAATTTTTACACATTTTTTAAACAACAATAAAGTCATTTATTATTTAGTTTTTATGTTATAAAATTATAATATTTAAATAGATATTTATTAATTTTAACTAACTAATATTTGTTTTATTAATAATATAAAATAACCCACTCCTAGAAAATATAATTTTATTGATCCTGAATTTAAATTTTGTTTAATCCAATTCAATTCCTAATTAAAATAGAAATAAATTTTCATTTAATTAATTAAATATATTCAAAAACTATTTGTCGAACCATATTGTTTTTACATTTCATTTTTCTTAAAATTAATTTAAAATGATAATAAATTGAATGATTACTAAAATATTTATATATATAAATAAAAATGATATAATGTTAATTTTTTAGAAGAAATTAATTTATTTTTTTGAAAAACATTACACAATATTAATAAACTAATCTATGATAATAAATGGGTCACAAATATCATGGGAAATAACATTCATCATAGTAATAAAAATATTATTTCCAAAACTAATATAGATTATATTAAATAATATAAAAACATTATTTATAAATTATGAAAATATTTTGTCAAAATATTATTTGTAACAGATAGAAAATTTAATTTTAATATTAGTGCACATAATCCATAAAAGCATTATTAATAAAATTTATTTTTTAATATTAAAAATTATGTGCAGTATAATTTTGTCAATGCATATGAATGTAATGATATAAATTTATTTATTACAAAATAAGTAAATTTTATTTGGAATTTAATGTAATATAGAATATACATATATATTACAATTTAATTTATTTTAAATGAAAATACTAAAAGTAGTTTTCAAATTCAAATTAAATGTAAATTATGTTTCTAAATATTGAACGTGGGTCTTCTAAGTTCATAATGTTGCTTTAAAGTTCAAATTATTCATGCTAAAATAAATATTTAATAAATTTTAATGTTCTATTTAATTCTAGATCTTTCCCATATATATATATATATATTATCATGAAATTTATGATTTCATTACATGTCATATTATTCACATTATGTTAAAATTCATTTTTTCCAAATAATTCAAAAAATCAACTAAGACTAATTCTGATATGATAAATTCAATGAATAAATATATTTTACAAATGTTTTCATTATAATATATATTAATTTTTCGTATTTATTATAAAATAATATATATATTAAATTTACATTCATAGAAAAATGAAATTTTAAAATATTTATTGTTATTAATCTTATTTTTCTGAATTTATAATTTGATAAAATAATTTTATTCAAAATATTTTTACTTATTCTTCTATAATATGAATAAAATTCATTTAATATGTCATTTCTAATATTTGGTTGGTGTTGCGTGTAGATAAATATATTGAACATTATATTAATTAAGAAAAAATATATTCCAAAATATCATGGATTAATAGAATGCATGTTAACATTCCTTCTAGGTTTTAGGGAATAATCTCATATTAAATGAGACTATTTATTAACATAATGATCCTATCACCCTTCCAAACTAGTAAGAGTTTATCTATTTAGTAATCAAATTATCCTTCCAAAACATCACTAGAAATCTTAGATTAAATATAGGTTTATATTCCTGAACTCCATCTCTTGGATATAGTTGATTTTTAATATATTATATAATCATATACATCTCATTATTATTGAAAATATTTCTATTCTCATTTCATGATTTTGTATTTACATAAAATATAAATATTATTTCATGGTTTATTGAGATTTTTGTTCTTCTAAAATATCAGTCTCTAATTTTATTTAAGCTGATCATCGAAAATAACATTATACATATCAGTATGACTTTGACAGTTGATACCACACAATAAAAATTGTAGAAAAATTCAATATTTTCTACAAAAAATAACATAATTTAAATTCATTTTCATTTTAATTCAAAGGTGGTTTCATTATGTTGTGGATCATGGAATAATAAAAATTCCATTAACTTTTCAGAAATACGATTAAATAGTCTTTTATATTTAGTATAAATCACAAAAATTTTAGAATGATTCTAAAGAATTAATCAATATGGAATACATCTATCATTTTCAGATTTAAATTTCGTAAAAATAGTTCATTAGGGATAACCAAATTTTTTTCTATTTTTCAGTATACAAATGAATTTAATGGAGACCCATTGTTTTCATAACCATTGTTGACACATAAAATTATATGAGTACCCTATAAATAGAATTAAACTAAATGTAATTTTAGATAAATCATTCAAAACTCTCATAATTAATCGTATGATGTATTAAAATAAATCAAACATTTATCCCTTGTATTGAAACGATACATATGTAGACCAGAATTGAGTAAAATGTTATCATTGAATAACTCACACATAGGTTGGAATGACTCATATATACTCTCAAATGATGCATAAATCCAATTTAATTTCATAAAAATGTATCATAATTTGGGTTAATTAATCATAGAAAAAATATCCAATATTTTTTCAAATTCGCCATTATAGTAGCTTAAACAATATTCATACACATAGTAGAAAATGAATCATATAGAAAAAATAATTTTACAATTATCATCTCCTTGAAATAATTCTAGAATACATCATATAATTATTGTTCTTTTAAAAAATATACGTGGAACATTTAGAAAACACAAAAACACATAAATCATTTATAAAATCAGGCTTATCATACATGGATATAATATTTTTTATATGAATATTCATTATATTACAATAATTACATGGTCGGGGATCAAACGTTTTTACTGTATTTTGAAACATGGAAACAAAATCATCGACCCTAGTGAATGATATTCATCGACTCACACAAATATCTCCACATTTAGTAGTTATACATTATTTTTTTTCACAACACGGTGAAATGGATCATAAGAAAGGGTGAGCTCAGAAGCTCAATAAGGGTAAATAAAGGAAATAGGTACGCATAACATGGAATAGGGTATGGAACTTGAGAATATCATTTAATTGTCATACCATGGAAATCAGATAACACAATAGAGAAATGATGTTCATAATACATAGATCATAATATTATTAAGATCACCTGTCATGAAATCATAACATAGGAATAAGGAAAGGAATTTTTGGCATACTCCTTGGTCTATATCTTTATGAACATGTATATGTAGAAACAAGGTCACTAATTAAGTTAAGAACATGAAATTATCCCCTATATTATCTTATGGACATAAATGAAGGTCCCTACATAGCATTGTGAATTGGTAATTTGGTTCAGGAATAAACATATGGACATGAAAACAAGTCCATACATAACATTGTAAAGATATAAATTGGTTAATTTGTAACATTGTGAACATGTAATCGGGTTCATTAAAAAACTTATAGAAATGTAACCATTTCCAGGGAAAATATTGTCAACACATGATATGGTTCACTCGTATCATTATGAACATGTAATCAAGTTCACGCAAAAACAAATGGACATGAAACTATATCCATACATTATATTATGAAAATGTAATCAGGATCACACATAACATAATCAAACAGGAGTTTGTCATCATTTTCCAATGCATTGGAGGGAGATATAGGGCACACCAATATCATAATAAAATCATTCTTACATGTGTCACTAATGAAAAAATTCATCACATCATGAACCATAATAAGAAATTGATTTTTTAAATATTATCTTATAACCCAGGAAATAATATGGGTATCATTAAAATTTCATGATATCATAAACCGTTAAAAGTGAAATGTTTCGTAATAACATCATGAATGAATAAACCATTTACTGAATCAGGTTTAAAATTCATATCAATCATGGAAGACAAATAGTTTTTATAAATTTAATTACATCAACGAATAAACCTTTCATTGAAATATTACGAATATAAATTTCAGGTAATTCTATTGGAAGTAATGAGTATTATCTATGGAATTTATCAAATATTGATAAAAATATTGAAAAAAAATAATGGGGAAAATATATTTTCTTCCTTGAAGAGTATTATTTTTTATACATCTTAATTTTGAAAACAATTACCTTAAAAATAATCATAAAACATATTAATATATCATTTAAATAATTTTGTAAAACAATTTCTCTAAAAAATATAAATAATTTTTGAAAAAATTTAAAAAATTTCCTACAGAAAATAAATTCATTGAAAAGATTTTAATTTGAAAATATAAATGAAATTTTTTAATGGAATCTTTGAAAACAATTAATAATTTTTAAAATAAATTTTCCATGAATATTTTGTTTAACAAACGGTTGAATACATTTTTTTGAAACCATCATTGAAAACATGGATTACAAAATAAATCTAATTCGCAACTGAATTGAGAGATACAATCACATTTTTTTAAATATATTTACATAATTATTTTATGTACAATAGAATTGAAAAATATTACTAATACCATGTAATATGTTGAATTTACTAAGAATAGGTAAACTCATGAGTGTTCTTATGAGATAGATCATAATATTTCATCTAATAATCCTAATCATGAACTATCTAAAAATGTAATGAAACTATTTAAATTAAATATTATCACTTTGTAACATGAGATCATACATATAATGTCTGAAATTAATTAAAAATAATAATATTATATATTTAGATGAATGATATTCATGATATAACATTTAAAATTGAAATATATACACATCAAAAAGAATTTATATGTATAACAAAACAAGAGTCTCAAATATGGAAAATCGTGACAAAACAATTTTACCGATTTGGTATCATTTGAAACATAAACCCCATTAAATAAATAGAATTGAATTAATATGTATGTACACATTATTATAATTATATGAACCTTAGAATACATCTATGGTATGTATACAGACCTCACAAAATTAATGCGTTGTAATTAAAGCTTTTATCTCATAGAAATATTAAGTGATATGAAATCCCCTTACCATTTGTATTGATTATATTCATACACATAGAATATTCCCATATAATAAATGATAGTTTTTTATAAATATATTACAGAAGTATAATATTATATTGAATTCCATATATATTTTATTAATTCCATATATTACCCTCTTTTTACAAATCGATGTTTAGGTTTCACTTGGGGTAATATTTTGTTTGTTCTTCACATTTGTATTAATTTGTTATATAATTGGTCCTTATACAAATATAATGATTTAAATTATGTAAAATTGTAAAGAAAAGTGTGTGTTAGTGTAGGTCCAAACATTATCATAAAAACAACCTATTATATTAAAGAAAATGGTGTTTTACACATTCCTAAATCAGATAGTTTGGAGAATGGAAATAAAAGAAACCAACATGAGAGAAGGTGTTGTCTCTTAATTGGGAAACTCCTTTTGAATTGTGCCAAAATCCACAGATGGATTTCTTTTTTCCCAAAGGAAGGATTCAAGGAAGAAGGTGTAGGTTTTGGGTGTAGTTGCAGCTTGTGATGAGAGGTGAAAATTTTAATGTTTATGTAATAAATGATTAATTTGGGATCAATATGATGATGAATTCAGGTATCCTTGGATTAAATCACAGAAAAATTGACAAAGAAAAATTTACCCTACATCATAGAGAGAGGACCAACGTGTTTTTTTAAATAATTTAAATAAATTAAGGAAATACCACAAAGTTCATTCATTCTTCATTAATGCTTTCAACCACAGATCTACGACGAGCTTTCATTACATTGTAGAGGTCAAGAGTTGATCTCCTCTAACTGTGATACACACATGCTCTGTGAATCTCTGGACGTCACCAAAGGAGTCACTAGCTTCTAGAATAGAATATATGTGTGTTTGCATCATTCTCCATCAATATCCTTGAAAAAGACTTCTAAAGATTTATCCTTGATCTGGTGGAGGATGGATGCTCTTGTTCTGTAGATATTTCTTGGATAGGAATGATCTCGATAAGAGTTAGAGGATTTCTCAAAATATTGTGCTGAAAAAATTAGCTAGCTCACGCTTTCCCAAGGCTCATTATAAATTTATAACATAAATTGGAATTTAATTCACTAGGTAATAATAAATAATTTTCACAAGTGTCAAAACTTATTTTATTATTCCTTTTGAAACCCCCATATCAAATAATAGAAGAAATACTATTATTTTCATGGAATGTTCTTAATTTAAAAGTTATGTTTAATATTATTTAATCAAATAATATTAAATATTATTTATCACTATGCCCTTAATCTAGGTCTTCCAATCCTCTTTAATATTTATCAGGCCATCATTATCAACTATTTATTTATTAAATAAATAAATAAATTTAAATACATTATTCTCCATTAAATAAATTAATATTGCACTAATTTTGTATTATCTCGAATAATAAATGACGAAATAAAGTTTGATCATGAATACATTAATAATTATTAAATCATAATTGTGAAAAAAATGTATTCAACATGTTAATTACCAAATTATTTAACATAGATTCTAGATAGACATTATGTGTGACCCTCTGGACATCTTTCTCAGTGGAATTATCCAAACCTACCTAATGTCAATGGATAAAATCAAGAAACATGCTAAGGAACCCATAGAGAATGAATATGACACTAAAACTCTATGCCACCACATATGAATGCATACCATTAAATATAATCATGTTGTATCGATATCTAAAATCAACCGGGTGTCAGGAATGTGCCATCAAACCATTGCTTGATTTTTCATTATTTGACTTCTAAGAATTGAACATGCATAAAAAAACAATGGACAAGGATTTATTTAGCCTATATCATTTCCATCAAAGGTCTTGAGATGTCAACTTTTTTGGAACATATGGGACTAATCCTTTCTCACATTATTCATTAATGTTGCATTTCTTATGACACACCCATTATATCCTAAATCCCCACGAACATAAGACATCATTATTTTCACAAATATATCTATGTGAATGAGTAATAATACACATTATTAATAGTATTATTATATATGGGAAAATACACACGTCCTCATATAGGAACATCCAATGACACTAATAAATGTGGATTTCCGACTGGCATGTCTCATTATCATAACATCCTCCAAGAAATTACCAAGGGAGTTCTCAATAAGAAAGAGGCCCAATGTCTTATGAGTCTCCAACCCCGACATATTGTAACATTTTTATCCATAAAATGATGTCATATAGTCATTGAACATATATTTAAAAATATTTCCATATAACTTCTAGGTTTCCATTATAGCGGGGAACTACTATAACATTTTAGTGAGACAATTACTCTTGGAACATTTCACATTAAAAGTTACGTAGAATAACCACCATGATGTGATAAGAAGATAATTAATATACTTCCAATAAATACATGATTATCAAAATGTATAAAAAAAATTTGGTCCTAGGGAATCAACTCCAACATACTCCCACTTTCACTAAAGCCAAATGCTAACAACATTAAGTCGATTGGATAACACATGATACTCATTCATGTGATGAGATATTCTTTTATTCACGGGGTACACAAATTTCTATTCCATATATAGTCTACTCACTACAAAATTACCCCTTTGATAAAAACCCATTAAGAGATGATACTTACGGAGTATGCACTTTTTCTATTGATGTGACCTTGTCTCTTTTTCAAGAACCACCGATATAGTATTATCAAATATAATATGATAGTGTATTTAATACAATGTATAAAATAATTTTACTAAACAATTTTCTGAATCAATACATCATTTTTTGATATATTTGATGATTCTATATATTCATACTGTTCTATATAATCAATAAAAACTAGCTTCTCTGAACAATTCCTTTTCATACCTCCTATGTTGTGGTAGAAAACATATCCTGATTGCAACTTTAAACCAATTTGATCTATCTTGAAACTAGTTTTACCATACCGTCTGATAACAAGATTTTCGTCTCCTCCATACACTAGGAATATATCCTTATATATTATATGATACATATGAATAGTCTTAACATTTTTCCAATGTTGTTCTTCTAGATTTGGTTTATATCTGCCTTCCATACACAATGCATATGCAATATCAAGTCAGCTCATAACATGGAATACATAATAGGTCCTATCACTGAACCTTATGTTATATTACTCATTCTATGATTCCCCTATTTTTTCTAGGGACACATTTTAATAGAATGGTATAAACCATATGACACAGGAACACATCCTCTCATGTATTTTTCCATACTAAATCTTGATATTATATGATCAATATATGTACTTCTACTTATTCCTAGAAACCTCTTGGATCTATCACGATTGAACTTTATCCCATGAATGTAGGATGATTTTCCAAATTCCTTCCTTGAGAAGCATCTGTTCAACCATCCTTTAACTGATTGTAAGACCAGTATGTTGTTTTCAATATGTAATTTTTCATCAACATATAATACAAGGATAATGACCACATTGCAATTAAACTTTTTTAAAAACATGGATCACATTCATTTTTAATAAAACCATATTCCCTTAGGTATTCAAATATTATATCATTATCAGACCATGATTCTTTCATCAATCCATAAATGGGCCTCTGTAAATTAAAAACCCTTTTGGCATCACCTGGTGTCACAAACCCTTTGGGTTGTGTCATATAGAAATCTTCTGAAAGGATCCTATTAAGGAATGTAGTTTTGACATCCATCTTACAAAGCACATAGCCACAGTAATGTGATATATAAATTCTGACTCTAATGGATTTAAACATGGAAACTTGAGAATATGTTTCATCATTTTTAATTTATCAAAAATATTAAAATATTTTAGCCACTTTTCATTCTTTGTAGGTACTTAATTTACCTTCCATGCCCAGTTTTCATCTTGTACAACCATTTACATATAATAGTCTATACATCATCTATCTCATCAACCAGTACCCACAAATGGTTATAATACATGAAATCCATATCAAAATTCATATTTTTTTTCCATTATGAAATTTATGAGATCTCAATTTCCTCCCTATATGAGAGAGGTTCATTATTGTCCAAAAATAAAAAGTCACCATCATCGGTGACAAGAAAATCATATATCTCTAGTTCCCTTACCACTCTTACTCTCTTATATAGTACATATATTCCAGTAAATAATTATTCCATATGGACCTGTGGAAGTTCGTCCAGTAAAAACTCATGTGTATCTTGAGTATCAACTTAATCGAAGTCAATCTTTCTTCAAGTATCATTTTCGTGTATGTGATCCCTCTAAAGAAAGACTGGTTTTATGTAACAACCTGAGATTTTATAAGATATATTTATTTTAATTTCTTTCATATATTTTGTTGTATGCTACAAAATGATTATCTTGCACTATACGGAACACCATATTAGCTTCCAGTATACGCAACTCTATTCTTAGATGGTGTTACACACAATTTTATGTTCGTTTGATAATATTTATTCTACGCAACATTGAGTGTATATATATATATATATATATTCAGTTTATAAATAGAATATGGTTGGATTCTGTTATATGTAACAACAAAGGAGTCGTGCACTACATGCAACCCGGGTTTTACACAATTTCATGTTCGTTTGATAATAACATGTGTTGTACGCAATACCGGGTTTTACTAAACAACGATATATTATTATAATATTATTATGAACTAGTTGTTATGAATAGTATTAACTAAATTTTTTATTTTATAACATTATTATTCATCTTACACATTTTCTAGAACATGGTATAAGAAAAAAACAATTTTTTCGGGTAAAATAAGTATTTTTCAAAAATGCAGTTTTGCTGCCTTTTGATGGCACACCCATTTTTAAATTTAATTTTTGACATGTTTATAAGTTCAATTTTACAAAATAAAATTATTCTTTGGAATCAGGATAATTTTTTTTACCTTGGATAAATTTTTTATATTATTTTGATAAATTTCATATTCTCATGAATAGTAAAAACACGCTATATTTTAATTAAAAACAACTTTTTTCATCGTAATGATTTATGTGGTTAAGTTATATTATTGATTGATTTTAAAGTATAAATTGAATATATTTTTACCATTTAATATAATGTATGTCATTATCATTGATTATACCTTGAATTCGTAGGTTAAATCAATTCAATCTTCTGCAATGTTTTTAACAAAAACCCGTTTTCTTTCGACAACAGGATTAAATTTAATTTTATTTCTACATCTTGTGTGTATTGAATTTGGAAAAATGGATTGTATATTTGGAATCATTGAGTCCAAATTATGTTAATATGTAATTTTTATTTTTGGGCTTTATGAATAGTAACTACGGTAAATTTTATTTACCATATCTAAAGGTAAATCGGGTAATTAAAGGTAAATATAAGATTATAAAATTAACCTAACACCTTCCAAAATCCTATTGGATGATTAAAAGTCGACCGGTATCACCTAAGGGTCAGATTAGAATCATTTAATGGACTTTTGTCCCTGAAAATAATTTAATTATTATTAAAACCAAATAAAGTGACAACATGTCACTTTCTTAAAGCTTATAAGTATAATATTTTTAATTTAGTAATAAACTTCATGAAATATAGAACATGAATAGTCTCTAGAAATCCAATATATTTATCTACATCATATGAACTTATTTATAATTTTTAGGGATTATATAATTATCATTAATTGTGACACAATAGTGATGCAGAAATTGTTTATTTAGTGAAAAATACAAATTAATGTTTTTATTGAAATAGTAATACATTTCAATAGGCCCAAAAAGCTTCACAAAACTCATAATTAGTGTATATATAATCCCTAATAATCCACTGGTAGAATTTTTGGCCATTTGGATCCTTATTAAGATGATTATGAGACATATATTATTTTATTTTAAATGATGCCAAAGTTGTCAGCTTCATAATTTAATAAATATAACAATTTAAATATTGTTATTTTAAGATGATAAATTCGTGTAAAAGTATTATTATGCAATTTAATATATTTTTATTCATTATTGGATTTTATTTTTAATTCTTATTCAAAAAATAAGTATATTAAATAATTATGCAAAAATGTTGTAGTAATTATTTTATTAAGTGATAAACCAAATAAATGGTTTTAAAAATAATAAAATAAATATTATATGAACTATTTAATGTTCTCCACTAATTTTTTAGATAAATATGACATGTTATGAATCTATTAAATCTTTTAGTTAGAATATATATTCTGTATATTGTTTATTTAAATTCAAATAAATGAATAGTGTCAAACTTACTACTACTGTTATTTTAAAAAAATAACATATTATAAAATTGTTTAAAAATCACAAAAATATATAAAAATTATAAATTTTAATTTATATGGTCTATAATGTTATGAATTATCCAATTATGTACAATTCACAACAAATAAGTAATTATTTGTTATAATTTAATTTTTAGAATGTTATTACCACAAATAAAAATAAATTGATTATGTAAGGATAAATCAAGTTGATAATGTTTAAAATAATTTACTAACATCTCTAAATTTTATTGGATGATGGGATTACAGACCTATATCATCTAATATTCGGATATGAGTCATTTTGGAAGTTTTAATGTGGGGTTGGGATTTAATATAAACTAATATTTCTTATATATCCAAAGGTTCCCCTCTCCACCCTTATTAAAGGGCATCTCCTCCCTCTCTTCCTCACAAAAATTTGAGCCTTTAATCTCGGAAAAACCCTAACCATTTCCCTTATCATCTTCTCTAGAAACATCTTAGAGGTCCTGGTCTTCTTCAAAGACCAAATTTAGTACCCTAGGAGGAGGATTCGAAGAGGTGTGTCAAAGAAGAGGTAATATCTGTTGCCGATTCTTTCATTTTTCTTTCTTTTTCTACTTCTTCATATTTAGTTGTTTCATTATGAAGTAATAACATCAGTATCACTCATATACTGATATTTTATTATAAGTATGAAACAACCATATTTCACCATCTATCCAGCCTATGGAAAACGAAATCACCGTGTGTGCGTACGTACGGAATACCGTCTCCACGCCGTGGTGTAATCAATTTTCCACCACCACCTTACTTGTATGGGTATAATGGTGTAAATAATGACTATATATGATTATTGTAAATTTATACTGATTCTGAAATAGTATACATACACTGCAATACAATTCCATGGGAATGATATCATCGCTAGTGCGTACGTACGGATTACCATCTCCACGACGTGATGGGATTTATTTTCCATGTTCACAATTCAGGAATGATTATAAAGTATATATAATAAGTAATAATGAAATATATGACATAATAGTTCAACTAAAATTATGTACATATATATGTATGTCCTATACTTAATTCAATTCAATTCAACAAGGAAACGAAAACAGCATTCATGCGTACGTACGACCTACTGTCTCGATGAACGATGTATTTATTTCCATTTATCGATATATTATATATATGTATATTATTAATTTATATTATATATAAATCATGTTTTACATTCTGGATGTATGTAGTCATGATCTATGTAATAATATAAATAATTTCAAGTTAAAACACGAACAACGAATGAAACGATTTTACCAAAAACTCTACTCTAACATGAATTTACAAAAGAACAGATAATATAATGTCATAAGTGAACCATATATGATATAATAACAGTGAATATGATTCTGTAATAAGTCAATGACATTATTTAAATCATTATACAGGACTTTTGGATACGTACAAAGTATATCAGACCTAAGGTAATGGATAATTATTCCAATCTCATTCTTATTCGAGATTGTTTATTCGTAAGTATTTACTGGGGTTTTGATTATTATCCATGTCCATATGTTCTCAAAATGTTTTAATAAAATGTTTAATTTTATTCTATATATGTTTAAAACCATTTTTACCCTTTTCTACTTTTTCCACATCATATGTATGTTATCATTTTTTACGAGTTACTTTATGACTTTTAGGCAAAAGTTCGAGAAGAATGTTTTTTTAACTTATACGACATGAAAGACTTTTTACAGTTTTATAAAACCTTATTTTCATGAAGCTTCCTCCAAACTATTTCATGACTATTTTAAAAAAAATCACTTTCTTTTAAAATTTCCTGGCATTTTTATGAAAAGAAAATGATTTTCAAGAAGAAATGATATTTTCCTCAAGAACTCATTTCAAGTGTTTTATCAAAACCATTTTACATCTAAGATGAAAATATTTTCAAATATGTATGTTTCAAGTATAATGTCTCTATGATTTACATGGATTAAATTTTCTTATTATGAAATGATATCCATTTCTTTTATATGGATTAGGTGATGATGGGATGATATTTATGAAACCCATTTTATTATTTGGGTTATTATGAATGATATAAGTTTATTTTGTGGCACAAGTAAGAATGGTTTCATTATAAGATGGGTGGGACCTATATCTACCTTCAATACATTAGGTAACAATTTATATCTCATGAGATAGACGTGGCTGGAACGACAAGTTAAACCGGTTCAGTAGTACAGGACTGGAACGAGGAGTGAACTCGATTCAGAAAGGGACTTTGTCCACTAAGATGGTCTTGGTAGCAATGCCTCGGCCAATATGGAAATCATATCATGTATTTAATTGTTTACACAATTACATGTTTTAATCCTATGATATCTTATCATTATTAATGTGTCTTTATGATCTATACCTTACATACTTACATGTTTTATGTCATTGATCATGCTTTTGATGTTTAAACATTATGTTCAGGTTTTTAAGTTCAAAATTATATGGTATGTTTTATTTTATACATGCTTACCCTTACTAAGCATTTGAGCTCACTCTTTTTTTTCTTTTCCCCAGGATATAAAGAATGGTTTTAGGTGCGAAAAAAAGAGAAGATCATTATGGGAGATGTTGAAGTTCTTTCACCAAAATTAGAAGATTACGTTCCAAGTTTCCAAAGACACTAAACTATTACGATCCTTGTGTGTCTGTTTTTTTTATGTATTAAGTATTCCGCAAAAGTAATGTAATGTCCATGTACATCATGCTTCGGGTCTCTAATGTTGGTATATGATGAAAGGTTTAGTGATCCTTTGGAAACTAGGATACGAAAACGTTAGTGAGATCCCTAGAGATATTTCTAAGGTATGTCTAGGGATGTCCCTAAGGATAAGTATACATATAGGATATTGTCCTAGAACTACAGTAACGATCATAGAATATAACCTATGTTGATAGATATTAAGGGTACCACCCCATTACTATGTTGTTTTCCCTAGCATGATTTTTGCCTCTCACACTATTCTTTTTGGATTTTTGAAAATGGCTGGAAATAGGAAGATTCACGATAATGAAGGATATGACAGACAATGGAATGATATAATTAATGAGAAACCAAATGAAACGTGATTTGGAAGTCCAAACGTCATTATTATGCCTAATCAGCAATCTTATAATATGATCAATAATCTCAACTTTGTTAAGTTTCATGACTCAGATAATAAGAGAAAGATGGAGTTTCATGATGATCATAGAGGAAATAAAGTTCAATTTCCCTCATGTAAATCATGTGGGAAGAGGCATCAAGTAGAATGTTTCAATGGAACAGGAAGATTCCTTAGGTGTGGAAAAGAAGGACACAAAGCCAGTAAATGGAAAGGAAAAGGTTTAGTTAACACCATAGACATGGATAATGGTGTTTCTAAGACATCAACTACAGTTAAATGTTTTAAATGTGGAATATACGGGCATTATGAAAACCAATGCCCTAAGGGAAAATCTCATGAAGAGAATTAGAATGGTCATATGGGTAGTATTTATGTGGATGATGATGAGGAGACTACAAATGATATATGATATGAAAAAAGTGTTGAAGCTCAGTTAGTTGATTAAGATGGTAGTGGAATGATTGTATGTTTATCAAGAGTAATGTTGTATAGTTAATGGTACTATGTAATAAATAATCATATAAGGATTTCTACATTATTGTTTTTCCTAAATTATTTGAATGTATATTGTAACGGTAACCATGAACGGTTATTCAGATATTTTTGGAAAATAGATGATATGCACATAATGACGTGATAAACTGATAATGAGATGTTTGATTGTATTCATGAGATCATGACTGATATAAGGACTAAGTGATATTATGGTTTGATTATATAGATTTTTTGGGATTTTGGTATGTGGAATGAGTTACCTTTTGACAGTGTTCATGTTTTCTCTATGGTTCTATGGTAATTTATTTTTCAAGAGAATATATGACTAAGGTATTCATGTGTTTGGAATGTAACCAACAAGATATATCTTCTGATACATGTAGGATAAATGCTTGTATTCACATTCATGGTAGATAACCATTCTAGTAATTGTTTTCATTATACTATAAGCTTGGACCGAAGTATATTAGATAAGCCTAAAGATTGGAATGTATTATGTTGGACATAATTTTGTATTGTTTATGGATAGAACTATTTTCGATATTATTGATGGGATGTTATTGAAAAAGGACAACCTGAAGGACGGGCGACAGCCCATCGAGTCGGACAAGGCTGTGGGAATCGAACCCACAACCAAAGTGCGACTGACCTTTATCGCCTACCACTTTCCTACATGAAGACCCTGGTTAGTAGAAAGTAGTTTTATTTTATTAAGCGGTATGATATATGATGTATAAAGTTCATTTTTGGAATCGTATATGATTAACCTCACCATAGATGGGCTTATGTATATTTGATAACTTTTTCTAACCTTTTCATGAAATAGATGGAATGACCCATCATTCAATCACATGACCTGTTTACACATCATGAATAAAAAATTCAACTTCATTTCATTAAAAGATGTTGTGAAAATTGTTCAAAACAAGAACAACAGTGAGATTGGACCAAAATCAAGAAAATATTTCTTCAAATTCAAAATTTCCAACTTTAGGGAAATGATATTGAAAACCAAAAATGTTGTCCTAGTGCTCTTATATCTGATGAATTAGATGGTACATTAGATCATCACAAATTTATGGTTTTGTGATTGTTGGCTTTGTCATAGCCATGTTCTCTACCACTCTCCATCAGAATGTGACAGTTAGATTTCTTTTCCATATACATATTTTCACCTATGTTCTCCTATATGGAAGAACCAATGATGAGTTATTTTGGGTAATCGTTACGTTTCATACTTTAGTTTTTATAAATTTAGTTTTAGTATTCCTTTGTACGATGTGGGTTTCTATGAATAGTAAACAATTTATAACCCCGACGAATTTCGAGGGTGAAATTCATTATAAGGGGGGTAGAATGTAATATCCCCAGATTTTATAAGATATATTCATTTTAATTTCATTCATATTTGATGTTTTACACTACTCCATGATTATCTTGTGTTATACGCTACACTGTATTATCTTGCAGTATATGCAACACTATTCTTAGATTGTGTTACACACAATTTCAAGTTCATTTGATAATAGTCATTCTACGCAACATTGAGAATATATATATATATTCAATGTATAAATGAAATATGGTTGGATTATATTATATGAAACAACAAAGGAGTCGTGCACTACATGCAACCCTAACTTGGCTTGCATTACACGCAATCACGACCTTCCTCGATAACGTGTGTTGTACGCAATACCGGGTTTTACTAAACAACGATATATTATAATAATATTATTATGAACTAGCCGTTATGAATAATATTAACTAAATTTTTAATTTTATAACATAATTATTTATCTTACACATTTTCTAGAACATGGTCTAAGAATAAAATAAAATTTTCAGGTAAAATAAGTATTTTTAAAAAATGCAGTTTTCCCACCTTTTGATGGCGCACCCATTTTTAAATTTAATTTTTGAAATTTTTATAAGTTCAATTTTACAAAATAAAATTATTATTTGGAATCAGGATATAAAATTTTACCTTGGATTAACTTTTCATATTATTCCGATAACTTTCATATTTTAATGAATAGTAAAAACATGCTATATTTTAAATAAAAACAAATTTTTTCATTGTAATAATGTATGTGGTTAAATTATAATATTGAATGGTTTTAAAGTATAAATTTAATATATTTTTACCATTTAATATAATGTATGTCATTAGCATTGATTTTACCTTGAATTCTTAGGTTAAATCAATTCAATGTTTTGCAATGTTTTAAACAAAAACCCGTTTTATTTCGACAAAGGTATTAATTTTAATTTAATTTATGAAAATATTGTGTATTGAATTTGGAAAAATGGATTCCATATTTGGAATCAGTGTGTCCAAATTATGTTAATAAGATACATTTTATTTTTGGGCTTTATTAATAGTAACTACGGTAAATTTCATTTACCATAGTTAAAGTTAAAACAGGTAATTAAAGGTAAATATAAGATTATAAAATTAACCTAACACCTGCCAAAATCCTATTGGATGTCTAAAGGTCGACCCATATCACCTAAGGGTTGGATTATAATCATTTAATGGACTTTTTTCCATGAAAATAATTTAATTATTAGTAAAACCAAAGAAAGTGACAACATGTCACTTTCTTAAATCTTATATGTATAATAACTTTAATTTAGTGATAAACATTATGAATCTTCGAACATTAATAGTCGCCCGAAAGCTAATAAAATTATCTACATCATATGAATTGTTTTATAATTTTTAGGGATTAAATAATTGTCATTAATTGTTACACAATAGTAATGCAGAAATTGATTATTTAGTGAATAATCTAAAATATAGTTTTTATTGAAATAGTAATACATATCAAAAGGCCCAAAAATCGGAACAAAACTTATTATTAGTGTATATATAAACTCTAATCATCCACTGGCCGAATTTTTGACCATTTGGATCCTTATTAAGGTGATTATGACACTTATATTGTTTTATTTTAAATGATGACAATGTTGTCACCTTCATAATTTAATAAATATAACAATTTAAATATTGTGATTTTAAGATGATAATTTTGAGTAAAAGAATTATTGGGAATGTTAATAGATTTATCTTCATCATAGGATCTTATTTTTAATTTCTATGCAACTAATATGTATATTAAATAATTATACAAAAATGTTGTAGTAATTATTTTATTAAGAGATAAACCGAATAAATGATTTTAAAAATAATAAAATAAAAATTACATGAACTACTTAATTTTATCCACTAATTTTTTAGATAATTATGACACGTTATGAATATATTAAATCTTTTAGTTCAAATATATCTTCTTATATTGTTTATTTAAATTCAAATAAATGAATCGTGTCAAAATTGACACTATTGTTATTTTATAAAAATAACATATTATAAAATTGTTTAAAAAACAGAAAAATATATAAAAATAATAAATTTATATTTATATTGTCTAAAATGTTATAAATTATCCAATTATGGACAATTCACAACCAATAAGTAATTATTTGTAATAATTTAAAATTTAGAATGTTATTACAACAAATAAAATTAAATTGATTAAGTAATGATAAATAAAGTTGATAATGTTTAAAATAAATTTCTAACATGTATAAATATTATAGGTTGATGAGATTACAACCCTATCTCTTCTAATCTTCGTATATGAGTCATTTTGGTCTTTTTTATGTGGTGTAGGGATTTAATATAATCTAATATTTCTTATATTTCCCAAGGTGCCCCTCTCCTCCCTTATAAAAGGGCATCTCCTCCCTCTCTTCCTCACACCAATTTGAGCCTTTATGATCGGACAAAACCTACCCATTTCTCTTATCAACTTCCCTAGAAACATCCTAGTGGTCCTAGTCTTCTTCAAAGTCCAATATTATTACCCTAAGAGGCGGTTTCAATGAGGCGTGTCAAAGAAGAGGTAATATCTGTTACCGATTCTTTCAATTTTAATTCCTCTTCTACTTCATCTTCTTTTGTTGTTTCATTATGAACTAATAACATCCGTATCACTCATATAATGATATATTTTTATAATTATTAAAAACCATATTTCACCATCTATCCATCCTATGGAAAACGAAGTCACCACGGGTGCATACATATCAAATACCATCTCCACACCGTGATGTAATCTATTTTCCACCACCACCTTACTTGGATGGGTATTATGGTGTAAATAATGACTATATGTCATTATTGTAATGTGATATTGATTCTGAAATATTATACATACACTCCAATACAATTCCATTGGAATGATATCATCACTCGTGCGTACGTACGAATTACCGTCTCCACGACGCGATGGGATTCATTTTCCATGTTAAAAATTCCGGAATGATTATAAAGTATATATAATAAGTAATAATATAATATATGACATAATACTGCTACAGGATTTATGTACATATATATTTATTTCATATACATAATTCCATTCAGTTCAACAATGAAACGAAAACAACGTTCATGCGTACGTACGACCTACCGTCTCCATGAATGATGTATTTAATTCCATTTATTGATCTATTATATATATGTATATTATGAATATATATTATATATAAATCATGTTTTATATTCTGGATGTAATTAATCATGATCTATGTAATCATATGAATAATTACAATTTAAAACACGAATGACAAATGAAACGATTTTACCCAAACTGGTACTTTAACATGAATTTACAAAACAACGGATAATATAATGTCATAAGAGAACCATATATGATATAATAACAATGAATATGATTCTGTAATAATTTAATGACATTATTTAAATCATTATACATGAGGTTCAGATATGTAGAAAGCATATCAGACCTAAGGTAAGGGATAATTATTCCAATCTCATTTTTATCTGATATTGTTTATTCGTAATTATTTACTGGGGTTATGATTATTATCCATGTCAATATGTTCTCAAAATGTTTTCATAAAATGTTTACTTTTATTCCATGTATTTTTAAATCCATTTTACCCATTTTTTACTTTTACCACATCATATGGAAGGAATATTTCTTTTACGAGGTACTTTTTGAATTTTTGGGAAAAAGTATGAGAAGAATATTTTTTTTAACTTATATGGAATGAATGGATTTTTATGGTTTTATAAATCCTTATTTTAATGAAGCTTCCTCCCAAAGATTTCATGACAATTTTCAACAAAATCACTTTCTTTTAAAATTGCATGGCATTTTGTGAAAAGAAAATGATTTTCAAGAAGAAAGGATATTTTCCTCAAGAATTCATTTCAAGTGTTTTATCTAAACCATTTTACATCTAAGTTGAAATTATTTTCATATGTGTATGTTTCAAGTATAATGTCTCTATGATTAACATGGATTCACTTTTCTTATTATGAAATGATATCCATTTCTTTTATAAAGATTATATGATGATGGGATGATATTTATGAAACCAATTTTATTCGTTGGGTTATTTTCGAATGATGTATGTTTATTTTGTGGAACAAGTGAGAATGATTTCATTATGAGATGGGTGGGACCTATATCTCCCACTAATTCATGTGGTAAAGATTTATATCTCATATGATAGACATGGCTAGAACGACAAGTTAAACCGGTTCAATAATACAGGACTGGAACGAGGAGTGAACTCGATTCAAAAAGGGACTTTGTCCACTAAGATGGTCTTGGAAGCAATTCCTTGAATAATATGGAAATCATATCATGTGCTTAAGGGTTTCCACAATTACATGTTTTATTCCCATGCTATTTTATCATTCATAATGTTTCATTATGATCGGTGCCTTATGTACTTCCATGTTTTATGTCATTGCTCAAGCTTTTGTTGTTTAAACATTATGTTCATGTTTTTAAGTTCAAATGTATATGGTATGTTTTATTTTATCCATGCTTACCCTTACTGAGCATTTGAGCTCATCCTTTTTATGTTTTCTTCTCCCCAGGATATAAAGAAAGGTTTTAGGTAAGAAAAAAGGGAAGATCTTTATGGAATATGTTGAAGATCTTTCACCATGATTAGATGATTACGTTCCAAGTTTCCAAAGACACTTAACTATTATGGTCCTTGTGTGATAGTTTTTTTTATGTATTATGTATTCCGAAAAAGTAATTTAATGTCCATGTACCTCAAGCTTAGGGTCTCTACATTTTATGGAAATAGTCACTTTCATATCTGAATGGTTTTATATGTTGTATCCCATCATTTCCTTGAGATACCCTATAATGATAGACCTTGTTCCCTGAGGTCCTTGTTTGTATCCTGATAAATCTTTAATAAACCTCTCGCATCACCATACACTTGTAAGTGATAAAATGGGTTTCATTCCACTCCAAAGATGAAATTTTGTTCTATTATGCACATTATTAATTACTCTGTTTAATGTGTATTTTTGATTTTTTATTGTATATCCACAAAAGGATGATGGAACATCTCTATGATTCATCACTGACCTTACCATGTCAAATGAGTCATGGTTCCTCCTTTTACTAACACTATACCACTTTGGTGTATAAGGTTGGATGAGTTGAGATAGAATCCAAAACTCCGATAAAAATTCATCAAACTATTTGTTATGATATTCTACACCTCGTTCTGATTGATGAATATTTATCTTCTTAACAAGAAGATTCTCTACTTCATTCCAGAATTCCTAGAATTTCTCAATGGACACAGACTTACACCTCATCATGTAAATATATCCAAATCATTTCAAGTCATAAATAATTGTTATGAAGTTTGAATATCCACATATAGATCCTACTGAACATTTTCCACACACACCATTGTGTACCAATCAATGAATATTTATGGTCCTTTCTAATTGTCCACCAAATTGTGGTTTGGTCAATTTCCCTTGTAAACACGAATGACATTAATCAAGTTGTTTTATCTAGGAAGATTCTGAATAACCATCATGGAAATTATTTTCCATGTGCCTCTCCAATATAAGACCATGGTGGTTATTCCATGACTAGGTGTTACATGAATCATTTTTAATTGATTCATTATCAATTTACATCAATTTGTTTACATAATTTAATACATATAGTCTGTTATTTAAATGCCTTATACCGTAATATTTTTTGTCCATCTGAAAGAAGCTACATTTATTTCTTAATTTGAAAAAAATATGTATCTAAACATGATACAAAATTATGATATCAGTAACAATTGGTACATTACCGTAGTCATGTAAATACAAAATCATATCGGTTAGAAACGAATGGTCGTAGTAACCTAAGGCATGAATAGACGACCTCGAACCATTTGTAGCTCACAAATCCACCTATCCTCAAAAAATTTAATGAATTATAATATATTCATGAGTTTGAATATATATGTGAGAACCACAAGATATATCAAATACACAATTTATAAAAATTTAATGATTTCACTCAAAAAAATGAATATTTGGCTTCCCCTTTCTGTTGGGTGCAATTCATTTTCAAATGGCACGACATTCCACATGGAAAATACGTTGGATCCCTTTTATTTCTCTACCTTTCTTCTTCTTATTTATCCGATAGTGCTCAAGGGAATTAAACTATTAATAAATCTAATGACTATTTACCTTATTTTTCCTCTTCTTATTCATAAAAACTAATATTGGTTTGTCACCCCATGTACATATCTATATGGTGAATCAGGTTTAGAAGATCTGATAGTCTCTTCTCATTATTAAACATATTATAATTCAAAATAAAACTAAAGAATGCCTTTTTAGTGATGATAGTATAATATACATATTCAAATGATTATAGAATTTTATCATTAAGATGTATAAGTCCTAAATGTAGCCGATAGGCTTGAATATATGAGGTCCAGTTGGCATGTACTC
Organism: Viscum album; assembly: GCA_963277665.1. NCBI lineage: Eukaryota > Viridiplantae > Streptophyta > Magnoliopsida > Santalales > Viscaceae > Viscum > Viscum album. The sequence goes on along the minus strand of OY728132.1, from coordinate 1,431,633,346 downwards.
TCCGATATTATTGGTAAAGAATGTGTTAGAGATCTCATAACTATATTGTCTTGTATTCTCTTGATATGTATCTTTAGGTAATAAATTATGATATAAGAATCAATTTCCACATTTTTCATTAAGATCTTAGTGGTTATGAATTATAGCATGAGTCACTGAACATCTGCATCATCATTCAGATGCTTCATGTACATAAAGAGCTCCTCAAGACTCACCTCATTTCTAGACACAACATGTAATGGTTCTTAAATCACATATTTATTCCTTTCGTGGAGAATGATGTCCTGAAGGTGACTTTCCCACACATTGAAATTAGTTCCGGCGAGAGGGTCTTCCTTCATGACTATAGATCACAATCATATGTTCGATGTCATTTTTAATGTCATATATATAGATAAGATGAATATAGTTGTAGTATATTATCTACTAATATTTATACAAATAAATAAATCAATACTCATTAGTCTCTCACTAATGATTCGAAATTCAATATCCCTCATTATTGGCTTCAGAATATCTGAGTCCTTGAATATTATAGTGGCAAGAATCCATATTCCATTATCATAAACCAATCTATGGATGGTCAAGCAACTTGAATGTTTTTTGTAGGTATTCCAAATGTCAACTATATTAACAAACATCTCCTTGACCTTTTGAGTGGGCTCCTAAATACTGAAATCATTAATGTAGATATACTCAACCCTTGAATCTCAGATACAATTTTTCATGCTTTGGTTTCCAACCCCTGACATAAACTATATTCACTCAATCCAAAACATCAAATTTGGATTCCACTATAATTTAAAGCACTACAACATTGGTAGGTCATTCACTTTGAACTATTTGATCGATTCTAACCAATGTAATGGAAGGTTATACCGAATTAATATTTTATTGAGGTATTTTACCCCTTACTAATAAATTTCTACATAATATATTTTATCATGATTTTCAATATTAAATGGGATATTAATAAGTGATTAACCATGTGTAGATAATATTTACACATAATCTAGTTTATTTTAGTTCCACTATGCATGCTTGTTAATTAATTAATTATGTGATCGTGATAAAACAACCACAATTAATAATCATGAAACAGACATGAAAATAATGTGTACTATCATGAAAATATATAATTGTTACTATATCTAGTGGTGATATAGTAACCCTGACCTAGGGTAGAAACACCTTTAACTTGTTTAGGTTCGTGTTTATAGCTTTCCACCTATCCACCATTGTATTTCCCTGGATTAGTTTCACCTCGACTCCAAAAATGAGCCATCTCCACAAGCTAGGTAGATCCATCCATTACATATAATTTTACACACACACAGGTGGGGGTAAAAATATTTTACATAAAAGAGTCCATTGGCATGAATTCCATAAATATTAATGTGGATAAGGCAAGAATGAAAAAATAATCATAAATAAATTAAAAATAAATAAATGAAATTCAATGGTCTGGTCTAGATCATGATCATCCACATACAAGAAACGAATTTCTAATGTAATATAACTATCGCTGATTCTTTAATTTTTCTTATTCAAGATAAATCATGTTTGAATCGATTAATTATTACCTTTAATTAATCAATAATTTTATCTTAAACCCTTTCTGAATTTCCCTGATATTATCTTCCATTATATTTTAATTAAATTAAAAAATTAATTTAAAATTAAATGTGTACATTATTTGTACCTTTGAGATAAGTAGTAGAATACCATTCCAAAACTACCAAATAGTTAATATACTTCTATATCCCTTATTCTTTGTTACATTTTTCATGCAAGAATTATTGTAAAATCTAATAAACCACTTTCTTGATGTGATGAACACTGATCATTATGAAGTTGTTTATTAAACACACACACACACACACAAATATATATCAATATATCAAACACATAACACATATTTTCTCTCACCATTACACCCAAAAGAAGGTACATGTCTCAAGGGTTACATTATATAATAATAAATTTCTAAATATGCATAATAAAGAGGCTATATAGGGCGTGTAGATCCAACTACTATTTCTTTTTCCTCTTCATTGTGTATCATAAGTACGCACCTAGTGACTTGGAAAGTGAGATACCATGGGAACTCTATGATTAAATGGATAATCTAGTTTCCAACACGCCATGTTGAATCAACGTTACATGGTCACCGGTCAACTAAGTCATTTACGGGATACACGGCCTAACCCAGACCTAAAGGGGACTACATGACGTGTCCATAGGGCCACACGATATGTACTCTGGCTGACAATGCACCAGTCTGTCCTGGTCAACATGTGGTGTAAGAATTATCTACACATCATATCATTAATGAACATGTCTTGAGTAACTGTTTAATTACTCCTAATGCATTAAACAAAAATACACAGTGTTTAACCCAGATTACACATGGTGTGTGGAATATTACTCATCATGTAACTACAAATACAGAGTTTGTACATTAGTGTTTCTAGAACCAAATTTTTGGTGACTTCTAATGAGATCCTCAGTATAATGTTAATCATACAGTTATTCAGTTTTGTTAGATCTGTAAGAAATGATAAAGGATGACAATATCTCGACATAAATATTACATGAATGGTTAAATGAAAACTGAAAAACTTAATTATTAATTATTAATACATCTTTAAATTAATTAAATAATTATAAACGATGATATTCCTCTATCTAATAATAGTTGTATGTTCTGGGTGCAGTGTATGTGTTTAATATTAGGTTCCCAATGGTTATTTTTCCAGAAATAACGATTAATCTGAAATCAATATGATGATGAATGGTAGTATACACGGATTTAACCAATGAAAAATAATCAAATAAAAATTTCCACCAGATACCAGTGAGAGGATTGATATATTTTGTTTATATTTAATTTAATTTAATTAAATAAAAACATACTAGGCGATTCTTCCTTCATAAATTCATTCAACCATAGTTCTACGGTGATACTTCACTACATTGTAGATACAATGAGTATGTTTTATCTAGAGGCGATCCACCGATGCTCTACGAATATCTTGTGTTTCTCAAATGAGTCATCAGGTTCTACAATGTAAGATCTTTGTTCTTCTATCATCCACCTTTTATTTCCCTAAGAACCTCTTCCAAAGCATTATCCTTGATCAAATGGAGTAGGGGCGTTCTAATTCATAAAAGCATTATTAGAGAGGAAATAAAACTATGTGCTCCAAAGGATTTATCCAAATGTTGTGGAAAAAAAAGACATCTCACACATTCATTGGGCTCATTACCAAAGAATAACATAACCGACAATTTAAATCACTAGGTAAAATATAATACTTTTCACAAGTGTCATTACTTATTTTCTTATTCCATGAAAATCCATCATGTCAATAAACAAGAGGAATACTATTATTTCCATGAAACATTAATAAATTGAATTTTATATTTAAATATTATATAATATAATAATAATTAATATTATTTTTGACTAGACCCTTAAAATCTTTCAGCCCATCCTCCTTAATATTTATTATTCCTTTAATATCATATAATTATATATTAAATTAATAAATAAATTTATATATAACGGTATTATTCTGCAAAAAATAACTAAATATTACTCTAAGAAAATATTCTATTGAATAACTTCTGATGGAGTAAAATGTGAGCAGGCATACATGAATAATTATTAAACCATAACTAGGAATAATATTTATTAAACGTGTTAAATAGTAGATTATTTAAGTGATATTCTATATACTCATAGTTTGTGAACCTCGGGGGAACTTTCTCTATGGAATTAAGAAAGCCTTCCATAATTCCAAAGCTTTCATCTTTCAACATGGCTAGGAACCCATAGAGTATAATGTTTATGCTGAAATGACATGCCACATCATATGAATTCTCACTGTGTTATAAAATCCATTTTTCATTACATCTCCAATAAAGGAGGTTGCATGAATGTTCGACCAACCCATATTCTTGATTTTTCATTCATTTACTTCTCAAAATTAAGCATTCATATAGAACACCATGGCTATGGATTTATTAAGGATATATCATATCCATTAAATGTACTGAGATATCAACAACTATTATGGATCAGATATGAATTATACTTTCGCATATTATTCATTAATGCAGTATTACTCATGATGCACCCTTCATATCCTACCCCACCACAAACATCTGTCCTAATAGTGGTTTCCAATTAATCTAAGGTTGAGATTCATAATATCCATGAATAATAATAGTAAATTATTAGGACCAATACACACATATGAATATAGGAACATCCAATGGCACTTATAAATAGGGATTTTTTACTGGAAGACATCATTTTAATAATAATCTCCTAGAAATTACCAAGGGTGTACACTAAGATACGATGCCTAAAAATCCTATGGGTCTCTTCCCCTGATAGCATGTATTATTTTTGTCCCTCATTCAGCATTTTAGTTTTTGTTAACAGAAAAATACCATAACCAAAAATGGAAATGGAAATGTCTGAAGAGTTCAAGACAATGAAGGAAAAAAAATAATGAAGACCAATTTGACCTCCTCTAGTTAGATATATAGCCTTTGGTTTTAATTGAATAATGTTAGAAAAAGAGGTAATGTTGTTCCCTTGGTCTAGAACCACCACACAAGAATCATGATATTCCACTTTATTTCCTTCAATCCACTTATGAACAACCTAGGTGTTGTTATTGATGATGGCCTTATATTTAATTATTGTATAAGAAATATACCAAGGAGAGGATATTTTACCATGAATAGATCCATGAATAATATGGATTCAGTTTAATGTTTCTCAAGATAAAATCTTTTATTGGAACAAAATTTATGGCCCATGAATATCACTTTTTTCCTCTACATGAATAGAGTCCCCACTTCCATAATAGGTTGTGAAAGAAAGAAGATAAATTCATTTATAATCCCATACCACCCCTCCACCATTAATAGTCCCGATGATAAAAGATCTATCAAAATTAAATTTGAATCCCACCATTGGAGGAAACTAATAAACCCAGTTTACTCATAAAAAAACTATGATATGGATTAAAGGAATATTTACCATTATGACTCCCAAAGAAGGGGATTGAATCCAGTTAATGAAACCACTAACAAATTCAATCAAGAGGTACTTGGTTATTGTAACAAAATATCTTCCTGTAGAATCAAGGCCTTCAAATTTGGCATTATTTCTAGCTTGCTCGATACACCAGCAACTCGTATTAAGATTTATCACCATAGCCATTTTTTTTCATGATTTCACTATTCATCCCAAAGAACCTCCTTTTCAAGAACAATTCACCTATTAGATCAACAGACAAAATTCATGTTATCTCACCAAAACAAACCTAAACATTCATATCCAATTCTCCTGCAAAAATATATTATTGGAATTCTCCCCCTTGTGAACATTGCTTCAATGAAATTTGGAGAGAATATTAATACACATATTTCTCACATTATAATATATTTGTAAGTCCAATATTCTAATCCTCAATATTAGGAAGCTGAATGTTGAAGAAATTTTGTTACACCGTAACATATTATTCCAGGTGTTTTGTTGATTTTGTGAATGGATGATCTGAAAAAATTCCATTACAAAAAAACATGAATTAGATGTAGTGAAAACAAATATGAATGGATCCAAATTTAAGTAAATACTACAAAAACCAACTTTTGATCATTATTTAAAATAGAATCATGGATTCAAGGATACATACTAGCCTCTTTGAAGGAGATTGATGATCCTGTATTGTTTAGAAAACTAGTACTTGAGCATGTCCAATTATTATTTTTAGAAGATATATCCCATTTCCAAAAAATCCATCAGGACTTTTGTTGAATATTATGAATAATATTATAGATCAAAGAACATAATGAATAATAATCACATCAATCTTCCAAATAACCCCTTCCTTGATATAAAATAATTCTAACCTAGAGGTTACGCTCCTAAACTTCCTCCCATGAAATTTTTTCAGGCATGAAGTGCACAATATCATCTATATCTCTAACATTAATTACACCCTAATGAATAGGTTATTCCACCCTATCCCCCAATGTCTAAAGGAATATCCCTCGTGAAAGAGAATTACATATGAAACCATCCAAGATTCAGTCTATATTATTCAAAACCCCATTAGGCACTTTGTTAGCTGAAAGAACATGTATACAAATATCCAGTAAAACACTATTGAATAAAGAAATCCCTCCACAAATGTATATATAATGGTTTTTCTAGTTTTGAAAAAGGCTCATAATTTTTTTATAATTCCATTAAAATCTCTGAATCTAGTATGGATAGGGAATGTAGGATACTTAGAATAATTAAAGGGAAAATCATCTTCATATATTCCACATTCATAATGTAGAGGAAACATTTTTATCACCACATTTGTCAGAAATATATAGATTACATTTGTCTCTATTCATAGTTTTCCTTCTCCAGTAACGATACAAATCATGGATTTTTTTAAGACCCCCATCTGATCCAGCACTGGCATTAATAAAGATCAGGGTATCATCCCAAAACATCACTTGGGAGATTTTTGGTTAATTCATTTTCTTTCGGTATGGAATAAGTGTTCCTCTAGATATTTTCTTGTCAATAACGCAAGTAAGAGTGTCTTTCAAGAGAATATAAAATTGTTGGGGAAATGATATATCCTTTTCTAAGCCCATGAGTAGACTTGAAAAAACCATGAGTTTTACATATGAATGAAACCATTATACCGGAGGAGGTAAAGTAACAAAACCGAATATTAGTGGCCCATGAGGAGATTCTTGTACCCTTAAGCACTCTGATGATAAAACCCCATTCTGTTATATAATATGATTTATTAAAATCATTATTTTTAGCCACGATATATCCATTAAATTTAATTATTATATCACGGATCATATCATGAGCCTAGAAAACCACTCCTTGAATAGATCAACCTGGAACAAAACCATGTTACTCTATGAAAACCCACCACTATACATGCATAGACCATATCTTGTTGATAATTCATTAAATAATTTTGTATGTAAGAATAAAAAAGATCAGTGGTCTATAATCATGAATGGAATATGGATTTTTAGTCATAAGAGGCATTACCAATGTAGTACCACCTGTGACACTTGGGATAGAACCACATCGAATGAAATCCCGGATGGCCAAAATGAGATCAACGTTAACCACATCCCAAGTGCATTTATGGAATGATCCATGAAACCCATCAGGTCTCATAGCACTCTCCTGGTTATGATTCATTGTAGAGTTATAGATTTCTATCTCATTAGGGATAGATACTAGTAGGTTATTGTGATGAATATATATTATATTAGGTATTTCCTCAAACTAATCTACATTTATACTAGGATATTCATTCACCATGTTATGATTAAGAACAACAAGTTAATTTTTGAAGAAGGATAAGGCTAGTATTCTATCCAGATTTCGTTCATCTGATAATGATCCATCGTCATGAAGGATATTCAGTAAAACAAACCATCTACATTATTTAATACAAGCATTGAAATATTCTTAGTTTTTTAGTTTAACGCTTTTGATCTTTTTAAAAATGGTCACCAACGAATAGCCTTGTACTAGTTCATACCAACAATCCCCAACAATCTAATGATACATTCACATACCATTCTAGTAATTATAAAAGCATAAAAGTTCATTTTCAACCTCCATGGATAATAAGGACATAAGAAAGGGTGAGTGATCAGAGACTCCATGGAAATATATTCCACCTTAGCATTAGAGAACCTAGAAGCATCATGAATATTATCTAAGAAATGATTGAGGCTATTCCAGTAATGCTAAATCCTTTTCATATTGTTACAAAATGTGGAATCATCCCTATAATAACCCATATAAAAAATCCCCTTCATGTCCATGAAATAGAATAAATTCATGCTAGACACACTAGGAAATACACTCATTTGTTTCCTTTCCATTGGATATGAAATTATGATGAAATATCCACAATAATTTCATGGATGTCCCTCCAAATTAAACCTATTCATGTACATAGATAATCTATTTCTTTTTTGAGTGTCAAAAAATCAATACACAAATGTCATAAACACTAACTACACACATGTGATGAATTTTAGTGTAATTTATTGATCTCCAGCCTTGACTATATCAACAGACACATCTTTATTCTAGAATACCCACATATGATGATTATCAGGTTCTAAATGAATTCATGCATTCATTTTGATTTTATGATTTAACAAATTGATCATACTAGAATTGTTTTGAGGAAAAATTGTAGTAATACACAATTTATAATTCTTTATTTTCCTCTACATGAAATTAGATTTTAGGCAACCAAAAAATACATGGGTATTCCAAATTATTACAAGAATCAATGGAATAGTATAGGCCTAGAATTAGCTCTAGGAATCATAGTTGGACTAGACTAGGAGGATTGATACTCATTAATATAGAGAAGCCTTGACCAAGTTCATACGTTGTAGTCTAAAGAAGATCTATATTTGATATGAGAACTCTATACAGAATGATACTTCCTCAAATCCTTCTTTATCATGCTCGAATACAATTGGTTATTGAAATTTTTATATACTATAGGAACCAAAACATAAAGAAAGATGACACCTAAATTTTCTATGGGGAGGGATAACTAGAGGGTGGAGACCCATTCCATACATTTCCACATCCTATCATTAATTCCCTATGTAATTTCTTAAAAACACTTATAGAGGTAACATTTTCACTAATCAAAACATGGAAAAATGTTTTAGAATGTATGGGATAACGTAAGAAAGAAGAATGGTTGTTAGAGATATGCTATAAAGACACATTTTTTAATGAACGTTTCTATGTAATCCAAATACGTTGAGAATTCAAATAAACACACATGAACATATCTCTAACAACTGCATCACATAAAGATCCCCCATCAGATTGAAGGAAATTAATCAGGAACGGAAAAGAATAATTAATATCATGAAACATGTCTCTTGGTGACTATAAAATATACTAATTACTTATATTGAACGAAAGATCATGATTATTAATATTAAGATCAACACTAGATATGGGTACCCTTATAGAGGCACAATTAGAAGCATCAGGCATTACATCCTTTATAATCAAGGGAACATCAGATAGAACACCCTTTTTTCCCAGACAATATTTAATGTCAGAGTCCCACGAATTATATAAAGACCCAAAAATGTCGTAAATGTACATTTACACTACTTTTGAGGAAGCCTTAATACATAAAAAATGAGATTCCAAATTACAGTATGAGTTTAGTGTCTTTAGAAACATGGAAAACAATCTTCTAACATGGTGAAAGATCATCAACATCTCCCAAATAGATCATCCTGACACAAATAATACTTTCATAAATTTTTTAATTCAATTAAATGATTTAATCCAAAAAAATTGATTAAGTTGCGTTATTTACATCAATTTTGGATTTATGATGTGTTTTGGGCTAAAATTGTAAAACTGCTTAATTTAAAAATATTCACAGTTTTTAATCACTTTTGTAATTTAGAAATATCTTTTATTATATAAATCCAATTTTAGTTAGTTTTTTTTATTTTGTTCATAAATTCATTTGCTTCATATTTGGTTTTTTAACTAGTATTTAATTAGACCATCCATGGGTCCGAAAAATTCAATCAATGTGGACAATTATTTTGGAAGATAGTTTTGACCCCACCTCTATAAATAGAACATAAATCAGTCTATATACATCGAATTTATATGATTCCAATTTTATTGGAACTAGAATTAATTGGGGAGTTCTTATGTTGAATATCATAAAGATTTCCTTATATTAAGGCAGAAAATTAATGAAGAAAATTTGCGGAAGGAAAAAGGAACCATTCATCGAGAAAAAATACTCTAATTAAATTGTCCATATCTCATGCTATACAAGGAGGATGAATATGAAATTTTGGGATGAAACGTATAATATATTTTGGAATGTCCTTCAAGAAGAAACCATCACAATGTTCGGCCATTAAATTTGCCTAACATTGTCAAACCTTCAGTGGACAGATTATGAAAGAAATCTTAATGAAGAATTATAATGATCTTAAATTTGAAGACTAGAGGATGGAACCCCCTTGGCCTCTATAAATAAGAGTTCACCAATGATGAGTAGGAGATTTTGACATCACAATCAGAGATAGGAGTAAGCCAATGGATACTCGGGGAAATTCCCCTTCAACATCATTCTATTTCATTAATTTATTTTTCTTTACGTTAAAATGTCTCTCCTCTCCCATATCATCTCGATTACCACATCCATGGAGAGGTAGTTTCATTTGAGTGATTGGGAAAAGGGGAGGCTGGACCTATGTGTTGTATTTGAGTTCTTGTGCTTAAAATGAATCAAATTTCTTCTTCTTTATTAATCTGGTTTCAATTCTTCATTCATTATTAAACTCCAAATGTGATAGTGTTCGGTTTTGATTCTGAAATTATAAATTTCATTGGTCAATGATAACATCTCAATCCTCCCAATTCTAATCTTTATACGGTGGAACAAGATTAGGTTTGGGTGGTGATTGCTCGGATGTTATCAAGTATGTGTGTAGTATTGTATGTTGGAATCAGGGTTTATTAGGGAACAAAAATTCTAGGTCTGTGATAGCTCTAACTAAACAATGGACCTTCTACAAACCTAAACACATTAGAAAGAGGATAGACCAATCTATTGTTTTAGAAAGGAAAAATCCCATCACATTTATCTAACCAAGAGAGAGAGAGGACTCAGTAGATAAATCTGTCTCTTACTAGTTTAAGGAAGAAGATGGCGTAAATTTGGAAACCGTGATGGCACAATACATGTTCTAGCCGAACCCAATCTGATCCCCATCATTATCATTTGTGAACATCAATAAATTCATGTTTTTTGGATTCTATCAAAGTCATTCATATTAATTAAAACCAATATTTTTCATAAAACTGAAAATAGTGACAACCTTGTTTTGTGTGAACTCCTCTTTGGGAGAATACCTTGGATCAACTAGTATACTATACTTAGGTAAATAAAATATTGTTTTGCCGCACCCGAGGACTGGTGTGCATCAGAAATGGAATTCTTTCCCGGGAGGCAGTTCCTCAAAACATTTTTTTAGAGAAAAAATCTATTATGAATGACCCATAGTTCAGTTCGCAATTTATTGGAATTAAATCCAGAAATTGAGCTTACAATAACTAAATTGAGAAATAAAAATCAACCAAACGATTTTGAATAAATCAATATCAATGATTCAAGTGATACCTTGAGTGAAGAATTAAACCCTTTAATAATGACTGTAAATCCCAACTGAACCCTACACGACATTTGTGCACCTCAATTTGTCAATCAAAATTATCAACTAGAAATAACTTCCTTAGAAAATGATTTTGAATTTTGAATTAAAATGATCCAAGTGCTTCCTAATTTTCATGGTCTTGTAGGTGATGTCCCGAATTAACATATTCAAGAATTCACCTCTGTCTTCTATATATTCAAAACTCGAGCAGTTGTAGAAGATCATGTGAATTGGATGGAATTTCCCTTCTCACTAGAGGGAGCAGCGAATGAATGGATGTACAATATGCAACTGTGGGATACCAGTGACTCGAATTATATAAAAATGTTTATATCAAATATTTTTCCCAGCATCGAGGAGCACTACAATAAAAAAAAGTGTTTTATGTCATCCATCAATAATTAGGAGAATCACTCTATGAATTTTGGGAACGTTTAATGAAGTGTTGTGCATGTTTCCCACACCGAGAAATAATAGAGGACTAATTCCTAGAATGCTTATACCAAGTATTTCATGACAATGATAGGAATATACTAGATGCATCATCAGGGGGAGCCCTCATTGACAAATCACCTAGAGATATTTGATTTCTGATTGAAAATATTTCACAAAATTCATAGTAGTTTGGATCCAGAGGTATGATCACTAGACGAATCCATTGGGTAAGAACATCTGATTCAGTAGATTTAATTAGAAATTAAATGGGTGAACTCACCAGGTTAATGTGACAAATATCTGTGAACCATATTAAGGAACAGTAAGGACCGAATTAGGTATGCGGTTTACGCTCTTCTATGTCTCATTAAACTGATCAATGTCCATAAGTTCAGGGGACAAAAATCTGTGTTGCAGCCTATCAACAATTGAAATACAAACCGCAAACCCAACCAGGCTATGGATATCAATAGAACCATGCTAGATCACCTTTTCAGCAACAATATCAGAACCTTATAGCATTTCAACATCCTTATGAGATTCCCTTCCAATAATATATAACTTTCCAACTACCACCATTCCAGCGGAAGAGTTATGAGCAACCATCCACAAGTGCACCGACAACTGAATATAAATAGCTGAAGACAAGAGTTGTGGAATTAGAAGACAAAATATACAAACTAGATGATCAATTTACAAGCATTATGGATGCTCTGGCCAAAAACCGATGTAAATTTCCCCCACAAACAATTCCCAATCCAACGGAAAATGTTACTACAATAACCATCCAAAGTGGGAAGGAGCACACACCACCAGAAATTAATGAGAAGGTTTATCCCATGGAATTATCTGAACCTCGTCATGTCCAACCAAAATATGGAGTCGATATTAAAGGAGAAAGAACAAGGATTCAGAAGGAATGAACATAAACACCTTTTCAAAAACAACAAAGAGAGAAAAAGGATATCCCATCAACATTCCCTTCAGTATTGGATGAGTAAAAGAAGGGTGAAAAGATCTAATTCAACATGAAATTCAAGAAACATTCCGAAAAGATGAGATTGACATCCCACTTCTAGATACAGTCAGTCAAATCCATAAATATGAAAAAATTTGAAGGTGTTGTGTACTAAAAGAAGAAAGCTAGATAGAAATGAAAGAAAAAACATAGGACGAATCATCTCACCATTGATCACACCACATATACCATAAAAATTTCAAGATCCAGGGACATTCTCTATTACCTGAACTATGGGTTCATTAAATATTACTGATGCATTATGTGATATTGGAGCTTCGATATATGTGATGCCTCACTCAGTGTTTTCATCTTTGCAGATCGGATAGCTAAAACCAACTTGGGTGTTGGTACAATTAGCAAACAAATCCACTGTTTTCCTAGCTGGAGTCATTGAAGATGTTCTTGTAGGAGTGAGAGGATTAATCTTTCCCTCGTACTTTTATGTCCTTTCCATGGAGGAGGATGGAGCATAAGCCCAATCTCCCATCATCCTAGGGATACCATTCCTAAAAATAGAAAGGACTATCATCAATGTGCATGAAATAACCCTCACCATGGAGCTCAGAGATAGTATACAACACCTCAACATTTTTGATATGATGAAACCCCCGTCCAGCAGTCACTCACTTTATGTGATCACCCATGATGATGGTATGGAACTAATTGAAGACTCAGGTATCATTCATGACTTTTTATCAGTGGGAGAACACTTTTCATTTGAATTTTAGAATTTCCATAAACTTAAAAATTCTGATATCATGTGGGGGGACAAGGTAAAATATGATCTTTTTGATGATTATTTAAAAGGAAGTTAGATTATACCAGAAAATTCAACCATAGAAGTAGGAATCCTAACTTCCATATCATCCCATGAACAATCCCCATGTTTATAGATGATGCCTTTTCCATGTGACTTGAATTATTCTTATCTAATAGAATGAGAGAAATTTCCAGTAATCATTTCCAATAACCTATCCCATTTACAAGTACCAACATTGATTGACCCTATAAAAAGGAATGTCAATGATTTAGGATAGTGTTTAGGTGATATTCATATAATCAACCCTATAGTATTCTCTCTGTGGATATTTTTTTAAATTGATTATCGACTAGTTAGAAAAACTCAAAGACGACTCAATCCCACAATCATGTAGGTCGTTACGAAAGAGATAGAGAAATTGTTAGAAGTTGATTTCATTTACCCAGTATATGATTCTCAATGGGACAACCCAATTCATGTATTCTCCCAGGAAACTGACTTGACCACTGTTAAAAATGAATGAAACGAACTGATCCCCATGAGAGTACAAAATAGGTGGAGAGTGTGTATAGATTATAGGACGCTAAATCCTGTTACTAGAAAAGATCACTTTACTTTTCCGTTCATTGATCAGATGAGCTGGAAAAACTAAATACTGTTTTTAGATGGATTATCATGATATTTTTCGGAACCAATTGCACCAGAAGACTAGTAGAGGACAACCTTCACCTACCCTTTTTGAAGATTCACCTTCAAAAGGATTCATTTCTGGCTATGCAATGCCCCAGGTACATTTCAATGGTGTATGGTGAGTATTTTATCAGACCATAATGAGGACTACTTGAAGGTGTTTCTTGATGATTTCACAGTTTTCCGAAATTCCTTTGATCATTGATTGGTAAATCTGGAAAATGTGTTGAAAACAAGCATGGAAAAAAACGTAGTCTTAAATTTCAAAAAATGTCATTTCATGGTAGAAAAAGTAATTGTTTTGGAGCACATAAATTCAAAAAATGGGATTGAGGTTGATAAACTGAAAGTTGATGTAATATATTCCTTACCATATCCAACTTGTGCCAAACATGTTAGATCCTTTTAGGGCATGCTAGATTTTACAGAATAGTCATCAAGGATTTTAGTAAGATTTCTCTCCATCTCTCAAGATTACAATTAAAGGATGAAGACATTAATTTTTACTGTTCATGTAGGGAATAATTTGATGAATTAATGGAACGGCTGGTAACACCACTAATAAGGCAGCCACCCAATTTCGATTACCCTTTTGAGCTACCTTGTTATGCATCCAACCAAGCGATGGGAGCTCCTCAATCACAAATATTTGACAGAACCCTCAAGTTATATCCTACGCATCAAGGACCTTGGATGGAAAACAAATAAATTACACAACCATTGAGATGGAGTTCCTTGTAGTCCGTTTTGCACTAGATAAATTCTGATCATATCTTCTTGGCACTAAAGTTGCTGTTTTTTCAGATCATGTAGCACTTAGGTACTTAATGAAAAAGGCATATGCTAAACAACATTTTGTGAGATGTATGATAATCTTACAAGAGTTCAATTTGGAAATCAAATATAATAAGGGGACTGAAAATAAAGTGGCTGAACATCTGAGTTTACTACCCCACACCGCTGAAACCGAAATGCCAAAGCAGAACCCACATAATGATGAGCTTTTTGGATAACAACTCTACATCATCAACAGTGAAGTACCATGGTATGACGACATTGTGAGCTATTTGGTTACATCTCAGGTACCCCCTCATATAATCTCTCATCAACATCATAAGCTTAAATATGAATCAATATTTTACATTTGGGAAGATCTGTTTTTGTTGAAAATTTGTAATGATCAAATCATAAGAAGATGCTTTCCAAGAAGTGAAATTGAATTAGTGTTTTGAATTTTGTCATAAATTTTTTCATGGAGGCCACTTTGGACTTCAGTGGACTGCCCAAAAAGTTTTAGAATCTAGACTCTACTGGCCCACCTTATTCAATAATGCATATGAATTTTGTAAAATATTTGAAAAATGCCAATTTTCTTGTAACATATCCAAACAACGTGAAATGCCCCAAAAACAAAAATAAATTTGGCAAATTTTTGAAGTGAGGGGAATAGATTTCATGGGACCATTCTCAATGTCATTTGGAAATTAATATATTCTTTTTCATGTAGACTAATTTTCAAAATGGGTGGAATCAAAATCTACCAGAACTGATGATGCCAAGGTTTTTTTTGGATTTTTTCAGGGCTAAAATTTTATGTTGGTTTGGCGTTCCACAAACAATCAGCAGTGATCAGGGAACTCATTTCTACAATATGAAAATGGAAGCATTGCTGAAGATGTATGGGCTGCATCATATAACATCTACCCCATACAATCCCCAAAAAATTGACAAGTAGAAGTATCCAATAGATAAATCAAATACATTGTGGAGAATACTGTTAACCCCAACCGGAAGGACTTGATGCAAAAGTTAGATGATACATTATGGGCATACAAAATGACCTACAAGACACTGATAAGAATTATTCCCTGTATATTGATCTATGGAAAGTGTTGGAACATTAATGTGGAGTTGGAGCATAGAGCCTACTGGGTGGTCAGAGAGATGATTCTAGACCTTGAGAACGATGGGAAAAATTGTAAATTTCAGTTGTAGGAGTTAGAGGAAATTAGAAGATAATATTTTGAAAACTCAATGATCTATAAATAGGGAACAAGTATGTCCCATGAAAAGATAATTCAACCAAGAACCTTCATACCTAGAGATCATGTGTTACTCTTCAAATCCAGACTTAAGCTTATGCTAGGTAAACTTCATTCCAGATGGGAAGACCCCTTTACTGTTATTCATGTATTACCCTTTGGTGGTGTGCAGATTCAAAAGGAAGGATGAGGAAACCCATTCACTATTAATGGGTAGAGGCTAAATAAGTAGCATGGGACCGTACCTCAAGAACAAGCAGAGGATATCACACTCCATTACCCTGAATACAAATGAGGACCTACCAGGTTGCATCATTCCTTTACATGTGATTAAATGTAGTAACACCATCTTTTTTAAACAAACATAAAAATTACATTTACATGCACTGAGGGAACTGCATCAATTTAGTGTGGGGGAGGGAATCTTGTAGTCTAGGATTTTTCAAAAAAAAATTAATTCTTTAGTCGAGCCAACAACATTATAAAAAGGCGCTACTGGGAGGCAACAAACATTTTACACCATTGTCCAGTTACCCTTTTAGTCATTTACCAGCATGATTGAACATGCATGAACTATCAATTATTTTAATTCTTATATTTAGGGTCCATTAATGAAGTGGTTGTAGTGGGATTACATGTCGTGAAGAAAAGCATCCATTTGAAAGGGAGAAATAGTTTAAATTCAATATTATCCAAAATTATTCCCCACATTTTTACTCTTTTAAAGAGTAAATTAAAAAATTAATACCCACACATGAATACATGTTTTATGTGACTTGTCTAGGAGACATGAGTTTCATAGGAATATAGTGATTCGATTTTTTATATTTCAATGTTATTGAGACTAACTGATTAAAATGAATAATTGGACGATTTAAGTTATGCAAGGATATTGAAATTAGGACTCATGATTTGAGGGAATTAATTGATTCATGTAAATAAAATTTTCTTTCCATTTTTTATTCATTCAATTTCTGAAATTCATGTAAATTAATTTGTTATTATTTATCATCCCATGATTGTTTGTCCATTACCGTATTTCCATTCCTGAGGAGATTTCTAGACCAAATATTTCCTATTTTATCTTAAGCATATTTGTTGGGTGATCTTGGGATATTCCACCTACCAGAACCTGTATTGAAACATGTCAAATCTATCACTGTACAAAAATACATTTAAAAGGATTGAGGCACTACATTGGCTGGCCACATATTTACCTATGTCTCCCCCTTAAATTTATAATTAGTTAGCCCATAGAATCCATGAATTTTCATACAGGTTTAAGCCACATTACATGTTAATATTTCTTTACCAACCTGCACTTTTAGAATTTATGCATGGATATTTCATGTTTGAGTTTGGGGGAAGGGCCTCTCATGTGCGTTTGTTGGGATATTTATCATTTTTGGTTGGTGTAAGGTGTGTGTCATCATTTTGGGCAATGTATTATTTGAAAATTGTCATGAGTCATCATTTCATAATGCTTCATTCATTTCATCCGGTTCTCCTTAAAAAATGAGGAAAAAAAGTTGTGATGTTCTGGAGCTTTAAAAAAATGTGAAAAATAAATATCTTCCTTTTTGGTGATTTGAAAAAAAAATAAAAAAGGATGAGAACATGGATGATATCATTCATTGTAATCATTTACTGAATCATGACACATGTCATTAAAAGGGGGGGGGGGGGTTGATTCACATTATCAAGGGGATTTGAGTGAGGTTAATCCCATTATTTCACATGATTAATCATGAATTTTACTTAATAGTCAATCCTCCTACATCAAGCCATAAATTATTTCAACTATTTACCAACCAATCCAAAGCCACAGAGTCATTTGAACCTTTATTGCAAGCCATCATGAATTTATGTGCATTTTGTCTTTGGAAAGTAGAGAATGTAGTTCCTTTACAAGACTATGGATAAGAAGCTTGTTCTCATGATATGATCATAACTACAATATTAATTTTATCATGGGTGATGAGAGATAAGATTCAAATGAGAGTTGGATCATTATTTGGAATGTTTAATAATAATAAATTGAGAAGTTTGAATGAATGAAATGAGATGCTCCATTATTTTTTTCAATGGGGAAGAGTAAAATGCATGAATTTATTGTTTCTTTGAAAAATGAGAAATTAAATTGATATTTTTTGTAGCACATAGAATTTTATTGTTCATTGATAATTGTTTCATTTTAATTCATTTAAATTTAAATATTGGTAGCATTGGTGCCCGTTGAATTCCATGATGAAATTTTATGATTGAGGACAATCATAGTTTATGTGTGGGGGAATTGATAGGGATAATATTTTCATCATTTTTTATATTTAATTGAATTCTTTAATCCAAAAAATTGAATATGTTGAGTTATTTACATCAAATTTTGATTTATGATCTGTTGTGGGCTGAATATATAAATCCAATTTATGTGAGACTTTTTTTATTGGGTTAATAAATTCATTTTCTTCACATTTTGTGTTTGAAGCAGGATTTAATTCGACCATCCATGGGTCCAAAAAATTCAATCAATGTTTACAATTATTCTGGAAGACCGCGTGGACCCCAACTCCATAAATAGATTATAAATCTGTCTACATACATCTCATTTATGTGATTCCAATTGGATTGGAACCATAATTAATTGGGGAGTGCGGATGTTTAATATCATAAATATTTACAATCATTAAGAAAGGACTATGAATGCTGAAATTGCGGGGAAGGAAAAAGAAACCATTCATCCAGAATAAATGATCCAATTAAATTGTCCATCTATCATGCTATACAGAAAGGATGAATATGAAAATTTTCCATGAAACATCAAAGATATTTTGGAAGATCTTTCAAAAATAAACCATCCCAAATTTCGGCCATTATGTTGGCCGAACATGGTCAATATTTTGGTGGACAGAATATGCTGGAAATCATAAAGAGGAAATATGATGTTCTTAAAATTTAAGACTAGAGGATGGCACCCACTTAGCCTATATAAAGATATGTTCACCCTTGATAAGTAGGAGAGTTAGACACCACAATCGGAGAAGGGAGGAAGCTATGGGAAACTCAGGGAAATTCCCCTTCAGCAACATTTTGTATCATTCTTTTATTTATCTTTACTTTAAAATGACTCTCATATCCTATATCATCACCCTTACCCCATCCATGGGGGGTTATTTTTACATGAGTTATAGAAAAGAGTGTAATCTAGACTTATGTGTTGTGTTTGACTTCATGTGATTAAAATTAATCTAATTTCTTCTTTTTTCTTATTCTGGTTTCAATTCTTAATTTAGTATTAAATTCAAAATGTGGAAGTGTTCGATTTTGATTCTGAAATTATAAATTTCTTTGGTCGATGATCAAATATTCCTCAACCAAATTCGAATCATTATATAGTGGAACAATATTAGGGTTGGGTGGTGATTGCTCCACGATTTCCAAGTATCTGTGTAGGATTTTATGCCGGAATCATGTTTTGTTAGGGAACAACAATTTCGGGTCTAGAATCGCTCTAATTTATCATGAGACCTTCCATGACCCTAAACATATTGGAAGGAGGATAGACCAATCTATGGTTTTATAATGGAAAATTCTTGTCACATCTATATGACCATGGGAGAGTGAGGACTCGGTACATAAATCACTCTATTACCAGTTTAAGGAAGAAGAAGAGGTAAATTTGGAAACATTGATGGCATAACACGAGGTATAGTTAAACCCAATTCTATCACTATCATTATCATTTGTTAAAATCAATCAATTCCAGATTTTTTAATTCTCTCGTAGTCATTAAAATTAATTAAAACAAATCTGTTTTATAAAACCAACAGATAGTGACAAACTTTTTTTGGGTGCACTCGTCTTCGAGAGACTACCTAGGATAAACTGTTATACTATACTTAGGTAAATAAAATATTATTTTTCCATACCCCATGACAGATGTGTGTCACTTCCACTTTATTTATTACTGAAAAAATTTCGTTAAATCTTGTGGAAATGAAAACATATAATAGGTGAGCCCAAATATTCAGTATTGGTAAGAGATGATAAATTAAAAAAACATATACATTTGTACTCAAAAACATGAATATAAATTTTAAACATGAAAATATTGAGTCCTAAAATAAATATTTGCAGTATGTATGGCATAAATCGCAAGGTAACATTAATCATAATAAAATAGAAAGGTAATAAAACATGTAATAGTGGAAAACCATTAATCACATGATTTTATTTACATAGAAGACAAGGCATTTCTTCCAAGACCATCATAGTGGAAAAAATCCATTACTGAACCGGGATTACCTGTCATTCTATCCATATTTTACTGAACCAGATTTACATTTCATTATATATATGTATATCTCCTGAGATATAAATAGTTAACCAATGAATTGGTGGGATATTTAGGTCTCACCCATCTCACAATGAAATCAATCTTACGCATGCCACAAAATAAGCATAAATCATTCAACATAACCCAATGAATAAAGTAGTTTTCATAAACATCATCCCATAATAACATATTGTATATAAAACAACGGATATATTTTCATCATAAAAAAAATCAAACCATGTAAAAAATAGGGACATTGTACATTAAACATATCCATATTAAATAATTCCATCATTGATGGAAAATAGATTTGATAAAACACTTGAAATAAATTCATGAGGAAAACGAGAATAATAGTAATGGGGCCTTCCCATCTGATAGTGCAGGGATGTTCAATCATGCTGGTAAATGATTAAGAGGACAAGTGGACAATGGGGGAAAATGTGAGTTTCCTCCTGGTAGAGCCTTTGTTTAATGTTGTTGGCTCGACTAAAAAAAATTAATTTTTTTGAAAAATCCTAGACTACAAGATTCCCTCCCGCACACTTAATTGATGCACTGTCTTCAAAGAATGTAAATGGCATTTCATATGTACGTTTAAAAAAGATATAGTTAATACATTTAATTATGTGTAAATCAGTGATGCAACCTGGTAGATCTTCATTTGTATTTAGGGTGACAGAGTGCGATCTCCTCCACTGGTTCTTGAGGTACAGTCTCATGGTACTTCTTTTTCCTCTACCCATTTACATGGAATGGGTTTCCTACTCCATCCTATTGAATCTGCACAGCACCAAAGGGGAATACATGAATAATATTAAAGAGGCCTTCCCATCTGGAACAATGTTTACCTGGCATAAGCATTAGTTTGGATTTGAAGAGTAAACTGTGATAACCAGGGTTGAAGGTTATTTGTTGAATTTTCTTGTCATGGGCCATCCTGGTTCGCTCTTTATAGATCATTGAGTTTTCAAAATATTTGATTAAAATTTCCTTTAACTCCTTCAACCGCAATATTTTATCTTTCCCAACTTTCTCAAGGTCCTGATTCATCTCTCCGACCACCCAGTAGGATCTATGCTCCAACTCCAAATGAAGGTGAAAACTCATTCCATATATCAATATATAGGGACTCATACATATCGGTGTCTTGTAGGTCGTTCTTTATGCCCTTAATTTATCATCTAACATTTGGCTCTTGTCCATCCGGTTGGGTTTAACATTCTTCTCTAGAATGGATTTTATTTTTTTATTGGAGATATCTGGTTGGCCATTTTTTGGGGATGGTATGCGGTAGATGTTCTATGATGCACCCCATACTTTTTCAGTAATGCATCCATCATCCTGTTGTAGAAATGAGTTCCCTAATCACTGATGATTGCTCGTGGCATGCCAAACCTAATGAAAATGTTATCCCTGAAAAAATCAAAAACAACTTTACCATCATCTGTTCTGGTTGTTTTTCCTTCCACCCATTTGGAAACATTGTCTACAGCCAAAAGAATATATGAATTTCTAATTGGCAGTGGGAATTCTCCCATGAAATCTATGGCCCACAATTAAAAAATTTCAAAAATGGATATTGTTTTTTGAGTAATTTCATGTCTTTTGGAAATGTTAACAGAACATTGGCATTTTTCACTTCTTTGACAAAAATCATACGAATCCGTGAATAATGTGGGCCAGTAGAGTCCAGATTCTAAAAAATTTCAGGTAGTCTTCTGAGGTCCAAAGTGGCTGCCACAAGATAATTTATGAATAAATTCAAACACTAATTCAATTTAACATCTGAGAAAGAATAATCTTATGATTTGATCATTAAAAATTTTCTATAAAAACGCATCTTCCCGAAAGTAAAATCATGATTCATATTTAAAATTATGTTGTTGATGAGACCTTAGATGAGGGGGTACCTGAGTTGTAACAAAATAGTTGACAATGTTGGCATACCATGGTACTTCACTATTGACGATGTAGAGTTGTTCTCCCAGAATCTCATCATTATGTGGGTTCTGCATTGGGATGTCTACTTCAACAGTGTGGGTAGTTGACTCAGATGATCATCCACTTGATTTTCAGTCCCCATTTTATCTATGATTTCCAAATAAAACTTTTTTAAGAGTAGAATCCATCTCACCAACCATGGTTTAGCATCTGCCTTTTTCATTAAGTACCTAAGTGCTGCATGATCAGAAAAAAAAACATCTTTAGGGCTAATAAGATATGATCGAAATTTATCTAGGGAAAAAATGACTGCAAGGAACTCCTTCTCAGTGGTTGTGTAATATATTTGTGTTGCATCCAAGGTCATTGACGTGTAGGATATGACATGAGGCTTGATGTCCATTCTCTGTGATAGAGCGGCTCCCACCGCATGGCTAGATGCATCACAAAGTCACTCGAAAGGGTAATCCTCATTGGGTAGCTGAATTATTAGTGGTGTTATCAGCCTTTCCTTTAACTCATCAAATGATTCCATACATGAACAATCAAAATTAAAGTCAACAGCCTTTAAAATTAATCTTGAGAGAGAGAGGGAAATCTTACTGAAATCCTTGATGAATCTGCTGTAAAATCCTACATCCCAAAAAAGGATCTAACATGTTTGACACAAGTTGGAAATGTTAAAAAAATTATTACATAAAATTTAGATTTGTCAACCTCAATCCCATTTTATTAAATTATGTGCTCCAAAACTATCCCTTTTTCAACCATGAAATGTCATTTTTTGAAATTTAAGAATTTTTTTTTCATTGCATGTTTTCAACAAATTTCCCAAATTTCCCACGAAACAATAAAATGAATTTCCAAAAACTATGAAATCATCAAGAAACACCTCCATGCTTTCCTCAAGGTGGTCCAAGAAAATACCCACCATACATAATTGAAATTTACCTGGGAAATTGCATAGCCCTAAAAGAATCCTTTTTTGGAGAATGTTCCAAAAGGGTAGGTGAAGGTTGTCATCTCCATGTCTTCTGGTGAAATTAGCACCTAAAAGTATCCTGAGAATCCATCTAAAAAATAGTTATGTTTTTTTAGCTATCATTTCAATCATCTGATCAATGAACGGAACATGAATGTGATCTTTTCTAGTAACATGATTTAGCATCCTGTAATCTATACACACTCTCCGTCAGTTTTGTACTGTCATGGGGATCAGTTCATTTCTTTAATTTTTAACAGTGGTCAGGCTGGTCTTCTTGGGGACTACATGAATTTGGCTGACCTATTGAGAATCATAGATTGGGTAAATGATATCAGCTATTAACAATTTCTCTATCTCTTTCAAAATGTCCTCCATGACTGTGAGATTGAGTCTTTTTTGATGTTGTCTAACTTGTCAAGAATCAATTTCTAAAGATATCCTATGATGGAATACCATAGGGTTGATTCTAGGAATATCACCTAAACTTCATCCTACAACCATGACATTCCTTTTGAGAAGGTCAATCAATGTTTGTTCTTGTGAATGTGATAGGTTATTGGAAAAGATTACTGGCAATTTTACACTTTCCATTAGATAAGCATACTTCAAGTCACATGGAAAATGATTCATCTCTAAACATGGGGGTTGTTAAAGGGATGATATGGAATTTAGGATTCATACTTATATGGTTTAATTTTCTGGTATAATCTCACTTACTTTTAACAAATTATCAAAAAATTATAATTTTACCTCATCCTACAACATGATATTAGAATTTTACGGTTCATTGGAATTATAAAATTCAATTGAAAAGTGTTCTCTGACTGATAAAAAGTCATTAAGAACACCTGAGTCTTCAATTGGTTCCATAACTTCATCATGGGATATCACATAATGTGAGTGATTGTAGGACGGGTTTTTTGTCGTATCAAGAATGTTGAGGTGTACCATACTATCTCTCAGTTCCATGGTGAGTGTTATTTAATGCATGTTGATGATCCTCCTTACTGTGTTCAAAAATGGTCTCCCTAGTATGATGGGATATTTGGCTGGAGCTCGATCTTCCTCTATAGAATGGACATAAAAGTCTGCTAGAAAGATTAATTCTCTCACTCTAACAAGTACATATTCAATGACTCCAGCTGGGAAAATGGTGGATCTGTTTTCTTATTGTACCACAACTCAAGTAGGTTTTTGTTCTCCGATTGGCAATGATGAAAACATTGAGCGAGGCATCACATATATCGAAGCTCTATTATCTCATAATGCATCAGGAAAATTTAAATAACTAATAGTGCAGGGAATAGAGAACGTCCATGGATCTTGACATTTTTGTGGTATCATTTGTGTGGTCAATGCTGAGATGCTTCGTCCTAAGTTTATTCTCTAATTTACATCTAGCCTCTTTCTTTTATTACATAGAACCTTCAGAAATTTTTCATAATTAAGGATTTTTCTGATTTCATCTTGTAGTGGGATGCTAATCTCATCTTTTCAGAATGTTTCTTGAATTTCCCATTGAAGTAATTCTTATTCACCCTTCTTTGACCCAACCAATGATGATGGGAATGGTGTTGGGATATCCTTTTTCTCCCATTGTTGTTTTCTAGAAGTTGTTTCTATTCATTCCTTCTGAAACCTTCTTCGTTCTCCTTTTTTGTCGACTACATATTTTGGATGGATAGGATGTGCTTCAGAAGATTCCTCAGAATCGTCCTCCTTATTTATTTCTGGGTGTGTGGGATACTTACCAATTTTGGTGGTGATTTTACTAACAATCTCATATGGATTATGAATTGTTTGTGAGGGATGTTTACCATGGTTCTTGGTGAGAGAATCCATAATGCTGGTAAATTGATCAGCTAGCTTGTCCATTTATTATACTAATCCAGCTACTCTTGGTTTCAGCTATTGATATTCAGTTGTCGGTGCACTTGTGGATGGTAGCTGATAGATCTTCATATGGAATGGTGGTAGTTTGAATGTGTGATTTTTTTGCAAGGGCTGCTTATAAGGTTGATGGAATGCTATCAGGTTTTGATAATGATGCTGAAAAGGTACTCTGGAATGGTTCTATTGAAACCCATAACCTAGTTGGGTTTGTGGTTGGTATTTCCATTTTTTAAAGGTTGCAACACACATTTATGTCCTAGACACTTCTTGGCATTGATCGGTGTAATGAGAATTAGAAGAGCATAAACCACATACCTGATTTGATCGTTGTTGTTCTTTAAAATGGTTCAAAGTTATTTGTCACACTAACCTAGTGAGTTCACCCATTTCATTTCTTATTAAATCTATTGAATCAGATGTTGTTACCTCATGGATTCCTCTGGTGATCATACATCTGGTTCCAAATTGCTATGAATTTTGTGAAATCTTTTCAATCAGAACTGGGATATGTATAGGTGATTTGTGAATTATGGCTACCCCTAATGATACATCTAGTAGATTCCAATCATTATCATTCAATACATGGTAGAATCACACAAGTAATTGTTCCTCTTCTATTTTTTGGTGTGGGAAACATTAACAAAGATTCGTGAAACGTTCTCATTATTTGTAGAGTGTTTCTCCAGTTGATTGATGGATTACATAAATCTTCTTTTTTATTACAGTGCTCTAGGTTTTTGGGAAGAATCTTTATAAGAAAAATTTTATAGATCTTTCCAGTCTCT
The DNA here is from genome assembly GCA_963277665.1 of Viscum album. Taxonomy (NCBI): domain Eukaryota; kingdom Viridiplantae; phylum Streptophyta; class Magnoliopsida; order Santalales; family Viscaceae; genus Viscum; species Viscum album. The sequence goes on along the minus strand of OY728132.1, from coordinate 1,431,607,160 downwards.
GATCTCCCCCGGTTGTAGATTGTACAACCTTTCTTTCACTGCTCTCTCTAATGAGAAGAGGAATTCCCTCCACATAACATACTATTATGCGAATGCTCGGGGTTTGAAGTTGGAGTAGACATATGTAAATTATTGAATATGTTGATTCGGGTCTTCACCTGTAAGACCATGAAATTTATAAAGCCCTTGGGACATGTTATTTTACAATTGAAAATCATTTTTTAATGATGTAATTGGAAGTTGATAATTTTGATTGACAAATTGAGGTGCACAGATGTCGCACAGGGTTCGGTTGGGATTTAAAACCATTATTACAGGTTCAATTTCTCTACTCAAATTATCACTTGAATTGGTGAGATTTATTTCATAAAAATCATTTGCATTATTTTGATTTCCCAATTTTTTTACTGTGCGCTCAATTTATTGATCAAATTCCAATAAAATGCTAATTTTTCTATGGGTCATTCAAATGATATATTTAAAAAAAAAATCCAAGAACTGCCTCTATGGAAACGGTGCCATGATTAAAAAATGCCTTTCATGGCGTGACAAAAAACAATATTTTATTTACCTCATTATAGTATAATAGTTGATCCTAAGTAGTCTATCGAAGAGGAGTGCCCACAAAACAAGGTTGTAATTTTTTGTAGGTTTTCTGAAAAATATTGGTTTTAATTAATTTGAATGACTATGAGAGAATAAATAAAACTTTAATTGATTGATTTTAACAAATAATAAAGACATTTAACAGATTGGGTTCGGTTAGACCTAGTATTGTTCCATCATAGTTTCCAAATTTACCTATTCTTCCTCTTTATACTGGTAAGAGAGAGATTTATTTATCGAGTCCTCTCTCTTACTTGGTCAGATTGATATGATGAGAATTTTCCATTCTAAAACCTTATATTGTTCTATACTCCTTCCAATGTGTTTAGAGTTGTAGAAGGTCTCATGATTGATTAGAGCAATCCCAGCCATGGAAATATATTTCCCTAATAAACCATGATTCTGACATACAATCCTACACACTCACTTGACAACCACTGATAAATCACCACACAATCCTAATATTTTTCTACTGTATAATGATTATAATTGGGCGGATGGAGATTTGATCATCGACCAAAGAAATTTATAATTTCAGAATCAAAACTGAACAATACCAGATTTGGAATTTAATAATGAATAAATAATTGAAAATGGAATAAGAAAGAAGAAAAAATTTGATTCATTTTAATCACATGAACTCAAACACAACACATAGGTTGAGCCTACCCTCTTTTCGATCACTAAAATGAAACGACCCCTCCATGGATGGGCTAAGCGAGAAGATACGGGAGAGGAGAGACATTTTAATGTAATGAAAAATAAAAGAATGAAATGAAATGATGCTGAATGAGAATTTCCCCAGGTGTCCCTTTACTTCCTCCTGTCTTTAGTTTTGGTGTTGAACTCTATTCCTTATCGTGGGTGGACTCATATTTATATAGGCCAAGGGGGTGCGATCCTTCGGTCTTCAAATTTAAGATCTTCATAATTCCTTTGTATGATTTTTAGCATATTCTGTCTACCAAAATATTGACAATGTTCGGCCAATTTAATGTCTTAAATTCTGGATGGTTTCTTCTTGAATGATCTTCCAAAATATCATTGACATTTCATCACAAAATTTCATATTCATCCTCCGAGTATAGCATGAGATATGGCCAATTTAATTGGAGTATTTATTCTGGAAAAATATTTCCTCTTTCCTTCCCCACAATTTCAGCATTCATGGTCCACCATATTGAAGGGAAATCATTATGATATTCCAGATTAGAACTTCCCAATTTATTATCATTCAAATAAAATTGGAATCACATAAAATGGATGTATGTAGACCGATATATGATCTATTTATGTAGGTGAATTACACACAGTCTTCCAGAATAATTTTCCACATTGATTGAATTTTTCGAACCAATGGATGGTCGAATTAAATCCTGGTTCAATGCTAAAATATGGATAAAATGAATTTATTAACCCAATAATAAAAAATAACATCCATTGGATTTATATATTAAATTATATGTGTGAATTAAAAAAGTGATTAAAATATGTGAATATTTCAAAATTATGATGTTTTCCCATTTTAGCCCAAAAAACATCATAAATCCAAAATTTATGTGAATAACTCAACATATTCAATTGTTTTTGGATTAAATAATGGAATTAAATATAAAAAATGATTAAAATATTATCTTCATAAGTAATATCTATATGGGAGATGTTGATGATCTTTCACAATGTTATAAGATTATTTTCCATGTTACCAAAGACAATAAACTGATACTGTCACGAGGAATCTATTTTTTACGTGTTAGGAATTCCTCAAAAGTAATGTTAATGTCCATGTACATTGTGTTTGGGTCATTATATAATTGTTGGGACTCTTCCTTTAAAAATTGTCATAGAAAAAAGGGTGTTCTGTCTGATGTTGCCTTGATTTGAAAAGATTTAATGCATGATGCTTCTTGTAGTGTCTCTATAAAGGTAACCATATCTAGTTCTGATCCTAATATTAATAATCTAGATCATTCATTCAATACAAGTACTTATCCTATTGGATAGTCACCTAGAGACATGTTTCATGATATTAATTATTCTTTTTCGTTCCTGAGTAATTGTATTCAATGTGATAGGGGATATTTACGCACTGCAGTTGTTAAAGATATGTTCATGTGTGTTTATTTAAATTCTCACCAGATTTGTTTTACTTGGGAAGGTTCATTTATACATTTGGTTCTTAGAATATCTCTATGAACCCTTCTTCTTTTATATCTTATCACATACCTTCTCCAACATTTTTCCAAGTTTAAATTAGTGAAAATGTTACTAATATAAGTGTTTTAAATAAAATACACATGGAATTAATGATAGGATGTGGAAAGGTATGGCATAGGTCTCCACCCTCTATTTTAATATCCCCCAAGAAAATTCAGGTGTTAGCATGCTTGTTGTTTTGGTTATTCTAGTATATAAAAATTTCAATAACCAATTGTATTTGAGCAATATAAGTATGGATTAGAGGAAGTATCATTATGCTTAGATTTATCATATAAAATCAATATCTTCTATAGACTACAGAGTATGGACTATGGAAATGCTTCTCTATATTAAGGAGTATCAATCCTCCCAGTCTAGTCCAACCAAGATGGCTAGAACTAATTCTAGTCCTAAAATTTTCCAATGAGTATAGTAATCATTTGGAATACCCATGGAATTTTTGGTTTCCTGAAATCTGATTTCTCGTAGTGGAAAATAAAGAAGTATAAATTGTGTATTACTACTATTTTTCCTCATAAAAAAAATTTTAGTTACATCAATGAGTTTACTCATAAACTGAAAATTAATGTAAGAATGCATGTAGAACCAGATAATCATCATATATGAGTATTCATGAATAAATATGCATCTATGGATATAGTCAAGGATGTAGATCAATAAATTACACTAAAATTCACCACATGTGTGGAGTTAGTGTTTATGTCATTTTTGAATGGAATCTATGACACTCAAAAGAGAGGGAGATTATGGATAAACTTAAATAGGATTAATTCGGAGGAACATCCATGAATTTTTTATGGAGATTTTAACATAATTTCATATCCTCAGGAAAGTAAATAGATGGGTGTATTTCCTTGTGTGGATAGCATGAATTTATTCTAGTTAATGGCCATAAAGGGGAATTATTATATGGGTTATTATGGGGATGATTCCACATTGTGGAACAATATTCCAAGGAGTTAGCATTATTGGCATAGAATCAATCATTTAATAGCTAATCATCATGATGCTTCTAGGTTCCCTAATTCTAAGGTGGAACATTTGTCCAGGGAGTCTCTAATCACTCACCCTTTCTTATGTCCATATCATCCATGTAGGATGGAAATGGACGTTTTTCCTTTTATAATTACTAGAATGGTATGTGAGAGTATCATTAGATTGTTGGTGATTTTTGGTATGAACTAGTACAAGGATATTCGTTTGTGACCATCTTTAAATAGTTTAAAAGTCTTAAACATAGAAACAAAGAATGCTTCCATGCTTGTATTAAAGAATGTAGAATGTTTTTTTGCTGAATATCGTTCATTAAGATGAATCATTATCAGATGATACAGATGTGGTTAGAATATTTTTCTTCCCTTTCTTTAAAAATTTACTTGTTGTTCTTAATTATAATATGGTGAATGAATATCCTACTGTAAATGAAGAGCAGTTTGAGGAAATACCCAATATAATATATATTCATGACAATACCCTACCTGTAGCTATCCCAAATGAGAACGAAATCTATAAGTCTATGATGAATCGTAACCAGGAGAGTGCTCTGAGACCTGATGGGTTTCAAAGATCATTCCATAAATTCACATGGGATGTGGTTAATGCTGATCTCATTTTGGACATCTAGGATTTCATTCATTGAGGTTCTATACCAAGTTTCACAGGTGGTACTACATTGGTAATGACTTGTATGAATAAAAAATCATCTTCCATTATGGATTATAGACTACTGATCATGTTTATTCTTACATACAAAATTATTTCAAGGATAATCAACTTGTGATAGTCTATGCATGTATATTGGTGGGTTTTCTTAGAGTAACATGGCATTGTTCAAGGTCGATCTTATCAAGGAGTGGTTTTCTAGGATCATGATATGATCAGTGATATTATATTTAAATTTAATCATTAGATCATGGATAAAAAACAATATTTAAATAAATCTTATTATAGAATAGAATGGGGTTTTATCATCAGAGTTCTTAAGGGTACAACCAACTCTTCATGGGCCACAAATATTCTCTTCTGTTACTTCACCTCTTCCGGGATAGTGGTCTCATTCATGGGTAAAACTCATGGGTTTTTCAGGGCTACTCATGGGCTTAGAAAATTATATATCACTTCCTCAACAATATTATTTTCTCATGAAAGATACTCTTAATCACCTTATCAACAAGAAAATATCTAGATGAACACTTCATCCATACTGAAGGAAAATCAATTAACAAACAATCTTTGAAGTGATGTTTAAGGATGATACCATGATTTTATCAATGATAGTGCTCGATCAGATTGGGTTCCTAATAAATTCCATGATGTGTATAGTTATTGGAGAAAGAAAATTATTAATAGTGAAAAATGAAATCTATATATTACTATCAAATGCGGTGATAAAAATGTCTCCTCTTTATCAATAATGTGGAATATAAAAAGATGTTTTTCCATTGAATTATCCTCTGTATCCTATATCCCCTACCCATTCTAGAATCAGATATTTTTATGGAATTATAAAAAAATTATGAGCCTTGTTCTAAACTAGAAAAACCATTTTCATATACATTTTTGGTGGGATTTCATTAATCATTAGTGTATTACTGGCTAATCTTATATATGTTCTTTAGGATAACAAAGCGCATAAGAGGGTTTTGAATAATATAGACTGAATCTTGGATGGTTTCATATGGGATTCTTTTTCTAAGGGGATATTTCTTTAAGCCTTGTGGGATAGGTTGGAATAACCAATACATGAGGGAGTAATAAATTTCAGAGATATAGAGGATATTGTGCACTGAATGCCTAAAAAAATATCATGGGAGGTAGTTTAGGAGCACAACCTCTATGTCAAAATTATGTCATTTCAAGGAAGGGGTTATTTGGAAGACTAAAGTGATTATTATTCATTCTAATCTTTGATCTGTAATATTATTCCAACTATTCAACAAAAGTCATGATTGATTATTTGGAAATGGAATATTTCTTCTAATAATCATAATTGGGCTGGCTCAAGTACTGGTTTTCTAAACAATATAGGACCATAAATCTCTTTTATGGAAGAAAATATGAATCCTAGTATCATTGATACTATTTTTAATAAAGATAAAAAGTAGAGACCCAAAGCTTGACGTACATGATAATTACATTACTTTTGCGGAATACTTAATAAATAACAAAAACAAACACATAAGTACAGTAATAGTTTAGTGTCTTTGGAAACTCGGAATAAAATCTTCTAATCGTGGTGAATGATCTTCAAAATCTCCCAATAATGATGTTCCCATTTTTTTCTTACCTATAACCTTTCTTTATATCCTGGGGAAAAGAAAACATAAAAGGGTTGATCTCAAATGAATAATAAGGGTAAACATAGAGAACATAAAACAATCTATAAATATCTAAATGAAAATACATGAACATAAAATCTAAACATCAAAATCTTGAGCAATGACATCAATCATGGAAGTACATAAATCATATATCATAAGGGAACATAAATCATGATAAAATAGAATGGGAATAGAACATGTAATTTTGGAATCCCTTAAGCACATGATATGACTTCCATAGTAGCCAAGGCATTGTCGCCAAGACCATCCTAGTGGACAAAGTCCCTTTCTGAATCGAGTTCACTCCTCATTCTAGTCTTGTAATACTGAACTGGATTAACTTACCGTTACAGCCATGTCTATCTCATGAGATATAAATCATTACCTAATTCATTGGAGGGAGATATAGGTCCCACCAATCTCATAATGAAATCATTCTAACTTGTGCCACAAAATAAACATACATCATTCATAATAACCCAATAAATAAAATGGGTTTTATAAACATCATCCCATCATCACATAATCCATATATAAAAAAATGGATATCATTTCATCATATGAAAAGTGAAACAATGTAAATCATAGGTACATGATACTTGAAACATTCAAATTTGAAATAATGTCATCTTATATGAAAATGGTTTTGATAAAACACTTGAAATGAATTGTTGAGGAAAATTTCTGTTTTTCTTCAAAATCATTTTCTTTTCAGAAAATATCATACAATTTTAAAAGAAAAGGATTTTGCTGAAAATAGTCATGAAATATTTTGGGGGAAGCTTCTTGAAAACAAGGCTTTATAAAACTGTAAAAATCTGTTCTTACCGTATAAGTTAAAAAAACATTCTTCTCGTACTTTTTCCGGAAAAGTCAAAAAGTACCTCGTATGGTAATCAAAAGAAAGTTTCCTTCCATACGATGTGGTAAAAGTAAGAATAGGGTAAAAATGTCTTAAAAATACATATAAGGTAAGTAAAAATTTTATGAAATCATTTTTAGAGCATATGGACATGCATAATAAACGTAACCCCGAGTAAATACTTATGAGTAAACAATATCGGATAAGAATGAGATTGGAATAATTATCCCTTACCATTGGTCTGATATGCTTAGTACGTATCCGAACCTCATGTATAATGATTTAAATAATGTCATTGACTTATTACATAATCATATTCATTGTTATGATATCATATATGGTTCACTTATTACTTTATATTACCCGTTCTTTTGTAAATTCCATGTTAAAGAGCGTTTTGGGTAAAATCTTTTCATTTGTCGTTCGTGTTTTGACTTGTAATTATTCATATGATTACTTAGATCACGATTACATAATTAAAAAATATAAAACCTGATTTATATATAATATATATTCAGAATATACATATATATAATAGATCGATCACTGGAATGAAATACACCGTTCATGGAGACGGTAGGCCGTACGTACGCATGAACGTTGTTTTCGCTACCTCATTGAATTGAATGGAATTAATTGGATGAAATAAATATATATATACATAAATACAGTATCATTATTATATCATATATTTCATTATTACTTATCATATATACATTATAATCATTTATGAATGGTTAATCATTGAGAATGAACCTCATCGCGTTGTGGAGACGGTATTCCGTACGTACGCACGAGCGATGATATCATTCCCATGATCGTGGAATTTTATTTGAGTGTATGTATACTATTACAGAATAAGTATCAATTTACAATAATTATATATAGTTATTATTTACACCATTATATCCATCCAAGTAAGGTGGTGGTGGAAAATAGATTACATCACAGCGTGGAGACGGTATTCCGCACATACGCACGCGCGGTGATTTCGTTTTCCGTAGGATGGATAGATGGTGAAATAGGGTTGTTTCATACTTATAATTACATATCAGTATATTAGTGATACTTATGTTATTACTTTATAATGAAACAACCTACGATGAAGAAGTGGAAGAAGAAATAAAGATGAAATAATCGGTAACGGACATTACCTCTTCTTTGAAGCAACTCTTTGAGAGCTTCTCTTATGGCACTAAAATTGGTCTTTGAAGAATACCAAGACATCTAGGATGTTTATATGGATGTGGATAAGATAATTTGGCAGGGGTTCTCCGAGATTGAAGGCTCAATGTGGTGTGAGGAAGAGAGGGAGGAGGTGCCCTTTTATAAGGGAGGGTAGGGGCACCTTTGGAATAACTAAAAATATTATTTTATTAAAAAGTCATATTCGGTTGTTAATAGATCCAAATTGATTTATTTCAATGCTAAGGTGGGGATAGGTCGAAATAATATCATCCAATATAATTTAGACAAGTTCAAGTCGTTATATTAACCTTACCATTTAGTTTTAACTCTCAGTTAATTAAATTGACATTTATCATGTCATATTGTATTTTTATAATATATATTTAATAAACTTACCATATACATCCATGCGACCCCCAAATGGTCCATTAATGATACACCTATCATGATATAAGTATTTGGGACGATAATTATATTTTTATCAATATAATTACAATTTTTAATATAATATGTTCTTAAAAAACTATTTTAGGTCAATTTTGACACTATTTGGTAAATAAATTAAATTATTTATTTTAAGTCTAAAAATTTATGATACACCTATCATCATCATTGTATCATAAATAAATAAAAATATTTTATGTCTAAAAATTACAAATAAAATACAATTATGTAGGAAATATATTTAGATTTGTAATGAATATTTATAGTCTAATTTATCTTCTGTATAACCCTATATTAAAAATGATTTAGTTATTAAACTTTGATTTTAATTATTATAACCCTTCTTCAAATAAATTAATAATAAATGTCGTAATCTAATCCAAGTTGTCCTAAATGGTCATATTTTATTCCTAAGGTTGTTTTTGGTCGAATTAAACTTATCCCATATAATTACGACATGTGTTAGGGTAATAATAATAACACTTTTACCCTTAATTACCCTATTTAATTTTAAACGTGGTAAAAAAAGTCAAAAGTTACTATTCACCAAAAATTATTTTCATCTCATTGAACCACATTTTAGTCCTTGATATTAACCGTGTCTCTAGGATTTTCGAAATTCCACTCACAGAAGCAGTAAAATTATGTTTTATGAAAAATTCAGTTTTTTTAACTACCACTTAGTGGTTTCACTATTCATAAAAAAATGAAAGTTTCCAGAGAAATACCAAAAACTAGGCCTAAGATATAATTGATATTATGAATTCAAAAATGTTTTCATTTTTACCAAATTCAAAACATATCAATTGTATTAATTAATTTAAATATTAATTCCCATCGTCAAAACAGATAGTGTGTTCTTAAGAGATAATAACTATCAAAAGATTGACACTTGTTTATGTCTGGTATAAATGTAAAATTACATCCAATGACCAACATTGTATTAAATTTTAAACTTATATTCTAAATATACATTAAAACCACTAAAATTAATAATTTATCACTACTAATTATTTCGATTAAAAAAGGTGATTATAATTAAAATTTAATAATTTTCACTATTCATCAGAATATGAAAGATATCCAAATATTACCAGAATTTCACCCTAAGCTAATTTCGATATTCTGAATCCAAAAATGATGTCCAAATTGAAAGAAAAAATTTATAAAATTTCAAAAAGAGGGTATTACTATTCATAATGTCTAGTTCATAATAATATTATAATAATATCTCGTTTAGTGAAACTCAGTATTGCGTACTACACACGCTATCAAAGAAGGTCACGATTGCGTGTAATGCAGCCAAGATAGGGTTGCGTGTTGTTCAAGACTCTATTGTTGTAGAATAAAAAAAATACATTGAATATATATATATACTCAATGTTTCATAGAATAACTACTATCAAACAAACATGAAATTGTGTGTAACACGATCCAAGAATAGTGTTGCGTATACTGCAAGCTAATACGGTGTTGAGTATAGTGCAATATAATCTTGGTTTAGCATACAACAGATGATATGAAAGAAATTAAAAAGAATATATCTTATAAAATATCGGGTTGTTACATTCTACCCCCTTAAAATGAATTTCATCCTCGAAATTCGTTGGGGTTATAAATTGTTTACTATTCATAGAAACCCACATCGTAAAAAGGAATATTAAAACATAACTTTAAAAAAGAATGTTAGAAACATAACGGTCACCCAAGGTAACTCAGTATTGGGTTTCCACATAAGAGAGTATAGGTGAAATTATGGATATGGAGGAAAAATCTAACCATCATGTTCTGATAGAGAGTGGTCGATAAAATGGCTATGAAAAATCCAACAATCACAAAGCATTAGATTTGTGATGATCTATGGTACCATCTGATTCATCAGATATATGATCACTAGGCCAACATTTTTGGTCTTCAAGATCATTTCCCTAAAGTTGATGAATTAAAAGAAATACTTACATTATTTTGGTACAATCTCACTATTGTTCGTGAATTGAATAATTTCACCTTCATCCATTAAAGAAATGAAGTTGAATTTGTTGTTCGTGATGTGTTAGTAGATCATGTGATAGAATGATGGTTCATTCCATCTGTATCAAACAAAATGTTAGCAAAAGTTATAAGTCCATCATATGGTTGGTTTAATCATATATGGTTCCATAAATGAACTTATACTTCATATATCATACCGCTTAATAAAATAAAACTAGTTTCTACTAACGAGCGACTTCATGTAGGCCAGTGGTATGCGATAAAGGCGAGTTGCACTATGGTTGTGGTTTCGATTCCCACAGCCTTGTCCGAGGCGATGGGCTGTCGCCAATCCTACAAGTTTTCCTTTTTCTAAAACTACATTACTATAACATCACATTAATAATATCGAAAAAATGTTCTATCCTTAAACAGTACTAACTTAGGTCTAACATAATCCATTCCAATATTTAGTCTTATCTAAAAAACTTCGGTCCAATCTCATAGTATAAAGAAAATTATTACTTGAAATGTCACATAACAATCACATGAATTCCATCATTTATCCCTCATATATCTTGTTAGTTACATTCCAGTCATGTGAATACCTTAATCATGTATTCTCTTGAAGAATGAATACCCATTGAATCTTAGTGAAAACATGAGTGATGTCAAAAGGTATCTCTTTCCACATACCAACATCCTCAATATTCTATATACTCAAACCATGATATCACTGAGTCCTTATATCAATCATTAGATCATGAATACTATCAAACATTTCATTTTCTCCTTATCCATTCATTATGCGTATATCATCTGTTATCCAAAATATTTTAATCACTTTTCATGGTTACTGGTACAATAAAATTATTGAAAACCACAATAGACTAATTCTAATACACCATAAAAGTAACTCGACAAAACTATTATTGAATACCAATTAATAAACACTTCAATCCATCCTCTATAATGATTGTCCAAGAATAAGTCATTCCTTGATTTTAGAAGATACTTTTTAGGTCAGGGCATTGATTTGGGTAATGCCCTTGTTCTCTACAAATAAGACATTGAACACCATAACAGTTTGTCACTCTCTGACCCTTTTCTCCACACAGATAACATTTGTCTCTTCATTTGAGGTATTCCTCAAGGTTCTTCTTCCCTTCTTTAGAAATCTCAATCTTCCTTTCTTTATGCTCCTCAACATGAGAACCTGCATAAATCTCTATCTTCCTCTTTTGATGAATTAAGCATACCACTAAATTTCACCTTGTTAATCATATATTGCGATGATTGATTTGGCATAATAACAATATCTTTCTCTCTAGGAATTAGGCAATTTCATTGCTCATTGTAACACCCCGACCCTAGTTACCCAGAGTCGGTTCATTATTACATAACATTGGCATGATCAAAAGAATGATCATATCTCGAAAGACCGATGGGTTTAGTATCCTTGGAAACACTAGATATATTCATAAAGTTTTACATTATATCATAAAGTGAAAAACTACAACAACAACATAATGTCTCCATATTCCACACTATTATCCCCCCATAAAATCCATGCAGGTCATTCATAACTTACTTCTTCACATCATAGGAAAAATAAAACATAGAAAAGGGGTGAGCTCAAATTCCCAGTAAGGATATCAATATAGCGGAAACTTTAAAAAATATGCATAAAAATTTAAGGCAATGCATTACTAAAACAAAAGCCTTTTAAACATGATATTCAACATAGTATGGAAAAAGTAAAATGAAATAATTCCATTTACTTATTCACATTGATATTCTACTAATCTAATAATCAAATGCAATATCAATAACCACTTTCATAATGATGGAATGCATAATGTCAGACTATCATAACCACATAGCCAAGGCCTTGTGCCAAGACTACAAAAAATATTTTGCCAAGGCCTTGTGCCAAGACACTAGTTTGTCTCATGAGACCTACCAATTCATTGAGGAGCTATAACAGGCTCCACCCGTCACATATTAAGTCCAATGCATTCCCATATGAAAAGGTTTAAACATAACATAAACATTCGTATTAAAAATAGCATACAAAATGTCAATACTTTCACCATAAAAAATGAATGGTATAAAAATAGAACATCCACAGTAAAAAATATCACAGAACCTTCAATACAATATAGATATTTTTCATCATAATAAATCAACTTCAAATAAGCATAAAATTCATCAAAGGATGTTGACTTAGATGAAATCAAAACTCTTTTTAGAGAAATATCTCTTTATATTTTGAAATAATTTAAGAGTCTTATATTTATGAAATAAAACCTTTTCTATGAAAATATTCTTATAAGATTGTAATGGAAGCTTCGATGATTTTATAACGGCGGAAAATAACCGCACCCACCGTATAAGTTAAAAAAACATTCTTACCTTAATTCTGTCGAAAAGGTTAAAAAGCACCTTGTTTGGAAAATGACGGAACGATTCCTTTATAAAACTCTTATAAAAAGTCAGAAAAGTGTATACATGAATTTAACCCATATTCTAGTAAATATTAAAAATGTTTTGAAATTCATTTTTAAGAAACATGGATGTGGATGATAAAGAGATCCCAGTAGATTATTACGTATAAACAACATCAGATAATGAAGATATTGTGAAATAAACCCTTACCTTGTACATTTACTTGGTTGCGGTTGGTTAAACTCCTGTACAATGGTGAAATAATTTTTATTATATTATACAAGAATCATATACATTAATATGATATCATATATGATCTTTTAACATTGATTTGTTAATAATATCTTAGTATTATCGTTGTTTCGGGTGTTAACTTACTCGTTTTCTTTTATATGTTTTGTTACATTAGCCATGTTTGTAATGGATAGGTTGTATCATAATAATATACATAATGATATCAAGTCCTTGGATACTATTATTAATCATCAAATGAGAATTATACATGAATGGATACGATGGAGAATTAATCGTATCGCGTTCGTGGAGACGGTAGTCCGTACGTACGCACGAGCGATAATATCATTCTTCTGATATTAAAATAATATATAAATCGATGGTATATCATATATACATAATCATTAACATGTTATATTTTTTATTTACATGATTTAGACATCATTATTATACCCATCCAAATAATAATATATTGAATTACAATTACACCACGACGTGGAGACGGTAAGCCGTACGTACGCACGTATGGTGACATGTTATTCAATGGGTGGATAGAATACTGAATATGGTTGTACCATATTTATAATAAAATCACAGTATATATATGATACTGGAGTTATTATTCTAGAATGGTAATAACAATGAAAGAAGAAGTGGAATAAGAAAGGAACTTGGAAATGGGTGGTGAAATTGTTACCTCTTCTTCGGGTTCTTCCTTTTGATTTGATCAAAATGGCTCCTTATGTTGGATTTCTGATAAAAATAAGGCCTCTAGGTTGTAGTGAGGGAATTTGGTAGAGTATTTGGGCAGATTTTGGCCGAATTAAAAGGCTTTGAAGGTGTGATGAAATGCGAAAGAGGAGTGCCCTTTTATAAGAGGGGTGAGGAGCACCTTTGGAAAAGCTAGAAATATTAATTTATAATAAATTAATATTCGGTTTCTAATGTCTCAAGAGTTGATTATTAAGAGGTTAAGGTGGGGATAGGTCGAAAACCATTCAACCAATAGAATTTATACAGGTTTGGGTTACTATATTAACCTTATCATTAAGTATTAACTCTGAGTTAATTATGTTCACTTGTACAGTATCTCTTTGTATTTTTATATTATATGGTTAATAAACTTACCATATACATACAAGCGACCCCCAAGTGGTATATTAATTATAAAATTATCATGATATAAGACTCTTGGACGAACCGTTGATTTTTAGGAATTTAATATCAATTAATAATATAATGCTTTTTTTAAAAACTCTTTTCTGTCAATTTTGACACTATTCAATAGTTGGTTTTTGTAAAACTCATAACAGAAATATTACTTCAAAAAAAGTTAATTAAATAAATCCTAGTATGTCATAGTATCCTAGGAATTTATTTTAATTCATTAAATTTCTCATATTATATTAATTTTTGTATTTATAATATCAATTATTTTAACTTTTCACTATTATGGGAATTACTGCATCATCATTGTGTCAGCAATAATTTAAATTATTTAATCTCTAAAAATTATAAATAAACTATAATTATGTAGGAAATTTTTTTATCTTTCTAATTAATATTTATAGTCGAACATCCAACATATATAACCCTATGTAAAAGTTTTTTTTCTAAAAGATATATGCTTGTGTCATTTTTGTATTCATTTTAACTTAATTAAAATAAAGTGTCCCTATCACCTACAAGTTGCTCCATGGGGTCCCAAAATCGACCCAAAGATTCATATGGTCGAACATGTATCAACCAATATGGTTAAGAAACTTTTAGGGTAATTTATTATTATTATAATATTATTTTTTAACTTTTATTTACCAGATTTACCCTTAACCATGGTAAATAAAATATTTACCGCAATAATTATTCAAAATGTCTAAAAATAAAAGTTACCTATTTACACAATTTGAACATCCTGATTCCAAATATGGAATCCATTTTTCCAAATTCAAAACACATAAGTTGCATAAATTAATTTAAAATTAATTCCCGTTGTTAAAACAAAAAAGCGTGTTTTTAAGAGATAATAACTATCAAGAGAATGACAATTGTCTATGTTCAGTTTAATTGTAAAATTATGTCCAATGACCCAAATTATATTAAATAATAAATATATATTCTAAATATACTTCAAAAAAACTCAAATTCATAATTTATCACTATTAATTATTTTGATTAAAAAAGTTGTTTTTAATTAAAATTTAGTAATTTGCACTATTCATCAAAATATTAAAGTTATCCGAAAAGTATCAAAACATCACCCAAGGATAAATTCGATATTCCGAATCCAAAAATGAAGTCCATTTTGGGAGATAAAATTTAAAAAAGTAGGTACTAATATTCATAACGGCTAGTTTGATCGGTTGTGGTGTGTGTTAAAACTCGAAGTTGCGTACAACACACGCTACTGTATTATTCAAAGGAAAGCGTACCGTGGAAGCTTGGGATGTTTCATTTTATATTTTTTATGTCCCAATTTAGTCAAAAAGTATTAAATATTGTATTTAAAAAGGTTTCACTATTAAAAGTTGATAAAAGTGCAATACTGAAAATGAATTTATTCTTGCATTATGACTACGAAACTCATAATATGGATTCTAAAATTATAAGGATTATAAAAAGATTAAAATTTGGTTAATACAATTTATAACCTCTTCTGAATGGCTTTTTTGGTATGTCATGGTGCGATTGAACTCGATGTTGCGTGTAGTGCATGTTATTAAATTATTTTGATGAAATAACCCACTATTAAATCTTGGGGTGTTACATTCTCCCCTCCTTCAATAAATTGCATCCTCACAATTTGAAATTGTTCTTTGAAAATAAAAGGTTGAAAATAGAAAATATATTTGTGGGAAACCCCACATCGGAAATTGGGTTACTAAAATTTAGTCTTAATATGAGGAAAAGATAAATGAAAAGGTCACCACCAAATTATGATCTCGATTATGAGAACATTGGTGGTAATTAGAGACATATAATTGGAGGAAAAACGTAAATATTTATAGGTAGTGATTGAGGTCATCAATCACAAACAAGTGTAAAATTGATGTCCTTAAATTTATCAATCTATGATGATTCGAAATACCATCAGTGCAACAAAACATAGGGTATTAGGAAAACACATATTTGGTTTTAGGATTCCTTAAATAAAGTATAAGAATTAATTTCTTCATAGAATAAGAGAAGAAGAAAAATATATTCTTGACAAGTAGAGTTCCATCCTTTAACTAATTTCTACCACAAACTCATCTTTCACTCTAAAATATAATAGAACGTAAAAGAATATATTCTATCTATCCTATTCGTATAGGGTTCCAAAAAAGTGAATTTATAATTCATCTAGAAGATATTTTTTTTAAAAAAACTACATTTTTTAATCTCGGACATCATGTGGGTCAGTGATAGGTGATACACCCTTGTCGCCCTTCGGTTGTGGGTTCAAGTCTCATGGCCTTGCCGGACGTGACATGTTACCGCCTGACCTTCAGGTTTTCCTTTTATGTAAATCCAAAATATTCCAAACTAGAACTATCCAAAATACATCAGTCCAAAATTTATAAGGATGGTAAAGACAATGAAGATCCTATTTTTTTCTGCGTAATAACATGTGATCACCTTAATCATGTATTATTTTAAAACACTGGAACATGTTGAATTATCATAAAACATTATTGATTACATTCATGATCCCTTATTCCTTATATAATAATAGATATACTCCTTCAATCCAAAAGTGTTGTAAACCCCGACAATGATGGAATATACAAATCATTAATCTGTTTCAAGGTAGTCAAGAATATCCAATATAATTTATCCAAAACAATCATGTATTATTCTTAAATCACCACCTCTATATCAGAACCATATTATGGTTTATCGTTCCCTCAACCATATATTTTCCAAAAATTTAACCTCATATTGATTCACTTTTATTTGTTCCACACAATCTCAAGTCCATAATGGAATAGTACTGCAGTACAATCCTTATATACTCCATAATTATTATAACAAGTACATTGTTGACACAACACTCAAATGACATAATCAACATAAGAACTCTAATCATTTCTCTTCATCTGTGGTAGTATCATAACATGATTATTATCAAATAGAATCATTTGCGGCATAGTCTGATGAATGAGACATAGGCTTGCATAGTGTCCAAACTCCTTGCAAATGAAGCATTGTACATTTGAAACCATTTTCTTACCCTTGCAGTCATGTACTTTGTGCCCTTTTCCTCCACAATTATAACAAACTCCAATTCCTTTCAGGCAAGTTTCAGGCAAGTTCGAGACTATATCTCTTATAAATTCTGGCTAAGACCATGAAATATATAATCCTTCTTTCTCATTGTATCATGTGCATTTCTGGTGTTCTCATTCCTTCTACTGGGCACCATTTCTAAACAATGGCATACACTAGATTAGTTTATGAATAACAATACCTAATCCCCAACATGTAAGACCCATAACATAAATTAAATATTTTATGGATATAATCCATAATCATAAAAATTTCCCCTATGAGGAAGTATATACTCATAAACCCTTCATAATGATTTGTAAAGAAAATGAGAGTTATCCTAAGAATATCCCCCAGGAGTGTCATAACCAAGAGTGCAGCAAGCCCCATTTTTGTGCACCAGTTCCCGTTCGAGTCTAGCTCAAAGCAGTGTTTTCGGGTTTTACCCCTAGGTACATCTGTGCCAGAGCTGCCTCTACCTACTCGTATCCAGACAAGGATTTATTGCTCGGAAAACTCACAAAATCCCTACAATACAAAAAATCTAGGAAGTTCTTCTATACTAATCCTCAAATTCCATCTTAAATCTATGTGCTCTAATCAGAGTTTATCTAAATCTAGCTTCCATGGATTGTACTAAACTTCCTTTGATACCAACTATAACGCCCCGACCCCAGTTACCCAGAGTCGGTGCATTACTACATAAAATTGGCATGATCAAAAGAAATATCAAATCTCGAAAGACCGATTGGTTTAGTATCCTTAGAAACACTAGATATATTCATAATGTTTTACATTACATCATAAAGTGAAAAACTACTACAACAAAATAATGTATCCATAGTCCACACTATTATCCCCTCATAAAATCCCTACAGGTCATTCATAACTTACTTCTTCACATCCTGGGAAAAATAAAACCTAGAAAAGGGGTGTGCTCAAATGCCCATTAAGGATAAAAATATAGCGGAAACTTTCAAAAATAAGCATAAACATTTAAAGAAATGCATTAATAAAACAAAATCCTTTTAAACATGAAATTCAACATAGTATAGAAAAAGTAAAATGAAATAATGCCATTTACTTACTCACATGGATATTCTACTAATCGAATAATCAATGCAATAACAATAACCACTTTCATAATGATGGAATGCATAATTCTAGACTATCATAACCACATAGCCAAGGTCTCGTGCCAAGACTAAAAATAGGTTTTAGCCAAGGCCTTGTACCAAGACACTAGTTTTTATCATGAGTCCTACCGATGCATCGAGGAGCTATAGCGGGCTCCACCCATCACATATTAAGTCCAATGCATTCCCATATGAAAAAGTTTAAACATAACATAAACATTCGTATTAAAACTAGCATAAAAAATGTCAATACTTTCACTATGAACCATGGATGGTATAAAAATAGCACATCCACAGTCAAACATATCACAAAACCTTCAATACAATATATATGTTTTGTATCATAATAAATCAACTTCAAATAAGCATAAAATCCATCAAAGGATGTTTACATAGATGAAATCATAACTCTTTTTAGAGAAATATCTCTTTATATTTTGAAATCATTTAGGAGTCTTATATTTATGAAAAAAAACATTTTATTTGAAAATATTCTTCTAAGCTTGTAAGGGAAGCTTCGATGATTTTATAACGGTGGAAAATAACCGCATCCACCATATAAGTTAAAAAAACATTTTTACCTTAATTCTGTCGAAAAGGTTAAAAAGAACCTTGTTAGGAAAATGATGGAAATATTCCTTTATAAAACTAATATAAAAAGTCAACCAAGGGTATAAATGACTTTAACCCATATATTATTAAATTGTAAAAATGTTTTGAAATTCATTTTTAAGAAACATGGATGTTTGTGATAAAGAGATCCCAGTAGATTATTATGTATAAACAACCTCAGATAATGAAGAGATTGTGAAATAAACCCTTACCTTGTAATTTTACTTGGTTAGGGTAGGTAAAACTCCTGTATAATGGTTAAATAATTGTTATTAAATTATAAAAGAGTCATATAGATTAATATGATATCATATATGATCTTTTAACATTGATTTGTTAATAATATCTTAGTATTATCGTTGTTTCGGGTGTTAACTTACTCGTTTTCTTTTATATGTTTTTTTATGTAAGACATGTTTGTAATGGATATGTTGTATCTTAATCATATACAGAATGATATAAAGTCCTTATATACTATTATTAATCATAAAATGAGAATTATACTTGAATGGATACGATAGAGAATGAATCTAATCGCGTTCGTGGAGACGGTAGTCTGTATGTACGCACGAGCCACAATATCATTCTTTTGATATTAAAATAATATATAAATGGATGGTATATCATACATACAGAATAATTAACATGTTATATTTATTATTTACATGAGTTACACATCATAATTATACCCATCCAAATAATAATATATTGAATAACAATTACACCACGACGTGGAGACGGTAAGCCGTACGTACGCACGTATGGTGACATGTTATTCAAAGGGTGGATAGAATACTGAATATGGTTGTTCCATATTTATAATAACATCACAGTATATATATGATTCTTGTGTTATTATTTTATAATGGTAATAACAAAGAAAGAAGAAGTGGAAGAAGAAAGGAGCTTGGAAAAGGGTGGCGAAATCATTACCTCTTCTTCAAATTATTCCTTTTGATTTGATCAAAAGGGCTCCTTAGGTTGGCTTTCTGATCAAACTAAGGCCTCTAGGTTGTATTGTGGGAAGTTGAGAGAGTATTTTGGAATATTTTGGCCGATCCAAAAGGCTTTTAAGGTGTGATGAAATGAGAAGGAAGAGTGGCCTTTTATAAGAGGGGTGAGGGGCACCTTTGGAAAAGCTAGAAATATTAATTTATAATAAATTCATATTCGGTTTCTAATGGATCCAAAGATGATTATTAAAAGGTTATGGTCGGGATAGATCGAAAACCATTCAACCAATATAATTTAGAAAAGTTTGGGTTACTATATTACCCTTATCTTTAAGTATTAACTCTAAGTTAATTAGTTTCACTTTTACAATGTCTCTTTGTATTTTTATATTATATGGTCAATAAAATTACCATATACATCCAAGAGACCCCCAAGTGGTCCATTAATGATACAAATATCATGATATATGTCTCTTGGCTGACCCTTATATTTTTTGGAATATTTAATATCAATTAATAATATAATACTTGTTTTAAAAACTCTGTTATGTCAATTTTGACACTATTCAATAGTTGTTTTTTGTGAAACTAATAACAGAATTATTACTTCAAACATAGCTAATTAAATCAATCCTAATATTTAATATTATCCTAGAAAATAATTTTAATTCATTAAAAGTCTCAATTTATATTTATTTGGGTATTTATAATATCAATTATTAAAAAATTTCACTATTATGGGAATTACTGCATCATCCTTGAGTCATAACTAAATTAAATTATTTAATCTCTAAAAATTATAAAAAAAATATCAATTTGTAGGAAATATTTTTATAATTATAATGAATATTTATAGTCGAAAATCCAAAATATATAACCCTATGTAAAAATTGTTTTTCTAAAGGATATATGCTTGTGTAATTTTTGTATTCATTTTAACTTAATTAAAATAAAGTGTCCCTATCAAGTACAGGTGGCTCCATGGGGTCCCAAAATCGACCAAAAGATGCCTATGGTCGAAAATGTATCAACCAATAAGTTTAGGATACGTTTTAGGGTAATTTATTATTATTATTATAATATTATTTTTTAACCCTTATTTACCGGATTTACCCTTAACCATGGTAAATAAAATATTTACCGCATTAATTATTCAAAATGACTAAAAATAATAGTTACCTATTTACACAATTTGAACATCATGATTCCAAATATGGAATCCATTTTTACAAATTCAAAACACAGAAGTGGCAGAAATTAATTTAAAATTAATTCTCGTTGTTAAAACAAAAAAGCGTGTTTTTAAGAGATAACAACTATCAAAAGATAGACACTTGTTTATGTCCTGTTTAAATGTAAAATTATGTGCAATGACCAAAATTATATTAAATCATAAAAATATATTCTAAATATACTTTAATACCACTCAAATTCATAATTTATCACAATTAAGTATTTTGATTAAAAAAGTTGTTTTTAATTTAAATTTAGTAATTTTCACTATTCATCAAAATATTAAAGTTATCCGAAAAGTACCAAAATTTCAACCTAGGCTAAATTTGATATTCCAAATCCAAAAATGAAGTCCATTTTGAGAGATAAAATTTCAAAAAGTAGGTATTACTATTCATAACGGCTAGTTTGATCAGTTGTGGTGTGTGTTAAAACTCGAAGTTGCGTACAACACACGCCATTGTATTATTCAAAGGAAAGCATACCGTGGAAGCTTGGGATGTTTCATTTTAAATTTTTTATGTCCCCATTTAGTCAAAAAGTTTAAAATATTGTATTTAAAAGGGTTTCACTATTAAAATTTGATAAAATTGCAATACTGAAAATGAATTTGTTCTTCCATTATGTCTAAGAAACTCATAATATGGATTCTAAAATTATAAGGATTATATAAAGTAAAAAATTTAGTTATTACTATTCATAACCTCTTTTGAATGCATTTTTTGGTATGTGAGGGTGCGATTGAACTTGGTGTTGCATGTAGTGCAAGTTATTGAATTATTTTGAAGAAATAACACAGTATGAAATCTTGGGGTGTTACACTCATAGTCACCAATTTGTCCATTGGATTCAATGTTAACCAAATTTATTCTGGTTCCCTCCATTGATTAAAACAGAAAAATAATTCTATGAGAGGAAAAAATCATACAAGGAAAATAACATAATCAAGGAAGAGTACCTCAAATATATAAAATCTTAGGATAAATTATATGATCGTTACCATAATTCTAGGACTATAACATATACTTATACTTAAACTTAGGGACATCCCTAGACATAACTTAGAAATATCTCTTGGGATCTCACTAAAGTTCTCGCATTCTAGTTTCCAAAGGTTGACTAAACCTTTTCTCTGATACCATCTGTAGAGACCCGATGCTTGACATACATGGACATTACATTACTTTTGTGGAATAATTAATACATAACAAAAACCGACACACAAGGACCGTAATAGTTTAATGTCGTTGGAAACTCAGAATAAATTCTTCTAACCGTGGTGAAAGATCATCACCATCTCCCAATAAAGAAATTCCAATTTTTTTCTTACCTAAAACCTTTCTTTATATCCTGGGGAAAAGAAAACATAAAAGGGTTGAGCTCAAATTCCCAGTAAGGGTAAACATAGAGAGCATAAAACAATCCGTAAACAGTTGAATGAAAATACTTGAACATAAAATCTAAACATCAAAATCTTGAGCAAATACATGAATCATGGAAGTACATAAAGCATATATCATAAGGGAACATCAATCATAATTAAATATCATGGGAATAAATTATGTAATTGTGGAAACCATTAAGCACATGATATGATTTCCATAGTAGCCAATGTATTGCTTCCAAGACCATCTTAGTGGACAAAGTCGCTTTCTGAATCGTGTTCACTCCTCATTCCAGTCTTGTAATACTGAACCAGATTAACTTACCGTTCCAGCCATTTCTATCTCATGAGATATAAATATTTTCCCTATTCATTGGAGGGAGATATAGGTCCCACCTATCTCATAATGAAATCATTCTTACTTGTGCCACAAAATAAACATACATCATTCATAATAACCCAATAAATAAAATGGGTTTCATAAACATCATCCCATCATGACATAATCCATATATAAAAATGGATATCATTTCATCAAAAGAAAATTTAAACCATGTAAATCATAGATACATGATACTTGAAACATAGAAATGTGAAATAATGTAATCTTAGATGAAAATTGTTTTGATTAATCACTTGAAATGAATTCTTGAGGAAAATATCTTTTTTTCTTCAAAATCATTTTCTTTTCACAAAATGTCATGCAATTTTAAAAGAAAAGGATTTTGTTGAAAATAGTCATGTAATATTTTAGAGGAATCTTCATGAAAACATGGCTTTATAAAACCGTGAAAATCTATTTGTGCCGTATAAGTTAAAAAAACGTTCTTCTCGTCCTTTTTCCGGAAAAGTCAAAAAGTACCTCGTATGGTAAACAAAATAATGATTCCATCCATACGCTATGGTAAAAGTAATAAAAGGGTAAAAATGCCTTAAACATACATTTATCGAATGTAAACATTTTATGAAAACATTTTTAGAGAATACGGACATGGATAATAAACATAACCCCAAGTATATACGTCTGAGTAAACAATTTCTGATAAGAATGAGATTGGAATAATTATCCCTTACCTTAGGTCCGATATGCTTCGTACATATCCGAACCTCATGTATAATCATTTAAATAATGTCATTGACTTATTACACAATCCTATTCATTGTTATGATATCATATATGGTTCACTTATGACTTTATATTACCCGTTCATTTGTAAATTCCATGTCATAGAGCGTATTGGGTAAAATCGTTTCATTTGTTGTCCGTGTTTTGACTTGTAATTATTCATATGATTACATAGATCATGATTAATTAATTCCAAAATATAAAACATGAAATATATATAATATATATTCATAATATACATATATATAATTGATCGATAAATGGAATGAAATACATTGTTCATGGAGACTGTTGGTCGTACATACACATGAACGTTGTTTTCGATTCCTCATTGAATTGAATGGAATTAATTGGATGACATACATATATATATACATAAATACAGTATCATTATTATGTAATATATTTCATGATTACTTATTATATATAATTTATAATCATTTATGAGTGGTTAATCATTGAGAATGAATCTCAACGCGTTGTGGAGACGGTATTCCGTACGTACGCACGAGCGATGATATCGTTCCCATGATCGTAGAATTCTATTGGAGTGTATGTATACTGTTATAGGATCAATATAACATTAAAATAAAAATATATAGTTATTATTTACACCATTATAACCATCCAAGTAAGATGGTGGTGGAAAATAGATTACACCACTGCGTGGAGACGGTATTCCGTACATACGCATGCCAGGTGATTTTGTTTTCCATAGGATGGATAGATGGTGAAATAGGGTTGTTTAATACTTATAAAAAAATATCAGTATATGAGTGATACTGATGTTATTACTTCATAATGAAACAACATACGAATAAGAAGTGGAAGAAGAAATAAAGGTGAAAGAATCGGTAACAGACACTACCTCTTCTTTGAAGCGCCTCTTTGAGACGTCCTCTTAGGGCAGTAAAACTGGACATTGAAGAAGAAAAGGCCCTCTAGGATGTTATAGGGAATTGGAGAAGAGAATTTTTCAGGATTTGGCCGATCTTGATGGCTGAATGTGGTGTGAGGAAGAGAGGGATGAGGTGCCCTTTTATAAGGGAGGAGAGGGGCCCCTTTGGAATAACTAAAAATATTATTTTATTATAAAGTCATATTCGGTTTTTAATAGATCCAAATTGATTTATATTGAAGAAAAGGTGGGGATAGGTCGAAATAATCTCATCCAATAGAATATAGACAAGTTCAGGTCATTATATTAACCTTAACGTTTAGTTTTAACTCTTAGTTAATTAGATTGACATTTACCATGTCACTTCGTATTTTTTTATTATATAGTTAATAAACATACTATATACATCTAAGAGACCCCCAAGTGGTCCATTAATGATACACCTATCATGATATATGTATATTGGCCTATCCTTAGATTTTTAGTAATATAATCACAATTTTTAATATAATATTTCTTTTAAAAACTATTTTATGTCAATTTTGACACTATTTGGTAATTGATTTTTTTGAAAATCATAACAAAATGATTAGTTCAAAAAAGGTTAATTAAATCAATACTAACATGTCATATTGACGTATAAAATTATTTTATTTCATAAAAATTCTCAAATTACATTTATTTGGGTATTTATAACATCAATTATATCAATATTTCATTAATAAGATAATCACTGCATCATCATTGTGTCATAAATAACATAAATTATTTTAAGTCTAAAAATTACAAATAAAATACCATTGTGTAGGAATTATTTTTATAATTCTAATTAATATTTATAGTAAAATTTATCTCATGTATAACCCTATATTAAAAATGATTTAGTTATTAAACATTGATTTTAACTATTTTAACCCTTCTTTAAATAAATTAATAATAAATGTCCTAATCAAATCCAGGTGGGCCTAAATGGTCATATTTTATTCCTAAGATTGTTTTTGGTCGAATTATACTTAACCAATAGAATTGGGACATGTGTTAGGGTAATAATAATAACACTTTTACCCTTAATTACCATATTTACTTTTAACCGTGGTAAAAAGAAGTAAAAAATTACTATTCACCAAAATTTATTTTCATCTCATTGAACCACATTTTTGTCCTTGATATTAACCGTGTCTCTTGAATTTTCTATATTCTACTCAAAGAAGCGGTAAAATTATGTTTTATTAAAAATTCAGTATTTTTAAACTACAACTTAGTGGTTTCACTATTCATCAATAAAATGAAAGTGTCCAGAAAAATACCAAAAATTAAGCCTAAGCTATATTTGATATTGCAAATTATAAAATGATTTATATATTAACAAATTCAAAACATATCAGTTGCATTAATTAATTTTAAAAATAATTCTTGTCGTCAAAACAGATAGCATGTTCTTAAGAGATAAAAACTATCAAAAGATTGACACTTGTTTATGTCTGGTTTAAATGTGAAATTGCATCCAATGACCAACATTGTATTAAATTGTAAAAATATATTCTAAATATAATTTAAAACCACTAAAATTAATAATTTATCACTGTTAATTATCTCAATTAAAAAATATGTTTTTAATTAAAATTTAGTAATTTTCACTATTCATCAGAATATGAAAGTTATCTGAAAAGTACCAAAATTTCACCCTCACCTAATTTCTATATTCCGAATCCAAAAATGAAGCCTATTTTGAAAGATAAAATTTATAAAATTTCAAAAAGTGGGTTTTACTATTCATAATGGCTAGTTCATAATAATATTATAATAATATCCCGTTTAGTGAAACTAGGTATTGCGTACTACACACTCTATCGAGGAAGGTCACGATTGCATGTAATGCAGCCAAGTTAGGGTTGCCTATTGTGCAAGACTCCTTTTTTGTAGCATATAAAAAAACATTGAATATATATATACACTCAATGTTTCATAGAATAACTACTATCAAACAAACATGAAATTGTGTGTAACACGATCCAAGAATAGTGTTGCGTATATTTCAAGCTAATACTGTGTTGTGTATAGCGCAAGATACTCTTGGTGTAGCATACAACAGATGATATGAAATAAATTAAAATGAATATATCTTATAAAATATCAGGTTGCTGCATAAAAAGTATGTTTTTATAATATTTACTTAAATTTGGATCCACACATATTGGTTTTCAATACTTCTAATTAAATTTTATTTTGTAATGGAATTTTGTTGGATCAGCCCTCACAAAATCAAAAAAACACATAGAATAATGTGTTAAGGTGTAAAAAATTTCCTTCTACATTCATCTTCCAAATATTGAGGCTTGGAATATAGGATTTACATATAAATGACAATGTGAGAAATATGCGTATTAATATGATCTCTAAATTTCATTGATGCAAAGTTCACAAGGAGGAGGATTCCAATCATATATTTTTGTAGGAGAATGGGCCTTGAATGTCTGGGCCTATATCTGGTAGATTACATGGATTTTTTCTTGTATACCTCATGGGTGAACCATTCCTAAAAAGGAGGTTCTCTGAGATGAACAGTGAAATCTCGGAAAAATTGGCTACAGTGATAATCCTTAATGTGACATGCTGTTGTATCTAGAAAGAAAGAAATAATGCTGAAATTGAAGGCCTTTTTCTAGAAAAATATATGTTGTCATAACAACCATGTTCCTTCTAAATGAATTTGTTATTGGATTCAATGACTGGATTCAGGCCCCTTTTTTGGGAGTCATAAAGGTGAATATTCCTTTAATCCATATCTTAGTTCTGTTTTACGTGGAAATTGGTTTTTTTGGTCTCCTCCAACCATGAGATTCAAATTTAATTATGATGGATCTTTTATCTTGGGGACTATTCTTGGTGGAGGGGTGGTATGAGATTATAAATAGATTGATCTTCATTCCTTCACCACCTATTATAGAATTGGGGACACTATTCAGGTAGAGGAAAAAGGTGATGTTCATGGGCCATAAATTTTGTTCCCATAAAATCTTTTATCTCGAGAAACATTAAACTGAATCTAGATTATTCATGACTCTATGAATGGTAAAATATCTTTTCCTTGGTATATATCCTATAAAATCATTAAATATAACTCCATCATCAACAACATCACCACGGTTGTTCATAAGTGGAGTGAAGGAAATAAATTGGAAGATCATGAAGCTTGCGTGGTGGTTCTAGACCAAGGGAACAACATTACCAGTTTTTATAACATTCTTCAAATGAAGCCAAATTCCATATATCTAAATAGAAGATGTCAAATTGTTCTTCATTATTTCTGTCCTTCATTGTCTTGTACCCTTTAGAATTTTCCACTTCCAAGATTGGTTATGGTATTTTTCTATTAATAAAAATTAAAACATTGAATGATGGATAAAAATGATACCTGCTATTAGGGGTAGAGACCCATAAGAATTTTATGAATCTTCTCCTAGTGTACAACCATGGTAAAATCTAGGATAATATAATGAAAATGAGGTCTTCTAGTAAGAAATCCCCATTTATATGTGTAATTGGATGTTCCTATATGAGGATGTGTGTATTAGTCCTTATAATTAACGATTATTTTTTAGGGGTATTATGAATCGTAAAAAAATATGTATTGGAAAGAACTGTGGTGACATGTGTTTGTGGTGGGGTAGGATATGATGGGTACATCACGATTAATACTGCATTAATGAATAATGTGAGAAATTATTATTCCCATCTGTTCCATAATAGATTTTGATATCTCAAGACATTTGATAGAAATGATATAGCCTAAATAAATCTATGGCCATGGTGATATATAAGAATGTTTAATTCCGATAAGTAAATGAATGAAAAATAAAGTACATGGGTTTTTAGAACATGAATGCAACCTCCTTTATTAGATATATATTAAAAAAGGGATTTCATTATATATTGATAATTCCTATGATGTGGCATGTTATTTCGGCATAAACATTATTCTCTATGGGTGGCCTGGCTTGTTGCAAGATGCTAGCCCTGGAATTTAGGAAGGCTTTCCTAATTCCATTGAGAATCATGCCTAAGGGTTCACCCACTATGAGTATCTAGAATATCATTTAAATAATATATTATTTAACATGTTGAATAAATATTATTCCCAGTTTTGGTTTAATAATTATTCAGGTATGCCTGATCACATTTTACTCCATCATATGTCATTCCATAGAATATATTATGAGAGGAATATTTAGTTATTTTTTGGGGGGAATAATGTAGTTATATATATATATATATAATATATAATTAGTTGATATTCGAGGACAAATAAATATTAAGGAGGATGGGCTGACTGATTATAAGGGTATAGTGAAAAATAATATTAATTATTATTTTATTAAATAATATTTAAATATAACATTACGTTATGAATGTTTCATGGAAATAATAGTATTGCTCTTGTTTTTTGACATGATCAATTCTCATGGAATTAGGAAATAAGCAACGACACTTTTGAAAATTATTATTTTTTACCTAGTGATTTAAATTCTCGACAATGTTATTCATATGTAATGATCCTATAGAATGTGAAAGCTATCTATTTGTTTTTCAAAACATTTGGAGAAATCATCTGGAGTATATAGTTTTATTTCCTCTCAAATAATTCTCTTAAGAATGGGAATGTCCCTCCTCCATTCGATCAAGGAGAACTCTTTAGAAGAGGTTCTCAAGGAAATAGACAGGGGACGATAGAAGAACTAGGATCTTACATTATAGAACCTGAAGACTCCTTTGACGAACACAAGATATTCGTAGAGCATGATTCGGTCACCTATAGAGGATACATACTCAATGTATCTAAAATGTAGTGAAGGATCACTGTAGAACTATGGTTGAATGAATTTAGGAAGAATGAATCACCTTTTATGTATTTATTTAATTAAATTATATTAAATATAAAGAAAATATGTCAATAATTTCACTTGGTTCTAGGGGAAATTCTTATTTGTTTATTTTTCATTGTTTTTGTCCATGGATACTACCATTCATTATCACATTGATCTCATATTAATCATTGTTTAATGAAAAATCACTGTTGGGCACCTCTTACTACACACTTCCCCTGCACCTGGAACATATAACTATTATCCAAGAGGGGAATTTCACAGTTTATAAATATTTAATTAATTTAATGATTTTTTAATCATTAATAATTAAGTTTTCAAATTCCCGTTTAATCATTCTTGTAATATTAATTTCATGATATTGTCCTCCTTTATTGTTTCACACAGATCTAACCTAAAATGAATAATTGTACGATTAACATTCAATCGAGTATCTCTTTAAGAGGCACCAAAAATTTGATGTAAGAAACACGACTGTAAAAACTCCGTATTCGTAGTTATATGACGAGTAATATTCCACACAACATGTGTAATCTGGATTAAACATTGTGTAGTTGTGTTTAATGCATTGGGAGTAATTCAATAGTTACTCAATACATGTTCATTAATGATATGAAGTGTAGTTAATTCTTACACTACATGGTTATCAGCACAGACTGTCACACAGTCAGCCAGAGTACATATTTTGTGGCCCAATGAACACGTCATGTAGTCCCCTTTAGGTACGGGTCAGGCTTTGTATCCCATAAATGAATTAGTTGACCGATGACCATGTAATGTAGATTCATCATGGCATGCTAGACACTGGATTCTCCATATAATCCTAGATTTCCAATGTAATCTCACATTGTGAGTTACTAGGGGAATTCTAGGGATACCCAATGAAGAGGAAAATGAAAGTGTAGTTGGATCTACACACCAAATATTGTTTCCTTATTATGCTTATTTAGAAATTTATTTTTATATAATGTAACCCTTGAGACATGTTCCTTCATGTGGGTGTAAAGGTGAGAAAAAATATGTGTTATGGATATGATATAATGATATATATATATATATATATGTTTAACAAAAAACATTGTAATGATCATTGTTCAACACATTAAGAAAGTGGTTTATTAGATTTATAATTATGCATGAATGAAACATGTCAGAAATAATAAAGGATATACAAGTATACTAACTATTGGGTAGTTTTGTAATGATATTAACCAACTTAACTCAATGGTACAAGTTATGCACACATTAATGTTTAAATGAATTTATTATTTTTTTAAAAAATATAATGGAAGATAATCTAAAGAAATTCTGAATGGGTTTAAGATAAAAGTATTGATTAATTAGAGGTAATAATTAATCGAATCAAGCATAATTATTCTTAAATAAGAAAAATAAATGAATTCAGCACCACTTATTTTACATTAGAAATTCATTACATGTATGTGGATGATCATGATCTACACCGGACCATTGAATTTGATTTTTTTTCTTGTTAATTTATTTATGAAAATAAATTTTTTTCATGATTGCCTTATCATCATTAATATTTAAGGAACTCATTCCAATATAATCTTTTATGTAAAATCCTTTTACCCCCACCTGTGTGTGTATAAAATCATATGTAATGGATGGTACTCCCTAGATAGTGGAGGTGGATCATGTTAGGAGTCGAGGCGAAACTAATCCATGGTGATTCAATTGTGGAATGGTGGAATATAGTAAACATGAACCTAAAATAGTTAAAGGTGTTTCCACCATAGTTCAAGGTTACTATATCAACAACTAGATATAGAAACAATTACAAAGTATCATGATTGTATGCATTATTTTCATATTTGTTTCAAGGTTATTAATTGTGGTTGTTTTATCACGATCACGTAATTAATTAACTAACAAGCATGCATAATGGAACTAAAATAAATTGGCTTCTGTGTAAATATTATATATACATGGTTAATCACATATGTATATCCCACTTAATATTGAAAATCATGTTAAAATATATTATATGGAAATTTGGGAATAAAGGATAAAATACTTCAATAAAATATTAATTCGTAATAACCTTCCATTACTTCGGTTATAATCGATCCAATAGTTCAAAGTTCATGACCTACCAATGTTGGAGTGCTTTTAACTATAATGGAATTCAAATTTTATGTCTCAGATTGACTGAATGTCGTTTATGTCAGGGGTTGGACACGAACGAAAGGAAAATTATAACTGAGTGTCAAGGGTTGAGTAAATATAAATTAATGATTTCAGGATTTAGGAGTCAACAAAAAATATCAAAGAGCTTTGAGTTAATATATATGACATTTGGAAAACCAAAAAAACCATTCAAGTTGCTTGACCATCCATATATGGGTTTATGATAATGGAATATGGATGCTTGCCACTAGAATGTTCAAGGAATAGGATATTCTGAACCCAATGATGACGGATATTGTATTTTTAACAAATAGGGAGAGACTAATGAGTATCTATTTATTTATTTTCCTTAATTTTTATAGATAATTTACTACAACCACATTAATCTTATCTTTAGAAATGACATTATAAAGGTCATCGAATATATGATTGTGATCCATAGTCTTGAAGGAAAACCCTCTCACCGGAACGAATTTCAATGTGTGGGAAAGTCACCTCCAAGCCATCCTTCTCTATGAAAGGAATCAATATGTGCTGGAAGAACCATTATAAGTTATGACTGGAAATGAGGTGATTGGTGAGGAGATCTCTATGTACATGAAACATCTTAATGATGATACATATGTTCAGTACCACATTCTATCATTAATAACCACTATGATCTTAAATAGAAATGAGGAAATTGATTCTTATAGCTTGATTTATCTCCTTCAAGATATGTATCATGAAAATATGAGACTTTTTAGTTATGAGATCTCCAACACATTCTTTACGAATAAGATCAGAGAGTACATGCTAGCTGGGCCTCATATAGTCAAGACTACCTGCTACATTGAGGACCTATACATCTTAGTGAATAAATTTCAGAATCATTTGAATATATACCGAATAATATCATCACTACCAATGTCCTTATTTAGTTTTATTTTGAATTATAATATGAGTAATAATGAAAAGATACTATCGAATGTTATGGACCTGATTTTCCATATGGATATGTATATGGGGGTGAAAAACCAATAGTCCTTTTGATGAATAAGAAGAGGAATAATAAGGTAAATATTCATAAGATTTAATAATAGTTTAATTCCCTCAATAACTATCAGATAAATAAGAAGAACATCCAGAGGTAGAGTAAGAAAAAGGAGTTAGCGTGTTTTCAATGTGGAATGTTAGGCCATTAGAAAATGAAATGCACCCGGCAGAAAGGGGACGCCAAATATAAATTTTTTTTTGAGTGAAATCATTCCATTTTTACAAATTGAGTATTAGATATAGCTTGTGGTTCTCACATCTATATTCAAATGAATTAACATATTATAATTCATTAAATTTCATGAGGAGAGGTGGATTTTTGAGTTACCAATGGTTCGGGGTCGGCTACTCATGCCTTAGGTGACTGCGACCATTCGATCCCAACCAAGATGGTTTTGTATTTACATGCCTACACTTATGTACCAATTGTTACTGATATCATAATTTTCTATCATGTTTAGGTAAAGTTTTTTTATTTTCAAATTCGGAAATAACAGATTTTTATTTTATATGGACAAAAAATGTAACGGTGTTGTACATTTAAATAACGGTCTATATGTATTAAATTATGTAATACAAGTGTTGTAAATCGATAAATAATAAAGTACAAGTGACTCATGTGACACCTAGTCATGGAATAGCCACCTGGGAATTATATTTGAGAAGCGTAGGGAAAATCATTTCCATGATGGTTATTCAATATATTCCAAGATAAAACCACTTGATTGATGTTATTCTCGTTTACAAGGGAAAATGACCAAACCACAATTTGGGGGACAAAGAGAAAAGACCATACAGATTAATATATTGGTACACACCAGTGTGTGAAAGAAAATGTTAAATAGAAGATATATGTTGATATTCATACTTCATAACATTTAATGATGACTTGAAAAGATAGGGATATATTTAAATGATAAGGTATAAGTCATTTTCCTTTGAGAAATTCTCGGAATTAAGGAATTAAGAAGAGAATCAACTATCTATGAAGATAAAGATTCATAAATAAGATAGAGGATTAGAATATCATAACCAATAGTTTGACGAATTTTTAAGGGTGTTTGGGATTCTATCTCAACTCATCCAACCTTATACACCAAAATGGAACAGTGTTAGTAAAAGTAAGAACCATGACCCATTGGACATGGTGAGGACAGTGATGAATCATGGAGATATTCCTTTATCCATTTGGGGATATACAATAAAAAAATTCAAAATTCACATTAAACAGAGTACTTAATAAAGTGGATAATGGAGTGAAATTTGATCTTTATAGTGGAATGAAACCCATTTTATCACTTACAAGTGTATGTTGATGTGAGACGTTTGTTAAGGATTTATCGGAAAACAAAACCGCACCATAAGGAAAAAGGTGTATCATTATTGGGTATCTCAAGGAAACAAAGGGATAGAACTTATACAACCCTTAATATAAGAAAGTGACTATTTCCATAAAACTAGGCTTTCTTGAGAGGGATCACATACATGAAAATGATAGTGGAAGAAAGATTAACTTCGATTAAGTTGGTACTCAACATACACATGAGGTTGTATAGGAAGAAGTTCCATAGGTCCCTATGGAATATATATTTAATGAAATATATGTACTAAATAGAAGTGTAAAAGTGGTAAGGGAACTAGAGGGATATGATTTTCTTGTCTCTGGTGATGGTGACTCTTTATTTTTGGAAAATGATGAACCTCTCTCATATAGGGAGTCATTTGAGATCTCATAAGATGCATAATGGAAAGAAGATATGAATTTTGAGATGGATTTCATGAATTAAAACCATTTTTGGGTTATGGTTGAAGAGATAGATGATGCTTAAACTATTAGATGTAAATGGATGTTCAAGAGAAAAACTGGGCATAGAAGGTAAATTAAGTACCTACAAAGAATGGTAATTGGATAAACGATTTAAATATTGTTGAAGAATTAAAAATTATGAAATCTTTTCTCATGTTTCCATGTTTAAATCCATTAGAATCATATTTTATATATCACATTACCATGGATATGTGATTTGGAAGATGGATGTCAAAACTACATTACATAATAGGAAAATTTCAGAAGATTTCTATATGACAGAAACGAAATGGTTTGGGACACCAGGTGATTCTAAAAGGGTTTCCAAATTACAGAGGCCCATTTATGGATTCATGAAAGAATACAGGTATGGGAATGTTATATTATATGAATACATAAGGAAGTATGGTTTCATTAAGAATGACTGTGATTCATGTGTTTCAAAATGTTTAATTTGAATATGGTCATTATCCTAGTATTATATGTTGATGAAAAATTACATACTGAAAACAACATACGGGTCTTACAATATATTAAAAGGTTGTTGAATAGATGATTCTCAATTAAGGACATTGGAAAATAAGCATACATTCTTGGGATAAATATCAATCATGATAGATCCAAGAGGTTTCTTGGACTAATTTGAAGTACATATATTGATCATATAATATCATGATTTAGTATAGAAAAATAAATGAGGGGATGTGTTCCCGTGACACATGGTTCATATCATTCTATGAAAATGTGTCCATAGACACAATAGGGGAAAGAATAATTAAGTACGATAACATACTATTCAGTTATATAATTTATAATGCATTCCATTATATGTGCTAGAATTGATGTTACATATTCATTATGCATGGAAGGCATATATCAACCAAATCTAGCAGAACAACATTGGACTAATGTTAAGACTATCCTTATGTATTAGATAATATATAAGGATATGTTCCTCTTGTATGGAGGAGATGATGAGCCTGTTATCAGATGTTATGCTAAAAATAGTTTCAAGATAGATCAAATTGATTTGAGGTTATAATCAGGATATGTTTTTAACCACAACCATAGGAGGTATGAAATGGAATTGTTCAAAGAAGTAAGTTTTTATTTATTATATAGCAGAGTATGAATTTATAGAAGATTCAAATATATCAAAAGAAGATGAATGTATTCCGAACATTGTTTAGTAACCTGACATTATACATTGTATTAAATACACATTAACTGACTGAAAATTATTTTTTATTGAAAAATAGGAGAATACTCCGAGGGGGACAATTCACGGGGGGAGAAAATAGTGGAGACCAAGTGAATCCTTTCGGATCACATTAACACACTCACACGGGAGGGAATTAAGACTGTCGAAAACTAACAAGGTCTCCTCCGGCCTGCCCCCACTAGCTAAAACATCTGCCGCAAAGTTGGTTTCCCTTACACCATGATGGATCAGCTTACCCTGATTGGTCTCCATTTTGCATCTTCTGAGAACATACATCAAGTTCCATGGCATGTCACATTTCCCCTTGAGGGACCGAACCAGAATCTCCGAATCGGATTCAACCTCCGTCACTTGCAAACCTCTTCTTCTGCATAAAATGATACCTGAGAGGAGGGCTCTGAACTCCGCACCTAACGAAGTACCCGGTCCGTAGTAAGCGCTAAAAGCAATGTGAACTGAGCCCGATCTATCCCTGAGGAGACCACCACCTCTCATAAACCCCCTCGAGCAGGATCCATCCACATTCAGTTTTAAACCGCTGGTTGGAGGCTGCCACCGAAACCATCTCCCTGGTTGTGGCGCCTGGGACCGCCGTCCCTCAACCATATTCCCCAGAATACCCGCATGCATGTCCTTCTTGAAGAGACCGGCCAGCTCTACTATTAGCAGTTTCATACGGACCTGTAAAGCCAGCAGCGAGCGTCTTCCTCCTAGCCTTACCTGGTTGCGTGCTTCCCACAGAGTCCAGCAAATGGAAATCAGAACAACCAGGCCTGCAGTGCGTTCCTCATCCCTATTACCCAAGCCGGACAGCCAAACCACAATGTAATCACGAACCGACGGAACCTCCTCCACGGGGACTCTGTAAAGGGCGAACTGGGACCATAAAAAAACTGCCCACTGGCCCTGAAAGAACAGGTGTGTCGTTGCTTCCTCCGATGGGTTCTCACAACAGAAGCAACGTGAAGCCATGCTGATCCCCCTCTTCTTAATGTTCTCCTCCGTGGGTACCGCTCGGTTTTGCACTCACCACAGCAGGAAGTTCATCCTCGTCGGGATTTCCTTGCACCACGTCCAACCATGATCTGGTTCTCTGGTTGGTGTCCTCTGAGAAATTCTTCTGAAGCCGTTCAAGTTGAACCGGCCCGAACCGGAAGCGGAAAAACAACACCTGTCAGGAACATCACTCATAACCACGCTATTGAAGGAGAGAAGCTGCGCGGTGTTAAGATTCCCATGGATGAACTCATAATTCTCACACGCCTCCCTGAAAGAGATGTAAGGGTAAGGACATCCCTCATAACCGAGTCTTTCTTCCAACCAAGCATCGTCCCAGAAACTGATATCTCCACGACCAACCACCCACCTGGCGTGGCCATGCAAAACCTCCAGGTGAGATGCGATGCACCTAGCGAGTGCCGTCGAACGGAACCCGCCGCGATCACCCTGCTCAACATACCTTGCCTTGTAGAATTTGGCCCAGAAGGACTTGCCCACAATCACTTCCCAAGCAAGTTTGGCTTGGAGACCCTGTATCGTTCCATCAATGTCCCGAAGTCCAACCCCTCCCTCCTCCACAGGTCGGGCCATCCGCACCCAGGAAGCCCAGTGACATCTCCCCTCTCTTTTCGCATCCCAGAGAAAACTCGTCAGAATGCGAGCAATCCTCTCCACCGTTCCCTTCGGCGGATTGATGACAGCGAAAACGTGCATGGGGATCGAGAGAAGGACACTGTTGATTAAGGTGATCCTTCCTCCATAGGAGAGTAATCTATTCTTCCAGTTGAAGATCCTTCCCAGTATGCGGTCCACGATGTCGTTGAAGTGAGACTTCAGAATCCTCCCGCACGACAGAGGAACTCCTAAATACAGGATGGGAAGTTGCCGTTGTCCGCATCCCAAGGCTTCTTGAATATTTTTGCACCTCAGATCCGAGCACTTATTTGAGATGAACAGATGACTCTTGGACCTGTTGATATCCTGTCCACTTAGTTCCCCATATTGCGTCATAATTCCTTTGAGTATCTTCAGTGATCTCCTTCCTCCGTTCGTGAAAATTAAGATGTCATCCGCAAACATGAGGTGTGAAACATTGAGGGAGATCCTTCTTCCACGAAACGGCTTCAACCTCCCCTGCAATGATTCCTTCTTCAGGTTCCTTGATAGGGCGTCCTGGGCGAGCACAAACAGAGGGGGGGAGAGTGGGTCACCTTGCCGGACCCCCCTCACTGATTTAAAAAAACCGAAACACCTACCAAGAAGTGAGATAGAGATCCATGGTGAGGCAAAGCACCTGAAGCACAAATCGCAAAAAGACTCCCGAAAGCCGAAGCCCCTCAACACCCGCAGCATGAAGCTCTATTCTAGCTTATCATAAGCTTTGCAGATATCCACCTGCCAGATCATATTAGAACCCACAGATCGTTTGTTCAGATCCTGGACCAATTCACTTGCAATAGCTACGGCCCCCTGAATACTCCTCTCCTGAATGAAGCCATGCTGCTCCTCAGAAACCAGCCTCGGAATCACCTTTGCCAATCTCCTGCTTATGATCGTTGCCAAAATCTTATAAGAGACGTTACACAGGCAAATGGGTCTGAACTGACTAAAGAGAGTGGGTTCCTTAACCTTCGGAACCAGAACCACCCTCGAGGAGACAATTCCTCTACACAGAGGAGCTCCCCGAAAGAAATCACAGATGGCCTCAACCACACATGGCCCCACCACATCCCATGCAGCACAGTAGAAGGATGCTGGGAAACCATCTGGACCTGGGGCGCTCTCCTTTGGCATGCTTCCCAGGGCCTCCTTAATTTCCTTCTCATCAGGAGTTCTGGACAGCTGCTCACTCTCAGAGAGAGAAACCAAACAAGGTAGACTTTCCAAGAAAGAAGATGCCCCTAAAGACTCTCTACAAAACCCAGACGAGCCTTCACCTGCCCATATGCCTTCAAAGTGCTTCAACGCAACCTTGCCCGCCTCCATAACATCCGAAGTGAACTCCCCATCATCTTTTTTTATGTTGATCTTCGAGGTCCTACTTTCTTTGATGGAGGCCTGAAAGAACGCGCTATTGCGGTCCCCCTCTTTAAGCCAACGCACACGGGCACGTTGAGCGTAAACCCTTTCCATCTCCAAGAGTTTATCCACTAGAATAGCATTTCTATCACATAGATTGGTGAAGGTATTCTCATCCCAGGAAACCTGTAGGCTCTCCTCAAGTCTGTGAATTTCCTCTTGTAAGTTGGATATTCCATTAGTGCTGTCAGGTTGCTCCACAAGCCATTGTTTGATACCCATCTTTAATCTTTTGAGACGGTTGGCTAGCCCATCCCAAGATGCCTTACTCTCCTCCAGGAGCCAAGACGACTTTACCATTTGCATGAAACCTTGATTTGAATGCCACACACTCGAGTAGAAAAAGGTCTGCCCAACCACACTTTCGCGTTTTATCTCCAATAATAACGGTGCATGGTCCGATAGGATACAGGGGGAGATGGTTAACCGAGGTCTTGGAGAACATGTCGAGCCCGTGCAGATTAGTTAGCCACCTGTCCAGCCGGCACCAGACCCTACTCTGGCCTTTCCTATTGTTGCACCAGGTGTACCTCGATCCTCCAAATCCTAGATCCATTAGACCCGCATGCAACACACACTCCTTAAAATCCATCATTCCATCAAGAGAAGCACCTCTTCCTCCTTTTTTCTCCAAGGTCTCCATGACAATGTTAAAATCACCCCCCACGAACCACGGCAACGGTCCTGCCTGAACCTCTTTCAAGTGAGTCCATAGATCCCTCCTTTCCAATGGCCTATTGCTCGCATAGACCAAGGAAAAAAGAACATTTATACCATTCAGTTGGACCTTAACATCGATACACTGTTTGGTCACCTTAGCAACCTCCACCAGAAGAGGATCTTTCCAACCCACCCAAATCTGAGTATTAGTAGATCCGCCATGGAAACTATTCGGAAAACCCAGTTTTCTCACAACATACTGCATCTTACATGCGTCCAACTTCGGTTCAATAATCACCAACAAGGAGGCGTTGGCCTTCCTACCCTCCATCGAAATAAAGGCCCTCTTCGCCTGAGCCCCTAGCCCACGGGCATTCCATAAAAGAACTGAAAACATTATTGGATCGACTTGCGAACCTTCGGAACCACTGGAGACTCCTGGCCATGAAGAGCAAGCAGACCCTTCCCTTTAGCTTTCGAGCGAGTGATTGGTCCAGACACGATAGACACATCTCTCCCCCTTGGCCCATCCAGCAGCCCCTCGTTACTCAGAACATCCAACTCTTCCAGCCGAGGTCTTCTACCTGACGGAACCCGAGGAGGCTCATCACCAAACCCTCCCTGGCACAACGACATCCAAACCCTTCGTTGCGGAGACCAACGAGAGGCTACCACTTCCTTTTCAGCTCCACTGATCCCACCAGCCATCTCCCCGCAGCTACTAGTGGAGACCACTATATTGTTCACCAGAAAACTTCGGAACGAGCCTGGTTGGGGATGAGACGAGAAAACAAAGGATGGAGTGGAGGGGGAGAGAAACCTGTCCGGGCATCCCAAGGAGAACGGGACATGCAGATCCAGTGCTCCAGACGGCACGTCTATCCTATCACCACCCAAAGGCGTCCTTGGAGACAGAGGGCTCGGGGACCAAGAAATCAGATCCTTACTCCCCGAGGAAGGAACCGACCGCTTCCCAGAAGATCCAGACGACGTTTCCCCCGAATACATACCAAAACGGGAAGCACCGGGTAGATTCAAATTTGAAACCGTAGGGGGGACAACAGACAGATCCAGAAAATCCTCTTTACCCGACCCCGACGGGTCCTGACCCAAAACTCCAGACCGATCACCACCGGGAGAAACCGCCATCTTCCTCCGCCGCCGGCAGTTCTTCATCTCATGACCATGAAGACCACAAAGCCCACAGAAATGGTGAAGCCTGCGGAAAAACAACCGCTGCTTCCAACAGAAGCCATCTTCCGCGTCAAGTTGCACCAAAGAAGGTCTCTTCAATGAAATGTCCATTTCCACACAGATACATGGATTTGTTGCCGCCTTGAAGTGCCTCGTATCCTCGTCCGCACAGAGGAAGGATCCAAGAGAGTTCCCTATTACCTTCAGTAAAGCCGGGTTTTGGAACGGGAGAGGAAGGCCAGGAAGAGATAGCCACACCGCCTCAAAAGGAGACTCCCGCCCCCTGTGACAGTCCCAGGACCATCTGGATAAGGAGAAACTCCGAGAACCACATCTACGAGCTCCCCAAGCCCAAGCTCTCACAAAGTCCTCCCGGGAAGCCAAAAGAATACAAAAGGCCACACGCGACAAATCTGAAACCACAGCGGGTTGCGCCAGCCCCCACGAATCCACAAAACCTCTGAAGACGTCCAGGGACGGTTTAGCATGCCCAAAGCGGGCCACCAAAGTGAGCTCATGGAAGGATGCAGCCTCGTGTAGCTCTCTGGACGAGAAACACACCACCGGTCCCCCTGGAAGCATCTTAGGGACTCTTGGTTCCACCACAACTGTAGGGGCCTCCCTTCCAGACTGAGGAGCCAAAGGAGGACAGGCGCCGTCTCCCCTCTCAAGGCCCCTACAGAGCACCTCTTTGAAAGAAACCCCAGAAGAGGCACCCCCAGCACCTCCCCCATCACCTCCGATCCCAGTTTTCGAAACACTAGGCGGCGCCGCCGCCGACGCCCCTCCGACAACCCCTGCAGAAAGAGTCTTCGCCGCTGAGCGCTCCATGAATAGAAAAAGCATATACTCCGGAAGTATCACCTCTTAATGGATTTTTATCAAAGGGGTAATGTTGCAATGAGTAGAGTATCCATGGAAGAGAAATTGGTGGACCCCATTAATTAAGGCATATCTCATAACAAGAATGAGTATCATGTGTGAACTAGTGGACATAATGTTGTTAGAATTTGGCTTTAGTGAATGTGGGAGTATGCTAGAGGTTAATCCCTAGAACCAAATTCTTTTTTTCTTTTTTATAATCATGTGTTCATTGGATGGATATTAACTTACTTCTTATCACATCATTATTGTTTTTCTACGTAACATTCTATGTCATAATGTTCAAAGAGTAATTATCTCACTAAAAGGTCTTATAGGTTCCCCGCTATGATGGACACTCCAACGTTCGATGGACATATTTTTAAATATATTTTCTATCACTAGATGATATCAATTTAAGGATAAAAATGATACTATCTTTCAGGGGTGGAGAATCATAAGACATTGAGTCTCTTTCTTATGGTGTACTCCCTTGGAAATGTCCCGAATGATGTTATGATAATGGGATCAGCTAGTCGGAAATCCCCATTTATTAGTGTCATTAGATGTTCCTTTATGAGGACATGTGTATTCGTCCTCTGATATTATAACTATTAATAATGGGTATTATGACTCATTCACATAGATATATTGGAGAAAATCCTGAAGACCTATGTTCGTGGCGAGTTAGGATATATAAGGTGTGTCATAAGAAATACCACATTAATGAATAATACAAGAAAAGATTAGTTCCTTATGTTCCAAAAAAGATGAAATCTCAAGACCATTGATGGAAATGATATAGGATAAATAAATCCTTGTCCATGGTGTTCTATATTCATGGTCAATTTTTGGATGTCAAATAACGCGAAATCAAGCAATGGGTTGATGGAACTTGCATGAAACACGACTGATTCAAGATGTCATGAAAAATAGATTATATTTAATGTTAAGCATTCATATGTGGTGGCATGGAGTAGTAGTATCATATTCATTCTCTATGTATTCATTAGCATGTTTCTAGATTTTATCCTTTGACATTAGGTAGGTTTGGATAATTGATCCAATAATGATTCCTAGAGGGTTACACATAATGTCTATCTAGAATATATGTTATATAATCTAGTATTTTACAAGTTGAATACATTTTATTCCCAAGTATGATTTAATAATTATTCATGTATTCCTGATCAAATTTTATACTGTCATTTATTATTCGAGATAATATAAAATGAGTTTAATATTATTTTATCATTTTGAGAATAATGAATTTAAATATATTTATTTATTTATTAATGAAATAGTTTATAATCAAGACCCGATAAATATTAAAGAGGATGGGAAGACCTAGATTAATGGTCTAGTGTGAAATAATATTAAATATAATTTTATTAAATAATATTAAACATAACTATCAATTTATGAATAGTCCATGAAAACAATTTTATTGCTTATATTATTTTACATGGGGGTTTCAAAAGGATTAATAAAATAAGTTTTGAAAATTGTGAAAATTAGTTATTATTACCTTGTGAATTAAATTCCAATTTATATTATTAATTTCTAATGAGGCTGGCGAAAGCGTTAGCTAGCTAATTTGTTGTGCACAACATTTAGAAAAATCCTCAAAAGCGTATCGAGTTCTTTCCTATCCAAGATATATCTAATGAACGAGAGC
The DNA here is from genome assembly GCA_963277665.1 of Viscum album. Classification (NCBI taxonomy): domain Eukaryota; kingdom Viridiplantae; phylum Streptophyta; class Magnoliopsida; order Santalales; family Viscaceae; genus Viscum; species Viscum album. The sequence goes on along the minus strand of OY728132.1, from coordinate 1,431,563,711 downwards.
ATCCCACCTCCACCGGATCAAGGATTAAGCTTTGGAAGTCATTCTCAATTCTATTGAAGGAGAATGACACAAGAACATAGATATTCCGTTCCAGAAGGTGGTGACTCCTTTGGTGATTTCCAGAGATTCATAGATCATGTGTGTATCACAATTAGAGGAGATCTACTCTTGATCTCTATAATGCAATGATGGCTCACCATAGATCTGTGGTTGAAATCATCAATGAATAAAGAATATACTTGGTGGTATTTCCTTAATTTAATAAATTTATTTAATAAAATATGTTGTTCCCATCTTTATGATCTTGGGTAAATTATTATTTTTCAATTTTTCTATAATTCAATCCATGGATACCTGAATTCATCATCATATTAATCCTAACTTAATCATTTATTATATAAAAATTAAAATTTTCACATCTCATACCATGCTTCAACTACACCCAAATCCTAAACCTTCCTCCGTTAATCCTTCCTCTGTGAAAAAAAGAAATCCATGATTGGATTTTGGCACAATCCAAAAGGAGTTTACCAATTAAAAGACAACACCTTCTCTTATGTTTGAATATTTTATTTCCTTTCTCCAAAATATTTGATTCATTAATGTGTAAAACACAATTTTATTTACTATACTAGGTTGTTTTTATGATAATTTTTTGACCTGCACTATCACACACGTTAATTTAATGGGTATGGAACATATTATTTCTCTGTACAGAGAACTACTATCTCACTAAACGATGATTGATCATTTTTCAATTACCTTTATCATAGTTTAAATTATGATACAAAATCTATTTATATATATATAATATATTATACTTATTATGTTGTTAATATTATGTATTCCATTTACAACACATACATTTTTTACTTTCCATTTGGTGTAATATGATAATTTCAATTGAGGAAGTGTGGACTACCACCCATACAATGAAATGTGATTCAATCTCACACAATATGGATGGTATTTAGAATGGGTTTAATAAACATATTTGATATATATGATTTAAAAATTGTACTTTATTAATCATATATATATATATATATATAAATTATTATATTTCATGTCAATTGTTTCTTTCAGGATGATAATTAAAACAGAACTATCATTCATACATATGTACAACTTACCTTCTCAATGAATGGTGTATTCAATTTCATAATTATATATTTTATAGATTATAATAATAAAAATATAAATTATATGATTTATATTCTTTCAATCTTTTAAATTCTTTAAATCATTATATGTGTATATAGACCAAGTATATAACAAATTAAGACAAATGTGAAAATCAAAGAGAATATTACCCAAAGTGAATCCTAAACATCGTATTGTATACAAGAGGGAAATATAATATATTAATAAAAAATATATGGAATTCTATATAATATTTCTCTTCCCTAATTCATTTATAATAAACTTACATTTATTATATGGGAATCTTAAATGAGTACGAATATAGTCAATACAATTGGTAAGGGGATTTAATATGACTTAATATTTCTGTGATGTAACGCCCCGACCCCAGCTACCCAGAGTCGGTGCATTACTTCGTAACATTGGCATGATCACAAGAAAGATCAAATCTCGAAAGACCGATTGGTTTAGTAGCCTTGGAAACACTAGATATATTCATAAGTTTTACATTACATCATAAAATGAAAAACTACTACAACAACATAATGATTCCACAGTCCACACTATAATCCCCTCATAATATCCCTGCAGGTCATTCATAACTTACATCTTCACTTCCTGGGGAAAATAAAACATAGAAAAGGGGTGAGCTCAAATGCCCAGTAAGGATAAAAATATAGCGGAAACTTTCATCAATAAGAATAAACATTTAAGGCAATGTATAACTAAAACAAAAGCCTTTTAAACATGAACATTCAACATGGTATGGCATAAATAAAATGAAATAATGCCATTTAATTATTCACATGGATATTCTACTAATCTAATAATCACATGCAAAAATCAATAACCACTTTCATAATGTTGGAATGCATAATGCCAGACTATCATAACCACATAGCCAAGGCCTCGTGCCAAGACTACAAATAAGATTTTGTCAAGGCCTTGTGCCAAGACACTAGTTTGTCTCATGAGACCTACCGATGCATCTAGGAGCTATAGGGGGCTCCACCCGTCACTTATTAAGTCCAATGCATTCCCATATGAAAAGGTTTAAACATAACATAAACATTCGTATTAAAACTAGCATACGAAATGTCAATAATTTCACCATAAACTATGAATGGTATAAAAATAGCACATCCACAGTCAAACATATCACAAAACCTTCAATACAATATAGAAGTTTTGTATCATAATAAATCAACATCAAATAATCTTAAAATCCATCAAAGGATGTTGACATAGATGAAATCAAAATTCTTTTTAAAGAAATATCTCCTTTTATTTTGAAATAATTTAAGATACATATAAAATAAAACATTTTCTTTGAAAATATTCTTATAAGCATGTAAGGGAAGTTCTGAAGATTTTATAACGGTGGAAATTAGCCGCACCCGCCGTATAAGTTTAAAAAAAACGTTCTTACCTTAATTCTGTCGAAAAGGTTAAAAATGACCTTGTTTTGAAAACAACGGAAAGATTCCTTTATAAACCTCTTATAAAAAGTCAAACAAAGGTATAAATGACTTTAACCCATATTCTTGTAAATAATAAAAATGTTTTGAAAAACATTTTGAAGAAACATGGATGTGGATGATAAAGAGATCCCAGTAGATTATTACAAATAAACAACCTCGGATAATGAAGAGATTGTGAAATAACCCTTACCTTGTACTTTTCCTTGGTTGGGGTAGGTTAACCTCCTGTATAATGGTGAAATAATTGTAATTAAATTATACAAGAATCATATATATTAATATGATATCATATATGATCTTTTAACATTTATTTGTTAATAATATCTTAGAATTATCGTCGTTTCGGGTGTTAACTTACTTGTTTTCTTTTATATGTTTGGTTACGTAAGACATGTTTGTAAAGGATAGGTTGTATATTATTCATATCCATAATGATATCAAGTCCTTAAACATCATTTTTAAATCATCAAATGATAATTATACTTGAATGGATACGATGGAGAATGAATCTCATCGCGTTCGTGGAGACGGTAGTCCGTACTTACGCACGAGCGACAATATCATTATTTTGATATTAAAATAATATATAAATGGATGGTATATCATATATACAGAATCATTAACATGTTATATTTATTATTTACATGAGTTACACATCATTATTATACCCATCCAAATAATAATATATTGAATAACAATTACACCACGACGTGGAGACGGTAAGTCGTACGTACGCACGTATGTTGACATGTTATTCAAAGGGTGGATATAATACTGAATATGGTTGTACCATATTTATAATAACATCACAGTATATGTAAGATACAGGAGTTATTATTTTAGAATGGTAAGAACAAAGAATGAGGAAGTGGAAGAAGAAAGGAACTTGGAAAAGGGTGGTGAAATCATTACCTCTTCTTCGGGTTCTTCCTTTTGATTTGATCAAAAGGGATCCTTAGGTTGGATTTCTGATCAAACTAAGGCCTCTAGGTTGTAGTGAGGGATGTTGGGAGAGTATTTGGGCAGAGTTTGGCCGAACCAAAAGGCTTTGAAGGTGTGAAGAAATGAGAAGGAGGAGTGCCCTTTTATAAGAGGGGTGAGGGGCACCTTTGGAAAAGTTAGAAATATTAATTTATAATAAATTCAAATTCGGTTTCTAATGGCTCCAAAGTTGATTATTCAAAGTTTAAGGTGGGGATAGGTCTAAAACCACTCAACCAATAGAATTTAGACAGGTTTGGGTACTTAAATTAACATTATCTTTAAGTATTAACTCTAAGTTAATTAGTTTCACTTTTACAATGTCTCTTTGTATTTTTATATAATATGGTTAATAAACTTACTATATACATCCAAGAGACCCCCAAGTGGTCCATTAATGATGAAACTATCATGATATAAGTATCTTGGCCGAACCTTAGATTTTTAGGAATTTAATATCAATTAATAATATAATATTTGTTTTAAGAACTCTTTTATGTCAATTTTGACACTATTCAATAGTTGATTTTTGTGAAACTCATAACAGATTGATTACTTCGAACAAAGTCAATTAAATAAATCCTAATATATCAGATTATCCTATAAAATTAGTTTAATTCATTAAAAGTTTCATATTATATTTGTTTGGGTATTTATAATATCAATTATTTTAATTTTTCACTATTATAGTAATTACTACATCATCATTGTGTCATAAATAAAATAAATTATTTAATGCCTAAAAATTATAAATAAAATATCATTATGTAGGAAATCTTTTTAGATTTCTAATGAATATTTAGAATCTAAAATCCATCTTATATAACCCTATGTAACTATTGTTTTTCTAAAAGATATATCCTTGTGTCATTTTTGTATTCATTTTGACTTAATTAAAATAAAGTGTCATTATCACTTACAAGTGGATCCATGGGGTCCCAAAATCGACCCAAATATGCCCATGGTCGACAATGTATCAACCAATAGGGTTAAGACACGTTTTAGGGTAATTTAGTATTATTATAATATTATTTTTTTAACCCTTATTTACCGGATTTACCCTTAACCATGGTAAATAAAATATTTACCGTAGTAATTATTCAAAATATCTAAAAATAAAAGTTACCTATTTACACAATTTGAACATCCTGATTTCAAATATGGAATCCATTTTTCTAAATTGAAAACACAGAAGTGGCAGAAATTAATTTAAAATTAATTCCCGCTGTCAAAACAAAAAGCGTGTTTTTAAGAGATATTAACTATCAAAAGATTGACACTTGTTTATGTTCGGTTTAATTGTAAAATTATGTCTAATGACCAAAATTATATTAAATTGTAAAAATATATTCTAAATATACTTTAAAAACACTCAAATTCATGTTTTATCACTATTAATTATTTTGATTAAAAAAGTTGTTTTTAATTAAAATTTAGTAATTTTCACTATTCATCAAAATATGAAAGTTATCCGAAAAGTACCAAAATTTCACCTTAGGCTAAATTCGATATTCCGAATCCAAAAATGAAGTCCATTTTGAAATATAAAATATATATATTTTCAAAAAGTAGGTATTACTATTTATAACGGCTAGTTTGATTGGTTATGGTGTGTTAGAACCCGGTGTTGCGTACAACACACGCTATCACATTATTCAAAGGGAAACGTACCGTGGAAGCTTGGGGTGTTTCATTTTAAATTATTGATTTCCCCATTTAGTCAAAAAGTTTAAAATATTGTATTTAAAAAGGTTTCACTATCAAAAGTTGATAAAATTGCAATACTGAAAATGAATCTGTTCTTGCATTATGACTAAGAAACTCATAATATGGATTCTAAAATTATAAGGATTATATAAAGTTTAAAATTTAGTTAATACTATTCATGACCTCTTTTAATGGCTTTTTTTTTGGTATGTCATGGTGCAATTGAACTCAGTGTTGCGTGTAGTGCAAGTTATTGAATTATTTTGAAAAATAACACACTATGAAATCTTGGGGTGTTACATTCTCCCCTCCTTCAATAAATTGCGTCCTCGCAATTTGAAATTGTTCACCAAAAATAAAAGGTTGAAAGTAGAAAATATATTTGTGGGAAAACCCACATCGGAAATTGGGTTACTAAAATTTAGTCTTAATACGAGGAAAAGATAAATCAAAGGGTCACCACCAAATTATGATCTCGATTAGGAGAACATTGGTGGAAATTAGAGACATATAATCGGAGGAAAAATGTAAATATTTATAGGTAGTGATTGAGGACATCAATCACAAACAAGTGTATAATTGAGGTCCTTAAATTCATCAATCTATGATGATTTTAAATACCATCGGTTCAACAAAACATAGGGTATTAGGATAACACATTTTTGACGTTTCAAAATATCTTAGTTGAAATCCCACTTCGAAAAATGAATTAATGAGGCCTCTATTTAAAATAAAGAGTGGAAAGTATGAAGATTACCGAAAATAACACATACTAGGGATCCATGTAAGAAAATATGGATATGGAAGAAAAATCTAGCCATCAATTATCTGATAGAGAGTGGTAGAGAACATGGCTATGAAAAGGCCAACAATCCCAAAGCCATAAATTAGTGATGATTTAAGGTACCATCTAGGACAACATTTTTGTTCTAAGTTCCTTTTATTAATGATGAGGAATTTATTTATGAGATTGGCTAAGATCATAAGGAGATATACTTAGTTTATAATTAGAGTTTTATCCATTAATAAATTTCTACCAAAACTCATCATTCACTCGTAAACAAAATTATATTTATACTATTCATAGAGGGTTCCACAATAAACGAATTTATAATTAATCTAACAGATCTTTTAAAAAACTACATTATTTAATCCAGGACATCTCGTGGGATAGTGGTAGGTGATACACCCTTGTCGCCCTTTGGTTGCGGGTTCAAGTCTCGCAACCTTGCCGGACGCGACGGGTTGCCGCCCGACCTCCGGGTTGTCCTTTTATGGCAATCCAAAATAATCCAAACTAGAACTATCCAAAATACTTCTGTCTAAACTCACAGTCCAAAATTTATAAGGAAGGTAAACATAATATAGATCCTTTTTACCCCGTAATAGAATATGGATACCTTCATCATGTATTACCATATTCCTTATTGATTACATTCATGCTCCCTTATTCCATATAGAATGCTGGATATACGTCATTAATCCAAAAATGTTTTAAACCCCAACAATGATGGAATATACAAATCATTAATCAGTTCCAAGGTAGTCAAGAATATCCAATATAATTTATCCAAAACAATCACATATTATTCCAAAATCACTACCTCAGTATCAGAACTATATTATGGTTTATCATTCTCTCAACCATATATTTTCCAAAAATCTATCCTGCTAATGAGTCACTTTTCTTTGTTCCACACAATCTCAAGTCCTTAATGAAATTGTACTGCAGTACAATCCTTATATACTCCATAATTATTATAACAATTACATTGTTGATACAACACTCAATTGACATAATCAACATAAGAACTCTAATCATTCCTCTTCATCTGTGGTAGTATCATAACTTGATTATTATCCAATAGCATCATTTGCGGCATAGTCTGATGACTGGGACATAGGTTCGTGTAGTGTCCAAACTCCTTGCAAATGAAGCATTGTACATTTAAAACCATTTTCTTACCCTTGAAGTCACGTACTTTGTGCCATTTTCCTCCACACTTATAACAAACTCCCATTCCTTTCAGGCAAGTTCCAGGGTGTTTCTTTCCACAATTACCACATATGGGAAAATTCTTCTTTTCCCTCTTACTTTTATCCATCTTTCTCTCTTCCATCCTTTTCTTCTCTTGCTTCCTTTCAAAGCCATAAGACTCAGTAAACTCTTTACTTATCTTATCAACACATGATATTATTTCTTCATATGATGATAATACATGGGAGAATATTTCTCTTATAAATTCTAGCTTAAGACCATGAAAGATATGATCCTTCCTTCTCTTTGGATCATGTGCATTTCTGGAGTTCTCATTCCTTCTACTGGGCGCCATTTCTAAACAATGGCATAAACTAGATTAGTTTATGAGTCAAAATACATAATCCCATACTTATAAAACACTTAACATAAATTGAACTATTTATGGATATAATCCATAATCATAAAAATGTTTTCTTTGAGGAAGTATATACTCATAAACCCTTCATAATGGTTTGTAAAGAAAATGAGAATTATCCTAAGCATATCCCCCGGGAGTGTCGTAACCAAGAGTGCAGCAAGGCCCGTTGTCGTGCACCAGTTCCCGTTCGAGTCTAGCTCAAAGTGGTGTTTTCGGGTTTTACCCCTAGGTACATCTGTGCCAGAGCCGCCTCTACCTGCTCGTATCCAGACAGGGATGTATTTCTCGGAAAACTCACAAAATCACTACAATACCAAAATTCTAGGAAGTTCTTCTACACTAATCCTCAAAGCTCATCTTAGGTCTACGTGCTCTAATCAGAGTTTATCTAAATCTAGCTTCCAAGGTTTGTACTAAACTTCCTCTGATACCAACTGTAACGCCCCGACCCCAGCTACCCAGAGTCGGTGCATTACTTCGTAACATTGGCATGATCACAAGAAAGATCAAATCTCGAAAGACCGATTGGTTTAGTAGCCTTGGAAACACTAGATATATTCATAAGTTTTACATTACATCATAAAATGAAAAACTACTACAACAACATAATGTTTCCACAGTCCACACTATAATCCCCTCATAATATCCCTCCAGGTCATTCATAACTTACATCTTCACTTCCTGGGAAAAATAAAACATTGAAAAGGGGTGAGCTCAAATGCCCAATAAGGATAACAATATAGCGGAAACTTTCATCAATAAGAATAAACATTTAAGGCAATGTATAACTAAAACAAAAGCCTTTTAAACATGAACTTTAAACATGGTATGGCATAAATAAAATGAAATAATTCCATTTAATTATTCACATGGATATTCTACTAATCGAATAATCACATGCAAAAATCAATAACCACTTTCATAATGTTGGAATGCATAATGCCAGACTATCATAACCACATATCCAAGGCCTCGTGCCAAGACTACAAATAAGATTTTGTCAAGGCCTTGTGCCAAGACACTAGTTTGTCTCATGAGACCTACCGATGCATCGAGGAGCTATAGCGGGCTCCACCCGTCACTTATTAAGTCCAATGCATTCCCATATGAAAAGGTTTAAACATAACATAAACATTCGTATTAAAACTAGCATACGAAATGTCAATAATTTCACCATAAACTATGAATGGTATAAAAATAGCACATCCACAGTCAAACATATCACAAAACCTTCAACACAATATAGAAGTTTTGTATCATAATAAATCAACTTCAAATAATCATAAAATCCATCAAAGGATGTTGACATAGATGAAATCAAAATTCTTTTTAAAGAAATATCTCCTTTTATTTTGAAATAATTTAAGATCCATATAAAATAAAACATTTTCTTTGAAAATATTCTTATAAGCTTGTAAGGGAAGTTTTGATGATTTTATAACGGTGGAAATTAGCCGCACCCGCCGTATAAGTTAAAAAAACGTTCTTACCTTAATTCTGTCGAAAAGGTTAAAAATGACCTTGTTTTGAAAACAACGGAAAGATTCCTTTATAAACCTCTTATAAAAAGTCAAACAAAGGTATAAATGACTTTAACCCATATTCTTGTAAATAATAAAAATGTTTTGAAAAACATTTTGAAGAAACATGGATGTGGATGATAAAGAGATCCCAGTAGATTATTACAAATAAACAACCTCGGATAATGAAGAGATTGTGAAATAACCCTTACCTTGTACTTTTCCTTGGTTGGGGTAGGTTAACCTCATGTATAATGGTGAAATAATTGTTATTAAATTATACAAGAATCATATATATTAATATGATATCATATATGATCTTTTAACATTGATTTGTTAATAATATCTTAGAATTATTGTCGTTTCGGGTGTTAACTTACTTGTTTTCTTTTATATGTTTTGTTACGTAAGACATGTTTGTAAAGGATAGGTTGTATATTATTCATATCCAGAATGATATCAAGTCCTTAAACATCATTTTTAAATCATCAAATGATAATTATACTTGAATGGATACGATGGAGAATGAATCTCATCGCGTTCGTGGAGACGGTAGTCCGTACGTACGCACGAGCGACAATATCATTCTTTTGATATTAAAATAATATATAAATGGATGGTATATCATATATACAGAATCATTAACATGTTATATTTATTATTTACATGAGTTACACATCACTATTATACCCATACAAATAATAATATATTGAATAACAATTACACCACGACGTGGAGACGGTAAGCCGTACGTACGCACGTATGGTGACATGTTATTCAAAGGGTGGATAGAATACTGAATATGGTTGTACCATATTTATAATAGCATCACAGTATATTTAAGATACTGGAGTTATTATTTTATAATGGTAAGAACAAATAAAGAGGAAGTGGAAGAAGAAAGGAACTTGGAAAAGGGTGGTGAAATCATTACCTCTTCTTCGGGTTCTTCCTATTGATTTGATCAAAAAGGATCCTTAGGTTGGATTTCTGATCAATCTAAGGCCTCTAGGTTGTAGTGAGGGATGTTGGGAGAGTATTTGGGCAGAGTTTGGCCGATCCAAAAGGCTTTGAAGGTGTGAAGAAATGAGAAGGAGGAGTGCCCTTTTATAAGAGGGGTGAGGGGCACCTTTGGAAAAGCTAGAAATATTAATTTATAATAAATTCATATTCGGTTTCTAATGGCTCCAAAGTTGATTATTCAAAGGTTAAGGTGGGGCTAGGTCTAAAAACACTCATCCAATAGAATTTAGACAGGTTTGGGTACTTATATTAACCTTATCGTTAAGTATTAACTCTAAGTTAATTAGTTTCACTTTTACAATGTCTCTTTGTATTTTTATATAATATGGTTAATAAACTTACTATATACATCCAAGAGACCCCCAAGTGGTCCAGTAATGATGAAAATATCATTATATAAGTCTCTTGGCCGAACCTTATATTTTTAGGAATTTAATATCAATTAATAATATAATATTTGTTTTAAGAACTCTTTTATGTCAATTTTGACACTATTCAATAGTTGATTTTTGTGAAACTCATAACAGATTGATTACTTCGAACAAAGTCAATTAAATCAATCCTAATATATCATATTATCCTATAAAATTAGTTTAATTCATTAAAAGTTTCATATTATATTTTTTTGGGTATTTATAATATCAATTATTTTAATTTTTCACTATTATAGTAATTACTACATCATCATTGTGTCATAAATAAAATAAATTATTTAATTCCTAAAAATTATAAATAAAATATCATTATGTAGGAAATATTTTTAGATTTCTAATGAATATTTAGAATCTAAAATCCATCTTATATAATCCTATGTAACAATTGTTTTGCTAAAAGATATATGCTTGTGTCATTTTTGTATTCATTTTGACTTAATTAAAATAAAGTGTCATTATCACTTACAAGTGAATCCATGGGGTCCCAAAATCGACCCAAAGATTCCCATGGTCGACCATGTATCAACCAATAGGGTTAAGACACGTTTTAGGGTAATTTAGTAGTATTATAATATTATTTTTTTAACCCTTATTTACCGGATTTACCCTTAACCATGGTAAATAAAATATTTACCGCAGTAATTATTCAAAATGTCTAAAAATAAAAGTTACCTATTTACACAATTTGAACATCCTGATTCCAAATATGGAATCCATTTTTCTAAATTCAAAACACAGAAGTGGAAGAAATTAATTTAAAATTAATTCCCGCTGTCAAAACAAAAAGCGTGTTTTTAAGAGATATTAACTATCAAAAGATTGACACTTGTTTATGTTCGGTTTAATTGTAAAATTATGTCTAATCACCAACATTATATTAAATTGTAAAAATATATTCTAAATATACTTTAAAACCACTCAAATTCATAATTTATCACTATTAATTATTTTGATTAAAAAAGTTGTTTTTAATTAAAATTTAGTAATTTTCACTATTCATCAAAATATGAAAGTTATCCGAAAAGTACCAAAATTTCACCTTAGGCTAAATTAGATATTCCGAATCCAAAAATGAAGTCCATTTTGAAATATAAAATATATATATTTTCAAAAAGTAGGTATTACTATTTATAACGGCTAGTTTGATTGGTTATGGTGTGTTAGAACCCGGTGTTGCGTACAACACACGCTATCACATTATTCAAAGGGAAACGTACCGTGGAAGCTTGGGGTGTTTCATTTTAAATTTTTGATTTCCCCATTTAGTCAAAAAGTTTAAAATATTGTATTTAAAAAGGTTTCACTATCAAAAATTGATAAAATTGCAATACTGAAAATGAATCTGTTCTTGCATTATGACTAAGAAACTCATAATATGGATTCTAAAGTTATAAGGATTATATAAAGTTTAACATTTAGTTAATACTATTCATGACCTCTTTTAATGGCTTTTTTTGGGTAAGTCATGGTGCAATTGAACTCAGTGTTGCGTGTAGTGCAAGTTATTGAATTATTTTGAAGAAATAACACACTATGAAATCGTGGGGTGTTACATTTGAGATAAAAGATTTATTTACAACACATTCCTTTTGTGAGGTGTGTATACGTATAATAGATTTATTCTATAGTTACTATAATTATATTAATGGGCACTTAATTATTCATTCAATGGTATTTATTTAATGGGGTTTATGTTTCAAATGTTACCTAATCGGAAAAATGGTTTTGTCTTAATTTTCCTTATTTGAGACTCATGTTTTGTTATACAACTATATTCTTTTTTGAGGTGTATATATTTCCATTTTAAATGTTATATCCTGAATCTCGTTCATTTAAATAAATAATAATATTATTTTGATTTAATTTTCCTACATTGACTGTATGATCCCATGTTACCATGTGATAATATAATATTTAAACAGTGTCATAACATTTTGAAATATTAAATGATTTGGATTTTTTGATGAAATCATATTATCAATATGTAATGAAAACTCACGAGTTTACTTATACTCAGTTGGTTAAATATATATCAAGGTATTAGTAATATTTTTCAATTCTTTGTTACAAAAAATAATTATGAAAATATTTTTTAAAAAATATGAGTGTATCTCTCTATTCTTTTGCAAGTTAGTTTTATTTCCAAACCCATGTTTTCAATAATGGTTTCAAAAAATGTATTCAAATGTTTGTTAAAGAAAATATTCATGGAAAATTAATTTAAAAATGTTTAACAGTTTTTAAATATTCCATTAAAATATTTCAAATCTATTTTCAAATTAAAATCTTTTCACAGAATTTTTTCTGTTTAATAAATTTTTTAAATGCTTTCAGGAATTAATTATATTTTTAGGGATAGAATGTTTTAAAAAATGATTTAAATGATATATTAATATGTTTTATGATTAATTTTAATGTAATATTTTTCAAAAAAATTATGTATAAAAAAATACTCTTCAAAGAAGAAAATATATTTTCCCCATTATTTTTTTTATATTTTTCATCAATATAAGATGAATTCTACAGATGATACTCATTACATTCAATATAAATACATAAAATTTCAATTCATAATATTTCATTTAATGGTTTATTCGTTGATGTAATTATATTAATGAAACCTATTTTTCATTGATGATTTATATGCAATTAAACCTGATTCATTTAATGGTTTATGCTTTCATGAAGTTATTATGAAATGTTTCACTTTTAATAGTTAATGATATCATGAAATGTTAATAATACCCATATTCTTTCCTAGGTTATGAGATAACGTTTAAAAACCCAATTTCTTATTATGGGTCATGATATGATGAATGTTTTATTTTGTGACACATGTAAGAAATATATTATTATGATATTCGTGGGCCCTATATCTCTATCCAATGCATTGGGAAATGATGAAGTACTCCTGTGTGATTATGTTATGTGTGAACCTGATTACATGCTCATAATATTATGTATGGATATAGTTTTTGTCCATATATATATGTGTGAACTTGATTACATATTCAAAATGTTATGAGTGAACCATATCATGTGTTCATAATATTATGCATGGACTTGGTAGCATATCTATAAGTTTATAAATGAACACGATTACATGTTCAAAATGTTACAAATTATCCTGATTATATCTTCACATTGTTATCCATGGACCTGTTTTCATGTCCATAAGTTTATGCCTGAACCTAATTAAAAATTAACAATTTTTTGCAGGGACCTTCATTCATGTCCATAAGTTGATTTGGGGGACAATTTCATGTCCTTTACTTAACCAGTGATACTGTTTCTACTTATACATGTTCATAACGATATAGACCAAGGAGTATGCCCAATATTCTTTTCCTTATTCCTATGTTATGATTTCATGACTTATGATCTTAATAATATTATGATCCATGTATTATGAACATCAAATCTCTATTATATTCTCTGATATGCATGGTATGATATTTAAATGATATTCTCATGTTCCATACCCTTTTTCCATATTATGCATACCTATTCCCTTTATTTACGCTTACTGAGCTTCTGAGATCTCCCCTTCTTATCTTTCATTTCCCCGTGTTGTGAAAAAAATATTATGTAGTAATACTTACGGTGGAGATATTTATGGGAGTAGATGAATATCTTTTACTAGGGTAGATGAATCTGTTTCCATGATTCCAAATGAAGTAAAAACTTTCTATCCTTGAGCATGTATTTATTGTAATTTAATGAATGTTCATCTAAACAATATAATATCCATGTATGCTAAGGCTGATTTTATATATGATAGTTGTTTTTTATGTTTTATAAATGTTCCTAGGTATATTTTCTAAAACATCAATAATTATATGAAGTATGATGTAATTATTTCAAAGAGATGGTAATTGTATAAATATTTTTTAAATATGATTCATTTTCCACTATGTGTATGAATATTGTTTAAACTACTGTAATGAAGAAATTAAAAAAATATTGGATAATTTTTCTATTAATAATTAACTCAAAATATGAGCGATTTTATGAAATTAAATTTGATTTATGCATCATTTGATAATATATATGATCATTCCAACCTATGTGTGAGTTATTCAATGATAAAATTTGACTCAATTCTAGTTTATATATGTGCAATCTCTATGTAAGGGATAAATGTTTGATTTATTTCAATGCATAAACGAAGGAATTATGAGATTTATGAATGATTTATCTAAAATCCCATTTAGTTTCCTTGTATTTATATGGAACTCAATTAATTTGGAGAGTCAGCAGTGGATAAGAAAAAAATGAGTATCCATTAAATTGAAAAATAGAAAAAAATGTGTTATCCATAATGAACTATTTTTACAATTTTTAAATCAGAATACGATAGATGTATTCCTTATTGATTAATACATTAGAACCATTCTGATGAGTTTGTGATTTATACTGAATATATAGGACTATCTAAATCTATTTCTAATAAGCTGAAGGAATTTTTTTATTCCATGATCCGCAACATAATGAAACCACCTTTTAATTGAAATGAAAATTAATTTAAATAATGTTAATTTTTTTCAGAATATAATGATTTTTGGTATGATTTTTTTGGGTGGTATCAACTGTCAAAGTCTTATTGATAAGTTTAATGTTATTTTTGATCATCAGCTTAAATAATATTAGAGACTAATTTTTTAGAGGAATTAAAATTTCAATAAACCATGAAATAATATTTATGTTTTATGTAAGTAAAAAAAGCGTGAAATGTGAAAGGAAATATTTTCAATAATTCTGAGAAGTGTATGATTATATTATATATTAAAAATCAACTATATCCAAGAGAGGGAGTTAGAGAATATAGAACTATAATTAATCTTAGATTTCTATAGATTCTTTGGAAGGGGAATTTTATTACTAAACAAATAAACTCTTACTATTTTAGAAGGGTTATATGATCATTATGTTTATAAAGAGTCTCATTAAATATGAGAGTATTCCCTAAAACCTATAAGGAATGTTAACATGCATTTTATAACACCTCGATATTTTGGAATATATTTTTTCTTAATTAATATAATGTTCAATATATTTCTCTACACACAACAACATACCTATATTAAAAACGACATATTAAATGAATTTTATTCATATATACGAATAATAATGAAATATTTTCTCAATACAGTTATTTTATCAAATTATAAATTCATAAAAGTATGATTAATAACACAAAATGTTTAAAAAATTTATTTTTTATAAAAGTAATTTTTATCTATATATAATTTTATAATAAATACGAAATATTATTATATATTATAATGACAAATTTTGTAAAATATATTTATTCATTGAATTTATCATATCAAAATTAGTCTTAGATGATTTTTTGAATTATATTGAAAAAATTCATTTTAACGGAATGTGAATAATACGGATTTTAAGTAAATCATAAATTTTATAATATATATATATATATATATGGGAAAGACCTAGAATTCAATATAACATTTAAATTTATTAAATATTTATTTTAGAGTAAATAATATAAATTTTAAAATAACATTATGAACTATTAAGACCAATGTTCAATATTTGGGAACATAATTTACATTTAATTTATATTTGAAAACTATTTTTAGTATTTTCATTTAAAATAAATTAAATTGTAATATATATCGTCGATAATACATTAAAATCTAAATAAATCTTACTTATTTAATAATAATTAAATTTATATTATTATATTTATATACATTGATAAAATTATACAACACATAATTTTTAATATTAAATTTTTTTATTAATAATGCTATTATGGATTATGTGCACTAATATTAAAATTAAATTTTCTAAACGTTAAAAAGAATATTTTGAGAAATTAATTTAAAATTTTAGAAATAATGTTTTTATATTATTTAATATGTTATATTTCAACTTTGGACATAATATTTTGATTACGAAGATGAATGTTATTTTCCATGATATATGTGAACCCTTTATTATAAATGAGTTATTTTGTTAATATTGTGTAATTTTTATCACAAAAATAAATTAATTTATTCTAAATTATTAACATTATATCATTTTTAATTTTATATATATAATAATTTAGCACTCATTCGATTTATTATCATTTTAAATTAATTTTATGAAAACTGAATGGAAAAAATAATATGTTTCGACAAATGGTTTTTGAATATATTAAAATTTTTAAATAAAAAGTTATTTCTATTTTAATTAGGAATTGAATTACATTAAACATAATTTAAATTTATGTTCAATAAATGTATATTTTATTAGAGTGGATTATTTTATATTATTAATAAAAAAATATTAGTTAGTTAAAATAAATAATTAAGTATTTAAAAATGAAAATTGTATAATATAAAAACTAAATAGTAAATAATTTGATAGTTGTTTAAAAAATGTGTAAAAATTATAGGAATTGGAATTTTCAACCTTATATCACTTTAAAGTAAACTATTTGTCACTTCTAAATCCATTTCAATTAAATAGTGTAAATCCAGTATTAGAAAACAATAGGTGTTCAGAAAAGTTACACATTCTTCACTTATACATGTGGAAACTTACACCCCATCATTGCATAAAAATACAATGAAATTTATTCCCAAAATAATTCATTTTTATCCTCCTAGAATACTCTTTAAATTTAATATTCTTATTTCTCAACTACTTATCCTGAATATTTGTTTCTATGGATACCATAAGCAACTTGTTCATGGTCCCAACTAGAGTATTACTTAATCCTAATCCTTTTATTATTCTTCATTATATTCAAAGCCTACCATATCAATTGTACTTTTATTTCCAAATTATGATTAATATACTAATTTATTATTACATTATTTTAAATGTAATTTATTATTCCTTCCCATCCACATAGGAAAATCTAAATAGAATCAATCGTGCAGTTGTGTGGACTAAAACCTCCACAAAGAAATAAAATTAATTTTTTCACCACTACCCCACTTTAATAATTATAATAGTGAAATTGTACACTTATTTTTTAATTATATAAATTAATTATGATTAATAAGAGAAAAATATAATACACCTTCATTCCATCTCATGCATCATGAAAATAAAATATTGACCATGAGTTTTGTCAACTATAATATCTGTGATATAGCATATCACATTGTCAACTAATTTCATTAATATTTTTTTAATTCAATGGAAATACCATTCAAGAACATACCATTATAGATATAATATCACAATAATTCATTATTAAATATAATATTACTATATAATACACATTCATAACTATAATCATTGATTATTTATGGTTTGTTGTTGTTTTTTTGGGTTTAACCACATATTTGAACAATGATATAAAATAATATCACAAATGACTATGAGAACATAACTACTAATAATATATGAAATATATTAGTAAATAATGATTTCATTTTTTGTGTATTGGGAAATTTATTATTTTCCTCATTTACTATGTAATGGAATAAGATTTTATAATATAATTTCCACATAAAATAAATTGGGTGATGCTTGATTGTTCCACTTTTCACACCGAACTAAAAAAATATACGACATTTTAGGTAATTAAATTATAATAATAAAAATAATAATAAATTATATTAATTATATATAATATATTTTGATTAAAATACATAAAAATATGACAATGAATACTTAGGGGGTTAAAAGGGGGTTTTCAACAAAATTAGTTTCTCTTTATGTATAATATTTTCATTAAAATGTTAAATATATATATTGAAAATTTTAATTTAGTAAAATAAAATAAATTTATAATTTATTATGAAAAATATATCTTCTTATTAACCATTTATGATTTATAAAATAACTATTTTGTAGTTTAATGGATGAAATACTGATTTTTAAAAAAGTTTTCACTTTTATTATAGTTTCTTAACACACGAATGTCTTATGTATTTATTAAAGCCAATTTATATAATTTTTTTGTATAATTAATATAAATAATTTAAAAACTATTTATAATTTATAAAACACATTTCAATCATTTTTGAAACTCATTCAAATTTCACACTATAATTTTTTTATGCATTTAATTTAAAAATTATATTTATTCACATTACAAAATAAATATAAGATAATTGGATTTAATATTCGATATCTAAATATCAATATTAGTTCAAAAATTACATTTAATTATTTACAATATAATTTATATTTTTGAGCTAAATGTTAATTGACATGATAATGGAGGAATTATTATTTTCAATGAATTGTTTTATAAATGATTTGAATTTTTTTTCAAATAAATTAAATTGATATATTTTAAATAATAAATATAATATTAATTTTAATCAAATATATAATTAAAATAATTCATATATAATTGGTAATTAATGATAAAAATTCTTAATAACAAACAATGGTAAAAATAATTTTTTTATAAACAATTGATTTTCTATATGAAAAATCTTGTAATTGAAAATTAGAATTTATATTATTTATAAAATTTATTATATTGATGTGATATTAAATATGGGTTGATGAAACATAAATTTTATAATATTTAATATTTTTATATTTAATAAAACTTAAATTACATGGGAGAAAACTAGTTATCCTTGTAAAAAAACGGAATTTTCAAATACATGAGTAAATGGACAAAAAAATAAAAATAAATTATGTATAAATACGAGTTTGATGATTTAAAAACCCAAATTATATTATATTAAACTTTTTAATCCTTATTCTTTGAATTTTGAAAATATATTTTTGAAATTTAAAGGCAATTCACAGAAGTTCTCATTTATTCACTAATAAAGGGGATCAGTTACACTGTTTAAATGCTCAACCTTTCTTTTTAATTATCTTTTAATTCAAAAAATTACCCTCTCCTAATCATCCATGGAATTTTAGAAATCCATGTGTCACAATGATTCATCACAATTTCATCAATTCCATGGACTTCTTCAAGAAGAGGTCTGGGATCTTGATGTAAGTATTACTTACTTCTAACAATGTATTATTAATAAATATCTTCAAAACCAAACCTGACCATAAAATTATAATTTAATCTATATAAATATTAAATTTATGTGTTATTATAGTAATGTATTATCCTCTAATTATTCCTTCCCATCAAGATAAAAAAATAATAGAACTTTGATTATACACTGTGTGAACGACCTCCTCTATGAAGTAATATTTACCATGGATACAGAATTTCGTTTGAGCACGACCTACCACCCTCATACTAATTGAGAATTTGAATGGACTATTCAAACCTTATAAGACGTGTTGAGATCATTCTCACTTGACTTTCAAGTTATATGGGATCAATATTTTTCTCTGCTAAAATTTTATTATAACAATAGTTTCCATTCATGTATTCATATTGAACCATATAAAGTGTTATATTGAAAGAGATGCGTCAAACCAACATGTTGGGATGCTGTTGGTGAATGAAAACTCATATTCCCAGAACTTTTTGAGGAAAAGATAGAAATGATGAAGGTTATTCAAACCCACATCAAAGATTCTCAAAGTTGGAAAAAGAGCTATGACGGTAAACGAAGAATGAATTTGGAATTTCAAGTAGGAGGTCATGTTTTCATGAAGGTATTTCCATGGAAGGGAGTTGTACATATTGGTAATAAGGGTAAATTGAGTCCCAGGTACATCAGACCTTTCTAAATTCTAGAACAAATTGGATTTGAAGCTTACTGTTTGGAAATGTCACCATGTCTCTACAAAGTTCATGATGTGTTCCACATATCACTATTGAGAAAATACATGCCTGACCCAACGCATGTACTCAACTATGAAGAAATTGAAATGGAAGCCGATATATCTTATTCTGAAGAACCTATCAGAATTCTTTATACCAGAGAACAATTGTTTAGAAACCAGATGACTCGTCTGGTAAATGTTCTATGGATAAACAATAAGATGGAAGAGGCAACATAGGAACACAAGGAACATATGATGAATAACCACTGAGTAATTTTATGTAGTGATAATCTTGAAATTTAGAGGATGAAATTATTTGAAGTTTGGAAGAATGTAACACCCCAAGCTCCCACAATATATTTCTCTTTAAATAATTCAATAACATACATTGTACGCAACATAGAGATTCTAACACACACTGACCAATCAAACTAGTCGTTATGAATAGTAATACCAACTTTTAAAATATTTTTAAATTTTATCATTCAAAATGGACATAATTTGTGGTTTCGCAATATCGAAATTATCTTAGGATAATTTTTTTTTATTTTTCGTATTACTTTCACATTTTGATAAATAGTGAAAAATATGAAATGTTAATTAAAAACAACTTTTTAATATAAATAATTTATAGTGTTAATTTATACATTTGAGTGGTTTTAATAATTAATTAGATTATATTTTTATTATTTAATATAATGCATGTCATTAGATGTGATTTCAAATTTAAATTGGATAAAAACAAGTCTCAATATTTTGATAGTTAATTTTTCTTAAAAACAAGCTTTTTGTTTTTACAGTGGGAATTAATTCTAAATTATTTTCATCCACTAATGTGTTTTGAGTTTAAAAAAATGGATTCCATATTTGGAATCAATAGTTCTAAATTGTGTAAATAGGCAATTTTATTTAGACATAATGAATAATTATATCGATATATATTTTATTTACAATGGTTTAAGGAAAAATCTGGTAAATAAGGGTAAAAAATCATATTATAATAATACTAAATTACCCTCACAGGTGTCCTATTACTATTTAATGATACTTTTCAGACAATGGGAATCTTTCCGTTGATATAGGGACCCCATTTAACCACTTGGGAATTATAATGACATTTATTTTTAAACAATCTGAAGTAAAGACAAAAATAACAAAATGAAATATATTTTAGTAAAAAAAATTATATGAGGTTATATAATAGATCTATTCTACTATAAATAGTCATTAATAACATAAATATTTTTTATACATCATTGTATTATATTTATAAATTTTATACATAAAATAAATATATTTATATATTACACAATAATAATGCAATATTTTCCTTATTAATGAATGAAATTAATAAATGATATTATAAATGTTAAATTAAATATAATTTGAAAATTTTGATTCCATCCACTAATTTTATCGGTGATTATGACATGTTATTATTGATTAAATGAATTTATTTTGAGGTAATTATATTGTTATTACTTTAACAAAAACAAAATACGAAATAGTGTCGAATTGACATAAAAGAGTTTTATAAAAAATATTATATTAGTAATTGATATGATTTTTCAAAAAATGTAATGTTTGTAAAAAAGAATTATATATTAATATTTTTATCATTAATGAAACACTTGGGGTAATCTTGGATGTTTATTGTATGTTTATTAACCATATAACATAAAAATAAATAGAGACATGGTAAATGTCAAACTATTTAACTAAGAGTTAAATCTAAATGATAAGGTTAATATGGTGACCTAAAACATTCTAAAACCTATTTTAAGAATGTATTTCAACCCATAATAACCTTATCATAGAAATAAATCATTTTTCCCATTATAAACCAAATATGAATTTATTATAAAATAATATTTTATGTTTTTTCAACGGTTCCCCACACCCCTATTATAAAAGGGCACTTCCCCTTATCTCAAATTCATACCATAGAAGCCATTTGGATCGTACAATACCTACCCAAATATTATCTCTAATGTAATCAAATAATCATAGAGGAATTCTCTTAGTCAAAAGGTCATCATATGGAGCCCTTTTGGTCAAATCAATAGAAAGAATTTGAAGAAGAGGTAAATATTTCTTCACCTCTTTCAAGTTATTCTCTTTTTCCACTTCACCTTTCTTTGTTATTTCAATTATAAAATAATAAATCCAGTATATTATATATAATTATCTATAATTATAAAAATTCTATGACCATATTAACTATTCTACCCATCTTATAAATTACAAAGTCAACATACGTACGTACGTACGACATAACGTCTCCACGTCGTGGGGTAGTTGTTATTTATTAAATTATTTTTGGATGGGTCTAATAATGAGTATAATTGATTTAAATAATATATATAACATGTTAATAATTCTGTATATATAATATACCATCTTTTTTACATAAAATTTTAAATAAAATGAATTATATTGAGGCTTGTGCATACGTACAGATTACCATCTTTAAAAACAGGATGAGATTCATTCACCATGGTATCCATTCAAAAAAAAAATTCATTTGATGATTTAAAATAATGTTTAAAGACATGATTTAAATCTATATATAGAAAATATACATCCCATACATAAGAATCACGACTGACGTAGAAAATAATATAAAAGAAAATGAATCAGTTAACACCCGAAACGACGATAATACTAAAATATTATTGACAATAAATTATTAGAAGATCATATATGATATCATAAATTTTTATATGGTTATTATATAATTTAGTAAAAATTATATAACAGTTATACAGGAGGTTATCTTACCCTCAACCAAGGAAAATTACAAGGTACGTTTTAATTTCACAATCTCATTACTTATCCGAGGTTGTTTTTATAAATTTATATACTAGAACATCTTTATCATCAACATCCATGTTTCCTAAAAATGTTTTTAAATTTTTTTTCTATTTAATATAAAAGGGGTTAATTTCATTTATACCCTTATTTGACCTTATAGGTTTTTGAAAGGAATCTTTCTATTGTTTTCCAAAACAAGGTAGTATACAATTTTTTCGACATAATTAAAGTTAGAATGTCTTTTAAACTTGTAAAGTGGGTGAGATTATTCTCCGCCATTATAACTTCATTAAAGCTTCCCATATATCCTTATAATAATATTTTCAATATAATTTTTTTCTTTTATAAGTATATTACATTAATGATTTAAATATAAAGAAAGTGATATTTCTCTCAAATAGTTTTGATTTCATCTTTGTCGATATCCTTTTATGGATTTTATACTTGTTTGAAGTCGATTCATTATGATAAAAATATTCCATATTGTATTGATGTTTTTCTGATATATTTGACTGTGGATGTGTAATTTATATACCATTCATTGTTTATGATTAAATTATTGACATTTTGTATGCTAATTTTAATATGAATGTTTATGTTATATTTCAACCTTTTCATGTGAGGAATGTATTGTACTTATTAAGTGTTTGGTGGAGCCTGATATAGCTCATCGATGCATCGGTAGGTCTCATGAGACAGTTAGACATTGAATTGGTTGAGGCCTCTCCAAATTTGATATACAGTTTTGGCCGAGGCCTTAATCAATTTTAGAAATCTTGGCTAAGGCACTGAAAAAGTGTTTCAGAATGTCCGACATTTTACATTCTCTCATTATGAAAATAATTTTGATGGTTCATGTGGTTATTCAACTAGTAGAATACCGATGACTATATTTTATAATATATTTATTTACTCAGATCATATTCTTGCCATAAAGTGTGCCCGGTTATCATATATAAATTCTTGTGTTTTAAATTATTCACCATGACTAAGGTTTATTTTATCTTCCAATATATTTCATACCCTTATTGAGCATTTGGGCCCAACCCTTTATTATGTTTCATTTTCCCAAGATATGAATAATTTATTTATGAGTGTCTTTCAGGCATAATCTAGGAGGCTTGGATGTTTCTAATTGATTTAATTAGTGTTGTATTTATTTTCAAGTTGTATAGTTGAACATATGTATGATTATTGTTTCAAATAATACTAATCTTATCAGTCATTAGGGATTTGATACCTTGGGATCATGCCAATGTTATGTAATAATGCACCGAATCTGGGTAACATGGGTTGGGGTGATACACTTAGAATAAATTAGCACTGCATTAGACTGACACTATCTTAATATCTCCATGACGATGTCATGATTGGGGATATTATTTTCATATTAGATATAGAACACTGAGAGACAACCAAGGCCACTAAAATGATCATTCTAACTACTTCCATGAGACTTTGTTCAAATAGATCAGCTTCACCTGATTACACATTCATTGAAATCGATGTAACACTACCCACCTTAGGATTGTCCATGAAGGAGAAATAATTTACCTATTTACCAATGCTCTATTTCCGAAACACCTTAAATACACGTGTGATGTTCCTCGAACCACGATCACCATGTCAAACATTCTCCCATGAATGCCAAAATTTAAACCATCCAGTGTCTCACAAAACCCGGGTCCTACACGCTTGTCTCTTATGAACAAAAATGTTAGTGCTCTCTCTCGGTCACACAAAAACGTTATCACTATTCTCCAAAGGCCATATTTATTTTATTTTATCCATTTAATTAATTCAGGTCAACCTTTATAAAATTTTAATGAAATTCTACAATCCCAAAATTAATTTTTCATAACAAAAAATTTCTTTTAAAAAAAATTCCCTATAGAAGAACATGCATGATATAAAAAACATCCATTTTAATCATTTAACATTTAGTGTTATCCAAATATAAAAAGGAAATTTAGCATCTAAATTCCATTTAACAAAAAGGGTACCACTGAGGGTCTCATTTATTCATTTCATTTTCTTAATAAAGAAACCCAACAATAGTTAATTTCCTCAAAAAAAATGGAGTTTAACATTTATAACCATTTTCAATCATACAATGTTTATAGAAGGTAAAAATATATGGGTGGACATCTTCCAATAAATAAGTCTTCCATACACATTATCGCTATCACTTGGATCCCCTTTATCATAATCAACATTCATTAATCATTATAACATTTTCATCTCTTTCAGACATCAAAATTTCTCTTGCATGTTATCAAAAGCAGTTACACAACAACATATTACAAAATGGAAGCATGAAACAATTATAAAACAGGATAATCACAAAGGAAACATGTACAACGTAGTCCCATGTCGATTAAATATTTAACTAAATCATGCTATTTAAAAAGGCAGTCTAACTAATTACAAGGCATGTCACATATTTAAGGAACTCAATCCATATTAGAAGGCATCATACTAATATTACTACATGACATAGCATATATACATGCCAGGTTAATATCTAAGTAAAAAATATG
The DNA here is from genome assembly GCA_963277665.1 of Viscum album. NCBI lineage: Eukaryota > Viridiplantae > Streptophyta > Magnoliopsida > Santalales > Viscaceae > Viscum > Viscum album. The sequence continues at coordinate 1,431,537,997 of OY728132.1, read as the reverse complement.
ATTCATATAATGAAAAATCCTATAAATATCAGACAAACCTAACTTTTTCACAATTTTCATAATCAATACATTGTGGAAAATACACTAGTCCCTCAAGTGGAAATCATATCAACTGTAATAGTGAAAAACATGAACAACTATCCAATCCATATCGATGTTGTCCTTTCCCCTACCTGGATGGATCAGTTCAAAGCGCAAATATAAACCCAAGTGCCAAAATGATCTTATTATCATGTCTACCAACCCTAAAATAGTAATACAAATGAATTGAAACCTCCCTTTGATACCACTTTGTTTCATTGTGACCCAGATCACCCCGGAACTGGTGGCCGAATCAGTTTCTATATGACCCCAAGCGCATCTCCATGTATTCCAGAGGATTCCCACTAGTATCAAGGTACTATGGATAGTAAGTGGGGTGAATATACCCACTTATCAGAGTAAAAACAGTTGAAAATATCCTCCAATAGAAGAATCAATGTGATTAACGATAAAGCAGTGGAATACATAATATTAGAAATCTTGTATAAAAAATTGGTCAATTCCAATGTTATACAATGAAATCATGTTATGATGGAACATCTACGAAATAAATAAATAATATATCATTGTATACATATCAATAAAAAATAAAAAAAATTTGACTCAAGCCTTGAGGGAGATCTCTATGAGAATCTCGAGCTTCGTCTCTGTCATCATCTCTTATCTCCTAATAATAAGAAAAAAACACACATTCCTAAAACTAAATAGAATCTATTTAGGTACCCTAGTACAATGGCTAACTAATTTGGGTGTGAGATATAAATCGCAGTAGGCTGGGATCACCAGTGTGTACCCCAAAAATGGACACTCAATAAATAATATAAATAGTGTGAAAGAATGCATAAATAAAGTAAGTAGTACAATGTAACTATATACCCCAGTAATTACATTAGCCCTCAGTCGGTGTCTCAAAATGTATTACAAATTTTTCATGCATACACTATAGTCTTCACTCATTCATTTTCAATTATCAATTATTCAAACCTTGTTAACTGATATTCATTATTTAATCGCAAAAATCCTGGTCACTCGTATCTCAATACATTCCTCTGTCGTACTGGGGTCTGAACCATTTCCATATTCAATCACAAATAATTACATCACACTGGCTTTAATTAAATATTTAATTTAGTTCATGTAAGACAAATTGGACCCACAGTCCAATCTCAATTAATGGGTGTAGAACGTCATCTCTACCATCCTCGTGAGTATTTAGAGAATAAACCCTTGTCTCACAACCCATGGATATTTAGAGCATCAATCCCTATCCCATATATGAATATTTTCATGCATGTTGGGTGTAGAACACCATGTTTTACACCCCGTATGTATTTTGAGACTTAGTACCTATCTCACTACCCATTTATCAATCATATATATATATATATATCATTGTTGTAGAAATCCAAGTCTAAGCACCCAAGACCATCAATTAATTAATTCATAAATTAATTAATAAATTAAGTTAATTAATTCAAAAACTAAATAATAACAGAAAACCCCCATCAAATAATTTTACAATTACTTAACCATTAAACCTGCAAATAGTTATTAATTAATTAACAATTAATTACTCTTAACCATAATAAATTCAACCAAAAAATTCATTAATAGAGAACATGATAATTAATTTATCAAACAATTATAACTCTTATGGATCATGGGGACTGATTATAAGAATATTATTTTGCTGATATTGGATTATCCAAAAGGATTTGTAAGTGTGAGTATTAGATAAGAGCATGTAAATTTTTATAGGAGAGGGGAGGGGCATACTTGCAAACTCTTAAATTATTAAATAAATATAAATTCAAATTTTCTTCCAAATTCTCCCAAAATAATTTATTTAGAATAAAATATTAGTTTAGGTCGAATCAAAATAATCCAATTAAATTTAAACATGTATTGAATAATTTTTAGTCCTGGCCTTTTTTGTTTAACCCTTATTTTATGATTTTTAATCATATAATGATATTATGTTATTTATACTTTGTGAGCTAATATAATTAGCATAACATTTTAGAAGACAAAAATTTCTATTTTAACATATTTTATCTAATCATAATCATTTGGACGAATCATATATTTTTAGAAATTTAATATCAATTAATAAAATATGTTTTATATTTTAATATTCCAATTCTGTTAATTTTTTCACTATTCATTAGATGCCATTTATAACTATCATAACATGAAGATACGTTCAAAAAAAAATCCATTAAATAATCAAAAAAATGTATAAATTGTCCATAAATTCTAAGGTGGAATAAATTATGTCATATAATATTAGTTTTAATATTTTTAATATCTTTTATTTGATTCTTTCAACAATTATGAATTTACAACATCATCATTGTTTCGTAATTAAATTTAATTATTTTATTGAAAAAATTAATAAGTAAATTAACATGTAGTAAGTAATTTTTTATGTTTACAATTACTATTTATGGTTGAATATATACCTCGTATAACTTTATATTAAAATAAATTACTTTTTAAAAACCAAAGTGTAAAAAAAATTACAATTCATTGAATATTATATTATAAATGGATTAAAGTCATACGTTTTTTTTCAATGTGGACCTAAAATCATCCCAAATGTTCTCATGGTCAGGATCCACTGATAAAATTAAATTTGGACTAGTTTTAGGGTAGTTTTATATTATTATAATTCTATTAGTACCTTAATTACATGATTTACCGATAGCCATTTTTTAAAGTGTTGGGGTACAAAGCCCCAATTTATTGATTTAAAATATTGAATGAATTTTTCACAATTAAAATAACTGACGATTCATTATTTAATTTAATGTTAATTCTTCTTCTCAAAACAAAAAAAAGGTTTTTTGAAAAGTAAAATCCATCAAAAGACTAATGTTACTTTATATTTAATTATAATGTGAAACTAATTTGAATGAAAAATAATTATATTAAATTATAAAAACATATTATAATTATACAATAAAATCTATTTAGAATATTTTTTAACAAGAATAATGTTGATGGAAGAGTAGTTTTGTATTAAAATGCTGTATTTTTCAATATTCATTAAAATGTCAATTTTATCATAATAATAAGTAAATTTCAAATGAAGTTATTTTTTATGTCCCTCTTCTATGTAATAGGAATATATTTTAATATATAACTTATAAATTTCTCAATAACTAGATTTAAAATGGATTCTCCGCTAAAAGGCAGAAAAACTGATTTAAAAAAAACACAACTTTAATATGAAAAATGGTATTTGTTGATATATCATTTGTAGAAAACATATATGTTGGATTTGAAAAAATTAAATTAATATATTTCATATATATATCATAAATTAAATCTATAAATTGAGTGTTTATTTCCTTATAAACTCAATAGTTTTCATTTAAATATTTTTCAGAAAAGCAACACATTTTTATTAAAATGTGCTTTGTTTTCATTTTTAAATAATTGTTAGCAAAAAATTTTATTAAATACATATGTAAACAAAAATTTTATAAATAAACTAATACTATAAATTCCAATCATTTTAATAGATAGGATATAAGGTAACATAATAATATTTATTTGTTCAATTAAGTTTGATGTGTGTTATTATGTAAGTTATAGAACATGTTGTCTCACTTTAAAAAATACGGATTTTACATTCACCACCCCTAGGAAATTTCATATTTAAATTTGAATTTTGGTTCAGTAAATGACGAACATGTTTATAAAATACCATTATTGTATTCCCACATGAGAAAAAGTGTTAATAAAACATCCTCATTAACAGGAAGAAATTATCGTACGAAGGTCTTCTAATATTACACATATTAGGATTACATGATGGAAAACATGGATATGGATGAAATAATATCAATCATGTTCTGATGTAGGGTGATAGTGAACATTATTAGGTGAAATATATCATTAAAAACCCCCAAAATGTATGATGTGTATAACAGTGTTTGATTTAATAGAAGGAAATGTAAATAGAATTTTTTAAGATACATTTCATAATGTTGAGGAATTATTTACTACATTTATTATGAAAATAATAAAATATACATACTTGAAAAGAAGAGTTTCATCCATTAATATAATTCCACCCTCAACTCATCGTTTTCTCATAATAATGAGTATTTAAAATGAGTTTTTCATGCATGAAGCACTATAGTTGACTTCTAAAAACTCACATCAACCACAAAATAATACCTATATATCTATTAAAACATTATTAATTAACTAAAAAAATCTTTATCACAAGATAATATAATTTCCCACAAGAATAATAATCTTTTATAAGGATAAGGAATACTTTTAATACCCAAAAATAAATAGTAATATCCATTGTACAACAATGACTATTCATGAAATAACATTCATTAAATTTCCCCAAAACAATCCAAATAGAGATTGAAACCCATATTTCTTGGAATTTTGAATACCTAATCTTCCATGGATAATTTTAACATTTATCTCTATATAATATCGACCACAATTATGTTCTAATACCAAAAAGTAATGAATCTAACCACATATTCTCCAATATATCTCAATCAATTCCATAAGTAAAAAATATTTCCATAAGTCCACTATAAAAATATATATTCATTGAAAATAAAATCCAGACATTACTCCTCATATAAAATCACATATTATTATATTTTCCTTAGGCATATAGGGTTCCCATTATAGTGAAAGTCTTCAAAAATAACATTTATCACTTAATCCATAATTTATTTTCCCATACTAAGGAAACCCTTTCTATAAAATGTAAGTTACCAAAAGAAACATATTCTTATTCCATAACCTCATTATACTAAAAAAATCATACAAACCAGGGACATCATTTAGTCCTTTGGATGATGAAAAATCCATTTCAAACATCGATAGGGGGCTCAATTCCCGTTTAATTATCTAACATGACAGGTAGTCACACTATCTGTCTTTATTCCTTTTCCAAAAACAATATAATTTTATAACAATCCAAAAATTAGATAAAACCCTTAAATAATATTCCTAACATCTTTGATCATCAATGTTTGTTTAATTACTTTCCTTTTTTAACCGAAAAATTAATATGCATAATTAAATAAAAAATAAATGTCTCAAAAAATACCATTAACCACAATAATATTTTAGAAAATAAATCCTCAAAAGGTTTTTCTAAGACATTAAAGTTATTATCAAAAAAAAATTATAAAATCATATGATATACCTATATATTCAAAAGGATTCCCAATATGTAATGTTTTCTAACCCATCCTATGATACCATCTATAAGAACTCATCCTTAATCATACAATATTCATGTTTTCTTACTAGAATCCATATTTGAGGGTATTTTATGATTATAATTTTAAATAATTACGAAAACCACTTACATTAAAAACTCATAAATTAAAAACTGTTGTTTATACTTATTATCAAAATTTTCTACCAATGGAAACAGTTTTAAAATAAAACATGATTTCATTCCAAGACACATATTCAATACATTCATCATAGAATCTTCTTTTACCATAACAATATTAAGACATGTGAATAATATTTTAATACAATGGATGAGAAAAAAATCACACAAAGGGACATAAAAACAATAGAATCAATTAGTCGAGTTAAAACACGATAACCCTTTTAATGTTCTTTGAACAACTTACACAAAAATATTTCACACGAATTACACTCAGACGTTTTTATAAATGAAGAACATTAAAACCAATACAATGAAATTAGAAATTATTTAGGATACTAAGAGAATCATAAACAAAAGAACCTATCAACCCTCTTCCAATTGGACGAACCATATTGTTGACTTCAAAATTGGAGATTAAAATGGGGATTTCCCTTCATATAACCTATATATGCTTCAATCATGATCTATAATGGGGTTTAACCATTCATATAAGGTATAACATGATCACCATTGAGCTAAAATGTGGATCAACTTTTTGGATATGTTGTATTGGGATAACCTGTTTGTTATAATGGGGATCAATCCATCACATAAGTAATATTAGGATCACATTTTACATATATTTTTCAAGTTTCATTTCAGGGTATAAAAATCCCTTATGAATACTTATTGTAATTTCATATTAATAAAACATCCGTATAAAAACCATCTAATTTAAAAATACATTTTCGAGACTATTAATACAAAAAAGGTATAAGGGATTTATTTTCCATTAAAAATGTCCAGTCTTATTTAAGATTCCATGTAGGAAATAACAGTTATAGAGGTGTAGAATTCATTTTCCATCTATAAGTTAAAACAAAGAAACATTACTTTTCCAATGAAAGTGAAAAAATTTGTATAAAAATATTCCATTTTGAAAAATTTAAATGAAATTAAACATAGAAATAAAATTTCATATATAATCCTATTATATTCATATAAATAAATATGCACATTATTATCATCAATAAAATAATTTATAATTAAATCGTTAAACATTCAAGGTGTCCTATACCACTTTGATCTTTTAAATCGTAATATCCATGAATTAATTAATTTTCAAAAACATTAAATAACATTATTATTGATAAAATATGGATATTAATTTAATAGTGACTGTATATACACCTTATAAAATAATAAACGTGCATATTATAAAAAATGTCTCAATGAATGTTGATTGAGACGACGTCCCTTACCTTGAGTAAAAATCATCACACACATTCATTATATTACTAAATAATAAACTTAGGATCATCTCTATTTTATTGAGAACATTTATCAATTTTATTATTCCTTTTATATAACATATTACCTTTTTATAAAACATACATAATCATATATGTTCATATCGGATACTTTGTCGATATTCGATACTTAAGTTGAAAATGAAATTGGCTTGATGTCAATAGTCCATGTGGAAATAATTCCATAATATCTAGAATATTATTAATGAAAAAAACATCTATTTAATAAATCAAATATACTTTTAAATCCATTCATTGAATATGGATATGAAAAATAAACAATATTACAATCAAAGAGATAGTAATTTATTTGTACGCATTAGTAACGATTCAATTTTTCATTTGACATTATGGAAATAATGTAATTATCATTTTAACTAAAAACAAATATCATTATAATATTAAAATATAATAATAATTTAACTAGTATTATATTTATCATACATGTGATGTGGTGATTAAAAAGGTTTCACATTTCTTTGTGGAGGTGATAGTTCACACGTATGCACAAACAATGTTGTCCTTTTTATGTGCATGGAAGTTAAAAAAATAATTGAAATAGTACTATTTTAAAATGAGAAATATGTCATTTATATCATATATAAACATTTATTCCATAATTATAACAAGTATTTGTAGATGGTAATGAAAAATGAATTTTTTTATGATTTGTGTGGCGGTACTCCACTGTACAGATGAATGAAATGTTAATATCAAATTTGAGGAAATTTGGGATTTATTTAGGTAATGAAATTACCGTAATAACATATAGGTATATTGAGGATAATGGTATTATTGTTTAATCTTACAATAATAATATTTAGATGATGTGGAAGTTGAAATAAAACCGTAATATATAAAAATGATACATCTTCTTTGGTTGATTGCCTTTGAAAACACCTTAACACCACTAAGAAGTGTGTTATTCCTAAAATGAGGCCTAAGGAACATGTGGAGGGATTCATGGAACATTATTGGGAAGATATCTTCTTATCCAAAACGATTTCTATGTATGAGTATTAGAGAACATTGAATACCTTTTTATATGAGAGGGGAGGGGCACCCTTGGAAACACTGAAATTACTAAATTAATATGAATTCAATTTAGGGTCCAAATATTCAAAAAAAAATTATTTATACTAAAATATTACTTCAGGTCAAATCCAAATAATCTAATTAAATTTAGACATGTTTTGAATATTTATTAATCCTGATCTTCTTTGTTTGACCATTATTTTATTATTTTTAATCTTATTGTGATATTATGTTATTTACACTTTCTGGGTTAATAAAATATCATAAACAAGTAAAAAGTCTCAAATGTTCTATTATTTAATATTTTTAGAGATCCATATCATCTGGTCGAATCTTAAATTTTTTTTGGAAATTAATATCGTTTAATAAAATATTATTTTGATTTTAAAATAACAATATTTTAAATTTTGTCTCTATTCATTAGTTGAATTTTATAAATATCATAACATGAAGATATGTTTTAACCACATTGTCACACCCACCACCTTTGAATTCATTATTTTAATAATTTTCTTCATGTCTTGTGGTTCAGATTGTATCCTGATATAATGTTTTTGAGTTCTTATTTAAAAACACATGTTTTTTCCTTGGCTGCATCCAGCGTCCCATGGTTGAAGTCGTGCGACCTCAATTTGGATACCCCAAAACATCACCTAGTTCAATTAATATAATATGATCGATTAATAATAAAAAAATAAAATGAAAATATGATGTTTAATTAAAATTAAGAAATTGTTTAATGGTAATAACAAGAATATTGTTTTAGAATAATAATATTATTATTACTAATAGCGTTGAAGATATAAAATGTATGAAATTTTTATTAATATTGTGATAATATATATTATTGTAAATATTATGTATTGTTATTACAGTTATTATTATTATATTTTTTATTTTTTTTATTTTATTAGTTGTTCCTTAATTTTTTTTAGTGTTTTGACTTCTCCCCCTCATACCCATTGCACCTCGACATCCCCTTAAGCCCCACGGGTTGAGTCTCCCTGCTCTTCAGCCAGTCCTACCATGACCCTACTCTCTTATCAGAACTCTCTGCCCTTGCTCTCCTGAAATTTGTTGATGCACTCTTTCTCCCCTAAAATCTGCACTGCCCTCTTCCTCCCGGCCTGCTGGCCTTGGGCGTCATCTACTTACCTATGGGGAAACCTTCTTCTGGTGTCCCACCTCTCTATACAGTGACCTCCAGAAATTACTCACGATCACTGGCCATGAACCGTGACCTCTGGTGATGACCCGTGACATCCGAAACTACTCCTCAGGGAAGGTCTCTTCTCGTAATCCTAATGTTTTTGGGTTTCCAACTGGTTTGAGGTTCATTTAAGTGTGTGATTTTGATTATTTTTTTGTTCAAATTCATGTTTTAAGGTTTAATTTGGACTCATCGGGGTATGATTGGTGTCCGATTAGAGTTAGGAACCATTTTTTTGGACTTCTCATCACCTAATATAAAATTTTCTATCGATAAACTTTATTTGGGTGAATTTTATGTTTATTTGATTAATTTATTTTTCTTATGAGTTTCTAAATGTGTTCTTTAGTCATATTTTTGTCGTGTGAATTGTATTTTTACAATAATTGATTTTTTTCTAGTTTTAAATGAATTTTTTATTTGGATATATCAATGGTTTGTGTTGTTTTGGTAAAATGTTTTCAAAATAATTTTTAGGAGATGTTTGGTTGGTGAAAACATTGCTTTCAAGGGTATTTGAGTTTTTTATGTTTATATATGGATTCTTCATGAGTATCAAATCATTTTGGATGAGTTTGGAATCCTTGTTTGATTATATAAATGAGTTATATGGACTAATTATGTTGTGTGAAATCAGATTTGGAATGGTTTTGTGATGCAAATGTGATGAAATTTTTTTTGTAGAGAAAAACGTTTATGATTCATGTGAACTTCATTGTGTCGTTTCTTAAATGGGTTTTACGAGTTATCTAATTATTGTGAAATGTTTTTTGAAATTATTTTAATTTTTCTTTAAATAGAAGGTATTGAGTGTGTTTTAGGGTGAGGTTTCTCTTGTTTCTTTGTTAAAGTTAGTTTTATTTGGATCCATTAGTAGTTATTAGTCTCCCTTTCATCATTGTAGGGTGATTGTTTCATCACAGTGTGGGTTTTGGTTGTGAGAAACGATGAAATATATGTATATACATGGGTAATCATGTATATATGTATATCCTCCTTGCACATATTCCCTTATGGTGTGGGGAATATACATATAGGTCAAATGGTGTATATATATATGGAAATTTATATGTTTATAGGTGAAGTGGTCCCGTGTTTCCATCATCATGAGTTACATGACATGAGGTAGGACCCGCACTGCACATTCCATTGAAATTTATAATTTACAAATTTCTTGATATTTCATTAAATTTCATTAAATGAGAAATAATATTAAAGGATTATTTTTAGGATACTGATTTTCTAGAAATGAAACTTTTTATTTCTTTGCATTGCATTTGAAGTATTTTTCTGGATGAATGGTTTCCCAATAGATGAAAATGCTTATTTTTCCATTGAAATAATGTAATGAATTTTCAAGTGTGGTTCTGGTTTAATGTGATATTTTTTCTTTTGATGTGTAAACAAATGTTTGGTTTCTCTTGATAAATATTATTTCATTTAAATGTTATTTAATGCCCCATTTTCACTTGATGAGTGTGGGGTGCATGAGGATATTTGAAATTGGTTTTACTTGTAATGGATGGTATTGGTTTCTTTTAAAAAGGTGTGGTTTCTCGAACGGTGTTTATGGACCATTTGGAACTTTAATGATATAAATTGTTTTGAAAACTCTCTTTAGAGAGACTCGGGGGTGACCATATTGTGTATGCCTATTTTTTGTGTTGTTGTGTGTGATGCTTATGCATTGGAATTGGTTTCTTGTTTGGCACTGTTCACCCACCCATTTTATATTACATGTGTTGACATGGGACCCTGACATAGTATGTTAATCTTCTTAGAATGATTTCTACACTAATTTAGAATATGCACTGGCTAGTGGCCCTTAGTAAGGAATTTTCTCTACTAGGGGATTGTTCCCCTTGGTTAGGCTAGGTGAGGAAAGACCGAGCGTTTGAGCGTTATGACGTCATTGAGAGTAGGCATTCCTTCAGGATGCGTCACACGTATAGCATGTTCTAGATTGTTCACGAGCTACTAGGTTCGACAAATGTTATATTTGGTTCTTATTAGTATGTGGCAGATGATTAAGGGACCTAGTTTGGTCGTCAAGCCACATTTTCAACTTTCCCATTGCCCTTATTTTGTGTTGTCTGATGTGTGTTGTTTTCCTCTTGACTAACAACTAGTTTTAAAACAGGATGTTTGTGTGGAAACCGAAATTTTATATAATTTAGTTTAGAAACAGATTTAGTAATTCATTATTTAATGGTAGTGCTTTTGGAATTGTTTTATTGGAATACCTACTAAGTTTCAGTGCTCATGGATATAGTGTTTTATTGTTTTTTGTTTCTCTTGTAGGTTCCATATCTAGTTTGGTTCACCTTGGGAGGCGGTTGTTTTGGGAGTTTTGGAGTGAATCTCAGTGACATGTGGAGTTTTGTCATGGTCATGTTAGAATGTGTTGATGGCCGTTGATTATCTATCGTGTCATTTATTAATTATGAACTATTATATTTTACTTCTACTACTTAGTTCATTTTTTTGAGAAATTGTTACCCTTTTGTTGCCTATTGATTCCCCTGAACTTTTTGCCAGCGTGGGAGGATCAGGAACACCTCTCGGTCCTTTCGGTCAATCGAATCGGGTGACCGGTCCTGAGTCGAACCGGGTTGGTTTTTGAAAAAATGGTATCAATGGAGGTTTTATCTCTTTGGTCATGTCAATTTGGGATAGCTCGAAGGTAAACAAAAGAAAAGGATGTCAGAACTCAATGTTCTAGCAATGAAAAAGGTTCTAGGCTAACACACCATGTGGCATGAGTTGAGTTACCAGGATAAGTTGAGAATTTTTTGAGTCTTTGGTCCATGTGGGTAATCTTGTCTATTGTAAATGAAAAGGTATTGAGGTCAGTAGAACCAGTGAGATCTTATGGTTTGGAAATCCTTGTAGAGCTAGGTATTCTTCCTTAGAATACATTCAAAGGTGATGGAATGACAGGACTATGGATGCCAACCGTATGTCCCAGTCACCCACTTACATAAGATTCCTTTTGTATCATTTATCGTCTCTTGGTATGGAATTCTTGGAAATTTTTTTGTCAAGAAAAAATTATTGGGTCTTGCAAAATGTTTTGAAATTATTCTCTTAAAAATAAAATTTATGTGCACTTTTCTAAAATTGTGTGATAAATGTTTTGGTCTTGAAGAATGGAAAGGCTTGGTACTGATCCTTGGTGTTCTCATGGGAAACCATATGCATGAGTATGTGTGGAATGAGAAACAGTTAATGGTATGATAGAATTATTGCATGTATGGACTTGATGTGGGTGCTTTTGTGGCATGGGAACATGCTTGTGTGCAACCAATGGGACACCATTGGAATTTGTGCAACCCAAAGACTTCGTTTATTTTCATAATGTTTTGTAAAAGGAATGGTTTATGTTTTAATAACAAGTGAGTTTTTGTTGTGTCCTTATATTTTAGAAAAGCTGGATGTGAGGCGTTTTGAGCTGAGAATCCTTTTTGACTGATTTTTGTCTTATTTTGATTTATTATTGGTATTTTGGTTTAAAATCATGTGGTTTGTGGTTTCTTTTGAAAAGATTACCGGGAAGGCTTTGTAGTGGTTCCCATGTATGTTTACTATTCACTTGCTATATCTCTTGGGCATTGGACCTGTTTGATTGTGTCCATGGTTCTCTTTCATGACTACTACACACCCCTATAAAGCATTAACATGCGATTGATGTGTGGCCACAGGTAATTCACTATTGACCGACTCACCAATTGATTAAAGAAAGGAATCTCAATTTTGAGTGATAATGCAATGTATTTACGTTCTCCTTTTCTTTTAAGATTATTCTATCATAGCTGGAGGGCATATGTGAGGAGAGATGAAGGGATATTTGGTCACTCTAAGCTGTGAGAGTCATTGGGTAAGAAATTTGACACTGTTGTGCGTAAATTTTTCCCCCAGAAATGGTGAAATAAATTCATGCCACGTGGGGTAAAGGTAGTTTGGAATTATCATTGTTGGTCAATTTCTTGAAAGGCTTGTAGTGATTTCATTAGCTACAAGGGACATGTTTGGTGACTTTTTTCAGTATGAGTCCTCTTTGAATATCAAGGGTGGATTTCGTAGAATCCCATAGGAATCCATGTTTTCATCAGAGTGTGTCCTCATCACGGAGAGTTCTAAATTTTCTATTCAATTTAAGAGAAAATATTATTTTAGGGAGAATCCCAATAATCTAATTAAATTAAAAAATATTTTGAATATTTTTTAATCCTGGCCTTTTTGGTTTACCACTTATTTTACACTTCTTAATCATATTTTGATATTATGTTATTTACAGTTTGTGGGTTAATATCATTACCATAACATGTAAAAATAGAAAAAAGATCATTTTTATCATATTTTTACTAATTCTAATCATTTGGACTAATCATATATTTATAGTAATTTAATAACATTTAGTATAATATTATTTATATTTTAATATTCCAATTTATTCAATTTTGGCACTATTCCATATATTACATTTATAAATATCATAAAATGATGATAAGTTCGAACCATATCCATTAAATAATCAAAAAATTGTCAATTATGTTTTAAAATTCTTAGATGGAATAAATTATTTCATATAATATTAATTCTAATATTTGTAATATCTTTTATTTGATTCTTTCATCAATTATGAATTTACATCATCATCATTGTCTCATAATTAAATTTAATTATTTTATTGAAAAAATTTATAAATAAATTAACATGATGTAAGTAATTTTTTAAGTAACCAATTACTATTTATAGTTGGATATATCCCTTGTATAACTCCATATTAAAATACATGACTTTTTAAAAACAAAAGTGTAACGAAAATTACAACTGATTGAATATAATATTATTAATTCATTAAAGACATATAAGTTGCTCCAAGTGGTCCTAAAATCGTCCCATGTATTCTCATGGTCAGGATACATTAATACAATTAAATTAGGACTAGTGTTAGGGTAGTTTTATATTATTATAATACTATTAGTACCTTAATTACATGATTTACCAATAACCGTGGTAATTAAATTTTATACTAAATTTAGCATTTATAATGTCCAAAAAATTACAAGGACCTATTTACATAATTTTTAACATATTATTAAAAATAATGAATACATTTTTCAATATTCAAATCACAGAATATGCTGTAATTAATTTAAACTTATTTCTTCTTGTCAAAACAAGAAAACATGTTTTTTTAAAAGTAAAATCCATCGAAAGAATAATGTGACTTTATATATAAATCCAATGTGAAACAACATGGAATGAAAAAAATTATATTAAATTATAAAAACATAATATAATTATACTATAAAATCCATTTATAATATTATTTAACAACAAGAATAATGTTGATGGAAGAGTAATTTTGATTTAAAATGCAACATTTTTAAATAGTCATTAAAATGTCAATTTTATCAGAAAAATACAAAATTTTCAAACGAAGTAAATTTTTATGTCCCTCATCTATGTAATTGGTTTATGTTTTCAAGTATAACTTATAAATGTCTCAATAACTATATTAATATTGGATTCTCCATCAAAAGGTATTAAAACTGATAAATTTTTTAAATACATCTTTTATTTGAAAAATTTTATTTGTTCTTATATCATGTCTAGAAAACATATAAGATGAATTTAAAATAATAAATTGAATATATTTCATATATATATCATAAATTAAATCCATATAGTGAATATTTGTTTTTAACTAAACTCAATAAATTTTGATTTAAATATTTTTTCGGAAAAGTATTTATTTGTAATTAAAATGGTCATTTTTTACATTTTTAAATAATTTTTATAAAAATAATTTATTAAATACATGTGTAAAAAATATTTTTCATAAATAAATAAATATTGTCAATTATCACAATTTTAAAAGGTAGTTTATAAGGTAAAATTATATATTTAGTTGTTCACTTAAGTTCGATTTGTCGTGTTATGTACGCTAATGAACATTTTGTCTCGGTTTAAAAACTAGGGATTTTTCATTCTCCACCCATTGTAAATTTAACAGATTAAATTTCAATGTGGCTTTGGTAACTAAGGTAAAAGTTTATAAAATACCATTATTGTATTCCCAAAAAAGAAAAAGTGTTAATAAAACATTTGTATTAATAGAAATAAATTATTGTACGAAGGTCACCTAAGATAATACATACTATTATTACATGATGTAAAAAGTGGATATGGATGTAGAAGTATCCATCATGATATGATAGAGGGTGATAGTGAACGTGATTAGGTGAAATAAAATAGTTAAAAATCTACAAATGTACGATGGTTATAACGGTATTTGATTTCATCAGAGGAAAAGTAAATAGATTTTTTAACATAATTTTTATAATTTTGAGGAATTATTTTACTACATAGAATCCGAAAAAAAATATACATACATGACATGTATAGTTTCCTCCATTAATATGATTCCACACTGAACTCATTGTTTTCTCATAAAAATGAGTATCTAAGACTACTTTTTACATGCTTCAAGCACAATAGTTGACTTCTAAATACTCATATCAACCATAAAAGGTTACTTATTTATCTATTATACATTTAATCATTAACAAATAAAATCTATAGTACAATATCAAATAATTATCCCGAGAATAATAATCCATTATAAGGAGAATGAATACTATTAATCTTCAAAAATAAATAGTAATATCCATAGTACAACAATGACCATTCAACAAAGAACTTTCATTAAAATTCCTCAAAAAATACACATAGATATTGAAACTGATAATTCAATGAAATTTGATTACATAATCTCCAGAAGGTATATTTTAACATTTATATGCATATAATTTCGACCACTATTATGTTATAATACCATAAAGTAATTATCCTAATCACATATTCTCCATGATATGTAGTCAATTCTATAAGTAAAAAATATTTCCATAATTCCACTATAAAAACACAGATTCATCAAAAATAAAATCCCAACATTAATCCTCAAATAAAATAACATAGTATTATATTTTCCTTAGGAATACAACATTTCCAAAATATTGAAAATATTCCAAAATAGCATGTATCACATAATCCCAAATTCATTTTCTCATACTAAGGAAATCCATTTTTTAAAATTTTAGTTTCCAAAATCAACTTATTCTTATTACATAAACACATTTTACTAAAAAATTCATAAAATATAAGGGCATAAAGTTGCCCATTGGTTGGTGATAAATCCATTTCAAACATCAATTGGGGGTTCGATTCCCATTTTATTGTTCGACATGAAGGTTTGTCACACAATCTTTCTTTTTTCCTTTTCCAAAAAATATATAATTCTATAAAAGTACAATAATGAGATAAAACCCTCCAAAAATAATCCTAACATCTTTGATCCTTTATTTTTATCTCTCATATTTCATTTTTCATCCCAAAAATTAATAACCATAATTACCAAAAAAAATAAATGTCTTAAAAAGTACCATTAACAACCTTGAAATTTTGGAAGATAAATCCTAAAAAGGGTTTTCTAAGACATGATACCTTTTATCAACCTGAAAATTACAAACTCAAATGATATAACTATATCATAAAAATGCATCACAATCATTATTTTTTATAAACCATCCCTTGATACCAACTATAAGAACCCATCCTTAATCATATAATATTCATATTTTTAAATAGATTCCATATATGAGATTTTTTTATGTCTATAATTTTAGATAATTAGGAAAACCTCTTACATTGTAAACACAAAAATAAAAAATGGAAAATTATACATAGTATCTATTTTTTCACCAATTGAAACAATTTTAATGTAAAACATGATTTCATTCCAAGACACATCTTCAATACTTTCATGAGGGAATATTCATTGTCTATAACCATCGTAAGACCTGTGAATTCCATTTTAAAACATTGGATGAGAAGAAAATAACACTAAGGGACCTAATAAAATTAGAATCCCTTAGTCGAGTAAAAACATTTTATCCTATTTAACATTATTTTATAAAATTAAACCAAAAAATTCACATGAATAACACTCATACGTTTATATCAAAGAAAAAAATTTCGACCAATACAATGAAATTAGAAATTATTTTGGATACTAAGAGAATCATAAACAAAAAAACCAATCAAAACTCTTCTAATTGGAATATCCATATAGTTGACTTAAAATTAGAGATAAAATTTTTGATCTTCCTTCATATAAAAATTATATGGTTCAATCGTGATCTATAATGGGGTTCAACCATTCATATAACATATAATGGGATCACCAGTGAGCTACGATGTGGATAAACCCTTTATATATTTTTTGATGGGCTAAATTTTTAGTTATAATGGAGATCAACCCTTCATTTAAGCTATAATATGATCACCTGTTTCATATAATGCTCATGTGTAATTTCCAGAATAAAAACTTTGTTATGAAAACTTCTTAAAATCCCATATGATTCACAATTTTGTATAAACACCATTTAATTAACGAATACATTTTCAATACCAAGATACCCAAAAATGTAAAAGGGGTTTATTTTCCTTTAATAATTTTTTAAGGCTTATAGAAGATGCCATGTATCAAATAACAGTTATGGAGGCGTAGAATTCAGTGTCGTCGTATACGTGAAAACAAAAAATGTTAATTTTGTAATTATGTAATGTTAGTAAAACAGATTGTATAAAAATATTCCATTTTGATAATTTTGAATGAAATTAAATATAGACATAAAATTTCATATATAATCCTTTTATATTCATATTAATTAATATGTAAATTAATATCGTCAAGAAAATAATTAATCATTAAATCATTAAAAATTTGAGGTGTCCTATACAACATTGATCTTTTAAATCGTAATATCCATGAATAAATAAATTACCAAAATAATAATTAACATTATTATTGATAAAATATGGATATTAATTTTTATAGTGACTGTATATACACCTTATAAAATAATAAATGTGCATATTATCAAAAATGCCTCAATGAATTGAGATTGAGACGACGTCCCTTACCCTAAGTCCAACTGATCATGTACAATAACTATATTATTGAATAATAAACATAGGTTAATTTCTATGTCATTGAGAACCTTTTACAATTTTATTATTCTTTTTATACGACATATTACCTTGTAATAAAAATTACATAATCATATACGTTCATATCGGTTGTTTTGTCGATATCTGCTACTTAAGTTGAAAATGAACATGGATTGACAACAATAGTCTATATGGACAAAATTTCATCATCTCCAGAACATTATTAATGAAAAAATAATCTCATTAATATATAAATTTTACATTTAAATCCATTCATTATATATGGATATGAAAAATGAACAACATTAAAATCAAAGAGGTAGTAAGTCATACATATTCATTAGTAACGATTACATTTTTCATTTTTCATTATGGAATTAATGTAATTATCATTTTAAAAATCCAAATATATCATGAAATTATTAAAATAAAAACCATAATTTATATATTATTATATATATCATACATGTGATGTGGTGAATAAAAAGGTTTCACATAGCTTTTTAAAGGTGATATTTTACAAGTATTCACAAACAATGTTTTCATTATTATGTGAATGGAAGTTAAAAAATAATTGAAATTGTAATAGTATAAAATGAAAAATATGTAATTTATATCATATATAAAAGTTAATACCATAATTATAATTACTCTTGATTGACCGTAATGAATAATGAACTATTTGGTTTTCATGGCAATGGTCGACTGTACACAAGAATGAAATGTCCATTTCACATTTGATGAAATTTGATATTTAATTAAGTAATGAAATTTTTATAATAACATATTGGTATATTGAGGATAATGGTATTATTGTTTCATCTTACAGTAGGATGATTTAGATGATGTGGATGATGAAATAAAACAAAAATACATAAAAATGATACATCTTCTTTGGTTGATCACCTTTGAAAACACAGTTACACCACTAAGAACTGTGTTATTCATAGAATGAGGCT
Organism: Viscum album; assembly: GCA_963277665.1. NCBI lineage: Eukaryota > Viridiplantae > Streptophyta > Magnoliopsida > Santalales > Viscaceae > Viscum > Viscum album. Next base: position 1,431,519,049 of record OY728132.1, on the reverse strand, counting down.
TAATGTACAAGGGGTGGGATTATAGGATGTGGTTTTCAAAGATATCATCTAATCCCAAAATCATTGGAAGTGTGAGTATTAGAGAAGAATGTGTACCTTTTTATAAGAGAGGGGAGGGGTACCTTTTGAAACTCATAAATTACTAAATTAATATAAATTCAATTACGATTACAAATGGTCACAAAATAATTTATTTATAATAGAATATGTCTTTAGGTCAAATCCCAATAATCTAATTAAATTTAGAAAAGTGTTGAATATTTTTTATTCATGATCTTTTTTGTTTAACCCTTATTTTATTTTTTTTAATCATATTTTAATATTATTCTATTCACACTTTTTGGGTTAATATAATTACCATAACCAATAAAAAGACACAAAATTTTCTATTTTTATTATCTTTACAAATCTAAATCATTTGGTTGAATCTTATATTTTTTTCAAAATTAATATCGTTTAATAAAAAGTCATTTAGAATTTAAAATTACAATATTTTCAATTTTGTCACTATTAATTAGTGGAGTTTTATAAATATCATAACATGAAGATAGGTTCGAACAACATTGCCACACCAGTCATGTTAGAATTAATAATTTTATTAATTTTAATCGCGTTGGGTGGTTCAGATGGAAACCTAATACAATTATTTTGAGTTCTTATCTAAAAACACATGATTTTCCCTTGGCTGCATCTAGCGCCCCATGGTTGATGTTGCACGACCTTACTTGGGACACCACAACACATAAATTTTTTTAATTAATTAAATATTAAGAATTAATAATAAATAAAAAAAATTAAAATAAGTAGTTTAACAAACATTAAGAAATTGATTAAGGGTAATAATAAGGATATTATTTGAGAATAATAATATTATTATTACAAATAGTGTTAAGGGAAAACAATGTATGAAATTTTTACTAATATTGTGATAATATATATTCTTTTTAATATTATGTATTTTTATTACAATTATTATTAATATTATTTTACTTTTTTTATGTTTTCCTAATTTTTGTTAGGGTTCATACCTCCCCCTTCCTATGCGTTGCGACCCTCCTTCCCATTGAGCCCCTCTCATCATGACTCCCATCTATATAGAAATCCCTAACATTACCCTCCAATCCTATCAGTACTCTCCTCCCTTGCTCCCCTGAAATCCATCGATGCACCCTTACTCCCTTGAAATCTGTGTGACCCTCTTCCTCCCGGCCAGCTGTCCATGCATTCCATCCTCTGCCCTCCAGGGAAACCTTCTTCTAGAATCCTACCACCCTACGTAGTGACCTTGAATGATTACTCGTGACCTCCGACCATGAATTGTGACCTCTGACGATGACACACGACCTCTGACACAAGTTCTCCGATAAGGTCCCTTCACTTATCCCTTGTGTATTTGGGTTTCTGACAGGATTTTGGTTTATTTTAGGATTAGATTTTGATTACTTATTGTTAAAATTCCTGTTTTAGGGTTCAATTTGCACTCCTCATGGTGCATTTGTTGTGCGATTGGAGTTGGGAACCAATTTTTGGTAGTTCTTGTCACCTGATGTAAATTTTTCTATAGATAAGCATTATTTGGGTTAATATTTTGTTTATTTGATTAAATTAGTATTCTTATGAGATTATAAATGTGTTATTTTTTCTCATTTTTTGTGTGAGTTGTATTGTTTGAATGATTTGTTGTTTTCTGGTTTGAAACTAATTTTCGATTATGTATACATCAATGATTTGTGTTTTTTTTGGTACAATGTATTGAAAATGAGTTTTAGGGGTTGTTTTTTTTTGTGGAAACTTTTTTTTCAAGGTTTTTTTGTCTTTAATGTTTATATGTGGATTCTATATGAGTAGTGAATCATTTTGGATGAGTTTTGATTGCTTGTTTGATTATTTAAATAAGCTAAACGGATTAATTATGTAGTGTGAAACATGATTTGGAATGGTTTTGTGATTCAAATGTGATGAAAATGGGTTTTCTAAAGAGAAATGTTTATGTTTCATGTGAACATCATTGTGGTATTTATTAAATGGTGTTTTTTAGGTTATGTAAGTTGTGTGAAATTTGTTTCATCAAATGATATTAGTTTGTTTTTAAAGAGAAGGTTTTACGTGTGTTTTGGGGTGTGGTTTCTCTTTTTTTCTTTGTTCAATTTAGTTTTATTTAGAGCATTCAGTAGTTATTAGACTCCCTTGCATCGCAGTAGGGTGTTTTTTTCATTGCGGTGTGGTTTTTGTTCATCAGCGACAATGACCTATATGTATATACATGGGTAAGCATGAAAATATGTATGTACTACTTGCACATATTCCTTCAAAGTGTAGGGAATATGTAAATTGGTGAAATTGTATATATATATATATATATATGAAAATTTATATGTGCATAGGTGAAGTAATCACGTGTTTTCATCATCATGAGCTTCATGACATGAGGTAGGTCCCCCACTACACTTTTCATTTAAATTTAGAATTTTCAAATTTTTTGATATTTCATTAATTTTCTTTAAATGTGAAATAAAATTATGTAATTATTTTTAGGATAGTGATTATCTAGAAACAAGACTATTTATTTCTTTTCATTACACTAGAAATATTTTCTAGATGAATTGTTTCCCAAAGGATGACAATTCTTGATTGTCCTTTGGACTAAATTCATGAAATTTGAAGTGTGGTTCTAGTTTAATAAGAAATTTTTTATTCTGATATGTAAATAAAGGATACGTTTCTCTTGAAAAATAGTATTTCTTCTAATTTTTATTTAAGGATCGTTTGGATCTTGATGAATGTGGGGTTCATGTGGATATTAGATAATGGTTTTACTAGTAATGAAAAGGTATTAGTTTCTTTAAAAAAGTATTTGTTTCTTGAATGGTGTTTATGGCCCGTTTGGAACTTTAATGATTTAAATTATTTTAGAAAATATATTTGGAGTGACCCCTGGGTCACCATGTTGTGAAGTTTGTTTTTGTGGGTTGTTTTGCATGATGATTGGGAATTAGAATTGGTTGATTGTTTGGAATTGTTGACTCACCCTTTTTAATTAAATTTGTTGACATGGGAACCTAGAATAACAAGTGAATCTTTTTTAAAAAATTGATGCACTAGTTTAAAATATGAACATTCTAGAGGCCCTAAGTAATGACTATGATCTTTTAGGGGATTGGTCCCCTCATTTAGGCAAGGTAGGGCAACACCGAGCATTTGGCGTTATGATGTCATTAAGAGTAGGCATGCCTTCAGGATGAGTCAAATGTATAGAACGGTCTGGATTGTTCACAAGATCCTATGTTTTACTCATGTTTTCTTTGGTGCTTATTAGTATGTGGCATATGATTAGGGGTCCTAGTTCGTTTATTGGGCCCTATGTTCTACTTTCTTGTTGACCTTAATTTTTTTGTATGATGTGTGTGGTTTTCCACTTGAATAACAACTAAATATTAGATTTTAAATTGTTCGTGAAAAAATTTTAAACTGTAATTATCATTTTACCTTCAAGCATTAAACATGTTTTTAAATTAAAAAGGGAAATGGAATGATACTTGTTTTAGTACTAGATGTTTGTGTGGAAACCCATATTTTATATAATTTATATCAAAACTATATTTAGTAAATTATTTTTTAATGGTAGTTATTTGAAAATAGGTTTTTTGGAACGGCTACTGAGTTTCAATGATCATGCCTATACTATTTTATTGTTCTTAGTTTCACCTATATGATCCATCTCTTGTCCGGTTCTCCTTGAGAGACGTTTGGTTTGGGAGTTGGAGAGTGACTGTCATGTTCATGTGGTGTTTTGGGCATGTTCTGGTTATTATGTGTTGTAGGTCGTTCATTATCTTTCATGTCACTTATAAAATATGGACTATTCAATTTTACTTCTTATTCTTGGTTCATTTTTATTTGGAGAAATCGTTCTCCGTTGTTCTATATTGATGCCTTAGAACTTGTTGCCAGCCTGGGTGGATCAGGAATGCCTCTTAGGCCTTGTCGCAGATCGACTCGGTTGACCGGTCCAGAGTCGAACTGGGTTGGCTTGTGAAAAAATGGTATCAAAGGTTGTTTTATCTCTTGGGTCATGTTCTTTTCGGATAGATCCATGATATACCAAATTTAAGGTTGTTGTATCTCAATGGTCAAGATATTAGAAAGATTATAGGCTAACACACCATGTGGCGTGATTTGAGTTACCATGATATGTTGAGCTTTGTCTTAGTCTATGGTCCATGTGGTTAATCTTGTCTATGGTAAATGAAAAGGGATTGAGGTCTGTGGTCCCAGTGAGCTAATAGGGTTTGGAAATTCATGTGGAGCCGACGATGTTTCCCTAGAATACACTCTTTGGCGATGGCGTGATTGGCCTATGAATACCAACTATATTCCCCAGTCAACCACTAACACACATTTCATTTTTTATCATTCCTAGTCTCATTGTTTTGAATTTTTGGAAATATGGTTGTTATATAAAAATGATTTTTTTTTGGAAAATGTTTTGAAATGAAGCACATTAAAAATAAAAATGATTTGTATGGTTTGAAATGCGTGAGATAAATATTTTGGTATTGAAAAATGGAATGGCTTGGTTTTGATCCTTTGTGTCCTCATGTGAAACCACATGCATGACTATGTGTGGAAGGAGAAATGGTTAATTCTACGGGGAAATTAGTGCCTTGATGGACATTATGTGGGAGTTATTGTGGCACAGGAATATGATTATGTGTGACCGATGGGACAACATTGGAGTTTGTGCAACCCACGATCTTCATTAATATTTATAATTTTTTGATAAAAGGAATGTTTTATTTTATTAATAACTAGTGATTTTGGGGTGTGTCCTTGTATTTTGGAAGTGCTGGTTATGAGGCATTTCGATCTGAGAATCCTTTTTAACTGATTTTTTTTCATATTTTGAATTATTATTGGTATGTTGGTGTGAAATAATGGGGTTTGTGGTTTCATTTGAAAAGTTCACCGAGAATACCATGCAGTGGGTCCCCTGTATGTTTAGTGTTAACATGCAGTATGTCATGGCCATTGGTCCTATTTGATTGTGATCATGGTTCCCTTTATTAACTAATTCAGACCCCTATAAAGCATTAACATGATATTGAAGTGAAGACATGGGTAAATCGCGATTTCCTGACCCTCCAATTGAATAAATCAAAGACTCTCCATTTTCAGTGATAATGTTATGTTTTTCCCTTCTCCTTTCTGTTTAAGTAAATCCTCTCGTAGTGGGGGGGGGGGGGGAATATGCATTGAAAAATGAATGGATATTTGGTCTCTTTGAGTTTTTAGAGTGATCGAGTATGAAATTTGACACTGTTTTGCCTAAATGTTTCCCCCGTAAATGGTGAAATAAGTTCCAGTGGTTAGGGGTAAATGATGTTTCGAATTATCAATGTTGGTCGATTTCATGAAAGTCTTGTAGTGATTTCATCATCATAAAGGGTCATGTTTGGTGATGTCTTGGAGTGTGAGTCCTCATTGAATAGGAAGGGTGGATTTCATAGAATCCTTTGGGAATACCCATTTTTATAGGAGTGTGTCCTCCTCATTGGGATTTATAATTTTTCTATTTAAATGGGAGTGTTGTCATGTGTCTTTCCCTTCATTATTTTCATGGTTAAGATAATAGATGATATGCATGTGCATCATATAACCTCTTTTTTGTTGAATGTTCCGTGATGGATTTGTTGGATGTCATGGTGTGTTGTGTATGTTCGTGATGTCTCGGTTTCTGTGGGGTTTTTTGTGGCACCAAAAGGAGAAGCTCAATCTATGATTATTCAATACCTCACTACGAGGAATACGATGATTCAACGATTAGGGATCCATCCGTATGACTCAGAGTGAAGTTGGAGTGTGGCTAGTAACCCAGGAGTGTGTGGGACCCAAACATTAATTTTTTCATTAGTGTTGAAGGTGAAAGAAGTATGGATCATTTCATATAGTTGTTATATTCAGAATTTCCCATTTGTGTGTGGGGGGTTTGTCATGGCTATGAGGAAGTGTGATAGTCTTGTAACCTTAATGTCCTGCGGCTTGTGTCCCACTAAATGTAATTTCATTTAGTGGTCCTAATAGGGTCTTTTGGGTAAATCTGTATCAAATTTGAATTGTAATCATCCTGGGAAGTGGAAATGTTGGATTGTATTTGGTCAAGGATTTGATGCCTCAGTAGTTGGTCCCTTCCCTCCCCACCACTTATGGTGAGGTTTTTGGTCAATGTCAGGGGATTTTTCAAGATCCCATAACTTTGGTCAGTTCTAATGGTGTAGAGGCCCACGGTAAGCCTCGATCAATTGTCTCTAGAATGATTTGGTGTTGGCTTTTTTCATAATGGTGGGTATTCCACCCAGGCCTCCCTATGTTAGTTTTCTAGTCTCTAAATTGTATTTGGTATGTATTTAATGGTAAGTATCCCATTCTCATTTCCCCATGTTTGCCTTTTGCTTGAGCTCCTAAATATGTCCTGGTGGTATGTGATAAGAGTGTTCCCATGATGTGGTTATTTGTTGTTTATTCCTTCTATCAAATGGTATGTCTTGGGTTCAATGGTTTTTGAGGTGTTTTGGTTTGTGATGTTTGTTTTTTTGGGTGTGAAAGTTCCTTTCCTTGATCAATCAACATGAGGAGTTCTTGTTTCATGTGTTTGTGAAACTTAGTGAATAGTCTTTTTATGGGATTCATACGGTTTCCTTTTGATCTACATAGTCTGATCATGGTGTGTTTTCTAATTTTCTATTTTTTTCTAGGGACCCCCTTTTATCCTTAATGGAATATCAGTTATTTGGTCCATGTATTGTTGTGGTTTTCCATGTGAGGAAGTATTTATGGTCGGGATAATTCTATCACCCTCCGTCTTTGAATTAATTATTTTATTTATTTTTTTCGTGTCATGTGGTTCAGGTTGAAACCCGACATTATGTTTGGTAATTCTTATTTAGAAACCCATGTTTTTCCCTTGGCTGCATCCAACACCATGTGGTCAAAGCTACTCAACCGTACCTAGGACACTATGTGACCTCACTAAATTCATTTAATTAAATAAAATAGATTAATAATAAATAAATTAAATGAAAATAAAATGTTTATTACACATTATGTAATTTTTTTAAGGTCATAACAATAATATTGTTTGAGAATAATAATAATATTATTACTAATAGTGTTAAGGATAAAAAAATGTATGAAATTGATACTAATATTTTGATAAAATATATTATTGGTAATAATATGTATTTTATTACCACACTTATTATTATTATTTTACTTATTTTTTTATTTATTTTATAACTTTTTTCAAAAAAAATGTTAGGGTTCGGACCTCTCATTGTCCTACATTTTTCAACCCTGCTTTCACTTGAGAAACTCGTGTTGTGCCTCCCTTCTCTATAGACATCCTTACCGTGACCCTCCTATCCTATAGACGCTCTCCGCCCTTACTCCCCTAAAATCCTTTGGTGCACCCTTGCACCCCCGAAATCTACGCAGCCCTTTTCCTCCCAGCCAGCTGGTCCTACGCACAGTCCTCTGCCCTCTGGGAAAATCTGCTTCTGCATCCCGCATCCCAATGCAGAGACATCCAACGATTACTCACGAGCATCTTTCATGACCTGTGACCTCTGGTGATGCCCCGCGACCTCCGACACAAATCTTTTGGGTTGGTCTCTTATATTTGTCCCTTGTTTTTTTTCCTTTACGGTAGGTTTGAGGTTCATTTTACTGTTTGATTTTGATTCATTTTGGTTCAAATTCCTATTTTAGGGTTAAATTATTACTCCACGTGGTGCGATTGGAGTTGGGCACCAATTTTTGGGAGTTCATGTCATTTGATAGAAATTGTTCTATCGATAAAAATTATTTGGGTGAATTGTTTGTTTATTTGATTACGTTATTTTTCTTATGAGTTTATAAATGTGTTCTTTAGTCTCATTTGTGTGGTGTGAATTGTAATTTTATAATGATTGGTTGTTTTATGGTTTGAAATGAAATTTTGATTAATGATATTTCAATGTTTTTTGTTGTTTTGGTATAATTTTTTTAAAATGGGGTTTTAGGGGTTGTTTGGTTAAGTAAAACATTTTTTCTAGGTTATTTGTGTTGTGTATGTTTATATAAGAACTCTTCATGAGTTGTGCATCATTATGTATTTGATTATATTTCATTCATGATAATTTAAATGAGTTATATTGATTAATTATGTTCTAAGAAACATAACTTGGAATGGTTTTTTGTTGCACATGGGATGAAAATGAGTATTCTAAAGAAACATGTTTATGTTTCATGCGTACTTCGTTGTGGCGTCTCTTAAATGTGTTTTATGAGTTATGTAAATAGTGTGAAATGTTTTTTTCAAAAGAATTTAGTGTGAGTTTAAAGAGATTATTTTTAGTGTGTTTTTTGGGGGATATTTCTCTGGTTTCTCTGTTCAATTTAGTTATATTTGGATCCTTCTATAGTTATTAGACTCCCTTGTATCATTGTATGGTATTTTGTTCATCGTAGTGTGAGTTTTGGTCTTTAGCATCAAAGACCTATATGTTTATACATGAGTAATAATGTATATATGTATATCCTCCTTGCATATATATCCTCATGGCGTGGGTAATATGTACATGGGTAAAAGGGTATATATATATATATATGTTAATTTATATGCGCATAGGAAAAGCGGTCTCAAGTTTGCATCGTCATGAGATTTATGGATTGAGGTAGGTCCCCCACTGCGCTTGCCTTTGAAATTTACAATTTATTATGTTCTTGACATTTCATTGATTTTCATTAAATGTTATATAATATTAAATGATTATTTTTAGGATTGGATTTGCTGGAAACAAAACTTTTTATTGCATTATATTACACTGGAAATATTTCTTTGGATAAACTATTGTCCAATGGTTGAAAATTCTTGTTTGGCCTTTGAACTAAATTCATGAATTTTGAAGTGTGGTTCTGTTTTAATGTGAAATTTTCTCCTCTAATGTGTGAACACATGTTTGGTTTCTCCTAAATAATAGTATTTATTTTAAATTTTATTTAGGACTCATTTTTCTCGTCATGAAATTGGGGTGCGTGTGGATATTTGAAAATTGTTTTACTTGTAATGCATGGTGTTGGTTTCTTTTAAAAAGGGGTGGTTTCTCGAAGGGTGTTTCTGGCCCATATTTCAATTTAAATAAATAAGTTGTTTTAAAAAATATTTTTGGAGTGACATGTGGGTGACCACATTGTGAACATCAATATTGTGGGTTATTACGCATGATTTTTGTGCATTGGAATTGGTTCTTTTTTGGACATTGTGGACTCACCCTTTTTTTATTACACGTGCAAACATGTGAACTTGGCATAGTATGCAATTCTTCTAAGAACGATTGATGCACTAATTTATAATACACACTTTCTAGTGGACTTTAGTAAGGACTTTTCATTGCTTGGGGATTGGGACCTGAGGATAGTCTAGATAGGGAAACACTAAGAGTTTCAGTGTTATGGCGTCTTCAAGAGTAGGCATGCCTTCAGGATGAGTCACATGTATAGTACGTTCTGGAATTTTCACGAGCATCTAGGTTTGAACCCTATTTTCTTCGGTGATTATTAGTATGTGGAAATGATTGAGGGTCCTAGTTTAGTTTATGATCTTCGTTTATTACATTCCCAATGCCCTTTTTGTGTGTTGTGTACTGTGTGTGGTTTTCCTCATGACTAACAACAAAATTTTTTGATTTTAAATTGTTCGTGAAAATTTGTAAAATGTAATGCACCCTTTACCATCCAAAATTTCACTATTTTATTTAAAAAATGCATAATGGGCTAGTATTTGTTTTCGAACTGAAAGTGTGTGTGGAAACCAATATTTTCTATAATTTAGTTCAACACTGGATTTAGTAAATTCATTATTTAAATGTAGTGATATGGGAATAGTTTTTTTTGTGAATGCCTATAGAGTTTGACTGATAATTCCTACTGTGTTTTCTTGTTTTTAGTTTCTCATTTAGATTCCAGATCATGTTTTTTCTCCTTTGATGACATTTGGTTTGGATTTTGGAGAGTGACTCTCAGGGTCACATGGAGTTTTGGTCATGGTCAGTTTAATATGGGTTGAAGGATGTTCTTTCTCTTTCCTGACGTTTATTAATTTTGTGTTTTTCTATTTTACTTCTGCTGCATAGTTCATTTTTATTGGGTGAAATCATTCCCATGTTATTTTCTGTTGATTCCCTGGAATGTGTTACCAGCCCGAGAGTATCAGGAACGCCTCTCGGGCCTTACCGTGTATTGACTCGAGTGACAGGTCTAGGGTCGACCAGGGTTGGTTCATGACACAAATCAATTAAATAATGAAATTAATGTCAAAATTAAACATAAATACATTGATGGTATAAATTATTTTGAATAATATTTTTTAATACTTATAATCTAATTTATTTAATTATTTCATCTATTACAAATTTACTACATCATTGTTTCATAATTAAATTTAATTGTTTTTTTTCAAGAAAATATAAATAAATTTACATGATGTTGGAAAATTTATTTAGGATTCCAATTAATATTTACAGTCGAAGATATCCCTTATATAACTTCATATTAAAATACCAATCTTTTTGAAAACAAAATTGTAACAAAAATTACAATTCATTGAATATAATATTATAAATGCATTAATGTTATACAAGTAGCTATAAGTGGTCCTAGAATCACCCCATGTATTTTCATGCTCAGGATACACTGATATAATTTAATTTGGAATAGTGTTATTGTAGTTTTATATTATTATAATACTATTATAACCTAAATTTCATGACTTACCCTTAACCACAGCAATTAAAACATTTATAGTATTGACCACTCATAAAGTCAAAAAAATTACCTATTTAAATAATTTCTAACATATTATTATGAATATAGAATACATATTTAAAAATTTAAATTACTTAAGATGAAATAATTAATTTAAAATTATTACCTATTGTAAAAACAAAAAAACATGTTTTTTAAAAGTAAAAACCATCGTAACACTAAAATGACTTTATATCTAATTTCAATGTAAAATTACATAAAATGAAAAAAATTTGATTAATTTAAAAAAAACATAATATAATTATTCTATATAATTAATTAATAATATATTATAACAACATAAATAACTATGATAAAAATGTAGATTTGAATTAAAAGTCAATATTTATCAATATTCATAAAAATATCAATTTTTTTCTAAAAAATACCTAAAATTAATCCAAAGTAAATTTTGATGTCCTACATCAAAATAAGAGTGTTATTTTTTAAAATAGATTTATTAAAACCATAAAAACTATATATAAAAATAATCCGCTATTAAAAGGTCATAAAAATATATTTTTTGAAAAAAATTATTTTCTCCGAAAAATTAAATTTCGTATTTTATCAAGTTTTGAAATTATATATGATTAATTTTAAACATAATATTTAATTTATTTCATATATATTTCATTACTCTATTACATATATAGTTATTTTTTATATAACCAATTATTTTCATTTAAATATGTTTTTAAAAACATTTCATTTTAGTTAAAAAGGGTGTCATTTTCATTTATACATAATAGTTCACTAGTGAATTAATTAAATAAATGTTTAAAAAAATATTTTCAAAAATAAATTAACATTATTCATTCCCATAATTTTATCATCAATTTTATATGGTAAAATAATAAAAAAATTTTGTTCGCTTATGTTAACTGTGGTGTACTATGTATGCTATCGAATATATTTCCAATTTTTAAAAAAACCAGATGATAAACTATTTATACCTTCCATATTAATGGTTGTTATATAGTTTTCATATTTATATGATAATATTTCATCTGTTTTTTTAGATTAGGGTAGCTTTTCGTATATATTATTGATAGTTGATTTAATTTTTAAAAAATATTTGTATGTTTAATTCCCCATCCCCATATAATAAATTATATCATCTCAATTTTATCTTAATTTCGACAATCAATTGATTTAAATTTAACAAAAGTCCTATCATGAAATCCCAAAATTCAAGAATGGTTAATAAATCATCCTCTCGATAATAGAAAAATGGATATACTGTAACTCTCCATTAACATTCTATCAGTTATGTTCTAATCATTTTTAGTGTTCTCTTTTTTTGGTGTGTATTTATATCCCTTCAATTTAGAAGATATATATAATGTTGAAGTCTTGGATTTGATGGGAAATTTGAACATAAAACCCTATATTTCTTTTTTTCTCATTCGGAACTTATATGTCTGGTATGTATGCACACACCTTATAATGGATGATGGGAAGAAACTATGATCAAGGTACATGGAAACAATGGTTTACAAGCAATGTTATATTTATCTTTATTGTATATTTAAAAACAATAGTTATAAAATGTTATGGTATTGTCAATGTATATGGACCCGAGGATTAAATTATATTTAAATGGGATACTCACCATTTAAAAGACACCGTTTTGGTTTTTAGAGTGTTGTACGAGTGATATATTTCACTCCTTTTTTGATGCAGCCATATTATCAAAAACTAGATTTATCCATATATTATATTTGGTGACATATTCACATCCAAATTTCTCTATTCAAAAATTTTTCAATGTGTTGTAGATTGTTTCACACAGGGTAAGAATTTCGTCTGTCTCTTCTATGATTTTTTTGAATTTTTTTGTAGTATTGAGATTTGATAGTATTTTATATCAATAATTTTTTGTTTCTTTTCATGGCTTGTATTATGATGGATGATCTTGTCATTTTTAATCTCTATTTTTCAAGGTGGACATGTTATCTAAATTATTGAGGTTGGTGTGTCTTTCGAACTATTCCATTTTCTTAAATATACTATTTTTTATTGTATCTATAGTATTTGAAATATAATTTCATGTGTTGAAATTAGAAATTTCATGATTTCATGATTTGAAGTTGTTTTTTCATTGAAAATCGAATTTCCATGATTATGGATGAAATATATTTTAAAACATTCAAGAAGATTTTCATAGATTTGAACTGGTTTTATAAATAATGTATGAATTGTTTTTAAAATTGAAATTGAAAATATAAACAATTTAAGAACCATTGCTATGACATGAAAGAGACAAAATTATCCCTACTGTGTATTTGATATATCTATGTGGTATCCATTTTTATTTTAATGGACTACACCCGGACTCTATATTAATTGATCTGACCTCAAGACATTTTTCCGTGTTAGTCTCTTGTACATATTGTCCCATATTCATGAGCCCAATTAGATGGTTAACTTTTTTTAATGGTGTTTATTGCATGATAGACAATTTTATGGATGTTGTATCAATTGTGTATTTATATTTAGTATGTTTACCAACATATTTAAAATACTATAATGTTTGTATCTTTGTAAAAAATGATTATAAATTAATGGAAAACCCATGGAATGGATGAGATTTTTTTTTTAAATTTTTATCATTTATAAATATTTTTGTCAAATAATATTTTTTAATGATATAACATATGCATTTTTGATAGGATAGAATGTATAGATTCCTTCGTCGTTGCATACTAGGATCTATTTCTCACATAATAATTTAACCATCGTTCTTCCTTTGAACATGTATTTAATTATATATATAAATGTAAGGAATTTCTGTAGCATGTTGGATTATATTTAAATCACTATTTATGTTTGCTGATGGTTTGGATTTGATAGATGGTAACATGGTGACTTGTTAGTAATGAATTAATATCCATTCTAGTTTAGTCTATATGGGTTTTTATCTATATTGGTTTCTACATTGTACAACGCTTTCATGATTTTTTTTATTTAAAACATGTTTCACTATATTTCTTATAACTCACCACACAATGGACTGACATGGGGGAATTTTCATGTTGGCATATGTTAGACTATTATATTATGGTATTTGAGTATTTTCCCATCATAAATTATGTCATAACTACTCGTGTAAGTTCTATGTATTGTGTGTTATAGTTATAATCATCATGAATAATATAATATGTTCATAAAATAGTAATGGAAATCTCACTCTCATGACTAAATCTGAGTTACGCTGGACTGTAAGAAATTTTTTAAAAAGTCTGAGATCTATTATTTTGGATAAATTGAATTTCTTTTGTAGAAAATAGTTTCCAATTGACCAATATATTGATTTTTTTACATGGTGTGTTTTTTTTATTTTAAATAAACTATGAAGATAATCTATTTAGATGGACTAGTTCCATTAAAAAATGTGATTAATTTATTTTAAAAAATTCATAATTTCCTTATTTTCTTTTCATTTTAAATAGTTTTTTTTGTCGAAGTAGGTTAAATGATATTGGAAATATCATATTATTATTTCATTAATTAATGTTTCTAACAAACAACTCCTCCCAGAAGTACTCTTCCATATAATTGAGGGGATGCTGTGAGGAATGTTCCCTGAGCCAATCCCCTATTGGGACCTTCTCTGTCTAAAGTTGTGATATGTTCCATTCAAAATCCTATGTTATTTGGAGTCCCGAACCTGATATGAGTAGTATTTCATTGTTAAAAATTTACCATGAATAATCCATATATCTTCTACGGTGACAAAGGGAACTATTAATTAGAGGAGTGCATTGAACAGATAGAGAAAATGGTCTACTTTTTGAGGAACCATGACTATTATTAGGTAGATTTTTCCATGTATATGCTTGAGTGGTCAGAAAAAAATGTTGTAAATTTATTCTACATGATAATATGGATGAGTTTCTTACCTATGTTTCATTAGAAAATATAATTAAAAAACCAGTTTTATCTAGATAATTTACATGAAGAAAAGACACAGGTGTTTCATACTTTGGAGTAAGGGGATCATACAATTCTAGAGTACTTATACATTTTTTATAGTTTAGAAGGTCTGGGAACCAGGATTTTAAACAATGATTTCCTTGGTTTACCACCTACTTTATAGGTTGAGTTAACTACTTACCTTCTCTTTATAATGATTCCCACTTCTATGTCATCCTATCAAATAGAACAAGCTGAGTTGGTGATACTCATGGTCTATCATGAGGACCTCGAGGAGAATTCTTTATTCATCATATCATGTCACTGTTGGATTCTTTTGTACTCAATAATAATAAGATATATTAAAGCCTCTTTATTTGTATTGAATGTCGAAAATTTAATCAAGTGGAAGTTCTAAAATTGTATCTTTTACCTAGAATTAATGGTCTCTTTGATATGTACAGAGGGGACTACAAGTTTTTTATGATAGGACTATGCTCATGGTACAATCAATTCAGAGTCTAATGGGAGGAATAAATCAATACATTAGTTAAATATTTAAATGGGGTTTTTTAGTTTCTATTAATTATAGTGAACCTCACTAATTATCTTATCATATTTATTATATTGATGAACCATATCATTCATTAATTCTTATACATCTTTTGTTTATTTTTCATATGTGATATATTAGAGTACTCCAAGTTAGAGGAGGATAAAAAACCATTTTGATTTCATTATTCAAACCTTGAGATAACATCATAATAATGGAAAACATTTCAAGTGAATTTTTTTGATATCTTATTTGATGGTTCTAGGGCATGTGATATATGAGAGGGATGACTTAGTTGATCCAAAATAAGGTAAGAGCAGTTTTTTCATGGGAAAATCCTAGAAATGTGTTTAGGATCTGAAGTCTCTTGGGTTTTTCGAGTTACTACAAACTCTTTGTTTGGGACATCCACAAGATTACATCTCAAATAATAGATTTGACCCATAAGGGTAAGGTGGATGAGTGGGACATCAAATTTTAGAGTAATTTTTTGGAATGGAGATGAGGATGTCATAATTAACAGTGTTGACTATCCCAAAAATAGGTTAGTGTAATGATTTATTTTATGATGACTCATGTTTGGGTTTTTTAATTTTCATGATTCATGTGAAATAGGTTGTGGAATTTTATGATTCTAGTTACATCCTAAAGATATAATGTACCGTACCTGTGATCCTAGGTTGGTTGCTATAATTCAAATACTCGAGACTGTGTGTTAATTAATTTATATGGAGAGATTAACATTTATTCTTATCAAGAAAATAATAAGTATGTTTTAAATTACATGTATACAAAAATTTGATCAAGATTTTGGGTTGAGTATCTTCATACCATGGATTTAGATATCATATATAACCATAGTAAATGAAATGTTATTGATGATTGATTGGGAAAATAATAATAAATACAAGAAATGAAGGATTAAATTGATGATTGTTCATGGATGAGTTTGTTTTCTGAGATTGGTTTCAGACTAAATGACACTGCTGGATATGGTTTTATCTTTTAAAAAGGTTTGAAAATATTTTTATGAGTGATTTCGACTAGATATGTTGATGTACACTGATAGATGAATCATAGGTGAAATCGTAAATAGCAGTGAGACCTCGTGTGAGTGGTCTCGACATCCTAGTGGATAATTTTTCTTCTCTAGTAGGTTGGTTGTTAAATTTTCTTTTAGATGGATGTTTTTAGATAGCGATAATTTTTCATGTTGGTCTATGAATGCTCAGCATACAAAGTTGTACCATAATTTGATACATCGGTATGGGTTTTCAGGGATGATATTGTCAATTGTTGTCTTTGTAATGCGTGTCTCACTTTTCAACCAGTTATGGTAGGACTATAGAAACCTATAGGTTGATTATAACCTTTACTCATTCTATTATAGAAGTGGTATGAAATTTTATGGATCTAGAATTGGATTTCCATGTACTCAAAGTGGGAATGATACAATTTCTTTGAATATAATAAAATCACTAAAATATCTCATTTAATACCAATAATTGAAATAAAAAATTTATAATAGATTGGGGACTTCTAGTTCTAATAGATTTTGAGACTTCGTGGTGTTTCTAGTACAGTTGATTCTGATACATACTCAAGGTTTACATCAATATTTTATATTTTTTATAAGATGTAATGGTTTCAGAGTTGAAATTGTTCACAAATTATCATCCTAAGATGAATAGAAATATGGAGAGGGATATCCTTGTTCATTAGGATATGCTTCTATCATGTGTGTTTGATTTTGATGGATGTTGGTACATGAATTTTATATTTCCCATTTGTTCATATAAAAATAGTTTATAGGATTTGATTAGGATGGTAATCATTGGGCATTTGCATGGGCATCCATGTTGACCAACCTTATGTTGGACAGAGTTGGGAGAGCGGTCATTGATTGGAGCTTGTGTTGACTAGGAGATGGAAGAATTTGACCAGTTGATCCATATGTATTTTATCATGGAACATAGTCATTCATATTCCTATTTTGACTATAATTTTTGATAGTTGGAATTTCAGGATAGTGAATTGGTATTTCACAGAGTTTTATATAACTTGGGACATCATCAGTTGGGTAAGTAGGGTTTACAATCACCATGGTTTGTGGGCCCCTTTTAGAACATTGTGTGACTATGGATGGTGATCGATTAGTTTCTTATAAAATTTAATTTCACTTATATCTATGATGTGTTTCATTTTTCATATCTAGGGAGGACTATAATAGATCCTTCTAATGTGATTAGGTGGGAGGATATATATCTTCAGCCCAATACCACATTTGATGAGTAACTAGTTCATATTACAGACTGTTAGGAAAAGGTATTTAACAATAAATTGACACATTTTTTATTATTACTATTGTAGTGCAGACAAGATCATATTGATTTGTAAGAGTGGGAGTCATTGATGTGGAAAGAATGGTCCCCTATTTTTTTGAATATGTGATCTTGTTATCTTTTTGGAGAGTGAAATTAGAGATAGATTAAGGTGATAATGTTATCATAAAAACATCTAAGTATACTGAAAATAATTTAGTTATTATTTCATCTTAGAATAAGAATATTTACAGGAAGTGGAAGAAAAAATAAAAGAGAATCACTTATAAATGATAACTCTTCTTTGGTTGATTACCTTTAAAAAACCTCATAACACCTCTATGATGGGTGTTCTTCCTAAAATTAGGTCCCATGAAAAGAGTGATGGATTATTGAAATATTACTATGAAAAAATTTGTTGAACCAAACATGTTTTGAACTATAAATATTATAGAAGAGCGGGTATATTTTAATAGGAGAGTGGAGGGGAGTCCTTGGAAACTCTTAAATTATTAAATTAATATAACTTCATTATTGGATTAAAAAAGTCCAAAAATAATTTATTTCTATGAAAAAATTATTTTTGGCCAAATCCCCATCGTAAAAAAAACAATAATACTTTTGAATATTTTTCAATCCTTTTCTTTTCGGTTTAACCCTTATTTTACCCTTTTTTATCTTACCATAATATTATGTTATTTACACGATGTGTGTTAATGTAATTACCATAACATATCATGTGACCTAAAAAAGATTGATTCATTACATGTTTGGACTTATCCTAACCATTTTTCAAATTCATATATTTTTATGAATTTAATATCACTTAATATATTATTTTTTATATTTTAATATTCCAATAATGTCAGTTTTGAAACTATAAATTAGTTGAAAGTTAAAAATATCATGACCGAAAGATAAGATCAAACCAACTCCATTAAATCATCATCAAAATCTCATAATTAACCATCATATTATTGGATGGCATAAATTATGTCTTATAATATTTAATATAATATTTATTATATGATTTATATTATTCTTTCATTAAGAAAGAAATTACTGCATCATCATTATGTCATAATTTAATTTCATAATATTATAAATAAATTGACAGGATTAATGTAATGTTTATATCTATCCAATGAATATTTATATTTAAATATATCACTTTTATAACTCAAATTATAATACTATAATTTTAAAAAATGTTTATCAAAAATGACTATTCATTGAATTGAATATTAAAAATATTTAAAGGCAACTAAGTGGTCATATAATAGTATCAATTATAATCATGGTCACAATAAAGTCATTAAATTAAATTATTACATGTTTTATGTTTTTTCTATATTATTATAACAATATTTTTACTTTTAATTACGCTATTTACCCTTAAATGTGGTAATTAATGTAATTACTAAAGTTACTATTCCTAACATCCAAAAAAGGACCAATTTAAATATGTTGGGACTTATGATTCCAAATAATGAATCCATTTTTGTTAATTAGAATCATATATGTTTTAAAAATTATTTTAAATGTAATCCATATTGTCATCTCATGAATATTGATTTTTTAAAAATGTAAAAACAATCAAAATAATTATCTGTGTTTATTTGAAATGTAAATGTAAAATTACATATAATGACAAAAATTCAATTCAATGACAAATATATAATCAAATTATAATATAAAACCAATTTAAAATATAATATAACAGTATAAATAACATATAAAAATGATGTTTTGAATTAAAATGTAGTTTTCTTAACTGTTCGTTAAAATATTACTTTTTCAGAAAAATTCAAAAATATTAATGCCTGTAAATTTTTATTAATTTAATCTAATGAATAATATTTTATTATAATATATACCCATAAAAAGTATCAATACCTAGATTTAAAATGGATTATAAATCAAATGGCAGTAAAACTGAATTTATAAAAAAATATACTGCATTTATCTAAAAATTTAAATTTCTTCATATATCGAGTACGGAAAAATATATGAATTTAAAAAAAAATAAAATAAATATATATATCATTACTAAAATCAATAATGAGGGATATTAATTTTTAATAATCTCACTTATTTTCATTTAAAAAGTTTTTTAAAAAATTATTTCCTTTGAATTATAATGGGTTTTTTTATTTTTAAATAAATTTTCCCAATGAATTTATTAAATACATGTTAGAAAAATATTTTCAATAAATCAATTATTATTTTTAGTTCTCTCAATTTTAACTGTAATACCCAATGCTTTCATCGTACGTTTGGCTTTGAATAATACAATAATTGCATTATACGCAACATCAAGATTCTAACAAACCTCGAATTATCAAACTAGCTATTATGAATAGTAATACCCACATTTTGAAATATTATAAATTTTATTTCATTTAGATTTAATTTAGTTTAAAATAGATACATAATACCTATATATATTCAATTTAATTCATTGGAGTAATTTTATAATAATATTAGATATATAAAATTTTATTGAACTTTTTACCGTCTTTTACCCACCTCTTAGAAGCATTTTCAAATTTTCATAAAACATAATTTTACCTCTTCTGTGAGTTGAATTTCAAAAATATGATAGACATGGTTGATATTATTAAGAAAAATTTGGTCAATAAGATGAAAATAATTTTTAGTGAATAGTAACTTTTGTCTGTTATTTACCACAGTTAAAAGTAAATAGGGTAATTAAAGGAAAAAATGATATTATTATTACCCTAACAGAGGTCCTAATTCTATTGGATTTGTTTAATTCTACAAAAAACAACCTTAGGAAAAATATATGATCCATTTGGTCCACTTGTATTATATTAGGACATTTATTATTATTTTATTTAAAGAATAGTCAAACATGTTAAAATAAATGTTTAATAACGAAAACAGTTTTAATATAGGGTTATACATACGATAAATTAGACTATAGATATTCATTACAAAGAAAAAATGATTTCCTACAAAATTGTATTTTATTTATAATTTTTAGAAATTAAATAATTAAATTTATTTATGACACAATTATGATGCAATAATTAACTTATTAATGAAATTATAAAACAATTGATATTATAAATACCCAGAAAAATGTAAATTGTGACCTTTGATGAATTCCACGAATTTTATAGTTTAATTTAACATATTATAGTTGATTCAAAGAATTTATTACTATGTAATAATGTTTTTAGGATTTAATAAAAATCAATTACTAAATAGTGTCAAAAATGATATAATTAAAAGTTTAAAACAAATATTATATTATTAATGGATATTATATTCCTAAAAGTATATGGTTCGTCCAAAGAACATAAATAAGGTTATATATATCAATAATGAACCACTTGAGGTTCTTTAGGATGTCTAGAGTATGTCTATTGACCATATAATATAAAAATACAAACAGACATGGTAAATATAAACAATTTAACTAAGAGTTAAATCTATAAGATAAGGTGAATATGGTTAGTTAAACCTTTATAGAACCCAATGTTTGAAAATATTTCGACTCGTACCCACCTTATCGTTGAAATAAATCATTTTTCTTCCATTATAAACTGAATTTTAATTTTTAATAAAATAATAGTTCAATCTTTTCGTAAGATGCCCCTCACCCCTCTTATAAAAGGGAACTTCCCCTTCTCTCAAACTCACACCTCCAATGCCATTTGGCTCAGCCATACCCTACCCAAATAACCTCCCATATTCTCTCAATTTATCATAGAGTCCTCAATTTTGTATGATAGCCAACCTAATGACCCCTTTTGATCAACTCAAAAGGAAACACCCGAAGAAGAAGTAATAATTTCACCACCCTCTATCATGTTTTTTTCTTCTTCCACTTCTTCATTCATTTTTGTTTACATACTAAATAACAACTCCAGTGCCTTATACATAAGTTGATGTTATTATAAATATGTTATAACCATATTCATTAGTTTATCCATCCAATAAATGACAATGTCACCATATGTGCGTACATATGGATTACCGTCTCCACAGCATGGTGTAGTTTGTCATTCAACACATCACTATTTGGATGGGAATAATAATTAGTATAATTGATTTAAATAAAAAATATAACATTATAATGACTCTTTATATATGATATATCATCCAATTACATACTATCTCACCACCAATATAATAATATTGTCACTTGTGTGTACGTACGGATTAACGTCTCCATGAACACGATGAGATTCATTTCAATATCGTAACCATTAAAGAATAATTTTTATTTTTATGATTAAAAATAATGTTTAATAACATAATATAATTCTGGATATTAATAATATACATCATATCCATAGAAATTGTCGCTTATGTAACAAACCATATAATTGAAAATGAATAAGTTAACACCCGAAACGATGATAATACTAAAATATTATTAACAAATCAATATTATAAGATCATATATGATATAATATTTATGTATATGGTCATTTTATAAAGTAATAATAATTTTTTAACTATTATACAAGAGGTCAACGTACCCTCGACCATGTAAAATTACAAGGGAAAAATTAATTTCACAATCTATTTAAATTTTCGAGGTTGTTTATATGTAAGTAATCTCTTGGGAATTTTTTATAATCCACATCCATGTTTCTAAAAAATGCATATAAATATTTTTTTTACTTTTTTATTTAATATTGATTAAATTCATTTATTCTTTTTTTTTGACCATCGATGTTTTGAAAGGAATATTTCTGTCATTTTCTAAACAAGGTACTTTATGACCATTTCAACAAAATGAAGGTAAGAATGTTTTTTTAACTTATAAATTTGGTGATACTATCTTCCGCCATTATAAATTCATTGAAGCTTCATTAAAATATTATAATAATATTTTCAAATGAAATTTTTCTATTATAATTATGTGAATTTTAAATGATTTCAAAAAATAGATAGATATTTCTCTCAAATGGTTTTGATTTCATCTATGTTAACATCATTTGATGGATTTTACACTCATTTGAAGTTGATTCATTATAATAAAAATATTACATATTGTATTGTAGGTTTTTTGATATGCTTGACTGTGTTTGTGTTATTTTTATACCATGTATGGTTTATGGTTATAGTATTAACATTTCGTATGATAGTTTTATTACGAATTCTTATGTTATGTTTAATCCATTTCAAATGAGATATGCATTGGACTAAGTATGTGATGGGTGGAGCCTAATATTGCTCCTCGGTGCATCGGTAGGTATCATGAGACAAACTAGTGTCTTTCCACATGGCCTTTACAAAATCATACTTTTAGTCTTGGCACAAGGCCTTTACTACGTGGTTCTGATGTCTGGCATTATGCACTCCTTCATTATGAAATTGGATATTGATGTTTCATGTGATTATTAGACTAGTAGAATATCCTTTTGAATAAGTAAATGGATATATTTTGATTTATATTTTTAATATTATGATGATGTTTAATTTTAAAAGGCTTTTGTTTTAGTCTTTCACAATGCCTTAAATTTTTCTGGTTTTTTATGAACGTTTCTGCTATAATGTAATCCTTACTGGGCATCTGAGCTCTTCCATTTCTATGTTTTATTTTTCCCAATATACGAAAAAGTATATTATGACTGACCTACAGGGATTGTATATGGTATATGAGTGTAACCTATGGAGACAATGTTTTTGTAGTTTTTTCCTTTTATAATGTAATGTAAAACTTATGAATGTATATAGAATTTCCAAGGATACTAAACTGATCGGTATTTCGGGACATGATTTACTTGTATCATGACAATGGTATGTAAACATGCACCGACTCTCGGTAACTAGTTTCTGGCCATTACAGTTGGTATCGGAGTAATTTTAGTAGAAACCACGGAAACTAGATTTTGAAAAACTCAAATTATAAAACACAACCCTAAGATAGACTTTGAGGATTATTAAATAAGAAATTCCTAGAATTTTTGTAATTTAGATATCTTGTGAGTTTTCCAAGCCCTAAATCCCTATCTAGATATGAGTAGGTAGAGGCGGCTCTGGAATAGAGGTACCTAGATGTAATACCTAAAAACATCGCTTTGAGCTATACTCGAATTGGAACTGGTGCACGACAGCGGGCCTTGCTGCACTCTTGGTTACTACACTCCCATGGGATATGTTTAGGATAATTCTCATTTTATTTACAAACCATTATTAAAGATTTATGAGTATATAACTTATCAATGAAAACATTTTTATGATTGTGGATTTTATCCATAAACTTTTCAATTTATATTATTTGTTTTAAAAGTTTGGAATTATGTATTGTGATTCAAAAATTAATATTGTTTATGACATTGTATACAATGGGTGCCTAGTGTAAGTACTAGAAACTATATCAATGCATGTAATCCTTGTAGGGATTTAAATCCTAATCAAGATATGTATAGTGGATCTGGTGATGCAATTGGTGCTGATTAGCTTATCACAATACTGGGAAAACTCACTCAGGTTATAAATAATAACCCTACCATTATGGAGCACCCTGATACAAATCATAAAGGATCAATGTTAGACAGTTTCAAGAGGTACTGACCACAAATATTTATTGGGAATACAAATCCATTGGTAGGTGAGCAATGGATAAGTTCCGTAGAGAAAATATTTCATGATTTGGGGAGTAAAAAAAGTGAAAAAGTTATCATGGCAGTTTATCACCTCACGAGAGATGAAAGCCAATGGTGGTTATTAATTCAAAACAAAAGGAATATGAAAAAGAATCAAATAAGGAATGTATGGATTTTAAAGAACTTTTATTAGAAAAATAATTTCCTCGTGACTGTCGAGCGGGTATGGAAAGGCAATTTCTGAGTCTGAGGCAAAAGGATAATGAGAATGTTGATAAGTATGAAGAGAACATTACAAGGTTCTAAGGGAATGTTTTAGATTATATATATAACCCAAGGAGTAATATTGATCGATTCTTCTATGGGTTGAAACCATTTATACGTCAAGAATTATTCTCACATCCTTCTCTTCGTACAATGATATTATCTCATGTGCTATCAAGATAGAAAAAGGATTCTCTAAGTCTTACGAATTTAAGGAATGGCTAGAGAATAAGAGACATGCTGAAAAATCCTGAAATGGAAATAATGGGAAGAAGGGAAATGTTTAAAATCCAGCTTTCTATAAATGTGTGAGGAAACACATCGGTACATGCCCGAATGGAATGTGAGTCTATAACAAGTGTGCTGAAAAATGCCACCAAGCACGTGATTTCAAAGGAAAGAGAGAGGTTGTGAATGTTGAATTCTACAATTTTATAGAATCGTGGAATTATGCAAATGAATGTCCTATGTGCCTAGGAAACAGACCTTAGAAAAGGCCTAGGGATCTAGGCCATGCATATGCGATCACTAATTCCGAGGTTGAAGCTCTGAAAGATGTGGCAGCAAGTAATTTAATGGTTTCATCATGTTTATCCAATGCTTTATTTTATTCTGGGTCATCTCATTGTTTCATGTCTCCCTAGTTTTCTAAGAAAATTAGATATTTCCAATTTTATTTAATAGGGTATTTTTTAGTCAACACTTATAAGGGAAGTATCATTACAAAAATGTTTTGTGAATCAGTTCCCATTAGGGCATATAAACGTTATTTATCTACTGATCTCAATGTCATACCCATGATTTAATTTTACATAATCCTCGGTATGGATTGGATTTCAGATCATGATGCAAAAATTAATTGTAAGAATAATAAGTATACAATTTTTGATGATGATGATAAATAATACATTTTCTTTAGAGCATAAACACCACCACCTGATTCTTATCTATATCAACCCCTATTAGGTCAACAAAAATCAATTATTGGGGAAGAAGAGAATGAAATAACTATGGGTGAGGAAACAAATATTCAAAAAGTGGACATATCTATTGTGAAAGAACATGTTGATGTGTTTCCAAAGGATATATTTGGACATCCCCTAGAACAAGAAATTTAGTTTTTCATTTATTTAATTCTTGGTTAATGTCCCATATCGAAGACCCCTTATAGATTGGAATCTTTGGAATTTGTGGAACTTATGAAAAAACCAGATTATTTGAGTAATAAGGGATTTATTCGCCCTAATGTTTCTTCATGGAGGGCCCCTATTCTTTTTGTTATGAATAAAGATGGTTCTATGAGGTTGTGCATTAACTACAAGGAGATCAATCATATAACAATAAATAAAAATTATCCCCTACCTTGCATTAATGATTTATTTTACCAACTTCATGGAGATTAATATTTTTCAAATATTGACCTTTGATCTATATATCATCTATTTTTCATTAATAAGGAAGACATTCCAATGATAGTGTTTTGAACCAGGTATGGGAATTACAAGTTTATAGTAATTCATTTTGGGATGACTAATTCACCCTCTATTTTCATTGATCTAATGAACAGAGTTTTCATGGAATCTCATGATGACATTGTAGTAGTATTTATTTATTATATCATGGTATACTCCAAAATCTAAAATGATCATGAAATACACTTTCACATTATCCTAAATACTCTTATAAGAAATGAATTATATGGGATGTTTAGCAAGTGTGAATTGTGGATTTAGGAGATTTATTTTATTGGTTATATTATCTCTAAGTATGGAATCTCTGTTGACCATTCTATGACAAAGAGAAATCCAAAAATTTCTAGCACCGAAATGTATAACTAAGGAATGAAGTTTTACTGGTTTAGCAGGTTATTATTGGTGTTTCGTCTTGAAATTTTTCCGATTGGATAACCCATTTTCCAAGATCAAAATTAAAGGGGGTAAATTTTATTGGAAAAAGGATTTTGAATAATTTTTTGAAGAACTAAATAGGAGATTAGTCAATGATATTATATTAAATATACCATCGGGGAATGAATGGTTTGTTATTTTTTGTGATTCTTCAAGGAAAATACTTGTTTCTGTCCTTATGCAGAATGATAGAGTAATTACCTATGCATCACGATAGAAAACATTTATGAACCAAACTATCCCACTTATGATTGTGAGTTAGTAGCTGTAATATTTTCTTTGATTATTTGGACATACTCTCTATGTGGTGAAAATGTGTGATATATACCCATTACAAGATTTTGAAGAATATTTTCTCACAAAAAGAACTCAACATGAGACAAAGGATATGGATTTATCTACTCAATGATTTTGATTGAACTATACACTACCACCCAGGGAAGGAAAATAAGGTGGAAGATGCTTTGAGATAAAAGGATCGTGGAGTTATGAACAAGATGAAATTTGAAAGAGATCCTATTTTCATGGATCTAGTAAAGATATATATTGGAATAACCATGGATGGTGAAACTTATATACTATTTTAAATGGTTTACAATCCATCATTACTATAAAGGATAAAAATTTCTCACGACTCTGATGAGGAGTTTAAAAAGAAGACTAATGCTATGAATGATATGAGATTGAGTGACCTCATATATAAAGATTGATTAATGAAATTTGTAATGATACATTCTATTCCTAATATACCTGAAGAAAAAGGGGAATTTTTGGATGATACACATTGATCCAATTTCTCTATACACCATAGTAACACCATGATGTATAGAGATTTGAAGGGTCATTTTTTGTGGGAAAACATAAAGAGGTTGATTGTTGACTATGTGTCAAGATGTATGGTTTTTTGAAAATGAAAAATATATAAGAAAACATCCTAGAGGAGTCAAGCAACCTCTTCCCATACATAAGTAGAAATGGGATGATATTACGACTGACTTTTTCATGGGGCTACCAAAGACTCCCAGAAGGAACAATGCAATATGGGTCATTATTCATCGTCTTACCAAGGAAACACATTTTTTATATAAGAGAAGATTTACCACTTGAATTTCTAGAAGTTTTATATATTAATGAAGTTGTATGTCATCATAGATTACCCCTATCGATTGTTTCTGATCTTGATCCCCATTTTACATCAATATTCTGGAAAAATATTCAGAAATCCATGTTTGTTGAACATCGTTTAGGCATTGCCAACCAACCTCAAACTGATGCACAATTTTAATGAACTACTAAAACCTTAAAAGACATGTTGAGATATTTTTCACTTGAATTTCAAGGTATGTGGGATTAATATTTACCTCTGGTAGAATTTTTCTATAACAATAGATTTTATTGAAGTATTCAAATGGAACCATATGAAGTGTTATATGGAAAGACATGTCTCACGCAAAATTTTTGTGATGATGTTGGTGAATTAAAACATGTAGCCCCAAAACATGTTGAGGAGTCCATGGAAAAGGTGAAGCTATACAAACCCACATCGAAGCAGTTCACAGTAGGAAAAAGAGTTATGCTGATGACCGAAGGAACAATTTGGAATTTCATGTAGGAGATCATGTTTTCATAAAGTTATCTCCATGGAAAGGTGTTATACATTTCAGTAAGAAGGGTAAATTGAGTCCTAGGTATATCAGACCTTTTGAAATTCTATATAAAATCGAGGTTGTATCTTACAGTTTGGCAATGCCTCCAAGTATCTACAAATTTCATGATGTGTTATAAGTATCACTTTTGAGAAAAATAAATGCCAGACCCAATGCATGTACACACCTATGAGGAAATCTAACTGGAACCAAATCTATCTTATTTTGAAGAGCATGTCAAGATTCTTGGTATAAGAGAACAATTGTTGAGAAAGTAGACAATTCGTCTGGTAAAAGTCCGATGGAGTAATCATAATATGGGAGAGTTAACATGGGAATTTGAGGAACTTATGATGAAGAACCACCCGAATCTTTTTATGTCGAAATATTCTTGAATTTGTTAGGATGAAATTATTTTAATGAAGGGAGAATGAAACACCCCAAGATTCCATGTTATGTTTCCCGTTTAATAATTCAATAGCCTTTATTTTACACAACATCAAGATTCTAACAAACCACGACCAATAAAACTAGCCGTTAGGAATAGTAATACAAAATTTTTGAAATTTTATAAATTTTATTTTTCACAAGGGACTTCATTTTTGAATTCAGAATATCGAAATATGCTTCGGGTGAATTTTTGGTATTATTCTGAAAACATTCAATTTTTGATAAATAGTGAAAACACTGCATTATTGTATAAAACCGATTTTTTTAGTGAATTATGTATTTAATTTAAATTTATTTTCTGTAAAAATAGTTACATAATACCTATATATGTTCAATGTAATTTTTAGGAGTCATTTTATAATAATATTAGATATATAAAATTTTATTTAACTTTTTACCATCTTTTACCCACCCCTTAGAAGCATTTTCAAATTTTCATAAACTAAATTTTATTGCTTCTATGAGTTGAATTTCAAAAAATGGAGAGACATGGTTGATATCAGTATGTAAAATTTGGTTTAGTAAGATGAAAATAATTTTTATTGAATAGTAACTTTTGACTTTTATTTACCACGGTTAAAAGTAAATATGTTAATTAAAGAGAAAAATGATATTATTATTACCGTAAAACATTTCCTAATTCTATTGGATAAATATAATTCAACCAAAAACAACCATAGTAAAAATATATGATCCTTTGGTCAGCTTGGATTAGATTTGGGCATTTATTATTATTTTATTTAATAAAGAGTTAAAAGTGTTAATTTCAATGTTTAATAACTGAAAAAATTTTAATATAGGGTTATACATAAGATATATTATATTGTAAATATTCATTATAAAGATATAAATATTTCGTAAAATATGTTATTTTATTTAAAAATTTTAGACATTATATAATTAAATTTATTTATGACACAATGATGATGCATTAAATAATTTATTAATGAAATATTAAAATAATTTATATTATAAATACCTAAATAAATGTAAATTGATACTTTTGATGAATTCCAAAACTTTTATAGGTTAATATGACATGTTAGTGTTGATTGAATGTATTTAGAGAGAAGTAATGAAGTAGGTAGGACTTTAACAAAAATCAATTAATAAATAGTGTCAAAATTGACATAAATAAATTATTAAAACAAATATTTTATTATTAATTGATATTTTATTACTAAAAATCTAAGTTGTATCCAAAGAACAAATATAAAGATATATATATCAATAATGAACAACTTTGGGTTATCTTAGATGTTTATAGTATGTTTATTAACAATATAATATAAAAATACAAAGGGACATGGTAAATGTCAAACTATTTTACAAAGAGTTAAATCTAAATAATCAGGTAAATATGGGGACCTAAACTGGTATAAAACACATTGGTTGAGGGGATTTAGACCATTTCCAACATTATCCCAGAAATAAATCATTTTAGAGAAATTATAAACTACATATGAATTTATTATAAAATAATACTTCAATCTTTTCCTAAGGTTCCCCTCACCCCTATTATAAATGGTAACTTCCCCTTCTCTCAAATTCACACCACCAAAGCCATTTAGCTCTGCCCAGACCAACCCAAATATCCTCCTATATTCCGTAAATTCATTTTATTGTCCTTACTTTGGTCACAAATCCAACCTATGTTTCCCTTTTTATCAACTCAAAAGGAAACACCAAAAAAAGTGCTAATAAATTCACCACCCTCTTTCAAGTTCTTTTTCTTTTTTCCACTTCTTGTTTCTATGTTTTTTACATACTAAATAATAACTATAAAACTTTCTATATACAATATTTTTATTATAAATATGGTAAAACCATATTCTTTATTATATCTTTCATATAAATGACAAAGTCACCATACGTGTGTACGTACGGCTTACCATCTTCAGGTCGTGGTGTAGTTTGTCATTCAACACTTCACTATTTGGATGGGTATAATAATCGGTATAATTGATGTAAATAATAAATATAACATGTTAATGATTCTGTATATATTATATAAAATTCAATTAAATATTATATCACCATAAATATATTGATTTTGTCACTCATGCGTGCGTATGGATTAACGTCTCCACAAACATGATGAGATTCTTTTCCCCATTGTACCCATTAAAGAAAAATTCTTATTTTATGATTAAATATAATTTTTAAGGACTTATTATCATTCTGGATATTAATTTAATACATCCTTTCCATAAAAAACTCAGCTTATGTAGTAAAACATATAAAATAAAACGAATAAATTAAAACCCGAAATGATGATAATATTAAAATATTGCTTACAAAACAATTTTAGTATTTCATATATGATATCATATTTATGTATATGGTTCTTGTATAATTTAACATCAATTATTTAACTATTATAAATAAGGATAACGTTCCATCATCCATGGAAAAGTACAAGGTAAAGGTTAATTCCACAATCTGCTTAGTTATTCGCGGTTGTTTATATGTAAGTAATCTACTATGAATTCTTTATCATTAACATCCATGTTTCTTAAAAATGTATTTCAAAACACTTTTACTAATTCATACAATATTAGTTAAAGTAATTTATACCCTTTTTTGAACATTGATGTTTTGAAAGGAATATTTTTTCATTTTTTAAAAAAGATACTTTATGGCATTTTTGACAAAATTAAGGTAAGATTGTTTTTTAACATATACGGAGGCTGCACCTATTTTTCTCCATTATAACATCATTGAAGCATACCTCACAAGCTTATAAGAATAATTAAAATAAGGTTTTTTCTATGTATCTTTTAAATGATTTCGGAAAAATAAAGATAATGTTCGATCAAATAGTTTTGATTTCATATATGTTAACATCCTTTGCTGGATTTTACACTCTTTTGAAGATGAATCATTTGGATAAAAATATTCCATATTGTATTTAAGGTTTTGTGATATTATTGATGGTGGATGTGTTATTTTTATACAATAGGTGTTTTATGGTTAATGTATTAATATTTCATATGATATTTTTAATACGAATGTTTATGTTATATTTAAACATCCTCATATGAGGAATGAATTATACTAAGTAAGTGATGAGTGGAGCCCAATATTTCTCCTCACTGCATCGGTAGGTCACATGTGAAAAATAGTGTCTTGGCACAAGTACTTGAAAAAACATTATTTTTAGTCTTGGCACTAGTCCTTGACTATGTGGTTATGAATTCAGGCATTATGCACTCCATCATTATGAAATTTTCTATTGAATTTGCCTGGGATTATTTGACTAGAAGAATAATCATGTGAATAATTAAATGGAATTATTTTGATTTATACTTTCCATATTATGATGATGTTTATGTTTAAAATGATTTTGTTTTAATCTTTTAAATTTCATTAAATGTTTATGCTTATTTATGAATGTTTCTGCTATATTTTTATCCTTATTAAGCATCTGATCTCACCCCTTTATATGTAATATTTTTCCCAGCATGCGAAGAAGTATATTATGACTTAGCTCTAGATATAGTATAAGGGGTATGATTGTGGCCAATACAGGAAATTTTTTAGTTGTTATTTAATTTTATAATGTAATGTAAAACTTATCAATGTATTTAGTATTTCCATGGATACTAAAATGATCGGTCATTCGGTATATGATTTACATATATCATGCCAATGTTATGTAAAAAGGCACAAACTCTGGATAACTAGGGTCATGGATTTACATTAATAGCTAGGTTATAACATTATATAATAATATTTTGTTTTTCACTTTTGTTTGATGTGGCGTATTATGTACACTATCAAGCATACTGTATCCTTTGAAAAACTCTGTATATTACAATATCCACCCCTTGGAAATTTAATCCTTGATATTAAAATTTGGATTTGTAACTAAAGTATGAATCTATAAAATACCATTATTGTATTGACACATCATAATAAGGGTTAATAAAACGTCTCTTTTAAAAGAAATAAATGAGCATATGAAGGTCCGCTGTGATAACTCATACAAGAAATCCTTGTTGGAAAAATTGAAATGGATGAAAAAAACATAATGTCCTGATGGAGGGTAATAGTGAACATGATCAGCTGAATGTTATCAATAAAAAACCCAAAAACATGTGTTGGGTTAAACATTGTTTGATTTCATGGAAGTAAAAGTAAATACATGTTATTTTCTTTTATGAACATTTTCTTTAATGTAGAGGAATAATTTTACTACATAGAATAACAACATAATGAAATATGCTTTCGTGAAATGTTGAGTTTCATCAATTAATATAATTCAACTCCAGACTCATTTTTTTATCATAGCAATGAGTATTTAAGATTATTTTCTCAGGATTGAGGCACTATAGTTTACTTATCAAAACTTACAGAAACCACAATATTTTAAATATATATCTCTTATACCATTAATCATTAACAAAAAAAATTATACTACAATATATGATAATTTCCCCCAACAAGAAAAATCCTTTAAAAGTAAGATTAATTTTAATCTCCAAAACTAAATATAAATATCCATGATCAACAAAGAATATTCAACAAATAACATTCATTAAAATTCCTGAAATTACTCGAAATAGTGATTAAAAACCAACATTCAAATAATTATTATTACCTAATCTTCTATGGTAAATTTTAACATTTATCCCCAAATAATACCAACCACTCTTATATTCTTATACTAAGAAGTAATTAACCCAATCAAATATTCACCAAGATATGTTAATATATTCTATAAATGTCAAAAATATCCATAAGTCAACTATAAAAACACAGATTTTTATAAAATAAATTCCGAATATTGTCTCTAAAATAAAATCCCATAGTATAGTATTTTAATTAGACATATAGGGTTCCCAAAATAGTGAACATCTTGAAAAATAACATTTATCACTTAATCCCTAAATTATTTTCCTATACTAAGGATATAAATTTTATAAAACATATGTTTCAAAAATAAACTTCTTTTTATTCAATAACTTCAATTGACTAAATATTTTATACTAACTAGGGATATAATGTAGGCCACTGGTAGATGATAAATCCACTTACCAAAATGGTTGT
The DNA here is from genome assembly GCA_963277665.1 of Viscum album. NCBI lineage: Eukaryota > Viridiplantae > Streptophyta > Magnoliopsida > Santalales > Viscaceae > Viscum > Viscum album. The sequence continues at coordinate 1,431,485,512 of OY728132.1, read as the reverse complement.
GGGTACGATTTCCACATCATTGTATGATAAGATGGGTTTTTACTATCGGTGTTTTGTCCTTTTCAAAAACTACATAATTTTATAATAGTCCAAAATTGAGATAGAATCCACCAAAAATTACCATAACATATTTCTTCCTCAATGTTTATCTCATTCAATTCATTTTTAATCCCAAATATTAAAAAACAATAATTACCTAAAAAATAAATGTATCCAAAAACACCATTAACCACCAGGATGTTTTGAAAGATAAGTCCCCAAAAGGTTTTTAGAATAAATTAATCTGCTGATCAATATAAAAATTATATACTCATATGAAATGCCTATCTCATTTGAAGACATCCCAATCTCTACTGTTTTCTTAACCATCATATGAATAAAACAATAATAACCCATCTTAAATATATCAAATTACTGTGTTTTAACAAGAATTTACATTTGACTATCTTTTATGATTACAATTTTAGAAAATTAGGAATAGATTTTACATATTAATATCATATATTTCAAATGGAAACTTATACTTTGTAGAATTTTTTCACCAAATGAACCACTTTTTAAAAAACATGATTTATTTTCATGAAACATTATCAATCCTTTTATCTTGGAATCTTCTTTGTCCATACAAATCTTAAGAACTGCGAATAAATTATTCGAAACATTAGTTGTGAAAAAAAACACACTAATACATTAAACTTCTGATAAACCTAATAATTATAGACTCATATGATATACCTATCTCTTCATATGACATCCCAATATATAATTATTTTTAAACCATCCTCTAATATAAAATATTAGGACCCATCCATAAAAACATTTTATTCATTTGTTTTTTTAACTAAAATTCACAATCTAGGATCTTTTAAATTTTTATTTTTACAGAATCATGAAAACCTCTTTCATAGTAAACACATAGATTACAAATGGACCCTTATACTGAGTATCAATTTTATTTCACCAAAGGAAACAATTTTGAAATAAAACATGATTTATTTTTCATAAACAACTTCATTACATTCATCATGAAATATTTTTGACCATACCAGTCTTAAGACATGTGAATAACATTTTATATCTCAGGATGAGAACAAAATCACACTAAATGACATAAAAATATAGAAATAATCATTTGAATTAAAACACATTAACCCATTTATCATTCTTTGAACGAATGATAAAAAAATTCACATGAATATCACTCCTAGATGTTTCTAAAAGAAAAAAAAAATAAAAACAATAAAATGAAATTAAAAAATATTTATTTTAACATGAGAATAAAAAAAGAACCTATAAAAAGTATTCCAAATGGAATATCCATATTTTTTACTTCTAAATTAGAGACCTATTATAGGCATCACCCTTCATATAAGCTATATCAGGTTCACTCTGGACTGTAATGGCGTTAAAACCTTCATATAATCTAAAATGTTATCACTTGTGAAATACAATGTGGATAAACCCATTGTATTTGTTGTCCTGGGATCACCTATTAGCTATAATGGGGATTAGTAATTCATATAAGAAATATCGAGATCACCTGTTTCATATAATACTCAAGTATCATTTCATGAATCAAAAATAATATATAAAAACTTATTATAATCCGATATGATAACCATTTCCATATAAAAATAAAACATAGTTTTAGAATCCATTTTCATACCAAGATACACAAAAAAAGGAATTAGGGATTTATTTCCCTTATTAAAACATTAAGGATTATAGAGGAAGAAAAGTATCAAATAAAAGTTATAGCAGCAGATAAGTCATTGTCGTCGTATACGTTGAAACAAAAAACAATACATTTATAAAATTTTTAATGAATATAAAACGAATTATATAAAATGTTTACAATTTTAAAATCCATAATGGAATAAAATATTGACCTAAAAGTTCTTATATAATTCATTTTTCTTCATACAAATAAATATGTAAATTAATGTCATCATGAAAATTATTTATAATTAAATCATGAAACGATCAAGGTTTCTCCTACCACTTTGAACATTAAAATCACAATCTACATTAATTAATAAATTTACCAAAACAATAAATAATGATATTATATATAAAATTTGGATATGAAATTTCATATTTATTTTATATACCACTTATAAAATAATAAAGGTGTATATTATCAAAAATGCATCATTGAATGGAGAATGAGGTGTTGTCCATTACCTTGTAGCCGACATATCATATATAATCATTATATTACTGAATAATAATTTTAGGTTCATATTTATTTTATTGAGAACCTTTTTCAATTTTATTATTCCTTTTATATCACTTATTACCTTGTTATAAAAATTACTTAATTATTTCTATTAGTATTAGATGATTTGTTGATATTCGGTACCTAAGTTGAAAAAGAGCTTGGATTGACGTCAATAGTTCATGTATAAATATTTCCATCATATCCAAAATAATATTAATCACAAAAATAATGACTTTTATAAATTAATTATTCATTTAAATCCATTCATTAAATATGAATATGAAAAATTAATAAAATTACAATCATGGAGACTGTAAGTTGTACATACACATCACTAACATTTACAATTTTCATTTGTCATTATGGAAATAATATAATCCTCATTTTACTTTTCAATAATTATCATGAAATTATACAAATCAAAATAATAATTTTAATATATCTTTAAATACCATACATGTTATGTGGTGAATAAAAACTTTTCGCATTTGTTCATAGAGGTGGTAGTTCACACATATGCATGAACAATGTTGCATTTTTATGTGCCTGGAAGATTTAAAAAATTAAGTAAAATATTAATATTTTAACATAAAATATTTATCAGTAATATCATATATATTTATTTCTTCCATAATTATAACTACTCTTGATAGATGGTAATGAAAAGAGAACTATTTTGGTTGGTGATGCCGAAGTCCACTGTACAGAGGAATGAAATGTTCAATTCAAATTTAATGAAATTTGAGATCTATTTAGGTGATGAAATTAATTTAATAACATACCAGTATATTGAGGATACTGGGTTTTTTAATTCATCTGATAATATGAAAATTAATATGATGTGTAAGAACAAAAAAACAAAAACACTAAAAAAAGAAACCTCGTCTTCAGTTGATCACCTTTGAAAAACAGTTTAACACAACAAAAAAGGGTATTCTACCCAAAATAATGCCTAAGGATCATGAGGAGTGATTCAAGGAATATTTTTTCGATGATAGTGGATGATCCAAATGGCTTTGTAAGTGTGAGTTTAAGAGAAGAGTGGGTAACTTTTTATAGGAGTGGGGAGGGGCATCCTTGGAAACTCTTAAATTATTAAATTAATATAAATTCAATTTTGGTTCCAAATGGTCCCAAAATAATTTATTTATAAGAAAATAATATTTTAAGTCGAATCCCAATAATCCAATTAAATTTACTCCTATTTTAATATCTTTTATTCCGGATCTTTTCTATTTAACCAATATATTACACGTTTTTATCTTATCGTTATATTATGTTATTCACACTTTGTGAGATAATATAATTACCATAACATGTACAAAGAGATAAAATGTCTATTTTTACATATTTATACTTATTCTAATAAATTAGAAGAATAGTAAATTTTTCTGAATTTTATATCATTTAATAAAATATTATTTATATTTTAAAATAATAATTTTGTCACTTTTGGCATTATTCATTAGTTCACTTTTATAAATATCATAACATGATGATAAGTCATAACCAAATCAATTAAATAATCAAAAAATATTAAATTTTTCCAAAAACTCATAGATTGAATTAAGTATGTCATACAATATTTATTTTAATATTTTTATTTTCTTTTATTTGATTCTTTCATCAATTAAAAATTTACAACATCATTATTGTTTCATAATTAAATTGAATTATTTTCTTGAAAATAATTATAAATAAATTAACATGATTTAGGAAAATTTATTAGGTTTCCAATTACTACTTATAGGTAAATATTTCCCTTTCATAACTCCATATTAAAATACATTACTTTTTAAAAACAGAAGAGTAACAAAAATTAAAATTCTTTTAATATAATATTATAAATGCAATAAATTCATATAGGTGGTTCCATGTTGTCCTAAAATCATCTGAAGTATTTTCATGTTCAGGATACACTGAAAAAATTAAATTAGGACCTATGTTAATGTAGTTTTATATTATTATAATACTATTACTACCTTAATTAAATGATTTACACATAACCGTGGTAATTAATTTTTTTCACTAAAGTTACCATTCATAATGACCAATAAATTAAAACATTTTTTTACAGAATTTTTAACATATTATTAAATATATGGAATCCATTTTTTAAATTTCAAATCACTGAATATTGAATAATTACATTAAAATTAATTCTTCATGTCAAAACATGAAAACATGTTTTTTAAAATGTAAAACCCATCAAAAGACTAAAATAAATTTATATATAATTCCAATTAGAAACTACTTGGAATGAAACAAATTACATTAAATTATAAAAACATAATCTAATTATAATATATAATCAACCCAGAATATAATGTAAAAACAATAATAATTTTGATGAAAAATAAGTTTTGAATTAAAATACAATATTTATCAATATTCATTAAATTGTCAATTTTATCAAAATAATAATAAAAATAAAACTATGTAAATTTATATATCCCTATTCCATGTAAGAGGTTTCTTTTTTCTAATAGAAATTATAAATGTCTAAAAAACTATATTTGAAATTGCTTCTCCATCAAAAGGCATTAAAAATGATTTTTTTAAATACACCTTTTATTTGAAAAATTGTATTTGTTCTTATATCATGTCTAGATAACATTAAAGATAAATTTTAAAAAATAAATTAAATATAATAAATATATATATATCAAAAATAAAATTCATAAAGTGAGTTTTTATTTTTCATATAAATTCAATAAGTTTCATTTTAGTGTTTTTTAATAAAATCATTTACTTTTAATTAATATGGTATTGGATTTTATTTTTAAATAATTTTTTATAAAATAATTTATTTAATACATGTGTCAACAGTATTTTTTGTAAATAAATTAATACTGTAAATTCCCACTATTTAAACAGCTTGGTTATAAGGTTACATAATAATATTTAGTTGTTCACTTAAGTTCGATGTGTTGTATCATGCACACTATCGAAAATGTTGTCTCATTTTAAAATCCAGGGATTTTACCTTTCCACCCTCTTTTAAATTTCATCCATTCAATTTTAATTTGCATTTGGTATCTAAGGTATGAGTTTATAAAATATGAATATTGTATTCCCACATTGGAAAAGGTTCTAATAAAACATTCACATTAAAAGAAAGAAACTATCGTACGAAGGTCACCTAAGATAAAACATTCTAAGATTCAATAATGTAAAACATGTATATGGATGAAATAATATCCACTGTTTTCTCGAGGAGGGTAATAGTGTAAATGATTAGGCGAAAGATAACATTATTAAAACCACAAACATATGATGGGCATAATGGTGTTTTATCTCATCAGAGGAAAATTAAATTGATTTTTTTTATTTTAGATCCTTTTCATAATGATGAGGGATTATTTTACTACATAGAATAATAAAATAATTAAATATACGTACGTGACATGTAGAGTTTTATCCATCAATATAATTCCACCCTAGACTCATTATTTTCTCATAATAATTCATATTTAAGATGTGTTTTTTCAGTCTTGAGGCATAATAGTAGACTTCTAAATTCTCACATCAACCACAAATGGTTACCTATATATCTATTATACCAATAATAATTAACCAAAAAAATTTATACTAGAAGATCTTATAATTTACATCAATAAGAATAATTTATTATAAAGAGAAGGAATACATTTAATCTCTAAAACTAAATAGTAATTTCCATAGTACAATAAAGACCATTCAAGAATGAACATTCCTGAAAATTCCTAAAAACAATACAAATATATATTGTAAACCAGAATTCAATGAAAATTTATGACATAATCATTCATGGTAAATTCAAACATCTATCTCCAAATAATACCGACCACAATTAAGTTATTATTAAAAAAGTAATTAACATAATCACATATTCTCTAAGATATGTTAGTCAATTACATAAGTAAAAAATATTTTCATAAGTCCAATATAAAAACCAAAATTCTTCAAAAATAAAATCCAAACATTACTCCTCCTATAAAATCACGTAGTACTATATATTCATTAGGAATATAGGGTTCCCAAAATATTAAAAATGTTCCAAAATAACACATAACACATAATCCATTCTTTATATTCCAGTACTAAGGAAATCCTTTAAATAAAACTTAAGTTACCTAAATCAACTTATTCTTATTCCATAAACTAATTCAGCAAAGAATTCATAAATAATCAGGTTATCATGTAGTCTATTGGTTGGTGATAAATCCATTTAAAACATCGGTTGGGGGTTCGATTCTTACCTCGTCGTCCTATATGATGGGTTGTCACAAGATAAGTGTTTTGTCCTTTTTCAAAAACAATATAATTTTTCAACAGTCCTAAAATGTGATAAAAACCACAAAAAACAATCTTAACATATATGATCTTCAATGTTTCTCCCATTCCTTTCATTTATCATCCCAAAAAGTAATAACCGATAATTACCTACAAAATAAATCCCTCAAAAAAATACCATTAACCACCTTGAAATTTTGGAATATAAATCCTCAAAATTGTTTTCTAATACATTAATCCTCTGATCAACTTGAAAACTATAAACCTATATGAGATATATATATATAGCATCAAAAGGAATCTCAATCTCCAATGTTTTCTAAACCATCATCTGATACCAACTATATGTAACCATCATTAATCATATCTTATTCATGTTTTTTAACTATAATCCATATTTGAGGATATTTTATGTTTATAATTTTAAAGAATTAGGAAATCCTCTTACATTGTAAACTCATAAATTACAAATGGAATCTTATACATAGAATCAATTTTTTTCACCAATGGAAACAATTTTAAAATAAAACATGATTTCATTCAAATACACATCTTCAATACTGACATTATGGAATATTCTTTTTCCATTCCAATTTTAAGACCTGTGAATAATATTTCAATACATTGGATGAGAACAAAATCACACTAAGGAACATAAAAAAGATAGAATCAATTATTCTTGTTAAAACTTGGTAACCAATTAAACATTATTTGAACTAATTAAACAAAAAAATTCACATGATTATCACTCAACCCATTATCTCAATGAAACACATTACAACCAATAAAATGAAATTAAATTTTTTTAGGTTTCTAAGAGAATGATAATAACGAAAACATATCGAACCTCATCAAATTGGAAGAACCATATTATTGACATCTAAATTAGTGATTAAAATATGTATCTCCCTTCACATATCCTATATCAGGTTCATTCATGATCAATAATGGGGTTCAAGAATCCATTAAAGGAATAATGGGTTCACGAGTGAGCTAAGATGTGGATCAACACATCCTATATTTTGTGATTGGCTACCCTTTTAGATATAATGTGAATCTAACCTTCATATAAGCTATATCAGGATCACCTGTTTCATATAATGCTCAACAGTCATTTAAGGAATCAAAAAACCCTTATGAAAACTTTTTATAATCCCCTATGAATCAAAATTCCATATAAAAACCCATTTAATTAAAGAATTTTTTTTCAATACCATGAATCCCAAAAAAGGTATAAGGGCATTATTTTCCTTTAAAATAATATTAATGCTTATATAGGAATCCATGTATCAAATAATAGTTATGGAGGAAGTGAATTCATTGTTGTCGTAAACGTTAAAACAAAAAACATTAATTTTTAAATTATGTAATGAAATTAAAACACGTTGTATAAAAATATTTGATTTTGAAAAAGTTGAATTAAATTAAATATAGACATAAAATTTCATATATAATCTTTTAATATTAATATAAATAAATATGTAATTTAACATCATCATGAAAATAATTTATAATTGAATATTTTAACATTCATATTGTCTCGTACCACTTTGATCTTTTAAATCATAATCTCCATGAATTAATAAATTCACCAAAACAATAAATAACATTATTATTGGTAAAATATAGATATTAAATATCATACTGATTGTATATAAACCTTATAAAATAATAAATTTGAATATTTTGAAAAATGATTCAATTAATGGAGATTGAGATGACATCCCTTACCTCGAGTCTAACTCATCACGTACACACATTATATTACTAAATAATAAACGTAGGTTCATTTCTATTTTATTGAGAACATTTTACAATTTTATTATTCCTTTTATATCACCTATTTCCTTGGTAAACATTAAATAGTCATATAAGTTCATATTGGATGTTATGTTGATATTCGGTACATAAGTTGAAAATGAGCTTCTCTTGATGTCAATAGTCCATGTGGTCATAATTCTACCAACTCCAGAATATTATTAATGAAAAAATAATCACTTTTATATATCAATTATTCTTTTAAATCTATTAATTATATAAAGATAATAAAAATTAACATCATTACAATCAAAGAGATAGTATGTCACATGTACCCATTAGTAATAATTCCAATTTTCATTATAGAAATAATTTAATTATAATTTTAACAACCCAAAAATATCATGATATTATTAAAATAAAAATATTAATTTAAATATTCTTATATTTATCATACATGTAATATGGTGAATAATAAGGCTTCACGTTGCTTTGTGGATGTGATATTTCACATGTATGCACGAACAATGTTGTCATTTTTATGTTCATGGATCATAAAAAAATAATTGAAATGGTAATATTTTAAAATGATAAATATGAAATTTATATAATATATAAATTTGTATTTCAGCATTATAACAGATCATGATAGATGGTAATGAAAATTAACTATTTTGTTTTGTGAGGAAATAGTCCATTGTACACACGATTGAAAAGATAATTTAAAATTTGATGAAATTTGATATTGATTAAGGTGATGAAATTAATGTAATAACATATCAGTATATTTATGATAATGGTATTATTGTTTCATATTAAAATAATAATAATTAGATGATTTTGAAGGAAAATAGAAAAGAAATACATAAAAATGATATCTCTTCTTCGGTTGATCACCTTTGAAAACATCTTAACACCACTGAGAAGTGTCTTCATCCTAAAATGAGACCAAAGAAAAATGGGGATGGATTCTCGGAATATGTTTGAGAAGATATATTCTTATCTAAAAAGGTTTGTATGTGTGATTATTAGTGAAGAGTGAGTACCATTTTATAGGATAGGGGAGCAGTGCCCTTGGAAACACATAAATTATTAAATTAATATAAATTCAATTTTGGTTCCAAATGGTCCCAAAATAAATTATTTACAATAAAATATGATTTTAGGACAAATCCCAACAATCTAATAAAATTTGGACACATTTTGAATAATTTTTAATCCTTATCTTTTTTAACCAATAGTTTATCCTTTTTAATATTATTGTGATATTGTGTTATTTACAGTTTATGCATTAATATAATTACAATAACATGTAAAAGGACAGAAAATGTTATATTTTTTTGCATATTTTTACTTATCCATGTCATTTTGACGAATCTTATATTTTTAGGAAATTAATATCATTTAATAAAATAATATTTATATTTAAAAATACCAATATTTCCAATTTTGGAACTATTCATTAGTTGAATCTTATAAATATCATAACATGATGAGAAGTTCGAACCAAATTTTCACACTCACCATCTGTTAATTAATTAATTTATTATTTTTATTCAAGTCGGGTTGTTCAGATTAAAACCTGACCTAATGTTTTTGAGTTCTTATTTAAAAACACATGTTTTTCCATTGGCTGCTTCCAGTGCCCCACCGTCGAAGCCACTCAACCTCACCTGGGACACCTTGAAACATCCCCCATCTCAAATAATTCAATATTATGGATTAATAATACAAAAATAAATTGAAAATAAGGATGTTTATAACCATAAAAAAATTTAATGGAAGTAATTAGAATATTGTTTGAGAAATATGATATTATTATTACTGATAGTGTTAAGGATAAAAAACATTATGAAATTGTTAATAATATTGTGATAATATATATTATTGTTAATATTATGTATTGTTATTACCATTTTTTATAATTATTTTACATATTTATTTTATTTATTTTGTTACTTTTTTTCACAATATTTGTTAGGGTTCAGACCTCTCCCCGACCTACATGTTGCACCCACGTTTCCCCTTGATCCCATCGTTTCACACCTCCCATATCCATAGCCAGCACTACCTTGAACCTACTCTCATATCGACGCTCTCGCACTTGTTCCCCTGAAATCCTTCGCCACACCCATGCACCCTCAAAATTTGCAATCTCATTTCTTCCCAACCAACCAGACCGATGTGCCATCCTTTTCCCTCCAGGTAAACTTTATTTTGGCTCCCGCCATCCTACGTGTTAACCTCCAGTGATGACTCGAAACCTCTGGCAATGACCTGGGACCACCAGTGATAACCCATGACCTCTGATGCAACTCCTCTGAGAAGGTCACTCCTCTTATCCATTATGTTTTTGGGTTTTTGAAATGTTTTAGGTTCATATTAGGATTTTCTTTTGATTGTTTTTTTTTGTTTGAATTCATATTTTGAGGTTCAATTTGGAATCCTTTTGGAGTGTTTGTGGTGAGATATGAGTTGGGAATTTTTTTTTGAGTTCTCGACACCTGATGTAAATCTTTCTATCAATAAACAGTATTTGGGTTAATTGTTTGTTTATTTCATTAATTTATTATGCTTATGAGTTTATTAATTTGTTCTTTAGTCTCATTTGTGTTTTCTGAATTGTATTTTTAGGATGATCGATTTTTTCTGGTTGGAAAATAAATTTTTTTAAGGATATGTCAATGTTTTGTGCTATATTAGTATAATGATTTCAAAATGAATTTTAGGGGTTGTTTGGTTGGTACGAACTATGTTTTCAAGGGTATTTGAGTTATGCATGTTTATATATGGATTCTGCATGTGTAGAGAATCATTTTGGAAGAGTTTGCCTTGATTTTTTGATTATTTAAATGATTATTATGGATTAATTATGTTGCGAGAAACATTATGTTGAAAGGTTTTGTTATGCACAAGTGATAAAAATTAGTTTTCTAAAGAAAATTTTATGTGTTTTATGTGTACATCATTTTTGTGTTTCCTAAATGGGTTTTATGAGTTATGTAAGTACCATGATTTTTTCTTCAAATTATTTTAGTCTGTGTTAAAAAAATTTGAGTCTTTTGGGATGAGTATTCTTTTTTAACATTGTTCAATTTAGTTTTATTTGGAGCCTTAGGTAGTTATTAGACTCCATTGCATCATTGTTGGGTGTTTATTTCATTGCTATGGGTTATGGTCATCAGCGATAGAGACATATATATATATATATATATATATATATATATATATATGTGGGTAAGCATGTATATATGTATATCATCATTGCCCATATTACCTCATTGTGCATGGAATATGTATACGGGTCGAAGAGTATATATATTTATATATGTGAAAATTTATATGTGCATAGGTGATGCGGTCCCAAGTTTCCATCATCATGACCTTCATGACTTGAGCTAGGTCCCCCACTTCACTCACCATTGAAATTTAGAATTTATTAAATTCTTCATATATCAATAATTTTTGTTAAATTATATGTAATATTAAATTATTATTTTTAGGATAGTGGTTTTCTAGAAATGAAACTATTTATTTCTTTGCATTGCATTAGAAAAAAGTTTCTAGATGAATTGATTCCCAATGGTTGAAAATGATCGTATGGCCTTTGAACTGAATTCATGAATATTTATGTGTGGTTCTGGTTGAATGTGAAATGTTTTTATCTAACGTGTAAATAAAAGTTTGGATTATCTGGAAAAACTGTATTTCTTTTAAATAATATTTAAGGACCATTTTTCTATTGAAGAATGTGGGGTGCATGTGGATATTTCAAAAAAGGGTTTACTCTTAATGTAAAGGTGTTGGTTTTTTTGAAATGTGGTGGTTTTTCGAAGGGTGTTTATGGACCATTTGGAACATTAATGAAATAAATTATTTTGAAAAATCTCTTTGGAGTGACTCAGGGGTGACCTTGCTGTGCAGATTGAATTTATTTGTTGTTGTGCATGATTTTTGTGCATTGGAATGGGTTTCATTTTTGGAATTGTTGATTCACATTTTTTTAATACACGTGTTGAAATGGGAACATGGAATAGTAAGTGAATCATCAAAGAATGATTACTGCACTAGTTTAGAATACGCAGTGGCTTGTGGCCCTTAGTAAAGACATTTCTATGTTAGAGGATTGAGACCCTTGATTAGACCAGGTAGGGAAACACCAAGTATTTAGGAAATATGACATCATAGAGAGTAGGCAGTCCTTTAATATGAGTCACATGTATAACACATTCTGGATTGTTCACGATCTCCTAGGTTTGACCGATGTTTTCATTGGCGCTTATTAGTATGTGGTAGATAATTAAAGGGCCTAGATTGGTTATTTGGACACATTTTTTATTTTTCCATTTCCCTTATCGTGTGTTGTGTGATGTGTGTGGCTTTTCTCTTGACTAACAACTAAATTTTTCGATTTTAAATTTATTTTGAAAATGTTTGAAAATGTAATTGGAATTTTCCCTACAAACATTAATCATGTTATAAAATTAAAAAGGGAAATGGAATGTCACATGTTTTAGAACTAATAGTGTGTGGGGAAACATATATTTTATATAATTTAGTTCACATGAGGATATAGTAAATCATTTATTTAATGGTAGTGCTTTGGGAATAGTTTTTTAGGCATGCCTACTTTGTTTCAATGCTCATACCTATAGCATTTTATTGTATTTAGTTTCACCTACATGTTCTAACTCTGGAATGGTTCTCCCTGGGCAAAATTTGGGTTGGGAGTTGGAGAGTTACACTTAGGGTCACATGAAGATTTGGTCATGGTCAGATTATTATGCATTGTCGGTCATTCATTCAGTTTCGTATCATTTATTAATTTTTCACTGTTCAATTTATATTTTGTTTCTTAGATAATTTTTATTGGGTGAAATTTTAACCGTGTTGTTCACTTTTGATGCCCTAGAACTTGTCTCCATACCGGGAGGATCCGGAACGCCTCATGGGCCTAGGTGCAGATCGACTAGGGTGACCGGTCTATCTTTGACCCGAGTTTGTTTGGATCAAAACAGTATCAAAGGAGGTTTTCTCTATTGTGTTGTGTTCTTTTGGGGTAGATCGAATGTAGTCCAAAGTTAAAGATGTTAGAACTCGACGTTCTATATATGAAAATGGTTCTCTACTAAAACAACTTGTTACGTGAGTCGAGTTACTAGGATAAGTTGAGCATTATATGTGTCTTTGGTCCTTGTGGTTAATCTTGTCTATGGGAAATGAAAATGGAGTTAGGTCAGTGGTCGAAGTGAGGTCACAGGGTTTGGAAAGCCATGTGTAGCATGGGATGCTGCCCTAGAATACTCTCGGTGGTGGTTGTGTGATTGGCATATTGATGCCAACCATATGTCCCAGTCACCCACTGACACAAGTTTCCTTTTATAACTTTCCTAGTCTATTTGTTTTGAATTCATGGAAATAGGGTTGTTAAGTAAAAATTATTTGGTCTTGGAAAATGTTTTTAAATAAAGCACTTTAAAAAAATGATTTCCATTATTTGAAAAGTGCGGGTTAAATGTTTTCATATTGAAAACCCGAAAGCCGTGGTTTTGATCATTGGTGTCTTCATGGTAAACCACATTCATGAGTATAAGTGGAAGGATAAATGGTTAATGGTATGTGAAGATGAGGGCATGGATTGAAATTATGTGGGTTCCATTGTTTCATGGGAACATGCATGTGTGCGTCCCAAGGGACACCATTGGAATTTGTGAAACCCACCATTTTCATTTATTTTCATAATGTCTTTTAAAAGGAATGTTTGATGATTTAATACTATGTTAATATGTGGGGATTCCTTATATTTTGGAAATGCTGGATGTGGGGAGTTATAAGAATGGAATCATGTTTTACTGATTTTCCCTTATTTTGAATTATTATTGGTATGTTGGTGTGAAAGCATGTGGTTTGTGGATTCTTTTGAAAAGTAAATCGGGAATACATTGTAGTTGTTCCCCTACACGTTTAGTGTTCCCTTGAGGTATGACTTGGCCATTGGACCAATTTAATTGTGTCCATGGTTCTCATTCATGACTAGTAAACAACCACAAAGATCATTAACATGTGATTGATGTGACGACATGGGTAATTAGTCATTGGTCGACACTTCAATTTAATATAGGAAGGACTCTCCTATTTTAGGGATATTGCTATGTATTTCCCTTCTCATTTTCTGTTATGTGGATCCTCTAATAGCAGGAGGGAATATGCGAGGAGAGTTGAATGGATTTTTGGTCTCTTTGAGTTGTCTGAGTTATTGGGTATGAAATTTCACACTATTGTGCCTGAAGGTTTCCCCCAAAAAATGTGAAATAAATTATACAAGGGCGGGGTAAAGGTGGTTTGGAATTATCTGTGATGGTCGATGTCTTGGAAGTCTTATACTGATTTCATCTTTTGTAAGGGTCTTCTTTTCTGAAGCCTTTCAGCGTGAGTCCTCTTTCAAGAGTAGGGGTGGATTTCGTAGAATCCTTTTGGAATACCTGTTATCATAGGAGTGTGTCTTCATATTAGGGAGATCTAATTTTTCCATTCATAAGGAAGTGTTGTCATGCATCAATCCCTTATAAATTTTCTTGGTTAGGATGAATAATTGATGCATGTACATCATCAAAAATCATGTTCAGTATAATTTCTATGACATAGTAGTTGTATGTCATGGGGTTTTGTGTATGTTGGTTTTTTATCAGTTGTTGTGCGGTTTCATGTGCCAGCAAAAGGATACGCTTCATCCAAGAGTCATCAATACCTGTCTATGAGGCAGAAGATGATTCAAATAACAGGGCTCCAGCCATAAGCCATAGAGTGAAGCTGGTGTGTGGTCAGGAACCCAGGAGTGTGTGGGACCTAGACATTATTTCTATCATTGATATTGAAGGTGATGCCAGTTAGGATAATTTCATGTAGTGTTATATTCCAAATATCCCATTTCGGTGTGTGAGGTTTCAAGTATCTATGAGGAAGTGTGGTCGTCTCGTTGCCTTAATGTCTAGTTGGTTGCATCCAACTGAATGTAATTGAATTTAGTGGTCCTTATATGGTATATTGGGTAAATTATTCTCAAATATTAACTTTACTTATCCAAGGAAGTGTAAATGTTGGTTTTTCATAACTCATGATTTTTATGCCTTGGTAGTTGAGCCCTTTCGTCGCCGCACATTGGGGTGAGGCGTTTGGTCAATTTTGGGAGATTTTCGATGTACGTGTAACTTTCATTAGTTCTAATTGTGTCGAGACAAATGGAAGACCTCACTCAAATGTCTCTAGAATGATTCGGGGTTGATATTTTATTAATGGTGGGGATTCCACCCAAGCCACCCCATGTATCTTTTCCAGTCTCGTCCTAGATTTTGGTAAGTATGTAATGGTGGGGAACCCCTTCAGGTTTCCTCTTGATTTCATTTTGGTTATATTCCTAATGATTTTGTGGTGGTAAGTGATAACAGTGTTTTGTTTATGGGGTTTGATCTTGTTTGTTCATTACATCCAATGATAAGGATTTCGTTCAATGGTGATTGAGGTTTTTTGGATTGTGATGTTGGTTTCCATGGGTTTGAGAGATTCTTTCCTTGATCAATCAACTAGAGAAATTCTGGCTTCTTGGTGTGGGTGAAAATTAGCGGAAACACTTTTTATGGGTTTATTATGGTTTCATTTTTAGTTACTCTGTCTGAGTATATTGTGTCTTCCTCTTTTTTCTTTTTTTTTCATGGGGATCCCCTTTGAACCTTAATAGAATATTGGTTTTTTAGTCTAAGTTTTGTTGTAGATTTTTAGTGGTGGAAAGCATAATGTTGGGGAGAATTTTCACACATACCATCATTGAATTAATTATTTTATCAATTCTATTCGTCTCATGTGGTTAATTTTGAATCATGAAATAATGTTTTTGAGTTCTAAGTTAAAAATCCATGGTTTTTCCTTGGCTGCATCCAGCGCCCTATAGTAGATGCCCCAAACCTCTCCTAGGACACCACACGATCTCACTCTGTTTGATTAATTAAACAAGGTATATTAATAATAATGAAATTAAATGATAATAATATGTTTATAAATCATTAGGAAAATGCATAATTGTAATAATATGACAATTATTTGAGATTTATAATATTATTATTACTAATAGTGTTGATGATAAAAAAATATATGAAATTTTTACAAATATTATGATAATATATATTATTGATAATAATACGTGTTGTTATTACAATTTTTAATATTATTATTTTAATTATTCTATATATTTATTTTATTACTTTGTTCCCCATTATTGTTAGGGTTTAATCCTCTCCCCATCCTACCCATCGAACCCCAGCTTCACCTTAATCCCTTTGCGTCACGCTGCCCAGCTCCACAACCATGCCACCACGACCCTCCTCTCATATTGGTGATCTACGCCCTTACTCCACTGAAATCCATAACCACATCCTTGCTCCCATGAAATCTATAACCACACCCCTGCTCACCTGAAATTTGTGTAATGACCCGAATCATGAGCCCCACCACTGGTGCCCTGTACCTAGTTTGCCACATAACCTGAAGTGCGTTTCCCCGAATTCCAGAGGCTACTGACTAGCAGTGAGGGCCTTGGTGAGCCGGAGGGTAAATAATGCCTTCATTTGGGGGGAGCCACCGAGGTTGAGGCAGCGACAAATGCTTGAGCAACAGTAAAGCAGGTGGACAGGAGCGGAACTAGTGGATACGTTTCTTGTACTTCTAGTTCCATGTTGATGTTGCTTGTGTGTAGCGTCTTGTATTATGAGCTGCAATAATAAAAGACGCATCCTTTGTGATGTTTTCATTCCTGTCCTCTTTTGTGATGTTACTAAGAGGTTCCAGTTGACTGTTGACTTGACCCTCACTTGTGAGACATCTACTGGAGGAGACCAGTTACCACACACTGATGCCGACAGTGTGACTCAACCCTTGGAGGCGAGAGTAACGGTTGGATCTCTTAGTAGTAGCGTCGAGGCCTTACGACGTCATCCTTGGTATGGATTAGTATTATCCATGTTAGGATTGACTGTTTTAGGCAAAGAATGTGGTTCATCCAGGGGATGAGACCAGGTTTCTCTTATCGGCAAAGAAGAAATCTCGCAGCTCTTGTGGGACCAGAGATGGTCCGGGCCACGTCAGAAGAGGTCCATGTCATCCAGGAGCGGATGAGGAAAACACAGATCCGGCAGAAGTCATACGCTGACAGGAGGCGGAGGCCACTAGAGTTCGAGGATGGTGACCGCGTCTTCTTACGGGTCTCACCTCGACGTGGTATTCGGAGGTTTGGCCGAGGCAACAAGTTATCTCCGCGCTTCATCGGACCCTTCCAGGTCCTTAGCAGGGTTGGTGAGGTGGCTTATCGCCTGGCTCTACCACCTCAGTTACACCGGGTGCACGACGTCTTCCACGTGTCTCAGCTGAGGAGATACGTGCACGATCCGACGCACATCTTTGACCATGGGGAGCTTGACGTTGATGATGGGGCGACTTTTACGGAGGTCCCGGTGGAGATAGAGGATCGACAGGAGTGGGTCCTACATGGGCGATCGATTCCTCTTGTGCGCAACAGATGGCAGCACGGGAATCTCCAGGAGAGCACATGGGAGCGGGAGGCTCAGATGCGTGCTCAGTACCCTCTTTTGTTTCCCTAGTTTTTGTTGTATCTTTACGGAGACGTAAAGCCCTGAGGTGGGAGTAATGTAAAGACCCGTAAAATTCAAGGGAAATTTTTTCTTAATTTTCTTTAGAATTTTACAAGAGCGCGGTTTCAGACGGCACCTGATTCCGAGGCCCGGAGTGCCCGGAATTAATTTCCGAAGTTTGGCTCGGGTACGTTCAGTGAACGAACGAGCGAGTATTTCTAACTTTTGATACGGTGCTCGGAATTGAAATCCGAGGGCACCGATGAACTCGCAGCGCCGATATTCACTTAAAGAGACCTTTTCGGGAGTTGCGTTTGTTGCGGGTTGAAAGTTAATTTTTAGGGGTTTTTAGTTTGAGTTAAATAAAATTTGTTTAGAACAAATTTTATTATAACTTGTTAAAAACCTACCAAAGGAGGTTGGAAGTGGGACCCACACCCACTTAACCTCCCTTGGGAGGATTAAGTGTGGTGGGGCCCACACGAACCCCTAAACCTTTCAAATCCTCCCAACTCCTTTAACGCCACTTTTAATGGCTTAAGTTACTTAATTAATTAAGGGAGTTAAACCCTTTTTGAATTTCAAACCATTGAAATTCTTGTGGTTAAGTTATGTAATAATATAAGTTAAAGCTTATATTATTCTAGGGGTTTCTTTTACCACCTTGGGAGGATTTCT
This sequence comes from Viscum album, assembly GCA_963277665.1. Lineage (NCBI taxonomy): Eukaryota > Viridiplantae > Streptophyta > Magnoliopsida > Santalales > Viscaceae > Viscum > Viscum album. The sequence goes on along the minus strand of OY728132.1, from coordinate 1,431,466,942 downwards.
TGAGAGCTTTGGAAGCTTTTCTTCTTCTTCTTCAACTTGACGAAGAACCTTCGAACTTGACGAAGAACGCCGTTCTTCAACGAAGAACTTCTTCGCCGAAGAACACGGTCTTTCCGCGACGCCATATCCGCGACGTGACGTTCTTCTTCCGCATCATCTTTTCCGCGACGAACGCCATCGACAACGACTCTTCCTCCGACGTCAAAGGAATCGACACCGATATTCCACGGCTCCGTCAACGTGCGACTATCAAGGTAAGGGTTCTTGAGTTTGTTGTTTCCTTTTTTTTTTTTACTTTCCTCAAGACTTGACGTAGAACGCTCAAGTTCTGACGAAGAACGCCGCTCCGCTCTTCTTCGTCTTCGGTGTCAACGAGAGAGAACACCACTCCTTCCTCGGACAACCTTCGTTGGCGTGCAAGGATTCGCCAACGACGTGCCTCATCGGACGTATCTCTTCGTCAACGGAATTGACGAACGACTACCGCGACGCCCGATCTCCGCGACGTCGACTTCCGCGGACATAGTCAAATCCTCGAACTTATACCCAAGGTAGGGGTTGTTGTTTCATTATTTATTTATTCCATTTCTTGAACGTGGATCTGGCATGTCTAACATGAGGCTTTGAATGTTCAAGTTGAGTTTTTATTTAACGTGAGGGGGGCCGGACCGCATGAACACGGCCGAACCCCCCTCCAACGTTTATGTTGATTTATCTTGCGGGTGGAAGCAAGTGGCGTGGTGTCGTCGCACCACGCGGATGATCGTGCAAATATTTTACGCGGCGCCGTCACGCTACACCAAGGAAAAATCTTCAAGAACGCGACGCCGTCGCGCCGCGTTGAAAGGAATCATGGCACGGCGAAAGGGGCGCGCTGCCGTCGCACCGCGCCGGACGACGAACACCGCGGCCGGTTCCGGGCCGCGGTGGGACGAGAAGACCGCGGCCGGTTCTGGGCCGCGGCGGCAGAGAAGACCGGCGGCCGGGCCGCCGGCGTCGGAAGCCGTAGGGGGGACCGGAAATTCCGGTCCCGTTTGAGAAAACCGGCCGGCCAGCTGGCCGGCCGGATGTCTTAAAAACCGGGGGAATTAATCCCCCGGCCTTCACTTAAAACCCCCCTCTTTATGAGGGGGGGAGCGGTTTCCACGGGGGGGGGGGGGGGGGGGGGGGGGCAGGCGGCTCCCCCGGATCCCCTTCAAAGCGGGCCCCCAGGAGGGGGGCCATTGTTTTACAAAAACGGCGCGGCAAAGTCGCGCCGCCATCCAAGAACCGGGGGCTTGATTGCCCCCGCGTGCGCAGCCTCCTCGCGGCGCCAGGCCGCCGCGGCCCGCCGCGCCGCCCCAGGGGGGGGGGGGGGGTCGGGCCGGGTCGGCCCCAACCCGGACCCCCCCGTTTCGTACCAGATTTGGTTTTTTGCTCATAACTTGAGCCTCGGACCTCCGAATGACGAACCGTCTGCGGAAACACGATCCTTGGATCGAGACGGTCGTTTCGGTTTATCGCACTCAAGGTTTCGGTTTACTTTGAGTTCGGCCGGGTTGGTTCGTTCACGGAACCAACCGGGCCTTCGGAGCAGAAACGCTCATATCTTGAGCTACGGACGTCCGATTGACGTGCCGTCAGCCGCGTTGTGTTCCTCTTAGAGAGACGGATCTTTTGGCATACTCCGCCCGAGGTTTGGACGCAGGTGGAGTACGGTCGGGTTGGTTTTGCCTTAAAAAACCAACCGGGCCCCGGAGACGAAAAAGCCAATAACTCACAGACCGGGCGTCCGATTGACGCGCCGTCTGTTTCGTTGACTTCCTCTTGATGAGACGGAACTTTTGACATACTCCGCCCGAGTTTTGGATGCAGTCGGAGTATGGCCGGGTTGGATTGTACCCGAAATCCAACCGGGCCCCTGGAACGGGAAAGCTGATATCTTTCAGACAGGACGTCCGTTTGACGAACCGTCAGCGGCGTTGGTGTTTACGTTTAGTAACGGTCCCTATGAGTATACCCTATGGGAGTTCGGGGTACAGTTGAGATATGGTCAGGATTGGTTCGCACTCGAAACCAACCGGGCCCCTGGGACGAAAAGGCTAATAACTCACAGACCGGGCGTCCGATCAACGCGCTGTCTGTTGCGTTGAGACCCCTGTGACGAGACGGACTTTTGAGATACTTCTTTGCGGGACTTTGTGATACTTGGAGTATCGACTAGTAGCTCATGGAGCGGATCCTCCTGGAGACGAGCATGCAGAGTACGGAGACCGTGTAGCCGGCTGAGACCTGACGACTGCTTGACCGACTCGACTTGGAGTGAGTCGACTAGCCCAGTGGACGGAGCGCCCGGTATTTGGCGGCAGACCCACGACGGACGGAGCGCCTGGTAGTTGGCAGCAGACCCGCGGTACTCGACAGGAGGAGTACCTCAGTAGGCTATCTGGGTAGCGCCCGATATTTGGCAGCAGACCCTCAGCGGACGGAGCGCCTGGTAGTTGGCAGCAGACCCACAGTACTCGACAGGAGGAGTACTTCAGCAGTCTTAGGTTAGTGAGCGGCGGCCTCGGAGTCAAGACAGGACCACTGTACACTCTAGAGACGGAGCTCTTCATCAGTTACGGTTTCGATAATAAAAATCCTGGTTTGAGCTGAGACTTTTGACCTTTGTGTTTCCTCATGATTGAGATGGGTTACTTGATAACTTAGGTATATGTATGGGCATATACCTGGGTAGTGGTTATCCGTTGATCTGATGATCCTTGTGTTTCCTCATGACTGAGATGGGTTACTTGATAACTTAGGTATATGTATGGGCATATACCTAAGTAGAGTTTAACTGTTGAGATCTTCTTGTGGTTATCCTTGTTGGTTTTAGTGAGACCTTGAGGGTCTCGGGGTCCCTACTGAGTATCGTTATACTCACCCCTGCACGGGCTATGCCCGCACCTCGTTGTGTTGGTTGCAGACGACGGCCAGTACTGACAGAGGCCGAGTGTTCGAGGACTGGACGGTACCGGGAGGTGGACTATACGACGAGGCGGTACCCAGAGGCAGACCACTGGGCGGGACATACTCGGAGCAGACGGCGGGACCCGAGGAGCAGAGGAGCTATCTGTACCCACCCTTCAGGTGGGATTTCCAGTGGACAGCTCGGCGTAGCAGCTTTACTTTTCAGTTGCTGTTTTCCCTTTCGAGTTGTACTTTACAGTTGGGCTTGTATTTCCGGCCCCTTTTTACTTTCCGCACTTTTAGTTGTACTCTGTTTTTGCTTAGTGTTACTTTCCGCTTGCTTACTCTGTGGTGTATGTTTACTTTACAAAGGCAATGCCTTCCCTTTTACCGGGATTTACGCCTTGGTGCTAGTCGCCAGCCCCTGGCCTATGGAAGGCGGGCTTGGGGTAGTCACGGCACGGACCCCGAGGGCGGGTCGTGACAATGATCCTAATAAGGATATATGTTATCAATTACATGTTTATGAGGTTATAAAATTATTAATTAATTAATATTAATTTGATTATTCTGGCTGTTAAGAACAATCATGAACACATTCTGGCATAAGGTAATGGATTCACCCTCTCACTTTTATTCAGGAATCCCCCCATATGTTGTGTCCATTTGTTTTTTTTTCTTAATGAAGTGGTATATTTATAAACGTCCCACATACTAACCATATGATATATAAATGATTTTATACCACATTTACCTCTCATTAACCCCCCTCATGAACACCTATAACCAAGAAAAAATATTTGTATGGGGTTTCTTATCTCACATTCAATCTTGTGAGATTTCCATTTTCCCTCAATTATTTATTGTATTTTTTATATGTGATCAGCTTATATATGTATAATATCAGGATTTATCTTTATATTCAAGGTATATAATTATTAAATTAACGAGTATTATCTTTTGGTTATATGATTCGATTGACCACATTGTGGTAAGGAACATTGTCTCATTCTCCATTTTGTTGTGAATTACTATGTATTGTGAACCGAATATTTATTATGTGGTGTACAGACATAAAATTTGAAATAAAATTTCATTTTAAATCACATTTCTATTATATATTCATATTTTTTTGTTTATATGATTATTTTCATAAGCCGTATACCATTTCATATCAGGTGATTATTTCGAATGTTTTTTTAACTACAGAAATATTGATGAATCAATATTCTATAATAGAAACAGATATTGAAAATTAGTACTATACATGAATTAAATCAATGTAAGAATAATTATTTTTACATCAAGTGATGATCATGGACCGCTATATTCCTTCCATGTATCGATAGGTCTCATGAGATAATCAGTTGGCGACAAAGCCTTCAAGTATGTTTCCAAAAAGCGAATAGGTTTCTACCCACAATAATAAATTATTCTGACATTATAGAGGTATCATGTGATAGATAAATGACATCCAATTAATAATAATTCACTTTATTCATTTTCATTTATTAATATCCATGGGGTTTTCACTATTGCAAAATCTATGGATGTAGATCATTCATAGTTTATAAATGGTGTATGTTTTCCATTTACTCAACATGACATATTGACTATGACAATTTTTTTATGTTTCAATTATTCAATAATGATTCTGATATTTTTAACCCATACATGGAATTTTATCTCACCCTTTCTTTTGATTACCTTCAATGAGTTATGAAGAGGAGATCATGTATTCAGTTCCGGTAGATGTAGTTTTTTTAGTGTTTGTCTTGTATTGTATTATGTTACCTTTCTCATTTTAATTTTAGTTACATATATGTATCTAGTTTCTTCAATACTACTAATGTGATCATTAATTCAGGAATTATTTCCTACTAACAATGCCAATATAATTATTAATGCACTAGATCTGTGATTTTGTGGTTGGGGTGTTACATATGGAGTTTTAAATCAATATTTCTTATTATTTTTCCATTCCATGTATTCCAATGGCAGATATTATCATTTTAAATATCCACTATCAATGGAAGATAGGTTTTTGACCAAATTGATGTAGGTGGATATTGGAAATATTTCTAATTTATGTAATTTCCTATTGATTTTATTGTTTACATGGGAATTAAAATAGAATTTCATGTGTTGAAATTAAAAAGGTAACGAGTTCTTGTTTAAAAGCCGGGTTTTCATTGGAAACTAAATTTACATAATTTGGAATGAAATATAATTTAAATCCATATATACTATTATATGGATTTGAAATGGTTTTATAAAAAATTTAAATGATTTTAAAAAAATTGACAGACATTGCACATCTAGGTCACTAGTTACATCAAGAATGAGACATGGGTAGACTTAGTTTGTGTGACCCCACTAGGAGGTACCCTCTAATATATCGATGAACTATTGGAGGAGTTGATATTATTTTTAACCATCCATATATATTTCTCGATCATGAGTGGCTTGATTTTATTATCCAATAGAATAGAGCATGGCTGGATGTTGAACTATATTTTTGGTTAAATATGTTATTATTGATTTTTTATGGTTTTTGGAATACATGTGTATTTATATTAAGTATTTTATTGAATTTTTTATAATTTTAGAATATTTCTGGCATTAGGATACATGAGATGAAATTCGTGGAAATCCGAAGGAATGGTTTAGAAATCATGTCAAATTGTTTTTATTTACCAAATTTCTTGTAAAACATATTTCTTTTAAATCTAGATAATCATCATTCGTGATATCTGAAATTTTATATAATATATGGAGGTTAAATACTAGGACATTTTTATAAATCCCTACATATACCATTCTGTGGAAATAAACCTTATTATTCATTAAACGGGTAAGGGGTAGGGATTTCTATAGCATTTTTGCTTCTCAATAAATCGATGATTCAATTTAGGGAAGTTTTTTAGTTGACATTTTGTCACATAAAGACATTTTGCGGTAGATTTTTTGAAATTTCTGCAGTTGTATATTTATCATTGTTGTATATCCCTTTTTCACAATTATATTGTCCTTGTACGTCTTGTATTTCTCATATTCAAGACATTTTTTCTATTTTTTTACGCCTCACCCCATAATAAGAAGAATTGGATGATTGGTCTTGTTGACTAGGGTTGGTATGTTACAATTACAATGGACATCAAGAATAAAACATAACATAGATTCCGTGTTGGATAAAACTTGATGGAAATGAAAATATATACATGGAAGTGAAAAATATAACCCAATGACTAATAAAGAGCATACAAAACATGATCATGAGAATGTTAGTTACTATAAATTAACAAATCTGTGATGCGTGAATAGACCATAAATTTAATTTAATTGATGGAAATAAGATATTATAATTTTTTAAGATCTATTTCCATGATATTATGAATTATTTTTTAATAATAATAATAAAAAAAGTATATTTATATACAATAAAATTTAAATCCCACATTTTAATAAATTAACATACCAAACTAATCTTTTTCTCAACATGATCAATATTCATGATGAATTTTTCATTATTGAAGCACTAAAATATACATCTAATATATCAAATAATTCTATAAAATTATAAAATATTATTCCCCTAGTATCTAGACATTAATGAAATATAAAATGGTTACCATAAGATAAGATAATTCACAAAATTAGTATACCTTAATTCTAATTAATTATACATTAGTCTCCAAAAGTAAAAATTAATAGCCATTGTTAAAACTAAATAATTCCGAAAATATCAATACATTATTTCATAAATATATTACAAATAATTATTGAAACCCAAAAATCATTTTGAGATGATCACATATTCATTGAATATAAATTTAATATTTATCTCCAAATAATATTAATTAATCATAATGTCATATACCAAAGAATTTATATTCCGTAATCAAAATGTATTAAAAATATGATACTAATTTTCTAAAATATACAGAATCACCATAATTCCACATTAAGATCAAATGTTCTTAAAAATATAATTCAACCTCAAATCCTTTAATAATTCAGCATGTTAAACCAAAGGGTTACTGACACCTCATCCAAATAAAATAGATTCCATAATATTATTATTCACATAAAAATTGAATCACTATTGACAAAAAAAATGTAGTATAATATATTAAATATCCTATAAAACATAATTTTATAGTCCCATAATAGTATCATTAAAACATTAGATTACCTCACATGAGAACATCATAATCTCAATGTTATCTAATTCCAATTCTGATACGAACAGTACAAATCCCAAACATGGACTCCAATATCTAGTGTTGAAAACATAAACATTAGATTTATGAATTTTATACTAATGTGTCTCAGAAATGTTCTATAATCTAGAACATTCAATTTAATAATGAAATAATAGATCAATTACATATGTGACATATTATTGAAAAATATTTTTAATGAATTTTGAGAATTTATTGCATAGAAAGTACCTATGATGTCATTATAGTATCATTCCTTCTATACCAAGCTCTTAAATTTTTATTTTGAGTCATCAATATATCCTATAATATTCTCTACATGTTGTACCATTCTAGAAACAAATAATTTAACATCAATCCTTATAACATGTGAAAAATGAAACATAATGTGGGTGATCTTGAATTCCCAATAAGGGAATACATAATCATTTGTAATTAAATTTAGTCAATGAGAAAAATATATATAAAAAATATAATTAAATAATTAATATGAATGATAATTAATAATTTTAATTCATAACCATAAATTCTTATCTCATAAAATATCAAACATGGAATATAGATTTATGAAAGGAAATTGTCATACGAATCAATAATCTTGAGCTATGTGATGTGAATACTAATAAACTGAATAATTAAGACCTCATATAAATCATAGATAAATATTATAATTATATTTTGAAATTATTATTGATACCAATATTACAAATGGAATAAAATTATAGTGGAATTCCATTCCCATAAAATTTTTGGGCTTTTAGAGACCCACCCATCCTTATTTTATAATAGAACCACATATCATTGGTAAATAATTTAACCACCCATCATTGTTTAATAATAGAACCACCCATCATCATACATTTAAAGAAAAAAGCATATCATAAATAATGTTTATAATTCTTTTAATTCATGACAAAACTCATAGAAACAATAATTATTCCCTTCATAACATGATTCATGCATTAAAAATAAATCTGCCTAATGATAATCTCGTTGAAACAATCTTAATCCATATATTTAAAGGATTAGGATTATATCAATATAGAATACCACTAGTGGATCACATTTAACTACAAGGGAGTTGGAAAATGATAAATAGAAATTAAATTAAATTAAATTATCATTTAAAATAGTATTGAAGAAAACAAGCTTTTCATTTTGAATAGTAATTTTAAAAAAACTGTTAATCCCAAAAATATTTTTATAATAATTTTATTTTAAAATTACATTTGAAACATATAAAATAATATTCAACTCATACAATGATCATAAATATGGTAAAATCCTTTAATATTATAGATCATTAAAAATAATTATTTTCAATCATTTTGTAGATGGATTTAAACGTGAACTATTTGGAGAACTACATGAAATTTCATTATTAGTGAATTTTTAGACAAAATAAAATACCAGATGAAATAATATTAGGATATAATTATTTTTAATAAATATTATTTTTTGAAAAAGTTATTGATAAATAAGATATTAAAGACAAAAATTAACTATCTTAAAGAAGTAATAAGATCGATATCACTTACAAATGAATTTTGTGATGTCTATTTATTTAATGAGGAAAGAAATGATAATGAATGTGTAAACCACTATCATAATATTAAAATAAAAAAATTATGGTTCTCCGAAATAATAGGATAATATTTTCCCCCAAGGAGCCCATATCATAAATAATCATGAAAACAATGAATATTATAACATAAATATTCATCTACTTTGGTATCTTCTCATTGATAAGACCCATGAAAGAATATATTCAAATAAAACATTAAATATCATTATCCTTATATGATTCAAGATATAAAATGTCAATTTTGTTGTATTTACTCCTTTAAAATAAGAATGGCTTAAAAAAAGTATCTAGGAATGAAATGTAATTTGGGATGAATAACCCATACATATATCTAATCGTTGAATTGAGAGTTAATAAGTTCATAGATTTTGTGTAACAAATTTAAATAATCTTTAAGTAGTGTAAATTTAGATTAAGACATTTTAAATATCAATTGACACATATTCATGGAATATGAATGTCAATTAAGATGAGTTTTAAACCAATAAAAGAAAATTAATTTAAGAAACCATTTCCCATTTTGTAGTTTTATGTCATGCACCTTTGGATGAAATAATTCAAATTAATACATAATTTACCAGGAAGAATGAAAAATTTATGATATAACACGTAATATTGGTTTTATATTCACCATATAAACGATATTTGGATAAAAATAAAAAATATTCTTGAGTGAAATAAATTGAGAGGAATTCCCATATCTCGAGGCTAGAATCTCCATCTATGTCCATTAAATTGTTTATAATAAACTCATACAAATTATTTTATTCTGTTATAAAAGTTAATGTGTTCAATAAATTATCCTAAATAAATTAATTTCATTTATTTTAATTGCATTATTAATTATATAATCATTTATATCCAAATAATGTATTTTTAGAATGTTTGATCATTCATTTTTAAAACAGGTTTAGTGTATTGGACCTGGTAAAATGGTTCATTGTTCCATCATCTACAAAATAAAAACAATTTAAGAAATGTTATTTTTATAAAATTATTATTCTTCTATAATGAATTTTGTATTATGGTTATGAAAAATTAATTACAGTAAATTCTTTAAGTTGGTTTTTCGTACGTGAACATAAGTAATTTTTCCATTTTTCATCAATAACTTTGGAAAGATGGTAATTATTATCTTATTTATTAGTAATTATTATAAAATACTAATAAATATTTTATGTATATTAATATTATTATATTTTCAATTCATGTGATGCTGTGATGAAAACGAATCAGATCACTTCATGAATTTTGTAGGCCACACATACACATGAACGATGTTATCATCATTTATAACTAGAAAGATGATAAATTCTATGATATTTTTTACATAAATATAAATATAACATTAATATAATATATATATATACATTAAATTAATAATTATAAACAATTTAATGTTGAGTTTATTTAGAAAATTACACCTTTTTGTGAGGTTGTTGTGCATAGGTACACACGAACATCAATTTCATTCACCATTTTATAGAAGAGGAGAATGATATTGGTTATTTAATTAATATTAGAATATATAAATATATGGGAGATAATTTTTATTTTTTCAGAATGGTTGGAGAATATTTGAAGAATATTTAAGAAGAATCAACCCACCAAAAAAATTCATAGGGTGGTTTTAAGATCTAACTGAAGAAACTATGACATATTGATAGATTTAAGGAATGTATCTTACAAGGTATTGTATAAAATAGTATTTATTTATGTTTGAAGAAAAGAGTATAGGTGGAGTAATTTTATAAGATATGGGATCAACACAATTGGTATATCATAAAATATTAAATTACTATAAGTTAAGTCTCTCATAAAAATAGTTAAAAATGAGTTGATTTTGAGAATATATTAGAGTGAGTATAAATCACTCAAAAAATAATAATTGGACAAATTATGGTGATTTTTCTATTTATATTTTTATATTAACCCCTTTTAACCATTATTTAAAATAATCATTCAGAATAATTTTTTTACCCATTCGGATATATGAAAATTTTTATAAAATGACAAACTCATAAATACACAGTGTATGGTATTATAAACCATTTATCATTAAATTTGTCTAGTATATAGTTTTATTAATATTAAATATTTAAATAAAAATTACATATTATATAGTATCATAAATAAAAATTCTAACACTATTTATTTAATTGGACATTAAAAGCACTAAGACAAGGATGAAGTTTGAATCTATACATTTAAAAACTCACTGAAATGTTATAATCCTCCAAAAAAACATGGACAACAATAATTTACTAGATTTATATAACATTTAATATTTTTTAAATTGTTTATTTTAAATTCCACTAAATGAAATAATTACTCCATCTGTGTCGTAAAATAATTTAATGTAATTCTATGATTACTAAAAATTATAAATAAATTTCCATAAAAAAAAGAAATCAAGTATTCACATGATAAAATTTCCTTTATAACCCTATTTCAAATCACTATGAAATTTAAGAAGTGATAGAGTGTTATTGTTCCCTATTTGTAACACCCTACCCCTACCTCATTGGCTTGAGGAGGCGGTGAGGGTTATTTGGCCTTAATCGAATTTCCCAATCCGCCAACGGCAGGTAATAAATGTCGAGGGCTTCAAGATCAAGTTGGGGAACGATTTTCCATTAACACAAATCCAAACAAACCGTCCACTAACAACCACTATATGATGCATATCAATTCCATTACCCAACAATGCATTCCAAAACGACAACCAAGGTGTTCCAAAACACAACTGAAAACCAATACCACTAGAAAAGTCCACACAACATCATAGTACACTACGAAAACTAAACAACCAAACACCACAAACCATGACACCACCACACCTCCACGCCAAGCTCCAAGCTCCAAGCTTTACCAAGGGATCAAAATGCTCTACTGAAGGAGGGTGATGCCTTACCTTTTCCCGTGTCACGGTACACGACATCTGAAATAACACTACAGTGCCAATGCAGGGAGTGAGAACTAAAACTCAGTAGGATTTCCCCAAATGAATTCCCTACACATTCCACTAGGATAAAACCGTTGGCACTTTTATATAAAATAGTTTATATATAAAATAATGAAATGTGAAACCATTACCATAAGCCAACCATGCTGTTATACCAAGCCATCACACCCAACCAATGAAACCAAGGGAAATCAATCCAAAAAAGAGAAAACCATATCAACATTTACACATTAGCACAAAAATTCCATCCTGCAAAGAAATGCACAACATGCAACCAAAACCATGGGACTCATGCCCAACCCATTCACTCATTCACAACAAAACAATCAAAATTGAGGGACTTACTCCCAGCCCATTCACCCATTCACAACTAGATTTACTTCTCGAGCACTACTCATATGGTGGTTCTTACCACCACTATCCATCTCCTTTTTATAGTGTGACATCCCACCCACTTCCATACAACATTTCAACCAAACCAGACCAAGAATAAACCCACCATGGTCACACCAACATGAAATCAACCAATTCCATTGTATATCAATCCACTTCAATAAATCAACCATTTATTGGAAAGCATTTTTCATGCAAAACAACATTTAAATAAAACAACACTTTTATTTAAAACTCTTTCCATCAGTAATTTTCAAAAATCAACCATATCTTCCCATTTTAAAATCTTTTTTTAATCCACAAGAATAGAATTTCACCATAAAACACCCTTTTACAAACAAACTCCAAAACATCACCCAATGGATTTCCATCCAATATCATATAACAATTTACAATTAATTTTAGCACAATAATTAATTTTAACAAGGAACCGAAATTTCTAACCAAGAGGAGTCAAGAGATAATCCACCTATCATTAGGGTTTTCGGGGAATCGACCCACGTACAACCACACCTCAAATCCGACAAACACACCACCAGAACCTCTCTAGATCCCCTTCCTTAGGATTTAAAAACCTACAAAACATCATCCAAGGAAAATAAAACTATAGATCTACAGACAATGTGTAGATCTAGAAAACCAAGAATGTGGGAAGAGAAGATATAGAGGAAAACAAAAGAGAAACAAGAGGAGAGAAAAACGTGGGAATAACCACCTTCAATCCACCAAGAAACCCCTTTTAAACACTTCCAAATAGAGTGGTAGGGCAACTGTAAACCTTGAGAACATAAAAATCTTGAGTGATGCTTGAGTGGGAGGAAGATTATAGTGAAATAGGTTATGTCTGAGGGATCCCAGAACTTATAACTCTATTTTTAAGTGGCTGCACGGTTAGCCCACACGGTTTGGCAAACCATGCGCAAACCGTGTGCACTCTACTACCTCAGAATCAAGGATCTACATGGTTTGGAAAACCGTCTGTAGGTTTTTGGAAGCCTACTATATTGATTGCATGATTTCCTGGGTATTCAGCACGGTTTCCACTAACCATTCTCAAACCGTGCACCCCTTTAAAGGCCTCCAAACTCATCAAAAACCATTCCAAACACTCCCAACCTCTTCCCAACTCATCCCATGAACTTTAGAAACAAAAAATGCATAAGAAAATGCCACTTACCTCAAACAGTGGGAGAAAAATTTTCCACACCATTGGACTTTCCATCCCCGGAAATTAGTGAACCCACCCTTTGTCGAAAGAGCTCGGGCCACTGCTCGACCATCTCTTTCTCCTGCTCACATGTCTCTTCTTGAATCTGACCATGCTACCATAGAACACAAACTAAACAGATTCTTTTACCATGATAAACATTCTCTCTCATATCCACAACCTACACTGGCACGTGCACCAACGAAACATCCGGTTCTAGCTCAACATGATCCCATCAAATCACATGGTCATGATCCAACTGATACTTTTTCAATTGAAACACATGAAACACATTGTGCACCAAACTGAACCTAGGTGTCAATGCCAAACGATATTCCACCTTACCTACCCGCTCAAGAATCTCAAAAGTTCCAATATAACTCAGAGATAACTTTCCCTACATTCCAAAATGACGATGTCCCAACCTAAGAGAGATCCTCAAGAATAGATGATCACTCACCTCAAACGACAACGACCATCGACGATGATCCGCATATGATTTCTGACAACTCAGAGCCGTATCCATTCTATTCTTGATCAACATGGTCTTATATGTAGTCTACTAGACAAGGATCGGTCCAAACCTCAATTACTAACCTGTTTCCACTCGACATAGAGGAGAACGTCATGGCCTCCCATACAATGCTTCATTTAGAGCTATCTGTAAGGATGCCAGAAAACTGTTGTTGTATGAGAACTCAACCAATGACATGTTTTTCTACCACGAGCCACCAAAATCCATGAAAAAATCCCGAAACATATCCTCTAGAGTTGTTATCATAGTCTCAAGTTTACCATCCGTTTGAGGGGGATACTCCATACTCATCGTCAACCACATTCCAAGGGTGTGTTGTAAGGATTTACAGAAAAGATATGTAAACTTCAGATCTCTATTTGACTCAATTGAAACTAGAACACCATTCCTCTTTACCTCCTCCCAGATATAGATTTTGGATAGATCATCCACCGTATGAGATTCACGAATCGTGATGAAATGGGCCGACTTCGTTAGCCGATCCAATATCACCAAAATAGAATCCTGCATTCCGACTGATCCTGGGATACCTGTAACAAAATCCATCGCTCTCTGCTCCCACTTCCAAATAGGGTTTGGTAAGGACGAAAACATTATTGTAGGCCTCTGATGCTCTACCTTGACCCTCTGACAAGTCAAGCATCTCAATACAAACTCAGCTACACTTATTTTCATACCAACCCACCAGAACTGCTCTTTCAATGCTTTATACATTTTCTAGATTCTAGGAAGAACATCCTTCCTGGAATGATGATACGCCCTGAGAAGATCCTCCTGACAAGAAACCGGTACAACCATCTGATTCTGAAAACACAAAACTGAATATCCATTCAGTTGCCAACCGTCAATGGTCTCCCCACAATTGAGTCTCAACCCCAAGTCTAGGCACTTTGAATCTGATATATGTCCCTCTCTTACAAGGCCAACCAAGTCAAGAATCAACAAAATTGGAAATAAGACCGCTCTATCACAATGGTCCTCACAATCCAAATGAATATCAGTTATAATCGACATCAACTTCCACTGGTCTGATTCATGTTTTACCACCTGAGCATATAATTTTTCTACTTAATGCATCTGCCACCAAATTTCCCTTACCCGATGTGTACATTAATTCAAAATCAAACATCTGGAGATATTCCATCCATCTCCTTTGCATCATGTTCAAATACCTTTATGATAAAATGTTCTTTAAGCTCTTATGATCTGTATATATTGTAAATTTCATACCAAAGAGACAATGACGCCATACTTTCAAAGCATGGACCACTACTGCCAACTCCAAATCATGATTTGCGTAGTTCCTCTCATGAACTATCAACTGTCGTGAGCCATACGGAACCACATGATTCCCTTTCATGAGAACACACCCCAACCCTGATCCCAATGCATCGCAATACACCATGTACCTTTTTTCTGATTCTGGAAAAACCAAGATTGGTGCTGATGTAAGGTGATCGTTTAGCTCTTCGAAAAACTAATGGCACTATTCATTCCACAGGAATGGAACATTATTTCTATTCAAAGCTGTCATCAGTAAAGCCAAATGTGAAAATTAAAGAACAAAATGCCTATAATACCATGCTAGACCAAGAAAACTACATATCTCGAACACATTCTTTGGCGGTTTCCATGAGATAACAACCTCTATCTCTTCTGGATCCACTGAAACACCTCTTTTAGATATCACATGGCCATGAAAATGAACTTCCTATATCCAAAAGTCACAATTTGACAATTTGGCATACAACTGATGATCCCTCAAGATCCCTAACATTGTCGCCAAGTACAGCTCATGCTACATCCTTGTGTTTGAATAAAACAGAATATCAAATACAAACACCACCACAAATGTATACATATTTCTCTGAAATATCTTTTTCATTAATGCCATAAAAAACGCTGGCACGTTTGTTAGAACAAAGGGCATAACCAAATATTCATAATGACCATATCAACTTCTGGAAAGCTGTTATATAAATATCCTCCTTCCTCACCCGCAATTGATGATTTCCCGACTACAGGTCGATCATGGAGAACTACTTGGATCCACTTAAAAGGTCGAACAGATCATCAATTTGTGGAAGTGGAAATCTATTCTTTATCATAACATGGATAATTATATGATAATAAACACATAGCCTTAATGATTCATACACCTTTTTCACAAACAACACTAGTGCTTCCCATAGAGACATTATAGGTTGGATAAAAACTTTTTTTTCTAACTCTAATAACAAGATTTCCAGTTCCTGCAATTTAGCTGGTTCTATCCGATAGGACGGAAGTGAGATAGGCCTGGTCCCTGGAAATAGATCAATCGAAAACTCCACTTCTCTTACAGGAGGTAATCCAGGGAATTCTCTAGGAAAAACATCCATGAACCAATCCACCACTACCGGAGGAACACTCTTCTCAACACCCTTAACCAATTCCAACAACAAAACTGCCAACTGATACGATAGCGTACCCACTACTGGTTCCAACAAACGTGTTACTTCCTGTCATTCATGCTTCTCTCCTCTAAAGATATATCTAACGCCATCATGTGTCATAAAAACCACGGTTCATCATCACAATCAATGTGACCATTAAACGCCACCAGCCAATCCATTTCCAGGATTACATCATACCCATCCATCTCAAGCATTGAGAAATTCCACATTATCATAACCTCACCGACAATGATACAATAATATCTACACAAGAAGGCTAAATAGTCTCTTCGACCCAGAGGAGTTTGATGTTTCAAAATAGAGGGGTTAATTTTTACCCTTAATCCCAGCAAATCAACCACACATGAAACAATAAAAGAGTGTGAAGCACCCGTATCAAACATCACATTCATCAAAGTAGAATTTAAAATAATAGTACCTCGCAATATGGATGGTCTGACTGATCGTCCACCACAAAATGCTCAGCTTCAAATAGATTTTTTCTTACCACACTCTATTCTTTATTTCCCTGTTGAGGTGTTGTGGTATTCTGGGAATCACCATGACCCACTTTACTCTGTTGCCAACGGGTATGCTGCTACCCCCATCCCGTAGAAGCATACGAGGTCTGTGAACCCTAAGGAGTGTCTCGCACACCCGACCTTGGAGAATTCTGACAATAATGATTCAAATGCCCCATATTCTTAAAAATATAACATGGTTGAGTTTGTGTCATATAATCCCTCTTGATGTGGATCGTTGAACCACTCTAATAACATCTCGACCTGCTCTAGGGCTTCGGAGGAAGATTTACCCATCCTGTCATCGGATTATATACCATATTCCTACCCTGGGAATATGTGTCCCTCCTTCACTTGAAACCAGTGTTAGAGATCACACTATTACCCAAGGGTACCACTATGCTTCCCCCACCCGGAGCACCCAACAAATACTGCTTAGACACCAAGGCTCTATTCACCATATCTGTGTAATCATCTATAATAGTACTACTATCATTGATCAGATTTAATGCCTTAATCCGTCTTCGTAGATCCTTGCTTTCAATGACATGCCACCCGCCACCTCGGGTGCAAACCTCAGTATGTTCATATACATAGCTGCATACACTGTCACTGACATAAGCACTTTCTTCAAACTGAAGAAATCAGTCGTATGTTGATTTCTGAATGTATGTGGGTATAATTGTTTGTTAAAAAATTCATCATATCCTTCACAAATCACATCCTTGTTCATCCACGCTTGGACTACCAACTCCCACCACTGGAGGGAAAGATATTCCCACATATACGTGGCCAACTTCACTTTTAACTCTACCGATGTTCCCACGAACTCAAAGATCTTGTTCATTGTATTCAACCATGCTTCTTACCTCTCTGGCTTTGAATCACCCATGAATATGGGTGGATTGTTCTATTGAAACAGAACCACATGATTCACATGCCTTGGTTCATCCATTTTATTTCCACCTTCCAGAGCATCGAAATCTTGCAATATGCTCTGCACTAGATACTGGCTCACCTGAGGTTCAGGTGTTACCACATTCTCAGCAGCCTCCTCTGGTTGGTCTTTACGATGCCTACCCAGTGCCATTTCTATAAACAGGAAAAAAAACCATGAGTCTCACATTCGTGGGCATCACAAAATCTCATTTCAAATCAAATTACACAACATTATCACAACAAGGCTTTCCACCAGTTCACATTTTCCACATGTTCCATGTTTCCCCATTTTTAAAACGAAACCATTTTCAAAATACCAATTTATTCACATTAAAATTTCACATATTCATATCAAATCATAAATCATTATACCTCAATGAAATATGCATCATAGTGGGAAGTCATTTCTACGATGAATACCATGCTCATCTCATTGGATACACCCAGGACAATGAGATATCCAGTTCATATAAGTTTCTCCAAAACACTTATGTACCCAACTCCAGGGTAACTTGAATTTTTGCATAAAAGGAATAACTACCTCCTTTTATGATATATATTCCATGTTCCGAAAATCCTATGCCTTGCAACCATCTCGATTTAATGAATTTAACATAACGAATGTCAACACCAAATCTGATGATCAACTCCAAAGGACCGAACAAACTGATACCACTTGTAACACTCCGCCCCTACCTCATTCCCATGAATATGCAGTGAGGTTTAGTTGGCCTTAAGAGACTTTCCCAAGGCACCAAAGGTAGGAAATAAATGCAGAGGGCTTCATGATCAAGTTGGTGAACGATTTTCACTTAAGAAAATAACAACCAAACTGTCCACTAAGAGCCTCTATATGATGCATATCAATTCCATTAACTAACCATGCATTCACAAAAGACAACCAAGTTATTCCACAATACAAATCAAAACCAATACCACTAGACATGTCCACACAACATCAGATTACACTGTGGAAACAAAACAACCAAACACCACAGGCCATGACACCACCACAACTTCATGCCAAGCTCCAAGCTCCAAGCTCCACCACGGGATCACAATACTCCACTAAAGGATGACGATTACTTACCTTTTCCCACATCACAGTACACGACATCTGCAAAGACACCATAGTTCGAAACTAGGGGGTGAGTTCTAAAACTTAGTAGGATTTCCCCAAATGAATTCCCTACACATGACACTAGGATAAAACCATTATCACATTTATATAAAAGAGTTTATATATATAATATTCACAAGTGAAACCATTCCCATATTCCAACCATGCTCTTAGTAAGCCATCACACCCAACCAAAGTAACCAAGGGAATTCCAACCAAACTAGACACAATCATCCCAACATTTACACATTAGCACAAAAATTCTATCTTGAAAAGAAATGCACAACAAGCAACCAAAATGGTGGGACTTTCGCCCAACCTATTCAACCATTCACATCTAGCTGTACTTCCCGACCAGTACTCATATGGTGGTTCATCTGACCACTATCCACCCCCTTTTTATAGTGACAATTCTCTCCCACATCCATAGAAAATTTAAATCAAACCAAACCAAGAATAAAACCACCAAGGTCAAAATAACATGCAATCAAACAATTCCATTTCATATCAATCCACTATAATAAAACACTTTTTTTTGAAAAATCCCAAAAACATCACAAAAAGGGATTTCCAAAAAAAATCGCATAACAATTTACAATTAATTTTCATCATAACAATTAATTGTAACAAGGAACCACTAGTTCTATCCCATTGGAGTTGAGAGAGAAGCCACATAAATTTAGGGTTCCCGAAAAATCGACCCACGAACAACTACGCCTCAAATCTGGTTCATGCACCACCAGAACCTCTCTAGATCCCCTTCACTAACATTCACAAGACTTCAAAACATCATCCATGGAAACCACATCCCTATATCAAAACACAACAAGTATAGATATAGAAAACCAAGAAAGAGGGGACATCAGATCTAAAGGAAAACACAAGAGAAACAAGAGGAGAGACTTAACTGGGAGAAACCACCTTCAAACCACCTTCAAAACCCATTGAAATGCTTTCAAATCGAGTAGGAGAGAACCATTAACCCATGGGAACCCAAAAATCCCGAGTGAGGCTCGAGTGGGAGAAATAATGGAGTGAAATAATTTAAGCACGAGGGAGCTCAGAAATTATAACCATATATTTTAGTGGTCGCAGGGTTAGCCTGCACGTTTTGGAAAACCTTGCGCTAACTATGCACACTCTACTGCCTTTGGAGCAAGGGTCCGCATGGTTTCCTCGCACGGTTGGGACAACTGTGCGCTGGACGTGTGAAGCCTACTTTTTCCCTTACATGGTTTCTTAGGAAATCCACACGGTTTCCACTAACCGTGCTCAAACAGTGCACCTCTTTAAAGGCCTCCATACTCATCCAAAACCCTTCCAAACTCTCCCAACCACTCCCCAACTAATCTCATGAACTTTAAAAACATAACAATGCCTAAACAAAGGCCACATACCTCAAACCATTGGTGTTACACTTTTTATTAAATAAATTATTATAATGGACATATTCATATTCAAAAAATAATTAGGGTGCCACATTGCATGTTTTAATTTATTTATTATCTAAAGTACCATCACCAATTGAGTCTTCTAATTCAAAATAAATTTTTATATAGAGTCATTATTCTATATATACTATTCACAAAATATAATTACGGATATTATTCTATTTACCCAAGGGTGAGAACAAATACATGGTATGACATGTACTTACCCAATAAAGAGATATAGAACACATCATTCACTGTAGAGATGATAAGTGGAGTTTCCATAAGCTAGGGAATACATCAAAATCATTGAAACATATCAAGAGTATCAATGTATAGAGGAATATTTTCACTTTAATTCCAAAACTAATAACTTCCATGGAGATACCTTCAAGAAATATGGATCCCCTAGTTGAAATATTAAATCCTTCCATCAACAATCTGCATAACAATTTCACTTAATTTCAGTTTCCTGGACAAGATTCAAAATATTATTAAACATTACCATTTTCTCCTATAATTATTTAAGGCCCTAAATCATCCATTGACTAACTTCATCAGAAAAAGATCATGTTTGACATTGTTTTCCCAAATAATTCTACATATGGTTCACTTTAAATGATTACATAGAAGGTACTATTATATGATAATTATACGAGTGGTAAAGAATTATCCCTCGAAAATTATATGTAATGTGATCATGACTTGGACATGTATTTTAATTTCGAAATATAGTTTTTAGGCTATCTATAAATTTGAGTATTATATGTAGTTCTCAAATATGTCTCAGTGTCAAGAGTATTTTCATATTCACTTCAATAATTTCAATGTAATCCTAGGGTTTTTATCAGATAAAATAAAAATTAGTGCATAATAAAGTATAAAAATTTATTAATTTAAAATCGTCAATATTTAATCAAGGGTTATATATTTACTTATTGAAATGAAATTGGTGTATATTTTAAGGTTATAGAAAATTCCCTACATAATCATTCACTATTGGAGTTCCTGGTAATCCAGTGACAATTTATATTGTAATATTATGCCATATCCACATATGATCATATAGAGGTTTAATGTATCCTTTATGATTTGTTCTATAAAAATTTAACTTGCAATAAATTGATAATCTTCATGAATAGTAATAAATTTTTCCATTTTATATTTCCCCCCAAATAAATTTCCTTTAAATCTCGATACATTTTTTTGTTACTAGAGTGTATAATAAAATTTGAACCATGATCACAATCAAATATTATATTATAAATATAATAATAGAAGATTTACCACGTCATTTTTTTATATAATTCAATTTAAATATATTATAATGTTGAATATATTTCTCAACACATAATATTGAAATTTAAGTGAATAGTGGTATACTATAATAATATTAATCTTTAAATTCCACTGTTATAACCTACTCATTAAAAATAGATGTATGAATAGAAATAAATACATTATAAAATTATTTATAAATTTCTTTTGTAATTATATTTAATTTATTAAATATTAATTAATAGTTTGCAATTTTGAAAAAAAGTATCATTTTATGCTTAAAAAATATCTATCCAAATATTTGATTATTAATTTTTAACATGAATAATATAAATTTTTTTTCAGAAAATAAAAAGTTATAATTGAAAAATTGGATATAATTTATCGATTTATCTTATAAAATTAATAATATGATTATATTTTACATTTTTTTAAACAACTAATTTCTTGGAGAATAGTGAAAATACATATTTTCCAAATACAATATATTTTATGATATTAAAATTAATGAAGAATTATTTAATAAGTTGATATCATTTAAATCACAAAATGAAATTTCAGAGGGCATAAATAAATTATTCTGATACATTATATTTAATTTTGGAACCAATTTTTTACTTTTCAAAATAAATGACATTTTATATAAAATTTAAAAATGGTTTTGGGTCATTAAATATAATAGTATGTTTGTAAGATGAAATTTGAATATAAATTTATAAAATATATTGAAAAATTATATTTTATGTTTAATGAAATAAATTCATTGAATCAAAATATTTCATTATTTCATAATCAAATTAGTTTTTCTAATAAATCTGGCAATTTTCAAAAAAAAACAATTGTCATATTTATTAGTGTACTTATATTAACAATAATTTCATCCAAAGTTTTAATATGAATATGATAAAAATATATTTTAAAATGTTATTCAAAATTTAATAATTTTTTTTATAATTCCACATTTTTGGTCGTATAATTATGTCATCATTATAAATGTTCTGTTGTCACATAAACAATTAAAATGAGTTTTTTGTAGTTTATCTAGAAGATACATCTTCAAATGCATCCACAAATTTTTTATATATTATTAGATGAGTCTATTTATAACCTATAATATCTTCTCATAATATTTTAGTTTCCATTTATTAAATTTACTTTATTTTGATTTATATTTTTTTACTCTTTTATTTAATTAATATAATTTCCTTAACCTGACATATAAAAGGGATCTTCCAGAACACCTTTTTTTCAAAAAAATTTATTTGTCTAGATCAAAAAATATCTTACCTAATATTATAATAGATTCCTTCCCACATCATATTTCTTTTGGTATTTATAAAATATATTCCTTTCAGGTCTCAATGTGTAATCAAAAGGATATTTCACAATTAATAGGAGGATCGGCCAGTTGTAATGAAATACAAGACATGGGTTAAGAGATTTATCTTTTAGTATCACATTAATTTGAATTGTTAATGATTCAATGTAAATTGAGTGAAATTAAATTATGCTTATCTAATAAAACAATTTCATTTTTGTCTCCTCTGGTTATTTTTGTAATATTCAATTAATGGTACCATTTTCTTATCATTGGCACTTGAAATGATCAATAAAATGTTTTCAAGAAAAAATTTCATTATGTATTCGTGGGCAGGAATTAATTTTCTATAATTTGTTTGTTTCGTTTAAAATGTTTTCATGAATATTTTCATTATTATCTAATATTCGATTAATTTCATTTTTACTTATGCATGAAAATATATAAAAATTATTTAATGGAACATTCCGATCATTTTATAAATGAGGAAAAATAAAACATTATAAAGAAAATATTGTTATGATATATACTATAGGGATAAAAATTCCCACCACTATGAATAATATTCTTATTGAATATTACATTATAGGATTCCATGTTTCTATTAAAATACTATTCTATCCATAATATTTCGGAATTTTTAAAATTTTAAATAAGTTATTTTAAAATGAAAAATGTGTTTTACTCAAGAATATTATGATGGTAATTTATGAAAATTTTAATATATGATAACATCATTCGATGATAAATATTTTATATTAGGGATATGATATAGTGATACCATCTATATTCATTCTCTGTATAGTTTATCATTATAAATATGAGTTTTTATAAAACCAATTCATTTTCCACTGGTTAGGCTATGTTGAACTGGTTAATATTTTATGATCATATGGTACAAATATTAATGGATATTTTTATATGATTTATGAGTGCATTATATTAATTTTGTAATGTTATATTGATATCTCTTGAAAAGATTCATGAAAATCCTTGACATTATCATGATTATATTTGTTCACATTTTGATTTATGAGTAAAATTCATTTCTATATATGATCAAAATTTTATCCATATACATGATTGTGAATAGGTTTGTTCACATATTTTAGAATTATTATTATTTATTTCCACCTATGATTATAATATTATTCAACGAAATTATTTTGAATATATTTTTTCCTTTTTGATGCATGAGTAAGATCTATTTATAACTAGGATAAAAATAATATTCATCTATATTTTTTTATAAATTTCTTCAAAAAATAATTTCTGATTATGCTTATGGTGTCAATTTTCTATGATATAAATCTTACAGGATAAATACTTCTTTAACACAATTATTAATCATAATTATGTATAAAAATTTATTTTTGAGATTATGATCTAGATTTTTTATAAATGAATACATCATGGTGGAAAAAAAATTAGATTATGTTATCATGACCATATGATTTTATAATACTATTTTTCTTGAAATCTTTCATATTTACACATACTACGAATTTGACCCCAATTAGAATTTTTTCCGTCCAAATATTTTTTGGATGGATCTATGTATGATATGTGTAGAAGGGTAATAAAATTAAGATCTTTGTGGAATATTTTGATCATATATTTTTAAATAATTGAGTGATGTATCTATTAAAAAATGGTATTAAACCCATATAGTTGTCATGAATACATAATTGTAGTATATATAGAATATTTTTATAGAATGATGTAATATTTTTTTTTCTTTCATCTTTATAATATGTATGAAATATGGGATAATTATTTTAATAGAGCATTCTTTGAAAAAATGACAAATAACCATTCACATAAGATTAATTATAGTAGATCATATTTTGTTTTATTAATTAATGTAGTGGCGTTTTCTGAGAAAATATATACCTATTTAGATACTATCTTGTAAATCAATATATGTTTTAAATGAACCTTTGGGTAAAAATATCAATGGTACAATGTGGGTATTAACTCAACCATCACAATTTCTTGCTAAGTGGTCCTAACATTGAAAACCCTTATAGAAGATCTTATGGATTTGCTTCGGTTATTTCACAATAAATTTATTTATTATTACATTTAATGAGACGATAAAATATATGATAATTGATGATAATAAAAAGTGATATGGGATGGACTTATATTTTCAAGGGTTTATAAAATGTGTCATAATATAGTAAATCCATTGAATTATTTTTATGAATATAAGATTGATTTCTCTAAATATTGATATTTTATATTCAGATAGATTTATTGTATTTTAATCAATGCAAGGAACCAAGAGAAGTCATGTGAACAATTAATGTGATGGAAAATGATATTATCATCCTGGTGAATAACCAAATGGAGTTGGTGGTATGATAGAATATCTATTTATTATTCTGACTGACCTATCTCAATATATGATAAATAATGAGTCTCTTTTGAAAATACCTATTCATTCTGTATACAGAAACACTTCAACAACTAATTTTGGAAAATAATATACCTTTATTATGTTGGTATTCTAATCGAACAGTTGCTGAAAATGGATCTATTTGACAGAATCAATATTTTTAATATTTAGTTTCATAAATATGACAAATGTTTCTTTGTAATGAATTATGTAGAAGTTGGATCAAATACATACTTTAATCGGATCATGAATATACGAAAAGAGAAAGAAATATATTATTGATATTTTGGGGAGTTTTTGACGGGATTTATCAACATATAATTTCCTCTAACGTTCGATGCTATGTTAGAAATTTACGTTCTAGATGTGAAATACAAGGATGATGGATCCATTGTAACCTATGAATTTAAAACTAAAACAGAATAAAGTAATAGTTTTTTATTTACCATTGACCCAAAAAGATAAATTTATAAATTCATTAATGTATTGAATCCAATACATCAAATAAAATTACCCATAAGATATAATTTTATCTGTGGAGAAACTTTTTCAATTTTATTTAATGATATAAATACATATAGTAAACTATGATTGTTGTTTTTTATTTCAAAATTATAGAAAAATAGAGATTTATGGAAACTAAAATTGTAATTCTCATGGATTAATGAAATTAAAACCACAAAGAGGGAAAAAATGTATAGATAATATATAAGAAAATGATTGAACAGAGATAATAAATACATCAATTGTTGAATGGAAGTCTATGGGGTCAGTGAATATAAAATTGGGATGAATATGAAATTAACTGAAATTGGGGATAAGAATAATTTACCTGATGAACATAAATGTATTTGATATTAGGAAATTGGTTATTATGAGATTCAATTCCCTGATCCAAGAGCTAATATGAATGGTACGGGTAAACAACCCCCCCCCCCTCAAAAAATTTTGAATGGTATGTCCTTTTACATTATAATTGATATGGGTTAAATGAATAACATCCCAAAATTATACACATATCATCCATTACATAATTTAAAATATATCACTTTCGTCATGATCTAGCAGTTATTTTAAATCAAAATATGTTTCGAAGGGTATCATGTCACAAACTAAATGATAAAATATTTGGGTAGTATTAAAAACTCATAATGCTATGATGATAAAATCTCAATTATATAGATCCCATATGATAGAAATTTGTGGGAATTGTCTTCATGTTATTCATGTGATCATCACAGAAGTTGAATTTCATATAACTTTTGTATGAATTGCAACTCTATATAT
Source organism: Viscum album (assembly GCA_963277665.1). Classification (NCBI taxonomy): domain Eukaryota; kingdom Viridiplantae; phylum Streptophyta; class Magnoliopsida; order Santalales; family Viscaceae; genus Viscum; species Viscum album. The sequence continues at coordinate 1,431,440,371 of OY728132.1, read as the reverse complement.
ATATATATATATCTAATATCAATTGAAAAGGAAGTGAAGCTATATATTATATTAGGAAGCAGACAATGACCATATTCTAGTGTTATAAATAATTTGAACATTCAATGTAATTTAATTCTATTATATGGGTATAACATCCCATTAATGAGGGAAATTCTTCTAAAATTAATGTGGAGAAACTAAAATTCAAATATATTCAAATTTTCATGAAAATTATGGCGTAATTATTAAATATTGTCCTTGATTTTCTCTAAAAAATTATTTTTTGTTCTAATTAAAACTGATAATATGTTCTACAAATATTTTTAATAATCTATATAGAGTGGCCCCAATTAAGTTATATTAATTGAAGAATATTATATCATTGAATCTTGATAATTTATTTATATTCATATGTGGGTCACAATGGGGTAAACATAATATTTTTGTTAATAATTATTATGGATCAATGCATATATTTATTTTTTATCAAGAACATAATATGATATCTATAAATAAAAGGATTCATTTACCATTTATTGGTTAATAGTTTGATCAACTATGTGGAGATGAATACTTTTAAAAATTGACATTCATTATGGATATATTCCATTGATGATAAAAAACAAATGATACACAAAATAAAACTTTTCATATGAGATTTATAAATTATGAATTTTTAATACCAACATTTGGACTTACGAATTCCCCTTTTATATTCATGGTTATAAGGAATAGGTTATTTAAAGATTACCATGACAAAATTTTTATTGTAATTATTGTTGAAATTACTATATATTCATTGATATTTGATGAGTTGAAGAATATTTTAATATTTTTTTGGACCCTATGTATAGACATTCTATATTAAAAGGTAACCAATGGTGACTTTTGTATAATTTTATTTCATTTATGGGCCATATAATATCAATAAGGTGTATATCAGAATATTTTTCAATTATTTATGTTATTTAACGAAGGCCCAAACTAACCATGAAAACAAATATCCATTTTTTTAATAGAATGGCTCAATACTATCAATAATTTTTGAATAATTTCTCTCCACTATATAATCCATTGACCATTTTTACATTAATGGAATCCATCTTGACTAAAAATATGAATATGGGGAAATGTTCTTGGAGATGAAAAAAGGGTTGGACATGGAATATATTCTCACATTACCTTGTAGTACGGAAGAGGTTGTAATCTATAGTTATTCATGAATGAAGTGACTGAGATGTTTTCTCATTTATAATTTTATGTTTATATCTTATATCTTACCCCTATTAAATATTCATGGGAATATTACCCGACTCTAAATATTTTTTTGGTGGTAAAATGTTTTACATTGAGGATATATAGGAATTATCATTATAATTAATGGAGTCACATATTAATTGATCATAAAATAATGAATTATATATTCTTGTGAAAGTATAATAATATTCTCTAGAGAATATTTTTGTATATAATTATTTCTTATTAATTCTCAACATAGTAATACAATGGGAAGGTGAATAAGGTGTATGATGCTTAGAGACTGAAATATAATTCCCTTGTGTGTATGATGAACATTTAAATTGATCCAAAATTCAATGATTTTTATAATATTATTAGTGAAATAATAATGATAATTGAAATTTCATATAATTGTTAGATAAATTTTCAATCATCCATACTATTGAGGATTAAAGGGGAACAAATGGAAGATATTAAACTATAGGAGAAGGTGAGGAAAATTTCCATGTTAATTGTTTTTGAATGAATTATATTGTTTATGAACTATTATCATATCCCATAATTACCTGGCATGATGAAGCGTATTTTTAATAAATTTCAACGATCATCAGGGTCTATTAATCTTGGGAGTATGAATATTTAATGAGATTTAAAATATTATTTCCAGTAAGATTACATGAGATGGGATATTGAAGAGTGTGTATCTTAGTACATAGAATTTCATCAAGTTAAGGATTTTGATAGACATATAACCTAATAATACAACCATTAATCATAAAATAAAGGTATTGGGAAAACATTACAATATATTTCATTATTCAAATAAAAAACATCTAAATAAAAAAAGTTGTATTGGGGTTAAAGTAGAACCCCGTACAAAATCAGTACATTCAATTAAAATTAGAGAAGCCTTTTCTCTTAATTGTTCGTCTTGGATATACATTAATGATACGGTAATGATACATGGAGTGATACATTTTATTAAAACTGAATAGGATCTAGGTTTTTTAAAAAATATTCTTTATTTAATTTTTTTGTTTGAATATTATTAATAATTTATAACAATTTTTAAAATTTTAATGGAAAATAGATATCATTTTTTTATCATATCAAATTAATCTTAGGGGAACTCATGAGATTTTTCTAAAATCGCTGATTATTGGTGAAAATTGAAAATAAATATTTTTCAAATATAGTCAATTTTATGACATTATTATATTGTTAGAATTTATTAAAAAATTATTAAACCATAATTCCAACAAATTTTATTTTTAAGGATATAAAAAATTATTTAAAAACAATATTTTGAATATAGGGAAACTCGAATGACTTATGTCTTCATAAGTGAAACATTATATAAATTAAAATCATTTTTTGAGTATTTATTTTTTATGTTATAGTTCTAAGATTAATTTATATTTTGGATAAATCTAATATTTTAATCAATTAAATTTTATTATAATTTATCCAAACTAAATTTCAGAAAATTTTCATAAATTAATTTAAACATGAAATAATTTTTACTCTAAAAATAGTTATTTTATTAATAATAATTTTATAATTTTATATTTATTTTTTACAAATAATTTTTATATTAATATATATATGTGGTTGGAAATTAATATTCCAAATATATAATCGCAATGTCCAAAAAAATATAAGTAATTTTTTTTCTCATATAATGAACTCATCATGGTTAAAGGTTAGGTTACCAAGGATAATGTGAAAATGTGTTTAATGGTATTTAAATAGTCGATAAGTTTAAAAAGGAATCCAATTTTTTTATATATGTTTAGATGTATTTATTTCGGCCTAATAACATATTTTATTTGAATTTGGTTTGACTTAATGAAATTTATTAGACTATGACCCATATTATATTTAAATATTTCATTTAATTCCAAATGATCCCTTTCCATGAATAATAATAAGACTCCTCATCTCCCCAAATTTTAACATATTTTTTGCATTATAGATTCCCTAATCACTACCCTAATGCCATTATAAATTCATTCAAAACATCCAATACCTTTCTGAATTTTTAAATTTTCTTCCTCTGATGGAATAATATGTAATCAAAAGAATTTTTTCCAATGGGGAGGTCGTTCGTACAAACATGATGAAAATTGATACATAAGGTAATAGGTTCATGATTTAATATAAATTTAAAGCGAATTGATTATGATTAAATTTCCATTGAGATAAATTAAATGATACTTATCTAATTATCCTATTTTATTTACTTATCCTCTACTTTATCATGGAATTTTATCGTAATAGTTCATATTCCTCTCCACTGTACTTATAAATCTTGGGAATTTGTTATCAAAAAATAAAATAAAAGTATTCTTTATTTAGTCAGGAATATATTTTATTCATGTTCATATTAAATTTAAAATTTTAAATTTTTTTTTCATAGTTACCAAAAGAGTTATTAAATTCAATTATATATATATATATATATGGCATTCTAGAAATAATGTTCAAAAGGAATGTGGTTTTATTTTTGTAAAGGAGGAACATTTTCCTAAAGGTGTTTATGAATTTTTTTACATATAACAAATAAATGTAGTTTAATTGCATCATGAATACTATTTTTTTTAATGTTACATCAATTTAATTTAGTTTATTTTCATGGAATTTTTTTTCCATAATTTATTTATTTTTTTTATTTATAATAAGTGATTAAATATTTAAAATGGTATTTATTCAAAGAAAATATTCGAATTTTTTTATTAAATAAATTCCCATATATAAAAGCATCATCCAATGTTACGTAAAATTTTTTATGATATTATCGGATGATTCAATCCTTATTCTTTCTCTTAATGGATTTTCATTATGATTGTGATATTTTTCAAAAAAAATTTATTTTCTACAAGTTATTTTATGATAATATGTGAAATGGTTTTTGATCTTATGGAATTCAAATGAATATATTATGATTATCATATAGTGGGATCTATTATATGAGTTGGGTAATGTAAGATTTATATCATTTCATGTGATGATCGAATGAATGGACATCATTGAAAATGGTTTGTGCAACTATTGATTCTAGAGTTTGGTTTATTTCTAACTAATCTAATATGAATATGAATAGTCATGATTGAGAATATATTTCTTCACATATAAATGTGTTATTTTGATTTTTGACTAGGATAATAATATTATGCAAGGACATTATTGAAAATATCTTTTTTCACATTTTGGCGTGTCAGTATGATTTCTCTCTATCTATGCAGATATGATTATTTGAAAACATGATTGTGAATATAATTTTTACAAGGAAATTTTTTATTATTATTTCTATTAAACATGACTATGTCATGATTCTTGAATTGTGATTACTATATTAACATCATTATTCATCATTTTTCTATATATTTCTAGTTTTTTTACCATATGATATTTATTTCTTGGATATGAATATTTTATAATGAGAACAAGACCATAATTATTTTATCATAAACATATGATCATCGTATTCTCTTATAATTGATATGTCTCATGTTTACCCATACTGAACATCTATATAAGTCAATAAAAAACAAATCCAGATATATTTAAATTCATTAAATCACATAACAATCCACAAACATATTAATTTTAGTCTAGATACTGGGTAACATGGAAACCTAAACAAGAGTACCAAAGTGAGCTAAATTTCCTCCCTCTAAGATCATCGTAACAAGAAAAATTCATATAGATATCTAATATAATAACATTCTCAATATCGATGGGAATGGAATAAAAATAATTAGATATCAAATATTCATAGTTAGGGTACACATTGGGGATATAAATATTACATAAGCATAAAGGTTTTAGAACATGAAAATTTCATTTGAATACCATAACCCACATATACTTAATAATAAATGGTTATTATGGAATACATATCGATATTCCATTAGACGTGAATCCTAATAGAATCAATAAAATTGATCTATTAGATAATAACAGATGATTAATACATATATTTGTTTAATACAAATAAGCATAGAAAACCATTTCAAAATAAGTTTAGTATCATATGTTAAAATTTCAAAGTGTAATGTGTTCACTCCACAAACCATCATAGTAGTAAATTTTTGTACCAAAAATATCGAAGTGTCAAATTTCCTTTATAAAAATAGGAATAAACCATATTCATTTCCTATGAATCTCATGAGATATTAATATTTTTCCAATGTGTGGGAGGGATATATTGGTCCCACCCATCCATTATTAAATCATGAACACCATCCCTAGTCATATCATAACAAAAATCCTTGGTTATAAAATAACATTTATCATATAATGATAATAACACATATATATTCTATAGGATCAAAAAACATTCACAATATCATAACACAAGAAATAAAGTTGGTATCATGTAAACTTAATCATACACTAACCTATGGAAAAGAACTAGGATTCATAATCATCTCAACATTTCGTCATAACATAAATTGTGGAAAATGATGTGGGTTTCGTAGGTATTTTATCATTGTCTAAACCATAGAAGAGAAATAGGTTTCATAAACATAATTATATAATAATCCTAAACAACGTATTTATAGAAACATAATGGGTTGTTTGAATCATATCTCTAGTAAAGAATAATTACATCCAAGGATGACATATGCGATGGAAATTTTTTTTAAGGATAACTAGGAACATTTTATAATGAAACCAACCTATCCACCTCTAAAATAATTTTTTTAAAATTTAAAATAAATAAAACATTTTAAAATTATTTTTATTTTATAATATCCATGAAAACATATAAATTGATAATTAATGATCCATTAAATTATTTTTTTGATGGAAATAAACCATTCACTATGATAATGATTGCTTTTATAAAACTAAAACATTCATACTTTTGTTTAAATTAATATACTTAAAAATATTCTTTGATAAATATATATTAATCATTAAAACATTTTTTTCAGGATGATGAGATATTAAATCCATAATTTACATGTTAAAACAAAGATTAATTTCATATATTTAGTAAAATTTCAATCGTAGTCATTTAGAAAAATAAATGATGATTTTTATTCATAAATTTCTAAAAAATTCATAAAAAATATTAATTACTTTAAAATATATTGTACTAAAATTAAAATATTCTTGAATTAATTTAGTTGAAATAACGATTTTGAAGAAAAATGTGTTTTAACCCAATTGTAAAATTAATTTGGGTTTCTATTAAAAAATCAACTGGAATCATGAGTATATAATTCTACAATAATGATGGGAAAACATTAAATATTCATATTATATAAAATTGATTATTAGACTAAGAGAAAGATCAAAATATTTCATCATCACAAACATAATCATAAACAATCTCAATAAACCATGATATATTATCATAAAAACCTTACCATATTGGTAATATTAAATCATATAAACCCTGAAATATTGAAATTAGGTGATACATAATATATAATGAGAATAAATAAATTTATTATATTACATATAAATGGGTCTTTATATATTCCTCATAAAATAGTATAGGTGGTTAATATAACATATTCTATAAAGACGGAAAATTATGAAAAAAATACCTTACATATTTAGAAGCATTTTAATTGTAAACCCATGAAAAAGAGACCCTAAAATGTATTTATAATCCTCTAAAATTTTCATTATATTCATAAAAACGCATTATTGTTCATTATATACACCACATAATGAAAATCATAATGAGTATGGCATGTGTCTCTTATAAAATTAAAGTGAGCCATAAATCTTCTACCATAAGTCTCAAAATCAGTCATACAAGCTTAACACATATTTGAACTAAATATAATTATCTTACTAATATATTAAAGAAACATATTAATATTTGTCAAACAATATATTATTTATATATTCTTTTTTCTATCCAATAATTAACATTTATTTACTAAAATAAAGTTTCAGGTAATAAATACTTTGTTTTCATATATGTCATGATTTTTTATTTCCAATACTATTAACATTTATCATTGTTCCATAATATCTATAATGTTTCACCTGATATGAATATCATGTATATTAATTATATATTTCCCTATTCATTTCCATTAATGTTATATATAGAAAATTAATTACACTGTTAATGTAGATTAGAGGTCTTACATACGCATGAACATTGTTTCTATTTTCTATATCGATAATACTAATTGAAGGTAAATAATATATTAAATTTAAATAATAATTTTTATTCTATATATATGAAATATATTCTTTATCTTTACCCTATGTACCTTTTAGAAAAAACATTAGTGAAAACCAATTCACATTACATCGTGGGGCGGTAGTCCACCGTACACATGACCGATGTTATAATATCCCCCTCAAAATGGCTAATAATAGGGTATATGCGATATAGAAAATATTAAAGTATAATTAATATAAAAATATCATATATATTTTTATTTATTTTATCCTTATTTTCATCTAAGTAAAATATAAATAAAAAACACATCATTTCAGTTTGTGAGGTGGTAGTCTATTGTACACTTCAGTGATGTTATTATATTCCAATGACATGGTAGATAATCATTTATGTGTGTTAGAATAATAATAGAGGTATAATAATATAATCAATTTTCTTTATAATCATTAAATAAAAATTTATAAATAGATGTGATATGTTGTGATGGAAAATGAATATCATCAGGTCGTGAGGCGGTACTCCGCCACACACACTATCGACAGGTTCATTTCCCATTTGAGGGGAGTGGAGTAGAATATAGGTTACTCCATTGACATAGTAACATATACCTGTATCGGATATAATTGTTTTATTATAAAATCAAATTTGGTAATATATAATAATATAATATCTAGAGAGGTAAAACAAAGTTAGATCATTAAAAACATTACATCTTCTTCAAACTATCTCACTAGGATTAACCTAAATCCTTACGAAATTTGATTTATGATCTCAAAATTTTGTTTAGGTTGTTTTGGATTACATATTTATGAAATTTGGGTAGATATTGTCTAATCCAATTTGTTTTTATTCCTAAATAAAAGATGAGATAAGGATGACTTTTATAAGTGAGGTTAGTGGCACATTCGATGTTTTTAAAATGAAAAAGTTGTACAAACATTTTAATCATAAAAAAGATACCAAAAATAGACAATTGTTTATTTTTAAAAATTATTTTGTCGATATATATCCATAAAATTTAATTTATACACGATTCATTTGAACACATATATATTTTGTTTCACCCCCGCTAAATCCATTATAGCATTCACTGTAGTATTTAATATTTATCGTTTTTCTATTCATTATGGTAGAAAGTTAAGTTGGAAATATTATATAACATTATTTATTTTGAACAAAATTTTGTATTAGTTTTTGAAAATTCAACTATTTTAATTTTAGAAATATATTTTTAAATAAATCCCACAAATTTTGTAGTAAAGCGTTTTTCCAATGAGAAAATCCTCAAAAGTTTAAAATGTTTTATATATCAAAAATATATATTAATGCTCCTTCAATGAAATAAATTTCTGTATAGATATATAATTTAACTAATTTATCTTTTATAACCACATTAAAATAAAATTTATATTGTAAATGCTTTGAATAAAATAATTATTTATAAACACTATGGTTTTTCACTATTCACTGAAAAAATTTTCATTTTAAAAAATTGTTAAAAATTCAATCCAAGATACCTTTTGCAATTTTATTTAAAAAATTGATTTAATTATTTAATTTTATATTTAATATTGAATAAATTTATATTTAAAATAATTGTGCATAATTCGATAAAACATATTTTTTAGAAAAAATTAATGTGTTAAACATAAAATGCATTAATAATTATCTAATGTATAGAAAAAATATAAGTTGAAAAATAACACATTTTATTGAATATATAATAAAAAAATTTATTAAAACCATTAAAAATTATTTATTTAAATTATTTTTAGAAAATGTATTTTTGCGGATAAAAAAAGTGTTTTAGAATGGTATATCTTTTATTTTTAAATAGTTTTTATTTTAATTTTTTATTAATTGGAATGTAATGAATTTATTTGATATAGAGGTTTAAACCATATATTTTCATAATTTTGATAATAATATTCATAACATTAATTCAAATATCTATTAGTTCACTATCATTTTGAATGCATTAATAATATGTCATGTTTTGTTTAAACACAATGTTTTCGCAGTACACAATAAACTCAGGGTTGTGTGTATCATAAGATAAACTCAGCATTGCAATTAAGGTATGATAAAATTGGTGTTTCATATATTGAAAAAATTTAAAAATTAGGAATATATTATTTCATAAAATCTCTCGGTGTTACTTTCTACTCTCTTTAAAATAAAATTTTCCCACAAAATATGTCTCTTTAGTACCAAAAAATGAGGATACTTTTAACTCATTAAATCCTTAGGATCCCATGTATCTTCTTCAAGGTATTTATTTTTCTAAGAAACATATAGTAGAGTAGTGTTATAATTTCACACCACTTTCTCAATATTTTCCAAAATCTCCACCAGTTGTTCCTAATAAAATGGGTATGTCTCTAGAGATATTAACTCTAGGTTTTTTACTTGTGAAAGATCAGTCTTTTCCATCCTCAATATAGAAAAATGGAAAAAATTGCGGACTTTATAAATCATGAGGAAATGTTCAAAAAGATTACCTACCCTATCAACATAATCAACTATTTATAGGTCAGAAACATATCTATTTTTTGATATTCCGTTATATCATAAGTACAATTTCATCGTTTGGTTGTGTAAAGATAAATTTCAACCTCATCCCTAAAATGATTATTCATGATGATTTTATATTCATAAAGCAATAAAATCAAAAAAATATCCATAAAAATATATATATTAGCCTATAAATATTTACGAAAACTGAGATTGAAAGAACATGTTATCCAATATAATACAAAAATCAACTTAATATATTCTATAAGTAGATAACCTTAGGAATCATCCAAAATATTTCAAACCAAAATTGAATCTAAAATACTGGAATGATGTGATCTCATATCCTTCCATGACCAACTTGATAATAATTTAAATCCCACATAAATAATTATATATATATTATATAACCGAATCACTTCAAAAAAGTAACATTTAAAATAAATATTATTCTATAATATAATTCACATTCCATTCTATAAATAAGATCTTATTTTACACAAAATAATTTCTATTGGAATATATAGTTCCTCATTGAATAGTAATAATATCAAATGTGATTTCATTAATCTAAAATTATTTTAGAGGAAAATAATCAATTTTATAATCTAGTCCAGTTACATTAAAGGAAAAATAAAAATATTTTCATATGCCGATTTTGTAAAAAATCTTACAAGAAATTTCCAATTATGTATATGAGGATAAGTGGGCCAAAATTATCATGATTCACTTCATCCATAATGATTTTATAATAGTTATCTTTTATGTTTATGTTCCTATGTTATTTTTTCTTAACATCATCATTAACCATTGTATTGTGAATTTTATTCTCATAATTCTCCAAATCCTAACTTGTGATACACTTGAGTATGGGGGGGGGGTACAATTTTTATGCATTCCACTCTATTAAAACTAATATAGAACTTATTCAAATTGCATTTTAACTCAACTTCTCAATGACCAACCTTCTCATGCTTATGAAAATTACCAATACCCATAAAAATTCTGCTATTTTTCCTTCTAAATTTTGTGTGTGAATGAAATATCATAATATTTAATAAATTGTTTTCATAGTTTCCTTTGATTTAATTACTTATTTTATTATCAAATATATTCTATTTTTTAGAAAATTCAATTTCCATGTACAACTTGAGATAAAATAGTACAATTTCTTCATAGGGATTGAAATCCTTTATAGATACCAATGTTCATTGAGTTTGTTTAAATCCAGTAAATAATAAATCAACCTTACATTGAGGATGAATGAAAATAACAAAAGTGTAAAATTAAGGACTTGGGGAATTTTCTTAATAAATAATAATAGATATATTGTCCTTATTCATCACTCTAACAAATTCCTTCTCTATTTTAATATTTAGAAAATGAGCTAATTACTTATTGAAAAATAATATATTAAACTCAACACACTCTATGGAGTCATTATAGTCATGATTACTTGAAATCATGATGAGTGTCCACCATTGATACAATTTTCTTTCCAAACAACAGACAATAATCCAAACAATGAATAATGGGAAATTACTTTTTAGTGGAAACGATCAATTTCATAGGATATAAATGATCAGGGGAACCACTAAAATATGGTTTTTGTTGCCTCAATATTGAATGGGATAATTTATTTCCCTACATCTCTTTTTTGGAGTATTATTGTGTTTCATAGCTTGATAATGTTATATAATAAAAAAAGATATTTTTCATTCCATCTACCAATGGATTTAGTTGTAATGGTGAACCATCATTTTGTTATCTATTTCATTAAATATTAACATGGTAACATCAATTTCTAGAAATTTAATAATACCAAAACAAATAGTGTGTTCCAAAATATTCATATAGTGAAACCATATAATCACGAAACATAAATAATATGATGTCTAAATCATGAAACATTATGTTCAATATATTAAACCTTAGGTTTACCATAAATTATTAACAATAATTATCAATGAATTTCTATTGTGATGGTTAATAAATTAAATGTGAAGTGTCTAAATTATTTCCCTCACGAGTGTTAATAATGTTATGTAGTAATGTCCATTCTAATTTATTGGGTGAATCTTCATTCATGAAAAACAATTATTTTTAGAGCTATTTCCAAGTAGGAATACATTTATAAAACTACTAACTTAATTATTAATGTGAATGAGATTTATTTATTGGAAATACATGCTCCTACGTTTACCATAAATTATGATGTTTTCATATACTCATGATTATCCAAATGGTTCTCACTAGTGCATTCTCATTTTATATTCCAAAGGCTAACTAAACATTTCATTCACACCAATTGTAAATTATAAAACATCAAATATATAAATAATACATCTAACAATAATAATATTCAATACATAACATAACTGCATGCTTGTGGAGCATATTGGTTTGGTTTCTATCGAGATAATAAGCACTTTAAATGCTAGTCCATAAGTGAGATACGTCATTTACCATTATGTTTATCATAACATGAGATGTTCATGGATTTATCATACATTTTACCATTTTTCATATAGTTTACAATGGAACATAAGAATGGGTAAGTTCAAATTATTCATAAGGGTAAATATATGATATATCAAAATAACCTGAGAATATTGGTATAAAGGTATGAAAATAACTATTTTAAACTAACCCCTCCATATCATAGATCATAAAATTTTGTCATAGATAAAAATAAAGGAGTTTCATAATACATGATTGATATTGGAATCATATAACATGATCCATGAGGTCATTATATTGGAATAATACATAGATTTATGGTTGATATTTAATCAATGAAAATCATTTCTTTAACATTCAATGCATATTTTCAAAAATATCATTGTGGAATGAGATGACTCTCTGAACCATCCTAGTAGTAAAGGTTCACTCACAATACCATTATAGTTGAAAATGTAAATTACTGAACTAGTTCCACACTCCATTCCAGTCCTATGATTTTTAGGACATGCCAATCATTACCCAATGAATTAGAGGTAGTTATTGGTCCCACCTATCCTTTGTTATAATGTGGATGTATTCCCTATTTAAAACATAACCACCATTTTTTCTTATAACATAACAACCATAAAGAAATTAAAATCATTCTGTCATGTTCCACAAGATCATTAAAAAATCATCATAGCATAACTAATCAAAAGAAATGTTCTTTATAATCCTTTCATCATCACCAAACCAATGCAAAAGAAACAACCTCAATAATCATTTCGTAATTTTAAAATATCAAAACCCATTGAAAATGATGTATGGTTCATAATAATTATTTCATTGTCTAACCCATGGAAGAGAAATTCACTCCATAAACATATTTATATCATAATCAAAAATAATTATGAGAAGTAATAAAAATGTTATCCTTGGATTAGATCCCCGTTAAAGAATAAATAACATCATGGGATGTCATTTTTTTGAGCGATAATGATTTAGAAAGATCCCACGATAATGTTATTAAAGAAATTCCTTTCAACATTGAAAGTAAATATTCAAAATTAAAAAATTAAAGAAAAATTCTAAATACATTTACTTTAAAATATCATTAAAGACTTATAAAGGATTCCTTAAAGATAATTAAAAAAAATTATGAGGTAAATTACCTATTCGACAATCAAATTCATTTTATTTTAGAAAAATAATAATAATAAAATAATAAAATTATTTTAAAATAACGTCTAAAAATATTATTGTATGATAAAAAACATTTTGTGTCCATGATAATTGCAAATTACATTCACGGTGTACATATTAAAACAATTATTTCATTCACATTTACGATAAAATTCAAGTGTCTGTTGATTGGAAAATGAAATGAAAATTCATTTAAAAGAAATAAAAATTCAATAAATGGTAAAATGTTTATAAAAAATAATATAATATCATTGAAATATTATTGAATGATTTTATAGAAATTATTTTTTTTTGAAATATTGTTTTCGATGGAAGAGATAAATGATGTCGATATACGTTGAAAAAAATAATTTTGAATTTTGAGTACATAACTAAAAAAAGGATAGGAACACATGACATAACCTAAGTATAAACAATTTCATGATTTCATTTATAGTATATCATAGTATTTTATCATTGGGAACATTATCAATAAAATCTAGATAACCTATTTAATTGTATCTTAAAACACATACCACTTTGGTATTGTTAATTCATATTCCCCATGAAATAATAACATCAAATGAACCCTGAAATATCATTATAATAAAAATAATCAGGATGTTAAATGCCTGTCTGGATGTAAATAAATCTCATAAATAACATTGGTTCATAATATAGTTTATGTCCAAAATAAGGTAATGTGAGACAAAAAATCCTTACCCTTTTAGAAACATTTGAACTATAAACCTCATGAATGAAAAATCATATGATAGAATAATTCATTCCCTATAATGATAAATATAAAAAAAATCATGTGTACTGTATAATCCACACAAAATAAACACATGGTGAATATGGCTTATGTCTTATAGACAAGAGAATGATAGAAATATCTTACCATAAGTCTTGAATTCCTTTGTACAATTTATGACCTCATGTATAATAAACACATGTTTATAATATTATTATTATAGAATAATATATATATATATATATATATATATGAATCCATATATGATTTAGTTATGCCCTCATATCATTGGTTTAATAACAATTCTTTGAGAAATAATATTTCATGAAACAACTACTTTGTTTTTTTCCTAATGTTTTGATTTGAAATTATAATTCTTCTATCATGGATCATGGATCCATAATGTATAGAACTTTATCCATTATAAAAATATCATATATTTTTAGTATATATATTTTTGGTAATCCCTAAAATATAGAGATAAATAATGAATTGCACCAATCATGTAGACAGTAGGTCATACATATGCCAAAACAATGCTTCAATTTTATTGAAGGGTGACCAAAATATAGATAGATAATATATTATGTGTAGTGAATATTTTTCTTCATATAAAACACATATATTAAATAAAATTTTCCTAATTACCTTTCATACAATGCATTATTGGAAAGTTAATCACATTTCTTCACGAGGCGATAGTTTTCCATAAAATGAATGAAGTTATTGTATTCATCAATAAATAGAAATTATGAATGTATTTTAATATATTATTTCCATAATTATTATTATGTTAAAAATATATAATATATTAATTTAATTTATCCTTTTTACTATTTATGTAAAATTGAAATGAAAAACACATCACATAGGTTTGCGATGTCATAATCTACCACACACAAGAGAAGTGTTATTATTTTTAAATGGGATGGAATGTAAGAAGGTATATGTGGTATTATAATTACATAGGTATTATAATATCATAAATATCATCACCATAATTATATATGCATGTGACAGATAGTGTTGTAAAGCTAATCACATCGATTCGCCAGGCCGTAGACCGACATACACCGGATCAATGAATTAGTTTCCCATATGGTTGACGTGGACATAGATATAGGTCATGAAATTAATAAAATATTTTTAAATATATTTTATATATTTTTTTTCTTATTAGAAAATATATGGATTGTTTTTAATGATTGATAAAAAAAGTGAAATAATGACACATAGAAAAAAAATAATCTTGTATAGATAAACTATTTTGGTTTATCCTAAAGACATTGATGATTTAATTTATGATCTCACCATGGAATCTTGGATTTGGGTAGGGATATAATAAATACATTTGGGATGGATTTTTATGAACCAATGTGTACTTCTCTGAATCATTTAAACACCCAAATTGGGTTGTGGTCCGAGTTTTCATAGGCCTTAGGTGCGCCTCCACATATGTTATGGAATAACGACTAGAAAAAAGGGTGTAATGAGGTTATATTTGGAAGAATATAAAATTTGGTGATGATTTAATCAAGGTCTAATATGTATATATCAGTGTATAAAAAATACCATATGACACCAGAATGGTAGCCAGCCCTTGGCGGAAGCACAAGAAAAAGTTGTAGATGAAATAATATAAACACACTGAGATAACCATTTAAAAATTGAAAATCACAACATATCGTCTTGAGGAACATTTATACATATAAAGTCATAAATATGGATGTAATGGGGGTCTCCCATGGTTGACTACAGAACATACATATAAGCATCGTGATGGAAAATAAAAATATAATGGGGAACGTAAATTGAGGAAATAACCAATAGAACCATTCCTTCTATCCCATGCTATCTGATTCACTGTGATGTAGCTCCTAATCCTGAAAATTTACCTGAACGTAAAACCATATTGTATATATGTGTCCTGGTGGAAATTAATTGTGTGTGAGGAAGAATCTATGTATGCCACTTCCAACATGTGATTATCTTAAATATATTATTATGAAGGTGTATCTAATACAAAATAAACCAGTACATTATAGTAATAGACATGATTCCCAATTATCAATAGACATAAGGACGAATTCCCCTACATTGTCCAACACTGGTATAACGGTATAGGAGAGTTTCCTTATCATATAGATAAAGACATCCCCTAATATATAACATGAAACATATCCCTCAAGCCCTTATTATAATAATATCCCTAGAACATGTGCCAATAGACTGTTCATGTCTATATGATTACCAAAATCAAAAATTTCATGCCCAAATAATAAGAAACTAGTCTCTCAGACCCCTTAATGTACTCACGCATCATCACGATTCTCAACATCTTTATGCATTTTGATCTCTGTCCTCCAAATATTCATATCCCAATAGCCTCAAGTATGGCGACCCTCCTATGCCAACTAATGGTGTCAACACCGTCAATCGATGGATCATCACAGTCTTATGGATTTATGTGTAATGAACATACAATAATCATTCTAATCATCATCTAATAGAGGCATCTACCAACATGATTAGTTAAAACCACCACACCATATATGTCCTACTATGTGCACACAACTCTAATGAAACATCAACTAGTAATGCTGGGAGACAATAGCAAAACTGGTGACAAACATCACCAAGAGTATTTGTGAAAATCCCAAACCAATGATCACATCACCTCAAATAGGTTTTCATAACCACCTCAATACTTGGGCCATCCTCATCAAGTTCAAATGCAACCATTAAAAGTATTTAATATAATCTAAATAAATAATTATAATAATTCTAAACATTATTTCCTAAACTGTCCAATTTCCAAGCCCCCACTAGGGACTAACCATTTGTTCTCTGTTGAAATAATTCCTATTGGAATCATATATTATCAATTAAATTAATTATAAGACAGCCATTAAATTTTAATAGTATTTCTCTTACTAACCAATGGAATTCTCATGAATAGACCACTGAAAAAACCAATAAGTCACATGGAAATATATGAACCAGTTACCACGTTCTCATAGATATTGAGATTTATCCCATTTGCCTCTAAATATAGATTATTTGGAACTAATAAGTGTTTTAAATAAACTCCTTGAAAATAAGTTTTTATTTATCTCATGGTTTTAGAACATCATTTGGAGTGGGAAAATTAGAAAACATGAAATATGATTCAAGGAAATAACAATAAAAATTGAATGCTACAAAATGAGTGAAGAATATAGAAAGAATGGTGGAGTGAGGTCAATACCTAGCATACTAAAATTGGTATTAGGAATCTCATGTTATCTGCATGAAAGGGTGGATAAAGGGGAGGATGTATGGGAATATATTTAAGGGATAAATTTGTAATTTCCATCATTCATGTGAGGCTCATTGTCATCTCGCAAAGTATGGATAACCATGCATAACCAATGTTGTAACCCTGACCTAAGGCTCCACCAATAATGATCATGTTTCATGGATTACAAAATCATGTTCTAGATGTGTGATTCACCTATAGTAAAAATTAAGGTTTTATCACACGGCCATCAGAAACCACCTACATGAATTGGAAAACCATGACCATAGAACATAGAGGACATCCCAACTTTCCATAGGAGGTCACACGGTTGGTCCAGACCATGTACCCTAATCTCACACCCTAGGATGTATGTGTTTTTCTCCATAGACATTTCTGTACCCAACCTAAACCACGATAATGTTTCTACTATTAAGAATCATCTAAAATCATGTTCTTGGTTCAAGTAAAATATTATATTTTTGTTTATTTAATCATTAATAGAGTTAGTTGATGCACAAAAGTTTTAAAATTGAAAATAAAAATGGAATTATAGCCTCTCAAAAAATGAGAAATTGCAATATACCCATCATAATAGTTTTCATACAACAACTATAAATCAAAAATATGAGTTGGATCCAAAAATACTAATTCAATTATGAACACCCTAGTCTCAATGGAATAAGTTAACTACCTTATTTAGGATCCCCACCTGAAGAGATACCTACCCCGGTCACTTCATGACCAAAAACTCAAATAAAACCGATAGTCCACTGACCATCCCAGGTCACATATCCATCTCATGATGTGTCATCAGTCATGAACCTCGTCAGTTTCTAAAATCATGATCATGCCTCGTTAGACACCTATCTAGTTATGCATCTTTATAGATTTCATACTTGAACCCATGTTGTACATGGATCCTATTAGGCCCCTAAACTCATCACATACCAAAAATAAATCACGGTTCCCCACACCTCAAATAAAACATTCATCGCATCGAAGCCTATATTCCAAGATGCCTCATAAAAACCACCCATCCGTCAATTCCAAAAAATAATCTTGGTCCCTTTGACCTCACACACACAGAGATATATATATTTATATATATATATATCACATCCGAATGGTTTCCAACCTACTAACTAGCAAATGTTTTGTACATAGAAATATCTCTATCTCCACATAAATCCAAAATGTACATTACTACACAATATCCATGAAAAAAATTAAAAATAACCATAGTTACACCCATATAATTAATATAACCACAATAGTATCACCATCCTCCTATGAATTAGGTACCTCTACTGTGTGCACCTAGACTGAATCTTGACATCCTAAAGCCAAACATACCTTTGGTTATGCACTAGCCACAGACCACTACCCCCACTGTAGGGTCCCACTATATCTGTCATGACCTCTATGTGCTACTGATTCTCAGCTAACAACTCTTGCAAAATCTCTTGTTCCAATTTCTTAATTGTATGTCTTCCCAAGTATGTGGTTATCATCGGCCCATGAAGGATTCATACTAAGACTCTCAAGATCCCCAAAAAAACTATATTCTAATAAATCCTTTGATTTCTGATCACACTACTCATTATAAACACACCATCAAATAACTACTAGGAGTTGGTATAATCATGTCTTCAGAAGGAATTTCCTTTTAAGAAACATCTCGAACAATCTTCCTACAATCAGAATCATCGCTATTGTAATTAATGGATGTCTTCAACCTTTTCGTGTATGAATGGTTTTGTCAATGTTCCCTCATATTTGATTGAATGATTGACAACCTCAAATAATTATGAAAATAAGAAAATGATTATAGTCACCCAAATATAGTTACAAAGACCATCCTCTAAAGGCCTCACTCTAAACTATTCATCAACCACCATACCAGTTTTGATGATATATAACATTTCATAGTCCTTGATGAACATGGAAAAATGTTATATGATTGACAATCCCCGAGAACTCTATGACCCCAACATCTCTGGAAAAAAATTCTCAAATAAACTACAATCAATTTTTTTCCAAAACATTACCACATGTCTACCTTCCTAATCATGAAAAACCAACCATTATTTTTATAGTTCCATTAGATTGTCTGTATCTAGTTTTAACCTTTTCCTTGGGGGTTTTCAAGCTGGTAAAATATCATATGAAGTACCACGATCTATTTTTTACCTTCTTGTGATCATATCCCACATTGAAATAGTGGTGGGTTCTATGAATAAATCTATTGAATCATATATGCCATCGAAGGACCCACTCCTCGTGCCCCAATCTCGATTCACTGTTTGACATGTACCAATCTCACTTTAAGCTGATTTTGATTCTACAAACAAAAATTTTCCATATCTTGTAGCTAACCAACATGTACTAGTGATTCTACCTAGTTCTATACCTATGGATCATGATCTAAAAAAACCTTAGGGGCCTCATCTCGAACCTTAGGGATATCACATTGGGCCTGATCAAGGGACAAAAAATTACATCCTTCCTCAAGCTCCTCTAGAAGCTGCCTAGGTGGATACATGATCAATACAAATAACATAGACATAAAACCATATATATTTATATATAATAAAGATGTGGAAACTATAACATGTATCCAATATCCCCATTTTCACAGAACCCCATCACAACCACGTCACATGTCATTTGGCATCATGTCCCCTCACCTACCCATGTCATATCTGGCATTATGTATCCATCCGATGTATGAGCGAAATTTTTCACATAATATAATATAGGAATGAAAAACCAATATTCCTCATTTGATGGAATTTCATGTAGCTCACCACCATATGAATCATTCCATGAATTCCCTAGAAAACCATGCTCCAAAAGACAAATGACCACATCACCCAATATGATGATCAGCCTCAACCCATAACATCATCCCCTTGTGATCCTTTAATATCCAGGACAATATATAAGTATTATATTACATATATAAAATTTTTTGTTCACATCAAACACACAGATACATATATAAATATTTATATATAAATATAAATATGTATATTTATATTTCATATATTCATATCAAAATCATTAACAATCATCCCATTCCATACTAAGATAAGGGTCCAAATATCCAGTATACAAAAAAGCATCCGCATTCTCTTTCCATTATATATAATAATTCACATCCAATGGAACCACTCAAGGTGGAAATAATTTCAAATGTAAAAAAGAAATAAAATAGATTATAAATTCTCACCCAAGGAAACATAGTGTGTCTCCCATTCATGGGGAAACAGAAACATAAACACAATATACAAACCGAGTCCCAACAACATACTAATACTTGTACTACCATGTCATAAATAGTAAGACACAAATTGAGCAGAAATAAAGTCATATGATAGAACATTTAGTTCCCTAACATGTTCGACCATGCAAATAATGCTATATGGTGAGTTCCATTATTCCATAGACCCCCCACACATACACAAAAGGAAGACAATAAAAGTGATTGTACAAAGAGGTGATAATGGGGGGACTATACCCTTTGGTGATGAATTAATAATGGTCTCACACATATAAACTATTAAAAAAGATAGACCACAAGGCATAATATTTGTGAACTACCCATAGAGAAATCAAATGCAATAGAAGAAAGAACAATAATAATAAACTAGATCAAATTCCAAATGAAACATTAAACAACAAAACATACCATATGTAGGAACATCCATACATATTAGTCCATAAAGATAGTAGTAACAGAGGATCTCCCATATTCAACCTCATTAATTACATATATGCATTCCAATGTATGAGAAACACTGATGAATGGAAACATCAATTGAGGTAATAACCAATGGTCCCTTATGTTTCAACCCATGTTGTCTCAATCAATATGATCTAGCTCCTCAACACAAAACATTACCTAAACATGAGACCATAAGGTGAACACATGTTTCAATGATCTCTTGTCATGTGTGATATTGAATATCAATAGGCCACCACCAATGAGTTTCAGTCTTGAAACAATGATTAAGAATGTGTATCTAAAATAAAATAACGCAGAACATCATAAAAATATGCATGCTTCCCTTTTGATCAAAAACAAAAAGGAATAAATCAAATGCATTAGAAATAACTAGTATAATGGTAGAGGATAAAATACTTATCATATAGTCCATGAATCCTAGGATTCATAACAAATCAGATATCCGTCAACAACCTCATGTAATAAAATTTCAACACCAAGTACCAATTAAGATCTCATGTCCAAATAATGTACCAAAATACAATGTTGAATGGAAATATAATAATTACCAAGTATTTCAGACCCCTAGTCAAATGATCCCACCCGCTCAAAGTCTGTCATCCGATGAAAGAATTATCACTACTCTAAAAAACATTTCCCAATAGCCTCATGTAAGTAAAGTCACATCGCACAACCAATGGTCTCAACACCATCAACAGATTTATCGTCAACATTAATGATGATTTTTATTCCAAGAACATCCAATCATAATCCTAATATTTTTCAAACAGAGGCCTATACCAACATCAATGGTCAAAAACCCTCTTCGTCTAAGTCTTATTATGTAAACATGAATCAAACAGTGTATCAGTGAATCATAGTGAGGGGAAATTTCCAAACAAGTACATAAGCCATGTCATATTTTAACCATTTTCCCTTGTGATTTATCTCTTAAATATATGGACAACACCATCCAATATAACATCATTCATTCCTTTAACATAATGTAATGTGTAGGATATCCTTTTTCATGGAGGTATGTACTTGTTTAAATTTTGGATTGAATTCTTTATGGTTGGGTAATTAAAGAGTTATCGGGTTTATGAAGATCCTTGGGGGTGTTTTGGGGGTTACAGTAATTAATGAAAAATTAAAATATCTATTTAGTTCATGTTTCATTATTGGATAATGGTTAGTGTAAATCGTGAACCCAAATCATGCTACCCAAGAGGATGAGGTGCACAGTTAGGAGAACTGTGGAAGGGGGTGTTCCAAACTATATAGCCATAGACAGTGGCATTCCACATGGTTGGCGTACACTTTTTTCAAACCTTGTGGAGCTATCCATGTAACCATGATACCTCACATCCCATGGATAATTTCTAGAACATGGTTTGGAAAAACATATGTAGAAATCGTGCACCCCATTAAATAATGGAAAATTTCCAACATTATACTCATGATTTTTAGGTTCGAACCCAATTTTCCACCCCTTGACTATAAATCTATCCCCAGTGATGAAGCTAAACCCTTAATATATCCTAAGTATTGATCTACAATATTTCATGGCCATTTGGAGTGTTGTGAGTTGTATATTAATTTTCAGGGTAATTATAATGCTCCTACTACATCACTTTTCCATAATAGGATTTATGGATCATCTCACATTCATTTAAATCCATAAGACCTTGTTTTTATAGTTTTATATTGGATAGGGACTCCATGTGTGATTTAATTCAGATCAAAAGATATGACTAAGAGTGTGTTAATCAACAAATTCAAGGTATGAAGTCTACAAGATATATCGAACATATATTGGGTTGATTCATGCATTTTGGATGCGTTCATGGATATCCCTTCTTTTGATTTTGTTTTCCATTGGTGATATTTGAGAAAATTTTCATCTTAATGATAAATTAAACCCCTTAATATCTACGTGGGATTCATATATGATATTTTTGACTATTTTAGAACCCCCCATGGGGCACACCGAAAATCCTCAATTGAGAATGTGTTATGGTTAACTGTATAGTTGACATGTGATAATGTGTACCTCATGAAGAACATATTAATATGGTTTTTTTATTTTAAAAATTCATAACAATACTTCTTATTAGTATTTATATTGTTATAAGGGGTAATTTTCTATGACATAAAATTCGGTTAATTGGGTAAATTGAAATTGTGTTGATGGATTATCAAATGATTTAGAAATCCCTAAGAGGGTAAGTGCATATGAAATAGTGAAATTCATAAAAGTGTAACAGAATGAGAATTGAGTAATATGATAAATGAGATTTCATAAGGTAATTAATGTCATAATGGTTGATATAATGGTAATTATTAAAAATTTATAATTTTTTGGTGTATGAGAAATAGAATTGGGATTAATGGGATATGTAATATAAATGGTAAATTTTCGATTGGTTTATTGAATAATATAAATTCACATATTGGTTGTTATGGATTGTGATTGTTTTTTTTTATTATTTTGAGTATTACATCTAATATGATATGTGTGTGGTGATTAGATAAATAAGAATTTTTTCATTGAATTGTAGTGTGGGTTATTGACATGAATCTATATGCACACATGATGAGTTATATTAAGGATCCAAAATCCTCACCAAAATTAATTGTTTAAGGAAGGAGATGGAGGATCAATTCATCTAAAAATTTCATTCTATGTGACAACCTAGATTGAGTATTCATGTTTATTTTAATCCATATTTTGTGATGTGTTTACACCTAGTGAGATATAGACTTCACATATTCCCCTATGCGTAGTGTATGTATGTCAAAGACCCTCATGTAATTGATTAAAATTCATATCCAATGGAATTCAACTGAAAACGGATTATGTAATGTGCGTGGTATAAGTGATTATAATATTAAAAAAAGATAGAAATGGTAAAACTGTACTTTGTTAACTAATATAACTTATGTTTTCAAGTGTTTTACCAAGTCATGAATCTCATAATTTTATGAACTATCTATTTATGTAGTGTATTTTATAAACACCATTGGTGGCGGCCTACTAAGATGTCATTACAACCTTCTCGAGAAACCATTGGTTACCTAATTAGAATTCATTATTGCATGTTTGGATAAGGGAATATTCATCGTTAATGGTAGTTGGGATGGGTTAGGCATATGCAGGCATGAGGACCTGACAAAGGAATTATGACCCATTATGGGGATTCAGTTGTGGTTTTTTTGGTAATCAACTGCTCATGATCTATTTTCATGCCATCACATTGTTATGGTGATTTTGTTATTTGGACACAGTTTTTTGGATATTATTTGTTATACATGGTTATTGATTATTTAATATTGTTTCCTCAATATATATTATGGACTATTGTAGATTACTTTGGTAAAGAGTTTATAGTCTCAACCTATGACTTGTTAGAACCTTGTTGCTAGTCATCATCATCGAGCATAAGAGGAGGTGTGCTTGATGTCATGTGGTGACCTGGCTTGGATCACATACTTAGTGTATTCTAGGTCGATGATGATACAAAGTGATATCAGGTTAGTTCTTTTCAAATGTTATTTATTTTGGGATGATATATGGGAGAATATGATGTGTTGATTCTTGAAAATAAGATCGATATTGGGAGTAGCTTTCCTATGTTTAATGGAAAAATCATTTACCTAGGGGGATTTGTTCTTCTTATAGTGTGTTTTCACGAATGAATGATTTTTCACTTTTGGGGGATACACTTGTTGTGTGATGTGATTGTTTGGTAATATTTTTCTCATGGTCAAATAGGAATGGGTAAGTGCATTCGTGCTTCATTATATGCACCTAAGAATATATGAGGCATGCACCATGGTATGAAGACATGTAATTGCTGTATGTGGTATGGAAGGTGGAATGAAATATACATTTTTCAGAAATTTAATGAAAATAATGTATAGTAAGACATATGAATACATGTAAAAATGGAACAAATGTTACTGAATGCTTTATAAATTATTATTAGTGTAGGATTTTAAATGAGGTAAAATGTATGTTGTTGTAATTTCTGAAATGAGAAATGTGCCTAAGAGGAATGATTTACATTATGTTTGTGATAGTAGTTTTAAAAGTATTTCTACTGAAAGGTAATGGATATGTAAATTATTTGACCCATGTTGTCCTTGAACCATGATATGTATGCTAAATGGTGTTATTATATGTGGGACCCTCTTAGATGGGTTATTGTATATGAATAGTTTGACTATGAATACTGAAAACATTAGTGTGTGTATATTATTGAAGAATTATGTAATTTTTTCTATATATCATGTATAGTATTATAGACAAATTTAATCATAATGAAATTTTATAGAAGTGTGAAAGGAGGATGTTGTTTTGAATTCTCCATCAGTACTTCAGTAATAAGACCTAGTCCGTTTGGGTAATATAGAAGAGCAGTTTCATGAGATTATTTCTTGTTTTATAAAAATAATGGAATGAGGTGTCAAGAGGGTTGTATTGTGTTGGTTTTAGAGGACTATAAAGTTTTAATTGTATCACCATATAACCTACATTAGAGAAGGTGGGATAGAGTAAACCATGTTTCTGGAAGAGTCCATATAAATGAATCTTGGAAATTTGAAGACTACTTGTGTGAAGCGACTCATTTTTGTAGAAGATATGTTGCGACATCAGAAAAAACATTGGTGGGACATAATTTTTGAGACTGGGCATGCTGAAGGGATTATTTAGAATTGTTTATAGGAAAATTTTATAGAACCCTTCTATCCAGAAACCTTAAATTTTGTGAAATCTGCAGAGTTCATTAGCTTCATCCATGAGGTTGTGTTATTGATGGATTATTCTATCCATTTCACTAAATTTAACCACTTTATTCTAGTATTTTAACAAGTCATTGAATCTATTTAGAAAATATCCTAGATTAGTTTAGAAATGAGATTAGGTCCAATGTGAATATCATCCATTTTAAAAGGTATCAATAGGTAGTGAATAATTCCCTTACCTCATAAGGGAACCATAAGGGGGATTCATTTAGTGGAATTTTGGTTCCAGTTTGAAGGATGTTTGTTATGGATTATTCAGTAAAAAACAGTTGGTTTTTGAGTTTCTATAGTGTAATTAATGTTTATAAAATATTTATGTTGTTATAGTTTATATCTGAGAATGTTTAGTAATTTTACGGGATTATTATTTTAAAAACATTTTCAAAGACATAGGGATAAGAAAAACCCTATAAAAATATCCAAAATTGTAGTAAGGTATATTGTGAGTTAAATATAAGAACAAAAATCAATGTCTTGATCCTATATATCGATTTGACAGTCATATATTTGTACCTAGTGGTAATAGCCTCAAAATAGAACAATGGGTATTAACTTTGTCATCAATTGGGAAAAAACAAAGATTCATTACTACACATATGGTGTGAAACTCGTAAGGGATATGATTTGGTAAACTAAAAAGCATTGAATGATCAGTTGTGAAGGGAACACAAATACTAATTAAATTTTTTTGATAGTAAATAGACGTTGTAAAAAATAGATTAAAAAATTTAAATCATATTTTATGAAATGTATTTCATATATAACAAATACCATAAATTATAATCAATTATATTTTATTTGATAAATATTTTAGAATGATTATCCCTTATTTTAATTTGGTTATATTCAATTGATGGATATATGAGTATTTGATTCAGGTTCCAATGTCAGGTTCAATTTAATGACATTTCAAATGATTTTCACATCCCAATTGGAGTAGGAATCTGAAATATCATGTCTATAATTTTCCAATTCAAACATTTTTCAGGAAAATTAACATAAATCAGTGGAAAATCATATCTTCTTTAGAAGGGGAAATTTTTAATTGTGATGTCTATGGGAAAATGGAATCCAAATTTATGTGGGAATTATCACCCCTTAATCATTTAACAATAGATACGCTGATTATAAAATATATTTTCATTCCTTCAATTCATTGAGTAATATAAGGTTATGGAAGTTTTTTATTAAATTTATGGATATATAGATCAATGGTGGATGTTGATGAAGAATACAAAGCAGAATAATTAGATCACTATAGTATGGAGGAAATATGTTTTTCATTGCACTCTCAAATAGAAAATGGAGAAGGATCTACTTGGATTAATATAAATGGATGAAAATCCATCAGCACATACAATTTGAACATTAAAAGATTATTACATAGTTCATATGACATTATTATTGAATTTAAATATAAATTTGAATAATACATTATTGGATTATATGAAAATCTTTAGAGATTAAATTTTTTTATATATATGATAATAAAACCTAATGTTCCCTCAAAATCAAAAAGGAGGCTAGTGAATCCTAAGTGTCTCATGGGTCTAAGGATAAGATGTTGATAATTGCTTTAAATCTTAGTTGAGCGAAGGAGAAATCTCATAATGTAATGAAACTGAACATCCGACATATAAAATTTATAAATGATGTATCCTAAAAATTTCCTAATGAGGACAAGTAAATACTTTTGGAATGGGATAAAATGACATCTCACTAGGCAATGCAGTTGGGTGAAACCCACCAATTTCATGATAGAACATAATTCTATAGTCAAACCTTAGCCTATTTCTTAATGATTCCACTATATGTAACATTGGGATTGTGAATGAATACATTAATCACTGTTTTTTTATAATAACGAAATACAATAAACACTATGTCATAGAAAAAAAATTTAGGAATATTCTATCAAAAATGTTGTCGAGGATCATAAAAATGATTTGATGATAGGCACAGTAGTTATTATTTCAAGTATAGATATCATTATATTTTATTTTGGTTCTAATAATTCTTTCTATTCATTCATGTTTAATAGAATAATTAAAAAACGACCTCAAAATATAGATGTGGGGCTATCTAATAAAAAAATAAATAGTTAATGTTTTTAATCATTGGTATATAACATCTCCCTTATCCGTATTAGTAGTATAAACATTCAAGTTAAATTTTTTTAGACCTTTTAGAATAATTAAATTATATTTTGTGTATGGATAGGATTTTCTTATATAGATACAACTATAGTTTCCAAGAGAATTAAATAAACCTATATATTATTAATCATCCAATAATTTTATAAAGTTTCTATGATAAGGATGAATATCCATTGGAATAATCATATGAATAATAGATATTATTTCCTTATGATATCTCACATAATTTTAAAATTATTTAATCATAGGAAAAGATCATCTTTGAAGACATTCCCATTGTGAAAGAATCTATTATTGTGTTTCTCGAAGTATTTCATCATCTTACTCTTAATATAATGTTTTATTTCATGATTCAACACATAACTAGATATTTTGAAATATCCCTTATATATATATAATAGAGAATATTAAACATGAAGAGATGTAGATGAAACTGTAGGTTAATATTAATAAAGGGTTTACATGCCAATGTGATTCTCTATGGGTTTCACTATCCCTTTTAATCAAGAAATCTGATGGATTCATGGGAGAATTTATTGATTATTTTGAACGTAACAAGTGTAAGATAAATAAATATTGTCTTATCCCATATATGGATGATTTGTTTGATTAAATTCATTGAGACAAATAATTATCTACAATGGATGATCTATAAAAATATTATTAACTTGTGGTGAAGTAGGAGGATATACCTATGACTAACTTTTATACATTGTTCATCACCACGAGTTCATAGTGATACCATTTGGATACACAGATTCTCAATATACTTGCCTGAACATAATTAATAGTGTCATCAGGGACTACTAAAATAAATGTGTTGTAGTATTTATAGATGCAATCAATGTATACTCCAATGTAAGATTTAAAATGATGAGAATAATAATTGTATGATGAATACATTCCAAAAGAAAAATGTATATGTGATATATGAAAAATATGTTTTTTGGATATAGAAAGTAACTTTACATGGGTATTTTATCACCACCCAAGGGATACATTTGGATCTCATAAAAAATCTATTAAATGGAGGCCTACACCAACATCTACGATGGATATCCATAGTTTTCCTAGATTATTTTGGTATTTTTATAGATTGGAAAGATATTTATAATTATTATCAAGACCAATATCCAAGAAAACATAGAAGTGAATAGAGTTTACTTTGATTGATGAATTTGATTCGATAATTAATGAGTAAAATTCGATGCTAGTCACTGCACCCATTCTCAATTTACCATCAAGTGGGGATGGATTTATGTTATATAATGATGTGTCCAAAAAATGATTGGGCTGTGTAATCATGATGTTTAAAAAATTAATTTTTTATACATCCCACCAATTAATGATCCATGAGTATTAATACCCATCACAAAATCTCAAATTTCCTACTATGATCTTCACATTGAATTTCTGGAGACATTATCACTATAAGGATAGGGGTGAATATATATAGTTCATAGAATCCTCATGAATATATTCAAACCAAATGAGGTCAGTGTGAAAAAATAAATATGGTTATATTTGATCATGGATTATGATTGTTCAATCAATTACCATGTTAGGAAATTGAATAATGTGGATAATTCTCTTATAGGAAAGGATCCTACAACAGTAACTATAATAATTATAAGGATGGATCCAATATTCATAGACATTAAAAGGATAGACATGGGTATTATAAAAGGAAAAAAATCATATCTTAATCAAATAAATTATCAACCATTAATTATTTATATGATCAAGGAGGTTTGAAAAGATGATGTGGTTCTATAGTAAACAATAGAGATTATTGTACAGACAATCTTTTCTAAAAATTCATTTATATGTTTTGTAATACAGATATGCACTCATTCAAAATTAGCTGATGTGGTAACATCAAGATACATTTCTTCAATCACATTTTTCTATCCATCAATGAAAATATTTTATGTTTTAGATCTATGGAAAAAATCCTACAATGATAAGATGAAGAGGAATATTATAGATTTCATATTTCAATGAATTTTTACCAAAATCCAACACCACAAGTGTTTATTTATTAATATTTTCGCATAAAATAAAATTATTTGGTGGATTGGGTTTCCCATTAAACCATGTTATGATATATTTACATGAAACACTATTTTAATCATGAACTACATGAGAAACATAGTTAATCTTTTGGTATTTGTAACTAGGATTTTGGATTTTCTTACACACAATTCCAAATTTTACAAAAAAAAATATATTACAAATATTATTGTTTAATTATATAGTTATCACCTAACCATTAAAATAGTTTGAATAAATATTATTAACTAAATTATTAAAATACTTATTTTTTAAAATTTTATTAGTTAACTGTTGATTAGTAATAAAATAATAATCATTTAGAAAAAAATAATGTTTTCTGAAAGACAATATCATTTTTACAAAACATGTTATTCGTTCATGCGACACATAATTTATAATTAAAATTTTCCACATTAATAAAATTAATATGAAAAAATAAACGTAATTTTTTAAATTTTAATATAAAAAATATCTTATGGTGACTTTTTTGATTATTTTGAAGAGTTTCATTTTTGTATGAATAGTAAGAAACCAAAAAATTTAATAAATAACTCCATTTTATCTAATATTTTTGTTTAGGTAGATTATATTTTACATTTTATTGAATTTATAATTCTCTAAATATCAAATATATTCATTCAAGTTATATCATTATATTCAATTTCATTTTGAAATTATATATTAAGACATTATAATCATTTGAAAATTCTCACTTTAAAATAACAATATATTAGTTTTAATAATGAAAAATTAGGTTTTTACAAAAATTATTACTGGAAATAGTTATAATTAATTATATTGATTAAGGGAAAAACTAGTTTACTTAGTGGTTATACATGAATATAATGTATAAAAATGACCAAAAAAATTCTAAAACCATTTATATTTACATATTTATTCCCTTGTAAAATTTTAATCTATTTTTATGAGTTTTTGGGACACTATTCTTATGAAATGAACTCATTTGATAAGTTATGTAAGGAAAAAATAAAAATAACATACCATTCATCACCTTAATTTCCATAATGATTTTGAATGGGGAAAAATAAATTTGATAAATTATAAATAAAATTTCATAAGATAAGTATGTTTTAGTTTACTTGATAATTTATTTGAATTTTGTAGAGGTGAAATATTTTTTATAAAATATTTAGAAATTGTAATTAACTAAAATAAATGAATCAAACAATATTATAACTGAGGTAAATTGAATGATTTATTGGATTTAAATAATTTTGTAGAAGAATAAATAAATTTCAATAGTTACTAACTTAATACATTCATGTTTTTATTTTCTTAAATTCATATTAAATAGATAATGTTATAAATGACATTATTTTTATAACAAATGATATTTTATTAAATGATTGCAAATTTATAAAAATCAATTCTTCATAATTATTAATATTATAATTAAAAAATAATATGGCCCATTAGTTGACCAATTTATCATTTATAATTATAATATTGACCCCAATATTATAAAAAATATAGTTAACATGGTTTGGGTTAATGTAGTGTCTTTCGCATTACACACATTTCTGTTAAAATTAATATACAAAACATATGTAATTTTTATTTAATAAATCAGAAATTATATTTTAGAATCATTGAATTTAAATTCTATAATATTTATCATCTTAATTTAGTCCAAATGTACAAATTATAGTGATTATAAAAATTTTCACAATAGTAAAAACCAAAATGTAATTGATTGGGAAACTTGGATATTAATGAATAATATTTTGGAAATTGATTTATTTTCAGAATATGGGGTAATTATTGTCCCAATGAACCCTAAAATAGATTATTATATTATTTTTTATACTAAATTGGTATGGTAGTCCTCCTATGAGTGAATA
Source organism: Viscum album (assembly GCA_963277665.1). Lineage (NCBI taxonomy): Eukaryota > Viridiplantae > Streptophyta > Magnoliopsida > Santalales > Viscaceae > Viscum > Viscum album. Next base: position 1,431,408,209 of record OY728132.1, on the reverse strand, counting down.
CTTTTTTGTATCACAATAATTCCAATTCTAATAAAGTATTAATGGGAACCAATCTCCCCACTTATTTATAACATGAAATCAATTTGGGTAAACCAATATCTAACCAAAAAAATATCTATATAACTAAAAAAATTATTAAATCCATATTTTGTGCATAAATATATCATTATAGGCTTTAGTCAAAAACTAAAGAGGATTCCCTAAGAAAAGACAACGATATTCAAATGAGTGATTTATTTTATAACTTCTCATATCTCCTTCAAATAGTTTTTTAACATTATTATATAACAAAAAATTAATCCAAAATATATTTAGTTGTTATTAACATAAGTTTATTACCTACAACCAAACACACTTCGATCAAATGGGTTTTGAAATCATCATTTGTGTCTACTGTGGACTACCGCATCACGAACCGATGTAGTTCGGTTTTCAATTACCACCTCTCATGTTTGGAAATAATGATGGAAATAAAATTTATATATTTTATTTATGATATTTATGATCTTATTATACATACGGAAATATTATAACAAACATTATTTTTTTTCAAGAATATGATAATGTCATTCATGTGTACGGAAGACTCCCACCTCATAAAGATAAGTTATTCCTACACAGTTTACATGGAATGAATTAAGGGTCTATTTAATTAAAATGTATGAAATATTATAATTAATAGTTACAATGGAATTATGATATATATATATCACTAAATTTCTAATTTAAAATACCATATGAATATAAAATTAATTTTCATGTGTATGTATTTTCTATCGTCTCCATGAATGGTATATTTTGTTTCTTATCAATAAATTTGATAGATTTCTCAAAATAAAAATTTAATTCATATTTATGGTATGTATATAATGATATATATACTAATTACTGTGAAATCATGATCAACATACATAACCATAAATAACAAGTCAAAACATATATGAAAACCAAGTGGTAATTACCTAAAAAATAATTAAAATGGGATTGTTAACACATCGGTAATATAAATTAACAAGAAAAAAATATATGGTAATATATATAATATTATTATTTAATAATATTAAAACTATAAATTTATATTTATAATACAATATTCTTCAATGTGCCTGATATAATTCAAGAATTATGTTAAAGGGATTTCAATTTTCATTTTTATTTATATGTGCTACATAATATATTTACCACTTATTTTTGTTTAGTGATCCATATAATTCACATGATATTATATTATTATTATGAACCATATATTTATGGTTATTAACATATCCATTTTATGATCTCAGTTTTATGGTTTTTATGGATTTAATTTAACCAATTTGGTAATTTATTTTACTCAAAATTTTCAATCATTCAAACGACTATTATGTTATGCACCAATATTCATTCATGAGGTGTATATACATCCCAATTATCATGATATATCATGAATTTATATATCCTAGTCGTATTTTGACATCTATTATAAATTTTTACTTTATTGTTACTATGATTAAATTTTGTCTAAGTGGTAATGATTTAATGTTATAATCTCATCATTTATCGGGATATTTAATGATTATGCTTCCAATGATATGATATTATGACCTATATCTCAATAATTATAATGAATTTTATTCTACATTGTATTTTTATGACATCATCATTATATGGAACCATTATTCCACTCATTTCTACTTTTGATAATAATGAAAATTTATTTATAAAAATCCATCATTATCTTTCTCTTCAATCAGAATTTTTTTTTACTCAAAGCCACCTTTTTTCAAAAATGTTTTTAAGAATGTTTTTATATTTTATTTCAATAAAAATTTCTATTATAATATGTTTTAAATTGTTTTATGATTTGAATATTTTTAAAATTATTTTCAAGCCATCCTTTATCTGTATTCATGATTGTTTTCAAAAAATAATGTTTTTTAAATGTGTTTTTCTTTAAAAGTATGTTTCAATGTGGAAATGATATTATAATCATGAAATTTTTTAAATGACCCATTAATTTTTTTCCATTCTAAGATAAAATATTTTTGGGTTACCCATGCCTTAAGGGGATATGATCCATGTATAACATTCATATTCATTTATAAAATGGTTTATTTTTTGATGGAATGATGTTTATGAAAATTGTTTCCTTTCCACGGGTCAATAATCATTCCATGATATTGACATTAAACCCATTTATTTTCTCTGGGTTAATTAGGTTATGAATTTTAATTATTATTTTTTTTATTTTCATGATATGGGTGATATTTTTACTTTATTCAAGTTTTCCATCTTAGTCATAGATTATATTATAAGGTATCCCATATAGAACTGTATAATACCATTATAGCTTATACAATAGGGAGCCCTTGATAGCACCAGGTAAGCCTATTACAATTTATTGATAGGGTGGACCAAATAAAACAATTAATAATTTTTTATCTTATATGATGGGGTAGACTAGATATCATTAGGTGAACACATTATAACTTATAGGAGGGGTGAACCTAAATTTCACTCCAATGCATTGGGTAATGATAAATTATATATGAGCTCAGAGGATAAATGGGTGTTGATCACAATACAATATATGAGAGTAAATGTGTTTTTATCCCAAGACAATATATGAGGGTATATGTGTGATCTTCCCAATCCCAAATATGAAGGTATATGCGTGGTAATCCCATGCTAGAAAATGGTACATTAGTGGTTAGCATTTCCTCAAAGTAGTCACAGTAGTGGTTATCCCAAGCCTAACATGTTATGAATTTCATTATGTGTAGACATCACATAAGATATTAAATGATTATATATATTCCACAAATTACATGAATTGTTATTTCTTGGATAATCTCCTAATATTCACTTATTAATCATCTAAGATGAATTACCAATTTTTATTCCATGGATCATCATTTTGAATTTTCATATGAAAAATATGTTTTTAATATATTATGCTCATAAAATCATAACCTTATTTTCATGTTAATCATAAAATATACTTTATTTACCCTTACATAGCATATGAGATCACCATTTATCATTTTATCTACTCACATGGTTATTCAGAATAATTTCAAGAATTAGTACTAAATAGGATTATCTTTTGTGGGAAACACTAATGTTTATTCAATATATTCATTTTTAATGTTCTAAATTTACAATATAACTAAACTTCTACGTTCAACATTCATTTTTTATATAATTTAATGAATATTAATAAAAATGATTTAATACTATGTATTTTATGCCTTTTTAACTATATTTAGTATCAAATGAACGGTTTGGTCTGCCGTTCGAAACTAGGATAAGAAAAAAATTTCATATCCCTGTGGATATTTATGAAGATATTTCTTGGTATTCTTATAAGGATTGTTTTAAAGACATGTTATGGCATTGGAACATTTCCTGGAATTTTTCTAATACATCGAGTGAATGGTTTTTTCAAAATACACCAATGTCTATATACTCCAAACAGATGTGTCTCTTACATAAACATGCCTAGGGGATGTAACCCTAAAAATTTCATAGTGATAAATTCTTGATTATTAACCGGTGCACAATAAGATGTCTTGATGCATACCTAATTTGAAAATCCTATGGGTATGCTTTTGAAATTCAAAAATAAATACAATCCATCGTGAAGAATTTAAATAAAGGATAACTATGAATGAACTAGAATATAAATGAGGTGTTATAAATTAAAAATAAGGTAGATTTATTTAATCATCCTAAATTATTTTTTGAAAAATGTTATTTTATATTATGATCAACATTTTTTACAGTATAATTTTTTGTCGTAGTCAATGGTTGGAACCCTAAAGAACTATGTCAATAAGGAATGCAATGGAAAATGAAATGATTTCACTCGTGAGATACCAACGTTATTGAATATGTAATGAAAAAAATTATTTCAATAATGACTCATATTTCACAAGACATGAACTATATAGAGAATATAAACTATCAAATATGGGAAAACCTATTTATTATATCCATCACAAGGAAACATCATCCTTTTTAGTGGAATAATCGATATAATAGTCTATGAGAAATTTATCTTCACGGCTGATTTGTATTCTTTATTCTCAATTTTCTATAACATTAAAATGTTATATTTTTCAACAATAACTTCTAAAGGAATGAAAATAAATGGTATAAAATTATATAAATTAAGAATCAAAAAGATAAAATTGACTCCCTAGATTGGGATGTTTTCTATAGGTATTTTCCTTTCATTATTTATATAAAAAAGGAGGTTCAATTTATTCATCAATATCATGGTTATGAAAATAAAAGAAGGAAAAAATTCAATGAAAACTATAAAAAATATGGACATAAGAACATGATCTTTCCATTATGTATAAAACCTGGGAAGATACATGCATTTAATTATATTATGTGTGTAGAAAAATGTTTATGTGTGGAAGGAAAGGTCATAGTGTGGCTGAATGCTGATGTAATTGGAATTAATAGTAATATCCAACAAATTTAACGCTCAAAAATCATTGATTAAATATAAGGAGTTTTTCCATTATATAAATTTACATACCGTGGGAAATACTATGATGGGATTCATCAATGTGTTATGTCTAATGGTTATACATATTATAACAAAGATACTAAAATGACATAAAATGGGAAATATCTAATATGGAATGATATGAGGAATTATAATTACTGACTCAAACGTGAGGCTAAATACTCAAGGTTTTTATGTATTCATATTGATGAAGTATTATATAACGATTTGGAAATGTAAAATGATTTTTCAATATATTTTTTTCATTAATAATTTGATAGAATACACTGAATGTTACTGATGATCTACAATAGCGATTTAATGGAATGCTGGTATTTTTTATGGTACTAGACACAATAATATCATTTATATTCAATGAAAATGATGTGAAATATGGATATTTTAGTGATTGATATGGGTAGAAAAAATTGGGTATTATTAAATAACTCTAAACTAATAATGGAATTTTTTGACATATTAGTTTATGATATCAATGATGTATTTTAAAAAATTATTTGATCTATAGAATATGTTAATTAATATTTTGTTTAATTAAAACAATGAGAAATAATTTTTTTCAGTAATGTTATATGGGAATTCAGGTTTTACTATGTCTGAAGAGAATACATGGTACTGTTATTCACATATCATGTATGTGAATATCAATATATACATTATGATATAAGGGGGATTATTGTTAAATCTTTTTTTAGAAATATAATAAAATTATTTCTATGGTTTTGCATTTCAATATTTCAAAAGTGTCAAAAGGATCTCCATTAATGAAAATTGTAATGTTAACCATTGGATGAGGCTACAATGAATAATTTTTTATTTGAATATATGAATATTTCATTGTTCCTTGTGATAACCATTTTGCTATGATGATAAAAAAGGATAGACAAAATGACTTATCATTATATCTATAGAACTCATGAGCTGTTAGTGATTCAGGAATTGAAAACTCACCATTATTTCATGGAGTAAGGTATATAGTGTATATTTATTAAAGCATAATGAAATGATGTGATTGAACTTATGAAATGAAGTATACATTTTCGTGAAAATTCTTTATGTAAAAGTTTGTCCAAATATAATTTTTTATGATATCAATGGACTTTTTCAACCCTATTTCTTTTGAGGTTTTTTAATCATTAACATTCTCCTGGACCTGTTCCCTCTTACTCTCCATTATTATCTGGGTGTTTTTTGTATATTTTATTTCCATTTTTTATCTTCCCACCAATGTTATCCTATGTCGAAACATAGTTATGATTAACTTTGGTTAACTGTCATGTTTCTAACATTTCATTTATTAAAGGAATTTTAGAATTCATTTTTACAATGTGGATTTGAATCAGAAGAAAATTGACGTATTATGTCATTGATGACCCAAATTAATTTTTATGACACGATTCATTTTAATGGGGGTAATATATAAGAAACATAATTTTAATGTATTATTGTTTTCAAATAAATTTAAAAAAATTATGCCTTTTGTTGAATGTTATACCAAGGTATTACTAATTAATATGAAGAAACATGTTATTATTTGACTAATCACAATATTGAATTGACTTGAGTTACACAAAAAGACAATGTTTTGGTTGTGTTACTCACAATATCAAGATTAACATAACTATAATAAACTATTAATATTATCATATATTATTATAGATATAATGTCACAACCTGACCAAATGGTCCTCAACACATGACCAACGCAATCCTTCCTCAAATAGTCTAAGGAAGAAATCATGAGTTGAGTAGAAATATCACAAAAATGTGATGCATTTTCCAATGGAACCTGTATATACTCAACAACAAACACCTCTATGAAATAATGTGGAAATAAAATAACCACGAAACTAAAATTCATGCACACATCAATCCAAAAATAGTGAAAAAAGTGTAATGAAAGCATAAAATGAAAAAATATAGGCCTAAATATATAGTAAAAGTATCGAAGCTCCTCATATGAAGGGGATTTATGTCATAATAATGTACCATTATGCCCCTTATCTATGCTCCGGTAAACACCTTGGTCAGTATGGTTCACTAAAGTCCACCTTCGCAGGTCATGATGGGGCTCTTTGAAATGGAATTTGGTTTGAACAAGGCACATGTTTTGTGGTAACACTGAGGGCTTGGGAGATTATAATAGTACTGAGTGTACACAGAAAAATCAAATAGAAATTGGATAAAATGAATGAAATATTTCTTCTCAGACAAGATGGAGGGAACCCAAATGAGAGAGTATCTTTATCTCAAACCCATCATTAGTTACACATGACTAGTCAGATCATTCAACAAGGGGAATCAACTAATAAATTAGATAACACTCTAAGTAACCCTATAATATCCATGACATAATCCACTTTAACACCATTCTCATGGGGTTTCAAACTCATATCCATCCACATAATTCTATGTGGGGCTCTAATAGAAACACATGTTCAGGAGAATACAACCCATCCTCTATTCAATCATGACTGAAATTCATCCATGTGATTCACTCCATCATGAATAACTCTAACATCCCTAATGGTTTGTCCATAAGAACACACTATTGGCATATACCCTTCCATATATGATTCCCCATCTGAGAGAACACGACACACCAGAAACATTTCTAGGTCCAACTATAGTGCTTAGTGCCATAGGTCCTTTTCAATTCTAACTTTCACCCTATGAAATGTTATAAGAACCAAAATAGATAGTCCTACCCCTCACCAATAAATACAATTTTGGGATAAATACTCCATATCATAAACCTTGTGCATCCTCTATATAGAGAGAGTGGAGGAACCCACACCTCATGGTGGCCTTGTATTTATGGGAGAATTAATTACTAATCATCCTGTGAATTCTTTTTTTTAACATATAGGGAGTTCACATTCCTCCCTCGCTTGAGGGATCTCTAAATCCTAACCAGTTATCACACATAAATATGTAGAATTACGCACACCTCGTAACTATGCTCATTATTAGAAGGAGCTCATACACCAGTAGAGGATGCGTACCCTGACAAGGTAGGAGAGTACAACCCCATAGATGAGGACCCACAACCTGGTATGAAGGGGTATATATACTCCATAGACAGAGGACATTCACCATGGAACCAAATGGTTGTACCACTCGTCGGACAGAGGAACCACACCATGGTATGATAAGAAAGTATCACACTTCCATTATTTACACTATAAGGAACCTATACCCTAACATTGGAGAGGAGTAATGACCTTGGTCTATAAAAAATGCACATTGAAATGATAGAAAAGTAACAAACCCAATCTAAAGGACCCGCACGTGAACATGATAATGCAGTACCGACCCTGAGATAAAGGACCTACATACAGGTACAATAGTTGATTTCCAACTATTCTAGATCATCACGTATGGATGACCCACACTTTAAAATGATAGAGGATTTTTGACAACATGGATATATGATCTCCGACCTAACATGGGATTGGAGTACCCACTGTATATATAACCCTCATTTGGAGGACCCACACCCAAAAATGGTACAGGTGTACTGAATCCATGGATAGTGGACTCCCACCCTAGTCCAACAATAGACTACATACTCTATATGGGTAAAAAGTATGGAGGGCTCACACCCTAGTATGATAGGGGTATTTGTATACATATTCATGAATGACAAGGGAGACCCACTCCCTAATCTATCAGGGGATTTACAGTCCCATCATATATCTCAAATAACCTTATTGATCATCTACATCATTCAATCATATCCCAAGGGAGATCCATGTATGTCATACCTCACATCACTACATAAACATGGTAAGGGAAATTGTACACTATTAGGATATTGTAGAACCACTCAATAAAACTAAATAATATTGGGGACCCTAATCTAGAGATGATGTGGAAGGGGACTGATAGTGACGTCAACCCAGTGGTCCACCACGATCACTACCAAAAGCTTAGCCCCACAACTATATTTTCATTCACAAAACATGACATAACATATCTCTGAAAACACCAATGAGAATAACATTATATTCTACTTAGAAAACATCTTAGGATAGGATACTCAAAATATCAAATGCGAACCCTATTGAAGGAGACACAAATGGTGGAATACTCTAAGAATATCCCTAAAAAATACTACATATGATTAAAGGGTGTAATAATGGCATGCGACCCCACCTAAACATCTAAATGTGTCCCTTAAATTCATGTATAGGGTGGTAATGAGTTTTTAAATGGAGTTTACAGGCAGTACATGGTGTTTCATATTATAATTGAGCCCCTGATTGGTTTTTCCTCCACACAGATTGGACAACCGTGTCCCACACATGGTGTGTACCCCTGGTACATGGGGTGTCCCGACTAAATGGAACATTCTTTGTTCCTCCTTCACATTCCCACATATAAAATACCATATTTTTGTACATTGGATGTGTACTTACCATATTCCCAAGACAAGTACCATGGCCACATGACTCATGGGTCACTATATGGAATGTAACCCCAGTACATAGCACGTAGTCATAAAAATTCATCTCATTCAATAAATAATAATAAGATATAGTGTGTAACCCACACTACATATGATGTGGTCAATAATTATTGTTGCAATTTCATTGTGAGCTGCCTGAATAACAAGGGATTTCCCCACAAAACCAATAGATTAACATAGAAGGTTTATAAATCTATTATAATAGTGAATTAGAATGATCAAAAAAATTATTTAAATGTTAGTTGTAATTAAAACCCCATTACTCTTATATCAAGGTGAAATTATGATGCATGGGGTACATATTCTCAATATGAAGCCACTGCACTATGATATAGGACTTATTGCTATCAGAATTTTAGATTAGGGCCCCACTTATCCTTAATTTTGTCCTCAGGAATTCCATCAATCCAAAGGGTAGAGGATTTTATCAGACTCTACATTTGAAAACAATTTATATGAGGGATATAATAATGTAATTGATTTCATTAAATCAATAACACCCATTTAAATCACTGCCAACACAAGACCCGCTTACAATCCTATAATGAGGAACCTCGAACCGATGAATATAATGTCGTGCCTTTGAAAATATTCACATTATGAAGTCAGCCACAATATAAAAAAATTTTTATGGAACTCCTCTTTTGAGTTAATATATGTTTCATAATAAACCATAGACTCATGATAAAATGAATTTTATCTTTTTAAATTCACCACATCAATGATCTTCAGGCCTGGAAATGTCACCCCAACTCAACTCCTTACTTAATAAATATTCGAAGAATTATTCAAATTTCTTATAGGTGAAAACGTGAGTCACAAAATTCTACACACCATTTTTCCTTTTTTACTTGTAAACTAAAAGCCTATGTAGAAGGTGAATGTTTGAGCTCTCAATAAGGACACTCACTCTGGCGATCTCACCATGGGGTTTCCATGATTCATACAAGCACAAAACTAGAGTAACCACAATGTAAAAACCACACATAAATATAGACTATGTAGTTCGACGTCATGAATAAACATTGGATAAATGTCTCCATATTCCTGACATGTGGGAAAACATAACGCACCATGTTCTTCTATTGTTATAGGGTATATCGTTAAACCTCCTCACTAACCTAACATAGATAACAACATAACCCCAAACTAAACACAAAACTAAATGGATCCTATCCTCCGAACCATGAAATAATCATCTTCGATTGGTACTTATTCACCCACATGGTTTTGACTCATGCCCGAAAAATTCATTGCATTGGGGGAACTATCCATATTCATCTTACATTCAATGCTACATCAAAAAAACCCAACAATGGGATCTTCGGGTGCTTGGTGTAACCCTAGTTGAACTTCATAATGAAGATTCAATGAATTATTATCTCACAGCAGTTTCTAACAATACTACAATATGAATTAGAATTGACATAGAGTATACCTATATTCATCCTTAGAGCCTCTAGGTCAATGGCATTTCTGTCATGATGTTATACTCACAATTATCCTCAATATTCATATCCATTTAATAACCCTCCGGGAGGTGGTGGTTGATACATGAACCTTATTCTACCTCCATCCATTCTTCCAAATCCTGCACTATGTATTCAATCGTGTGAAAATCCCTTCTCTAAATGTTGCCTATGATTGGGAGGAATTTCGACCATCCCCCTCCCATAAGCATTGTTGGTGGAATAATATCTAGAATCATTTCATCATCCATATCATGAATAAAAATTCCTATCATATGGCGGAATAGATATCATGAATGAATTTAGTTCTATTTGCCCATGTGCTTGACTCTGTCCATGGGTATACCACCTGTGTCGTGACCCCATCTTCTATCATCTTCCAGCTGCTATAGAAGAAGCATTCCCATGATCAAAAATGTCTTCCACATACACCAATCCCTCTCATGGAATTTTTCTACTTCCATATCTCTCTATATTACCACCATTTAAGATTAAATCAATAAGGATACAATAGTTTCTTGTATGTTTCAGTAGAGCCTCAACGTTATGGTATGATCTCTAAATATTGGGTCTTGAACAATATATAAGGAGTATCATGATGGGTTTTGAGCCACATTGAGTACAATTCCATGGACATGATAAATTTCAAAAGTTTTAGAATCACCTAGATAAACATTTCTCTCAATGTTGATGGATATAATTCTTTTCTAAAAATCATCTAAAAATCCAAATAATTCATAATTTCCTCATTGTGAGTTTGTGTCATCAGACTCCAAAATATCCTGGACAAACCCTTCACAAGGCTCTCCCATATTCCAACCATCTGATTGGGGGTTTTTCTAATAAAGAGAGTGATGTGTGTTATTGCCTTAATCCAGTAATCATCTATTTGTCATCCAAATCACCTTATTACTATAGAGATATCAACCAATAGAAATTGTTTTTAATTCTGTGCCAATGTGCATCCTTCGCCTAAACATTCATCAAAAGTTACATCTCAATTGGTGGCATCTCAACTGGAGGACCATCCATATGTACTTCATCATGACCTCTGCCCTACATATAATCCTCACTATGAAGATTTTCATCACAATACCAATATGGAATCCTATCTACCTATAATATAGTTGTAATCATGAAATAGATTCATTACACACCAATGTAATAGAATATATATGGTTATATGACTAAATAATTACATGAAAATACATAACTCGGCCCTCTGTGATTCATTTGACGAGATTTTCATTTGACCAATTCCATAATGTATAGAATCAAAAATTAGGATATCAGAGTCTTTGCTAACTAATATATCAGGCTCAATAGAAATACTAGGGTCCATGGAAGGAAATATGAACATCAAATAATATATCATTGTCAATATACATCCCACAACAGGATCTTGATACTATATTCCCAATTTTGAACCATCACTAATACCACTCTTTCATGACCCCTCCAAACGACGCTCAATCCAAGACCACCCCATGCTCGCATCTAGTAGGAACGAGGTGGCATGTAGAACTATGTAGAAATATAATAAAAATGTGAGTCCTTTACATATAGAACCAATATTAATTATAAAAAAATCCTCCATATAATAATACAGAGAAATAAAAAGATGAAAAATGATAGGCATGCACACAAACTAACCCCAAAATAGAGTACTAAAAGAGTAATTAGAGTTTTAATGGGAAATATAAACTCCAACACAACACTATAAAATAATGCAATCTAATATGAACTATGGGATTTATTTAAAAATAAACTACCAAAATTTTCCAAATCTAGGCTCAAGTAAACACCTCAGCCGTTCTATTCCAATACACTCCCCCTGCTATGGGACCCCCTAGGATTCCATTGAAAGTCATGTGGTTTTCACAATTCACCACAAGTGTGGGAAAATCCCATGGGGGTGAGTATAATAATACATATTTGGTGACAAAATACCCAAAATAAATTGTAGAACATAAAAGAACGTTCATGTTAAACCTATACAAAGGGAACTGAAATGAGAGAAAAACTCTATCTCAACCCCATACTCGACTATACATGACCTGTGAAATCAATCCACAAGGATTTTCAACCAAAACATAATAAAACAAGATAAAGTCTTCAATAATAAGCTATTTATTTTCTTCTTATAATCAATTTATTAGGTCGTTCTCATATCATGTCCATCCAAATGATTATTTACAAGGATTTTAAAGTAACACATTCCCAAGAGAACAAAAATGACAACCTCATATATCCCATATGAACCTAGTCCAATATATTCACTACATAAATAAATAATCTACCAACCATGAATTTTTATATGAGAGAATACACTTTTTTGGAATAAAACCACCCATCACCAATGGCGCGTATGATAGAACACGCTCCACAATAAACTTCTCTATGACTAACTCTACCTCTCATCACTAGATGTAATTTGATCATCGAATTTTTTCATGTTTATGGTGGTAATGTACCAGGTGGATTAGCCTACCTCCCACTTCTACATACAATTGAGGGATCACTACATCAAACCATATACATTGTGCATCTTCTCTAAGGAGACATCATAGGACCCTACACCTAACCGCTGCCTCACAAATAGGGGAGTATTGTCTCTTAATCATCCCCTAAAAATATTTCACTCCTATATGGTGTATCATGTACATAAATCCATTGAGAGAGATCTAATTACTATGAAATTATCAAAAGTAAACAATTGGAGGGGCCCTCTCTTGGTAACTCTGAACCTTAAACAAGGGAGATCCTATCTAGTGGAGGACATGCACCCTTATATGGAAGTAGAGTCCAACCTGGTAGATTATTACCCACTGCCTAGTATGATATATGATTATAATAATATAAATAGAATACACATACCATTTCATGGAAGGGGAGTACCAATATATGGACAGATGACCCATACCCTGGAAAAATGGTCGATTATAACTCTACTTGTAAAAACACTATGGGGAACCCACACCCTGACATGATAGGTGAGTAATGACCCTAGTCTAGAGGACCTTCACCCAAACCCAGTATGGGATTACAGACCCCATGATCGATGACCCACAATCTGAATGAACAGGGGATTACCGACCCCATTCTAGAGACCTCATACCATAGTAAAACAAGGGAGTACCAACATATCTAAAACTATATGTATGGAGGAAGACACACTAAAATGATAGGGGATTTATGACTAAAATCATAATTGAAACACATCCAGACATGTATAGGGAGTAAAAAAATTATTTATATCTCTCACATGGATGACCCATTCCCTGAAATGGAATGATAATAGTTTCTTCCCTAATAGAGGACCCAAACCCTGTTCCAATAGAAGAGTACCTACTCTATATGTACAATGACTATGGTAGGAAAAAAACCCTATATAATAGTGAAGATATATCTCCCACCATACAAATGATATGGGATATCGATAACCGTTTCAAATAGAGGATTTTTATTCTCATCTGTATTTCATAAGATATACAGTAATCAACAATGTCAGTAATGCATCAACCAAAGTAGCACCATTCACTTCTTGCCTTACATCAAAACATATCCTTATGTAGGGGTCCTAAAACCTATTATGACTACGGATCACCACTACATAGTCATAAAGAGCCCAAGGGAACCACATCTAGCGATGATGGGAAAGGTTACTGACCCTATCGTCAACCTGGTTATCCAACCAGATCACTTCCCAAATATATTCCCCTCTATTACAACATTGTTCTTGAATCATTCAACACCACATCTACAAATACTTCATGGAGTATACAATTGTATTCTATTCAAAAAACTACTCAGGTTAGGCTATTGTCAAGACTATGATTTGATCCGTGAACAAGGATATTCAAAAGGAATATGAATCCACTAAGATACCAAATAAAGAACAACACGACATATAAGGGGGTCCTCACATTGTGTGACCCCACATGAACATTCTACCATGTCCAATGAATAAATAGTTTGAAAATTAATGTGTGATTTCATTCCATTTACAATTATTACATGGTGTGTATAAGAGGTACATGGAGTGTCTTTCCTCATCCAAACACCCAAACCTGTTCTTCTTTCACACAACTCGGCCATCCATGTCTCAAACATGGTGTGTACCCCGGATACACGGCGTTTCCTAAAGAAAACCCCTTGAACTTGCCTCTATCTGATGATTGTTTTTGGAAACACATGTATATGTACATTGAAATTATACTTCATCATGACCTTGTACAATCACACTACTTCCTTGGCCATGTCCCATGGCCACACAACCAATGGGTCACTACATGGCATGTAAACCCGGTACATATTATGTACTCCCAAAAAGTCGTCTTCTTCCCTAATAATAAAGGTAACATAGAGTTTGACCCGCACAACACATCATGTTATAATTAATTATGACATACATTTCATGTCAATCCACTCTTTTTTCTTGTTTCCAGCAATACCTATAGATAATTCTAAAAGAGATCTCAAGAAATCATAATATGGCTCTAGAATTATCGAGAAAGATTTTTAAAGGGGGTCAGGTATTGAACTGAAATTTTCATTCTTCATGTAGAAAATACAATACTTTGGATGTAGATTCATGAAACAAAGACATTGGAATAAGATCCAATAGAGATCACGAACATGATCAGAGATCTACAATGCCTCTTCTCCTCGATTTGTTCCTCGTGTCGTCCTTCACTCCAATGCGGTAGGGGAGTTGAACCACATATTCATTGTACTAAATGGTGGATATGGTTATGTAAATTAATTAAATATATTACTCCCATTTTAGACCTTTCTATCATAGGCCCCTCATACTCTACTATGAACATAAATCCAATGTTGACAACTATTATATCACACATTTTCCAAGCACCACATTTTGAGATGTCTCGTAATATTGATCCAAAAGTCTAATAGGATGTTATTCTACTTTTCAAAAAAAAAATGAATTTTTGATATGATATATTTAATATTTTTTATATCACCTTACCATGGATATCTAGTCTCCAAAATCCAACACCGAATCCATCCTTGCTTTTGGAATTATTCAAAAAAAAATTTCAATGTCATACAAGTCATATCCTAAGTAACTAAATATCACATAGACATAGTAATGACATTAAGGAATATGAATAAATAAATTATGATATTATAGTTTTCATATGTTTATTATTTATATATTGAATAAAAATAAAATAAGAATCATTTAAAAGAAAATGTAATGTATCTAGAATGACTATATTCTCTAAATTGGAGGTTAATCATCCTGGTGGACAAAATTTAAAATTAATTATAACCACAATTACAAAAATAATTGACAAATAAATTATTTTCTGAAAAAATAATATGAAAACATTCTTTGGGTGTTTTTTTATTCTTTTGAGATGTTGTATTTTTAAAGGAAAAGTGAAAAATATTGTATTTTAATAAAAAAATACAATTTCATCTATTTTTTATATAGTTCAATTTGATTTTATATTTAATTTATAGATTAATAATATAAATTATACATATAATACTAAAATTAATTTTTGATAAATAATATACATTTCGAATTTGAATAATAAAATTGTATAATTTTGAACATTTTCACTTTAAAAATTCTCTTTTTCATCATGCATATGTGATTAATTTTAAATAAATTTTTTCCATTATTTTTTTTGGGATTTGGAATAATGGATTTCATATTTTCAATAAAAATAATTTTTAATTTTTAATAAGGTTAAAGAGAATTTATTTACCAAAATGAATTGTATATACATCTAAAAATCATTACATTGATTAAAGAACAAATGAGTACACTTTGTGGTTAAACATAGAATATAATGTTTAATAATGAACAAAAAAAGTCTAAAATGCATTGGATGTAAATATATAGACACTTCTGACCTTATAATATATTTTTATAGGTTTTATAGACAATTTTCAATAATTTGACCCATATAATATTTTAACTATATAAAAAAGACAACAAATGTACATTTCTTCATTTTAACTTCTACAATAATTTGGAATGTGGAAATTGATATATATTTTTGGTTATAAATATTAATTTTGAAGAAGAATTTGATTTCTAATGATAATTTATATTACTTTTTTAGAGATAAACTAGTTATATAAAATTCCTTATAAACCCCAACACAATTATTATTTTTTTAATAATTAACTAAAATAATTGATACTATGTTTATGAAAAGAGAATAAAATTGAATGAATTACTGTCTTAATTTATTTTTTTATTATAATATATCATGTTATATAGGTTTTAAATTATGATATTTGTATTCATTATTTTGTAATTCTTTAATTCAAAATTAAATAAATAATTTCTAATTTTACATTAATTTTAATTTATAGTAAATTAAATGTTATTTAATAATCTAACATTACTAAAGCCCCCATATTTGTTCTAGTGACTACTAAATTTCAATAAAAATCCAATATTGAACATTTATGGACAAACATACCTTTTATAATGATCAAATTGACCCCAAAATAGTAAAAACAAACTTTGTTATCTTGGTTGGGGTTAATGTAGTGTTTTTGTGTATTACGTACGATTCTGTTAAAATTAATTTTCAAAAAATTTGAAATTTTATTTTGTAAATTATATAAACTATTTTCTGAAGTAGGTTGTATAATTATTCTAACATGTAAAATATTAATTTAGTTCTAATGTATAAATAACATATGTGAGAAAATTAGTTACCTTAATAAAAAACAAAATGAAAAATATATAAACAAATAATTTAAGGAATAAATTAATAAAAATACATAATGGTTTGACTGTAAGAGGTATTCATTGGAAAAATAATACCCTAAAATAATTTATATTTAAAGGTATATTCCACATGAGGTACGGTATGCCTCTATATTATGAATTCTTTTTAATATTTACAAGAACACCACTCATCCTCAACTTTTTAAGGGAACTCAATTTTACCCCATATTCACACATATCAAGCCTTTGTTATCATCCAATATGTTATAAAAACAATTCTAAACTTCCCTAACATCATCCTAGTAAAAAAAATTCCTTTGAAATCCATCCATTTTATTATTGAAAGAAAACCAAAGGAGGATACACAAAGGAGAGGTAACAATCATTGAATGAGTATTTTATTTTATATATTGCTACACCACCTAGAATTATTTTTCTATAATTTATATAAAAAACATGAATATCTAAAATATACATACATTTATATATATAATGTTTAAATAATACATCCACACACAACTTTATCAAATGGTTTATTAAATAATCAGACATGTGTGTGTAAGATTACCGCATCCCGAACCAATGTCATTCGTTTTTCCATTTCAACCTCTCAAGGTAGGGAATAATGATTAAAATATTATTTATATATGATATATATGATATTTAAGATATTATTCTTCTTTTTAAATTATTTTATCTCACATACCTTATGTATTTCAATTTTTTTGGAATATAATAACGTATTTTGTGTGTTTGAAATACTACCAGCTAGTGAAGTGATTTTATTTGTTCAAAAATTACAAGGAATGTATTAAATATCAGTTTAAATAAATATTTGATAAATTGAAATTATTATTAATAAATTAATGCACATATATATATATAATTGACCTTATTTTCATCAATATGACTAGAAAATATACATATCCATTACTCGCATGTATGACCTGACGTCTCCATGAACAATTTTTTTGGTTTACTAAAACTAAATTTATTATGATTATATAAATACAAATATAACGAAAATATATTAAATTTATATAATTATTAAAATTAAGGAAATAATTAAATAGTGATCAATTGAAGCAACCTCAAAATAAAAAGTCAAAACATTCACGGAAAACAAAGCAGTTATTACTAGAAACGTTAGAGTAACATGGGATTGATAATAAAAGGGTAATATAAAGTCATAATAAAATCATATATAGAATGGTATATATTATTATAGTACATTAATATATTTATTTCAAACATATTCTTATGAAATATGATTTTTTAACATATATGAATGATGCTAAGGCTCAAGTTAAGGGGATTTATTGTCTCACTTCTATTTTTATGAGATATAATCTATATTCACCACTTATTACTATTGAGTGGTTTAAATATTTCAATAGAATTATTATTATTATTATTCCCCTTAAATTAATGGGGATTTACATATCTATTTTATCATCTCTCTTTCATTGTTATTATGGTTTACAATTTAACGGATCAATAAAGGATTTTTGTCCCAATTTTCCTTCTATGAGATATTTGTTATGATATGAAGCATTATTATTTCATGAGGCATATATATAGACCCTTTGAAATTAAAAATAAATAATTTAACTATCCTCGTGATATTTTATATTACATTGTATGTTATTCCGTAATTTTTATTACAATTCAATTTTCCCAAAGTCATAATGATTTTATGATACAATCTCACTATTTCTTGAGGATTTATACGATTATGCCTCTATTGAAAATATTTTGGTATCTATATCTCAATAATTGTCATTAATATTTTAAACCATTTTGTTTTAATGATTTATTTATTTATTGGTACCATTTTCTCACCCTTTGGTAATTATGAAAATTAAAGACTTTATTTTAAAGAAAAATCATTCTCTCTTTGTTTAGTATAAAATATTCTTTATTTCAAAACCATATTTTACAAAACTATCTTATAAAAAATTATAGTATTTTTACAGTATTTTTAATTATAATATATTTTGAAATTTAATTATTAATTAATTTTTATAAAATTATTTTAAAAGATTCAATAATAGGGTTTCATGGTTGATTTTAAAGGCAATGGTTTTTTAAAATATTTTGTGTTAATAAGATAATTTTCAAAGTGGAAAGGATGTTTTACAAAAATTACATTTAAATGATTCATTAAAAATTATTTTCCATGTAATATGATTTATGCTGGTCTTACATATTCCTTACATTGGATATAATCTATGGATATAATTCTTATTCTTTCCATAAATGGGGTATGATTTGATGGCATGATTTTTGTTCAACCCACTTATTTTCAATAGTTCAATGGTGATTCAATGGGATAGAACGAAATTTCATTTATTATATATGGGTTAATCGATCAATAAATGATTGATGATTTTTTATGATTATTAAGGAAATAGATATTTTTTTACTTTATTTGTGTTGTGGTTCTTAGAAAGAGATTATATAATGGTGCTACCCTGATAGCATCGGGTAAGCCCCTTATAGTTTATATATTAGGAATGCCAATATATATATAGGTTATCCCATTACTGCATGTGTGATAGGGTGGCCTAGATAGAATTAGGTAATAACATTACAACCCATATAATGGGATGTCCCAAATAGTGTTGGCTGGGACCATTATAGCTTAAATCATGGGTGAAATTAGATAGAGATCCTATGTATTGTATAAAAAAATTATATAAATTCTCAAATTGTACACATGTGATTATCTGAGGTCCAAATATGAGGGTACATGGGTGTTTCAACAACTCAAAATATGAATGTACACAATAGATTTTCGGAAGACCAATTATGAGTGTACATGTGTGATTAGTCCATGCCCAAATATGAGGGTGTATGGGTGGTTAACTGTTATCTGAAAAAAAGAGTACAATAGTGGTAATCAAATTCCAAAAGTAGAAACACTAGTGTTTAGCCAATGAATAACATCTTATGAACGTCTTGGTTGGTATCCACAAATATGATTTCCCATGTTTATATGAATTCCACAAATTATATGTCTAATTCTATCATAGAACATGTCCTTTGACTCTATTATGACCTGTGAATTATGAACTACCAATTCTTGTTCCATGAATCCTGATTATGATATTTGATATAAATGGAATGGAATTCAAATGCAACGATCATGTTCTCATAACGTTATGTTCATTTCATTCAAATGTATATCTTTAATTTACCTATAATTTGCATTTGATATAACCCATCATTATATTTTTATTCCTCAACATATGAATAAATGTTTCTTAGTGGGTGTAATAAATGAAATTATAATTTGTGTGTAACATTAAATATCTCTCAAAAGTCTATTAGATCAAGTTTCATTTTTCTGAATACACTGAACTATTACAGCCCTCGTAAGTTTTTTCATGTAATGTAATGTATATTCATAAAAAATTGATGAAATATCCATGTATTTAAATCCTTGTTCTATATAAAACAAGGAAAAGATATATCTCAAAAGTATAATAGTTTTCTGAAACCATTTCTCATACGATTATGGGAATGGGAAAAAATCACTCAGTATTTCCAACATATCATGATACAATAATTATCTTACTCTTATGTAGAATCCTAAAAAATGTATTGAATAAAAATATGAGTTTATGTAATTATTATTACCCTACATAAAATGTTCAATAAAATAATACAATTCAACATCTAGATCATATGATGATAATGTGTTTAATGTATTTCCATGTCTTTGGAGATGAACACTGTCGAATATTAGAGGTAAATTATTAAAAAATACTCCATTATATCATTCAAAATAAACCTTATGAGTATTTTCATTCAATTTTGTTCTAGACTCCAATATGATAGGATGATTTTGGATGGCTAAGCGTATGAGAACTAATATTATCAATGATATGAAAAATAAGGTTCAAACCATTCCAAATCATATGATATACTATTATTGTCACAAAAAATATGAAAGAAATTAATTATGAGAATTGGATTTTGTGGGCATATAAATAGTATTCCTTCATATATCATCATGGAAAAATTCATGATGTTTAGGATGAAGGGATATATTAGTCCTAGATACATCGACCCATTTTAGAACCTAGATTGCATTGTTGTCATGACCTATCATCTATAACTAAATCCTAACCTATCTTAAGTCCATTATGTGTTTCATATTTCTATTTTTACGAATCACATTCAAGACCTCTTTCATGTACTGAATAATGTGATGGAAGATTTGTTGAATTATCTTTCATATGGGGTGTAGTGAGTGAAGATCACAGTTCATATAGACAATATTATATTAATTATGATTACTCACCTTGTAATAGTGTTGTGGAATCGACATCAAATTTTGGATGCTATATGATAACGAAATCAGGTGATGACACATAAATACCCACAATTTCTATAGTCTATAAAATGATATTTTATGTGTGAAATATATGAAGTGGGACTAATGTAATGACCAAATCATATATAAATTAAATTAACTTTTGAATGATTAAAATGTACATTGAGATATTTATTTATATAAATCACATTCAATAATTATGTTATTCAAAAATGTTATAAAATAAAAAATGATGTATTTAAAACAATGTTATGAATCTTAAATAATGATAATAAATCATTTTTAAGTGATAATTATGATTTTAATATATTATCATAATGTCTGATTTATGTATTAGGAAATATTGATGGGCTTGACATGTAGGATCAAACATTATGACGCCAAATTATTAGTTCTTAGGAATGAGATAAAATCACTATAATTTACCCATATCTAATCCCATGAATACATTTAATAACTAAATATCATGAAAAACTATTTCAAACAAATTTTCATGATTATCGAGATCAGGACCCAGCCCATGTTCATTAAACATCAATTAAAATGCACCACTATCAAACACCATTCTATCAGGGAGTATGCTAGTGAAATAATGTTTTATGTATATAAATATATCAATATGAATTTATATTATTTATTGTTAATAGATTAATTATTAGATTTATCCTTCTATATTATCAAATTATAAATGAACATATAATGAGTTGGATAAAGTATAGAATTTCACATGGAGACATCCAAATTCTATTTTTGTGAAATATATTGTTGCAATTTAAAAGATAATATTATAAATGAAGTAATACATTGAATGAATGCTATTTTAATAAAATAGTATCATTAAATATTTATTTTTAAATATAAATGATATTATAATATAATGAAGTCCAATATAATTATTATAATTGTATTAAGGTTGTTGGTGTTGTAAATACAAGTAATTCTTGGTAAATGTAGATTTTTATATAAAATGTCAAATTTAAATATTTCAAAATTTATTTATGTGAAATTATATTAACATTTAAGTCATTAATTTCTATTATCCAACTTTGAATTTATATAATTTACTATGATTTAAGAGTTTTTTGGGTAAAAATTAAATATGGTATAATTGTACGATCTGCACTATGAATTCATAATTGGATAAAAGTTATATAATAAAACAAATAACAGAAATATAAGTACATATATATATATATATATATACCGTTAATATTAATGTGTTATTGAATTAATTTGAATGATATTCAAAACCGTAATGAATACTACAAAAATTTTATTATATTTTTATGATTTTAAATTAATTACCGTTGAATATGAAACACTTTCACAACAGTGACAATATTATATTAATATTACATGTTCTTCTACATATAAAATATTGAATCCTACTCCAATTTGGCAGAGAACATGTGAAAAACCACAATTATTGTTTGTAATTTTTATTATTTAGTTTTATAGAGGCCAAAAACAATGTTAATAAATTAATAACGAATTCCCCTTATTTTTTCTATAAATACCCATAGATCCCCACACTAATCATCAGTGAATACCCAATTAACCTTAATTTTATCTTTATATCCCTCTCTATTACCCTCACATGATGTATCAACTCCAGGATATTCCCTATGATAAATCTATCATTAATTTATTGTGTGTTTCATTTATATAAACCTTACTCAGCGGTCATGGGATTAATATTTATTATGGATATAATTATGTTTTATGGTCTATATAGAACACAAGTGATTGCACATAATATGAATGTGATGGGTGGTCCTGGATAATATATACACCCAAATCATTATGTAATGTCTTAATCAGATGAGATATAATTCATAGTTCATGAGAGGTCACCTAAGGGAATTATTTTATGTTGTATTAGTGGATAGACATGACTGAGGCTTATGATGTCACGTTTTATGTTGTTGAACCATTCATATGTTTCCTTGATTTTATCATATTACATATTTCTTTGATGTTCATGTTTATTATTCTCACACAATATTTGACACCTTAATCTTCCTCTTGACTCAAATGTATTAATTATTTATGTTTTTATTTGTTCTTACTTCATTAGAACTTTTATCTCATCACATTCTTTTGTATTTCCCTCAGGTTATCCCATGTAGTTTTTTAGAGAGATGGAATTTTAATAGAGTTTCAAAGATTTTAAAATATAGTTACTGTATATCTTATTTGAAATAATTGTTATATTTAAAAAATTAACAAAAAAATCGAGAACATTTTTTTTACAAATTTATATTGTGTTTATTTATCTTATAAATCATGAATTTACATTTATTAAAGATATGGGTTGCCAATGTATTGATTGGGGTTTCAATAGATAACTCTTTATATCTTGAAAATATTGAATATCAAATCATCATAGATGATGTAATCCAATTTCCCATCATTCATGATTTAAATTTTCATTTGAATTTTCTAATCATCAAGCATGTAAAATTTTATTTTCTCTAATAAAGATTATTTGTGGATTATTTGGAAATTTTTTATGTGAAACTTTCATTAATGATTCACATATCTAACATTAAAAAATAATTTATTATAAGATCTTTATAAATACTTATTTTAATCAAAATTCCATTGGTTTTCATTAAATAATTATTATACAAGGTTATTTTCCATCATAATATTGTAGTTTATTTATAAATCAAAATCTAGTTGTATTTCTAGCCATTGACTTTGCCCAATATTGATCTATTTCCATGATAAATAGTTTTACAAATGTTAATGTTCTATATTTATTTCAATCTTTTCACTATAATGGTTATTACATTAATTTTTAATCTAATAGTTATGGATTCACAATCAAGATCATTAGTTGGATAGTTCTTCACATGAATTGTTATGTTTATGGATTCATAATAAATAACAATATCAGTTTATATAAGGACAATATAATTCCCTTTTTTGATTCAACACCAAATATCACAAATCCTTTTATCCCAAACGGTCAAGTCAATATCATTACACTAACCCATCTACTCATTAATTCTACAAAAAATTCCCTACATTCATATAAAAAAATATACTTGAAGCCTCTATGTGTAAATTTGATTCATGGTCCAACTAATTAAACAAACCATTAAAAAATAATCAACAGTAACATGTATGTACATTTAAATAATGTACCTCAATTATATTCATTGATATTGGGCATTTTATAACAACATTTGAGTATGAGTTTTCTTCTGATATTCCATCCTTAGAAAAAAACATGTTCATGAATATAAAACTCAAAAAATCTTGAATTCCTAAATTCTTATTTTTCCATATAAATACATTTTTCTATGAGTCTTACGAATGCTTAATAAATTTATCTTAATGTTATCACATATTTTCGACTATATAAGGACACCATTCACAAAGAAAACACTGCAAAATTATAGATATAATCACCAAATAATCAATTAACAATATGAATTCAATGTAGAGGGAGAAGTATTCCATTCAAATTACATTAAAATAAAAGTTTTAATGGCCATACCTATTATGAATTTTCATCTTTTCTATATTAGAATTATTTTCTCAATGTTTATGATATCCAGAATACTGATCAATCATTGAAAAATATTTTGGTCTATGAAGTTGATTAATAATGTCATCAATGTGGAGAACAACATAGTGTTATTCAACATAATGGAAATAAATTACATATAATTTTTTAACAACATTGTATAACCACATTTATTCTAAAAAATAAATACGGTATCACATTCATCAAAAACCATAAATTATAAATCCATCGTCACAAAACAACTAGTTTTTCCTATAATTCCACTATTTAAACTGTTTCCATCCTATAGGGCCCCTTAGACTTAGGTTTTTCATCAAGTATGAGGTCAATAGAAACTCACATCACATTCATCTATATTTTTAGTTATTTCTTCAGGATACACAAACTATTATTCCAAAAAAATAGTATTCTAAGGAATCCATTCCAATTAATTTTTTATGCTAATATTCTTCCCCATTAATTTCAATTAGGGGGGTTATATTAGGTTAATGTAGACATGGATTAGATACTATAGTTTTCTATAGGAATATAATATATTAAACATCACCATTAAGAATCAAACTATCATTTAATTAGAATTAAAAATTTCATAAAAATTTAAAATTAAATACCTACTAAATATTATAAAAAAAATAAATCATATATATATTAATCAATCTTGGATATTGTAATACCCTTTGAAGCATTTTTTAATAATTGTGGAGGGGAGAATTTGTGGTTTATTTTTATGAATAATTTCTCATTTAAATCGAATCTATCAAACTAGTTAATGTCCCCAATAATGTCAATATTATTTCTCAATTACACCATATCTAATGTTGTAATAATTGAGAGACTACCATGAAAGATTTAAAATGATGTTTAGTGATACTAATCCATGTTACAACATGTTTTCATCCCAGTCAATTATTCTCCACAATCAATAATGTTATTATAGTTCTCTGAGTCCCACCATTATACTCATTTATCTTTTGGATCCAACCAAAATACATTTACTACTTTCATATCAGGAAAAAATAATTCTTATTCTCTAGCACAAATTGAGAGACTCCTTCTATTTTATCTCACAAGAAGACATTATTTTCTCCCATAATCAATCAAAACACTTAAATTTTTTTAATTTCATGATCCATTGAATTATAGTCCTTCATATTCCTCTAATATAATATAGGATATGACTTTCTCATGTCTATATTAATCTACATTCTATAAGTACCGATCGAGTAAGTTGAAATTGTTCAATAATTCTGATCATTGTTACTATCCATTTTCTTCAATGTAATACTACTCATGAAATTATTCTTTTCTGTTGAACTGGAAAACTATATTATTTTAGTGTAATATATTCAGAAAAATTATTCAGTATAATTGTATGCAATAATATTTCACAACCTCAATCTGGTTCTTCATGAATAATAAAATAAATTCATTCAAGTACACATCATTAGGGAATTTAATGGGATTCGCAAGTATTAAAAATATAACATATTTTTATTATAGAATTTATTAATATACTTTATATATTAATTATTATATCTCAATTTTTTATAAAGGTATGATAATGTTTTTTCTTATCAAAAAAATTCATTTACTTGTATTCATGTATTAAATGTAATCATATAACACTATCCATCCAATTATTTAGAAAATGGTGTTTGCTTTCTTCTCAAAATTTCTATCATGGAAATTGTAAGATAATAATTATTTTAATTTTCAGAACATTTTGTAAAACATGTCTACTAGTATGGAAAATTTCAAGGATTACATGTAGGTATTAATTAGATTAAAATTTATATTTTCAAACTACACTCAGTTTCAAAGGAATAATTTAATGGAAGTGCATGATTCAACACACATGGAAATTTGGTATGAAGTAATCCTTCTAGTAAGAAGAGTTCAAGAGGGAATCCCCGTGAACTCTTCTTGGTTTGGCTCACTATTAAAATGATTATTTTAACATTGACTCTTCCATTCTTTTTTTAGAACTGACTTGAATATATTTGAAAATTGATTTTTTGTGTCTATTATTAAATAAAAAACACGAAAATCCATTTTATCTCATTAATTAGGTCTATAATATAAGAATATACATAATAAATAAATTTTCATGACTTTTTCACAACGGTTCTAAATAACCGATGTGTGTAGTTGATTTTTCACATTGGTAATTTAATAAATTCAATTAAATGGAATTTTCCACCTTGGTTACTTTAAAAATGATGTAAATTATGTTAAAACCTTATTTTTTATTCCTCAAGCATCAATATGACTGGTCTTGAAGAAAAAATGAATCATTGATCTATATTTATAGCCAAAAATATTTTATTATCTATAAATAAATTCTTTAAGAAGTCCAACATTCAATGGCCATAACATTTTACCTATAACTCTGTTTGAGTTCTGATACAAGTAAAATAGAAGCTTCATAATTGAACTAATTTTCATAAAACGTTTTTCACATTAGTTTTTGAAAACTAACTTAAAAGAACACCTTTTACATTTAGTTATTAAATAATAAATGTAAAAAAATCTGAAACAAATTTAATTTCTTTTTGTGATTTTTATCATAAAAAATGACATTGATGTTATTTTTAATATCCCACTAATGTGGGATTTTAATTTTTTTACAGTGAAACATCGAAATTTTCAATTGTTGACTTAACTTTTTAATACATCATTTTCTTTTACCATCTAAATTGTATTTTTTATTTATAAACATATCATAATTTAAGGACCATTTCATTCAACCATTATTATTTATCCTACTCAACTCGTTTGATCTTCAACATAAATACACGATTTATATTTTATGTGATCTATTCAAGGTATTTGTAATTTTTTTCCATGATTTATGTTTTTCATGATTAGTTTTCTTAATCAATATAATATTTAATGATTAATATGTTATTATAATGAATAATAATTCTTCATCATGGAAAAACTAAAAACCCTACATTGGAAGGGAAAATTCCTTCTAAGACAAAGGCTTGGTTGTCTCATTCGATCTTTCCTCGTAAGAAAATATTTCAAATTCTGATGGACATAATTTTCTATCTGTAACATTTATAGAACTATATGTAATGTCAAATGAAATCATATGAGATTATCTACATGTTTATAAACATTAGTTATGTCGTATAGTAATTAAATAAAAGTCAAAATTAATTTTAATGTCAATTTTCTAAAAATCGATATGAAAATACCTATTAATGTCTTTTTTTGTAAAATGGATGGTATTTCACGTACGTTTTGAAAAAATTGAGAAGAAAAATAAAAAAAAATTATAATTTATTATTTTATAAAAAAAGTTAGAAAAAAATATATAACATCTCTCACAATGAAATATACTAAAAAAGAAGTTGAATAGAAAAAAACTGATGTAATAAAGTGTTTTTGTAGTAGTGGGTATTCCAAAATATTTTTTTATTATGTATTAATTCAAATAAAAGGATGGTATAACATTCAAATTACAGTCTTACAAAACGAATAATAAGATTTAAATTGGGATATACCATTCTGAAATGTTTCAATATGGTGAAATAATAAAAAAATTAGTATTGAACTAACAAATTTGATCTACATAAGAAGGAAACTAAACACTATTCCAGATATGGTAAAAAATATAGGTGTTATAAAGTTATCTTCTATGATGAATGTATCAAAAAGAAATTGGTATTATATTTTTTAGAACCAACTAGGTTAGTGTATTTTGATTTCAACTCCCAAGGTCAAGGTAGTGAAATAATGGATTACCAATTTATTTAACTTTATTACTATACAGTGGGTTCCCATGTTTTGATTTAGATATTAATTTGGTAAAATTACACCCTTTCTATAGACCCTTAACACTAAGAGGATTGGTCACACATGTAGGCATTAAACAAAAAACAGTGAAATAAAAGAAAACATGAGGAAAATAATAAATAAATAAATAATAATAAATAATTTTACATTAAAAATAAAATAAATTAAATTAAATATTGACTTTATTGAAGATACAATAGAGAGAAATAAAATTTACAATGTTAAATAGAAATGGAATTTGATTCACGAATTAGAATATAGAAAAATAAAGATTGATTCATGGAAACTTTATGAGGTAAAAATTAAATGATTAAAAAAAATAATGTACTAGAAAAATTTTTGGATGAAAATGAGAAGGAAAAAAGTAAGAACTAGAGAAAATATTTCTGGTGTCTTGGATCATTATCAATCAGGGGGTCTCTGAATATTTACAGTGAAAAATGCTACATGAGTTGTAAAATATTCTTTTCCTGGAGCTAATTTATGTTTAATATATATTTATACATTCATTGAATTAAATATGAATTACATCCATGGACTTTAGATCTCTTATGTTATTTGAATATTATGGATCTCACAGAATTCATGCATGGCATCATTGATGATATTTAAAATTCAATATTTTCACAATGTGTAATGACCTCACATCATGTATCTCAACAGGTTTGAAATTTTAGAATTTCACGATATGCAATATGGATTCATTTCATGTACCTATTTCACATCATTTAAATGGGATTCATGGATTGAAAACTAGATGTCAGCTCGTATGCATGAGTAAAACACATTGTGTCCTTAATAATCACGATGTGTATTTTCCATCTTTTTTCTTTTATAGATTTATTATTTTGAGTCTTGAATTACTAATTCCCATTTAAAATAATCTAAATCCATTATAATATGGAATACATTATGATTAATTAATAAATAATATTTCCAATATGTACATATAAATTTAGGATATTTAATTCCCCCAAACATGAACTATTGTGTGTTCTCAGGAAAATATTATCTCAACAGTGATTTGGAATCAAACAATTTTTAAATTGTAAAAATGAATAAAAACAAGGAAAATAATACTAAGTGATATCCAAATAATGAAGAACTCTACAATCACTCTTTCCGATAAAACTAGTCCTCCCACAAAGCTATGTTCAATATTCGTATTCATTCATTCTTTAATTATACATTCATAACTGTTCTTAAAAAGATATGCCAACTTTGAAATTAACCTCGCAATAAATTTTTTTTTCCACAAATTATAAAATATAACATTACTCATAATAATATCATGAAAACATGTTCCAAACCATTCGATTGAATTGGTTCTATCATTTTCACCTCATAAATAAAAATACAAAATTAATCATGAGGTCTTAAGAAATAATATTCGAATTTCCCTAAGGAAGAGAGATGGAATATAGATGAGAAAAATCAAAATAAAAATGGAAGAGAACCCCTATAATATATTTTTTGATAATCTTGAAATGGATAATGAACTAACCCCAATTAAAATATTTTTCATGTCCCAAACAACTCATTGCGGGCCTATACATTTGTCAAGAAAGCGTAAATAATTTAACAAATTCCTTTCTCTTTTTCAGGTTATTTAATATTAAAATTAAAATAATGTCAAGGCCAGATCTCACATCTATCACCAAAGCACGTTTGATCTATAATAAGATTTATTTTCCTAGTAATTGTGATTTTTATAAATCTACTACACATGCCATTTTTAATTATATATATATTTCATTCTATATGGAAATGGGTAACCAAAAAAATGTTACAAAATTACTCATGACGAATTTCATATAAACATGGTGAAAATTATAATGTACCCCTCCACGTTATCAACATCACGCGTATGGAAGAGTTGAATAAAGCCCCATCCTTTAAGAAAAGGAAATCATGCATAGTATTGATTTTGGGAATAAAGGAAAATTGGGATGCAAATGGTTCTATTCTATTAATAATATTCATGGATATTATGGGGTAAATAAGGATATATGTACAAGTGGGAATCCATAAAAATGACTCAAATAATATTTCATCATTCATTTTAATAGTGTTTTCGATCAAATATAGCATTGATAATATCTCAATCCAAGTCCTAATATTTTTATATTCCATATGTATCTAGGAAGAAATATTCATTGAAATGAATATAACAACATAGGTCTAGATTATTATCATAAATGTGAGTATAAATAAACTCCAAATCACTGAAGGCATAAAATTGATTAATATTTCGATCAAAAAAATCATGAATCTATAATTATAATTAAATATCTCAACCCAATAATCAGACAGAAAATATAAAAAGATGTCAAATTGAATTTCAAAAATCTCTAAAAAATCATTGTATTTTATTAAAATGGGTGCAATGATATTTAATTATAAACTATTGATATAATTAAAAATGACTCATATACTAATGGAAAAAAGAAAGAAATAAATGGGTACATAAAATGATGATCAATAATGACTTTCCAAGAGAAAAATATATATATTGTAAGAACTATTTGTAAAACATGACATGCGAGAGATATCAAAAAATATAGGTTGTTTTAAATGGAAAATATGTATATTAAATTAAGGAAGATATATCTACCTATTTTGAAATTCTTGAAATTGGGAAACTTGTTTTATATAGATAAGATAATAGTATCCCTAGATACCATCAGAAATAAAATACCTACACTAGGAAAACCAATAGTACATATGGGTGACCAATATGGAAGTATAATAATTGGTAGGGTCACAAAGTAACTCATTTGAGAAAGAATATATTATATATGAAAGATGTGGCTTTAAATATGATTTTAAAGGCCGATGAATCGAAGGGGATAGAATGAAAAAAACGATCCTGAGAATAATTTTAAAATATATGGAACAAAAAATATTTGATGACATCCATAGAGAGATAATTTTTTTTTCCTCCAGTGGAGAGATGATCAAAAAAATATGGTAGTGATTACAATTGGATCAGATTTCATCAACCTACTAAAAGAACTAGTGGCAGTGTCATCGAGGTCATGTGGGATCTAGGTGGGGTTAAAATCCTCCTAAATGGGACTACCAAATTCCTCTTATTTAATTAGTTAATTTCATGAAATATATATAGGAGGATCCTTTAGATAATTTTCTAGTGTGTTAACTCTTCAAGATGTATCTCTATAGAACACATTCATGTAGATCTTATATGAGAGGCCAGAGTATGTCCTGAAAGACATGTCAATGTCCATGGAATATACAGTATTTCTATACATGACTAATGTAATCCAGAAGATAAAATGAAATCAAGAAAGGTATGTAATAAAAAACATTTTTCATCTATAGATATAACTATTATACATTAAGGAATATGGAATACAATGGTAATAACAAAATAGATACTGAATTTAACCGTACAATAGGGGTGTGGAATATACCAAAACTAAATGGTGTATTCAGTGTCACTACTATCTACATTAGAAGACCCACAAATGAAATGTAGGGTTATGGATGATCTTTACAATATCTATGAATCATTGATGGTTTATTTAGGGTCATCAACCTCAATAAGTGGTATTTTAGGGCTGAATGTGGCCTTGGTCATGATATGAGGTGGGGAGGTGTTGATCTTTATTGGGGTCATAAATCTTGATGGTACATCAGGTAGGGGAACCCCTAATTCTGAAGTAAATGAGGGATCCACCCCCCATCATTAATGGTCAAATACAAACTCTTACCAGGTAGATTAGATTGCAAACTGGGGGTTTTTTCAAACTAGAAGAGTGGTGAGGATGTAATGGATGTAGAAGAATGGTCTGTAGGTGGGGGTGGGTGGTTAAATGTAGACTCTTGTGGTTGGATATTGTTTCTATTATGTATATTTGAACGGAATATAGAGGTGGAGGTAAATGAGTCTCTAGTTCCCGAGAAGGAATTGTAGAATATACCAGATATTAATGGAATGGATAGGTTATCTATAGACATGGAAGGTGGTGTGGTGTTGTTAAGGTAGTAAAAGAAGTGTAAGATGGTTGGTCAAGATGGTATGGTGGGTTTTATAGAGTGGTGGTGGGAGATAAGGATAGTGTTGGGGTTAGGGAAGGTTAAGCTAGGGCTGGAGCCAGATGATTTAGAGCTACATAAAGATCATTCATGTACTCTGGGTCCCACTAATAGATCTGTTAAATGTTCCTCAAGAGTCGCATCTTATGAAGAATGATGAGGTTGATCAATTACATCTTCCCTCATAAAGAAATAGGTTGAGTCATGTCAAGGATTTAATGATAATTCAAACAGTGGGTAGTGAAACTGCTACCCATAAGAGTACAACTAGAATTCCCCACATATGTCTTATAATATAATGAAAAATGATAATAATTTTGAAGGTATGGATGGAAATATATAATTCTAGGATTATAACCTAAATCTGACTAATGCTTCCATGAGAATCTTGTATGGCCAACCAGACATGAGTGATATCCTGGTGGACACTCTGCAGAGTAGCACCATGTAGTTCTGTGTTCTTAAACAGACTCAAATCATGGATTATCTAGGGGTCACAGGTGATCAGTAGACATATCCTAACTGAATCCCCGTATCATGATCCACTAGAATGGTAGTGTATGTTGTGGAATTTATGAAATCATCATTATAAATAACAATCATGATTCCAAAATCTCCCACTGTATGATCCAAAAGGATGCACCAGTTCGGATGGTGACGCAGTATACAATGAGTTCGAATACGGATAAGAACACTAGGAAAGGAACATGAAAAATATCCTCAAATACATAAATGAAGCACTATATGTGAATATGGGATAGATAATCAATGTAATCCACATGTAAATGGACATCATAGAGAACTGTGTGGTCCATGGTCTTATTAACCTTCATAAGTTTATCATATAGATTGCCAAAAGAGATATGATGCTCAGTGAATGAGAAACAAAAGCAGGGGAGCACATACAGTTCAGAGAATGCACCATATGATGGGATGGATGAGGACATGGACATTTGGAGGCATATATAGTGAAAAAGTATAATACACATATTGAAGGTTTGTGATCTATTTGATTTTGTGGGGGATCCAACATTAGATGCATATGTGGAGGAGATTCGTCACATAGGTATACATTTTTTATAGTTTTGGTGTAGGTTATTACATGTCAAGGTTGTGAAAAATGAGTTTGGGAAGAAATGGAGGGGGATAGATTATAGTTGTAAAAATAGATGATGATAGGATGGTGTCTAGTGGTTGTGCAAATAACGAGGGATTCAGAATATTGGTTGGAGGGGAGTGAGTATGGGGAAATGAAATGATGGTGTGGGATGTGTCGTGAACCTAATGTTCAGAAATTTTAAATATATTTCAATTAATTCCCATAAATTATTTAATACAAGATGTGTAATTATCAGATTTTTTTTCAAGATCTTAAAAGGTCACATTCATTAATTCTCTTACGCAACATGAATTTTTTATATAAATAATAAATTCAATAAATTTATATATTTTTTAAGTACTCATTAAAAAAATCTTTTGGGAAATTAAATCAACCTAAAAAATCTAACAAATATTCCCTATACTGTGTTGTCTAACAATATACACATAATTTATTTTGGATATCCAATTATGCTTTTATTTTGAATAATTTAAATTTAATGACACACCCCTCATGGAATTGTAATTGAGTACAAACTATGAATGGTGGGATGAAATCCCTTTTTAGTGGTGTTGTGTAATTAAAATCTTTATGATCACATTAATCATCTTAATTAGGATATAAGTTCTCTATATTTTCCACATTTTTCATATAATAAACTTTCTCATTATTAATAAATACAGACTGGAAATCTACTAAATCACCTCATGTATTATAAGAATTATCAAATTCAAAGATAAAATATTCTCTGAAAACTATATATAAAATCATTATATAATTTAAATCAATAAATTTCATCCTAGTAGAGTGAAATGGTCCTCCAATAATTATGGATAATCACCTTATTCTTCCATATATAGGACAATGGAATTAGTGGAATGATGATATTTCAAACCCTTACTAGAAAATCCACAAAAAGACCTTGTGGGTTGATGAATAATTGTTCTGACAGCTGTATTGAAACTCACATGACATTAAATTAGATTATTCCAACCTTTTTAATACACTTATATGTATAAGGACTATAATTTCACCAGATCCTGCAAAACACATCCAAAATTTTGTGAACATATTGTGTAGGAAGATGATAATCTTTTATGGTTTTGCATATTTGGTTGATGTGTATTATAAACAACAGTGAAGGAATAATAATTAAAATATATTGATTCATGATCATTCATTTTACTTTAATTTTTAACTAATTTCATAAAAAAGATGTGGCATAAATTAGAATCTATGAAATGACTTCTCTGATGGGAATGCTAATGTGTAATTTCTTAAAAATATATATATATATTTGTAGTTTCTCTCACTTTTAGCATGTCTTGTCCTCTATGGAAATATGAGTGTAGTTTTTTACATTTTTTAATACACAATAATGTCATTTTTTTCAAATTCTCTTGAGATGGAGATTTTGTAGTATTTTCAGATTCTATATTTTTATCTGTGTTATCTATATTTGTGAAATCCTTGATATCCTTAATCTGGTCTGAGTTACTTATTTTAGTTTAATAATTATAATTTTTCCACTATGGATGGTTACTTGAATTATAGAATTATTATACTGCTATTAATAAATATTTATCCACCACTCTTGGTTGTATCATAGTATTACCTTGAAATTTATATAGTAATTTATTAGTTAAAACCATAGTAATTATCACATGTTAATGATCATAGTTGAATAAGGTACTTATTTTTCTTTTTATTTCAATCTCCTTGGTTTTTATTCTATGATATGATTTTTGTAAGAAGGCGGTGAATATTTTTTCTGGATTCGATTTTTTATTTGGGGCTTAATCTTCAAGTATTAGTGGATCTTGTTGAAACTGTTATTGTTAAAGTATTAGAAATTTAAGAGGTATAAGAAAATAGTGTTGCTAAAATTATTATTATAGTCTGTGATCTAGAATTTGATATGGGTACCCATGTGGTCTATAATTACAAATTGGTTATTGACCAATACATTTTTGATAATAACTTTTATTTTATTATGGTGAATTATGAGATGAAATCTGATGATAATAATATTATTGATATTGTTGGGGATGATGAAACTACTAATTAGTTTTTTTATAATTAACGTAATTATATTCATAGATTTGATAATCCTCTATAAATTCCCAAGAGTCTGAATATGGGTTAATGTATCTTCACATTTCGCACAACTGTATCTCAATAACAGGGGTAGGAGTGGGTGGAAATGAAGCATAAAGATTGAACGACTCATAATTATTCATGAGACGTTCATATTTGGTCTCCAGGTGGGTATTATCTTCAACATAATGGATTCCAGACCATGAAAATACTCTCCCACTCTACCATATGCTAGTATTGAGTGATATCTCATCTAATATATTTCTTCATACATAATTCATCTTCATAAGGATCACTAAATAAGAAATGACATCTACAATAGTGTGTGTATCAGGTTAAAGTCCCTAGTATAGAGTTTGATGATGTGGCCACACATAAAATCAATGATTCATGGATGTATAATTTAGATCAGTAATGTGATCTTATATTTCCATGGACATCTCTCCATCTTCTAGGTTTATCTTCTATATTTAATTCCTTAGCTTACATATTCGTATTGGTGGGAAATAATGGTGCCTATTTTTTTTCTAAATCAAATCAAGCCAGGGGGACATAGTATCTTTGATTTTTTGAAAATACATGTATATGTCACACTAGGAGAATGGAAATACAAGACTTATGATGGAATAAGATGACATACATTGTTTATGAAATGAATAACAAACATTGTGGAAATTATATTATGTTCACGAGGATCTCCAGTTAAGAGGACAATAAATTTTCTCCATTTTCTGGTTTTTAAGTACATGTCTAAGATTATTTTTGAATGATTATGGATGAATTGAAGGAACGAAAATTCTTATAACAACACCACTGATGTAAGAAAAACGTATCCCATGATGGTTTGCTCTAGGAGTGCTGGTTTATATACATCATCTTCATGGGTGAAAATTGGATGTTTTTCCAGTGACGTGGTGCATCATTTTTTAATTCTTACATAGTAAATATTCACCTTGTAGACAAATATATATCAATATTATAAATCAAATAATGCAGTTCATAAGCATTATGGATCCTTGAACTTGTTAAAGGGCCTAAATGCATGCACTATAATGACGATGAGTGTGGTTGTAGGAATTATTTTATATGTGACTATTTTATAAAAGAAAAGTGGAATGGAATGTAAGCTTGGGAGGTAATCATAAGTTCATACAGAAAGGTCACTATGTGTATGAGCCACTATCCCTAGAAACAGTTCCATAATTTGACCATCCCATATGGAATAATTGATTATTCATGGGTTTTGAGAAGATGAAAATATAACTTCCCAAACTATAGTCGACTACAAAGGCATACAAACATAGTAGTGTGGGTTGACCCCATGGGGAAAGCTGGTTGGATGAACACAAAATGCATAGAATATTTTGACTAATTCTTCATGAACAATTTTTTGTTTTGTGTTTTTTAATAACTAAGTCTCTTAGAAATAAATTTATGTAAAAGGAAGGGATATGGGAAATTTTCAGTGTTTAGGAAAAGGATAATCCTAAATCAATTTGGGATAGACCAATGTATTTAAAAAAAAAATGGGCATGGATCACAATTTGGTATTGTTCTAAACAATTTGATCAACCAAAATAGGATACTACGCCTTGGTCCAAATAAAGTCAACAACATAGTTGAAGTAAGATTAGATTGTACGAATCAGGTATCACATGCTATAAATCCTATCTTTTTATACAACAATAATGTTATGGTTCTTTCATAGTATCATTCATGATCTGTAGTGTCCAAATGAAAGAGATAAAAAATTGTTTTTACCTAGTTACTAGACATTGGGATTACATGTGTTGGTTTAGAAATTAATGAGGTTCGACGGAACCATTATTATTTACCCCTAATCTTCAGAATAATATATTTACATCATAATAATATATAATAATAGAGAAATAGATGAAAAAATGCTCAAAATATTATATAAACAACTCTAAATAAATAAATTCATAGTTTTATTCATATAAAATAATGATAATAGTATGTTTAATAATGAATAAATAATGAATGATGCAATGGACAACGTTGAATGGAAAATAGAATAGGATTCCTATGCTGGAACAGAAAAATGAGTATTGGAATCTGTATGAAATAAAATTGATATGAGTAAAACAATAAAATAGAAAAACATAAATATGTTTGGATGGAAAGAGGAATGGAATGAATATGAATGAAGAAAAAATGTTTTTGTATTCCATCTCTTTTTCCATCTGAGTGTCACTAAAAGTGTATAGAGATGAACATTCCCTGATGTTTAAATGATTCACATCATGTGACACATTTATGTGGATTCGAAATTAGTACATTCACATAAGGTAAGTGGATTTATAGTTGTTTACTTCGTAACCTCAATGGTCCCTTAATATTTTTGAGCTCATGGATTTCAAATCCTTTGTCCTCGGTGAGATTCAAAATTTGATCATTTCACATCATATATTGATCTCATTTTATGTATCTCTTCAGGATTGAAATTTTAGTATTACATGTTTTGTAACCTAGATTCATTCCATTTACTTGGTTCACATCGTGTGAATGGTATTATTTCCTTGAAAAACTACGGGTAGTTCCCAATCTCAGGGTATAAATGTCAGGTACATCAGATTCACGTCATGTAATATCCAATTTTTCTATTTTTCCATCATTACTTCGTTGAGTTATGAATTCCAAATTCATTTGAAAATCGATCTAAACCTACTACACTATTGAATAAATATTTTTTTATTCTCAAATAAATTAATCCAATATATATATCTATATATGAAAATTTAGATTATCATTCATTATTCTTCTTCAACGTGAGGTATAGTGTATGTGTACACTATCTTGTGATATATATTAGTTAATCAAATAAAAAGGATATGAATAAGATTATATAACTATATAATATATTCTATGAACATGGTTATTCACAATGAACATCTTCTATTCTTTTTACAAGTCATGTGGTTGAGGAATTTCTTCTCCTTCACACAAGCTAAATATCAATATAGAAACATTGTCATCAAGAAACATTTTTTTGGATGTTCTCTATTTTTCTATTAAAATCAGAATTCTTCTATATTAACAACACAAACCATGTTCCATAGTGATTTAATATTTATCAGAATTTTACACTACCTATATTTCCCTTATATTCCATTTTCATGCCATATATGTGGATCCAGAATTATTCTATTCCACTCCTTATTTTTATAATTAATGAGTCTCAGTGTGTCTCAAAATAGATACATAGATAAATTTATAATATTTTATTATTTTATTATTTATCTCATCTTACATA
The DNA here is from genome assembly GCA_963277665.1 of Viscum album. Classification (NCBI taxonomy): domain Eukaryota; kingdom Viridiplantae; phylum Streptophyta; class Magnoliopsida; order Santalales; family Viscaceae; genus Viscum; species Viscum album. The sequence continues at coordinate 1,431,368,816 of OY728132.1, read as the reverse complement.
TATTTAATATAGATAACATGACTTTCCATGTTTTAAATCTAGAACCCTTTATTGAAAATCAGCTTAAAAATATGCCGATTTAAACTCCATATTCATTCAGTTAAACAGTATTCTTCATTTTCCTGGTCATATGAAAAGAATAGATTTAATGAGATGGGATTTGTCTTCTATTAATTTTGATCTAATAATGATCATGTCATGTTCCCCTTAATTAATGTAAATTTAGTCATGATCTTTTTTTAACATAATAACCTCCATGCGATGGATGATTGGAGATAATGATACATATTGATCATCCAACCAAGATTAAAAAGATAAGATGACTTGGATTAAATAGATCAGAGGATTGTTCTTATGTTTTTTTGAATTATGTAATAGTTACCACATCATTCGTATCCCACATTGATCTCATGGACTGTTTCACGATGCATAATAAGTTAATCCCTTCCACTAATGATTCATGTTGTACTGCAGTATCATTACCTATAAAAATATTCATTAAATTCCCCATTGGGCACACCAACACATACTAGTACACCATCTCTATACCAATCCAATGTTATCATAGGTGTTTTCTCTTACAGGCCTAGATACAACCCACCTATAGCCTCTTCCACTATGTGGGCCTATGATCCAGCTCCCACATGTGGTTGAGGTTCCTCCCCACAAAATTCGGGGTAGCGTTTCCTCCATGCATCGGTGGATTTAATCTATTCATCATATTGAATATTATAAACTAATACTACTTAATTATAAGAATATAATATAATTTCAAGGAAATTATGATGAATTTGTAATCCCAAAAACTCAATATTCTGACAATATTATTTTTCAACTTGAAATAATCAATGTATCATCATTGAAAAAAGTATAGGAAGTTAATATTTCTTCTGTAATCATCATAATTTTTTGTTAACTTCTAGATAATGAAATCCAATGTTATTAATTTAATCCATTATAATTATTTATGAATTTCCCATTAATCCAATAACTCCCAAGTCACATATTAACTTTTCATTGAGAACAAATGAATCAATAGGTCCAAAAATCTCTACATTATATTTTTTTTGTAAATATATATTCATATACTAAAACGTTAATATGTGTTTTAAAAAAATCTCCAATAATGAAATTCAAATGAAACAGATAATTTGGGGGTTCTAAAAATGATATCATGTGGTTCTATTAGAAAATGGAATACAATTAATCAATTTATTTATACATTGTCTAGACCATGTCTATAAAATAATAGAGATAGAAACAGGGTGGTAAAATATTTCCATTAAATAAAAAGCATGTGAAATCATGTTCATAAATTATCAAGCCTCATTTAATAGACTATCAATAATTATATTTGTCAATTAAATGAAAAATCCTACAAAAACAACAATAAACCTACATGAATGATCATTTTTGGATAATTAAATCCCATTATGGATAATATTATCCTCAACCAGACACTCCCCATTAATTTAAATGACTAATACAACTAAGAATGACTAATTAAATTGTGATTAGAGGGCCTGAATAATCTTTCTTGAAATATATATTGAATTTCTAGATTGCAAAAAATTAGTAGATTACATATTCTTCTCAAGGCTTTTCCCTTTAGGGATTCATTCTTCATCCTTAATAATTTGATAGTCAATAAACACAGTTAAGTAAAACCTCTTCTTGTTGTCCAAAATTCACAACCTGAAACATATACTTCTAATCAATACATATTATCCTAGAAACATGTAATAATAATGAATATGTATGGATTTAATATTTTTGAAGGACATAAATCATTCTAAGAGATTACTATCAACCATGTTCAATATTTTCTTCAAATCCCACCATAGTGATAATTTGTGCGCTCTTTTTTTATTTAAATAATATGGGTATATTCATTTTGACCTTACACTTATGTTTGTTGAATATTTTTTTCAACCACGGTATTTTGGATCTTCATGATTACACCTATGGATAAATTAATATAAAATTTCACCTCATTTACTTGTTTCCAATTAAATTTATCTAGTTACTTTAGTTCCTAAATATTTTTATCATGCTAAAACTAATGTGGCCAGACAACTAGAAAATTATTAATGAAACTCTTTATATCATCATAATAATTAATTGAAATTACAATGGAATTTTTCTAAATTACGTCCCTTCCACATCATTGGGAACATTCCCAAAATGTGTTGTCAACCATTCCTTATCCTTGTCTCCTTCTAAACAACATCTGACACAAAATTCATCCATATGTTTTTTTGTAAATAGTGGTTGTAAAGATCATTTCACGGGTTTTCATCTCTATGATTTCTTTTGAATATGATCATTGAATATACTAGTAGATTCATTCATTATTATTTGAAAATACATGCTAAGAATGAATGAATAGTCCTTGTAACCATACTTAACACAAAACCAAAAAAATGATTGAATCATTATTATCTATGATTGATTCTTATTGAATCTAGATCTTAATTTTTCATATATTGAAAATATTGGCACATTTATTATGTGGTTAAGGCCATTGTGGAATATTCATTCATTTCCACAATGTGGAAATCCAATTATTCTAATCCCATATATCTTTAATTTTAGCTTTTACTAATAATATATTATATATACCATATCGATCATAATTAATTGTTAACTTTTACCTTTAGTATCTTCATTATTCTAATATTCACCCCTAATATTGATACATTTACATAAATATTGTCTTCCCTTATTGAACTCATGTTGGACTATGGCACATCTATAATATTTCTGAAACAATTTTTTTTATATGTAAACTTCATTTGAAGGTCTCATATAATCTTATAATTTTTATCAGTTGGCATTTTATTTTTACTGATATCATTAGAAAAATATTTTTCCTTCTTGATCATAAATTCTTATTCTTCATCAAGAGAAACAATTTCCACCTTATTCTTTTACCCAGTAAATTTCTCGTATTGACAGTTATGATTCTTCTCTTCTATGTTATGATATTTAATCTATCCTATGATGTATTAAAATATCTCATTTAAATTCCACTAAAGCTAAATTATTTCATCATCATCATCACTACTAATTGAAGAGTTTGTTATTTTCATTTCATAAGAAAATAAAAAATCTTCGTTAACTGAAGAAAAACATGATGATGCATCTCAGTTTTGATATAACAAAATATTTATATTCATGTATTTATAGTACCTATTTTTCATAATACCCCATTTTTTTTATGATATATCTCCCCATGTAACTCTAATCCTCGTTATTATTGTTCAACCTTATTCTATGTACACTTCTTGAAAATATAAAAATATATTCGATAGTTAATTAATTTTATTGGGTGCATACTCTATCCCTTCCAATTTTCATTTTGAAAGCCATCTCATATAAGGGAAACAACATTATTAATGTCTTTAAAATCTTTATTACAATCATAATATTCACATTCATCATCCTCTACTTCCATGATATTTCAATTTCTGATTTCTTCAGTGGCCTTTTCTGTAACACCCTGATAATCTAAATTAGGAACATAGTATTTAATAGTTTGTATGACACATAACACAAATATTGTAATGGAATGTAATTTCCCAATATTGTATAATATATTACCCATTTTTAAAAATTCAATATATCTTATAGCTTGTAATGAATGATACAATGAGTTAGATTGCATCCCATGCAACAACGACTTTCTTCGAATGTGTGCATTACATGCATGATCGCGTTTTACTGAAAATTATATATTGTCAAATTATTATTTTTTAATATAATAATTAATAAACTAGGGATTAAATTATTTTTTAAGAATATTATTAAATAAAAAATCAAAATATTATATTTACACTATATATTAAATGAATTTATGGGTTACCAATTAATTACTAATGAAAATATAAGAACCAATTTTATATAAAGTATTTTTTATTTAATTTTTATTCTATCAGTGGTTTTTTGTTCTATTAAATTAATTTAATTTAAAATACTGTTTCATATTAATGTAATATATATATTATATATAGTAAAAAATTTATTATATTCATCCAATCAATTTGATATTTATATTATCAAAAGAAACCTAATTTTATGTATAAAACATATATTTTTATAATAGTTGTTTAACTGAATTTTAGTGGAAAACCTTTTTAAACATAGAAATTTAGAACTTTTTTTGATTTTATATTTAAAAATAAACATTATACTATAAATAAAAATATAAAAAATAGTTATGGTGAATTTTTGTATTTGTTGTTATAGATTCATTTTATAATGAATATTAAAAAATTCTGAATTTAAATTCCAAATTGATTTTAATAATAAACTAATTTGAAGGAAAAATTATTTTTTTTAAATGTATATAATGTTTAATTAAATTTTTTTTATCAATTAATTCATGGTAGGTTTTTGGAATCAATTTAACATTGCTATTTTAATTAAAAACAATGAAATCTTTTAGAAATTTTTACTTTAAGAACCCGCATTAGAATACCATCTATGGGTATATGGTTTAAATTAATTTACTAAAAATATGTCATTTGAAAAATAGAAAAATGGAATACAAATTTAGAAGCATAATAATTTAACATTTCTAATAACTTCAAAATTTTTCAATACCAAAAATAGATTCGAATGTAATCAAAACTAATTAAATCAGTTAAGTGAATAAAAATTACAAGTAACTAACCCTTAAACTATGAAGCCAAAATGAAGTAAAAATATGTCCAAAAGAATTTGGAGGTCCATATATATAACCTATATCTATTTTTATCAACATTGTTCTATTATTTGAGCCATATTTAATTTAAAAAACATCGATGGAATTGTCATTCCCAAAATATTCAAGAATTCCACTCCACCTCCACAATAAAAAGTCTTCTTTTTGTAACATCCTGATATTTTATAAGATATATTCTTTTTGTTTTGATTGATATATTTTGTTTTACGCAACACTAATATTATCTTGAGCTATATAAAACACCATATTATATATTATTATACATAATAATATACTTGACTTTTGTTACACACATCATCGACCTTCCTTTATATATTGTGTTGTATTCAATATAGAGTTTCACTAAACAATGATATATTAATATAATATAATTATGAACTAGATGTTATGAATTATTCTAACCACATTATTAATTTTAAAACATTATAATTCATCTTACACATTTTATAGAACATGGTATGAGAACAAAATCAATTTTTCAGATAAAACAAGTAGTTTTAAAAAAATGTTGTTTTTTCCACCTTTTGACGGTGCACCCATTTTAAGCCTAATTTTTGACTAGTGTATAAGTTCATATTTACCAAATAATCAAATTTTATAGAATTAGGATATAAAAATTTACTTTGGATAAATTTTTCATATTTTTCTGATAACATTTATATTTTGATGAATAGTAAAGACATGCTAAATTTTAGTTAAAAACATTTTTTTCATCGAGAAAAATTATATGTTTAAATAATAATATTGATTATTTTTAAATTATAAATAGAATATATTTTTAGCATTTAATTTAATGTATTTCATTATAATTAATTTTACATTAAATTCATATGGAAAGGTATTTCAATCTTTTGCAATGTTTTAAACAGAAAACTGTTTTTTCGACAATGGGATTATTTTTAAATTAATTACTACAACTTATGTGTCGTTAATTTGTAAAAATGGATTCTTTATTTGGAATCACAAGGTCCAAATTATGTTAGTCGTCAACTTTAATTTTTAGACATTATGAATATTAGGTACGGTAAATTTTATTTACAATACTTAAAGGGAAATTACGTAATTTAGGGTGAAAATAATATAATAAAATTACAATAACAATTGTCTAAATATAATTGGATGATTTTATTTCATCGTAAAATATACTTCGGTCAAAATTGTATCAATTGGAACCCACTTGGATGTGATTGAGACATTTAAATTTTTTAATTTATTGTCAAGTGAAATATGTCTCAATCAAACTATAATAATTAAAGTATTTTTAATATAACGTTATACAGAATATAAATTAAAGTATAAATACTGATTGGGAATATAAATATTTTTTAACATGGTAATTTATTTATAATTTTTACGAAATATATAATTACCTTAATAGCATATACATTAATGATGCAGAAATTATTTATTTCATTAAAAATATATAATATAAATTTATCATAATAATAATACCCACCAAAAGGAAAAAACACTTGAGAAATTTTTTTAGAGGATATATATACCATAAAGATAAAAGTTTCAACAGGGGGACCATTTGGAGCCATGTGAAAGAGATTATGACCTTTATATATTTTTATTTTTAATGATGTCAAAGATCTCACATTCATAATTTAATAAATATATTAAATTAAATGTTGTGTTTTTTTTATGATAATTTATAGTAAAAGTATTATTATGAAGGATATTAGATTTATATTCATCATAGTATTTTATTTTAAATTTATATGCAAAAAATAATTATATTAAATAATTATATAAAAATGATGTAGTAATTTTTTTATTAAGAGAAATATAAAATAAATGGTTCTACAAATATGAAGACAAATAATATATGAAATAATTAATGTGATCAATGAATTTTTTTATATTATTATTAAATTTTAAATATATATTAAATAATTTAGTTCTAATATACAATTTTTGTGGATTTTATTTAAATACAAATAAATGAATAGTGTCAAAATTGAAACTATTGGTACTTTATAAAAATAAACATAATATTAAATTATTTAAAGATCAAAGAATTATCTAATAATTATTAATTGAAAATTATATGGTATAAAATGTTATAAATTATCCAATTAAATAAAATTCACAACATATATGTATGATTTTATTACAATTTAAAATTTAGAATATTATTACAACAAATAAAATTAAATAGATTAAATAATAATAAATCAGAATTATAGGGATTAAAATCAATTCCAAGAATGTATAAATTTTATTATTTGACGTTATTATAACCCTATATTATCTCATATTTTAATTTTAGTCATATTTTGAGGTTTTTAAGTGGGGTATGAGATTATTATAAATTAATATTTTTTAGGTTTCCAAAAGTGCCCCTCTCATCTCATATAAAAGGGCAGCTCCTCTATCTTCTCTTCACACCATTTTGTGCTTTAAAAATCATCGAAAATCATCCAATTTCCCTATATAACTTCCCTAGAGACATACTAGAGGTCTTGGTAATCTTCAAAGACCAACTTTAGATCTCTATAATGTGGTTTAGAAGACACATGTCGAAGAAGAGGTAATATCCTTTACCGATTCATTCAATCATCTTTCTACTTATACTTCTTCTATATGAGTAGTTTAATTATTAATTAATCACTCAAGTATAACTTGTATACTGATATGTTATTATGAATATAAAACAACCATATTACCTCTTTTATTCATCCTATGAAAAATGAAATCATCATGTGTGTGTATGTACGACCTATTGTCTCCAGTATGTAGTGTAAACTGTTTTTCATCACCAACATACATGTATGGGTGAAATTTTGGAAGAATTATCTATTTATGATTATTGTAAAATTGTTTTTATTCTGAAATATTATACACCATACACTTCAACTATATTTTATAATCATGGGAATGATATCGTCACGTGTGCGTATATACTACTTACCGTCTCCATGACATGTTTAGATTCATTCTCCATGTTAATCATTAAAGAAATATTATAATGTATTTATAATAAATAATACTGAAATATATGAAATAAGAGTGATTTGAGATTTATTTATATGTTATTTACTTACTTCTATTAAATTTAATAAGTAAACGAAAACAATGTTCATGTGTACGTATGACCTACCATCTCCATGAACGGTGATTTTCATTCCATTTATAGTTCTATAATATATGTTTATATGATGAATATATATTATATATAAATCATGTTTTAATTTCTAGATGTATGTAATCATGATCTATGTAATCTTATAAAGAATTACAAGTCAAAACACGTACAATAAATGAAACGATTTTAACCAAAATAGTGCTTTAACATGGAATTGACAAATGAACGGGTAATATAATGTCGTAACTGAATCATATAGGATCTCATAAATATTATTATGTTTTTATTACAAGTTAATAATATTTTGAAACACACTATACATGAGTTTTAGACACATACAGGAGAAATTGGACCTAAGGTAAGGGATAATTTTGCAATCTCATTTTTATCTGAGATTACTTATACCTAATTATTTAGTGGGGTTATATTTATCATTCATTTCCATGTTTTATTAAAATGTTTTCGTAATATTATTATTATTCTTCCATGTATTTTTAAATTCAATTTACCACTTTTTGACTTTTACTATGTGGTAGGGAATGAATATTTCTTTTGTTTACCATACAAGGTACTTTTTTACTTTTCCAGCAAAAGTATGAGCATATTGTTTTTTAACATATATAGAATGAATAGATTTTTATGGATTCATAAAAAAATTTTTCCATGAAGCTTCCTATACAATATTTAATGATTATTTTCATCAAAATTATTTTATTTTAAAATTTCCTTGCATTTTGAGGAAAGAAAATTTGTTGAATGATGAAAGGATATTTTTCTCAAGAATTCATTTCAAGTGTTTTATCAAAAATATATTCCCTCTAAGATGAAATTGTTAAATATGGTTATGTTTCATGTATAATTTCCCTATTATTTACATGGTTTGATTTTGTTTTTGGTGAAATTATTTCCATTGTTTTATATGGAATATGTTATGATGGGATGATGTTTATGAAATCCATTTAAATCATTGGGTTATGATAGATGATTTATTTTTATTTTGTGGTGAAGAAAAGAATGATTTCATTATGAATTGGGTGGGACTTATATCTCCCTATAATGCATTGGGTAATGAATTATATCTTTTGAGATAGTCATGGATGGAAGGTAAAGTAATTCTAGTTCAGTAATACAATAATTGAACAATAAGTAAACCTGGTTCAGTAAAGGAATTTGTCCACTATGATGGTCTTTGAAGAAATTCCTTGGATAATATAGAAATCATATCATGTGAATATTGGTTTTCCAAAATAACATGTTTTATTTCCATTCTATTATATAATGATTAATGTTCTTTTATGATATATTCCTTACGTACTTCCACAGTTTATTTCATGACTCCAGATTTTGATGTTTAAAAATTATGTTCATGTTTTTATGTTAAAATGTATATGTTTTTTATCTATTCATATCTGTACAGATAACATGAGCTCACTGTTTATATGTTTTCTTTTTCCTATGATTTAAAGAATGTTTTTAGGTAAGAAAAAAAGGGGAAGATATTTATGGGAGATGTTGAAGATATTTCACAATGATTAGAAGATTATGTTAAGTGTTTCCAACGACACTAAACTAATACAATCTTTTGGAAGTTTTTTTTGTTATGTATTATGTATTCGGAAAATGTAATGTAATTTCCATATGCGTCATGCTAGGGTCACTATAGTTGGTATCAGATTAATTTTTTTGTCAGCTATTAGAAACTATGATGCAAAAACATTAGTGAGATCCCAAGAGATATATCTAAGGCAAGTATAGGGATGTCTCTAAGGATAAGTATATGGATAGGCTACAAGCCTAAATTTATGATAAAGATCATGAATACACTCGGACTAATCCGAAGATGTTATAGATTAATAGTACTCTCCTTGATTATGTTGTCTATTTAGTGTGATTTTTCCTATGAAAAAATTCTTTTTGGGTTTTAGATATTTGCTGGAACTCGAAAGAACTATGTTAATGATCAATACACTTGGAAATGTAATTACTGTCCTCATGAACAACCAAATGTTATGGGAAATAAAGTGAAAATTTTTATTGTTATTCTTAAACAAGCAATGAATCATTCCGGACATCCAAATCAGCAGAGAAGGGGATAATATTCTATTGAGTCCTTCATAAGGTAACATCCACCAGGATTTAGTGGGTCTTTTAATCCACTTGTTTCTGAACAATTGATCAGTACCATTGAAAATATATTATCCATACATCGTTTTTCGAAAAATGAAAAATTAATTCTAGATGTATACCATTTAGATGGTGAAGCAGACCAGTGGTGGACTCAAATTATTAATACAAGGCACCAAGATGAAATTGAAACCATGGAATGTGATGAGTTGAAGAATTTATTTTTCAATAAGTACCTTACTAGTATTCTTCAAATAAAGATGAAAAAAGTTTTCATTAAGCATATGAAAAATAATGATGAATATATTGGTATATACGATGTGGATTTAAAAAGGCTTGCATGGTATGCATATTAGTTTATCATCCAACCTGAATGTAAATTGGATTGATTCATCAGTTGATTAAAACGAAGTCTTTGAATGGAATTAGATATAAGAAACATCAGAAGATATGGAGAGATTGCGTGTTGTGCTACAAAGGTAGAACTAGAAGCTGGTGTTACATATCCACCTCATGGTTTGATAAGAAAATAAATATGGCGTTCAAGGTAAAATCTCAAAACTATGGTGAAAAGAAGATTAATTATTCTTTATGCTCAAAGTGTGGAAAGAAGAAATGTGGAGATTGTATTAAAGGGAATAGAAAATGTTTTATGTGTGGAAAATACGGTCATCGAGCATTTGAGTGCTGAAGTAATGGGAAAATGTAGATAATGATGTGAATAGAGATAAGACTACAGACAATGCACCACCAACACTTCAATGATACAAGTAAAAATAAATGGGGCATTATGCTATCTAATTCCCAAACCCAAGGGTTAATAATGATTGACATCAAAAAACTCTTACAAAAAAGGACAAAGTGATGTCACATGCGATCACTATTAGTGATGTTGAATATGACAACGATGTTGTGGAAGGATTAAGTGTTTATTTAAAAAGATTCCAAAATATTGTTGTGGATTCTCATTTATTGTATCGTGGAATATTGTAATATATATGTATTTGTTTATTATGGTTTTCAATAATTAAATGGTACTATTAACCATGAAAATTGATTGAAATATATTTGGAAAATAGATGATATGCACATAATGATGAAATAAGAATAAAATTTTATATTTTTAATTAGATCATGATATGATATAATGATAAATTGATATCATGGTATGAGTATATTTAATTTTTGGGATTTTGGTAAATTGAAAGAGTTAACTTTTGTCAGCATTCTTGTTTTCACTAAGGCTCTATGGTAATTAATTTTTAAGAAGAATACATGATTACAGTATTCACATGTTTGGAATGTGACTAATAAGATATATATTATGATATATGAGGGATAAATCATGGTATTCACAAGCTTGTTATGTGGATTTTCGGGTAAATGTATTCTTTAAACTGTGAGATTGGATAGAAGTATTTTGGATAAGCCAAAAAGATGGAATGTATTAAGTTAGATATCAGATAGAATTATTTAAGGATAAAACATTATTATTATTATTTTTTGAATTTTATAATATTATTGTTTTAGAAAAAAACAACATGCAGGATAGGTGACATCACATCCCATCCGACAAGTATGCGGTAATCAAACCCACAACTGAAGTGTGATAGGACTTTATTGTCGACCACTAGCCTACAGGAAGTACCTGGTTATTATAAATCAGTATTTTTATTAAGCTGCATGATAGATGATGTATAAGTCCATTTTTGGAACCATATACGACTACTATCACCATAGATGGACTTAAGTATATTTAATAACATTTCCAAACATTTTGGTGATAGAGACAGATGGAATGACCTGTAATTCTATCTCATGATCTTCTAACACTTAATGAATGAAAAATCCACTTCATCTCTTTAAATAAGAGATGAATTGTAAATTTTTCATAGAATGACTAATGATGATATTACAATATAATCAAAAAAGTATTTCTTCTTAAAAAAATTAATCAAAATTAGGAAAATTAAATTGAGAAAACAAGAAATGTTGTCCTACTACTCTCTTATCCGATGAATTAAATGATTCCTTAGATTATCTCAAATTTATCGCTTTTTGATTTATGGATTTTTCGTAGCCATGTTCTCTACCACCCTCCATCAGATCATGATGGTTAGATTTCTCTTCTATATATATGATTTCACTTATTTTATCATATGTGGAAACCCATTGATGATTTAATTTGGGTAATAATTATGTTTATTTCTTTACTTTTTAAAATTAATGTTTATTATTCCTTTTTACGATGTGGGTTTTTATAAAAGAATCATTCATGTATTAAACAATTTATAACCCCAACAAATTTCGGGGGTAGAATTATTTTTAAGGGGGTTATAATGTACCACCCTGAGATTTTATGAGATATATTCTTATTAATTTCTTTAATACCTTATGTTTTACACTATACCAAGACTAGATTCTGCTATACGAAACACCATAATAACTTGAAGTATATGCAACAATATACTTGGATTGTGTTACACACCTTGATATCTTGTGTTGTACGCAGAACCAACTTTCACTAAACAATGACTTATTCTTATAATATTGTTATTAACTAGTCGTTATGAATAATATTAAACACCTTATTACTTTTAAAACATTATCATTTATATTACACATTTTATATGACATGTTATGATAACAAAATCAAATTTTTTGGATAAAAGAAGTTGTTTTAAAAAAATCAAATTTTTTACGACTTTTGATGGAGCACCCATTTTTAACCTAATTTTGACAACTTTATAAGTTAAATTTGAGAAAATATACTTATTATGTTGAATCGGGGTGAAAAAAATTACTTTTCATTAAATTTTCATATTTTTCTGATAACATTATTTTTTGATGAATAATAAAATTACAATAATTTTCAATTAAAAACAACTTTTTCATCTAATAATTTATTAGGTAAAATTATAATATTTAATGATTTTAACTTATAAATAGAATATATTTTTTCAATTTATTAAAATTTATATCATTATCATTAATTTTACGTTTAATTCATAGGTAAAAACATTTCAATATTTTACAATGTTTCAAACAAAAACCATATTTTTCTACAACGAGATTAATTTTAAATTAATTAATGCATCTTATTTGTCTGTAATTTGGAAAAATGTATTCCATATTTAGAATAATTAGTTACAAATTATGTTAATATGATACTTTTAATTTTAAACAGTATGAATAATAACTATGGTAAATTTTATTTACCACAGTTAAAGGAAAATCAGTTAATTGAGGGTAAAAAAAATTATAAAATTACACTAAAACTTGTCTTAATATAATTAGATGATTATATTTTTTCCTAAAATATATTTGGGTTGAAATGGTATCTATTGGAACCCACTATGATGATATTGTGATATTTAATTTTTCTAATTTAAAGGAATGTGAAATATCTGTCACTCAATATTTAATAATTAATGTATTTTTAATATAAGGTTATACAATATAAAATTATAATATAATTAATCATTTGAAAGGTAAAGTTTTTTATTTATCATGGTAATTTATTTTTAATTTGTAAGAAACATATAATTATCTTAATAACTTATACGTTAATGATGCATAAATTATTTATTTAGTGAAAAATCAATAATATAGTTTTTATTAAAATACTAATACCCATAAAAAAGACCAAAAACCTGACCAAAACTTATAGGTATACTATATCAATACCATAAGAATTTAAGGGTCTACATGGGGACCATTTGGAGCCGTAAAAATGAGAGTATGACATTTATTTTATATTATTTTTAATAATTTCAAAGTTGTCACTTTCATAATTTCAAAAATATAACAATTTAAATGTAGTGTTTATTAAATGATAAATTTACGTAAAATTATTATTATCAAGGATATTTGATTTATATTAATAATTTTATTTTATTTTTAATTTTTCTGCAACAAATATGTATATTGCTTAATTATACAAAATTGATGTAGTGCTTATTTTATTCTGAGAAATATCAAATAAAATGTTTTAAAAATAATAAAATAAATAATATATGATCTAATTAATGTGGTCAATGAATTTTTTAGATTAATATAACATGTTATAAATATATTAAATATTTTTTATCAAATATATCATCTATTTGGATATTATTTAATTTCAAATAATTGGATACTGTCAAAATTGAAAATATTTGTATTTTATAAAAATAACATATTATTAAATTATTTAAAAATCAAAAAAATATTTAAAATTTACAAAATGAAAATTATATGGTAGAAAATGTTATAATGTATCCAATTATAGACAATTTAGAACATAAAAATATGTATTTATTACAATTTAAAATTTAGATTATTATTACCATAAATAAAAATAAATATATTAAATAAGGATAAATCAAAATGATAAGGATTAAAAAGAATTTCAAACATGTATAAATTTTATTTTTTGATTAAATTACAACCATATATCATCTCATCATAGAATTTGAGTAATTTTTGGATGTTTTTAGTAGGGTATGTGTTTATTATAAATTAATATTTTTGAGGTTTCCAAAAGTGCCCCTCTCGTCTCTTATAAAAGGGAACCACCTCCCTCATCTCTTCACTAAATTTTGAGGCCTAAAACTCGGCCAAAACATGATTATTACAATTTTAAACTTCCCTAGAAACATAGTAGAGGTCTTGGTAATCTTCCAAGACCAAAATTAGGGCCTTAAGTGGAGGTTTAGAAGAGGAATGTCGAAGAAGATGTAATATCCTTTACTGATTCTTTCAAACTTATTTCTTCTTCTAATTCATCTAGATGAGTTGTTTCATTTTTAAGTAATAAATCCAGTATCAACTATATAATGATATGTTATTATGAATATAAAACAACCATATTCCATATCTTATCCATCCTATGAAAAATGAAATCACCACGCTTGCGTACAAACAACTTACCACCTCCACGCCGTGATATAAACTGTTTTTAATCACCAACATATGTAGATGGGTATAATAATGGATGAAATAACTATATATAATTATTTTAAATTTATATTTATTCTGAAATATTATACACCATTCACTTCAATAGAATTCGACAATCATGGGAATGATATCACCACCATTGCATACATACGGCTTACCTCCTCCATGACGTGATGAGAATAATTTTCTATGATAACCATTTAAGAATGATTATAAGTTATATATAATAATTAATAATGAAATATTTTAAATAATAATTATATTGTAATTATTTTTGTGTAATTTACTTACTTTTATTCAAACTATTAACGAAACAAAAAAGGTCCATGCGTACGTATGAACTACCGTCACCATGAACGATGTATTTAATTCTATATATCATTCTATTATATATATTTATGTTATGAATATATATTATATATAAATCAGGTTTTACATTTTGGATGTTAGAAATCATGATCTACGTAATCATATGAAAAATCATAAGTCCAAACACGTATGATAAATTAAACGGTTTTACATAAAACACATGTTTAACCAGGAATTGACAAAGGAACGGGGAATATAAAGTCGTAAGTGAATCATATATGGTATCATAAATATTATTATGGTTCTATTGAATGTTATTAATATGTTTAAACCCACTATAAAAGAATTTCAGACACATATAGGTGAAATTGGACCAAATGTATGGGATAAGTTTGTAATATGATTTTTATATGAGATTTCTTATACGTAACTATTTACTGGGATTGCATTTATCATTCATGTCCATTTTTAATAAAAATGTTTTCATAAAGTGTTCACAATTCTTCATTGTATTTTTATCGTCATGCTTACCCCTTTTTTACTTTTACTATATGGTATGTAATGAATAATTATTTTGTATACCATAGGAGGTAATTTTTCACTTTTTCAGTAAAAGTATGAGAGTATTGTTTTTTAACTTATACGGCATGAACAACTTTTTACGGTTTTAGAAAATCTTATTTCCATGATGCTTCCTCTAAAATATTTCATTTTTGTCTTTAAAAAAATCTTTTCATTTAAAATTTAATGGAATTTTTAGAAAAGAAAATGATTTGAAAGTAGAAAGGATATTTTTCACAAGAAATCATTTCATGTGTTTTATCGAAAATATTTTCCATCTATGATGAAATTATTTAATATAGTTATGTATCATGTATAATGTCCCTATTATTTACATGGTTTGATTTATGTTTATGATTATATTATATACGTTGTTTTATATGGATTTTGTTATGATGGAATGATGTTTATAAACCCCATTTTATTTATTGGGTTTTGATTAATAATTTATGTTTATTTTGTGGCATACGAAAAAAATGATTTCATTTTGAGATGTGTGGGACCTATATCTAACTATAACACATTGTGTAATGATTTTTATCACATGAGATAGACATGGCTAGAATGAAAAGTAAATCGGGTTCGGTAATAAAGGGCTAGAACGGCAGGAAAACCTAATTCAGTTATGGAATTTTTCCATTATGATGGTCTTGGATGCAATGCCTTGGACACTATGGAAACCATATCAGGTTCATAATTGTTTTCCACAATTACATTTTTTATTCTCATGCTATTTTATCATGATTAGTGTTCCATTTTGATCCATTCCTTACGTACTGCTAATATTTATTTCATGGGTCCAAATTTTGATGTTTTAAAATTATGTTCATGTTTTTAAGTGCAAATGTATATATTGTTTTATTTTATCTACGCATACCATTACTGATCATTTGAGCTCACCCTTTATATGTTTTATTTTTTCCATGATTTAAAAAAAGGTTTTAGGTAAGAAAACAAATGGGAAAGATATTTTTGAGAGATATTGAACATCTTTCACTATGATTAGAAGATTATGTTCCGAGTTACCAAATACACTAAACTAATATGGTCTTTGGGAATTAGTTTTTGTTATGTATTATGTATTCTTTAAATGTAATGTAATTTTGTTGATTGTCAAGATTGGGTCTCTACACTCTCCTCCCACTTCCTCTTGCATCATAAGAAAAATTTTATCCAAAAAGATCTTCCAAAATATATCTTCAAAATAAATACCCTCACACTATATGTCTCACATTTAGCTTAAATCCATACAAGTAATCCTTTTAGTTCAAACCAAAAAGAGTTACCCAATTAAGGTGTATCATATTTTGTCTTGGTTATTTGTTTTATTTTAATTCTCCAACCCCTCTATAGTATTATTAAATTATTATATAAGAAAAAATATACTAAATATCCTGAAATGTTTTTCTTTTTTTACCTCCAATTGCATACACAATCATCTATTTTGTATTGTTCATACTGTTTTTCTATATGGCTAACCAAGACCTCCTGAAATGTTGATTGTCTGTTTTTTTCCATAAACAACATTAATGGATTGGAATTATGATAAAATATAAAATAATATATTTTATCTAAGATATTTAGTATGAATTTATGATTTTTTAATTATTTTATAAAATATACCTTCATACATTTCATTTTTTAAAAATGATAACATCATTTGTGGAAGTGTGAACTACCACCCCATAAAAGAAACATGATTTGTACAAACTATACAAGTAATGTGAAAAGAATTTTTTAAAAAACTTATGTAACATATATAACATGGATTTGATTCTATAATTATAATATTCACACACACACACATATATATATATATATATCAATTTATGATTATTTAAATATGATAATGAAATGAAAGTAGCATTCATTCATACATATGATTATCTATATCCATAATTTGTGAATTTTGTTTCTTATCCCAAAATAATAGATATTATTATAAATACATATATACTAGATATGTATTATATTTAAACGAATATTTACATTCTTGGTATTGTGATACTATGATAGTAGTAAAAATTAATATGTCCAAATATACTAGAAAAACTGGGCAATTAACACCTGAAATAGTGAAAATAATGAATGGTTATTAACAAACGAGAAAAATGATATTATAGGAAGACCATGTTTGGTATAAAATATTAATACGGTTCTTCCATAAGTAAATATAATAATGAAAACCATTATACATGTGATTAATTTATGATCATGAAAAACAGAACTGTATGTTAAGGGGTTTCGTCTCAATTTATATCCCATTAAGACATATTTGACATTATACACGTAGTTTCCTTTATATAGTTTATATAATTCAACTTTTAATATTATATCATGAATCTACATATTCTCATGATCATCTATGTTTTATTAAATTTTATTCATTCATTTATATTAGGATTCAAATTTTTTATTGTGGTATGGAACAATTAGAATATTTTAAAGATTGTTCTCTTAAATAACTCTTTTAGTGATTATATTTATTATATAACTTCCTTTTGTTATTGATAACTTACTATTGAAAAAATATCATTAATTTTTTTCACCTATTTTATTAAATATGGTGTATATACTTCTACGTTTTCTTATAATATCATTATTCACTCATTCTTCATGTCATTTTGAGCTGCAATTTGAATTATTTCATCTATGAGTAATTGAGTTGAATGTTTCCAAATGAAAAATGAACAATATAAAACAAATTTTTCATTGGTTTATATTACTACCTTATATTCATTATTATTCTATGATAATGAGAACAATTACTTTGAATATCTATTTATGTATTTCCACTACTAAATGTGGATTCATATTTGATACACATAATAAACTCAATGACGGATTATCTCTTCAAAATTAAAATCTATTCAAAGGTATACATTAAAATATATATTTTTTGGATTATTTAAACCATAACATACATCAATCTAAATTATATAATCAATTTATATTAACCACATTAATTATCTTCTCATCTTATTATTCATGACCTATATGAAGTATTAATACAATTTTTCCCTCTTTGTTTATTAAAATGTTTTATAACATTTATTTAAAAAAACCCACTTCATTTTTCTATTCATATGGAGAACCCATTTTCTTATAAAAACTTTGTTTTTTGAAATTATGATAACATTTTCTTTTAACTATTTCATATTTATATTGTAATAAAATTTCCCCACTTTTTATTTTACTAATTTTGCCAATGGAATCATCTAGTCACTTTCTAAACAATGTGTTTTTATAAACAATTTAGCATAAAAAGGGATTTTATTTTTTACCACATAAGGAATGTATGGATCTACTATGGTCAATACTTAGAAGCTTCATTATTATAAAATTCACCCCTGATATTGATAGATTTACATAATTATTTTATTCCCTTATTCAACTCATGTTGGACTATAGAACATCTATAATATTTTTGAAAAAAAAATTCTTCTTTAGATGTAAAATTCTATTAAAGGTCACATATAATAATATATTTTTATCAATTGGAAATTAATTTTTATTTATATCAATAGAAAAATATTTTTCCTTCTTGATAATATCTTCTTATTCTTCATCAAGAGGAACTATTTACACCTTATTCTTTTACCCAGTCAATTTCACATATTGACAGTGATGATTGTTCTCTTCTACGTTAATATATTCAATATATCCTGTGATGAATTAAAATATCTCATTTAACTTCCACTAAAGTTAAATTATTTCATCATCATCATCACTAGTAATTGAAGAATCAGTTATTTTGATTTCATAAGAAAATAAACAT
Organism: Viscum album; assembly: GCA_963277665.1. NCBI lineage: Eukaryota > Viridiplantae > Streptophyta > Magnoliopsida > Santalales > Viscaceae > Viscum > Viscum album. The sequence goes on along the minus strand of OY728132.1, from coordinate 1,431,349,286 downwards.
TCTTCATTAACTGAAGAGCAACATGATGATGTGTCTCAGTTGTGATTTACCAAAATATTTATATTCATGTATTTATAGTACTTATTTTTCATCAAACACCATTTTTTATAATATATCTCTTCATGTAACTATAATTCCCATTATTATTGTTCAACCTTATTCTATGTAAACTTCTTGTAAAGTTTAAAATTTATTCGATAGTTATTTAATTTTATTGGGTTTATAATCTATCCCTTGTAATTTTCGTTTTAAAAACCTTCTAATATAAGGGAAACAACATTATTAAATTCATAAAAATCTTTATTACAATCATAATCTTCAAATTCATTATCCTCTACTTTAATAATATTTCAATTTCTGATTTCTTAAATGGCCATTTCTGTAACACCCTGAAAATATAATGTAGGAACAGAGTATTTAAAATACTGTATGACACATAACAAAAATATTGTAATGGAATGTAATTTCCCAAAATTGTATAATATATTCACTATTTTTAAAAAATTCTATATATTTTTTTTAAAAGGTTGGGGTTGAAGCCTCAATTTATTGTTTGAAAGAAAATACCTCTTTAGACTATGTAGAGGGAGACCCATTATATACCCTGAAGGCCCAAGGCCATGTGGCCTGAATACAGCCCAAAGGACCCCTCGGTGAACAGTACTGCTACAGTACCCGCGCTGCTATAGTTCCTTCTACAGTATCGCCACCGCTATAATATCTGCTACAGTACCTCCACAGCAATAATTAGCTAGATCGCGTCCCACACAAAAATGACTTTCTTCGAATGCTTGCATTACATGCAAGATTGTGTTTTACTGAAAATTATATATTGTTAAATTAATAATATTTAATATAATAATTAATAACCTTGTGATTTAAATATTTTTTAAGAATATTATTAAATAAAAAATGAAAATATAATATTTACACAATAAATTAAATTAATTTACCGATTACCAATTAATTACAAATGAAAATATAAGAACCAATTTCATATAAATTATTTTTTATTTAATTTTTATTCTATCAGTGGTTTTTTGTACTATTAAATTAAATTAATAAAAAATATTGTTTCATATTAATGTAAAATATATATATATATAATATACTAAAAAATTTATTATATTCCTCCAATCAATTTGATATTTATATGATTAAAAGAAACCTATTTATATGTATAAAACCTATATTTTTATAATTTTTTTTAACTAACTTTTAGTCGAAAACCTATTTCAACTTAGACGTTTAGAAATTTTTTGATTTTATATTTAAAAATAAACATAATATTAGAATAAAAAAATATTTATGTTGAATTTTGGTATTTTTTTGTTATAGAATCATTTTATAATGAATATTAAAAATTCTGAATTTAAATTCCAATTTTATTTTTATAATAAACTAATTTAAAGGAAAAATTATATTTTTAAATGTATATAATGTTTAATTAAAAAAAATGTTATATCAATTAATTCATGGTAGGTCATTGGAATCAATTTAACATTGATATTTTAATTAATAACAATGAAATTTTTGGAGATTTTTACTTTATGAACCCACATTAGCATACCGTCTATGGGTATATAGTTTAAATTAATTTTCTAAAATAATGTGATTGGAATATATAAAAATTGATTAAAAATTTAGAAGCATAATAATTTAACATTTATAATAATTTAAAATTTGTTCATTACCAAATATAGTCTTGAATGTCGTCAAAACTAAATAAATCAATTAAGAGAAAAAAATTACAAGTAACTAACCCTTAAACTAAGGATCCAATATGAAGTAAAAATATGTCCAAAAGACATTAGAGGTCCATATATATAACCTATATCCAATTTTATCAACATTGGTCTATTATTTGAGCCGCATTTTATTAAAAATACATCGATGGAATTGTCATTCCCAAAATATACAAGAATTCCACTCTACCTCCACAATAAAAAGTCTTTCTCTTTGTAACACCCCGATATTTAATGATATATATTAATTTTTTTCATTGATAACTTTTGTTTTACGCAACACTAATATTATCTTGCACTATAAGTAGCACCATATTATATTACAGTATACAAAATAATATACTTGTCTTTTGTTACACACAAGAGAGACATTCCTTTATAGCTTGTGTTGTACGTAATTCTGAGTTTCACTAAACAATGATATATTATTATAATATTTTTATGAACTAGATGTTATGAATTTTTCTAAGAACATTTTTAAATTTAAAACAATATAATTCATTTTACACATTTTATATAACATGGTATGAGAACAAAATCAATTTTTCAGATAAAACTTGTAGTTTTCAAAAAAGTTGTTTTTTCAACCTTTTGATGGCGCACCCATTTTAAGTCTAATTTTTGACATGTTTATAAGTTCATTTTTACAAAATAATAAAATTATATAGAATCTATATATAAAAATTTACATTGGATAAATATTTCATATTTTTCTGATAACATTTATATTTTTATGAAAAATAAAAATACGCTAAATTTTAGTTAAAAACAACTATTTTCATCGAGAAATTTATATGGTTAAATTATAATATTGAATGGTTTTAAATTATAAATAGAATATATTTTTACCATTTTATTTAATATAATTCATTATCATTAATTTTACATTAAACTAATAGGGAAAGACATTTCAATCATTTGCAATGTTTGAAACAAAAAACTGTTTTTTCGACAATGGGATTATTTATAAATTAATAACATCAACATATGTGTATTAAATTCGTAAAAATGGATTCCTTATTTAGAATAATTAAGTCTAAATTATGTTAATAGGAAACATTAATTTTTAGACATTATGAATAGTAAGTACGGTAAATTTTATTTACCATATTTAAAGATAAATAAAATAATTGAGGGTAAAAATAATATTATAAAATTAAACTAACACTTGACATAATATAATTGGATGATTATATTTTATCCAAAAATATACTTCGGTCGAAATTTTAACTATTGGAACCCACATGGATGTGATTGAGATATTTAATTTTTTTTATTTAAAGGCAAGTGAAATATGTCTCAATCAAACATTAGTAAATAAAGTATTTTTAATATAATGTTATACATAATATAATTTAGAGTATAAATACTCATTTGGAATATAATTTTTTTTAACATGGTAATTTATTAGTAATTTTTATGAAATATATAATTACCATAATAGCATATACATTAATGATGCAGAAATTATTAATTTAGTGAAAAATCGATAATATATATTTATTAAAATAATAATACCCAACAAAAGGAAAAAAACCTGAAAAGAAATTATTTTTCAATTATATATATACAATAATCATCAAAGTGTCGACTTAGGGACCATTTGGAGCCGTGTGAAAGAGATTTTGACATTCATATTATTTTATTTTTAATGATGTTAAAGTTCTCACGTTCATAATTTAATAAATATAACAAATTAAATGTTGTGTTTTTTAGATGATAATTTCTGGTAAAGGTATTGTTATAAAGGATATTAGATTTATCTTTATCATAGTATTTTAGTTTTAAATTTTATTCAAATAAAAATTATATTAAATAATTATACAAAAATGATTTAGTAATTATTTTATTAAGAGAAATATAAAATAAATGGTTTTTTAAATATGAAGATAAATAATATATGAAATAATTAATGTGATCCACGAATTTTTTATATTAATATTAAATTTTAAAAATTTAATAAATACTTTGGTTCTAATATACAATTTTTGGGGATTTTTTTTAAATTCAAATAAATGAATAGTGTCAAAATTGAAATTATTGGTATTTTATAAAAAATAAAAATATTATTAAATAATTTAAATATTAAATAAATATTTAATAATTCATAATTAAATATTATATGGTAGAAAATGTTATAAATTATCCAATTATGGACAATTCACAAAATATATGTTTGATTTTATTACAATTTAAAATGTAGAATATTATTACCACAAATACAATTAAATAGATTAAATAAGGATAATTAAAAATTATAGGGATTAAAATCAATTCCAATCATGTATAAATTTTATTGGTTAATGATAATATAACCCTAAATTATCTCATCTTTTAATTTGATTCATATTTGGAGGATTTTAGGTTGGGTTTGAGTTTATAATAAATTAATATTTTTGAGGTTTCCAAAAGTGCCCCACTCCTATCTTATAAATGGGTATCTTCTCTCTCTTCTCTTTACACAATTTTGTGCCTTTAAACTCATCCAAAGCCATCCAATTTCACTTCTAAACTTCCCTAAAGACATACTAGAGGTCTTGGTAATATTAAAAGGCCATATTTAGATCTCTATGATGTGGATTAGAAGATGCACATCGAAGAAGAGGAAATATCCTTTACCAATTCATTCAATCATCATTATACTTCTACTACTTCTATATGACTAGTTTTATTTTTAATTATTAACTATAGTATCTATTGTATAATTATATGTTATTATGAAAATAAAACATCAATATTCCCTCTTTTATCCATCACATGAAAAATGAAATCACCACGTGTGTGTATGTATGACCTACTGTCTCCGGGCTGTAGTATAAACTGTTCTTCATCACCAACATACACGTATGGGTAAAATTTTGGAAGAGGTAACTATATATTATTATTGTAAAATTATTTTTATACTGAAATATTATACACCATACACTTCAACAATATTTTAAAATCATGGGAATGATATTGTCACTTGTGTGTACGTACGTCTTACCGTATCCATGACACGATGAGATTAATTCTCCATGTTTCCCATTAAAGAATTATTATAATGTATTTATAATAAATAATACTGAAATATATGTAATAATAATGATACTGGATTTATTTATATGTTATTTACTTACTTCTATTCAATTTAATATGGAAACGAAAACAGTGTTCATGTGTACATACGACCTACCGTCTCCATGAACTGTGTTTTTCATTCCATTTATAGATCTATTATATATATTTATCTGATGAATATATATTATATATAAATAATGTTTTTAATTTTGGAAGTACATAATCATGATCTATGTAATCTTATGATGAATTACAAGTCAAAACACGTAAAATAAATGAAATGATTTTACCCAAAACAATGATTTAACATGGAATTGACTAATGAACGGGTAATATAAAGTCTTAACTGAACCATATATGATTTTATAAATAATATTATGGTTTTATTACAAGTTAATAATATTTTAAAACACACTATACTAGAGTTTCAATCCCATACGGGAGAAATTGGACCTAAGTTAAGGGATAATTTTGCAATCTCATTATTATCTGAGATTGCTTATACTTATGTATTTACTAGGGGGTATATTTATCATCCTTTTCCATGTTTTATAAAAATGTTTTCATAATATTTTTACTATTATTCCTTGTATTTTTAATTTCATATTACCACTTATTTACTTTTACTATGTGGTATGGAAGGAATATTTCTTTTGTTTACAATACAAGGTACTTTTTGACTATTCCAAAAAAAGTACAAGAGGATTTTTTTTAACATATATAGAAGTAATAGGTTTTTATGGTTTCATAATAACTTATTTCCATGAATCTTCCTCTATAATATTTCATGATTATTTTCATAAATTTTATTTTATTTTAAAAATTTCCTAGCATTTTGAGAAAAGAAAATTATTTGAAATTAGAAAGGATATTTTCATCAAGAATACATTTCAAGTGTTTTATCAAAAATATTTTCCCTCTAAGATTACATTTTTTAACATGGTTATGTTTCAAGTATAATTTCCCAATTATTTACATGGTTTGATTTTGTTTTTGGTGAAATTATATCCACAATTTTATATGGAATATGTTTTGATGGGATGTTGTTTATAAAACCCCTTTTATTCACTGGGTTATGATTAATAATTTATGTTTATTTTGTGGCGCACGAAAGAATGATTTAATTATGAGATGGGTGGGACTTATATCTCCCTATAATACATTGGTTAATGATTTATATCTTGTGAGATAGTCATGGATGGAAGGGAAAGTAATTCCAGTTCACTAATACAGGGATGGAACAACAAGTAAACCCAGTTCAATAATGGATTGTGTCCACTATGATGGTATTTGAGGAAATCCCTTGGCTAATATAGAAATCATATCATGTGAATAATGGTTTTCCAAAATTACATGTTTCATTACAATTCTATTTTATCATGATTAATGTTCCTTTATGATCTATTCCTTATGTACTTCCAAGATTTACTTCACGACTCCAGATTTGGATGTTTAAACCTTATGTTCATTTTTTATGTTAAAATGTATATGTTTTTTTTTTAATTTTCTCTATTCATACCCATACTGAGAATTTGAGTTCATCAATTATATGTTTTTTCCTACAATTTAAAGAAATATTTTAGGTAAGAAAAAAAAGGGGAAGATATTTATGGGAGATTTTGATGATCTTTCAGCATGATTAGAAGATTATGTTAAGAGTTTCCAAAGACACTAAACCAATACGTTCTTCTGGTAGTTTTTTTGTTCTGTATTAAGTATTATGAAAATGTAATTTAATTTCCATATACGTCATGCTTGGGTCACTACAGTTGGTATCAGAGTGAAGGTTTATTCAAATATTAGAAACTACGATGTGAAAACATTAGTGAGATCCCTAGATATATTTCTAAGGCATGTCAAGGGATGTCTCTATGGATAAATATACGTATACGCTACAGCCATAAATTTATGATAACGATAATGACTAACCTAGGACTAAACATAAGATGTTATAGAATAAAAGTAATCTCTGTGATTATGTAGTCTACCTAGTATGATTTTTTCATGCCACACAATTATTTTTTTGTTTTAGATATTTGGTAGAACCCAAAAAAACTGTGTTAATGATCAATGCACTAGGCAATGTAATGAATATACTACTGAACAACCATATTTTATGGGAAATGGAGTGAAAATATTTATTGTTATTCTCACACATGCTATGAATCATTCTGGACATCCAAATGTACAGAGAAGGGGATAATATTATATTGAGTCCTTCATGAAGAAATGTCCACCACCATTCAGTGGGACTTCTGATCCACTTGTTTCAGAACAATGGATCAGTACCATTGAAAAGATATTTTCCATACATAATTATTTAGAACATGAAAAATTAATTCCAGATGTTTACCATATAGAAGGTGAAGCAGACTAGTGGTGGACTCTAATTATTAATACAAGGCCCCAAGATGAAATTAAAACCATAGAATGGGATGAGTTTAAGAACATATTTTTCAATAAGTACCTTGCTAGTATTATTCAAACAAGGATGAAAAAATAGTTCATTGGGCATAAGAAAAATAATTAAGAATCTATTTGTATATACGATGTGTATTTAAAAAGTCTTGTAAGGTATGCATATTACTTTATCATCTAAGATAAAAGTAAAGTGGATTGATACTTCAGTCGATTAAAACCAAGACATTGAATGGAATTAGATATAAGAAATGTCAGTAGATATGAAGAGATTGTGTGTTGTGATATTAAGGTAGAACTAGAAGTTGGTGTTACATATCCACCTCATGGTTTGGCAAGAAAATAAATATGGTGTTCAAGGTAAAATCTCAAAACTAAGGTGAAAAGAAGATAAATGTTTCGTTATGCTCAAAGTGTGGAAAGAAGAATGGTGGATTTTGTCTTAAAGGGACTAGAAAATGTTTAAATGTGGAAAATAAGGTCATCGAGCAGTTCAGTGCCAAAGTAATGGGAAAATTGTAGATAATTATGTGAATAGTGATAATATTACAAAGAATTAACCACCAACACTTCAATGGTACAAGTAAAAATAAATGGGGCATTATGCTATCTAATGCCCTAACCCAATGGTTAATGATGATCAACATCAACAAACTCTTATGAAAAAGGAAAAAGGGAAGTCACATGCGATCACTATTAGCGATGTTGAATCTGACAGTGAAGTTGTGGAATGATTAGGTGTTTATGTAATAATATTCCAAAATAGTGTTGTGGAATCTCATTTATAGTATCGAGGAATATTGGAATATCTATGTATTAGTTTATTAGGGTTTTCAATAATTAAATGGTACTGTTAACCATGAAAATTGATTGAAATATTTTTTGAAAGAAGATTATATGCACGTAATGAAGGGATAAGAATAAAATTATTTAATTTTAAAGAGATCATGATATGATATAAGGATAAAGTGATATCATGGTATTAAAATATTTAATTTTTGGGATTTTGGTAAATGCAAAGAGTTAACTTTTGACAACATTCATGTTTTCACAATGGTTATATGGTAATTAATTTTTAAGGATAATACATGATTAAGGTATTCACATGTTTGGAATGTGACCAATAAGATATATATTATGATATAATAGGGATAAATAATGGTATTCACAGGCTTGTTATATGGATTTTCTGGTAATTGTAATATTTGTAATGTGAGATTGGACAGATATATTTTCGATAAACCAAAAATATGGAATGTATTAAGTTGGACATATGATAGCATTGTTTAATGATCAAACATTATTATTATTATTATTGGAATTTTATAATATTATTGTTTTAGAAAAAGAACAACCTACAGGATGAGTGACATTCCATCGCGTCGGACAATGATGCAGGACTCGAACCCACAACTGAAGTGCGACAGTCCTTTATTGCCGACCACATGCCTACAGGAAGTACATGGTCATTATAAATCAGTTTTATTTTATTCACCAGCATAATACATGATTTATAAGTCCATTTTTGGAACCACATACGACTAATCTCACCATATATGGACTTATGTATATTAAATAACTTTTCCAAACATTTTGGTGATAGAGACATATGGAAGGACCTATAATTCTATCACATGATCTGCAAACACTTAATGAATGAAAATTTCTACTTCATTTCATTAAATAAGAGATGAATTGTACATTTTTCATGGAATAACTGGTGATGATATTACAATTAAATCAATATAGTATTTCTTCTTATGAAAAAATTCATCAAATTTATGAAAATGACATTCAGAAAACAAGAAATGTTGTCCTAGTATTCTCATATCCGATGAATCAAATGGTACCTTTGATCATCTCAAATTTATGGCTTTGGGATTTTTGGATTTTTCGTAGAAGTGTTCTCTAACACTCTCCATTAGAACATGATGGTCAGATTTCTCTTCCATCTATATGTTTTCAGCTATGTTCTACTATGTAGAATCCCATTGATGAGTTAATTTGGGTAACAATTATGTTTCTTTCTTTACATTTTAAAATTAATGTTTAGTATTCATTTTTACAAAGTGGGTTTCTATAAAAGAAACTGTTATGTATTAAACAATTTATAACCCCAACTAATTTCTAGGGTAGAATTCATTTTAAGGGGATTATAATAAAACACCCCGAGATTTTGTGAGATATATTCTTATTAATTTGTTTAATACCTTATGTTTTATGTTACACCATGACTAACATGTGCTATATGAAACACAATATTAGCTTGAAGTATATACAACAATATAATTGGATTGTGTTACACACATTGATAGCTTGTGTTGTATACAATACCAACTTTCACTAAACAATGACACATTATTATAATATTGTTATGAACTAGCTGTTATGAATAGTATTAAAAACATTTTTAGTTTAAAAACATTATAAGTCATCTTACACATTTTATAGAACATGTTATGTGAACAAAATCAATTTTTTTGGATAAAAGTTGTTTTCAAAAAATGCAAAATTTTCCACCTTTTGTTGGAGCACCCATTTTAAATCTTATTTTTGACAACATTATTAGTTAAATTTGATAAAATATACTTATTATATTGAATCAGGAAAAAAATTTACTTTTCATAAATGTTTCATATTTTTCTAATAACATTCTTATTTTTATGAATAGTAAAAATACACTAATTTTCATTTATATGAAACTCCATTCATCTAGATAATTTATTAGGTTAAATTATAATATATAATTGTTTTAAATTATAAATAGAATACATATTTTCTGTTTAATAAAATTTATATCATTATCATTAATTTTACATTGAATTTATAGGTAAAAAAATTTCACTCTTTTGCATTGTTTTAAACAGAAACCATTTTTTTCGACAACGAGATTAATTTTAAATTAATTACTGCAACTTATTTTTCTGGAATTTGGAAAAATGGATTCCATATTTGGAATCATTAGTTACAAATTATGTGAATATGCTACTTTTACTTTTAATCATTATCAATAGTAACTATGGTAAATTTTATTTACTATAGTTAAAGGTAAATCAGGTAATTGAGGGTAAAACAATATTATATATTTACACTATAACATTTCCTAATATAATTGGATGATTATATTTTTGCCTAAAATATTCTTGGGTTGAAATGGTATCTATTGGAACCCACTACGATGATATTGAGACATTTAATTTTATTTATTTAAAGGAAAGTGAAATATCTCTCACTCAATCTGTAATAATAAATGTATTTTTAATATAATTTTATACAATATATAAATTATATTATAATTAATCATTTGAAAGATACAATTTTTTATTTATCATGGAAATTTATTTTTAATTTTTAAGAAATATATATTTATATTAATAGATTATACGTTAATGATGCAAAAATTATTTATTTAGTGAAAAATCAATAATATTGTTTTTATTAAAATACTAATACACATAAAAACGAACATAAACATGACCAAAATTTATTGGTCTACTATATCTATACCATAAGAATTTAAGGGACTACATGGGGACCATTTGGAGAAGTAAAAATGAGATTATGACATTTATTTTATTTTATTTTTAATGATGTCAAAGTTGTCACTTTAATAATTTCATAAATATAACAATTTAAATTTAGGGTTTATTAGATGATAAATTCAGGTAAAAGTATTTTATTAAGGATATTAGATTTATATTAACAATTTTATTTTAGTTTTAATTTTTCAGCAACAAATATTTATATTAATTAATTATACAAAAATGATGCAATAATTATTTTATGAAGAGAAATATCAAATAAAATGTTTTAAAAATAATAATATAAATAATATATTATTTAATTAATGTGCTAAACTAATTTTTTAGATTAATATTACATGTTATGAATATATTAAATATTTTTGTTCAAATATATCATCTGTGTGGATTTTATTTAATTTCAAATAATTGGATAGTCTAAAAATTGACAATATTTGTAGTTTATAAAAATAACATATTATTAAATTATTTAAAAATCACAAAATATTTAAAAATTACAAAATGAAAATTTTATGGTAGAAAATGTTATAAAGTATCAAATTATATACAATTCACATCATAAAATTATGTATTTATTACACTTTAAAATTTAGAATATTATTACCACAAATAAAAATAAATAGATTAAATAAGGATAAATCAAAATGATAAGGATAAAAAATAATTCCATACATGTATTGGTTTTATTTTATGAATACATTACAACCCTATATCATCTCATCTATGAATTTGATTAATTTTTGGTGGTTTTTTAGTGGGGTTTGAGTTTATTATAAATTAATATTTTTGAGGTTTTCAAAAGTGCCCCCCTCGTCTCTTATAAAAAGGAACCTTTTCCCTCGTATCTTCACACCATTTTGAAGTTTACAAATCGGCCAAAACATGAATATTTCTATTATAAACATCCCTAGGAACATAGTAGAGGTCCTGGTAGACTTCCAAGACCAAAATTAGTTCCTTAAGGGGAGGTTTAGAAGATTCGTGTCGAAGAAGAATTAATATCCTTTACCAATTCTTTCAAACACATTTCTTATTCTTCTTATTTTATAAGATTTGTTTCATTTTTAAGTAATAAATCTAGTATCAACTATATAATGATATGTTATTATGGATATAAAACAACCATATTCCATATTTTATCCATCCTATGAAAAATGAAATCACCACGCTTGTGTACAAACAACGTACCATCTCCACGCCGTGATGTAAAATGTTTTTCATCACCAACATACATGGATGGGGATAATAATGGAAGAAATAACTATATATGATTATTGTAAAATGATATTTATTATGAAATATTATTCTCCATTCACTTAAATACAATTCCACAATCATGGGAATGATATCGCCACTCATGCGTACGTGCCGCTTACCGTCTCCACGACTTGATGAGAATAATTCTCTTTGTTAACCATTTATGAATGATAATAAATTATATATAATAATTAATAATGAAATATATTAAATAATAATGATATTGGATTTATTTTTATGTCATTTAATTACTTTTATTCAATTTAATAAGTAAACAAAAACAAAGTTCATGCGTACGTACGATCTACCGTCTCCATGAACGGTGTATTTAATTCCATATATCATTATATATATATATTTATGTTATGAATATATATTATATATAAATCATGTTTTACATTTTGGATGTCAGAAATCATGATCTACATAGTCATATGAATAATTACAAGTCAAAACCCCTATGATAAATGAAACAGTTGTACCCAAAATACATGTTTAAAATGGAATTGACAAATGAACGGGTAATATAAAGTCATAAGTGAATCATATATGATATCATAAATATTATTATGGTTATGTTGCAAGTTATTAATATGTTTAAACCCACTATAAAATAATTTCGGACATATACAGGGGAAATTGGACCAAATGTATGGGATAATTTTGTAATCTGATGTTTATATGAGATTTATTATACATAACTATTTACTGGGATTGAATTTATTATTCATGGCCATTTTTTATAAAAATGTTTTCAAAAAGTGTTCACTATTTTTCCTTGTATTGTTAAAGACATGTTTACCCCTTTTTGAATTTTACTATGTGGTTTATAAAGAATAATTCTTTTGTTTACCAGAGGAGTTACTTTGTCACTTTTCAGGTAAAAGTATGAGAGTATTGTTTTTTAAGTTATACGGTAAGAACAACTATTTATGGTTTTATAGCATCTTATTTCCATGATGATTCCTCTAAAATATTTCATGATTATCTTCAAAAAAAATCTTTTCTTTTAAAATTTCATGGAATTTTGAGCAAAGAAAATGATTTGAAAGTAGAAAGGATATTTTCCACATGAAATCATTTCATGTTTTTTATCGAAAATATTTTCCATATATGATGACATTTTTTAATATGGTTATGTTTCAAGTATAATGTCCCTATTATTTACATAGTTTGATTTTTTTATGATTTAATAATATATTTTGTTTTATATGGATTATGTTAAGATGGGATGATGTTTATAAAACCCATTTTATTTATTGGGTTATGATGAATAATTTATGTTTATTTTGTGTCACACAAAATACTGATTTCATTTCTAGATTGGTGGGACCTATATCTAACTATAATGAATTGTGTAATGATTTATATCGCATGAGATAGAATTTATGGAAAAAAAAGTAAATCTAGTTCAGTAATACAGGGCCAGAGCGGCATGTAATCCTAATTCAGTAATGGAATTTTTTCATTATGATGGTATTAGAAGCAATGCCTTGGATACTATGGAAACCATATCATGTGCTTAATAGTTTTCCATAGTTACATGTTTTATTCCCATGATATTTTATCATGATTAGCGTTCCTTTGTGATAAATGCCTTACGTACTACTAATATTTATTTCACGACTCCAGATTTTGATTTTTAAACATTATTTTCATGTTATTAAGTGAAAATGTATATGTTGTTTAATTTTCTCTATGCTTACCCTTACTGAGAATTTGAGCTCACCCTTTATAGGTTTTAATTTTTCCAAGATTTAAAAAAAGGTTTTATGTAGGAAAACAAATGGGGAAGTTCTTTATGGGAGATATTGAACATCTTTCACCGTGATTAGAAGATTGTGTTTTGAGTTCCGAAAGACACTAAACTAATACATCCTCTGGGCATTTGTTTTTGTTATTTGTCTTGTATTTCGTAAAAGTAATGTATTTTCATTGTATGTCAATATTGGGATTCTACACTCTCCTCCCACTTCCTCTCGCATCGCAAAAAATATTTTCTACAAATTCATATGCCAAAACATATCTTCAACAGAAATGCCCTCACACTATAAGCTCACATTTTTCTTAAATCGATGCAAGGAATCCTTTTGGTTCAAACCAAAACTAGTTACCCAATTAAGGTGTAGCATATTTTGTCAAGGTCATTAGTTTTATTTCAATTATCCACCCCCTCTATAGTACTTATTAAATTATTATTTAATAAAAAAATATACTAAATATGTTGATATGTTTTAATTTTTTTAGTCTCCAATTGCACACACAATCATACATTTTTTATTGAACATAATGCTTTTCTGTACGGCGAACCACGACCTCATGAAATGATGATTGTTTTTTTTCATAAACAACATTAATGTATTGGAATTATGATAAAACATAAAATTATATATTTTATATAATATTTTTATTATGAATTTATTATTTTTTAATTATTCTATAAAATATACCTTCAAAGATTAAATTTTTGAAATATGATAACTTCATTTGTGGAAGTGTGAAATACCACCCCGTAAAGAAAACATGATTCATTCACAATATACATGGAATGTAAAAATAATTGTTTGAAAAAATTATGTAACAAATATAACATGGATATGATTCTAGAATTATAATATTCACACACACACACACACACACATATATATATATATATCAATTAATGATTATTTAAATACGATAATTTAATGAATGTAGCGTTCATACATACATATGACCAACAATATCTATAATTTTTAATTTTTTTTCTTATATCATAATAATATACATTATTATAAATACATATATACTGGATATGTAATATATTAAAACGAATTTTTACATTCTGGGTATGGTGAAACTATGATAGTAATAAAAATTAATATGTCGAAATATAATAGAAAAACTAGGAAATTAATACCTAAAATAGTGAAAATAATGAATGGTTATTAACAAATGAGAAAAATGATATTATAAGAAGACCAATTTTGATATAATAAATATTAATATGGTTCTTCCATAAGTAATAGGAATTATGAAAACCATTATACATGAGATTAATGTATGGTCATGAAAAATGGAACTGTGTGTTAGGGGGTTTCGTCTCAATTTACATCCCATTGATACATATTTGATGTTATACACCTAGTTTCATTTATATAGTGTATACACTTCAACTTTTAATATTATATCATGAATAGACTTATTCTCATGATCTTCTATGTTTTATTAAATTTTATTCCTTCATTTATATTATGATTTAGATGTTTTAATGTGGTATGGAACAATTAGAAAATTTTAAAGATTGTTCTCTTAAATAAATCTTTTAAGGATTATCATTGTAATATAACTTCCTTTTTTTATTGATAACATACTATTTAAAAAATTACATTGATTTTTTGCAACTAATTTATTAAATATGGTGTACAAACTTCTACGTTTTCTTATAATATCATTATTCACTCATTCTTCATGATATTTTGAGCATCAATTTGAATAATTTCATCTAAGAGGAATTGAGTTGAATGTATCCATGTAAAATAGAACATTATAAACCAATTTTTTCATTGGTTTATATTACTACCTTATTTTCATTATTATTCTATGATAATGAGATTAATTACATTGAATATATATTTATGTATTTCCACTTCTTAATGTGG
The DNA here is from genome assembly GCA_963277665.1 of Viscum album. Taxonomy (NCBI): domain Eukaryota; kingdom Viridiplantae; phylum Streptophyta; class Magnoliopsida; order Santalales; family Viscaceae; genus Viscum; species Viscum album. The sequence continues at coordinate 1,431,333,623 of OY728132.1, read as the reverse complement.
ATTCATATTTGATGCACATAATCAACTCAATGATGGATTATCTCTTCAAAATTAAAATATTTTCAACGGTATACATTAAAATATAATTTTTTCGGATTATTTAAACCATAACATACATCAAATTAAATTACATGATCAATTTATATTAAACCCACTAATTTTCTTCTCCTCTTTTTTTTATGATCTATATGAAGTATTAATACCATTTTTCCCACTTCGTTAATTAAAATGTTTTATAACACTTATTTAAGAAAAACCAACTTCATTTTTCTATTTATACAGAGAACTAGGTTTCTTATAAAAACCATGTTTTTTGAAATTATAATAACATTTTCTTTTATCAATTTCATAATTATATTGTAATTAAAATTTTAATCATTTTATTTTACCAATTTTGACAATGGAATCATCTTGTCACATTCGAAACAAAGAATTTTTATAAGCAATTCACCATAACAAAGGAATTTTATTTTTTACCACGAAAGGAATGTTTGGATCTATTATGGTCAATAAATAGAAACTTCATTTTCATGATTAAAATTTAGGTTTTTAATGAAAATAATTTCAAAAGTAATGTTGAAAGATAATGTGTTTGAAAAGAATCAATATGGAACTGATATTTTCCTAAATAATTTGTCTAAATATTATTTTATATGTATTGATCAAAGCGAAACTGCATATATTTTTACTCCAATTGGAATATGTGGTACTGATACCACCCTAATTCATTATATGGATGGTATATGATTCATTTTAATAATGATGTAATTCATATTCAATTGAATAATTTTCAGCTCCTTATATGATTAAATTCCCTATGAACTATTGAAATTGAATTTACCCTATGTATCCATACAATTTTTCATGGATATGATTATTCCCTAGACCATATACCATTTTACTTATGGAGTCCACATTTATTGTTATATGATTATTTCCGAAAATATTGATTAATCTATATGTTCAATTAAATTGACATATATGATATTGGATGTTAATTATTTTTATTATTTGATATAAGGATTGATTTGGACAGGTCTAACATTGGTGGGTCCTGGATATAGAATTCCCATTAATGCATCAGTAGTTTAATGAGAAAAAGTAGTTGTTGAAATAAGATGGGTTTCTACCCAATATACTAAAAAATCATTGGAAATGCCTTGACAGTAATGGTTCTATGTACCTAAGAAACATGGAATCCAACAATTGATCATTTCACTAATTTATTTTCAGTTATTATTTGTTTACATACATAAAAATATGGCATCCCATAACTATACATTGTTATAATTTGTGCTCCACCTTAATAGGGTCTCATTCCCTGAGAATCAAATAAGTGTATAATAAAAGATATGTAGCGATATACATTATTGAAGAAAGTTATCATACAATGAAATAAATTATGTTATAATTAGTGTCTTATTTTTTATAATAAAATACTCATGTATATATATGGAATACCAATACTATTAATCTCTTTTTTCTATTTGGATTGGATTCCTTTTTACCATGCCAATGGTTCTGTAGCACAACAGAGAATTCTGGATCTCTCAAGCCAGGTCATTATTGTTGGTATAAAGGGAATTTTAGTAGATACATTGTGAACTAGATATAAAAAAACATATATTACAGAACATAACCCTAAGGTTGAATTTTTGGATACTTATATAAGAAAACACCATAATTTTGGTAAATTTGAAATTATGCGGGTCATGAAAGAAATAAATCACTATCTAGATAAAAAGTGGATTTGGTTTTGGAAATAATGTATATAGGATTAACAAATATTATATGTTGAATGAGTCCTGACTCGGTTTTTCCTTCTACATGATAACATGCCTTACAGCACAACTGGTTTGGCGGTCCTAGGGGATATTGTAACATACCAGGTAAATAAATGATATGACATATTCATGTTTATTATGATTTTTGTATTAAATTTTAATTTTTATTTAAATTTCATTATATTTCTGATAGTTCACTCAACACGAAGCAACGTGTTTCTTTGAAATCATATGTTTCACACAACATTTATTTTTACTGAAAAATAATAATATAATATTATTATTGTAAATGGCAGTTAATGCATAGCTATTGTATTGGTGGGAATGAATAGAACTATATAAAATATTATTAATAATGTTTTATTAAATGTTTATACTATTATCCAATATGTTTTATAGGAATAAAAAAAGAATGAATACAATTTTAAGCATGAATATTTAATATTTTTTAAAAGGATGATTTACCACTTTTTGATTGAGAAACCTGTTTAAATGTAGTTTTATTCACTTTTATATATTATATTTTAAAAAATAAAATCCTTCTATATAATCAGGAAATCACAATTTACATTGGGTGAAATTTTGGTATTTAGGAGATAATATTAATTTTTTAAAGAAAAGTGACAAATACAGCATTTTAATTTCAAAATTCCTTTATATCTAAATTATTTATATGTTTAATTTATCTTCTTAAATGTATTGAGAGTTTAATTGAATTATATTATTACCATTTAATCCAATTTATATCATTTAAGTAATTTCACTTTGAAATTGGACATAAACACGTGTCAATCTTTTGATAGTTATTATTTCTTTAAAAAATGTTTTTCTGTTTTCAGAATAAAAATTAATTTTTATTTAAATAATGTTATTTTTTTAATTTGGTAAGTTATAAATAATTTTTTAATTCGGAATATCAAAAATATATATGGGTTAATTTTTGGGATTTTTCTGAAAATGATCAACTTTTTATGAATACTAAAACACTGTGTAGTACATAAAAAACCGACTTTTTCAATTAAAAGAAATTTTACCACTTATATGAATAGAATTTCAAAAATCTGACATACAGGATTGCCTACAGTAAGTAGGATATTGTTCAATAAGATGAAAATAAATTTTGGTGAATAGTAACTGTTGATTTTTATTTTCCCCAGTTAATGGTAAATAGGGAAATTCAAGGTAAAAATAATTTTATAATAATATAAAAATACCTTACCACTTTCTCTAACCATATTGGATGAGTCATGGATTAAAAATAAAATCCTTAGGTGAGCCTTTTTTCCTTTTAAACCCACTTTTGTATGATATTGACATTAATAGCATTTTATTTAAAGTAAACAATAAAAATATATTAATCATGTATTTTTTTGCGAAACAAATTGTAATGTGGGGTCATATAATTGATATTATTTACTATAAATAGTTATCAAAAGATTTTTTTCTTATATCATGTAATTTTATTTTTAAATTTTAGACATCAAATAAATAAATTTATTTCTGACATAATGATGATGTACAGATTACCTCATTATGTATGTTATAAATAAATGAAGGTATAAATATTGAAATACATTTATTTTGAAACTATTTATGCCATCGATGAATTTTATATATGTGTATGACTTGATATCTTTAAATTAAAAAATTATTTTTTGAAAGAATCAATTTGGTTTGGTTATTTCAAAAAAGACTTGATATGAATAGTGTAAAAATTGACAGAAATTAGTTTTTAAATTAATTAATATTATATTAAATAATACAATTTCCATGAAAATATAGGATTTGTCAAAATGACATATATGATGTTACAAATGTCATTAATAATCCATTTGAGCCGCATGGAATTTTATAGTAACTATATTAACCATATAGTATGAATACACCAACAAGACATGGTAAAAGTTAAATTTCATAACTAAGGGTTCAAGCAATGTGATAATGTTAAAAATGAAACCAAAAAATTTATAAAACAAATTGAATGAGAGGATTTCTAATATTCTTCATCTTATTATAGAATTTAATGTGTTTTTGGACATTTTGAAATTTAAATAATGTTTATAATAAAATAATATTTCCAAAATTTCTTAAGGAGCTGCTCCTCATCCTAATAAAAGGCCATCACATTTAACCCATTAAAAAACCACTAAAGCCTCTTGGTTTTCCAAACTATTCAAAAATATTCACCCAACATCCCTCTCTCCATCCTCGAAACCATAACTTATGGATATTTCATTTCAAGAAATCCTTTTGGTTCAAACCAAAAGGTGTTACCTGATTTAAAGGTAACATCTTCTCTCAAGTTCTTTTCTCTTATTCTAATTATTTACTCAATATTCTCTTCATATTCCATATTTAGATAATAACACCAGTATCCTCAATATACTAATTTTTTGTTATGATATTGATTCGAACTACATTTCCACACACCACCATAAAATGGGTATGAACATACTATTTCTGTGGACGACGAACTAATGCCTCAGGAAATGATGATTGTTCAATCTTATCCTACCACTACATATGGTGGACATTAATATGGAACTATATTTATATGTGTTATATATTATATATTTATATTGTCTCTATGCTTCTGTATTTTTCATTTATTTCATAATTTTATGGTTTCCATAAGGTGTCAATGTGATAATATCATTTGAGGAAATGCGGACTACCGCCCCATCAAAGTGATATGATTCATTGATTCCATACGTGGAACATCAAAAATATGTAATTACTGAAATTATATATTATATTATACTGAAATAATAATTTACATATTTATCATTATGTTTTCATGCAATTACAAAATAAATAGAAATGAAAGTATTGTTCATCTGTATATACGACTTATCATCTCCATGAACAGTGCATTTAATTTCATATCTCCAAATGTTATGTACTATTATAAATACATATATATATAATGGATGTATATAATATCTAAATCATTAATATCATTCTGGAAATAATTTAATTTTTACCAAATAGACAATTTGTAAATATAAGACCTTTATTTCTGACCCAAGTAACAAATATCGACAAAAGAACTCTTATTAATATAAATGATTATGTAATGATTATAACGTTGTAATAAGTGATATAAAAGGAATAATACACTTGAAATATTTTCTCAAGAATGTATGAATTAACTTATGTTTATTATTTAGGATATTAAATAATGAACGATTTATGTCGGACACGAGGTAAGGGGTTTTAACCTCACTTTTTATTCTCATGAGATTCACGATATATTTTCCACTATTTCCTTTTTTGGGGTGAAATTACAACCCATTATTTTAATATTTTTGTAATATAATTTATTTTTTTGCTATTTACCTCTTCATTGTATGAATAATCTCCCATTGGGTGTGTTTTTTTTATGTTACCAAATAGTTAAGGGAACGATTCACCACCCTATTTTAATCAAATTTTTTTTTTCCTATTACGTAATTATATTCCAATATTAAAATTTTGTGATATATTTTTCAATATCATTATTTCTGTACATTTTAATTCCATGTGATGAGAGACTATTTTGTCTCTCATCATCTCTTTTTATAAATTTTAATGTGATTCCTTTAAGCTGTCAAATTTCTGTAAAGGAACTTCTTAACCCAATTTGTATTCTTTGGGTTAAACTTGTATTTATTGAGTTTCAAATGCTATAAATATTTTTTAATGACCTTTGATTTTTTATCACATAATAACAACTTATATTGGGTGTATATATATTTTTCACCCATAAATATGTCATTTATATATGATTAATCTAATTGTATGATCTTTGTAAGGGACATCATCTCAATATCTTATCATTGATCCATATGTTGATTTATACATGACATTATTTTATATGTTGTATAAAACCATTTTATTTTTCATTTAATTCAATTAGAATCTTTTTCTGTGTAACGTTTTACTAAATGAAAAAGGGAATGTTTCTTGTTAACGTATGCGGTGGAACGACCTTTATACTGCCGCAATAATTATTCGATATTTGGCTTCCATTACAAGTTGTAGTATTTATAAAAGGAAAATAAATACCATATACGTTTTTAAATATTTTTTCTATTGGAAATGGTTGTGATAATGGATTGGTTATGTCAATATATTTAAATGTTATATCGTGATTGAAATTTGGAAATTCCATCTTTGCATTATGATTATTTTATGTTTTATGAATATGTTATGGTTCATGGGAATTGTTTAAATATATGGGTGGTTCCATGAGAAACATAGAAAGAGTGAGCCCAAGAGATCCCTCCAATGCATTTGGAAAAGTGACAGAGGTAATTGTTAATGTTTCTTCTATGAGATTTATGAAACATATTGTGATGGATATTCCAAATGTGACTCATTATATAGCTATGAAAGCAACAATGAATATATGTTATGGATTCCACAAGTTTCCTTTATGATTTATGATATCTAAGTGTTATTCATAAGTCATATGATTTCATGAGGTATGTTAAAGATCTTATGTTTTAAAATTGAAAAGTATGAATTCTTTTAGTTGTATGTATTCATGTAAAAATACATTATTTCTTTATTTTATATCCATGACTGAGGTTTTTATTCTCATCACATTTCATTCAAATGTTTTACACATGACATAAAAATTAATACGGTATTAGATGGGATCATCGAGAATTCATTTGGTAAAAAACATGGAACTATACATTTTAATTTTTTTGTGTTTTTGTTTTATGAAGAAAAATTTATACTGAGTAGAAGTGTCTATATATGATATTCGATTTATTATGTATAAATTATAACCTAATTCTCTAAAAACATAAATTGAAAAGATCCTCAATATCAATTATTATCATAATTCATGATTATGTAATGTTTAAGGCTAGGGCCCTAAATTTGGTACCAAAGGTCGGTTTAGATAACATTAGAGGTTAGGGTGGTCTTTTAGCACAAGTGACATAACAATAATGGTTAGGATTTTAGAAAGATTCATAGTTTTTTAAGATAAATTGAATGTGTTTAAGATAACAAAAATAAGTATATATTAGTTTTTACCCTCTTCATACAATATTATAAGATGATTTTTTTGATATACTCATGCTAACCTTTTTGGTTTTGTTGAATGGTTGGATCTAGCACTAATAGAAGTAAAAATGGATGTGAAGGAAACAATGGTAGTATTCTGAATGAGAAAATAGATGAAATGGGAGATGAAATGAGAAATCTTGTGGTTATTCATAACCTACTATCTCGAGTTGTGATTTACCCCCTAAACCATAGTGATTTTTATAAGGCATCGTATATGAATGAAATGAATCCCAATGGGAGTTCAGATAATAAACATAAAGCTATTTATTTTGAAAAACCTACGTGTCAAGGATGTGGAATGAAAAACCTATTAAAATGATTCAAAGGGATGATAAGGTGATTCTGTTGTGGTAATGATGGTCATAAAACAATAACCTACCCTAGAAAAAAGGAAGCATCGTGTTGACTCCCAGAAAGGGAAAGTTGTTATTTCTGAATGATCAATTGAATGATATAAATGTGGTGTGATTGGTCATTATAAAAATATATGTACAACAATGAATTTCTGAGAATGGTATCAGCAAGATCATACAAATATATATTTACCAATAACTAATTCCATTCTTATTGAGGATAGAAAAACTGATAATAACAAATGAAAGGTATGTATTATTTCTTAGCTGATGTGTTGACATTTTAGAATATTTTGGATATGATTTGGGATATTGTTTTCGGAATGATGTATTAAGGAATAAGATGTAAAATAATGGGTAATGAATAATGAATATTGATTAATGAGTAAGATGTCAACATATAAGGTATTAATGAGTCATGGTAGATTTTAGGATGATGAAATGCATAAAAATATTAAGGATCTTTTGATGATGTGATTGCATTCGAAGGATTTTTCTAGTATGTTTAAACATGATGTTTGATTTGTGAATTTTTTTTCAATGAATAATTATCTGTTTCTATTGTGGATATATTTATAAAGAACTATTTGGGTTTATATGATCCTTGAATTTGATGTAATTATAGGTTATTAAATTTTAGGATTAATATACAAGGTATGAGATAACATTTGTGGTAAAAATATGATATGGTTATTTTTGAGGAATTTATCTCATATTTTGTAAATATTATATAATTATATAGTTTTTGAAAAATGAAAACATGCAGACTGTGTGACATCCTGTCACGTCGGACAATGTAGTGGTAATCAAACCCATAACCAAAGTGCGATTGGGATTTATCGCCTACTACTAAAATATTTTAATTCATTGGTCAGTGTGACTTATTCATCTAAGTTAAACGATTTTATTGATCAAGAATAATTTGATTTGGGATATTATGTTTTATAAAATTTATATCCTTAGTATAGGAAAATTATTTGGTTACTAAGTGATAATGGTAATTTCCTAAGATGGTTTCTCTATTGGGAATATTATATGCATAAGGAATATAGAATACTATGGGATTTAATTTGATGAGTAATGGTTGAATATTATTTTGGAATAATATATGTTTTATATGGATATATAGTGATTTGGGATACTTATGGAAATGATTAAACTATCACATAGAATATGTGATTGGTTTAATTACACATCATTATGAGACATTAAGAGTATCCAATGTTTTTTTGCAGATAAATGTTAATATTTGTTTGGAAGATTATGTCATCAAATACTTCTGAATTTTGTGTTTCAATCTTTGTTTGGATTAATTTGATGAAATTTAAGGAATTTTTTTTATTGAGTGGTCTTTGTTAAACATAGGGTATTGTTTGTCAATTTTTTTAGATTATCAATAGTCTTTATTTTTATAAATTGTTATCCTTTTTGCAGATTATTTGCTCTCATGCTAACCATTTTGTTTTTGGATAATGTCTAAAGACATCAGAAATATATAGATAATTTTTTGGATTATGTGATTCTCTTTATGTTTATTTTAGCACTTTTTATCTGACCAAGTCATCATGAATACTCATCGTTTTATGAAAATAATATTTTGTAGTAGAGATTTTGTAATGGATGAAGATCTACATGACATGTAAGTATGTTTCCGTTTGTTCTTAGTAAATGACATTAATAAATTACTCAATGTTATGAAAAGGAACTTAAAACAAAAAAATTTCATGTTAACTTTTCTTACATGGAAACCAATGACCATTTAGCCAATCACAAGTTTGTGGTTTTCTTATTGTAAAATATCTCCTAATCATGCTTTATATCACTCTTCATCAGATCATAAAACCTATTTTCTCCTCCATATCCATGTTCTCATAGAATCCAAGTATGTGATATCTCAGGTGACCATTTTACATCTCTTCTTTCTTTTAAAGTGATTCTATTATTGACTCTTTTTCTGATGTTGAAAATTTAAGGATGTTTCTGAACCTAAATTTAAAAATGCGAGGATTCAATTTTCAAATTGGGGGAAGGTTGTAACATCCCAATTAAATAATGATTGGGGAATTTTTGTATTTATTATTACATTTGAATTAAATCTAAATTTTTTATATGGGATTATATTTCTAATAAAGTACTCAACATGAAACAACTATTTTGATTGAAATTTTATGTTTCACACATCATTGATTTATAATGAAAAATAATAAAATAATAATATAATTTTAAATGTTAGTTAACACATAATTGTTTTGTTGAAGGAATGAACCTCAGTAACTAAAATATAATTAAAATTTTTTGTTAATTGTTTTTACTATTATAAAATATGTTTTAGAGGCTTAAAATACAAATGAATCAATTTTTACACATGAATAACCTAATATTCATTAAAATGTTGATTTACCAACCTTTGATGGCAGAACCTTTTTAAATCTAATTTCTATCACTTTTATATGTTCTATTTGAAAAAAATAAATTTCTTCGTTAGATTTGGGACATCGATGTTTTCTTTGGACTAAATTTTAGAATTTTTCTGATAATGTTCATTTTTAATGAATAGTAAAAAATACGGCATTTTAATTCAAATCTACCTTTTAATCTAATTTTTTTATATGGATATATCATCATTTTAAATGATTTTAAAGTTTAATTGGATTATATTATTTAAATATAATATAATTTTGGTCAGTGGAACTAATTTCAATTTGAACTTGAACATATACAAGTGTCAATATTTTGATAGTTATTATTTCTTAAATACATGATTTTTTGTTTCAAAAAAAATAAAATTTATCTTAAATAAATTAATATGATTTATATTATTTGAATTTTGTAAAATATGCATCAGTTTTGAATTATGAATATCAAAATTATCATTGGGTGATTTTTTTGTATTTTTTTAAAAACGATAAATATTTTATGAATACTGAAACAGTGTGTAGTAGTTACAAAACTGACATTTTCATTTAAATGAAATTTTACCACATATGTGAAATTAATTTCAAAAATCCAAAAACGTGGTTTTTATCAGTAAGTAAAATTCTGTTTAATATAATGAAAATAATATTTGGTGATTATTAACTATTGATGTTTATTTAGAGCGGTTACTTGTAAATAGGGTAATTGAAGTTAAAAATTGTATTATAATAATATAAAATTACCATAACATTTGTAACAACCTTATTGGCTAAGTCATGGATAACCAATAAAATCCTTGGTTGATACCTTTGGCCTTTGAAATACACTTCAGTAAGAAAAATTTAATAATAACTTTTTATTTAATCTAAAAATAAAAATATCCAAAACATGTATTATTTTTCTAAAAAAATTTTAATGTGTGGATATACAATTGATATCTTAAAAAATAAATAGTTATTAGAAATTTTAAAAATATTTCCTACATCATCATATTTATTTTATAAATTTTAGACATCAAATAAAAAATTTATTTTTGATAGAATGATGATGTAATGATTACCTCATTGATGAATGTTTTAAATAAATGAGATTATAAATGTTAAAATAAATTTATTTTGAAACTATTTATGTCATCCAAGTATGTTAAAAATGATTATGACTTGATATATATAAATTAATGAACGTTTTTTTGAAATAATCTAGTTCGTTTGGATTTTTGAGTGAAGTCATGATATGAATAGTATATAAATTGACAAAAATGAGTTTTTAAATTAATTAATAATTTATTAAATGATAAAATATCCTTAAAAATAAAATATTCCTCTAAATTACATAAATGATGTTACAAATTTAATTAATTATCAATTTTTGGTCTCTTGTCATTTTATCGTAACTATATTAACCATATAGTAAGAATATACAAAAAGACATTGTAAAAGTAAAATTAGTTAACTAAGAGTTAAAGCTAAATGTTAAGGGTAAAAATGTACCTAAAACTTTATAAAACCTATTGGATGAGTGTATTTAGAATTATATTAATCTTATCATATAATTCAATTATTTTTTGACCTTTTTAAATCGAAAATCGGTTTATAATAAAAAAATATTTTCAAACATTCCTAAAGAGCCCCTCATCCCCCTTATAAAAGGCCATCACATCTAACCCATTACAAAAACCTCTCAAGATCCTTGTATCATCCAAATTCTGACCAAATAATCTCCCAAAATACATCTCATCCAAAGAGAAACCTTAACATATGAATAATGTACTTCAAGAAGGAAATTTGTTTCAAACCAAAGAAAGATACCTGATTTAAAGGTAACATCTTCTCCAAAGTTCTTTTCTTTTATTCTACTTCATCACCCCCTATTGTATTTTATTCTATTTTTATATAATAACACCAGTATAATATTTATACTAGTATATTCTTCTGAGAATTATTTGTAATGCATTTACCAACACCTCCATTTAATGGATACAAACATACTGTTTCTGTGGCTGGAAAACTAATACCTCACAAAACGATGATTGGTCAACCATTTCCTACCAACTCTTATAGTGTACATTAATATGGAACTATATTTATATGTGTTATATATTATATATTTATATTTTTTCTCTGATTTTTTATTTTTCATTTATAACATTAATTTATGGTTTCCATTATGATTAAATGTGATAATATCATTTGAGGAACTACGGGCTTCCACCCTCTCAAAGTGATTATATTCATTCATGCCATATATCGAACTCATAATGGATTTAATTAATGAAAATATATAAGATATGTTAATGGAATTATAATATACCAATGTATCATTACATTTTCCTTCTATTAAGTAATAAATAAAAATTAAAGTAGCTTTCATCGGTACGTACGGCTTACCGTCTCCATGAAAGGTGCATTATATTTTTTATATCCAAATATTATGTACTGTTATAAATAAATATATATTGGATATATATCATATCTAAATCATTAATATAATACTATAGATAATGGAATTTTGACCACATGAAAATTTTGTAATTATAAGAAGTTCATTTTTGACTCAAGTACCAAATATCGACAAAATTACCATTATTAAAATAAATAATTATATAATGTTTATAACATGGTAATAAGGGATATAAAAGGAATAATAAACATGAAAAACGGTCTAGATCAATTAGAAATTAACATTAGATTATTATTATGTAGAATAAATAACGAACGAGTGATTTCAGACATGAGGTAAGGGGTTTTCATCTTACATTTTTTTATCCTGAGTTTCTTGATATATTATTTATTATTTCCTTCTATGCAGTGTATGTACTACCAATGATTTTATTCTTTGTGTAATATAATTTCATTTATGGGTATTTAAATATTCATTTTATGATTTTATTAATGGGTTGAATGTTTCATAATTTACCAAATTGATATGGGACTCATTCACCCTCCTGTTTTAATCAATGACATCTTTTATGTTATGTCTCTAAATTTCGATTTTAAAATATTGAGATATGTTTTTATATATCCTTATTGATTTATATATTATGTACATGTCAATAGAGACCCTATTGTTTATAATCTTCCCTTTTTATGAATTTTAATATGATGCAGTTAGGCTGTCGAACTTCTATAAGGGACATCATAACCCCCTTTCAATTATTTGTTTTAAACCTCTACCTATTAATTATATAATGTTATAAATACGTGTGAATATCCACAGATCGTTTAACACTTAATAACTACTTAAGATTAGTGTATTTATATTTTTCACACATAATTATGTCATTTACATATCCTTAATCTATTCGTATGATCATTCTAAGGGGCTTTGTTTCAATCACCATTCATTAAGGAGTATATTTATTTATACACAACATTCATTTATATAGTGTATAAACCCCTTCGTATAATCATTTCATTCAATGGGAATCTTTTTATATGTAAATTTTTATAAAAGGACAACGTGAATGTTTCTTTTTAATGTAGGCGGTGACAATGACATTTTTTATTTCACAAGCTATATTTGATATTTGGCTTCTTTAACAAGTCCTAATGTTTTTAAAAGGAAAATAAATACCATATACTCATATACATATTTTTTTATTGTAAATGGTTTTGATAATATATTTTTTTCTATATATTTAAATGACATATTTTGATTGAAATGTCGAAATGTTATCTTTCATTTATGTTTTCATTATGTGTTATGAAGATGATATGGTTCTTGGGCGTTGTTTACATATATGGGTGGTTCCATAATAAAAATAGAATGGTTGAGCCTGAGATAGCCCTCCAATCCATTGGGTAACGTGACAGAGGTAAACATTAATGTTTCTCCTAAGAGATTCAAGGAGTATACCATGATGTATATTCAAATCATTGATCCCTATGTAGCTATAAAAGCTATAATGTATGTATGTTATAAATTCCACTAGTAACCTTTACGATTTATGATTTTGTGTGTTATTCATAAATAAAATCATTTGATGAGGTATGTTAAAGAGCTTATGTTTTATGATTGAAAAGTATGATTTCTTTTATTTTTATGTATTCATGGAATAATGTTTCCATTCATTATTTTATAACCCTTACTATGATTTTTATGATCATCCATTGTTTTTTAAATGTATTCCACATGACTTAATGATGAATTGGGTAAAGGATAAGACTATGGAAAAGTCATGGAGTCTAAAACATTGAACCAGAGATGTCTCTTTTTTAAGTGTTTTTGTTTTATGAAAAAAAATTGATACTATGTAGAAGTGTATACATCTAATATTAATTTTTTTATTTATATGTTTTGACCTAATTTTCTAAATATCTAAACCTCAAAAGATCCTCTATGTTAATTATTTACATAATTCAAAATTACGTAATGTATAAGGCTGGGGCCTTTCAGATATGGTAAGAATAAATCAAAAAAAAATTATAAACTATTATGTATTATATGAATAAATAATGATAATGACTGACCTATGTTAAACATGATGTGTCTTATATTGAATATTATTTTTGTTGTTATAGATATATTAAATATGTTTATAGGGATTTTCAATTATGATAATTGATCCTCACCATATGGGTTTGGATCTAGTAAATTCCCTAACATATATGATATTATCTAAACCATGGAAAAACCTATGCGGAAATAAGTGGATGATGTTTTTATGTAATATGGTTTTGTTAAAAATATATTCTAGATGGATATCTAGTGACTATCCTTGTTTCAAGGATGTCTATCAATTTTTTATTTTGAATTTTTTTAATATATTTTTTAGAAATGGAATAAAATTATTGTTAGGTGGAGACCCATAAAATCCACCAAGGCCACGAGACATGAAACCATGACTGAATAACGATAAAGCTTTACAACAACCACTGACAAACACAATACCCTGGTTAATATTAATTTTTTTAGTTCAAAAAGTTTATGAATAAATGATAATGATAAACAAATGGTAACATTATTTATGTTTAATTATTAATGATTTAACAATATATTTTTTTAAATAGTTAACGAAAAATATTTATACTTTTTAATCTTCAACTAGCCTTAAGATCTTTTAGGAGAATATTATAGTGCATTAAAACCTAACATTAATTTTTATGAATCGATTTCATGATGTAATGTGAGAATGATAAATTGATTGAATCCCAACCAAAATATGAAATTATTCCTTTAAAATGGGAAGATATCAAGAATATAATTTTTTCTTAATTTTAAGGTAGTGAAATAATATCTCAACATTAGGAAAATGGTAAAAAAATATTATTATAATGCATTAATTTATTTTTAAATGATATTCTTATAAATCATCATAGAATTATGGATTTGAGGCCTGATAAATTCCATTGATCTTTTGGTTGATTTTTATTTATTATCACAATAACTCCTTTTAAATATTCATGATTTTACTTTCTGTATATATCTTTACATTCCCCTAATAGTATCATACAAATAGACTGTGTTATATGTCAGTCAACCTAACCTTCGTTCTTCTAATTCACTTTATTCTATAGGAAGATTCAGGAAACCTTATTCATGCAGTGGGATTTAATCATATGAAATATCTACTAATCTATCACTAAGATTAAATTTAAATTCTGAGGAAAATAATAATTAATGTGGAATGAATGTAAAACCCCAAAAATCAATTTTATGAACATTATATTCGATAGCATATATGTCACACAACAACGACCATGAAAGGGAATAAAATATCCAATGAAGGTATTAAATATTTATTATTTCCAAAAAATTCATTATATATTATAGAATGAAATTCAGGAATTATTTTGTTTGATTTCATAACATGAAACAACAACATTCTTTGAAATATTGCATTACATGCAATAGTGTGTTTCACCCAACAATAATATATTACTAAAATAATAAATTTTAATATAAAATATGTTACTAATATATTAGATTAGTTTTTAGTAGTTTTTTACTATAAAATGAAAATGTATTTTTTACAAAAAAAATATATATAATTAATTCATAGGTTACCAATTAATTAGAAATGAAAATGTAATAAAAAATTCAATAGAAATGATATATTTTTATTCATATCCTCTTAAAGGTGTTTTTTCATCATAATTTAATTACAATTAGTGAGTGATATTAAGGTAATATATATATATAATATTATATAAATTATTTTTTATTCATCATATAAATTTTATACACATAAGATAAAAATAAACCTAATTTTATCCATAAACACATAATTTTATAATTTAATTTTTACCACCTTTTAATGGAGAAATTATATTCAATACATTTATGGAAAATTTATTGATTTTATATGTAAAAATAAAATTAATATTTGATATTTAATCATGATAAAATTCATTGGGTGATTTTCTGGTATTTTTCTGTGACTTTTAATTTTTTTAATGAATATTGACGAATACAAAATTTAAATTGAGAACTAATTTTCCTAAAATACTTCTAGTATTGATAAATTATATTATTAAATGATTCTAAAATTTAATTTCATAATTTTTTATGAATTAAAATAATTTAGTTAATTGGAATAATTTTTCTTTTACATTGGATATTAGAAATTAGTAAAATTTTGGACGCTTTAACATTAAAACCCAGCATTGTGGCCCAATCTCTAGCATTAAATTTAATTTTATTCCATCCGATTATTTTATTGGAATGTGAAAAAATGGATTCCATACTTTAAAAAAAATATTAATTTATATTTTCTTAAATGGTCAAATTAGTTCTGGTTCAAAATAATTAGTGAATGTCATTAAAATTAATTACAACGATTTAAAGAAAATTAATCTTTAAAAGGGAAACCCCTTAAAAATAACATCCAAAATGAGCTGTAAAATTTTAAAAAATCAATCTAATTTACATATATATAACATATCCACAATTTTATTGAATTTATATATAATTTCAGTATGATTCAATTGAAAACAATGGTAAAATTTCATTACCTAAAAAATAAAATAGTGTCACACCTCCTCCACTAGAAAAGGCCTCCTCTCCTCCCAATTTCCCAAACATCTCATACAACATTGGAATAAAAATTATAGAAAAAAATAGATACTAAAAATTTCTACCCTCATCCTAGAATCCTATCACTTGGATGAAATCCATCCATGTAATCTCATTGGTGTAAACCAAAAGAAGTTACACAACATAGAGGTAACATCTTTCCTCAAACTGTTTTGTTTTATTTCCATTATACGCCACCTAAAATATCATTAGTCTATGATTATTTAATAGTAAAATATAGTAGATATAATTATATGTTTTTATTCTTTGGTTTCTATGTACAGTTCAACAAACATCTATCTAATGTGTTAGGAAAATACTATTTATGTGTATGACAACATACCACCTCATGAAACTGTGATTGTTCATTTTTCATTTTCCACTTTTTAGGGGTGGGTATTAAGATAGAACCCATATTTTATATGTAAAATATTATATTTATTATTTATTTATTATTAATTAATCTTAATATAGCACATATGATTATACATTATATTTTTAATAAATATGATAACATCATATGTGGGATTATTGACTACCTCCCCTTCAAAGAAATGTGATTTGTTCACATAATACATGCAATGTATAAAGAATTGTTTTCATACCACTATATAACATATATAAAGTATATATGATAGAATAATTATAAAATATATTTATATATATTTTTCTTTTCATTCTTTAAATTTGGCAAAGAAATGATAGTTGAATTCATCGGTATGTACGACCTACAATCCCCAAAAATAGGGCAATACATTTCTTTTTTTCAAGTATTATATAGTATTATAAATAGATATATATTGGATATATATGATATTTATATAAAGTTTTAAATTTATTATATTTTGAAACCATGATTTCAAAATCAAGAAACATGTCCAACCATACTGCAAAAAATGGAATATTAACACCCTAAAAAAATGAAAATAATGAATGATTATTAACAATTAAGAAAAATTTAAAATAATAAGGTCATATATGATATCTTAAAT
This sequence comes from Viscum album, assembly GCA_963277665.1. Taxonomy (NCBI): domain Eukaryota; kingdom Viridiplantae; phylum Streptophyta; class Magnoliopsida; order Santalales; family Viscaceae; genus Viscum; species Viscum album. The sequence goes on along the minus strand of OY728132.1, from coordinate 1,431,316,001 downwards.
ATTAATATGGTTCTACAGAAAGTTATTAACACTCTTAAAATAAATAAATATTATATTAATGTATGTTCACAAAAAAAGGAAACACAAGGTAATAGATTTCATCTCAATTAACATTACATTGAGAATTATAGTTGTCATGCAACAATATGCTTTTATATGATGTATATAATTCCTCTTTACATGTTATATAGTGAATATCATTTTTATCATTATATTTTAGTTTCATTTAATGTTATTTATTAATGTATTTTATTATTCAAATGTTTCATTGTGGAAACTAACGCATTGGATTGTTTAATGATCATTCTCTTCAAGAATATTTTCACGATTTTCATTGAAACATCACTTGTATTTATGATAGTAAACATCTTCTTGAAACTAATTATATTTTTTAAAACATTTCTTATATATGTTGAAAATACTTCCCATTTATTATTATATCTTTATTCATTTATTCTTCATGATATTTTTAGTTTCAATTTGAATTATTTAAATTATTAGAATTCAAGTTAAAATTTACAAACTGGAAAATAATTTCATAAACTAATTTATTTTTGTTGGGGTTATATTATTTCCACATTGTTATTAACATTATATGATATTTTTTGTAATTGTAATGACTATCTATTAAGTAGTTTTTGCTTATTTTTGTTGATTTACATATGAAACAAATAATCTACTCATGTATTGTTTACAAACTCGATGTTATAATATTTTCATGGGTTTACATTATATTATCCTTTTCATTGGATTATTTAAACATGAGTTTATTTTATACTAAATTATTTGATCATTATTTAATAAGCCATTTCATTTTATTCTCTTATAGTTATTCATTAACATTTTCAAGTAATACTACGATTTTTCTAAACTTTGGTACTTAATGTATTTTAGAAAATGTTTTTAAGGAATCCCAATATCATTTAACATTGTAGTTAGATAACATGTTTTATTTCATAATCCATGTTTTTTAAAATGTATTCAATAATAATTTTATCCTTTTTAATATGTTTTTGAAATGAAATTATTAGCCTTTATTTCTTTTTCCAATGTTTTTAATGGAATTATATTGTCTCTTTACAAACAATGAATTTTTATAAATTTTTACCTCGAAAAATAATAATCAATATAAATTATATGGAATGTACATATTTACTTCCACCAATTATTCAATGTTTCAATTTCATGTTTAAAAGATATATTTAAAAGATTATTAAATGTTAAATTCAATGAACTGTATTTTTAAATTTCTTTTCAAAATGAAAAGTGTACTTTCCTCAATAATATTATTTTGAAATATTTTTTTATATTCATAAATGAAAACAACCCTCTATTTATACTCTAAATGAGATTTTTTAAATTAATATCATTATTCTTCTTCTATAGGATGGCTTATGACTGATTCATCCAATGATATTTTTCAAATTCACTTCCTCGATTCCATTTCATCCCCTTGGAATATTAAAATTATTGTGTTCATTTAGAATTGAATTTCCCCAATGAATCTATATAATTAGTCATTGATATGATTACTTCTCGAAACATATACCATTAATAATAATGTGTTCAAATTCAATGTTATTTTATATTTTTGGTAAAAATTGATAAATTCATATCTTTTATTGAATACATATATTTGAAAAGTCTTATTATTTATTTTAATTATTCAATATGGTGATTTATTTGGATAGGTACGACATGGGTGGGGTTCAATTATAGAAATCCCCTAGATGTATCAGCAGTCTCTTGAGTTTTTTCATTTGCAAAAATTAGATGGGATTCTAGTTAATATTTTAAGTAATATTGCGAATGGTATTGATGGTGGTGGTTTCAAATAACTATGCAACATAGCATCCTATAATTATTAATCTCCCTTAGTTAGTTTCAGTTATTATCTATCCATCATATTTTTTGTTGATATATATAAAAATTTACTTTATATTTGGTAAAATCATTAAATGGAACATTTTTCAATTTACTACTTTTCGAAAATTATTTTTCATAATACATTCATTTTAGGGGAATCTGTTTCTCATTATTATCTTTCCATATTGTTTATGAAATTCATTCTCATTTTTTTAATTACTTGGTATGTGAGTTTATTTATTTTCCATCCCATAATTATTATTCTATACAATTAATTATGGAATCTTCTATACTTAATCTTTAATAAGAATATGAGCCCACCCATTTTATCTTCCCTTTCCTAAGGAATCCACTAAGTGTACTACATACGATATTCATGTATATCGTAGAAGGAATAAATGTATCATTTACACAATGAGATTTTATTCTAATTAGTGTATTCATTCTCTAATACATGACTCATGTATTCAACTGCATTAGGAAGACTAGTAAAATCTTTAGTTCTTTAGGATTTTATTTTAGATAATGTTTTCAATGATAGGGTAGCACAAAATTATCTCCATATTCACTATTGTTAGGCTGCTAAATTGTTTGTTGTTTCTTTCTTCTGGAATGTCGAAATAATCATAAAATCATCATATATGATAATTTTTTGTAATTAATTAATATGGAAGTAATCACTTTCTTCAAGTGACGATATCAATGAATAAAAGAGATCTAGAAAATTCACTATCATTTTCTGGACAATGATAGATTTATTTAGATTCTCACAAAGTCCATGAATACTAATTAATATCTCATTAACTCTTATCAAAGAGTAGAAAATATGTTCTTCATTAGTCATTTTTATATCCACACACCTACTTAATAAAACATTTATATTGGATTCTTTGATATTGAAATTTCGATTATAGATGGTTTTCTTTTTTCCATGAGTTCCATGGCAGTTCTGTGACTGATGTCCTTTGGGTGCACCCTTTTTTATATTGAAATCAAAATAGAATTTTGAGACATTACATATATCATTTATCTAAATTATCTTATTTTTCCAACGAATCATAATTAATATTGGGTATAGAATCCAAAGATTCATCATATCTCTCATCCAAAATGATTAATATGATATAGGGTATAATTTTATTCCTCTAGTTGTGATAAAAACACTCATTGATATTTGGAACATATTAGACTTTGAAAAAAATTATATTATCCATATATCTGAATTATTCATGAATCATTAGGGGGAACATTACATATGATAACAAATTTTAAACCACATGAATGGTTGAAATCAAAATAGGGTAAGGGAAAATGAGTGGTTTATTTTTATTAATTATTTCTCTTTAGAATATATTCTTTTGAAATATTTAACATTATATATCCGCTTAAAATTATTTACCAATCAAAAAATTGTGTAGTTGTATTAATATATTGATTAGAAAATATGATTTACAAGTCAAATTATAATGCCTAATACTTTATTTAACAATTAATTCCCTCGATTGTAGATTGTTCACTATCAAACTAGTCATTAAAATTATCCTTCTCTAAATGAGTGGTTTTTTATTTCTTTCTAATCCAACCAAATGAATTATAATAAATTATTCTCGCACAGAAATAGTTATTATTCCATATCTGTAACCTATAAACACATTATTCACCAAGAATAAACTAGAAGATATTAGATTATCCCAATACTAATTATAAAACATTACCTTTGTTGAAGGATTGATCTTATCAAGGATTATCATTGATTTTCAAACTTGATCTTGTTGGACATTGCTTTTTTAGGTACCTATTCATGTACCGTATATAGAAACTATTCGGAGATAATAGTATTTCAATATAATTCTGATATCCTCTAATCAATCAGTTTCCTCATTAAAATATTTCTCATGTAATTATTCCTTTACTGAACTCACGAACTCAACCACATATGTGTGGGTGACGAATGAAAACTATAAAGTATTATTATAGTAAAAAATACCCTTTCAAAACCCGATTCATCTTCATTATGAATTTTCATATCAATTCATTAATGTACGCATCATTCATGAATTTTATGGGAATACCAAGGTAAAACCCTATCATATATTTTAATTATATTCCTTATTAGTATTTTTGATCATTTCTATTACTATATCTTAGTTAATTTAACGGTATGCGAATTTCATTGATTATTAAATTCATGTTATACCTTTGATTCACATTTTATATGAAATCCTGCCACACTATCAACCTTTTTCTATTCACAACATTTTTTGTTCTCTTCTAAAATTATAATTTATTGATGATTCATGTCCTCTATTTATTATTTATTCACACAATTATCTCAAATGCCCTAATATTATACTTGGATTGAGATTGTGCATGTGTACACATTCATAAAGAATATCAATGTTGAGGAAAACTAGTAAGATATGAAATAATTACTGGGATCTCGAATGGCTTTATGAATCAAATATATTCATGAATTACATTATTTTTACTTTAATCAAGTCGAGTACCAACCACATTTGTTATTATTCTTACAATACAAACACTTTTGTTGAAACCATCCCTTATCGAACTAGTGTTCATGGATCCTCTTATTTTTTCTAGAAAATTGATATATCTTATCAATTTAAAACACAACCAACAAGCCTTTATGCATCAATATATATAGGCAATTAATACTATAATGCACCTCCTTAGATCCACCATTAATGACACATAATTTCTCCATGAATAATTAAGTGAAGCCTATTATTTTAAACACCATAGTGTGATATTAGTTAATTAAATGTTTAATATAATAATAATGTAGTACATTCTAAATTGAGTTCATGTTCTTGTTGATCTCTGTGTGAAAGGAATCACATTATTCTCCTTGTTTTTTAATTCTTGAACCCTTCCATGAAATAAATATGCTCGAGACACCAACTACAAATCAATTTGAAATCAGTCGAAGTGGGTTCTTTGTGCTCCTTGATTTCAATAAAATCATAACTTGAATAAAAGTGATTTTTTATCATAAATTATATCTCATAATTTTCAAACTAGGTCCAGCTCGATTCATTCGAGTTCATTGATGAACTCAGGTGAATAAATGAACCTCCTAGTGGCGGTAGGATGAGAAAATGGTTCATATCGATCAAACAACTCATATTACAGTGATTATAAGACCATTCTTATGCATTTATCCTTTTATAATGGAGGAAAAGTGAACTCATATTATCCATAACACATTGATCATGCATATGGTTTCATTGATATTAATTAGTAAATCGACACCGCTCTTAGATCAAGTTGTCCATGGGGGATTAACACTAACAACACCATTCACTATATGCCTCATGGGATGCAATGATATATGTTGGACCACATGCTATATCTAAAACCCATACCTGACTACGTGTACTCTCCTAGCGAATATTAATGAACTAGCTACATTGTTTTCCTCCATGTGGGTTTTTGATATGGATCCCTTTCAGGGATTTGGTTTCTTCTCCCTCAACCTTGTGTCGAGTATGATCCTTGATTATATAGATGACCTCTTTTTTTATAACAAATATTTAAAAAACATAAATTAAATTTTAAAAATATAATATATTCCAAATAAAACTATCATTTAATTCCAAACCAAAATACTCAATATTGTTCATTTATTCTACCTCATATTGTAGTAAGTAATGTGTTATCTATTAAAAAAGTCATGGTTCATAATACCCCTTCATCAATCTTCACATTTACCTATAATAGATTCTAAAGTATGAAAAATATTTTCATTAATTGAATACATAACAACACACTTTGAATTACCACAAAATCCAAAAAATCATCAAATAAATATTTATAATTAATTATTCACAATTGAATCATTATGCCGAAAAATATAGTGTACATCTATGTGTTATAGTTTCGACTAAATTGAAATATCCCAATTTAATAAATATTTTCACTAGGAGTACTGATTGAAAACTACCTCGTAAATGTGATATGGAAATATATTTTTTACTTGGAATACAATAAATATATAAATTTGTGAAAAGATATAAAATAAAATTAATCATTACCTAAATTTGATGTTACCATCGAATAAAATTCTTCCATGTCTTTAATAAAAGGAATCTTATCTATAGTTATAAAAAAAACCTATAATTTCTAATTTTACCTCCTATAGTAGCTTAACATGATTTTTGGGACGTATGTTTGAATAATACTACATATATTTATAGTTAAACAGAAGATATATGGGGTTTCATTAATTCCTTATAATATATAATCACTATGATCACTTTCTCTGTGGTTGTGATATAATTTTATTCTCATTGAGTATATACCTATATGTTTCTATGCCAAATTATATCATGTTGGAAATATCACCTTCCCATCATTCTATATTTATCGATTTCTTTTTCATGATTTTTATCTGACCTCTTCCTTTTATGATTTATGTCAAATATATAATATATAGAGAAATAATTTTTCATTTTGGGGAACATGATTATATATCATCCTATGATGATAATGTTTCGAAAACCAGTGTCTATCGATAACATTTCATATAAAATTAAAAGAAACAATAACTATTTAATTTTGAAAAATATTTGTATTCCCAAACATTTTGGAAAAATTTTATAATGTTATCCTCATACTCTACAATAATTAATTCTTTGTCTTCCATTAATGATAGAAACATCCAATCTATTTTAGCTTGTTATTCTTGAGGAAATTATTTCTCAATGTTTATAACATTAATAGATATACATTATATATTTTACACTTCATTATAATATATAGAATTTTGGATAAATGAGATTCATTGATCATAACATCCATTCATAAGACACATTGTGTGAGTAAAATAGTCCCTTTCAATAATTCTCCAGGATAAATATATTCTTTTGGGTGACTTAATCTACTGTTAACCCATCAATGAATTAATAGTTTCATTAAATGTCGATCATCCTAGTGTATAATGATTTGAAATTAAAGTCGATCATTATTTGAAATAATAGTATAATCCATATAGACAAGCTGCTTTGGTATAACCATGACGAGATTCCCTAATATGTCTGTGATCTTCTTAGTAAAAACCTCGACTATATTGGTGCACTAAAAAGGAAAATAACTTCATTGACTATAGGTGTTGGTTACCTTTATATAGCTATACACCAACTAATAATAATAGGACACACTGTGTTATCTTATAATAATCAGGAATATTTATCCGTAAATAAAAATCCCTATGATCCTTAATATTTTCAATTACCATAATGGATTCATATAATTGTCATGTTAGGTATATAAATTAATAAAATAATTCCCATGGTTCCATGTAATCATTATATGATATAAATAGTAATGAAGTAGAATCTTGTAACCCATAGAATATATTGAATTTATTTAGTTGTTATAGGATTCAATTAATTCCACCAACAATGATCATCTAGTGTAGTAGTTTTGGAAATGTATATTCATAATTTCATCCCATTTTACATTGGATGTATAAAAACTTTGCATATAGAACTCTCATTTATCCATTATTATATTAAAAACTACCTCTTCATGTAATTGAACAAGAAAAAACTAAAGGTTGAGATGATATTCTCATTAGTGGTTATTTCGAATAGAAGATATCATATGTAAATAAGGGAAAAACAATATGTTCAAGTTCATAATTAAAATAAATTCTATTAAAACAATAAAATTATTTCAAAATAATAAATAAAAAACTGAATAATCAAAAAAGAATTCTTAGTAAATGAAATGCATGAAATAGGATATTAATGGTCATACCATATAGAACATAGCATATGTGTCATATGTTCTATAATCAATTCCTCGGATAATTCATTCTTAATAAATGAATAGGTGTAAATAAGATGCTCTTATTATTTGGAATGCGATATTTGTGTCTCATGATACCGATCAATTCATCAAGGGACTCTCTATAATTAGGCCACACCTATTACATTAACTTCATTTTCATCCTTTACATATGATATTATCAATTCAATTATATCTCTAAATTCCTTATAAATCAACATTATTCAACAATAAATCAATAATTTGGGTTATTTACCTAATAAATGAAATTGCATTGGTATTGAAATTCCATTGAATGATACCATATAATTAAATCTTCAACAAATTAGTGAAAATAATTATTCTATAAAGATCCCAAATGCATCATTATTGATGTTATTTAAGTAATACATTCTTCATTTAAATAAAATGGATTATATAATTAAATATTTAAAACTAAATCATATAAATTTTTGTATTAATGATTTAGTAAACCACATTTAAAATCTATCACAATTTTGAAAATATTAATACCATTTCATTTTCAAATAAAATTTTATAAAAATTAAAATTATTTTCAGAAAATTGTTTTCATTGATAATTATGGTGAAGAAACACAAAATGATATAAAAAATAAATAAAAATTATGATGGTGATAAATAATATTTTGTGGAAAACATTAACTAAGGATTAATTTTACCTTTTTAGATGAAAGAAAAAAGTAATTCCATTATAAAATGATTAGAGATGTAATTTTATAATTTTTTAACAAAAGATAAAAACTGTTTCAGATTAATTCATATAATATTTGGAGTATAAAGATTAATATTCTTGATGAATCTAATATAACCTATACAAGGAATAAAAATAGAAATAATGAAATTTTAAAAACATTACTTTTTTTTAAAATAATTGTCCTAACATGTAAATTAAATGAAAAATATTGATAAAAATTGAGAATAAACGGAATATAAACTTCTAAAAACATCATTAGAGTATATAAATATTTATTTGGTCTAAGATATTAGTATCATATTTTTTTCCCCAATGAAATATGGGTAAAATCAATCATGACATAAAATGAGACTGAAAAATAAATCACATACCTTGGGTCTATCCATAGTAGTATGTGTTTGATCCTAATGATAAATAAATTTAAATTTATTAAGAAAATTTTTCATCTGTTTTATATTTTTATGAATATTTTGTGTTAATTTGAATTTTATTTGTTTAATTGTAATTTCATATGTCGACCCACTAATATTTTGCAGTCAATTTTTGTAAAATTACATTGGTATATTAGCACGGGTAAAAAGTGTTACGAAATGAGTAAATCATCTATATATTTTATATAATTTCATGGATATAATTTTTATTTATTATATACAATTGTAAAATATTCCTTTCATGGTGGTTAAACAGAAACCAATCTCATCACTTCATTGGGGTCATAGTCCTCATGTATGCATGAGCGACGTTGATATTTCCCATTGATGGATGGGTAAGAAGTTATATAATATCTTCTATTTTTATAATAGTAATTATTTAGTTAATATAATATATATTAATTAATTATTTCTTTATACAAATCCAATTAAATCAGTGATGAAAAAATAGAATACTCTATGGATATAGTAGAGCATAAGTATGCTTGAGAAATGTTTTTTTTCATAATATTGAAATGAGATATAAAATATATATATCCTTAACATAAAATGATTTAGGTATGCATAATCTATTTATCTAATTAATTTAAAAAGATTATTCATCTTTTATTTGATGATTATGTATAAAATAACATGTAGTTTATTGGTAAGAACATATACATCTTCTTCTGGTATTGTCATTTGGATTACATGTTATGCATTTTGGAATTTATATTTTTGTTAGATCAGTACCTAAAGTATATTGGGAGGGATTTTGAAAAGGTATTTAGGATGTTATTGTTTTATCTAAGAGGATCATATTGTATAGAGAAGAGAGTGTGATGGGTTTTATATTCTAAGTGAGGTTAGTGGAAAACCTGTAAATATTTGAAACATAATTATAGAATATTTTTCATTCCCAAATCAAGTGTCTGCAAATAGTCATGGAGTTGAATATAATAATATAAAATTTGAAATAAAACAAAAATATGATATTTATTTATTTTATTTTGTGATCTTAAATCTTTTTCCAATTATTTTAACCCTTTTAATTAATTGTATCCTTAACAGAGGAGATAAATATTTACCATAGTTACTATTCAATATGACCAAAATTTAAGTTGAACGTATTTACTAATATTATGTATTTTGATTCCAAATATGTAATAAACTATAAAACATTCAATTTATATATCTATTAAAAATTACATTTATTATACGTTTATCAAACATAAAGCAAAAGAGTTTTAGAAAATGCTTATTTAAAAGAATAAAATCGATTTTACGAAAAAATCACATATAATATTGAATAAAAGGGAGTTAATGTTATTAAAATTGACAAAACGATGCCTATTTATCAACCAAAAAAACAGAAATTATGGTTATCCCATTAAACATATTATTAATATAGAATAACTACAAATATTTTTATTCAATAAAAAGAATTACAATGATTTCTAAAATGTTAGTAACAAATTTATATGTTCAAAATTATATTTTTAAATTCATTATTATACTTACTTATAATATATATTATATTAAAAAAAATTCATTAAATATGAACATATTGTATATTATTTTAATCCATAGAATCAGATGATTTTCTAAAATTGGTATTTCATACCATTCAATAAAAAAACCACTTTAAAAAGATTACTAAAAATCATCAAAATAAAAATCTGACATTAGAGATTTAAAAATTAAATTATTTTAGTCAAATTGTAATTATTATATTTTTACAATTTTGTTTTAAATCATGATATTCAATAAATTTATGTGTATTATGTTATTATTTCATTAAAAATAATAAATTATTATAATTTAATTTTGGATGTCACATTAATTAATGAATAGGGTTCATGAAAACAAAGTGAGGGAATCTAGAATATATATGGAAAAAAGAGATATTACCTAATATCTCTTCTGAATTTCCTTCTCAACTATATAAATAATTTGAGGAGGGGTTTTTTTATTTAAAAACCCGTAAGTGGACCTACTTGCATAGGATCAGGGCGTGGGATGTGTTATAAAATTTTGATACACGGGGAAATATAAAAAAAATTATATGCAAGGTGATGGGAATGAGAAATTGGATTTATACACATGATTTCTCACACGTGAGTGTATGCTCCTAAGCATGCATGCTTGTCTTTTTCAACCTAGGCATGTGACACCTAATAATGAGGACATTGTAATTCAATTCTAAGAATATATACCGATGTGTGAGGCAAAGACTGATTTCTTAATAAAATTATAACTTCATAAATCAAAACCTATTGATATATTATTCTACATCAACATAAGGACTAATAAAACCAATTCTTATGATGTTGAATATGGTTCTAAATATTGTGTTCCCATATAATATTTTTTTTCAAGGCCAAAATTTATTTAAAATAACCTTAAAATTCATTTATATAAATTTTATACCATTTTATAAGTAATTGATGAATCATGTGATCTATTAAAAAATGTATTAATCAATACTATGTCACTAAAAGAAGAAATGATGTTAAGGAATATTTATCTGTTCATTAGCGATAAATCATGTGGCATATGGTGATCTCGTCTTATCTTCTATCAATAATGGATATAAAATTATTCGTAAACATTTCATATGTTGTCTTACTGTGGAATTTTTCATTGATTCTATATAGAACATAATGGACAAAATTTCCCACTTTGAACTAATATTGTGATAAATCAAATGTGGATTTTCCAAATCATATCTTATAATGAAATGGTTTAGTAATTTAAATGTTATAAATTTTTTTATAAATAGTATAAAATAAGTGAAATTTATAATATTAGAATTATAATATCCATGTTAAAATAATTTAGAAATGGAAACACACACATAATGAGTTTTTCACATTTAATTTGATATTAAATGTTTCAACCCTAATTATTATACATGGAGTAAATGTTATATTCCATTTTCAATCAGTTTTTAGAGTTTTATCATTTTATTGGAACAAATAAAAATATTAGATAATATTATATGACTACTATATGATTATAATTAATTAATAAAAATCCCAATATCATAGGTTTTCAGTCAAATATACAAAACCATATTAGGTATTTCGTATGTTGTTCCAGATCATTGTAAAAATTACTTTTTATTTGGACTTATCGACCTCAATATTAACATAATATTATTTGTCATTTGCCTTTTTAAAATTAATTTTTAATTATAAATATTAATTTATAAATAGAACCCCTTCCCAAAATATAACGTTATGTGGAAGAAACACTTACACTCTAATGTATTATTTAAAAAATATCACAATGATTCTTTGGGATAACCAAAAATAGACATTTCTTATATTTTAGTTCTATTTTATTGAGTTACAACAATTAACATACTCCTAAAAATGTAAAATATTCAGGAATATTTTTCCGATTCTTCTTTATAGATATCTCATGTAATGTCTATTGAATATTCATGGATAGAACATGGTTTAATATAAATGATTTAATATATATAAAATAAATGTAAAATTAAATTTGAAGGTTTGGATGAGTCATCCTTGATCGAAAAAATACAAAGTGATTTTCATTAAAAATTTATATATTCAATGTAACCATGGATTATTAGAGGTAATGAGTTACAAAATTATGCCAAATTCCTATAAAAGGTCACAAAATTCATAACACTTGTATTATCCACCACAATATTATAAAAGTATCTAAATACTTTTGGCTACAAATTTTTTTAAAAAATTCTAAAATACATTGAAAATTTCAAAAGATTAAAACTTGTGTTTCATATGATAAACATACCCATATCTACTGATGTCATCAGTACCAAAAATGATATATTAAATTCTACCCTGACCTACATTACTTATAAGAACGCACATGTTAGTATGTTGAAGTTAAAATAAATTAATAAGTGTTTCCCAATCACCCAAAAATATATTTGTTTCATTTTATATATGAAGATAGATTCACATACAATAAATTATCTTTAATCATTCAAATCCAATCATCCATCATTATGAAAATCATTATAATTGATTCATATTTATATTTCATAGTCAAAAAATGAAAAAATAATAATTTGATTTCAAATAATTTATTGTTACCAACATTTTATTTACATTATAGATAGGAAGGTCATGATACAAAATATATATATATATATATATATTCCCTTGAAAAATTAAATAACTACAAACAATTTCATTCATAAAAATGAAACACTTTTTTATTATTATAAATGATTATCAACCATATCATGGTATGATACTAAAATTAAATTTTATACATTGATGTTAAATTATAATTTTTCTCTAAAAAATAAACTCAGTAGAATAAAATTCACTATATACATGAGTAATGTATCAAATATTTATAATTTAATATATCTTATATACTCATTTCCCTAAATGAAATCCCATTCATTCCATAAATAACTATGAATTACCATATGGTAATGCAAAGACCATATCTAATACCCATGATTCATATTTAAAGAATTTAATTTCCATAACATATAAACATTATGTAGTTTAACTACCACTATTTTTCTTCTTAATAATCTTTTGGTATACAAGATATTTTCTTTTAAAATGTTTGTTTATATTTCCTAGGATATATTTTACTTATTTTAAATTAGCAAAATTAATGTTTTCAATGATAAGATAATTGATTTGGACTTTAATATCTTTTTTTTCTTGATGAATTTTACATCACCCATTCCCTTATTCTTCATCGTGATAATGTAGGACCTGTTAAAATTATGTTTCATTTTTATTAAAATATTGATAAGTGAATAAAGGGTTAAATCAATGTTTTTAATATTACAATTATTAATGATTTTTTTAAAAGATCCCATAAATTATTAGAGAAAAACATTAATATTCACTTATATCTTGTGAGGAATACCTATCCTCACAATGATGTTCATATTCCCTAACATAATTAGTAAATGACTTTAATATCTAGTTACTTATATCTTCTCTCATGGAAAAATGACTTTATTTCAACATATGAATTTAAATAAAAAATTTCATAATTTAAATCATTGTTGTGTCAAATCATAAGGAATCACTTAATTGATCCATTCATCATTAAAACCCCATAAATTATAGTACCTATAACCAAACCTTATATATCCAAAAAATTCATTCATATAATTCTTTTAAAAACCTTATTCACACAAGGGATAGTGGAATGTAGTAATGGAGGTATTCATTCCTGTATAACGTATAACTTATACTCAAATTTGGGAATAATTATCGAATTGTAATATATTATAATGAACTAATTTCCATTAAATATTTCATAATAAAAGAATTTAATCAGTTATATGTTGGAGATATTTGTTTCAATTCATATATAAAACATAATAGTTTCCATTAATAGAATAATTAATTCTTATATTTTACAATGGGACAATATCATGGTCTTTATGTTATGATTTACTTTATTCAAAATTATATCAATGTGTTAGAGTTTTTATGAATATGTGGTTGATGAAAATTCAATAATAGAATGAGTTTTTTTATGATGCTTAAAATACAAATAATATAAAGGACTGTGTTGTGGTGCACCCCCTGTTAGAGTTCTGGTACACATGGGGAATATAGTGATGAAGTGGTGTGTAGATATATGAAGTATTAGTTATTATTAGTTGTCATAGTCAATGGGATGATCACTAGGCCGAAATTGTTGGGATAAGAAATGGTTCGTTTCTCTAGACATTTTGAAGTCATGTTTCACATATGAGAAATAATGTGCTAATTTATTGTATAATATAACCTCTGGTGAAGAAATTTATTTTGGGATGACAGAGATGGTGTTTTAATATTACTAGAATAAACATAAAAACTACCTAAAGGATAGGATACTGGGTATTTTCATGTCTTTTTTTCTAAGATATTGAATAATAAACACCATATTGTCTACAAAAAAAGTTTTTTGGTTGTAATTTATGTATGAAATGCACCAAATATTTATATGTGAGATTAGATGTTTGTGGAATTGGGTTTAATTGGTTTAATAGTACTTTAACTCTATTTATAACATGATTTTGAGTACCAGCCGACTGTATTTTTTCATGAAATCACTGGTGGTTTTATTAAGAAGTTATTTCACCCTAATAGAATAAATAGAATATCCATGAATATAAATTTTCTTTGACAACATAAATTTTATAATAATTTGGAGTTAAAGGATGTTCTTAAATCCCCATATCATGTCGATGGGTTAAAGGATAATTTGTTATAATTTATCATTGTTAATATTGGAAATGTACATTTAAAAAATGAAAAGAAATATATCCATGGGAAGAAATTGGGTTTTTATTAATATGTTTATGGAAATTAAAAATGAATAGGTGTGATAATGTTATAGGAGAATAATATCAATGAATCATGATATGTTTGGGAAGGCGTTACCTACTATTTAAGTTTCTATCTATATTATTATTTCTTGTTTATTATTATGGGTTTCATAAAATTATTAATGAGTCACTCATAATTCTCAAATGAATTTAGATTTCTAATATATTTATATTGTGTGTTTAACGGGTATGTAAGACAACTATTTTATAGAAACCAAATGGTTTATTAGTTTTTGTCACATTATACTTTGACGGGTATATTTATTTTGTGTGTTTGACGGGTATGTAAGATAACTATTTTATGGAAACCGTTTCAATATCCTTTGATTTTCCCATTTAAGGTGAAATAATATTTTTTAATGGTTTATTAGTTTTTCTCACATTATTTTCTAATTAAGGGTTATAATTGAGAGTTAATCACATCAAGAAAACATGATTAAAAAGGTAAAATGTTTTAATTTAGTTTTACCCTAATTGACCCTCCACAGTATATTATTATTTATAAGGTACCAAAACTTATTATCATAGTGAATTTTATTGGTGGTGTTCTCTCTATCCCAGATGCATTACGGTATTCAATTTTCATTAATGAAATCTATATTCCCATTTTTAATGGAAAACATTTATATTTGTGAATGAATATAATTGGATAGTACATCTATTTACTGGGAGTGGATATATACATAGTATCTATCCATGTTATATCAAAAATCCTGGAAAATAGGGCTTTATCAGAACAAAACCACAGATAATAAGATTTTAATGAAAATGATAACAATAAATCAGAGAGAGACTAGGAGAACCATATATTTATCATGGTAACTTCATACATAACAACAAGTGATTTATAAGGAATATAATTGAATATTAAAAAATGTGACTCAACTTTTTGGGATGAAATGCTCTAAGTGATATTGAAAAATTTTTAGTACATCAGGTTGAGCCCAACCAAAATAAAAGATGATTTTATTTTTAATTTTCATATTCAAATTTTGAAGACATAAATTGTCTTGAAAAAAATATAATTTTCTGTCAATATTTTTAAAATATTCATTTCAATTATTCCTCTACATTTCATTACAATAAAATTTATTTTTATAGATTATGATATAAAATATGTATCTATCAATAGTATTGAAAAAAATATTTTCATGAATCAATTGATTAATGAAGAAAATGATTATTTGTAGAAGGAAATATAAAGAGAGGTTTAGTTCATGAAAATAATGAAAAAATACATTTAAAAAGGTCCATATAAATAAATAGTAAACAAATAGATATCATTCATTTCCTAAATCTCCTTGTGGGTAAAAAATTTATTGTGAATCATACACATTCTTTATTTTGGTATTGTATGGTATGATATCTCCCTACTACATGTTCAAATATTTTTTATAATGGTGAGGAAAAAAATTATAGGAATGAAACAATAAAATATAATTGAATTAATGGAAAACCAATGTTGAAATGTATTGAGAGGAAAATAATATTTATAGTGATGGTGAAAATAATGATAATGGGGGTATATTGGATCATCATGTTGAGTGTGACGAATACCTTGATAAAATGAAAAAAGAGAGCTAAAACAAATAATAATACTTTAAATTTTCATGAATCAAATCCCTATATGTATTATCATGGGAAAGAAATGTCATATTTTAAATTCGAGACCAACACAATAAAATATAGAATTAAAAGGAAATATTCAAAAATTTGTTTTCAAGTACAATGTTGAATAATAAGCCTAAATAAATGATATATTTTCTATTTCATTAGAAGAAATGGCCAAAATAATTGAGTAATATAAAGAAGATGTTTTGGTTTTCTAATTAATGTGTGGGGACTAGAGGAGAATTCTTTCATATGTCATTGTTCCAGGTTTTTCCAAGGAATCAACCCTATTTAAACATATATAATTTCCTGCAGTCACCACTAAAGAAAATAGTCATATACCATAAGAATAGTTTATAGAATCAAATGCAAAGACATAGTGGTGTATGATTACATTATGATATTACCTTGTCTTTCACTAGACATTAATATTAAAACCCGGTAGTTATGGGGATAGTAGTTAGGTTGAAAAAGCTACTAATCTATTTGAAATGGATGACAAAATTTAAAAATATATATTCTGTTTTATTGAGGTGTAAAATTATATAAAATTTAATTATTACATCCTCTAAAAAGCATTGTTTCATAAATTTTTAACTTAAAAGGTAAAAATAATTTTTTTTAAATGTGTATATGAATTTTGTTTCAATTTTTAGAAATTTTTAGGCACAAAGTATCTTATTGTTTCATAAGGATGTATTGAGTGATGGCTTATGGGACTCATAAAGGTAAAACAGATATACAAACATTGATTTCTACATTGATAATGATAATAGATTCTTTTCTTTAATATAAATATGATAATATTTATCCTAGAGAAAAATATGTGAATTATTCATTTATAGAAATTTCTAAAATGGTCAAAAATGAAGAAAAAATAGTATGAGAATGAAAATATTTTTTGAGATTCCATTAATATCAATGTAATGGCCTAATTTATGGGGTTTAGGTAGTGGTAATACTTCTCACATGATGAAGAACAAATAGTTATCATAATAATAAAATATTATAAAGGTGTAGTAGTTTGATTCGGGAATGATGATACAGTAAAATTTATTGTCTATGTGATGGAAAATATTGTTTGAAAGGATATAAAAATATTGATTTGATCCTGGTGGAAGGATGTAGTAATGATCACATATGTTTGATCCATTTTTATAAATGATAGTATGCAATATATTTTAGAATAAATGGGTGATTTCTTAAATATAATGATTGTTTACTTATTCTACATGGATGTTTGAAAAAATTACCATTATTTAATTTGTGAAGAAATTTAATGCATTTTTTCGAAAGGATAAGGAACTTATTTTTAATCAAATATATTTCATATTTATGGAAAAAAAATTTATAAGATATTATGATGATTTATGGATCCCATGATATTCCAAGAATCGCATGTGATAATACCCATACATTTGATTCTTGTTTAAAGGTAAAGAAAATTAAAAAGTCAAAATGGACATAAAACGATAAATCGTTAAGAGTATTATATTTTTTTAGGTAAATTTTTATGGTCAATAAATCATATATCATTTTAGGGTGATAATGAAATTAAGCTAATTTTTTGATTATTTTACAAGGATGGGTTGGATAATGGTGATTTCTCATAAAATGATGTATACAAGTCAAAAAAATGACATCAGGGAGATGATGGAAAATTCATTGGATAATAAAATAAAATGTTTTCCACTAAATTTATTATATAATATACAGATTCATGTGTAGAAGAACATCTAGAAGAAATGAATTTATCACCGTGATTCAGTGGTTACAGCTCCAATATAAAAATTAATTTTTAAAACTCATAGATGTGAGGACATTTTTTTCTTGTAAATCATGTTGTATAATTAATTATTGTATATTCCATCATCATGTACCTATGTCTTATCTCAAAAAATAAAATAATAATATCAATGATGAAAAAAAATTTCTAGAGTGGGAGCTTGCTAGAGAGGAAAATTTAAGCATGCCCGTGGAAATAATGTTGCATGCGCCATTAGCATAGAGGCTTAAGAATTAAGAACCAAGAATTCATAAATCATTCATTATAGGAAAAATTAAATTTTAATCAAGTAAATAATAAATATTCCCTTATAGTGTTCCATATAGAACGATAACATACATAGTTAATTACAAGGAAAATATGCTATCTAGAATCTTTCATTTGACCCGATATGAGAAATATTTCCCACAAAACTATAACGAATTATCATTGTCTAGTAAGTGGGAAACCCTCCAAGAGTTTACTGATAAATAACTAGTCTATATCCCACCATACATAATGAATCATTATTAAATATCATGTTATGGATAATAACATCACGGTGATGGGGAAGCTGAAAAATATGGATGCACTACCAGATATTTTAACAAAAATAGTTGAATGTTATGATTTTACCAATAATGGTGACATAATCATCAGGAAGATATCTTCAAAAGGTATTCTTGACTCTGAATGTTACTATTATCATTTGACCCAAGGTGATTACATGTGTATTTGTCAATTAAATAAAACATGAATTCTCCCATCTAGATTCACCTTGAATTGGAGGATCTCACATACCAATGTACAAGTTGATGATAGTCTTCAAGGATTAGGAATATCATTATGATCTATGATTGAGTTATGTAATCAGTATACTTAAGAAGTGGATCATATGTGTCTGTTCTGAAAAAATGATTCTTTATTATGGAACGCGGTTCTCAACATTTTTTAAATACACCATCCTCAAATAGGTTATGTTGTGAATTTTCAAGTTTCTCTTTATTGACTACATCAATCCGTGAAGATCACTACCCTCTATAGGGTATCATTATTTAAGATTCTATGCATGATTGGGTGATCCAAAAACAAATCGATTCATAACTAAGCTCATTTCAATGAGTTCTCTATAATAAAAAAACATTATAGTGTCTCTACATATTTTTAACAACATACTCTTGGAGGGTTTCAAGAACTCGATCAGGGATGTGATATTTCTATTACAACATAATATGACTTGTAATTTTCTCAATACATATGGTGATATTGAAGTCTTTTGGACACCCCATTATATTATATGGATGAAATATAACATATATGGGATTCAAGGGTATCCACGATTTCTCTATATATAGTGTTATATTCAAAGATCACAACAAAAATGTGGTGGAATGATTTCATTATCCATGTGGCCATTTAGCTTCTCTAGAAGCATAAATTATGGGTATTATAAGAGTGGTTAACATTTCATGTCAAATTAATTTGAATAAAATCTGGATCGAATGCGATTCTGGAACTATTTTTCCAGGAATATGTTTGGTACATTTTGATCTTTCATAGAAGATAATAGGGAAATAGATCAAATACCTTGAGAGACACTAATCTATGAGCTACATTGTCACTCAAGAATTTCGAGAAATAAACTGTATTTCCAATTGTCTTGATATTAATGGGGTCACTAATGAGGGATGAATCAATTCAAATAATGGGCCTAATGAAATTATTCATCTTATTACTCATGAAATATTTCAAATACAATGTTTTTTGTATCTTGTAACATTTTCATGATTTAATGAAAGAGCGTATAAGATAATATTTCCAAAAAACTATAATTTTTGTTTCTAAATAATGTTGATACACTACATAATTTTTGGTATGAAAATAACATGACACTAAAATACATTCATGTGATTTGAAGTAACATCCTG
Organism: Viscum album; assembly: GCA_963277665.1. Classification (NCBI taxonomy): domain Eukaryota; kingdom Viridiplantae; phylum Streptophyta; class Magnoliopsida; order Santalales; family Viscaceae; genus Viscum; species Viscum album. Next base: position 1,431,295,544 of record OY728132.1, on the reverse strand, counting down.
CAAACATATAGAAAATCAAAATGTTTTATTCATGTGTGGGAAAAGGGATTTATCTTGGATTTTGATCACTGATAAATTAATCTAATTGTTAAAACTAATTTCAAGGTAAATATTTCAATATAGATGATTTGATGGAGAATAAATATGATCATAATTCGGCTTTAGGATAAAAGGATAAATATGTTAAGAAACATAATTCATATAAAAAAGTTATTTTTTATGATGGGGAAAGTTTATGAAGATTGTTTTGGATCCTTTGGATTAAAATGCGAATAAATTAAATTATATGATATATATAGTTATGAAAAAATATAGTTTGAACAACAGGTTCAAGAATACAGTTCAGTTGAAAACAAATCATTGAGAACAACCACATCAAGGACAACATTTCCTGATTTCAAACTAGATGGATAAATGGAAACAATTAATTATTTTAATAAGTGTAATGATAAGAATTCAATTAAATATGAAAAATTGATATTTAGGTTAAGGCGATGTATGATTAGAATGGTCAAATTGGGAAAAACAACACACGGTAAATATTTTCAAGGATAAAAAATAAAAATTTGATCAGAATGAAATATGTATTTTGAAAAAACACAATGAATATGGATTGCCCAGATGTATATAGAATGTGAAATGTGTAAATTAAATTCCATTATTGAGTAATTGGCATTGAGGAAATTTTTTTACCTGTTCTCAATCATGAAACCATGATATTGTTTAAGTCATGACTATGGAAAAGGGTTTTAATGTTCATCATATAGATTTGAAATTATTTTAATTTGATGGTTTATATAATGTGAAAATCAATATTATGTATCTATATGTATATCTTATTCATTAAGATAAGATAAATTTATTCCTATGGGAAAAACATTTATATGAATTGCTCAATAACTAAGAACCTAGTACTCATGAATAGAATAATAACTAAAATTTCTATTCATCATAGATGTGGGTATGGTTTGAACCTTCATATTAATTAGGTGAAAGTAAAATAGATGGGTGTGCTTATATTTGTTTATATCATCATCTTTGGAGTGTCATAGGACACCCAATACATGTAGGTTTAGATATATATATGTGAAATTTTGAGATCTCTTTACTCGGTGAATTAACTTTTTTTATTTTTTTTAAGTGATTCAATGATGTAATGTGAAATATTTCTCCAAACTCAAGTATTGTAATGTGGTATTAATGACGTTATAGATATATTATTTTAGACTAGTGGATATTTTGGTGGTGAACCGCATGAAAGTTTCAGTGGATGATAAGGATGTGGTATTTTATATGATCCTATATAGGAAATAATATCTGCAATTTTCATTCCATGGTAGTGACTCACCCATATAATTATGTTATCCAAAGGTCAAGATACCCATAATCATATATTATAAATTTATATTCAAATGAATATTATGATTCATATACTATGTTATAATATCTAAAGTGTGAATTTTGGGTTGAATTACAGATGGAATTTATAGTATTAATTAGTGGGGTATGTGGATGATGATTTGAAAGGTTCGGTTGATTAAAACAAATCATTTATATAGGTGTTTCTAACAATTTTATCTATTTTAGTAATGGGAAATATAAAATGGAAGACAACATTTCATTGTGAATTTACGCGGATGAATAAATCCGGATAACCATAATTACCCAAGATTTCAATATTCATTTTCATTAAATAAATGACATGTTCGAAAACATTATCCAAATTAATTTCCAAACTAAAATAGAATTATGTTATTTATTTATTGATAAAATATATCCATCAAATTAATAAGTTTGAGTAGATGTTATCAATTTATTAAATATGTTACTATGGATATATATATATATGTTATCTTATACAAATTCACATAAATCATTATAGTGATTACTAATCTATCTTTTTATGTATTGATAATTTGTTAAATAAAACAATATATTTAATTTTTTAATGAAAATTTTTATAATAAGTAACATTTATTTATCATTTTTAGATTTATTTGTGTCGTATATAAATTAATAATTTAAAACAACAACTATTATTAAAGGATATATTCATATAGAAATAGTTTTTTGGTTTTCTATATAATATTATTTAAAATAAAAATTTATATATTTTAGAATGAAAATTTTAATACCTAAAATTGGTGTTTTGAATCATCCATAAAATCTTATTTAATGATAATAATTTTAGATTATTCTAAAAAAATGATTTTTAAGGAATAATACAGGGTTTAATTTTCTCTAATACATTATATTTTTTTTGTTATTTTTAGTGTAAAAGTACAACATATAATTTTCATAAAAATATTTATCAATTTTTTTTAGTAAAATTATAAATTTTAAAATATTAGTTCTTGTTTACAAACCTATATTTGATATTTTAGAACACAAGTGAAATTTTTCTAAAAAATTGTTTTAAAACACTATACATTTATTATATTATAATTAATGATTATAGTTTTACAAACTGAATAAATTTTTTTTATTAAAACTTTTAATCTTTATATAAAAATAACAATATAAGTTCCATATTGTTTACATGTGTAATAATTATTTTTCCTTATTAAAAATCCTAGTTCTACAGTAAATTCTAAAATGGAAAAAATAATAATCTAATGGTTAAAGGGATTGAAAAATGTATCAAACCTGTGATTTTTTTAGGTTATATTTTCCATATATAATCCCCACCCCATTAGTTATCATTTTTGGAGAAACATTCGTTTGGAGTGACTTCACATTATATAAACAATATGGAAATTTATATAAGTATCTCCCCCTTTCTATTATAAATGGAGCCATCCTCTACACACTTCCACACACACACACACCACAAAACCCTCTGTTCTACCAAAAATATTTCAAATAACCTCTTAAAAATAATTATCATCCATGAATATGTTTTTATTCACATTGGACCTTCCCTCAAGGGCTTAACCCTTTTAGAAATTAGTTAATATAAGAATTTAATAATATATTACAGCCCATCATTTTTTATTTCTATTTCATTATGTAAATTTCATTTTTAAAAAATTTCATTAAACCATATGATAATTAAAACATCAGTAACACTATTATACAAGTATGTTATTATTATTATAGAATAATCATTAGATAATATTCATTTTTTCTATATGAAAATCGAACATTAGATTTTTGTGTGTGAGTGAACTACCACAGCAATAGAGGATTATGAATTGTTTTCGTGACAACCTTAAACAGATTGATAAAATATTTAAATAAAAAAATTATTATATTTATAAATAATGTTATAATATTAAATGATAAAAAAATTATAAATTTCTCATGTTCTATTGAAAATAAAACCATTTACTCTATATTTGTGTGGACTACCACCTCCATGGAACGATTGATTTCTAATTTTCTTTACATTTACATATTACATTGATATTAAAGATAATAGTTTTATTATATCAATTTTAATTTTATTATATTATTATTGAAATGTTATGAAGATTTTTATTAACTATTATTCTCTTGACTGATAATTGATCAATGTTAATTTAGTCATTTAAAATTCACATAAATAAGAATATACTTTGTTTAAATTATGTGATATTTTAATGTCCATTACATATTTTATTATAATTTTATTCTAATTTCAACAAATCACAGTAATAAAAACTAAATTTTTTCAATATTCAATTTTTTGAATGGTATTACAACTAAATCAACTCATAATAACCTATTTGTTAATGTATTTTCTTGTATTGGTCTTTAGAATAACCTACATTAAAATTATATAAAATTCATTCATAGAAGACTATGAAACAAACATAGCGATATAATATGATATATATATATATATATATATATATATATTTAACAATTAAATTTAAATTGGTGTTTTAAATTATAATTCATCATTAAACTCAATAACTAAGGAAACACCATTCAATGGTTTTTAAAATCACAGAAGTCCACTTATTAAAGATTAGATCTTCAAGTATAAAGGGTGAAATACTCATGAAGGGAAATTAAACACATAAAACAAAATTATATGTCCTAAATTATAATTAATTTAATGATTGTGTAATTATAAACTCTAGAAGAATAAAAAATACTATAAATTCTCCAATGAAACTATTTTAAATGATTGAAACTATTAACACCCAATGAGAGAAATATAATAAACAAACTAAAATTGAAGAATATAATGATTATACATAGAAATTATAAAGAGTTTTATGTATTAATATGGCCGTGAAATATTATTTTAAGATATTTATATTTTTTATATATGAGTTTAGGGTTCATTTGAGGAGGATATATTTAATTTATGATGTTTTCGTGACTCAAATTACTATAATGGGTAGTAACAAGTCCTCATTCCCTAAAATAATATCATTTTGTTATTATATATTCTATGATAATTTTATGTTATATTTACACCATAATTAATATATAAATCAAATTTTCACACCAAATTCATCTTCCTTAATAAATATCATGTGTTCTGAAAATGTATTTTTATTCAAAAATAAATTCTATTTATTTAAATGGATTCTCATCCACATACATAGTTTAACCTCCAAAAAATGATCACCATTACATTGTGGATAATAATAACATATTTTCCTCGAAATATAAAAATATTCCCCATTATTCATTTTTAAATTAATAGTTCATCATCATTTAAATTATGTGGGTGTTCAATACGTGAATTTTTAAAAATATATCAATGGATTTTGCTTACCATAGATGTATATAATTCCATTAAACATTATAATACGACATATGTTTAATTTCATTTCAAGGGTTCATTATCATAACATTTTATGAAAAAAAATTTAATAAATATTTTTAATCATATTCAAAAAAATATTTTTGATAAGATACAAGAATATGATGTATTTTTAAGATGATATTGAGGAACATATATTAGAAACATCATTTTTGTGATTTTGCCTCTATTTTAAATGGTTTATTCTCCAATGGTGTGAAGGTTAACAGATCAACCTATAATATCTTTTCATAAATAATCATATTTAGACGGTATGATTACGGTGTGAACTAAATATTTTTCACTAATACTACTTGGAAATGTTATGATAACTTATTTCTCATAATGGGTTATTTGTGATAAGATAAATTATTTGATTTTAAATAGTAGTCAAATGCATGGATCATGATGCGTGTGGTTTTAAATAACTCTATGATGCATTTTTTATTGTTTTATATCACACAATATAATTAATTATTGATATACTTGAATTTTTTAGAAACCTAAAATGTTTACAGGCTTGAATATTGTCACATAATTTATGGGTAGACATAAATGGATTTCTTATGAATGGTTTACAATTTGAATGTTTATTCCACTTCTAAAAAAATATTTCTTATTTCATAGATATTCCAAATGATTATGATATCCAATGTTCTAATGATATTTCAAAGTCATATGTAAGGATTATAATGTCCCATATTATTGAATCAGTGGAATTTACAAATGAAATTCAATTTTCCCTTTTAATGGATTGTTAAATTATTAAATTGATCATTTGGATGATAAAATGATATTTTTATCTCATAAAATAGTATTTTGTTTTAAGATTAGGTCTTGATACATTTTATGGTAGTTTTATTGAGTTTGAGATGTGTTATGATCTGAAAACTATGCTTTTTGGAATTGAATCATGAGGTGCACACCAAGTAGAAAACTAGTTTAACAGTGTTGGTCAGTTATAAGACCCCATTTCACAAGGAACAAAGTTTTTATAAACCATTATTGTGTATTATGAGGTTCTGTGTATAGGGTTATGTGTGAATGTATTGATCAACATAGGTTTATAGTGGTTTCCCCAAATAGTGGTCCAAGCCCACACACATAGTGACACTTAATCGGTAGCTATTCAAGTTAAGACATAGAGTTCTTCATACAACGTAGACCAAACAAAAAAGGTAACATTCCTAGTATAAAAGCACATAAATAAGGGGCCATGGGTTTATAATATATGGTGAATACCATAAATTTTTTAAAGATGGGGAAATTAGGATTTTCTAATATATTCTATATAGGTATTTCCACCATTTTATTTTTTATGTGAATGCTACATCTCCCCAACACATGGGTTATCCTCTTATCTTCCCCAATGAATGGATCTCTCACAAACATATTTCAAAATCCATTAATTTTTTGTCTTGATGGATGTGTTCAGGTGTTCTGTTTCTTCTGTTAATCATTTCATCGATTAACTTCCCATCATAGATTTAATATTCATGAGAGATAATTGAACGTATTTTTTGAGAGTATGTTGATTCTTCATTTTCTATCGAATCAAATATAATCAAATCCCAATATTGGTCAAGTGGACTATCCTATGTTTATGGTAGGAGGAGAATATGTGTTTACATCAATGTGCAATCATTTATTACATGCACCATTGTGCCTTATATTGGGCATTCAGTATGTTTCCCACAGAATGTTAATTGAATATGTAGGACTTGGTCTGTCAATTTTGGTAAGACATTTTGCAATAAATTAAACCAGTAGAGGATATCCACTATAATATAATCCACCCTTTTTATTCTCCATCTATATTTCATGGCCAATTCCTCTATTCAGAATTAAAATACCATTATGGATTTCACATCAAATATTTTTTTTATAACACAAGTTATTTCTAATTTTTTATTATATTTTTTATGTGATTAATGATACCCCATAGAAGAGATAATTTATATGATTTAAATGAACTTAATGTGATATAATTTCCCCACATTTTGATAAAACATCCTCTTCTGTGTTTTATCTTCTCTAATAAAAGGGGTAATCAAATGATGTTAATTTAATCAGTAAATAAAATATTTATAGATATGGACATCCAAATTACACTTTAATTGTAATGTGATATTGAATAGTTATTTCATTTCCTTCACTATATTTACACGTTATTTGTGTAAATTTCTTGTATTAACAGATGTATTATTTATAAATGATAAATGATTTAAGTTTAAGGTTCCACTACACCTTACCGGACATCAGTTTCATATTTACAGAACATCTAGCTAAAGGATCCTAAGTGAAGTAATATTACCTAATTATATATAATTACTAATGGAACCTTTAGTTGGGTAATTTTTTAAGATGTGTTCTTCCCCCTTGGTAAAAGATAGTGTCATATAGTTCACATCAAATGGGTTAATAGGAATTAAATTCCACACCACTAGATAAGGATGATGGATATGAACAACCTCATTATTATTCATGATACTAGACATGAAGTCCTATAATAACTATCAATGTCAAGGATAATAACCCAAATTCATTATTATAAGACTCTAGTTTTTTATGAGTAGTATTATATATGGAAACTTGAGTTGCACCATAAGACTAAGATAATACTAAATATATACATATATGGATATAAAATATATTTTTATTAAATGAATATATAAACATAAATGTCTCCATATATACCCATATTTATAATAAATAGTGTCCCAGTATAGGCTGAAGCATGTAGAATCATCATGGTGGCCCTTAGGAACCTAATTCGGCATGTTTATAACCTTTTGTATTATTCATTATCATATATTCCCACAAACTATTGTATTTTACATTTATAAACTTGATATAATTAGACAATATTGGTGGGGGCCTACTGAGTATACCTCAGAACATATTCATCTCTCCATTACAGGGGGAAGTAAAACAAACCTCCAGGTTTCAGGTTCATGGTTATGGTTTCTTATGGTCCTATAAGGCTTGTACATGGGAGCATATGTGATCCACACAATTCCATAGATTATAATAGTAAAGGGAATATGGATTAGAGATTATTTATTCTCATTATGCACTATTTAGTAATTACCTATTTCATTTCTCTTTCTAGTATATTTTAGTCACAATGATGTTCATTGATTTATATTTTTTGTTGGCTATTTCATTTTAATTCATTTTTTTATTCTTCAATATGACTTTCATTCATTTACACTCCTACCATTTTTGTATTCATATTATATTTCTCTATGATACTTTTACTAGGAGGGTATAGTCTCCCCATCATATAATCATTGGAATTTCACTGATAGTTGATAACCTCTAGAATATGGGAGGCATGCTTGAGGGCTCAGGACCTTCCGGCTCGGCGCACAGTTTATGTTTTCTCTCAGTTGGGACATTACAAAGTTATATCAATGAGGTATATTTTCCATGATTTTTAGGGATGATGGACAATATAATAGGAATGTGTTTGTATTTGTTATGTAGTTGTTCCTTGGAGCGGTCCTCTAATGAACGAGTAAAATTACATTTTTTCAAGGATGGGATTTTTGTTTGTTCTATTTATTCTTACATATGATTATTATTTCACATTGATTGAATGGTTCCATTTATAATGATATTTATTTATGAGATTTTCAATATTTTACCCTTGTCATAGCATGGAATGAATGTAGAATTGCATGAATCATTATATCCACATTGAGAATATCATTACAAGAATATTCTGTTCTATAAATGTTTTTTTAGGTTTCTTAATGATTTATGGATGTGTGTTTCCTGATTTATTTGGAGGATTATTTACAGAAAATACTTATATGTTTTGTTTTATAATTTTTTCCTATAGAGCATATTTATATGACTATTGGAACTTGTTGTACGTTTATATAAAATTCTTGTTTTCTTACCCAGGTAAAGTAATTAATTTCCATTTTTCCCTATATTTACCCTTTGAGATAGAACACATAGTTATAACATTATTTTGAAATTTGGTTGTTAATGATTATATAAATATATAAATGTATTTTCTTATATAACATGTTGTTTTCACCTTAATTAACCAATCATGACATGCTTGATCAATGAAAAATTGATTTCATGGTCTAAAACATTCTGGTTTCAATTAAATTAGAGCCAATTTGAAATATATAAATTGTATAGGTGATCAATCAATTGATAATTTCTAACCCTTATAATCTTAACTATATATATTATAATTATTTACCTAAATAATATTTGATAATTATAAAATATTGAAAAAATTTACATTAGATGAATAGTTTTCTTATGGTCCATTTTCATTACTAGGACTAGGTAGGTTAAACATGATCTATTATAGTTATGATATAGACTTGACTCAATAGAAGTAGGACTTTTCATGGTGCTAATTTATTGTTATAGGAACCCACTAATAGTGTAATTGAATCATGGAATAATTGAAGGGAACATTATTGGTCTCCATTACATTTGTAATATTAGTACTAAACCCCATGATGGTATACTTATGATATATATGGATGGTTATTTGCTGTTTTTGTTGAAAATTATATGGTTTCACATATAAAAAAATGGGGGAAACAAACAGAAAAAACCCCATTTTATCATTAACTTATTTTTTTGGCTTTTTAGATTTATTATATGATGTATGATTTTATTAAAACCCCAATTAAATCCTAAAGGGTGTTTACCTCAATATATTGGATTTTAAATTTACATTAAAAAATTTCAAATGTTAAAGAGTATAAAAAAATAAATGATAAATAAAATGTATTTTATAAGATATATTGCCCAAATATGATAGTATTTCATCCAAATATTAATGATAAAAGGTGATTAAAATTTCCTCCCTTATATCATTACCTAAATTAACAACCATAATTATTTTCCATATAACAGTTGTTTAATGTCTTAAAATTGTGTCTTGAAATATTTTATAATTAGAGTTGAATTATTATAATAAATTAAAATAATTCCATACATGGTGTTCTTAGATTCAACCCAAAATGCAAGGGTAGTTTAAACCTTCCCTGAGTTTTACCTTGAAACTATAACATAAGCATCACCTACAAGCCTCTTCTTCGATAACTCAAATTTAATTTATTGGAGGAAGATTCTAGTTACTTATTCCTAAAAACCCCATTGTGGTATCCATGCTTTATGATTCATTATGGGTATAGCCTAAGGTTGGTAAAATGAAAATATCTTTAGAACCATGCGAAAATAATTTGACATGTTTTACATCATAGGTCAATTATAGGTACTATATTCCTAGAATAAGACTCTTAGTATCTAAAATTACATCTACGATGGATGTTTAGCCTACTGTTATTTTTATAATTATTAAGTAAATGAGAAATATGGAATTCATGGATTCAATGGGTTATACATTCCTAGATCTACGTTATCTTCATAGTAGGTAGTGAAAAAATTCTTTATCATTAGTGTTGGATGAAATGGGGGGTTATCCATTAAATTTTGAATCATTTGTTATAATTCAACTATATACTAGTTCTTTTTAAATGAAAATCATGTACTGGATTGCATTGGACTTATAAACCTATGTATAATATCAATTATTTTTCATTGTTTTAATCATATATCAATGTAGTACGTGTCAATACATGTGATACCCATTGAGTTGGTATATTTTATAGAGAACCATATAATTTGGGTCGAAATCATTTAAATATCAATATGTTACACTTTAATAATAGTTTATATACAAGGTAGAGTGATCTGGGTCCTACAGGAAACCTTACACATACCAATTCATGAGATGATATTCCAAATAGGGCAGTGTGTTTTGAAATGCTAGTCTACATCTACTGGATTTTAAGAACAATGTTGTGTAAAACATGGACATAACACAACATAAGTATCATAGGTATTTCTATAGTAAATCTAATAAAATGGACAATTATGTGACTAGTTTCCATCTATTTTTGAACTGTACCTTGGTAAAAGCATTTTGGACACATCCAAGACCCATAGTAAGTTGTCTAGCTAGACTGTGATGTGGTGTAACTTCCATTTTATGTAATCTGATGACATTGCATCTTCTATGGTGAGGGGAATCACATAAATCTTTATCGGGTGCATCTTTCGATGTAGAGGGAGAACAATATAGGAATACCTTTTGGATGTGGTTATCATTGCATTAAATTCACATGATTCAGGTATGTTTGGGAATGTGTTGGTGCCTTTATTTAAGAAATATGAAAAAATGGTTGGTTGTGTAAACCACCATTGATAACAACACTACCCATGGATGTACTCTATTTTTTTTTCTTGAGTAATCATAGACTGCATTAGTGATGACAGTATTGTGATTGGTTAATGACGATGCAACACAATAACGTCCATGGTCTTCTAAAGGGAATTTACAATTAGTTTTTCCACTTATTACATCATGTATATTTATATATTTGGTTGGGATACATACTATCTACATCATCAATGGAAGTGTATTAGGTCCTCTTGGAAATTCATGATTTGGTATTGGTGAAATCTTTTTTAGTGATGATCATGACCCATATCATGATATTACCAAGGATACATTGAGATAGAAGATATTATATGTTAATAAAAACAAGAAATCCTTTTTTGATAAGTGAACATATTAATCTATAACATTGTATGTTTATGGTAATGTTTATACCAAAGAAATACATGGGTTCCCCAGTAGAGAAACTTTGGGAAATGTTATAGACACTAAACGATTAATTGTCTTGAATACTATTGGTATTATTTATTTTAATGATGTGTGGATGTCATATATATTTAAAAACATCTCACTTGTAAAATATTTTATATAGACTACCTTGGATGTATTCCATGTACTGCAGTTGATGATTCTATGGTAACCCACAACATCAGTTAGGCTCATACGGTACTTTTTAACAGTGTTGATCCCTGTGTGATGGATTATGACTACACCCATGTGCATGACGGGGAATGAAAATATAAATAGACATTTCATCTATGATAATATATTAGAATTCATGTGCATGATTCAGTATATGTTGTTTGAGGAAAATTGAGGTTCATTTCGAACAGGCTTCATGTTTCAGGATATGATATGTCAACCTTATATATTGGTCTTTATTTAATGGTATTGAAAAAAAATTTCAACATGAATCCAATCACATCAATGAATATGGTCAGTAATGAATATTTTATGCATTTTTTCATGTAAGGACCGGTGCAGTGTAATTTTTTGAAGATAATTATCAATGTAAAAAATAATGACCACTTTAATCTCAGTCAATCAAAATTAAAGAATTTATATATAATATGGATCGTTCTATGTATTTATATGTAATCTACATTTAAAAATATCATTATAAGAGAATCGTTATAAATCTTAGATTTTGAATTTTTTAAATTATGACATTGGGGACTATAATAAATCGTAATAATTCATTAAATGGAAGAAATTTTTTTCGTATGATCCTTAGGTTAATTATTTAAAGATATTTTATTTTGATAATTTATCATTAAAAATAAGATAGGTTAAGAACTATCTTGATGATTTAAATAAAAATATGATCTTGAGATTATGTTTTAATAGATTATGTACCATACACATAAAGGGATTATTTGTGGTTTGTTGGATGTTATAAATTGAACTCATGTATTTTATAGAAACATCGTAACCTGAGTAGGTCAGGTGATACTCTCACTATCTCACCAAGGATTATAGGGGATGATAAGTTATATGGTTCAGATATTTTATGTTCCCCTATTTTGGACTGGGTGGAATTTCTATAGGTATTTTATTTCACCTTTTTGTTTATAGATAAATCATAAAATTTAGCTTCATAGTTTAAAACAAAACCATTAAAAACATAAATGTTATTTTAGGATTATATCTTGAGATGTTCCCTCAAATGTTTTATCAATTTTAAGATTTTTTTGGATCTGAATTTATGGTACATGAATGGAATCCTTAGGAACATGGTTAGAAAACATTTATTTTAACCATGTGGGTTAACCATGTAGCTACATTTAATATAGAGAATAGTTTTTCTAAACCTTTAAAGGGGCTTGGGATGCCGTTGACTTGGTGCATGTGTGCATTGGGTGTCTTGCAATGAAGACAGATGGTTTTCCTAAATAATTTATCTAGACCGCACTCTTAGTTCTGTTTAACCAGAATCTATGCATGGTGAGGGACATGATTTTTCAAACAGAGTATCCCACCATGTGACTTTCATATCCCTTGCGATGTAGAACTATACATTTGGATCATGGTTTTTGAAACCATAACAAACACTATTAACCTTTTAAAAAGGTGAAAATCATGATTTTACTATTCCTTTTCCAGGGTGGATTCTCAATTTTTCTTCAAAACTCTACATAGAACCTCCCCCATGTGTGGGATTTATTTCTCTCCTGTCATATTCATGGATATGTCTCCCTCATATGAATTCAATATTATTTGTCTATAGTCACATTTGATTTATACTAGTATTCTTCTAATTCCCCTTTCTCCATTTTTCATTTTCATATTACACTTAGTTTCAATATTTGTGAAAGAAAATTGATTATATTTTCAAGGAGTTTGGCCATGTATTCATTTCATTATAACTGTATCAAATAATATCTTCAAATTGAATGAGTGTATCATATTATGCATGTGGTAGTTGGTCTATATTATTTTCTTGTAATGTGTCATTGTCTATAACATGCAACATTGTAAAACATTCCATTAATTCTATGTGTTTCACACAAAATATGAGTTGAATATTTAGTACAAAATTTCTCATTTTTAGTTATTTATTGTGCAGAAAATTGTACCATTTAATTTTTTCTACCTTAAAACTATTGTGACGTCTATACTCAGGAGCCATTTAATGGTGCCCTGAGATAGTTGTCCACATGTACTCAAGCATGCCTTCACATAATCTAGAGGGTGATGACATGAACTGAGGTTCTGGTAAGTCAATCATGGGGAGACTATACCCTATGGTATTAGAATAAAAAACTAGTGGACGAAAATAATAATCACTGATTACAGAAACATATAAATAAACATAACATTACCATTACATATTATTGTCAAACAAGAAAATATGATACTCAATTGAAAGTTAAAACATTCCATAGAAATGCAAGTTCAAAGTGTCTAAAATGCAACTGAATGTAAACTCACAACAGCAGCAAATGGGTCCCAAACCACTTCTAGTTCTCTCTATCATGCTTCAATCCCAAACTGCATCCTATCATAGGGCCTTTCCCTTATCCATCCATTCAACAACAATGACTTCTCAGGTTCCGATCAGGTGGCTTTAATAGGGTGTGGGTAAAACCAATAAGGCCCCCAAAAATGGTGTCTAAAACAAGTCCATTCAAATGATAGTGGATGATGATTTATGAAGAAATAAATACAGTTCATAATTTAAATAGTTATCACATTTTCATTTGATATTTTAATCAAAATATTAGGATAATTCACATCATGTTTCCCATTTGAATCATCATTCGTTATCATAAATCATTTGGTGTAGGTTTTTATGCCTAGCACTCCAATTCTCAGATGAATCATCATTCATTATTATCATTAATCATTTGGTGTAGGTCATCATTCCTAACACCACAAATCTCTTTGACTATTGTTCATCATGCCTATAAGTCCAATTCTCATTCAGTGTAGGTCATCATGCCTAGCGCCCCATAATCTCAAGCTTGGGTAACTATTGATGAGGAACTTCATGTCCAAGTCCCATCTTCTAATTGATCTAGGACGCCATGACTAGAACCAAAAAATCTCTATCACTTAATCATTAATTAATTTGTTATAATCTTCCCCATTAGTCAGTTAAAAATCTTATTATTAATTAAACATTTCAAAGGCCTTTAGTTGATTCAACAAATAACTAAACATATAATCCATTAATTAATCAAACAATCAGTTAATAAATCAAAAAAATTATATTTCCGTAATTAATTCTTCACAATTAATTATCCAAATCAAAATCCAACAAGTCATCATTCTTTCTCAATATTAATTATCATAGATCACATCATGTACCATAATTAATTCTTACAATTAATTATATTACGTAGCCATGCATTATTCCATAATTAATTTCCCCTTATTAATTATCATATTTAAGTCAAATTAATTTCTCAATTTCAATATTTCCAATACAAAATCAAATCTCCAAAAGTCTTATTTGGAAACCCTGTATCGTTTGTTTCGCGATTCAATTATCAATTAAATAAGCATGAAAATGCAATTCAATTATACATTCATAATTATTCAAATTTATTACATCAATTATCATGAATATCTATAAATCATACACTCACATTAATATTTTATAAAAAACTATTTGAGTTCTATTTAGACCACATACCTTGGTTTATTGATGGAAGTTAGCCCAATGGAAATCCCCAAAATCTGAGAAGCACAATTTCATTGATCAAGTCCTAGATCAAAATCCATAAAAAATTAAAGATCATAGGAATAAATATACTTTAAAATATATCTAAGTCCAAAATTCTAGATCTATACCTCAATTATTTATATTATATCCATGGAAACTGTGAAGATTATTCATGAAAATATAATAGAAAGATAGTAGAACGAATAAAGAAGAAACAAGTTTAAATCCACTTACAGGGAGAAGATCGAATCATCAAAACGAGATTTCAATCTCGAAGAACAGTGTTTGAATTACCATGGAATCTCTTTGAGATACTATTGTAACAATGAGAATTCATCAGGCCCGAGGTGAGGTTAAAAATATGGAAGTCGAGGGGGTTCTAGTCATTTTAAAAATGATTTTTGGAATTAAAATAATGCATTCACAGTTTCCTTAGCAGAGGCACAAGATTAGGATAACCGTGCACCAACCATGCATACCCTCAATCTAGTTTTTCAATATTGGCATATTTTGGATCAATGATTTTTCAAATAATTAGATAATAGTGTGGTCCTCTCTGTCCAATTTTTCATTCATTGAACAGTTTTGTCAAATAGTTTGTCAACCCATTGGCAAACCATGAAGAACCCATTGTCCATTTTTTTAATTAAAAATCCTCTTAAACGCACCCCATTACACTAATCCATTCAAAGGTACCTAAAAACAAAAATTACATTAAATCAAGCCCGATATGACTTCTGAAAAGACAATGATCTTACAATATCCCCACCCTATAATAGATCATCCTCATGATGCACTCTCGACCTTATCTAAGAAACTGAGCTAAAGATATTGGTACATTGGGCCCTTGTGTCTTTTTCATGTTCTAATTTTTCCTCATGAACACTTCAATGTGTCCATAACACATGAACTAAAGACATTGTCTTTCCCCGTAACACATTCTCACTATGACCCAACACACGAACCAAATGATCCTCAAAGGATGCATCTATCTTGAGGTCAAATTCATCCACATCAATCCCATGAGAAGGTTTCAAGTTATACAACCATAGTTGTGAGATAGGTAAAACATCATTCATTTCTCTAAATTTCTATAGAAGTGCTAATCGGTATGCTACCAGCCCAATAATCTCCATCACCTCAAACAGTCCCTGAAACCTGGGCGTTAACTTGCCTTACTTCTATATCCTGTGGAGACCCAATCTAGTTGAAACGTGAAAGAATACATGATCACCCTCTATAAACTCTATGGTTCATTTTGCGTCTGTCAGCATATGAATTATGCATACTCTTAGTTGTATCCTTACACTTTCTAATCAACTACACCTGCTCCGATGTCTCTCGAGTGAGACTCAGTCCTAACAGCTCTGACACACCCACATCTAACTAAAATACCAGTGATCAACAAGGTCTAACATAATGTTACTCATATGGTGACATCATTATTGTTCCCTGATTACTATTGTTAAAATAGAAATCCACTAATGCTATGTTTTTTTTCCAAGAACCACCAATGTCAAGAACACGTGATCAAAACATATCCTCTAACACCTCTATGGTACGCTCTGACTACCAATCTATATGTGGGGGGAAGGTCGTGCATAACATTACCTATGTACCAAGAGCCTTATGTAAACCCTCCTTGAAGCATGATGTAAAGAGTGAATCATGATCTAAAGCTTTAGTTTGTGGCACACCATGAAAAAAATCAATCTATCTCATGTAAAATTCCACTAACTACTCTAATGTAAATGTTTATTTGATATGAGAGAAGTGTTCTACCTTCATTAGTCGATCCACAACTACTCAAATTGCATAATTACTCCTATGTGTATTTAGAAGTCCTACAGAAAATCCATAGTCACATGATCCCACATCTATCCCGGAATTGGTAACGATGACAATAGGAATCCAAGTCATTGATGGTCTTCTATCACATTATGTTAGGTGAAACATCTTCTTACAAACCCAACAATAGACCTGAGTTGTGATTGGAATACTGTTTATTGTTTTTAATACTCAACAAGCATTTAATCATTGAGGTGATTCAGTACCCAAAAAATTTCATTAGATCTAAATTATCGTTTAGTACAAGAATAATATAAACCATTTAGAGTTCTAGATTGAATAGTATATTTACCTTTCACAACATAATTATCCTAACCCACTTTATTTATTATATAAAATTACATTTTTTTATACTTTTATTAAGGGTGTTTTTGAGGCAAATAATCCTAATTACCTATAGGATTATTGAATTTATTCACATAATTCAGAATATCAATGAATCTAAAAAATTAAGAATCTTTAGTGAATCCTTGTTCTCTTATATATCATTTTAATCCATTTGATCCACCATCCACAATTAGTATCTCTATGGCCAAAATTTACAATATTTAAGTATTTAGTAGATTAACTAATATAATATTTTTGTGCCCACATCTAGATTTTTGTGGTATAGTGGTTTGTAATTTTATTCATGCATGTGTTTTACCATTTGTGTTTCCCAAAATATATATTTTAATATTATGTACTCTAAAATTAGTAGGATAATTATAGTTCTAGATATCCATTAATTCCATTATAAAACATTGAATGATGTATTCATAGATAAAAATCACATATGGATAATTCATTTTAAACACTTAGTTTTAATCCAACAATGAATGAATCGATATTTTTTACATGGTTGATGATTCATCCCGATGTGTAGATTTAATGTATTGTAAATTTTTATTTATAGGTACTAATGTATTTATCATCCCCAGACATTGAGCTTAAAAGAGGCCCATTCCCAATTAGTTAAATGAGTTCGAGGAATGTGTTTGTTTGGAAATACACTCTTAATATCCACCAATTCCATAGATATTATTAATTCTTGTTTCCTCATGTGCATTATAATTTCCCACAATTGATCAAATTTTCCTTCCCAATATTGGACTATTGAGACAAATTTTTCAGTGATGATGAACTAATGAAAAGAAAATATATTTTCCGCCTAATTTATCCATTTTGTGATATCTAGTAGATCATAATACCCATAGAAGGAAGGTTTATGTTTTTACAAAAAGGTTGATTGAAAATATTATACCTCTATGGTTCATTCATAATATCAACATGGAAATAGAACTTCCAATATATTGAGAGTTGTGTCAGGATATTAAAAAAATATTTAATCCTAAAACCAAATCCATTTTGTTTTCTAAGGGGATAATCATTACATTATCCATCATATTCATTATTAAAAATATACATCCTAGTTTTATCAATTTAATAAATTCCAAAATGACATTTATAAATTTTCAAAATAAATAATTAGAATAGAGAATCATAAGATTATGAATATATTTTTTATGATTTTCAAATTTATGATTACTATTTTAAATAAATGAAACTCTATGTACATCCAATAACATAATAGATTATCATCAGAAATCATATATTGTATCCTCTCATTATCATAATAGTTTAAAGAGAATGTTATTTTACCAAAGCATTTCCCCTTGGTGTATTGAGCCAGGTGTGTATCCTTAGGGCTACTCATTATGCACTGTTGTTGATCATGGAAATACCCAATCCAAACATTTTATAATTTTTACAACTAGATGAATCTATTCTATAATATCATCCCGATTTTTAGTATTTAGTAATGAATGTATTTTCTATAAAAACATCTTATATCACACACTATAAATTTTCAATCTCTCTTATAAATGGGATTATACTACATATTATAACTAATGTTTTCTAAATATAATATCCCAAAACAAATAAACCATAATATTCTGATTACTATAATGACCCAATAATAATAAAAAATTTACAATATTTTAGAGAAATATTCAATACATATCATAACAATACATTATCAAGAAAAAAAAGAATGAGGGTATTTGGAGAAAATAGATATAATAATCATATTTCTTAAAATACTATCAACAATGCTAATATATGTACTAATTTTCATACCATTAATGAAATATCAGACATAAAACTTTTATCAACACGTGATGATGGAAAATATATGAAAGGATGTGATATAATTAACAATAACCGTACAAATCATAGATACATGTCATAAGTGCGTAAGATATAAATTAGGGAAAACTAAAAAATTATAGTTTCGTTCAAAATTTATAATATTAACACACACACAAAATAGACCATAATATCGAATATATTTTCGTATCCCAAAGAATATATAATTAGGTTGAAAACATGTAATCATGATTCCATGGAAATTAAATACACTTGTGCCATCATATTCATAAGAAAAAAATATACTTACCAACACTATTCACAATCATGTACATGAATACTATTATGATCATGGATTGATATAAATCATACTCATGCATCAAAATGTGAACAAAAATATTCACAATTTTGTCCATGCATAATCATGATAGAAAATATAGAATGAAATCTGAGGCATGGATCAATATGGTATCTAAGTTATTTTCAAAAACACATATGCTTATCATCATCATCTCTTGAGATATCAATATCACATTAGCTAATGAATTTTAGGGATAAATAGACCTATCTATCACATTATCATAATCCATTAATATATTTTCCAAATGATAATAATAAATTAATCACATCATCATAGAATAACCTATGTAAAAAATGGAATTTACAAATATCTATCCTTATTAATAATAAACCATATAGTGAAAGAATTATAAATTTATTATTCGATCATACCCTAGAAAATTATATATAAAATCAACTTAAAAAATATATTAGACATAATTTTATATGAAAATAATAATAGAATCATTTATATTATCCTTAAAGTAATAATTATTCTTTGGAATGGGAAAATTAGTATATGTGGCCTATGTTAAAATAAATATTCTATACAAACCTTCTGTAATATACTTTATTGAGACAAAAGCAAGTAAAAATATTTTAAACTTTTATTATTGAGAGAAAAATACTGGTAAAAATGAAAATAATATATCATTTTATAATAATAAATACATTATTAAAAAATGTTGACGAAAATATATACATAGAAGAAAAGTATTCTTATATATAAAGGAAATGATGTTTTGTTCTTGAAAAAAATTTCCAGTTCATTTTAAGTACTAAATAGAGAAAAATTGTACTATCACGTTAAACTCCATGAATAAGTAGTTAAGTATAAAATTAAAAGTATTTCTAAGATAATGATCAATAAATATCCATAAATGTAAATTAAAAAAAATTCCCAATTAAAATCTCGTTGAATCATAAATACCTGACCTCAAATCTTGTCATATATCACATATGTTTAACCCATCACTTCATTTAAAATAATTTTTTTAAAACATAAGATATAGAAGGATGATATATATAAAACATAAGAATATTTAGGTATTTTTTAAGGATGGTATTTTTCTAATAATATATAAATTTTCCATTGTATAAGGATCAAAATTTGGGAATATAATTATATTAAAAGATGAAGTTATATAAGTGAGTTAATGGACACACTTTTAATTAAATAAAATACTAAATTATATATATATATATCATAATAAAGTAATGTGTAACCTTGAAACACAAAAATTAAAAATAAGATGTTATATATTGATAATAAATTATTTAAAACATATTAAACTTGTTTTGGAAACATTTTAGGTCATGTAAGCTGCTTAAACCACTTTAAAACAATTTTATTTTAAACCTCGATAACATATGTTTTATCATGATAACAATATTATATGACTAAAAATAAATGGGGAATATATCATAACTTTTGAAATAAAGATTCTCAAATTTAATACCATTTTATCATATATAATTTCTATATGAGAATAAATTACTTGTTATATCATAACACAAAATTCATAATAACATATTTCATAAAAATACCCAATTTATGAGTAAATAAAAATTTTCCATGAAATAAAGTAATGAATTGGTTAATTTGAGAAATTTAATAAATAATTTAAAAAGTATGGTTTTTATATCTTTTTATCAATTCAACAAGTATTTAAATTATCAAATCATACAATTAAGTGGAAACTCCAATAATGGTTTTTATGTTGAATTAAATACCACTTCTCTTCACAAAATTCAAGATTTAGTTCCCATGTAAAATATAATTTTTTAAATATGTTACATAAATCATATTTAATATCTCTGGATGATTAAATTGTATCAAAATTAGTTAATTAAATCTAAAAGTATTCTAAATTCATAAATATGACATTATATGTTAAATTATTATTTTCCCTACTAAACAAGATTGATTTTAAAACAAATAAAAAAAATTCCTATGATTAATTTACATTATAAGTATGAGAATGATATAGATTTCTTTAAATTGAATTTATAAAATTGGAATAAAATAATTACAATATCCACACACAATTTAAAATAAAATAATTTTTTTATGAAATAGCATCATTAATGAATTAAACGACTTTATGAAATGTTTGGTACATATTTATTATGAATAAATAAATACATTAAAAATACATAAAACAACTCTTGATTTTTTTTCATAACTTATTTACTATTACTTATAATGATATTATTACCAACTAGGTTATAAATATAACATTTAAATTAAATTATACCTCAATTATTTCACAATTTGTCTAAATATTGTTGTTGTGTCTTATTCAATATAGAAATCATTTAATTATATTAAAACATAAATATTTCAAAAAATATAATAGTGTTACACGTTATTTTCAATATCTATCTTCATGTTGTCCCACCAAAAATATTCTATCAGATCTATACACCTCTTCATACTTAATGGATGAATAATTAATGATGACTTATTAGAATCCTCCAAAAACACTTTCTTTATGATTAGAATTTAATTGAAACATACTCGGTTCCAGAACCTTATCATTCCATCACTAAAAAAGTTTTACCATTAAAGAATCTCACATCATATTTTGTATATTTTCATCATTCCAATACTCCCCATAAATCACCATATTTATGGATAAAACCCATTTGAGAAAGATAACATCACTCCCCTTACTTGAAGATTTCATAATATATATATTTCAAATCCATAAAAATTAGATCTTTTTGGATCCTGATCATATATAATATAACATGATAATTTTGACTAAAAGCATTAACAACTTTACCTTATTTCCCATATTTTTAATTTATTTTCTAATATTATTATTTTATTAACTCCATATATCTACTTTAAAGAATTTTAAACACTATCTAAGAGAATATATATTTCATATTTTAATGATTAGCATATTGGTATCACATTTCTCTACATATATAATGTATCTCTATCATTAAAATAAAAATCACAATAGCTAACTCCAAATATAGATTTGGTAAATATTGTTAATGAATTATCTATTGATAAGAGGGACAAGTTATAACGATGTATTTTTTTAGAACAAATACCAAACCCTTATTTTATGCATCATTTAAAATCCATAAATCTCATCCACTTTAAGGTAGTTTTTATATTAATAACATATAAAAAATTTCATTAGTTCATTAATTAATCATAATATTAAAAAATACAACGAAACTTAACTCCCTTCTAAGTTAACATGGATAGAGGATAAGATATACCTGAATAATTCATCACAAAACATCAATAATATTGAGACAATAAGAGAAAACTATTGGTATCTTTCAAAGTGGTCAATAAGGGACAATGTTCAAAAAATTATATATTTGATCCATAAATAGATAAAACCTACATTGGGATTTTATAACCAAAAATTAATCTTACGAATATATAATTTATAATTAGTAAAAATTGTAAAGAACATATCATTTTTAGGGGATTTTGTAAAATACTAAAGTAATATTTATTTTCTTCCTGACACTTTTAACATAGAATAATATTATCTATAATGAATACAATAAATATATTAAGGTAATTTTTAATGTATATATGCATTAATTATATGAAAATATAATAAAACTAGTTCAACAAAAATTTATCACTATAAAGTCATAGTTTATATACATTGTATGAAATACTATTAGTGTTATATATTCACTTTTGACACACAATTGATAATATCAATATCAAATATCAAAGAAGTAATAATATTAATATTCATTTAATTGATCAAAAATATAATCAATATATAGAAGAGTGTTGTTATTTTTCATTATGATATTGTTATGTTCGTGGTAATCAATATGTAACTTCACTGATCCATTATTATTTATATTAAAAGAACAATATCACTATATAAAAACACTATTGGGAAAATAATTTACTTATCACAATTCTCTTGAAGATTCCTTTTGAATTCCTAATACACAATCAGAGCCATTCTATATGGATTCTTTAAAATAGTTGTAGAACTCTCAATCAATTTTATTAAAAAATAAACATCAGTATTTAGAGGCAGACATGGAATATCTACTTGATAGACATCGAAAAACTAAAATTCAATAGGAATATTTTTTTATATTAATTTTATCCCCACCAACATAAGATATATTTACATTAATCAAGGCTTAAAGAATTATTTAATTTAAATTAGATAATAATATTAAAACTCACACAGATATACAATAATTTGTTATCATGGAATATAAAATATTCATTACCTCATTTATTCCTTTTTTATAAATATATGTAATAACATTTCATGAAAAAAATAACATCAAATTCAACTAAATTGTACTAATAATGTGATTTTAATGAAGTACATTCCCACAAATTTAAATTTTAGAATAATAATAGACTTGAAATGCAATTATCAAACTATCAATAGTTTTTATGACTAATTGAATATGTTATTTTTTGTACTGTAATATTACATACATGTCAAATTATTATTATTTAAAAGAGTAGATATTTCCAAAATCTAGTAAAAAAATAATATTAGTATAGTGGATAGTCGGTTTACATTTAATAAATTTTAAAATATTCCATACATTTTAAATTTATATAAAATAATGTTTCCATTTTTATATAGGATTAATAGGTTTTAGATATCAATCATCATCATTATCCCTCATATTCAAGAACTAATTCACATAATGCCCATACTACATGAATTTGAAAAACAATGTATGAGTGGTGTATTATTTTGATCTTTCTATCCATTCATAATAGTATCTAATTTTATCACATTTAATTGGAATTATATTTCTTATTTGACCTCCCTTACATTCATAAATAATTTCCAAGTCTTCATAAGACAATTTCATTCCATTTTTAATTTCAAAATTCTACCATAAAGGGAGACTCCCCTCTTTCCCATTTTTGATTTTATAACTAGAATTTCATTAAAATTATATATATTTATTCATATAGAAAAAATGATATTCATGGGTTTCTTCAATTCCTAGTTCATCCTTATAATAACATATAATGATTTGTTCTTGGATACAAATGTATCTTATGAATAAATGGTTTGGAAATTTATTTTGAAAAAAAAAATTTGATGAATCTTATATTCCAGTTAAGTGATAAAACTAATACCATAACCCATACATCATGTAAAATATTTCACATAGGTACCATCAGAATAATCATCCTTATTATTTTTCTCAAGGACCCCTCTCCATTTTCATTCAAATAATACAAGGAATGTACTTTTTAAAAATTACCATCTAATATCATTCAGATACATATATTAAATTTCAATTTATTCTATCTTGTTCTCCATTATAGACCAGTATTGAAATTAATCACCTGAAAACTTATAATTGAACAAGATAACATTTTTTCATTGCATAATAGAAAATTGAAAATATCAGTTCAATGGAAATCATAAATTTATCAGATGTTAGTGGATGAGAAAAACCACTAAAATAAAGTGGATGTTTCCACAAAAAGGTCTCAATATTTAATTTTTCCTTCCATTACATATTTATATTCATAACATGATTCATGTATATATAAATTTTCATTAGAATATAACTATGAATTTTCAGTACATTTATGATAACATTTAATTTCATAGTAGTAAAATCATTACATTTTAAATCATATACTATGTAATCATGATTACTTCTTGTTTTAGACATTGATTACAACAAGTAAATAATATTTTGAGCAACCATAATAATTTTTTAGAGCACAAAATCATGAAAATAATGTATAGGATGTCTAAATCATCAAACATTAATTTCAATCGATCACATCTTACGTTTTATATAAACCATCCATGGTCATCATATATTCAAATACATCATATTTTTGATAAGGAAATTTCAATTAACCTAATCATATATTATGGTATTTTTTCATCATGCATAGTCGAAGGCCCACCCATCATGAACCAGTGATGATTGAGTTAATCCAAATCATCTGCATTATGATTTTAAACCCTAGGTCACATATTTGACAGTGTCACATAAACCTTTCGGTATCTAGTAAAATATTTATTTTATAGGAAAACAAAAAATATTTTATTTACCAAAACATAATATATTATCATATAACAATTATTATCCTATTGTTTCTACATAAATAACTCTTATCATAGTTTAAAAATGTAAAGATACCTTACTCTAAAAAAACTTTTATGATCTATGAATTCCATACAATTATATAACATATTATTATATTAATATTCAATACATATCATTAAAAGACATCCCAAAAATGTAAATGTGTACTATATTTTGAAACATGGAGAAAACATTTTTTCGTTGAAAAATGATCGATATCATCTAAGATTTATTTATTCATAAGTACTATATTTTTTCAAAACAAAACAATTAAAATTATTATTCATATCCTTGGGAATAAAGAAATATAAAAATGGGTCTGATTAGATTATTATTATGGGTAAATTGGTGATATATCATTGATAATTTTAGAATAAAATTTTAATATGTTAATGAGGTAATGTTCATGACTTTTTATAACAATACCTATAACATAATTGATCATAATCACAAGTCATGTGATAAATAATGGTATTGCATAAGACATTAATATTAAAGGAATCAAATAACATGATACATTTTAAAATAACATTGGTATAATATCATAATTTATAAGAGTGTCAAAAAGTGTGTTATAAAACATTTTATATAAATTATAATTCAAGTATATCTTTTAAAATAAGAATAATTTTTAGGATATGTTAAATTACCCATGTACCTACATATTTTCATGGAATAACATCATTTGTACCCTATTTTGTGCTTATGATAAGCTCTATTTTACCATTTGGGATCATAAGACATTAATATTTACCCAATTAATTAGGATTATATAATAATCCCATTGATCACAAAATCATAATCCATTAATATTTATGCCGCAAAATCAAGAACGAATTTATCATTTCATCATAGTTTGTCCTAGTAAAAAATATATTTTATCAATTTTTCATTATTATAATAAAATAAAATCTATATAAATAATAAATATGGTATCATAGGATCATATCCATTTGGAAGAATAAGTATCATCAATGTATATTATCAAAAATAAAATATTCCTAAAAAAAGATAAATGGAATATTTATTGAGGAAGAAATATTTTCATTTATATGTATATTATTTTAAAAAATAAAAATTACCTAATAATTAGAAAAAGAATTCATTGAAAATTAATATTAAAACATGTAAAAGAACCTTTAATGGAATAAATAGTCATGATTCTTGAAAAATACATTTTTCATGTATACATAAAAGAAAATATTTCATTCACACCTTTGGTAAGAAGTGCCTCATTCAAAAAAAGATAATAATTTTCAATTTAATTTTTAATAAAAATTAAATCCATGCTAAAAAATAATTTTATTATTCATTAGATAATAATAAATTTATTTAGAAAAACATTACATATATCATTCAGACACTAAAAAAAATTATTCATGCATGAATAAAAAAAATTTATTTCCATAAAACAAATCATTCTGAATTTTGAGTACATAGAGAGAGGATAATGAAAAGAAAACATAAAATTTATTGAAATGAATATTGGTTAATAAAATAAATATGATATGTGAAATAAATATCATATCATTTAATCATTATTAAAATACTCATTAACAATCCTAGTAAAAATGATATTGTAATGTAAAACCCTTACGTCGTCTCTGATTTGCTTCATAAGCACTCTAAAATCACATATAATATACATAAATTTAAATTAATTATCTACTTGAATCATATTCATTGTTATATTACTATATATTATTTACATATAACATAATAATTATATTTTATAAAAATTTATTTATTATAAACATTGTTAAGGATGGTAGATATCTCATTTTTCATATATGTTTCGATTAGACAGTTCTGATCAGTGTATATTGATCATAGTTCTATAATTTTTATAATTATAATAAATTTATAAATAGAATATATAATTATTATATAGATATATATAATGATACATAAAATTTACAGAAAAAAAATTAATTACACCATTAATTGAGAAGATAATCAATATTTACACAAGAATACTATTTTCATTTCGTAATGAAAATAAAAAAAGAAAGGTAAACTATATTTTAGCACTATAAAATAAAATTTATATCATATATATTATATATATTATTCAAATACATCATAATATTGATGAATTTGGGGGTGGATATGGATAATGAAACATATCCCTAAATGGAGGCGGTAGCCCACAAATACACACATGAATTTATTTCTTATCCCATTTTATATATTGGGGTGAATAATATTTTGTGAAATCATCATAAAAAAATTAATTTATATTTATAACAATATGATAATAAATTTAGTTTGGATACAATATGTTTAGGTAATGTGAAATTATAAATAAAATTGAAAGAAGTCGATTAAGAGTAATATCGCTTATTTAAAAGACTACCATTGGATTACAAATTAGGAAAAAATGTTTTTTATTGAGAGAAGAAAATTGTATCTATAATTAAAGGATGGAAAATTTATATTTCTTGCTATGTTAATGGCTGATATGGAATATTTAAATATTTAAATAAGTTATAAAAGGATGATCCCTTATATTAGTGAGGGAGAGGGCATACACATATTTATATAAAATATTAAATTAATATAATGTATTTTTCTTATGAATTAAGTCTATTATTGGCATTAATTAGGTCGTATGATAATATATGCTCTAAAAATGTTCTAATAATAATTATTATTCTAATTTATACAGAAATATTACTCTTATATCTCATTTTAACAACCTCTAAAAATATGCTTAAAACATAAATGTTGGAACAAAATTTTACTATCTTTACTTTTATTATGAATATTGATGAATTTGTAATCATTAAAAAAATATTTAATTTTTATTTTAGATGTTTAAATAATTTTAACAAATTTAAAATCAATAAGTGGTTAAAATTAATTTCAAAATGATAAAGTATAATGTGAATAGAACCGATTGTTAGAAATATACAATTTTGATAACAATACATATTTTACATTCATTCCATTGCTAATAAAAAAAATAAAAGGAAGGTTCTAATATTTTATGGAATATATAATGTAAAAATTTTATTAAATATATTACAAATGAATGATTTATGTAATTTGTTACAATGAAAACATATCATGCACAAAATATAGTTTTTAGAAAAATGAGTTTTTAAGAAAAAAAATATCTTATTTAAAAATAATGTAGAATGATAATTCATTTGTAATTAATTTATTTTTTTAATTAAATAAGATATTTGTTATCATATAGTAAATTTTAATTTATAAGGTTTCATTTCAATTATTGATTTATGGTAAATAAATTTCAATTTTAATAATATTTTTCATTTTTAATATTTATTGAAAAATAATTATTTTTTAAAAAATATATAAAAACATTACCCTAAGATAATATTGATATGATGAATTTAAAAATTATATAACAAATTAATAAAAATATATAAAAAATAATTGAAATTAATTATAATTTCAATTCATAAAATTCGATAAATATTTTTTACGAAATAAAAATTTGAAACATAAAATGGTTTCTTTTGAAAATTGAGTACTTATTTTCTTTTAATTAGTCAAAAAATTAATTATTTAAAACTATAATCCAATAAATTACATCGTGTTATTATTAATACTCATAATATATATTTTATCAATTATTTTATTATGTTATAATATATCATAATTCATTAAGAATCGGTGTTTTATATAAGAAAGGATGTTGAATATATCATATTTATTTAAAAGGAAATACATAATAAATATTGGAGAGTTTTGAATATAATGATAATTTTATAATAATTTTCTTATTTCATTATTTTCATTGATAATCATTTTGTATATATGATTGAAATTTTATTAATCATAACTAAAAAATATTGGTAAATAATGAATTTAATACAATATAATATTGATTCATTAAAATTATATTCGTTTACATTTTATAGTAATAGATAATAAAAAAACTGGGATTTTGAAATGATATTTTCCTTTAAAAATATTTTTGGAAATTATTTTTAATTTTTTATAAATTGTTAAATTTAAATATTTTATAATGGTAAATTGGAATAATTATTATCATGTTTGAATTAAACAAAACATATTATATTGACATATTTTATTTATTAATTTCAATCAAAAATTATTTGTTGTTGAATAGTGAAATATAATGTTTTTACTAATACTAAGGTTTTTATTCCATTATTAGAATAAATGTTTTCATAGAAATAGCTGAATAAAATTTCTTAAAAAATATTTATTTTATATTTATATTATACATTTTTCAATATTATCTTTTGATTTCCAATGTAAATTTTATATTTTACAAAATATGTGATACTTTTCATCAAATTATTTGAAAATATTACAGATTTATTATATTCAAATTAATTTGGAAAACTATATGAAATTGAAATTTGAAAAATTAATTTAGAAATTATAATTAATATTTCCAATTTATCTAATACATCTAACATGATTGTATGGAATGTATATTAGGTTACCATAGGTAAAAACTAGTTACATTGGTAAATTATAAAATAGAAAAAGTAATAATTTAAGGGGTAATGGTATTGAATCATGTGTAAAACATGTGAAAATAACATGGTGTAGGCATTCTAGGCCTTATACATTCCCCAACCCACTATTTCGAAAATGTTTGATCCACTTCACTTGATATTGGCTTCCAATTATTGGAATATTATTGGAATTTAAAAATATTTCATTTGTTTTCTCTTATATAAGGGGAACATCTCTATTCAGTTTCTTACTCACCACAACCCCAAATATTCAACTGAAACTATATGAAAACCTCGCATAAACAGTCCTAATAACCTTTAATAGGTATTATTTTTTATCAGAATACCATTCCACATGTTCATAAGCCTCTTTAATTTGGAAATAATCAACGAATTGTGGAATATATTCCTAAACTAGCTTTCTCTTTACTTTTCCATTATTTAAAAATTATCTTTGTAAAATTATAGTACACCATATGAAAATGATAAAAAATATATTAAAATTAAATTTTATTATAATTATTGTATAATAATTAACCACCCTTCTATTTTTTCCTCTATGAAAATATAATACCGCCTCCCAAAGGGTCATGTTTAATTTTCTGTAACTACCATAAACAATTGGTCATATAAATTATTTTGAAAAAAATTTATGATATTTATAAACTATTTTATATTTTAATATTATAAATCATATTATACACTTATTTAGTTCTGGGGAAAATAAAATCATCAACAATGGTATGTATTGACTACCTCCAAAACGGAAAGAATTTATTTCCATTTTTCTTTTCATCAGCACCTCATTTGGATTTCCATGGGAATGAAATATATATATATATATATATATTATGTTTCTAATATATATTTTTTTAATTAAAAAATTGTTAACCTAATAAAGATATGATCACTAAATGATTTTCATTAATTCATTAATTTAATATAAGAATACTAAGAGAAAAATATCTATTCAAATTATTTAATATTTTCGTATAAATTATTTTTTCTTATAATTTCATTAAAAATATCATAATCTTAACAAATAAATAATAAATGATATTATTACACTACTAGGTTAATTATATTTTTACTACAACACACTATAATTATCCTTTAATCATGGTTTCTTCTTTATGGGTTAGTGTGGATAGTAAATTGAAAAATGATATGAAATTATATAATCAATGACTATGCAATTATATTTAAATATATTAAATTATATAAATATTTATTATTTTATTATTTTATAGTGGATTAATAAATACAAAACTCGATAATAATGAAATAAATTTTTTTATGTTTGAAAAATCACCAATTCTAGCTTATTATCAATATAATCATCATAGATAAAGAGTGAAAAAAATATTAAGGGAAATTCAATAATAAAAAATAAATAAAACTATTCTATAATATTATCATTAGTGATCATTTGATTATGAACTTTTGTTAGAAAATAGATATTTCTGCCACTCTTACGAATGTAGTACAGACAATCAAAACAATAATCACCTGATGTAGGAAAATACGAAAATACTAACTAATATACATCAAGACAATGATAATAAATGGGAATAATATATATTTGTTTCGTATGGATAAAACAAAAAACTAATATATTAAAGTAGTTATGTTATTTTACAGGAGGAAATATTGCATCCTTCAATGTGGAAATATTTGTAAGATATTATTGGTAATATAATCCTTTTATTGGGTTATAATATCCCATATTTGTCTACATTAATTGAATATTATTCTTTTATAAAATATAATATTTTTATGTTGAATTTCCATTTTCATTTTTCAGGAAACCTTATTAAACCGAAAATTCATCTTCAATTATGGGCCATTGGTTTTTTAATACTTCAATTTTTCCTTAATAATTCACAATTATTTTAATAGATATTTTTATTATATCAATGTTTTTAATCCCCAGCAATGTTATTCTTTATCTAGTATCAACCCATCTTTTTTTATCGTTATTCTCCTTATATTTCCATTTATTCGTCTAAAAAATTGTTTTTTGTCCTCTTCGAAATGTGGTTTCCAATAATTTAGTTTTGAAAGATATAAAAGGATTATCATTATATTTATCAGATATTATAAATTTCAATATGACAACATGATATTTTTTTTATTTATTATCTTTTATTATTTATTTTAATTTTTTATGTAATGTATTAACCTGATTTCTATTCATATGAGAAATGTTTTTCATAATGTGACATAAAATTTTGTCTTTTTATATTGATATTAAAAAACAATTTAAATGAAAATTCCTTTCGATTATTTTCCATCCAGTTTCAATATTTTTTTCCCTAATTAGTTAATGTTTCATAAATCACCTACTACATACTCTTCATAAATACTCTTTATATGAGAATAATTTTTGGGTATTAAATGATCATGTTTTTTATGTGATATCATTTGAAAAACATATGAGAACCATTATCTACTTATTGGATATTTATGAAAAGATAAATGATTTTATTTTATGTATCCTTAAAATTTATGGATGATAATGGGTGTGGAATTATATTTCCATTCATTTAATCTGTTTTGGATTTATATTCCATCAGAAATTGGGCATGTAAATACTTATATTTTTTAATAACTAATGGGTGGAAATGGATATTTTTAAATAAAATCGATGGAATAAGTGGATTGATCATAATTTTTTAATCTAGATTGGTTTGTGACAGTTATCAAAAAAAATCATATTTCCAAGATATAACAAATGATTTTTATATTCAGTGTCCTAAATATATTCCATTTTATTATGATTTTATTTCATTTTTTCAGGTATGTGTGATTATGATATGTTTTCGGTGACCTTTTCTTTGGCCTTACATTTCTATTATATTATAATTAATGATGAATCATTTTTTATTTTTGTATATTTTTATCTCATGAACAATTTATATCATATTTTTATCTTAATCTCGTTTTCTAAAATGATTATGATCTAACCATTTAAATTGTTTATATATTTCAATTATTGAGAATTTGATCTCACCCATTTTTATATGTTTCTAATACCCATGTTACTACGATAATTATATCATATGATATGTCTATAAGAGGTAAGAGAGTACAATGATTATGGAGTACTGTTAATATGTATTGTGAAAATTATATATTTTTATTTATAGTATTTACGAAACTATGTTCATAGGTCTTGAGTTATGTGACTGTTTTTCAGATTTAATAAATAATCCTTAGGGACAATGTATTAATTATGTATGTTTATAGTGAGTTTTCATAATTGTAATCTTATGGAAAATTCATTTATTTATATAGATTATAATAGTATACATTTTAAAAACTTGTCATAGTACTTTAGTAAATACCATATAGATGAGTTTTTGTATAGGTTTATATCCTGATAAAATCATAAAATTACGAATTATGTGTCTTTCCTAGTAATACATATATTCTTGGATATTGGCATGTCGATTTAGTTGTGTAATATATACTACTTGGGGTAAATACCATAAAAATGGTTTTGTGAGAAATGAGATGATGACATCATTGATGCATGGTAAGTTATCCTAATACTGCAAACCTGGGTATACACCCATGGGGGATATGATTCTATTGATAAAAATAACTTTATAAACCACTTGGAATTATATATTTTAAATTTAATTTGAGGGAATATGTTAATAAATATATGTATACCAAACTAAATGTAACCTAGATCAAGAAAATATGTTATTAGTTTAATGTATATGAATTATAGACAAACATAATAATGTAAAAGAACATGAAATTTTTCCGTTGAATTCATTTTATAATTTTGAATATTTTCCATTATTATTGATGAATCATCACTCAAATTATCAATTTTGGGTTTTTAGTGGTTTGAATTAGAAATAAACACATCTTTTAGGGACAATTTAATGATTACATCAATGAACAACTCGTCAAAATGGAAGATGTAGTGAGAAAACATGTGATTATACCCATCCATATAACCCTAATTATATTTATTAACCCTTACATGTTTAAAATCATGAACAGTACAAAGAATGTAGTTATGGATTATCATGGATGGATGGTGGGCAAATAAGATGAAGTATAGAATAATAATTTTTTATTAGGTCTAATATGTGGAAATAGACACCCTGAAAATTATTGTAAAGGAACTCAAAGATGGATTATATATAGTAAAAGAGGGAATCATGTAACTTGATACTGAGTAATATGTAAGAGTATAGATAACAAGATAAAAAAATAATCACAATCATACAGATCCCCTAGCTATTAGATGTTATAGATGAAATGAATTTGATAACTGTACAATCATGTGATGTAATCCAAAGGATTATGATGAAAATTGAAACAGAAAACCTCATAGACCATGACATGAAATAAATTCATATAATATGACTTATATTGATGTTTATACTAATTATTATGTTGTTCTAGGTAAATATTTTTATCAGTCTATATTTTTTTATGTCGTAAATATTTTTACTAACAATTATGTACTGAAATAAAAACACATGGTGGTATCATTATTGAATCATAAGAATATGATTATTCTTCTTGGATTGTTGGACTATGATTTATGATAGACATATTATCTTTCCATTAGATTATTTTAAATAGATATTTTAAATTTATTTTTCTTCTCAACATATGAATATATATATTATTTACTATAATTAGGAAATTTTCTTTCTTATAATCTTGTGATAGTCATGTAAAGACCATATGACTATGATATCACATGGATGAATAATTCTACATCAACATTAATGATTATTAATCAGGGCTGATATATAGATCATATGGTTTAGAATAAATTATGTTATGATACGGAAATTATGAATGGAATGATTAGTTTCCTAGACATACCCATGTTAATAAGGTTGACACATTTTTATAAATCAAACCCTGAGTAATTGATAAATTGTGTGGAATCAATTTCATTATGATGGGGGAGAATACATTGAATTCATATTTCCCTATACATATTACATTAAAAAAATGAACATCGTGATACAAAGACAACACTGAGATAAAATTAAAATATTATATATTAATAATATTAATAACTGATAGTTGAATTAATTGATAGGAAAAAAGTAACATAATTAATAAATATTTTAATCTGTTTATTTATATAGAGGCCATTCCACTCAAATTTACATAATTAATTATTGTGTTTAACAACATATATTTTTATATACAATTATTTTTATAAATAAAACAACTTAGGTTATTTATAAATTATGAAGTTAATGAAATATTATATTGAATTATTAATTCTATGTTAGTGTTTTATTAAAATTCAGGATAAAAAAGTATTTTTATATTTTTATATTCATATAATTTTTTTCTATGGATTATTATTTTCTTTTAAAGTTGTATTTATATATTATAGAATGGTGAACTGAAAAAAATCATTTTCTATTTTACATAACAAAATTAGAACATGATAAATGTTTTATATTTTTTAGAAAAATTTACATTTATATGATTAATGAAATATATCATTTTTACGAATACTACAACTTTAATGGCTATACTAGAATTAAACTATGACATATAAATTTATGAAACCATTTTTTTAATAAAATATGTATTTTATAAATTATTTTATACATTTTAAAATATTTAATTTTTTTAATAGACATAGATTTATTATTACAAAATATAAGTGATATTTTTTTCAGTATTTTGTTAATAAAATATAAATTATTTATATTAAAATAAAATGTTATCTATTTTATAAATTTATCCAAAATAAATGTGTTTAAATTTTAAAAACATTTGTTGAAATTGTCTAATAATGTTATGATTATTTTTATGCACAAATATTATGATATGTTATCTAAAAACATGTTACTATAGAATGAAATGAAATTAAAAAACTACAATTAATAGAGTATTGGTATTGAAACATGTTTAAAACAAGAATTAAATAACATGATTTTGGAAATATCCACATAATCCCTTCCCAATCGCAATATTTCAAATATTTCAGAGTAATGTTTCATGAGAGTGACTTCCTTTTATTGACTAGTTATGGGGTTTTACAAAAATGTCACAACTTTTCTCTTATAAAATGGGTTATCCTCTCATCACATTCTATCACACAAAAAACCCATATGTTCTACCTAAAATCAAACATACAATATCCCAAATAATTTCCATTATACCATCCCAAAATTATATCCCCCATATCACAATAACAACAATATGTTACTATAATGATGTTACAAACATTGGCTACCTTTCCAGTTTCCCCATAAAAAAAATTTAAAGTGATATTCATGTGTTTGAGCATACTACCTTATCCACAATGATTCATGAGTTTTTTTTACATAACGAAATTACATGGAAGGTCTTATTGTTGTATTTAAAAAATATTTTTGATAATTATAACATAATATATATATATATATATACTCTTAAATGATAAAATCTATATTATAATTTTTTTATTCTATGGAAAACAAAATCAACAATTATTCATATGTGTAGACTCTCACCTCTATGTAGTGATTGGTTTTGGTTATTTTCTTCTGAACCCCCATGAATGAATGGCCATGAGAATGTGTTTTAATGGATAAATTTTATTTTTAATGAATCATTAGGGTTCTATTATAAAAAAATATCGAACCTATTAAAAATATGGTCAACACGCTTCCATCGTTAATTCAATCAATTAAAACAAATTTACTAAGAAGAAAATATTTTATTAAAATTATGAAATTTTTTCAAATCCATTTCATATTCATAAAAATAACTTTTATTTATGACATAAAACTCTAACAAATACTTTTAAAATCCATATTTTTACTAGTTTAATAATCATGAAAATTAATTAACTCATAACTATACATTAATTTTTGTCTCTTCAAATTTTGTTCAGGTTGAAATCTTTATTGAAAAATGAATAGAAATTATATCATTTAATATAAAGAAATCATACATATTATATAAATATTATAATAATGATTAATTTATTATGGAATGTAGACATCAATATTTATCTATGTAATTTAAAAAACTTCCTTGGTTATGTGAATCATTGAAATATGCTTACTATCTATTTCACCATCAAGGATAAAGTGTGAAACCCTCATAAAAGGATACTGAAACCTCATAAATTGTTATATTTAAATATTTTAATATATTTTAATTATATATCAATTACTAAATTCATATGAATAATGAATATTGACACCACTCTTATGAAACTAGTTCAAACAATCAAAAATTTAATACATGATGTGGGATAATAAGAAAAATCTAACCAATACTCTTTTATTTGATGATTATAAATTAATTTTAAAAATAATTTTAGGAATAAATATAGTTCTAAAATATTATCTTTACATTGGATTGTTAATTTTTCAAATTGATATAGTTTATTTGAAAATTAGAGAAAAAGGAAATGGGGTTTTCATGATTTGAATCTATTCCATGTGTTATAATTTTACTTCATTGTATAAAATCATTGATTTATTATATCATCATAAATATAATAGTTTTATTTTTTATTACCACATTCCATTATAGAGAAATTATTTTTCAAAAAAATATTCTTCCCTAATGAATCAATTTTTTTGTGAAAATTTAATATCTTCATGAATAATTCAATTTTCTTGTAACACATTTTTCATAAATATTGCTATTTATAATTCCCAAAATTAGTCATTGTTCCCTAATGTAGAATAATTTTTTATCTCTATTTATCCTCATATTGAAATTTATTCATTTAAAAAAATGAGATGTTCTCTTTATATTGATTTAGGTTTTCCAAATTTTTTTATTAAAATATATAAAAGCCTTTGTGTTACCATTATATCAAATTCTTCTTTTCAACATAAAATCATTTTTATTCATAAAATGGTTTTCTAGAATTTTTTATATATTATTATCTTTATAATTTTACTCTCTATCTTCTAAAAATGTTTTATATGATTTTACATTTAAATAATTAATTTTAATATTGAAATTAAGAAAAAAGTTTTAAAGAAATTTATTTTGTGATCTATACTAAATTTTGGAATGTATTCTTCAAAAATAAATTAAATGTTTAAAAACACCAATTATATGATCTAATTACATTTTTTTTTTCATTATTTCCTTGGTATCAATTAATCTTGTTTTTATCTGATACCAATAGGAAAAGTGTACGAAACCAATTCTCTTCTCAAGGGTTATTTATGATATGATTAATGAAATGATTTTATGTGGATATCATATATATAGATGAAAATTTTTAGGGTCTTATATCACAATCCATTTGATTGGTGAAGGATTTATATATCATGAGACAATGAAGTGTAGACATACATTTATTTTTTTACACACAAAAGGGTATAGAAATTTGAATAATTTCAGATAATTAAAAACCGAAAACTCATGATTTGGTTGAAATTGTTTTCTTATATTTTTTTCCAAAACTATAAAACATTTTTTATAAGATATTCCAAAAGATTAAAACATTAGAATTTATAATGAAATTACATTTTATTATAAAATTATTTCATTTTTTTAGTTTTGGAATGTGTTATTAAAGAATAATTTTTTAACTATATTTTCTATTATGTTTCTATGAAATGATCCTTAATTGTAATTAATTTTTTATGATTTTCACATGTGATCCCATGATGATTACATCTAATATTTCCACATTTCAAAAAAATTTCATCACTTTCATGATCTATCAATCTTGACTACATGATATGTTTCCCTAAAGAGCATTCAATATAACCCATTTATTATGTTTTCTTTACCAATTTTATTAATATGATTATATAAATTGGTTTATCTAAAATAGTTTCTAGGGGATCACATCAATATATAAATGTATACATGTGTTATGAAATAATTCCTTTATATATTTATCCTACAAGACACTAATTTTTTTCCCTGGGTTTTTTGAATAAATGTGAGATGTAAGAACTAAATAATGGAATAAATTTATTATTTATATTTTTTTAGATTTAGTATCCATAGTTGGTATCAGAGGTGATATTTATTTATTTTTTGAGATTAGTTTAGTAGCGACTAGTATTAAGGTTCGAGAACCTTTTTAAGAACCTTGAGATGAATATATGTATTTGATGATGATATGAAATATTTTTTAGTCATGAGTAATTGGATTTCCTCAAAATAAAGTCATATAAACATATTGGATAATTGAAGTGACTATGGAACATGAGAATATGGGGTTATCACCCCAAAAGGTGTTGTGAATAATTTACCCTGTCAGAAATTTGATTCGTGATGATTAGGAGTAATATTGAAATCATAGCTAGAGACACTCAAGGTATATTCATTGAATGAATATATGAAATTTACAATCCACTATAAATGATTTATTTCTTAATTACTATAACCAATCTTGTTTTCCAATTTAAATCTTGGGAAAAACTCATGGACTATTTTAGATGACTGATTCTTAGTCGGTGTGGGATTCCATGTGATGGGAAGCTTTAGAGAGGAAATATTTAAAATATTAATTATATTTTAACACATGTTTACATTTTTCCATAAATAGTGGAATAAATCATTATTGGTGTCTCAAATATAAAATTGGATACCATTTTTGAGTATAGAACAAGGTGTTTATCCATGTTCCAACATAATGTTGTTTTTATGAAGATATATTGCAGGAGAGTCAGTGGGGTGTAAAATGTGGGGTTGTTAATAAAATAATATTTAATTAATAACCTCTTGATTTTCATTTCACACATAGACTATGGGAGGGGGGTAACCATTTTCATGAAGTACCACATGAGGCTGAATCACGGAAATTACGTACTGTCAATCACTATTATTGATGGTGATCGTCACCAGATCGACGTGAAGCATGCTCTAGGTAAAATATTGAACACAAAGATATATCATTTCTCCACAAGGTGGGATGTTTAATGAAATTTACATAAAAATATTTTTTGATGAGATTTTTATTATTTTTTATCAATATTATGATTGTTAGTGGTCCAATTATTATAGATCTATAGGTTTCAATGTAAATCAGGAATTTTTAGTAGCTCATATGGAATTCAAATTTTGAATTCAAAATTATACAGCATGTTGTGTTGGGTAAAACACTGTCAATTCATATGTTGTAGGTAATATATAATTATATGGAATAAAAAACATGTTAATGGAGTACAATCCAAGTAGTGAGACCATGAAATGTGTCCATGGGACATAAACTGGTTTTCTTGGGTTAAAGGAAATAGACGTGTAGAAGTACATTGCTAGGAAACACGGGCACTGGGTGAAATACATGGGCATGGACAAGGACAGGGGATTAGGTTAAGAAAAGAGTATAATTTTATGTACAATGCGTACATTCCAGGAGTTACAACATTTTTAGGTAGTCCATGTGTTGACATGGAGAACCCCATAGGTTCAGATGAGGTATCATGCTTTGTGACTTGTTGTACATGATGTGTATAATTTACATGCTTAGTAAAGAGAGGGGAAATAGACTAGGGATAGTTTTTTAGGGTCACACAATTTACTATGGGTTCATGTTGTTTACTACCCTTATAGGGTTCTCTCTCATGAATATCCATCTATTTGACCGAAATGAATGCCAGATTTTAGCATATCCTATTTATTTTTATGCATAGGACGATATGGTGGACATTGTTTTAACATTTAACTTGTGATTCATAGAGAATTTTGTGGGTTTTATGAGTTCTAAATATAAACTGATATTTTTAGATAGGTTTACCTTAGTCTATATATATGATAATATTGTGTATAATTACTTACTCATTATAGGATTGTGATCCCCTTGACTAGATGAGTTTGGATAGAGTTTGTGTATTCCTATGAGAGGTAGGGTTGGAATCCTCTATTCTATCATCTCACCTAGGTAGGGTTATTGGTATCATCATGACATTCATATAGAGGTATGTGATCCTAAATCATAAAGGCTATTCTAGTTGGGGATTTTTCATCATTGATTACATGATAACCTACTTGGTGGGTGGTTATAGTTGGGTTGTGGAATCATCTGAAATATGTTCCCATATATGGTGGATTGATCCAGTTATAGGTTCTTGGGGAGTTCCAGTGTTCATTTTCATGATCTACTATATTGTAATTTTTTATTTTAGACATGGTTTATTTGGTGGGGTCCCTCAGTGGTCTTGGGACAGATTCCATATTAGAGAAATATGATCTATGAAGCTCCATGTTGTGTTCGTGTTGTCCCTTTTTGGTCTTGGGTGTGATACCCTACTTGTGAGAATATATATATAGTTTTTCTAGTAGGGTTTATGAGTCACCATCTTTGATGGGCGAGATCCCATATCTGAGGTTTGAGACTTTCTATATAAACGTAATGTTTTTTATTTTGGATAAGTCATGCCGATCTTGTTCTTTTAGGTTTAGGTTGTGTGGGATAGATTAGATGTTCCATATAATTTTAAATAACCAATAGATCATTTTATTTTGTATCTACCATGAGACCTAGAGACTTATAAAAGCATATCCAATAGATTCAGGGACTCTTGGAAGTTATTTAATGTATCCCGGTTGACACGCCACTGTGATTCAAATAACACTTCATTTATATCCAACGATTGTTCAAGGTGGAGTTTCGTATTCCCTCCCACTTACATTTACATTGTCTTGGGTCTAGCAGAATTTTTCCATTCTATTGATCCCTTTTTTATTTTGGGTTTTGGGGTTCCTATTGTTTTTTTATACTCACCATTATATTGGATATTAACACACAAGATGCGTACTAGGTAGAAGAATGAACATTCAATGAAATCACATGGCATCCTAGATTTTTGAAAATAATAGTGAGCTAGACATATCAAGGTGTATACTAGTGCTCAACAGATCTGTACTATAGTAGTTTAATTTTATATGTGTAACCACTATATGAGATAATTTGACTCTATTGTAGTTATTTTTTATACTGTATTTATCTTTTTTTTATTTATGAACAGTAACATTAATATTTTTCCAAATAGAAATTTTCCTACATTTTTTGTTTCAGTTATTATTATATCTAAACTATTTTGTAGAGATGTATGAGGATACATGCATAGAGGTACCATAGTCTAAGGCCTCCCCTGTGAGGGATGTTCCTACTTGGTTTTTGTCCCCACCCCAAAACTATTAGAGGAAGACATTTTATTATTGCTAGTTAGGCCCTTGTGGGTTGGGTCATCACAATGTGGTACTAGAAAAGTCTGTTATACCTTATGACTAGAGTCCAGGAGATTGGTTTAGAATTTAGGGGAAATAATTAATGCCTCTAAAAGTTTGAATCCTTGTCAGAGAATATAATGATAGTATGGAGGCAAAAATATCCAGTCACTCAGAATATAATATCATTCATGTTGACTAAGATGATTTTGGAATTCGTTGTAGTGTATACTTTCTACATGTATCATATATGACTTTTTTTGGGTTACATGTCCTTTTTGAATTATAACACCATATAAAGTCATTGAAAGTAGTGAATCCAGATCCAACTTAAGGATTCCACCATAGAGACAACAAGATAGGGTTCCACGAATGGATTATAATGATGATATTCCCAGTGATAAAATTTTAGTGTACAACAATACATTGAATTTTGTAAATTAGAGTGGTCTTTTAGTAGATCCACCACCTATTGAGAAAATGGTTGTACCAATAGATCATTTTTTTGATACACATAGGATAAGTTCTCTAAATGAGTTCCATAGGTATCGACCTACGAGGTATTGGGTTTTTTTATACTTCTAGTCAGTAGATGATGAGATTTATGTAGTTACTTGTGTTCTATTACTTGTGAGGAATATTCCTTATCAAATAGAGGGCCATGAAACATGTATTTTTCATGTCTTGGTTGGGTGATTGTGTAGTCTGCTAATGCACAACCAAAATGAGTTGATACTCACATTGATTGTGTTTGACTATCTCTTCCAGGAATATCATTATCCAACCAAATTGATATTAGTGTTTTTAAAGGATATTCTAATGCTTCATTATGATAACATAACCCTGGATTGGTATTCATTTAGGATCTCAAACCTTTCACGATACTCCATGGATATGGGATGAGATTATATTTTACACAGAATGGACCTTCAAGAAGGGATTACATAGAATTATCTTGGTTTAAGTGATATTAATGTCAATTACCGCTTATGTTTCAGTGATATATAGGGCCTTGGATGATGATAGCTTCTTGGTTGAGTAGACTCTGATATTTACTGCTAGTCACATAGTAGTAAAGACCATGGCAATTACTATATGATGGTGGGATCTTGGATCGTGGAATATGAGATAATTTAGATGAAAATCATAGAATAGAGGAATTGTATCTATGTGAGCCAATTCTAAATACAGTCATCCATGGGAGATGTGGTGTTTTATCTAATGGTGAACAAGGAAATATCATGTGAGAATTTCTAAAACACCATGCTGATGAGAGGGAGATAGTTTATTCACAACCCTCATAGACAAAACAATGGAAACTGGATTTCCAAAAGATGGTGGATTCAGATGATTAGTCGGGAGAGAATCAGAGGGTGGAATATGGTTTAATACGTTATCACAGCCAGCACGAGATAGTCTTCATCATGATCAGATTGCTAGAGGATGTGGGTGATGATAACTGCATTCCATAGATGCATATGACCTAAAGGAAAAATATATGATTACATGTATTCTGTATTTCCATTCAAAATATTTTTTTATTGAATGACACCATTTTGAGTTACTCTATTATTTATTATTATTCCTCAAGGTTTATCCAGGGAGACATGAGGCCTTGGTAGAGCCTAGTGAATGTGATGTTTGACGAGCATTAGAGTCATAATACAGAGGGACACTTCTCTTCTATGACACATTCTTGGCAGATGATAAAAACATTATGGGAGAATTTGTGCCTCGAAATGTGGATAGATTCATGGTGTGGTAGATGATTTCCTTAAATATTTGTGTCTTAGGTGGGGTTTCATGTTGGAGTTACCAAGTAAGCATTAGATATTCTAGTGGTTCCATTATAATTGAACCTTATAATTGATTCTTCTACAAGGGGTTCTTGCAACTATTGAAATATATTAATAATATGAGAAATCGTTGGATAGATAATGTCACACATGGAATCTTTTTATAGGGGATGGAAGTCCTTACAACGAATATCCATGATATGGATTGGATTCCTACCATCCATGATAACAAGTTTTCAACTGATAGGTGTGGTGGTATTTATAGTTTATGAGATTGAGTTTTCCTCCTTTGATGTGAGGTCCTAGTCTAAGTAGGACGATCCCGAATATGGTAAGACATAGTATACTTTTATTAGATGGAAAATATAACCCTTGTATTAGTAGTGCTATGAGATTTTAATTTCCATGAATAGTGGTCGATTTGAGGACATAATTCGGAATACATTCTGGTATTACCTCACCAATATGATTTATTTAATCAATTGATAAGAAACTGAGGTCATGATAATATTTTTTTCATCATATTGAAAGACTCACTTGGAGATTTGTGAGTTGTGGTGTAGTTAGAAGATTGAAAACATAACGATGGGTATGACCTAGTGTGTTCACTAAAGAATACATGTTTTGATCATCAGTACCATCATGTTATCAACAGTAGAGTTTTAGTCCACACACATAAATATAAAACAACATATCTCTACTTGGTGGTATTAACCCCTCTAGTTTTTAGTGAGTTAGGGAGACAAATATAATATAATCTCTTTGACTATTCAATAATTGATTATGACAAAAGAAAATCTATGAAACAAGGATATAAGGACGTCACATTAACTCAGTTGTATTCCTAGAAGAAGAGTTATTATTCAATTTAGAGTGACTCAAAAATGTTATATGGAAAATTGTTTGAGTTATCATATTT
This sequence comes from Viscum album, assembly GCA_963277665.1. Classification (NCBI taxonomy): domain Eukaryota; kingdom Viridiplantae; phylum Streptophyta; class Magnoliopsida; order Santalales; family Viscaceae; genus Viscum; species Viscum album. Next base: position 1,431,250,677 of record OY728132.1, on the reverse strand, counting down.
TTGTAGGGATGCTATCACTCTAATATCGGCGTAGAAACATTTGAGGCCATGTTTCAGGGACCCTAAATGTTTCCTATATATATTTTAGAGAAATTGTAGATATTATTTGTGGTATCAAGGATTGGGATAATGTTGGATGTTTTGGTTACATATCATCTATGAGAATATAATGATCGTCTTGTTACACTAGTATGCGAAAAGGGTTATGGATTTGATTTACCAATACATCTGTCACTATGGTTAGATAGGGATGCATTGCCTTTTCCACCAATCCCATGTGAGGCGACATGTGAATGTTTTATTCACTATGTCTACCAAGTTTAATTTGGAAAATTGGAGAAGTTTTAATATTTTTATTCTTATAATTTAATTTTTATAGACATCATCGGTACTGTTTGGTGGTATCACTTGCATCGAAGGTGTAATTGAGATCTGAATTTTCTACCTTTTTCATAGGATTTAACATTATAAGAAGAAGACCCTAAATTTGGAGAGAGTGGAATGAGTCTGAGTTTTCAATTTAAGCCTTTAGAATATTTTTAAGAATAATTATAATGCAGGCACAATGACAACACTTGATTCTAGGCCTTGGAGAGCCTTAGAGTGGTGATATTAAAAATTTAAATAAAATTTTATCAAGGGAAAAAAGTTTCTCAGTAAATGTGTAATAACAACCAATTGAGGTATTAGATCAGAGAACTAAGAATATGCTATATTTTAAAACATGGTGTTTACTTAAGGAGAATCATAAATCATTACTGTATCCGGTGCATAATTGAGGGATGGTTGGATGGTTTTTAATGCTGATTTATTAATATTATAGAACTACATTAATAACCCATGCCCCATGTTGCTTCATAATATTTAGATCCAAGGATAATATATATAGATGTTATATCATTTTTGTAAAAAAAACAATACATTACATAAACAAAATAATGACACTCAAAATAGTTTAGTGTCTTTGGGTGCATGGAAAAAAATATTCAAATATAGTAAAATATCATCAATGCTTCCAACTAAAGATCATACTATTTAGTACTCCTACATAAAAAAATTATTTATATCCTATATAAAGGAAAATCATAAAACTCTGAGCTCCAATTCTCATCATGGGTATGTAAAGGATTTATGTAATCATAACATGAACACAAGGGTATGAGAACATTAGCATAATATTTTTAAACCATGTCCTATATATCATACATTATAATCTAGATTCATGGCATAAAAAGTAAAATTACATAATAATTGAATCATAAGGGAATAAAAGGACATGATACATGAGAACATATGACATTAAATTTATAGAAAAAATTAAAGCATATAAATTCAAATATCAGCACTACCCACCAAGGCATTCATAACATGTTAAGCTTTTGTTGAAGACAAATTTTTCTACTTTGGTCATGGGATGACCACCCATGTACCATCTCTTTCGAGTTTGTTCTGATCACCTGTATACCCTTATATTTTTCCTTGGTCTTACAACCCATGTACTATAATCTTTGGGCTTGGTCTAATGTGTTGTGTACACTCAACTTTGGGCTTTGGATAAACACCATTGTTACCTTTTCCTTGGGATTGGGAAAAAACACTTTTACCCACTGATCTCTTATAAAATTCTTTAATACCCAATTTATTATATTGCTATCTGAAATCTCCCATCATGTACTCTATAATTTTCTTAACTAGTGTTATCTCTTATTCCCAATCGTAAAATTTTTAACGGGCTTAAAAAGCTCTATCTAGGAAGTCCCATCATATAAGCTCTAATAGGAGTACATGATGCTATATCTATTCCCCATTATAAAATGAAATAGCATAATCAAGTTCTTTCTACATTTTACCATCATATAAGATATATTTCGCGGTTTGACAACATGAATAAATTACAAAGAGCTTGAATATCATCACAAAAAAATGATGAATACAACAATTATTATCGCAGAACATAATTAAACTAAGGAAAATATATGTGTTTCATGTCGATCAATTTGATACATTATTCACCCATAGAAAATAAACATGTTTTATAAAAATGTCATTTGAACATGATTTATCAATGGAAAGGAAACAAGTTTAATAAACATGATTCTATCAGAACATAACCATTCAGAGAAAGATTGTGAATTTTATTATTTGGTCACATAACCCATAATGAATAGGTAACACCAAATTAATTCAACTTAGATGGAAAATAATTTTTAAAGGTTCATTTTAAACATTTTTTTCAAAAATATACTATATTCTTCCAAGAATCGTTTTAATACATGAAAACCTTTTGAAAACCACTTTCATCGAAAATATCATTGAAAAAATATGAAATTATTATTAAATTTTTTTAATATCATTTTGAATGTAAATAAATTTCAATATAATTTGACAATAATATTAGATTATTGTATCATTTTCTAATTTTAAAACTTTTATAGAAAAAATTGTTTTTGAAGAAATTCTATTTTTGACCGAAGATGGAAAAAATTTCTTAGTTTCATAAATAGATAATATTACTTATAATATGTTAAAGTGACTATAAAAATGATACTATTATATGAAGATATCATGAATATATATAAGATAAAAGGATTAATTATGATTATTGATATATGTATCATAATATTTCATCGATGGAAGTACAATCATTGTCAAACATGATAAACAATGAGATTGTAACAACATCCTCTTACTAATTTGATAAACTTTATTCATAAACCCAATAAAATAGTATCATTAAATAAAGCATGAAATATTATAAAAATAATTATATTAATTATATGTAATTTCAAATGGGATATATATAATCCTCACAAACGAATATATGTTCATATCATAACATATGTCTTGAAGAAGGAAAATTGAGAAGAAAACCTTTTACCAATTTCGTAACATTTGAACATTTAACACCATGAAATAGAATACTAAAAATTAGTATTTAAATATAAATATTTTTTCTAAGAATCACCATAAAATTAATTAATTTTCAGTATATACAACACATATTATAAATAGGTGGTGGATATAGCATATCTCTCATAAAAGTAAAAAATCTTACCAAAATCACTTACCTTAAGTCTTGACATCCTTTAAATATATTCAAACATCATATATATTAAATATATATTTATTTTAAATATTTAAGATAAAAATTTTAATATATACCAATCCATATATGAGTTAGTTATTAATTTATATTACCCATTTATTAACATTTAAATGTTCATGTTATGTTTCTGGTAGTAATGTCATTATTTTTCACTTATGTTTTGACTTGTTAATTTTGGAAGTCATACTTTGATCACGATTTCTTAATTTAAATAATGTAAACAATGATATAAATATAATATATATTTATTATTTATGTATTAATAATAATATTTAAAATATTGAATTAGGAAAGAAAATACACTATTCATGAATATGGTAGGTCATACATAAATATATATACTATTTCAATTTTCTTGTAGTGTTGAAAAAAATAATTGAAACTTACACATATATATATATATATATAATATTTATATTTTATTTATTAAGTCCTATATACCCCATATTTATATTAAATATATACTTAATACATTCCCTATCGAGTGTAAAGGAGTCACATCACTTTTTATGGTGGTAGTCCATCATACACAGGAACAACATTATCATATTCACATAGAATAGAATGAATGATGTTAGGATATTTATAATAATTCTAGAATAATAAACAGATCATAGATATCATATATATATATATATTATACAAAAATAATTTAAATCATTATTTCCAATCATAATTTGTGGTAATGGAAAAACAAATTTCATCAGTTCGTGTGGTGGTAGTCTGACGTACGTATGACGGATGATTTCATAGTCATTTTGATGGAATTATGTGTGATTTTAGGATTTTTCCATAACATAAAGTCATATAATTTCATTTATGACAATTATATTATTATATAATCATTTTATAATGAAAATTTAAGGATGTAGAGAATGAAATTATATAAAAGCTCTTTTAAAAGAATGTTACCTCTAGTTTATGTGTCCTCCATAGGATTCTACTAAAACCATCAACAGATTACTTTGTAAAAAAATAAGGATTCTAGTATGAGGGGGGTATGATTATAAGTGATTTTTCGGGGGTTAGTTGATATGAATTACATGATAGTTATGAGGAATGGGTATTTATATCACTTTTATAGTCGAGGAGGAGGAGTATTCATGTAATTACTCAAAATTATTTTCTATTGGGGGGTACGACATGCCTAATACGGATCAAAATTTAATAGTAATTTACGTTAGGGTTTATTTTATAGATACGTAACTCAAAAACAACAAAAAAAACTTTTTATTATGTTATTCCTCATGTTATATGTTTCCCTATTATTTCTATTTTCATTTTTAATGAGGTTATAAATTTTCTAACCAAGGTAACAAATCCTTTAAGAATAAATTAATGTGAGACATATTATACAGTTTTTACCAACATATTCAAAAACATTATATATAATAAATATGATATAAATATAATATGTGTTGTAAATTCATTTTTTGAGAATGCAATGTAATATTAAAAAACACAAATATAACCCTAATTGTGCTAATAAAGTTTTTGATATATTTGGAGTCAATATGTTCATTATAAAAGGTAAACTGGTACATGAATGGACAATATATTATATTTAATGACATCTAATAGTCACTTTGTAGAATATATTATTTTTTATAATTTTAAATCAATTAATAAAATATCATTTATTATAAAATAACATCTTGGACTATTTTTCTATTATGTATTTAATTTGAATTTACAAGTATTATGAAATAATATAATTATGAATTATAAAGTTTAAAACTATTTAATATGATATATTATTATTCAAAATTAATGGAATACAATATTACATTCAATTTATCATACATTTGATATTTTATGCATCATTTATTTTCATAATTTATTAACAAATTAATTACTGTGTTGGTGTTTCATAAGCATTTAATGTTACTAATTGATCTCTAAACAACCAAAATTAATTTTCATTATAAAAAATAACTTATCTTATTTAATAATATTTATAACACAACCAATGTAATTTTTACCATATTAAAATTATTTATAGAAATAAAAATGAAGAAATGAACATTTTTTCACTTTTTACTTACTCATAATATTATATGTTATAAATAAGAAGAAACTTCCAAAAAACACAAAAAAATTTATCCAAATGAATAAAAGATGAAAATAGTTCCAACAAATTTGTTTTTTACATATTTTGGTTCATTCATACACATTATATTCAATTCTTGTCCACTACGTAAACGTGTTGGTTCCTTAATCATTATAATTAACGTTAACTACTTCCATTAATCATATTTTTAAAAAATGTATTATTCCATATTATAAAATATAATTTATTTTGATCCCAAATATGGAATCCATATAATAAAATTAAATTAACAAGAGTTTTAGTGTATAATTTAAAATTAATCATGCTGATGTAACGACAAAAAGGGGTTTTAATGAAAAAAGATCAAATGTTTACAATGTTTTTATATCCAATAACAATATAACATTTAGTAACATAACCTAAATTGTATTATGATACAAACAATAAATTAATGTAACATTAAAACCATATTTAATTATTTTTCAACATAATAAATTATTTAAATGAAAAGGTGGGTTTTAATTAAATTTCAATAGTGTTCAAAATTCATTAAAAAATATAACTTCTAAAAAAATCCACCCAAAGATAATGTAGAAATTATTCGTTACAAAAAAAATTCAAAAAAAATCTCTTCCATGTTACATAATCTATTGAATAATGAAAATATTGTCTATAAAGAAAGCTAACTCAGTATTTGATTCATTAAAAACTAGATCATGTATTTAATTTATTTAAAATAGTTAATATGTAGTAATTTACATACTAAAAACAAATAAAATAATTTTATTATGATTTGATGCTTCAATAAAACATCCCTAAATATTTTTTGATGTGTAAGAATCATCCAAACATCAATCTAATGTACGATGTGTCGAATACGAATCCAAATGTGTCTTATTATTTGAAATTGAAATTTTAGTAAAATAACATAGTGACATAATCATGACATAGAAAATTCATTTGGCTTATATTAATATATTAGTACCATAATCTATAAGTCCATTTAATGTGTAGGAATCATACTCACCTCAATTTGATACACGATATTCTTGATATGACTAAAAGTATCCATTATCATCTTAATGTTGACATGTTAGTTAAAAACATGATCCAGTTACTGAAAAATTGAATATGTACTCATATTATGTTGATAATTTTGTAAAAATGTTCATAAATCAGCTATGATGTGTATGATTTAATATTTAGTCAAACTACCACATTATGTCATCGTTATGACTCAAAGTACCTGATTTCAGTTCAAAATTACATTTTAGTAAAATAAATAACTCAGATACTCAATACCAAGAAAATGAAAAAAATTGTTTTTACAAATTAATAAAATTATTCAAATGTAATTTTTGACATGTTGGAATCAGATTCACCTATATCTTATGCACGGTGTTACTAATATTTCTCAAATTGTGTCGTTTTAATTTAAAAATGACATTATAGATAAAAATGGGCGTCCTATATACACAACTAATAAAATGTATTCCGATTATTTTAACACTTTAGGAAAATGATCAAGTGGTCATTTTTGATGTGTAGGAATAAAATGAACCTCAATATGATGCATGATCTACCTGATAGGACTCAAAGTGTTCATTATTAGATAAAAAATGAAATGTTAGTTCAAAACGAGTGTTAATGACTCAAAATTCGTTTCACTCCCTAAAAGTTTTGGTCCAATAAAGAAGTCACGTTGTATAGGTTCCCATATGTAGTGAGATTTTAATCACTAAAGATGAGATCCAATTCAAGATGACATTTTTTGTGGAAACAAAATGTTTTTTTAAGAATAAACCACAACTCAATCTAATACATGATTTTCCTAGTATCAATCAATGTATATGATTTTTTTAAAATCAACCATTTTGTGTTCAATTTATTTCATTATTTAACTAATAGCATTATAATGGTTTCCTTCTATAGGTTCAATATATTTCTCGAGATGGGATAGTTTTTTAGTAATTAATTTCTTTACTATGGGTTGGGGTCCAAATAAAAAAGAACATTGATGTTTTTAAATGTATAGGATAATTTGTATATACACATGTAATCATATGAACCATTGTTTTAAATGACTATAATATAATTTTCTATTTCTTGTATATGGATTGTAAATTTGATTTAAATTAAAATCTATATTTTCAACTTCTATTCTCTTTTCTTACATAGTTTTTTTCTAGTTGAGTGTGGTTTAATTTTGAAAGAACATATCCATAGTATCCCCCAATAAAAGTGTGACTAATAACACTGATAAGGGGTCATTAAATCAGTGATAGTAAATGATTTGATAACGTTCCAATTCAAAAGTGCCATTAAATTCACACATAAAGTGATACATTACAAGCACTTGTAAAATTACTAATAATGGGATTATTTTCTAGTTCTCTTAATAATGCTGATAATTTATCCCATTATCAGTGATGAAAACATTTCAACTTTAGTAGCACTAAATAAATACACTAATTATGTTGTTCATTTATCAGTGTTTAAGGTATCACTAAAAAAGGATACCTTTTGCTAATTTTTTTAGTGCTGATAATATGTTCCTTTATTAGTTATTTTCTAAAAATGATAAAATCATTGGGAGTTTTATAATTATGGAATTTTGAGCATATTTTTTTGCTCACAATGGCCTATTCTAGAACTATAAAAGGACATTTTGTAGTAGCGCGATAATTCGTATAATATTCATGAAATCCATATGGTTTAGTCATAATTAATCCCTGTATATAGAAAGAGGTCCCCAGTTAAAATCTTAATAGGTTTATGGGCTCTTGTAGGTGTATTACCAATTTTCCCTGGTGGAATTGAGTGATAATTAAGGGTAGGTTCATGGGCTGGAGTGGGTGTAGTGATGGGGGGGGAGCCCAGAAAATATAGAAATTGGGAACCTAATATAATATTAAATAATATTTCAGTTTTGATATACAAAATCTTTATTTTTGAATTTTTAATGATGATATAGGGTTATTTTGTTAGTGCTAACATAATCAATAACAAAGATTGTTCTAATAAAGGCCTCACTTATAAATAGTAAAAAAATATCTAATGAAGTACAAATCTATCAGAACATTTTTTATCATTGAAAAAATAGGGATTTATTATAACATTTCCAACACAAATAAAAATATTCAGTTTTAATGATACTTACCACCTTAATTGATTTTTAGCCCTAATGTAATATCTCATTTTTGTAGTGCAGAATAAAACACTGTGGATTATAATTAAAAAAACATTGTGACTTACAATTTAGTTTATACCACTACATAATTCTTTTTATTCAGTGTCATATATTATCACAAATAAAAAAACTAATAAATGATAATATTTTTCCAGCACTATCTAAAAGCCCTAATAAAGGCCCCCTTTATCACTGAAAAACAATAGTGCAAATAATACTCTTCTTTTATGAATGATTTTTTCAAAGTGATGATAAAGGATGGACTTATCAGTGTGGATAAAATGGTGTTTATTAGCACCTTTTTAATGGTGATAAAACTTTCTATTCAAATATATATATTAAATAATTAAAAAATATTTTAATATTTAAATATACAAATATTTATTTATATAAAATATATTTTCGTATAATATAAAATTTTAAAATCGATAAATCCTTTTCTAATTAGTACTCATTAATATTCATCTAAAAATAAACTTGACATAGGGAATCTTTTAAAAATAATTTCTAAATTAATAAAAGTTGAAAACATGAATTGAACATTATATGAGCATAAATTTTAATCTAGGTGTCAGTTTGAGCACTACGAAATATTTATTCAATGTATGCGAAGATATCTAAATCATATTATTTAATGGAGGACCTCATTCATGGTTTCTATGAGCTGATAAAATACAGGAAATGCTTTCATTTTTTTATTATAGTGATTTCTATAATTAAATATAAAGATATATAAAATTAAATGAATATATTTATATATAAATATTTAATTATATAATGACATATTTAATCATGTTTACATATATAAAATCAATTTAATCTTATAAAACTTATAAAAATAAATACTTACTATCCAATTTATTTAAACTGAAAATATAACCACTTTACCTAACTAATAAAAAGTACGAATATATATCCCAATAAAAATGTATATATAATATTATATTTATTTGACTGTCTGGGTTTTATCAATCAAATATTTATTTCCATCTATATTCAAATAAAATGTGTAAATAAATAAATATATATATATATATTAAAATAAATATATATTGAAAGATATGTGTACATATATATAAATATGTCAATATAGAACAAGTAAAATCATTTAGAATAGTGGCAAGTGTACTTGATATATATGTATATTTATGAATTATAGTGAATATATATTAATAGATATATAAATTCACATATATAGTTATAGAAATAAAAATATATAGAGAGAGAGTGAGTGTGTATGTGTGTGGGTGTGGGTTGACACACTAACACATATACAAATATCCACACACACAGATAAATGTATTGATAATAAATATGAAATTTATAAATAAATTATAAAAAATTTATACAAAAATAGACAATTATTTGAGAATATATAAAAATTTACATGAATATATAAATATATACACGAATATATAAATACAAAAGTAAATATTCAAAGTTGAAAATATATAAATATATAATGTAAATATAAAATTATATGTAAATATATAAATATTAATATATTTTTATATATGTAAATACTAAAACATACATTATAAATGTATGTAATTAAAATTATATAACCATATATAATTATATGAATATATATATATATATATAATTATGTGTATAAAAATACAAATAAATTGAATTTTTTTAAAACATTCAAGAAATCCTGATGGTGCCACGATAAGGGCGTTCTCAATCTAAAAAGTCATCCCAAGTTTGAATCCAAACAAGTTCAAAGCCATGAATGTGTGGATTACCTGTAGAGACCCTAAGCTTATCGTACATGGACATTACATTACTTTTTCAGAATACTTAGTACATAACAAAAACACACACACAAGGATCGTAATAGTTTAGTGTCTTTGGAAACTCGGAACGTAATCTTCTAATCGTGGTGAAAGATCTTCAATATCTCCCATAAAGATATTCCCTTTTTTTACCTAAGAACCTTTCTTTATATCCTGGGGAAAAGAAAACATAAAAGGGTGAGCTCAAATGCTCAGTAAGGGTAAACAAAAGAAATATCAATCACATCATATACATAAGAACATAGCTTTTGGAAATCTTAACCTGCAAAAGAGCTCATAATATCATAACATGGGATAAATCATAGAAGTGAAAATGAGATCCCCATAATCATAACATAAAACTTGAAACTTTGTGGCATGCACACATAATCATGGAAAATCATTTCTTGTCAGTCATGACTCATTGCCAAGACTATCTTAGTGGACAAAGTCCCTTTCTGAACCGAGTTCACTCCTCGTTTCAGTCCTATATCACTGAACCGAAATAACCTTCCGTTCCAGCCATGTCTATCTCATGAGATATAAAATCTTTACCCAATGCATTGGAGGGAGATATAGGTCCCACCCATCTTATAATGAATCCTTTCTAATGTGTGCCACACAATCATAAACCATACATCATAACGTAACCCATGTAATAAAAATGGGATTCTTAAACAACATGACATCATAAAACAATTCATATAAGATAATAGAATTCATAAAAATGTTTCCATCACAATATAATCAAATCCATGTAATAATAGGGATAAAAACAGAACCCTTTTATTATCTTATATGGAAAATAATTTTGATAAAATACTTGAACTCCATTCTTGAGGAAAATATCCTTTCTACTTCAAAAACATTTTTCCTTTCATAACATGTCATACGACTTTATAATAAAAGAAGTTGATTAAAAATAAACTTGAAAACTTTTAAATGAAGTTTCTTGGAAATAATGTTTTAAAAATCCATTCATGTCGTATAAGTTAAAAAAATCGTTCTTCGTACTTTTGTCGGAAAAGTCAAAAAGTACCTCGTACGACAAAAGATTCCTTTCATACATATTACTAAAAACTCACCGAAGGGTAAAAATGGATTTAAACAATTGTATGTGGATGGAAATAATATTAAATTTTGATGAAACATGGATGTGGATGATAAAATACACCCCAGTGAATACTTACGAATAAACAATCTCGGATAAAAATGAGATTGTGATATTTTCCCTTACCTTAGGTCCGACGTGCTTTGTAAGTGTCCGAACCTCCTGTATAATGATTTAAATCATGTTATTGACTTATTACAGAATCATATTCATTGTTATTATATCATATATGGTTCACTTATGACATTATATTACCCGTTCTTTTGTAAATTCCATGTTAAAGAAGCGTTTTGGGTAAAATCGTTTCATTTATCGTAGGTGTTTTGACTTGTTGTTCTTGACATCATTATTACTTATATCATGATTTACTCACTTACAGAATATAAAATATGATTTATATATCATATATATTCAGTATATATGTATATATAATAGGTAGATAAATAAAATGAAAAACACCGTTCATGGAGACGGTAGTCCGTACGTACGCATGAACGCTGTTTTCCTTTCCTTATTGTCTTGAAATGGAAGTAAGTAGATGACATACATATGTATATATATACATAAATCCAGTAGCTTTATAATGTCATATATTTCATTATTATTTCTTATATATACATTATAATCATTCTTAAATGGTTAACATGGAGAATGAATCTCATCGCGTCGTGGAGACGGTAGTCCGTACGTACGCACGAGCGATGATATCATTTCTATAAATATTGAATTGAATTGGAGTGGATCATACAATATATCAGAATCAATATGATGTTGTAATAACTATGTATAGTTATTCTTTACACCATTATACCCTTCCATGTATGGTGGTGGTGGAAAATAGATTACACCACGGCGTGGAGACGGTATTCCGTACGTACGCACGCGCGGTGATTTCTTTTTCCGTAGGATGGATAGATGGTGAAATAGGGTTGTTTCATACGTATAATAACATATCAGTATATGAGTGATACTGATGTTATTACTTCATAATGAAACAACCTAAGAAGAAGAAGTGGAAGAAGAAATAAAGATGAAAGAATTGGTAACGGTAATTACCTCTTCTTTGAAGTGCCTCTTTGAGACCTCCTCTTAGGGCACTAAAATTGGTATTTGAGGAAGACCAGAACCTCTAGGATGTTTCTAGAGAAGTGGAGAAGATATTTTGGCAGGGTTTGGCCAAGCTTGAGTGCTCAAATTTGTGTGAGGAGGAGGGGGAGGAGGTGTCCTTTTATAAGGGAGGAGAGGGGCACCTTAGGAATACCTCAAAATATTATTTTATTTTAAAGTCAAAATCGGTTTATAATGGTTCCAAAGGGTCTTATTTCGAAGATAAAGTGGGGATGGGTCGAAATCCTATCAACCAATAGGATTTAGACAAGTTTAGGTTATTATTTTAACCTTATCAATTAGATTTAACTCTAAGTTAAATAATTTAACTTTTACCGTGTCTTTTTGTTTTCTTTCACTATATGGTTAATACACTTACTATAACATGCCAAACGAACCCCAAATTGTTAATTATTAAAATAAATATCCTTATCTAAGTCATTTGGCCGAACCTTAGATTTTTAGGAATAAAATAACAATTAATAATATAATATTTGATTTAAAAACTATTTTGTGTCAATTTTGACACTATTTGATATATGAAAGTCATAACCGAATTATATGTTCGAACAAAGTTGATTAAATCAACACTAATATATCATAGTAACCTAGAAAATTAGTGGAATTCATAAAAAGTCTTAAATTACATTTATTTTGGTATTTATATTATCAATTATGTCAATATTTCATTAATAAGATAATTACTGCATCATCTTTGTGTCATAAATAAATTATATTATTTGATGTCTAAAAATTACAAATAAAATACCATCATGTAGGAAATCTTTTTAGATTTCTAATTAATATTTACAATCGAATTTATCTTATGTATCACCCCATATTAAAAATGATTTACTTATTAAACTTTGATTTTAACTATTTTAACCCTTCTTTAAATAATTTAATAATAAATGTCCTAATCTAATCCAAGTGTGCCTAAATGGTCATATTTTATTCCGAAGTTTGTTTTTGGTCGAATTACACTTGTCCAATAGAATTAGGACATGTGTTAGGGTAATATTAATATCATATTTACCCTTAGTTACCCTATTTACTATTAACCGCGGTAAAAAAAAGTAAAAAGTTACTATTCACCAAAAATTATTTTCATCTTATTGAACCACATTTTACTTACTGACATCAACCGTGTCTCTCGGATTTTTGAAATTCCATTCACAGAAGCGTTAAAATTAAGTTTTATGAAAAATTCAGTTTTTTAACTACCACTTAGTAGTTTCACTATTCATCAAAAATTGATGTTTTTCCGAACAGTGCCAAAATTTCATCCCAAGCTATATTTCATATTCCGAATTCAAAAATGAAGTCTATTTTACCAAATTCATTACATAAAAGTTGCATTAATTAATTTTATAATTAAATCCCGCTGTTAAATCAAATAGCGTGTTTTTAAGAAACAATATCTATCAAAAGATTGACACTTGTTTATGTCTAGTTTAAATGTGAAATTACATCCAATGACCAACATTGTATTAAATTGTAAAAATATATTCTAAATATACTTTAAAACCACTCAAATTAATGATTTATCACTATTAATTATTTCGATTAAAAAAGTTGTTTTTAATTATAATTTAGTAATTTTCACTATTCATCAGAATATGAAAGTTATCCGAAAAGTACCAAAATTTCACCTTAGGCTAAATTCGATACTCCGAATCCAAAAATGAAGTCCATTTTGGGAGCTAAAATTTCTAAAATTTTAAAAGGTGGTTATTACTATTCATAACAGCTAGTTATAATAATATTTTAATAGCATATCGTTGTTTAGTGAAACTCGGTATTGCGTACTACACACGCTATCGAGGAAGGTCGCGATTGCGTGTAATGCAAGGCAAGTCAAGGATGCGTGTTGTGCAAGCTCCTTTTAGTGTAGCGTACAACACAAGACATTAGTGAAATAAAAAAGAATATTTTTCATAAAATCTCGGGATGTTACATTCTACCCCCCTTAAAATGAATTTCGCCCTCGAAATTCGTCGGGGTTATAAATGGTTTACTATTCGAAAGTTTCTTTAATAGAAACCCACATCGTAAAAAGGAATACCAAAACATGGATTTAAAAACTAAAGTATGAAATGTAACGATTACCCAAATAAACTAATCACTGGGTTTCCACATAGGTGAAAATATGGATATGGAAGAGAAATCTAACCATCATGTTCTGATGGAGAGTGGTAGAGAACATGGATATGGAAAATCCAGTAATCACAAATCCATAAATTTGTGATGATCTAAGGTACCATCTGATTCATCAGGTATAAGATCACTAGGACAACATTTTTGGTTTTCAAGATCGTTTCCCTAAAGTTGAAAATTTGAATTAGAATAAATACTTTCTTTATTTTGGTACAATCTCACTGTTGTTCATGCCTTGAACAATTTCCACTTCATCTCTTAAATAAATGAAGTTGAATTTGTTATTCGTGAAGTGTTAGCAGATCATGTGATAGAATGACGGGTCATTCCATCTGTCTCAAAAGGTTAGCAAAATTTATATACATAAGTCGATCTATAGTGGGATTAATCATATATGGTTCCTAAAATGGGCTTATACCTCATATATCATACTGGTTAATATAATCACTATAGTTTCTACTAAACAGGGACTTCCTGTAGGTCAGTGGTAGGCGATAAAGGCCAGTCGCACTTCGGTTGTGGGTTCGATTCCTACAGCCTTGTCTGAAGCGATGGGCTGTCGCCCGTCCTGCAGGTTGTCCTTTTTATAAAACTAAGTTACTATAACATCCCATCAATAATATCAAAAATCTTATATCCTTAAACAATACTAACTTATGTCCAACATAATCCAGTCTAATCTTTAGTCTTATACATAATACTGAAGTCCACTCTCATAATATAGTGACAACGATTACCAGAGATTTAATACTGTCGTTGATCCCCACATATCATAAGATATGTCTTGTTGGTCACATTCCAAACATTAAAAGTCCTTAATCGTGTATTCTCTTGAATACCTTAGTGAAAACATGAGTGCAGTTAAAAGTTAACACTTTCCACATACCAAAATCCTCAAAATTCTATATACTCAAACCATGATATCACTTAGTCCTTATATCAATCATGAGCTCATGAATACTATTAAACATTTCATTTTCTTGTATTCATTATGCGCATATCATCTTATTTCCAAAAAATATCTCAATCACTTTGAATACCACATCAATAAATATTTCAATACTCAATGATAAAACATTATTTTGGAATCCCATTACATAAACACTTAATCATTCCACCACATCGTTGTCATATTCAACATTGCCAATAGTGATCGCATGTGATTTCCCTTTGTCATTTGCCTTCAGTGGTTGCTCATGTTGATCATCACTAACCCTTGGATTAGGGCAATTATTAGTATAATTCCCCATTTCCTTGCACTTGAAGCATTGAAGTGTTGGCGGTGCGTTCTCTGCAGTGTTTGCTTTATTCACATCATTAGAAACCCTTTTTCCATTACTTCGACACTCAGCTGCTCGATGTCCTTCTTTTCCACACTTAAAACATTTTCTAGTCCCTTTAAGACAATCTCCACCGTGCTTCTTTCCACACTTTGTGCATAAGGAAACATTCATATTCTTTTCACCATTATTCTGATATTTCTCCTTGAACTCCATCTTTCGTTTCTTGTCAAAACCATGAGATGGATATGTAACACCAACTTCCATTTCTACCTTGATAGCACAACGCACAATTTCTTCATATCTACTGAAGTTTCTTATAGCTAATGCCCTTCGAAGACTTGGTTTTAAGCCACTGAAAAATCGATCAACTTTACTTTCAGGTTGGATGATAATTCCAGAAGCATACCTTGCAAGTCTTGTAAAATTTTCTTCATAGGTACCAACAGATTCATCGTCCCTTTGCTTCAGTTCAAGAAACTCTTTCTACATCTTTGTTCGAAGAATACGAGGGAAGTACTTACTGAAAAATAAGTTCTTGAACTCGTCCCATTCCATGGACTCAATTTCATCTATTGGCCTCGTATTCTTGATAAGATTCCACCATTGATCAGCTTCACCTTCCAAACGATATACTGCTAAGATGACTTTATCATGTTCAGAACATTGAAGAACTGAAAATATCTTTTCAGTAGTACTGATCCATTGTTCAGCCACAAGTGGATCAGAAGACCCACTGAAAGAAGGTGGACGTTTCCTCATGAAGGACTCAATAGAATATTGTTCCCTTCTCTGCTCATTTGGAAGTCCAGAATGATTCATAGCTTGTGTAAGTATAGAAATAAGATTTTGCACTCCATCTCCCATAACATTTGTTTGTTCAGGAGGAAAATCATTGCATTGTCCATTGCATTGATCAACACGGTTCCTTCTGGTTCCAGCCATCGTCTAAAACCCAAAAAGAATAGTGTGAGAGGCAAAAATCATGCTAGGGAAAACAACATAATAAAGGGGGAGTACCTTCAATATCTAACATCTTAGGTTTAATTCTATGATCGTTAGCGTAATTCTAGTACTATAACCTATACGTATACTTAACCTTAGGGACATCCCTAGACATACCTTAGAAATATCTCTAGGGATCTCACTAAAGTTCTCACATCCTAGTTTCCAAAGGTTGACTAAACCTTTCCTCTGATACCAACTGTAGAGACCCTAAGCTTATCGTACATGGACATTACATTACTTTTGCGGAATACTTAGTACATAACAAAAACACACACACAAGGATCGTAATAGTTTAGTGTCTTTGGAAACTCGGATCGTAATCTTCTAATCGTGGTGAAAGATCTTCAATATCTCCCATAAAGATATTCCCTTTTTTTTACCTAAGAACCTTTCTTTATATCCTGGGGAAAAGAAAACATAAAAGGGTGAGCTCAAATGCTCAGTAAGGGTAAACAAAAGAAATATCAATCACATCATATACATAAGAACATAGCTTTTGGAAATCTTAACCTGCAAAAGAGCTCATAATATCATAACATGGGATGAATCATAGAAGTGAAAATGAGATCCCCATAATCATAACATAAAACTTGAAACTTTCTGGCATGCACACATAATCATGGAAAATCATTTCTTGTTAGTCATGACTCATTTCCAAGACTATCTTAGTGGACAAAGTCCCTTTCTGAACCGAGTTCACTCCTCGTTTCAGTCCTGTATCACTGAACCGAAATAACCTTCCATTCCAGCCATGTCTATCTCATGAGATATAAAATCTTTACCCAATGCATTCAAGGGAGATATAGGTCCCACCCATCTTATAATGAATCCTTTCTTATGTGTGCCACACAATCATAAACCATACATCATAACGTAACCCATGTAATAAAAATGGGATTCTTAAACAACATGACATCATAAAACAATTCATATAAGATAAAGGAATTCATAAAAATGTTTCCATC
Organism: Viscum album; assembly: GCA_963277665.1. NCBI lineage: Eukaryota > Viridiplantae > Streptophyta > Magnoliopsida > Santalales > Viscaceae > Viscum > Viscum album. The sequence goes on along the minus strand of OY728132.1, from coordinate 1,431,232,925 downwards.
ACAATATAATCAAATCCATGTAATAATAGGGATAAAAACAGAACCCTTTTATTATCTTAGATGGAAAATAATTTTGATAAAATACTTGAACTCCATTCTTGAGGAAAATATCCTTTCTACTTCAAAAACATTTTTCCTTTCATAACATGTCATACGACTTTATAATAAAAGAAGTTGATTAAAAATAAACTTTAAAACTTGTAAATGAAGTTTCTTGGAAATAATGTTTTAAAAATCCATTCATGTCGTATAAGTTAAAAAAATCGTTCTTCGTACTTTTGTCGGAAAAGTCAAAAAGTAACTCGTACGACAAAAGATTCCTTTCATACATATTACTAAAAACTCACCGAAGGGTAAAAATGGATTTAAACAAATGTAGGTGGATGGAAATAATATTACATTTTGATGAAACATGGATGTGGATGATAAAATACACCCCAGTGAATACTTACGAATAAACAATCTCGGATAAAAATGAGATTGTGATATTTTCCCTTACCTTAGGTCCGACGTGCTTTGTAAGTGTCCGAACCTCCTGTATAATGATTTAAATCATGTTATTGACTTATTACAGAATCATATTCATTGTTATGATATCATATATGGTTCACTTATGACATTATATTACTCATTCTTTTGTAAATTCCATGTTAAAGAAGCGTTTTGGGTAAAATCGTTTCATTTATCGTAGGTGTTTTGACTTGTTGTTCTTGACATCATTATTACTTATATCATGATTTACTCACTTCCAGAATATAAAATATGATTTATATATCATATATATTCAGTATATATGTATATATAATAGGTAGATAAATAAAATGAAAAACACCGTTCATGGAGACGGTAGTCCGTACGTACGCATGAACGCTGTTTTCCTTTCCTTATTGTCTTGAAATGGAAGTAAGTAGATGACATACATATGTATATATATACATAAATCCAGTAGCTTTATAATGTCATATATTTCATTATTATTTCTTATATATACATTATAATCATTCTTAAATGGTTAACATGGAGAATGAATCTCATCGCGTCGTGGAGACGGTAGTCCGTACGTACGCACGAGCGATGATATCATTTCTATAAATATTGAATTGGAGTGGAGTGGATCATACAATATATCAGAATAAATATGATGTTGTAATAACTATGTATAGTTATTCTTTACACCATTATACCCATCCATGTAAGGTGGTGGTGGAAAATAGATTACACCACGGCGTGGAGACGGTATTCCGTACGTACGCACGCGCAGTGATTTCTTTTTCCGTAGGATGGATAGATGGTGAAATAGGGTTGTTTCATACTTATAATAAAATATCAGTATATGAGTGATACTGATGTTATTACTTCATAATGAAACAACCTAAGAAGAAGAAGTGGAAGAAGAAATAAAGATGAAATAATTGGTAACGGTAATTACCTCTTCTTTGAAGTGCCTCTTTGAGACCTCCTCTTAGGGCACTAAAATTGGTATTTGAGGAAGACCAGAACCTCTAGGATGTTGCTAGGGAAGTGGAGAAGATATTTTGGCAGGGTTTGGCCGAGCTTGAGTGCTCAAATTTGTGTGAGGAGGAGGGGGAGGAGGTGTCCTTTTATAAGGGAGGAGAGGGGCACCTTAGGAATACCTCAAAATATTATTTTATTTTAAAGTCAAAATCGGTTTATAATGGTTCCAAAGGGTATTATTTCGAAGATAAAGTGGGGATGGGTCGAAATCCTATCAACCAATAGGATTTAGACAAGTTTAGGTTATTATTTTAACCTTATCAATTAGATTTAACTCTAAGTTAAATAATTTAACTTTTACCGTGTCTTTTTGTTTTCTTTCACTATATGGTTAATACACTTACTATAACATGCCAAACGAACCCCAAATTGTTTATTATTAAAATATATATCCTTATCTAAGTCATTTGGCCGAACCTTAGATTTTTAGGAATAAAATAACAATTAATAATATAATATTTGATTTAAAAACTATTTTGTGTCAATTTTGACACTATTTGATATATGAAAGTCATAACAGAATTATATGTTCTAACCAAGTTGATTAAATCAACACTAATATATCATAGTAACCTATAAAATTAGTGGAATTCATAAAAAGTCTTAAATTACATTTATTTTGGTATTTATATTATCAATTATGTCAATATTTCATTAATAAGATAATTACTGCATCATCTTTGTGTCATAAATAAATTATATTATTTGATGTCTAAAAATTACAAATAAAATACCATCATGTAGGAAATATTTTTAGCTTTCTAATTAATATTTACAATCGAATTTATCTTATGTATAACCCCATATTAAAAATGATTTACTTATTAAACTTTGATTTTAACTATTTTAACCCTTCTTTAAATAAATTAATAATAAATGTCCTAATCTAATCCAAGTGTGCCTAAATGGTCATATTTTATTCCTAAGTTTGTTTTTGGTCGAATTACACTTGTCCAATAGAATTACGACATGTGTTAGGGTAATATTAATATCATATTTACCCTTAGTTACCCTATTTACTATTAACCGCGGTAAAAAAAAGTAAAAAGTTACTATTCACCAAAAATTATTTTCATCTTATTGAGCCACATTTTACTTACTGACATCAACCGTGTCTCTCGGATTTTTGAAATTCCATTCACAGAAGCGGTAAAATTATGTTTTATGAAAAATTCAGTTTTTTAACTACCACTTAGTAGTTTCACTATTCATCAAAAATTGATGTTTTTCAGAACAGTGCCAAAATTTCATTCCAAGCTATATTTCATATTCTGAATTCAAAAATGAAGTCTATTTTACCGAATTCATTACATAAAAGTTGCATTAATTAATTTTATAATTAAATCCCGCTGTTAAAACAAATAGCGTGTTTTTAAGAAACAATATCTATCAAAAGATTGACACTTGTTTATGTCTAGTTTAAATGTGAAATTACATCCAATGACCAACATTGTATTAAATTGTAAAAATATATTCTAAATATACTTTAAAACCACTCAAATTAATGATTTATCACTATTAATTATTTCGATTAAAAAAGTTGTTTTTAATTATAATTTAGTAATTTTCACTATTCATCAGAATATGAAAGTTATCCGAAAAGTACCAAAATTTCACCTTAGGCTAAATTCGATACTCCGAATCCAAAAATGAAGTCCATTTTGGGAGCTAAAATTTCTAAAATTTTAAAAGGTGGTTATTACTATTCATAACGGCTAGTTATAATAATATTTTAATAGCATATCGTTGTTTAGTGAAACTCGGTATTGCATACTACACACGCTATCGAGGAAGGTCGCGATTGCGTGTAATGCAAGGCAAGTCAAGGATGCGTGTTGTGCAAGCTCCTTTTGGTGTAGCGTACAACACAAGACATTAGTGAAATAAAAAAGAATATTTTTCATAAAATCTCGGGCTGTTACATTACCAGTGGTTTTTAGTGGGGATGAGAGCTAATAAAGGGAAGGGTAATGGGTGGTCTTGTGGAGACGGTGAGCACTGATGAAGGGAATGTTCATAGGATGGAATAACTACTGTGAGGAGGGATCCCTGAAAAGGGGTAGCTGTGTATCTTAAATAGTTTTAAAAATCTTTTTGGAATAATATACACACTCTTTTTCTGGGTTTTAATTATCGTTGGTAAATGACTATTATATTGCCGATAAAATATGTGTTGATAAAGAGTGTATTGATAAAATCCCACTCTATTTGTGCTAAATAAACATTGATACAGAATGAACTTATGAACACATTTTTTAGCACTCATAAAAGCGGCCAACTTTATAAAGCGCTTACAACATCAGTTCTATTTGATAGATGATAAAATTTATTTACATATGTAATAAGATATTGATAATTAGTAGTGTAAAATAGAAAATCACAACTTATAATGAACGTCTTAGAACTACTATTCACACTTATTCGACAATTCCATTATTAGCTCTAAAAAATAAATGATACAAGGGGTTTGTTCATTTACAGTAACACAAAGTGCTGATAAAAGCAACCAATTTATGAGAACATTTTAATAACACTAATAATTGATGCATTTATCAACACTTTTTGTCTCCTATAAAAGGAGGTTTTATGATCTATTTTCCTATTAGTGATAAAACTTTTCCATCAATATACAGATATATATAATGATTTTTTTAAAATATAAATATATTTATAATGAAATATATAAAATATATTTAAATTAATAGGGTTTATGTAATACTAAATGTAACACACCAGGTAAATAAAGAATATTACATTTTCACATTTATCCATATTTGTGAATAAAATATTTATATAACATTAGATGGGACTCTATGCTCGATGGCATACCCAACACGCAATAACGATTTTCTTGGAAATCATACGTTGCACTCTAATAAAATAATAACAATATTTTAAATGGTAGTTAACGCCTAGCTGTTGTGATGGCATGAATGAATATATCTAACTACAAAATTATTATATATGTTTGTCAAATATTTTTACTTTTTATAATAAATGTTAGAGGTTTAAAAATGTGAATGAATCCAATTTTAAGTGTAAACATTCTAATATTCTTTAAAAGGTCGATTAACCGCCTTTTGATGACGAACCTCTTTTAAATGAACTTTTTGACAATTTTATGTGTTATATTTGACAAAATATAGTTCTTCTTTAGAATCGAGACATCAAAATTTACATTGTGTAAAATATTGGTATTTTTCCGAAAAAGTTCAATTTTTAATGAATAGTGAAAAATGTTGTATTTTAATTCAAAACCTCTTTTTAATCCAATAGTGGTCATTGGAATTAATTTCACTTTGAAATCAGACTTAAACTAGTGTCAATCTTTTGATACATTTTGTGTCATAAAAACACACTATTTTTTTGACAGCGGGAATTAATTATTAAATTAAATAATGAAACTTATATGTTTTTAATTTTGAAAAATAGACATCATTTTTGAATTTGGAATATCAAATATATCTTAGGGTGAATTTTTGGTGATTTTCTGAAAAACATCAATTTTTGATTAATAGTGAAACCACTAAGTGGTACTTATAAAAACTGATTTTTCCATTTAAATGAAATTTTTTCCATCTTTGGGTTTTGAATTTCAAAAATCTGACATACATGGTTGTCATTATGAAGTAAAATTTTGTTCAATGGGATTAGAATAATTTTTTGGATAATAGTAACTTATTATGTTTTTAATCGTGATTAGAGGAAATTTTTGTAGTTTAAGGTAAAAATAATGTCTTAGTAAAATTAAATGACCTAGACACATGTCTTACCCTCCTTGGATGAGTCATGGCCTACCAAGACAATCCACAGGTCAACTTGGGAACCCCATGATGCCACTTTGTTTGGAAAATGACATAAATTCCTTTTTATTTAATGTTAAAATTAAAATGACACAAACATGATTTGTTTTACTAAAACAATTATTACATGGGGTTATACAAGTCAGATTTTTGTCTATAAATTTTAATTGGAAAGTTAAAATGATTTCCTACATCATAGTTGTTTTTTTATAATTTTTAGACATTAAATAAATTAAATTATTTATGACATCATGATGATGGAGTGATGACCTCATTATTTAACGATTTAAATAAAATGGAATGATAATGTAAAATCTAAGATATAAACATGTACAAATCCTATTTTATGGGTGGATTTAAAACCCTTATCACTTTATCCTCGAAAAAAATCAATGTGGGACCATTAAAATCAGAAACTCATTCTAAAATAAAGTAACATTTCTTTACATTCCAAGAGTGCCCCTCCTCTCCTCTTATAAAAGGCCCCCACCTCTACCTCATTACACACACTTCCAATGCCTTTGGCTCGGCCAACCCCTGAAAATTTTGTCTCTAAATATCCCTTTATAACTCTTTGAATTCTCACATTGGGAATAAGTCTTCCCAAGTATTCCTTTTAGCTCAAACCAAAGGGAGTTACCCGATTTTAAGGTAATGTCTTCACTTGAGTCATTCTGTTTTATTTTGCTTCTCCAACCCCCTAAACTCTTTTAATTAATTTCTTTTGTAAAAAATAAATTATCTTAAATATACTAGTATGTTATTATCATAAGGATTCGAGATACACTTACACACACCTTCTTTAATGGTTAAAGAACATACTGTTTCTGTGGTTGGCGATTTTCTGCCTCATGAAACGATGATTGTTCAATATTCATTTAACACCTTTAAAAGTGGCCATTATGATGTCACTATTTTTAATATAAGATATATATGGTATTTATGTTTACTATATGTATATTTATGTTATATTTAAACCATACCTTTATTCTTTTCAAGTAGTGTAAATGCGATAATTTAATATGAGGAAGTGTGGACTGCCGCCACCTCAAGTGATGTGATTCATACATGCAATACATGGAATGTATGAAGAATGAAATTAATAAAAATATGTGACCTATATAACATATATATTATACTATAATTATAATATATATATATCATTTATTTTTATTTCCATTAACATGACAAAGAAAAAAATTAAAGTAGCGTTCATGCGTACGTACGGCCTACCGTCTCCATGAACGGTGCTTTTCGTTTTTTATCTCAAAATGATATGTAATAGTATAAAATGAATATGTAATGGATATATATGATATTTTAATCATTAATACTATTCTATAGATTATTTACATATAACTACATGGACAATAATTTTTAAAACAAGTTCATTTTTGACTCATGTACCAAACATCGGCAAAAACGTCTGATATGAACTAACATTATTAAACAATTATTATAACATTATAATATGTGATATGAACTGAATAATAATATATAAAGGAGGTCCTTTGGAAATTTTAAATTGAACAAAGTTTATTATTCAGGAATATAATGAAACAAACAAGACAAGTCAGACTTGAGGTAAGGGATCCAACCTCTCTCTTTCTTTTTAAGTACACTCATTTATGTCATTCCTTTTAAATCTCATATTTCATGTTTTTTGGATGTTATTTTATATTACTCGTACTATAATTTTTATGTTAATATGATTAGAGACCCTATTCTCTCTCATCAATCCATTTTGGAAGTTTTGAGTGGCGCCGCTAGGCTGCCGAATTTTCATAAGAGATCTAACCTCTCTCTTTCTTTTTAAGTACTCTCCTTTATGTCACTTCTTTTAAGCTCCAATTTGTTATGTTGGGGGTTGTTATTTTATATTAATAATTCTTTAAACATTATGTTAATATGATGAAAGACCCTATTTGATCTCATCATTCCATTTTTGTAAATTTTATGTGACGCCATTAGGCTGCTGAGTTTTCATAAGGGATTTTTCATCTCACTTTTAGTCCCGTGAGATTTATGCTATATTTTACACCATTTCCTTTGATTGGTGTATGTAATTCCCATTATTATACTCTTTTTGTAATATAATTTAATTCATGGTTATTTACATATTTATTGTATGACCCTTCTTCAATGGTGTGTACATTTCGATAGTTACCCAAGCCGGTAAGGGAACCTTTCACCCTCCACTTTTTAAAAGAATTATTTTGTTATGTCTTTTAATTCACATAATATTATGTTGGGATATGTTCTTATATATCCTTATTGATTTAAATTTTATTTCCATGTGATGAGATACCCTTTTTATCTCTCATCAACTCATTTTCTGAATTTTGTGGTGATGTCGTTAGGTTGTCAAATTTTTGCAAGGGAACTTCCTAACTCAAATTTGATTCTTTGGGATAAACTTGTACACCTTGAATATGTCATTATATGAATATGTGTGAATAACCTCTTATTGTTGTACACTTAATATCAACTTATATTTTGTGTATTTGTTTGTCACACATAATTATGTAATTGATTTATCCTTAAACAAATGATACAGTCTTCGTAAGGGACTTCATCTCAATCTCCATTAATTTAGGCATATTTTGTTTTATACACAACCTTATTTTATACTGTGTATAAACCCTTTGAGTTTTACGTTTAACCAAAAAGGAATCTTTTTTTATACGAAGCGTTTTACCAAACAACAAAAGGGAATGTTTTTGTCGTACGTATGTTGCGACAACGACATCTCCGCCGCTATGACCATTATTTGAGTTTTGGCTTCCTCTCCAAGACATACCTTATTTTTAAAAGAAAAATAAATACCATATTTTACTTTTCATTTATTTCTATATTAATAATTTTTTTCATAATGTTATTATATCAATGTGTTGTATTGATATATTGTTATTTAATGGTGGAAATGTTATGTTTCCTTTATGAATGTTTTATGTGATAAGATTATTTTATGGTTCATGGAAATTTTTATGAAGACGGGTGGTTCTGTGATAGACTAAGGGTGGGTGAGCCCGATATAGCTCTCCAATGCATTGGGTAACACGAAGGAGTGAAACATTGAGGTTTCTTTGAAGATATTTAGGGAATATACTATGGTGGGTATTCCAAACGTAACCAAGAGGGTTACTCCCTACGTAAAAATGTTATAAATGCCTCAAGTTACCTTTTATGTCTTGTTATTTCTTTGATTTATTCATGATTTGATGAGGTATGTTAATGTGCCTTTTTTTATGCGTAAAGTTTGATTTCATTATTATGTATATATGAACTCATGTTTATTTTCCATATTTTTTTAACCCTCACTGAGATTTTTATGCTAATCCCATGTTTTTTAAATGTTTTTCACAGGTCAAGGAAAAGGTACATGATGTGATGATAGTGTCAAGGATGTGTCAAGAAAGAATCCATGTTTTATTTTAAATATGTTTCCGTTGATGGGAAAAATGAATATTGTCTTCTATGTACCGACATTGTTTAAATGTTGAATGTAATGCATGTTTCATGATCTAATTCTCTAAAACTATAAACCTAAAAAGATCCTCAATGTGTAATCTTGTAGTAACTGATGATTAAGTAAGGTTTAAGGCTGGGGCCTTATATTTGGTATCAAAGGTCGTTTTAGATAACTTTAGATGATAGGGTATTCTATAAGCACAAGTGGCATTACCATAATGGTTAGGATTTCAGAAAGAGTCCTAGTTTTAGATAAAGTGAATGAATAAGTATATCTTAGTTTTTACCTTCCTCATTAGCACATGATGGTTTTGTTTATATACTCACACTGACATTTCTATTTTTAGTGAATGGATGGATCTAGAAGGCACCAATGAGACAACAGGTTTGAAGGAAGCTGTGGTGGTTCTCTGATTAAGATACTAGATAAAATGGGGGATTCAAGGAGGAAACACGTGGTTGTTGTAAACAAACTATCAAGGAGTAATGATCAACCACTTGAACCTTGGTATAATCATTAATGCATCATGTACGAGATGACCAATCAATGTGGAAGTTCAGGTAATAATTATAAAGGTAACCATTAGAGTTTACATGATCCATACTTTTGATATAATTATGGGTTATTATATGTTATGATGGAAAATGAAAGGCATGAGATAAAATTGAGGTAAAAATAAGTTATGATCATTTTTGATGATTTTATCTCGTTTTGGGGAATGTTTTAAGAATTATATAGTTTTTGGAAAAGAAAAACATGCAGACCGTGTGACAACCCGTCGCGTCGGACAAAGCTGCGGGAATCAAACCCACAACCAAAGTACGTCTGGTATTTATCGCCTACCACTGGACTACGTGAATTCCTTAGTTAGTTTGACTAATTATTTTTAGTTAGTTGATTTTAGGAATCATGAGTAAGTTTATTTTGGGTTATCTATGGAAATTATTAACCTATCATCGAGGATATGTGATTAGGTTAATTACTTTTCAATATGAGAATTTAAGAGCAACTGATGTTATTTGGAGATAAAAGATAATTTGTACCTTGGAAGACAATGTGACTAAATCCTTAAAATATATGGCTTTCATTATTAGTTTTGTTTACTTTGAATAATTTTATGGACAAAATGTTTATCAAATGGTCCTCATTGAACATTGGGTTTTGTTGGACAAATTTTGGAGATTAAGAATGGATTTTCTTTGTATAAAGGGTTATCCTTTTTTTGATTATCTGATCTTGTACTAACCATTTTGGTTTTGGTTTTGGATAATGTCTAAAGACATGGGAATTATATATTTCTCTTTTTTGGATTAGGTGATTCTCTTGAAATTGATTATACTGAACAATTCTTCCTAAATACTCGTCTTTTGGAGAAAATATGAGTTTGTGTAAGAAATATAATAAAAGTTAAAAGTCAACATGATAAATAATTATGTTTCCTTATGAATAAATTCCTCAATAAAAAAAACAAAAATGTTGTCTATTAACTTTTTCTACTGGGGAATCAAATACCGTTTAACCCATCAGAAGTTTGGGATTTTCTTGTGGTTAATTTTCTCCTAAACATGTTTTCTATCACTCTCCATCAGAACATGACCCTATGTTTTCTCCTCCATGTCCATATTTTCATACTTGGAATCCTAGTATGGGTTAACTATGGTGACCTCTATTCTTATCTTTCTTTATTTTAAAGTGATTGTTTTTCGTCTCTTGTTCCGATGTGGGATTTTCAATAAAGTTTCCAAGCCCAATTTTAAAATTGTGAGGACGCAATTCCCAAAAGGGGGGAAATATGTAACACCCCAGGTAAATAAAGAATATGAAATTTTCACATTTATCCATATTTGTCAATAAAATATTTATATAACTATAGAGGGATGCTATGCTCGATGGCATACCCAACACACAACATCAAGTTTATTAGGAATCTTACGTTGCACTCTAATAAAAAAATAATATTATTTTAAATGGTAGTTAATGCCTAACTGTTGTGATGGCGAGAATGAATAGAACTAACTACAAAATTATTATATATGTTATTCAAATATTTTTACTTTTTACAATAAATGTCAGAGGATTAAAAATGCGAATGAATCCAATTTTAAGCGTAAACATTCTAATATTCTTTAAAAGGTCTATTAACTGCCTTTTTATGGCGAACCTCCTTTAAATCCATTTTTTTGACAATTTTATGTGTTATATTTGACAAAATAAAGTTCTTCATTAGAATTGGGTCATCAAAAATTACTTTTTGTAAATTTTTTGTATTTTTCTGAAAAAGTTCAATTTTTAATGAATAGTGAAAAATGTTTTATTTTAATTCAAAACCACTTTTTAATCTAATTTATTTATATGATTAGATTATATTTTGAATTTTTTTAAAGTTAAATTAGAATATATTTCTACCATTTAATCCAATAGCTGTCTTTGAATTAATTTCACTTTGAAATCTGACTTAAACTAGTGTCAATCTTTTGATACATTTTGTTTCATAAAAACACGCTAATTGTCTTGACAGCGGGAATTAATTTTTAAATTAATTAATACAACTTATATGTTTTGAATTTTTTAAAATAGACAACTTTTTTGAATTCTGAATATCAAATATTTCTTAGGGTGAATTTTTGCTTAGTTTCTAAAAAACTTCAATTTTTTGATGAATAGTGAAACCACTAAGTGGTACTTATAAAAACTGAATTTTCCGTTTAAATGAAATTTTTCCTTCTTTGTGTTTTGAATTTAAAAAAATCTGACATACATGGTTGTCATTAAGAAGTAAAATGTGGTTCAATGGTATTAGAATAGTTTTTTGGTAAATAGTAACTTATTAAGTTTTTAATCGCGATTAGAGGTAATTAGTGTAGTTTACGGAAAAAATAATATTTTAATAAACTGAAATTACCTAGACACATGTCCTACCCTCATTGTATGAGTCATGGCCTCCCAAGACAATCCATGGGTCAACTTGGGGACCCCATGGAGCCACTTGGGTTGGAAAATGACATAAATACATTTTTATTTAATGTTAAAATTATAATGACACAAAAATGAGTTGTTTTACTAAAACAATTTTTACATGGGGTTATACAAGTCATAATTTTGACATAAAATATTAATTGGAAAGATAAAAATATTTCCTAAATCATAGATGTTTTTTTATAATTTTTAGACATTAAATAAATTAAATTATTTTGACATTATGATGATGCAGCGATGACCTCATTATTTAACAATTTAAATAAAATGGAAAGATATTTTAAAATCTAAGACCTGCACATTTCCAAAACCTATTGGAAAGGTGTATTTCGAACCCTTATAACCTTATCCTCGAAACACATCAACGTTTTACCATTAAAATTTGAAAATCACTCTAAAATAATGTAAAATTTCTTTACTTTCCAAGAGTGACCCTCCTCTCCTCTTATAAAAGGCCCCCACCTCTACCTCCTTACCCACACTTCCCAAGCCTTTGGCTCGGCCAACCCATGACCATTGTGTCTCTAAACATCCCTCACTAACTCCTTGAAGCCTTACATTGGTCATAAGTCCTCCCAAGGAAGCCTTTTAGCTCCAACCAATGGGAGTTACCCGATTTTAAGGTAATGTCTTCACTTGAGTCCATTGTTTTATATTGCTTCTCCGACCCCATAAACTCTTTTTATTCATTTCTTTTGTAACATATCCAGTATATTCAATATAATGGGATGTTTTTATAAGAATTATTCGATCTACACGTACACACACCTTCGTATAATGGTTATAGAACATACTGTTTCTGTGGTTGGTGATTTTCTGCCTCATGAAACGATGATTGTTCAATATTCTTTTAACACCATTAAAGGTGGCCATTATGATGTAACTGTATTTTATATAGGATATATATGGTATTTATGTTTACTATATGCTTCTGTATTTTATATTTAAACCATACATTTATTCTTTTCATGTTGTGTAAATGCGATAATTTCATATGAGGAAGTGTGGACTACCGCCACCTCAAGTGATGTGACACGTACATGCAACACATGGAATGTAAAAAGATTGAAATTAAGGAACATATGTGACCTATATAAGATATATATTATACTGGAATTATAATATATATATATATATATCATTTATTTTTATTTCCATTAATATGACAAAGAAAAAATGAAAGTAGCGTTCAAGCGTACGTACGGCCTACCGTCTCCATGAACGGTGCTTTTCGTTTTTTATCTCCAAATGATATGGAATAGTATAAAATGAATATATACTGGATATATATTATATTTTAATCATTAAAAATATTCTGGAGATTATTTACTTATAACTACATGTACAATCTTTTTTCAAACATGTTCATTTTTGACTCATTACCAAACATCAGCAAAAACGTCTGATATGAACTAACATTATTAAACAATTATTATAACATTATAATATGTGATATGAACTGAATAATAATATATAAATGAGTTCCTTAGTTAATTATAAATTTTACAATGTTTATTATTCAGGAATATAATGAAACGAACAAGACAATTCGGACTTGAGGTAAGGGATCCAACCTCTCTCGTTCTTTTTAAGAACACTCTTTTATGTCATTCCATATAAAGCTCATCTTTCTTGTTAGTGTGATGTTCACTTATATTACTCTTACAGTAATTATTATGTTAATATGATGAGAGACCATATTCTCTCTCATCAATCCATTTTGGAAGGTTTTAGTGGTGCTGTTAGGCTGCCGAATTTTCGTAAGAGATATAACCTCTCTCTTTCTTTTTAAGTACTCTCCTTTATGTCACTTATTTTAAGATCCTCTTTGTTATGTTGGGGGATGTTATTTTTTATTACTTTTTCTGTAAACATTATGTTAATATGATGAGAGACCCTATTTGATCTCATCAATCAATTTTTTTATGATTTAAGTGGCACTGTTAGGCTGTCGAGTTTTCATAAGGGATTTTTCATCTCACATTTAGTCCCGTGAGATTTATGCTACATTTGCCACCATTTCCTTTGACTGGTGTATGTACTTCCCAATATTATACTCTTTGTGTAATATAATTTCATTTATGGTTATTTACATATTTATTGTATGACCTTTCTTCAATGGGGTGTACATTTTGAATGTTACCCAAGTAGGTAAGGGAACCTTTCACCCTCCTATTTTTAAAAGACTTATTTTGTTATGTCTTTTAATTCACATACTATTATGTTGGGATATGTTCTTCTATATCCTTATTGATATAAATATTATGTCCATTTTTTGAGGTACCCTTTTTATCTCTCATCAACTCATTTTCGGAATTTTGTAGTGACGTCGTTAGGCTGTCAAATTTTTGCAAGGGAACTTCTTAACCCAAATTTGATTTTTTGGGATAAACTTGTACTCCTTGAATATGTCGTTCTATGAATATGTGTGAATAAACTCTGATTGTTTTACACTTAATATCAACTTATATTTGATGTATTCGTTTGTCACACATAAATATGTAATTGATTTTTCATTAAACCATGGATACCGTCTTTGTAAGGGACTTCATCTCAATCTCCATTCATTGAGGAATATTTTGTTTTATACAAAACCTTCTTTTACACGGTGTATAAACCCCTTTGACTTTTACTTTTATCCAAAAAGGAATCTTTTTTATACGAAACCTTTTACTAAACGACAAAAGGGAATGTTTTTGTCGTACGTATGCGGCGACAACGAATTCTCCGCCACTGTGTCCATTATTTGAGTTTCGACTTCCTCTCCAAACCATAACTTCTTTTTTAAAAAAAATAAATACCATGTTTTACTTTTCTTTAATTTTGGTATTTAAAATCGTTTTCATAATGTTTTTATATCAATGTTTTGTATTGATATATTGTTATTGAAAGGTGGAAATGTTATGTTTCCTTTATGCATGTTTTATGTGATAAGATTATATTATGGTTCTTGGGAATTGTTATGAATATGGGTGGTTCCGTGACAGACTAAGGGTGGGTGAGCCAGATATAGCTCTCCAATGCATTGGGTAACGCGAAGGAGTGATACATTGAGGTTTCTCTGAAGATATTTAGGGAATATACTATGGTGGGTATTCCAAACATAACCAAGAGGGTTACTCCCTACGTAAGAATGTTATGAATGCCTCAAATTACCTTTTATGTCTTATGATTTCTATGATTTATTCATGATTTGATGAGGTATGTTAATGTGACATTGTTTTATGGGTAAAGTGTGATTTCATTCTTATGTATATATGAACTCATGTTTCTTTTCCATATTTTTTTAACCCTTACTGAGCTTTTTATGCTCATCCCAAGTTTTTTAAAAATGTTTTTCACAGGTCAAGGGAAAGGTACATGATGTGATGATAGTGTTAAGTATGTGTCAAGAATGAATCCATGTTTTATTTTAAATATCTTTCCGTTGATGGGAAATATGAATACTATCTTTTAAGTAACCACATTGTTTAAATGTGGAATGTAATGCAAGTTTCATGATCTAATTCTCTAAAACACTAAACCTGAAAAGATCCTCAATGTGTAATCTTGTCGTAACTCAAGATTAAGTAAGGTTTAAGGCTGGGGCCTTATACTAAATGTTTATTTGCAATTAAAAAATAATAAATTTAATCAAAATTGTAAAAAATAAATAAAAATTAATAATTTCAAAATTAATTTGGGTAATATATATTTAATTGCAGTTTCATGATAGGAAAAAAAAAATAATAAATAATGAAAAGTTGAAAACATGACTTGAACATCAAAGATTCATAAATTTTGATTCAAATATCTATTTGGGAATGATCACATATCAAATCAAACAATGACAATATATCAAATATGAATTGATTATAGGACCATTTTAAATAATTTTTTTTTGTCAAAAAGGAAATATTGGGCTCTAAACATATATTTTTAAATTCAAAGCCCTAATTTTGTAACATTCAAGCATATTTCAACCTAATTTAAGAGGTTATTATTGATATTTTTTAGGGTAATCTTTTTTTATTTCTAGGTATTGCCATCATATGGGTTTTATTGTGTTGAAATTTTACAATTTTTATTATCATTTGGTTTTTTATAATTAAATATACACATATACATATATATTTTTAAATATTTTTATATAAATATTTAATTGAATAAATTAACATTTAAAAACAATTAGATATAAAATTTCATTTATTTATACAAAAAAATGTAGATAAAAATATTTATTATCCATTGTATTTAAACAAAAATATCGATCCATTTTACTTTCATTATAAATATATATATATATACCTATAATAAAATATATTTAATGTAGAAACATATATAAATACATAGACACATGAACATATTACAATAAATATAAAATTTATAAATACATTACAATTTTTTTAACCGAAATGGTCAAGGATTGAGGTGAACCTAATCCTATAAATTTTTGTTACAAAATAAAATAAAAGAATTAAACAGGATGGATGTGGTAAAACAAAGTATATACCCTCCTACAAAAAAACAAAACTATAAATGATTACCATCTTTCTAATCGTGGGTGTCATTAGTTGATTCCCATACTGACTATGTGTTCATCTGATGGAAAATCACAGATTAAATTCCCTTGAGTATATCCTGCTCTAGTGAGATCTCCTTAGGATATGATCTGATTGATCATCCATGCCCATATCTTCCGCTCCCTTTTCCACTATTATTTAGATGTTGACCTCGTTCCCATGTCATAGTTTTTTTCAAAAATACTCACGGTCCATCCCTCACCGAATGAGGAATATTATACATATGTAGCCACCCCTCATGAGGGTACTCCCCAAGTGAAACATACATTATAAGAGAAGAAAAATCAACCTCTATATTTTTCTGTCGTTTCAAAATAAGGTACGCTTCATACGTAGTTCTTCTCTAACATCATTTCGCTTAGTGTGAACGAAATTAGTAGAACCCTACACTGGCTCAGTGAGCATTGGTCCAGATTTGGATCCATGAAGGTAATATTTGAATGAATAATTTCCAGCAGAATTTCTATTACAATATTCATCCTGCTTTTAATGAAAAATATGTGAGAAAATATCAATTCTTGAATGAGATGTATAATTTTTATATTCCTTACAAGGTAAATAAGTCACATTCATGTCAGTATCTATTGTTGTGACCCTCTCTATAGTAGTGTGATTATTCATAGTATCACTCTTCAGAATTTTTTTACCATAAAAATTAGAAATACATTCATGTTTGACATGAATTATTTAAAAATTACTTTTACTAGTGACATAATTATCTAGAAAACCTTAAAAACGTATAGAAGGATGGGATAAAATAATATTCAAATTGAACATCAATTTTAACACCATTTGAAGCATCAATTACACAATAAAGGAAAGTATTAATCAAGAAAATGTCCACAATGACTAAAAAAAAGTACAGAAATTTTTGTCCACACTGTCATCATACATCTTAATGGGTGCAACCATAGAGGATACATGATCATTAATAATTAAATGGGGCCAAATCACCCAACTGATCCCATGAATTTTAGTGCACACCTATGTAGTTATATGTTTTTTTGAATGTGGGTTGAAACTCAGATCTCAGGTAGAACCAATAAGGATTCCTAGATTACACATATAATAACTAGAACTCCAAAGACAATATATCTCATCTATATTAGATAAAATCAAATTAAAATACCCAATTCCAATATGAATACTACACCCCTGGGAAATTCCCCATATTCAGAAGAGACATAATTTATCCTCCATAGTATTAAATGGTATATCACCCTTACCAGGAATCAAATGCCTAAAACGATAATATTTACACGCATCTAACCTCTGCTTCAGGAAGGCAGATTTTGTAGAGCCTAGACAAAACCATTCCAGTGTCGGGTAGTCTTCTATTGTATCTCACTATCACAGGCCGAAACACCCCTAGTGAATGCCACAGGGAGCCAATTTATAAGGCTCATTGAATGGAAGAGAGGTGTGTGGAGGGGTCCAAACACTTTAATTATAGCCCCTTTTATTTTTTTTGGTTTTTAATAAGAAAATAAACTAATTTTTTAAACTTTCGAAAATGTATTTTCATTTATTTACTTAATTTTTACTCAAGATGCCCACCACAGTTTTTTATTGATTATACGTGAACAAATAATCTAAACATGAAACTAATATTATCCATAGGCAACTAAGATATCATTCTTCATGATTATTATTTAGACACATTTTCACAAAACTGGTGGAAAGATAAACAGTCTAGAAAACATAATTCTCATCATGGTGTGTGACGTGAATATTTTAGATTAAAGGGAATTATTTATGGAATCCAATGCCAAATTGATTTAGGGTATAATTAACATAAGTAAAACTATGTTTACAAAATTTTAATACCTAACACCATTAATAAAAATATATATAAAAAACATCCAATGATTGTAACATGGCTATATTATATTTGATTGGCTCTCCGTTAGTGGTATTATGACTGAATTAATTACATCTACTTAATTTTCATTTTAACATTTTATTTTCCCTAATATTATACTTGATTTCTCTGATACTAGTTTAAGGTACTTATGAAATAGAAGAAGCTGATGGGGTGGTAATTCTGAAATAATTTCATCATCAGAATTAATATACATGTCACTATTAATGATCATAGCCCGTGTATAGTCTTAGGATCTCACATAAATTAATCAAATCACAAAAAATAAATTCAAAATATAAATTTGTGAATATGAAGTCACTCTCGAAATATTATTGTCCTTGTAAATATCTACATGACGGATCCAATGTGGGGTCCCTTTAAATCTTCCATTAAAAAATAAAAAATCTATCAGAACATTGATAATTGAATCCACGTGCTAGAAGAGATATTTGATAATGTCTTTTATTCCAAGATGTTCACTAAATCCTATAACCATTGATTCATGAATATGAACCTGATATGTCCTCTTGGATCAATATATTATCTCTCTAGAAATTGGGAGAGGATATAGAATCTATGTAAATATAATGATGTATTTTCATTGAGTGAGAGCATCTCCTATCAATTTATAGTGGATACTCATATACCTTGATTTCGTTCCTTGACCTCCTTTTTTTAAAATCGACTAAAAATATAATTATCTTAAAATAAACAGTTTCATAAAGATTATATATGTTTTATAAAATATATGTAATATATATTAAATATATTATTTGATAAACTTGAGTCATTAACTCAACTCATAATTCCCTCTTAATATTAATCGAACATGATATATTAAAATATTATTATTTTGATTAATATTATCCCTTATATTTAATCAAATTTTTTAAAAAAAATTAATAAAAAAATTCAACCCAATTATGTTTTATTTGAATAATAAGGAATTTATTTATTTACAGGTGATATATAAACTTGGACCACTCTCGGACCCCATGGTGGATCCCACAATATTTAATATACCAATTCAACATAATATGTAGGATTTATGGATATACTATTTTTTTGTTACCCATTAGGTCCGTATATTGAGAGGAGTGAATAGTTTTCACAGCCTAATAACATAGTATAGAATCTTGTCATGTCCCCTAAAATGATAATAATTTTCATAGTAATGACATCCAACCTATGAAGATGCACTGTGTACTATCATCTCTTTTCCTTTTTGTATCTCATAAAGTATGATTCACATTTATATAATTAACCTTCTCGTTATTGGTTATTTGTTTATCCAAGTGTACGTATTTACACTTTACTACCTCGTAAGAGAATTTATAAAGTTACTATTATCCTGGTCAATAAGACCCATGATATATTACTTCATCAACACAGATGTGAAAAATCTTTTCTTGACTGTTTAGCCAATACCATACCACCAATGACATATCCAATAAAATATATCTCACCACTATTTCAATATGATGGTTTATCCATGCAATAATTTACATGGCCAAATGTCACACAGTTGTAATTATATCATGTCTGGAGACCAATACACAAGTCTATAGAGATGAACAACCAATGACACCCAAATTATTTGGGGTTTTTATCTGTAGGTCTATCCTCATGATCTCAACATCTTGATATAAACATGTGAGAACTTCATGAGAAGAATTATCAATATGTATGATCCCCCAAAACCTAAAAGTGAGACATCATTTGTGTCTAGATAGAATTTTTTATCTAGACTGTAATAATTTTTTATGATTAATTTCATATTATCTAAAGATTATAATTATAGCTTGGGATCTTTTATAACATTTTGATATGTTTATTATTCAATTTAAATGACAATAAAATCTTGGATGTAGAAATATATAAACTATAATGGTAAGAAAACATCATTTATATTGAACTATATATAGGATATGGTAATCAAAAATACTATTTTTTGGGTTTGGGGAACCCACTATTTCCACAAGGAATCTATGTTACGAAAAACATGAATTTTTAGGTTTAAAAACTATGGGTTTGGTAAAATTTAATTTAATTTTTGGGGTTTAAAATCCCATGAATTTTATTTCCTAGATTGGCAACACAGTTTTACAAACTATTTTCCCTAACCATGCACCGCTACTATTTGGAGTAAATGGTAACTCTTATATTGGTGCACGATATGAAAAATTATGTTCCAACTGTTAAAAATAGTTCTAACCAAGGGTTCATGGTTTTTTGGAGGGTCACAATATCATTTTTTCAAACAATGTACCCCCTTACTAGATGAAAAATAGTGTGTATTTATTCATCGGTAAAACTGGATGGTTCTCCATAACTATTTGACAACCGTGAATAGCCCCATTAGTTTCAAAAAATCTATAAATCTACTCGAAAAAGACCCAAAGTTACTAACAGTCAGGTTATGATAAAAAGGTAAAATAATAAATAAAATGGGCATTATAATCCTCATTAATTCTTAGGATCTTACAATATCACAACTTTATAATAGATTCCCCTTATGATATACTCCCCGAGCATAACAAGGCCTCCAAGGTGAAATGTTTGGGTCACAAGGACACCATATATTATTCACTATCCCATTTTCCCAGTACGAAATTTCTATGCTACTATTATAATCAGACCAATAAAATAGTTTTTTCCCACAAAACATTCCCTCTAAGACCCACAACCGAAATCAGATGCTCCTCAAAGTATAAAACATAATTTTAACTCAATATCATATCGATCAATCACTTGAGAAGGGTTTGGGTGATACTATAGAAGTTGTGAGACATAAAAATTCATTCATAGAATAAAAACCATGTGAAATTTCCAATAAATATTCCACTGGTTTTATCCTCTCTACAGTATCAAATAGTCAAACAAACATGGGTACTAACATTACCATACCCTTAATCCTATAGTTACCCAATATCAATGAAACCTAATGGAATAAATGATCACCCATTATAACCTCAAGAGGTGATGGCGTCAATTATTATATAACTAATATACAGCCTTTGTTGTAGACATATTATTCCAAATTAATTAAACCTATTTCAGTGTCACCTTTACAAGTCATATTCCCAACAACTTAGACTCAATCACCTCCATCCAACAAGAAGGAAATATGCATGGCCTACCATAAAGAACAATGTATAGTTCCATACGAAATGTCTCCTTATGACTACTATTATAAGGGAAATAAAACAATGATATGTTCTTCTCCCAATATACCCTATTGTGAATAATTCATGCATGTTGCATGAACTAAAGTAGCTAATTAATCCACTGTAATTACCCATCACTCTATGGGGGAAATCCAAACTCAGAAACACTTGGGTACCCAATGCATTCTTCAAAAATCTCAAGAAACATGAATTAAAGAATATTCAATTTTCCAAAACTACACTCTATGACACCTGATGAATATATAATTTCTCTCAAACATACATTCCACCTAATTAAAAATCCCTCAATGTTTCTTGGATATGAATGAAATGAAAACTATTGTCTTCCGATCTATAATCACCAATATTTCATCATTATTCTGATGAATACATTGAATATTGATAAAAAAGCATGGCCATTTCGTCACCCTTTTAATATGTAATGGTAAATTGATGTAAAAAACCCACAGGTTGCTGATGCTCAGATTTCATCTACAAACAATGTAACATTAGGTCATGAAAACTAAAATATACTTCTTCATTTTTTGCCATCATTACTATCGACAAAGGTAATGGTACATTTTGGTCAAACCCGAATGCACCACCCACATCTTGGAGAAAAACTGAAAACCACTTCCTCTTAAATACACATAGGGAAATAAATACATATCCAGATATATATGAACTCATCCTCATCTATAATCTAATAATATGGTTACTTAAAACCATATAGGATTCCCTCATGGAAGAATAATTGAGATTATTATAATACATTTACTTGATTCGAATCATATTTGTGGACACAATTGATAAAGATACAGGATTAATCTTCCATAGGCCCTCTTAAACCTCTACACACTTCTCAAAAAACAAGGCCATCATCTTAAATTTAGAACTTGATGATTCGACTAACTGAGTATGTGTCTTTCATATCAATGATTCAGAACAACCGTTTCATTTACTAGGCATATAAGAAATCCTAGTACAGAATATTTTATATACTGAATTCACCTCCCTTTTCATAGATTCCAATATCATTATGAAAATATGTTATTTATATTTTTTTGTCGGTATAAAGAATAAAACTATCTCCTAAATGTTAATTGCACCAGTACATTAATCATAAAACACTATTACCAACTCGACATCTTGCATTGGATAATTAAGTTCATGTGGCCTCAGCTATTTTGTTCAATACGACATGAGTCAATCAATCATCATTAACACTTCCCCAAGTCCAATCCTATATGCACAACAAAATAAGACACAATTCTCACCCGACTCAGGTAGGATAAATATTACGGTGACATTTGAATTATTCATCAACTCCTAGAAGGAGTCTTCACTTTTTATAGAGAATTCAAACATGATTCTCTTCATGTTAATAACTAAAAGAGGTGATTCCAAACGATAAAATTCCTTGATAAATATCAATACTAACCCACCAAACCCAAAAATACCAGGATATCAAAAAAGTTCATGGGATGCTCCCAAGAAAAAATACATAAAAATACAATAGGTCAACTGAAACACCTACCCTGGTGATGATGTGACCCACGAAATGTACGTTGTTTATCCAAAATCAAAACATAGATATAATTCAATATAGTATAATATATCCTATTGTACTCTTTATGATGTCAAGATATTAGGAATGATCATTATGTGGTTTAGAGTATACAAAGATGTAATCCAGAAAAGCAACCAGAAACTGATCAAGGAATAGGTGAGAGATATAGTCCATCAAGGCCATAAACATATACAATTCATTCCCCAAACTGATCGACATCACAACACGATCATATAGGATATACCTTATTTTTAATGAATTCTATTTTATATCATATGGTATCACACACAACTGATGATATCCTGAACTCAATTCGATCACTGATAGCATACAAGAACCCCTCAATTTTTTAATGATATCTTCAATATGTGGAATTGGATATTGTTTCTTAAATATCATCCAATTCATCTATCAGAAATCGACTCATACGAACAACATCCCATTAGCCTTCTTATAAAAAAAACTAGAGAACCCCATGGGGGCATACTCATATGGATGAATCCCATACCCATCAATTCTTATAGATGAGTCTTATGTTCTTGATTCTATATTAGTTATTTTCTATACAGTAGAATATTTATTGGTTCATCTCTAGGAATTAACTCAATTATGAACTCATCATCTCTCTCACGTGGTATCCCTAAGAAGTATTCTATAAACACGTTTGAAAATTGATCCATTATTGGTGGAAAGAAATTATTTTTTACACCCCCATCAACCAACTAAATAGAGACTACCTACATCATGAGCTCTCCCAACTACTAATGAATATCCCCTTCTCACATTTCCCAGATATACCATTCTTGATGATGCAGATAAATATTAACCTTATGATATATATAGGTCACTATAATGTTGTAATAAAAAATGTGGGATTGATATGATACAATCTAATCCATACCCAAAAATTCAAGTAAAAAAATGTCATTTTAACAACAACCATATCACAAATAACGAAGTACACACTAAATTCATGTGAAAACCCCATAAATTGTACAATTTTCTTTTAATTTACACAGAGTGAGGTGTAAATTCTCATTCCTGAACAACATACTCCACCATTAGACTCAAAAAATTCTAAATTTTTGTAGATATAAAATAATTCAGGGAAGAAATGTGAAATAAATTTAAAGAATATGTAAATGTTACTAGAATAGTACCTCTAGTTGTCGATTGTGTATCCTTTGTATCCTCAAGTGTATACTAAACTACATGAAACTGACCTATTAATGTTACATATGATTTGGACCATAAACCTTATGCTTCAATGATATGCTAATATAGGTTCTCTTTCCCGGATGTACCATGTCCTCCACATAATCTTCCATTACTATTAGAACCCCTTATATCCTTTTGTTACTACATAGAAGACACCCACATAGTACCGAGGATTATCTTTTCTCCTTCATCTCTACAAAATTTACTTGTATTCTTGTAGAACTAATCCAGATTCCACATCCATCCAAAATCATGGAACTATATCATAGGTCGATAAAACTAGATACAGATGCGAATGAACCTACTAAATTGATGAAAAAACACTTGAGTATTAAACTGGGTAATTAATCATTCTCCTAGGACATTCTTTATTCCACTTATCTTGTTATTGTAATCATATCAGTGATTCTTACCATCATAAATCCTAACACATAGTCATTGAGTAGAAACCCCATGTCTAGTAGTGGAATACTTGATTGGGATCACCTCAGATATTAGAGACTCAATCCAAACATGAAAAAACGTATTCACTCTACAGTAATTAAAAAGGAGATTAATGTATCTTTTATGTGTTTTTTGATAATTTTCTTCCATAATTTCATCATTTCCAACCAGCATTGGGACATATAACAACATATTTGTGAAGTGACCAATATAGTTCTTCGCTAACAAGATTTCATAGGTCAACCACATAAAATGTTCATCCCTCTCTTGTCTCAAGGACTTCTGATAAAATTTTTCCAAGAACGCCTCCTGTAATTTTTTACAAACCATTCCCTACAACTTATCATCCCATGCCTGAATATTCTACCAGTGATTTTTTTGCCATCACAACATGAAAGTGGATAATTTTATTCTTTTCTCTTGAAGAGTCTCTAAATTCTCTTTGAGATTTTGTATAGACACAATCCTAAACATTACTCCCTTAGGTCAACAATCTATAGTAAAGGACAAAAGGTGGTACAAATGGAACTCCTATTTTTACTCAATAATTATTCATACAACCCACCCTCAGTCTATATGCATTAATTTCATAAAGTGATAAATGTTTTCAGAAAACATATCTCCATATTGTTCATGAGGAAATATCAAGGAACCTAGTTTCACTACTAGAGGCATATTTCCAATAATTACATCCAACCATCCTTCTAACAGAAATCTTCATTTTGGAATGTATCTAAAATTCCAAGCATGTGTCTTTGGACACTCAAAACATCATTATAAACATTACAAGAGATAATCACCTATGTATACATCAATATATCATTGATTCACTAACCCATGGTCAAAATAATGGCATTATCACTACCCTTAACAATCCCTCACTAAGGTAATGACTATCATAGGGTAAAGAAATATCATATTTTAATGTTTTTCATTTATACCCAAATTATCCATTTAAAATTACAACATTTAGAATAATTTTAAATTATCAATTCCATTTTATGAACCATTTAATTTTAGATTTATCAAATAAAGAAAATAATTTTCATTTCCCAAAACCCACTCATTACATACTTTTCATTCTCTATTTAAAATGATGCTTGTAATATAAAAACATGATTCAAAAAAATTATGCATTTATACTAAAATCTAATTCCATACCAATCCGAGATTAAAATCCAAGAAAACAATAACATCACACAAAAACTACATCACTCGAGGTCATAGAAAATTTGATACAATAATGACCTTCATGAACTACAATCCCACCATGGGTATTTGAGTTTTCCCAAACACGTGGGTTAACTACTCCCATGAAAGAGCGAATGGAAGTGGCCAAAATTATTTTATTATATTTTCTACGTTCCCCATATAGTTAGAAAAAATAATATAAATTAAGGACTTATTTGATTCTACTATATAATTCCTCGACCCATCTGAAATATTTCAGCACCCCAAGATAGTTTTCTACATGAAATTAGGATTACCTCATCATATACCAGAGGCTTCGGACTAGTAGAGAGGGTCAAATATGAAATGTTGGGAGACTATATATTCTTTGTCAAAGAATTAAAAATATAAAAAATCAATATGAAATATAAAAATGAAAGTATTATAATTAATAAACAACTAAAATAAAAATTTATAAATCCAAGATATGGAAAATTACAATTAACAAAATAAGAAATATGAAATTACATAAAAGATAAAAGGATATCATGAAAACCCAAAATGAAGACCCACTAGAATATCCCTTGTGATAACAAAACTGAAATTTAGTCTGAAAATACATACTTCACCCTAAATCATGACCCACTCATCTATTATAAGTCTCATTCTATTATCCTAGCTAATAAACCTGAAAGCTATTTCAATACCAATCAGGAGACCTGAATATTGTGTGAGTACAATTCAGTAGTCAAACTCATATAGTGTCAAATGTAATAACATTTCGATATCAGTGAATATAATTTTATAAATAATTACTATCAAAGGAAAAAAGGTAATGGTTCTCACATTTATTATACTTTAATAATTCACATAGGCCCCTAAGTTCTCTGTGATACCCAAATCAATCATACACACTTCGTCCTATGTCAGAGTATGAACCATACATGATATGGATATAAAGAATAATTCCTTAATGGTCATTATTTATTAATTTAATTCCAATTTAATTTATAGTACCTTTGAGCATCAGTCCATGTACCCAAATATTGGTTACTATGAACATCCATTTAGTACCAATACCTTGGGGCCCTAGAGAAAGAGTTTAGAACATAAGGATGTATTTAGAGCATTAATCCCAAACCCATACTAATTTATCACATTAATTCTTAGATTTCCTAGAGAAAATATATATCACCCCTTGTGTATTTTGAATAATAATCAGTGACCCACAACTAATTGATCAATATTTCAAAATTATCACATATATATAGATATATCAATTCAATAACATTGACCATATAATCCATCAATCACATCCTTGGGAACTATTTAATTTTTCATTAATAAAATTCATTAATTAATTTAATGTCAATGAACACCATCACTAATTTTAATATTAAATTATTTATCAAAATTTAATTACATTATTTATTAAACCATTATAAATAATTCAACCAATGCATTAATTAAAATAATTATCCATGAAATAAGGATTCAATTAAATTATGATAACTCATTATTCCCATACGAACATTTCAAAATTCACAATTTCATTGATATAGGCATACTCAATGGATTTCTACCAAGTATAGCCCCAAAATCACTTATGGGTCCAATGGGATATGTGAAGGGTCTTGAAATTACATGGAATTAAATTATCCTTTTTAATTGAGATGAATTTTGAAAACATGAAAACCAAATTTCATAATTAATATCATTAGATAATGATCAAGCTATAGTAATTAAAATAAGACCACCTTCCTCATGAATACTTATGAACTCTGGAAAAACCATGGAACATAATTCGATGTAGAATGATCAAATTCCAAAAGGAATATGAGATCTATGTTAAAAAAAGCTAGATATTAAATTAAACAAGATCCATTAAAACATATTTATAAAACAATTAAAAATTCTGAATTTATCCCAACCAACGTCGATGAAATAAGAGAGACAAAGGAATCTAATAGCGGATGAAATGGCGTACCATAGGGGGTTTGGCATCTTCCACCAGATATTCAATTATCACCAAGTGTAGCTCGACAATCCTAGGAATCCAATTGGAAGACTCCAACATCAAATGGATTCATGTGATGTAAATCATGGATTAGTAGGTACATATAATGGGGGTTCGAAATTTTCAAATAAATTTTTAGGTAATCAAAATCTTATACACACATATTCTTGGATGGGTACCACGATTTTATAAATGGGGTTCCCTAATTTTTTGACCCTAATATTGGGGGTGCATGGTTACTCCTAAATAGGTTCATGGTTTGACAAACCATGGCCCAACCATGAAAAACCCCTCTATCCAAGGGTATATGGTTTGGTGTGGGTGGTCATATGGTTTGGTCAAACAATGTTCACCCTTCCAAGATAAAAAATGCGGTGGATGGTTTTCCTACAAGAAACCATATGGATTACAGTGGAAATTGAAATTGTTTTCCCTAACCTTGTTCTAATCATGAAAAAACCCAAGAGCATAAAAAAATTTCATTATTCGTATGAAACAACCCAAAAATAAGGCAAAATAAATGTATGATACTAAAATGTAGAACAATACATGAAATAATGTATGAGAAATCTCATGAATGGTTTAGATACTACATATTTCCCCCTTCTATGAAAGTATATTGTTGTTGTTTAGAGGGATTAGAAGCATCCTCAATTAGAGTATGTGTACAATCCTCTCTAGAAGAATGGGTACAATGCTCCCTATAAGATCATGGTAAATAATATTTTTCACCATCCACTGTATTAAAAATAAATTTTATAAAAATTTAGTATATACGAACAGATATCCATCTATTACATTTAAAATTAAATAGAAAATGAAAAATATCTAATAATAAGTAACCAAGATAAAATAAATTTGCAATCATATTTTTTAAAGTGTTTAACTAAAATGATAATTATTTTAATGAGACATGGATTGATATAAAAGAATAAAAAACCAATTGATATATAAAAATTTGAGTAACAATTTGAAAATAATAAAAATAGTCAAAAAAGGCTCTTTATTGTATTCGTTAGAGATTATATATGGTGATATGTAATTTTAGAGTAGATATTGGACAACATATTACTCAATTTTAAAAAAAAAATTATTTGAATATAATCTATTATAAATATATTTATTTATTATTTAAAATATCAAATTGAAATGATTATTTTTTCCACAAAATAAAAAAACCTATGTAGTGGTAAACATAAGTTATTGAGGGTAATGTTAAGATAATTATAATAATATAAAAAATGTATAATATTAGTTATAATATTCATTTTAGGGAATAAAAATATGAAAATATATCATTCGTTTTAATAAATTTAAAAAATTAATCATGAAATAAATATATGTTACCATTAATATTAGTATATTAATATAGGATTCATCTTATATTATTTCCTCATGATCATTATATATGGAAAAAACGATGTAAATGATGTGGTAATCCATATTTTCTATTATTATTTCAATTATTAGGAATATAATATAAATTTGCATCATCATCATCTTTTTCATCACAATAATGTTTTTTTCGCTATAAAATGATATAGAAATGAAAAAGAGATATACCATGAACATAGAAAATGAGTTTTACATGTGAATTGATGATAAAAATGACCATTTTTTCTTTAAAATCTCTTCATTTACTAGTGTTATTTTCGATTTCAACATGATTGAAACTGTTATTACCAATTACTCATTTAGAGTTAGACACATGAACATGAAATTTAATGTAGTCATCCTCCCATATTAAATTAATTACTATAATTTGAACATGATGAAACTACTGGGTTTTTTCCTTTATCGCTAAAAAAATCATTACATATATGGAAAAAAACACACTATAATATTATAACACAATTTTAAAGTCCCGATAATTCATCTGAAATATATATCCAATAATTTAATTCATAAACCATGTTATCAAATTTAATCATAGGCTCCCTGGTAAGAATCATAATGTTTCTTCTTCACATGATATACCAATAACATTCTCTTTAAACCACATAACCGTTTTTGTTATGGTCTCTCAGAAACCAAATACATTTCTTCTTTGAGAAACAATGAATTATTTAATTAACATTTAATGTTATATATGGTTTAACATCATCTATGTTTTTCATGATTTATAATTATAGATTATTTATATATTCTTCTATCGATTGTTTAAATTTCTATCCATGGATCTACATTACCACATAATTGAATCACTCATGGTGAGATGTAAGAAAAATAATGGTCTTAACTACAGACAAGTTTCTCAATCAAGTATTTTTATCCTCCAAAAAAATATGCTTATAAATAATGGAGGAATCAAGTCAATAAGTATTCTCATTATATCCTTTATATATATTCAAATACCATTTAAAATTATACATCCAATGTAGATATATAACTCCAATAATATTTATAGCCCACACTAAATGAACCATAAAATGCACCATGATATCAAAAATGATGTATGAAATACATTTCATGATGAAAATGTTTTGAAACTACCTCATTCTATAAATTTTTCAAAGAATTCAGATCAATCACCATGTTACATATGGAACTGCAAAATTATCACACCAATATGATATTCAATCAATCATGTATATGAAATTTTCCATGCTATGTAATTTTTTGGAGTGGTTTTTTAGATATTAAAAAGTATTGAAATTTCATACAAAAAAACATCGAATATTTTAGTGAATTTTTTTTATATTTGAAGAATAACCCTATAATACATAGATACCATGTAGACATTGAAAAATATTATATCATCCATTATGAATAATTTATAATAACATAAATCTATGTAACATCATATTTTATCATAAGTGAGAGTTAACTCCCTTAAAATTCACTTTGAGAGTATTTCCAATAATAAATTCTATCCATATTTCATATTTCCTCCATTATATTAAAATTCAACAATCTGTATGTCAGATATATTCTTCTCAACATGCATGATATAAATTTTATTTTATACCTTATGATATATCCAATATGTATGTTCAAAAAATATTTAACATTTTATCCAAATATTTATATCATTTCAAGGTTTTTGTGACTTTTGGAATGTGATATCAATGTTTTCCACCCTCTCAAAAAAATAATTAGTAGAAATCGGTTTAAGAGAAATATCAAATATTTGGGTTCCATTGAAAACATTTCTTAATCATTGACATTAGTGATCCAAATAAAAATACCTACAATGAACCATGAATATCATTTTTCTAACATGTTAAAGTTGAAAATATGAAGACAATTTTTAAAAAATTGTTAATGATTTAAATTCATTTACACAATATATTAAAAAAACATATTTTGAAAATTTATTTATAGTGATCATAATCACGCATGCAGTTGAAAATGTTAAACTTGTAACAACCATAAAATTTAATACCATCCTCCAATAAATGTTTCCAACAATCATTTAATGGTGCCAATAAAACTACAATAGAATTTCTTGGGTCTATAAATAATTAAACATAAAATGATATATTCATACATTGTACAATGTTTTTGATATAGGTTTTAAATTATACATTAATTATGTAAGGAACTATGTTTTCTACTAATTCAATGATATGGATTCATTACATCTCTTAAAAATAAAAATCTAATATTTCTAATATCATTTATTAATATAGTATATTGTTGATGAAATTTAATATACTATGGACCATCATCTAGGTGACTTTATTTTCCATCAGATATCCTCTCATATAAATTCCACATTAACATTTTTGTACTCATTAAATTTAAAATAATGTTTTCAAATTATTAATTGTTGAAAAAGTAAAATTTAATTTGGTAGTAGTATATGTAACTACAAACCACATTATGATTTTTCTTTGAACACATACTATGATGAACCACATTTAGGTTACTCTGAAAGTCCTTTTTATTCATTCTTATATAGCACACTATCATTGTAGTAGGCACATTTCATATTATATCCCACACCCATCAAGATTAATAATTTCTTTGAATTATAATGTGAATTTACAAGATTGTTTTATTTTATAAATTTCATTATCTATTTATATTCCAACATTATAATACTCTGGTCAATATATCCATTTTTCCACATCAAGTAAATAATTCTAATCAATTTTGATAAAACTATAACTTTCAAAAAACATGAATATAATTCTTTTTTCGCATCACTATATTGATCCTAAATTATTGATTCTTTTTCAAATGATTATACTTGAATATCAAAAATATGTTATTCTATTGGATCAGAAATATCCTAGTGATAATCATCATCATTAATATATCTAGATTTATATTCAATTTCACCATGCCAAATCTATGTGCTATGAATAAGATGAAAACCCTGAAATATTAAATGATATTTGATTTATCTACTATTCAAATTATTATTGTTTAAAATTATTATGAAAAAACAAAAAGAAAACTCCTTATATGGAGTATTTCATTTATAAAGTTTCAAAAAATCATTAACACCTTCTTAATTTCAAAAAATCTTCCTAGTGCAGTAATCCAACTATGACTAATTATTACCTATAAAAAATTTATGTTTTTAATATATGTTAATATATTTTTAAATTTAATATAAAATTTAATTTTATAAATAAAAATAAAATATTATCAAAATTTTATTCATGAATAAATTAAATATAAAATATTTGATAAAAATTATTAACATTGAACATATTTAGTTAATATTCTATCATAATAGAGTCACAAAACATAATCTAAAAAATAATAAATCATCAATTTAAAATTACCTATAATGTGTAAATAATTGGAAATGTAATTACAAATATCAAAGATAATGTGAAAAAATAGAAAGTTGAAATTGAAAATAAAAATAAAAATACCATAGATGCGTGGAAAGTTAAAAAATAAACCCAAAATGTAAATTGATATCATAGCTGAGATGATTGTGATGGTGACATGAATTGGAAGAAGGTTAAGTGGATGAAGATTATGGGTGATGGTGTATGACGATGGAAAATTATAACTGAAATATATTCAAGGCCAACATATCGATGAATGATGAAATTTGTGGGCACAGATTAATGAATGATGTTATTTGTTGCAAAAAATCAATGAAATAATAGGTTTTACGAATCAAATGATGTTATTCACAACCAAAACAAAATTGAAACCTTTAAGAAATAATATAATTGTGTTTAATTAGTTTTATGATTAGAAATTAAAAACATTCACATCCATCCTTATTATTTCCATAATTTCATGTAGAACCCGATGTCTATAATAATAATAATAATAGTATTATTATTATTTCATGACATGTTCATAAATGGTAAATTAATAAAATATTTTTTATACAAATTATTTTAATTATATATTATTTATTATGAGACCATTAATATTTTTTTTCCATTGCACCACAATATTTATCGGACATTGAATATATATTATTTATCTAAATAATGAATATCCATTATTATTTTGAAAAAATAAATACATTCTATATTAACTAATTATAAAATAAATATTAGTTAAATATTCATATAAAAATGTTATATCAAATTACTAGTGATGAAATATTTGTGATCAATAAAATATAAATAAATATTCTATTATTTAAATAAAAAATAGTTATTCAGCATGACAAATAATAAATAATATTATTATCTAATTTGCGTTTTGTATATTATTATTGGGTGACCCAATGTTCCACTTTTTTAGTGGAATTGGGTGAATATTATCAAAGAACAAGGTTCTCTTCAGAAAATATTTCTAGATATCCATACTGAGATATGATAATTTCACATTGACATAAAACCTCATACGAACATTTATTGTGTAATATTAACACTTTATCTTGATATATCTAATCAATAACATTTCATTTTTGTGTAATCATCCTATGAGATTGATGTATCTTTCATTTAAATTTCTCAAAATTTAAATTTCTAAAAATACACAATAGATATGTATTTATTTAGGGTATATTATTTCCATTAAATGTCTTGAGATATCAACTTTATTTGAGGATTAGAAATGAAAAATCATGTCTCAAATTATTAATTACTAAAAATTAAACATGACCCACCCAACATATAATGACCTTACCCCAGAATCCAGGAGATGGTACATTATTTTAATACATTGGCATGATTAAAAGAAATCATGTCCTAAAGGACGTATCAATTTAGTAGTCTTGGAAAATAGATTCCATACATGAACGTTACATTACACATAAAAAATAAAACATACAAAAATAATCCTTTGAGAACACAATTATTTACCTAGATTAACCCTTCATATAAATCATAATACAGTTCAAAGAATCCTTAGAAAACGAAACATAAGAAATGGGTCAGCTCAGATGCTCAGTAATGGTAAATAATATAGTGGAAGTGTTAAAATTTTATGGAAAGATGTATAATAAAAAGAATCCTTTTAAAACATAATATTGAACATATTATGGTAAAATGAATCTAAAATTACCATATAAACATGAACATGGATATTCTACTATTCAAATAATCATATATAATAACTAATTTCATAATGAGGGAATGGATGTCGTCGAACATCATTACAACATTGTCAAGTTCTCATGCAAGGACTACAAATACATTTTTTGTCATGGCCTTGTTCCAATACTCTAATTTTCATCATGAGACCTACCGATGCATTGAGAGCCTATAGTGGGCCCCACCCATCACTTATTAAGTCCACTACATTCTTCATATAAAAATGTAGAAACATAAAATATTTTTAAAAAAAAACTAGAATAAAAAATGTCAATACTTAAACCATAATCCATGAAGGGTAAAAAAATAGCTCATCCAAATTCAAACATATCATAACTCATTCAATACAATATGAAATATTTTATTATAATAAATCAACCTCAATCATGATTAATATTCAGAAAATCACGTTGACATAGATGAAAATGATAAGTAAATATCTTGGAGAGAATATACATTTTGTGAAATCATTTACAAGTCTTGAATATTTAAAGGATGTTATTTAAAAGAGATGATTAAATAAAATTGTCCCCCACCACATTTAATCTTTTGAAAGAAATTAAAATTTAAAAACAATCACATCCACATGAATAAATGCCAACAATTATTTTTAAAACAAGAACATTAATTAGAATGATATAGAAAAAAATCATTTAAACATTTAAAATGATGATATTGATAATTATTCCCTTCCACAAAATCATAAAATATAAATATTGAAAACATTTTTATAAAACATGGACATGCATGATAGAAATTTCCTAGAAAATAATTTCACATAAACAATCTTGGATAATAATAAGATTGAGGAATTAACCCTTACCTTGTACTTTCCTTTGGTCAAGGGTACATTTAACCTCCTATAAAATGACAATAGTACATTAATAACTTATAACAGAACCATATTAATATTAATTATATCATACATGATTCAATTTTGACATTATACTACCCATTTAATAATGATTTACATGTTAAATTAAAATTTTAGGTAATCATATCATTCTTAATCGTACGTGTTTTAACTTTTTATTCTTGATAATATCATTTAGATCATGATTTAAATGATTCCATAATATTAAATATGATTTATATATCATATATATTTAGTATATAAATATGTATAATAGATAGATATTTGATATGGAAAACACCGTTCATGGAGACGGTAGGTCGTACGTACACATAAACGTTGTTTCTGTTTTCAAATCGTATTGAACAGAAGTAGGTGAATATTTATGTGTATGTACATATATAAATATCTCTCTAGTAATGTTATTATTTGAAATATTATATTATTTTCCATAATATATATTTTATAATCGTCGTTGAATGGTAAACGTTGAAATTAATCACATGGCGTCAGGGAGATGTCATGTTGTACGTACACATGAGTGACAATATCATTCTTTTAATGATTAAAAGTAGTGTAATTAGATTGTATATTAATTGTACAGATTAATTATAATTTTAGTTTTTTTATTTACATAAATATTACCCATCATTATAAGAATAAATATATCATAGTGTTGAATAAAAAATTACACCACGGTTTGGAAACGGTATGTCGTACATACGCACGTATTGTGACATTACCACTCATAGGATTCATAGACTAGTTAATATGGTTGTACCATATTAATAATAACATAAAATTATTTATAGGGTACTGTAATTATTATTTTGGTATTTAAATAACAATGAAATAGAATGTGGAAGAAGAAAAGAACATTAAAAATGTTTATTAAAAAATTACCTCTTCTTTGAGTATTTTATTATGATTTGATCAAAAGGGCTCCATAGGTTTTCGTTTATATCAATGTAATGCCTCTAGGTTGAAGTGAGGGAAGTTAGTAAGAGATTTGATTAGGATTTGGCCGAGCCAAATTTCATTGTAGGTGTGATTTTTCAGAGAAGGGTATGTACCCTTTTATAAGAGAGGTGTGGGTCACTTTAGGAAATGTTTGAAATATTATTTTATTATAAAATAATTTTCGGTTTATAATTGCTCCACATTGATTTATTTTGAATATATGGTGGTTATAGGTCTAAAACAACTCAAAAAATAGGTTATTGACAATTTTAGGTCACCATATTAAGCTTATCTTTTAAATTTAACTCTTAGTTAAATAATTTATCTTTTACAATGTCTTCTTTTATTTTAATATTACATGGTTAATAAACAAACTATAAAATGAAAAGACGCCCAAAAGAGGTTAATTATTGAAATATTTATGATTATATTAGTTTTTTGGCCAATACATATATTTTTAGGAATTTTATATCATTTAATAATATAGTATTTGTTTTAAAAAGTCATTTATGTCAATTTTGACACTATTTGGTATTTCATTATTTTTTAAGTCATAACTACATTATCACTTCGAAAAAAATTATTTAATCAACCCTAAAATGTAATATTAACTAATAAAATTATTTTAATTAATCAAAAGTCTCAATTTACATTTTTATTGATATATGTAATATCATTTATTTTAATCTTTCATTAATAAGGTAATTAATGCATCATAATTATTTCATAAATAAATTTATTTATTTTATGTATAAAAATTATAAATAAAATAACATTATGTATGAAATACTCTTAGATTCATAATGATTATTTATATTTGAGTTTATCTTTTGTATAACCCTATATTAAAATTGTTTTAGTTATAGAAATTTCAGTTTTACACTTTTAACACTACTTCAAATAAAATAATAATAAGCGCCCTAATCAAATCCATGTGGATAAAAAAGAATAATATATTATTTACTAGGTTGGTTTTGGTATAAATACACTTATCCAGTAGAATTAGGACATGTGTTAGGGTATTTATAAAATAATGTTTTCCTTTATTTACCCTATTTACTTTTAATCGTGGTAAATAAAATTCAAATGATTCTATTCACACAAAAAATTAGTTTCATCCTATATAACCACATTTTAATTAATAATTTCAACTATGTCTCTTGGATTTTTGAAATTCAATTCACATAAGTGGTAAAATTACGTTTTATGCAAATTTGCAATTGTGCCTTGAATACGGGTAAAAGAAGGTAAAAAGTTCAATGAAATATTATAAATCTAATCTTATTATATAATGGATTAAATGAATTACATTGAACTTATATATATATATATTATGTATAAATTTTTACTTAAAATAAATTTATATAAATTAAATAATTATTTAAATAAAAAGTCTGTTTTAAATAACAACGCTGTGTTTTTCACTATTAATCCAAAATTTGAAGTTATCATAAAAATACCAAAAACTCACCTATAGAAAATTTTAATATTAGGAAGTCAAAAATGAAGTCTATTTTACCAAATTAAAACCAAATAAGTATCATTTATTAGTTTAAAACAAATTCATGTTTTCAAAACCAAATAGTGCGTTTATAAAAAAGTAAAAACTATAAAAAAATTCAAATGTGTTTATGTCCAACTTAAATGAGAAATTATTTATAATGACCTTAATATTATTAAATTATAAAAATATAATATATTTATAATTAAAAACAATTTCAATGTAAAATATAACACTATAAATTATTTTGATTAAAAAATTCATTTTCTGTTAAAATTTACCATTTTCACTATTCATCAAAATATTAATGTTTTTCGTAAAATAACAAAAACATATCCAAAATAATTTTTTATGTTTTTTATTATAAATAAGAAGTTTATATTGTCAAATTTAATATATATAAAACTGTAAAATATTAGATTTAATATGTTTTTTCCACTAAAAGGCGGTGAAATTGCATTTTTTTTAAAATATTTATTTTATCTGAAAATTTGAATTTGTTCATTAATTATGCTTATGAAGAACATAATATGGATTTTAAAGTTATATGGAATATATAAAATTAAAATTGTAGTTAATACTATGTGTAACCGCTTTTTGAGCGACTAGTTTCGTAAGTTGTGGTGTGCTCGAACTCGTTGTTGTGTGTAGCACAATCTATTACATTAATGAGATAATGTACTATAAAATATTGCGGTGTTACATTAACCTCTCCTTGAATTAATTTCATCCTCTAAATTCAAAATTTTTCTTCAAAAACAAATGGATAATAAAATTCCTCGGTGAAAAACCCAAATCAGAAATATGACTAATAATGTTTAGTATTTAGAAGAGGGAAAGGGAAATGAAAAATCCACCACAAATTTAAGATTTCAAATAGGCTAACATTGGTGGAAATAATAGTTGGAGGAAAATGTAAATATTTATAGGGAGTGATTGTGGTCATCAATCACAAAAAAGTGAATAGTAAATTGAGGGCCTCAATCCATAAATCTATGATTATTTAAAATATCATCAAATCAAAAATACATAGGGTATTAGGATAACATATTTTTGGTTTTAAGACCCTTTAATTAAAGTTTTATAATTAATTTTTTGTCTAATAATTAAAAAATGAATACTTGAAATGTAGAGTTCCTTCTATTAACTAATTTTTACCAGACACTCATCTTTCACTACAAAAGACACTAGAATTCAAAAATATTATATTCTTTCTTCATCGTATAGGTTTACAAAAAAATGAATTTCTAAATCATCTATCAGCCCAATTTTTTTAAAACTACATTATACAAAATAGGAAATCGCACAGACTAGTGGTAGGTGATGCACACTTATCTCCCTTCGGTTGTGGGTTCATGTCTCGTGACCTTTCTAGATGTTACTTGTTTTTGCCCAACTTACGGGTAGTCCTTTTTATAAGAATAAATAAATAACATCCATAAATTATTTACCCTCAGACAATAGTTTCAACTGTCCAACTTAATTCATTCCAACCTTTAGTCATATCCAAAACACTGCTGTTCAAACTCACAGTCCATAATTTTTAAAGAAGTTAAAAATAATGAAAATCCTTTGTTTCCACATAATAATATGTGAATACCTTTATAATGTATTCTCTAAAAACAATGTAACAACCTGAATTACCATAAAAAAATTTTAATACATTCATTCTACCGTGTTTCTTATAGAATACTGGATATACTCCTTAAATCCAAAAATTTTTTTTACTCCAACAATTATGGAATAAAAAAACAATTAATCAGTTCCAAGGATGTCAATAATACAAAATATATTTTTCAAATCTCAATTATCTATAATTCAAAAATCACTACCTAAGTATCAGGACCATATTAAGGGTTATATTTATCTAAACCATATATTTTCAAAAATATTTAACATGAAACTATGACACTTTTCATAGTACCATAAAATCTCAAATCCTTGATGAAAATGTACTGTAGAACAATCCTTATATAATTTGTAATAGTTATAACTTTCATAGCATTAATACAATACTCAAATGACACAATTCATTAATAAAAACATAATAACACTAATCATTCCTATTTATCATTGGTAGTATCATTACTTTATTATTATCCAATAGAATCATTTAGGGTACACTTTGATTATTGGGACATTGATTCACGTAGTGTCCCAAAAACATACAGATAAATCATTGTACATTTGAAACCTTTTTACGACCCCTGCAATCACGAACATGTGTTTTTATCTCCACGTATATAACAATCTCTCATTCCATTAAATCACTTCCTAGGGTGATTCTTTCCATAGTTGTCACATATATGAAAATCCTTCTTTACATACTTTCATTTATCCATATTTCTCTCTACCATCCAGTTATTCTCTACCATCCCTTCAAATCCATACTACATAGAGAATTATTTACATATTTTTTTAACACATGATGTTATTTCTTTATATGATGATAATACGTAGGAGACTATTTCCCTTCTTAATGATGGCTTAAGACTATGAAATATATTATCCTTATTACTCATTAGATCATGTGTATTTCTATAGTTCTCATTACTTATAATTAGAGCCATATATAAATTTTGAAATACAATTTGATAAATCATATCATAATGAATAATCAAAAAACAAGAAAAATACTCAACATTAATTGAATAATTTCACACATCAATACTCACAATAATAAAAAAGGTTTCTTTGGTGACATATTTACTCATAAATTTTTTATAATGGATTGTAATGAAAATGTGATTTATCATAACAATATCCCTCGGGAGTGTCGTAAGCAAGAGTGCAGCAGGGCTCATTATCATGCACTAGTTCCCATTCAAGTCTTATTCCAAGAGGTGTTTTTAGGTTTTACCCCTATATACATTTGTGCCAAAGCCTCCTCTATCTTCTTGTATCCTGATAGATATGTATTAATTAGAAAATTCTCAAAATCTCTACATTACCAAAATTTTAGGATATTTGTTTATACTTATCCTAAAAGTTTATCTTAGTGTAATTTTCTTTAATTATAGTTTATCTAAATATATTTCCATGGTTCATTATAAACATCCTATGTTACCAATTGTAACAAGGCGACCCAAGAATCCTAGAGTAGGTGCATTATTTTTATACATTGGCATGATTACAAGGAATCCTGTCCCGGAAGGCCAATTAGTTTAGCAGGCCTGGAAAATATATTACATATATGAACATTACATTACACATTCAAACATAAAACACAACATAAATATTCCATTGTGAACTCCATTATTCCCAAGCATAACCCTGAATATCAATTATAATACAATTCATGGAATCCAAGGAAAACAAAACATAAGAAATGGGTGAGCTCAGATGTTCAATAAGGGTAAATAATATAGCGGAAGGGTTAAAATTTTGATGTAAGATATTTAATAGTAAAAAGATGCTTTTTTAAACATAATATTGAAAATAATATAGAAAAAATAAATCTAACATTACAATATAAACATGAACATGGATATTCTACTAGCCAAATTATGACATGTAAAAACTAATTTCATAACGAGTTAATGCCTAAAGCTGGAGATCATTACCACCTAGTCAAGGCCACATGACAAGAATAAAAAAATTGTTAAGGCCTTGTCCTGAGACACTAATTTGATTCATTAGACCTACAGATGCATTGAGGGGATATAATGGGACCCACCCGACAGTTACTATGTCCACAACATTCCGCGTATGAAAATGATGAAACATTAAATAAACATTTATATTAAAACTAGCATAAAAATGTCAATACATAATCCATAAAGCTTACAGGGTATAAAAATAGCACATCTATAATCAAACATATCATAACACATTAAATAAAACATGTAATATTGTATTACAATAAATCAACCTAAATCAAGAATAATAGCTAGTAAAGGATGTTGACATATTCAAAAATAACAAGTAAAATTATTTTAGAGAATATCCCATTTGGGAAATAATTTAATTGTCCCATGTTTATAAAAGAAGATAAGTAATAGATATTTTTGAATCAAAGTATCCCATAAAACATTGAAACTTTTTAGCGTAGTTAAAATTTTAAAACAATCATGTCTATATAAATAATTCCTTAATTTCATTTATAAAACATGGACCTTAATAAAATTGATTTCAAAAAATAAATCATTAAAACATTTAAAATGATGATCTGGATTAAGAGTACCTTCCAAAAATCCTTAACATTTTAATTTTAAAAACATTTTTATGAAACATGGACATGGATGTTAAAAATTTTGCAGTAAATACTTACACAAAAGCAATCTCGAATTTTAATGAGATTGAGAAATCAATGCTTACCTTGTACATTACATTAGTCGAGGGTGCATTTAGCCTCATGTATAATGAACATAGTATGTTATTTAATAATAACAAAACCAAATAAATATTTACTATGTCCTAAATGATTGATTTATGACTTTGTACAACCCAATTAATAATGATTTCCATGTTTAATTTACATTTCCAGTAATAATCGCTTCATTTATCATATGTGTTTTAGCTTGTTATTCTTGATTGTATCATTTAGATAATTATTTTAATACTCCCATAATATAAAACATGATTTCTATATCATATATATTTCCTATATATATATGTAAAATTGAAATATATGTGAAATGTAAAACACCATTTATGGAAACGGTAGGTCGTACATACGCATAAATGATGTTTTCATTTTCATATCATATTGAACGGAAGAAATTGAATAAGATATATGTAAGTACATACATATATATATATCCAGTATCATTATTATGTAATATATTATATACATATTAATAATATATATTTTTATAATCATCGTTGTATGCTAAACGTGGAAATGAATCTCATTCCATTATGGAGATGGTTTGTTGTAGGTACACACGAGCGACGATATGATTTCTATAATAATTATAAGGTGTGGAATTGGGTGTAATATTAATTTTACAGATAAATTATAATTTTATTTTCTTTATATATACACATATTAATCATCATTATATCCATCCAAATATCATAATTTTGAATAAAAAATTACACCATGATGTGGAGATGGTAAGCCGCACGTAGGCATGCATGATGACATTATCGTTCATAGGATGGATAGAATAATGAATATTATTGTAAAATATTTCTAATAACATAAATTAATGTATAAGGTACTGGATTTATTATTTTGGTATGGAAATAACTACTAAAGAGAATGTGGAAGAAGAAAAGAACATTGAAACATGTGATAAAATAATTACCTCTTTTATGGGTGTTTCCATTTGATTTGAAAAAAAGGGCTACATAGGCTGGATTTATGTTCAATGGAAGACATCTAAGATTAATTGAT
Organism: Viscum album; assembly: GCA_963277665.1. Classification (NCBI taxonomy): domain Eukaryota; kingdom Viridiplantae; phylum Streptophyta; class Magnoliopsida; order Santalales; family Viscaceae; genus Viscum; species Viscum album. Next base: position 1,431,190,028 of record OY728132.1, on the reverse strand, counting down.
GAAATTTATGAAGTGATTAGGGTAGGTTTTTGGAGATCCAACTGGCTTTGGAGGTGTGATTTTGAGAGAAGGTAAAGTACCCTTTTATAAGAGGGATGAGGATCACTTTAAGAAAAGTTTGAAATATTATTTTATTATATACACATATTTGGTTTATAATTGCTCCAAATTGATTTCCATAAAATAGAAGGTGGGTATTTGCCTAAATATTCTCAACCAATATGTTTTATACAAGTTTAGGTCACTATATTAACTATATCTTTTAGATTTATCTCTCAGTTAAATATTTTACCTTTTATAATGTCTTGTTGTATTTTTAGATTAAATGGTAAATAAGCATACATTAAAATGCCTAAAGAACCACAAGAGGTAAAGTAATGACATATTTATCATTATTTAAGTCTTTTAGACGATAATTAGATTTTTAGGAATATTATATCATTTAATAATATATTATTTGTTTAAAAAACTTATTTATGTCAATTTTGATAGTATTTGGTATTTTATTATTTTGAAAGTCATAAAAAATTATCAATTAGAAAAAAATTAATTTAATCATCCCTAATATTTAATACTAACCTATAAATCTTTTAAAATGCATCAAAATGCTGAATTTAAATTTATTTGGATATTAATTATATCAATACTTTTAATCAATCATTAATAATGAAAATTAGGGCATCATCATTGTGTCAGAAATAAATTTGATTATTTAATGTCTAAATATTATAAATAAACTAATATCATTTAGGAAACCTTATTAACCTTTTAAATAATATTTATTGTCTAATTTATCTTATATATACCCCTATAATAAAAATATTTTAGTTTTAAAAATTTGAATTTTACACTTTTAACTCTTGTTGAAATAAAATAAAAATAAATTTCCTAATCTAATCCATGTGGAAAAAAAGGGATCATAAATTATTCCAAAAGTTTATTTTAATCAAAATTCACTTATCCAATAAAATTATAACATATTTAGGGTAATTATAATATCATTTTTACCTTTAATTTCTCCATTTACATTAAACTGTCGTAATTAAAATTCAATAATTACTATACATCAAAAATAATTTTCATCCTATTGAACCAAATATAATTTTATTATTTCAATAGTTTCTCTAGTATTTTTGAAATTCAATTCATAAAAGCGGTAAAATAATTTTTTTTCAAGATTACAAATGTGCCTAGAAGGTGGGTAAAAGACTGTAAAAAGTTCAATAAAATTCAATAGCTATAATATTTTTATAATATGGATCCAATGATTTACATTTAAATTATTAGGTATTATGTATCTATTTTTACATAAAATAAATTTAAATAAAATAAATTATTATTAAAATAAAATGTTGGTTTTAAATATTAACACATTTTTTCACTATTAATCAATAACTGAAATGTTTTTAAAATAATACTAACAATTTACCCTAAGATAATTTTTATATTAATGAATTATAAAATGAATTCTATTTTACCAATTTTAAAACATTTATGTTGATATATTAGTTTAAAATTAATTTCAGTTGTCAAAACCTAAAATTGGGTTTTTTATAAAGTAATAACTATCAATAGACTAACAATTATTATGTCAAATTTAAATGTAAAATTACTTATATTGACCTAGATTCTATTAAATGATAAAAAAATCTAATTATTGTTGAAAACTTTTCAAATGAATAATTTATCACTGTAAATTATTTTTATTAAAAATGTTGTTTTCAATTAAAATTTAGCATTTTTTACTATTCATCATTATATGATTTTTTTTTTCAGAAAAATACAAAAAATGAATCCAAACTAAATTTTTATGTCCTTCATCTAAAGAATTAGAATATTTTTTCAAATTTAATATATAAAAGTGACCTATGTTGGATTTAAAAAGTATTCTCTGTTAAAAGTCCGTAAAATTGCATTTTTTGAAAAATAATTCTTTTATCTAAAAATTTGAATTTGTTCTTATATTATTTGTAAGAAACACATAATACGGATGTTAAAATTATATGAAGTATATATAAATCAAAATTTAGTTAATACTATTCTTAACCACTTTAGGAATGGTTAGTTTGGTATGTTGTGGTGTACTTGAACTCTGTGTTGCGTGTAACAAATGCTATTACTTTAAATAGATAACATACTGTGAAATTATATGGGGTTACAGAAAATATAAAAAATAAATGCATTCATATTCTATTAGGGATTTCATCAATACATCCAAGTAATTGACTTATCATATGAATTATGATAAACATTAATGCTTATGGACAAATACACACATCTTTTTAATAGAAGATCCAATGGTCTATATAAATATTAATTAATTATAGACATGTCTCATTCTTCTAATATACAATACAAGATATTTTCAATGGTTCACTCCATGGGAAGGTGCATCAAAAATATATGAATCTTTTATAACTATAAAATATATTTTTTGGGTCTCTAAAATGATTTCATCTGGTTATAGAACATATATATTTAAGAACACAATCATAAAACATGTGGGTTGTCATCATATTAGGGAATTTTTTTTCATTTCATTGATATAACTACACATAGGAAACTATAACTAATTTTTTTCATGATTAATAATAATCATGATGTGCTAAGTAGTTTATTAATAAACAATAACATTTATATATAAATTCTCAAATTATAGAGAAGTTAGTTTTTGGTTCCAACTACAAAAAATGGCTACGATGAGTACATGGACCTTTAGAAGAGGTATGTCATGAGGTGGTATTGTAGATTTCATATTAATTTATTTTTAATATGTTTATATATGGTTGTAACTTTATAAATATCTTATTATTATTATGAAATTTTTGTTTATTCCCTACTAAATATTAGTTTTTATCATACATATTTATGTTTATCTTCTCCATCATTAAATGTATTTTTGTTGGATGATACATGGTTATTTTACACATTAATTTTAACTCTATTATCGAGGGTACATTCTACCCAAAATATCATATTAGACCCCCACTAATAGTCATCAGCCTTTGGTGTATTGGGAGGCATGCATGAGGTCACACAACATTCCACTGGTTTGTGCACCTATTAGTGGCTTGGTGTGATGATAATTTACAATGTGATATCAAAGCTATTTATTTTTAATTTGTATTTATATTTTAGTTTTGGTAAACCATATATTTAGTAATTTTTTATAGTCTATGATTCATTTCATATTGTTCCTTTTAAAAAAAATTATGATAATAAATCGGGTAACCATTGATACGGGATTGACATTCTTGATATTTGATTTTATGGTTTTATAAAATATTACCCCTTATTGATTCAAATAATTGTTTTAGATTCTTTATTTTTAATATTATTTTGGATATTTTCCTTTCGTAAGAGTTCATTGATTGGATTTTAATCACTTTTTATTGATACTAGATGAATCCATGCATTATTGCTAACAGATAGGTTTTGTATGACATGAACGTATACTAGTGTGTGATCTTAGAACCATATGAGGCTTAATTTTTTCATGTGTATAAAACAGTTGTTACATTGTTTTACTAGATGAATTCTACTCATCTGGACTGACATGTATATGTGTTCCTTATCATGGTATATAAATAATATTTATTGTGAGAAGAATGATGATGAAAATGAAGTAGTCCTTGTGAACAGGAGTTGAAGGGACAATAGAAGGTTAATATATGCATTTGATTCCTTTTTTAAAGGCCCTTGGGGGCCATCAATGTTTAGGTTAGTTTTTATAAAGTTTCAATTAAAATCTATACAATGTTTTCCCATATGTAATTGAATATAATTATACCAAATTGAATATAGTGTTCTATTTTCCTTAATAATGATTATATATTATTATTTTATTTATTATATAAAGAGTGGAACAATGATTTGTGATCCTCTAAAGACCATTCTACCATGGAAATACTCAATGTGGGTGTGTTTCATAGTTGTGGGGGTGATTATTCATGTTTGTTTCCCTAATTTGGACCATTGTATGTTTTGTATTTAGACTATGTGGTCAAACCTAGTGACCAAGAGATGTGACATGAATGGTCGGTATAGGTGGAAGTCCTTGAGACCCTTAGTTTGACACAGACCTTAATGGGTATGTGGTTTGTGAGCTTGGCTAATTTATAGGGGTTTACATAGAGATGTATGTAGAGGTTGTGGATTCAAGGTATGAGAATGATGCATGGTATTTTCATGATGATTTCTGATATATCCAAGGTAGTGAGTTAGTTTCTTTGTGAGTTAACTCCTTGAGTGATTTGTTATTGAGTCTAGTTTCTAATTATAATATTATCCCATTGCCTGACACTGTAATCCCATGACTACACTTTTAAATGTGTGGTCAGATAATGGGAGAATGATCATGGATGGAATGGATCTAGGATATTTATATGTTCATGGGTGTTTTTTACATTCCTATTGGAATTAGTAGATTCTGATTATTTTGGAAATAGTCCCTTGCAGTGCATTATCATCAGATAAACCATGGCATCAGTAAGTTACCATTTTAAAGAGTTATTCAATGTGATATCCTTGGTGGATGATTTAACATTTCATTGAGCATTGTCACTCTATTTATGGAAATGTTTCCCATTTGATCATGGGTTAGGATTATGGAATCTAGTGGTATGGGACTATATGATGGTATTTTCTAAGGAAGATATAGGTGATGAAGAAAATTTATCTGTAGAACATGTTGTAATGTGAACTAGTGAGAGACTGTAGGGGATCCAAGGGTCATGACGTTTGACCTGATTCTTATAGATATGGTATCATAGGGCTTCAAAGGATGATTTTAAATTTACCTCTATTGTGGATGAGACTTTATAAATGGAATGAGTGTCATGGAATGGTTGACCCGAGGGTGGAACATGACATCAAATTTCAGGGTTACATAGTGTCAGAGGTTTAATTTATGTGAGTATGTATTATTATGAAAAACACATGTATATTGGATCTATAAAATGACACTTGAGAATCATTATGCGGATGTTACCCTCAGTGGTGAAGCAACATGGTAGATATCATGGGTGATGCTCCCTTAGAATAGAAAAAGGGAAGTATTTTTTGTTTCAGGTGGGCACTCAATAATATTTAGATTGGGAAAAGTAACACAGGATGTTTAGTGCTGGGATGGGCATGTCCCATTGTGATCAATAAGATTTTTCGATGGTGGAAGGAAAAGTGTACTCCCATGGTGGGAAGTGGGATGTTTGTTATAAACATGGGACCCATTATTGAGAATGTTATGGAACCTATTATTTGATGATCATATTTTGGAATTCTGCTATTATTGAATATATGTACCTATGTAGTAATAGATTTATCAATGAATTCCATGTATATTTTAAAAAATTGTATATCATGGAGTCTAAACATGTTAATCAAGATAATGTTGGTTTATAATGATCCTAATATATTGGATCGAGGCACATTGTTTCCCATAATAATGTATTGAATTGTGGAAATTCGTTTTGGTTATTGAATAAACCATGGAATCACACCATGAGTTATGTATGGAATTTGTTCATACTATTTGTACGATTATTCGAGGCCAATGAGAATAAATTCTTCATGAGAGGGTGATTTGGTGATGATTCAGTGTGTGAAATTAGGGTTTTTCAATGAATGTCATCTAGAGGTGGTTCAACATGTTCTATATCATGTAATTGAGAAATGTGATACATGAATCCAATTATTTATGTTGTATCAGAAGTGGGTATGGTTTGTTATTTTTGTTTGGGTATTTTTGATGGTGTTTGTTTGATTTAGGGTCTTTGTGGATTGGAAACAAGAACTGCTCTCTTTGGTTCAAAATTTGTTGACATAGTGTGAGATAAGTGTTTGATTTGTTCATTATCATGGGTTAATAAATATTAAGTTGGGTATCATGTCAGGTGCATCATGTTACATAAGAATTTTTGTTTTGATATATGATTCAAATTGTAGTGGCATCATATTATCATCATCTCCAATTATTGACTAAGTACTATAGTTGGGATCACCATAGGATGTGTGGGGAGTTGAAAAATGATTACTGAATGATACAATATAGCAGACATTTGGAAATAGTCATATTGGTGTTTCATTGATGGTTACAATCATTTTATTGAGTTTTAATTTTTTTAGAACCTTAATTTTGGGGTTATTCGTTTCATGAGAATTAGGTATCAAATGATAGAACACAATCATTCAGTTTAAATTCCTGAATATGATGCGATGGGACTTTCAATTAGATGGAAACTAATTCTTTTTTATGATTATATTTGTTATGGTAACGATCTTTTAAAATAAAATGTCTATATGGGAATTCATAATTAAATGGATATTTCAATTTTATAAATATGATTTTTTTTTTGATTTTTTGAACTGATATTATGAATAGGTTTTTGAGGCTTGGGACTCTTGATTAGAGGTATTTAAGAAAAATTAGGCAAAATAACCATTATATGTGTTCTATGGATCCTCGAGGTAGATTGGTGGCTATTATAGTGTAGGATTCAATAGTTCCACTGATTTTCTGGTTGGGGTATTAAATTTTGACAATAATGGATAAAATCCACTACATTCCCCCTCATTTGATCATGTAGACCAAGGGGTATCTCTCTCTTCCCCTCCTTATTTCCCCCCTCAATTTAGGGTGTTTTGTTAGTAGTTTCATATGGCCTTAAGTGATTCTTTTCATTTTTTCTCATATGTTGTTCTTATCAATCTCAGGTTTTAATTTTTATTTCTATGACATATTTTTTCAATTTTTTATTCCACTAAAGCATGGTAATATAACTGAATTCTCAAGACGTATATATGAATCCAAATTACGGGATGTCATTAGGTGTTGTCTATATGTTTTGACACATATTTTTAGCGAGGTATTTATTTGTTATGAGTTTTAATATATTTTCAGTCAATTTAAAAAAATCAATTTATTAGAAATTTTATAATGGTGATATAGTTTTTTGTACGTATGAGAATTTTATATTGTCCCATGGGGTGTTTTTTTTCTAGTGGAACACAATGACCAGCTGAGTTACTTAGAATTATGAGGAGATATAATTGAATTTATTAATTATTTTTGTATATTATAAAAAATTAATTATGGATGTTTGTCGTGAGTTGGGTGCCTATGTAATTGAGAAGGGAATAATTGATTATGGATGATGAGAGATGAAAATGGAATGTCCTAGATGTTCCATAAAAACTATTGTATTTCCTAGGAAATAAATATGAGAAGCATCAGTTTGATGTAGGTGTTCGTGGGTACAATCCATAGGGATTATGTTTTATGTTTGCAAAATGTTGATGTTCTATAATTGTACTATTCTTGATTCCATTGATAAATTTATTAAAAAGTATGTTTTTAATTAAATTGAATGTTTTGAATTAAACAACAATGTATTATCTTATTTAATGAGGGACAAGGGTCACAAAAACCCATATTTTCCATGTAATGTCCTAGATAACTATATTTTAATGATTGAGTGGATGTTCATTAAATTTAGTGGAAATATGAGTCATATTAGAGGTTTCCCTAAACAAGGGTCCACCACTATCTAGAAGATACATTCACATTGAAAATTTCTAATTTATATAATGAATATATAGATGGGAAAATCCATAACAGACATGTTTATAGAGTGAAACTCTTTTAGACCATAAATTCCATTTATGTCATGAATGTGTCGCTCATGATAAATTAACCTAAGGGGGTGTTTTTTAGGTGGCATGAAATACCTTGATTTTATGTCATAAATAAAAACATTAAAATGTGTATCCCACTTTTCTATAGAGTTTTAACATGTCACATGTTTGTTAATCCTTCTCATTCAACATGTTTCTCCCTACCTCGAACCATAGTTTTTTTATAAATAATATGGGTGATCTCCACTGTTAAGAGTTCCTCCATTCGTTGTTCAATCTCTTAAATTGTTAAATTTATCATCCTTCAGAAATTAATTCATTTTATTTCCATTCAACTATTGTTTTTAGGTTTTAGAAGTGATGCAGGGTATATATGGAGAACTATGACAATGTTATTATGTTGATTCTCCTTCATCCCCTATAGATCGATTGTAAATTATTTTTCAATGTGATTACCATTATGTTTGTAATCTAGTGGTTTTGGCTATTGATATATGTGTTGATTTTACCTCTATGCCGACAATTTCATTTATCAAATCATTTCAAATATTTGAGCATCATTGTTGGGGACCCCATTTTATCTCTACATTACATACAGTGTGTGTGGATCCCATTGTGGGTGGTGTGTGACCCATTTTTGTGGTAGTTAGTTATGTCTCTAGACTATTGTGTTTGTACCTTTAATTAACTTGATTTATTAAATCGTTTTATATATGAATTATCACAATTATTAGATTTCTTAGTGCAAAATTATTTTTTTAGAAAATAATGATTCACCTTTTTTTTATGAAAGAAAAGGAATTTTCAATGTTTTATTAAATATAATATGAAATGGGGTTTCAATGGATGTTTTTATCATATAAATTTGTTTTTGAAAATATATTTTGGAATGTGTAGGCCCTTTTTTATGATTTTAAATTTAGCACATGGGGACTTTTGTACATAGGTGAAAGGTTTAGTAGGAGGAATCCGTTTTTTGATACCATAAGTTGGATCATTTTATGGGGTGTTCTTCAATTTATGAATTGAGAAACATTTGCTTCTAGTCTTGATTGAGATATTAGGATGGTTTAATTTCATGGGGGTTATTTGTTCCCTAGAAATTATGCACGAGGTCTACTGAAGTCTAGTGTTCACTAGCCCTAATTTATGTGTTATTGTCCTAGATTACCTGACCAAGAGTGATCCTTTGTGTTTATTATTTTTACAACTATGGATTTGATATGCCAAATTGATAAATTTTTATGGATGTTATGGTATGAATCTTTCTCAACTCGATTATTTTATATCTATTGAATGAGGTCAACTGTTCTATTATTAATTTAATATAATATATTTTACTAATTATCTTGAAATTTTTATAAAATTGAAATATTAGGATTTTTGTATAGTTACATGTTATAGAACAACTGGTTGGGATCCTACTAAGAATATTTATCTCACACCATCTACACCCCTTTAGTGATGTGTTATCATTATATTTTATGTTTATGAATGACAAAATAAGTGTTCCACATGTATTTATTGATGTTTATGTTAGGTAGGTATGGGAAGAAGGGGGAGAGATGGTAGATGACTTCCCACATATCACATAGAGTATAGTGTTTGTCATGGTTTTCATGTACTATTTTGTGGGACATTTACTTTTGAGATATGATCTGGGTACTTCTCAATGTTTCATTATGATTTATTGTCATCGATTCTTTCATATTTACTTTATCGTAGTAACTCTCTCTATATATATCATGTTTCATTATTTAGGTTTGGAAAAATAATTCCTTTAGATTGTTATTTGATTCCTGGGTGTTAATCGTCACCCTGTGTGGATTGAGAACATCCTTCAACTGTGTAATGAATTTTTTGGGTCCCATTTTAGATGGTATCAGGGGTCGGTATATAAAAAAAATTATATCAAATAATGGTTTCCCACAATTATTCTTATCTTGGGTTATTCTTTAGATAATATATAGGGTTTTTAAGACATGATAGGTCTGATTTGGAGAGTACCTGGATAGCTATTGTCATATAGGGACTCAAATTTCGATGGGTTATTGGTATGTGTGTGTCTCATATATTGAGTTTTGACATTGATCTACGTTTATGATATCATTTATCTAGTTTAAATTGAGATTTTATTATTGTCTAATCATTTTCATATATTTTTTATGTGTATCATTTTTCTTTGTGGACTTCATCCAAGGGTTCCATAGGAGGGTGCGTCAAGAGATGATCCTTAGGGGAAACTACCTCTATTTCATAATATTTTAATGGATATAATTTGACCATTTCATGTTATATACCCGAATTTACCATGAGCACGAGACCTAGTTGTTGAGGGACACACATGAATAAGAGTAGATATGAATCAATCTCAATAGTTACATTGAAGGATGCACACATCATTTAAAGGTATGAATAAACATTAAGATATCGACAATTGGTTGTATAATACCAAGATGATCTTTAACATCCTGGATAATCTAAAGGATATCAAGGTGAAATGTGTGATGTTCAGTCACCAGTGTTTTAGTAAGCGATAGTTGGATTTCATTAAACATGGAAACTTGTATATTATATTATATTGTAAGGGTTCCAAGACCCTATTATTTTATCAATTATTCACATAGTCATCAATGATAGTGAAGTCTCTTGGGTTATTATTATTATTGTTGGGAGTGTTTGGTATCAGAGTACTCAAATTTTTTTGTGGAGTTGGTTCATTTGGCTCTGGAGGTGGTGATTTATAAAAAGTTGAATTTTTAAAAATACCTATTGGTTTGTGACCATAAATTCTACCACAAGTATATATGTTGATGCTTTCCACCTATATTGAGATGGTTGGTAGGAGAATTATGGTAGAGATGGACTTCAACGTAAAGATCATCTTTTATGGTTCTTCTATTTAAATCATTGGAAGCTTTAGTGGAATACAATGAATGAAGATGATGTGTAAATATCTATGCAAGAGTAGTGTATTTGGTTATTATATTTTGGTGTCCTCTTCACAATTATCATTATCTAGTAGTGTGAACATGAATTTTTATTCATATGGAAAGGGTGGTTACACCTTACAAACATGTCTCATTCCAAAAAAAATTTATTTCCAATGGCTTTTGAGGCCGTATAAATAAGTTCTTCTAGAATATATCTACACCTTATTATAGTCATGTATTGTCATATATAAAGGAAATTATATTTATTTCTAAATATTCATAGTCTATAGGGCTCCAAAAAAATCTTCAGGAGTGAAGAACATACAAATTGTGTAAGTGTTTCCAGCAGGCGTTTATGTGGGCCTACAGAAAATGAGAGGTAGCATATTTTTCACAACATGTTTTTAAATTTATATATTTCACAAATTTATCTTGTACACATTTATATCTACAACATTCATTGATAGTATTAGTCATCACATAAAGTTCATGTCCGTTGTTATGGAATTGGAAAACCCAGTTTGGTTGAGGAAATAACATGGGTTCTATTGACTGTCTTGTTCTCTATCGATGGTTGATGCAATATTTTTGGGATTTCATTAATCTACATTATGATCTTTTTGATTTCATAATTGAGATCGATTTTCATGTTTCTCACTGTACAATGATATATTTTTTATCATAGTCTCTCTCATTCATTATTTTTGATGGGAACTTTTATGTGTTTTGGGCATAACGATATCTGTAGTCTAGTTGTCTAGGACCATCACACATATAACTCATTTGTTTGTTATACATAATTTATGTCTACCATTATAATGAATATTATCTTATTGATATAACCATGGTTATTAGGGATCTCCCGGATGTCTTCAAGGATGAACTGTATGGTCTTCCTAATCAATGGGGGTTAGATTTAATGATTAATTAGGTGACATGTATAAACATGATCTGAATTCCATCCTATATTATATGACATGTTTGGCTAAATGTTATGATGATATAGTGGGAAAATATGATTGCGAAGGAATTTTTTCTACATAGTTATTCTCCATGGTTATCCCCGGTTATCCTTTCCAATAATTCTGATGGATCACATTTTCTTCAAAAATTATCAATTGTTAAAAATGGTGAATATTAAAAATATGAAAACTTGTCCCGAAGTGGTTGAATTGTTTTGTAATTTAAGGGGTGGAAAGAGGTTTTCAAAAATCAATAATTAGGGAGGTTATCCTTAGGACATGGTTCATGAGTTTTATAGTCTGAAGGACACTTTTAGGAGTAGGTATGAAATTATAAATATTGTATGTATACTTTTTGTTCAACTAATTCTCATGTATATATTATATATTTTATGACAAAAACATTCAATAATAACCTTTAATGTATTGGTTTTTTGTATCTGGATGATATCCTGGTTAATCAAGAATCAATAATGAACATGTTCACTATCAAAAAGTGGTTTTTAAAATCATGAGAAACCACCAAATTTATGGTAATTTACTAAAATTCATATTATGTATCAAAAAAGATATTTTATTGGGGATGGGATTTCTAAATATTTCTTATCAATTGATCCTAAGAAAGTGGTGGCTATCTTGAAAATGGAAGATCTACAGAACATATTCATGACTCATATATTCTATGGTACTTTTATATAGTAACAATGGATCATCATCGATTTCTAAATAAGAGAACAAACTTTTAATAAACATACTAATAAATGGGTGAAGTTCACATCTAAGGCTACATGGGAATATTCATTTTATGAGTTGAAATTACTGCAGACATCATCTCTTATTTTGATCATGTCAGATCCTGATAAGTGGTATATTGTATACATTAATTATTCTAGTGTAGGTATAGGTTGTGTTCTTATACACAACAATCAAATAGTTTCCTATGAAACTTGTCTTCTATAGTCACATGATAATAATTAACCACTCATTCATTTAATATTACCACATTTGTACTTGTTCATAAGTATTGGATAAATTATCATTATAAAGAGAGGACAAAATTATTTTATTATCAGATGATTTTGAGATATATATTTGCCCATAAGAACATAAATATTATTCAAATATTCTGATTTGAATATTTTTACATTTTTCTTGTCAACATCACCTACAACCTAAGAAAGGTGAATTTCACCATAGAATCTCTTAGTAGTAAAATTTCTACATATACTATTTTCGATTCAAAGGAAGAGTGGATCCTAATGGGAATCCTCTCATAGATTTTAATAGAAGTTCATTCCTGTGATTCGATTATAGTTCTGTAGAGATTTTATTTATCTTCAAAACTCCTTGAGTCTATTATATAGGGTCAGTAACAGGATGATGAGTATAGGGGAAATATGTAATCGCTTTATGGTTGTGAGACTACTTTTGGTTGGTCTCTCACTTTTAATTACACAGCATACTTTAGAAATATTCTTATCATCTCATTATCTATGGGGATTATATTTTTTATTACTGTTATACTTATTCATGGGCTATTAGTTCGTTCTCTATGAATATGTGTAATGTCATACATGATTATTTTTTTGGCTGCGTATAATGAAGAACATTTTCGATTATGTCTCTCATAGTTATTAATTTATGTAGATAGAGGTAGAGAATATGAATAATTCATGTATTATCCAACAAAATTCAGTGTCTATTTCAAAATGGGATGAGGTGTCTATGTACTTTTTTGTTGGATTACAATGGGATCCTCGAGGGATGAATTATATCTGGGTTGAGATTGATCAATTGAGGAAATGTTCCCATTTTATTCAAATTAAGAACACCATTACCATTGATTATCTAGTTAATTTGTATATGAAGGATATTGTGAGGTTGGAAGGGGATTACAATTTTATTATATTAGAAAAAGGTCATTTTTTTCTTCAAGATATTTGAAGAGTCACAAAAAAGAGATCGGGCTCAGGTCAGGTTGATTAATACTTATCATCCATAGATAGATAGTCATATAGGGAGTGCTATTCTCACTCTAGAAGATATGATTCATGCAATCATATTACATTTTTTGGTATCATGAATCAACTGTCTGGGTCTAGTTTACTATTCATATAACAATAGTTACAATTCATCAATTACAATAGTGAATTTAAAAAAATTTAATTATTAGTCGTGCAAGGCACATATTTTTTGGGAAGAGGTGGGTTAGGCCTCTCTTATAGGTTCAAATAATTACCCTATTCATTTATATATATAATTATATGGTTATAACCATGATTAAACATCAAATAATAAGACAAGGATCCTATTGTGTAGTGTTTTGGAATACTAGTTACGTTAAATTGAAAGCATGGGATGAAATAAAACATTTCATTATTTTTCATCCATTTTGAGCTTTTAAATTTCTTTGATCCCTAACATCTACATAGGATAATATACTGGTAACATGAACAAAGTGATGACCTATAAAACACAGTATGGGAATAAACATTAAAATAAAGCTTTACATAGGGTTAGAATTCATAACATAATGATATAAAAAGGATAAAAAAAATTTAATCATAAAGAATCATAACATGGGATCATATAATCATTGATACATAGTAATTTGCTAGTATTTTAAAATATGAATGTTTCACAAATCATGGATCGTTGAAAATAGTGGGGAATGAAGCAAGGATAACCACTGAAACTATTGCACATAATGTATCATGAGGATAAACAATACCTAAATCATTGAAGTGTTATTTGGTCACACCAATCATTAAATGTATCGTGAATATGTTTTAAACATGGAGAATCATACATATGGAAACAAACATAAGCATAAGGGTTACCCATGTTATGAATTGGTTGTCATAATCATGTCGAAGTCATAATATAAGAGAGTATCATAATGGAGTCCATGAAAGAATGTATTTTAATAATAAAAGGAAATTAATAAGGTAATGTAAGTATATATAATGATAATTGAGGTCAAAATAATGTTAAATTCGTTTTTATGAAAATTTAGGAATAAAACGATTTTAGTACGACATGAGGGAAAACATTCATGATTCTATAAAACAGAAAATGCATAATTTTTAATATAATACTAGAATTTAACCAAGGTAGTCTTTATTGATAAAATTTATGATTTTAGAAAACTAATACATTCTTAGAAGTGACTATTATGTGAATTTGAACATGAGAAATAAATTGAGAAGTTCCCTTGAATAGGGTGGTATTATCAAAAATAATTGAGAATGTATCCTTCTTAAAAAAGTATTTCCCCATAAAATAAGGATGATTCGACATGGGTACATGACATGTAAGCATATAAATATAATTTAGAATAGTTTAATACTAATAAATAAGAATGAAATTTGGTTAAATAGAGATAATGAGTAACCGAATAGAAACATGGATGTTCAGGTTGAATCCCTTACCTTTTGTCCAAGACAAATATATAGTTGATCTTAGTTTCCTAAATAATAATATTATATTCAGTAATAAATAATTATAGAAAAATTTATAAATATACTTTATATATTATAGATTTATTATGTTCATTTATCGACTTTATTGTGGGTTAAGAGATTCAATTTCATCGTGTCGGAACGTTGATTTTCAGGGTTTTCATGATCAATTTACCTATATAAGTGTATGGAAAATCATGTAAAATGAGAATAATTTTTGATTACTGAAATTATATGTAATTAATAAACTTATTAAATAGTAAAATTCAATTCTTTATCTAGATTTGTGGATGATTCACTAGATAATTACATAGTTACAATCATTTAGATTAATTAAATATTTTTTCGTTACAACAAACTCATTTTTTTATAATTTAATATCATGTGTAAAAATTTATTCTAGGACATTAAAAAATTTTAATACATATATTAAAATATATTAAAACCATCAAATTGGTTTCATGTGAATCCATGAAGACAAAATTGATTGATAAAATAACATCATCCACGACAGTGGTAAATCAACACCTCACAGACAATGTTTTCATTATTAAAGTACAAGTTAGGAGAATATATTTGTTTGAGAATTTTTCCATTATAATTGGGACCTTAATTTATATGTAATATAATGGTGTTTTCATTCCATTTGGATGATGGTAGGTAATGATATAAAATGAAATGAAATAAACATGAAGCAAAATTGATTGAAAAAAGAAAAGGGTTTTACATCTTGATTCATTCTATTTGGGAACCTCCTTTAGGAATTGGTTTTGGAAATTTTTAATACCAAAATTTATTGGACTTGGATGAGAGGCCAGGGAATAATAGGTAGAAAAATTTGGACAAGGATCAAGGCTTGAGAGTTTTCAGGAGAATATGTTGTGAGGGATGGTATTTATAGTGGAGGAAAGGGTGTCTTCTCATTACATCACTCAATATTATACTATTTTGATCAAAATAGGAAATAATGATGATTATTGAGACTAAATATTGTAACTATATAATTTGAGTTTCGAAAATTTGTCCTTAATTCATCCATGACTCAAAGAATAATTTATATAACCTATAATGTTCATATGCCATAAATTAACTCATTTTACTATTCACACAAAATTGATTTATTTTAGAAAATATCATAAATTTACCATAACTAGTTTTCAACATGTAGAATTATAAAATTCTCTAAATTTATTCAATATTTTTTATAAATATTGGAAATATAAATTTTTTAATATCTTCATTAACATGGACAATACAAATTTTAAAATTAATGCTTCTTTTCTAACACTTTTAATAAATAATTATGGTCTCCAAAAAATATCTTATAATATTATGAAATAAAAATATTGATTTACTAATACATTTTATGAATATATTTTTTTTAAACTATTTAATTGATAAAATAATTCACTTAAAAATATAAGACCTATAAAAATACTAATTTGTAAATAATAATTTTTAAAATTTTTATTTACGTATACTGTGATATATTTTTATCATATTTTCACATATAAGATGGAGAAATTTTATTTATACATTCAATGGTGATGTAACTATTCAATTTCCTGGTTTACTATTCAAATTGGTCACATTAATATTCCAAATTTCGAGTTACTACTTCTTATGTATAAGTTCTTTAACTTCAAGAAATGCTTCGTATTTCATTAATTAATAATTTATAAAGCCTTTATTGTATTCTATTATGTGTTTATACAATATTAAATAATTATAAAAATGGAATTTCCATTGATAAAACATTGGGTTGTTACATTCTTCCAGCCTTATAAAATTTCTCCCCTAAAATTTCATTTTTCATACAACGATGAAAATAGGTATAGGAACTTTTCCTTCATCTATTCCTATAGATCCCAAGTTTTTTTATTAGTACTTATGGTTTCATAATAGTTCATTCACCATTAACTAGTCTTGTTGTGTAGATATTGGTCTCTACAATCCATGGACTACACTGGATACTCCTCATAAGAATGAAAATTTTCCAACTGTACCACATCTTAATTTTGTACATGTGAAGGATATTGTATTTTCATTCTTATGAGGGATACGTGGAATACAATGTGTACTTGAGACATGGTTAGAAGAATTTCTAATCGATTAGACACAACTCTGAAACAATCAAGGATATTTAGGGGAAATATATATGGGATATAACATCCATTTCTTCATAAATATCATGATCCACTTCAATCAAGATATTTAAAGGAATACTATTCTCCAACATTAAACTCTTGTTCCCATCGACAATTGTCTGTATAGCCCTTTTGTCAATATTAGGCTACTTTGATATGTTATAGAATTTGTTACACCTTATTCACCATTTATTTGACCATTTCAGTTCCTCATAGCTTCTATTCACTAACTTTATTAGAGCATGTTGGTTTTCTTCACCTTTTCCCATAAAGGGTGTCATATGGATACATTATGATGCTTGAGTGGAAACTATTGTTGTAGGATAATTTGACAATTGAAAGATGTGGTTCTCATAATCCTTTGAAGATCCTAAAAAATTCTATCAAAATTTTTTCTAGTGTCTGAATCATTTGAATATATTGGCCACTTGTTTGAGGTTTATAGTCCATACTGAAGTTCATCTCAGTGCTTATATCATATTGGAGACTTTTCCCAAATGTGGAGGTAAATCTCAGACCTCAGTCAGATATAATAGATAGTGGTACACCATTCAACCTTACAACATCATTTATTTAAATCTATACATGTTTATCCAGTTATAAGTCCCCTCAAATTGTGATAACTTTAACTATATTTGTAATACAACCCACAATAACCCATATAGCACTGTTTCCGTTGGATTTCTTTGGAATTCTGGCGAAACATTCCATAGTGATGTTTTCCAATATCTATATTGGTATGGGTAATGGTTTCATCATAACTTTATACCTTTTCCTTTTAACCATAATTTTCTTATAAAATAGGAACTTTTAAGTATATTCAGTAATCTCTTTTTACTTATTGTGACACAAAAGGATCTCTTGGTGATCTCGATATATTTTTTTTCTCTGTGGGTGAATATAGAAGGTTGAACTATGTTTTTCCTTCAGTAGCACTTTCATTCTCTCTAGGTTTTATGGTACACATAGTTGTGACACAAATCATATGAATCTATCATCACTGATCGGGAACTCATAGGATACCCCATTTCAGATAACTTCCACCCATTTCTAAATGTCCACAGAATTTCATTGAGAATCCATTTATTTCATCAAAAGGAACGATTGTGGGATAATTTGATAAATGATTGATGATGTTACTACATTAATGATTCCAATTTACATCCTTTTTAATTATAGTAATATTGGATCCCTCTAAATTCTCATCATTGATAAAGATTTATTATCATTTTTACTTAAAGAGTATTCCTCCATATTGTCCAAAGAAGGATGGTAGTGGATTGAGCAATTATAGTTCTTGATTAGATCTATGAATATTCACTGGAGCATTTTTACATCCTTATATGTGAATATATATTTTAGACTCTTGTGATTAAAAATTAACTCACACTTCTCTTCATAGAGATATTGACACCATACATTCAATGCAAAGATCATGGATGCCAAATCAAGATTATGCATAGTATAGTTTTTCTCATAAAGATTCAACATCCTTAAGTCGTAGGCTATTACTATATAAATATTCATCATTACACAACCAAATACATTGTTAGAAGCATCCTTTTATACCAAAATGAGTTCTCCACTTTTCAGGAGTGTGATTATCGGTTCAGCAATAAGCCTCATTCTGATCCCTTTACTGTATTCCTCATATTTGTGTGTCAAGAAAAACATCACTCCCAAATGATTCATATTAGTTATTGGGTTTGGAAATCAAGATATGTTCCTCAAAAATTATCTGTAATGCCTGATAAGTCCAATAATGCTATGGATCTCCATTATATATGTTTTCGTCAACCACTCATTGATTTCCATTTCCTTGGATGGGTCCATAGATAATACATTGTTGGTGATAAAATGAACTAATAAGGATACTTCCTCAATCCAAAAATCACATTTAGTGTACTTCACATATTTTTTAAAACTTTCTCATAGTCTTCATCACAATATTCATATTCTCCCCTTATTCATCATTTCTCTTAGTGTATATCAGAATATCATCGATAAATTCTACCACAAATTTTTTCAAGGTATTCTTTAAAGACTACATTCAAAAAATGAATGAATTTTTTTGGATCATTAGCAAATGAAATGGTAATCACTATGAAATCTTTATGTCTATAACTCGTTTGAATGGAATCATTTAGAAAATATTCATTCATTTCCCTTCATTAGTGATATCTGGACCGAAGGTCTATCTCAGAGAAATTATAGGACACATGTAGTAAATCAAAAAAATTATAAATCCTTGGTAAGGGATACTTGTTATTTGACCTTATTTTATGGAGCTCATGATAATCGACATTGAGGTGCATTGATACCACCTTTTTCTTTACACGGAGGAATGGTTCATCCCATGGTGAAACACTCTTATGTATAAAACTATAAGGCCCTGAGCCTTAAACCTCAATTAATATTGTATTAAATGAATAATTCACATTGAGGATCTTTTCAGGTTTAGAGTTTTAGAGAATTAGGACATAACTATTACATCTCAAAAGATTATAAAGTAGAAGCTTCTACCAATGTTTCCATAAAATAAAAACTCTTAAAAAGAAACATGTCTAGTTCTATGTTTTATGTAGCATGACTTTCCCTTGATCCCATCCTTGACCCTATTCCACGTTAAGTCATGTGAAAAACATTTCAAAAACATTGGATGAGCATAAAAAGCTCAGTACGTGATACACAAAGAATGAAAACTGTTAGTTTTTCAAAAAAAAAAACAAGTAAACCATGTATACTTTATCAAAGTAACACTTTTCACCTTTTCTAAGTAGTAAAAACTCTTCACTGAATATAAGTTCATTACTTACCATTTTGTAACCAAAAGATTACCATAAAACCCATATAAATATCACATAACATATAAAGGTAACATGGTACATAAACATACATAAGTGGAATAACCATAAGGTCGACTTCCACACATATCACTTAATGGAATAGCCATTCGGCCAACTTCCAGTCATACTTAATGGAATAGCCATACGACCAACTTCCATACCCAATGAATTGGAGGTTATAACGTAACCACCCATCCTGGTATTCACGACACCACCCATCATATGGTTTATCACGTAACCACCCATAAAATGTCCATGTACCATCATTACACATAAAATATTGAAAATATAAAAATTTCAATGACAACATTTTATTTGCAATCACAATAAGTAATTCCCAGATATTGAATTAATCAATCCATTTTCAAAAACCATTTAAAAGAGATTTTTGAATCAAAGTGTCTCATACCACTTTGAAGCACTTAATGGAATTATAATTTTAAAGCATTAATGTCAATATAAATAAATAATGAAAACAATTTTGAAAACATGGACATTAAAGATAAAGATTTAGAATAATAAATCTTTAAAACATTTAAAACACTATTTTTGTTAAATAGTTTTTAACAAAGTTACAGACTCTTGAATACAAATAATAGTGGAATAACATTTAATACGAACTTTATAATATCATGAGAATAAAGGGATTCATGATATAATATGTCAAAGGACATTATACACACCATATAAGAGTGAATTTCTGCATAACAACAATGAAGTCTCAAAAGAAATGTAAAATGAGATGAAATCCATTATAAAAATGGTAACCTTAAATTAAGGATTAATCAATCTCATAATTATGTGTGACAAATGTAAATACACCCAATATAATTGGATATTAAGTGTAAAATAATCAAAGGTTATTCACACATATTCCAAGGATGACATATTCAGTAACTACATGTTGAACCCAAAGAAATTGAAATTGGGTTAAGAAGTTCCCTTGGTAAAATTCGACATCCTAACGGCGTCACATAAAATTTTACAAAAAGGGTTGATGAGAGAGATAAATTGGATCTCATCACATGTAAATAAAGTTTACATAAATAAGGATATATAAGAACATATCTCAACATAATAGTATGTGAATTAAAAGACATAACAAAATAAGTCTTTTACAAAAAAGGAGGGTGAAAGGTTCCCTTACCGACATGGCTATCTTTCGAGACATGCACCCCATGAAAGATGAACAATACAACATTGATGTAAATACTCATAAATGAATGTATATTACACAATGATTAAAATAATGGGAATTACATACACCACTCAAAGGAAATTGTGGTAAATGTATCATAAATCTCACGGGAATAAAAGTGAGATTTAAATCCCTTACGAAAACTCAGCAGCCTAACGGTGCCACATAAAACATACAAAATGGATTGATGAGATCAAATAGGGTATCTCATCATATCAACATAATGTTTATAGAAAGAGTAATATAAAATAACATCCCCCAACATAACAAATAGAAGCTTAAATTAAGTGAAATAAAGGAGAGTTCTTAAAAAGAAAGAGAGAGGTTATTTCTCTTACGAAAATTCGGCAGCCTAACGGCACCACTCAAAACTTCCAAAATGGATTGATGAGAGAGAATAGGGTATCTCATCATATGAAAATAAATATAACAGTAAGATTAATATATCATAACATCCCAATGACAATAAATATGATCTTTTAATGGAATGACATAAAAGATCGTACTTAAAAAGAAAGAGAGGAGTAAGATCCCTTACCTCGGGTCCGAATTGACTCGATCGTTCTTTAATCTCCTGAATAATAAACATGAGTTAATTTATAATTCCTTAAGAACCTTTTTCAAGTTCATTATTCCTTTTATACCACTTATTACCATGTCATAAACATTATATAATCATTTAAGTTAATAAGGATTGTTTTGTCGATATTTGGTTCTTAAGTCGAAACTGGACTTCTTACAATTACATGTTATTTGTGTGGTCAAAGGTTCATTATATCAAGAGTTGTATTAATGATTTAGATATCATATATATCATATATATCCAGTATATTCATGAATTTATAATATTACATAACATTTAGAGTTAATAAATTAAATGCACCGTTCTTGGAGACGGTAAGCCGTACGTACGCATGAACGCTACATCCATTTCTATTTCATATTTAATGGAATTAAAACATAATGATACATAATAGTATGTTAATTACATTATGGTATCATATATAATATCAATAAATATATCCTTTATATGTACCACATATGGTATTAACGAATCAAATCACTTTGAGGGGGCGGTAGTCCGCACTTCCATAAATGAAGATATCGTGTTTACCTATAATGGAAACCATAATGGTATGCCATAAATGAAAAATAAATAAGATTAAGTAAAACATAAACATATTAGATATCATATATAAATATAGTGTCATCATAATGGCCACCTTTGAAGGTGTTAGAAGAATTTTGAACAATCATCGTTTCGGGAGGCAGAAATTCGCCATCCACAGAAACAATATGTTCTTTAACCATTAGATGTAGGTGTGTGTAAGTGTAGCTTGAATACTTCTTATAAAAAAATTATAGTATATTTAAGATACTGGATTTGTCACAATATAAATGAATAAAAATAGTTTAGGGGGTTGGAGAAGAAAAATAAAACAAAAGGACACAAGTGAAGACATTACCTTTAAATCGGTTAACTTCCATTGATTTGAGCTCAAAGGCATCCTTGGAAAGGATTCTGCCCAAAGTGAGGCTTCAAGGAGTTAGATAGGGATGTGGAGAGATGAAATGGGCATATTTTGGCCGATCCAAAGGCTTGAGAGGTCTGGGTAAGGAGGTAGAGGTGGGGGCATTTTATAAGAGGAGAGGAGGGGCACTCTTGGAAAGTAAGCAAATGATACTTTATTTGAAAATGATATTCGAATTTAAAAGGTCCCACAATGATATAATTCGTGGATAAGGTGATAAGGGTTAGAAATCCACCCATCCAATATGTTTTGGACATGTTTAGGTCTTATATATTACATTATCTTTCCATTTTATTTAAATCGTTAATTAATGAGGTCATCGTTGCATCATCATGATGTCATAAATAATTTAATTTATATAATGTATAAAAATTATAAAAAAATACTATGATGTAGGAAACCGTTTTAGCTTTCCAATTACTATTTATAGTCAAAAATATGACTTGTATAACCCCATGTAAAAATTGTATTAGTAAAACATCTCATGTTTGTGTCATTTTTTACTTTATCATTAAATAAAATGGTATTTATGACATTTTCCAATCAAAGTAGCTCCATGGAGTCCCCAAGTTGACACATGGATTGTCGTGGTAGGCCATGACACATCCAATGAGGGTAGGACAAGTTTCTAGGTCATTTCATTTTATTAAAACATTATTCTTACCTTAAACTACACTAATTACCTATAATCGCGATTAAAAACTTAATAAGTTATTATTCACCAAAAAAATTATTTTAATCCCATTGAACCACATTTTAAATCTTAATGACAACCATGTATGTCGGATTTTAAAATTCAAAACACAAAGGTGGCAAATTTTCATTTAAACGGAAAATCAGTTTTTTATAAGTACCACTTAGTGGTTTCACTAATCATCAAAAATTGAAGTTTTTCAGAAAATTACCAAAAATTCACCCTAAGCTATATTTGATATTACGAATTCAAAAAATGATGAACATTTTAAAAAATTAAAAACATATAAGTTTCATTAATTATTTTAATAATTAATTCCCACTGTCGAAACAAATAGCTTGTTTTTATGAAACAAAAAGTATCAAAAGATTGACACTAGTTTAAGTCTGACTTCATAGTGAAATTAATTTCAATGACCACTATTGGATTAAATTGTAAAAATATATTCTAGTTTAACTTTAAAAACAATTAAAATGATAATCTAATAATATAAATAAATTAGATTAAAAATAGGTTTTGAATTAAAATACAACATTTTTCACTATTCATTAAAAATTGAACTTTTTCGGAAAAATACCAAAAATCTACACAAATTAAATTTTTATGTCCCGATTCTAAATAAGAATATTATTTTGTCATATATAACACATAAAATTGTCAAAAAGTGAATTTAAAAGAGGTTCTCCAACAAAAGGCGGTTAATCGACCTTTTAAAGAATATTAGAATGTTTACGTTTTAATTTGGATTCATTCGCATTTTTAATCCTCTAACATTTATTTTCAAAAGTAAAAATATTTGACAAAAATATATAATAATTTATTAGTTAGTTATTTTCATTCCCGCCATTACAACGGCTAGGCGTTAACTACCATTTAAAATAATATTATTTTATTATTAGAGTGCAACATAAGATTCTCAAGAAACTCGTTGTTGCGTATTGGGTACGCCATCGAGCATAGCATCCCCTATAAAGTAATATTAATATTTGATTCAAAAATATTGATATATATTAAGAGGTCATATTCTTTATTTACCTGGGGTGTTACATCCTTACCCCCTTTTGGGAATTGCGTCCTCGCAATTTTAAAATTGGGCTTGGAAACATCCTTGAAAGTCCCACATCGGAACAAGAGTCGGTAAAAATATCACTTTAAAATAAAGAATGATAAGTACAAATGTCACCCGATTTAATCCATACTAGGATTCCATGTACGAAAATATGGTCACGGAGGAAATAAACAAAGGGTCATGTTCTGATGGAGAGTGATAGAAAACATGTTTAGGAGAAAGTTAACCACAAGAAAATCAGAAACTTGTGATGGGTTAAACGGTATTCGATTCCCCAGTAGGAAAAGTTAATAAACACCATTTTTGTTTTAAGATACATTTTATTAAGTAATTTATTCATAAGGAAACATAATCACTTATCATGTTGACTTTAATCTTTTATTAGATTCCTTACAAAAACTCATATTTTTCCCAAAAGACGAGTATTTAGGAAGACCTATTCACATTATAAGTACTATAATCAACATCTAGAAAATCACCCAATCCACCAAAGAGAACCATATACTTGCCATTTCTTTAGACGTAAACCAAACCCAAAACCAAAAATGTTATTACAAGATCAGATAATCCAGAAAAGGATAACCCTTTATAAAAAGAAAATCTATTCTTAATCCCCAAAATTTGTCCAACAAAACCCAAAGTTCAATGAGGACCATTCGATAATCAATTTTCCCATAAAAATTCTTCAAAGTAAACCAATCTACAATTGAAAACCAAATATTTGAAGGATTTAGCCGCATAGTCTTCCAATCTAAATTGTAACGTTTATCTCCAAACAACATCAGTTGCTCTTAATGTCTTGTATTGAAAAGTAATTAACCTAATCACACATCCTCCATGATAGGATAATATATTTCCATAGATAACCCAAAATAAACTTACTCTTGATGACTAAAATCATCTAACTAAAAATAATTAGTCAAACTAACCAGGGACTTCACGTAGTCCAATGGTAGGGGATAAATACCAGTCGCACTTTGGTTTTGGGTTCGATTCCCGCACCTTTGTCCGACACGACGGGTTGTCACACGGTCTGCGTGTTTTCCTATTTCCAAAACTATATAATTCCCAAAACATTTCCCAAAACGAGATAAAATCTTCAAAAATAAACATAACATATTTTATCCTCATGTTTATATCATGCCTTTCATTTTCCATCATAACATATAATAACCCATAATTACCTCAAAAGTAAGGATCATATAAACTATAATGGTTACCTTTATAATTATTACCTGAACTTCCACATCGATTGGTCATCTCGTACATGATGCATTACAGAACATACCAAGGTTCAAGTAGTTGATCATTACTCCTTGATATTTGGTTTAGAACAACCATGAGTTTCCTCATTGAATCCCCCATTTTATCTAGTATCATAAACAGAGAACCGCCACAGTTTCCTTCAAACCTGTTGTCTCTTTGGGGCCTGCTAGATCCATCCATTCACTAAAAACAGAAAGGTCAGTGTGAGTATATCAACATAACCATTATGTACTAATGAGGAAGATAAACACTAATATATACATACTCATTTGCTTTGTCTAAAACTAGGACTCTTTCTGAAATCCTAACCATTATGGAAATGTCACTTATTCTTAGAGGACACCCTAACCTCTAATGTTATCTAAACCGAACTTTGATACCAACTATAAGGCACCGAGCCTTAAACCTTACTTAATATTGAATTAAATGAATAATTAAAATTGAGTATCATTTCAAGTTTAGAGTTTTAGAGAATTAGGACATAACTATAACATCTCAAAAGATTACAAAGTATAAACATCTACCAAGTTTCCATAAAATAAAAACTCTTAAAAAGAAACATTTATAGTTCCATGTTTTAGGTAGCATGACTTTCCCTTGATCCCATCCTTGACCCTATTCCACATTATGTCCTGTGAAAAACATTTCAAAAACATGGATGAGCATAAAAAGCTCAGTAAGAGATACACAAAGAATGAAAACTGTTAGTTTTTCAAAACAACAAGTAAACCATGTATACTTTATCAAAGTAATACTTGTCACCTTTTCGAAGTAGAAAGAACTCTTCATTGAATAAAAGTTCATTACTTACCCTTCTGTAACCAAAAGATTACAATAAAACCAATATAAAGATCACATAACATATAAAGGTAACTTGGGACATAAACATACTTAAGTGGAATAACCATAAGTTCGACTTCCACACATATCACTTAATGGAATATCCATTCGGACAACTTCCATACATACTTAATGGAATAGCCATACGGCCGACTTCCATACCCAATGCAATGGATGTTATAACGTAACCACCCGTCCTGATATTCACGGCACCACCCGTCATATGGTTTATCACGTAACCACCCGTAAAATGTCCAAGTACCATCATTACACATAAAATATTGAAAATATAAGCATTTCAAAAACAACTTTCATTTGCAATCACAATAAGTAATTCCCAGATATTGAATTAATCAATCCATTTTCAAAAACCATTTAAAAGAGATTTTTGAATCAAAGTGTCCCATTCTACATTGAAGCTTTTAATGGAATTATAATTTTAAAACATTAATGTCCATATAAATAAATACGAAAAACCATTTTGAAATCATGGACATTAAAGATAAAGATTTAGAATAATAATTCTTTAAAACATTTAAAAGGATATTTTTTTAAATAGTATTTAACAAAATGAGAGACTCTTGAATACAAATAATAGCGGAATAACATTTAATATGAACTTTATAATAACATGAGAATAAAGGGATTCATGATATAATATCTCAAAGGACAGTATACACACCATATAAGAGTGAATTGGTGCATAACAACAATGAAGTCTCAAAAGAAATGTAAAATGAGATGAAATCCATTATAAAGATGGTACCCTTAAATTAAGGATAAATCAATCTCATAAATATGTGTGACAGATATAAATACACCCAATATAAGTGGATATTAAGTGTAAAACAATCAAAGGTTATTCACACATATTCAAAGGATTACATATTCAATAACTACATGTTGAACCCAAAGAAATCAAAATTGGGTTAAGAAGTTCCCTTGGTAAAATTCGACAGCCTAACCGTGTCACATAAAATTTTACAAAAAGGGTTGATGGGAGAGATAAAGGGGATATCATCACTTGGACATAAAATTTACATAAATAAGGATATAGAAGAACATATCCCAACATAATAGTATGTGAATTAAAAGACATAACAAAAGAAGTCTTTTACAAAAAAGGAGGGTGAAAGGTTCCCTTTCCGACATGTGTATCATTCGAGAAACGCACACCGTGAAAGAAGGAAAATACAACATTGATGTAAATACTCATAAATGAACTTATATTACAGAATGATTAAAATAATGGGCATTACATACACCACTCAAAGTAAATTGTGGTAAATGTGGCATAAATCTCACGGGAATAAAAGTGAGATGAAAAATCCCTTACGAAAACTCAGCAGCCTAACGGTGCCACATAAAACTTACAAAATGGATTGATGAGATCAAATAGGGTATCTCATCATAATAACATAAAGTTTATAGAAAGTGGAATATAAAAGAACATCCCCCAACATAATAAAGAGGAGATTAAAAGAAGTGACATAATGGAGAGTTCTTAAAAAGAAAGAGATAGGTTAGATCTCTTACGAAAATTTGGCAGCCTAACGGAGCCACTCAAAACATCCAAAATGGATTGATGAGTAGGATCCCTTACCTCGGGTCCAACTTTACTCGATCGTTCTTTAATGTCCTGAATAATAAACTTGAGTTAATTTCTAATTACTTAAGAACATTTTTCAAGTTCATTATTACTTTTATATCAATTATTACCATGTCATAAACATTATATAATCATTTAAGTTAATAATGTTTGTTTTGTCGATATTTGGTTCTTAAGTCAAAAGTGGACGTCTTACAATTACATGTTGTTCGTGTGGTAAAAGGTTCATTATATCCATAGTTGTATTCATGAAGTAGATATCATATATATCATATATATCCAGTATATTCATTAATTTATATTATTACATAACATTTAGAGTTAAGAAATGTAATGCACCGTTCATGGAGACGGTAAGCCGTACGTACGCATGAACGCTACTTCCATTTCTATTTCATATTTAATGGAATTAAAACATAATGATACATTATAGTTTTTTAATTCCAGTATGTTATCCTATATAATATCATTACATATATCCTTTATACGTACCACATATGGTATAAACGAATCAAATCACTTTGAGGGGGCGGTAGTCCGCACTTCCTTAAATGAAGATATCGCGTTTACCCATAATGGAAACCATAAAGGTATACCATAAATGAAAAATAAAGAATATTAAGTAAAACATAAACATATTAGATATCATATATAAATATAGTGTCATCTTAATGGCCACCTTTGAAGGTGTTAGAAGAATGTTGAACAATCATCGTTTCGGGAGCCAGAAATTCGCCATCCACGGAAACAATATGTTCTTTAACCATTAAATGTAGGTGTGCGTAAGTGTATCTCAAATCCTTCTTATAACAACATTATATTATATTTAAGATACTGGAGTTGTTACAAAATAAATGAATAAAAAGAGTTTAGGGGGTTGGAGATGCAAAATAAAACAAAAGGACACAAGTGAAGACATTCCCTTTAAATCGGGTAACTTCTTTTGATTTGAGCTCAAAGGCTTCCTTGGAAAAGAATTCTTCCCAAAGTGAGGCCTCAAGGAGTTAGATATGGATGCGGAGAGATGAAAGGGGAAGAGTTAGGCCGATCCAAAGGCTTGATAATTGTGGGTAAGGTGGTAGAGGTGGGGGCCTTTTATAAGAGGAGAGGAGGGGCACTCTTGGAATGTAAGAAAATGTTACTTTATTTGAATATGAGATTCGGATTTAAAATGTCCCACATTGAGATAATTCGTGGATAAGGTGATAAGGGTTTGAAATCAACCCATCCAGTAGATTTTGGACATTTTAGGTCTTAGATATTACATTATCTTTCCATTTTATTTAAATGGTTAAATAATGAGGTCATCACTACATCATCATGATGTCATAAATAATTTAATTTATTTAATGTCTAAAAATTATAAAAAAACTAATATGATTTAGGAAATCTTTTTATCTTTCCAGTTACTATTTATAGTCAAAAATATGACTTGTATAACCCCATGAAAAGAATGTTTTAGTAAAACATCTCATGTTTGTGTCATTTTTAATTTATCATTAAATAAAAAGGTATTTATGTCATTTTCCTACCAATGTGGCTCCATGGGGTCCCCAAGTTGACCCATGGATTTTATTGGTCGGAAATGACACATAAAATGAGGGTAGGACATGTGTCTAGGTTATATCATTTTATTAAAACATTATTCTTACCTTAAACTACACTAATTAACTCTAATCGCGATTAAAAACTTAATAAGTTACTATTCACCAAAAAATAATTTTAATCCTATGGAACCACATTTTACATATTAATGACAAAAATGTATGTCGGATTTTTGAAATTCAAAACACAAAGGTGGAAAATTTTCATTTAAATGGAAAATCAGTTTTTTATAAGTACCAATTGGTGGTTTCACTATTCATCAAAAATTGAAGTTTTTCAAAAAATTACTAAAAATTAACCCTAAGCTATATTTGATATTCCAAATTCAAAAATGATGTCCATTTTAAAAAATTCAAAACATATCAGTTGCATTAATTAATTTAATAATTAATTCCCATTGTCAAAACAAATAGCACCTTTTTATGAAACAAAAAGTATCAAAAGATTGACACTAGTTTAAGTCCGATTTCATAGTGAAATTAATTCCAATGACCACTATTGGATTAAATGGTAAAAATATGTTCTAGTTTCACTTTAAAACCAATTCAAAAGATAATATAATCATATAAATAAATTAGATAAAAAATAGGTTTTGAATTAAAATACAAAAATTTTAACTATTCATTAAAAAATGAACTTTTTCGGAAAAATACAAAATAATTACACAAAGTAAATTTTGATGTCCCGATTATAAAGAAGAATATTATTTTGTCATATATAACACATAAAATTTTCAAAAACTGGATTTAAAAGAGGTCTTCCATCAAAAAGCGTTTAATCGACCTTTTATAGAATTTTAGAATGTTTACGTTTAAAATTGGATTCATTCACATTTTTAATCCTCTAACATTTATTGTAAAAAGTAAAAATATTTGAAAAACATATATAATCATTTTGTAGTTAGTTCTGTTTATTCCCGCCATTTCAACGGCTAGGCGTTAACTACCATTTAAAATAATATTATTTTATTATTAGAGTGCAACGTAAGATTCCCAAGAAACTCGTTGTTGCATATTGGGTACGCCCTCGAGCATAGAATCCCCTTTAAAGTAACAATAATATTTGACTCACAAATATGGATAAATATAAAGATGGAATATTCATTATTTACCTGGGGTGTTACAAAAACCCTTATCAAGATTCCCTTGTAACTGCTTCTTCAATTCATCTAGCACAACAATGACCATTCTATAATGTGTATTTGACATAGGTAGATACCCAAGAATAACGTCAACTGATAACTCAAATTCCCTATCCAAGAGAATACCAGACCAATATTAAATAAATAAAGTAGTGTAACCCCTCATGATTGAAATTTCATTTAGCATTATCATCTCAATTGTATAAATCATTTGAGCGAGATATTATAGATCATAAGGTACTAATATCCACACTTGAGATGGTGATTCTGAAGAATATTCAACTTCCTATATAAGATGGTATTGAATTGAAGGATTAATTTGGATTTGAGGAGTGGTATTCCTTTCCTAGTGGTTGATGTTTAGATTATATAAATATATACAATCCATTCCAAATTTTCCATCAATCTCTACCGATAGATATATGCCAGGATTTTTTGGGAGGTTGCACCAAAAACAATTAATAGGGTATGTGTTATGTAATTTGTAAAAAATAATTTCCCTGTATTTTTTCCTAATAGATAACTCAAACCATATGTTTTAAGGTAGTTTTTTTATTAGATTAACTAAACATGGAAGATATGAAAGAGTTTGTAAAACCAAAATCATATAGTGCATTCATTATTTTTGAATGAATAACCATTTTACCTATCACTGCATCATTTTTCAGCTCCACATCATCAATAGTAATAGGATAAGCCCTTCCTTGTTTACTTGGGTTTTGTTTTGTTGATTTTCTTAGAAAATCCTCAGATTATGACATTGGTTCAAATAAATAACATGTTCCTTGTAGTTCAACCACCACACTACTACTTGAGCGTTGATATGAACCATTCTTTATTCTTCCATGTTTGTGGGATTTATCATACCCCTTCAGTTGTTCTTACCAATATTCCCTATTCATCAACATTTGATTCATTTCCTTGTTCCCATTATAAATTTCGCATGATTTTTCTTCAAATAATTTTTATATGTGGGATATTTTCTAGTGTTTCCTTTATTGTATTTATTTGCTAATCTACCCATATTAAACCCCATTTACATTTTTTGTCACTGGGACCACAATACTAATGAGATTATGCGATCTCCATTTCATCATTGAGATCACAGATAAAAATTTATTCATAACATTCGAAGTGTAGAATCTCAAATCCTTTTCATAGAATCAGATATAGTCCACAATAGAATCAATCCACCTTTATTTCTATGATAAAGACAAAGCCGAAGGAATATCATTAAAGCATAGTAATGTTTTCTTCATATGCCTCGATAAACTCATCTTCCTTCTATATAATTATGTGGAAATCTATTTCTATATTAAGGCATAGGGTTTATGGAAAAGATTCATTAAAAACAATTTTTTTATTCCTCCCAATCCATGGAATCAATTTCCATCTTGTAATTCACATTTTTTATCAATTCCCAACACCAATCAGATTCCCCATCAAAACGATAAACCGCCAGTATAAATTTATCTTCTAATGAGAATAAGAAAAAAAATAATATTTTTTCAATGGAGTTAATCTATTATCCCATGAGGATGAGATCGGAATATATACTAAAATTGGGAGTGAATTTCTACATAATATATTCTATGTAAACATTAACATTCCATTGAGACAGATGGTGTTCCCCATGATTTAATTTATTATTTATAACATCTACTGGTTGAGAAAGAACTATCATGATGTTTTGATTTCCCACTTACATTATATTTTTCATTTATTTAAGGAAATCATCACATTTCTTCTCACAATGATTTTTTGAATTTTTTATTCTATTTCCATACAGTAAAATTGAAAAATAAGGTGAAATTTGAGGTCTTGAATACTTATATAGTATGAATTAAAAGGAAACATTAAACATAAATGGATAAACAATTAAAGGAAAAGTATAACATGTGTTTTGATTCCCATGGGTTTCAATCTTGGTTATCCATGACATATTTACTAAGATATTTTATTATTGTAATTTAATTTTTTCCCTTACTAATGGTTTGTAACTAGAATATGAATTTACTGAATCATATCCCCCAGGAGTGTCAAACAAGGTGCTTACTAATGCCTGTTTTTATGTACCAGGTTATGTAGAGTTAGACTCAAAACACCTTGTTAGAGTTGTCACTCTTATGTACATATGTGTCAGATCCACTTCCTCTGATAGTATCCAGAGAGGGATGTATTTTTTTAATTGAAAACATACACTATACTAACCAAATTTTGGTGATATTTTATCATAATTAGTCTTATCCATAGTGTTATTTCTAATGATCTTTTTTTTGGCTCCAAAATAACTCAAAATGACCTCCAATACCAACTATAGTATCCATATTGTTTAAAAAATATAATTACATGGTATAAAGAATAATTAAACATCAAATTACAAGACATGTATTGTAAAGTCTATTTTCTTTGATGAATAGGTATATAAAACTGAAAACATTGGATTAAATAAATAATTTATTTATTTATAACCCATTATGAGATCTAAACTTATTTGGAGGCCACATATCTTCATCGTATAACATGGGTATGACAAGAAAAATGGGATTAGCTAAAAAGGCAAGTATGGGAATAAATAGTAAAATAAAGCTTAGCACATGGGTTAGAAGGCTTATCATAATTATATAACAAGGCATGGAATATGATTAAACATATTGAATAATAACATGGGATGATATAATAAAGGAATTATAGTAATGTTGATCAAACATAAAACATGTATTTTTCACAATTCAAGGATCTTTGCACATAGACTCTCACGAGTCAAGGATTGTTGCACATAGAGCATCACGTGTCAAGGATAACTACCATGACCATTGAACATAACATCTCATGAGACTAAACATTACCCAATTAATTGAAGAATTATCTCATAGAACCTATAATTACATGATTGATGAAGATTTTTTTCACATTAAGATTCTTTCATACAGAATCAAATATAAACATAAGGTTTAC
Source organism: Viscum album (assembly GCA_963277665.1). Classification (NCBI taxonomy): domain Eukaryota; kingdom Viridiplantae; phylum Streptophyta; class Magnoliopsida; order Santalales; family Viscaceae; genus Viscum; species Viscum album. The sequence goes on along the minus strand of OY728132.1, from coordinate 1,431,156,135 downwards.
CCAAGGAAAAAATTGGGTATCATAATCATGTCAATAGAATTATATAAGGGAATATCATAATGGTCTCTCTAAAAGGAAGGATTTTAATTATACATGGACATTAATAATGGAATATAGGAACATATCATGTTGTTTGATGTCAAAATAAATTGTAACTAATGTTTAAGAAGCTATATAAATAAAACATTTTATTATTTCTTAATGAAAAAAATCATTATTTATTAAAATATAAAATAAATAATTGTTTACATAAAACTATAATATTACAAATTTAGTTTTTCATGATAAATATTTTGATTTTATAAAAACAATATATTTTTAAAATATACATTTCATTTCATTTGAAAATGGAATGAAATTGGGAAGTTCCCTTGAATCGGGTATGTATATCAGGATGAATTATGAATGGAATTTTTTTTAAAAAAATGTATTTACACATCAATGAAAGATGATACGACATTTATAATTTTTTTGGAACTTATTGAATGAATATAGAATATGTAAATAATAATAAATAAGAATTACATTATGGTAAAGAGAGAGAAATGGTAACCCGAAGGAAAATCAGAGGTCCAATTAGAATCTCTTACCTTATGTATGAAATGATTCAACACAAGAAATTAATGTCCAAAAATATCTGATTAGATTCATTAATTAACTATTAAATAAATTTTTATATATGTATTTGATTTATCATAACTTTATTAAGTTCATTAATGTCCTTTTTATGGGTTAAGAGGTTCAATTTCATCATTTTGGCGCAATGATTTCCATAGTTTTCATGATCGATTAACTTGTATTAGTGTATGGAAAATCATATAGAATGATTATAGATGTCTGGAATTAAAATTATATGTTATTACTAAACATATAAAACAAAAAAAAATTCCCTTAATTGAGGATTATTAATTACATAAATAATTAATTATAATCATTTAGATTAATTTAGTGTTTTTTGAAAACAAAAAACTCATGTTATTTTATAAATTAATATCATGGGTAAGAAATATATTATATAAAATTAAATACAATATTATAATTATATTATAATTTTTTTAAACCATAAAAAAGGATTCATAAATAGTCTGGATGATGGAATTTAAATATGAAAGGACATCGTCCATGAAGGTGGTAAATCAACACCTTGTGAATGATGTATTAATTATTTTTGTAAAAGAGAGAGGATGATAGAATTTATGGATAATTATACTTTGAATATGAGAACATTCTATTACCTAAAATATACTAGTTTGTTACTACTATTTGGATCTGTGGAGGTCTGGAGTAAAAAATAATGTAGAGGAACTAGAATAGAAATTGAAAGAAAACAGAAGAGGGGTTTGCATCGTGATTTCAACATCTTAAAATCATTCTCAGGGAATTGGTTTTGATCATTGGTTAATGAAAAACTCACCTAGGAGGGGTAGAGGTTTGGAAAGTGTAGTGTGTAGTACTTTAACAATCATCCAGGATATTGAGCTATGAGGATAAGTGGTGAGGGGTGATATTAATAGTAGAGGAGAAGGGTGTTTTTCATTATTTTACTCAATATTTTATTATTTTTATCACGATAATAAATAATTTTTATTATTTATAGTAAATAGTGTAATTATATCAATAAATAAAATTTTTGGAAAATAATTTTCTAAATATGATAAATATAGTTTTTAATTAAAACCACCATTCATATAGAAAACAATATTTTTAAAATTCAAACAGAATTTTTAACTATTTGTAAAATAATTTAAGGAATGATATGAATTTATAATAATATAATGAAATAAAATCAATAATTTTTGAATAAATTTTATGAAAAAAAATTATATTTTAAATTAATAAATTATTCAAATAAATGTAATTAAATATTTATGACCTATAAAAATAATTTATAATTATTATTGAAAATATTTATTTACTTGTACTATTATATAATTATATCGTATTGTAACATATAATATGGATAAATTTAATTTATACATTATTTGGTGAGGTGACAACACAATTGTCCAATTTAAAATTAATAAGGGTCACATTACTATTTCAATGTTCAGGTTACTATTTATCAACATATGTTCCTTAGCATATATAAAAGCTTCTTCTTTCATTCATTAATCATTTATAAACCTTCAATTGTGGTCACTTATGTGTTTATAAAATATGAAATAATTATTAGAAGGTAATTGACATTGATAATACTATGGTTCCCTATCATTCTAGTATCATTCAGAATATTTCAATGAGGATTCATGATATACGTTGATACTTGGTTACATATTAGAGTCAATAGAAATAATATGAAGATAATAAAAAATCATTGTAGTTTTATATTGGTAATTGAGATTTCAATAAAATATCTCTATATATATGTCATTGTTGGATTTGAAAGTAGGTAAGGCTATCTTTGAGTTATGCATGGCTGTTTGCGGTCATTGAGTAGATCAAGAAGGTTTCTTATTTGTTGTAATTTCTGGATTAATTGATAGTTAAGAAATTGTTTTCCAGATATATCAAATCAAGAAATACCATCCTTATCTATCACATATTCTCATTTTTGATGATATTTTGTTAGATTCAAATTATTCTGTTTTACCGAAACAAGTAGCGATCATTAATTCTTCAGTGAAAGTCTTGCTTGTGATTTCTATTCTATTGGTCAGAGTATTATGGTGCTATGGATCAGATTCTCAATAGATATAGTAACACGAATCATTTATGACTGATTAGTGGACAAATCGATTTCATGAGATCCATTCTTCTATATGACATCCAGGTGTTGTCATATCTAATAATGGTCAGATTATAACATTCTGGATAAAAGGTATCCTCACATTTATGTTATGAGGTTTTTTATGTAGGATCAAAGGGTGTAAGAGACATTGTCAGTGTGTTTTTATATCCAAGGTTGGGAGATTCTTTTGGAATATATTCACATCATAAATTAATAATTTTCAATAAGAATCTATCACTAGGAATTATCCATAAAAACAATTTTTCTAGTCAAATCATGATTGGCTGTAAATCCCATTAACATCGTGAAGGTATTTCTTGAGATACATTGACTCAAGTTGAAACGTTTTTAAGGCATAAAATAAGGGTAATCGACATCTTAAATAGTTTATTTATAATTTGAATCTCTATTTACCATGGGTTTTAACATGTTTTACATATTAAATACTTTTTATTCTTACCACAACTATCTCGCTCAAACCCTCGGATGTTCTAGAAGTATTTAGGTAATATATGATCATAGAAGTTCCAATTTATAGCACTTAATATCTGGCTTAGTTTCATTGACCTTGATTAAGTAGGTTTTTACTTATATTTCTATTTATCTATTTCTCATAGGTTACGTAAGTGGACATGGTTATGTATGCTGATCTATGATCATGTGGTAATTATGTTTCTCATTCAACCCTTCTGGATCCATTGTGTGATATTTTTGTGGAGGAATACATTTTGTGGGTTGTGAGGGGGGATTTTCTATTTATGTGTGTGTTTATATAACCTCTTATATGACTGTTTCATTTATAGTATTGATTATAATATGTTAGATTCATTTTTGGGGCCTCTGTTTGGAATTTTTATTCCTTTTAGTGTGTCTTGATACCATTGAGGTTGCTGTAAAAACAATGTTTGAGGTAGTTGATTCCATGAATTTCCTATGTTTGGTAGACCATAATTCTATTGAATATTTAAATTAGGGTATTAATTAAATTCTCATGAGTTTTTGATTTTTTTGTGTCAAATTAATTTTTTGGAAATATAATTTTCCCTACGTTTGCTGAATGAAAATATATTTTTATTTCATTGTAAAATAGTTTGTGAAATGTATTTGTAGATTAGGTTTTTATGGGAAAAATTGTGTTTTAAATAATATTGTGAAATTTTGATCCCATTAATATTATTAAAAATATACACCAGTGGAAGTTTGGGTACATAGGTTGACGGTGTTATAGTAGGCATCACCTTTTGATAAGGTAATTGAGTTCACATTCTGGGGTGTTCGTTAATTCCTAGTTTTAGAGGCCTTTGGCTATAGGAATTGATTTACATGTTAAAAGGATTGATTTTTTATGGTCTTCCTCTATTCCCAATACCATGTTGCATGGGTTATGGGGAATTATTGTGAGCACTAGTCATCATTGATGTTCATGTGACCTTGCTAATATGAAAAAACGTTTTCCACAGTTTCATTTAAAATTATGGTTTGGCTTTGTAATATTCAATATTTGATATACCTGGTTGATTATTTTTTAATGAAATTATTATTTGGAATAATCAAAGATCATTTTCGAATTATGTGTTAAGGGGAAATGTATAATTGTGGTTTGATTAAAACTATCTGACTTCTTATGATGTTATTTTCTATACATTGTGATATTTGGGATTGTTTCATAAATACATTATATGGAACACCATTGTATGATTCTACAAATCCTTTTTAGCTAAAACCCTTCACCCACCTTTATTAATTTTTAGACCATGTATGATATTTTGGTGTAGGAATAAGCATGGTGCCATAGTAAGAAAATGAGGTTAATGTCAGATGGGTATGGGCTGATCTTGGTGAGATGGTGGTGGATTTCACACATATCACAAGGATTTATAATGTTAGTCTTAGTTGTCCATTCTTATTTTTTTGGACATGTAATTTGGGGTTTTTATTCTCCAAATTATAATTTTTCTCTTTAATTGTCGTTGTTTTATTATGGAATTAATATTTTATATTCTAATATATATATATATCTATGTTTCATGATTCATGTTTTAGGTTGGGATAAATAATTCCCTCTGATTGTTTTTTGATGTCCAATGGTAAGTCACCTGTCTACTAGGATCGAGAATCCAATTGGGTATTTTAGACAACAGTTTAGGTTCTAGTTTAGAGAGTATCATTGGTTTCATTATTACACACTACCATGCCCCCTAAATTGTCTATGGATAGGTATTAGACATTTGATAACTCATTTTCTCCGTATACCACTTGATAGGTGGGCCCAAAGAGAATGGGACAAATTAGACCAGGCTTAGGGGCTTGTGACTTGTGCAATCTAGTGGTGATACTGGACTTAGAAGGACAAAACTGAGTAACTATTAGGATGAATTGATATACTATGAACTATTTCCAATTTATGAACAGAGTTAAGGATGAGAAATCCATTTTCTATCTATGTTAGACCAGGCACAACTGGATAGACCATTGGTAGTCCATAAATATGTTGGTTGAGTGGACCGACCTAGTTCTGTCATCCTCATTATGTTGGGGTGTGGTTCATCTCATGAATATTACCCTTATAATGATATCACATGTATCTATGAATGTAATTGCACGTATTTTATTATATAATGGAAAATTATGTCTTTAGGGAATCATTTTTCCACCTGATACATTGGATGATATTGATAAATCCAAGTAAGGTGCCTCGATTTTCTTTGGCTAGAGGGGACCCATTGTGTGCTCATTGATAGACTGAACTGGAACATATAAGGTCATGTGTATGGATGGATTCAGGTGAAACCATGAACATAAATCGATGTGTAAGACTTATGGGGAAGATATAAAAATTATGGGAATGGGTGTTTGACCTACCCCCATGTTTGTTTATTGTGGTTCATATAATTATCAAATTGGGGAGGTGTGACTATAATGAGCTCCAATATTTGGAGACTGATTAATGGATTGGATATTCCATGGAGAAGGAGTTTAATATTTATCATTATTTAACTGAAATCATTATATATGCTATGAATTCCAAATATTTGTAATTTAAAGTATGAACTACCATGTTATGGGCCTCTCAAGTCATCAGATATATGTTAGCTGCTCTATGGATTCTAATCGAGATGTACAAAGTACTATTAGATGGATCACTGTATTTTACACATATGCACAATGGATACCATGGATTTTGAGACAGATATATAGACTTCCATAGAATGTGTCCCCAAATACATTGGAGAGATGTTATGGATACCACAATATTCGAGATAGCCATATATATTGTCATAGGATATGTCAATGGAGTAGTCGAATATAGGTTATGGTTACCAATGGTTTTGGATATAAACATACATAAAACATTATTGTGGTCCTCATATCAACTATAGATATGTTACGAATACCTCATATTCGGATCCAGATGCACAAACTACTATGATATGGTCCCTGAATCAATCAATGTTATATTATTTCAACCAAGACTTTTGAGATGGATGTGTGGATAGTCATGGGATTTGTCACTGCATCAATTATATATTTTTTTGACGTTGAAGGAATTATTGATGAATGTAGGAAATATTGTGGGATAGGTCGTTGAATCCCTTAGATACATATATTCAACTATTCTGTATTTGGATCATTGATGTTTAGGACTACCGTGGGATGGGATTCACATCTTTTATCGATTGACTCAAACTGCCATTGATTTGAGGAATACATTTTAGAGTAGAGGAATGGAATTTGAGATGTTCTCAATGACATCCCGAATCTATCCTATGTAGGAATGGCAGGTCGAGGTCATAAACATGTGGATTGATAGTGGAATTATTTATTTCCTTTTTTCAATTATATTTATTTCAATTTATAATTTGAAATATACATATCATAGTATATTCCAGTTTGTATGGGACAAAATTAATGGTTCCCTTCTATGTTATGTACTCACAACCTACTCTATAGGCAATATATTATGGTTACTCATACATACATTAAATTAAATGTATGAACATGTTGTGTCGAGGCTCATGGTTTGATCATGCATGATGGATCTGATGAGTACATATAGGATGAGATGAGGTATGGCTTGAGGATTTCATAGAACTAGTGATATTGGTTCATTTATTTATTTCTTTATGTATATATAAGGGCAACCCATTGGGAATATGTTGTTGAATTAATGACATGGTTCGTTGGGCCCTCAATAATTTCATTTATTATCAGTTGAGTTTACGATTATATATATCCATATTAAGTTTATTTATTATTGATGATACATGGTTAATTTATCCATTATTGTTCACTCAAATACCTGGGGTATTGTTTCCACAAAGATCCTTATTATACCTCTTATATTATTTCAGAAGCTCTAGTGTATGGGGAGTCATGTATAAGGTAACATAATGTTCCATTAATAAAGGAATAAATTAGTGGCTCAGGGTGGAGTGGCATCACATTGTTGTATCAAGCCATTGTTTATTATTTTGTCTTACTATTTTGACAACATAGATTTTGAAATGTGTCAGATCAATGGTAAATATTAGACCGGTGGATCAATAGAGCATGTTCATGAAATAATATTAGGATACTACAGATACATTATTGATGTTCATTGGCTTCAATGTATTTGTTGTAAATGATCTTCCCCTTGACTGACTCACATTGATGTTTTAGGTTGTTTATTGTTTTGGGGGTTCAGAACATTTCCCATTGGAAAGTGGCTACCAAATATATATTAATAATGTATTGAATAAATAATATTCATCTATTCCATCATATTACTCACATTGGATTCAAATGACATGTTGTTCTATAAGTGTGTGATTTAATTGTCCGTCAAGGCTCATTTTTTTAATTTTCAAAACCTTATCAAAAGTTGTTTTTCCATATAATTACTTGGTTGAAATCTAATCATATATGCTAACATATATATGTGTTACTTCTGATGGTAGCTCATGTGGTTATATGGTGAGATTCAACACAAATATGATAATGTATTAAATGTACAAATGGGTTATAGAGATCCCAGTAGGTTAATACATGCATTTGATTCCATAGAGATTATCCCCTTGAGGGGCTTTTTTGTATAGGTCCAGTTTCGTAATGTTTCAATAATAACATATACAGAATTTTCCCATTTATATTATAATGAAAATATACTTGATTTAACAATGTGTTTTGTTTACCTTTTTATATATCATCTAGGAAGATTTCATTGGCTATGGAAATAATTAAATAATGAATGGTGATCTTTAAGGTAACATTATAGTGTGCATATGCTTAGAGAGGTAGGGTGAATTTTTTTTGTGGGTAAAACGAGTTAGTAGATAAGTTTTGGTCCTCCGGGAAGTAGTTTGATGTGCATATTCTTAATCTGGGTTTGTATGGTAGTTGTGGGGGGGATAGTTGTTACATGAAATACCTTGGTTTCAACGCTTATTCCATTTTTATGGGGTTAGTGGTAAAACCTTGTGACCCTAAAATGAGACATGACTGGTTGGGAATGTTTGGAGACCTAGAGACCCTTAGTTCATCTATGTACATAGTGGGACTATGGTTTATGTGGTTGGCCTATGTTTAGGGGATTCTATAGTGGTAAAATAATAAGAACGTTAAAATGGTTAGGATATTAATTCATAGTAGGTTCTACAGTGTTTGCAGTATATGAATGGTAGTGAAATAGTGTAAGAACCCGAATCATCTTTTCAGGCATAGGTTCTAATTTCTGGTTGATTATGAGAAAAAAGAGGAGTTTCTGGTAATTTTCTGGAGTACATGCTGTTAACATATAAGTACACGCCGTGTACTCGGTTGTTGTGGGTGACATGTACTAGACGTGTAACGACAAAGTACATGGCCGTGTGGGGTGACCTGGAGGCCGACTAAAATGGGTCCTGGTAAGCGTAAGTTGACAAAGTTTACTTCTAAGGTATGTTCCATGTACATTAATGATTTAATTAATGAGTCGGGGTCGTGTCTAATCGACAGAACACCCTCTTTATAGGTCTATCTCGTCCAGGAGCATCTGTAAGACCATGGATCTTCTCCATGACCCGGACTCTCTGTCAGTTCTCCAAATTGAACTACATCGGTTGGGTTGGAATTGCATCAGTGAGTTCTCTCTTCTTATTGAACTTCATATACTTATTTTTCCTCTTTCATGAGATATTCTTTGTTGATTCTTTTTAACATTTTTTAGATTTATAGTTATCTTCGGTGATTCAAGGCTTGAGATTCATGTATATCAATAGTACAATGCCAAGGTTAGTGGTTTGTACCTTTTCGTAGTTAGTCATTGAGTTTTATGTGAAAAGGATTCATATACCCTTATTTGGGATATTTTCTGTTTATGGTTTTTATCCCTTTTATTGGATGTTATTTCATGTTTGGTTGGATAAAGGATTTATATTTTTGAATAGGGTTAACTCTTCCATGATATGGATGTTTTTCCAATGTTTTCTTTTTTTTTGACCATTTGGTGTAGCTTGCCTATTAGGCCGCTTTCCATCCATGCCTATTATTTTAGGATATATTGTTTTTATCTGACATTTTGTGTGATTCTATATAATATTTATCCATGTATTTATTGAGGTTTACATTGGATGCCTTTTTATCATTGTGCATGATTGACTTACACAAATCCGTGGGAACCTGGTGTAGTAGACCATAGGGAGAATGGACATTGAGGGCTTCTCTAGAGGGTCTATTTACTTTTACATTGCAAGAACATAGGAGGGATGGACATCTGTTATAACTCAGATTGTCTGTAGTTCCTCAATATGGACCATAAAGTAGATTGGATTTTGATTTCTTCCTCATAGTTCCTATTAGTTACTGATACGAGACTATAGAAGGAATTAATAGTGAGTTCTTCCTTAGAGTGTCTTTTCTAAAGATGAACTAGAGGGGTTACACTTTGAGTACATCCTAGAGTGTTTCTTGTGTTGGTTGGTTGAACTAGAGGGGTCGGTATGTGAGTACCACCCATAGGGTTAACTGTTTTAGATTATCTTTTTGCTTGACATATGAAATTGAATGCATTTGAAAATGTGGAATTGTTTACTTCTGAGTACTTCCGTGTTTATTGATTAATTATTCCCATTATCTGCCATATATATTCACAAATTGTTATGCATAGATCTTAGGGTGGTTTCCTACTAGGATTAGTCTCACACCCTATTTGGGTCATTCTGTTGGGGGAAAATAGACTATATGGAAGGATGTATAGACAAGATAAAGAACTCATCTAATTCAGGTACATGATTTTTGTGGAGTTGGGGACCTTGGGACCAAGTTGAGGCATGAAACACTATTGAGTTGTTTACTTGCTTTTCTTTTTTTACTTTGGTTTAGTATTTAATTCCATCATTGTGACTTGTTTGGATGCTTTACTAGAAATGTGTATCATGAATCCTATATGTTCATATGTGCTCAGTTGATATTACTTATAGTCTTCTGCTGTTTACTGTTGTATGGTATTGTTATTTCTTCAGCTATTGCTATTTTTTACATCTGTTGTATTACTCTTCCAATGAGGGCATAGGTTCCCCGCTATCACACCCAAGGCTCTTGCTTCTAGTCAACAACCTCTGGAGTATGTGGAAATGCACTTGAGGCCATGTGACCAACCAGGCACGGGGAACTTTTGGGAGGCTCCCAGAACTAGGACATTACAAAGTGGTATAATAGGGATTATTTTCATAATTACATACTTTTTGGAGCCTATAATCATGGATATTAAAGAATAGGTACTTGAAAATAAGTTGTTCCAGGGAGTTGTTAACCTGTGTACAGGGAAAACACAATTTACCATGTATATTGAAATTTATCTAGTTTTGAAATTATTACAGTTGATTTGATTTTAGCATTGGGTGATTCAAATGTTTTGTGATGTTTTTGCTGATATTATTGAGGTTCCATTTCTGTTTCAACCTAATGATATGAGTGTATTCCATCTCATGCATCATATAGGAACTTGTTAAAGATCACATGTCATGAATTCTAGCCATTCCATTTATGTTTCCTTAGTAATTTCATGTTGTTGTGATATGTGCTGTGTAATATATGAATTTTTCTGTGGTAAATTACTTGATAGGAAACCTACTATTTGATAGGGTATTGTTTTTTGTATGTTTTTGTTTCAATTAAAGCCAAACATTGATTTTTGTGGTGTTATGGGCACTCATAGATTAGAATTTGGTGGATCATTGCACTTTTATCCTTGTATATAACATGTATAATATGCCACGATATGATTCCCATGGAGTATGGGCCCTCACCAATCAAAATTTGGAACTGTAATTTTGTTTCATTGTTTTTTTGGGGTTCCAATGTAGTTTCTGGGGATTACTGTCCAAAAAACCCCGAATACACTGTGTGTATTGTTAAATACACGGCATATGTCCTTCTGTTCAGGAGTGAACTATTTTTCTTAAGTACACACCATGTACTATATTTACATGCCCTATATTCTCTAACTGTTTCACTAGCTTTGTGACAAGAGACATGAGGTTGGTAAATCTTTGGTGGAACATACGGTGTACCAGACGTACACGCCATGCTGTGGAGACCATGTGTCCACCCATGTGACTAACTAGACATATAAATACAACATAGGTTAAAAATTGTGTTTCTATCTAGAACATGTCGTGTCATATAACACTTGTATCTGACAATGTTCCAAACAAAAAGGTCCAGTGAAATCCTTCAAGTACACACCGTGTCCATCTAGAACATGTTGTGTAGGGTGATCAGTGTAACTGACCATGTGACCAACAACAAAGGTTGGTGAAGATCATCTAGTACACACTGTATTTGGCAGTAACACACTGTGTATTCTACTTCTAGGATAAACATGTGGCTTAGCCGTGTAAGAGAACTCGGGCAAGGGAAGAGGATTCAAGTACACGTCATGTGTTAGGACAACACGTTGTTTTCATGTGGTGTTATAAGACTTGGGTTGATAAAAAACATGCCCATATGAAGGCTTAAGGGAATATTTCATGTAGTTATTATACACGTCGTGTATCAACGTTTTGAAAATCATGAATGATTTATTTCTCATGTTCCCTTCTTACACATCAATGATTTGGTCCCTGATAATCGTGAACTAAGGTGTGTGCTAGACCTTGAAGAGTCGAGCCACCGAGATGTCCTCTAGTTGTCTTCCAGTTATAGGGAAGTGATTAGACACTAGAAAAGGCTGATTAGGCACTACTAGTAGATCCTCTAGTTGTGAAAGTTATTGTAAAAGTCGTAATTCCGGACACAGGTGCTGACACATAGTTCTGATTGGGCTTTATGTGGTTTATGCAGACCTTACATATAGTACCACATCATTCCCCATCTATTGCAGAGTTTATGCAGTTCTTTTAGCAGCAACATACTCCCACATTCATAGGGGAAAGAGGACTTTAGGCTAGTGAGTCATGGATATCATCAATGATTTCTATAATCGAGCATTTGGAGGCACCTCTAGAGAGGTGGTTTAATCTCACTACATATATTATATGGGACACTTCCTAGAGATGTTGGGTTGTGATCTCATAGGCAGGATACCAGCAGGTCAATGCTTGGTTGAGTTCCAACATTCCTTCTATGAATACTTTTACCAGGAGACATTGAGATTCGATCGAGCACATGATTTCATGAGTCTGTATCATGGTACTCCTTCTATTATGGAGTATTCTTCTCGCTTCATAGAGCTGCATCACTTCTCGCCCATTCGCAGAGGTAATGAGATATTTAAAGCAAGGAAGGTTGGGGATGGTCTCAGGCATGACATCTGATCTTAGGTGAACATCTTAAGGTAGACTTCCATCACTTATATAGTCAACCCATGGGCTGATTACGGACCACATCCTGAGGGATTCTGAAGCTGTGAGCATGGGAGACTACACCTTCAGGGTTGGTATCCATTCTACTGACAACATGAATCACCACAAAGAGACCACGCATAGTAATCCATAGAGTTTAGTGTCATCATATTGTAGCCAAGTGGTGTGGTTCCTGTGTGGGAAGAGCGGGCATACGAGAACACATTTCCTGAGATACCGAGTTGAGTGTCGATCATGAGGTAAGAGGGGTCATCTTTAGCACTTCGGTAAGATATTATCCCAAGAGCTGCTCACATGGGTTCTTATATGACAACTCATTATGCAGTAGCACCACCAGTTTCTCATCAGTTAAGGAATTGGAGGTATTTTTTCCCTTCAGGATGAGTTGAAGGTTGTGGTCATGGTAGTCTGTCACCAGGCTTCCGGCGACAATAGGTTGGATCGGATCAGGGTGGTCAGGTATGGTCACAAGGTCGCAGTACATGTCGGAATTTTGTATTGGTGCAGACCCAGTATGAGAATTATCACGGAGCCTCTATAGTTCATGGTATGATCTTCATTGCCTCAGTTTTACCTTCTAATCATTTCGATACAGAGGCTTCCCAGATCTTTATATCTATTTTTTTGTGGAGGGCTTTGGGATCTATATCATTGTTTGCCGATATATTGATGCTAGATATTCTATTAGGGACTAAAACGGCTAGTATACATCATTGAATGTAGTGACCTCTTGAGGATGGAGGGTCTCACTTCTTTTGGGATCTTTCTATATTAGAGATGATAGGTTGTGATGTCATTCTTGGAATGGACTTGATAGTTCGGTTCCAGTTTTTTTCAATTGCTATCACCAGAAGGTGAGTTTTACTTCAATAGAGGGAAGTATATTTCCACATATGGGTTAATGGGATTTCTAGGTGATCATTGTAGGAGCCGAGCATCATGTGTTGGGAGGAGTTATGGTCTAGATTGCTAGTAAATATTTGGATGACCATGGGACATCACAGAAGGACTTTCCTCTAGTGGTGGATCGTTATAGGGATGTATTTCCAGAGGACTTTTCAGGTTTTCCTCCAGATAAAGAGGTGTAAATCTCTATTGTTCGTGATCCAGGAGTGGCATAAGTGTCTATTACTCCTTTACAAATGGCTATGCCAGAGTAGAAGGAGCTCAAGAAGAAGTTGGTGGGGTTTCAAGAAAAGTGTATCATCTAACCAAGTACATCTCCTTGGGGTTCTCCTATCTTTTTTGTGAAGAAGGTGGGCATTACCCTTAGACATTGTGTGAACTATCATATGATGAACTACATGACCATCATGAATTGGTATCCCATTCAGAGGATTTACAATTCCTTTGATTAGATTCGAGGAGACTGGGGGTTCTCAAAGATTGACATGATATCTAGTTACCATCAGTTGTGCGTTAGACCATCATGTATACCTATTATTGTTTTTTTGGAGTAGGTATGATCTATACGAGTATGTAGTAATGTCATTCAGTCTCAAGAATGCACCTGAATTCTTCATGGCACTGATGAACTGAGTGTTCTATCTGTACTTGGATTCCTTTGTTGTAGTCTTCTTGGATGATATCTTGTTGTACTCTAAAACTATACACGACCATGCTGCCCATTTTTAGATCATTTTGAGTACATTGAGATAGCATCAGTTATATTCTATGATCCCAAAATTCCACTTTTGGATGGACCAAATTCACTTATTTGGTTGTGTTATCTTAGAGATATGAGTATTAGTACACAAAGAGAAAGTGAGAGAAGTAATTTCCTGGGAGTAGCTGAAGAAAGCCTCTGAGGAACGAAGTTTTCTAGGGCTACCTGGATACTACAGACATTTCATAGAAGAATTTTAACACTTATCAGTGCCACTGATGGGAATGACTATCAATGGTATAATGTAATTTTGGTTAGATTCTTTCGTGTCATCCTTTTAGGAGTGGAATGGGAGATTGACTACAACACCAATACTATTTTTTCCAATGCCAGGAAAGTGTTATATTGTTTACTATGATGCATCAGGTATCAGTATGGGATCAATGATTTTGTAGGGAGAAGGGGTCAATGCATATGAGTCTTGATAGTTGAGGCCACATGAGAGGAACTACCTGACGCACGATCTCGAATTGGTTCAGTTGTTCTTGATTTATGATATTGGAGATAGTACATATTGGTAGAGCATTTTGTGTTCTTCACCAACCACAGGAGTCTCAAGTATATCTTCAATCATAATGACAGAATTTGATACATCAAAGGTGGTCTGAGTACCTTCTGGCCATTTGAATTTGAACTTGCCTACAACATAGAGAAATGCAATGCAGTGGATGATGTGTTACGCAAGAGGACTCAATTGCAGGCAGTTCATGAGGCTAGTAGTGAGTGGATTCTTGTGGCTCTATTCTCTGAGATTCATATTGAGGTGTATGATTGTCAGGGATAGACGCTTAATTATTATATAGTTGTTAACTATAATCTACTTGATCGAGTGCGAATGGTCAACTATAAGATTCTGAAGGCCTAGTCCTACGGGATAGCATGTCAGGAGAGGACCCTTTTAATGTATTAACCATAGGTGAGGATGATATCTTGAATTTTCATGGGTGTGTGTGGGTTCTAGAAAGAATACTCATGTAGCTGATGCGGGATAATCATACCTCAGTTTTGGATATTTATCATGGTGTCATAAATATGTATCGAGATCTACACTGTCATTATTGGTGGCCAGTTATTAAGAGAGATGTTTCTGGTTTTGGGATGACGTGTTCCACCTGTCAACAGGTGAAGGCGGAGCATCGAGGACCAGTGAGGATTTTTCAGCAGTTACCCATTCTAGAGTGGAAGTGTAATTATGTCATGATGGGTTTCATGATAGTTTTTTCAAGGTCACCTCAAGGGAATTATTCTCTATGCGTTTTCAATGATAGACTCAAGGAAGATTCTCATTTCATGTCGATCAAGGAATCTTTTAGTGTTGATGAGCTGGGAGGGTTGTACATCCGAGAGATTGTACAAATACATGGGGTTCCACATTCGATTGTTTCAGAAAGGTACACACGTTTTACTTCTCAGGATTGGATGGGCCTTTAGAAGGGATTAGGTACACATGTACGTTTGAGTACAACATACCACCCCAAGAATGTTAGCTAGTCCAAGCGTACGATTCAGGTGCTTGAGGAAATGCTTCAAAAAAGAATCCTGGATTTTAGAGTTTCTTGGGAGAAACACATACATATTGTGGAGTTTCATAAATTTATATTTTTTATGAAACTAATCCAATGGAACCTTATGACGCTTTTATGGTAGGCCATGTCAATCACCCCTATGTTGGATGGATGCAAGATAGGTAGCTATGTTGGGACCTTGCCTTGGTCAGGAGACCATAGAGCAGATAGAGTTGATTCAGAAGAGGATGGATATTGCACAGTCACATCATAAGACTTATACTGATCAATGTAGATGACATCTGGAGTTTGTGGTCAGAGATTAGGTTACTTTTTGGGGTCACACTGAGGTTGGGACACAGGAGGATTATGAGACAGGGTAATCTTTCCCCTAGGTATGTCGGGTTATTTGAGGTTTTGGGGAGATTTGGTCTGGTTGCTTATCGGTTGCAGTAACCTCATATGTACTAGGCTATTCATGATGTCTTAAAAATTTCTAAGATTCGACGTTACTTCTTAGAATTGTATCATGTTTTTCAACCTGAGGAGGTTGAGTTAGAGGTGGACAACTCATTTGGGGAGAAGCCTATCCAGATGATTGATCAATGTGTGAAGGTTCTCACTGGTTGGTCTGTTCCTCTCGTACGAGTGCTATGGAAGCACATACGAGTACAGTAAGAGACCTAGGAGAGGGATGCCAATGTACGATCAAAATAAATGGAGCTATTCGAGGATTATTCTTCTCTGCTGCCTTTCTAGGGGAATTCGAGGATTAATTTATTTAAGGAGGGATGTTTGTAAGAACACATATCTTTTATTCAGGTATTGGTTCTCTTTCGTAGTTGTTTTTGAGAAAAAGAGGAGTTTCTGGAAATTTTCGGATTATATGCTGTGTATTTATAAGTATACATTGTGTACTCGGTTTTTGTGGGTGACCGTGTACCAGTCATGTAATGGTCAAGTACATGGTTAGGTGGGGTGACCTTAGAGGCCACCTAAAGCGGGGCCTAGTAAGGGCATGTACATGTTTTGAACTTCTGAGGTACACGCCATGTACTTCCTTTTCTTATTAAATAGTCTGGGGTCACGTCTAATCAACAAAACACCCTCCTTCTAGGTCTGTCTCATCTGGGACTATCCGTATTTTTGCAGAACATCTCTAACTCGCCGTCTGTTCTCTAAATCGAACTATGTCAGTTGTGTTGGAATTGCATCAGTGGGTTATCTATTTATATTGAACTTCATCTACAGATTGATCCTCATTCATGAGATATAATCGATTGAACATTTTTATCATTTTTGTATATCTATGTCATTCTAGGGAGAATCAAGGAATGGGATATGCTAATATCGTCCGTACAATGCCGAGGTAAGTGGTTTGTTCTTTTTTGTAGATAGACATTGAGATATATGTGAAAAAGATCCATATAACCTTGTTCAGGGTATTATTGGTTTATGGATTTTAGCCCTTTTATTGCATAATATTCCTTTTTTGGATAAAGGTAATTTTATTGTTAATAGGGTTGTGTTTTCCATGCTATGGATGTTTTCTATGTTTTCTTGTTTTGATTGTTTGTATTATCTTACAATTAGGCTACTTGCCTTCCATTCATATTATTGTAGGATGTAGTGTTTTATCTGACAAATTGTGAGATGCCATAGACTGTTTTATTCCATGTAGTTCTTGAGGTTTACAATGACTTCCTTTGTATCATTCTGTAGGATTGACTTACATTGGGTTGTGGGAACCCGGTGTAGTAGACCATAGTGATAATGTATGTTGAGGGTTTCTCCAGAAAACCTGTTAACTATTACGTTTCAATACCATAGGGGGGTGGATATATGTTCTCCCTCAGGGTGTCTTTAGTTCCTCAATATAGTCCACATGGTTAATTGCACATTGAGTTCTTCCTTAGAGTGCATATTAGTTACTGATATGAGAGTATAGGGGGAATTTAAGGTGAGTGATTCCTCAGAAAGTATTTTATAAAGCTAAAACAGATGGCTTAGATAGTGAGTAATTATTATAGGGTAGATTGTGTTTTTTTGTTAAACCATAGGTGTTAGGTTGTGAGTACGTCCTAGAGAGTTACCTATTAGATATTAGCTTCTTACTTGATATGTGAAATTGAATGCATTTCAAACTGTGGAATTGCTTACTTCCAATTAATTTCTTGTTTAATTCTTATTTATGCAAATTGACTGCCATATATATTCACTAATTGTTAGGCACAAATCGTTGGGTGGTTGCCTACTGGGATTAGTCTCACACCTTCTTTGGGTAATGATTTTTAATCCAAATAGATTATATAGATGTAGGTATAGATAAGTCAATAACCCTTATAGTTCAGGTACATTATTGTTGTGGAGCTAGGGAGCATAGGACCAAGATGAGGCTTTTGATACTGTGGAGCGGTTATTTGATTTTAATTTCACATTGGTTTAGTATTGTATTCCAGCAATGTGAATTTTTTGGCCGCTTTCCGAGACATATGCATCATGCATCGTATATATTTTTATGTTCTTAGTTGTTATTACTTCTAGTCATCTATTGTTTACTAAAGTACGGTATTATCATTGCTTCAACTATTTCTATTTGTTTTTCTTCAACTATATTACTCTCCCAATGAGGGCATAGTTTCCCCACCATCACACCCTAGGCCCTCGATTCTAGTCAATAGCCTCTGTTGTTTTCAGAAATGCAGTTGGGGCCATGTGACCAACCGGGTACGGGGCACCTCTGGGTAGTTCCCGGAATCGGGACATTACAAATATATTCTTTGAGAGGAATTAAATTGAGTAACTTCATACTAATAATAGTTTCTATGGATAGAACTATTTGGGTGCCTCTTCTTTTTAATCCTTGGTTTTACTTTTAATGATGTGTCCAAAGAATGGGTGAATGATCTTGATTGGAATTACATTAGTGTTAGATAATAATGTGGTTGAGTTAACATAGATGAGTGAATTGGTGGATGCCTATGGTTTTGGAATGACATGTCTATAATGAGGGAGCATGAGATAGACCTTCGCAGGGATACATTTCATCATTTCGAAGAGGAGTTCCAAGATAACTCAATACTTGATGAGTTGAAATGAAAAAGATAATTGTAATCCAGATGATGATTTGTGACTCACATGAGTGTGACTTGGGCTCTATGGATTCGGGGGTCTAGGACCATACCATAAAAATTTCTAAGGAATATAGAGCTAATTCATGTTATTCTCATGTTTATCTTTTTGGAATTGGAACTAGTGAGTGGTCGTGGGTGAGCAAATGGATGATTTGTTTTACCAAAAACATATTTAAATGAGAACTGAAGGCTGAGTAAAGGGTTTTGAAATATCCCTATGTAGTGGATGGGACATTGGAAATGGATTATTTGTTATTGAATAGTCATCCTGAGGGTGCACTTTGACACACATTTTCCGGGAGACATGGTGTCATGTGTTGGTAGTAGGTGTGTATCGACTAGGATGAGGGGAACATGTATTTAAATCGATTAACTATCTCTAATTAATAAGTATAGGGATGGTAAAACATAGTGATGAGAAACCATCATGGATTACTGGGATGGAATTCCATTGGGATTGGAAAAACAATGAATTACTGCTATGGGTTGGATCCTAGGAATGAGAATTTTTTGATTTTATAGTGGATATGCCCAGTGGTGGATACGACATGTGATATCGTGATTGAAAAAATATATTAGTATGATAATTAAAATTAAAATCCTATTATTGGGACTATGATTTCTTTCGTTATCTCGTGACCCTAATGTTATATGTTTCAAGGGTGTATGAAACGAGTAGTTGGATAGTCATTTTTTTGGGTATTTTGATAGCAGTGAATAAACGGATCAATGTACTACCAAAGTCATCAATTAATTCCATGTAAAAATTATGATATTGTATCTTGTAGAATATCATCATGGGGGTTAGGAAGGGGTTTGTATGTGATGATCTGAATATATTAGATCATTTCTTGTTGATGCTCACGATATGTTAGGAAATGAGGAAGGTTTGGATGGATGACAATTAAATGGTATAATCACACATAGATTATGGTATGGACTTTGGTGGGTGTGTTTAGACCATCATTGTATGACTTTTAGAATAAAATCATCAGGACCAGGTGTTTTTTTGACACTTTAGTAGTTGAAACAAAATTTTTTTAGGAAGGCAGCCATATGTTGTTTAGAATTCACCCTCTCAGGTAATGGAATATGGTGAGCCCAAAATCATATCATATATGAGTTATCAAAAGTGGAATGGGTGTTTCTAGGTTAGTTGGGTCTATTTTAGCGACATAAATGTGTTCATACCCTTCATGAAAAGGTAGATCAACCTATATTATTTGGATCAAAATATGATAAATATGAGTGTTTTAGGATTTTAACTTTTTTTCCCATGTGTATGGGTAAGGTAGGTTGGTGACCACATGGATCACAATTTAGTAAAATGAGAATGTATTTATTTTATAATTATAATTGATCAAGAACCATAACATTGTATTTTTCCATTAAAATCGATGTTTTATAGTGTTATGAACCATTGGATAAGTGATTATTTAGACGATTACAAGATCTTGTTTTCGGATAGATGTGATCAAGAAACATTATTCCCAATTTTTTGACGATCATAATGAGAGATGGCATGGGTTATGTATATTTGATATCATTAAGTTGGGGATTATGAATTTCATGATCTTCGCGACTTCATTGAATTAATGTATCCAATGATTTAAAATTCATGATCAAGATATGATGATATGTATAGTTGGATGGACACTGTTGATTATCAAGGAATAATAGAATCATATAAAGGATGTTATAAAACACCATGGTCATATATGAAATCTTACTTTAATGAAAATTTGATTTTTTAAATTATTTTTTAGGTTACATACCGAAGATCGATTCAAAAATAGTTTTTTGTGATTATGAAACATTAACGGAAGAGTTTTTACATGTTTTGGGTGTATCATTCAGCTTAATGGCTCATAAGAGCCTCAAAAAAGGCTAGGTGGCTACTTCAATGCCACAGGCCAGAAGATAGGAACTAACATTTTTTCAGAGGTGGAAAAAAATGTATAAAATTTCCCTCCCCACTTTAGTTTTTGGGGGGAAACTGCTCCCATTCTACCTCATTTTTCTTCATGAATCGTAGGGTATCTCCAACTTCTACTACATTTTTACCCCACGTTTTTGTGTGTTTATGTTTTGTTTTAGGGTGGTATATGATGAATCTTTCTATCTATTAGAATCAATTTTTTCTCCCCTATTTTTATTAATTATTGTTTTTTAGACTATGTTTTTTGGTGATTCTATTATAGAATGGTGGAATAAAATGATTATCAAGGGTCTTTCATGTAGCCTATGAAAGGGACATCATGTTCTTCCATCTTCATACTGTGTCATGTTATTTTTGTTATAATTTCTCCTTTATGAATATTCATATCTTTTTCCAAATTTTATATCATATTCTTAACTGATTTTCAATTGGTTTGGGGATATTTCTGTCAATGTAAGTTTGATAATGTGAGACTGACTCATGGGGAATTATTGAGTGTAGTTCTAGTTTGTTGTAGTGACCTAATGAGTTGTCTAGTAATAAGCCTTGGTTTAATTGAATTAATTAATTAATTATAAATGATATAATTAAATATGCATATTTAGATTGAGTTAGAATCACATGGAATTGATATAGAAATGGCGTTTTAGGGATGATGCCATATATTCTTTAACATGATTGAATGGACCTTGAAAGTTAATTTCAAAACATAGAGATAATTGGGAGAAGCTTCAGTTTGAGTTTGTTAGGATTTAATACTAGACCTAGGACTTATTTTTCATTATATCATATATCGATTTTTGGGAACAATTCATATTGAGATTACCATTGTAAATTAAATTAAATGTTCTTAATTTAATTAAAATATATAATTTAAGTGAATTAGTGTTAGGGGTAATGAAAAACCCATGTGTTCCATATTTTCACCTTATTCGTAGAAGGATAATGCTAGAACTATTGAGATAATTGTTATCCTACATACCTCCTAAGATGTGAGGTCAAAAATTATGGTATTTATTAACTCATACATAGGGTCTTGATACAACTATATATACGTGTGAGTGTGGACATAAAATACCTTGGGTGAGTAGCTCATATGAATCCCTTAAGAAATAGGTATTTTAATGGTTCCGTGAGAAAAGGATACTACCAAAGACTGATTATTAATTCGAGTGTGACTAGGAATATGTGGATTGAACATATGTAGATTTATATTAGGTTGGGTTAGTAGACCGGGAAATAGTGACCTTGAAGAATGATATGTGTTATACTCCATCACTTGATTGTCACTCTTGTAGTGAGACCCCATATAGATGGAATGATCATACAACTTAGTTGATGATTCCATGGGATATGATATCCTTATACAATCAATTCTTGACACATGTTGTTTTCTATGACATGGAAGCCAAGTTGATTACTTCTGTTTAGTTTTACCTTCAGGACCCTAGTGGGAGCCCTTGGACAATGAATCCCTGAGATGTTATGTATAGTCATGGGTAGAAGTGGTTATGGGTTTCACATAGATAATAAATCAATTATTATGTCATATAAGAGAGGGAAGATGATGAATAGATTATAATTTATACTATCCATTTTTTTCATTATCCATAATGGGCTATAGAATGAACTGCCGAGGAAAGTGTGACAATGTAAAGATTCTATGTTTAGATTTTGGTAAATGTTTTGGCTTCCATGTTTGGAGTTGGATTCATTGATGGGTGTTTCCATATATATTTATATAAATATTGAGATATTTTAGAAGAGGATACTATATATTTATTATGGATTCCACACATTTGGATCTATACATAAGGACTATCGAGGGATGTGTCCCTATAACCGTCAAATATATGTTTTCACTACAGTGGATCTGGAGCCACACATATAGAATACTATGGGATGGGTCACCATAGTCATCATATATATTATAAGGATACCATAAATTTATATATTGGTATACAAACAATTGTGGGATTGGTTATCAAAGCCATCATATGTATATTATGGATGCCATGGATTTGGACCCATACATACAATCTATTGAAAGATGGTCCCTAACACCATCAAATATATGCAATGTTTACACTGTATTGGGATCTAGTTATAAAAAATGAGAATGTATGGTCAATAAAAAAATTGGTGATATGTTATGGATCCCATATATTTGGAGTCTGATGTATGGACTATCATCGGATGCATCCTCGAAGCTATCAAATACATGGATTGAGCTTCAATAGATTTGGAGGTTATAATTTTTGGAGAACCAAGGTATGTGAACCCATAGTCATGAAAATAGGTTGGAGATACCATGTATTTTGAGCTCACATGATACTTTAGAGGAATGGAATTCGATTATTACTCAAATACCCCTAGAACTGTTGACCAAGTTATGGTCAATTCAAGTCAGAAACAATTGGATTGAAACCTATTTTATTAATTTCTTTTTGGAAGTTGTATTTACTTCATATAATAATGTCAAATGAACATATCATAGTATATTTCATTTATTAAGGAAATTAATTGTTAGTAACCTATTTAGTTTTTTTATAAAAGTTATTTTAAGTGGTCATGGTACTTAGGTACCTGAGTAGACGTTCTCATGATTTTTGGCATGAGTTGGGTCGAGTTCTGTGGGTTGATTAGTTAGGATGGATCATACGAGTAAATGTGGATTGGGATAAGGTATGGCCCCGTGAGGACATGGAATTAACAATTTTTAACATATTTAATTATATATTTATGGTTATCCTTGTGGTAATCTACTGTTTTATTTATGACATGTCTATTTGAGAAAAACTACATTTTATTTGTCATCTATTGTGTTTTTACTTATCCACTTATTAAATATGATTATTTTTAACGGATGATACTTGTTTATTTTAAATATTATAGTGGAATTGGATATATTATTATATTATCTAAAAAGTACCATTATAGACACTCACTGCTAATTGGTGGGCTTTGGTATACAGGGAGGGGTACCAATGGTTACACCGTATTCATCCAGGTTGTGCACTGACCAATGGCTGGAGGTGGGTGTATATTAAAGAAATTACCCTTAAGGGTGGGTTAAAAGTATTCTCGTATTTTTAACCCCTTATAATGAGGAACATATTTTTTTAAAATATTTTTTCTACCATACATAATTGTGATCTTAGTGAATTTTTATTATTTGAGATTTATTTCATGAGCCTCTTGATATGGAACATGGGAATAAGTGAAATATTTCGTTATGTGTGAAGGAGGTAGGGATTGATTTAATTCATTTTTTCTTAGGTACATATGGGATGTGATTTAAGTGTTTGGAAATGAGATATACTCTATCTAGAGTGGATGGTATATTTGATAGGTCAAACCTTTGAAGGTCGAACCATAGTCTAGCTTGGTAAACCTTAAATTCCCTGTGATTGGATATATCAAAAACTCATTTGTATTTTTTTCCATTTTAATAGGATAGATTTATTATTCCCAACTCAATAATCGATTCATTTCAAATAATTTTTATGTGTTATTCCCTCTTTGGTATTTATTGCATTTTGATATTTTGGCTATGTGATTTTCTCCCAGGTTTAATATTCCATTCCATATATATAATTATATTAATTACTCCATAATATTTAATTAGTTTTTTTGAGTCTTGATTCATTATTACCTCCTTATTATTTAATACCATTCTGAGAGTTTGGTTTTGTTATTTCTTCCTTATTTTTTTCCCTTCTATAGGGGCTAGTTTTTTTAAACCCCACAAAATATTCATATTTTCACATTATGATTGGGTGTTGTAATTTTTTTATATTTCCACATCTTGAAATATATTGGTAAAGTTATAATACAAAACAATTTCTACAACCTTAATTATATAAAATATATAATTTTGAGGATCTATATGGCCCATATAGGGAACTACGAATCAATTTCATTGTATATATGATATTTTTATAACTAATTGACTACATTAAGTCATATATGTTATATGATTTATTTTAATGGGTCATTGGTGGTTTCATACTAATTTCAATACTCACACCCTCTACATACACCTTGTTGGGCTAGTAAAATTAACTATTTGGGATGTAGGTATAGGTAAACATCTTATCAAATTTTATTTAGAGGGGTTAGATTGAGTGGCTGGGAACTCAATGAAAATGAAGAATAAAATTGTATTGGAACATGGGATGTCCTATACATATAGAGGTCAAATATTGATTATCTATTTGAAACAACATTAAAAATGGATAAAAATCTATCATAACCTAAGACTTATCCAATAGTATTCATTCTAACACCATAATAACATGCCAATTTTTGCATGCTTATTAAAATGATATGTGGGTTATAAATGTTTTATGGGTCATATATTCTATATGATTTATGATATATTCTTGAATTAAATGACACACATATATATAAATAAATTTTTTATGATATATAATATAAATATTCTAATATTTATGTGGTTTTATGTGTCACAGACATTTTATATTAACATCATAAGAAATAATTTCATTAGTAAAGAACACTACATAATGATACAAATTAAATCCTATCAGTAAATTATTATGTTAAATAGACATAATAATATATTTCCTTTATTATAATTATCATAATTATAGTTTATATATTTTATAATAAAATTAATCACATGAACTAATACATGTAATGTATGTAGTTTTGTGGTGTTACATGCATGAATGACAAATAACTCAACATTTACCCCACCCAAAACTTGATCCCCCATGATCCCCCCCCACCATCCTCACCCCCACCACACTGTCAATCCCTCTCCCTTTTGAGACACCTTCACAATGCATAACACGATTACCAACGCCCTCCCATGCCATCAATCCCTCCATTGGGCCCTCCAAACCATTTTTTTGTTGACCCCCCTCCTCCCATTTTTCAGGATTCCTAATTCCCTCCTTATAATGTCTTCATTTTACCCAATCCATTAATATAGTCATCATGTTTCCAAACACCCTCCCAATCAAAGAATCCCATGTTATTTCTCTTTTTTCTCTTCTACCCCAAGACACCTATGTAGGTATATAATTCTCTACTGTAAATGCATCCTCTCCAAAAGGTATCATAATTTTAACTATAAAATAAATTTCCTATTCATTTTTTGTTTATAATGAGTAATTGATTAGTTTTTTGTGAATGGATAGTAAGAAATTTTGGAATTTTAATGTATTTTCATTTTTTATGGTGATTTTACTTTAGTTTCGAAATTACATATATATTTAATACAAATTGAACTCAAACCTAAATTGATAAATGATTTGGTTTATAGTTTTGATATTTTATTGTTTGAATGTATTAATATTTATTTTTAATTATTATATTTTTAACAAAATTATTTTTGCAAAAAACTCAATTTTATCATTCCTTTAAAATGTAAAAGAATAAAAAGTAAATATATATATATATATATGTATAGTATGTTAAATAATTACAAATTAATAGTTAATTAAATAAATAAATGTAAATATATAGAATATAGTTTTTTTTGTGGTTTTTTTATCTTAACTAATTTAAAACATTATTGTAAAATAATTATAAAGTTTAATAGAATGTATACCATTGGGATATGAGGAGATATGCAGGCAAATATTAGATATTTGGTCCATCATTTCCTAGATTGTGTGTAAGTTGTTTTCCCATTATATTAGATAGTCTAATAAAATGCATTCCAATTAAGGAAATTTTATTTAGATGATTAACTGTATTTTAATCTTTAATATATATAATTAAAACTAAATAAATAAAATTTATATTTCTAATCGAAGAAAAAAATAATCAAATTGTAAAACACCACTAATGATAAATTTTCTGAAATTAAATAGAAAATATCATTATAATTTTGGAATCACGGATGTCATAGAAGTGATAGCCAACATTGCTACATGATAAGTGTATTTTTTTTTAGATAGAGTAGGGTTCTGTATGAATTAAAAAAAAGACTATTTTAAAATTTAAATTTTTAATCAATACACTATTATAAAAATTTATGAATCTTTATAAATGAA
Organism: Viscum album; assembly: GCA_963277665.1. NCBI lineage: Eukaryota > Viridiplantae > Streptophyta > Magnoliopsida > Santalales > Viscaceae > Viscum > Viscum album. The sequence goes on along the minus strand of OY728132.1, from coordinate 1,431,129,310 downwards.
AATATTTCATTAATTTTAATTCACATATTATTTATACACATGCCTTTTGAAACTCTATGATTTTTTATTTTATCATTTTAGGATCTAATTGTACTATATTTTTGGTAAAATAATTATTAATTTCATTTAAAATAATATTATACATAGAATAATGAAGTATTACTATTTATATTGTAAATAATATATATTTCAAAAATGTATAATATTTTTGTACACGTAGTTATCATGACATATAATCTTATTCAGTTAACATATTCAATATTCATATAATGTAAAATATTTTTCACTCATTCTATTATCAATTTTTTATGATTATTTTGTATCCATTAATTTAATGTCATCCATTGTGAATTTCGTTTATGCATTTTATGTATTCATATATTGTGTGTAAATTCAATTCAATGTCATTTTTTATATAAATTTTGGTTTCAAAATAGTATTCATGCATAATTAAAATATTTTGTGCATAAAATATTTACCTTGAATCCCATGCCTCTTCCAGATTCTTGTTGCATACCGAATTTCCATTACTATCCATGAGTCATCCGGATTTCTCTTTATATTATCCTTTTTCATTTAAACATAAATTTATTTATAATATCCAGAATTATATTTTACATACATATTTAATTAATATTTCCTAAATCTTTAATATAAAAATCTTATTCTTTACTTTGTCCACTCTAAAAAATTGATTAATATATACCTCACAATCAGTTTACTACAGTCATAATTTATATAGGTTTTTGTTATTTCAAACATTAAAATTATTTTTATGCTTCTATAAATGAGCTTACCTAACAATTACAACTAGACCATACATTCACCCAGAAATGTATTACCCCTTTTCATTTTTATTTACATTTTGTAATTTCCTATAAAATAAAATTGAACATATAATTACCATAATTTATCATTTAATCTTGGCATAAACTCCCAGTTTATTATGAAGATGGTATCAATGAGAACTTGAAACAATTAAAACTATATGTTTTATCAGATGGTAGTTTTCCACATTAATTTTTTCATAATCCATATGAATTTTCCACATAATGAAATTTAATAAAAAGTGATCATACTGTATAATATAATTTTTGGATAACCTGTATGAATTTCATATATAAATATATTTCATGAAAAATGATAATTACATAGAATAAATATCAATTTACATATTGTAAACGCAATAACCAAGATATTCTATCATATTCATCATCCACATTTTTTATGCATTTATTATAATATCACATTTAACATATATGAATATAAATTATTGATTATGAATTTTTCTTACCAATTTAATTAACTTCATTTAGTGTACATCTGATGTATTAATTTCATGTATCTATATTATATATCAACATTCAATTTAATGTTAGTCGCTATATGCCTTTATTATGTGCATACTTAACATTTAGTTTACAAAAGATTCATTTTATCATAATTATTTAACAATGAATCCACTGAACAATGGAAATTGTATTCCATGTTTATCAAATAGGTAATATTTCCTCTTAATTTTGGTATAATCCTCTACATGTTAATCACTGCATATAAATTTTTCAATTCCTATCTAGTGAAATTGAATTCATGTTTATACCATGAAATCATATTCACATTTAAACATATCGAATATTGTTTACATATTTTTAGAAAATTCTATAAAATTAATTATGTACATTCTATTTCGATAATTTGTTTACATACATTCTATATAAAATATACGATTCATTACATATGTTATTTCACATTGCTTTTCATTTTATTCAATGATATATTAAATTCTGTATTTGCTTAATATTTTACTATTATATATTATATAGTTATTTTATTAAATATTTGGAACATTCTTACTAATAACCATATCAGGGGATTCAATTACAATATTTATCAAGGAACATTATTACTTTATTGAAGTAAAACCAATATTCTAGCATTATTTTTTCATTTATATACTCTATCTATCCATGTTTAAAATAATTAAATGTTATTAATATTTGGTTTATAATATATTATATCCCATGAAAATTAATAAGGGGAATGTTAATTTGAGGTAACGTTTATCTAGGATTTCAAAAAATGAAAGACTATTCTTTTGTAACAAAAATCTTTATATATTTATAACTAAAATTCATAACAAACTTCCTTATAATGATGTTAAATTAATTAAAATAAAATTTTTATTATTTGTTATTTTTATGAGAATAAGACATGTCAATATAATGTCTAGTCTGTCCAATATGACTAAATAAAAGGTTTTAAAAGGACTTCTGACTTTTAGAAACATGTGTATTAGGGTTAAAACCTACACAATGACCACTAAGGCCGTGTAAATCATGAGAAAAAAACCGTGCATTTATTTTATAATTGGTATATATAATGGAATGTCAATTTGATGTTTATTTTTCTTAGGATGAAAAAACACACTTCTATTCAATTAAAACAATGAATATAAATTTTATTGTAAAATAAATAGAAAACATTCACATAAGGATGTGAAATATTAATAAAATAATATATTTTTTTGATTTGAATGAGTAGAAAACCCATCAATCAGATATGCAGTGTGCCAGGAATGACTGAATAATCAATTTTAAAGGATTTTTTTTACTTTATAAATATTTTTCAAGGGGGGAAAACTAAAAAACGTAAAATATTATGAAAATATAATAAAAAAATAAATTTTATTTTTTAAATGGTAGATTATAAAAAATGTCAATTAGAGGTGTTGTTTTCCTAGTATGACTGAAAAAAAATTTATTATCTTAAAACAAAAATAATTTCATTTAATAGTCAAATATATTGAATGTTCTCTAAAAATTACAATATATATGTGTAAAATTATAATGGGTTTTATATTGTGCAAGTGTAAATGGATTGTCAATCAAACATATGGTTTCCTAAAAGAACTGAATATACAATTTTTAAGGTTTTAACATCCTTCATAAATCCGCATCATGGGGTTAAACCCAAATCAATGTACTCCCTCTTACATAAAATCAATAAATTAATCAAAAAAATATTTTTTTAAATGGTATATTATATTGAATGTAATACTAGGTACAATTTTTAGTGATGTCTCAAAATGAACTTTTATTATTTTATAACACTAAAACATGATTTAATGGTAATATCCATATAAAACGACCTAAAAATGAAATTAAATAATTGAAAAAACATATTTTCAATATTTATGGTTAGTGTGAGAAATGAAACATCAATTGGATTATTGATGTATTTAGAAGAACAAAATAAGAATTTTTTTTATGTTTGATGTCCTTAAAAAATGAACGTCGGCCGGTTAATACCAACTAAAAATAGACTGGATCCCATGAATTAGTTGAAAAAAATAATTAACATGATATTTTAAGTGGATGAGATGATATATAATCAATTTAAGGTGTCATTTTCTAAGAATGAATGAATATTGAATTTTTTTAAATAAAAAAATGTGTATTTACATGTTAAATTTAATGACCCTAAATTGTATCCATAGAATTAAAATTATAATAATTATTTTATGGAGTATAAAACACATAGATCATTTACAAAAAACAATAAAAGCATTATTCTCATAAATATATAATTAAATGAGTAGTTCTTTTAGAAGTTATGGAACATATACCGATGGAGTAGTAACATGACCATTGTGATAGTAACATGATCATTAAGTATAGTAATTCAGACAATATAATAGTAACCTCATGTATGAATGTATAAATAAAATATATTCTTCTTAATCATTAAAATAATATATTATTATACCATAGTATAGGTAAATATATTTTTTATAAATGATAACATAAATGTTTATATTATTTTAAAACATAAATATTTCTTTACAATTTTTAATTATCAAAATGGAAAAAAAATTAATTTCATAAAATAGATTCATAAAATAATAGTATGTTGTATAATAATTATAACTTTTTTTAATGATACCTTAATTAATTTTTTAAAAGGCCATAAAATTGATTCTAATAATAGAATCAGTATATTTTAAATAAATGAGGATTTAATTTAAAATTTTTATTTCTCATATTTAAAAAATTAATTTCATAAAATAGATTTTAGTTTTTAAATATACATTTTAATTAAATGGTATAAGAGAGTTTTTGGGATTTTTGGAAAATATTTTATGTTTTGGGGAATAGTGGAAGACATCAATTTTTTCTTTAACTTAAATATGTGAATTTATTTTGTTAGGGAAGATGTAAGGCTGAGTAAAAACCATTTCTCTCAAACCCTCCTTTACTAAATATTTTATTAATTCATAGTGATCACTACTATTAATAATCATAATCCATAATAATAATAAAAATATGAAACCAATCAAAAAACAGTCTTCTCCCCCTAATAAATACCACCCCTTCTCCTCAAACCTTCTAATAATTGTATCTTACCAAAATGTTACCCAGTTTCTCCCATAAGACTCATACCCATGTCCATTTTATTATAATATCAATAGAAATCCATGCCCATATTCATTAATGAGGTTCTCAAGGAGAAAACACTAAATAGATAAAACCCTCAATCCTTCTAATTCATTTTCATTTATTTTCTTGTCCTATCATCATATATCTTACCTAAAGAGGAATAATAAATCTAGTATCATACATATAATGGAATATTAGTTTGTTAATGTAATGTTAATCTTAAAATACTTTCTTCTCTCTTTTTTAAAATTGAATTCTTTATATATTATTTATCGATTCACCCCCTTCATTGATGATGAGTTATCATTTTCCATCACCTCTTTAATGGATGATCATAAAATAATTATAATGGTTAAAGAAGATAATAAAATTTATATTTTAAAATTTTTCATTTCATATAACTAATATATATACATTATTTTAAATAATAAAACAAAACTAGTTTGTGATGATCAAAAATCCGTTAAATATTCTAAACACATATCATTAAGAGTTTAACAATTGAATCATCATAATATCAAAAAAATATATATGGTATAATTTAATATTTTTGATGTATATTAATACAGTTTAATGATATATGTGTGATACTTCATCCATTTTAAAAGAACTCCCATAATTAGACTAATGAGAACTACTAGAAAACCATGATGTGGAGGATCCTGTAGCAATGAAATGAAACATTATATCTCATCAAAATGAATATAAATGGACTTAATAAAATGATATTAAATAAAATATATATGTAAAAGGTTATTATTTATTTATATAATGAATCTAATATGATTATCTAGGTCATTAACTGTAATTGTAGAACACATTCAAACATTATGTAAGATAACTCTTCGAATCTCCATTTTTTTATATGTTATGCCTTCTATAAATTCCTTCAAAAAAATCCCAATTAAATTCATGTTCCCAATTTATGAAAAAATCCCATGTAAATTCCATAATTTGTTTTCATCCACTATTATTTTTCTAAAATCACCCATTTATCCTGAAAAACTATCTTAGTTCATTTCTATGTTTTTAAAAACTATTTTGATGTTGTCCACATTAAAGTATCATTAAAATTTTCTCTTGAGCAGAACAAAATTTTATCAATTTACAAGATTTATAAAAATACTTTTCTATATTTTCACTTCGATTAGACATCATTTATCATCATCTATTTCAATTTTACCAGTTGAATGTTTGAGTATGATTTAAATCCATTCTATCCTAAAAACAATTATAATATTTCGTTTTTGTGATTACTTATTAAATTATCATGATACCCATTTCATCTCATGGGTAACCCTTATGTTTATTCCATATTCTTCCTTCTATATGATTCACACATATTCATGAACATGTTATGATTGATGTACCTAGATATAACTCTAATGAATTGGTTAATAATTTGTCTCATGAGAGAGACGTCATGTATATGATTAGGGAATACTCCTAATCCATTATGAGACATTATCCACTATGTTATATAATCTTCATAGTTATCTATGTGGAAAATTTATTTCATATTGTATTCTTTTTCACATTCATATGTTACCATAATTACATTATCCCATTATCCATATGTTAAGCCTCTATATATTTATTCATGTGAAATTACTTATCATTCATTCATGTTAACCCTTATAACTCATCTATTATGCTTTATTCCTCTGTTTATTACGTTATAATGCCATTAAACACACCCTCTTATTTATTTAATTGTAACATCCAAAATAATATGTCACTAAAATGGTTCTTTCATCCAGCCGGTTATGAGCACTCGAGCATGCCTCCCCATACGATGGATTCTTCCGACTAGAAGAAAGTTACTATGGTGTTGTGTTGGGGAGATAATCCATCATATTAGAATGAGAAGAAACAATAAATTGTCAAGTATCGTAATATATATGAAGATTAAAAGATAATGGAAGTAGTGAAAAAACTAAAACAGTACATTATGTAATAAAAAATGAAATTTCTATAAAATCATGAATAGAAATATGATATATACAGTTATGGTCACCCTCTAGGTAGACCACACATAAACTGGATTAATGAAAATTAACAAAAATAAAAGAACAAGGATCCTTTACTATCTCTAAGCCATACCACATACCTGGTCTCTAAAAAAGGTCAAACTAATCCATCCTGATCAAATAAACATATAATCGAATATTTACTCAGTAATAAATCTCCAGGCCTTATCTCTAGCCACCATGGAACTCTTCTCAACCCAAAAATCATAAAAATGCTCTACAAGTACACCTAAGTTATGTGAATGGATGATAAATAAGATAATAATTCCACACCAATGTAGAAACTATAAATAAATACTATAATTCTATGAAAAATAATTAAACTTAGCCTCACCATGTCTCAACAGAAAACAATGCTATAAAAAAAATGTGAAACTACAGTCAGAACCTAGGTGCGTAATCCTAGTCAACTAATAAAATTCCTCCATATATTTCATTATAAATATTCATATACATTTATAATACCATACCAATACATATACACATAAATATGAATATTCATGACTATGGTGTATTAAATATAATAAAAATAAACAATGGATGATCCTCTAGGCCATAATCATAACCTTCTATACGTATTATATAAATTAATTGAATTGTTCATCATGCCAATAAGGGAACTTATAGTTAATCTGACCAATGGTTTTATAATCCCAATAAATATATATTTGTTTCATCCAATGTTGTAAATTTCTCTAAGAAATAAACATTAGCATAAAGAAATACTCATCTAAACCTTGGGTTCACCGACACATTCTTGCAATCACTATAATCATGGATTTCGTGTAAGTACACCAAAACATCTAGTAAGTTTTAATTAATCTAGATTCCATTCTTATATATTCATATTAATCCAATCAAATTTCATAGAGCTATGTCTCGATCCTTAGATGATCACAACATTTGTAACTCAAATGAACCATAAGGGCATGGAACATGGGAATCATTTAACCAGATATCACAAGTCAGATTCAATTCCAACCCCAATAGATCTAATATTGGATGTAAATCATTGGTGTGAGACACTATTCTCAACATCTCTGAAAAAGAAAAGTGCCTAAAAGTCTTATATCATAGAGAACATCAATAGATCACCATCATATGAATAATCTAGGAGATCATAGTCCTCTTCCATAGGCCACATGTCGGTGACATCTTAATAATTCTTTATAGATATGTATTCAAGGAGAGTATACTCATTCACCACCAACCCCTATTTTAGGAGACATTAATCATCACCATTTTTCCATGATCTGAGGAGAGTCTTATTGTAATCATTATATATAAACTTGAGGATAATAGAATCATCATCATCACTAGTGAGTGTGTAATCATCCATGAGTATCATTACTAGGGGTATCATTACCATGTAACACAATAATGTGATCAATAGATAGATCATAAAAATCAACTATAGAAATACTAATTATATGATAAACATAATATGTCGTCTCAAAACCCAAATATTATGTAGGAACATTGGGTATACAAATAGTTATAACAAATAACATGGTTGAGATGCTGGATCCCAGGAAAGCATGTCTGGGAATCCCAAAGATAAGGAAAGATGCCTCACATCAAGATTAATAGACACCAACTAGGAAACACCTCTTGTAATAATCACTACATCGCTTGTAAACATTTAAATTTTTAATCAGAAGTGTTAGGGTTGTTTAATTCCAAAAACCCACCACTATTTACATAGCCAGAAGTAGCATACAGTGTTGGAATGGAGTCTAATGTGACACCATATACCATATGTACCCATAATAAATGTACTACCATAAGTTCAGTCAATCATAGAGGCATCAATGGTGTCCCTCAAATGAAATACAAGAAGACACATCCTACATTTGAAACCTCTAGGTATAACACAATTGAATGAATCCTACTTTGGATACATTGATGAAAAGGTTTTAGAGGAATCCTCCAATGGATCCAGGAACTAAATTTTGACATTGAAATATTACATAGGATCCTCAGAATAGTACATAAGAAAAGACATCCAATAGGGTACACTCAAAATAAGTAATTAAGAAAGAGGCTTCCGAGATGGGATCCTCAGAATGGAATACAGGTATATAAGATCCTATATAGGATTATGTTGGTCAAAATGTAGAAAAAGGGATCCCAATGGGGGCATTTGCTACATAACATTGATAGATTATTCAAATATGGTATCCTAACCTTTTAAACATAAAAAAAATAATCCAACTATAGAATTCACAGAAACAACAGGTCTCACTGGCTCTTTGTCTATAAAGAAACATCATTCCATGGATATGTACTAAAAGGAAGAGATACAAATAAATATTATAGAGATATAGATTATGGATCATCGTAAATTCAATGATAACTCTTAAGAGAAACTAGACTTTATTAGATGTAGAAAAACAATCCATTCAGGAAAATCAGGAAGCACCACTGAGTATTCTATAAAACACCACAAGGTTTTCACCATCACAATCTACACGAGAAGATAATCAAAATGGAAAACTGATTGGTATAATTATGAAACTACAATGAAATAACATGAAACCCCTAGAAAGGGTAAAAATGATGATTATATGGCATGTATACCCCAGTACACAATGTGTACCATCAGGGACCCACTTGGGAAATTCATTATTCATGTACATGGCATGTAAATCTCATGTTCATGTCATATAGGATGGGTAGTCATCATGTACCCTAGATGGGGTACTTACCCACGTTCCTCAAATGACTTGGCCATATATTTTGGATTCTATTGTACTTCTAAACCAGTTGAAATCCACACAAGTATTGTATCTAAACTATACACACCATGTGCCCATTGGATGTGCAACTTGGCAGGGTACTTGAATACAAGACGTAGTACCTATACATGGAATATTCAACCCATGCATGGCATATACATATAAAACATTTTATTCCCAATATAGGATGAAAATATGACATATTTTCCCTAAACCAAATTCTGTAAAGATAGTTTTTCTTAATTAGGAAACCCTCAAAATGACTAAATATACCCATTTTCTCCCCAAAAAACAACATATCAGAAATAATGGGGTCACAAAAAATAATAAAAGGGAATTGAAACATTAAAATTTAAAATATATGGGTATATAGGGAAAAATTATAAAAATATCTTACAATTGGTTTAAATCTGATAAAGCTTCCACTATTTACATAGCTCATAGTTAACGAACAGTGACATAGAATGTCGTGAGGTCCATGATGGTACCCCTTATAGTCTCTATCTCCTTATATCTCTATATATTCCACTCAACTTCTATCTCAGATACATTAAGGATGAGTCGTGGAATAGAGAATGAGAATTGTAGAGGAAAGGAGAAAAGAAAAATAGAAAAGAAAAATTATGAAAATGAATAGAATTAGAAAAATAATAAGAAAAAACGTGGCCCTAGACGGCCTTGATGACAAACTCAAGATTATTCCCTACCTAGGAAAACACCATATTTCATACACAATGGAGGAAATTGAATATCAATATGAGACCCAATTCAAAATATATGACATAAAAACCTATATTAATAAAGTAATATTTATTTAATTAAATACTATTTATTAATTATTCATCTAAAATTTGTAGGGATCATAATTGAACCAAAGTCTAATCCTAGGGTAAACACCCAAATATGGGACCAACAGAGTCCTACAATGTTTTATTAGAGGTCAAATAGTGTGGGAAAATAGACAACATTACACATGACAAGAATCTAAAAAAGAAAATTATTTATTCCCATAATTAACATTAGAAAAAAAATGACCAAACAATCTCCCACAAAAAACTATATAATCCCTAAAAATTCTATCAGTAATACTAGCTATCATTGTATCAACACTATCATTTTGAAAGAAAAGCTATCGAAAATAACCAATGAATTGTCCCATATCTTCAACAACTGTAACATACATGGAAAATGTTTAAATATGACCAATTTGGTACTCCTCGCCATTGTAATACCATTATCATCATCCCATTATAATTAATAGTGATCAATATATAATGGAATAGATGAATATAAAATTAAATGTGGGAAAACACACATATAAACCATGTGGTGTACTACATTCCATATGTCATACCTTACCCCACTCACAGAGCACAACCTTAATAGGATCCATCATAAACTAGGGAAGAACATTAAAAAAATTAGGTATAGGTTCCACACACATATAGTGTATTAAACAAGAAGTTTAAGAAATCACGATTTTATCTTACAATGTGTACACTAATATTCTAAAAAAATATTTTTACCACTCATCAATGTCACACACACCATTCAATCAATCCTTGAAAATGATTCATCAACCAGTAAACCATCATACAGTAACCATATTATCTGAGATGTATCATCTAACATGGAGTTACATTAAACATAAAAAAATACAGAAAAACCATTACTACAGAGAGTCTCGAAACCATCATCCAATAGCTCACCCTTGGATACTAACTGATTAATGTTAAAAATACCACACACATTCAGATTGTATTTTTTAAACCCAACTCATACTCCAATGAGTCATCATTTACAAGGATATGTTGACTGTGTTACATGACGCATTGGTCTAATTAATATAGAATATCCCTTGGAAATCATCTTCAAAAAAATAACATCTCATATTCACCGAATTAATTCCAACAATATCCAGTCATCTAGCATTAGTCTAGTAATGAGAAACTACCTTCTCTCTAAAAACATTTGCAAAAGAAAATATAAATATTGACTACGCCATGTACTAGAAAAGACTTTCCTGTAAAAGTCAAACACGATACCAAATCACGCAAGGTTCATATAAAAAACTAAATGTATCAAAATTATTATACTAAAAAACATAGCCACCTACCATTAAAAAATTTCAAAATTAACATTAACAAACATCAATGTCTAAAAAGGAAAATGAAAATTTATTCCAACTTCTACTGTATATGTTTCATTTTCAAAATCTAATGTTGACTAATAAAGGGACTTAGAAAAACCAGGGGCCTCTATGTATCCCACATATCTCTACAGTTCATATCTCATAACTATTCTATATAGTCTAGCCACATTGGCCAAAAGATAAAACCTCTCAAAAGAAGGATTAAGTCACAATGACTGATAAGGTTCAAAATTGAGTATACAACCTACAAGGGACTTGATCCCCACAAGGAATACTCATAAGGAACTAAACCCTGGATTCCATGACATCAATGTAGAAGAGAGACTGAACTGACACGTACCAGTCATCTGTATATGGTAATACACATTGGAGTTCTAGTTAATAAGAATGTTCCATGTAGACATCGACATCTTAATCTGAAATCGGAATATTTAAGTTCATCTTGAGAAACTAAACCCTAAATGTTGTATAATAGAATGGTATATTGAGGCATATCAACCTACTGGTGTCAATACACCTCCCATGCATGTGTACAAATTCATTAGCATCAATAGCAACACCCCAATAAATATCTATATAGACTTACATCATAATGATATATATATATACATATATATATATATATATATGTATATGTATGTATGTATGTATGTAGTCCCGTATTAATAAGAATCAGTTGTCAATAAAATCACACACTAATATGAATACATGATGTGAATCTTGTGTTCCAATTTTAAGGGAGGAGATGCCTCTTTTCTTTTTCTATACAATAGTCAAAATCTATCCCTTGTCTCTTTTGAATGGAGATGATCTAGAGATAGATAGTAAATCATGACATCCACACAACATGTATGGTGCTACAAGAGAAATTCATATACAACTGTCACATCACATATCTAAATAATAGTCCCATAATCATGGAAACCAATACTTCTTACGAGAAAATTTATTATCAAAGCACAATTAAAGTAACCATCATCAGTTTTGACACATTCCACATGCTCATGTGAACCATATCCCAGCTGTAAAATGAATAGGAAATGAATAGATCTGATAACACTAAGTAATGTCACCTCCTAGATTGAATTACAATGACTCTATAAGATAATTGTTTATGAGGCCACATGAGTGTATCCCTGTATTCTATAGGCCTATGACTAGCAAGGAGGTCCTATGGTTTCACATTGGAGAGACTATTCCATCATATAAATTTGAGTAAACATCGAAAATTGATGTGTTTCATATGAAATATTAAATAAATTGCTTCCAGAATAAGTAAATAAAATGAAATAGAACATGTTGTAATAAAAAAATGAAAATTTTATAAAATATAGAACATATATGACATACATACAACACCGGAAACCCATTGGGATGACTATATAGTAATTGGAGTTAATATTAGTGACTGAAATAAAATTACAAGCTCCACTACTAACTCCAAACCAGACCACATACCTAATCTCTAGACACTATCAAACTGCACTTACATGATCAAAACTCACAGGAGAAGCCCCACTCAAACATGCAACTATGGGTGTTGTCCCTATCATCCATGAAACTGTTATCAACCAAAAAATAAGAAATATGGTATAAATTTACACTAAGGTGAACATTTAGGTGTGGAAAACAATCTTAGTAGGCCACCCAAATGTTGAACCTCTAAATATGATCATATACGTTTATGAAAAAAAACAATATACTATACCAATTTGAGATTCAAAATAAATGATAAGTAAAGAAAATAATCATGACACCATAGAGAAACCACTTGTATGCAATCATAGAAAACTAGAAAGGTGACACCAGGGATTTACCTAGTTATATAATTATACATTTTTAGTCCTATAACAATACATAAATACATAAATAAGAATATTGAAGTGTATGGTGAATATAATCGTGTAAGAAATAGAAGTTATTCCTTGGGTCAGTAATACTGATCTCCCTGAAATCCTCTATAATGTAATTGAAATGGATATAATGTCACCCAAAATGTATATAATTATGTCATTCATTGGGTCTGTAACCCCAATCCAAACATACCTACTTCAGTCACCACATGAAATTTCCTTGAGAAATTATATCATTAATGGTTAATACTCAACATAACCATGGGTTCATCCACCCTCACCTCCAATCCTTATAATGAAGGATTCCATGGATGTACACCAGGATATCCAATAAATGGTCACTATGATAGAATCCAAGCTAATTAGTCCTTTTAATTACATTCCAATGATTGAGCCCTATTTTTCAATCCATATGTGGTCATGACATGTTGAATTCAAATATACCCTAAGGGTGTGAAACCTGGGTGATCTTAATTGATATTTCACTAGAGAGACACCATTCCCACCACTAGAGATCCAAAATTTAATGTCATTCCTTGGGGTGAGACACCCAAATAAAAAACCCATATAATGAAAGGAGATCATAAAAAATATCCCAATGATAACTTTAACAGATTCTCATCATATGAAAAATCGAGGAGAGAATAATAGTCCTCCATAAGCCACATATTAAGGAGTGAGTAACAATTCTCTCGTGGACACATTCAGTGGAGTTTTTAGTCCTCCTCCGACAAACCTAGGTTGGGAGAGTGTAATCATAAATATATGACACATTATCCAAGTAGATTGTATTCATCCTCATTACATAACAACTTGAGGAGGGTAGAACAATCCATGTCACTTGGGAGGGAATAATGACATATGAGTATCATTACTTGGGATGACATGCTCTCCTATCCTAATAATATGCTCAAAAAAGGATCCTATAAATCACCTCTATAAATACCATTAAAATATTTATCAATCTATTAAGGCTCAATCCCAAGTAGTACATCTGGGTATAAAAATAAATATATGAAAGAACAAGGCTTAAAAGATGGATCACAGGAAAGAAGGTATGGTTATCCTAAAGGGAAGGAAATATACCTCACATCAAGATCTATAGATAAAAACAATGAAACACATCTGGTAATAAACATTGTAGTAGTAGTTAAAATTTTAATGTTCGAAAAATTGTGAGGGTGCATAAAGGCCTAAATAACAACTGTTGAAACAATATTAATAGGCTTACAAGTTCATCACATGTTCTGAGGTGACACCAAACACCATCTCTACCAAAACCCAAAATATTAACAAATGGATGGTCAATCATATGTGCACCCAATGAGACCTTCAATTCAAAACACCAAAGAGGCATCTGACAAGAGATCCTATTGTTCAAACACAAGATAAATAATCATAATTTGGATCCTTTGCTAAAAAGGAAAAAGGAGGAATCCTACATGGGAATCTATAAAAAATGTTTATAGAGGCATCATATAATAGATCCTAAAAATAGTACATAAGTGAATGAATATTATAGGGGACCCTTACTACATGGAACAATTGTAGTGGAATCCAACATGGGATCCTGAGAAATAAATTTATATTAAGGGGATCCTATATAAGATCCCCTAGGTAATCATTTATGAAAAGGGATCCCACAGGGGACCCTTGGTACATAATTAAAATATATATCTCCAAAAACATATCCTCTTAGATGAAATGTATACAATGTAATCCTATAGTTGAATCATAAAAAACAACTAGTCTCATGTCTTCTTAGTCCAGAATAGAACTTCTGGTTGTGGAGAAGTCGTCAAATGAAGAGTAATGGAAGAACAATATAGAAATATATCTCATTGTTAATCTTATATCAAATTCACACTATTATTGTACATTTTTTTCATTACATGAATATTAACAAATCCATTTTTTAAAAATATTCGTAAAACACCACTGAGGAGTCCAAAAAACCCATAGGGGTTCCGCCATCATGATTTAGGTGGAATGATAAATAGAAATAACTAATCACCAGTGTAATTCTAACACCAAGATAGAAGGTAATCAAAACCCTTGAAATGGAAGAAAAAGATATGTACATGGTGAGCTTACCCTGAAGGCCCCACCTATGTGTGTACTTCTGTATGTACATTGTCTGCATAGCCCAAGTGCGTTACCTACAATATGGGTATACAGAATGTACCCAAAATGGGGGTCCTTCTAATGTCCCTCACAGGAACATAAATAGTATTTGGACGGGCTGTGTGCTTCAACATGGAGTGTAACCCATAGGGAAACTGATCATGTCCACTACATGGCATGTTCACCTTACATGGGTAGTCAGGATGAGTACATGGATACATGGGAAAAGCCCGATACACGGTGTGTATGGCCCCTACATTGAATACACATTGAAAAACTAGTATTCTTTAAATAATAAGACCATATGGTGTTTATTCCCTAAATGAAACACCATGTATATGGGTTTTACTAAATATAAAAGCCTCAAACTACCCAAAAACCTTGGTTTTCTCCCTCCAAACAACATATTAGGACACAAGGGGCCATACGAAAACATAAAAGGTTATTAAAACAAGGAAACCTAAAATAAATTATTATATATGGTGAAAAAATAAAAATATAATTTTTATGGGTGGTATCCAAAAAGCATTTCCCAATTAAGGGGTCCACAGTTTTCAAAAAACAATCATGTGAGTCCCAGTAATTGTGGGGGTACACCTCTCACTCTCTGTCTCTCCTTATCTATCTCTCTATTTCTGCCTCTCTCATGATCTAATATAGATGCATAATGGATTATTACCTACTGAGTGAGAGATCATCAATGATAAGAATATGAAAAATAAAATTGAAATATAAAAGTAATAAAAAGAAATTAAAAAGAAATGTAAATAATGGGAAATGGCCAGGCCAGACCCACATGTCATGTTTTTGTACCACATTAGGAAAAAGACTTATTTTTGGATCAATGTTGGAGACAGAATCTATATCCAAAGATTCATTAAAAATATATAATGAAATTAACCTACCTGATTAATTTAATATTTATTTAATTAATTATAGAATATTAAATATTCAACTAAAATACGAACAACTCATAATTCCTTCAAACTATTATCCCTATGAAAAAACCCTATTATGCAACAAACAGAACATTCAAATAAATTATCTGAGATCATCTTCATGGGAAAAAAATTTCATTTCATCCCTCACAAGCATCTAACAAGAAAATTTAAAATTTCCACACAAAATTAATGTTTGACAAAACACATGACATTACAGTGTTCCAATGTTTATCATATGTGTATATTAGATCATAGTGGAAGTAAAGACCTAATTATGGAATATTAATATACTAATTTTTATTCAATTTCAATTCATTAAATTTTATGTTTCTAGTCTTCTAAATAAACTAGAGATTATTTTACATGGTTTGTATGTTAAGGTTAATTTTGATTCAAATTATGAAATAATTTGCCAAAAATGATAGGGTATCTATAGTTTGTATCCAAACATAGTTTAGTTAATTTGGGATTTGGAAAAAATTAATGTTATTGAAAACCCTTAAGAGAAGACTAAAAGTATGTTAACTTCCAAAAATATTTATTTTAGAAAAATGATTAACAGAGTGATCCCATATGATTTTCCTTTCATGTTAATTAGTTAAAATGATAAATTATTCATGCTTTGATGAAAACAATTTTGTTCAAAGATTATGTATTTTGAAAAAGATAGTGGGTACCAAAGTAAACAATGAAACCGAAGTACCCTAATTATTATTAACTAAGAATATGTGTTAAAATTTCTAGGATGAAATTGTAAAAAGGGGGTAAATGTGACAATCCCCGATTTTATCAATTGAATTTTATTACTTAAAGTTATGTAATATAGTATATAACAATATATATATATATATAATAGAAAAAAAATATGCTGAGAAATAACGTATGAAATAAGTGGTATTTATATAAATTAAGGAACATATGCCGATATAATAGTATCCTGATTGGTGTAATAGTAATATGACCATTAAGAATAGTCATAAAACCAATAGAATAGTATCACCACCTATGAATTTTTAAATAAAATTTATTAATATTTTTATTTATAATATTATATAATTATATAATATTATAATTTATTCAGTGGTGTATTAATGATTAATTGAATGTTGATATTTTTGGAAAATTTATTTGTTTATATAATATTTTATAATCACTATAATGATTTAAAAGAAAAATGGTATTCTTAAAATAGATTAATAGATTAATATTATGTTTTATCAATAGAATAAGATAATTTAATAATACCATAGGAAAATTTTCAAAGGGACATAATCTAGATTATAATATTAAAATTAGTATGTTATGAATAAATGATTGTTTTATATAAAAATGAATTTATCATATATAAAAATTTATTTTCATAAATAAATTAATTATTGAAAATATATACATTAAAAATGGTTTTGGTTAATTTTTTTTATTTTTATAGAACATTTGAATTTGTGGTGATTAGTGATATGTGATAATTTAAGATATAAGATAAAAAATGAATTTTTGAGTCATGGATAACCTATGGATGAGTAAGAACCCACAATATTGAGTAATAATCAAATAATTAGAATATTTATTTATAGAAATCAATTATATTCATTTAATTGGTCTAAAATAATAAACAATTGAATAAGAAAAATCTAAAACACCACTCTCTTCCCCTTATAAATACATCTCTCACCACCCCTTCTCCTCATGCCTTATAAGACTTGTGTATTGTAAAAAAATTTCTTAATTCCTCTAAAACTAATCTTCCCACATACACGAGATATAAGTATCAATAGAAGTCCAATCCCATGTGCCTTAAGGATGTTCTCAATGAGAAAACATTCAAGAGGGTGACCCCCTAATCATTTTCATTAAATTTATGTTCTTTTCTTATCCACTCGTCACCTCCCCTCACCAAAGAGGCCTAATTAATCTAGTTCAATATATATATATATATACTATAATTATTTTAAAAAATTTAATATAAATCCTCAAATCTATTCTCAACTACTTTATTCTAAATAGAAGCATCGTTCCTGGTGTGTTGATTCACCGCCTTTATGGACGACGAGTTTTCATTTTCCATCGAATCATTAACGGATAGTCATAAAGAAATAATAATGATTAAAAACATATTAAAATTTATATTATGATTTGTTTAATATTCTAGTACTAATATATATACATAATATTAATTAATTAAACAAAATTAGTTCATGATGATCGATAAACCACCAAAATAAACAAAACATTTATCATTAAGATTTTCACCAATGAACCATCATAATATTTTATAACATTTATATATGGTACCATAAGAAATTGCCTAATTATATTAATACCATTTCATTTAAAATATTTATTTTTTTCAATTTTACAAGAACTACCACTATTATAGTGATGAAAACTGACCAAAAAACAATGAAATGAATGACCCAGATCAAAAAAATTATGCTTAATAAATCATCAAAAGTTCCATAAATGTACTTAATAAAATAATAACAAATAAAATATATGTAAAAGGATATGAATTATGTTATGAATTATTCTAATTTTATTATCCACGAAATCAATTTCATATGATGAACATATTCTGTCATATGGTAATGGATCCATCTGAACCACTATTTTTTCATTGGGCAACTCTTTATCTCTCTTTACCCCAACATAATTCTTAATTATTAATTTTTAATCCTCCTATATAATTTTTTTTATTTTACAAACACAAGTAACTATGTCAATTCATCCTTCTATTATAAGGATGTCCATGTTTTATATTGTTCTCTTTTCAATTCCTCCAAAAAATAATGCTCAGACAAATGGAACATCCCCATTTCTTAGCAAATCACAAGTACACTCCAAAATCAATTTAAAGACCATAGTATTTATAAAATAACTCATTTAATCATGGAAAACTATATTAGATGATTTTTGGTTTTATATAAATATATATCTATTGGTCCTATTGGAAGTCTCTTTAATATTTTCTTTCAAACTACAGTAAAGTGGCTCATTTCTAGAGTTTCTAAAATACCATTTTTAGATGTTTTTAATTTATATGGAAATAATGTATCATTATAAATTAAAATTTTAATATAATAATTTCAATGTTTGATTTAAATCCATTATTACATGAACACCATTATGATAGTCCCTTTGGTTATTCCTTATGACATGATCAGAATAACCTTTTCATTATGTGGGTAATCCTAATGTTTAATCCATATTATATATTATTCATATGGTAAAAAATTTCATGAAAATGTATTATTGTTGAACCTAGATAGTTCTATAAAGAACTGTGTAATTTTTAGGCACTTGAGACTTCATGAATAGGATTAGAGAGTTAACGTAATTATTAATGGGACATTGTTCACCATGTAATATAGTCTTGGTAGTCAATATTCACTAATGTTTAAGTGATGTTGTTTGTTGTTGCAACATTCATATGTTTCCATGATTACATTATCCCTTGTTCTATATGTTATTCTTCCATATATTTATTCATGTTATATTGTATGTTATTTAATCATTTTATGCCATCTAACCCATATGATATTATTCATTTATATGTTTATTCTTTTATTGAGATTTTTAGCTAATATCTTTTGCCTATGTATTCCCATAGATATCCTATGTATATGTAAGATATAAAATTAATTTAGGAGATCATTAAAGATGATTAAAATAATGATTTTTTTTTCTATTTTCTTATTACACATTTTATGTATGTAGTCTTCCAAATATACTAGAATTTATAATCCTTTGTTTGTATTTGAACCTTAATTATGAAAAAATAATGTAATTATATGTAAAAAATGATAGGGACTCTATATAAAATATGTAGAAAAAGACCCAAGAATGAATTAAAATCTCATTAAAACCCTATTTTTTTATTTTTAGGGGTTTGTATTGAAAAAAACAAAAATTTGATTTGTGGTGTTCCCTGAATGACGGAATATTCATTTTTTAATGGAATAATGTCCATTAAAAATGAATTAGTGGGTCAAAACCAACTAATAGACTTCAAATTGTTGTGAAATATGACTATAGTAACTATACAGTGGATTTTGATATGATGAGGTAAATTGTTGGTTAATATGAGGTGTTCCTTTCCTAAAATGACCATAAATGAACTTTTATTGATTTAAAATAATAAAATGTCGATTTAATAGTTGTACCCATAAACACTAACATCATAATGATGTGAAATCATAAGAGAAACATAATTTTATCTTTTTTTTATTTGTATGAGTAAACAAATGATTTAAATGTGTGGTGTGTCCTAAATGGACAAATAAGTCATTTTAATGGTTGTATGTCCTTTCAAACATGAATAAGCGAGTTAAAAAAAATTTAATGACCTATAAGTTTGTTCAAATAAAATGAAAAAATAGTATAATAATTTTTTAACAGGTGTATTTGATATAATGTTTGTATAATGTGTCATTTTTCAGTATGATTAGAAAAACACAATTACTATTTTAAAGCACCGATCAATGCATTTATTGGTAAATTATATTGAAAATTTCCGTAGAAATACATGAAATAATAAGAAAATTATAATTTTTTTGTTTTTATTTTTTTTTATGTAGAAGATGTGGCAATCCACTGTGGAGTGCCCTCGAAATGAAAAAATAATTTTTTTAAAAGGATTTACATCATTTAAAAAAATGAACCATGGGGTGAAAACTACTGAATGTCCACTGAATTCCATTAAATCCAATAGAAAAGTCCTTACATTGAATTTTGAAGAAATATATCTAACTGTACATCAATTTTAATATTCATTTTCTCAGGATACCTAGAAACTCACATTTAGTATTTTAAAAATACTAAACATGTGTTTAATGATATAATCATTAGAAAAATACATCATTGTGATTTGAAAACGAAGGGAAAACATATTTGTATTATTTTTCATGTCTATTAGCATAATACACATCAATTGGATGTTTCATATTCAATAAATGATTGAATATTCATATTTTAAGTGTTTAGTGTCTTTAAAAACATTTTTCATGAGGTCAAATCTAAATGAATGGCCCATTAATGCTATGAAATTATACAAAAATGGCCTTCTTGCGATTTGTGAAATTGATCAAGTAAAATAATGTAAATATAATTTTCATTTTTTCAAGATAATGGGGAGAACACTTTTACTAATTAAAATAACTAAAACATTTTCTTAATTGTCACATCAAAATAATAAAATCAAAGAATGACATGAAATCATATGAAAAAAATTTCATTATTATTTTTTATGTGTATCAGTAGACAAAACCTCAATATGATCTTATGTCTTCCCAAAATGACTGAATAAGAAATTTTTTATGTTTTCTAATCCATTATAAACATTCATTAGGGGTTAAAATCCAAACAACGGACCTATTAATTACATGAAATATTTTAAAGCATCAATGTAGTGAATTTTGGAATAGATGATCAAACATTACTTAAATATATGGTTTTGTTTTCCAAGGATTATTTAAGAGCACTAATTATTTTAAAACTCTAAAATTTACATTTAAATATCATATCTATAGAAAAAAACATTAGAGTCATTTAAAATAAAAAATAATATTTTTATTATTTTTTAAGTATTTTAGTAGAATACGCATCAATCAGACTTCCAGTGTTCCCTGAATGATTGAATATGTTGTTCTTAATGTGTTTATTGTTCTCTAAAAACATGTTTTAGTGGGTTAGATTAAATCCAAGTACCTATTAATACCATGAAATCATACTACATCAACCAGAAAATTATTTTTTAAATGTCTGAACTAAAAAATGTGAATCGTATGTGTTTTTTTCTAGGGATGGACAAAAATAGATTTTTTTAAAACACTATTGCATATTTTTAACAGTCATATATAGAGAAAAGGACATATTTTTTCAAATCATATAAAAATAGTCTTGGTAATATAATTCATGCGTTGAGGTGGATGAATCATCAAATGGACCATTGTGTGTCCAGAATGATCGAATATGTCATTTATGAAGGTTTTGATTGATTTAAAATGTGTGTAAGGGGTAAAAATCAATAAAAAACTAAATAATTCAAGGAAATGTGATGTTAAAAATGAAAAGTGAATTTTGAACTCTTAATGACCAAAATCGTCAATCTATGTTTTCGTTTTTTAAGGAGGACAAAAACAAACATTTAATTTTTTTAAAATACTAAAATTAATGTTTCATAGAAATATCAATAGAAACAATATAAATCTGACAAGAAATTAAAATAAATGCATATTTATATTGTTTTTAATGTGCATGAGTAAATAGAACATCAATCAGACATAAAATTTTACCATAATGACCGATTAAATAGTTTCTAATGGATTAGTTCTTTTTTAAAATGTCTGTTAGGTGGTAAAGAAAACAAAATTACACCCAAATACCATTAAATTTAAATATATTAACATTTCAATGATTTTGTAAATATTAGAGCAGACATAATTCTAACCAGATGTGTTATTTGTCTGAGATGGACAAAGATATAATATTATTACTTTAAAATAATAATAATAATATGTTTAATAGTCATATATATATAAATATTCTACATATTAGCATGAAATCATTGAAAACTATCCCTATATTGTTTTTTATGTGTACATAGAAGATGAAAGATCAATCGAACATGTGATGTGTCCAGAATTAATGCATAAAAAGTTTTCCAATTATTTTCATCATTTAAAAAATCTATTCATGTGGAAAAAACCAACCAAATGACCTTCAGATACTATGAAATATGACAAAAATAAACATACTTATATTTTTCAAATAATAGAGATGACATAATTTCAATATGAGTTACCATTCTCCTAATATCACTAGAATCACTAAATTATTTTTTTCAAACACTAAAATGTGTGTTTAATGTACTCATAAATAAAATGAAACCACAAATGATGTGAAATCATATGAAAAAGTATTTTTATTATTTTTGATGTTTATGAGTAGATGAAATTTTAACCAGATGTTAGTTGTTCTAGGAATGACTGAGTAAGCAGCTTTTAAGGATATGAAAAGCCTTTAAAATCCTTCATTAGGTTGTAAAAACCAACTGAACAACCTATTAATTCTATGAAACTGTAAAAAATAACCATGTAGTGGTGTTAAAAATTGTGAAGCATATAGAATGTCATTATATGGTACAACTTTCTTAAGATGATAATAAACACCCTTTTACTATTTTAAAACACTAAAACATTCATTTTAACAGTAAAATCTATATAAAAAGTCTTAAAAATTACATGAAATCAAAATAAAACATTTTTTTAAGTATATGAGTTGAAAAAATGAAAATAAAATTTATAGTATGGCAGGAATGACCAAAACAATAGTTTTAAAGGATTTATGTTTCTAAAAATGTGTATTATGGGGTCAAAACTAAAATAATGGCCAATTGATAATGTCAAACCTGTTCTAAAAAACAAAACATATATGTTTGAAATAGTGTATCTAGAATAAGTCAATTTGTGTTATTTTATGTTAAATGACTAAAAATGAATATTTATTGTTTTAAAACTCTAAAACAAGTGCATTATAGTATGATATATAATAAAAATATGTAATTACATGAAAAAATATGAAAACCATGCTTGTATTATTTTTTATGAATATGAGAAAATTAAATTGCAATTAGGCATTTGTTTTTCTTAGAAAAACTAGATATGAAATTTTTTATAGTCTAGAGTCCTTTTAAAACATACAACATGGGTTAAAATGAACAAATTTACCTTCCAATGATTTCTAATTAAATGAAAATAACCATATAATATCTTGAGAAATGTAGGTGTAAATTGAACATCAATTGATGGTATATTTTTTCAAATATCAACAAAAACACGCTTTTGTTGTTTTAAAACACTAATACTTGAATTGTCAAGAAAAATCCTTGTAAAATGTTCTGAAAGAAATGTAAAATCCTATGAATCCATTTTTATATTAATTTATATGTGTATGAGTAGATGACGTGTTAATAGGATGTTTTGTGTACCAATATTGATAAAATATTCATTTTTTAAAGGTTTTTCCTCCATTATAAATATGTTTCTATGGGTCAAAAAAAACTTAATGACATCCAAATTACCTAAAATCCAATGAAAATAACATATAGTAAATTTTGATATTGTGGATCTGATGGAATGTTAATCGAAGGTTATATTTTATCAATATGATATGAATAAATCTTTTGTAGTTTTAAACTATATATAGTTGTTTAGTATTCAAATCCATATAAATAGGCCTCATATTGGTGTTAATGAAAACTAAACCCTATTTTTATTTTATTTTATTTTTATGATTAGATGGAACATCAAAAAATTATGAATTTTCCTAGAATGACCAAATAAAAAGTTTTTTAGGGACTTCATTACATTAAAATGTGTTTCAAGGAGTCAAACCCAACCAAATGGCCCTATAATTTTTTTTAAATGGATAAATCAAATATAGAATGATTTTTTAATTATGGAACATATTGACCCTCACTAGGATTTTGAGTATTTCTGGTATGTCTATAAATAAATTTTTTTTACAACACCAAAACATGCATTTAATAGTCCAATACATATCAAATGTCATTATCATGTTTAAATGTCATAAAAACATTATTTTTAATGTTATTCATATTTATTTGAAGAAGAAATATTAATATAATGTGAAGTGTGTCAATAAAGAATGAGGATGTAGTTTTTATGATATTAAAATCCATTAAAAACGTGCTTCTATGGGTCAAACCCAACATAATGGCCTGCAAATGTCATGAAATCAAATAATAACAACTATATAGTGAACTATGAAATAGTGTAACATATAGAATGTCAATCTATGGTTCTATTTTCCTAATATAAAAGGAAACATACTTTTATTTTTATAAAACCAAAATTTTGTTTTTAATGGTCATAAAAATAACAAAAAAACAATAATGATTTAGGGAAAAAAGAAATTGATCATTGAATTTTTAATTTTATGCTTTGGTATATAATATTTAATTCCCCAACCCTAGTTACCCAGTGTCGGTGCATTATTATGTATCATTGGCATGGTCAAAAAAGGTCATGTCTCGAATGATTGATTAGTTTAGTAGCCTTGGAAACACTAGATATATTCATAAGTTGTACATTACATCATGAAATAAAAACAAAAAAACATCCTATTGACATTGAACACACTTATACATTAGGCTATCCATGTAGGTCAAACATAATATACTTCTTCACATCCTAGGAAAAACAAAACTTAGAAAGGGATGAGATGAGATGCTCTCTATGGAAAACAATATAGAAAAAACTTTCATAAATAATATTAAACATTTAAATAAAATTTTAACTAAAATAGAATACTTTTAAACATGAACATCTACATTATATGTAAAAAATAAAAACAAATATTTCCATTTACGTATTCACATGGATAATAAACTAGTCGAATAATAACATGCAATATCAATATCCACATTCATAATAATGGAATGCATAATTCCAGACATTCATAACCACATTGTCAAGGCCTTGTGCCAATACTACATATAAGATTCAATCAAGGCCTTGTGACAAGACACTAGTTTAACTCATGACACCTACTGATTCATCGAGGAGCTATAGTGAGCTCCACCCATCACTTACTAAGTCCAATGCATTCCTTATATGAAAAGGTTTAAACATAACATCAACATTCATATTAAAACTAGAATATAAAATGTCAATAATTTATCCATAAACCATGAATAGTATGAAATAACACACCCATAGTCAAACATAACAAAAATCCTTCAATACAACATGGATGTTTTGTATCATAATAAATCAACTTCATAAAAACATATAATCCATCAAAGGAAGTTGATATAGAAAAAATCAAAACCTTTTTAGAGAAATATCTCTTTCTATTTTGAAATAATTTAAAATTCATGTAATTATAAAAGAAAAAATTTATTTTTGAAAATATTAATTTAAGCTCTTAAGAGAATTTTAGATGATTTTACAATGGCAGAAAATAGCCACACCCGCCGTATAA
Source organism: Viscum album (assembly GCA_963277665.1). Classification (NCBI taxonomy): domain Eukaryota; kingdom Viridiplantae; phylum Streptophyta; class Magnoliopsida; order Santalales; family Viscaceae; genus Viscum; species Viscum album. The sequence goes on along the minus strand of OY728132.1, from coordinate 1,431,103,034 downwards.
GTTAAAAAATAATATTACATTTATTTTGTCAGAAAGGTCAAAAAAGGCCTTATTTGGAAAATGACGAAAAGATTCCCTTCAAAAACATATAATATCAAATAAAGGTATAAATTACATTAACCCATTTTCTATTAAAAATAAAAAATGGTTTCAAATACATTTTTATGAAACATGGATGTGGATGATAAAGAGGTCCTGGTAGATACTTACATAAAAACAACCTCAGACAATAAAGATATTGTAAAATTAACCCTTACCTTTAACTATTCCTTGGTAAAGGGTAGGTTAAAATATAGTATAATGGTGAAATAATTGTTATTAAATTATAAAAGAATCATATACATTAATATGATATCATATATGATCTTTTAACATTGCATTGTTAATAATATCTTAGTATTATTGTCATTTCAGGTGTTAGCTGATTCCTTTTCCTTTATACACTTTGTTACATAAGGAATGTTTGTTATGGATAGGATGTATCTTATTCATATTCAGACTGATATTATATCTTTAAACATTATGTTTAATCATCTAATGAAAATAAGTCTTGAATGGATACGACGGGGAATGAATCTCATTGCGTTCATGGAGAAGGTCGTTCATACGTACGCAGGAGCGAAAATACCATTCTTTAGATATTAAATTAATATATAATTGGATGATATATCATATATATATATATATATATATAGAATCATTATCATGTTATTTTTATTATTTAGATAAATTACACATCATTATCATAACCATCGAAATAATAATTTATTTAATAACCATTACACCATGATGTGGAGACGGTAGGATGTACGTACGCACGTATGGTGAAATATCATTCAAAGGAAGGATATAATACTGAATATGGTTGTACCATATTTATAATAACAACAATGTATATAGAAGTTAATGGAGTTATTATTTTAGAATGGAAATAACAAAGAAAGAGGATGTGGGGGAAGAACAGAACTTGAAGGATGTGATAAAATATTTACCTCTTTTTCGGGTTTTTGATATTGATTTGATCAAAAAGTGACTTTATGTTGCCTTTCTGACTAATGTAGGGAATCTAGGATGAAGGTAGGACAATTTAGAGGGTTTTTTAGCAGGGGTGGGCTGATCCAAATGGCATTTATGGTGTGAAATTAAGAGATGGGGGAATGCCCTTTTTATAAGAGGGGTGAGGGGCACCTTAGGAAAATAGTGAAATATTATTTTATAATAAAATAATTTCCAGTTTATAATGGATCAAAACTGATTTATTTCTACTCTATGGTGGTTATGGGTCGAAAACCACACATCCAATAGGTTTTAGATATGTTTGGATCACTATATTAACCTTATCATTTAGTTTTACCTCTTAGTTAATTAGTTTCACATTTACATTGTCTTGTTGTATTTTTATATTATATGGTTACTAAAGTTACTAAAACCTTCCAAATGAATCCCAAATTGTTCATTAATGATATAACTATAATTATATATATCCTTAGGTAGAATTTTATATTTTTAGGAATACTATATCAATTAATAATATAATATTTTTTAAAAAACACTTTCATGTCAATTTTGACACTATTTAATAATTAATTTTTGTTAAAGTCATAAAGAATTAATTAATTCAAAAAAAAATTGTTTAATAAATACTAAAATGTCATATTAACCTAAAAAATTATCTTATGGCATCAATACTTTCAAATTATATTGTTATTAATATTTATAATACCATTTATTTGATTATTTCGTTAACAAAGAAAATACTGCATCATCATCATGTCATAAATTAATTTAATTATTCAAAGTCTAAAAACTATAAATGTCACGACCCCCTCCCACCAAAGATTCCCCTCCTGAGCTGGCAATGGTGAAAGGGAGATAATTACCCCCAAGTCCCGCCTCCAGTAGGCCCGGGGTTGGCGACTAGCACCAAGGGTATGAGTTTTCACAAATATTGGAGGCATTACCCTTTTTATTATTTTGGATCGGGAAATAGGACAAGTCAACCACCAAAAAGGGAAAAGAACAAGTGTATATAAATAAACTCAAACCAAGCCCACATTCATGTTTAAACAATTTTTATAACAAGGTACAAGTACAAGGATGCTCAAAAGTACAATGCCAAAGAAAACAAGGGAACAACAACTGCAACAACTCCAACTACCCGACTAGTATGGTCCCGCACGGCCCTGGTAGTCCTCCTGGAAACCTGAAAGTAAACGTAGGGTGAGCATACAAGTATACTCAGTAGGGAATCCTAAAGATCTCGTGCACAAGTGGGGAGACACCCTAAGGTCCCGTGAGAAAATAGAAGAACCAGAAACTAACAAGGAAAAACTATCCACCCAGCCTCACTGGTCACACTTACCAAGTAACACAAACAAGTTTAGTATATATATATAGAACAAAAGTATTGGGTACCCCGCACCATTTCCCACTTAATTAGATTCTTCTCTTCCTAACGGAAAACGTCCTGACGCTACCACACTCTTCCCGCCCGCACACACCTGGTCCAAACCACGCATCCCGCCCGCACACACCTGGGCCTCACAACCACGCATCTCGCCCGCACACACCTGGGCCACAACCACTAACCCTCCCGTAGACACCTGGTCCTCATCCCGATGGTTCTTTGGAACGGTAAGCCTGCCCGAAGAGTCTTGGGCTAAAGGTCGCCTCAAGCCATCACAGCCTCCAAGACCTACCCGAAGAGTCTTGGGTGTAAGGTCACCTCAAGCCATCATAGCCTATGGAAGAATGAGCAGGAAGGAGCTAGTAACTAAGGGGGAACACCCTCTCCCATAAAATGGGAGTGTTCGGCACTAGGTTCTTGACATGGGTGTGGTGCAACAAAACACAAAGATACAATTATATATATACATATACCAAACACACAGCCCAACCAATGGATTCTTAAAAAGAGGAACTGAGCATGTGCCTCGGCACTGCTACCACGAAGCATGCATCAACAACCAAACAATCAACCCCCAACCCCATTTAGGTTTTCATGTTTCATGCAATGGTTTAAAAAATTATTAATACTGGGAAACTATCATCTACACAAAACCTTTCACAAACATATCCCGGCCATCCACAACCAAGGTTAGGTAAAACGCATGCAACCACATGCCATTTCATTTACAAAAGGATTATCACAACCATACAACATTCCATCATTCATTTATTTCAAAGTTCCACACATAAAACCCTTTCCAGACACAAAACATTTCCGCATTTGAAAACACCTTTTTTTACTTCAAAACACTTTTCATAATCAAAACACTTTTCATAAATAAAGGCATTTTCCACAACCAACCACTTCCCATTTCAACCCCATCGTTTACAAAACATTTCACACCTCCACGTTTCCACCATCAACCATTCCAATAAGTTCACCACCCAAACGTCGCAGCCCCACTGCTCACCCAAACCGCAACATCCCACAAAACACCCCCAACACATGCCACGTAACCAAGCCAACACCCACATGTTCATTATTCCATTTTGGTTCAACCGGGGTGATCACTCAAGGGTTCTATATTTTCATTTAAAAAGTCAACATTACGTGATTTACCAATATCCACATTCCATGAAGTTTCCATCCATAAGAAAATACAGAAGGAGAGGGCAACATTTAATTGCGTAAGCAAAGGCCCCCAACGACTGTGATTTTTAGTAGGTAGAAGCTCATTCAATTCACAAATATAATATCACAGGATATAAAAAGTAAGTTAACAACAATCACTAACTTCCTCGCCCCATTCATTAACCAGTTATTATCCTTATTTAAAGGTTCAACCATTTCTCATGAAAACAAAAGGATACCCGCCACACATGATACACAAATTAGAGAGACAAAGGTGAGATCCCTACTTCAAAAGGTCTCGATCACGTCGCTTCTGACGATGTCCTTTGGTGTCCTCCGCCTTCGCCAAACCCGACAAACGCCTCCTAGGATGGAAGCTGGAGAAGGAAGGCCGGAAGGAAAGGTGACAAGTCTGGGCTTAGAAGCTTCGTCTCGTCGCTACGATCCTATGGCCGGTGACGGATCGACGATCGGAGTTCAGACAAAGAAGTTAGTGGAGGAAGACTTCTTGATCATCCAAGAGTGTCGTCGTGCGAAGAAGAAGCGATTCGTCTAGAAATAATCCGTGCCCCTTTCTTATATAGCCAACGAATAGATAAAACAGTATGCAGTGTGTATTGATGAATACACGGTGTGACTGTACACCCGTTACGTGTTTTGACTGGTCAACACACGACACGTCACGCGGTTTCCACAAGTTTTAAAAAAAGACGTTAATTTTCTTAATATGTGTGTTTCGTTGACCTGAGATATAACACATAAAAAGGTATCCATCATTGGTCTTTAAATGACCGTCTTAATTTCAGGATTACACTACCGCCGACGGTTCTTCATTCCAACACCATATGAAGAAGTAATAGACTTTTTATGTTTTGATCACCCAAAATAATAATAATATTATTTTATTATTATTATAATTACTTATTTATTTATTTTTATAACTCTAAATCAATTGTGATTTGGTCTCTTTCATGTTGGAAACAAACACTCCCTCCTTTTACATTTATTTCTCTTTTAATTTTATTCCCATTAATACCTTATAATCATTATTATAATATATAATAATAATGACTTACAAAAGAACCTCCTCAATCCCACGCCACCACAAAAGTTGCGCCTCCTTGGCTCCATTTCAACCACGCCCCACCCCTTATTGATTTCCTTTTTAATTTAACTTATTTGTTTTATTGCATTAATTTTAAAATATTTATTTCCTTTAACTCTTTCTCTCTCCAATCTCCTTTAATGTTATTATTAATAAAATTAATAATAACACCCATCATTAATGTTCTAATTTAATCCCATGAAATTAGATTACTATAATTATTCTCATATTAAACGAAAATCATTCCATGCGACTCAAAACCATTTCATTTAATTGAATTAAATGTCAAAACAAAATTAATATAACTTACATATTCAACCCCTTTTTAATACATTTAATTTCATTAACCTCTCACACATAGTTTTACGTCATCATAGTTATTTATTGTTTTTCAATAATAATAACAATTCATCAACTTATTTTATTAACTCATCACCATTATTATTTTTAATAATGATAATATTTATGCTCATCGCATTGACCACATTAAACCACCCCGTTGGATATCTGAATCTGACCATGCCACATCAAAGTCGCGTAACATATGTCAATTTAATTATTTAATTCTATTTATTTTTATTTCACACTGATTAAATTGAAACCACTTTTATTAAATTAAATTCATTCAATTTAATAAACCCAACATATTTTTACACCACCATTATTATTATTATTTAACATAATAATAATAAAGAACTCACCTTTAATTTTATTAACGCACCACCATGCTTCCATTGTGCATCTTCATTTATTTTTTTGCAATAAATATCATAACTCATTTTATTAATTTCTCATTAATATTATGAATAATATTAATAACACAACACCTATTATTATTATTCTAATTTAATTCCAACAATTTCTCAATTAATATTAAACTAAACGCCTTATTTTTTAAATTATTAATTAGAAATAAAACCCCTTTTAATTTAATTAATCACGCACTTTATATCACCATCTTTATTATTTAATATAATAAACTGACAAATCATCTTTTAATTTTTTTTTATAAATTCTTCTTCGTTTTTATCATTAATAATTATCATTGTTACGCGCGTCATGTTGACCACATCGATTTCAACAAAGGAATGGACCGGAGGGGTCCGGTCCATTACATCAGATACCTCTTAAAACATTCTCGTCCTCGAGAATTAAAAACCAACCAAGAAAAAGAAAGGATCCAAACAACCACTCTGCAAGATACCTCTTAGGGCTCTTGTCATGACAAGGAACCAACCAACAACTCTATGAGTTAGGAATTACCTCTCCTATGTCAAGATACTATCCGCTTTAGGTGGCACTGACTCGCCTGCACGGGTTTAATCGCATCCTCATTAATGCATCTTGATTAAGGATCAGGTTTTTCCTTTCCCATATATTAGGTTTTTTTTCAACTTACACTACACCCAACAACGTACCACCCACACACTTCCCGGACACATGGCTTGAGGAATTCCTTCTCCCATGTTGAGATATTATCCGCTTTAGGCGGCACTGACTCGCCTGCACGGGTTAAATCGCATCCACATTAATGCGTCTCGATTAGGGATTAGGTCTTCCCCTCCCCACATGATAGGGATATTCACGTACATTTAAAGAAAAGCGGGAAACGACATAGCTTTATAGACTCATGAAAAACAAGGTCCAGGCCCAAAGCATGGGCGAGAATGAGAGTCCGCAATTGAGTGTGATGCTCCTGGATTTAAACAAAACATAAACGAGAGCATTTAAGTAAAACATGAAACATCTCTTTCGATCTTTCTCCATGCTGGGGTTGCCACTTCTGTTGCGTGAAAATGTCCGTCCCACTCCTCTGCATTTCTGTTAACGTCCAAGTGCCATAGATGTTCGGTAAACAGGGAACACCTAATCCCAAGTAGTAATGAAAAACTAAAAGTTTTAATTATCATTTTATTTCAATTTTTTTCCCAGAACACCCAAATCAAGTAAAACACAAACATGATGATGCATGTACCTTCCCTAGGGTCTCTACCCTACAATCAATATAGTCTCACTTGGTCGTTCGGTAGGCTCTGAGTCCTTGCATCAGATCACGGGGGGACCTAAAATCCCGTGTCCTAGCCGGTCTTCCCTGGGCTACGTCACGCACCAAGATTAACGAACATTGTTGCCCTACCATCCCATGAAATCCTCACTGTGCCTAACTCCAGACTCCATCCTATCTCTCAACCATCCGCCTCTGATACCATTCTGTCACGACCCCCTCCCACCAAAGATGCCCCTCCTGAGCTGGCAATGGTGAAAGGGAGATAATGACCCCCGAGTCCCGCCTCCAGTAGGCCCCAGGTTGGCAACTAGCACCATAGGGTATGAGTTTTCACAAATATGGGAGGCATTAACCTTTTTATTATTTTGGATCGGGAAATAGGACAAGTCAACCACCAAAAAGGGAAAAGAACAAGTGTATATAAATAAACCCAAACCAAGCCCACATGCATGTTTAAACAATATTTATAACAAGGTACAAGTTCAAGGAAGATAAAAAGTATAATGCCAAAGAAAACAAGAGAACAACAACTCCAACAACTCCAACTGCCCGACTAGTAGGGTCCCGCACGGCCCTAGTAGTCCTCCTGGAAACCTGAAAGTAAACGTAGGGTGAGCATACAAGTATACTCAGTAGGGAAACCTAATGCTCTCGTGCAAAAGTGGGGAGACACCCTAAGGTCCCATGAGAAAACAGAAGAACCAGAAACTAACAAGGAAAAACTATCCACCAAGCCTCACTGGTCACACTCACCATGTAACACAAACAAGTTTAGTATATATATATAGAACAAAAGTATTGGGTACCCCGCACCATTTACCACTTAATTAGATGATGCTCTTCCTAACGGCAATCGTCCTGACGCTACCACACTATTCCCGCCCGCACACACCTGGGCCAAACCACGCATCCCGCCCGCACACACCTGGGCCTCACAACCACGCATCTCACCCGCACACACCTGGGCCTCATCCTAAAGGTTCATGGGAACAGTAAGCCTGCCCGAAGAGTCTTGGGCTAAAGGTCGCCTCAAGCCATCACAGCCTCCGAGACCTACCCGAAGAGTCTTGGGTGTAAGGTCACCTCAAGCCATCATAGCCTATGGAAGAAGGAGCAGGAAGGAGCTAGTAACTAAGGGGGAACACCCTCTCCCATAAAATGGGAGTGTTCGACACTAGGTGCTTGACATGGGTGTGGTGCGACAAAACACAAAGATACAATTATATATATACATATACCAAACCCACAGCCCAACCTATGGATTCTTAAAAAGAGGAACTGAGCATGTGCCTCGGCACTGCTACCACGAAGCATGCATCAACAACCAAACAATCAACCCCCAACCCCATTTAGGTTTTCATGTTTCATGCAATGGTTTAACAAATTATTACAACTGGGAAACTATCATCCAGACAAAACCTTTCACAAACATATCCTTGCCATCCACAAACAAGGTTAGGTAAAACGCAAGCAACCACATGCCATTTCATTTATAAAGGATTATCACAACCATACAACATTCCATCATTCATTTATTTCAAAGTTCCACACATAAAACCCTTTCCACACACAAAACATTTCCGCACTTGAAAACACATTTTTTTACTTCAAAACACTTTTCATAATCAAATCACTTTTCATAACTAAAGGCATTTTCCACAACCAACCACTTCCCATTTCAACCCCATAATTTACAAACCATTTCACACCTCCACGTTTCCACCATCAACCATTCCAATAATATCACCACCCAAACGTCGCAGCCCCGCTGCTCACCCAAACCACAACATCCCACAAAACACCCCCAACACATGCCACGTAACCAAGCCAACACCCACATGTTCATTATTCCATTTTGGTTCAGCCGGGGTGATCACAAAAGGGTTCTATATTTTCATTTAAAAAGTCAACTTTACGTGATTTACCAATTTCCACATTCCATGAAGTTTACATCCATAAGAGAATACAGAAGGAGAGGACAACATTTAATTGTGTAAGCAAAGGCCCCCAACGACTGTTATTTTCAGTAGGTAGAAGCTCATTCAATTCACAAATATAATATCACAGGATATAAAAAGTAAGGTAACAACAATCACTAACTTCATAGCCCCATTCTTTAACCAGTTATTATCTTTATTTAAAGGTTCAACAATTTCTCATGAAAACAAAAGGATACCCGCCACACATGATACACAAATTAGAGAGACAAAGGAGAGATCCCTACTTCAAAAGGTCCCGATCACGTCGCTTCCGAAGACGTCCTTTGGTGTCCTCCGCCTTCGCCAAACCAGACAAACGCCTCCTAGGATGGAAGCTGGAGAAGGAAGGCCGGAATGAATGGTGACAAGTCCGGCCTTAGAAGCTTCTTCTCGTCACTACGATCCTGTGGCCGCTGACGGATCGACGATCGGAGTTCGGACAAAAAAGTTAGAGGAGGAAGACTTCTTGATCATCCAAGAGTGTCGTCGTGCGAAGAAGAAGCAATTCGTCTGGAAATAATCCGCGCCCCTTTCTTATATAGCCAACGAATAGTTAAAACAGTATGCAGCGTGTATTGATGAATACACGGTGTGACTGTACACCAGTTACGTGTTTTGACTGGTCAACACACGACACGTCACGCTGTTTCCACGCGTTTTAAAAAAAGACGTTATTTTTATTAATATGTGTGTTTCGTTGACCCGAGACATAACTCATAAAAAGGTATCCATCACTGGTCTTAAAATGACCGTCTTAATTTCAGGATTACTCTACCGCTGACGGTTCGTCATTCCGACACCATATGAAGATGTTATAGACTTTTTAAGTTTTGATCACCCAAAATAATAATAATATTATTTTATTATTATTATAATTATTTATTTATTTATTTTTATAACTCCAAATCAATCGTGATTTCATCTCTTTCATGTTGGAAACAAAAACTCCCTCCTTTTACATTTATTTCCCTTTTAATTTTATTCCCATTAATACCTTATAATCATTATTATAATATATAATAATAATGACTTACAAAAGAACCTCCTCAATCCCACGCCACAACAAAAGTGGCGCCTCCTTGGCTCCATGTCAACCACGCCCCACCCCTTATTGATTTCCTTTTTAATTTAACTTATTTGTTTTATTGCATTAATTTTTAAATCTTTATTTCCTTTAACTCTTTCTCTCTCCAATCTCCTTTAATGTTATTATTAATAAAATTAATAATAACACCCATCATTAATGTTCTAATTTAATCCCATGAAATTAGATTACTATAATTATTATCATATTAAACTAAAATCATTCCATGCGACTCAAAACTATTTCATTTAATTGAATTAAATTTCAAAACAAAATTAATATAACATACATATTCAACCCCTTTTTAATACATTTAATTTCATTAACATTTCACACATATTTTTACATCATCATAATTATTTATTGTTTTTCAATAATAATAACAATTCATCAACTAATTTTTTTAACTCATCACCATTATTATTTTTAATAATGATAATATTTATGCTCATCGCATTGGCCACATTAAACCACCCCGTTGGATATCTGAATCTGACCATGCCACATCAAAGTCGCATAACATACGTCAATTTAATTTTTTAATTCTATTTATTTTTATTTCACACTGATTAAATTGAAACAACTTTTATTAAATTAAAGTCATTCAATTTAATAAACCCAACATATTTTTACACCACCATTATTATTATTATTTAACATAATAATAATAACGAACTCACCTTTAATTTTATTAACGCACCACCATGCTTCCATTGTGCATCTTCATTTATTTGTTTGCAATAAATATCATAACTCATTTTATTAATTTCTCATTAATATTATGAATAATATTAATAACCCAACACCTATGATTATTATTCTAATTTAATTCCAACAATTTCTCAATTAATATTAAACTAAACGCCTTATTTTTTAAATTACTATTTAGAATTAAAACCCCTTTTAATTTAATTAATCACGCACTTTAAATCACCATCTTTATTATTTAATATAATAAACTGACAAATCATCTTTTAATTTTTTTATAAATTCTTCTTCGTTTTTATCATTAATAATTATCATTGTTACGCGCGCCATGTTGACCACATCGATTTCAACAAAGGAAGGGACCGGAGGGGTCCGGTCCATTACAATAAATAAAATCCCATTATGAATAAATATTTTTATCTTTCTAATGATTATTTATAGTATAAGAGATCACATATATAACCCAATGTAAAAATTGTTTTACTAAAAGATAAATGCTTGTGTCATATTTGTATTTATTTTAACTTAATTAATATAAAGTGTCATTGCCACTTACATGTGGCTCCATGGGGTCCCAAAATCAACCCAAGTATTCCATGGACGGACATGTATCATCCTATAGGGTTTGTACACGTGTTAGGAAAATTTTATATTATTATAATATTATTTTTTTACCTTTCATTATCAGATTTACCTTTTAGTCATGGTAAATAATATATTTACCGAAGAAGATTTTCAAATTGTCTAAATATAAAAGTTACCTATTTACACAATTCGGACATCATGATTACAAATATGGAATCTATTTTTTCTAAATTCAATACACATAAGTGTCAGAAATTAATTTAAGATTAATTCCCAATGTGATAACAAAAAATGTGCTTCAAAGAAATAAATACTATCAAAACATTGACTTTTGTTTATGTCCAGATAAAATGTGAAATCACATCAAAGGAACAAAATTCTATTAAATGGTAAAAATATATTCTAATTATATATTAAAACCATTAAATAGTATAATTTTCACTATAAAATATTTTTATTAATAATTTTTTCTAATTAACTTTTAGTATTTTTCACAATTCATCAAAAATTGGATGTTCTCAGAAAAATACCAAAAATTCTCCCTAGGCTAATTATGATATTCTAAATCCAAAAATAATGTCTATTTTTAATGATGAAATTTATAAAATTTCAAAAAGTGGGTATTACTATTCATAACGGATAGTTGGATTGGTCGTTGTGTGATAGAATCTCGAAGTTGCGTACATCACATGCTATTGTATTATTCAAAGAGAAGTTTACAATGCAAGCATGGGGTGATACATTCTCTCATCCTTTATATAATTTTGTCCTTGAAATTTCTAGACTATTACTACATAAAATGTTTCGGGTGGTTCTTCATCATAAGTTCCTTGGGTTACCATGTTTCCTCTTCCATCTTATGGTTTCTCCATAGAACTTTTACCAGACATGTTATCTGGTTTCTCAACACTTTTTATCTTGTATCACGAATCCTGATGAGCTCTTCACAACAAGACAGATCGGGTTCCGGTTATAATTCCTCATAGGTGAGTACATATGTTGGGTCAGGCATGTAATTTCTCAATAGTGATACGTGGAATACATCGTGAACTTTGGAGAGACTTTTCGGCATTTCCAAATGGTAAGTATAATGTCCCGAAGCTTATCGTACATGGACATTACATTACTTTTGCGGAATACTTAGTACATAACAAAAACACACACACAAGGATCGTAATAGTATAGTGTATTTGGAAACTCGGAACGTAATCTTCTAAACATGGTGAAAGATCTTCAATATCTCCCATAATGATCTTCCCCTTTTTTTACCTAAAACCATTCTTTATATCCTGGGGAAAGAAAAACAAAAAAGGGTGAGCTCAAATGCTCAGTAAGGGTAAACAAAAGAAATATCAATCACATCATATACATAAGAACGTAGCTTTTGGAAATCTTGACCTGCAAAAGAGATCATAATATCATAACATGGGATAAATCATAGAATTGAAAATGAGATCCCCATAATCATAACATAAAACTTGAAACTTTGTGGCATGCACACATAATCATGGAAAATCATTTCTTGTTAGTCACGACTCATTGCCAAGACTATCTTAGTGGACAAAGTCCCTTTCTGAACCGAGTTCACTACTCGTTTCATTCCTGTATCACTGAACCGAAATAACCTTCCGTTCCAGCCATGTCTATCTCATGAGATATAAAATCTTTACCCAATGCATTGGAGGGAGATATAGGTCCCACCCATCTTATAATGAATCATTTCTTATGTGTGCCACATAATCATAAAACATACATCATCGCATAACACATGTAACAAAAATGGGATTCTTGAAAAATCATGACATCATAAAACAATTCATATAAGATAAAGGAATTCATAAAAATATTTCCATCACAACATAATCAAATCCATGTAATAATAGGGATAAAAACAGAACCCTTTTATTATCTTAGATGGAAAATAATTTTGATAAAACACTTGAACTCCATTCTTGAGGAAAATATCCTTTCTTCTTCAAAAACATTTTTCCTTTCATAACATGTCATACAACTTTAAAATAAAATAAGTTGATTAAAAATAAACTTGAAAACTTGTAAAGGAAGCTTCTTGGAAACAATGTTTTAAAAATCCATTCATGCCGTATAAGTTAAAAAAACATTCTTCGTACTTTTGTCGGAAAAGTCAAAAAGTACCTCATACGACAAAAGATTCCTTTCATACATATTACTAAAAACACACCGAAGGGTAAAAATGGATTTAAACAATTGTAGGTGGATGGAAATAATATTACATATTGATGAAACAAGGATGTTGATGATAAAATACACCCCAGTGAATACTTACGAATAAACAATCTCGGATAAAAATGAGATTGTGATATTTCCCTTACCTTAGGTCCAACTTGCTTTGTAACTGTCCGAACCTCTTGTATAATGATTTAAATCATGTTATTGACATATTACAGAATCATATTCATTGTTATGATATCATATATGGTTCACTTATGACATTATATTACCCGTTCTTTTGTAAATTCCATGTTAAAGAAGCGTTTTGGGTAAAATCGTTTCATTTATCGTAGGTGTTTTGATTGTTGTTCATGACATCATTATTACATATATCATGATTTACTTACTTCCAGAATATAAAATATGATTTATATATCATTTATTTTCAGTATATATATATATATAATAGGTAGATAAATAAAATGAAAACACCGTTCATGGAGACGGTAGTCCGTACGTACGCATGAACGCTGTTTTCCTTTCCTTATTGTCTTGAAATGGAAGTAAGTAGATGACATACATATGTATATATATACTTAAATCCAGTAGCTTTATAATGTCATATATTTCATTATTATTTCTTATATATACATTATAATCATTCTTAAATGGTTAACATGGAGAATGAATCTCATCGCGTCGTGGAGACGGTATTCCGTACGTACGCACGAGCGATGATATCATTTCTATAAATATTGAATTGAATTGGAGTGGATTATACAATATATCAGAATCAATATGATGTTGTAATAACTATGTATAGTTATTCTTTACACCATTATACCCATCCATGTAAGGTGGTGGTGGAAAATAGATTACACCACGGCGTGGAGACGGTATTCCGTACGTACGCACGCGCGGTGATTTCTTTTTCCGTAGGATGGATAGATGGTGAAATAGTTTTGTTTCATACTTATAATAACATATCAGTATATGAGTGATACTGATGTTATTACTTCATAATGAAACAACCTAAGAAGAAGAAGTGGAAGAAGAAATAAAGATGAAAGAATTGGTAACGGTAATTACCTCTTCTTTGAAGTGCCTCTTTGAGACCTCCTCTTAGGGCACTAAAATTGGTCTTGGAGGAAGACCAGAACCTCTAGGATGTTTCTAGGGAAGTGGAGAGGAGAAATTGGCAGGGGTTGGCCGAGCTTGAGTGCTCAAATTGGTGTGAGGAGGAGGGGTAGGAGGTGTCCTTTTATAGGGGAGGAGAGGGGCACCTTAGGAATATCTCAAAATATTATTTTATATTAAAGTCAAAATCGGTTTATAATGGTTCCAAAGGGTCTTATTTCGAAGCTAAAGTGGGTATGGGTCTAAATCCTGTCAACCAATTGGATTTAGACAAGTTTAGGGTATTATGTTTAACCTTATCAATTAGATTTAACTCTAAGTTAAATAATTTAACTTTTACCGTGACTTTTTGTTTTCTTTCACTATATGGTTAATAAACTTACTATAACATGCCAAACGAACCCCAAATTGTATATTATTAATAAATATATCCTTATCTAAGTCATTTGGCCGAACCTTAGATTTTTAGGAATAAAATAACAATTAATAATATAATATTTGATTTAAAAACTATTTTGTTCAATTTTGACACTATTTGATATATGATTTTTGTGAAAGTCATAACAGAATTATATGTTCGAACCAAGTTGATTAAATCAACACTAATATATCATAGTAACCTATAAAATTAGTGGAATTCATAAAAAGTCTTAAATTACATTTATTTTGATATTTATATTATCAATTATGTCAATATTTCATTAATAAGATAATTACTGCATCATCTTTGTGTCATAAATAAATTAAATTATTTGATGTCTAAAAATTACAAATAAAATATCATCATGTAGGAAATCTTTTTAGCTTTCTAATTAATATTTATAGTCGAATTTATCTTATGTATAACCCCATATTAAAAATGATTTACTTATTAAACTTTGATTTTAACTATTTTAACCCTTCTTTAAATAAATTAATAATAAATGTCCAAATCTAATCCAAGTGGGCCTAAATGGTCATATTTTATTCCTAAGTTTGTTTTTGGTCGAATTACACTTGTCCAATAGAATTAGGACATGTGTTAGGGTAATATTAATATCATATTTACCCTTAGTTACCCTATTTACTATTAACCGCGTTAAAAAGTAAAAAGTTACTATTCACCAAAAAATTATTTTCATCTCATTGAACCACATTTTAGTCCTTGATATTAACCGTGTCTCTCGGATTATCGAAATTCCATTCACAGAAGCGGCAAAATTAAGTTTTATGAAAAATTCAGTTTTTTTTTAACTACCACTTAGTAGTTTCACTATTCATCAAAAATTGATGTTTTTCAGAACAATGCCAAAATTTCATCCTAAGCTATATTTCATATTCCGAATTCAAAAATGAAATCTATTTTACCAAATTCATAACATAGAAGTTGCATTAATTAATTTTATAATTAAATCCCGCTGTTAAAATAAATAGCGTGTTTTTAGGAAACAATATATATCAAAAGATTGACACTTGATTATGTCTTGTTTAAATGTGAAATTACAACCAATGACCAACATTGTATTAAATTGTAAAAATATATTCTAAATATACTTTAAAACCACTCAAATTAATAATTTATCACTATTAATTATTTCGATTAAAAAAGATGTTTTTAATTATAATTTAGTAATTTTTCACTATTCATCAGAATATGAAAGTTATCCGAAAAGTACCAAAATTTCACCTTAGGCTAAATTCGATACTCCGAATCCAAGAATGAAGTTCATTTTGAAAAATAAGATTTGCAGAATTTTAAAAAGTGGTTATTACTATTCATAACGGCTAGTTTTAATAATATTTTAATAGCACATCGTTGTTTAGTGAAACTCGGTATTGCGTATTACACACGCTATTGAGGAAGGTCGCGATTGCGTGTAATGAAAGGCAAGACAAGGATGCGTGTTGTGCAAGATCCTTTTGGTGTAGCGTACAACACAAGACATTAATAAAATTAAAAAGAATATTTCTTTATAAAATCTTGGGCTGTTACATTCTACCCCCCTTAAAATGAATTTCGCCCTCGAAATTCGTCGGGGTTATAAATTGTTTACTATTCGAAAGTTTCTTTAATAGAAACCCACATCGTAAAAAGGAATATCAAACCCAATCTTTAAAAACAAAAGTATGAAACGTAATGGTTACCCAAATAAACTAATTGCTGGGTTTCCACATAGGTAAAAATATGGATATGGAAGAGAAATCTAACCATCATGTTCTGATGGAGAGTGGTAGAGAACATGGCTATGGAAAAGCCAACAATCACAAATCCATAAATTTGTGACGATCTAAGGTACCATCCGATTCATCAGGTATAAGATCACTAGGACAACATTTTTGGTTTTGAAGATCATTTACCTAAAGTTGAAAATTGGAATTAGAATAAATACTTACTTTATTTTGGTACAATATCACTATTGTCCGTGCCTTTAACAATTTCCACATCATCTCTCAAATAAATGAAGTTGAATTTGTTATTCATGAAGTGTTAGTAGATCATGTGATAGAATGACGGGTCATTCCATCTGTCTCAAACAAAAGGTTAGCAAAAATTATATGCATAAGTCGATCTATAGTGAGATTAATCATATATGGTTCCTAAAATGAACTTATACATCATATATCATACTGCTTAATATAATAAAACTAGTTTCTACTAAACAGGGACTTCCTGTAGGCCAGTGGTAGGCGATAAAGGCCAGTCGCACTTCGGTTGTGGGTTCGATTCCTACAGCCTTGTCCGAAGCGATGGGCTGTCGCCCGTCCTGCAGGTTGTCCTTTTTTCTAAAACTACATTACTATAACATCCCATCAATAATATCGAAAAAAAACTTCTATCCTTAAACAATAATCACTTATGTCCAACATAATCCATTTCAATCTTTAGGCTTATCCATAATACTGCAGTCCACTCTCATAACATAGTGAAAACGATTACCAGAGATTTAATACCATCGTTGATCCCCATATATCATAAGATATGTTTTGTTGGTCACATTCTAAACATTCAAAGTCCTTAATCATGTATTCTCTTGAATACCTTAGTGAAAACATGAATGCAGTTAAAAGTTAACACTTTCCACATACCAAAATCCTCAAAATTCTATATACTCAATCCATGATATCACTTAGTCCTTATATCAATCATGAGCTCATGAATACTATTAAACATTTCATTTTCTTGTCTTCATTAAGCGCATATCATCTTATTTCCAAAAAAAATATCTCAATCACTTTGAATACCACATCAATAAATATTGCAATACTTAATGATACAACATTATTTTGGAATCCCATTACATAAACGCTTAATCATTCCACCACATCGTTATCATATTCAACATCGCCAATAGTGATCGCATGTGACTTCCCTTTGTCCTTTGCCTTCAGTGGTTGCTCATGTTGATCATCACTAACCCTTGGATTAGGGCAATTATTAGCATAATGCCCCATTTCCTTGCACTTGAAGCATTGAAGTGTTGGTGGTGCGTTCTCTGCAGTGTTTGCTTTATTCACATCATTAGAAACCCTTTTTCCATTACTTCGACACTCAGCTGCTCGATGACCTTCTTTTCCACACTTAAAACATTTTCTAGTTCCTTTAAGATAATCTCCACCATGCTTCTTTCCACACTTTGTGCATAAGGAAACATTCATCTTCTTTTCACCATTATTATGAGATTTCTCCTTGAACTCCATCTTTCGTTTCTTGTCAAAACCATGAGATGGATATGTAACACCAACTTCCATTTCTACCTTGATAGCACAACGCACAATTTCTTCATAGCTACTGAAGTCTCTTATAGCTAATGCCCTTCGAAGACTTGGTTTTAAGCCACTGAAAAATCGATCAACTTTACTTTCAGGTTGGATGATAATGCCAGATGCATACCTTGCAAGTCTTGTAAAATTCGCTTCGTATATACCAACAGATTCATCATCCTTCTGCTTTAGCTCAATAAACTCCTTTTCCATCTTTGTTCGAAGAATACGAGGGAAGTACTTACTGAAAAACAAGTTCTTGAACTCGTCCCATTCCATGGACTCAATTTCATCCCTTGGCCTCGTATTCTTGATAAGATTCCACCATTGATCAGCTTCACCTTCCAAACGATATACTGCTAAGATGACTTTATCATGTTCAGAACATTGAAGAACTGAAAATATCTTTTCAGTGGTACTGATCCATTGTTCCGCAACTAATGGATCAGTAGACCCACTGAAAGAAGGTGGACGCTGCCTCATGAAGGATTCAACAGAATGTTGCTCCTTCCTTTGCTCGTTTGAAAGTCATGCATGATTCATAGCTTGAGAAAGTTGTGTGAGCATGGCTACAAGATTTTGCATTCCGGCTCCCATATCGTTTGGTTTTTCAGGGGGACAATCATTGCATTGCCCATCACATTCCGCATTAACACGGTTCCTTCGGGTTCCAGCCATCGTCTAAAACCCCAAAAGAATAGTATGAGAGGCAAAAATCATGCTAGGGAAAACAACATAATAAAGGGGTAGTACCCTCAATATCTAACATCTTAGGTTAAATTCGAAGATCGTTAGCGCAATTCTAGGACTATAACCTATACGTATACTTAACCTTAGAGACATCCCTAGACTTACCTTAGAAATATCTCTAGGGATCTCACTAACGTTTTCGCATCCTAGTTTCCAAAGGTTGACTAAACCTTTCCTCTGATACCAACTGTAATGACCCGAAGCTTGACGTACACGGACATTACATTACTTTTGCGGAATACTTAGTACATAACAAAAACACACACACAAGGATTGTAATAGTATAGTGTCTTTGGAAACTCGGAACGTAATCTTCTAAACGTGGTGAAAGATCTTCAATATCTCCCATAATGATCTTCCCCCTTTTTTTTACCTAAAACCTTTCTTTATATCCTGGGGAAAGAAAAACAAAAAAGGGTGAGCTCAAATGCTCAGTAAAGGTAAACAAAAGAAATATCAATCACATCATATACATAAGAACGTAGCTTTTGGAAATCTTGACCTGCAAAAGAGCTCATAATATCATAACATGGGATAAATCATAGAATTGAAAATGAGATCCCCATAATCATAACATAAAACTTGATACTTTGTGGCATGCACACATAATCATGGAAAATCATTTCTTGTTAGTCACGACTCATTTCCAAGACTATCTTAGTGGACAAAGTCCCTTTCTGAACCGAGTTCACTACTCGTTTCAGTCCTGTATCACTGAACCGAAATAACCTTCCGTTCAAGACATGTCTATCTCATGAGATATAAAATCTTTACCCAATGCATTGGAGGGAGATATAGGTCCCACCCATCTTATAATGAATCCTTTATTATGTGTGCCACATAATCATAAAACATACATCATCGCATAACACATGTAACAGAAATGGGATTCTTGAAACATGATGACATCATAAAACAATTCATATAAGATAAAGGAATTAATAAAAATATTTCCATCACAACATAATCAAATCCATGTAATAATAGGGATAAAAACAGAACCCTTTTATTATCCTAGATGGAAAATAATTTTGATAAAACACTTGAACTCCATTCTTGAGGAAAATATCCTTTCTTCTTCAAAAACATTTTTCCATTCATTACATGTCATACAACTTTAAAATAAAATAAGTTGATTAAAAATAAACTTGAAAACTTGTAAAGGAAGCTTCTTGGAAACAATGTTTTAAAAATCCATTCATGCCGTATAAGTTAAAAAAACATTCTTCGTACTTTTGTCGGAAAAGCCAAAAAGTACCTCGTACGACAAAAGATTCCTTTCATACATATTACTAAACACACACCGAAGGGTAAAGATGGATTTAAACAATTTTAGGTGGATGAAAATAATATTACATATTGATGAAACATGGATGTGGATGATAAAATACACCCCAGTGAATACTTACGAATAAACAATCTTGGATAAAAATGAGATTGTGATATTTCCCTTACCTTAGGTCCGACTTGCTTTGTAACTGTCCGAACCTCCTGTATAATGATTTAAATCATGTTATTGACTTATTACAGAATCATATTCATTGTTATGATATCATATATGGTTCACTTATGACATTATATTACCCGTTCTTTTGTAGATTCCATGTTAAAGAAGCATTTTGGGTAAAATCGTTTCATTTATCGTAGGTGTTTTGACTTGTGGTTCTTGACATCATTATTACATATATCATGATTTACTTACTTCCAGAATATAAAATATGATTTATATATCATATATTTTCAGTATATATATATATATATATAATAGGTAGATAAATAAAATGAAAAACACCGTTCATGGAGACGGTAGTCCGTACGTACGCATGACCGCTGTTTTCCTTTCCTTATTTTCTTGGAATGGAAGTAAGTAGATGACATACATATGTATATATATAAATAAATCCAGTAGCTTTATAATGTCATATATTTCATTATTATTTCTTATATATACATTATAATCATTTTTAAATGGTTAACATGGAGAATGAATCTCATCGCGTCGTGGAGACGGTATTCCGTACGTACGCACGAGCGATGATATCATTTCTATAAATATTGAATTGAATTGGAGTGGATTATACAATATATAAGAATCAATATGATGTTGTAATAACTATGTATAGTTATTATTTACACCATTATACCCATCCATGTAAGGTGGTGGTGGAAAATAGATTACACCACGGCGTGGAGACGGTATTCCGTACGTACGCACACGCAGTGATTTCTTTTTCCGTAGGATGGATAGATGGTGAAATAGGCTTGTTTCATACTTATAATAACATATCAGTATATGAGTGATACTGATGTTATTACTTCATAATGTAACAACCTAAGAAGAAGAAGTGGAAGAAGAAATAAAGATGAAAGAATTGGTAACGGTAATTACCTCTTCCTTGAAGTGCCTCTTTGAGACCTCCTCTTAGGGCACTAAAATTGGTCTTGGAGGAAGACCAGAACCTCTAGGATGTTGCTAGGGAAGTGTAGAGGAGAAATTGGCAGGGGTTGGCCGAGCTTTAGTGCTCAAATTGGTGTGAGGAGGAGGGGGAGGAGGTGTCCTTTTATAGGGGAGGAGAGGGGCACCTTAGGAATATCTCAAAATATTATTTTATATTAAAGTCAAAATCGGTTTATAATGGTTCCAAAGGGTCTTATTTCGAAGCTAAAGTGGGGATGGGTCGAAAGCCTATCAACCAATAGGATTTAGACAAGTTTAGGGTATTATGTTTAACCTTATCAATTAGATTTAACTCTAAGTTAAATAATTTAACTTTTACCGTGTCTTTTTGTTTTCTTTCACTATATGGTTAATAAACTTACTATAACATGCCAAAAGAACCCCAAATTGTATATTATTAATACATATATCCTTATATAAGTCATTTGACCGAACCTTAGATTTTTAGGAATAAAATAACAATTAATAATATAATATTTGATTTAAAAACTATTTTGTGTTAATTTTGACACTATTTGATATATGATTTTTGTGAAAGTCATAACAGAATTATATATTCGAACCATGTTGATTACATCAACACTAATATATCATAGTAACCTATAAAATTAGTGGAATTCATAAAAAGTCTTAAATTACATTTATTTTGATATTTATATTATCAATTATGTCAATATTTCATTAATAAGATAATTACTGCATGATCTTTGTGTCATAAATAAATTAAATTATTTGATGTCTAAAAATTACAAATAAAATATCATCATGTAGGAAATCTTTTTAGCTTTCTAATGAATATTTATAGTCGAATTTATCTTATGTATAACCCCATATTAAAAATGATATAATTATTAAACTTTGATTTTAACTATTTTAACCCTTCTTTAAATAAATTAATAATAAATGTCCAAATCTAATCCATGTGGGCCTAAATGGTCATATTTTATTCCTAAGTTTGTTTTTGGTCGAATTACACTTGTCCAATAGAATTAGGACATGTGTTAGGGTAATATTAATATCATATTTACCCTTAGTTACCCTATTTACTATTAACCGCGGTAAAAAGTAAAAAGTTACTATTCACCAAAAAATTATTTTCATCTCATTGAACCACATTTTAGTCCTTCATATTAACCGTGTCTCTCGGATTTTAGAAATTCCATTCACAGAAGCGGCAAAATTAAGTTTTATGAAAAATTCAGTTTTTTTTAACTACCACTTAGTAGTTTCACTATTCATCAAAAATTGGTGTTTTTCAGAACAATGCCAAAATTTCATCCTAAGCTATATTTCATATTCCGAATTCAAAAATGAAATCTATTTTACCAAATTCATAACATAGAAGTTGCATTAATTAATTTTATAATTAAATCCCGCTGTTAAAATAAATAGCGTGTTTTTAGGAAACAATATATATCACAAGATTGACACTTGATTATGTCTTGTTTAAATGTGAAATTACAACCAATGACCAACATTGTATTAAATTGTAAAAATATATTCTAAATATACTTTAAAACCACTCAAATTAATAATTTATCACTATTAATTATTTCGATTAAAAAATTTGTTTTTAATTATAATTTAGTAATTTTCACTATTCATCAGAATATGAAAGTTATCCGAAAAGTACCAAAATTTCACCTTAGGCTAAATTCGATACTCCGAATCCATGAATGAAGTTCATTTTGAAAAATAAGATTTGCAGAATTTTAAAAAGTGGTTATTACTATTCATAACGGCTAGTTTTAATAATATTTTAATAGCACATCGTTGTTTAGTGAAACTCGGTATTGCGTATTACACACGCTATTGAGGAAGGTCGCGATTGCGTGTAATGAAAGGCAAGACAAGGATGCGTGTTGTGCAAGCTCCTTTTGGTGTAGCGTACAACACAAGGCATTAATAAAATTAAAAAGAATATTTCTTTATAAAATCTTGGGCCGTTACATTCTACCCCCCTTAAAATGAATTTCGCCCTCGAAATTCGTCGGGGTTATAAATGGTTTACTATTCTAAAGTTTCTTTAATAGAAACCCACATCGTAAAAAGGAATATCAAAACCAATCTTTAAAAACAAAAGTATAAAACGTAACGGTTACCCAAATAAACTAATCGTTGGGTTTCCACATAGGTAAAAATATGGATATGGAAGAGAAATCTAACCATCATGTTCTGATGGAGAGTGGTAGAGAACATGGCTATGGAAAAGCCAACAATCACAAATCCATAAATTTGTGACGATCTAAGGTACCATCCGATTCATCAGGTATAAGATCACTAGGACAACATTTTTGGTTTTGAAGATCATTTCCCTAAAGTTGAAAATTGGAATTAGAATAAATACTTACTTTATTTTGGTACAATATCACTATTGTCCGTGCCTTTAACAATTTCCACATCATCTCTTAAATAAATGAAGTTGAATTTGTTATTCATGAAGTGTTAGCAGATCATGTGATAGAAGGACGGGTCATACCATCTGTCTCAAACAAAAGGTTAGCAAAAATTATATACATAAGTCGATCTATAGTGAGATTAATCATATATGGTTCCTAAAATGGACTTATACATCAAATATCATACTGCTTAATATAATAAAACTAGTTTCTACTAAATAGGGACTTCCTGTAGGCCAGTGGTAGGCGATAAAGGCCAGTCGCACTTCGGTTGTGGGTTCGATTCCTACAGCCTTGTCCGAAGCGATGGGCTGTCGCCCGTCCTGCAGGTTGTCCTTTTTTCTAAAACTACATTACTATAACATCCCATCAATAATATCGAAAAAAAACTTCTATCCTTAAACAATAATCACTTATGTCCAACATAATCCATTTCAATCTTTATCCATAATACTGCAGTCCACTCTCATAACATAGTGAAAACGATTACCAGAGATTTAATACCATCGTTGATCCCCATATATCATAAGATATGTTTTGTTGGTCACATTCTAAACATTCAAAGTCCTTAATCATGTATTCTCTTGAATACCTTAGTGAAAACATGAATGCAGTTAAAAGTTAACACTTTCCACATACCAAAATCCTCAAAATTCTATATACTCAATCCATGATATCACTTAGTCCTTATATCAATCATGAGCTCATGAATACTATTAAACATTTCATTTTCTTGTCTTCATTATGCGCATATCATCTTATTTCCAAAAAAAATATCTCAATCACTTTGAATACCACATCAATAAATATTGCAATACTTAATGATACAACATTATTTTGGAATCCCATTACATAAACGCTTAATCATTCCACCACATCGTTATCATATTCAACATCGCCAATAGTGATCGCATGTGACTTCCCTTTGTCCTTTGCCTTCAGTGGTTGCTCATGTTGATCATCACTAACCCTTGGATTAGGGAAATTATTAGCATAATGCCCCATTTCCTTGCACTTGAAGCATTGAAGTGTTGGTGGTGCGTTCTCTGCAGTGTTTGCTTTATTCACATCATTAGAAACCCTTTTTCCATTACTTCGACACTCAGCTGCTCGATGACCTTCTTTTCCACACTTAAAACATTTTCTAGTTCCTTTAAGACAATCTCCACCATGCTTCTTTCCACACTTTGTGCATAAGGAAACATTCATCTTCTTTTCACCATTATTATGAGATTTCTCCTTGAACTCCATCTTTCGTTTCTTGTCAAAACCATGAGATGGATATGTAACACCAACTTCCATTTCTACCTTGATAGCACAACGCACAATTTCTTCATAGCTACTGAAGTCTCTTATAGCTAATTCCCTTCGAAGACTTGGTTTTAAGCCATTGAAAAATCGATCAACATTACTTTCAGGTTGGATGATAATGCCAGATGCATACCTCGCAAGTCTTGTAAAATTCGCTTCGTATATACCAACAGATTCATCATCCTTCTACTTCAGCTCAATAAACTCCTTTTCCATCTTTGTTCGAAGAATACGAGGGAAGTACTTACTGAAAAACAAGTTCTTGAACTCGTCCCATTCCATGGACTCAATTTCATCACATGGCCTCGTATTCTTGATAAGATTCCACCATTGATCAGCTTCACCTTCCAAACGATATACTGCTAAGATGACTTTATCATGTTCAGAACATTGAAGAACTGAAAATATCTTTTCAGTGGTACTGATCCATTGTTCAGCAACTAATGGATCAGTAGACCCACTGAAAGAAGGTGGACGCTGCCTCATGAAGGATTCAACAGAATGTTGCTCCTTCCTTTGCTCGTTTGGAAGTCCTGCATGATTCATAGCTTGAGAAAGTTGTGTGAGCATGGCTACAATATTTTTCATTCCGGCTCCCATATCGTTTGGTTTTTCAGGGGGACAATCATTGAATTGCCCATCACATTCCACATTAACACGGTTCCTTCGGGTTCCAGCCATCGTCTAAAACCCCAAAAGAATAGTATGAGAGGCAAAAATCATGCTAGGGAAAACAACATAATAAAGGGGTAGTACCCTCAATATCTAACATCTTAGGTTAAATTCGAAGATCGTTAGCGCAATTCTAGGACTATAACCTATACGTATACTTAACCTTAGAGACATCCCTAGACTTACCTTAGTAATATCTCTAGGGATCTCACTAACGTTTTCGCATCCTAGTTTCCAAAGGTTGACTAAACCTTTCCTCTGATACCAACTGTAATGACCCGAAGCTTGACGTACACGGACATTACATTACTTTTGCGGAATACTTAGTACATAACAAAAACACACACACAAGGATCGTAATAGTATAGTGTCTTTGGAAACTCGGAACGTAATCTTCTAAACGTGGTGAAAGATCTTCAATATCTCCCATAATGATCTTCCCCTTTTTTTTTACCTAAAACCTTTCTTTATATCCTGGGGAAAGAAAAACAAAAAAGGGTGAGCTCAAATGCTCAGTAAGGGTAAACAAAAGAAATATCAATCACATCATATACATAAGAACGTAGCTTTTGGAAATCTTGACCTGCAAAAGAGCTCATAATATCATAACATGGGATAAATCATAGAATTGAAAATGAGATCCCTATAATCATAACATAAAA
Organism: Viscum album; assembly: GCA_963277665.1. NCBI lineage: Eukaryota > Viridiplantae > Streptophyta > Magnoliopsida > Santalales > Viscaceae > Viscum > Viscum album. Next base: position 1,431,076,665 of record OY728132.1, on the reverse strand, counting down.
CTTGAAACTTTGTGGCATGCACACATAATCATGGAAAATCATTTCTTTTTAGTCACCACTCATTGCCAAGACTATCTTAGTGGACAAAGTCCCTTTCTGAACCGAGTTCACTACTCGTTTCAGTCCTGTATCACTGAACCGAAATAACCTTCCGTTCCAGCCATGTCTATCTCATGAGATATAAAATCTTTACCCAATGCATTGGAGGGAGATATAGGTCCCACCCATCTTATAATGAATCCTTTCTTATGTGTGTCACATAATCATAAAACATACATCACCGCATAACACATGTAACAGAAATCGGATTCTTGAAACATCATGACATCATAAAACAATTCATATAAGATAAAGGAATTCATAAAAATATTTCCATCACAACATAATCAAATCCATGTAATAATACGGATAAAAACAGAACACTTTTATTATCTTAGATGGAAAATAATTTTGATAAAACACTTGAACTCCATTCTTGAAGAAAATATCCTTTCTTCTCCAAAAACATTTTTCCTTTCATAACATGTCATACAACTTTAAAATAAAATAAGTTGATTAAAAATAAACTTGAAAAATTGTAAAGGAAGCTTCTTGGAAACAATGTTTTAAAAATCCATTCATGCCGTATAAGTTGAAAAAACATTCTTCGTACTTTTGTCGGAAAAGTCAAAAAGTACCTCGTACGACAAAAGATTCCTTTCATACATATTACTAAACACACACCGAAGGGTAAAAATGGATTTAAACAATTTTAGGTGGATGGAAATAATATTACATATTGATGAAACATGGATGTGGATGATAAAATACACCCCAGTGAATACTTACGAATAAACAATCTCGGATAAAAATGAGATTGTGATATTTCCCTTACCTTAGGTCTGACTTGCTTTGTAACTGTCCGAACCTCCTGTATAATGATTTAAATCATGTTATTGACTTATTACAGAATCATATTCATTGTTATGATATCATATATGGTTCACTTATGACATTATATTACCCGTTCTTTTGTAAATTCCATGTTAAAGAAGCGTTTTGGGTAAAATCGTTTCATTTATCGTAGGTGTTTTGACTTGTTGTTCTTGACATCATTATTACATATATCATGATTTACTTACTTCCAGAATATAAAATATGATTTATATATCATATATTTTCAGTATACATATATATATAATAGGTAGATAAATAAAATGAAAAACACCGTTCATGGAGACGGTAGTCCGTACGTACGCATGAACGCTGTTTTCCTTTCCTTATTGTCTTGAAATGGAAGTAAGTAGATGACATACATATGTATATATATACATAAATCCATTAGCTTTATAATGTCATATATTTCATTATTATTTCTTATATATACATTATAATCATTCTTAAATGGTTAACATGGAGAATGAATCTCATCGCGTCGTGGAGACGGTATTCCGTACGTACGCACGAGCGATGATATCATTTCTATAAATATTGAATTGAATTGGAGTGGATTATACAATATATCAGAATAAATATGATGTTTTAATAACTATTTATAGTTATTCTTTACACCATTATACCCATCCATGTAAGGTGGTGGTGGAAAATAGATTACACCACGGCGTGGAGACGGTATTCCGTACGTACGCACACGCGGTGATTTCTTTTTCCGTAGGATGGATAGATGGTGAAATAGGTTTGTTTCATACTTATAATAACATATCAGTATATGAGTGATACTGATGTTATTACTTCATAATGAAACAACCTAAGAAGAAGAAGTGGAAGAAGAAATAAAGATGAAAGAATTGGTAACGGTAATTACCTCTTCTTTGAAGTGCCTCTTTGAGACCTCCTCTTAGGGCACTAAAATTGGTCTTGGAGGAAGACCAGAACCTCTAGGATGTTGCTAGGGAAGTTTAGAGGAGAAATTGGCAGGGGTTGGCCGAGCTTGAGTGCTCAAATTGGTGTGAGGAGGAGGGGGAGGAGGTGTCCTTTTATAGGGGAGGAGAGGGGCACCTTAGGAATATCTCAAAATATTATTTTATATTAATGTCAAAATCGGTTTATAATGGTTCCAAAGGGTCTTATTTCGAAGCTAAAGTGGGTATGGGTAGAAATCCTATCAACCAATAGGATTTAGACAAGTTTAGGGTATTATGTTTAACCTTATCAATTAGATTTAACTCTAAGTTAAATAATTTAACTTTTACCATGTCTTTTTGTTTTCTTTCACTATATGGTTAATAAACATACTATAACATGCCAAACGAACCCCAAATTGTATATTATTAATACATATATCCTTATCTAAGTCATTTGGCCGAACCTTAGATTTTTAGGAATAAAATATCAATTAATAATATAATATTTGATTTAAAAACTATTTTGTGTCAATTTTGACACTATTTGATATATGATTTTTGTGAAAGTCATAACAGAATTATATGTTCGAACCAAGTTGATTAAATAAACATTAATATATCATAGTAACCTATAAAATTAGTGGAATTCATAAAAAGTCTTAAATTACATTTATTTTGATATTTATATTATCAATTATGTCAATATTTCATTAATAAGATAATTACTGCATCATCTTTGTGTCATAAATAAATTAAATTATTTTATGTCTAAAAATTACAAATAAAATATCATCATGTAGGAAATCGTTTTAGCTTTCTAATGAATATTTATAGTCGAATGTATCTTATGTATAACCCCATATTAAAAATGATTTACTTATTAAACATTGATTTTAACTATTTTAACCCTTCTTTAAATAAATTAATAATAAATGTCCAAATCTAATCCAAGTGGGCCTAAATGGTCATCTTTTATTCCTAAGTTTGTTTTTGGTCGAATTACACTTGTCCAATAGAATTAGGACATGTGTTAGGGTAATATTAATATCATATTTATCCTTAGTTACCCTATTTACTATTAACCGCGGTAAAAAGTAAAAAGTTACTATTCACCAAAAAATTATTTTCATCTCATTGAACCACATTTTAGTCCTTGATATTAACCGTGTCTCTCGGATTTTCGAAATTCCATTCACAGAAGCGGCAAAATTATGTTTTATGAAAAATTCAGTTTTTTTTAACTACCACTTAGTAGTTTCACTATTCATCAAAAATTGATGTTTTTCAGAACAATGCCAAAATTTCATCCTAAGCTATATTTCATATTCCGAATTCAAAAATGAAATCTATTTTACCAAATTCATAACATAGAAGTTGCATTAATTAATTTTATAATTAAATCCCGCTGTTAAAATAAATAGCGTGTTTTTAGGAAACAATATATATCAAAAGATTGACACTTGATTATGTCTTGTTTAAATGTGAAATTACAACCAATGACCAACATTGTATTAAATTGTAAAAATATATTCTAAATATACTTTAAAACCACTCAAATTAATAATTTATCACTATTAATTTTTTCGATTAAAAAAGTTGTTTTTAATTATAATTTAGTAATTTTTCACTATTCATATGAATATGAAAGTTATCCGAAAAGTACCAAAATTTCACCTTAGGCTAAATTCGATACTCCGAATCCAAGAATGAAGTTCATTTTGAAAAATAAGATTTGCAGAATTTTAAAAAGTGGTTATTACTATTCATAACAGCTAGTTTTAATAATATTTTAATAGCACATCGTTGTTTAGTGAAACTCGGTATTGCGTATTACACACGCTATTGAGGAAGGTCGCGATTGCGTGTAATGCAAGGCAAGACAAGGATGCGTGTTGTGCAAGCTCCTTTTGGTGTAGCGTACAACACAAGACATTAATAAAATTAAAAAGAATATTTCTTTATAAAATCTTGGGCTGTTACAGTAAGATACCACCCCAATTAATTCTAGAATTTCGAAATGTCCGATGTAGCTGGGACTCAGTTTAAATTTCTTACCAAAATGTATAACTCCCTCCCATTTATATAACTTCATGAAAACATGATCGCTGACTTGAAATTCCAAATCCTTCCTTCGATTATTGGCATAGTTCTTATGCCTGCATAGAGCATGCTTTGATGTGGGTTTCAATTACCTACTCCTTTTCCATCATTTCCTCCACATGTTCCGTGCCGAAAATATTTTCTATCACCAACATCATCCCAATAGGTTGGTGTGTGACATCTCTTTCTGTATAATGCTTTATATGGTGCCATCTGAATACTTGAATGAAAGCTATTGTTATAAGAAAATACTACCAGATGTAAATATTGATCCCACATACCCTGAAAGTCATGTTAGCATGATCTCAAAATGTCTTCTATGGTTTGAATAGTTCATTCTGATTATCCATCTATTTGAGGGTGGTAGGAAGTGCTCAAATGACGTTCAGCATCCACGGCATTTTGAAGATGTTTCCAGAATCATGATGTGAAACGGGGATCATGACCATAAAAAATCGATAGTGTCACTCCATGAAGAATAAAAAATTCATCAATATATAGTCTTACTAGACGTTCAAGTGGTCGATCTTATCTTAAAGAAAGAAAATTTGTTAACTTGGTAAGACGAACAACAATGACCCATATTGTATCAGTCATTCTAGGGGTCTTTGGTAGTCCCATGAAAAAGTCTATCATAATATTATCCCATTACAACTCTGGTATGGGAAGAGGTTCCATGACTCCTCTTGGTTGATTCCTTCTATCTTTCAGATGTTGATAAACCATACATCTTTTCACATAATATTCCATCTCCCTCTCCATTTTATCCCACCAAAAATGTTCGTTAAAATCTCTATACATCATGGTGCTCCCATGGTGTATAGGGAAATTAGAACTATGGGCATCATCCAAAAATTTTCTTCTACAAATCACGTATATTGGGAATGCAAAGTCACTTCCCAAATTTCAAAAATCCATCTTCATACACAATGTCACTCAATCTCCCATCATTCACAGCATTAATCGTCTTTTGAAACTCTTCATCACCTGTCTGAGAACTCTTTATTCATTTTAGTAAAGATGGTTTGTCATCCATTTGAAAAAGTATTGATGTTTCACCTTACATGGTGATTCCCATATCCATACATACTAGATCCCTATATATAGGATCCTTTTCAACTCTCATCTTGTTCAAAACTACACAATCATTTCTACTCAAACCATATCCCACCTTATTTTCCTTTCCCTGATGGTTGTGTGAAGTGCATTCATAATCCTTCAGTGGGTCAGGCCATCTACTTTTCCTCATGTTGATTAATTTATTTGAGAAAATATACTTATAACTCTTGTGATAGGTATATATCTCACATTTTCCACCATAGAGATAGTGTCTCCAAATCATCAAAGCAAAGATTAAAGCTTCTAAATCAAAATCATGAGTAGGATAGTTTTTCTCATTAATTATTATCTATCGTGATGCATAGAAAAAAACCCTATCATTTTGCATTACGACACAACGAAGTCCTTTTAATTGATGCATCACTATAAATAACAAACACATCATTCCATGATGGTTGAGTCATGATTGGAGAATTGACTAATCTTCTCTTCAGTTCTTCAAAACATTCTTCACACACTTATTTCCATACAAATTTATCCCCTTTATGTGTGCGCTTAGTTAATGGGTTATCCAATCGAGCTATATTATGGACTAAACACTGATAATAACATTCTAAACCAATAAAACCACGTACATCAGTTATACTCATTGGTGCTGGCCAATCATGGATTTCTCTTGTCATAGATGGATCAACAAAGATTCCATCCTTAGAGACAATATATCCAAGAAAAAAGTCTCTTGAATCCATAATAAACACTTAGTAAACGTCCCATATAATTAATGCCTTTTAAGAGTCTTTACAATAATGCGCAAGTGATTTTCATGATCTTCGCACTGTTTGGAGTATAACAATATATCATCAATAAATACAACTACAAAGACATCAAGATATTCCTTGAAAACTCTATTAATTTGATCCATGATGATAGAGGGTGAATTAGTGAATCCCAAATGAATTATTGTAAACTCATAATGCTGTTACCTAGTTTGAAATTCTTTTTTCATAATGTCTTCTTTCTTCACACACAACAGATGATATCCAGATCAAAGGTCAGTCTTTGAAAAGTATTGAGATCCATTGGTCGAATAAATCATCAATGTGAGGTAGGGGATACTTGTTCTTTATTTTTATATCATTTATCTCCCTGTAGTCAAAGCACATCCTCATAGATCCATCATTATTCTTAATAAAAAGAACAGGGGATCCCCATGGAAAAACACTAGGGCGAATGAATCCCTTATTACTCAATACTGCTAGTTGTATCATTAGTTCCACTAATTCGACAGTGGAAATTATATGTGGGGTCTTCGATATGGGCCTTGAATCAAGAATTATGTCAATGAAAACTCATTTTCTCGTTCTACAGGATGTCCATGTAAATCATCTGGAAACACATCAAAATATTCATGCACAATAGGCACATCCCCTATTTGAACATTCCTTTCTTCACACATAGTTATTCCATTCACTTACTCCCAAATAATTTAATTTAGTTGAGCTATTAGGGGTATATCTTGATAAGAATTAGGTGGTGAAATTTGTTTTCTAAATATAAGGTTTTCTTTATCCTCGTTGAAAAATGTTTCCTCATTATTATTACAATAAATTTTCACATTATAGTCTGAAATCTAATCCATAACAAGGATTATATAAAATTCCATCATGGGTATGATGCTGATATCAGCGGATAAATAACATTTAAATTTCTCAATGGTAATTGAATCACAAAACATTGTGGCAATGATACATCCCTATTGAGTTTTGACTGACAACTCCCTTGTTAAATAAAATTGGAAATATCTAATTTTCATAGCAAAATCGAAATATATTAAACAATTATATGATCTAGAATGATATAAAACATTGGCAAAACATGAGGAAACCGTTAAATTACCTTCCACCATGTCTTTAAGAGCATCAAACTCAATTGTAGTGACAACATAAAATTGGAATTGATCCCTTCGACTCTTCTGAGGGATGTTTCCCTAATGCTTAGTAAATTAATTTTCATAATAACCCATCTCCCTACAATTGTAGCATTGAACATGTGTAGCTTATTTATTCACCTTGCAATCATAAGCTTGGTGGCCATTTTCACCTCACTTGTAACAGACTCCCATTCTCTTAAAGAATGTACTGGGGTGTTTTTTCCCACATTTACTTTAGGATAGATATTCAACATTTCCCTTCTTCCCTTTATTTACAATTCCAAAGCGATCAACAGATATCATCTTTTCTTGATTTGCTTTAATGTCGTAAGACTTAGAGAATTCCTTTTCCATCATGATAGCACAAGAGGCAATTTCTTCATATGACGAGAAGGATTAGAGACCAATGCTCGACTAAGATGTGGTTTTAACCCATCAAGGAAACGATCGATCATACTTCATTTGTTACGTATATAATCATCAACATGCCTTTCTAACCTTGTAAAGTTATCTTCATACTTTGTGACATTCTCATCCTATTTTTTCCTCACACTCAGAAATTTTCTTTCCAAATCCTCTTAATGGTCATGAGGAATGTATTTTTCTAATAAATTTTTTTTAAACATCATCCATTAAATACTTGAATCTTAGTCATATTCCTTTGTATTTTTTATCAATGACCACCATTGATCAGCATCTCTAGTGAGGCGATAAACTGCCATGAATACTTTTTCCCTTTCACTACTCCCCAAAGCCTGAAATATTTTCTCTAGGGAACTTATCCATTGCTCAGCTACCAATGTATTTGTACTCCCATTGAATGTTGGTGGTTGTTTCCTCATGATGTGATCTAACAATGATACTCCATGCTATGGATCAGGGTTCTCCATACGGGTAAGGTTATTATTCATAACCCCAGTGAGTTTTCCCAGAATACTGATAAGCTAATCTACACCATTTGTATCACCAGCTCCAATATAATTATCTTGAGTATGAGGGAAATACCTACATGGAGTGTGTTCATTGATACAGTTTCCATTCCTACCACTAGGTTCCATTTCTAAACAATGGCATAAACTAGATTATTTTATGAATCGAAATACATAATTCAATACTTGGAAAACACTAATCGTAAATTGAATAGTTTATAGATATAATCAATAATAATAAAAAAAATTAATGAGGAATTTTATACTCATAATACCTTCCTAATGGTTTGTAATTAAATTGAGAATTATCCTAAGCATATCCCCCGGGAGTGTCGTAAGCAAGAGTGCAGCAAGGCACATTGTCGTGGACCAGTTCTCGTTCGAGTATTATCTCAAAGTGGTGTTTTGTGGTTTTAACCATTGGTACATCTGTGCCAAATCCACCTCTACTTTATCATATCCATATATGAACGTATTGCATGGAAAACTCAAAAAATCTCTACAATACCAAAATTCTAGAATGTTCTTCTATACTAATCCTCAAAGTCTATCTTAGGACTGTGTGTTCTAATCATATTTTATCAAAATTTAGCTTCCAAGGTGTATTACTAAACATCCTATGATACCAAGAGTAAAGCCTCGACCCCAGTTACCTAGAGTTCGTGCATTATTATGTATCATTGGCATGATCACAAAAGATCATGTCTTGAAATACCGATTTGTTTAGTAGCCTTGGAAACACGAGATACATTCATAAGTTTTACATTACATCATGAAATAAAAACAACAACAACATCGTGTCCCATTTGAACACAATTATCCATTAGACTATCCTTATAGGTCAATCATAATATACTTCTTCACAACCTGGGAAAAATAAAACATAGAAAAGGGTGAGCTCAGTTGCTTAGTAAGGATAACAATATAGCAGAAACATTCATAAATAATCATAAACATTAAAGGCAATGAATAACTAAAACAAAATACTTTTAATCTTTAACATAAGAAATATATGGAAAAAATAAAATAAAAAAATCAATTTACTTATTCACATGGATATTCTACAAGTTCAATAATCGCATGCACTAGCAGTAACCACTTTCATAATAATGGAAAGCATGATGCCAGACATTCATAACCACATAGTCAAGGACTTGTGCCAAGATAAAAAATAAGATTTTTTAAATTCCTTGTTCCAAGACACCAGTTAGTCTCATGATACCTACCGATTTATCAAAGAGCTATAGCGGGCTCCACCTTTCACTTACTAAGTCCAATTCATTCCTCATATGAAATGGTTTAAACATAACATAAATATTTATATTAAAACTAGCATATGAAATTTCAATAATTTATCCATAAACCATGAATGGTATGAAATAACATATACATAGTCAAACATATCACAAAACCTTGAATAAAAATTGGATGTTCTGTATCATAACAAATCAACTTCAAAAAAACATAAAATCCATCAATGGATGTTAACATAGATGAATTCAAAAACTTTTTAGAGAAATATCTCTTTCTATTTTGAAATCATTTAAAAGTCATGTAATTATAAAAGAAAATATTTATTTTTTAAAATATTATTATAATCTTTTAATGGAAGCTTCAAATATTTTATAATGTTGGAAAATAGAAGCACCCTCTGTATAAGTTAATAAAAACATTCGTACCTTAATTTTATAGGAAACGTTAAAAAGGACCTTGTTTGGAAAATTACAGAAATCTTCCTTTCAAAAACGTATAAGGTAAAATAAGGGTACAAAATTAATTAACTCATTTTCTATTAAATAGTAAAAAAATTTCGACTGACATTATTAAGAAACATGGATGTGGAAAATAAAGAGGTTCTAGTAGATACTTACATTAAAACAACCTCGAATAATAAAGAGATAGTGAACTTAGCCCTTACATTCTACTTTTCCATTGTTGAGGGTAATTTAACCTCCTATATAATGGTGAAGTAATTTTTATTAAATTATACAAGAATAATATACATTAATATGATATCATATATGATCTTTTAACATTTCGTTTTCAATAATATCTTAGTATTATCGTCGTTTTGGGTGTTAAATGATTGGTTTTCCTTTATATGCATTGTTACATAAGTAATGATTGTTATGGATAGGATGCTTATTATTCATATTCAGAATTATATTATGTCTTTAAAAAAATTAATTATCTAATTAAAATAACTCTTTAGTTGATATGATGGGCAATGAATCACATCGCGTTTGTCGAGACGGTAGTTCATACATATGCATGAGCGACAATATCATTCTTTTGATATTAAAATAATATATAATTGGATGATATATCAAATATATACATAATAATTATCATTTTATATATATTATTTACATCATTTACAAATCATTTTCCTAACCATCCAAATAATAATGTATTTAATAACAATTACACCATGACGTGGAGACGGTAAGCCGTACGTACACACGTGTGGTGACATGTCATTAAAAGGATTGATAGAATAATGAATATGGTTGTAAAATATTTATAATGACATAAATGTATATAGATGATACTGATGTTATTATTTTATAATGGAAATAACAAAGACAGAGGAAGTGGGAGAAGATAGGATCTTGAAAGAGGTGATGAAATATTTACCTCTTCTTCAGGTTCTTCTTTTTGATTTGATAAAAAGTTCTCTTTAGGATGGAATTATGATTAAGGTATGGCCTCTACTATGAAGGGAGGAAAGTTGATAGTGTATTTGGGTAGTGTTTTTCTGATCCATATGGCTTTAAATGTGTCAAATTGAGAAGGGGAGTTCTATATTATAATAGGGGTGAGGGGAACCTTAGGAAATGAGTGAAATCTTATATTATAATAAAATTATTTTTGGTTTCAAATTCATCCAAACTGATTTGTTTCATGGATAAGGTGGGGAAGGGTCGAAAACCACTCATCCAATTGACTTTATATTGTTTTGGGTCACTATATTAACCTTATCATTTAGTTTTAACTCTTAGTTAATTAGTTTACATTTACCATGTCTCTTTGTATTTTTCTATTATATGGTTAATAAACATTCTATAAACTTAAATGAAAAAATCAAGTTGTTAATTAATGATATACATATAATTATATAATTCTCTTGTCCGAACCTTATATTTTTATGAATACTATACTAATTAAAAATATAATATTTTATTAAAAACTCTTTTTTGTCAAATTTTACACTACTTAGTAATTGATTTTTTAAAGTCATAAAACATTATTAATTCTAAATATATTATGTTAATAAATCCTAACATATCCTATTAACATATAAAATATGTGTATGGAATGAAAACGTTCAAATTATATTTATTTTAACATTTATAACACCATTTATTTGATTCATTCATTAATAAGGAAAATACTGCATTATCATTGTGTAATAAATAAATTTAATTATTAAAAGTATAAAAATTATAAATAAAATACCATTATTTATTAAATATTTTTATCTTTATAATGAATTCTTATAGTCTATTAGATAACATACAAAACCCTTTGTAAATTTTTTTTTACTAAATGATATATGCTTGTGTCATTTTTGTATTATCTTTAATGTAATTAATATAAGGTTTCATTATCACATAGAAGTGGCTCAATGGGGTCCCAAAATTGACCCAAGGATTTCCATGGTTGGTCATGTATCATAAAATAAGTATAGGACATATTTTAGGGTAATTTAATATAATTACAATATTTTGTTTACTCTTCTTTACAGGATTTACCCTTTAACCATAGTAAATAAAATATTTTCTGAAGTAATTATTAAAAATTTCTAAATATAAAGGTTACCTATTTAAAAATATTTAACATATTTATTCCATGTATGGATTCAATTTTTTTAAATTGAAATCATGTAAGTGGCATAAATTAATTTACAATTAATTCCCTCTGTGAAAAAAGCAGGTTTTTGAGAAATAATTACTATCAAAAGATTGACACTTGTTTATGTGTAGTTTAAATGTGAAATTATGTCCAATGACCAAAATTGGATAACATTGTAAAAATATATTATAATTATACTTTAAAACCACTCAATAAAATAATTTATCACTATAAATTATTTTGATTAAAATTGTTTTTTTTATTAATGTTTACTATTTTTCACTATTCATCAAAAATTGGAAGATCTCAGAAAAATACCAAGGATTTAAACTAGGATATTTTCGAAACTTTGAATCCAAAAATGAATAACATTTTGAATATTAAAATTTATAAAATTTCAAAATGTCGGTATTACTATTCATAATGGCTAGTTTGATTGGTTGTGGTGTCTTTGAACTCGAAGTCTCGTACATGACACGCTATGGTATTATTCAAAGAGAAGAATACCATGGAAGCATAGGGTGTTACAAAATACATCAATATGATGTGATTTTTTCCTAGAATGATTGAACATGTATTTTTTAAGAGGATTATTTTTTTAAAAAGATTCTTGGGGGGTCAAAACCAACCAAACAACCAATTAATTAATTTATTAAACGTATGTATCCATGCTAAAAAAATTCTCAATCCGATAAATAAAATTTCCAATCAAAATCTAAAATTCATTCCAATTATATAATCAAACTAAATATGAATAAAATTGTTTTTTAAAAAAATATAAGATATCATATAATTTAATTATCATATAATATTTCTATTAATAAGTGGTATAATAGTAAAATTTAATTTGATTTCTAATATATTAATAGTTTCAAACCTATTTTAATAAAAACATCTTATTCAGTCATTCATAGAACACCATGCATCTAATTTATGTGTCTTCTTCTCACTCTGAAAAAAATTATAAAAAATGGTTTTAATTTTTTTATAATTCATTATGAAGACACTGATATTTATTTGTCCTTTAGACATTTTTTTATTTTAAAATAATTATAGAGTGTTTCAATTCATCTCAAGAAAATGACACCAAAAAAATTCTATTATATTAAATATGTAATGGGTGGCCTTGGAATTATATGTCCCTCTAATGAATTGGTTATTGATTTATGTTCTATGATATCAATGAATAATTGAGATGTTATGTGAAGCACAAAAGTCGGTCTACTTGATGATATACCAAACCTAACATATGGTATATAGTATGTTAACCCAAGGACAAAATAGGGTACATGTGGGGTTATCCCAATCAAAAAACAGGGTACATGGTAGATTATCCCAATCCCTATGTTGGTACATGGTTGGTTTTCCCTATCCAAACATGTTATTAATTTCTTGGTGGGTATCCTTTATATTATAGTTTATATGCTTATGTGTATTCAATAAAAATATATCTTAAGCCAATGTTATACTCTAATGGATTGTGTTCTTTACTTCCTTCAACATTCACATCATATTTACATCCAATATTTATTCGATGACTCATGATTATGATCTATGAGATTTAAAATATGGTTATGAAATGTTGTTATCATATTAACGTAACCATATGCTAATGTTATGATTTGTGATCAATGATATCTCTCAATATTTCCATTATTGATCATATGAGCACATCATTTTTTATGATTCCATTCCCAAGTTATAAATAAATAAATTATTTTTGATATTTTTAATAAGGGTTTTAATTATGAAAAACATAGTGGGATATGATGTGTATCCCTTATAAACTTATTGTATATGATTCCATGTTTCTGAAGGCTATAGTCATACATGATTATTTAATGGAATGTTATTTTATGTAATTAATACTATTTTTTTAAGATTTGATATTTATGTATGGAAGATATGGGCCACTACATAGAAGTCATAGTGGATAGTTGACGTTAGGGATAGCGATAATAGAAGAGTTATCTTCATTGCATATTTCATGAAAATGGGAGATAATATAATTACCACAAGAAAAGTGGGAACTATGGAATAAATGGGTTTGTCTTTTGAAGGATGAAGTAAATGTTTGATTTTAGTAAAAATATTGACTAATTGTGAAGTGATTTCACAAACTAGATAGAAGGGACATTGGGTTATCATTTTCACAGGTTTCTATGAATATAATTATTTGGATGATACTCAAATAGGATACCATGTGAGGTTTGTTTCTAAAACAAAATTTATTTCAATATTTCATTCCTTTACATAGACATAGAGGAAGAAATATATATGTATCAATATAAAGTATTTATAATGAAATGGAATTAGGTTGTAGTGTTAAATCTAAAATGAAATATGTAGGGTCTCAATCAGGAACAATGTAAATGAAATCAGCTGCTTGATAACATCGTTATAGAAGTAATGTTCATTGAAAGTAAATGATCATTGATTTTACTAGAAGGTGCATATAAGTAGTGTTTTTTCATAGTCATTCTCTACATTGACCACTGATTATTATGTGGACCATTCCTATAAATCCTACAAGTTCTTAAGTGTAAATTTTTCAAATAAATGTAAAATAGATTATTAATCTTGTTTCTGTAAAGTGGATTCGAGTGATGCCAAATAAAAGAGTCATTATATCCTAAAAATTATTCCCTAATCATTTAATGTACATCTAAATAGTATTGGTGATATTTATAATAGATTATATTATCTATATGAGAACACCCCAAGTTTTAAACTTTTAAATTTCAAATGATAAGATACCTAAAATATATAATGATGTGACATATAAGGTAATTTTATTGATTTCATCATCAGAAGGATGTTATATGTATATCATAGTCTATATAATTACACATATCACTAAAGTGGTTCTTGTATAATGTAGATTTAGGGAAATACATTAAATAAGTACCAATATTCCATTAAGTGGTTCTTTTGATATCTCAAATCATAAAAAATATTGAAGTGTATTTTTAGAATAAATGATACCATCTAAGGATTCAGTAAAACAAACATTTAAGGAGATACAGATGGATAGATTAATAATTGACTATTTTTTATTACATTTGGATGCACTACCATGAGTGGGGTATGTTGGTTATAACCATTAGTTGAGCAATCAACCATAGAAGATTTTTATATTTCAATTATAGAAACATAAATGAAATTTATGCGGATGAAGGGGATTTAACAAAATATCAAAATAAGTCAATAAATATTAGTACGTCAAAATTATAAAAAATGTCAGATTCACTTGTCCAAGATCCCAGTGTTTCAGTCCTAGATAAAACCCATTCAACAAAATTTCCAATCCATCTCGAATATCATAGGAGGTTTTGTACTTAAATTACATAGGGTTTAAAGGAAGTAGAATCAGACTATTGTATTAATTTCAAATAATAAATGATAAATTTTGGATCACTGTTTCATTCTTGAGGAGCATGGATATCATAGAGATTGTAAGATATCAGAATATTTGACAAAATAAAATAATGAAAATAAATTAGGAAATTATTTGGAACATGGTTCTAGTGACTTGAAGGAAATGCTGATGAATCCAAAATAATTTTAAAGTAGAATATTATATGTCTTATTTTTCTGAGAGTATATTTCTTGAAAAGTTCATGTAGCTTAAATAAATTAGATTAATTCAAAACTGAATGTATATCAAAATGAAATATGGTTCAATGGAACATGAGTTCGTGAAAAATGAGAATCCTTGAATATTTCTGAATGATGGTAAGTGCTAAATCAGGGGGAGAGTATTCCTGGTAGTGAAGGTGTTGAAGTTGGAGGAGGTGTTGCAAAATCATTCATTAATTTGTGAGAAGTTGGTGGAAAAATCCAAATAAAATCACTATTCAGTAGATGGATCACTTTATGTGGTAGTTATCAGGATGCCTTCATGATCAAGTGGAGGGAAATTTGTAATGATCCCATGGTGGTGGAACCATTTTTAACAACATTAATATATTATTATAATCTATTAGTATAACTAGTTGTGTAATTTCCACTAGAGTCCGAGTTTTTCTTCCATTGAAGCAGGCTACATGTTGTTGGATAGCATGAGTATGATAATATGATTATAAATAAAAAAAGGGAGATATTTGTAGTTTAATTACTTTGTTTTAAATAATCAAACATAACAAATCACAACTTTTATTTATAAAGGATTATTAGACTTGGTTTTCAGTCCTATTAACAATGACACATAATCCAAACATTGCTATGATCAAATTAAATCAAAGCTAAAAAACATAAAAACATGATGGATCAAATTAATTAAATTATGTAACATAATTAGTTTAAATTTATTAAAACAAAAAAGAATAGAAATTCAAAAATGATGACTAATTTTCTATTAAATGTACACCATAAATAAAACCTTTAAACAATATGTAAAACCAAAAAAAATTAAGAATTACATAAAACTATTTAAAAGATAGTACACTTTTAAAATATAGATTAATGTAGTGAATAACCTAGAACAATGTTATCCACTATTTTATATAGTAATGTTTATCTATCCTTACCCAGAAATCCCTTGATTTGTTGATCAGAATAGTTCTATCTTCTTATCACCAAAATCCCTCGAAATAATGATCGGCTCTATCATACAAGCACTCTAAGCCGTCAATATGATGATATAATTATAAACCTTCATATTTCCAAAATCCATCAATTATTACGATAATTGGATGCATGTAATAAAAATATTATGGATACAACCAAAAAATGATTCTTTTATAATGACAACTCTATAATGAAATATAATGAATAAGAACGATATGTTTTCACTATATAACCATCTAAAAATTATAGAGATAATTTAATCAAATATCATGTTACGAGCTCTTTAGATAACCTATTATTTATTGTCACACTCCCAATGTACATATTTTCCATGTTTTCTGCAATGGCCTCATACAGTTTTTCTTAAAAACTCATAACAACCTTGTGTAACTGAATGTACAATGTTTTATTAACACCAGTAGAGTGTTAATGATATTCTATTACAATAAAAATAAGTTTTACATATTTTCATTATAAACATAAGTTGATAGAATTGAATTCTGTAATAATATCAATATGATAATCATTATGAGTGTTAGTTTGATGTTAATGGTAGAAGTAAAAGTCTAATTGTTATAATTTTGTCAGTTTTAAAGATATTAAAAGAATCTACCTTCTAGTTCTAATATATTTCAGTCTCATTAAAGAAAAAAATACTTATTATGTTAATTGTAATAATAAATGTCAATATTGTTTCCATACTACATTTTAACTTATTCTATGTATGGTAAATTATATTTTTTTGGAAAACATTTGAAAAAAATTAAGACATCATGAATTAGTAATAATTATTTATGAAAGTGTATGTGTTTTCCAAAACAAAAGGAATGGAAAATACAAATGCATAACATAACACTAAATAATATCGCCTTCTTATAAAGCACATTTTCCATAGAATAAATGAGAAATTTCATTGAAAAACATACATTCATTATTATTTTAAGAACATTGTATTTAGTTTTTTTTTCTAAAACCATTACTCCTCTGAAGTTAATAACTTTTCATAGAGAGTGTAATGTTTAATATGATAAACTCCTCTTTATGATGATCTATTCTTTTTAAATATAACATAATTTAAATTCAATGATATTCTCACCCATATTATTATTTATTCGAATTTATATAAAACTCCCCCTTTTTTATTTTAAAAAAGAATAGGGAAATGTCTGTGTTTCTGGAATTGCTAGAAAACTAAATATGCAAAATAATCATAAATTAATTAATTGTCAATATGGAATATGAAATAAAATTGAACCAATCAAAATTCAAACACATTCATAAAAATTAAAATTGGATGAAAATATTATTCATTATAAAACTAATCAATAATGTGTTCTAAAAAATAATTACAACAAGAGATTAAAATAAAAAATTTCATTCATTGTCAATGATTTAAAAAATGCCCACATATTATTGAAAATGATCTAATATTCATCTTTATTATGAACTTTCTACTCTTCAATATGAACATTATAATTCAATTATTAGTTTACATCGCTAATAATAGTTGATTAATTTTAACATGTTCAATGTCTGGACATCTCTATAACCAAATCGATGATCCTCTATTTTGATAAATTTACTTATTTAGTACGATCATCTGGTTGATCTCTGAGATCCCCCCAAAACAGTAATATTTCATCCATATTTGGTGATAACTCATTTAAATAACTCCACCACTATACTAAAATGTTATAAAAATCATCAAATTGTTAATCATGTGTTTTTATATCTAAATTATTATGGTGAGACTATTTAACCACTTTATTTCATCGATTTTTATGGGAGTAATAAATTTCATGGAAAAAATTTTCTCTGCCACATTCTATATCATCTTATCTATTAAAATATTTAGAGATTTCAATTTTTATCAATATTTTATCAAATGAACCATATTATTTATTTAATCCTTGTTTAATGTAAAATTGTTCTTTCAATCCTTCTTATAAACTAAATAATACAATCCAATCATTCTAGATATTTTTTTTCAGAATATTCTGATTGATATGAGTTTTTATGATGAGGTTTTATCCTACTGGTTTGGACATTTTTTTCTTGCCTATAATTTTATAAATAGTTTTAATAATGTTTTCATAATTTTTAGAAAAAATATTTTCCTAAACATCATTTTCATGAGGTAATTCAATGATGATAATATCCTTACTGGATTCAAATTTCTCCCCATCATTTGTTTTAGAATTCTGGTTTTATTAACCTTTATTTGTTGAGGAATGGAATTCTTCTTCTAATGAGAATTTTTATTTCTAATAACATCAAAATATTTATTTTCTTATCATTATAAGGTTTACCTGATGGAGATGATGATGAATCCAATTACTTTTTATCATATTCAGTTTCTTCCTTATTACCGGATTCATCATTCTCAACACCATCTTCCTCTTTTCATCATCAAAATATTATTTAATATATTCATCAAATTCGTTGTATTAAATTCCTTATTTTTTTCCTTATTTTTTTTTGTTTTCACCACGAATATACATAACAAACTTATCCTTAATCTATGTATTTGTGATGAAAAAAATTTCTTTGTGGTTTGGGTTATGATTCTTCCCTTAGAACCATTATCTGTTCATCAAATTTCATTTTTTCTAATTTATTTGAATAAATAATTTTATTAATCACATGATTTCATCTTAAAACACTAATCTAACATCAGGATTGACCTAATCAGTGCGAGAATTAGGTAGAACAACCTTTTGATATTTGTTTTCTACTCCATTCAACATATTTTTTAAAATAATTTCTTATGGAATCTATTTATTTGATTTCATTTTATTATCTTATTCTTCAAGAGTTGTGGAAGCCAAAAATTGTAATGAAATATCTTTTATTAGATAAAGTCATATATATAGATCCTACAGTTTTTTTATATATAATTTTTGATTCACACTTCCATAAAATCAACAAGAACATTCTTTTTCCTATTTTGTCTTATTGGTGGGGAGGTCACAACAACCATTTTATTCTTATTATCAATTTTTTTATAACTTTTATGATAGTTATTCCTCATATATAGGTTCCTCATCCTTATAAAATATATTTTTAGTATTTTAATGAAATACCGAACTCATTAATTTCATCATATCATCACATATAAAGGAATGTTTCCCTCTCATATGATTAAATGTATGAGAAACATTGGAAATTCTAAAAAAATATTACAATGTTTCTTATAAAAGAAAATACATGTTGGTTTTAGATTTTATTGAGGAATTATTAATAATTTTTACCCTAAGAATGAAAAACATCACCAATTCTATCTTCCTCATGTTCAACAAAAAATAAAAAAATCAAACAACTAAATCTATTAAGGTATCTCAGTCACCATTTCTTGGAATGAGGAATCATTTCATCAGAAATTCAAATAATTCATTATCTAAATTCCAATGTGATACATCTGTAACCTTTACATAATGTGAAAATAATGATTTATTTTGTATTATTTTATCAAATTTACCATTAATATCTAGAAGTTTATGTGGGAGACAATATGCCACTACAAAGGTTCGTATTATGAAATTGCTAGCTTGATTTTTATAAGAGACCTTATAATTATGTACACATATAGAAAAATAATGTTTTTATTTCCCATATTACTTTTGAAATTGTATCAAAACATTTAATTCATGAACAAACTCAAGAATGAAAATAACAAAATACTTTTCTGATATCTCAATGCACACTGATTCCTATCCTTGAAATGAAATGTAATTCAAAAAAGTAAAATAATATTTATCCTCACAAAAAATTTCAACCAATCCCTCTTGAAAAAAACATTGCATATTCTTCTTTGTTCTACATCATATTCATTACTAAGATGGATGAATCATACAAAAATACAATCTATTGGACTAATCAACATGAAGGTGTTAGTGACTTAAGAGATTTTTTTAAAAAAAAAAGATGTGGGACATAGGGGGTACTTAATTATATAGAAATCTATTGTGAGGATTCATATTTTATAAAAAAATATGGATTGAGATGAATGAAATCTGATGTAATGGTCTTCATTTATCTGTTGAAATAATTTAAGAAATTGTGAACACTTAATGTTTTAGTGACATTTGTCGGATTGTGTATGAATCTGATTAGAAATTTTAAATAAAATCCAAAATTGAAAAAAAACATATGAAACTAAAAGTATAAAAACTATAATTAACATAATTAACATAATGTGATAGTGTAAAAAGTATTGTAATAGATGATTACCATTCAATGTGGAATGATATGTTGGTATGAATTACCTGTTGTTATTGATTTCATAAACTGGACAGATTATTAGAGTTCATATTCAGAATATGAAAATTTCAACTAAAAATATAGTTTTTAAAGTTTATAAAAGAATATTAAGTATTATTGTTTTTTGGAAAAACTAAATATGTTTATTTCATTAAGGAGAATTAGTGTAATAGTTTTGTTAGAATAATATATTATGATATTTTTTAATCTAAAATATTTGTAAAAAAAATATGGTCTAGATTTTTGTATATATATTTCAGAGTCTGATAATAATTTTTGTAATTCGGAGTTTAATTTATTTTAATAAAAAAGAGTCAGGAAAATTAATTACTATAGATTATTTAAAAAAAATATAATTTTCATAAAGACTAAAACTTTTCTAAAGACATAAATCAAAAGTATTATCTCCATGCAAAGGAGTAACTCAATGCAAGGATATGGGTAAAATAGATGAAGATATGAATTATTATTTTGTGATGGTCATTCTAATATTTTTTAATATATTAAAATAAATTAGAAGCAAGTTATTTTGTAAAAATACCATTAATTTAGTATTTTCTTATCCAAATATGTTAAGAATATCTTTCATATACTTATATTGATATATAAAATTTACATCTGGTTTTTGTGAGATACAATAACCACAAAAATTTTTTAACTCTCCCCTCATACTCAATTCAAACACAAATTTCAGAATATCCATAAAGAAACCTATTAAGTATTTTTGACATATACCAAATATAGTTTCATCAAAATAAATTTTCATAATAATAATATTTTTATTTAATTATTTTATAAAAATAGTTGGATCGACACTTCACATAAAAATATTCTGTTGTAACAGAAATCATGTTATCCTTTCATTCCAAGCTCTAAGGGATTGGTTAAATCCCTATGATTGTGTGTTTATTTTATAAAATAAATCACATTGTTTTTAATTTCTAAAACTATGATGGATTTCAACATAAAACCCTTCCTGAGAATATAATATTAGGAAAGAAACCATCACATCCATTTGAAAATATTTAAAATTAAAGAATGTTTCAATGGCTAAATGTTTTTGGATAACTTCTAGTCTTTCTATGAGAGGATACATTTTTTCATAATAAATTCTGTCATGTTGATTATAAACCTTATAATCATGCATATCTTAATTTATATCAATTATTACATTTTCATCTCATTTCATATGAAAGACCAATTTTATATTAATTATAGATGTTTGTGAAGGTCTGTCTACTAATTTTCATTCATTTATCCTCTCAAAATAATTGATTTCATCTTGTATATACCTAATAAAATTTTCATCTCCTAATGCCTTGTCCTAATTCATTGTTTCAAATTAGGATAAGAAATCTAGATGTTCAACTTTATTTCTTATGAACCATCTAATCCTAACAGGTTTTTATACACCACCAAATGTATTATCACTCAGATTATTCATACAAAAAAACATCATGGGTCTTGAGAAGTCTCTTATTCTACAATAATTTTAAAATATTTAAGAGGAATAATTTTTTAAATTATTTCATTTGTATTTTCCTTATGAGGAAATCCTTTAATAATGGTTGAAAATCAATTTTAGAAATAAAATCATAGAAGGATGTGGGTTTGTGTTGTTTTAAAAAAAATGGTAGGTTTTATCAAACAGAACATGTTTTTCCTCAATAATATAATAATATTTTTTTAATACTCTAAAATCCTAGGATTTTTTGTAATTAAATAATAATATTCCATTAATTAATTTGTAAATATTTATGAAACTTATATTTATTATTAATAATGAGAAATTGATATCCAAATAAATTTAAGTATGAATAATTTGGCTTTCGTACTTTACAAAATGCCAAATGAGTTTTATTAAAAATATGTCTAATTAAAACTATATTAATTTTATAACATGAATTACTAACCGCTTCATACCAAAAATGTGTAGTAATTGAGTATTCAATCACTATGGTTCTACATGTTTCTTGAAGAATTCTATTTGTTATTTCAACTAATCCATTTTTTGTGTGAATCTAGGAGATGAAAATTTATATTCATTACCATTATTATTAGAATATGATTCAGAATAATAATTTACAAATATTTACCATGATAACTATGGATTGTTATCAAGGGAAGTATTTTCTCATTTTTAACATTGGAAACAAATGTTAAAAAATTTGAAAAGGTGCCATATTTTTTTAAGTGAATAAAACCATTTGGGTCTAGTGAAATAATCATCTAAGGCATATATATAGTATTTTCCACCAACAAATACAGTTTTATGGGACCAAATTACTCGTTGTTCACTAAATTTAACGCATCAAATGATGAGATTTTCCTAATAGATTTAAAACATGACTTATGTTCCATAATTTATTGAAATGGGTAATAGACATTGATGTAATAAACATAATTTCCCATAGATCATTAACAATTATTTTATTATTCAATATATATATGTTTCATATAATAGAGTTTCAAAACCATTTATTCGTTATCTATGATTGATATTCTGTTGCACTACGACAATGTAATACTTTTTTCAACATTTCATATAACTTAACTATGTACATATTCTCATTCCAATTGGAAGAATGAATAAATTAATCCATGGAACAATGCAAAAAACATTTATCATTCTTAATGATAATAATGTAACCATCAGTATATGATTTATATATTTATATATGTTTTTTTATGATCATTAAAAAGGAATACATTTTAAATATGAGTATTATAAAGAAAAAAAATGTTACCTACTTGTAAAATATATCTTTTAGAATTTTCTCTAAATGTTAGTTTAAAATATTTCAACATGATTATGTTCTTTGAGAAATATTAGTTTCTAATCATGTTCCTAGAATACCAACCATCCATTTACCATATATTCTTGTTTTTTGTTACAACCATTGGTTTCCTAAAAATTAAATGATTATATATTCGACAACTAGTGATTCATGTGTCTGGTAATATTAGAAATAAAAAATCTACGAATTAAAATTTGTTCAAAAAAATAGGATTTGTGAAATCCTAGGGATTGGACTTTCTGTAATGATCAATTCATTTTCTAAATCCAAACGTTTTCAGATTTGGTGAAAAAGGAACGTATTTTGAAAAACAAAATTTGTACTTAAAAGTATTTTTTTAAACGTATAACCCATTCTATATCCATTACCATGAGGTAAAATTTTTTCCTTCATTCTATATTACCATTATTTACATTTTTTAACGTTTGATTAATGTTTTCCCAAAAAATATATTTATTATTTTATTTTTACAATAAAATCTATAACCTCAATAGAATTAGTTATGTAATTAATAATTGTTTATAAAACATTTCTCTCATAAAATACTATTAAAAATTCATTTAAATAAGTTTTCTCTACAGTAATTAGCATTATCAAGATCATTTGAAACATATGTTATTTATTTTTTCAATTTTTTTTTTGAATTAGCCTTAGAATGTTTTTTCATAGCATTATCAATATTTTTTTTGAAATTTTACAATTCTCATTCTCAAAAAATTTAGAAAAGCGTTCAACATCTTCCTAATAAGGGATATACTTATCTTTTGCTGATGTAGACTCTCCGAAATAAGGTATAAAATCATTCTCATCAGTATATTTACCACTTAAAGAAATATTGGTATGGTATTCAGTTTTTTCTACCGATGCCACGAATCATTGATCAACTATAGGTACATTGGAAATATGGCCTATGTTACTCTAACTAGACCGTTAATTATCTGTAGAGGCATATGAAGAATCACCTTCAATGACACTCCAAGTGTTTAAAAAATTCAAATAGTTATTTTCATTATATTTATAAAACCTCATGGAATTCCTTTTGGAATAATTTTTATTTTTGTAGTTCCTCTTAATAATTTAAAATATGGACTAATATATCTTGATTTTTTACACTTAAAGAAAGTGTATTCACCATTCTTAACACTTCTATATTTATATTTTTTTTTGTATTAGAAATATTTATTGTTGGATATCTAAATCATTCTTATAGACATGTTTTCAAATTCATTCTCAGAATGTCTAGAAACACATGTGTCTTATTGAATAATAAGTTTTTTTATTATTGAAGGAATAACACATTTTTGTAAAAATTGAACAGTAGAATGTAAGGAGGATGTTGTTGCCAAAGAAACACTACCAATTTTAATTTATCATATTTTAGTATCTCTATTGAGCATACCTTTGTACTGTATAAGGGTTTGAATAAGATCATTGTTGGTATGATTAATTATATTTATAATATCATAAACTACTATTTTCGTATATTCAGAATCATTTAAAGTAATGACAATTTCATTTTACACTAGTATCTCATCATTAAGACCATTCTCACCAATAGATTGTCAACTATTTATAATAATCGTCAACTTATTATGAAACATTACAATTGATTCACTTGGTATAGAATAAAAATTCCGATAGTACACTCATTGCATATATATATTGATTTCAAAATTCTTAGTTGTTAAAAATTTTGAGACTTATATGTTCTTCCAAATACTATTTTAACCTTACATGAAGATATCTACCTGGAAATTCTGAATTTCATTGAACATGTAATGGTATTCCATAGACTAAAGTTTAACAGTTGTTCCTCTATTTCCATAGTGGTGAATTACTTATCATGAATATTATATTTTCAAGTAATCATAACAAAATATTCAACTCATGTTATGATAGAAAAAACTCATACTCATATAAGTCAAGTATACATAATCAGCACCATCTAAGACATGAGGTCTTCTAAGATTATTATTTTCTGTATAACAAACATTTAAACCTTACAAATTTAAAAAAAATACAAATACACATTTTATGAAAGTACACGATAGGGAAATATATTTTTACCACAATATTTTTTTATATCAAAATCATTATTAGACTAGTAATTGGATTGAATGAAAACACACATCAATTATTTGAGTAGTGGAATAAATCATTGATACAATTGTTTGATCATATGAGTATGATCATATGAATATGCATACACTTGGGAGGTGAATTATAGTTTAAAAATATAGTTTAAAATAATTTAAAATTACAAAACACAATATCTTTTTAAATAGGATTACAAAAACCATCCTTTATTCTGATTAAGAAAGTCATAGTATCATAACCTAGCTTTGTTCTGATTAAATTTGATTTAAAATAGATTTGAATAATGAGGGATCCCATTAAACATTTTATGTATCACAATCAGATTAAATATGGTAAAAAACAATATTTAAACGTGAAAATTATGTCTCACATTGTTTTAAATGTGTAGAAAAAACACATGAAAACAAAAAGTAACACAATTGCTAACAAATTATAAAATGACTTACACGATCTTTAAAATATAATCTATTTTAACATTAATATTATAGTCATTCATAACCCTTAATAAAGGTATCCACTATTGTATATATATAGTAAATTATGACTCACCTTTACTGGAAAATTTATGATATGTTGATTTGAATGGATTCGACATCTTATCCCCGGAAGCCCTTGATATAATGATCAGATCTGTGTTTTTACCACCATAATATCTCGATGTGTTGATTAGATTATCCATCATCATATCCCCAGAATCCAATAATCATTATGATGATTGGAAACATGTAAAAATTATATAAAATGTGAAGGAGGAAGCCTACTAAGGATTCCATCAAATTGACAACTCTATAATGAAATACAAGTATTAAAAAAGTACTTTCAAAATAAATATTTTTTTAAAATTTGAGAGAAAATTTAATAGACTAGTTAACTCCAAACTCTTCAAATGACCTAGTATTTATAAGAATCCCCCCATTGTACATATTTTTCATGTTTGTTTCATTGTCCTTGGACAAGTAGAGCATGAAACCCCATAACGACCTTTGATAATAAAATGTTCAACATTGAAATAACACCATCACAATGTTTAAGATATTCCATTATGATTGAAATATGTTTTCCATATTATGATTATAAACATATTTTAGTATGATGAAATTATATAACAATTTAAATGCATTAATATTTATAATTCATAGATTGATGTTACCAGTATTTATATCAGATTGATTATTGAGACTTCACCAGTAAAAAAGACATGAAAAAACTCTAACATCTAGTTCAGATAAAGGTGAGTTTGATAAATTATACACAAACACATTATGATAATTGTAATGAATAATGTAATTTTTATATATGTAATATATATCAATCACTTCTGTGTATAGTGAAATATGTGGGTTTCTTTGAAAACATTATAAAACATAAGACATCAATAGTTACTAAAGATGTTTTTATGAAAAAGTTCTTGATTTAAAAAATGAGAATGGAAAAGTTAGAAATAGAAATTATGACATAACACATGTCTTCCCATTGTTTGAGTTTACAACATATCCAATATATTTAGCTTGTGGATGTCTTATGTTGGTACGCATGATCATTTATATATTTTCTTATTTTCAATTTTCTAGTGTAAATTGAAGTCGTTTTGATAACAATTTCAATAAATTTACATAAAAATTGGTTTATTAGTATATTATAATTATCTATATGTCTTTGTTGCCTA
Organism: Viscum album; assembly: GCA_963277665.1. Taxonomy (NCBI): domain Eukaryota; kingdom Viridiplantae; phylum Streptophyta; class Magnoliopsida; order Santalales; family Viscaceae; genus Viscum; species Viscum album. Next base: position 1,431,049,558 of record OY728132.1, on the reverse strand, counting down.
TTTTTTGTTCATTGAATAATTTTTCCTATCTTATAATATCAATATTTTTTCTCTCATTTCTCTAAATTGTTTTACGTATTTATTTAGGAAGTAAAAAAATCTTATTAGGGTGGTGTTCTTTTCAAGTTTGTCAATCCAAATTAGAATGAACCACATTAAATATTTTCAAGTTAGAAATTTTTTTATTTCCCTTCTTCATGGATTTTTTGAATTTAAATTGATCGCAAATGATTAATTTATTTTATCTTCTAGAAATGATTTATTCAATATAAAATGAAAATGCATTCATATTTGATCTCCATTTGTTATTGAATGAGGGTATACAATTAACATTGTCCTCAATAATTTATATGAAATCCTCATGAATATTTCAATTGAATACTCTAATTATGATATTGATATGTTTTAGGGAGAAACTGATTTTAATATTTTTGAATATCATGATAATTTTGATCCTAGTCTAACAAGGGAACTTGGATGCGATTTTTGATCCAACAAACAAGTTTTTGATCACACCACTAATGGAAATACAATAACCACTCATGAAGATGTTTTTTCTAATGATCTATAGAATCAATAGTTATATTTTCATATCTTTTGGAGATAACATTATATAAGTGGTTCCTTATAAAATTTTTAGTACATATATTTAATATAAAAAAAATTATGAATTCTCCTCTATTTGACACTTTATATAAAATGCAATCATTTTTTACATTTATAATGTGTATTGGTACTTATACCCAAGTTATTATTTATAGATACAAATGGAATAGAAAACACCATGCACATGATAAGACTCTCCATCATGAGCCACAAAACTCATACTGAGGTCCGTAAAATTATGGAAAGTGAATAACTAGAATCAAACAAAGAAAGACATAGTATAAAAGATAATAAGGTTTCACCAAAAATGATATATGGTATGAATGGTGTTGGAATATTATATGGAACGAAAATGAACAAGTCTATATAATATTCATAAATGGACCTGATGAAGACCACACCCAAATTAAAAATGAATTATATTTCCTTGAAGATGAGGAACATCATAGTGTTATGATATACGTAATGAATAACCCCACAACTAACCGAATTATTACTCCACCATTTTTTCGTATGACATATGAGGAAAATAATAATATATCTAAACTAAAATATAACCACTATATCCATATGTAATGGTCATTAAATAAAATTTGTTTTGTAATGGACTTAATAGAAAAAATAGGAATGAAGCTCCCAGTAAAGGCAAGAGAACTACCAGCTCCAAAGAAGTGAGATGAATAATGGTGGAAAAAACACAAAATTTGTTAAAACCTCAACATCCCCGATATCCATTTTCATATTTCTAAAACATAGCCCCTGAATAATTCATGATTATTCCCATATATATGAGAACAACACTTCATTTTAAACCAATAAATCACCTATTCTTACATTAGCGCCTATATATATATAGGATATGTAAATATGGAAACAAAATTCTGAATAAATAGTTACAATTCCTTCTTAGATAACCACTTCCCAGACTAATCATCTACAAAAATATTAGGGGAAAATTGAATGATTTCCTTGATTTGAATTTAACGATGTTTTACACTTATGATCGTTTTATTAAGGGAGTGAACATATTTTCTCTTTATATCAATCTTTATCGACAAAATAATCCTAACAAAAAAACTATTTTCGGAAATCATCCTATGAAATAAATTCCTTTTTTGTCTGCAATAATTAGAACCCACAAGTGGTCTAAAAATACACTCATATATCTAATGTCCAATGAAACCCAATGATCCCTCATATAATGGATTAAACTGAAGGTTTTGTTCAAGTCTTCCAAACAAAACAACGCATCCAAATTAGATAAACATCCTTCATTCGTCAAAATAACACCGAAATTCAAATTCATGTAGTTTATTCTTATAGAACTCCTCATACTTGGTTAGGTCAAACCTTCTATGGTAAAATAAATCATCTTGTTGCACCTCAACAATGTAAACCATGTATGGAAAAAGACTATATACCATATCTATAAGAGAATAACTAAATTTAATATGGTTGAGAACACATAAATCATTACATATTATTCAATAAAATTTATTTATTTTTATTATAAAATTATACCAATTCAATCACAAGAATAAAAAATAAAGATTCATGTACATGTCCCAGGTCACCTCTACATGAAAAACATATTCTCAAAAAGGTTGTTCAGTAATATTAATATCATTCTGTCAGATCAAAAGGGTCCCTAATCACATGTGTCCTAGCTGATCTCTCTTGATACACCATAATCCTATATTTAGAAATATTTTTTCTATACCAATACCATGAAACAAACAATGGGGTATCACTCCAATATCTATCTTATCAATCATTAGTTGGTATAATTCATGTTCATCATGATATACCCCCACTAAGAACCCATCCTAGTCCTATATAGAAGATTAGAGTGACCCCCACATCCAACCTCTATTAGGACATGGGTTGGATAATAGTACATAGGGTATATTCCAAAACCCAGGGGTTGAATAAGCCTCATTGTCATTGTAATGCCCCGAACATAGTTACCCATAGTCGGTGAATTATTACATAAAAGTGTCATGATATAAAGAAATAATTTCCTGAAATACCGATCGGTTTAGTAACCTTTGATGTACTAGATTCATTCATTATTTTTACATTAAATTACACATTAAAAAACTATAAAAAAATTGTCTCCATAGACCACACCCATATCCCCTCAGACTATGCCTTCTGTTAGTCACAAAATATTTCATCACATCCTAGGAAAATTAAACATAGAATGGGGTGATCTCAGGTGATCAGTAAGGAAAACAACATAGTGGAGACTTTCATAAATAAGAATAATGATTTAAGTCAATGAATAATACTAAATTAAAAGCCTTTTAAACTTTAAAATCAGTATAATATGGCAAAGTTAAAATCAAATAATTTCATTTACATATTCACATGGATATTCTACTAGCCGAATAATCACATGAAATATCCATATCCAATTTCATAATGATGGAATGCATAAAGCCAGCCTTCATAACCACATAGTTAGGGCCTTATGCCCAGACTAAAAATAATATTTTCTCAAGGCCTTGTCCCAAGACACTATTTTTTATCATGATACCTACTGATGCATCAAGGAGCAACAGTGGGCTCAACCCCTCACTTACTATGTCCAATGTATTCCTCAAATGAAAACGATTAAAATAACATAAACATTCGTATTTAAACTAGCATATAAAATGTCAATAAATAATCCATAAACCATGAATGGTTTGAAATAACACATCCACAGTCAAACATATCGGAAAACCTTCAATAAAAATATGGAATTCTTGTATCATAATATATTATCTTTATGTAAACATAAAATCCATCAGAGGATGTTGAAATAGATAAAAACAATTATAGAAACATCTTATTCTTTGTTTGAAATCTTTTAATGTCACATATTTATAAATGAAAACATTTATTGTGAAAACATTAATAAAATATTTTACAGGAAGAATCAAAGGAGTAATAATTTCGGAGAATAATTTCACCCACCGTATAAGTTAAAAAAACATTCCTACCATAATTTTGTAGAAAAGGTCATAATGTACACTGTTTGGAAAAGGATGGAATGATTCCTTTAAAAACATATGAGGTAAAATAAGGGATTCAATGAATTTAAACCATAGTATAGTAAATTGTAAACATGTTTTGAAATACATTTTTAGAGAAATGGACGAGGAAGATAAAGGGGTTTCAGTAGATAATTATGTATAAACAACCACGAATAATGATGAAATTGTGAACATAACCCTTACCGATTTGGTAACATATGAAACACACACCCCATGTAAGAATTATAATACAATTATGATGTAAATACCCATAATTTAAATTATATTAAAAAAATTACAATCACGTGTAGTACATACAACACACAAATGGAAATAGTGGCAATTATAGCATGGATCTCACAGGAATAAAAAGTGAGATGAAAACCCTTTACCTTTTACTTTTCCTTGGTTGAGGGTAGGATAAAATCAGGTATAATAGTAAAAAAATTATTATTGAATTATTAATTAACCATATACATTAATATAATATCATATATGATCTTTTAATATTTATTTGTTAATGATATTTCAGTAGTATCGTCGTTTTAGGTGTGGACTATTTCATTTTCCTTTATATGCTTTGTTAGGTAAGTAATGTTTGTTATGGATTGGATGTGTATAATTTATGTCGAGAATGATATCAAGTAATTAAACATTATTTTCAATCATCAAATTAAAATTATTCTTGAATGGATTCAATGGGTCATAAATCTCATCGCGTTCGTCGAGACGCTAATCCGTACGTACGCACGAGTGGCAATATCATTATATTGATATTAAAATAAAATATAATTGGATATTGAATCATATATACAGAATAATTATCATGTTATATTTATTATTTACATCAGTCATACTCATTATTAAACACATCCAAATGATGAAGTGTTTGAATAATAAACATCACCACCACATGGATACAGTTAGATGTATGTACGCACCTATGGTGACTTTGTCATTTATAAGATGGATAAAACAATTAATATGGATGTACAATTTTCATAATAACATAATAGTATATAGAAGATATTGGAGATATTATTTCATAATTGAAACAACAATGAAAGTGGATGTGGAAGAAGAAATGAACTTGAAAGAGGTGATGAAATATTTACCTCTTCTTCAGGTTATTCCTTTTGATTTGATCAAAAGGGGTTCTTATGATGGATTTCTGATTAATGGAATGCCTCAAGGATGAAGGGAGGACAGTTGAAAAGATATTTCGGTAGGTTTTGGTGGATCCAAAAGGCTATGAAGGTGTGAATTTGAGGGAACGGGTAGGGCCCTTTTTAAAGAGGGGTGAGGGAACCTTTGGAAAAACATAAAATATTATTTTATAATAAAATCATTTTCGGTTTCTAATGGCTAAAAATTAATTTATATCAATTATATGGTGGGTATGGATCGATATTTTTCATCCAATAGGTTTTATACAGGTTTATGTAACCATATTAACCTTATCATTTAGATTTAACTCTTAGTTAAATAGTTTGACATTTACCATTTTTCTTTGTATTTTTATATTATATGGTTAATAAACATAATATAAATTGGAAAGTGAACACATAGTGTTTAATTAATTATATAAATATCATTATATAAGTCATTTAGATTAACCTTATATTTTTAGTAATATTATATCAATTAATAATATAATATTTTCTTTAAAAATTCTATTACGTCAATTTTGACACTGCATAATAATTTATATTTCTTAAAGTCCTAATAACATTATTGATTCAAAATAAATTAATTTAATCAATAATAAAATGTCATAATAAACTATAAAATTAGTGGATGGCATCAAAACTATATAATTATAATTATTTTAACATTTATAAAACCATTCATTTGTTTCCTTCATTAATTAGGAAAATATGACATCAACATTTTGTCATTGATAAATTGAATTATTCAAAGTCTTAAAATAATAAATAAAATATCCTTATTTTGGATTGATTTTTATATTTCTAATGAATATTTATATACTATTCTATAACTTATATAACCCTGTTGAAAAATGATTTATTAAATGATATATGCTTATGTTATTTTTTTATTTATTTTAACATAATTAACATAAAGTGTCATTATGAATTAAAAGTGGCTCCATGGGGTCCCACAAACACCCCAAGGATGCCCATGGTCAGAAATTATAACAAAATAGGGTTAGGACAAGTGTTAGGGTAATTTAATATTATTATAATATTATTTTTTTACCCTTATTTACCGGATTTACCCTTTAACCATGTTAAATAAAATATTTACCGAAGTAATTATTCAGAATGTCTAAATTTTTTTTAATGATTTACACAATTTGGATCTTTAGATTCTATATATGGAATATATTTTTATAAAATCAACACATATAAGTGGAAGAACTTAATTTAAAATTAAATCCCATTGTCAAAACAAAAAAGTTTGTTTTTAAGAAATATTAACTATCAAAAGATTGACACTTGTTTATGTCCATTATAAATGTTTGATTGTGTCCTATGACTAAAATTGGATTAAATAGTTAAAAATTAATATTATTATACTTTAAATGCACTAATTAGTAAAAAATTTCACTATAAATTATTTTGATTAGAAATTTTCATTTTAATTAAGATTTAATATTTTTCACTATTCATCAAAAAATAATATTTTCAGAAAATTTCCAAACATTCACCCTAAGATAATTTTGATATTACAAATCCAAAAATGAACTCCAATTTGAATAATAAAATATATAAAATTTCAAAAATAGGTTATTACTATTCATAATGACTACTTTGATTGGTCGGGGTGTGTTAGATTCTCGAAATTGAGTACAATGCAAGCTATTGCAATATTCCTAGGGAAATGTACCATGGAAGATTGGGGTGTTATAATCATAGTAATAAATATGATAAGCCCCTTACCAAATCTATAATATAAAAATTAAAAAAATTAATATCCTGAAATGTATATAAATTTCATAAAAATAATGTATCTATTGTAAATATAAAATATAACTCATATGATAGTAAATCAAAAAAATCTCGAATCCAAGAGATATTAATGTAAAAATCTATTAAAATATCTCTGATGGAATCATGAAAATAGATTTAAATATTATAGGGATAAACATTCAAGTGTACTAAATATGATCCTTCTCCAAGCCACTCATGAAAATGTGGAACATGAGAACAAATTTTTTTGTTACTAAACAACACACAATAATGTTACGTCCAACATCACTAAACCTCACTAATGATTACTAAAAAAACATTAAATCCAAGTATAATAATATAACAACAAAAGAATATATTGCATGAAGCTACTAGACAGTAACATCCCCATATGTTTTTCACTCTCACACTATAATATAAAATATTCTCGTGATCTCATCCTCGTTTTCTTCAATCCTATAACACATTATATCCAACATCACAACCATATACCACATACCATATCCATATACACATATCAATAACAAAAAAAATAGCATCACCACATAACATCCACATGCCACATCCTTATCTCAATATGAAATTATAGACACGAAGGAAATCAACCTTATGCACAACCCATGCAATGTTTCATGATGTGGTATGTTTTTGATTAACATCACAAAAACCGGTTTTGGGTTATAACTTCATATCTAATGTGTAAAATGAGTTTTTAATATAGATTTTATTTTCATCATACTGTTCTTGGAAATGAAATTATGTGATTGTCCTATTGAAAATGTAAATTTTAGTGAATGCAATGAAATAACATTGTTTGGCATGATAGAGAAATTATTTAAAAAAAATCTATTTGTTATTATTTTTCATTAAAATATTATTTTTGTCATTATTTTCCTGAATTTTATTTTTTAGTATAAATTATGTTTTAAAAAAATTATATTAAAATTATTTTATTGAATTTATTTTTTATTCCGACATTATGTCATTATTAATTATTCGATATCGAAATCATTTTTTCTATTAGATTGATGGTTTTTACTATGTTTTTGAATTTTTTTCTAGATACAGTTTATTGACCTTGTGTTTTAATTATTGTATTTAATTGGTCAACCAATGTATTGAAGTGAATATACCATAAGAAAGATCCATGATTCGTTGGCCTACCATGGATGAAAATAATTTCAAATTTTTAAAGGGACTACAACACCAAATTTAAAACTATTGTAAGATAGAATCTAATGTTAATGTGTCCATAAAAATGAAATACTATTGAACATACCATGAAAAGTCAATTTCAAGTGAATAAAATTTCAGGGTTATTCAATCTTTTTGATAAAGTTGGTAAATTCCAATACTAAATACATCTGGAAACTATGAAAAATTTAAAACATACTACATGAAGGAGAAACGTTCCCTAAAATAACCATGAACATATTAATACAATCCTTCACTCCAATTGAACACAACTGTGTAATTTTAAAAATGGATTGAACTTACCATAGGTAAAGATCCCAAAATGAAAAATTTAAATTGACACTAATCAATAGACATCCTTCAGAAAAAACATATCACAAAAATTGAGTTTATAATGGAATTAGAGAACCTATCATGCCAATAAATAATTAATGACATTAAATTTAGTCTATCACATAAAGAGATATAAACAAAACATGAATTTAAATACATGTACCCATGGGAAAACACACCAATTCTAATACTTCCATGATTATATGAAATGTCTGAGAAATCTATTGAAAATGATAACCAAAATTATAGATTTCTGAATGAACATGGAAATTCATGTAATAATCATATGATAGTATATGAAATCTGGAAGGACAATTAAAAAAATGGAATGAATTCCCAGACATCAAATAAATATAACTAGTATAGTATGTCTTGTAAAAAATCAGGAAATTTTTTTATTGATTATGATATTGACTTATTAAGGTCAATGATAGTGGGTTTGAACAAGGGTTATAGAACTCATCAAATAGATGAAGCTATTAATTATACTCTTCAATCAATCTAAAACCATGATATAGATTTCATGATTCGATTAGTTCTAATCCATGATTATCATTTAACCATCAACTTAGAATCATCATTTATTTTCAAATTTAGGAATAGATTATAATTGGGATGGACATAATATGACCAAAATTTATAATGTAGAAGCTTTATTGTAATTGATAAATGTGATGAATTTGTGTTAATTGGATGATGACCTTTTTTGTTTGTTTTTCATTGTACAGACATGAACTAGTGAGGAATTGGGATTCTATCCACCTTTTTAGCATTAAGAATAATGTGTAATAGACACTATGTGATTAATGAATTTCATTATAGGAGAGATAATATAATGTTCTGTTACATGATTTGTTGATTATAGATTAATATTTTGAGAATCATGTGGATATTCGATTGAGTGATGAGGTATTATGATTTATTGGTAATTGATGGATATTCTAAGCTTCAATTTTTTAAAAGATAGGCTTGATGAAATATATCGATGATTTCGAGTCATATTATTTATATTGAACTCATTTGATGAAATAAAAATGTATAAAAGTGGTGGTATAAGATCTAGTTTTGTAAGGCTAAGAATGATCCATGAGAACTCATTTCTTCCAAATTTAATGAAAATTAATATTTTACCAAGGAAATAATATGTATATTAGAACATTAATGTCTTAGTGAAATAATATGTCATGATGATTCTGTTTGAAAATGACGGATGATTTAACAGATCATAGATTTTATCAATGGAATAGTTTCATTCTTATAATAGTAAAACAAAATATAGGTATTGGTTTATTTTACTGATCCACTAAATTTGGATGTTTATTATAATATAATCATGTGTGGTTTCAATAATTTAAATGTCTCTCACTGGGAATGGTTGGTGAGTTTTATGATTGATTCATTTGAAGATTATAGACATGATCCACTTAATTATTTTGAACATAGATAGATATTAAGGGTAATAACATTATTTAAGACAAAATAGTTCAAGACTGGTAATTTAAACCTGACTCAACATCTCATTAAATTAACCAATCCCTGAATTAAAAAATTTATAATGTAATACTTTTATGTAAATTATTGTGAGTACAGAACACACCCTTCTATCGGTTGACATGTATATGTATAGTAATATAAAGAAATATATTCAAAGATTAGAGAGATAATAATTATGCAGGTATACATTCCTTTAAAGTATATCTCTTTGATAAATTTTTTATGAAGACGTATAATGACAATCATTCCACATAAGAACTAGCGATATAATCAAGAATCTATGAACAAGAGTTTCAAGATGGAATCTATTGTGAAATGTGGATATATTTTTAGAGAACCTAAAAAAGGGTTTCCATATGAACATAATTATGTAATTATTTGAGAGGATCATTAGAGGGTGTATATAAGGAAAAATGATCATGATAAAAATATATTTACTAATAATAGTGAAGAGGATGAAGAACACGGTGAGGTATTTGTGTAGCTATTGGATAAATTCAATTCAGAATATATCCATTCTCAATCTTGTTCTTATTTTTACTAACTTTAATATATCTTATATGGATGAAATTCTTGAATATTATTGAATTGATCGTGTCGAATAGCTAGAATGTATATGGGGAATATGATTAGGTTGTTTACTTTTATTACATCATTCATTCTAGTCTAGTTGGATAATTCATTGTTGATATTTTTTTTGAAATCATTATTCAAAACATTGAGTTTAAATGAAAATTATCCCCAATGAAATTTTATTAATTTTTTTTATTAAATTGAGGGATCAATGATGAGAGTAGCAGACTATGTTCAATGAAAAATAGGACTTAGTAAAAACTGATTATTAAATGTTTTTTAATTGAGTGGGTTAGATAGTTGAGGAAATTTAGTTTTAATTTTTCCATGGTTTTATCTATAAAAAATATTGTTAACCTTTTTTAATTATACCCATGGTGTTTACTTGAATGCATGGATAAATGAAGATATATATATATATATAACTAGTTATTCAATTTCCCCTAGTCGTCAATAATTTTCCATCCATTCATAAATTCTAATATTTAATTCCTTGCTTTTCCTTATTAAATTTCATATTGTGTATAAATATATACATGATAATCAAAAAATTCCATTTACTTATTGTTTTACTCAGAATTATTTTTTAATACATGGTCATCAATATACACTTGAAACTATCAATTTACATCAACACCCTATTTAATAATATAATAATTTTTATATATAGTTTTTAAATAATTCATTTAATCCTAACCACATAAAAAAATTGGGTTTAGGTATTGAAATCATTGACATAATTGTTAGTTAAGTAACAAGAGACAAAGTAAAATAAAAGACATCAAAAATATTTTCTAAAACCCCATTAAATATGTGTGTTTATGTATACAAAATATAATAAGAAAAATATAGAGCCTTGTATATCTGAATTCAATATGAATTTATGTACCCTCAAATTGAAAAATAAAATTGATATGGAATATCATTGGAAGAATTATTGTAGTTGAAAACATGAAAATATTAATCCATCTCTACAAGGAAATGAAATTATAGAGAGAGACAACCTCAATGAATTCCAATTGCATATGGTTTCTACTGACCCATCCAAAATTTGTGTTACACCTTAGTCTATAAAATAGTTAATAAAACCATCAATTTTAATTTTTACATTCCTCAATGTAATACCAAATAAACACATAGTTTATGTCATTTAGTTATTCTACTTTGTGATTTCGGAGCTTCCACTAGAAGAAATACCTGATGAAAAACTACAATAGATAGTGTTTGCATTTTTGTTTAGTGAAATGAGAAAATATAATTTAAATAATTATAGGATTGTATGTATGACACTTGGGAGTGAGTTTATAATTACTTTACTATTATATTATATCATTATTAGATTTCTAACAAAAATTATGCCACATGTAATTAATCATATTGAGGATACGGTAGAACAATTCCACAAATGATGGGAAACATTTCTACGTTTATGTATATATTGAATGAAACACTAATGAACTCAAAATTTTTTGGATTGACACATTATAGAATAGTCCCACCCAATATTAATAAATAATTATTCAATAATTTGATATTGGTGTCTTTACTAACAGAACGACTGAGTATCTAAAACAAATTTTCAACACACGAGTCAAAATTAACAATATGTGTTTTCTATAAAAATAGTCAGTGTTTGGAAAGAATTTTTTTTCACTCATATCAAGCCTAATTATATTTCTTTACATTGATAATACTAAGAAACACATAAGTAATTATGTCACCATTATGGAATTTTTGGACATTCAAATTCTGGTTGTCCATATTTTATTATACTAAAAAATACACATGACCAAGATATTCGTTATGGATAGGGATCTATGATGAATCCTAAGGATAAACCATTATAAATCACATTTAGTAATGTCTATATTAATTTTACAACTAACTTTGAGAGTGGGAATGCATTTATTTGACCTATTACTCCCCCTAAATATTAAATGGACCCTAGGAAATAATTCTAAACCCAACCTAGATCTAAACATCTAACACTCAACAGAATATAGTTGTGCAATGTTATTATATGATTGATTAGGTATTAAGAATAATATACTCTCAAGGTTAAATATATAATGATATATTACTTAAAAAAAGAAAATATAATGATGAAAGGGCTAGTAGAATACTATGATGTAAAACCTTGAATAACGTATGGGATAACTAGGTAGTGGAATTTACTCAAAGGAAAATGTAAACAACCAAGCACCACTGAAATGAATCATAGGGAATATTTTATCGATGTTATGTATTTGAGTGTTTTTTAAAACCACTGAGAATCTAGGGATGTTCCTAAAACATCTAAAATTCATAAACATGATGAATATGTCAATCATAATCAATATAACATGGAAATTAAAAAATTTGATAGCTATGATTTAATAACCTTGAACCCTACTAATATAGCTGAAAAATTAAGAAAAGATATTTAAAAACTATATTAATAAAGGGATGAAAATGAATTTAGAGGAAATTGAAAAAATTATATCTATAATAAACATTATTTCCCCAACCATTCACATACATGACAACAATAAATAAAATTTATCAAGATATATAATGATTTATATATTGTAGATTATGAGGAAACATAACATTGAAATAAATTTTCTATAGGAATTAATTCCATGATAATTTTATTTGAAATCATTTAAGAATTAATTTTGAAATAAGAAACCAATGGAATAATTTTCTACTTATATACACATAAAGGGTTTTTGTGATTTCTCATTGAATTTGACACCTCTCAAAAAAAAACAATTCAGGTATTTTTAACCTACAATGCACATTAAGAGGTATTGAATGGATAATAAACTATTTTTTATCATTATATGATTATAAATGTGAATTTAGTTTTATTTATGTGACACTTAAGATAGGAATTCCACATCCCCCATTTTTATCTTATACTAAGATAAAATATCCATTACTCACATAATTAGGAGAATCGATGAGTTAATTGTTTGAGTATGAATTTTTTCCCAAATAACATCTTCATTTTATATATTTAGTTTCACATGGAGGTACCTTTTATTATACCAACTATGATAATTATCTAATGGGGGGTGTATTAGTGTATGGAATATTAAAAATAATGCCTCTTCGTATATCGATTCATTTTTAACAAAACGCTCATCTCTCTCTTTCCCCCACCAATATAGGAAATGAATTTAATACACGTAGAAGACACTTAAATTTTACTTTATTCACCATCACTAGGATACATCAAATGATAATACAATTATAATTTGATGATGTACCCAATCTCTTTAATGTGCACTTCTATTTATATTTTTTGTAGTAGACTCACTCTCTCTACTGGTTTATAACCAATAACAATATGAAATCTTCCTCTAATTTCAATTAAAGTGTATTCAATAATTAGTCTAAAGGTCCTCCATTTATTTATTTAATCAATATGTTTTACACCTCATTTAGTGTATCATTATGATCTATGTTCATCCACATAATGAATACCCCATTATAATAGAAATATTGGGAATCTTCTATCTTTCATGCAAACTTTGGGTGTAGTGGATGTAACTTTGTATATGTGTGTGAATAATTTAGGAATTTAAACCAACTCTCCTTATGGAAAAATCATTTCTACACATCTCTATTATTGTGTGACTCTATTTTCATAAACACTTATGTGATTCATATCCCATGATTTTTTAATGTTTCAAGATCCAAAAATGATAGAAGTAGTCATCTATATATTTTCCCATCTTAACTTGCATGTAATATACTAAAGCATCTTCCTTCGTGTGGTTAATATTATTAAAAATTGTTTAAAACCATTTGTTATGTCACACTTAGTATATAAATAATTTTTTATTTGAACACTACATTTATATTTCACGGGTGTGTAAAATCTTATTCCACACAAATTCAAATATTTTTTGTGTTTTTTCAATTAGCATATTTTGATTTAGTGATCCCAAAACATATATTACATGAAACATTACAACCCACCATCAATAATGTGCTCGCCATATTTTTCCATAAAATTATTCCCTATTATCTAGATTTGGACCCCATTAATATAGAAAACACTGGTAAACGATTCCACATTGGAAAAAATAGTTTTATAAATACTACAGAGAATCGATTAATTTTTATTATATATTTTTCAACATAGATTGTCAATAATATCTCTCAATCTCCAAAACCGACCTTGTAATCCTTCATGGTCAACAAATACAATAAATCCAAAAAACCATAATTTTTCCTTGAGGGGTTTTTTCTCAACTCCTATCATCCCTAGTAGACTATTCACTTCCACAAGAGTAGATTTCATTGACATCTCAAAGGGGGAGTTTATTTTTATGTTTTGAGATAATAATTAAAAATATAATGTCTAATAAATAATAATAAAACCACTCAAAATTCAAATTCAACCTAGAGACGATATTTTAGTTAATGATTAACCACTTGATGATGGGGAGGAGTATTTTTCGGGGGTGATATATGAAATAAATTATTCACATAAATTTTGTACTGAAATTTTAATGGATATTTTCTAATGTATAGAGTAAGAACAGGATGATTTGTTTCGGGGTGAATATAAAGAATACGTTGATGATTTTTCCTTATAAAACATTTAAATTCTAATTTTAGAATCTCGATATATAGAGACTTCTTCTGGAAAAAAATTGCTAATGAGGAAACCATATTAAATACCTTAATTGAATGGAAGATAGTTTAAGTTGGTACCCATCATATATATTTCATAAATATAACAATTGTCAGGGTTGGAACTCAAACCCCTTCCCACTTATATAAAATAATTTTTTTTGGGGGAGTGATCCACATTTCTTGTAATCAAAAATTCAGAGTTAGTAGTGTCCCAACCGGAGTGTTTTTTGTCTATATTGAGAAATTTAAATATTTGATTTGTTGATATAGATTTGAAATAAATTGAATAATTTATCCATGCGTTATGAATAATAATCCTATGGTTCATGGAAAAAAACTACGATTTTAGGGGAAAAGAAGACCCAAACCCAATATAAAATAAATTATTATAGTATAAGTGATTAGAGTACTCAACACAGATTTCATTTAACCCATTTTAGGTAGCCCATGGTTGATCAATAACCATGTTTTTATAAATAATAGGGTAAATCTATTGTGACAAATGAGAATAGTGAAAAAATTCATGTTCAAAAAGAATCCAGGTGGAGGGTTTTATAGATCATAGAAAAACTCATGTTTCTAGTATGAAAGATCACTTACAAATAGAATTTTTAAACAAAATTTTTGAGAGGTCGAATAAAAATGAATAATTTTATTTTCTTGATAATTATTTTGGTAAGAAGATTATTTTTATACCTCATATAGACATGAATAATATAACTTTTAAATTTTTATTTGGGAAATTTTCCTACCATATAATTCCATTTGGATTGTGTGGTTCCCCAAAATTTTTTAGAGATGTATGAGTTTGATCATCTTATATATGATTGGCATTATAACAAGGGGTTTTGTGGATTAATTTTTGATATTTGGAACCACATTTTAAAACTACACAAAAAATATGGAAAGATTTTTAGATAGGTTAGAAGAGAAAAGGGTTTTCTTGAAGTATGTAAAAATCTAATTCATTTTCACATAATGGATATTCCTTGGTTACGAGGTTTCCAAAAGTATGATTGATGTTGAAAATGCTGAAATTTATGTCATATAAATGGTACCACATACAATAATTTTCAATGTAATTAGGATATTTCCTGGGAATATAAGTTTCTATTCATGATTCATTAATGAGTTTTCGAAAACCATAGGGTACTTATGCTCATTGTTGTTTAATGATTCTCCATTTGTTTTTTATTTGAGGAATTTTGATTAATTTTACCTTAATAAAGAGAAACTCACAACCTCACACATTATCATTTCACTACAATAGAAAAAAAAATTGATGTATGTGTAATGGTACAGATGTTTTTATAGCTTATAATTTAGGATAGAGGACGGAAATGATGATTCATGTGATTTATGAAACTAATATTTTGTTAGATGATTCCCAAAATAATTACACTACCAATTATATGGAGTTTTAATTTGTTTTTTTTATTAGAAAAGTTTATACAACATTTAATTAGGTAAAAGTCATCATTTTTATAGATGAGACTATTATGAAATATTTTTTCTCAAATAAATACTTAAAAAAAGGATGATCATATAGAAACTTCAGTTATTTGAGTTTGATTTATAAATTAAAGATAATAATGGATCTAAAAATTTGGTTGTTGACTACATGTTCAGGTTACCCATTTATCAAGTAGATGAATTAAAAAAATTATACCCCCTTTATTTATGAGGGACCATTTGTTTCATCAGTTATGAATTCAACAAGGTCTAGAAGATTATCCACCATTATTTTTATATGATTACAATAAAAAAACACTTCCAAAAACCAAAGTGAGAAGTCATCATTGTTGTTGAAATGATGTTCTTGGTATGATGTTTCACTTTTTAAGAGATTTTTTAATGTAATTTTGAGAATTTATTTTATTAAACATTAAATATTTCTCTTTATTTATGGTTTCTTGCTAATCTCATAAATAAAAATTCCTTAGGGGCATAAATACACAAAAATTCATATGGATAGATTTTACTGGCATATGTTTTCATTGATAATGGGTGTATTTTTATAGATTGTGATAAATTTCAATGTAAGAGAAATGATAGTATGATAAATGGTTTTTCACAAAAGGAAGTTCTTTAGATTAAAATTTGATAATTGTGGGGATCAGACTTCATGGGACCATTTTTATCTTCCAATGTGTATGAGTAAATTCTTTTTTTTATTGACTATCAGTCAAAATTGGTTGAGTTTGTTTCTTTTCCAAATGAAAATATTGTTAGTGTTGTCATATTTGTAATTAATAATATCTATTTGTGGTTTTGGGATCATAATGATATCATCACTGATAGTTACAATCATTTAATTAATCATAAATTTTAGTATTTAATATATAAATAGGTGTTTCCTCAAATAAAAATAATTACATTTCCCCCAAAGTATAGTTATTAAGGTAAAGATTATAATAGAGAGATCAAATAAATCGTGGAAAATCTATTGGCTAAATCTGGGAAAAACTAGATAGCTATATTCAATGAGGATCTATTAACTTACATTATTTCTTTTTGGACACCCGTAAAGATGCCTCCACATTAGATTATTTCATTGAAAAACATGTCATATACCAATTGAGATGATTGAAATGTTTAAAAATATTGGTTTTTCATTGAATATTGATTTTAAATCCATGAGTGAGAGAAGGTTTCTTTAGTTAAGTGATCTGGATGAAATTATTATATAATTATATGGTAATTCCTTGATTTAAATTTTTTATTAAAAAAATTCTTCTATGATTCAATATTTTATAATATAGACATCAAATTCAGTCAATGGGTCTTGTTATTTAATTCCTAGACGAATATTTGTTTTTGAATCTTTTTCCCCAAGTGGACTAGCCACTTTTCCATTCTAACTGTGATAGTAAATTTGGATACCAATCTATATTGTTGAGGATAATAAACAATTTTTAGTCAATGGTTAGATAACAAAACAATAATTTGAATAGTATTAAAAGGCTTTATATATCATCCATTTACATTAAAGTGAATCATTAACTTATTGTTACTAAGGAATATAAACTCAATGTTTCATTGGAAACGCCCCTTGAATCATGATTTTGTTTTTTAGTTTAATTTATTTTTTATATAAAAATTTCAATTTTTCTGTAATCATGATGCTAAAATAAATTTGAAATATTTATTTATGTGATCCCCATGGAATTGAACATATCATAGATATTTAAGTCTCTAAGGGACTATGAAATTCCAAAATATATCTATTGACTATGTACAAAAACATTGAATCCCAAAAGTCCTTATCCACACATATGAAGTGAATAAATTGGAGATATGATGAAGTGGATGTGCAGTAGTTCAACTAACAATAGGATTAATGGTTGGAATAACTGTGCATTTAATTGGTTGTACGATAGGTTCTGCTATTGTATGAATAGGTGTACTGGACAATGTCTTTCAAGTGATTGTATTACTAAATTCAAGTGATCATGTTAGATGACCCCCAATAAGTTTCAATTTTTCAAAAATAAGAAATTAATCTTAAACCTAGATCATCTAGACTAAGCCTCCTAAACAAAACTTTTTTTCAATAACATATGCTGTATTATTCTGTATATTAATGTTGTTCTATTTTACTTTATTATGAGCTAAAACATTGTAACAATAGGATCTTTTCAAATACTGAATATTGTGGATTATTGACAAAATTTGAATGAATTGTGATTCTATATCTAGGGGAATATTATTCTAATTTTTTTTCCATTAATTTTTAATGTTTAAATGAATTAAGTGTGGGGGAATCCTCCCATTTATTATCAAAATAACTAAATGAATATTTTTTTCATGAGTTGGTTGTTTAGGTGCTTATTTCAGAGGAGTTTAAAATCATTTTTGAACAAAATTGAAAATTTTTATTCACCCATTAAAATTATATTGTTTCAATTAGTATTTTTATACATAATTTTAATCATGGTTAAAATATTTTAAATTTTTTTAACAATACATTTTTTAAAAATTTTATAAAACCCATTGAACATACACGAAAAACAAAATCAATAATTTTTCATAAAAAAACTATTTTTATAATGGTTCTGAACCATATGATTCCACATTGGTTAAAATTTTAGTTATGATGCATAGGGGATAGGGTACAATATTGTTTAATGTTGTGATTCAATTATTAATACATATAAAAAACTTATTAATAATTAAAAAAATTGTTAATATTTCAGGGTCTTTGGACTTTAATTTTATGTTAAAATTTTTCCTTCATTGGGAAGGATTTTAGGCTTTTTTTTTTTGTTGTGTTAATTTTTATATTATTTGATTTTATTGATTTCTCAATTATATATCCCATTTTTATTATAAAGATTCGTGTTAAATACTAGATATTAGTGTGTGATAATAAAAATTATTATATAATTTTTTTTATATGAGAAAATTGAATCGTTGAACATGAACCAAGGGTAATTATCCATTTTGAAACAAACACACTATAGAAAAAACAAAAAATAAAACCACATAGGTCTGGTAAAACTATTGTACAATGGAAAATTGGGATACCATAAGGATTATATAAGAAATTTGACACTAAAAACCCACTTATTCATTGAATAAGTTATTTCCACATTTATGGAATCAAAATAATTTATAAAATATTAGTACATAATTATTAAAAATTATTTCATTATGGTGAGAGAAATATTTAATACAAATTAATAAGTATAAATTTACTTATAATAAAATCATTTGAATTTTATAAATAATGTAATTAAGTAGATCATTTGTTTTTTTGGAAATTAGGGGGGGTGATAATTGATTTTTCCAATTTTCATGGTCATAATTCTAATTAAATATATTTTTGGTACCTCTATAACTCAAAGATGAATTATAATTAGAGTAGGGTGGTATTATATTTAATATATAATACATTACATTTCCAATGATCAGTGATTCTTTTCATTATTCACATTTTCTGTGTATTCTAATCTTGATAGGGTTTATTCCAAAAATTATTTGAAAATTTATTCACATTAACAAATATTAATAATAATAAATAAATGGTTTAACATTATTAATTTTAATAAAATCTATGAAATCATTCATTCTGTTAGCATAGAATAAAGAAAAAATTTATTGAGTACAATCAACGTATAATGTATTGGGTTATTCTAATGTTTCATTTGTTTAATAAACTTTTCCACATTGTTTTTTGGATTTGATCATGTATTATTTGTGTAAAAATAGTTTTTAATAAAAAATTAGTAATTTTAAAACATATTTTACATTACAATAAAATTTAAATGTAATCATGTGGCAATTTATTCTTTTAAAAATGATAAAATTTTATTTTTCTTGATGGTAAAATTTTTTTAAGAACAATTTTTTTTAATTTTTCCTTAAGTTAATTTGGTGATTTTGATTTTTTAGTATAAATTTTTTATATTATTTTTTATCATTTTTAGGGTAATTATTTTTTATTCAATCTTATAAAATTCACTAATTATTTTCTGTTAATTATGTATGGATTTGTTATTTTGACATTGTTTCACTATCTTCACAGCACCATGGATCACATCGAATTTTTTCTTGTATTCGTGATATTTGTTTTTGGTTGAACAAACATACTTATGTCATTCCCTAGGGATTGAAATCCAATATTATTACTATAATAGTTTTTAAATAGGGTTTATAAGTAATTAATCAGACATTATCTTAGTCAATGAGCTGTGTTTTTTATTCCATTTCACATCCTCAATAACATCCTCATCCAACAATCTTCACATAAATATCACATAATCACCACATCATGGTAACTCTAACTGCAATACATTCCGTCAAATTTATCATAGAATTAGTTCATTATATCCTATACTACATATATAATTTTTTGAGAGGAAGAGTGTGTATCCAACCTTTTGTGACTATTCCAACCTAGATGATAGGGAAAACACATGAAACCCAAACCACTTGTGTGTTAGTATGGTTATCCTACTATAGTGGTTGTAACACCCAGATATTTTATGAAAAATATTATTTTAATTTCATTAATGTCTTGTGTTGTATGATACACCAAGATTACCTTGCGCTATATGCAACACCGTATTAGTTTGCAGTATATGCTACACTTTTCTTGGCTCTTGTTACACACAATTTCAAGTTCTTTTGATAGAAGTTATTCTACGCAACATTGAGTGTGTATATATATATATATATATATATTCAACGTATAAATAAAATATGGTTGGATTCTTTTATACGCAAAAACAAAGGAGTTGTTCACTACACGCAACCCTGACTTGGCTTACATTACACGCAATCGTGACCTTCCTCGATAGCGTGTGTTGTACGCAATACCGGGTTTTTTAATCATTGATATATAATTATAATATTGTTATGAACTAGCTTTTATGAATAGTTTTAACTAAATTTCGTATTTTATAACATTATTATTCATCTTACAAATTTATAGAACATGGTATAAGAACAAAATAGATTTTTCGGGTAAAATAAGTATTTTTCAAAAAATGTAATTTTGCCACCTTTTGATGGCGCACCCACATTAAATCCAGTTTTTGACATGTTTATAAGTTCAATTTGACAAAAAAAAATTATTCTTTTGAATAAGGATATGAACATTTACATTAGATAAAGTATTGATATTTTTCCGATAACATTTATATTTTAATGAATAGTAAAAACATGCTACATTTTAATTAAAAACAACTTTTGTCATCGTAATATATTATGTGGTTAAATTATAATATTTAATCGTTTTAAAGTATAAATAGAATATATTTTTACCATTTAACATAATGTATGTTATTAGCATTGATTTTACCTTGAATTCGTTGGTTAAATCAATTCAATCTTTTGCAATGTTTTAAAGAAAAACCCGTTTTCTTTCGACAACGGGATTAATTTTAATTCAATTTCTGAATATTTTGTGTATTGAATTTGGAAAAATGGATTCCATATTTGGAATCAGTGGGTCCAAATTATGTTAATAAGATACTTTTTATTTTTTGGCATTGTGAATAGTAACTACGGTAAATTTTATTTACTATAGTTAAAGGTAAATCGGGTAATTAAGGGTAAATATAAGATTATAAAATTACCCTAACACTTGGAAAAATCATATTGGATGGCTGAAAGTAGACCCATATAACCTAAGGGTCGGATTAGATTCATTTTATGGACTTTTTTCCATGAAAATAATTTAATTATTATTAATACCATAGAATGTGAATCATGTCACTTTCATAAATCTTATAAGTATAATAATTTTACATTAGTGATATACTTCTTGAAACATCGAACATGAATAGTCTCCAGAAATCTAATACAATTATCTACATCATAGGAATTTATTCATAATTTTTAGGGATTAAATAATTATCATTTATTATTACACAATGATGATGCAGTAATTGTTTTATTAATGAAATATTGACATAATTGATGTCATAAATGCCCAAATAAATGTAATTTGAGACTTTTTATGACTTACATTAATTTTATAGGTTAATATGACATGTTATTGTTCATATAAGTAACTTGGTTGGAACGTATCATTCTGTTATAAATTTCAGAAAAATCATGTACCAAATAGTGTCAAAATTGACATAAATTAGTTTTTAAAACAAATATTATATTATTAATTGTTATTTAATTCCTAAAATTCAAAGGGTCAGCCAAATAACTTAGATAAGGATAGATTTATTAATAATAAACAACTTGTGGTTTTTTTGTCTTGTTATGGTATGTTTATTAACCATATAATGTAAGAAAACAAAAAGACACAGTAAAAGTTAAATTATTTAACTTAGAGTAAAATCTAATTGATAAGGTTAAAATAATGACCTAAAATTGTCTAAATTCTATTGGATAAGAGGATTTTGACCCATCCCCACTTTATCTTCGAAATAAGACCCTTTAGAAACATTATAAACAGAATTTTACCTTAATGTAAAATAATATTTTGAGATTTTCCTATGGTGCCCCTCTCCTCTCTTATAAAAGGGCACCTCCTCCATCTCTTACTCACACCACATTGAGCCTTCAAGCTCGGCCAACCCCTGAAAAATTCCCTTATCCACTTCCCTAGAAACATCCTAGAGGTTATGGTGTTCATCAAAGACCAATTTTAGTGCCCTAAAAGGAGATCTTAAGGAGGCGCGTCAAAAAGAGGTAATATCCATTACTGATATTTTTCAATTTATTTCTTCTTCAACTTCTTCTTCATTAGTTGTTTCATCATGAAGTAATAACATCAGTATCACTAATATACTGATATTTTATTATAAGTATGAAACAACCCTATTTCACCATCTATCCATCCTACGGAAAATGAAATCACCGCGTGTGCGTACGTACCGAATTCCGTCTCCACGCCATGGAGTAATCTATTTTCCACCACCACCTTACTTGGATGGGTATAATGGTGTAAATAATATCTATATATGATTATTTTAAAGTGATATTGATTCTGAAATAGTATACATACACTCCAATACAGTCCCACGATCATGATAACGATATCATTGCTGGTGCGTACGTACGGACTACCGTCTCCACGACGCGATAAGATTCATTCTCCACGTTTACCATTCATGAATGATTATAAAGTATATATAATAAGTAATCATGAAATATATGACATAATAATGATACTGGATTTATGTGTATATATATGTATGTCATCTACTTAATTTCATTCAACTCAATAAGGAAATGAAAACAACGTTCATGCGTACGTACAGCCTACAGTCTCCATGAACGATGTATTTCTTTCCATTTACTGATTTATTATATATATGTATATTCTGTATATATATTATATATAAATAATGTTTTATATTCTTTAATTAAGTAATCATGATCTATGTAATCATATGAATAATTACAAGTCCAAACACGGACGACAAATGAAACAATTTTACCAAAAACTCACTTTAACATGGAATTTACAAAAGAACAGGTAAAATAAAGTCATAAGTGAACCATATATGATATCATAACAATGATAATGATTCTGGAATTAGTCAATGACATTATTTAAATAATTATACACGAGGTTCGGACACTTACGAAGCAAATCGGACCTACGGTAAGGGAAATATCGGAATCTCATTTTTATCTGAGATTGTTTATACTTTTGCATTTACTAGGGTGTATTTTATCATCCACATCCATGTTTCATCAATATGTAATATTATTTCCATCCACCTACAATTTTTTAAATCCAATTTTACCCTTAGGTGAGTTTTTAGTAAAGGATATGAAAGGAATCTTTTGTCGTTTTTCGTACGAGGTACTTTTTGACTTTTCCGACAAAAGTATTAAGAATGTTTTTTTAACTGTTACGACATGAATGGATTTTTTAAAAATTATTTACAAGAAGATTCCTTTACAAGTTTTCATGTTTATTTTTAATCAACTTCTTTTAGTTTATAATTGTATGACATGATAAGAAAGGAAAAGTGTTTTTGATGTAAAAATGATATTTTCCTCAAGAATGGAGTTCAAGTGTTTTATTATCTAAGATAATAAAGGGTTCTGTTTCTATTCCCATTGTTTCATGGATTTGATTATGTTGTGATGGACATATTTTTTTGAATTCTATTATCCTGTATGAATTTTTTTATGATGTCATGATGTTTTAGATTCCCATTTTTATTACATGGGTTATGCTATGATGTATGGTTTATGATTTTGTGGCACACATAAAAATGGTATCATTATGAGATGGGTGGGACCTATATCTCCCTCCAATGCATTGGGTAATGATTTTATATCTCATGATATAGACATGGCTGGAACGATAGATTATACCGGTTCAGTGAAACAGGACTGAAACGAGGAGTGAACTCGGTTCAGAAAGGGACTTTGTCCACTAAGATAGTCTTGGAAATGAGTATTGACTAATAATAATTGATTCTCTATGATTATGTGTGTATGCCACAAAGTTTCATGTTGTAAGTTATGATTATTGGGATTTCATTTCACTACTATGATTTATCCCATGATATGAAATTATGCTCTCTTATGCAGGTTAAGATTTCAAAAATGTTATGTTCTTATGAATATGATGTGATTGATATTTATTTTGTTTTCCCTTACTGATCATTCGAGCTCACCATTTTATGTTATATTTTCCCCAGGATATAAAGAATGTTTTTAGGTAAAAAAAAGTAAGATCTTTTTGGGATATGTTGATGATCATTCACCACGATTAGAAGATTATATTCCGAGTTTCCAAAGACACTAAACTATTACGATCCTTGTGTGTGTGTTTTTGTTATGTACTAAGTATTCCGCCAAAGTAATGTTTTTTCAATGTACGTCAGGCTTCAGGTCTCTATAGTTGGTATCAGAGGAATGGTTTAGTCAACCTTTGGAATGTAGGATGCGAAAACGATAGTGAGATCCCCATAGATATTTCTAAGGTATGTATAGGGATGCCCCTAAGGATAAGTATACGTATAGGATATAGTCCTAGAACTATGGTAACGATCATAGAATTTAACCTAAGATGGTAGATATTGAAGTTACTCCCCCTTTATTATGATTTTTTCCTCTCACACTATTCTTTTTGGGTTTTAGAAAATGGCTGGAAACATGATGATTCATGATAATTGAGGATAAGATGGACAATGGAATGTTATTCTTCCTGAGAAACCAAATGAAATGGGATTCTGAAGTCCAAACATCATTATTACACCGAATCAGAAATCTCATAATATGATCAATAAAGTAAAATTTGGTAAGTTTCCTAACTCGGCTAATTAGAGAAAGATGGAGTTTAATGATGATCATAATGGAAAGAAAGTTCAATTTCCCCTATGTAAATCATGTGGGACGAGGCATCAAGGAGAATGTTTCAAAGGAACTGGAATATGCTTTGGGTGTGGAAAAGAAGGACACAAAACCAGTATGTGCAAAGGAAAAGGTTCAGTTAACACCAGGGATAAAGATAATGGTATTGCTACGACATCAACAATGGTTAAATGTCTTAAACGTGGAATGTACGAGCATTATGCAAACCAATGCCCTAAGGGAAAGTCTCATGAAGAGAATCAGTATGGTCGTATGGGTAGTATTTATGTGGATGATGATGAAGAGACTACAAATGATATGTTAGATGAAATAATTGTTGAATCTCGGTCAATGGTTTTAGAATGTAGTGGAATGATTACATGTTTATCATGAGTAATGTTGTATAAGTAATCTCATAGTACTATGGAATAAAGAGACATCTATGGATTGTTACACTATTGTATTTCCTTGAGTTTTGAAAGTGTATGATTAATGTTACCAGTATCCATGAAAGTTTATTCAGATATTTTTGGAATGTAGATGATATGCGCATAATGAAGGGATAAGGAGAAAATTAAATGTTTGATAGTATTCATGAGCTCATGACTGATATAAGAAGAAGGTTATGTAATGTATTGAGTATATAGAATTTTGAGTATTTTTGTATGTGGAAAGTGTTAACTTAAACTACATTCATGTTTTCACAAATGTTCAATGGATATTCATTCTTCAAGATAATACATGATTAAGGTATTCACATGTTTGTAATTTGACCAACAAGATATATCTTATGATATATGGAGGATAAATGATGGCATTCACGTGATCATTTTCTTTTTACTATGATCTTGGACCGAAGTATTTTAGATAAGCCTACAGATTGGAATGTATTATGTTGGACATAAGTTAGTATTGTGTAAGGATAAATCTTTTTTTTGATATTGTTGATGGGATGTTATAGTAATATAGATTTAGAAAAAGGACAACCGGTAGGACGGGTGATAGCCCATCGTGTCGGAAAAGGCTGTGGGAATCGAACCCAAAACTGAAGTGCGACTGGCCTTTATCGCATACCACTGGCCTACATGAAGTCCCTATTTAGTAGAAACTAGTTTTATTATATTAAGCAGTATGATATATGAAGTATAAGTCCATTTTAGGAATCATATATCATTAACCTCACTATATATGGACTTATGTATTTTTTGATAACTTTTCTAAACTTTTGTTTGAGACAGATGGAATGACCCATCACTCTATCACATGATCTCCTAACACATCACGAATGAAAAATTAAACTTCATTTCTTTACGAGATGAAGTGGAAATTGTCCAAAGAATGACCAACGGTGAGACTATACCGAAATCATGAAACTATTTCTTCTAATTCCAATTTCATCAACTTTAGGGAAACGATATTGAAAACTAAAAAGTTTGTCCTAGTTCTCTTATATATGATGAATCATATGGTACCTTAGATTGTCCCAAATTTATGGCTTTGTGATTGCTGGCTTTTCCATAGCCATGTTCTCTACCACTCTCCATCAGAACATGATGGTTAGATTTCTCTTCCATATCCATATTTTCACCTATGTGGAAACCCAGTGATTAGTTTATTAGGGTAACAGTTACGCTTCGTACTTTTGTTTTTAAATATTGGTTTTGGTATTCCTTTTTACGCTGTGGGTTTTTATTAAAGAAACTTTCGAATAGTAAACCATTTATAACCCCGACGAATTTCGAGGGCGAAATTCATTTTAAGGGGGGTAGAATGTAACACCCCGAGATTTTATGAAAATATTCTTTTAATTTCATTAATATCTTGTGTTTTATGCTACACCAATATTACCTTGCGATGTACGCAACACCGTATTAGCTTGCAGTATACACAACACTTTTCTTGGCTCTTGTTACACACAATTTCAAGTTCGTTTGATAGAAGTTATTCAATGCAACATTGAGTGTATATATATATATATATATATTCAATGTATAAATAAAATATTGTTGTATTCTTTTATATGTAACAACAAAGTTGTTTTGCACTACACCCAACCCTAACTTGGCTTGCATTACACGCAATCGCGACCTTCCTCGATAGCGTGTGTTGTACGCAATACCGGGTTTTACTAAACAACGATATATTATTATAATATTGTTATGAACTATCCGTTATGAATATTGTTAACTAAATTTGGAATTTTATAACATTATTATTCATCTTACACATTTATAGAACATGGTATAAGAACAAAATAAATTTTTCGGGTAAAATAAGTATTTTTAAAAAAATGCAGTTTTGCCGCCTTTTGATGGCGCACCAACTTTAAATATAGTTTTTTACATTTTTATAAGTTCAATTTGACAAAATAAAATTCTTCTTTTGAATCAGGATATAAAAATTTACATTAGATAAGGTTTTGATATTTTTCCGATAACTTTCATATTTTAATGAATAGTAAAAACACGATATATTTTAATTAAAAACAACTTTTTCATCATAATATCTTATGTGGTTAAATTATAATATTGAATGGTTTTAAAGTATAAATATAATATATTTTTAACATTAAATATAATGTATGTTATTAGCATTGATTTTACCTTGAATTCATAGGTTAAATCAATTCAATCTTTCCTAGTGTTTTAAAGAAAAACTCGTTTTCTTTTGACAATGGGATTATTTTTATTTTAATTTCTGCATATTTTGTGTATTGAATTTGGAAAAATGGATTCCATATTTGTAATCAGTGGGTCCAAATTATGTTAATAAGCTACTTTTTATTTTTGGGCATTGTGAATAGTAACTACGGTAAATTTTA
This sequence comes from Viscum album, assembly GCA_963277665.1. Lineage (NCBI taxonomy): Eukaryota > Viridiplantae > Streptophyta > Magnoliopsida > Santalales > Viscaceae > Viscum > Viscum album. The sequence goes on along the minus strand of OY728132.1, from coordinate 1,431,021,170 downwards.
TTTACTATAGTTAAAGGTAAATCATGTAATTAAGGTTAAATATAAAATTATAAAATTACCCTAAATCTTGGAAAAATCCTATTGTATTGATGAATGTAGACCCATATATCCTATGGGTCAGATTAGATTCATTTAATGGACTTTTTTCCTTGAAAATAATTTAATTATTATTAAAACCAAAGAATGTGACATCATGTCACTTTCTTAAATATTATAAGTATAATAATATTAATTTAGTGATAAACTTATTTAAACATAGAACATGAATATTCTACTGAAATCTAATACAATTATCTACATCATAGGAATTTATTTATAATTTTTAGGGATTAAATAATTATCATTTATTATGACACAATGATGATGCAATAATTGTGTTATTAATGAAATATTGACATAATTGATGTTATAAATGCCCAAATAAATGTGAGTTGAGACTTTTAATGACTTAAATTAATTTTCTATGTTAATATAAAATGTTTTTGTCGATATAAGTAACTTGGTCCGAACTTATAATTCTGTTATTAATTTCATAAAAATCATGTACCAAATAGTGTCAAAATTGACATAAATTAGTTTTTTAAAAAAAATTATATTATTAATTGTTATTTAATTCCTAAAAATATAAGGTTCGGCCAAATGACTTAGATAAGGATATATATATTACTAATATGCAACTTGGGGTTCGTTTTTCTTGTTATGGTATGTTTAGTAACCATATAATGTAAGAAAACAAAAAGACACGGTAAAAGTTAAATTATTTAACATAGAGTTAAATCTAATTGATAAGGTTAAAATAATAACCTAAACTTGTCTAAATCCTATTGTATGATGGGATTTAGACCCATACCCACTTTATCTTTGAAATAAGACCCTTTGGAACCATTATAAACCGAATTTGACCTTAATGTAAAATAATATTTTGAGATTTTTCTAAGGTGCCCCTCTCCTCCCTTATAAAAGGGCACATCCTCCTTCTCTTCCTCACACCACATTGAGCCTTCAAGCTCGGCCAACCCCTGAAAAATTCCTTTATCCACTTCCCTAGAAACATCATAGAGGTTCTGGTCTTCATCAATGAAAAATTTTAGTGCCCTAAAAGGAGATCTCAAAGAGGCACGTCAAAAAGAGGTAATATCCATTACCGATCTTTTTCAATTTATTTCTTCTTCTTCTTCTTATTTAGTTGTTTCATCATGAAGTAATAGAATAAGTATCACTCATATACGGATATGCTATTATATGTATGAAACAAACCTATTTCACCATCTATCCAGCCTACGGAAAATGAAATCACCGCGCGTGCGTACGTACGGAATACCATCTCAACGCCGTTGAGTAATCTATTTTCCACCACCACCTTACATGGATGGGTATAATGGTGTAAATAATAACTATATATGATTATTTTAAAGTGATATTGATTCTTAAATAGTATACATACACTCCAATACAGTCCCACGATCATGAGAATGATATCATTGCTCATGCGTATGTACGGACTACCGTCTCCACGACGCGATGAGAATTATTCTCAACGTTAACCATTCATGAATGATTATAAAGTATATATAATAATTAATCATGAAATATATGAAATAATAATGATACTGGATTTACGTGTATATAAATATGTATGTCATCTACTTAATTCCATTCAACTCAATAAGGAAACGAAAACAGCGTTCATGCGTACGTACGGTCTACCGTCTCCATGAACGGTGTATTTCATTCCATTTACTGATTTATTATATATATGTATATTCTAAATATATATTATATATAAATCTTGTTTTATATTCTGGAATTATGTAATCATGATCTATGTAATCATATGAAAAATTACAAGTCAAAACACGGATGACAAATGAAACAATTTTACCCAAAATTCTCTTTAACATGGAATTTAAAAAAGAACAGGTAAAATAAAGTCATAAGTGAACCATATATGATATCATAACAATGATTATGATTTTGGAATAAGTCAATGACATTATTTAAATCATTATACAGGAGGTTTGGACACTTACGAAGCAAATCGGACCTACGGTAAGGGAAATATCACAATCTCATTTTTATCCGAGATTGTTTATACTTTGGCATTTACTGGGTTGTAATTTATCATCCACATACATGTTTCCTCAATATGTAATATTATTTCCTTCCACCTACAATTGTTTAAATCCAATTTTACCTTTCGGTGAGTTTTTAGTAAAGGATATTAAAGGAATATTTTTTCGTTTTTCATACGAGGTACTTTTTGACTTTTCCGAAAAAAGTACGAAGAATGTTTTTTTAACTTATACGGCATGAATGGATTTTTAAAACATTATTTCCAAGAAGCTTCCTTTAAAATTTTTCAAGTTTATTTTTAATCAAATTCTTTTAGTTTAGAATTGTATGACATGTTAAGAAAGGAAAAGTGTATTTGAAGTAGAAAGGATATTTTCCTCAAGAATGGAGTTCAAGTGTTTTATTATCTAAGATAATAAAGGGTTCTGTTTCTATCCCTATTGTTACATGGATTTGATTATGTTGTGATGGAAATATTTTTATGAATTCCTTTATCCTATATGAATTGTTTAATGATGTCATGATGTTTAAGATTCCCATTTTTATTACATGGGTTATGCTATGATGTATGTTTTATGATTTTGTGGCACACATAAGAAGGGTATCATTATGAGATGGGTGGGACCAATATCTCCCTCAAATGCATTGGGTAATGATTTTATATCTCATGAGATAGACATCGCTGGAACGGTAGGTTATACCGGTTCAGTGAAACAAGACTGAAATGAGGAGTGAACTCGGTTCCGAAAGGGACTTTGTCCACTAAGATAGTCTTGGCAATGAGTCTTGACTAATAAGAAATGATTCTAAATGATTATGTGTGTATTCCACAAAGTTTCATGTTGTATTTTATGATTATTGGGATTTCATTTCACTACTATGATTTATCCCATGATATGAAATTATGCTCTCTTTTCCAGGTTAAGATTTCCAAAATGTTATGTTCTTATGAATATGATTTGATTGATATTTCTTTTGTTTACCCTTACAGATCATTTTAGCTCACCCTTTTATGTTTTCTTTTCCCCAGGATATAAATAAAGGTTTTAGGTAAAAAAAGGAAGATCTTTATGGGATATGTTGAAGATCTTTCACCATGATTAGAAGATTATATTCTGAGTTTCCAAAGACACTAAACTATTACGATCCTTGTGTGTGTGTTTTTGTTATGTACTAAGTATTCCGCAAAATTAATTTAATGGAAATGTATGTCAGGCTTCGGGTCTCTACAATGGTGGTGAGTATAAAATCACAACAAATACAAAATATATAACAGAAATGTATAAAACTCAATATAATGGTTTCAATCCAAATAATCTATTTCATGACACTTATTAATCTTTACATAATTATTTCTATTCACCATCCTTCATTACCTTAACTATAACACAAACAATCTATGAATTTAAAAACTATTCATCCAATATAATATTATCACCATCTCATTAAATCATATAATACTTTCTATTCCTTAATTTACTATTTACCATCTTATTTTCAATCATTATTTCCATCATTTTTTCATATTTAGTGTCAATCCATAAATTAATTATTAATCATTACTATTTTTTCAATCACCATTATTCATTTTATAAATCATCTCTTATCAACTCTATCTCATTACCCATTAACGATTATATTAATCGTATCCTTCTTCTATGACACTAGGAAATAATGATATAACCACATAAACAACATCCTATCAATTAAAAAACCACACCACTATGTTTTCCAATAACCAATACAACAACTTTAATCTTATTTCCATTCCACACAACCATCCCTACCACTATTACCATTATAGAACAACAACTCATCCATCACAGCCATGAACATCTAATACCATATCCTCTTTTCATTCCCCAAGAACAAACAAAAAACACCTATAATAAGAGTAATATAGAACCATCTTATATAAATAAGATAATAAACCATACAATAAATTTTCTAAAATTGTTTTCTCATTAATATTATTTTATCATTAAATCTGAATTCCATGATCAAACATCATCGCCATAAATTTAAGATTTTCCACATAGCTAGTTCATTACAGTATTTATGTTATTAAACCATTATAGAATGTGATTACACTAGTTTACTGACAAATATATATATATATCACAGTATAAATTAAACACTATCAATAATAAAATCAAACAATCATCTATCCAAAGTAATATCACGACACCATGTAGAAACAATGTGTACAACAACAACCAAAGTAATGTATTTAAAATAATTCACAATATTTAATAGTTTAATCCATAACATACCCACAATGAAATTAAAATTATAATACCTGAATTATTTAAACATAATAGAGAAGGTGAAGTATGAAAACCCATATCTATGTGGAATCATTATGAATCATTGAACACATATGAAAGACTCCAAGGATCAATAACCACAAAACATGAAATGTTCCTCTATATGTAGTATATACAACCAAAAACCATCAATAAAACTGTCCAAATCAGAGTAACATTACTGTTATAATAATTTATGTATGATTAAAGAAAGTCTGGTTACAATTTTTTCATTGTATGTCTTCATAATATATAAAAAAAGATTTTAGATCCAGAGAATGAGCCTACATGATATTCCAAGGCCTAACAATCCTAGTAGTTATATTATACAAAATTATAGAATATTAATATCAGGCACACGTTCTTTTAAAAATATAGTCTCATAACACCAGAATTCCCAAATTAGTAATCAGAGACAATAGTTGATTCCATAATATTGTTGACACTATGAGCGACCTAAGGACAGTAAGTACCGAATATTCGGTTGAGGCATTGGTTAGATATTCATTTTATCAGAAAATTTAATTTAATTTAATATAAAATAAAATGACATAAATCCCTTTAAAATTATGTAATAATAGAATTTTTCTGGGGTTAGCTTCATAATGTGGGAGAATATTAGAGAATAATTGTATATTGTTCATTGTTTCATTGAGATCATATGATGAAAAATGATCTAATCAAGGTGTATTGATAGGTAACAAACATATTATGATTTATCCTTCACTAGATAATTAATTATTCAACAATGAACAATCGATATCAATTCGGGAATCATTCAATTGTGGTTACACGTATCATATTTAAATTGTCAACGAATAGATCATTTTATACTTTGGATTTATGATTATTGAAACCATTGCATGACCTTAGAATATGATTTAAAATTTTAAATTCAATTTCTTCTTATTATAATGTGTAATATTTTTTTATCATATTTGTGTTATCATTATATGATATTGGTTGGCCAATGATGGTTATAGCTATGTTCTTGTGCATTTCGTCTCACTATTTTTCATGTTCTTTGTCATTAGACCATAGGATCACAGTTTAACCTTGATGGGATATATACAAGTGTGACCAAACCTAAAATACTTTTAGTTAATTAGAACGATTATAATAGTTGTGAATTGAATATTAATCAACATGATTTATGGGTGATAAATCATGGATTTCATATTTGTAAATGGAGTACTGTGATAGGACGTGCCTGGAATGCACTGTGGGCTTCGAGGGATGGTCGAATATCATTTTCATAGCTTCTAAGGACAGGAAATGATGGATATAGGATTTAAAATTCATTATTTATTGGTAAAATTGGAATATCAACCATGTTAGGGATATAACTATAAAATGATTTAAGTAAATTTGGGTTCTTGAACATTCCTGACTACGGACCGTGTATCCCCAAAAGAAAAAAAACCATTTACCCCCCTAGATATATAAATATGTATTTTTGTGGAGTTATGGATCAAAAACCATGTTTTTGGAAAACATGGCATGTGACATTCCTCTATTGTCCAAACCATGTGTCCACTGTCACATACCTAGGTTCTCGTACGGACAGACACACCGTGTACTATATGAGTACACGTGAATGTGTTGATACCTAAGAGTGTAATGTTACACAACCAAGTACAGATGCATGACCTTAATTACAGGAGTATAACATGTTGCACACAAGTAGGATCCATGTGGATGAGTTACACCATGTACCACTTTTACACATTGTACATGATGAATGGACTTCCAAGCCATATCTAGGGGATGGTACGACCAAACATTGAGGTGAGCTCACATGGTGGGTTGGTAGTCAATAACACTATATAAAACCCTTTAATCTAAAATATATTTCATTTGGACTCTTATTTTTTCCAATGTGTAACCTATTTTTACTTTCCTTCCAAAAATAACATTATAGTAGCTTTCATTGTGGCCAATAAGACATTATGTAAAACATTTTGAGTGTGACACTAATTTAGGTGATTATTTAGTATTGTAGTGATTGGGTAATGATCATCAGAGATTAAATGGGGTTAATACTGCCAAGTGTCGTCGTGGAATGGATTTCCCTTAATCATTATATTGATATATATAGAACTCACTTACATTGGGCACATTTAGTCCATAAAGAGAGTGTTATTACCTTATATCTGAGCACTAGTGTCGAGATTCTCTTTCATGGGGTTCTAGGACCCTCATTTTTGGAGAAAAATTGAAAGGTGTGGGTCCTCCCAAAATAAATATTTTTGAATAAACATTTGATGGCGGGAATCAGTGGTGGAATTTTGTACATTCTGGAAAAATCATCGACTTTTGGTGGGATGTGATTTGGAGATCATATTTCTCTATCATCTAGGTTACTATATAATAATTTAACTATGCGGGACTTTATATTTCATTTAATTTCATTATTTAATGGGATAAAATGAATTTTTTTAGCTTTTTATTACAAAATTTGGTTTTCATGGAATCATTCTATGTATGTATTCTCCCAACCATGCAATGGTTTCCCCTATACATGTTTTGTCTTATTTAAGTTGTGGATAGATCCAATGTGGTTTTAGTGGAGCATAGTCATACTAGTGATCATTGATCATGTATAATGGTTGGACATGTTGATCTGGAGCCAGAGTCCCTCTATCTATTTTCATTATTCTTTTTGTTGTAATACTGAGAATTCAATTTTATTTGGGTGTGTAATTTTTCCCTTTTATGATTTTTAATTTTACTATCATACTCTGATGTCTACCCATGAGGTTATTACATTCATGGTTTTACTATATATGTCACTGTATATTATAATTCCTCTACATTTTTTCATGTATATGATTTTGTGTGTGAATATAGGTACATTTGGATAAGGATTGAAATATTCTATTTTCTAATCCTCATTCTTCTCTAACACCACTAGATTCTTGGAGGTGGTATTGGGGTTGCAGAGGCACATTTTTTCAACATCCTAGAGGGATCTAGTGTGTCTAGTCATTATATAGTGGTATAAATGTATTTTATTCAATGGGATTGTTTTTGGTGTGGTATACCAATGAGGAATTGGTTAGGACTAATGTCAATTGTGTCGAAGCATCTTTAATGTGGCTTCTAGGATGGGGAACCCAGTGTTGGTGTGATGGCTGATGTATCTAGCCACTGGGACTATGATTACATTCTTTTCAACATGGCATACAAGGCATCTGTTAAAATGAAAAATGGTAAAATAATCACATGGGATTTTATCCATTAAATTTCATTCATATTTCATATTGACACATATATTTACTAATATAATAGTGGAATGTCTTGACCACTATCATGATGCCTTTACTAAGATATCAAGCCCTATTAATGATTCAATACAATGATGTTGATCCAATGAGGGGTTAAGACTCTCTTAATTGGATATCTAATGAGGTATTACCTATTTAAAGGATGAGAGATGAAACCCCACCTTTTTAACAACAAAATGTACTAGTTGTTTAGGGTGATTATAGATGAATTCTTAGAAAGATCGAGGAGTTCCAAAATAATATTCCACTATGATTTTATGGTTTTCTTGTTCATTAGGAAATAGAGGGTTGAAATAAGTTAGTAATATAATTATTTAGGATTATTAGACCCTAATGGATCATATGATTACAATAGAAGACATATGTTTCCTCAGATTATATGGGCACTGGTGGATTTTGTTAACACAAACCCATGATGAGGAAATACTCTCATTGTTAGACATACAAAAACACCTTTATGGTTAGTATAATCTCTTTTTCGTACACATGGTTCAGATCTAGGTGGATCTTTATCTTTAATAGTGTTATAATATTTTATTATATTATTATTTGTGGTCTGAAAACCATATGTGATACACATTCTACAAGTTTTGATACTAGTTCTTTCAGGTGTGGATGCTTGAGAGGGGTCATCACTGATATATCGGTATCATTATAGTATCATTGGGACTCCAAACCTATGTTAGTGTAATTGAGTGACCTTTGGTTATAGAGAGACTATTTGTAGAGCATATCAATGTGTGTAATACTATTGGTTGATAACATATGGTTGAGTCATCTCCAGCAGCTAGTTGGAAACATACATCATGGTCTCACCACTATAGAAAAAATCATTTCTCGAATCAGACTCATGGGTATGCAGTTCTAGGATGACAAAGGTATATAGTCGGACTAAATTTGGGATATGTAATTCTTGGGATGGGTGTGTTCAATTTTATCATCACTTCCCAACTCATCACGCTGAGAAGTACAACCAGATAGTGGATGGACCTCCATGGAAGATGCATCTCCTTGATATGGAATTTCTTTGATATGTCTACGGTATCCCTAAATAATGTATATATAGTAGAGGACTGGGAGTCTCACCAGGGGGAGGATAAGTTGGAAGAGTATGTTGATATGATCTACCACCACGACCACCTGATGACCATTAGGCTCATCAAGTAGGTTGTTAGGGTTGAAAAATTATTAGGTCATGGAGGGCTATGAATGGGTTTCACATGATATGGTTTGAGGTATGATATTTGTTTATTATAATCTTTCCTCATTACAATTGGACACAATTGTCAGTAATTTCATCACCTTATTATTCTTTGAGTCATATTTAAATATTCTGATTGTGACCATATTTATGAAACATTTTCTAGTGGTTATAAATAGGTACGTTTCACTGATATCTATTATATACATGTAACACCAGCTGTCATAGAGTGATTTATATGGATCCTCTTCATCATCACAATGATACCTTATGAAGTTATCATGGATATGGTCTAGTTTTCCATATTTAAGGATGTGATGGATAATCATTATAGACAAGTTAGTTACATATATATATATGAGATATGATTATTCATTTTGTGTGAGAGGGATCTCATGGATGAGTGAGTATGTTTTGAGAGATGGAACCTAAAACTCGTAACCCATGAGTTGGATAGATTGAATCTTTTAATAGTGGGATCTATAGGTATCTGAATTCTATTGGTTATAAAGGACTAAATAGATTTCATTTATGAGGATTTTCTTTGAATTACTCCATAGAGAGAGATATAATTATACATCTACCTTCACCCAGGGACCATGAAGATATATTCAACAACATATCATATTTCCCCTATCAAGTTCTAAGAGATTAGGGTGTATTTGGATGATGTTCGATATATGGGATTTATCAGCCAAACCATGTCACCCTGGGAACCTCCTCTTTTGGAATATGTGAACATGTTCTTGAGGAATTGTATTAATTATCATCACCTAAAACCGGTAATGATTAAGAAAAATACCCTAGGAAGATGATTTAACAACACTTTGACAAATTTCAAGGAATTATTTGGTTCATTACGATTGATTTCTTGTCTGCCTACTATCAGTTGACTATTCAAAAGGATGATATTCTGAATAAGACATTATAATGTTTCAATGGACACAATGATCCTTGTTGATTACATTAAGAATAAATAATTTCCCCTATATGTTAATGGTTTTGTTGAAAAGACCCTATTAGCCAAACATGGTCTTGTTTTTGGTTGTCATCATTGATGATATTGTCATATATTCTACATCAAAGGAGGAGCATGCAGTGCATTTTTTGATGGTCCTATATTGATTCTAGGAGCACCAAATTTATGGTAATATTTTTAAGTGACACATTTGGACCCTCAAGGACCACATTATTGGGAAGGCCATTACTAGGAAAAAATTATTTATGGAATCAACAAATATTGATGCAGTTATTTCTTTGGATCCACGCCCAAGAGTGTTGGAGGTGCACAGCTATCTTAGGATAGCAAGGTACTAATTGAGGTATTTTCCAAAATTTTATATGATAGAAACACATTTAACTACCATAAAATGGAAAGGGAACCCATATATATATATTTATTTGTGTTAGTTAGACTTCGGGTGGTTGATTATGAGGTCAATCAATTATATTATGATGAGACAATCAAAAGAGGCAGTAGATTATATAGTGTTTTTTATGCCATTGGATCTAGGATCCGTTTTTTTTATGCATAGGTAGGAAGTGATCACATATAGGTCAAGTTAGTTGAGACAAAATGAGAATATATATCTAAATCACAACCAATAGTTGTAAGTGGTTGCCTTTTCTCACGATATATGGAGGACCTCTCTTCTTGGTGAGAAATTTTTTACCCATACAACTAGAGTCATAGGTGCATCTTCTATCAAGGATATTTTATCCTGAGATAGAGTTTCTCATTAGAGTTCATATAAGACTATGAATTCAATATAGTCTTCACTTTTAGGAAGGGAAATGTGGTGGAATATTACCTTTGTATAAGCCTCTTTCTCACATTACAGAGGAGGCATCTGAGCAGTTGGATTATTTTATTCTAACCCTAGTGGAGGAGACGAGTGCATATTTTCTTTAGATGATTTTTTTGAATCCTCTTCCCATTTATTATGGGATGTAGGAGAATTTAAAAGAAATAAACTTTTAGGTTATTCATGACTAGATATCTCATGTGAATACCCCATATTTATTCTACTTAAGAAGGGATAATATCATAATTATTTTAGAATGGATCATGGTTCAGGTCATGTACATGGAACATTATTGGCACATTTGGTCGGATGGAATATGGTGGATTATATTTAATTTCATCTCTTATTTTCTCACATATATATAGGTAAATGATAAGAACCATGTTCCATATTGTTTGACACAACACCATGAGATCCCAATGTGGTAATGGGATAACATGTCTATTGAAATTGTGACAAGGACTTCATCAAAATTGAGTGGACTGAACACTATTTGGGTCATTATTTTGCAATATACATGAAAAAAAATACATTTTTCAATCCCACGTTTGAGTTTAATGGAGTAAATGAGATAGTTATATATGAAAAAGATCATCCGTCTCCTTGTGGAACCCTCAAATATTATCTCAGACTATCAAATGTGGTTTTTTTCACAGTTGTGGAGAGGCATGCAGGAGGCATTTGGGACGCAATTGTGGATGATAATAGTGTTTCATCCCTATAATTATGGGAAGTCCTAGAAAACTATCAAATTGATGTTGGATTTCATGTGGTCCTCTATGTTTGACATTCTAAATAGTTTGAAGGATCATTTTTACATTGGAATTGTTTTCTTATAACAATAGTTATCACTATACTATCAATATTTAACCTTAAAAATCCCTTTGTGGGATACCCTACAAGTCACCCTTATTCTGGAATGAGATTTGTGAGACATCTCTAATTTATACATAGATGGTGTTAGTGATGACGAAGAAATTTCAGGTGATCCATGAGCAGATGAGTATACATAAAATACGGCAAAAATATTTTATATATTGACAATTTAGAATGTTGGTGTTCGACTAGGGAAACCATGTTTTACTAACAATCTCCCCACTATGGGGATGGTAGATGTTTAGAAAAATTGGTATGATATACTTTTGGTATATCTTATCATTCATTATATCACAATGTTTTGACATGTATTCTTACCGTATATCCCTAACCCCATAGTTAGACTGAGTATTTGACATCATTCATGTGTCACATCTTACGATATACATTCACGATCTTAATAATTTATTAACTAGGGAGATATAGATATCTTGGATGGAGAAAACTTCATGGAGTACACATTGGTGATTGGGGATTTAAATGTGAAGTTTCTACATAGATGGACCATTCCATTGTTTAATGTATTGTGGTAGAATAAGAGCACGAATGAGATCTCCCGGCAGTGGGAGAGCAAGATACATGCCCAATGTACCCACCATTTTTTTACTCTAAAATTATAGAGGCCATAGATTTTTATTTTATTTTGGATAATACCTATTTTTAATTGTTTAGGGGGAACCCTTACATGACCCATAGGCGTAAGGTACAAGGACAATACATGACCTGAAAGTCTACAGATAGAAGGAACAACAAATGTCCTTGAATTCCCAAGACCTGAATACATGAAACATCAACTCCCCATCGTCTTCATCATTAACGGTGATAATATCCTCACATATTATGGATGATTGGCTAGAACCACCGTGTGTTGAGCTACACTATGCTTAGGAACGAGGGTAGTCTTTATACCACATCATTCTTCTAGTATGTAAATCTCTACTCTAGTGGGTTCTTATTTTATAATATTGTATTATATGTCTACTTATATGTTTACAACCTAGAATGATTTTAGGTCTCTATGGACCAATGTCCCTTAGCGTCCTGATGACCCTGTGGACCAATGTCCATTTATGGCCTGAAGGGCTTGACACTCATAGGCCCATATGGTTCACCGTATGTCTGAAATATGGTTTTTTGTTGCTAGAATACTGGTTGAGGTAGTCTTTGGTGGTTCATATAATTAAAAAAATAAATTTATTAATTTATATTATTTGAACTTTCCATGATGTTAATCACTGTATAAATACCCATTTATTTAAATTATCTATGATTAGTTTCATAACCCTGTGATAATTGAAAGGTTCATTGGATGTTCATCAATTTTGGATTGAGAACATGAAGGAAATGGTGATTGGATCAAATTGGATTGAGAGGAAGCAAACATAGTGTGGTTTCTTCATCACTAGATAATTATTTTTTCACCAATGATCGATCCAAATTTAGGTAGGACTCATCAACTTTTATTTCCTCCCAGTTGACTAAATTTATAAATCATGTATTATTAATTTATTTTAATATGTGATTATTTTATCCTTTACATGAAATTGGTATTTTAATTAAGAATTTCAATTCCACTGATTTTTTGTTATTAAATAACCTCACCTTGGATATCCCATTTGGATTATCATTGGATGAGTCTCTTGGACAATGATAGTTAAACCATTTTTCTTATATGTTTATACTAAGAATTATTTTCATGCATCATCATTTGTTGATGGGGTCATGACTTGAAATTTTTGGGGAGGGTTCATTCATGATTTATCGATCATATTCATTGATGTTCTGTGAATGAAGATTGGTATGGTGATTTCTGTATGGGTTATGACTATTTTTAAGAGATACGTCATACATCATGTATCCCTGAGCTGCAATAGGTGATGGTACATGTATGGGATGAATTGAGACCTTCATGTGGACAATAATATTCTCTATTATAGTCACTAAGAAGATAGTAATCATTGACCATATGCATTCCTCTTAAATTTAGAGAATTAAAATAGTGAAATAAATGACAACAATGATGGATCTGGAAAACACATGATCTAACGTTAGGAACAATAACATTTCTATCTACATATTCTGTATGATGGAAGAGAAGACTCTGTGCTTACCCCTCCTTGGCTGTGGAGATATATTTTCAGGCATAGTTATGGATCAAACACTATGTGGACCTTCGGGAGTGTCCAAACCCTGTGCTTGAGGGCACACACCTAGGTCTGTCACACCCCGACCGTGGATGTCCGTAATTGTTCTCTTTTCTTGGTCACAGTTTAAATTTTTCGAAGATTATTTGCGTTGGCAGTTTCGCGCTGGTGCGTGGTCACTGCATCATTAGCGGTGACCGTGCATTCAGCTCGGGTGACCGTGTGTGCACCCAGCATGTTTAAATATTATAATTTTTATGTTGATATTTTATTATTAACGCTATTTAAGTTGTGTTATTAATATGATAGTTAATTTTATTTTATATATGTTTATGTACGTTTTATATATATATATGTAAAATAATATATATATACATATAGTTCTATATATGTTTATGTATATATGTTTATATGCATAAATGTATATATATGTATTATCTTTAAATTATTTTATTATTTGATCAAAATTATTATTATTAGAATTAACTAATGTATTATTATTATTAGGAATTTTACAATTTTTATTATTATCTTTATAAAGTTTTATTATTATTATCCTTATTATTATGTTTTTATTTTTATATACATATATATATATATATATTGAGAAACCCTAACCCGTTTTTTCCCCTCCCCCGTTTTCTTTCTTTCACGAGCCGCCATCCCCTCCCTCCTTCCTGCGTACGCCGCCCCCCATCTCCTTTTGCACCCCGCTGCGCCCGACCTCCCCGGCCGCCCTCTCCCCTGCACCCTCCTCCCATCCCGCTCACCCCAGTGTCACGCCACCTCGGCCACTCCTCTCCCCCTGCACCTCGCTGTTCCCGGCCTCCTCCGCGGACCCGCGCCATCCCATCCCTCCGCCTGTTCCCGTCACCGACCCCCTGTCCGACCCCGTCGCCGGTGCTCCGCCGGACTCCTCTCCCTCTGGCGGCGACACCACCCCCCGCTCCGGCCTCACCCTCCCTGCTCCTTCCCGGCCTCCACCCCGCGTCCCGCTCGCTGCGCCGGCCTCCTCCGCCCGACCGCACCTCCCCTGCCCCGTCGCCGTGCCGTCTCACCACTCCGCGCCCCCCCTGCACGTAAGTTTTTATTTATTTTATTTATTAATATATGTCACTTTTTATTAATAAATATTATTATTTTTGTCAATATTATTATGATTATATCATTATATTGATTATTATTATGTTACTTTTATTAATACTAAAGTATTATTATTATTATTATTATTATTATTATAATTTTCATATTATTATTATTACTGTTATTATCATTATTGTTATAATAATTACTATTATTATTTTAACTATTATATTATCATTATTATTATAATTATCATATTATTATAATTATCATATTATTATAATTATTTTTATTATCATTGTTGTTATAATTATTATTATTATTATTAGCATATTATTATTATTATTATTATTATTGTTATTCAAATAATAATAATAATAATATTATTATTATTATTATATTATCATAGTTATTGTTATTATTATATTATTTTGTTAATATTATTATATTATTATTGTTATTATTATTATTAACATATTATTATTATTATTATTATTATTATTATTGTTATGAAAATAATAATAATAATATTATTATTATTATATTATCATTGTTATTATTATTATTATATTATTTTGTTAGTATTATTATATTAATATTATTGTTATTATTATTATTATATTATTATTATTATTATTTCATTCTTATTATTACTATTATTACTATTATGAATATTGTTATTATTGTCATTATTAATCTTGTTATTATTATTATTATTATTATTATTTTATCACTATTTTTGTTATTATTATTATTATTATTATTAAAATTATTAAAATTATTATCATTATTATTACTCTGGCTTTCACTTTTGTTTTGTTAGGGGTTTTTCATCAACTTATATTTGTTTTTGGTAGGTTTAGGATTTTAGAACCCACGCAGGGTGTTTCCTAGAGAGAGCCATCGCTCCGCCTTGATTCCGAGGATCCTCCGTCTCCGCGCCTCAGTTCCGAGGTGAGCGTTTCTTCCCGATGCTTGGTTTTGCATGCTCTAGTGAGTTTCTGTATGTGTCTGAGTCCTTCATATCTATTATACAGAGTGTTGGACTTTATCACGTGGCTTCGGACGCTCGTCGTGTCATCGCGCCTTGGTTCCAAGGTCGTTTTACCGTCGCGCTAAGATCTTGAGGTAGGTCTCCCTTTGAACTCGCCTTTAAATTTATAATTTATTTATTCCTTGACTTATTATTAAGTTTTGGTAAATTTAAAAGTATTATTAAGTAGTTATCTATAGTTTAGTGATCTGCTGATGATAAAAGTTGTTTTAATTCTAGTGTTTCATTAAAAGCGTTTTCTTGGATTTAATTGTGTGCTTCCATGGTAGTGTTGCTAGATGGTTCTTCCTGAATAATGAAAGACATGTTAAATTTTGTTTTGAAATGTTTTTAGCGTGTGTAAATTAGTAGATGTATTGTTAATAAAAAAAGAGGTGTTTCTTAGGACCTGGATTAGAGAAAATGACCGTATGTCCTTTAAACTTGATTTTGGAAACTTAAAGTGTGATTCTTGGTTGACGAGAAATTTTTTCCTGTGTCGCGTGAACAAATGTTTGGATTTCATTTGAGAAATGGTGTTCCTTAAAAAAAATGATTTAAGGCCCATTTGACTCTTGATGAAAGTAGGCGCGTTTGGATATTGGAAAATGATTCTACTTGTGGAACCACTGTGTTTCGGGTTTAATATGCTGATTTGAGTTTCTTAAATAATGTTCTAAGTGTGTTTCTGGTTTTCAATGGCATGGCGTGTGTCATATCCCTTTGGAAATTTTTTAGCGTTAAATGTTAAAAATGTAAATGATATAATGGCCCGGTTGGCACTTTAATAAATGTCGAGTGATTATACATATACATATATATATATATGTACTTGTGAGGGCATTTCTGTAACACCCCGAGCTTCCACGATACGCTTCTCATTCAATAATGCAATAGCTTGCATTGTACGCAACCTCGAGTTCTAAAACACCGCGACAAATCAAAGTAGCCGTTATGAATAGTAATAACCACCTTTTAAATTTATAGAAATTTTATATTTCAAAATGGACTTCATTTTTGTATTCCTAATATTGATATTAGCCTATGTTGAATTTTTTGTAATTTTCTGAGAACCTCCAAATTTTTATGAATAGTGAAAAATACTTAAAACAACCTTTTTAATAAAAATAATTTATAGTGATAAGTTATACTATTTAGTGGTTTTAAAGTATAATTGGAATATATTTTTACCATTTTATCCAATGGTGGTCATTAGAATTAATTTAACGTTGAAATTGGACATAAACAATTGCCAATCTTTTGATATAAATTGTTTCTTGAAAACACGCTATTTGTCGTAACAGCGGGAATTAATTATAAAATTAATTAATGCAACTTATATGTTTGGAATTTTGTAAAATAGACATCATTTTTGAATTCGGAATATCAATTATAGCTTAGGGTGAAATTTTGGCATTGTTCTGAAAAACTTCAATTTTTGATGAATAGTGAAACCACTAAGTGGTAGTTAAATAACTGATTTTTCATTTAAATGAAATATTACCACTTCTGTGATTTGATTTTCAAAAATCCGACATACATGGTTGTCATTAAGAAGTAAAATGTGGTTCAATGGGATAAAAATAATTTTTTGGTGAATAGTAACTTATTAAGTTTTAATCGCGATTAGTGGTAATTAGTGTGGTTTAAGGTATAAATAATACTTTAATAATATTAAATGACCTAGACACATGTCCCAACCTCATTGGTTGTGTCATGGCCGACCAAGACAAGCCATGGCCTAACTTGGGGACCCCATGGATCCACTTTTGTTGGGAAATGACATAAATTAGTTTTTATTTAATATTAAAGTGAAAATGACACTAACATAAATTGTTTTACTAAAACAATTTTTAAGTAGGGTTACACAAGTCCAAATATTGACTATAAATATTAATTAGAAAGATAAAAAGATTTCCTACATCATAGTATTTTTTTTATAATTTGTAGACATTAAATAAATTAAATTATTTATGACATCATTATGATGCAGCGATGACCTCATTATTTAAGGATTTTAATAAAATGAATAGATAATGTAAAATCCAAGGCTTACACTTGTCCAAAGCCAATTGGATGAGGAGATTTCGAAACCTTATCACCTTAGCCTCTAATTATATAAGTGTGGGACCTTTAGAATCCGAAAAGCATTTTGAAATAATGTAACATTTCAATCTTTCCAAAAGTGCCCCTCCTCTCCACTTATAAAAGGCCCCCACCTCTCCCACTTCATTTACACTTTCAAGCCATTTGGCTCGGCCAACCTCTGCCCAAATACTCTCCCAACATTCCTCCCTTACTCCTAGAAGCCTCACTTTGGGCAGAACTCTTCCCAAGGAAGCCTTTGGCTCAAATCAAAAAGAGTTACCCGATTTTGAGGTAATGTCTTTTATAATGTTGTTTTGTTTTATTTTTCTTCTCCAACCCCCTAAACTCTTTTCATTCATTTCTTTTGTAACAACACCAGTATCCTCAATATACTAGGATGTTTTTATAAGAAGGATTCGAGCTACACTTACACACACCTACATCTAATGGTTAAAGAACATACGGTTTCTGTGGATGGCGAATTTCTGCCTCACGAAGCGATGATTGTTCAACACTCATATAACACCTTCAAAGGTGGCCATTAAGATGTCACTATTTTTATATATGATATATAATATGTTTTTGTTTTACTTATGCTCCTGTATTTCACATTTATGGAATACTTTATGATTTCCATTGTGGGTAAAACGCGATAATTTCATTTTAGGAAGTGCGGACTACCGCCCCCTCAAAGTGATTTGAATCGTAAATGCCATATGTGGGATGTATAAAGGATGGAGTAAATGGTATTATACACTATATTATACTGGAATTATATTATACATTTATATCATTATGACTTCGTTCCATTAAATACGAAATAGAAATGAAAGTAGCGTTCATGCGTACGTACGGCTTACCGTCTCCATGAACGGTGCATTTCATTTCTTACCTCTAAATGTTACGTAATATTATAAATGAATGTATATACTGTATATATATGATATATATGATATCTACATCATTAATATAATTCTGGATATAATGGATATTTCACCACATGAACAACTTATAATTATAAGAAGTTTATTGTTGACTCATGTACCAAAGATCGACAAAACGACCGTTATTAACTTAAATAATTACATAATATTCATAACATCGTAATAAGTGATATAAAAAGGATAATGAAATTGAAAATGGTTCTTAATAAGTTAGATATTAACTCTAGTTTATTATTCAGGAGGTTAAAGAACGGTTGAGTCAAGTCGGACACAAGGTAAGGGAATTTCTTAACCCAACTTCCATTTTTTGGGTTAATCTCCTACTTTCAAATTATGTCATGATATTATTATGTCCTATTTTGTATTTTTACTTTCTTTATGTGTACCTATAGTGAATACACATAATAGATCTATTTTATTTTAAAATTGATCTTTTAAGGACTTTGTCTCAATCTCCTTTCATTGAGGCATATTTGGCTTTATACACAACTTTCTTTTATACGGTGTATAAACCCCTTTGACTTTTACGGTTATTCAAAAGGAATCTTTTTATACAAAGCGTTTTGCTAAACGACAAAAGGGAATGTTTTTCTTTCCGTACTTATGCGGCGACAACGACTTCTCCGCCGCCGTGACCATTATTCGAGTTTCGGCTTCCTCTATAAGCCATCTTTTTTTAAATGAAAAATAAATACAAAGTTTTAACTTTCTTTTATTTTGGTATTGAAAATGGTTTTGAAAACATTTTTATTATATCAATGTGCTGTATTGATATCTTGTGATTGAAATGTGGAAATGTTATGTTTCCTTTATGCATGTTTTATGTGATACGATTATGTTATGGTTTATGATATGTTTAAACCTATTCATATGAGGAATGTATTGGACTTAATAAGTGACGGGTGGAGCCCGCTATAGCTCCTCGATGCATCGGTAGGTCTCATGAGACAACTAGACGTGGAATTGGCCGAGGCCCTTTCCCAATTTGATTTATGATTTTGGCCGAGGCCTTAATCATTTTAGACGTCTTGGCCGAGGCCTTGACAAAGTGTTTCAGAATGTCTGGCATTATACATTCCCTCATTATGAAAGTGGTTATTGTTATTGCATGTGATTATTCGACCAGTAGAATATCCATGTGAAGAAGTGAATGGCATTATCTCATTTTACTTTTGCCATATTATGTTGAAGTTCATGTTTAAAAAGGCTTTTGTTTTAGTTATACATTGCCTTAAATGTTTATGTTTATTTATGAAAGCTTCCGCAATATTGTTATCCTTACTGAGCATCTGAGCTCACCCCTTTCAATGTTTTAATATTTTCCAGGATGTGAAGAAGTGTTTTATGACTGACTTGCAAGAATAGTCAGTGAAGATATGAGTGTGGACTATGAAGATCATGTTATTGTAGTTTGTTTAATTTTGATGTAATGAAAGACTTATGAATGTATCTAGTGTTTCCAAGGCTACTAAACTAATCGGTCTTTCGAGACTTGATCTTTTGTGATCATGCCAATGTTACGGAGTAATGCACCGACTCTGGGTAGCTGGGGTCGGGGCGTTACAGTTGGTATCAGAGGCAGTTTAGTACTAACCTTGGAAGCTAGATTTAGATAAACTCTGATTAGAGCACATAGCCCGAAGATAGACTTTGAGGATTAGTATAGAAGAACTTCCTAGAATTTTGGTATTGTAGAGATTTTGTGAGTTTTCCGAGAAATACATCCCTGTCTGGATACGAGCAGGTAGAGGCGGCTCTGGCACAGATGTACCTAGGGGTAAAACCCGAAAACACTGCTTTGAGCTAGACTCGAACGGGAACTGGTGCACGACAACGGGCCTTGCTGCACTCTTGGTTACGACACTCCCGGGGGATATGCTTAGGATAACTCTCATTTTCTTTACAAATCATTATGAAGGGTTTATGAGTATATACTTCCTCAAAGAAAACATTTCTTTTATGATTATGGATTATATCCATAAATAGTTCAATTTAAGTTAAGTGTTTTATAAGTATGTGATTATGTATTTTGATTCATAAACTAATCTAGTTTATGCCATTATTTAGAAATGGCGCCTAGTGGAAGGAATGGAAACCGTATCAATGCACGCACTCCGTGTAGGGATTGCCCTCCTGCTCAGGATAATTATGGTGGAGCTAGTGATACAACTGGTGCTGATCAGCTTCTCACCGTACTGGGACAACTCACGCAGGTTATGAATAACAACCTTACTCGTATGGAGCACCCTGATCCGCAACGTGGAGGATCAATGCTAGACCGTTTCATGAGGCAACAACCGCCAACCTTCAATGGGAGTACAAATCCTATAGTAGCTGAGCAATGGATAAATTCCTTAGAGAAAATATTCCATGCCCTGGGGAGTAGTGAAAGGGAGAATGTTGTCATGGCAGTTTACCGCCTCACTGGAGATGCCGATCAGTGGTGGTCACTGATTCAAAACACAAAGGAAGATGATGACGTATCGAATATGGAATGGAGGGAGTTCAAACATATTTTCTTAGAAAAATTCTTTCCTCGTGACCATCGAGCAGATATGGAAAGGCAATTTCTGAGTCTGAGGCAGAAGGAGGATGAGAATGTCGCAAAGTATGAGGCTAACTTTACAAGGTTAGCGAGGCATGCTGCCGATTATATACGTAACCCAAGGAGTAAGATTGATCGTTTCTTTGATGGGTTAAAACCATTTCTCCATCGAGCTTTGGTATCACAATCCTTCTCATCATACGAAGATATTGTCTCGTGTGCTATCAAGACAGAAAAGGAATTCTCTAAGTCTTATGACAACAAAGTAAAGCAAGAGAAGAAGAGAACGGTGGAACAAGAGACAGATAAAGGGAAAAAGGGAAAGAAGGATTTTCCATTATGTGATAATTGTGGGAAGAATCACCCTGGTACTTGCCTAAAAGGAATGGGAGTTTGTTATAAATGTGGAGAAAAGGGTCACCAGGCTCGTGATTGTAAGGGAAAGAAAGAGGCTGTCAAAGTTGAATGCTACAATTGTAGAGAAATGGGTCATTATGCAAATGAATGTCCTAAGCGTCAGGGAAACTTACCTCAGAAAAGGCCAAGGGATCAAGGACAATCTTATTCTATTACTACAGTTGAAGCGGAATAATTAATGTATTGGTGCTTTTGGACTCAAGGATTATATTCTGGTTATAAGAATAATGTGATATATATAAATATTGTACTGCAGTACTTTTTGATTAAGGTAATATGATTAAGGTAATCATATTTTTAGTATGTGACAATAAGAGAAACTTTTCTTTGTATGGGGAATCTGATGCTACAATTGATTTTGGAATTAAGAGACATTTTAGAGAAAGTCTGGACAGAGTTATGGTTGGAGTGGATTAAGTTGATCTTTGGATAGTATGGTTTAAGGTTAAAAAATTTATGAAGATTGTTTTTAGAGTATTATAATACTATAGTTTTAGGAAAAGGACAACCTGCAGGGTGGGGCATAAACCGTCGCGTCGGACAAAGCTGTAGGAATCGAACCCACAATCAAAGTGCGACAGGCCTTTATTTCCTACCACTAGCCTACAGGAAGTCCCTGGTTGTTAAAAAATAATTTTACTAATCTAAATGGTATGTGTTAACATTTGGAACCTTATACAAATAGGATAAGTATAATATTTTTAGGTTCTATTATCTTTTTGAGTGAAAGGTGAGTTGAAGGTTGAAACTCTAATTGTCAAGCATAAATATATATATACCTATCTGTTATTCAATGAATAAATTAATTCTTAAACTTTAGTAAAGGGGTATTAAAAAAAAAAAGTGTTATCCTAATACCTTATGTCTTGTTGAACTGATGATATTTTAAATCAACATAGATTGAAGGCTTTGAGGCCCTCAATTTGACAGTTGATTGTAATTGATGACCTCAATCACTCCCTACAAATATTTACGTTTTTCCTCCAATTATATGTCTCTAATTGCCACCAATGTTCTCCTCATCGAGATCATAATTTGGTGGTGACTTTCTTATTTCCATTTCCCTCTTATTAAGGCTAAATTTTATTAATCTTATTTCCGATGTGGGTTTTCCACAAAGGTATTTTCTCTTTTCAACCTTTTATTTTCAAAGAAATTTTTCAAATTGCGAGGACGCAATTTATTGAAGGAGGGGAGAATGTAACACCCCGAGCTTCCACGATACGCTTCTCATTCAATAATGCAATAGCTTGCATTGTACGCAACCTCGAGTTCTAAAACACCGCGACAAATCAAAGTAGCCGTTATGAATAGTAATAACCACCTTTTAAATTTATAGAAATTTTATATTTCAAAATGGACTTCATTTTTGTATTCCTAATATTGATATTAGCCTATGTTGAATTTTTTGTAATTTTCTGAGAACCTCCAAATTTTTATGAATAGTGAAAAATACTTAAAACAACCTTTTTAATAAAAATAATTTATAGTGATAAGTTATACTATTTAGTGGTTTTAAAGTATAATTGGAATATATTTTTACCATTTTATCCAATGGTGGTCATTAGAATTAATTTAACGTTGAAATTGGACATAAACAATTGCCAATCTTTTGATATAAATTGTTTCTTGAAAACACGCTATTTGTCGTAACAGCGGGAATTAATTATAAAATTAATTAATGCAACTTATATGTTTGGAATTTTGTAAAATAGACATCATTTTTGAATTCGGAATATCAATTATAGCTTAGGGTGAAATTTTGGCATTGTTCTGAAAAACTTCAATTTTTGATGAATAGTGAAACCACTAAGTGGTAGTTAAATAACTGATTTTTCATTTAAATGAAATATTACCACTTCTGTGATTTGATTTTCAAAAATCCGACATACATGGTTGTCATTAAGAAGTAAAATGTGGTTCAATGGGATAAAAATAATTTTTTGGTGAATAGTAACTTATTAAGTTTTAATCGCGATTAGTGGTAATTAGTGTGGTTTAAGGTATAAATAATACTTTAATAATATTAAATGACCTAGACACATGTCCCAACCTCATTGGTTGTGTCATGGCCGACCAAGACAAGCCATGGCCTAACTTGGGGACCCCATGGATCCACTTTTGTTGGGAAATGACATAAATTAGTTTTTATTTAATATTAAAGTGAAAATGACACTAACATAAATTGTTTTACTAAAACAATTTTTAAGTAGGGTTACACAAGTCCAAATTTTGACTATAAATATTAATTAGAAAGATAAAAAGATTTCCTACATCATAGTATTTTTTTTATAATTTGTAGACATTAAATAAATTAAATTATTTATGACATCATTATGATGCAGCGATGACCTCATTATTTAACGATTTTAATAAAATGAATAGATAATGTAAAATACAAGGCTTACACTTGTCCAAAGCCAATTGGATGAGGAGATTTCGAAACCTTATCACCTTAGCCTCGAATTATATAAGTGTGGGACCTTTAGAATCCGAAAAGCATTTTGAAATAATGTAACATTTCAATCTTTCCAAAAGTGCCCCTCCTCTCCACTTATAAAAGGCCCCCACCTCTCCCACTTCATTTACACTTTCAAGCCATTTGGCTCGGCCAACCTCTGCCCAAATACTCTCCCAACATTCCTCCCTTACTCCTAGAAGCCTCACTTTGGGCAGAACTCTTCCCAAGGAAGCCTTTGGCTCAAATCAAAAAGAGTTACCCGATTTTGAGGTAATGTCTTTTATAATGTTGTTTTGTTTTATTTTTCTTCTCCAACCCCCTAAACTCTTTTCATTCATTTCTTTTGTAACAACACCAGTATCCACAATATACTAGGATGTTGTTATAAGAAGGATTCGAGCTACACTTACACACACCTACATCTAATGGTTAAAGAACATACGGTTTCTGTGGATGGCGAATTTCTGCCTCACGAAGCGATGATTGTTCAACACTCATATAACACCTTCAAAGGTGGCCATTAAGATGTCACTATTTTTATATATGATATATAATATGTTTTTGTTTTACTTATGCTTCTGTATTTCACATTTATGGCATACTTTATGATTTCCATTGTGGGTAAAACGCGATAATTTCATTTTAGGAAGTGCGGACTACCGCCCCCTCAAAGTGATTTGAATCGTAAATGCCATATGTGGGATGTATAAAGGATGGAGTAAATGGTATTATACACTATATTATACTGGAATTATATTATACATTTATATCATTATGACTTCGTTCCATTAAATACAAAATAGAAATGAAAGTAGCGTTCATGCGTACGTACGGCTTACCGTCTCCATGAACGGTGCATTTCATTTCTTACCTCTAAATGTTACGTAATATTATAAATGAATGTATATACTGTATATATATGATATATATGATATCTACATCATTAATATAATTCTGGATATAATGGATATTTCACCACATGAACAACTTATAATTATAAGAAGTTTATTGTTGACTCATGTACCAAAGATCGACAAAACGACCGTTATTAACTTAAATAATTACATAATATTCATAACATTGTAATAAGTGATATAAAAAGGATAATGAAATTGAAAATGGTTCTTAATAAGTTAGATATTAACTCTAGTTTATTATTCAGGAGGTTAAAGAACGGTTGAGTCAAGTCGGACACAAGGTAAGGGAATTTCTTAACCCAACTTCCATTCTTTGGGTTAATCTCCTACTTTCAAATTATGTCATGATATTATTATGTCCTATTTTGTATTTTTACTTTCTTTATGTGTACCTATAGTGAATACACATAATAGATCTATTTTATTTTAAAAATGATCTTTTAAGGACTTTGTCTCAATCTCCTTTCATTGAGGCATATTTGGCTTTATACACAACTTTCTTTTATACGGTGTATAAACCCCTTTGACTTTTACGGTTATTCAAAAGGAATCTTTTTATACAAAGCGTTTTGCTAAACGACAAAAGGGAATGTTTTTCTTTCCGTACTTATGCGGCGACAACGACTTCTCCGCCGCCGTGACCATTATTTGAGTTTCGGCTTCCTCTATAAGCCATCTTTTTTTAAATGAAAAATAAATACAAAGTTTTAACTTTCTTTTATTTTGGTATTGAAAATGGTTTTGAAAACATTTTTATTATATCAATGTGCTGTATTGATATCTTGTGATTGAAATGTGGAAATGTTATGTTTCCTTTATGCATGTTTTATGTGATACGATTATGTTATGGTTTATGATATGTTTAAACCTATTCATATGAGGAATGTATTGGACTTAATAAGTGACGGGTGGAGCCCGCTATAGCTCCTCGATGCATCGGTAGGTCTCATGAGACAACTAGACGTGGAATTGGCCGAGGCCCTTTCCCA
Organism: Viscum album; assembly: GCA_963277665.1. Classification (NCBI taxonomy): domain Eukaryota; kingdom Viridiplantae; phylum Streptophyta; class Magnoliopsida; order Santalales; family Viscaceae; genus Viscum; species Viscum album. The sequence continues at coordinate 1,430,995,001 of OY728132.1, read as the reverse complement.
ATTTGATTTATGATTTTGGCCGAGGCCTTAATCATTTTAGACGTCTTGGCCGAGGCCTTGACAAAGTGTTTCAGAATGTCTGGCATTATACATTCCCTCATTATGAAAGTGGTTATTGTTATTGCATGTGATTATTCGACCAGTAGAATATCCATGTGAAGAAGTGAATGGCATTATCTCATTTTACTTTTGCCATATTATGTTGAAGTTCATGTTTAAAAAGGCTTTTGTTTTAGTTATACATTGCCTTAAATGTTTATGTTTATTTATGAAAGCTTCCGCAATATTGTTATCCTTACTGAGCATCTGAGCTCACCCCTTTCAATGTTTTAATATTTTCCAGGATGTGAAGAAGTGTTTTATGACTGACTTGCAAGAATAGTCAGTGAAGATATGAGTGTGGACTATGAAGATCATGTTATTGTAGTTTGTTTAATTTTGATGTAATGAAAGACTTATGAATGTATCTAGTGTTTCCAAGGCTACTAAACTAATCGGTCTTTCGAGACTTGATCTTTTGTGATCATGCCAATGTTACGAAGTAATGCACCGACTCTGGGTAGCTGGGGTCGGGGCGTTACAATTTCTACAGGGGGACTTCCCTTCGAGGGTTGTCGTGTATTGATGTCCGTGTAAGGGGTTGGCAAGTGCGGTGAGATGAGTCACGCGTGCGAGGGTCTCCCACTTACACAGTGTTACTAAAACCACCACGGGTTCCTGGGCGTCTTGTAGATTATCGAGTGACGTTTGCTTACTAACCCTGATTAGATGGGTTGGTACCCCCTGGAGTCGTGGACAGGCCAGGTGGGATGTGCCACTGGTTGGCTATTAGGGCGGCCAGTTGGTTATTGACTGTGGAGTACCATGACTGCAGGTAGTCTGATCCCGAGTACGTCCAGGGGTTTTCTAGGGATGTTCAGGATTGCCCATGGTTATTGCTGATAGCTTCTGGTTTATTTTTACTTGCACTTGGCTTTCCTTGCTTGTTTACCTTTACTTGCCCTTGTTTTTCCTGCTTTTTTACTTTTAGTCATCCTTCACAGCCTATACTGTTTGACTTTGGGAAAATGGTTTTCAAATGAAAATGCTTTATTCTCTTTGGGTAAAATTTGGAAATGTAACAATTTTCATTCTAGAATGAGTTTAAGACTAATGAAAGGGAACTAACTTTCGAAAAGAATAAGGGAAATGCCTCGTGTTTTATTTTCAAGTAAAGCATTATGAAAATTTACTTTTATAAATTATAGTTCAAACCTGGATTATGTAGATTCTTTATTTACTGGCAGTGCTTTGGGATTTTGTTGTGGGGCTCACCTACTGAGTACTCTTTGTGCTCACGCCTATCTTTTACCATTTCAGTTGCAGGTTCCTTGTGTTCAGGTCTTCCTAGCTTGAGTTGCTCAGTGTGGGAGCGACGTTGGTTGTAGTTGGGTGGTGACCCGCGAGGTCACATGGAGGTATGTCGTAGTATAGTTTTGTTTATGTCTTTAGTGTTTGTCAGTTTGTGTAGTTTTTATTCTTTCTTTCGATTGTGTTTTTAGTTTAGGCTGAAATCGTTCCCAACGATTAAAATTTCAATTCCCGGTACTAGTTTCCATCCCGGGGGGATCGGGAACGCCCCTCGGGACTTGCCGCGGACCGGCTCGGGTGACCGGTTCAGGGTCGACCCGGGCTAGTTCGTGACAAAATGGTATCAGAGGCGGTTCTTGTTATTTGGGTTGTCCGGTAGAAGGAGATTGGGACTGTCGAAACACGAGGGGTAGGTACGGGAAGAGCGTCGCGAACTCTTGCTCGCACTGATCCTCTAGTTACCAGGGGTAGTTAGGGAATTGTGTCTTTATATCTTTCTGGTTTTTATTGGATTGATAGATGACAATGGAGGCAAACCGACGTTACGTCATGATTTCACATGGAGTAGTGACCCATGTGGAGTCTGAGTACACGGTTTGAATTCCTCCTAGTGGTCGACGTTGACTTGGGACATGGCCCACTACCATGTCGCCAGGTTGAGCGTGACTACTAGTCCCTCACTTTAGTGGTTGATGCAAATTTGGTTTCTGCTTTCGTTTTGGTTTGTGTGAGTGCGTTGTTGGAAATGATTTTTTTTTAAAGATTGGACTGGTTTCTTTTAAAAGACTTTGAATGTATGAAATGGCTTTTAGAAACTGAAATCTCTTGATTTGGAAATCTGTTGTTTGCTTGGAATTGGTTCAGAATGGTTCGGGATGAAACCCCAGGTCCTCTTTATGAACGTCTCCACATGTGTGAGAATGCATGAAAAGTGCATGTTGTTGTGAGTATGAATGGAATGTGGATAAATACATGTGCAATGGTTCATGAGATTACCTGGGATTGTATTTGAAATTAAGGGCTTGACCTTGTTTTCTAAATTGGTTTTAAGGAGGAAATGGTTTTGGAAAGTTTTCGGTTTGAAAATGGATTGGTTTTGGAAAGTTGTCATGAAAAAAGGGGTGGTTTTATAATCTAAGATAAAAAGTGGATTTAAAAAAAGAGATTTTATTTTTGGGTTGTGTTTGTATTTGTTCGGTCTTGTGCCGACTGTTTTTTTATGAAGGCGCTTTTATTGATGTTTCTTCAGTTTGATATTGGTTTTGGCTTTGTGTTTTATATATCGCTCAGGAAATGCCGCCCAAAAAGGTCTCTAAGGATTCGGATATTTCATGCCCAGTTTTTGGTCCTTCTCAGACTCTGCCTATTCTCCATGGTGATCAGGGTCCGTTAGAGGCAGTGGAATGGCTCGAGGAAGTGGAGCGTGTCTTTAGAACGTTGGGAACTCTCGATAGTGTTAGGTTCGTGCAATTATGGAGTTGTTTGAGGGTCTAGCTCTGGACCAATGGAATAGGGTTACCCAATCATCAATGCAAGGTGAAATGACGTGGGATGTCTTCAGAATCGTTTTCATCCAACGGTTTGTACCTGATGGAGTGAAGCTGGAGAAAAAGGGAGAGCTTGTGCATATTCAACAAGGTCAACGGATGGTGAAGGCATATGTTGACCATTTCAAGGAATTGATTCCCTTTTCTCCAGAGGTAGCATCGCATGAGCTCATGAAGGTCTCTCTTTTCACTGGGGGTCTTCGTCCAGAGATCAAGGAGCGAGTCCTCCCTTATAAAGACCTTTGTTTTGAGAAGCTGGTGGAGGAAGCTTTCTTGGCTGAGTTAGTTTCTGGTGTGCGGGTGGTTAATACTTCAGCGTCCCCTGTTGTTATTCATAAGAGTTCCCCCTATGGTGAGAAAAAGGCGCCAGAGATAACTGTTCCTAAGGAGTTGCCCCCTTTGGTCTCAGCTTCCAGTTCATCAGATCATTCAATGGTATGCTATCAGTGTGGTCGTTTCGGGCATTCAAAGCCGTCTTGTCGCACTCCTCCGAAGACGTGTCATCGATGCAGTTGTCTGGGTCATCTGGAGAAGTTTAGCAAGAAGCGTCGCTTGAAGAAGAAGCTGTGATTGGGGAATGTCAGTACCTGAATATGAGGCAGAAGATTCTTCAGCCATCAGAGCCCCAACCACAGGTCTTGGGATGAAGCTCGCGCGCAGTCAGGAGCTCCCAGTGTTCTGAAGCCTTAGTCCAGGTTAGGTTTTTCGTGTTGACGATGGAACAATTAATATATTTTGTACTTGTTCTCTGATGTTAAGGTTTTAGTATCATTGTAAGCATGTTGTCTTGATATGAAGTAATGATGGACTTGTTCTATTATAATCAAAGCAGACTGGTTTGTGTGGATGTGATATTCTAAATCGTGTGTCCTTCTTAATAGTGTGTTTGATCCTTGTGTGGGCTGACCTCGTTGTAGTTATGTTATCGGATGTGGTTATGTTTTGTGGACTTCAATGGGTCATGTTTCTGATTCGATGTACGGTTACGTCTTTTCTGTGGGTTGTTCCTAGTGTTGAAGTTGTTGACTCTAGTCATGTGTTCAGCATTTCGACGGAAGTGTTGTTTTGATTGTGTTATAGGAGTCGGTTTGGATCGGTTATGATTTCTCGCACTGGAACCACCTTCTTTTGATAGTATGTGTTGGGTGTTATGTTTTCGAACTAGTTATGTTCTTGTGGTGGGGAGAACCCCTTTGTGTTCTCCCCTCAATCTCGGACCCCAACTTTCTCCTGAATCAGTCGGGTGTGACCTGTGCAGAGTAAGGTCATCCCCGAGATTCTCAGTTCTCTCTGGTTCCTTTAGTTCCGTTGGGGCATGGACTTAAATCTTGACCGACTTTTGGCCTGGTGACTTTCTGGGGGCAGAAAGTGTCTGTGGTGGGGAGAATTGTCACACCCCGACCGCAGATGTCCGTAATTGTTCTCTTTTCTTGGTCACCATTTAAATTTTTCAAAGATTATTTGTGTTGGCGGTTTCGCGCTGGTGCGCGGTCACTACATCATTAGCGGTGACCGTGCGTTCAGCCCGGGTGACCGTGTGTGCACCCAGCATGTTTAAATATTATAATTTTTATGTTGATATTTTATTATTAACGCTATTTAAGTTGTGTTTTTTATATGATAGTTAATTTTATTTTATATATGTTTATGTATGTTATATATATATATATATGTATAATAATGTATATATACATATAGTTCTATATATGTTTATGTATATATCTTTATATGCATAAATGTATATATATGTATTATCTTTAAATTATTTTATTATTTGATCAAAATAATTATTATTAGAATTAACTAATGTATTATTATTATTAGGAATTTTACAATTATTATTATTATCTTTATAAAGTTTTATTATTATAATTATCATTATTATTATGTTTTTATTTTTATATACATATATATATATATATTGAGAAACCCTAACCCGTTTTTCCCTCCCCCGTTTTCTTTCTTTCACGAGCCGCCATCCCCTCCCTCCTTCCTGGGTACGCCGCCCCCATCTCCTTTTGCACCCCGCTGCCCCCGACCTCCCCGGCCGCCCTCTCCCCTGCACCCTCCTCCCGTCCCGCTCACCCCAGTGCCGCGCCACCCCGGCCGCTCCTCTCCCCCTGCACCTCGCTATTCCCGGCCTCCTCTGCGGTCCCGCGCCATCCCCTCCCTCCGCCTGTTCCCGTCACCGACCCCCTGTCCGACCCCGTCGCCGGCGCTCCGCCGGCCTCCTCTCCCTCTGGCAGCGACACCACCCCCCGCTCTGGCCTCACCCTCCCTGCTCCTTCTCGGCCTCCACCCCGCGTCCCGCTCGCCGCGCCGACCTCCTCCTCCCGGCCGCACCTCCCCTGCCCTGTCGCTGTGTCGTCTCGCCGCTCCACGCCCCCCCTGCACGTAAGTTTTTATTTATTTTATTTATTAATTTATGTCTCGTTCTATTAATAATTTTTTTTTTCAATATTAGTATGATTATATCATTATTTTGATTATTATTATGTAACTCTTATTAATACTAAAGTATTATTATTATTATTATTATTATTATAATTTTCATATTATTATTATTGTTATTATCATTATTGTTATAATAATTACTATTATTATTTTAACTATTATATTATCATTATTATTATAATTATCATATTATTATAATTATTTTTATTATCATTGTTGTTATAATTATAATTATTATTATTAGCATAATATTATTATTATTATTATTATTTTTGTTATGCAAATAATAATAATAATATTATTATTATTATTATATTATCCTTGTTATTGTTATTATTATATTATTTTGTTAATATTATTATATTATTATTGTTATTATTATTATTAACATATTATTATTATTATTGTTATGAAAATAATAATAATATTATTATATTCTTATATTATCATTGTTATTATTATTATTATATTATTTTGTTAATATTATTATATTATAATTATTACTATTATTATATTATTATTATTATTATTATTTCATTCTTATTATTATTATTATTACTATTATTAATATTGTTATTATTTTCATTATTAATCTTGTTATTATTATTATTATTATTATTTTATCACTATTGTTCTTATTATTATTATTATTATTATTACAATTATTACTATTATTATCATTATTATTACTCTGGCTTTCACTTTTGCTTTTTTAGTGGTTTTTCATCAACTTATATTTGTTTTTGGTACGTTTAGGATTTTAGAACCCGTGCAGGGCGTTTCCGAGAGAGAGCCATCGCTGCGCCTTGTTTCCAAGGATCCTCCGTCTCCGCGCCTCAGTTCCGAGGTGAGCGTTTCTTCCCGATGCTTGGTTTTGCATGCTCTAGTGAGTTTTTGAATGTGTCTGAGTCCTTTATATCTGTTATACAGAGTGTTGGACTTTATCACGTGGCTTTGTATGCTTGTCATGTCATCACGCCTTGGTTCCAAGGTCGTTTTACTGTCGCGCTTGGATCTTGAGGTAGGTCTCCCTTTGCAATCTCCTTTAAATTTAGAATTTATTTATTCCTTGACTTATTATTAAGTTTCGGTAAATTTAAAAGTATTATTAAGTAGTTATCTATAGTTTAGTGATCTGCTGATGATAAAAGTTGTTTTAATTCTAGTGTTTCATTAAAAGCGTTTTCTTGGATTTAATTGTGTGCTTCCATGGTAGTGTTGCTAGATGGTTCTTCCTGAATAATGAAAGACATGTTAAATTGTGTTTTGAAATGTTTTTAGCGTGTGTAAATTAGTAGATGTATTGTTAATAAAAAAAGAGGTTTTTCTTAGGACCTGGATTAGAGAAAATGATCGTATGTCCTTTAAAATTGATTTTGGAAACTTAATGTGTGGTTCTTGGTTGACGAGAAATGTTTTCCTGTGTCGCGTGAACAAAAGTTTGGATTTCATTTGAGAAATGGTGTTCTTTAAAAAAAATGATTTAAGGCCCGTTTGTCTCTTGATGAAAGTGGGTGTGTTTGGATATTGGATGATGATTCTACTTGTGGAACCACTGTGTTTCGGGTTTAATATGCTGATTTGAGTTTCTTAAATAATGTTCTAAGTGTGTTTCTAGTTTTCAATGGCATGGCGTGTGTCATATCTCTTTGGAAATGTTTTAGCATTAAATGTTAAAAATGTAAATGATATAACGGCCCGGTTGGTACTTTAATAAATGTGGAGTGATTATCAAGTGACGGATGCTTGCAAACCCTGATTAGATGGGTTGTTACCACCTGGTGTCGTGGACAAGACAGGTGGGATGTGCCACTGGTTGGCTATTAGGGCGGCCAGTTGGTTATTGACTGTGGAGTACCATGACTGCAGGTAGTCTGAACCCGAGTACGTCCAGGGGTTTTCTAGGGATGTTCAGGATCTCCCATGGTTATTGTTGATAGCTTCTGGTTTATTTTTACTTGCACTTTTCTTTCCTTGCTTGTTTACCGTTACTTGCACTTGTTTTTCCTGCTTGTTTACTTTTAGTCATCCTTAACATCCTATACTATAAGACTTTGGGAAAATGGTTTTCAAATGAAAATGCTTTATTCTATTTGGGTAAAATTTGGAAATGTAACACTTTGCTTTCTAGAATGAGTTTAAGACTAATGAAAGGGAACTAACTTTTGAAAAGAATAAGGGAAATGCCTCGTGTTTTATTTTCAAGTAAAGCATTATGAAAATTTACTTTTTATACATTATAGTTCAATCCTGGATTATGTAGATTCTTTATTTAATGGCAGTGCTTTGGGATTTTGTTGTGGGGCTCACCTACTGAGTACTCTGTGCTCACGCCTATCTTTTACCATTTCAATTGCAGGTTCCTTGTGTTCATGTATTCTTAGCTTGATTTGCTCAGTGTGGGAGCGACGTTGGTTTTAGTTGGATGGTGACTCATGAGGTCACATGGAGGTATGTCGTAGTATAGTTTTGTTTATGTCTTTAGTGTTTGTCAGTTTGTGTAGTTTTTATTCTTTCTTTCGATTGTGTTTTTAGTTTGGTCTGAAATCGTTCCCAACTATTAAAATTTCAATGCACAGCACTAGTTGCCATCCCGGGGGGATCGAGAACGCCCCTCAGGACTTGCCGCGGACCGGCTCGGGTGACCGTTTCAGGGTCGACCTGGGCAGGTTCGTGACAAGGTCCCTAGGCAGTTATATAGACCATGTACTCCATGAGTTCGTGGAAATATTCCAGCACCTAGGCATGTCTATGTACACTGATATGTGCACAGTCACAACCCGAGGTAAATGAGCATTTTCTAGATCATAATGGCATTCCCTAGGATGTTGAGGCACTCCATGTACCACCTATACACACTGTGTTTGATGACATAGTTTCCAATCTATATCCATAGTAGAACACAACTGTACCAATGTAGCAGGATCACATTCCATGTTAACCCCCATAAAAACTCCTAATTTCCTTCAAAAAATACTTCCCACCATAACCACTTCATTTAGACGATGCATTTATGATTCTAATATAGTATTCTGATTTTTAATCCTATGAAAATATTATGGTATTCACTATCGTATATCAGATATGATTTGAGAGTTCTTAGAATGACAATTTTTTAGGTGGAATTTTTTCATTGAAGTGATAAGTGTAGGGTCATCAAACGTTTTTTTGGGTCTATACTCCCATATTTTTCTAGGGTGAGTGTTACCCATACTCTTTATACAGATTGGGATGGAAATCCCATACACTATGTGTGGATCCACTATCTATGGAGTGTTACTCCCCCATATTTGAGATCCAATAATGATTGGTTATTCCATGGGGGTTTTTTATCCCTTGGATGTTGAGTGTAAAAGAAAGGAACATTCCCATACACACAAATTAATGTGAGGTTGCATTTTATGTCAGGAATCAGTGATGGAGTATTAGAGATACAATATGACTCATAGTCCTTGGCAGGACTGTGATATGGATATTCTCTTTCTCCCTTATCTTGGTTTTAATGTAAGAATATATATATATATATATATTATGGGTATGGTGTTACTATATATTATATTTTTCCGACTACTATCACATATTTAAATTAGTCTCATCGGTTTTCATCGTGTCATATAGTGCATGTATATACTCGCCACTGCATAAATTTTTTTTCACATAGCATGTCTTATGGAGATTACGTACATATCAGAAAAGGATTTGGTTGATCATAGTGATACCATGTTTCATTGATCACATACAGTTAAACACACCATGCATCCATGGTACGTTTATCATTGAATAATATAGTAGCATGAGTTGTACGCAACTTCGTGTTCTAACACACACCACAACCAATCAAACTGGCCATTATGAATAGTAATGCCAACTTTTTGAAATTTTATAAAACTTATCATACAAAATGGACTTCAATTTTGGGTTCATAAAATCGAAATTAACTTAGGGTGAATTTTTTTACTTTTCTGATAACTTTCATATTTTGATGAGTAATGAAGATTACTAAATTATAATTAAAAACAACTTTTTTAATAAAAATAATTAATAGTGATAAATTATGAATTTGGGTTGTTTTAATATATATTTAGAAAATATTTTCACAATTTAATCCAATGTTTGTCATTGGACATAATTTCACATTTAAACCGGACATAAACAGGTGTCAATCTTTTGATAGTTATTGTTTCCTAAAAACACACTTTTTGTTTTGATAGCGGGAATTAATTTTAAATTAATAAATGCAACTTCTCTATTTTGAATTTCAAAAAATAGACTTCATTATTGAATTCGAAATATAAAAATTATCTTAGGGTAAATTATTGGTATTTTTCTGAAAACTTTTAATTTTTTATGAATAGTGAAAAACACTGAGTTATTGTTTAAAACAAAAAATTTTATCTAAATAATTATTTATTTTATATAAATTATTTCATATAAAAATAGAGACATAATACCTATATAAGTTCAATGTAATTAATTGGAGTCGATTTATAATAATTTTGGATGTATTAACATTTTATTGAACTTGTCACCGTCTTTTAACCTCCTCCTAGGAGCTTTTCCAAATTCACATAAAACTAAATTTTACCGGTTCTGTGAGATGAATTTCAAAAATACGAAAGACACGGTTAATATCAAGAGTAAAATGTGGTTCAATGAGATAATTTTTTTTTGTGAATAGTAACTTTTTACTTTTATTTTCCACGATTAAAAGTAAATAGGGTAATTAAAGGTAAGAATGATATTAATATTAACCTAACATCTATCCTAATTCTATTGGAGTAGTGTATCTCGACCAAAAAAAACCTTAGGAATAAAATATTATCATTTAGGACCACTTGGATTATATTAAGACATTTATTATTATTTAATTCAAAGAAGTGTTAAAAGATTTAAAATCGACGTTTAATTACTAAAAAAATTTTAATATAGGGTTATACAGAAGTTAAAGTCGATTGTAAATACTCATAAGAAATATAAAAAAATTTCTTACATAATGGTATTTTATTTATAATTTTTAGACATTTAATATTTAAATTTATTTATGACACAATGATGATGAAATAATTACATTATTAGTGAAATATTAAAATATTTGATATTATAAATATCCAAATAAATATAATTTGATACTTTCAATGAATTCCACAAATTTCATAGGTTATTATGACATGTTAGTATTTATTTAATTATTTTTGTTCGAAGTAATAATTCTATTATGATTTTCACAGAAATCTAATAAAAAATAGAGTCAAAATTGACATAAAAGAGTTTTTAAAACAAATATTACATTATTAAAGGATATTCAATTACTAAAAATCTAAGGATCTGCCAAAGGAATTTTATCTTGATAGGTATATTATTAATGAACCACTTGGTGTCTCGTGGATGTATATAGTAATTTTATTTACTATATAATATACAAATAAAAAGTGACATGGTAGTTGTCAATCTAATTAACATAGAGTTAAAACTAAATGATAGGGTTAATATAATGACCCAAACTAGTCTAAAATCTATTGGTTGAAATAATTTCCACCCAAACCCAGCTTAGAATATGAATACTCCACTTTGGATCCATTTGAAACCGAATATTAATTTATTATAAATTTATATTTTATGTTTTTTTCCTAAAGAACCCCTCCTCCCCCTTATAAAAGGACCAACCTTCTAACCAATTCTTCAAAACATAAAACCATTTGGTTCGGCCATCCACTGCCCAAATACTCTCTCAATTTCCCTCACCTCAACCTAGAGGCCTTAGTTTAATCAGAAAGGCAGTCTACGGAGACATTTTGATCAAATAAAAAGGAAGAACTCGAAGAAGATGTAATGTTTTCACCACCCTCTTTCAAGTTCATTTCGTCTTCAACTTCATCATTATTTATTATTTCCATTATAAAATAATAACTCCATTATCACTTGTATACTATTATGTTTTTATAATTATGGTACAACTAAATTTATTATTCTATCCACCCTATGAATGAAACGTCACCATACATGCGTACGTACGGTTTACCATCTCCACGTTGTGGTGTAATTGTTATTCAATACATTATTATTAGGATGGGTATAATAATGTAACACCCCGAGCTTCCATGATACGCTTCTTGTAACGCCCCGGCCCCAGTTACCCAGAGTCGGTGCATTATTACATAACATTGGCATGATCACAAGAAAGATCAAATCTCGAAAGACCGATTGGTTTAGTAGCCTTGGGAACACTAGATATATTCATAAGTTTTACATTACATCATAAAATTAAAAACTACTACAACAACATAATTTTTCCACAATCCACACTATTAACCCCTCATAAAATCCCTGCAGGTCATTCATAACTTACTTCTTCACATCCTGGGAAAAATAAAACATAGAAAAGGGGTGAGCTCAAATGCCCAGTAAGGATAACAATATAGCGGAAACTTTCATAAATAAGAATAAACATTTAAGGCAATGCATTACTAAAAAAAAGCCTTTTAAACTTTAACATCAACATAGTATGGCAAAAGTAAAATGAAATAATGCCATTTACTTATTCACATGGATATTCTACTAATCGAATAATCACATGCAAAAATCAATAACCACTTTCATAATGTTGGAATGCATAATGCTAAACGTTAATTTCTTTGTCTAGGCCTCATCCCAAGACCTAGGGGTTACTTCTAACCGGAACCCAACCCGGAGTGCCTCTAATAACCGGACACCAACCCGGAGTGCCTCTAATAACCGGACACCAACCCGGAGTGCCTCTAATAACCGGACACCAACCCGGAGGGAATACTTTTACCAGTCCCTAACCTGGAGGGCTTACTTTAACCAGTCCCCAACCTGGAGGGCTTACTTTTACCGGTCCCCAACCCGGAACATACTGGTTTAGCACATTCATCTGAAGAAAAGTTTGAAATATAACATAAACATTCGGATTAAAACTAGCATACGAAATGTCAATAGTTTCACCATAAACTATGAATGGTATAAAATAGCACATCCACAGTCAAACATATCACAAAACCTTCAATACAATATAGAAGTTTTGTATTATAATAAATCAACTTCAAATAAGCGTAAAATCCATTAAAGGATGTTGACATAGATGAAATCAAAACACTTTTTAGAGAAATATCTCTTTCTATTTTTGAAATCATTTAAGAGCCATATAAAATAAAACATTTTCTTGAAAATATTCTTGTAAGCTTGTAAGGGAAGCTTTGACGATTTTATAACGGCGGAAAATAACCGCACCCGCCGTATAAGTAAAAAAAAACATTCTTATCTTAATTCTGTCGAAAAGGTCAAAAAGGACCTTGTTTTGAAAACGACGGAAAGATTCCTTTATAAACCTCTTACAAAAAGTCAAACAAGGGTATAAATGAATTTAACCCATATTCTTGTAAATAATAAATATGTTTTGAAATACATTTCGAATAAACATGGATGTGGATGATAAAGAGATCCCAGTAGATTATTACGTATAAACAATCTCGGATAATGAAGAGATTGTGAAATAACCCTTACCTTGTACTTTTCCTTGGTTGGGGTAGGTTAACCTCCTTTAATCTAGGTAACTCACTTTGGTTGGAACCAAAGGACTTCTTGAAATGCTTTCTGCCTAAGGGGAAGCTTCAAGGAGGAGGAGAGGGATTTGGGGAGCTTAGTTGGGCAGAGTTTGGACGAGCCAAGTGGCTTGAGAGGTGTGAGGAAAAGAGAAGGAGGAGTGCCCTTTTATAAGAGGGGTGAGGGGCAGTTTTGGAAAAGCTAGAAATATTAATTTATAATAAATTCATATTAGGTTTCCAAAGGCTTCAAAGTTGACTATTCAAAGGATGAGGTGAGGATAGGTCGAAAACAACTCATCTAATAGAATTTAGACAGGTTTGGGTACTTATATTAACCTTATCTTTAAGTATTAACTCTAAGTTAATTAGTTTCACTTTTACGATGTCTCTTTGTATTTTTATATAATATGGTTAATAAACTTACTATATACATCCATGCGACCCCCCAAGTGGTCCATTAATGATTAAAGTATCATAATATAAGTCTCTTGGCCGAACCTTAGATTTTTAGGAATTTAATATCAATTAATAATATAATATTTGTTTTAAGAACTCTTTTATGTCAATTTTGACACTATTCAATAGTTGATTTTTTTGAAACTCATAACAGATTTATTACTTCGAACAAAGTCAATTAAATCAATCCTAATATATCATATTATCCTAGAAAATTAGTTTAATTCATTAAAAGTTTCATATTATATTTATTTGGGTATTTATAATATCAATTATGTTAATTTTTCACTATTATAGTAATTACTGCATCATTATTGTGTCATAAATAAAATAAATTATTTAATGTCTAAAAATTATAAATAAAATATAATTATGTAGGAAATAGTTTTAGCTTTCTAATGAATATTTATAATCTAAAATCCAACTTATATAACCCTATGTAACATTTGCTTTGCTAAAAGATATATTCTTGTGTCATTTTTGTATTCATTTTGACTTAATTAAAATAAAGTGTCATTATCACTTACAAGTGGATCCATGGGGTCCCAAAATCGACCCAAAGATTCCCATGGTCGACCATTTATCAACCAATATGGTTAAGACACGTTTTAGGGTAATTTAGTATTATTATAATATTATTTTTTAACCCTTATTTACCGGATTTACCCTTAACCATGGTAAATAAAATATTTACCGCAGTAATTATTCAAAATGTCTAAAAATAAAAGTTACCTATTTACACAATTTGAACATCCTGATTCCAAATATGGAATCCATTTTCCTAAATTCAAAACACAGAAGTGGCAGAAATTAATTTAAAATTAATTCCCGCTGTCAAAACAAAAAGCGTGTTTTTAAGAGATAATAACTATCAAAAGATTGGCACTTGTTTATGTTTGGTTTAATTGTAAAATTATGTCCAATGACCAACATTATATTAAATGGTAAAAATATATTCTAAATATACTTTAAAACCACTCAAATTCATAATTTATCACTATTAATTATTTTGATTAAAAAAGTTGTTTTTAATTAAAATTTAGTAATTTTCACTATTCATCAAAATATGAAAGTTATCCGAAAAGTACCAAAATTTCACCTTAGGCTAAATTCGATATTCCGAATCCAAAAATGAAGTCCATTTCAAAATATAAAATATATATAATTTCAAAATTTAGGTATTACTATTCATAACGGCTAGTTTGATCGGTTGTGGTGTGTGTTAAAACTCGACGTTGCGTACAACACATGCTACTGTTTTATTCAAAGGAAAGCGTACCGTGGAAGCTTGGGATGTTTCATTCTAAATTTTTTGATGTCTCCATTTAGTCAAAAAGCTTAAAATATTGTATTTAAAAAGGTTTCACTATCAAAAGTTGATAAAAGTGCAATACTGAAAATGAATCTGTTCTTGCATTTTGACTAAGAAACTCATAATATGGATTCTAAAATTATAAGGATTATATAAAGTTAAAAATGTAGTTAATTCTATTCATGACCTATTTTAATGGCTTTTTTTTGGTAAGTCATGGTGCAATTGAACTCGGTGTTGCGTGTAGTGCATGTTATTGAATTATTTTGAAGAAATAACACACTATGAAATCTTGGGGTGTTACATTCTCCCCTCCTTCAATAAATTGCGTCCTCGCAATTTGAAATTGTTTTTCGAAAATAAAAGGTTGAAAATAGATAATATATTTGTGGGAAAACCCACATCGGAAATCGGGTTACTAAAATTTAGTCTTAATATGAGGAAAAGAGAAATGAAAGGGTCACCACCAAATTATGATCTTGATTAGGAGAACATTGGTGGCAATTAGAGACATATAATCGGAGGAAAAACGTAAATATTTATTGGTAGTGATTGAGGTCATCAATCACAAACAAGTGTATAATTGAGGTCCTTAAACTCATCAATCTATGATGATTTGAAGTACCATCGGTTCAACAAAATATAGGGTATTGGGATAACACATTTTTGACGTTTCAAAATATCTTAGTTGAAATCCCACATCGAAAAATGAATTAACGAGGCCTCTATTTAAAATAAAGAGTCGAAAGTATGAAGATTACCGAAAATAACACATACTATGGTTCCATGTAAGAAAATATGGATATGGGAGAAAAATCTAACCATCAATTATCTGATGGAGAGTGGTAGAGAACATGGCTATGAAAAGTCCAACAATCCAAAAGCCATAAATTAGTGATGATTTAAGGTACCATCTAGGAAAACATTTTTGTTCTAAGTAGCTTTTCTTAATATTGAGGAATTTATTTATGAGATTGGCTAAGATCATAAGGAGATATACTTACTTTATAATTAGAGTTTTATCCATTAATAAATTTCTACTACAAACTCATCTTTCACTCTAAAAGATAATAGAATGTAAAAAAAAATTCTATTTACACTATTCGTATAGGGTTCCAAAATAAACGAATTTATAATTCATCTACAAGATCTTTTAATAAAACTACATTATTTAATCTAGGACATCTCGTGGGCCAGTCGTAGGTGATACACCCTTGTCGCCCTTCGGTTGCGGGTTCAAGTCTCGCAGCATTGCCGGACGCGACGGGTTGCCGCCCGACCTCCGGGTTGTCCTTTTATGGCAATCCAAAATAATCCAAACTAGAACTATCCAAAATACTTCTATCCATACTCACAGTCCAACTTTTATAAGTAAGGTAAACATAATGTAGAACCTTTTTACCCCGTAATAGCATATGAATACCTTCATTATGTATTCTTTTAATACACCGAAACATCCTAAATTACCATATTCCTTATTGATTACATTCATGCTCCCTTATTCCATATAGAAAGTTGGATATACTTCATTAATCCAAAAATGTTTTAAACCCCAACAATGATGGAATATACAAATCATTAATCAGTTCCAAGGTAGTCAAGAATATCCAATATAATTTATCCAAAACAATCACATATTATTCCAAAATCACTACCTCAGTATCAGAACTATATTATGATTTATCATTCTCTCAACCATATATTTTCCAAAAAGTTATCCTGCTATTGAGTCACTTTTCTTTGTTCCACACAATCTCAAGTCCTTAATGAAATAGTACTGCAGTACAATCCTTATATACTCCATAATTATTATAACAAGTACATTGTTGATACAACACTCAATTGACATAATCAACATAAGAACTCTAATCATTCCTCTTCATCTGTGGTAGTATCATAACTTGATTATTATCCAATAACATCATTTGCGGCATAGTCTGATGACTGGGACATAGGCTCGCGTAGTGTCCAAACTCCTTGCAAATGAAGCATTGTACATTTGAAACCATTTTCTTACACTTGCAGTCACGTACTTTGTGCCCTTTTCCTCCACACTTGTAACAAACTCCCATTCCTTTCAGGCAAGTTCTAGGGTGTTTCTTTCCACAGTTACCACATATGAGAAAATTCTTCTTTTCCCTCTTCCCTTTATCCATCTTTCTCTCTTCCATCCTTTTCTTCTCTTGCTTCCCTTCAAAGCCATAGGACTCAGTAAACTCTTTACTTATCTTATCAACACATGATATTATTTCTTCATATGATGATAATACATGGGAGACTATTTCTCTTATAAATTCTAGCTTAAGACCATGAGAGATATGATCCTTCCTTCTCTTTGAATCATGTGCATTTCTGGAGTTATCATTCCTTCTACTGGGCGCCATTTCTATACCATGGCATAAACTAGATCAGTTTATGAATCAAAACACATAATCCCATACTTATAAAACACTTAACATAAATTGAACTATTTATGGATATAATCCATAATCATAAAAATGTTTTCTTTGAGGAAGTATATACTCATAAACCCTTCATAATGGTTTGTAAAAAAAATGAGAATTATCCTAAGCATATCCCCCGGGAGTGTCGTAACCAAGAGTGCAGCAAGGCCCGTTGTCGTGCACCAGTTCCCGTTCGAGTCTAGCTCAAAGCGGTGTTTTCGGGTTTTACCCCTAGGTACATCTGTGCCAGAGCCGCCTATACCTGCTCGTATCCAGACAGGGATGTATTGCTCGGAAAACTCACAAAATCTCTACAATACCAAAATTCTAGGAAGTTATTCTATACTAATCCTCAAAGTTCATCTTAGGATTACGTGCTCTAATCAGAGTTTATCTAAATCTAGTTTCCAAGGTTTGTACTAAACTTCCTCTGATACCAACTGTAACGCCCCGACCCCAGTTACCCAGAGTCGGTGCATTATTACATAACATTGGCATGATCACAAGAAAGATCAAATCTCGAAAGACCGATTGGTTTAGTAGCCTTGGAAACACTAGATATATTCATAAGTTTTACATTACATCATAAAATGAAAAACTACTACAACAACATAATTTTTCCACAATCCACACTATTAACCCCTCATAAAATCCCTGCAGGTCATTCATAACTTACTTCTTCACATCCTGGGAAAAATAAAACATAGAAAAGGGGTGAGCTCAAATGCCCAGTAAGGATAACAATATAGCGGAAACTTTCATAAATAAGAATAAACTATTAAGGCAATGCATTACTAAAACAAAAGCCTTTTAAACTTTAACATCAACATAGTATGGCAAAAGTAAAATGAAATAATGTCATTTACTTATTCACAGGGATATTCTACTAATCGAATAATCACATGCAAAAATCAATAACCACTTTCATAATGTTGGAATGCATAATGCTAAACGTTAATTTCTTTGTCTAGGCCTCATCCCAAGACCTAGGGGTTACTTCTAACCGGAACCCAACCCGGAGTGCCTCTAATAACCGGACACCAACCCGGAGTGCCTCTAATAACCGGACACCTACCCGGAGTGCCTCTAATAACCGGACACCAACCCGGAGGGCATACTTTTACCAGTCCCTAACCTGGAGGGATTACTTTAACCAGTCCCCAACCTGGAGGGCTTACTTTTACCGGTCCCCAACCCGGAACATACTGGTTTAGCACATTCATCTGAAGAAAAGTTTGAAATATAACATAAACATTCGGATTAAAACTAGCATACGAAATGTCAATAGTTTCACCATAAACTATGAATGGTATAAAATAGCACATCCACAGTCAAACATATCACAAAACCTTCAATACAATATAGAAGTTTTGTATTATAATAAATCAAATTCAAATAAGCGTAAAATCCATTAAAGGATGTTGACATAGATGAAATCAAAACACTTTTTAGAGAAATATCTCTTTCTATTTTTGAAATCATTTAAGAGCCATATAAAATAAAACATTTTCTTGAAAATATTCTTGTAAGCTTGTAAGGGAAGCTTTGACGATTTTATAATGGCGGAAAATAACCGCACCCGCCGTATAAGTAAAAAAAAACATTCTTATCTTAATTCTGTCGAAAAGGTCAAAAAGGACCTTGTTTTGAAAACGATGGAAAGATTCCTTTATAAACCTCTTACAAAAAGTCAAACAAGGGTATAAATGAATTTAACCCATATTCTTGTAAATAATAAATATGTTTTGAAATACATTTCGAAATAACATGGATGTGGATGATAAAGAGATCCCAGTAGATTATTACATATAAACAACCTCGGATAATGAAGAGATTGTGAAATAACCCTTACCTTGTACTTTTCCTTGGTTGGGGTAGGTTAACCTCCTTTAATCTAGGTAACTCACTTTGGTTGGAACCAAAGGACTTCTTGAAATGCTTTCTGCCTAAGGGGAAGCTTCAAGGAGGAGGAGATGGATTTGGGGAGCTTAGTTGGGCAGAGTTTGGACGAGCCAAGTGGCTTGAGAGGTGTGATGAAAAGAGAAGGAGGAGTGCCCTTTTATAAGAGGGGTGAGGGGCACTTTTGGAAAAGCTAGAAATATTAATTTATAATAAATTTATATTAGGTTTCCAAAGGCTCCAAAGTTGTCTATTAAAAGGATGAGGTGGGGATAGGTCGAAAACAACTCATCCAATAGAATTTAGACAGGTTTGGGTACTTATATTAACCTTATCTTTAAGTATTAACTCCAAGTTAATTAGTTTCACTTTTACGACGTCTCTTTGTATTTTTATATAATATGGTTAATAAACTTACTATATAAATCCAAGCGACCCCCCAAGTGGTCCATTAATGATTAAAGTATCATAATATAAGTCTCTTGGCCGAACCTTAGATTTTTAGGAATTTAATATCAATTAATAATATAATATTTGTTTTAAGAACTCTTTTATGTCAATTTTGACACTATTCAATAGTTGATTTTTGTGAAACTCATAACAGATTTATTACTTCGAAAAAGTCAATTAAATCAATCCTAATATATCATATTATCCTAGAAAATTAGTGTAATTCATTAAAAGTTTCATATTATATTTATTTGGGTATTTATAATATCAATTATGATAATTTTTCACTATTATAGTAATTACTGCATCATTATTGTGTCATAAATAAAATAAATTATTTAATGTCTCAAAATTATAAATAAAATATCATTATGTAGGAAATCGTTTTATCTTTCTAATGAATATTTATAATCTAAAATCCAACTTATATAACCCTATGTAACATTTGCTTTGCTAAAAGATATATGCTTGTGTCATTTTTGTATTCATTTTGACTTAATTAAAATAAAGTGTCATTATCACTTACAAGTGGATCCATGGTGTCCCAAAATCGACCCAAAGATGCCCATGGTCGACCATTTATCAACCAATATGGTTAAGACACGTTTTAGGGTAATTTAGTATTATTATAATATTATTTTTTAACCCTTATTTACCGGATTTACCCTTAACCATGGTAAATAAAATATTTACCGCAGTAATTATTCAAAATGTCTAAAAATAAAAGTTAACTATTTACACAATTTGAACATCCTGATTCCAAATATGGAATCCATTTTCCTAAATTCAAAACACATAAGTGGCAGAAATTAATTTAAAATTAATTCCCGCTGTCAAAACAAAAAGCGTGTTTTTAAGAGATAATAACTATCCAAAGATTGACACTTGTTTATGTTCGGTTTAATTGTAAAATTATGTCCAATGACCAACATTATATTAAATGGTAAAAATATATTCTAAATATACTTTAAAACCACTCAAATTCATAATTTATCACTATTAATTATTTTGTTTAAAAAAGTTGTTTTTAATTAAAATTTAGTAATTTTCACTATTCATCAAAATAGGAATGTTATCCAAAAAGTACCAAAATTTCACCTTAGGCTAAATTCGATATTCCGAATCCAAAAATGAAGTCCATTTCAAAATATAAAATATATATAATTTCAAAATTTAGGTATTACTATTCATAACGGCTAGTTTGATCGGTTGTGGTGTGTGTTAAAACTCGACGTTGCGTACAACACATGCTACTGTTTTATTCAAAGGAAAGCGTACCGTGGAAGCTTGGGATGTTTCATTCTAAATTTTTTGATGTCTCCATTTAGTCAAAAAGCTTAAAATATTGTATTTAAAAAGGTTTCACTATCAAAAGTTGATAAAAGTGCAATACTGAAAATGAATCTGTTCTTGCATTATGACTAAGAAACTCATAATATGGATTCTAAAATTATAAGGATTATATAAAGTTAAAAATGTAGTTAATTCTATTCATGACCTCTTTTAATGGATTTTTTTTGGTAAGTCATGGTGAAATTGAACTCGGTGTTGTGTGTAGTGCATGTTATTGAATTATTTTGAAGAAATAACACACTATGAAATCTTGGGGTGTTACACTTCTCATTCAATAATGCAATAGCGTGTGTTGTACGCAACCTCGAGCTCTAACACACACCAAAACTAATTAAACTAGCCGTTTTAAATAGTAATACCTACTTTTTGAAATTTTATAAATTTTATTTATCAAAATGGACTTCATTTTTGGATTCGGAATATCGAAATTAGCCTATGTTGAATTTTTGGTATTTTTCTGAGAACTTCTATTTTTATGAATAGTGAAAAATACTTAAAAACATTTTTTTTAATCAAAATAATTTATAGTGATAAATTATACTATTTAGTGGTTTTAAAGTATAATTAGAATATATTTTTACCATTTTATCCAATGGTGGTCATTAGAATTAATTTAACATTGAAATTGGACATAAACAATTGCCAATCTTTTGATATAAATTGTTTCTTAAAAACACGCTATTTGTTGTACCAACGGGAATTAATTATAAAATTAATTAATTCAACTTATATGTTTGGAATTTTGTAAAATAGATATCATTTTTGAATTCGGAATATCAATTATAGCTTAGGGTGAAATTTTGGCATTGTTCTGAAAAACTTCAATTTTTGATGAATAGTGAAACCACTAAGTGGTAGTTAAATAACTGATTTTTCGTTTAAATGAAATATTACCACTTCTGTGATTTGATTTTCAAAAATCCATCATACATGGTTTTCATTAAGAAGTAAAATGTGGTTCAATGAGATTAAAATAATTTTTGGTGAATAGTAACTTTTAAGTTATTAATCACGATTAGAGGTAATTAGTGTAGTTTAAGGTAAAAATAATGTTTTAATAATATGAGATGAGCTTGAAACTTTTCCTACTCCTATTGGATGAGTCATGGCCGACCAAGACAACCCATGGGTCAACTTGGGGACCCCATGGAGCCACTTTAGTTGGAAAATGACATTAATATATATTTATTTAATGTTAAAATTAAATTGACACAAACATGAGTTGTTTTACTAAAATAGTTTTTAAGTGGGGTTACACAAGTACAAATTTTGATTATAAATATTCATTATAAAGATAAAAAGTTTTCATACATCATAGTATTTGTTTTATAATTTTTATACATTAAATAAATTAAATTATTTATGACATCATGATGATGAGCGATGACCTCATTATTTAACAATTTAAATAAAATGAGAAGATAATGTAAAATACAAGGCTTACACTTGTCCAAAGCCTATTGGATGAGTAGATTTCGACCCCATATCACCATATCCACGAATTATATAAGTGTGGGACCTTTAGAATCCGAAAAGCATTGTATAATAATGTAACATTTCAATCTTTCCAAAAGAGCCCCTCCTCTCCACTTATAAAAGGCCCCCACCACTCCCACCTTATTCACACATTCAAGCCATTTGGCTCGGTCAAACTCTGCCCAAATACTCTCCCAACTTCCCCCTCTTACTCCTAGAAGCCTCAAATTGGGCAGAACCCTTCTCAAGGATGCCTTTGGCTCAAATCAAAAAGAGTTACCCGATTTTGGGGTAATGTCTTCTCTAATGTTGTTTTGTTTTATTTTTCTTCTCCAACCCCCTAAAATCTTTTTATTCATTTCTTTTGTAAAAACAAAAGTATCCTAAATATACTAGTATGTTGTTATAAGAAAGAATCGAGCTACACTTACACACACCTACATCTAATGGTTAAAGAACATGCGGTTTCTGTGGATGGCGAATTTCTGCCTCACGAAACGATGATTGTTCAACACTCATATAACACCTTCAAAGGCGACCATTAAGATGTAAATATATTTATATATGATATATAATATGTTTATGTTTTACTTATGCTTCTGTATTTCTCATTTATGGCATACTTTATGATTTCCGTTATGGGTAAAACGCGATAATTTCATTTTAGGAAGTGCGGACTACCGCCCCCTCAAAGTGATTTGAATCGTTAATGCCATATGTGGGATGTATAAAGGATGGAGTAGATGGTATTATACACTATATTATACTGGAATTATATTATACATTTATATAATTATTATTTCATTCCATTAAATACGAAATAGAAATGAAAGTAGCGTTCATGCGTACGTACGGCTTACCATCTCCATGAACGGTGCATTTCATTTCTTACCTATAAATGTTAAGTAATATTATAAATGAATGTATATACTGTATATATAAGATATATATGACATCTAAATCATGAATATAATTCTGGAGGTAATGGATATTCTATCACATAAACAACTTTTAATTATAAGAAGTTTATTGTTGACTCAAGTACCAAAGATCGACAAAACGATCGTTATTAACTTAAATAATTACATAATAAGTGATATAATAAGGATAATGAAATTGAAAATGGTTCTTAATAAGTTATATATTAACTCTAGTTTATTATTCAGGAGGTTAAATAATGGTTGAGTCCAGTCAGACACGAGGTAAGGGAACTTCTTAACCCAACTTCCATTCTTTGGGTTAATCTCCTACTTTCAAATTATGTCATGATATTATTATGTCTTATTTTATATTTTTACTTCCTTTATGTGTACCTATAGTGAATACACATAATATGTCTATTTTATTTTAAAAATGATCTTTGTAAGGACTTCGTCTCAATCTCCTTTCATTGAGGCATATTTGGTTTTATACAGAAATTTCTTTTATACGGTGTATAAACCCCTTTGACTTTTATGTTATTCAAAAGGAATCTCTTTTATATGAAGCATTTTACTAAACGATAGAAAGGGAATGTTTTTCTTTCCATACACATGTGGCGACAATGACTTCTCCGCCGCTGTGACCATTATTTGAGTTTTGGCTTCCTCTACAAGCCATCACGTTTTTTTTAATGAAAAATAAATACAAAGTTTTAACTTTCTTTTATTTTGGTATTGAAAATGGGTTTTAAAGAGTTTTTATTATATCAATGTGTTCAATTGATATATTTTGATTGAAATGTGGAAATGTTATGTTTTCTTTATGCATGTTTTCTGTGATACGATTATGTTATGGTTTATGATATGTTTAAAACTATTAATATGATGAATTCATTGGACTTAATAAGTGACGGGTGGAGCCCGCTATAGCTCCTCGATGCATCGGCATGTCTCATGAGACAAACTAGTGTCTTGGCACGAGGCCTTGACAAAATCTAATTTGTGGTCTTGGCACGAGGCCTTGTCTACGTGGTTATGATAGTCTAGCATTATGAATTCCATCATTATGAAAGTGGTTATTGATATTGCATGTGATTATTCGTCCAGTAGAATATCCATGTGAATAAGTAAATGGCATTATCTCATTTTACATTTTCCATATTATGTTGAAGTTCATGTTTAAAAGGATTTTGTTTGAGTTATACATTGCCTTAAATGTTAATGTTTATTTATGAAAGCTTCCGCATTATTGTTATCCTTACTGAGCATCTGAGCTCACCCCTTCCAATGTTTTAATATTTTCCAGGATGTGAAGAAGTATTTTATGAATGACCTACAGGGATAGTCAGAAGAGGATATGAGTGTGGACTATGGAGACTTTGTTATTGTAGTTTTTCACATTATGATGTAATGTAACGTTTACGAATGTATCTAGTGTTTCCAAGGCTACTAAACTAATCGGTCTTTCGAGACTTGATCTTTTGTGATCATGCCAATGTTACGAAGTAACGCACCGGCTCTGGGTAGCTGGGGTCGGGGCGTTACAGTTGGTATCAGAGGCAGTTTAGTACTATCCTTGGAAACTAGATGTAGATAAACTCTGATTAGAGCACATAGCCCAAAGATAGACTTTGAGGATTAGTATAGAATAACTTCCTAGAATTTTGGTATTATAGAGATGTTATGAGTTTTCCGAGAAATACATCCCTGTCTGGATACGAGCAGGTAGAGCCGGCTCTGGCACAGATGTACCTAGGGGTAAAACCTGAAATCACCGCTTTGAGCTAGACTTGAACGGGAACTGGTGCACGACAATGGGCCTTGCTGCACTCTTGGTTACGACACTCCCGGGGGATATTCTTAGGATAATTCTCATTTTCTTTACAAACCACTATGAAGGGTTATGAGTATATACCTCTTCAAAGGAAACATTTCATTTTATGATTATAGATTATATCCATAAATAGTTCAATTTTTGTAAAGTATTTTACAAATATGGAATTATGTATTTTATTTCATAAACTAATGTAGTTTATGCCATTGTTTAGAAATGGAGCCTAGTGAAAGGAATGGAAACTGTATCAATGCACACACTCCGTGTAGGGATTGCCCTCCTGATCAAGATAATTATGGTGGAGCTAGTGATACAACTGCTGTTGATCAGCTTCTCACCGTACTGGGAAAACTCACGCATGTTATGAATAATAACCTTACTCATATGGAGCACCCTGATCCGCAACGTGGAGGACCAATGCTAGACCGTTTCATGAGGCAAAAACCACCAACCTTAAATGGGAGTACAAATCCTATAGTAGCTGAGCAATCGATAAATTCCTTAGAAAAAATATTCCATGCCTTGGGGAGTAGTGAAAGGGAGAAGGTTGTCATGGCATTTTACCGCCTCACAGGAGATGCCGATCCGTGGTGGTCACTGATTCAAAACACAAAGGAAGATGATTACGTATCGAATATGGAATGGAGGTAGTTCAAAGTGCTTTTATTAGAAAAATACTTTCCTCGTGACCATCGAGAAGATATGGAAATGCAATTTCTGAGTCTGAGGCAGAAGGAGGATGAGAATGTCGCAAAGTATGAGGCCAACATTAAAAGGTTAGCGAGGTATGCTGCAGATTATATACATAACCTAAGGAGTAAGATTGATCGTTTCTTTGATGGGTTAAAACCATTTCTCCATTGAGCATTAGTATCACAATTCTTCTCATCATACGAAGATATTGTCTCGTGTGCTATCAAGACAGAAAAGGAATTCTCTAAGTCTTATGACAACAAAGTAAAGCAAGAGAAGAAGAGAACAGTGGAACAAGAGACAGATATAGGGAAAAAGGGAAAGAAGGATTTTCCATTATGTGATAACTGTGGGAAGAATCACCCTGGTACTTGCCTAAAAGGAATGGGAGTTTGTTATAAATGTGGAGAAAAAGGTCACCAGGCTCGTGATTGTAAGGGAAAGAAAGAGGCTATCAAAGTTGAATGCTACAATTGTAGAGAAATGGTTCATTATGCACATGAATTTCCTAAGCGTCAGGGAAACATACCTCAGAAAAGGCCAAGGGATCACGGACAATCTTATACTGTTACTACAGTTGAAGCAGAATAACTAATGTATTGGTGCTTTTGGACTCATGGATTATATTCTGGTTATAAGAATAATGTGATATATATATATGGATTGTACTGCAGTACTTTTTGATTTCAGTAAGGTTTTAATATGATTAAGGTAATCATATTTTTAGTATGTGACAATAAGAGAAACTTTTCCTTGTTTGGGGAATCTGAGGTTACAATTGATTTTGGAATTAAGAGACCTTTTAGAGAAAGTCTGGACAAAGGTATTTTGGATAACTATAAAGGTTGGAGTGGATTAAGTTGATCTTTGGATAGTATTTTTTAAGGTTAAAAAATTTATGAAGATTATTTTTGGAATATTATGATACTATAGTTTTAGGAAAAGGACAACCTGCAGGGTGGGGCATAACCCGTCGCGTCGGACAAAGCTGCAGGAATCGAACCCACAACCATAGTGTGACAGGCCTTTATTTCCTAACACTAGCCTAAATGAATTCCCTGGTTGATAAAAAATAATTTTACTAATCTAAATGGTGTGTGTTAACATTTGGAACCTTATACAATTAGGATAAGTATAATATTTTTGAGTTCTATTATCTTTTTGAGTGAAAGATGAGTTGAAAGTTGAAACTCTAATTGTCAAGCATAAATTTATATACCTATCTCTTATTCAATGAATAAATTAATTCTTAAACATTAGTAAAGGGATATTAAAACAAAAAAATGTGTTATCTTAATACCTTATGTCTTGTTGAACTGATGATATTTTAAATCAACATAGATTGAAGGCTTTGAGGCCTTCAATTTTACAATTGATTGTGATTGATGACCTCAATCACTCCCTACAAATATTTACGTTTTTCCTCCAATTATATGTCTCTAATTTCCACCAATGTTCTCCTAATCAAGATCATAATTGGGTGGTGACTCTTTCTTTTCCCTTTCCCTCTTATTAAGGCTAAATTTTATTAATCTTATTTCCTACGTGGGTTTTCCACAAAGGTATTTTCTATTTTCAACCTTTTATTTTCAAAGAAATATTTTCAAATTGGGAGGATGCAATTTATTGAAGGAGGGGATAATGTAACACCCCTAGCTTCCATGATACGCTTCTCATTCAATAATGCAATAGCGTGTGTTGTACGCAACCTCGAGCTCTAACACACACCACAACTAATTAAACTAGCCGTTGTAAATAGTAATAACTACTTTTTGAAATTTTATAAATTTTATTTATCAAAATGGACTTCATTTTTGGATTCGGAATATCAAAATTAGCCTATGTTGAATTTTTTGTATTTTTCTGAGAACTTCTATTTTTATGAATAGTGAAAAATACTTAAAAACAACTTTTTAATCAAAATAATTTATAGTGATAAATTATACTATTTAGTGGTTTTAAAGTATAATTAGAATATAGTTTTACCATTTTATACAATGGTGGTCATTGGAATTAATTTAACATTGAAATTGGACATAAACAATTGCCAATCTTTTGATATAAATTGTTTCATAAAAACACGCTATTTGTTGTAACAACGGGAATTAATTATAAAATTAATTAATGCAACTTATATGTTTGGAATTTTGTAAAATAGATATCATTTTTGAATTCGGAATATCAATTATAGCTTAGGGTGAAATTTTGGCATTGTTCTGAAAAACTTCTATTTTTAATGAATAGTGAAACCACTAAATGGTAGTTAAATAACTGATTTTTCGTTTAAATGAAATATTACCACTTTTGTGATTTGATTTTGAAAAATCCGACATACATGGTTGTCATTAAGAAGTAAAATGTGGTTCAATGAGATTAAAATAATTTTTGGTGAATAGTAACTTATAAGTTCTTAATCGCGATTAGAGGTAATTAGTGTAGTTTAAGGTAAAAATAATGTTTTAATAATATGATATGAGCTTGACACATGTCCTACTCCTATTGGATGGGTCATGGATGACCATGACAACCCATGGGTCAACTTGGGGACCCCATGGAGCCACTTTAGTTGGAAAATGACATTAATATATATTTATTTAATGTTAAAATTAAATTGACACAAACATGAGTTGTTTTAGTAAAACAGTTATTAAGTGGGGTTACACAAGTCCAAATTTTGATTATAAATATTCATTAGAAATATAAAAATATTTCCTACATCATAGTATTTTTTTTATAATTTTTAGACATTAAATAAATAAATTATTTATGACATCATGATGATGCAGCGATGACCTCATTATTTAACGATTTAAATAAAATGAGAAGATAATGTAAAATCCAAGTCTTAAACTTGTCCAAAGCCTATTGGATGAGTATATTTAGAACCCTTATCACCATAGCCACGAATTATATAAGAGTGGGACCTTTAGAATCCGAAAAACATTGTATAATAATGTAACATTTCAATCTTTCCAAAAGAGCCCCTCCTCTCCACTTATAAAAGGCCCCCACCACTCCCACCTTATTCACACTTTCAAGCCATTTTACTCGGCCAACCTATGCCCAAATACTCTCCCAACTTCCCCCTCTTACTCCTAGAAGCCTCACATTGGGAAGAACTCTTCTCAAGGAAGCCTTTGGCTCAAATCAAAAAGAGTAACCCGATTTTGAGGTAATGTCTTCTCTAATGTTGTTTTGTTTTATTTTTCTTCTCCAACCCCCTAAAATCTTTTTATTCATTTATTTTGTAACAACACCAGTTTCCTAAATATTCTAGTATTCTGTTATAAGAATTATTCGAGCCACACATACACACACATACATATAATGGTTAGTGAACATATGGTTTCTGTGGATGATGAATTACTGCCTCACGAAATGATGATTGTTCAACACTCATATAACACCTTCAAAGGTGGACATTAAGATGTCACTATATTTATATATGATATATAATATGTTTATGTTTTACTTATGCTTCTTTATTTCTCATTTATGGCATACTTTATGATTTCCATTATGGGTAAAACGCGATAATTTCATTTTAGGAAGTGCGGACTACTGCCCCCTCAAAGTGATTTGAATCGTTAATGCCATATGTGGGATGTATAAAGGATGGAGTAGATGGTATTATACACTATATTATACTGGAATTATATTATACATTTACATAATTATTATTTCATTCCATTAAATACGAAATAGAAATGAAAGTAGCGTTCATGCGTACGTACGGCTTACCGTCTCCATGAACGGTGCATTTCATTTCTTACCTCTAAATGTTACGTAATATTATAAATGAATGTATATACTGGATATATAAGATATATATGACATCTAAATCATGAATATAATTTTAGAGATAATGGATATTCTACCACATAAACAACTTGTAATTATAAGAAGTTTATTGTTGACTCAAGTACCAAAGATCTACAAAACGACCGTTATTAACTTAAATAATTAAATAATAAGTGATATAATAAGGATAATGAAATTGAAAATGGTTCTTAATAAGGTATATATTAACTCTAGTTTATTATTCAGGAGGTTAAAGAACGGTTGAGTCTAGTCAGACACGAGGTAATGGAACTTCTTAACCCAACTTCCATTCTTTGGGTTAATCTCCTACTTTCAAATTATGTCATGATATTATTATGTATTATTTTTTATTTTTACTTCCTTTATGTGTACCTATAGTGAATACACATAATATGTCTATTTTATTTTAAAAATGATCTTTTTAAGGACTTCATCTCAATCTCCTTTCATTGAGGCATATTTGGTTTTATACAGAAATTTCTTTTATACGGTGTATAAACCCCTTTGACTTTTATGTTATTCAAAAGGAATCTCTTTTATACAGAGTGTTTTACTAAACCACAGAAAGGGAATGTTTTTATTTCCGTACATATGTAGCGGAAATGACTTCTCCGCCGCCGTGACCATTATTTGAGTTTCGGCTTCCTCTACAAGCCATCACGTTTTTTTTAATGAAAAAAAATACAAAGTTTTAACTTTCATTTATTTTGGTATTGAAAATGGTTTTTAAAGAGTATTTATTATATCAATGTGTTCTATTGATATCTTGTGATTGAAATGTGGAAATGTTATGTTTTCTTTTTGCATGTTTTATGTGATACAATTATGTTATGGTTTATGATATGTTTAAAACTATTCATATGAGGAATGCATTGGACTTAATAAATGACGGGTGGAGCCCGCTATTGCTCCTCGATGCATCGGCATGTCTCATGAGACAATCTAGTGTCTTGGCACGAGGCCTTGACAAAATCTAATTTGTGGTCTTGGAACGAGGCCTTGGGTACGTGGTTATGATAGTCTGGCATTATGCATTCCATCATTATGAAAGTGGTTATTGATATTGCATGTGATTATTCGACCAATAGAATATCCATGTGAATAAGTAATGGCATTATCTCATTTTACTTTTGCCATATTATGTTAAAGTTCATGTTTAAAAGGATTTTGTTTTATTTATACATTTCCTTAAATGTTAATGTTTATTTATGAAAGCTTCCGCATTATTGTTATCCTTACTGAGAATCTGAGCTCACCCTTTCCAATGTTTTAATATTTTCCAGGATGTGAAGAAGTATTTTATGAATGACCTGCAGGGATAGTCAGAAGAGGATATGAGTGTGGGCTATGGAGACTTTTTTATTGTATTTTTTCACTTTATGATGTAATGTAACATTTACTAATGTATCTAGTGTTTCCGAGGCTACTAAACAAATCGGTCTTTCGAGACTTGATCTTTTGTGATCATGCCAATGTTACGAAGTAACGCACCGGCTCTGGGTAGCTGGGGTCGGGGCGTTACAAATAATGACGTGTATTTGATGTAAATAATAAATATAACATGATAAGGATTCTTTATATATTATATACCATCCAATTATATATTATATTAATATCAAAATGATGATATTTTCGCTCGTGTGTATGTATGGATTACCGTCTCCACAACGCGGTGAGATTCATTTCCTAGTTCACCCTACATCGACATTTATAAAAATATATATTACTAATAAGTAGGTAATATATGACATAATAATGCTACTGGAGATATATAAACATATATTTATATATATAAGTACTTATGTACTTACATATATCTTATTCACATACATCTGTTCAATACTGTATGAAAACGGAAACAACGTTTATGCGTACGTACGAACTACCCTCTCCATAAACGATGTTTTCCATTTCATATATACGTCTAATAATAAATTTTTATATTCAAAATATATATGATAAATAAATCATTTTTTATATTCTAAAATTATTTAAATAATGATCTAAGTGATACAATCAAGAGTAAAAAGTTTAAACACGTACGATAAAGAATGCAATTATTACATGGGTATTAATATAACATGGAAATTATTTTTAAATGGATAGTATAATGTCATAAAAAAATAATGTATGATATCATAAATATTAATATGGTTTTGGTATAATTCAATAACATACTATAGTCTTCATAAAGGAGGCTAAATGTACCCTCGACTAAAGGAATGTTCAAGGTAAGGGGTTTTCAACTCACTCCTTATTCATGTGAGATTCGTACCATATTGCCACTATTACCTTCTTTGTGGTGTATGTACTGCCCATAATTGTATTCTTTGTGTAATAAACATTAATTTATGTGTATTTACATATTCATTGTATGATACCTCTTTCATGGGGTGTATGTTTCATAAGATACCAAATTGGTAAAGGTTAATTCCTCAATCTCATTATTATCCGAGATTGTTTATGTGTAAGTATTTACTGGGAAATTTTTTTCATCCATCACCATTTTTCATAAAAATGATTTCAAATTGAATATCTTAAGGAATTTTGAAAGGTACTCTTTATCATGATCAGAATTTTAAATGTTTTAAAGTTTTATCGTTCTAAATATTTTTAATTAATGTCCTTGTTTTCAATATGATTTTAATGATTTATTTATATGGACATTAATGTTTTGAAATGATAATTCTTTTTAAAAGATTCAAAGTGGTATGGGACACTTTGATTCAATAATCTCTTTTAAATTACTTTCTTTATAAATGTGTGACTTTTTAATGATTTTACCAAAAAGATATTTCTCTCAAAAAGTTTTACTCATCATTTTCAACTATGTCAGCATCCTCAGCTGGAAATTTTTTTTTGATTGAGGTTGATTTATTATAATAAAATATTCCATATTGTATTGAATGAGTTATGATATGTTTGATTTTGGATGTTCTATTTTTATACCATTCATGGTTTATGGTTAATGTATTGAAATTAATTATGCTAGTTTTAAAATGAATGTTTATGTTATGTTTAAACGGTTCATATGTGGAATGCAATGGACTTCGTTAGTGACGGGTGGAGCCTGATATAGCTCTTCGATGCATTTGTAGGTCTCATGAGACAAACTAGTGTCTTGGAACAAGGCTTTGATAAAACTTTTATTTATAGTCTTGGCATGAGGCCTTGACTATGTGGTAATGATGTCAGGCATTAGGCATTCCCTTATTCTAATATTAGTTATTACATGTGATATTCGACTAGTAGAATATCCATGTGCATGTTTAAATTGTAATGTTTCATTTATTTTTACCATATTATGTTCAAATTTATGTCTAAAATGCTGTTGTTTTTATTACACATCTTTCCATAAACAGTTTATAGCTTCCGCTAAATTATTTACCCTTACTGAGCATCTGAGATCTCCTCATTCTTATGTTTTATTTTCCTAGGATTCCAAGAAGTGTATTATGATTGATATGAAGGGTAAAGCTACATGGAAAAATAGAATTCTCAAAGAACTATCTATGCTATGTTTTATGTTTCAAATTGTAATGTAAAGTTATTGTATATAATCTATTTTCCAAGACTGATAAAGTGATCGGTCCTTCTGGACTTGATTCATTGTAATCATGCCAATGTATTAAAATATTTCACTGACTCTGGGTAACTTGGGTCGGGGCCTTATAGTTGGTATCAGAGATAGTTTAGAAATAACCTTGGAAACTAGATTTAGATATACTCCGATTAGATCACATTACCCTAAGATAGACTTTGAGGATTATTAAAGAAGAACCTTCTAGAATTTTAGTATTCTAGAGACTTTTGTGAGTTTTCTGAGAAATACATCCCTGTCTGGATATGAGCAGGTAGAGGTGGCTCTGGCACAGATGTACCTAGGGGTAAACACCAGAAAACACCGCTTTGAGCTGGACTAGAAAGGGAACCGGTGCATGACAACGGGCCTTGCTGCACTCATGGTTACGACACTCCCAAGAGATATTCTTAGGATAAGTATCATTTTCTTTACAAACCGCTATGAAGGGTTTAGGAGTATATACCTCCTCAATGAACGAATTTTTTGGATTATAGATTATATCCCTAAACTATTCAATTTATGTTAGGTATTTTACATGTTTGTAATTATGAATTGTGATTCATAAACTGACTTAGTGTATGACATTGTTTAGAAATGGCGCCTAGTAGAAGGAATGAGAACTCCAACAATACGTATGATCCAAAGAGTATGAAGGGTCATATCATTCATGGTATTAAGACAACATTTTGAATGGAAATAATCTCCCATGTATTATCATATTGTGAATAAATAGTATCAAAAGATAAGTAAAGACATCT
The DNA here is from genome assembly GCA_963277665.1 of Viscum album. Lineage (NCBI taxonomy): Eukaryota > Viridiplantae > Streptophyta > Magnoliopsida > Santalales > Viscaceae > Viscum > Viscum album. The sequence continues at coordinate 1,430,961,088 of OY728132.1, read as the reverse complement.
CGGAATCCTATGGCTTTGAAGGGAAGCCAGAGAAGAAAAGGATGATAGAAAGAAATATGGATAAAGGGAATAAGGGAATGAAGGATTTTCCAATATGTGATAAATGTGGAATGAATCACCTTGATAAATTCATGAAGGGAATGGGAGTTTGTTCTAACTGTGGGGAAAAAGGACACCAAGTGCCTGATTGAAAGGGTAAGAAAAATTTTAAAATATACAATGCTTATCTACAAGGAGTGGGGACACTACACAAACCAATGTCCAAATCATCAGAGTACACACCGAATAATACTATTGGATAATAATAAAGTTATGATACTATCTCAGAAGAAGTGGAATGATTAGTGTTCTTATGTTATTATTATATAATTGTTTTATTTGATTTTTGTATCAATAGTATATTGGTTACCTGAATTATGGAGATAAATAAGGATTGTAATACAATACTATTTTGTTGAGTATTTCAGATTATATGGCTCTATGAAAAGTGACTTAATTGTAAGATAAATGTTTTTTTATAAAATAAATGCTTGAACAAACGGTAATCCTTAATATGGTCCTGATAATGAGGTAGTGATTTTGGAATAAGAGATGGTTGATTTTGGTAATTCAGAATGTTGCGGTGTTGTATAAGAATATACGAGGAATGCATTCACATGTTATTACCTGGAAAAAAGGATCCCCATTATGTTTAACTTCCTTGTAAATTTTGGACTATGAGTTTGGACAGTAGTATTTTGGAAAAGTATAATGGTTGGAATGGATTATGTTTGAATGGTTATTTTTGTATTTTGATAAAAGGACAACACGTAGACCGTGTGATAACCCATCACGTCGGAAAAATCTGCGAGAAGCGAACCCACACCCATAGTGAGATTGGGATTTATTGCCTACCACTGGATTACGTGAAGTCCATGGATTGTATAATTTACATTATTTCTTTAAAAGGGTCTGATATGTGAATTATAATTTCATTATATTTGGATCCCTATATGATTAGGATAAATAGATTATTTTTTAGTTGTATTATGTTTTGGAGTGAATGATGAGTTTGTGGAAGAAATTTAGTAATAGATAAAACTCTTATTATAAAGTAATCATATCTCTTTATGATTTTATCCAATCTCATAAATAAAGTCATAAATATTAATAAAATGAACATAGAACAAAAACGTTGTCCTAGATAGTACCTTAGATCATCAGAAATTTATGCCTTTGTGATTGTTGGCCTTTTTCCTAGACATGTCCTCTACCACTCTCCATCAGATATTGATTGTTAGATTTCTTTTTCTTATCCATGATTTCGTACATCGAAGCCTAGTATGTGTGATTTTTAGTAACCTCCATACTTAACACTCTTTATTTTAAATAGACGTCTCATTAATCTATTTTTCGATGTGGGATTTCAACTACGATATTTTGAAATGTCAACCCCAAGTTTCCAATACCGAGCATAAATTGCGAGGACACAATTTATTGAAGGAGGGGAGAAAGGAACACCCCAAGATTTCATGGTAAATTTCTCTTTGAATAATACAGTGACGTGCGTTGTATAGATCTTCGAGTTTAACACACACCACAAGCAATAAAACTAGCCATTTTGAATAGTAATACACACTTTTTGAAATTTTATACCTCTTATATTTTAAAATTTACAAAGTTTTAGGATTTTGAATATCGAAATTAGCTTAGGGTTAGTTTTTTATACTTTTCTGATAACATTCATATTTTGATGAATAGTGAAGATTACTAAATTTTAATGAAAAACAACTTTTTTAATCGAAATAACTAATAGTGATATGTTATGAATTTGAGTGGGTTTAAATTATAATTATAATATATTTTTACAATTTAATCCAATTTTGGTCATTGGACAAAATTTCACAATTAAACCGGACATAAACAAGTGTCAATCTTTTGATAGTTATTGTTTCCTAAAAACACGCTTTTTGTTTTATCAATGATAAATAATTTTAAATTAATATATTCAACTTATATGTTTTTAAGTTGGTTAAATAGACTTCATTATTGAATTCGTAATATCAAAATTATCTTAGGGTGAATTTTTTTTATTTTTCTGAAAAGTTTTAATTCTGTAAAGAATAAGGAAAAACAATGAGTTATAGTTTAAAACCGAATATTTATTTATATAATTATTTTTTTATTTAAATAATTTAATGTAAAAATAGATACATAATACCTATATATGTTCAATTTAATTAATTGGGGTCAGTTTATAATATTTTCAGATATATTAAAATATTATTGAACTTTTCACCGTCTTTTACTCACATCTTAAGAACTTTTGCAAATTCACATAAAACATAATTTTACCGCTTCTGTGAGCTAAATTTCGAAAATTTGAGAGACACGGTTAATATCAAGGATTAAAATGTGGTTCAATGAGAAAAAAATAATTATTGGTGAATAGTAACTTTTTATTTTTATTTAACACGGTTAAATGTAAATATTGTAAGTAAGGGTAAAAATGATCTTAATATTTACCTAAAACATGTCCAAATTCTATTAGACAAGTGTATCTCGACCAAAAAAACCTTAGGAATGAAATATTATCATTGATTTCCACTTGGATTAGATTCGGACATTTATTATCATTTAATTCAATGAAGAGTTAAAAGACATAATATCAATGTTTAATTACTAAAACATTTTTAATATAGGGTTATAAATAAGATAAATTCGATCTTAAATATTCATTAGAAATCTAAAATTATTTCCTACATAATTTTATTTTATTTAAAATTTTTATACATGAAATATGTTAATTTATTTATGACACAATGATGATGCAATAATTACAATATTAGTGAAATATTAAAATAATTGATATTATAAATATCCAAATAAATATAATTTGTAACTTTTAATGAATTACATTAATTTTATAGGTTATTATAACATGTTAGTTTTGATTTAATTATGTTTTTTAAGTAATAATTATGTTATAATTTTCACAAAAATAAAATACCAAATAGTGTCAAAATTGACAACAAATTGTTTTCAAAACAAATATTATATTATTAATTGACATTCAATTCCTAAAATTCTAAGGTTCGGCCAAAGTACTTATATAATGATAGGTGTATCATTAATGCAACAGTTGGGGTCTCTTGGATGTATATACTATGTTTATTAACTATATAATATAAAAATACAAGGTGACATGGAAAATGTCAATCTAATTAACTAAGAGTTGAAACTCAAAGATAGGGTTAATATAATGACCCAAATCTGTCTAAAATATATTGGATGAATGTATTTCGACCCAACCCCACCTTAGACTTTTAATAATTCACTTTGGAGCCATTAGAATCCGAATATTAATTTATTATAAGTTAATACATTAATTTTTCCCAAGAGAGCCCCTCCCCCCCTAAAAAAGTACCCAACTTCTAACCAATTCTTCACACCTTCAAATCCTTTTGGTTCAGCCAAACACTACCCAAATACTCTAAACACAACCCTAACTTCATCTTAGAGGCCTTATTTGGATCATAAATCCAACCTAAGGAGCCATTTTGATAAAATCAAAAGGAAGAACCCGAAGAAGAGGTAATGTTTTCACCACCCTCTTTCAAGTTCCTTTCTTCTTCAACTTATCCTTTCTTTATTATTTAAATTATAAAATAATTACTACAGTATATACTATATAATGTGATGTTATTATAATTATGGTAAAACCAAATTCATTATTCTATCCACCCATTGAATTACATGTCACCATACGTGTGTACGTACGACTTACCGTCTCCACGTTGTGGTGTAATTGTTATTAAATACATTATTGTTTGGATGGGTATAATAATGATGTGTATTCGATGTAAATAATAAATATAACATGATAAGGAATCTTTATATATTATATAACATCCAATTATATATTATATTAATAGGAAAAGAATGATATTTTTGCTCGTGCGTACGTACGGATTACAGTCTCCACGACGCGATGAGATTTATTTCCAAGTTCACCCTTCATCGAAGAATATAAAAATATATATTACTAATATGTATGTAATATATGAAATAATAATGCCACTAGATATATATATATATATGTCTTTATGTACCTACATATATCTTATTCACTTACATCCGTTCAATACTATATGAAAACGGAAACAGCATTTCTGTGTATGTACGGACTACCGTCCCCATAAACGGTGTTTTCCATTTCATATATACATCTATTATAAATTTTTATATTCTAAATTTATATGATAAATAAATCATGTTTTATATTCTGAAATTATTTAAATCATGATCTATGTGACACAATCAAGAGTAACAAGTTAAAACACGTACGATAAAGAAAGCGATTATTACCTGAAATATTAATATAACATAGAAATTTTTATTAATGGGTAGTATAAAGTCATAAAGGAATAATATATGATATCATAAATGTTAATATGGTTCTATTATAATTCAATAACATTAAATAGTCTTCAAGTAGGAGGATAACCATACCCTCGACTAAAGTATTGTTTAAGGTAAGGGGTTTTCATCTCACTCCTTATTCCCATGAGATTCATACAATATTGAAACTATTACCTTTTTTGTGGTGTATGTACTACCCATAATTGTATTAATTTTGTAATAAACTTCAATTTATGTGTTTTTACATATTCATTGTATGATACCTCTTTAATGGCGTGTATGTTTCTTATGTTACCAAATTGGTAAGGGTTAATTCCTTAATCTCATTATTATCTGAGATTGTTTACCTCTAAGTATTTACTAGGACATTTCTTTCATCCATGACCATTTTTCAAAAAAAAATTATTTCAAAATGAATATTTTAATGATTTTTGAAAGTTAATCTTTATCAAGATCATAATTTTAAATGTTTTAATGTTTTATCTTTCTAAATCTTTTTAATTAATGTTCATGTTTTCAAAATGATTTTAATGATTTTTTTATATGGAAAGGAATGTTTTTAAATGATAATTATTTTCAAATGATTCAAAGTGGTATGGGACACATTGATTCAACAGTCTATTTTAAATTACATCCTTTATAAATGTGTGACTTTTAAATTATTTTACCAAAAGGATATTTCTCTCAAAATTTTTTACTCATCATTTTCAACTATGTCAGCATCATCTACTGGATATTATTTTTTATTGAGGGAGATTTATTATAATAGAATATTCCTTATTGTATTCAATAAGTTATGATATGTTTGACTATGGATGTTTTATTTTTATACCATTCATGGTTTAGGATTAATGTATTGAAATTTTGTATGCTATTGTTAATAATAATGTTTATGTTGTGCTTCAACTATTCATTTGAGGAATGAAATGGACTTAGTAAGTGTAACACCCCGAGATTTTATGAAAAATATTCTTTTTAATTTCATTAATGTCTTATGTTGTATGCTACACCAAAAGGATCTTGAAAAACATGAATCCTTGACTTGTCTTGCATTACACGCAATCGCGACCTTCCTCGATAGCGTGTGTAGTACGCAATACCGAGTTTTACTAAACAACAATATGCTATTAAAATATTACTAAAACTAACCGTTATGAATAGTAATAACCACTTTTTGAAATTTTTTAAATTTTATTTTTCAAAATGTACTTCATTTTTGTATTCCGAATATAGAAATTAGCTTATGGCGAAATTTTGGTACTTTTCGGATAACTTTCATTTTTTGATGAATAGTTAAAATTATAAATTTTAATTATAAAAAACCTTTTTAATAGAAATAATTAATAGTGATAAATTATTAATTTGGTGGTTTTAAAGTATATTTAGAATATATTTTTACCATTTAATACAATGTTGGTCATTGGATGTAATTTCACATTTAAACCAGACATAAACAAATATCAATCTTTTGATAGGTATTATCTCTTAAGAACACGCTATTTGTTTTGACGAAGGGAATTAATTTTTAAATTACGTAATGCAACTGATATGTTTTGAATTTGGTAAAATAGACATCAATTTTTCAGTTTCTAAAATCAAATATAGATTACGGCTAAATTTTGGTATTTTTCTAGAAACTTTCACTTTTTGGTGAATAGTGAAACCACTAAGTGGTAGTTATAAAAAATGAATTTTTCATAAAACATAATTTTACCACTTCTGTGAGTGGAATTTCAAAAATCCGAGAGACATGGTTGATGTCAGTAACTAAAATGTGGTTCAATGAGATGAAAATAATTTTTGGTGAATAGTAACTTTTTACTTTTTTTACCACGATTAAAAGTAAATAGGGTAATTAAGGGTAGAAATGATATTATTATTACCCTAACACATGTCCTAATTCTATTGTATAAGTGTAATTCGACCAAAAACAACCTTAGGAATAAAATATGACTATTTAGGCTCAATTGGATTAGATTAGGACATTTATTATTAGTTTATTTAAAGAAGGGTTAAAATAGTTAAAATCAAAGTTTAATAAGTATATCATTTTTAATATAGGGTTATACATAAGATAAATTAGACTATAAATATTAATTAGAAATAAAAAAATATTTCATAGATAATGGTATTTTTTTGTAATTTTTAGACATTAAATAATTTAATTTATTTATGACACAATTATGATGCAATAATTATCTTATTAATGAAATATTGAAATAATTGATGTTATAAATATCCAAATAAATATAATTTGAGACTTTCTATAAATTACACTAATTTTATAGGTTAATATGATATGTTAGTATTGATTTAATTAACTTTGTTCGAATTAATCATTCTGTTATGATTTTCACAAAAATCAATTACTAAATAGTTTCAAAATTGACATAAAATAGTTTTTAAAACAAATATTATATTAGTAATTGTTTTTTTATTTGTAAAAATCTATGGTTCGGCCAAATGAAATATATAAGGTTATATATATTAATAATAAACAACTTGGGGTTCGTTTGGCTGCTTATAGTATGTTTATTAACCTTATAGTATAAGAACACAAGAAGACACGGTAAAAGTAAAATTATTTAATTTAATGTTAAATCTAAATGATAAGGTTAAAATAGGAATCTAAACGTGTCTAAATTATATTTGATTAGAGTATTTCGACCCACCCCCACCTTAGCTTCTAAATAAATCAATTTGGAGCTATTTAAAACCGAATTTGGATTTATAATAAAATAATATTTTTAGTTATTCCAAAGGTGCCCCTCTCCTCCCTTATAAAAGGGAACCTCCTCCCTCTCTTCCTCACACAACATTGAGCATTCAAGCTAGGCCAACCCCAGAAATTTTTTTCTCTCCACTTCCCTAGAGACATCCTAGAGGTCCTGGTCTTCTTCAAAGACCAATTTTAGTGCCCAAAATGGTGGTCTCAAAGAAGCGCTTCAAAGAAGTGGTAATGCCCGTTACCGATTCTTTCATCTTTATTTCTACTTCTACATATTCTTCATTAGTTTTTTCATCATGAAGTAATAAAATCCATATCACTCATATACTGATATGTTATTATAAGTATGAAACAACCCTATTTCACCATCTATCCATCCTATGGAAAATGAAATCACCGCGCGTGCGTACGTACGGAATACCATCTCCACTCCGTGGTGTAATCTATTTTCCCCCACTACCTTACTTGGATGGGTATAATGATGTAAATAATTACTATTTATGACTATTGTAAAGTGATATTGATTCTGAAATAGTATACATACACTCCAATACAACTCCACGATCATGGAAACGATATCATCGCTCGTGCGTACGTACAGAATACCGTCTCCACGATGTGATGTGATTCGGTATACATGATCTTCATTGCATAATGATTATATAAATGAATTGAATGAATAAATATGATATATAGTACATTAATACCATTATTTAAATGATGTATATATAACCTAAATAGATGAATAAGAATTTATTCGACAAAACACGCATAAGAACAAAAAGATATAAACACCCGAATAACAAGTAGCAATGAATAATTACTACTAAGAAGCTAAGAATATGACCATATATGATATCATAACAATAATTATGATTCTTTAATAAGTCTATAACAATATTTAAATCATTATACAGGAGGTTCAGACACTTACGAGGCAAATCAGAATTAAGGTAAGGGAAATTTCACAATCTCATTTTTATCCGAGATTGTTTATACTTTGAAATTTACTGGGGTGTATTTTATCATCCACATCCATGTTTCCTAAATATGTAATATTATTTCCATCCACCTAAAAATTTTTAAATGAAATTTTACCCTTTGGTGAGTTTTTAGTAAAAGATATGAAAGGAATCTTTTGTCGTTTTTCGTACGAGGTACCTTTTTGACTTTTCCGACAAAAGTACGAGAAGAATGTTTTTTTAACTTATACGGAATGAATGGATTATTAAAACATTATTTCCAAGAAGCTTCCTTTACAAGTTTTCACGTTTATTTTTAATCAACTTCTTTTAGTTTAAAATTGTATGACATGTTAAGAAAGGAAAAATGTTTTTGAAGTAGAAAGGATATTTTTCTCCAGAATGGAGTTCAAGTGTTTTATAAAAATTATTTTCCATCTAAGAAAATAAATGGTTCTGTTTCCATCCCTATTATTACATGTATTTTATTATGTTTTGGTGGAAATATTTTTATAAATTCTTTTATCTTATATCAATTGTATTATGATGTCATGATGTTTAAAGATTCCCATTTATATTAAATTGGTTATTCTATGATGTATGGTTTATGATTTTGTGGCAAACATAAAAATGGAATCATTATGAGATGGGTGGGACCTATATCACCATCCAATGCATTGGTTAATGATTTTATATCTCATTAGATAGACATGGCTGGAACGGCAGGTTAAACCGGTTCAGTGAAACAGGACAGAAATGAGGAGTGAACTCGGTTCAGAAAGGGACTTTGTCCACTAAGATAGTCTTGGCAATGAGTCTTGACTAAAAAAATGATTCTCTACGATTATGTGTGTATGCCACAAAGTTTCATGTTTTATGTTATGAATATTGGGATTACATTTCACTACTATGATTTATTCCATGTTATGATATTATGATCTTTTTTGCAGGTTAAGATTTCCAAAATGTTATGTTCTTATGAATATGATGTGATTGATATTTATTTTGTTTACCCTTACTGGGCATTTGAGCTCACTCTTTTATGTTTTCTTTTCCCTAGGATATAAAGAAAGGTTTTAGGTAAGAAAAAAAGGATGATCTTTATGGGAGATGTTGAAGATCTTTCACCACGATTAGAAGATTATATTTCGAGTTTCCAAAGACACTAAACTATTACGGTCCTTATATGTGTGTTTTTGTTATGTACTAAGTATTCTGCAAAAATAATGTAATTTACATGTACGTCAAGCTTTGGGTCTGTACAGTAAGTGAAGGGTGGAGCCTGCTATAGCTCCTCGATGCATCGGTGGGTCTCATGAGACAAACTAGTGTCTTAGAACGAGGCCTTGAAAAAAATTTATTTGTAGTCTTGGCACGAGGCCTTGACTATGTGGTAATGATGTCTGGCGTTAGGCATTCCCTCATTATGAAATTAGTTATTAAATGTGATTATTAGACTATTAGAATATCCATGTGCATTTTTACATGGTAATGTTTCATTTATTTTTACCATATTATGTTCAAGTTTATGTTTAAAATTCTATTGTTTTTATTACACATCATCCCTTAAAAACTGTATAGCTTCCACTATATTATTTACCCTTACTGAGCATCTGTGATCACCCCTTTCTTATGTTTTATTTTCCCAGGATTCCAAGAAGTGTATTATGATTCATATGCAGGGTTAATCTACAGAGAAAAGTTGAATTCTCAACGAAAAAACTATGTTGTGTTTTATGATTCAAATAGTAACGTAAATTTAATGTATATAATCTATTTTTCAAGACTTATAAACTGATCGGTCCTTTGAGATATTTTTCCTTGTAATAATTCCAATGTATTAAAATAATGCACAGACTCTGGGTAACATGGGTTGGGGCATTACATAAGGTGGTTGGACTTAGAGATCAATAAAAGGCTCCCTCTATTAGTTTTTATTTATCCCAACTATAGTTAGGTTGGGACTTCATTCCAATTTTGTTGTTTAATTTTTACATTTTTTTATTTGTATTATTACTATCATAATTTAAGTTACATGGAAATGTAATAGAATCTAGTGGGATGGGGATATAAATTACTTCATCATCATAGCGACACAACATGAGTTATCTAGTGATTTGAGCCCCAATAGATGTCCAGGGATATCATGTGAGTTTAATAAATAACATAGTATTCAATGTAACCTCTATCGAATGAAAGAGTTCTCAATTTCATCTCATCATTAGTGATCATTACTTGATGGACCCAAATTCATACCCTTCTAGATCATCCACACACACTCCCAAATTATATACAATCTTTATTTGTCAAATTTCAGGTGCTACTGCAGAGATCAAATGAATCCTTCAGTGTTGTAATGATCACCTTGATATAGTGAATTCGATCGGTTATAGGAATTCTTAGATCAATTTTTTAGAGAGGGATTTTATCTCTCTAGAAAGTGGGAGGAGAGAGATTATCTCATTTATATAGTAGGAGGAACCACTATAATAGAGGTACTATCCTTCTTATATAGTGGACTACTAAAAATTCCTGGATTGGGGTTCCCCACTCATATATATTTAACATCCACCAAATAAGAAATAAATAAATAATTATGATGAAATAACCATGTCATAAATAATTTTCATATCTTATCACATAAATTTCATATATATTAAAAATATTATATTATAAAACCAATTCAATTATCAAGACTAATAATTCCTTCTAATATTAAACAAAACTGGAAAATTAAAATAATATTCATTCATTTACTATTTTTTTATATATTCACTTAATACCAGGTAAATAAATTTAATAATTAGATTCTCCAGAACTATTTTGTACTCAAATAATATGGAATTTTATTATTTTTTGGTGACTGATAACTTGGGAAACTCTCGGACCCTTTTGAGGAAACCATAGTGTCAAAAAATCATATTCCTCAGAACAAAGAAGAATCATGAATGCACTATTATGTGTGACCCTCTATAACATTATTTTTATAACAGTGAATAGTATTTATAGACTAATATCAGATTCCAACAACTCTTCAAGGCCAATATATAGTTTAGTAATAGCCTCAAAAGTGAATACAATTCTTCGAACACAAACAATGTAATATAATCTCTTTATTATTAGATATATTATAAAGTATGATAGCCCCTCATGTCATTGTCCTTTTGAGATTTATTGTATTTTGATATATGTAGATATGAATTCCAAAGACTATTATGGACATGGAATTATAAAGGTACAAACATCCGGATGAACTAGTCTTAAGAAATTACTTCCTCAAATCATAATAGACAAATTCTATATATTCCATTAGACCAATGACATACCACCAATGACACACCCAACACAATAAATGAAGACATGAAATAATTTTCATGGTGTTTTCTATTCATCAATGTGAATGTTAAAACAGAACACATTCATAATTTTATTTTCCTCAAATTTCCGTAAAAATTTTTATTCATTATATGGAATTATTTTGAGACCACTAAATCTGATGGTGCATGATTCTGAAGCCTAGAGTGCATGAAATGATCCATCAATGTTTTGTTAAGCTTATATTAGTATGCATAAGAAATTTTCATGAAAAGTTGGAATAACTCTTAATCGGTTTCCCAGATCTGAATTATGAGGGCACTATTGCATTCAGGATGGCAGGTTTACCCTAGGAGCGACTTAAGATTAGTCGGCACAGCACTCCTGTGAGAAAACCCAAAAATGACATAACTGTAAATAAAATAATAAAATAATGTTATTTTATTTTTTTATATGCGTATAACTCATGGGCGTTGACTAAAATTAAAAATTTGAGACCACCATTGAACTCGTGAGGGTATGTATTCCTTAGGCTGATACTAAGATTTCCCAGAGCGGGACATCAATGAAAGTTAGTTTATGGTCGTAAATAAAATAATTAGGTGACAATTATTTTATAATAAAATCCATAACATATTAACCGTAATACGGATTGGAATTCTGATAGTTCCATTGAGTTTTTTATGGAATTTTCTCACTAGGAAGAGCCTAACCTCGATTGGCACATGTAGATGGTGGATGTAATTAATTTAATTAACTTTTTTTCTGGTATTTCTATCAAACGTGTGAGCGAAATTTCTTAAATTTTGAAACATTTATCAGATTAAAAATATGAGGGCACCATTTAATCAACAGTTCCAGGATTCACATAAGGGTGACTTTACAATGACAACAGTAGGTCTAGAGGAAAAGTAAGGTTTTTTCACTTTTTAAAATAAATGAAATGAAATAATTTTATTGTTTTAATTTCATTCATATCCTCTAATGGACAAGAGGTGTGTGGGTCCATTAATGTGTCATGCCAATAAATAGATTGACCTGCTAACCCTATGTAATAATGTCATTGTGGAATTTGGAAGGTTTCTAATTTATGATCACCCTTTAATTCCCCACATCGTCACTTACCCTCCCCCACTACTATTTATATGGTGTTTTGGGGGGATGTATGGACAATGATTAAAAAACCAACGAAGTGATGAAGAAGCACAGTGACACCGAACCCTTAAGGGATGGATCCAATCCTAGATTGTGGTGACATGTGGCACTGAAAAATGAACAGAGGGATGACGTACAAGTGGCGTCGTTGGGAACTATTAGCGGGAATGAATAACACAAACCACCTTCCAGTGCAAATGCTCTCCAATGGGTTTTAGATGTAGGGGTTTATTCGTTTATATATTTTAATTTATTTTTTCCTTTTCCCCATTCCTGAATAATACGAAGAACGTGGGTCAACAGTCTAATGGAGAGACCCATGTTTCATTGGTTTTTGCGAGAGGTTGTTGTGTGGATTCTTTGTAGGGTTTATCTTGATTTAAATTCCTAGACTTTATTAGACCCTTTATCCACCCCTATATTATGAGCTGACAAAGAGTGTGCGGGCCTAACAAACCTGGCCCAGACCCTCCACTACTTTTCTATATCCTTACGTGTAACAGCCCAAGATTTTATAAAAAAAAAATATTCTTTTTAATTTTATTAAATTCTTGTGTTGTACGCTACACCAAAAGGAGCTTGCACAACACGAATCCTTGACTTGCCTTGCATTACACGCAATCACGACCTTCCTCGATAGCGTGTGTAATACGCAATACCGAGTTTCACTAAACAACGATATGCTATTAAAATATTATTAAAACTAGCCGTTATGAATAGTAATAACCACTTTTTAAAACTCTTTAAATCTTATTTTTCAAAATGAACTTCATTTTTGGATTCGGAGTATCGAATTTAGCCTAAGGTGAAATTTTGGTACTTTTCGGATAACTTTCATATTCTGATGAATAGTGAAAATTACTAAATTATAATTAAAAACAACTTTTTTAATCGAAATAATTAATAGTGATAAATTATTAATTTTAGTGGTTTTAAAGTATATTTAGAATATATTTTTACAATTTAATACAATGTTGGTCATTGGTTGTAATTTCACATTTAAACCAGACATAATCAAGTGTCAATCTTTTGATAGATATTGTTTCTTAAAAACACGCTATTTGTTTTAACAGCGGGTTTTAATTGTAACATTAAATAATGCAAATTCTATGATATTAATTTGGTAAAATAGACTTCATTTTTGAATTCGGAATATGAAATATAGCTTAGGATGAAATTTTGGCATTGTTCTGAAAAACATCAATTTTTGATGAATAGTGAAACTACTAAGTGGTAGTTAAAAAAATTAATTTCTTCATAAATCTTAATTTTACCGTTTCTGTGAATGGAATTTCAAAATTCTGAGAGACACGGTTGATGTCAGTAAGTAAAATGTGGTCCAATGAGATGAAAATAATTTTTGGTGAATAGTAACTTTTTACTTTTTTTACCACGGTTAATAGTAAATAGGGTAACTAAGGGTAAATATGATATTACTATTACCCTAACACATGTCCTAATTCTATTGGATAAGTGTAATTCGACCAAAAACAACCTTATGAATATAATATGACCATTTAGGTCCACTTGGATTAGATTATGACATTTAATATTATATTATTTAATGAATAGTTAAAATAGTTAAAATCAAAGTTTAATAAATAAAACATTTTTAATATGTGGTTATACATAAGATAAATTCGACTGTAAATATTCATTAGAAAGCTAAAACGATTTCCTACATGATGGTATTTTATTTGTAATTTTTAGACATCAAATAATTTAATTTATTTATGACACAACGATGATGCAGTAATTATCTTATTAATGAAATATTGACATAATTGATGTTATAAACACCAAAATAAATGTAATTTGAGATTTTTTAGGAATTACACTAATTTTCTAGGTTACTATGATATATTAATGTTGCTTTAATCAACTTGGTTCGAACATTTAATTCTGTTATGACTTTCACAAAAATCATATATCAAATAGTGTCAAAATTGACACAAAATAGTTTTTAAATCAAATATTATATTATTAATTGTTATTGTATTCCTAAAAATCGATGGTTCGGCCAAATGACTTAGATAAGGATATGTATATTAATAATAAACAATTTGGGGTTCGTTTGGCATGTTATAGTAAGTGTATTAACCATATAGTGAAAGAAAACAAAAAGACATGGTAAAAGTTAAATTATTTAACTTAGAGTAAAATCTAATTGATAAGGTTAAAATAATATCCTAAACTTATCTAAATTCTATTGGTTGATAGGATTTCTACCCCTCCCCACCTTATCTTCGAAATAAGACCCTTTGGAACCATTATAAACCGATTTTTACTTTAATATAAAATAATATTTTGAGATATTCCTAAGGTGCCCCTCTCCTCCCTTATAAAAGGACACCTCCTCCCCCTCCTCCTCACACCAATTTGAGCACTCATGCTCGGCCAACCCCTGACAAAATCCCTTCTCCACTTCCCTAGAAACATCCTAGAGGTTTTGGTCTTCCTCAAAGACCAATTCTAGTGCCCTAAGAGGAGGTCTCAAAGAGGCGCTTCAAAGAAGAGGTAACTACTGTTACCAATTCTTTCATCTTTATTTCTTCTTCCACTTCTTCTTATTAGGTTGTTTCATTATGAAGTAATAACATCAGTATCACTCATATACTGATATGTTATTATAAGTATGAAACAACACTATTTCACCATCTATCCATCCTACGGAAAAAGAAATCACCGCGCGTGCGTACGTACAGAATACCGTCTCCACGCCGTGGTGTAATCTATTTTCCACCACCACCTTACATGGATGGGTATAATGGTGTAAAGAATAACTATACATAGTTATTACAACATAATATTGATTCTGATATATTGTATAATCCACTCCAATTCAGTTCAATATTTATGGAAATGATATCATCGCTCGTGCGTACGTACGGACTACCGTCTCCACGACGCGATGAGATTCATTCTCCATGTTAACCATTTAAGAATGATTATAAAGTATATATAAGAAATAATAATGAAATATATGACATTATAAAGCTACTGGATTTATGTATATATATATATATGTATGTCATCTACTTACTTCCATTCAAGACAATAAGGAGAGGAAAAACAGCGTTCATGCGTACATACGGACTACCGTCTCCATGAACGGTGTTTTTCATTTCATTTATATATTTATTATATATATATTTATACTGAATATATATGATATATAAATCATATTTTATATTATGGAAGTAAGTAAATCATGATATAAGTAATAATAATGTCAAGAAAAACAAGTCAAAACACCTACGATAAATGAAACGATTTTACCCAAAACGCTTCTTTAACATGGAATTTACAAAAGAACGGGTAATATAAAGTCATAAGTGAACCATATATGATATCATAACAATGAATATGATACTTTAATAAGTAAATGACATTATTTAAATCATTATACAGGAGGTTCGGACACAGACGAAGCAAATCGGACCTAAGGTAAGGGAAATATCACAATCTCATTTTTATCCGAGATTGCTTATTCGTAAGTATTTACTGAGGTGTATTTTATCATCCACATCCATATGTAATATTATTTCCATCCACCTACAATTGTTTAAATCCATTTTTACCCTTCGGTGAGTTTTTAGTAATATGTATGAAAGGAATCTTTTGTCGTTTTTCGTACGAGGTACTTTTTGACTTTTCCGACAAAAGTACGAAGAATGTTTTTTTAACTTATACGGCATGAATGGATTTTAAAAAAAAAATTATTTCCAAGAAGCTTCCTTTACAAGTTTTCAAGTTTACCTTTAATCAACTTCTTTTATTTTAAAGTCTTATCACATGTTATGAAAGGAAAAATGTTTTTGAAAAAGAAAGGATATTTTCCTCAAGAATGGAGTTCAAGTATTTTATCAAAATTATTTTCCATCTAAGATAATAAAAGGGTTCTGTTTTTTATCCCTATTATTACATTTTTTTGATCATGTTGTGATGGAATTATTTTTATGAATTCCTTTATCTTATATTAATTGATTTGTGATGTCATGATGTTTCAAGAATCCCATTTTTTTACATGTGTTATGCGATGATGTATGTTTTATGATTATGTGGAACACATAAGAAAGGATTCATTATAAGATGGGTGGGACCTATATCTCCCTCCAATGCATTGGGTAAAGATTTTATATCTCATGAGATAGACATGGCTGAAATGGTAGGTTATACCGGTTTAGTGAAACAGGACTGAAACGAGGGTTACTCGATTCAGAAAGGGACTTTGTCCACTAAGATGGTCTTGGCATTGAGTCTTGACTAACAAGAAATGATTCTCTATGATTATGTGTGTATGCCACAAAGTTTCATGTTTTAAGTTATGATTATTGGGATTACATTTCACTTCTATGATTTATCCCATGTTATGATATTATGAGCTTTTTTTTGCAGGTTAAGATTTCCAAAAGCTATGTTCTTATATATATGATGTTATTGATATTTCTTTTGTTTACCCTTACTGAGCATTTGAGCTCACCCTTTTATGTTTTCTTTTCCCCAGGATATAAAGAAAGGTTTTAGGTAAAAAAAAGGGATGACCTTTATGGGAGATATTGAAGAACTTTCACCACGATTAGTAGATTGCGTTTCGAGTTTCCAAAGACACTAAACTATTACGATCCTTTAGTGTGTATTTTTGTTATGTACTAAGTATTCCGCAAAAGTAATGTAATGTCATTGTACGTCAAGATACAGGTCTCTACAGTTGGTATTAGAGGAAAGGTTTAGTCAACCTTTGGAAACTAGGATGCGAAAACGTTAGTGAGATCCCTAGAGATATTTCTAAGGTATGTCTAGGGATGTCTCTAAGGTTAAGTATACGTATAGGTTGTAGTCCTAGAATTGCGCTAACGATCTTCGAATTTAACCTAAGATGTTAGATATTGAGGGTACTACCCCTTTATTATGTTGTTTTCCCTAGCATGATTTTTGCCTCTCATACTATTCTTTTGGGGTTTTAGACGATGGCTGGAACCCGAAGGAACCGTGTTAATGCAGAATGTGATGGGCAATGCAATGATTGTCCCCCTGAGCAACCAAACGATATGGGAGCCGGAATGCAAAATCTTGTAGCCATGCTCACACAACTATCTCAAGCTATGAATCATGCAAGACTTCCAAACGAGCAAAGGAAGGAGCAACATTCTGTTGAATCCTTCATGAGGCAGCGTCCACCTTTTTTCAGTGGGTCTACTGATCCATTAGTTGCTAAACAATGGATTAGTACTACTGAAAAGATATTTTCAGTTCTTCAATGTTCTGAACATGATAAATTCATCCTAGCAGTGTATCGTTTGGAAGGAGATGCTGATCAATGGTGGAATCTTATTAAGAATACGAGGCAAAGGGATGAAATTGAGTCTATGGAATGGGACGAGTTCAAGAACTTATTTTTCAATAAGTACTTCCCTCGTATTCTCCGAACAAAGATGGAGAAAGAGTTTCTTGAACTGAAGCAAAGGGATGATGAATCTGTTGGTACCTATGAAGCGAATTTTACAAGACTTGCAGGGTACGCTTCTGGTATTATCATCCAACCTGAAAGTAAAGTTGATCGATTTTTCAGTGGCTTAAAACCAAGTCTTCGAAGGGCATTAGCTATAAGAGACTTCAGTAGCTATGAAGAAATTGTGCGTTGTGCTATCAAGGTAGAAATGGAAGTTGGTGTTACATATCCATCTCATGGGTTTGACAAGAAACGAAAGATGGAGTTCAAGGAGAAAACTCAGAATAATGGTGAAAAGAAGATGAATGTTTCCTTATGCACAAAGTGTGGAAAGAAGCATGGTGGAGATTGTCTTAAAGGGACTAGAAAATGTTTTAAGTGTGGAAAAGAAGGTCATCGAGCAGCTGATTGTCAAAGTAATGGAAAAAGGGATTCTAATGAAGTGAATAAAGCAAACATTGTAGAGAACGTACAACCAACACTTCAATGCTTCAAGTGCAAGGAAATGGGGCATTATGCTAATAAATGCCCTAATCCAAGGGTTAGTGATGATCGACATGAGCAACCGCTTAAGGCAAAGGACAAAGGGAAGTCACATGCGATCACTATTGGCAATGTTGAATATGACAACGATGTGGTGGAATGATTAAGTAATCGGATTCCAAAATAATGTTGTATCTTGGAATATTGGAATATTTATGTATTGGTCTAATGTGGTATTCAAAGTGATTGAGATATTATGCACATAATGAAGGGAAAACGAGAAAATGAAATGTTTAACAGTATTCATGAGCTCATGATTGATATAAGGACTAAGTGATATCATGGTTTGAGTATATAGAATTTTGAGGATTTTGGTATGTGGAAAGTGTTAACTTTTAACTGCATTCAAGTTTTCACTAAGGTTCAATGGGTATTCAAGAGAGTACAAGATTAAGGACTTTGAATGTTTGGAATTAGTGCAAAAAGATATATCTTATGATATATGGGGATCAACGATGGTATTAAATCTCTGGTAATCGTTTTCACTATGTTATGAGAATGGTCTGCAGTATTATGGATAGGACTAAAGATTAGAATGGATTATGTTGGACATAAGTTAGTATTGTTTAAGGATAGATGTTTTTTTGATATTATTTATGGGATGTTATAGTAATATAGTTTTAGAAAAAGTACAACCTGCAGGACGGGCGACAGCCCATCGCTTCGGTCAAGGCTGTGGGAATCGAACCCACAACCGAAGTGTGACTGGCCTTTATCGCCTACCACTGGCCTACAGGAAGTCCCTGTTTAGTAGAAAATAGTTTTATTATATTAAGCAGTATGATATATGAAGTATAAGTCCATTTTAGGAACTATATATGATTAATCTCACTATAGATCGACTTATTTATATAATTTTTGCTAACCTTTTGTTTGAGACAGATGGAATGACCCGTCATTCTATCACATGATCTGCTAACACTTCACGAATAACAAATTCAACTTCATTTATTTAAGAGATGAAGTGGAAATTGTTCTAGGCATGAACAATAGTGAGATTGTACCAAAATAAAGAAAGTATTTATTCCAATTCAAATTTTCAACTTTAGGGAAATGATCTTGAAAACCAAAAATGTTGTCCTAGTGATCTTATACCTGATGAATCGGATGGTACCTCAGATCGTCACAAATTTATGGATTTGTGATTATTGGCTTTTCCATAGCCATGTTCTCTACCACTCTCCATCAGAACATGATGGTTAGATTTCTCTTCCATATCCATATTTTCACCTATGTGGAAACCCAATGATTAGTTTATTTGGGTAACCGTTACGTTTCATACTTTTGTTTTTAAAGATTGGTTTTGATATTCCTTTTTACGATGTGGGTTTCTATTAAAGAAACTTTCAAATAGTAAACCATTTATAACCCCGACGAATTTCGAGGGCGAAATTCATTTTAAGGGGGGTAGAATGTAACAGCCCAAGATTTTATAAAAAAAAATATTCTTTTTAATTTTATTAAAGTCTTGTGTTGTACGCTACACCAAAAGGAGCTTGCACAACACGCATCCTTGACTTGCCTTGCATTACACGCAATCACGACCTTCCTCGATAGCGTGTGTAATATGCAATACCGAGTTTCACTAAACAACGATATGCTATTAAAATATTATTAATACTAGCCGTTATGAATAGTAATAACCACTTTTTAAAACTCTGTAAATCTTATTTTTCAAAATGAACTTCATTTTTGGATTCGTAGTATCGAATTTAGCCTAAAGTGACATTTTGGTACTTTTCGGATAACTTTCATATTCTGATGAATAGTGAAAATTACTAAATTATAATAAAAAACAACTTTTTTAATCGTAATAATTAATAGTGATAAATTATTAATTTGAGTGGTTTTAAAGTATATTTAGAATATATTTTTACAATTTAATACAATGTTGGTCATTGGTTGTAATTTCACATTTAAACCAGACATAATCAAGTGTCAATCTTTTGATAGATATTGTTTCTTAAAAACACGCTATTTGTTTTAACAGCGGGTTTTAATTATAACATTAATTAATGCAAATTCTACGATATTAATTTGGTAAAATAGACTTCATTTTTGAATTCGGAATATGAAATATAGCTTAGGATGAAATTTTGGCATTGTTCTGAAAAACATCAATTTTTGATGAATAGTGAAACTACTAAGTGGTAGTTAAAAAAATTAATTTCTTCATAAATCTTAATTTTACCGCTTCTGTGAATGGAATTTCAAAAATCTGAGAGACACGGTTGATGTCAGTAAGTAAAATGTGGTTCAATGAGATGAAAATAATTTTTGGTGAATAGTAACTTTTTACTTTTTTTACCACGGTTAATAGTAAATAGGGTAACTAAGGGTAAATATGATATTACTATTACCCTAACACATGTCCTAATTCTATTGGATAAGTGTAATTCGACCAAAAACAACCTTATGAATATAATATGACCATTTAGGTCCACTTGGATTAGATTATGACATTTAATATTATATTATTTAATGAATAGTTAAAATAGTTAAAATCAAAGTTTAATAACTAAAACATTTTTAATATGGGGTTATAAATAAGATAAATTCGACTGTAAATATTCATTAGAAAGAAAAAAAGATTTCATACATGATGGTATTTTATTTGTAATTTTTAGACATCAAATAATTTAATTTATTTATGACACAACGATGATGCAGTAATTATCTTATTAATGAAATATTGACATAATTGATGTTATAAACACCAAAATAAATGTAATTTGAGATTTTTTATGAATTACACTAATTTTCTAGGTTACTATGATATATTAATGTTGATTTAATCAACTTGGTTCGAACATTTAATTCTGTTATGACTTTCACAAAAATCATATATCAAATAGTGTCAAAATTGACACAAAATAGTTTTTAAATCAAATATTATATTATTAATTGTTATTGTATTCCTAAAAATCTATGGTTCGGCCAAATGACTTAGATAAGGATATATATATTAATAATAAACAATTTGGGGTTCGTTTGGCATGATATAGTTAGTGTATTAACCATATAGTGAAAGAAAACAAAAAGACATGGTAAAAGTTAAATTTTTTAACTTAGAGTTAAATCTAATTGATAAGGTTAAAATAATATCCTAAACTTATCTAAATTCTATTGGTTGATAGGATTTCGACCCCTCCCCACCTTATCTTAGAAATAAGACCCTTTGGAACCATTATAAACCGATTTTGACTTTAATATAAAATAATATTTTGAGATATTCCTAAGGTGCCCCTCTCCTCCCTTATAAAAGGACACCTCCCCCCCTCCTCCTCACACCAATTTGAGCACTCATGCTCGGCCAACCCATGACAAAATCCCTTCTCCACTTCCCTAGAAACATCTTAGAGGTTCCAATTCTAGTGCCCTAAGAGGAGGTCTCAAAGAGGCGCTTCAAAGAAGAGGTAACTACCGTTACCAATTCTTTCATCTTTATTTCTTCTTCCACTTCTTCTTCTTAGGTTGTTTCATTATGAAGTAATAACATCAGTATCACTCATATACTGATATGTTATTATAAGTATGAAACAATTCTATTTCACCATCTATCCATCCTACGGAAAAAGAAATCACCGCGCGTGCGTACGTACGGAATACTGTCTCGACGCCGTGGTGTAATCTATTTTCCACCACCACCTTACATGGATGGGTATAATGGTGTAAAGAATAACTATACATAGTTATTACAACTTCATATTAATTCTGATATATTGTATAATCCACTCCAATTCAGTTCAATATTTATGGAAATGATATCATCGCTCGTGCGTACGTACGGACTACCGTCTCCACGACGCGATGAGATTCATTCTCCATGTTAACCATTTAAGAATGATTATAAAGTATATATAAGAAATAATAATGAAATATATGACATTATAAAGCTACTGGATTTATGTATATATATATATATATATATGTATGTCATCTACTTACTTCCATTCAAGACAATAAGGAGAGGAAAAACAGCGTTCATGCGTACGTACGGACTACCGTCTCCATGAACGGTGTTTTTCATTTCATTTATCTATCTATTATATATATATATTTATACTGAATATATATGATATATAAATCATATTTTATATTCTGGAAGTATGTAAATCATGATATAAGTAATAATAATGTCAAGAACAACAAGTCAAAACACCTACGATAAATGAAACGATTTTACCCAAAACGCTTCTTTAACATGGAATTTAAAAAAGAACGGGTAATATAAAGTCATAAGTGAACCATATATGATATCATAACAATGAATATGATTCTGTAATAAGTCAATGACATTATTTAAATCATTATACAGGAGGTTCGGACACATACGAAGCAAATCGGACCTAAGATAAGGGAAATATCACAATCTCATTTTTATCCGAGATTGCTTATTCGTAAGTATTTACTGGGGTGTATTTTATCATCCACATCCATATGTAATATTATTTCCATCCACCTACAATTGTTTAAATCAATTTTTTCCCTTCGGTGAGTTTTTAGTAATATGTATGAAAGGAATCTTTTGTCGTTTTTCGTACGAGGTACTTTTTGACTTTTCCGACAAAAGTACGAAGAATGTATTTTTTAACTTATACGGCATGAATGGATTTTAAAAAAAAATTTATTTCCAAGAAGCTTCCTTTACAAGTTTTCAAGTTTACCTTTAATCAACTTCTTTTATTTTAAAGTCTTATGACATGTTATGAAAGGAAAAATGTTTTTGAAAAAGAAAGGATATTTTCCTCAAGAATGGAGTTCAAGTATTTTATCATAATTATTTTCCATCTAAGATTATAAAAGGGTTCTGTTTTTTATCCCTATTATTACATTTATTTGATCATGTTGTGATGGAATTATTTTTATGAATTCCTTTATCTTATATGAATTTATTTATGATGTCATGATGTTTCAAGAATCCCATTTTTTTACATGTGTTATGCGATGATGTATGTTTTATGATTATGTGGCACACATAAGAAAGGATTCATTATAAGATGGGTGGGACCTATATATCCCTCAAATGCATTGGGTAAAGATTTTATATCTCATGATATAGACATGGCTGAAATGGTAGGTTATACCGGTTCAGTGAAACAGGACTGAAACGAGGGTTACTCGATTCAGAAAGGGACTTTGTCCACTAAGATAGTCTTGGCATTGAGTCTTGACTAACAAGAAATGATTCTCTATGATTATGTGTGTATGCCACAAAGTTTCATGTTTTAAGTTATGATTATTGGGATTACATTTCACTTCTATGATTTATCCCATGTTATGATATTATGAGCTTTTTTTTGCAGGTTAAGATTTCCCAAAGCTATGTTCTTATATATATGATGTGATTGATATTTCTTTTGTTTACCCTTACTGATCATTTGAGCTCACCCTTTTATGTTTTCTTTTCCCCAGGATATAAAGAAAGGTTTTAGGTAAAAAAAAGGGATGACCTTTATGGGAGATATTGAAGAACTTTCACCACGATTAGAAGATTACGTTCCGAGTTTCCAAACACACTAAACTATTACGATCCTTTAGTGTGTATTTTTGTTATGTACTAAGTATTCCGCAAAAGTAATGTAATGTCAATGTACGTCAAGATACGGGTCTCTACATTACGCCTCCATGGACGACTGACAGTGCGTCAACAATGACTGGCTACGTTGGGGATACCACATCGACGCCCACCGTAAGAGCAGTTCATGACACAAAGATGTGATGTTCATTGAATTGGTCGGCACCGGCCGGACACAGAGGAGGCGTGGTGCACCTTCGTGCACTTTCGGTGAAGAAAGGGACACGACTTGTCTATCGCAGCTGTCAGAGAAGGCCTCCATCTCATCAGTCGACCATGGAACAGAAGGGTAGCGAGCCATAGCACCCATCCGGCAAGGACGAGACCACGCCTCTAATAGGTTCCCCAGCGATGGAGCGGTGCCCACGCGACATCGCCACTTTGCCAACCGATTGGCCCATAGTCTATTAGAGAGTTGGGGATGTCAGGGGATCATACCCCCCCCCACACCATCTAGGGTGGACCCCACAGTGATCCGCGCTCCACCGCGGCTGGGCCGCCGCCATACCTGGCCACCCATTTACGGATCAGGCCGCCCTTGTGGGCCGCCCCTTTTGCAAGTCAGGCCGAGTCCGCCACGGCCTAGCCCAGACCGGGTCAAGCCAAGTCAGTCTGATCGTCTCAGACCGGACCTAGGCTCGACTGGACATGGGCCCAACTGGACCCGAGCACAACAGGGCCCAAAAACACGTAAAGATAATTATCTTGAGAACTAGAAATTTGTTTGACGAACCTTTTGCATAGTTGGGATTTTTGGAGCTAGAAAGTCATTTTGACTTACTCTATTTGAGTTTTGTAAAAACTTATAGTAAAACTGGGTTGGATCGCACCTGAATCCAACTAGGACCTCATCTCTAAAATGCCAATAACGCACAGACCAGGAATCTGACCGACTTGTCATCTATTGATTTGGAACACTTCTGACATGGTAAATTATCGGTTTACTACTCTATGAGACTTTGTCCCAGATGTAATATGACCAACGGTTTGAGGAGCGGTTCATCCAAGCGCACTATGTACGGAACCCTACGACTGGCTGAGACTTAACGACTACTGATTTTTCGACTCTGTGTGTCTCGACGGTGTAGTGGGGAGCGCCTATGTGTCATGCGACAGACCCATGGGGGGAGCACCTATGTTTGATGTGGTAGACCCATGGTACTCGACATGGGGATTAACTCATCAGGCCATAGTGGGGAGGGCCTATGTGTGACGCGACAGACCCTCAATACTCGATAAGAGGGGTACCTCCATAGTCCAAGGTCAGTGGGAAGTTCCTCTGTGTTTAGTGGCAGACCCACTGTACTTGATATAAGAGGAGTTATCCAATATCCAAGGTGTTCAATGTTGTGACTGCAGATGTTACTTATTACTATCCATAGAGAATCATGTGACTGGATATCATCATTCATAGAGATCCTATTTTTTTCATGATCATTATCTTGTTTCTTTGTGTTGTATACCCATTTTGAGATGAGACTCTAATTGAGCTGTGTCTATTACTTTTTGATTTGTGATTGAGATCCTGATTTTTGGTTTTCTTTGTTGAATTCTGAGAGACCTTCCGGGGTCTCAATGTACCTATTGGGTATTGAAATAATTACCCTTACACGGTCTTCTCCCACACCATCTTGTGTCTTGTGAAGAGGACAAACAATTGTGTTGAGGATTGAGGGATCTAGGACTTGGTGGTACGCGGAGGAGAGAAATGAAAGTTGAGTGATGAGAAGGTGATATGTACCTAAACTTCTAGTAGGATCCTACAAGAATAACTCAGTAGATTTTTTCATTTTTCATTCAAATTTTTCCATTTAGTGGTATTTTTTTTCAGTTGTACTCATTCTTTTAGATGTTCTTGTATTATGGACCAATTACATTCAGCACCCTTTTACTCCAGTAGTTTACATAACATTTTCTCCTTGTTTTGTTCTTGGAACAAGTGTTTGTACAGGGTTGAAGGCAATTCCTTCCCATTTAATGGAAAAATCCTTTCTGTGCTAGTCTTTAACCCATGGCCTATGGAAGGTAGGCATGGGGTAGTCACGACATGGGACCTGGGGGACGGGTCGTGAAAAGTGGTATCAGAGGAGTCATTTCTACCTATGAACTAGAACTATGATCCTTTCTGTGTGCAAATAGTGTTAAGAGTTATGTGTGTGGTTTTCATTTTGGGAATCCATCGTTGGTGCGGCGACTAACGTATCCATACACCAGGATCCTAAATTATGATTTCCAACTCAGCAAAGGAAATCACTGATTACGTCTGTTTTTGAAAAGTTTTTCTTATAATTTCTTTGATTCAGCTCACCAGGTATAAACAAATGACTAGGTACACCTGTTCTTTATCAGGATGCCTCTACGTAGAAAACCATCCTTGATTCCTGAGAGAGTACATGATGGCAGCCCAACGAGCGACGAGGCACTAGTGTATGGCCCTCTTACTATGTTGGCGCCATCAGGTGGTGTACCAGCAGCACGACCACCTACTAGAAAGTAGCTACCACCATTTTCACAGGTTGATAGTGCATGCCAATTGAGTGTGTTTCATGTGTTCCAGCAGTAGATGCCTCCAATATTTTGAGGCAAGATAGATCCCCAGGCAGCTGAGGACGATCTGGAGGTTCTGGCAAGTGTTTTCCGTCTATTTTAGACATCAGTAGATAAGATGGGCATCTTAACTTCTAGTATTTTCCAATGTGTGACCATGAGGGTGGTCCACAATGTAATGAAGCTTCGGTATATGGACTGCTTCCCGAGATGATACATTTAAGTAGTGTACCAGCTATATAACTTCTCATTGGACCGCAATTATAGCCAGAGGTATCGGTAGATGACACATGTAGGATTAGTTCCTTAAACGTGTTTCAACATTAGATACCCCTCATGATCAGAGGCAATCCCATCTCATAGGCAGCTAAGGACTCGCATGATAAGGATGACTAGTTTCCGCCTAGCTAGGAGACCATTATATCAGATGGAGGTCTTGGTAGAGAGCCTTCTACATGGCTCAACAAGATGATGAAAGTGTTTAGGTTACACTGATCTTTTCAAGATGAGACTTTCCTATGGAAAATCAAGAGAATGGTACTCAGAGAAGGGGTTATCTTTCTATAAAGCGCTATGGGATGAGAGTTCCCTATAGATTTTATAGGTTCTGCATGACGATGTGTTGGTAGTTGGGTATTCATCATGGCGTATTGACCATCCCATGTACTCGATTAATATTGTGTGATAAGTGCTTCAGGGATCAAACCTTTGAGCGAGGTGTGTTTTGGGGCATCCTAGTGATCACTATTACTTTATGCATTCCAGCATATTTTTGGGTACTAGAGATAAACTTTGTGGTTCATTTTTCTTTCTCTCAGCGGATGTAGTCAGTGAATGTTAATAGTGGGGTTTCAAGAAAATAATTCTAGTCTAAAGGACTTTGGCATGTAAAATGAATTGAGAAGAAGAATTAATAAGGACTGATGAATCTGTAGGAAAAAATATGTGTAATAAGAGCTAGGAGATCAATAATATGTGGTAAACATTTTAACATGTTACAACCACCACCCAAATGTGGTCCCCAACCGACTTAGGAAGCCGAAGAATAGTGAAAGGGAGTATCTTGATGAGGTCAAGGAGTGTGACCTAAGGGATCCGTGAATAATTCTATGTAACGACCCGAATCCGAGGCCCCACCACTAGTGCCTCGTACCCAGTTCGCCACATGACCTCATGCGTGTTTCCTTGAATGCCAGAGGCTTCCGACTAGCAGCGAGGGCCTTGGTGAGTTGGTGGGGAATCTATGCCCTCATTTGGTAAGGTATACAGTGGAAAAAAAACAGTCAACAGCGGAAGCAGTAATGATATGCACAAAAACAAAAACCAAACAGGAGAAGCAACAAGTATATATAGCAATGATGACAATGATGCATCAGGTACAAGTACCTATGGAAAGAAGCATACACAACAACATGCTGAAATGCAATTAAAAACAAGTGGAAAAGAAAAACAAAATAAACTCCTCAGCATCGTAAGCCCCGGTTCGGTCCCATCCTCCCCTGCTCCAGTGCAATCAAGATCCTGAAGTAGAAGGGTGGTTGCCTTTATCTATACCTGCAACAATATAGTCTTCTTAGGCCAAAAAACATGGCCCAAACCGGGTGTGAGATACAATCCCGGTAGGAAATCACCCAAATATATGTGCGTAACAGTCAATGAATACAAGTCAAGCAATGAAACAAGAAGCATTAAACATGAAAGCACAACCAGCTACAATACATAGTTCTTACAAAAGAAGAGCACAAGTAAACAACTAGTAACAAAGGAAAAAGGTAACCCTCTGGGTAGCTCTCACAGCCTAACCCCTATGGTTCAACCTAAAAGTAATATCAACCCTCTATGTGTCACACACAGTCTCACCCCTCTGGTTCAGTCCAGAAATTATGCAGTCTCTCTGGGGAAGCACTCACCGTCAATTCCCACTATAGTCTCGTAATGTGCTAAAGGCTCATTGTGGAAGAACTGAACGTCTATTCCCCCTATGGCCCACGTCGAAGAACTACAGACTCTCTGAGTATGATCTCAACTTCGATTCCCCATGTGGTCTCGTAACGTAATTAATGACACTCTAGAGGAGCCCTTCCATCAATTCTCCCTTTGGTCTACTACTCTAGGTTCTCACAGTCATGAGTGAATCTAAACATGCTCTACGTGCGTGTACATCATCCATGTAAACCTCAATAACTACTTGGCTATAAACTAAGTCTTAGTAGAATAACAAGGCAACAGTCCACAATCCTACAACTAGGCATGGCAACTGGAAAAATGCCAAACAGGCAAAACAAGAATAACAAACATTCAAGGCACAGTAAAGCTACCATAATCATAGGAATAACAACTACTCTAGCAATCAAGCAAAGCAGGAAATACAAAAAGGACAAAATAAGAACACTCAATACCCCATTCATGGGTATTGGTGGAATTTTCACAAAATATTCATCAACATTCAACAGAAAGGCACAAACCACCAACCATTATCCTAGGAGATCGATATACGTGAACCACGAAGACAGATTCCCCTTGGAATGAAGTAGATCTAAGGAAACGCACAAAACCCTCAACCTACGATAACATGGAAACCAGAAGGAATCAAGAAATAAGACTTAAGCAGACGGAAGAACTCACCGCTGTGATACCAACACAATCAACTATGCTCGAATCTGAGAACGGACGGTGAGGTGGATGATCGGGGAAGATTCGGCTGTACGGGTCGCTTCGGACAGGAGGAAACT
The DNA here is from genome assembly GCA_963277665.1 of Viscum album. Taxonomy (NCBI): domain Eukaryota; kingdom Viridiplantae; phylum Streptophyta; class Magnoliopsida; order Santalales; family Viscaceae; genus Viscum; species Viscum album. The sequence continues at coordinate 1,430,931,675 of OY728132.1, read as the reverse complement.
ATAGAAGAAGATGAAATTTGGGGTTAGGCGTGACCCCTGTCCGTTTAGTGAAAAAATAAAGTACACAACGTGTACTTTTAGAGTACACGGTGTGTACTGGGTCCTTTCCGTACGCCAAAATCAGCCTCCACGTCACCCCTACACACCGTGTGTGTGGCCCGGGTATGGCCATCACACGACTTCGAGCCGGATTAGAGTACATGACGTGTACACAGAATGTACACTGCGTGTACTTTGAAAATTTCCAGAAAAATCATTTTTCGTAAAAACATCAGAAAAAGGAATCAAATACCTGAACGAAGATCCGGGTTCTTACAAACTCCCCCCCCCTTTAAATAAATTCATCCCTGAATTTCCCTAATGGGGTGTAGAAGATGAATCCCCAAAAATTTCTGACCACTGTGATCATACATCGGCCTCCCTCTCCCAGATCTTGTCCTGCACTCGCCCGTGCTGCCATAGCACTCGTACTAGAGGAACAGACTGCCCACGGAGAACCTTCGTACTGCTATCAAAAATTTGGATAGGATGCTCTTCAAACGATGAATCAGCTTCAAGATCAACTTGCTCGAGTTGAAAGGCGTGAGATAGGTCTGAAAAGTAATGTCCGAGCTGAGAGACGTAGAAGACTTCGTGCATGGCCCGATACCTCTGAGGTAGCTATAGCCGATAGGCGACTGGTCCCACTCTCTCCATGACCTCAAATTGTCTGACGTACTGCGGTGAAAGCATACCCTGTCTCTGAATCCTCTTGTGTCCCAACCTTGTTACAATGTGTAGGAAAACCTGATCCCCATCCTCAAACTCTAGAGGTCGTCTCCGTTGATCAAAATAAGACTTCTGTCAAGACTGTGTCATAGGTAACTTCTTCCGAATCAGCTCTATATGTTCTGAGGTCTCCTGAATGAGACGAGGTCCCAGAAGAGCTACCTCTCCTGCCTCCAGCCAGCAAAAGCGTGATTGGCAGGGCCTACTGTACAAAGCCTCATATGGTTCCATCTGAATGGTCGCCTAGAAACTGTTGTTATAGGTGACCTCCAAAACAGGGATATTCTTCTTCCAAGAACCGCCAATGTCTAAGATGCATGCTCGGAGCATATCCTCAAGCACCCAGATCGTGTGCTCGGACTGCCCATCAGTCTGGGGATGGTTGTTGTACTCTAAAGTACCTATGTACCCAAATCCTTCTGAAGTCCCATCCAAAACCGAGAGGTAAAGCATGAATCTCTTTCTGAAACAATGGAGTGTGGAACTCCATGTAGACGAATGATTTCTCGGATGTAATGTCATCCCAGATCATCAACACTGAAGGTCTCTTTAATCGGCAAGAAGTGTGCCACCTTCGTAAGCCTGTCGATGACAACCCAAATAGCATCATTCCCTTGAGGCGACCTCGGCAACCCAGTCACAAAGTACATTGCGACATCATTCCACTTCCACTCCGGAATGGGTAACTGCTGTAAAAGGCCTACTAGTCATTGATGATATGCCTTCACCTGCTGATAAGTAGAACATCACATGATGAAACAAGAAACATCCTTCTTCATAACTGGCCACCAGTACTGGCGATGAAGATCTTGATACAACATGGTGACGCCAGGATGAACTTCCCAAACTGATGAATAGAAATCCCACATCAGCACCTTGCGAATATCTGCTGGCACCCATACGCTTCAATGAAAATGTAAGATCTCATCCTCACCCACTGTCCATCCGGGACGAGGGTCCTCTCCGGATATACTCTCCCGCAGGATTAAGCCTTCAGAGTCGGATAACTGCCTCATCCATACCCGATCAAGAAGTGTATAGGTAACAACTACATAAGATAGTAAAGTCTATCTCTGTCTGTCGTGAACCTCTAGATGCATCTCAGAGAACAGAGCCATCAGCTTCCACTCACTGTTGGCCTCCTGAACTGGCTAAATCTGAGTTCTCATACTCAATGCATCTTCCACTGTGTTGCCTTTCCTTGGCGTATAGGCATGATCTAAGTCAAAAGACTGATGGTACTCGACCAACTTGCGATGTCTCAGGTTTAGATCCTTCTGAGTGAAAATATACATGAGACTCTTATGGTCAGTGAAGACCACAAAGTGCTCTCCCAGCAGATAGTGTCTCCAACAGTGTATGGCATGAACAATAGCTGCCAACTCCATATCATGCGTAGGGTAGTTCCTTCATGTGGCCTCAACTGCTGAGACATGTACGCAATGACTCTATCCCCCTACATAAGCACAACTCCCATCCCGGTACCTGAACCATCATAGTAAACAGTGTAGTTCATTCCTAGATCCAGCAAGACTTGTATCAATGCTGACGACAACCTCCCTTTCACCTCCTGAAAGCCTGAATCACAAGAATCTGACCATAAGAACTTCACCCCCTTCATGGTCAGACCGGTCAAAGGTACTTGTAGACGAGAAAAGTCCTGAATTAAGCATCTGTAGTACCCAGCCAACCCTAGGAAATGTTGTTCCTCAAATACGTTCTTCGGATGCTCCCAAGAAACTACAGCTCTCACCTTCTCTATGTCCATTGATACTCATACCTCTGAGATAATGTGGCCCAATAAGTGAATCTGATCCATCCAGAAGTGGACCTTCGAGAGTTTATCATAAAGATGATGCTCTCTCAGTGTACTTAGAACGATCTCAAGATGTGTGGCATGGTGGTGTCGAGTATGAGAGTACATCAAGATATCGTCCACAAAGACCACGACAAAGGAGTCTAAGTATGGATGGAACACTCATTTCATCAGTTCAATGAAAACTGTAGGTGCGTTCGTGAGACCGAACGACATGACTGTATACTCTTATAGACCATACATTCTTTTAAAGGCTGTCAGAGGTATATCTGATGGTCTAATGTGCAACAGATGATAATCGGACCTCAAGTCAATCTTTGAGAACACTCAGGCTCCTCAAAGAAGATCTAAAAGTTTTTCAATTCTCGGAAAAGGATATCGGTTCTTGACCGCCCACTGGTTCAGCTTCCGATAATCCACACAAAGGAGAAGGGTACCATCTGCCTTCTTTGCAAACATGATATGCGAACCCCAAGGAGATGTACTGGGTCGGATGAAACCCTTAGCCTGTAGCTCCTCCAACTGCTTCTTGAGCTCCTACAACTCAGGTGTAACCATCCTGTAGGGAGGAATGGACACCGGTGCAACTCCTGGCATGAGCTCAATAGGGAAGTATACCTCACGCTCCAGAGGCAAACCTGAAAAGTCCTCTGGAAAGACATCCCTGAAGCGATCCACCACTAGAAGAAAATCCAACTTTAGAATCCCCTGATCATCCAGATAAATACTAGAAATCTAGTTCATCGCCCCTCCTAGACCAAGATGCTCATTTCCTGCCTAAATCGCCCAAACGTGCCCCTCACCCTTATGGAGAAAAGACACACCCTCTAGTGAAATGAAGCTCACTCTAGGGAAATAACAGTCGATGACTGCCTGAAAGGGAATCAAGCAATCCATGCCAAGGATGACATCACAGCCTGTCATCTCTAGGACCTAGAGATCCTATAAGAAGTAATACACTGCAACCTCGAGAGGGCACTCTCTACGATTTCGTACTCTAGATTTCCTTGTCCCCAAAGGTGTGTCTAGTGTCAACGAGTCAGCAAAAGAAAAGATGCAGAGTCCATGGCTATCCACAACAACAACAGAGATAAAGCTATGCATAGAACCAGTATCGAAATGGATGAAGATAAAACTGAGGCTACTAAAATCATACCTCGAACAGTAGAAGGGCCATGATACTGCTCTTGATAAGTCTACTCCAAGGCAAAAGACTGGCCTGTACCGCGGCCCTGTGCCCCTGGCTGACCACTCTGAGCTAAACGTCCCTGACGGGGATAAGGAACTGGTGGCTAACCGCCACGGCCTCGACCCCCACCTTGGATCGAATGGCTGGAAGAAATCAAGTTCCCCGACTGGTGAGAAACTGGCAGTGCTTCTCCTGAACGAGGAGTCGTGAAAGAACCCCAGTCACCAACTGCTAGTGAGAAAACATGGCAGAAATGCTGAAGTTGACCCATCTTGCCGCATGATTGGCACTCCACGGGGTCCATCTGGCACTACGGCCTCGTGTTCTTTGACATGTCACACTGGTTTCATGTTACCTGGCTACCTGATGATGCATCTCGCTTCCTCGGATCACCACATGTAGGCTCTCTACGACGCTTCTTACTGTCATCTAGAGGAAGACTAGCTCTGGAAGAAGAACCATCCTAGCTCGTAGCTCTAGAGTCTCTCAGATTGCGCTTCTCAATCAGTGTCTGGTTGACGATAGATGTAATAGAAGTCTGATGGAAGATGTTCACCTATGAGAGGATCTCCCACATGAGACCGTCCTCTAACTTCCTTGCTATGAACACCCCACCCCCGTCCCGGAGGGGCATGAAGCACTGCATCTCGGTGAAACGAGCATAAAACTCCATGACAGAAAGCGTACCATACTCTAAGATCATGAACTCCCGGGCTTAGTCGGCCCCCAGGGTCTCCGGGTATAAGTAGTCATAGAACATTCACTTGAACTCCTCCCAAACCATAGCATACTGCTGACCTTCCTGTGAGATCACGTCCCACCACCTCTTGGTGGAGTCTCAGAGCATGTAGGTGGTGAGCTTAACCTGCCTCTCTGGAGGTGTCTCCAGATGCTCGAAGATAGTCAGCATTGATTCCAGCCATGACTCTGCAGCCTGAGATCCTCCATCCCCCGAGAACGTGGGAGGATGTTGTTGCTGGAAAACCCGCGTCAAGTCTTCCATAGACATGGAAGGAGGTGACGCTCCCTGGAAGGCCTGCATCATCCTCATGATACCTTCCATGAACTACGCATCTGCACCTGCAACTGGTATAATAGCTGGTGCCAAGGCTGGCCCGACTGGAGGATTAGTAGGAAGTCCCTAATCAGCCCTATCTGGCGTCTGATCACTGCCCGACGACAGACGTACGATTGGAGGACATCTCAGATTCATAGCTCCGAAAGATCAAAAGCACACATTAGATCAGGAAAATAAGAACAAATAACACAAGATTACAAATCGGAAACTGGGAAAGAAAAACACACAAGTTTACCAAACATGACTACACGACGTGTATAAAACTACATGGCATGTCTTTATAACCCACTGACATGGGAATGTACTCCTTACCTACAAGTTGTGCACACTTCAGACTACACGGCGTGTTTCACCCACACACGGCATGTACTTGTAAAATGCTCCCCTGCTCGAGTCTCCTTACATGGCTAACCCACACAGTCCGACTTAACACGATACTACACGGCGTGTTCTTAACACACACGGCGTGTTCTAGACAAGGCTTCGACGGCCCGTGTTTTTGAAACACATGGCCGTCTACACGGCTGAACCTTACATGGTGTGCTCCGAACAAACACTGAGGGCATATTATAGGTGACCCCATCCCGTGTTGTTCGTGACATGGCCGGGTACCTGGATAAGACTACAAGGAGTGTTCCGAAAAAACATGGCGTGTGGAAAATAAGGTAACATCGGCCCGTGTTGTTTGTGACATGGCCGGGTACCTGGACAGGACTACATGATGTTTCCCCGAAGGACATGACATGTTCTACCCGTGCTTCCCCGACCCGTGTTGTTAGTGACACTGCCAGGTAAACGGCTCTGAACTTACATGGTGTGTATCAATCGTACACGGCGTGTTCCTGAAGTTACTCTCACGAAACCGTGTTCTGCTCACACAGTCAATGACACAGCCAGAAAACTACACGGCGTGTATTCAAAAAGTACACGCTGTGTATTCTGGTTTTTTCTGGGTAGTAGCTCAGAAACTGCTCAGACCCCCAGAACCACTAAAAACAAGGGAAAGAGGTGCCAAATTTCGATTCATGAGGGCCCATACTCCCCGCGAATCAAATATCAGCCTCTCCTGGAGTCACATACAAGAAAAAAACAGCTCTCTAACATAACAGCAGGGATTATATCAAGAATCTATCACAACAGCATGCATAATATACACAAGGTCTATCACAACAACATGTAATATCTAATTCTCCCTAGATGGAATGGTAATAATGCATCGCATGTGACTTCTAGAAGTCCATACATGATGCATGAGATGGAATACCCTCATCTCATCGGTTTGCGAAAGAAATAGAACGAAAATATCAAAACAATAACCACACAAGTCATGTGAATCACTCTAGGTGAAAACATATCAACCATAAAACTCAAAACTAGAAAACTGCATTTAACAAGGTTGTATGGTCTTTCCCTGTACACGGGATAGCTACTCCCGAGCGCAACTTAATACCATGTAATGAATCCATTCTATCCTTTGGTAAAGTCTCCAAATAGTAATGGAAGTGAAAAGAACCCATTTGATACCACTTTGTAATGACCTGAATCCAGAGCCCCTCCACTGGTGCCCCGTACCTGGTTTTCCACATGACCTCAAACACGTTTCCCCAAATGCTAGAGGCTCCCTACTGGTAGTGAGGTAAATGGTGAGTTGGTGGTGAAACTATTCCCTCATTTGGTAAGGTATACAGTTTAAAAACAATAGTCAACAGCGGAAGCAGAAATGATATGCACAACAGTAGAAACCAACTGCGAAAGAAACAAGTATATATAGAATTGATGACAATGATGCAGCAGGTACAAGTATCTATGGAACGATGAAAACACAACAATGTTCTTGAATACAAATGAAAACAAGTGCAAAAGGAAAAAGAAATAAACCCCTCAGCATCGTGTGTCCGGGCTCTGTCCCATGCTCCCCAGCTCCAGCGCAATCAAGATCCGGATGTAGAAGGGAGCTTGCCCTTATCTATACCTGCAGCATCATAGTCTGCTTGGGCCCAAAATCATGGCCCAAACAGGGTGTGAGATACAATCACGGTAGGAAATCACCCAAATATTTGTGCCTAACAGTCAATGAATACAACGTAAGTAATGAAACAGGAAGCATTAATCAGGAAAGCAAAATCAGCTACAATACATTGTTTTAACAAAATAAGGGCACATGTAAACAACCAGTAACAAAGGAAAAAGGTAACCCTCTGGGTATCTCTCACAGCCTAATCCCTATGGTTCAACCTATAAGTACTAGAAACCCTCTAGGTGGAACACATAGTCTCACCCCTCTGGTTCAGTCAAGAAATTAAGCAGACTCTCTGGGGAAGCAATCACTGTCAATTCCCTCTATAGTCTCGTAACTTGCTAAAGGCTCTCTAGGGAAGAACTCAATGTCTATTCCCCATGTGGCCCACGTCAAAGAACTACTGACTCTTTGAGTAAGCACTCAACGTCAATTCCCTTTATGATCTTGTTTCTTAATTAAAGACACTCTGGAGAATCCCTTCCATTAATTCTCAATTTGTAATACTACTCTAGGTTCTCACAGTCCTGAGTGAAACTAAACATGCTCTGTGCGTGTGTACATCATCCAAGTAAACCTCAAGAACTACTTGGCTATCAACTAAGGCTCAATAGAAAAACAAGGTAACAGTCCACCATCATACAACTAGGCATGGAAACTGGAAAAATGCCAAAAACTCTGAACAAGAATAACAAACATTCAAGGTGCAGTAATGCTACCATAATAAGAGGCAAAAAATATACTCTAGAAATCATGAAAAGCAGGAAATACAACAAGGTAAAAATAGGAGAACGCAATACCCCGTTCAAGGGTATTAGTGGAATTTGCACAAATTATTCATCAACATTATACGGAAAAGCAAAAACCATCTACCTTGATCCTAGGGGATTGATATCTATGAACCACGACGATAGATTCCCCTTGGAATGACGTTGATATGAGAAAATGCACAAAACGCTCAACCTATGATAACTTCGAAACCCAGAGGAATCATGAATCATGCTCAAGAAGAAAGAAGAACTCACCACTGCGATTCCAACGCAATCGACCGTGCTTGAATTTGAAATTACATACAATGCCATGGAGGTCATCGGAGAAGCTGACACCGACAAACCCCGAAGGTGGTGCGGTGCACCACCAGTGAGCAGGAGGTCGTAGCTCGCCAACCACTGTTGTCACAGAAGGTGCTCGTCTCATCAGTCGGAAACAGTAGGGAAGTGTGGCGTGCCACTGGTGAGCAGGAGACCGCAGCTGAATCTGTAGTGGAGGAGGCACAACCCCCACCTCTGGCAGGTTCTGTATCGACTGAGCAGTTCCCACATGGCGCCCATGTTGCGCCGATGCTTCACAAACTGAATGGAACTCTGGGATATTTGAATGTTCGGGAGTCCAGGGGGTCACACCCCTTTCATCGGCTAGTGCAGACCCCATAGCGGGCCGTGCTCCACCACAGTCGAACCACTACTATGGCATCCCACCTTTTTCTAACATAACTATTCATTACATTTTACAAACAGAGGATCGTAAAAGTATAGTGTTTTGGAAATCAGGATCATAATACATGAAGAAAAACATAAAACATTATTCTAAGTCACTTTTATGGATTCATCATAAGATCATCCTAACTATAATTACTTCCTTTCATATCCTGGAGACATACATCAAAGTAAAGGGTGAGAAGAAGGCCCAGTAAGGGTAAATGAGGAAGCAGTTTACTTGTGATATCAATAAGAACATGAATAAAAACATAGAGACATGAGGAATGGATGCATACGCATAACATAAAGAATATATCTTGAAACATAAATTTAAGATGTGGCTTTAAATTTTAATTTATACATTCATGAACATATCACAAAGGTCCATCCCCAAGGTGTCATAAAAATTTCCAAGGTTATTCACCATGGTATCGTGAAACTCGTCATCCCTAGAGATTAAATATTTACCCAATGCATTGGAGTTCTATCAAGGTGAACCCTTAATATTTATTTACATACATGTGAGCCACATAGATCATAATAAAAAATTTCATAAATAACCCAAATGGAATCAAAGAAATGGGTTTTATGTCAATATCGTGACGTTTAAAAAGAGCATAAAAATAAGATCATTATGTCATTTATAACCCATGTAAAAGGAGTGAGGGTTATGTGTATATCAATTCCAGAATCAAATATGTCATATTTATATATTTATGAACACCCATAGAAATGAAATAGGTTTGATTATTCACATAAATAAACAATATAATTTCATTAGAGAAAGAGATGGAAATTTTGAGATGAAATTTCTTCAGCATAACAACTATATAACATGGTTTTAGAAAACATTGAAAAGAGAGAGGAGACAAGGGTCAACCACTCATAAATAATTCATAATACAGTATGGGTTCTAAATAAGATCATGGTATGGATATTTTAATGGAATTCCCCATGAAAATGAATCATGAATGAAAAGAGAAGAAACAATTCCTTTTAGGGGAAATTTGACAGCCTGATGGGATCACTTAAAAATCCAGAAACAAATTGATGAGAGAAGAAAGGGTCTCTCATCATTTGGAAATAAAATGGACAGTAATATGAATATATAATAACATAACCACAACATAAATAGATGGGAAATATAAGACTCAACATAAAAGAATTCATGACTTAAAAGAGGAGTATACCGACCCATACATTACATACATTGTTATTACATCAAAATTTAAGAATTCTTATAACAACATATAACAAAACCATGAAAGGAATGTATAGGTATAGTGTCTTTAGAAACTGGGAAACATAAACAACTGGTTCATAAAGCGTCTACACTATCTCCCATTTATTTCATCATATCTATATTCTCTTTTGGCATATCTTACTTAATAACCTTCATCCTAACCTGGAAAAAGAACTCGTACAAAAGGGTGAGCTCAAATGCTCAGTAAGGGTAAACAAAAGAAATATCAATCACATCATATTCATAAGAACATACCATTTTTTAAATCTTAACCTTCTTAAGAGAGCATAATTTCATAACATGGGACAAATCATAGTAGTGAAATGAAATCTCAATAATCATAACATAAAACATGAAACTTTGTGGCATACACACATAATCATAGAGAATCATTTCTTATTAGTGAAGACTCATTTCCAAGACTATCTTAGTGGAAAAAGTCCATTTTTGAACCGAGTTCACTCATCGTTTCAGTCCTGTTTCACTGAACCGGTTTAACCTTCCGTTCCAGCCATGTCTATCTCATGAGATATAAAAACATTACCCAATGCATTGGATGGAGATATATGTCCCACCCATCTCATAATTATACCATTCATATGTGTGCCACAAAATCATAAATCATACATCATTGCATAACCCATGTAATAAAATGGGATTCTTAAACAACATAACATCATAAAACAATTCATATAAGATAAAGGAATTCATAAAAATAATTCCATCACAACATAATCAAATCAATGTAATAATAGGGATAGAAACATAACCCTATATTATCATAGATGGAAAATAATATTTATAAAACACTTGAACTCCATTCTTGAGGAAAATATCCTTTCCTCTTCAAAAACATTTTCCTTTCTTAACATGTCATACAATTTTAGACTAAAAGAATTTGATTAAAAATAAACAGGAAAACATGTAAAGTATGAATCTTGGAAATAAGGTTTTAAAAATACATTCATGACATATAACTTAAAAAAACATTCTTCCCGTACTTTTGTCGGAAAAGTAAAAAGTACCTCGAACGAAAAATGACAAAACATTCCTATTATATCATATACTAAAAACTCACCGAAGGGTAAAATTTTATTTAAAAAATTTTAGGTGGATGGAACAATATTACATATTGAGGAAACATGGATGTGGATGATAAAATACAATCCAGTTAATACCAAAGTATAAACAATCTCAGATAAATTGAGATTGTGATATTTTCCTTTACCTTAGGTCCGATTTGCTTCGTAATTGTCCACACCTCCTGTATAATGATTTAAATAATGTTATTGACTTATTCCAGATTCATAATTATTTTTATGATATCATATATGGTCATATTCTTAGCTTCTTATTAGTAATAGTTCATTACTACTTGTTATTCGGGTGTTTATTACTTTTTGTTCTTATGCGCATTTTGTCGAATAAATTCTTATTTTTCATTTTAGGTTATAGATACCTCATTTCCAGAATGGTATTAGTGTAATATATATCATATTCATTTACTCAATTCATTTATATAATCATTATTCAATGATGATCATGTATAACGAGTCGCATCACATCGTGGAGACGATATTCCGTATGTAGGCACGAGCGATGATATCGTTCCCATGATCTTGGAATTGTATTGGAGTGTATGTATACTATTTCAGAATCAATATAACTTTACAATATTCATATATAGTTATTATTTACACAATTATACCCATCTGAGTAAGGTGGTGGTGGAAAATAGATTACACCACGGAGTGGAGACCGTATTCTGTACGTACGCACGCGTGGTGATTTCATTTTCCATATGATGGGTAGATGGTGAAATGGGGTTGTTTCATACTTATAATAACATATAAGAATATTAGAGATACTTATGTTATTGCTTCATAATGAAACAACTAATGAAGAAGAAGTGGAAGAAGAAATAAAGATGAAAGAATCGGTTACGGGCATTACCTCTTCTTTGAAGCGCCTCTTTGAGACCTCCTCTTAGGGAACTAAAATTTGTCATTGAAGAAGACCAGGACCTATAGGTTGTTTCTAGGGAAGTGTAGAGGAGATATTTTCCGGGTTTGGCCGAGCATGAAGGCTGAAATTGGTGTGAGGAAGAGAGGGAGGAGGGTCCCTTTTATAATGGAGGAGAGGGGTACCTTTGGAATAACAAAAAATATTATTTTATTATAAAGTCAAATTCGGTTTTTAATAGCTCAAAATTGATATATTACTAATATAAGGTGGGGATGGGTCGAAATAATCTCATCCAATATAATTTAGACAAGTTTAGGTATCAATGTTAACCTTATCATTTAGATTTAACTTTAAGTTAGATAATTTAACTTTTATCGTGTCTTCTTGTTTTCTTACACTATAAGGTTAATAATCTTACAATATGAAGCCAAAAGAACCCCAAGTTGTTTATTATTAATATATATAACCTTATTTAAGTTATTTGGGTGAAACATAGATTTTTAGGAATAAAATAACAATTAATAATATAGTATTTGTTTTTAAAACTATTTTATGTCAATTTTGACACTATTTGGTAATTTATTTTTGTGAAATTCATAACAGAATGATTAGTTCGAAAAAATTTAATTAAATCAATAATAACATGTAATATTAACATATAAATTTATTTTAATTCATAAAAAGTCTCAAATTACATTTATTTGGGTATTTATAACATCAATTATGTCAATATTTCATTAGTAAGATTATTACTGAATCATCATTGTATCATAAATAAATTAAATTATTTTAACTTTAAAAATTACAAATAAAATACCATTATGTAGGAATTCTTTTTAGATTTCTAATTAATATTTATAGTCAAATTTATCTAATTTATAACCATATATTGAAAATTCTTTAGTTATTAAACTTTTATTTTAACTATTTTAACCCTTCATTAAATAAATTGATAATAAATGTACTAATCTAATCCAAGTGGGCCTTAATGGTCATATTTTATTCCTAAGGTAGTTTTTGGTCGAATTACACTTATACAATAGAATTAGAAAATTTGTTATGGTAATAAAAATAACATTTTTACCCTTAACTACCCTATTTAATTTTAACCGTGGTAAAAAAAAGTAAAAATTTACTATTCACCAAAAATTATTTTCATCTAATTGAACCACATTTTAGTCCTTCATATTAACCTTGTCTCTCGGATTTTTGAAATTCCACTCACAGAAGCGGAAAAATTATGTTTTATGATAAAATTTAGTTTTTTAACTACCACTTAGTGGTTTCACTATTCATCAAAACATGAATGTTTCCAGGAAAATACATAAAATTAGGCCTAAGTTATATTTGATATTATGAATTCAAAAATGATGTTTATTTTCCCAAATTCAGAACATATCAGTTAAATTATGTAATTTAAAAATTAATTCCCATTGTCAAGACAAATAGCGTGTTTTTAAGAGATAATAACTATCAAAAGATTGACACTTGTTTATGTCTGGTTTAAAAGTGAAATTAAATCCAATGAACAACAAGGTATTAAATTGTAAAAATATATTCTAAATATACTTTAAAACCACTCAAATTAAAAATTTATCACTATTAATTATTTCAAATAAAAAAGTGGTTTTAAATTATAAATTAACAATTTTCACTATTCATCAGAATATGAACGTTATCCAAAAAGTACAAAAATTTCACCTTAAGCTAATTTCAATATTCCGAATCCAAAAATGATGTCCATTTTGAAAAATAAAATTTACAAAATTTTTAAAAGTGGTTATTAGTATTCATAACGGCTAGTTTTACTAATATTTTAATAGCATATCGTTGTTTAGTGAAACTCGGAATTGCGCACGATGCAAGCTAGCGAGGAAGGCCGTGGTTGCGTGTAAAGCAAGCCAAGCTAGTGTTGTGTGTAGTGAAAGATTACTTTGATGATTTATATAACATAAAAACAAAATATTTCTCATAAAATTCTCGGGTGTTACATTCTACCCCCATTAAAATGAATATCACCCTCGAAATTCATCACTTTATAACAAAAAGATGAGGATACCTCTCCCTCATCATATCATCAAGCTCCCATGTTGCTTCATCTAATTGGTGGTTCCTCTATAAAGCTTTCACCAAGCTAGTGGTCTTGTTCCATATGACTTTTTCACTACGATCTAGAATCTCTATCGTCTGTTCTTCATAAGAAAGATCTTGTTCCCGCGGTACAACTTCTGAGCTGTGTACATGTGAAGGATCAGGTATGTACATTCTCAGGAGAGATACATGGAACACATCGTGAACTTGAGAGAAATTAGGTGGAAGCACCAATCAGTAAGCTACCTTTCCAACATGATCCAAAATTTCGAAAGGACCGATATATCTAGTGCTCAACTTCCCCTTCTTTCCAAATCTCATGACCCTCTTCGAGGGAGATATTCGTAAGAACACTTTATCACCAACATGAAACTCTAGGTATTTTCTTCGGATGTTGGCATAACTTTCCGTCGACTCTCAGCTGCTCTTATGTGATGTTGAATAGATCAGACCTTTTCTGCCATCTCATCAAGAAGATTAGGTCCTAATAGCTTTCTTTCCCCAACTTCATCCCAGCAAGTTGGAGTCCGGCATTTCTTTCCATAGAGAGCTTCATAAGGAGCCATCTGAATACTGGAGTGAAATCAATTATTATAATAAAATTCCACCAAAGGTAGGTGTTGATCCCAACCACCTTTGAAATCCATAGAGCAAGCTCCGAACATATCTTCTAGAGTTGGAGTTGTTCTCTCAGACTGACCGTCTGTCTGAGGCTGATAAGCAGTGCTGAAACTCAACTCTGTATCCAGAGTATGCTGAAGACTTCACCAGAACATCGTGGTAAATCTCGAATCCCGATCAGATATAATAGAAAGTGGTACTCCATGCAATCTTACCTCTTCCTTTACATATATCCAAACAATCTGATCCATAGAGAAATCCTTCTAATAACAATGAAGTGTGCAGACTTTGTAAGACGATCAACTATGACCGAGATAAAATTATTACCTTTGTATGTTTTAGGAAGTCCTGTGACAAATTCCATAGTGATTTTTTCCCATTTAAATTCGGGTATGGGTAATGGTTGTAACATCCCCTTAGACTTCTATCTCTCAGCTTTAACATTCTGACAAACCAAGCATCGAGCGACATATTCAGCAACATCTCTTTTCATGCCATCCCACCAGAAGTACTCTGTCAGGTCCCTATACATGTTCTTGCTTCCAGGATGAATAGAGAATGAAGAACTATGAGCCTCATCCAGCAACTCCTTATTTAATTCTGGGATGGGAGGAACACAAACCCGATTCCTGAACTTTATTATCCCATCACAATCAAGGTTGAATTCAGGAATGTTTCTCACCGTCTTTTGTAACTCTACATCTTCTTTCTGTGCCTCTTTAATATTCACATGTATAGATGGTTGAACATTCATTTGGGAAATATATGCTTTTACCCCTTCCATTAAAATTCCATGATCCATCCTTTGTAAATCCAAAAATATTGGATCATTTTTTATCCTCATCATGGATAAGCTTGCATGGTCTTGTCGACTTAATGCATCTGCCACCTTGTTTGCTTTCCCAGGGTGGTAATGAATTGAGCAGTCTTAATCCTTAATTAGTTCCAACCATCTTCTTTGGAGAATATTCTGCTCCTTTTGTGTGAAAATATACTTCAAACATTATGATCAGTAAAAATATCACTCCTTTCTCCATAAAGATAATGCCTCCAAATCTTTAATGCAATGATTACCGCAGATAACTCCAAATCATGTGTTGGGTAATTTTGCTCATGGATTTTCAACTGTCGTGAGGCATAAGCTATCACCGTATCATTTTTCATAAAAAACACACCACAACCCCTTCTTGGATGCATCACTATAGATCACAAACCATTCTCCACTACAAGGCAGTGTGAGCACAAGTGCACTGGGTAACCTTCTTTTCAACTCCTTGAATTTCTCTTCACATTCCTCCGTCCAAACAAACATAACTCCATTCCGAGTCAACCTGGTGAGTGGATTAGATAATCGTGAAAAATATTTCACAAAAGATCGATAATATCTAGCCAAACCAAGAAAACATCTGATCTCAGTTACTGTTGTTGGTCTCGACCATCATTCGATAACCTCTGTTTTTGCTGGATCCACAGATATCCCCTCTTTTGAGATTATGTGATCCAAAAATGCACCTTTTTGAAGCCAAAATTCACACTTGGTAAATGTGGCATAAATCTTCTCCTATCTCAGGGTCTTCAATATAATTCTCAACTGATCTTCATGTTCTTCCTTTCTCTTTGAATATACAAGAATAACATCTATAAAGACAACCACAAATTGATCAAGATAGTCTCTAAATACTATATTCATCAAATCCATGAAGATAGCAGGGGCATTAGTAAGACCAAATGGCATCACTATAAATTCATAGTGTCCATTCCTTGTACGGAAAGCCGTCTTTGGTATATCCTCCCTTTTAACCCTTAATTGATGATACCCTGAACGAAGATCAATCATGGAAAAGTATTGAGCTCTACGTAGTTGGTCAAATAAGTCATCAATGCGTGGGAGAGGATATTTGTTCTTGATAGTGATCTTGTTAGGTTCTCAATAATCAATGTAGAGTCTCACAGATCCATATTTCTTCTTAACAAATAGAATATGTGATCCCCAAGGTGATGCACTAGGGCGTATGAATACCTTATCAAGATTCACTTGGAGTTTCTTCTTCAGTTCCCGCAATTCAATTGGTGTCATTCTATAAGAAGTCTTTGAAATAGGCAAAGCACCCAGTATGAGTTCTATTGAAAACTCAACTTCATGATTTGGTGGAAGACCCAGAAATTCCTCCAGAAAGACATCATAAAATTCCCGTACAATGGGCAAAATCTTAATTGTGAGTTTCTCACCAACCATTTGAGATAAATAACTTTCATTCTATTGAATCGAGACCCATAAGACAGAAGAAATTTCCACTGGAAGGTTATGCTCATCCTTGCATCGATAGATGATCACAGATTGATCTGGAATATGAAAAGTGACTTCCCTTCTTTGGCAATTGATATGAGCTCCATATAAAGAAAGCCAATCCATGCCATGAATCACATCAAATTCCACTATAGGAAGGATCACAAGATTTGTAAGAAGCACGTTCCCACAAACATAAATCGGGGAAGAATTATTAACATTTGATGTGACTGTTGTGCCATTAGGTGTTGTCACAGCTAACTCAACATCTAATTATTTTGGTAATACGGTGATTCCCTTAGAAAAATCTTCCGAAATAAAAGAGTGGGTGGATCCAGAATCAAATAAAACATTTTCTACTTTAGAGTGGATGGTATGTGTACCTTTCACCACATCGTTATCGTACTCCATATCGTTGATAGAAATTGCATGTGACTTTCCTTTATCTATATACATAAGATTTTGTTGATGTTGATCATCATCAACAACCATTGGCTTAAGGCATTTATTGGCATAATGACCCATCTCCTTGCACTTGAAACATTGAAGTGTAGTAGGTTCATTCTATGTGTCCCTTCCTTTATTTTCATCATTAGTCATCTTCTTCCCATCATTGCGGCGTTAAAATGCCCGATGACCTTCCATTCCACATTTGAAACATTTACTTGTCCCTTTAAGAAAACTCCCTCCATGTTTCTTTCCACACTTTGAGCATAGGTGAAACCTCATATTCTTTTCAGTGTGCTCTTTATATTTTCCAATGAATTCAATTTTCTTTTCTTATCAAACCCATATGACTGATGGGTTACCCCAATATCCATCTCAACTTTGAGGGCACATCGAACGATTTCCTCATAGCTATTAAAGTCCCTTATGGATAAGGCCCTTCGAAGATATGGTTTTAATCCACTATAGAATCGATCGATCTTACTCTCAGGTTGGATAATAATACCGAATGCGTACCATGCAAGTCTTGTAAAATTTGCTTCATAAGTACCAACAGATTCATCATCATTTTGCTTCAGTTCAAGAAACTCTTTCTCCATCTTTGTTCGGAGAATACGAGGGAAGTACTTATTGGAAAATACGTTCTTGAACTTGTCCCATTCCATGGACTCAATTTCATCCATTTTCCTCATATTCTTAATAAGATTCCACCATTGATCAGCATCTCCGTCAAAACGATACACTGCTAGGATGACATTATCATTTCAGAACATTGAAGCACTGAAAATATCTTTTTAGTAGTACTAATCCATTGTTCAGCAACTAATGGATCAGAAGACCCGCTGAAAGAAGGTGGACACTGCCTCATGAAGGATTCGACAGAATGATGCTCCTTCCTTTGCCCGTTTGGATGTCCTGCATGATTTATAGCTTGAGAAAGTTGTGTGAGCATGGCTACAATATTTTTCATTCTAGTTCCCATAACGTTTGGTTGCTCATGGGGACAATCATTGCATTTCCCGTCGCATTCCACATTAACACAATTCCTTCGGGTTCCATCCATTGACTAAAACCAAGAAGAATAGTGTGAGAAACACTAATTATAATAGGAAAACCACATAATCAAGAATAAAATTTCACACATAAGGTATTATCCTAGGTTATTAATCGTCATTTCTAAAACACTAAGATTGTGTTCTATGCTTAGAATTATCCTTAGTGTTCTTACTAAGGCTTTCACATCCTATTTTCCAAAGGTTGACTATACCTTTCCTATGATACCAAATATAACGACCCATATTTTACATACATTATTATTACATCAAAATTGAAGCATACTTATTACAACATATAACAAAACCATGAAAGGACAGTATATGTATGGTGTCTTTAGAAACTGGGAAACATAAACAATTGGTTAATAAAGTGTCTACAATGTCTCCCATTTATTTCATCATATATATAGTCTCTTTTGGCATATCATACTTAATAACCTTCTTCCTGACCTAGGGAAAGAAAACATACAAAAGGGTGAGATCAAATGCTCAGTAATGGTAAACAAAAGAAATATCAATCACATCATATTCATAAGAACGTAACATTTTGGAAATCAAGACCTGTAAAAGAGAGAATAATTTCATAACATGGGATAAATCATATTAGTGAAATGAAATCCTAATAATCATAACTAAAAACATGAAACTTTGTGGCATACACACAAAATCCTTGTGAATCATTTCTTGTTATTTAAGACTCATTTCCAAGACTATCTTAGTGGACAAAGTCCATTTTTGAACCAACTTCACTCCTCGTTTCTGTCCTATTTCACTGAACCGGTTTAACCTGTCATTCCAGCCATGTCTATCTCATGAGATATAAAATATTTACCCAATGAATTTGAGGGAGATATAGGTCCCACCCATCTCATAATGATACCATTCATAAGTGTGCCACAAAATCATAAATCATACATCATTGCATTACCCATGTAATAAAAATGGGATTCTTAGACAACAAGACATCATAATACAATTCATACAAAATAAAGGAATTCATAAAAATAATTCCATCACTAAAAAATCAAATTAATGAAATAATAGGGATAGAAATAGAACCCAATATTATCTTGGATGAAAAATAATTTTGATAAAACACTTGAACTCCATTCTTAAGGAAAATATCCTTTCTACTTCAAAAACATTTTCCTTTCTTAACATGTCATACTATTTTAAGCTAAAACAAGTTTCTTAAAAATAAACATGAAAACTTGTAAAGTATGCTTCTTGGAAATAATGTTTTAAAATTCCATTCATGTCGTATAAGTTAAAAAAAACATTATTCCCGTACTTTTGTCGGAAAAGTTAAAAAGTACCTCGTACGAAAATGACAAAAGATTCCTTTTATATATTTTACTAAAAACTCACCGAAGGGTAAAATTGTATTTAAAATATTTTAGGTGGATGGGAAAAATATTACATATTGAGGAACCATGTATGTGGATGATAAAATAAACCCCAGTAAATACCAAAGTATAAAAAATCTCGGATAAAATGAGATTGTGATATTTTCCCTTACCTTAGGTCCGATTTGCATCGTAAGTGTCCGAACCTCCTGTATAATTATTTAAATAAAGTTATTGACATATTCCATAATCATAATTATTTTTATGATATCATATATGGTCATATTCTTAGCTTCTTATTAGTAATATATCATTACTACTTGTTATTCGGGTGTTTATTACTTTTTGTTCTTATGCGCATTTTGTCGAATAAATTCTTATTTTTCATTTTAGGTTATAGATACCTCATTTCCAGAATGGTATTAGTGTAATATATATCATATTAATTCACTCAATTCATTTATATAATCATTATGCAATGAAGATCATGTATAACGAGTCACATCACATCGTGGAGACGGTAGTCCGTACGTACGCACGAGCGATTATATCGTTCCCATGATCGTGGAATTGTATTGGAGTGTATGTATACTATTTTAGAATCAATATCACTTTACAATAATCATATATAGTTATTATTTAGACCATTATACCTATCCTAGTAAGGTGGTGGTGGAAAAGAGATTACACCACGACGTGGAGACTGTATTCCGTACGTACGCACGCGTGGTGATTTCGTTTTCCGTAGGATGGGTAGATGGTGAAATAGGGTTGTTTCATACATATAATAACATATACATATATGAGTGATACTTATGTTATTACTTCATAATGAATCAACTAAATAAGAAGAAGTGGAAGAAGAAATAATGATGAAAGAATCGGCAACGGGCATTACCTCTTCTTTGAAGTGCCTCTTTGAGACCTTCTCTTAGTGCACTAAAATTGGTCTTTGAAGAAGACCAGGACCTCTAGGATGTTTCTCGGGAAGTGGAGAGGAGATATTGGCAGGGTTTGGCCGAGATTGAAGACTCAAAGTGGTTTAAGGAAGAGGCGGAGGAGGTGCCCTTTTATAAGGGAGGAGAGGGGCACCTTTGGAATAACTCAAAATATTATTTTATCATAAAGTAAAATTCGGTTTTTAATAGCTCCAAATTGATATATTTAGATGATAAGGTGGGGATGGGTCGAAATACTCTCATAAAATAGTATTTAGACAATTTTAGATATCAATTGTAACCTTATCATTTAGATTTAACTTTAAGTTAGATAATTTAACATTTACCGTGTCTTGTTGTTGTCTTACACTATAAGGTTAATAAACTTACTATATCAAGCCAAACGAACCCCAAGTTGTTTATTATTAATATATATAACCTTATCTAAGTCATTTGGACAAACCTTAGATTTTTAAGAATAAATAACAATTAATAATATAGTATTTGTTTTAAAAACAATTTTATGTCAATTTTGACACTTTTTGGTAATTGATTTTTGTGAAAATCACAACAGAATGATTAGTTCAAAAAAATTAATTAAATCAATACTAACATGTCATATTAACATATTAAATTATTGGAATTAATACAAAGTCTCAAATTAAATTTATTTGGGTATTTATAACATCAATTATTTCAATATTTCATTAATAAGATAATTACTGCATGATCATTGTATCATAAATAAATTAAGTTATTTTAAGTTTAAAAACTAAAAATAAAATACCATTATGTAGAATCATTTTACATTTCTAATGAATATTTAGAGTCAAATTTATATTATTTATAACCCAATATTAAAAATACTTTATTTATTAAACATTGATATTAACTATTTTAACCATTCTTTCAATAAAATGATAATAAATGTCATAATCTAATCCAAGTGGGCCTAAATGGTAATATTTTATTCCTAAGGTTGTTTTTGGTAGAATTACACTTATCCAATGGAAATAGGACATGTGTTAGGGTATTAATAAAATCATTTTTACCCTTAACTACCCTATTTACTTTTAACCGTGGTAAAAAAAGTAAAAAGTTAGTATTCACTAAAAATTATTTTCATCTCATTGAACCACACATTAGTCCTTGATATTAACTGTGTCTCTTGGATTTTCGAAATTCCACTCACAGAAGCGGTAAAATTATGTTTTATGAAAAAAATTCAATTTTTTAACTACCACTTAGTGGTTTCACTATTCATCAAAAAATGAAAGTTTCCAGAAAAATACCAAAAATTAGGCCTAAGAAATATTTGATATTATGAACTCAAAAATGATTATTATTTTACCAAATTCAAAACATATCAGTTACATTAACTAATTTAAAATTAAATTCCCGTCGTCAAGACAAATAGCGTGTTTTTAAGAGATAATAACTCTGAAAAGATTGACACTTGTTTATGTCTGGTTTAAATGTGAAATTACATCCAATGAGCAACATTGTATTAAATTGAAAAAATATATTCTAAATATACTTTAAGACCACTCAAATTAATAATTTATCACTATTAATTATTTCGATTAATAAAGTTGTTTTTCATTAAAATTTAATAATTTTCACTATTCATCAGAATATGAAAGTTATCCGAAAAGTACCAAAATTTCACCCTAATCTAATTTCGATATTCAGAATCCAAAAATGAAGTCCATTTTGAAAAATAAAATTTACAAAATTTCAAAAAGTGGTTGTTACTATTCATAACAGCTAGTTTTAATAATATTTTAATAGCATATCGTTGTTTAGTGAAACTCGGTATTGCGTACGATGTAAGCTATCGAGGAAGGACGCAGTTGCGTGTACAGAAAGTAAAGCTAGTGTTTTGTGTAGTGAAATATTCCTTTGATGCTTTATATAACATAAAAACAAAATATTTCTCATAAAATTCTCGGGTGTTACAAGGAGGGTGAATAAATCCCTTACCGATTTGCGGACTTTCAAAACGTTCACACTCTGAAAGAGGGGTCATATAATGAATATTTAAATACCAATTAATTAAATTATATTACACAAATAGAACAATCATAGTCATTACATAAACCACATAAATGAAAATTGTGGAAAAAATACCATGAATCTCACAGGAATAAGAAGTGAGATGAAAAACCCTCATCTCATTGTAATCAATCGGATCGTATGACCAAAAGATAATAAACACAATATGAATAACAGAATACAGTGAATATAGATATAATCATGATAATATATATCAAATTTAAGTTCAAAATACACTACATGCAATAAATAAGTGGCGATCAATGGAAATCTCACGGAATGAAAAGATAGAAAAGAAATCCCTTACCTTGAAAAGTAACTTCAAAAGCCTGAAGTTTGGGACCTTGGGTGGCTTTAGGGCACCTTGGGAGGACTCCTTGGGAGGTAAGGATACTATAAATTCGATGATAATGACTTTGGAATGAAAAGGATGAGGCAATGGCCTTGTATTTATAGGGGAAGTGAGGGGAAAATGCATTAATGGCCAAGGGACATCTCATCAATGGTATTGTAAAAACTATTGGATATACAGTGGTATTTTCTCATGGTATTGGCCAAATGGGAGACCTCATATGTTAACATACTATTCATAAGTTGACCAGAATGACTGCATAATTATTATATCCTTAATGATTTAATTAAACACCCGAAACTCAAAACTGAAATTTCACTATTCACTGAAAATTCATTTTTTCATAAAAATAACCAAAAATCACATTAACCTAATATCAATTCTATGTATTCAAAAATGAAATCCATTTTTTAAAAGCAATTTTCTAAATATTTTTAATTTATTTTTTAATTATAAAACACTATTCACTCGAAAAAACTAATACTTAACTAGTAATTTCTGAAATAGTTATTTAATAATTTTATTGAATCACAATACCTAATCAATGTTCCTAAATTATATTACTACATTTTATAATTGATATTACTAATCCAATTAGTCACATTACTAATCCTATGTGTAAAATTACTATTCATAAATTACTATTCACCAAAAATTATGTTGATCTTATTAGGCACCAAATTTTTTACTAAACACAATTGTAGAAGACCATTTTTTGAAATTCATTACACATCATAATTATTTAAGGTTTACATAAATATTTAAAAGTATCCTTTTTTCAAAATTTCATCAATAATATAGATCCTACATTTATCCGGACATTTGAAAATTCAAAAGCTTCACCATAAGAAGATATAACAATTTTTTTATCTCAAATGATTTCACAAAGAAGATATAGTCTCATTACATAGCCCCTTATAATGCCAGCATAGGACCTAAGTGTAAGGTGTGCTAAGGTGAGAGAATCTAAGGGTGGCTCAACCAACATTTCCCGAGTAATAATTTATATAAGTTTGAACTTCTCCCAAAGGTGATTTCATTCCATCTTCATATGATGATGTTCGGCTTGTGTTTAGTCCAGAGTAAAGCCCAGAGGTGCTACCTCCTTCACTAGTTCCATTATATGGTCTTCGATCGGCTCGAGACTACTGGATGAGGCCATCATATCTTCATTCTATATTAATTAACTAAGGTCACTTGTTTTTTATAGACAATAATCACGACAAATAGTTTAGCTTCCAATGGTCATATTGACCAAAATTCATATAACAGTTTAAACCCAATGGTATTATTTTAATTATACTCATTTTATTAAATGAAATTGTTTCGTTGAGTATAAAATAACACACAAACATAGGAATCATAACTTATTAAAAGTTTAGGAAGTTATATTCTTCCGACCATAAAGTAATTTTTCCCCATAATTTTATCATGTAACCTCAGAACAGAAGAGGTGTGGGTACATCTGCCTCATAGACTCCTCTGGTTCCCACATGGATTCTTCATATTTGTGGTTCCTCCACAACACCTTAACAGGGTGAGTAGTCTTGTTACGTAGAACCTTGTCTCTACGATCCAAGATATCCAATGACTTCTCCTCATATGAGAGTTCATGTTCTATTTGTAACACCTCTAGGTTCAATAAATGGGAAGGGTCAGCGATTTAATTCCTAAAGAGGGACACGTAGAAGAAATCGTTAACTTGTGCTAGATTTGTAGGTAGTGCATGCCGATAGGCCACTACTCCCACGCGGTCAATGATTTCAGAGGGTCCAATGTACCTAGGGCTGAGCTTCCCTTTCTTCCCCAACCTCATGGCCCTCTTCCAAGATGATATTCTATGAAATACATTTTCACTAACATCAAACTCCATGTACCTTCAACGGTTGTTGGCATAGCTCATTTTACAACTCTGAGTATCCTTAATGTGTTGTTGGATGGCATGGACTATTTCTGTCATCTGTTGGATATGATCAGGCCCGAGAAGCTTTCTCTCACTAGCTTCATCCCAACAAGTAGGAGTTCTACATCGCTTCCCATATAGTGCATTATAGGGTTCCATTTGAATGCTCAAGTTGAAGTTGTTGTTATAAGAGAACTCAACTAAAGGGAGATGTTGATTCCTTCCACCTTTAACTTCCATTGAGAAATTTCTCAGCATTTCCTCAAGTGTTTGAATATTCCATTTAGATTGGCCATTAGTTTGGGGATGATAATCAATACTAAAATTCAATTCAGTTCATAGAGGATGTTGAAGACCTCTCCAGAATTTTGATGTGAACCTTGGATCATGAGCCGATATGATTGAAAGTGGAACTCCATGCAGCCTTACCACTTCCTTCACATAAATCTTGGCAGGTTGATCAAGAAGGAAATCTTCCTGAATAGAGATAAAATGGGTAGTCTTGGTGAGACGGTCCACAATAACCAATATCACATTGTTTCCATTGGATGTTCTCAAGAGACCAGTGATGATGTCCATAATGATATTTTCCCACTTCCATGCTGGTATGGGTAATGGTTGCAATACCCTTTTTGGAATTTGCTTCTCTTCTTTCACTTGTTGACATTCTAGGCACCTTGAAGTGTAGTCAGCAATCTCTCTTTTCATATTATTCCACCAAAAATGATCACAAAGGTCTCTAAACATTTTTGTGCTTCTAGGATGTATAGAAAAAGTAGAGCTATGAGCATCATCCATCATATACTTCTTTATTTCCAGTCTAGATGGAACACATATCCTTGTTTGAAATTTTCATACACCTTCTTCATCAAAATTCAACTCAGGAAACACACCATCCTTTACAGCCTCAAACTTCTCTTATAACAAAAAATCTTATTTTTGAGATTTCTTGATCTTCTCTAGTAATGACAGTTGGAAAATAATTTGGATTAGGTTTGATGATGTCCCTTCCCTTATAATTCACATGTCCAGCTTTACTAGGACATTGATCAAAGGATCCTTTTGAATCCTCATCATAGAAAGAACAACTTGGTCTTTCCTTCTTAATTCTTCAGCAACTTTGTTTTCTTATCTAAGATGATAATGAATTGAACAATACTATTCTTTAAGAAGTTACAACTATCTCTTTTGTCTCATGTTCAATTACTTTCATTTGAAAATATACTTCAAACATTGATGGTCTGTGTATATTTCACATTTCTCCCCATAAAGATAGTGCCTCCATATCTTCAGAGAAAAAACGACCGTAGTTAGCTCCAGATCATCTGTAGGATAATTCTTCTCATGAATCTTCAACTGTCGAGATGCATAAACCATGACCTTTTCATTTTTCATGAGGACGCACCCAAGCCCTTTCATATATGCATCACTAAAAATAACGAATCATTCACCACTTGAGGGAAGAGTTAACACGGGTGTAGTAACCAATATCTTCTCAGCTATTGGATTCTTTCATCACAATCCTTTTTCTAGATGAACATGACCCCTTTTCGAGATATCATTGTTAGTGAATTATAAACTCGTGAAAATTTCTTCACAATACTCTTATAATATCCAGCTGATCAAAGGAAACTTCGAATCTCAATTATTATAGTATGCAAAGGCCACTACTCTACAACTTATTTCATTGTAGGATCAATTGTGATTCCTTCGGTGATTAAAATGTACCCTGGTTGCACCCAAATTTACCCAATTTGTATGTTATAAGCGTCCATTTTAGTATGTCATGGGTTATCAATCCTCAAAGGCCTAAGAAGAAACGTTAGAAACATGCATTCTAAGAAGGTGACCTGATGGTGCTGATTTGGCTATGAAGTGTCCAATATTGGTTTTAATTGATTGGATTATTTTATATATTAAAGACTTAGGTGAATTCAATTTTAAAACCTGAGTTGATCCTTGGTTATCACTTGGGGTGAATTTGGATGAATTTCTTTTTAAATTATTTCAATGTCTTACGTTTGAGTGTTTCCTTTAACAGAATACAATCATACCAAATCACTCACTGATTTAGAGTTTCAACTATCCTAAGGCTAATCACCTATACACTTGGAGGATCATATTGATCAGTACTCCAAGTTAGAGGATTGTTTTAGTACTCGGTATGTGTATCCTTAAAATTGGTGTGTTTAAAGGATAACATAAATCATTGAATTAAAATCTCAATAATAGAATTTTTTAAGAATTATTAAATTACGAAATAACATCCGATTCACCCCTTTCTACTCCCTTGGATCAATCAGTTAAAGGATTACCCCTCCATTGATGCTATTCTATCAATGAAAGTGGGTAGTAGACTTATGATGATAGAATTGGAGAAGAACAAAAAAACAATCACAACACCGTTGTGTGAAGAGTTTCACAAAAGATGATGTGAATAACCTCACTCCCTAAGGCAACTGTATCAACATGATATGGGAAAAGAAACAATAAATTAAGAAGAAGAAGATGATTGTGCTATTTTATTAATTAATTGAAGGTGAATGAAAGAACATACTTGGGAGAAATTGACAAGCGATTACAAAATGAAGCATACAATTCAAAGAAAACAAAAATATCCATTCCAAACAAAAATATTCAATCCCCATTCAATTCAGCATAATAACATCATATAGGAATATTTGGAGACTTAGATACACCCCTCAAAAATATATTACATCTCAATTAATTTAGAGAATCAAAAAGAGGTTGAGAAAATTAAGGGATTTTGACTTTATGATGTTGACCCAAAAATATCGTCCAGTTTCGTCCACCATTTTGATGTGTGAATTTGGAATTGAAGGAAGCCAAATACTGAGGGGTTGTAGAAGAGAAATATTCTCTTATGTCCGTCCTCTATGAGATTTAGAATTTTCAGGAACTTTGGAGGAGTCGTCTAGATGTTATGGTCGAAATGGTTTATGTGGGTTAATGTCGGGACCGCCATTTAAATGTCTACTTCAGATCCCCTTATCACCATGAAAACATCAGAATTAGCTCTGACCACAGTTGAATAAAATGATCCTATTATTGTAATATTTCTACTGAAAAAATTTGAGTTTATTGGGTTTGGTTTGTGGGTCCCACATTTGTTTGACGGCCATAGGCCCATTATGCTTTCTTCATAAAAGCTCTATATTCAGGCACAAAAATCTCCATCTTCCCTTGAGAGTCATCCATCAGACCTAAAAGATACAATGTTACAAATAGAGTGAGAAATCATATCCCAAAATATCAAATTCAGAAATTTAATATAATATTTTCAACAAATAGATGAATTATTGGTCCTAAATTTTCATTTTAAACATGAATTGAATTTAAGATGATAAATGAAGTTCTATTTATGTAATACACAGAAAACAATGTTTTTGGACTTCAGAACAAAGAATATAAAGATTTTAACAATGAAAATTAGCCACTTTTAGTGTCTAATAACACCCCCAACATGAGTTTTTCTATTTCGGAGAAAAATATTTTAAAAAAATATGAAATTCAATTCCCCTTATCCCAAATAATTTTAAAACACATTCCTTACCCAAATACCTCATACCCAAAAAAATTATGAAACCCATCAAAATCATTTAAAACAACTAGGTCCAAATCCTATCCCAAGCCCAAGCCCATTCCTTTGTTAAAATTCATCCCCACATTTCAACCAATTTCAATTATATATGATAAAGTGTTGTGCATCACAAAAGATATGAGGCCCATTTTATTGTTCAAGGGGAAAAATGGAAGCGCTAGGTGGGAATCAAATTAAACCTTAAGACGAGTATCCAAATTTTTTGATGATTTTTTAAACCACAATAGATATGAAAAGACTATCTCTGGGCAAGACAACAATTGAGTCACGATCCCCAAGTTCCACACACCACACATATTGTCAATTTCATGCTCTATAATAGAGATAAAAAGACTAACTATGGGCAAGACAACTATGGAGTCACGATTCCCAAGTGTTGGACACCACACATTTGGAAAAAACAATTCTCTATGTGGTCATATTTTTTTTGTATACTCATATTAAACTAAACGTTACCCCAGAACCATATGCTATAATGAAAGGGACCCAAGAACTCAAATTGACACCCACGATCTAGTAGACGTGCATTGTGGCATTTTTAGTAAGAGGATGAAAATGTAAACTTTGAAAAATCACATCAGACAACCACACATTCCAAAAAAATTTTCTCATGAACATAAACTTGCATTAAAATCAGAATCAAGGCATCAACATTTTTCAATATCTTATTTCATAGTTTGAAATGTGTTTTATCATGTTAAAGGTTAATGGAATTTTTCTATCCATGCATGTTCATATAATAAAATCATTTTTCTTAATCTACCCCCGACATAGAATAACACTAGCCATAGTGTTTAATGAAAAGAAAATTTGAATGGGGGGTAGGAGAGGTGTTCGATAAGAAAATTGAAAATGATAAACATGGAACAAATTCACCTGTTTTTTTTATGTTGATGTTCATGATGCTTCAGTTTACTCCTTTGATCTCTTGGGGGATGTAGGAACCTATGTGATTGAACATGTATCACCCCAAACAGTCCCTAAACCATAAAAAGAAGAACAAACCAGACAAAACAAACATCACAAATATTTATTTAAAACCAATTACAACATTTTTATGGTTTTCCCTATATTTTTTTAAATCAAACTAATGATACATTGTCTTCTTTTAAATTTAAAGGTAAGGTATTACTCAGGGATCACACCACGTGAAACAGATGGATCACACCACATGAAACATATGAATACGGTGCTCCCCTTTCATACCCATCCATACTCATAAAATAAGAACATGTCAAGAGTATAATTTTTTTAAACATATAAAAACATAAATAAAATAAAATAAACTGATGATACATTTCCTTCATTTAAATTTCTGGTTAAGGTATTACTCAGGGATCACACCGCGTGACACAGATGAATACAGTGCTCCCCTTTCATACTCATTCTTACTCATAAAATAAGAACAAGTCAACAGTCTATTGTAATTTTTTTAAATTAAAAGAAAGATTCACAAATATTGGAACTATAAAAACCATGTGTTGCCTCCCATGCAGTGCTTTTGTTTAATGTCGTTAGCTCGAATTGAACCCCCAAAATTATCCAAATATAACATTCAAAATTTTTAGGACCCAATTTTTATCCCCTTCAACAAGATTATGATTGATTATTTTTTTATAATTTGTTTCATGTGCAATCATTTGTTCTACAATGAGTGGGAAAATCAAAGGAATTTCAGTAATGGTGGATCTAGTTTATTCTACAGTCTTTCTTAAGATTTCAAAGGTTAACCCCCCTTTTGGGTTTCATAAGATGAATGAATGACTAATGAAAGGTCATGGTTATCTACTATGATGGGATTCCTTAGTGGGGAAGTAATGACATTGATATTGAGTTCAGGTTGGAGAGGACATTCAAAGAATGATAAAAAATTAGAATCAAAATCAATTCCATTTTCAAAATTTCCCTACACAATTGGTCCCCTTTGAATTGAATATTCAACCCCAAAATTTTCTAGATGCGTTTCATGAATGGGTATAGAGTTGATGTTTTTGATTTCCCTTAATGGATCAGTGATTGGTGTTTCTAAAAAATCATCATTGGAGAAATATTCTTGACATTCAATCCATGAAGAATGATTTCCCTCTTGTGAATTCATGAAATCAATTTCATCCTGGTTTAAACACTCATTAACAATTCCCTCATCTTCTTTATCTTGACTTTCAACATTACCTGACCAATTATCTTCATTATCCAACTCCGTTTTCCAAGATTTTAATGTGTTTTCTTCACTAAATTCGAATGAGTTATGTGGGTAACATGATTCTTCTATAATTGATGTGGAAGGGACAACCCGAGTGGGAGTGGGTTCCAAAAATGATTCAATGATTTGTAGTTCTACTCTCATGGATGAAACTTCTGAATTAATTTTATCCCTTTTTTCACACAAATGTTCCTGAATTATTTCAGGATTTGGATTGATAGATGTTTTGATGGAATACACCTCATTAAGTTTTATCACTTCAATCATTCTTGAGAGGTATGGAAATTGATCCTCTAAATAATCATCATCCCATTGATTATACGTCTCATCTGGTGTGGTGTATTCAACCAAAGATTGGTCAATGAAATTCACTATGTGAGATGATTCCAAATATTGATCTTCTAATTTATTATAGACGTTCTATATTAATGGGTATTGTGGAAGACAATCCATTTCAGTTGATTGAAAATTGGTTTTGATATTTTTTTTGACACACATAAAATGAAAGGGGAAAACGAAGAGAAATTAGGGTGAGAATAGAGAATTTGGGATGAGAAAAGAAGACTTGGGTCAAAGGTACTTACTTGGGTCCCTGGTAATGGCTCCAAAATTTGGTTGCACCCAAATTTACCCAATTTGTAAGGTGTAAGTGGTCATTGTAGTATGGAATGGGTTATCGATCCTCATAGACCTAAGAAGAACCCTAAGAAACATGCATTCTTTGAAAGTGATTTGATAGTGTTGATTTGGAAATGAAGTGGCCAACGTTGGTTTGAATTGAAGGGATTATTAAATATTTTAAAGGCTTAAGTGAATTCAATATAAATGCATGAGTTGTTCCTTGGTTATTGCATTGGGTGAATTTTGATGAATTTTTTTTAATTACTTTAATGTCTTAAGTTTGAGTGTTTCCTTTATCATAATAAAATCATCCCAAATCACTCACCGATTTATTGTTTCAACTATCCTAAGGATAATCACTTATACACTTGGAGGATAATATTTATGGGCACTCCATGTTAGAGTATCGTTTTAGCACTTAGAATTTGTATCCTTAAATTTGGTGAGTTTAAAGGACAACATGAATCATTGAATTAAAATATCAAAAATAGAATACATTAAGAATTATTAAATTATGAAATAACATCCAATTCACCCCTTGATACTCCCTTGGATCATGCCATTAAAATATTAGCCCCCATGGATTCTATTCTATAAATGAATGTGGGTAGTATACTTATGACGGTAGAATTGGAGAAGAATAAAAAAACAATCACTCCACTGTTGTGTGAAGAGTTTCACAAAAGATAATGTGAATAACCTCACTCCCAAATGCAAAAGTATCAAAATGATATGGAAAAAGAAATAAAAAATTAAGAGGAAGATGTTGATGATGATATTTTATTAGTTAAATGATGGTGAACCAAAGAACATATTTGGGAGAAATTGACAATCAATTACAATATAAAGCATACAATTCAAAGAAAAAAAACTTCCATTCCAAACAAAAATACTCGATCTATATTCCATTAAAAATAGCCACTTTATATATGAATATTTCGAGACGTAGATACACCCCCCAAATAAATTACATCTCAATTAATTTAGTGATTCAAAAAGAGGATGAGAAAATTAATGGAATTTGACGTTTCGAAGTTGGCCCGGAAATTTTGTCAAGATTCGTCCTCCATTTTGATGTATGATATTTGAATTTAAGGAGGAGGATTACTTAAGGGTAGTAGAAGAGAAATATTCACGTACGCCTGTACTCTATGAGCTTTAAAAATTTCAGGAAATTTGGAGCAGCCGTTTAGATGTTATGGTTGAAATGGTGGGATGGCGTTATGTGCATCAATGTCGGGCGCACCATTTAAATCTGAAATTCAGATCCCTTTATCATCATGAAAACATCAGAATTATCTCCGACCACAGTTGAATAAAATGATCCTAATATATTTCTATTTCTAATGTAATTATTTGTTCTTTATTGGGATTTGTTTGTGGGCCCCACATTTGTTTGATGGGCCTTAGGCCCCTTAGGATTTCTCCATAAAAGCACTACATTCAGGAACAAAAATCACAATCTTCCCTTGAGATTCATCTATCTATCCTAAAAGATAAAATGTTCCAAAAAAAAGTGATAAATCATATCCCAAAATATAAAATTCTGAAAATTAATATAATGTTGTTGAAAGACAGATTAATGATTGTGCCCAAATTTGTATTTTAAACATGAATTGCATTTAAGATGAGAAATGAAGTTCTATTTATGTAATGCAGTAAAAACAATGTTTATGGACTTTAGAGAAATTAATATAAAGATAATAAGAATGAAAAATTAGCCACTTTTATTGAATAATCATGGCCCATGAAATCAACTTGTTGTAACCAGAATTCACATATACTGAACTTCACAAAAATCCTATCCTTCTGTAGAGTTTGAAAAATAGCCCTTAGATGATCCTCATGCTCCTCGCAAATTTTTGAATATATCAAAATTTCATCAATAAAAACTATCACAAAGTAATCAAGGCAGTCCTTAAATACTCTATTCATTAATTCCATAAAAATTGAAGGTCCATTAGATAGTCCAAATGGAATAAAAAAACTCATAACGCCTATATCTTTATCGGAAGGCAGTTTTTGGAATATCAACGTTCTTCACCCTCAATTGATGATAACCAAATAGAAGATCAATCTTAGAGAAGAATTGATCACCCTAAATTTGGTAAAATAATTCATCAATTCTTGGAAGAGGGTATTTTTTCTTCTCTGTGATCATATTCAGTTCTCTACACTCAATGCATAGCCACATCAATCCATCCTTCTTATTTACAAAGAGAACTGGAAATCCAAAAGGAGACTCACTCGGTCGGATAAACTGATTCTATAAAAGATCATGGAGTTTTTTCTTTAATTCCTCTACGTCCACATTTTCTATCCTATACGGGGTCTTTGATATCAGATGAGATTCATGTACGAGTTCAATAGAAACTCTACCTCTCCTTATGGAGGAGGTTCAGGAAACTCCTCATGAAATATGTCAAACTATTCATGGACGATGGGGAATATTTAAATCCTTAAACACTCATCTGTATCTTCTTCTTCACCGATCAACTCCATAAATAAGGATATAGGAGGTTCTTTTCGACCTAGATCAGGTTGAGATATCTCTTATTCGAATAAAACTGTAGGTTTTCCATTCAAGTCTACTGATATTTTCTTACTTCAGTAATTGATCATAGCATTATACATTGAGAGTCATCCCATACCTAGTATAATGTCGAATTCCAACATTGGAATAACTACTATATTTTCTATAATATTTTGCTCAATAATATTAATACTAGTGTTTCAAAATAGTAACAAGGCTTGTATAGTACCACTAGGAGTCTGGACTGACAACTCTACTTTTAGAAAATAAGGGGTTGAATCTAAATTCTTCGCTACCTTAAAGGAAATAAAGGAATGCATAGAACCACAATCAAATAGAGTATTTTTTAGATTTGAGAGGACAATAAGATTACATACGACCACATCATTTGAAGATTCAACTTCAGCTGTCATGATAAATAAAGCACGACCTTGCTCTCATGGCCTTTGCTGAGGCTGATGGTGGTTCCCCTCCACTGCCCTCAGATTTGGACAGTGAATGGAAAAGTTCCCACGTTGTCCACACTTGAAGCACTAGATATCAGGTTGGGCCTACACCATATTCCCATTTTCATTTGTATTTGGAAGATGGGGTTTCACTTCACTATGAAAATTCCTCACAATTTTGCTATCTCTTCCACACTTGTAGCATCTCCCTCTCTCAAGAAGTTAGTTCCCTAAATGCTTCTTCCCAAATTTATTACAGGTGGGAAGTTTCACATTCATTCCTCCTCTTACCTAATCATAATCCTTCTCTATGCTGGGTTCCATGGAGCCCTTCTTGTAAATGGATTTATGAGACCACTACGTCTCTCCAAATAATAGCTTGACATTCATCGCACTCCACACGATCTCCTCGTAGCTATCATAATCTCGGTTGGCTATAATATTCCGCAAATGAGGTCTCAGTCCACCGAAGAATCTATAAACCTTACCATTTGATCCATAACAATGTTATAGGTATATCGTGAAAGCCTTGAGAAGTTCATCTTATAGCTTCCAACAGATTCATTCTCCTTATGGTTCATCTCAAGGAACTCCTTCTCCATTCTTGTTCTCATTAAATGCATGAAATACTTACTAAAAAATATCCCTCTAAACTTTTCCCACTCCAAAGATTAAACCTCAAATCATGTCCTTATGTTTTTAATCATTTCCCACCACTAATAAGCTTCTCCCTCTAAGCGATAGACATCCAGAGTGATCTTCTTTGCTCTGAATAGTGGAGCATATAAAAGATATTCTCTATAGAGCTAATCCACTATTATGAAATCAATGGGACCTTCAATCCACTAAATTTTGGTGGTCACTGATGCATAAAGTATTTAACATCATTTTGTTCCCTTCGTTGTGAGATCAGTCTCTCACCTTGATTCAAGTTATTTCCCATAACTTGAGTCAGTAGGTTCATCATTCTCATGACTGTTTCCATTCCAGCATCCATCTGAGGGCCGTCAGCACATGGTTCATTGTGGTCACCATTTTCACAGTTCTGCGGATTTCCCACCATTTTCTAAAATAATAAAACCTTAGTGAGAAACTTATTTCATTTATGAATCTATTAACTAGAACTTCATGCTCATACAATTACATTTCATGATAATTCTTTCATAATGATTCATAAAAATCTTGTGATTAACCAAACATATCCCATGGGATTGTTTTAACCAAGAGTGCTGCAAGGCCTGTCATCAAACACCACTTCTTATTTGAGTCTATCTCCAAGTGGTGTTTTCGGGTTTTACCCCTATGTACATATGTACAAGACCAACCTCTACCTGCTCATATCCAGATAGGGATGTTTTTTTTTTGATAAACCACATTATCAATACTTACCAAAATACCAGGATGTTTTCCTATATTTAAACTTTTATATACATTTCATCCAAATGTTTTTAAAGCCTAATTTCATTAAATAACTAATATATAATTTGATACCTAATGTGGAATCCCTCCTTTTTATTACATAACTTTTCATTACATATTACAAATAGGAGATCTTTAAAGTATAGTGACTTGGAAATCAGGAACATAAAACATGAAGAACAATATAAAACATTATTCTGATATAATTTTAAGGCTTAATCATAAGATCATCCTATGTATAATTACATCCTTTCAAATCCTAGAGACATACATAAAAGTAAAGGGTGAGAAGAAGGCCCAATAAGGGTAAACATTTAAGGAGTTTAATAGTGATATCAATAAGAACATGAATAAAAACATAAAGACATGGGCAATGGATGCATAAGAATATCGTAAAGTAGTTAACATGAAACATAACGTGAATATGTGGCTACAACATTTCATTTAGACATTCATTAACATATGACAAAGGTCCATCCCCACGGTGTCATAAAAATTACCAAGGTTATTCACCAGGGTATCTTGAAAGTTGTCATCTCTAGAGATTAAATAATTACCCAATGCAATAGAGCACTATCAAGTCTCACCCTTATTATTTTTTTACATACATGTGAGACACATATATCATAATAAAACATTTCATAAATAATCCAAATTGAGTCAATGAAATGGGATTCATGTAAAAATCGTGTTGTTTAAAAAGGGATTAACAATAAGATCATTATGTCATTTATAACCCAAGAAATGGGAGTGAGGGGTATATGTATATCAATTCCAAAATAAAATATATCATTTTAATATACTTAATAACACCCATATAAATTAAATAGGTCTGAGTATTGAAATAAATAAATAAAAGAATTTCTTGAGAGAAAGAGATAGAAATTTTGAGACGTAATTTCTGCAAAATAACAGCTATATAACATGGTTTTAGAAAACATTTAAAAGAGAGGGGGAAAGGGTCAATAACTCATAAATAATTCATAATACATTATGGTTACTGAATAATATCATGTTATAGATATTTTAATGACACACCCCATGAAAATGAAACATGAAAGAAAAGAGAAGATGTGATTCCTATTACGAGAAATTCGGCAGCCAAACGACGTCACTTAAAAATTCAGAAAACAAATTGATGACAGAAGATTCAGTATCTAATAATTTTTACATAAAATGGACAGTACTAATAACAATTATGAACATACCCTCAACATAAAGAGATGGAAAATATAAGACACAACATAAGTGAAGTCATGACATAAAAGAGGAGGGTGAAGGATTCCCTTAACGATTTGGTAACATTCGAAACATTCACCATATGAAAGAAGGACCATATAATGAATATATAATACCCAAAAATTAAATTATATTAAAAAAATACTACAATAATTTTTAGTACATAAACCACACTAAATGAAAT
Organism: Viscum album; assembly: GCA_963277665.1. Classification (NCBI taxonomy): domain Eukaryota; kingdom Viridiplantae; phylum Streptophyta; class Magnoliopsida; order Santalales; family Viscaceae; genus Viscum; species Viscum album. The sequence continues at coordinate 1,430,894,759 of OY728132.1, read as the reverse complement.
AATGGAAAATATACCATGGATCTCACAAGAATAAGAATTAAGATGACAATATCTTACCCCATTGTAATCAATCATGTCGTATGAACAAAAGATAATAAACATAATATGAATCACAAAATACCATGAATATAAATATAATAAATATAATATATATCAAATAGTAGTACATAATATACCACATGCAATAAATAAGTGGCAAACAATGGAAATATCATGGAATTAAAAGCGAGATAAGAAATCCCTTAACATGAAAAGTAACATCAAAAGCGTGAAGGTTGGAACCTTGGGAGGCTTGTGGGAACCATGGGAGGCCTCCATGGGAGTTAAGGTGGCCATAACATCATTGTGGAGGATTTACTAATGAGAAGGATGAGGTAATGGCTTGGTATTTATAAAGGAAGTGAGGGGACAACGCATTAATGGCCAAGGGACACCTAATCGGTGGTATTGCCCAAACTCTGGGCAATCCAATGGTATTTATTCATGGTATTCACCACATGGGACACCTCATACCTTATATTACTATTAATAAGTTCACCCGAAGGATTTCATAGTTATTTAATCTTTAATGATGTCATTAAACACCCGAAACTCAAAACTGAAATTTCACTATTCACTGAAAATTCATTTTTTTAAAAATCCCCAAAAATCACGATAACCTAAGATTGATGCTCTGAATTAAAAAATGAATCACATTTTATAAAAATAATTTCCTAAATATTTTTAATGAAAATTTTAATTAGAATAATCTATTCACCCAAAATAACTAATACTTGACTAATAATTTCTAAACCCACTATTTACTTATTTTATTGAATCACAATACCTAATAAAGTAGCCAAAATAATATTAATAATTTATTTAAGTGATATTACTAATCCAATTTGTCACATTACTAATCCTAAATGTAAAATTACTATTTCTAATTTACAATTCACCAAAAATTATGTTGATCTTATTAGACTCCATATTTTTTATTGAACACATTCGTAGAAGACAATTTTTTTGAAATTAATTACACATAATTAATAATTTTAGGTGTAAATAAATATTTTAAATTTTTTTTTTCAAAATTCATCAATAATATACATCCTACATTTATCCAGACATTTGAAAATTCACAAACATCACCACAAGAAGAAATCACAATTTTTTTATCTCAATGGATTTCACAATGAAGTTACGGTATAATTACATTGCCCCTTATAACCCCAGCATAAGACCTAAGTGTAAGGTGTGATATGATGAGAGAATACAAGGGCGGCTCGACCAACATTTCTGGAGTAGTAATTTCTATAAGCATGAACATCTCTCGAATTCTATTTCATTCCATCTTCACATGATGAAGATCAGCTTGGGGTTGGTCCAGAGCAAAGCCCAATAGTGCTTCCTCCTTACCCAGTTCTGTCAGACGGGCTTCGATCAGCCTAAGACTACTGGATGAGTCAATCATATCTTCTTTCTGTATTAATTAACCAAGGTCACTTGTTTTTTATAGACAATAATCACAACATAATGTTTAGTTTCCAACGGTCATATTGAACAACCATCATATAACAGTTGAAAACCAATGGTATTATTTTAATTATACTCATTTCATTAAATGAAATAGTTTTATTGAGTATAATATAACAAACAAACATATGAAACATAACATATTAAAATTTCAGGTCGTTACAACCCCCTACTAGGCCGCCGACCTAGTGGCCCACCTCCATACCTAACCTCCCCATTGTAGATAGGAAATCCCATTCGGGCCACCCATTTTGTAGGATGGGCCGAGTTCCCCATGGCTTAGTCCTGACCGGATAGGGCTGGGTCAGTTCGACTGTGTGAGGCCAGACCCGAGCCCCATCGGGCCTAGAAACACTTAAAGTGCCTTATCTTGAGAACCAGACATCTATTTGATGAACTGTCTGTGGTGTTGGGATCCTTGGAGAGAGACAGTTTTTTGACATAATCCATTAGAGTTTTGGCTAAACATAGAGTATATCAGGGTAGGATCTCACCCGAATCCAATCAGTCCCTCAACACTGAAATTCCAAAAATACAAAAAATGGGAATCTGATTGACATGCTTACTGTTGCATTGGTACCCTAATGACATGGAAATGCATCGAGCTACACCTTTTATGAGACTTTGTTCTATATTTAATAAAAATTCTGTCTTGAGGAGTGGTTCTCCCAAGCGCACTAAGGATGGAACCCTGTAACCGGCTGAGACTTGACGACTTCTGATTTTTCAACACTGTGTTACTCAACGACACATTTGGGAGAACCACTATGTAAAGCAGCAGACCCATGGTGGGGAGATCCTCTATGTTACACGACATACCCACAGTACTCAACATGAGGAGTACCTCAGCAGGACAAAGTGGAGAGCACCTCTTTGTGACACGGCAGTCCCAGGGTACTCGAAATGTGGAGTACCTCAGCTGTCCAAGGTTAGTGGAACGTGTATTTGTGTGACATGGTAGGACCTCTGTACTTGATAGAGGTGGAGTTCTCTAGTAGCCGAGGTGTTCGACACTGTGACTAGATATGTTACATGTTTCTATCCATAGAGAATATTATGGAAGGCTATCATCATTCATAACAATCTTATGTGGGTCAGAATCATAATCTTGTTTCTCTGTGTTGTATACCTAGTTTGAGGTGAGACTCTAATTGAGGTAAGAATATAATTCAGATGAGAATATAACAGATTTGTCTCTATTTCATTGATCTTTGGGATTGAAATAAATCATTGTGGTTTTCCATGTAGAATTCTGAGAGACCTTCGAGGGTCTCCAGGTCCCTACTGAGTATTGTTATACTCACCCCTGCATGGGCTTCACTTGAACCATTTGTGTCTTATACAGATGATGAGCAGCTAGGATGAGGTTTGAGGGAGCGAGGACCAGGAGGTACGTAGAGTAGACAGGCGAACGTGGACTGCTTAGGATGCGATCTGTACCTACCCTACAAGTAGGATCCTTGAAATATGACTCAGTAGCTGTTTTCCCTTTTTCAGTTGTATTGTTCATAGTATATATATTTTTACATTACAGCTGGACTTGTACTTTTAGTTTTTCTTGTATTCTGGCCCCTTTACATTCATAACTCTTTTACTCTAGCAGTTTAAATCATATATTCTTATTGTTGTTTTCTTAGAACATGTGCTTGTATAGGTTTAAAGGCAATGCCTTCCCGTTTTTGGGAATATGGCATTCGATGGTTGTTGCCAACCCCTGACCTATGAATGGCGGGCTTGGGGTAGTCACGACTCAGGTCCTGGGGGAAAAGTCATGAAAATAATTATCTCAATTCATGAGACCAATATAGAACTCCATATATTGGAAAACCCAATGACACCTAAAACATAATGTGCTCCAATTTGAGGGTATGTCCTCATGATCTCACATAATATTGATCAATATGTGTGAACTTCATATGAATATGATTAAAATATTATGATCCCAAATCACCAAATATTCATACATCAAATGTTTCTAGTCGGTATGATTCTTTTAGTTGAAAATATATAATTTTTAGATTATTTTCTATTTAACTAGAATATCTCATAACAGCATCGAAATTTCTGTAACCATTAAAAAAACAATTAACATATGAAAATTATCATTTAAATATTTGATGATGAAATATAAATACTTTAATTGAAATTTTACATCATGTATTAATCAATGTATACATTTTATGATTATTAAAATGTACTTATTAGATGGGTCTAGGGAACCCTCTTTTATAAAACTCTAACTTTAACTAGATAAAACATGCTAACTAACATTGATAACACTCCCATGATTTAAATCATGTTCCTATTATGTCATGGATTTAGTTTTGTTTTCTATATCTCCTCTATGAATCTATTTCTCGATCTATGACATTACACTCTTGAGGTTGATTTATCGACAGATGATATCCCAATGTATTATCCTTTTTTCAATTATATATACATGACATATTTTATAGTACTAGTAATAGAATTGTAAAGATCTGGATTTTCCATGTAATTTTTATTTATTAATATATTAAAATTTTACGACTCTACGAAAATTGACGGTTCATGATTCTGAGGCCCGATGTGTCCGTAATGAATTTTTTATTTTTTCTTCAGGTAAGATAAGTAAACATATGACTGGGATTTTATATTTTTTGAATCGGTGCTCAGAATTGAAATCTGGGACACCGTTGAACTTACAGCGCCAATTTTCGATTAAGGAGACCATCACCTTGACCGTAGTGTGTCGAGAGACAAAGATAGAATTTGGGTTTTTCTTGAAGGAATAATATAAAATAAATTGTGTAATTTTTTTATTTTCAAACCACCCATGTGAATATTTCATAGGTGGGTACCTCTTGAACTAATACCACCCATGAGAGGATATGGATTTGGGGACCACTAAGCCTAACCTCTCATTAGAGGTTATGATGGTGAGGACCACCCAAGGAAAAACCCCCTTGAAATCATTTATAAGTGTGGGGAAGCCTCTTAAACTTTCCCCACATAAATAGTTCCACCCACTTTAATTTATTATGCCATCCTATGAAATTAATTAATTCAATTTGAAATAGTGCCAACAATTCAAATTGGGGAAACACAACAGGTGGCTATTTTCATTTTGGTGGAATTGGGATGAAGGAGCCTTGAGAGAAACTATCTATTGAAGAATACCAACGAAGAATGTCGACTTCAACTTTAACTTCTTCCACGGGACATCCATTGAGGAGGAATTTCTTTGACATCAATGAACCAACAATCGAGGAAACGTCGACGTCACTGACATCCGTCGATTCCCAATGACATCGTCTCCTTCTCCGCGGAAAATATTCAACGAATCAAACTCACCATGTAGGAGTTATCTTTGAATTCATGAGATTACTCATTCGTGAAAAGCATGGATAATTTGGATCTACTTAAATGAGTTGATCCATGATTCGTATGAAATTGTAAAGTTGACGATTCTTTATTAGTGTTCTGGTTGATCTGGTTTATCTCGCTCTAACCTGGAGGGTGAGGGGTAATCAAACATGGACGAAATCCTCCGTCATTCTTCTTGAATGGTGTATCCTTATTGATGAATGAAGGTAGATTTCATGATGGCGACCAATGCCGGCGGTGGCACTGGTGAAACTCGAGAACCACCAACGAAGGCACGAATCCCCACCACCCCACGGGCTCTGCCGCCTGCGGCACCACTATGTCTTGCGTGGCCTCCACCATCCTGGCTGTACCACCCCGACTGAGCCGCCGCGTGGTCTCTGCCCAACCGGCCGAGCCACCCCAGACGAGCCACCCCATGGACTCTAACCTCCAATCCAAGTCGCCACGCGGCCACGCCATGTGGCCCAGGATGAGTCACCCATTAGCCTATTCCCTCTATGCTGGGTCGTCATGTGGCCTCTACCCTCCCAGACGCACCGCCCCGACTGAGCCCCCCCGCTGTCCAGGACCCTAGCGGGACCCCCCCCCCCCACATCTGAGCCATATCGCTCCCTCGTAGCACCCCCACAACCAAGATTACTGATGCCCTAGAAGCCTACCGAGTTGGACCCAGCGGGTTTGGTCGACCCTTACCAGGTCGGTATGACTGGGTCGGACAGGACCCAGACCCCGTTCGACCCATTTACGCACTATGGGCCATAACTTTTACACCAGGCGTTCTTTTGATAAACCATCGATAGCACTATAAACCTTGGAGAAAGATGGACCCAATGAGTATAAACCATTTTATATTTGGGTTAATAAGGGTTATAGTTTGGTTGGATCGAGCATAAATCCAACGAGGCCCTCGCAACTAAAAGGCTAATAACGTACATACCAAGCGTCTGATTGCAGCACCATCTATTGTGTTGAGACCCCTATGACATGGTGGTCCTTTGAGATACTTCTTCATAAGATTTCGTTGCAGTTGGAGTATCGACGAGTGCCTCGAGAGGTAGACACCCCTAGATAAGAGTGAGCCGAGTACGGGAACCCAGTAGCTGGCTATGATGTGAATAGTTAATAGCGATCATGTGTGGGTCAGCAGCAAGGGATCCTATGTGGGTTCGCACCTGGAGATCTTGTGTGGGTCAGAAACTAGCGATCATGTGTGGGTTATCACTCAGCGATCCAGTGTGGGTCAACACCGAGCGATCCACTGTTGGTCAGCACCTGAAGATCCTATGTGGGTTTACCTCATAACATAGTAAGATGATTCAGTATTTATATCTAAACATACCTACTATTATACCTACATTTTATCTGGTGTGAGGTGATTTAGTACCTATTTTTGACTTACCTTCGTCATTCTACCTTGTTGGTATTCTTTTGTGAGGCATAATTGTGTGGTACATGACTTCATGGTATTTTTTCATTTGTGGAATAGTTGAGCGTGGGGCTTTGGAGTTGCATTCTATGGTTTCCTCATGATTGAGATGGGTTTACTTGATAACACAGGTACATGTATGGGAATATACCTATGTAGGGTGGACAATTGTTCTCATACTTTATGGTTTATCCATGGTAGATTTAATGAGACCTTGAGGGTCTCGAGGTCCCTACTCAGTATTGTTATACTCAACCCATCATAGATTATGCCTGCACCTCATTCTGTTTGGTTTAGTTATCGAACATCATTGACTGACAAAGTGGTTACCAGGACTAGACGGTGCCCGGAGGTGGACCATACGACATGTCTATATGTTGAGGAGACAAGCAGACATGGATTATAGAGGAGACGATATATACCTACCCCTCAGGAAGGAACCTTGGAGGATGACCTTGTATATTTCTATCACTTTCTTAAGTTTTATTACATTTCAGTTATACTTGTACTTTCTAGTTGGGCTTGTATTCTGGCCCCTTTTACATACTGCATTAACTATTTTTACTTTATAGTTTACTTGTGTTCGTATCTTTCTATGTGCATGGTTGCATGAGTTTACATGTTATAAAGGAAATGCCTTCCCAGTTTTAGGGAATGCTCCTTTGGTGCTAGTTTCCAGCCACTGGGCTTTGGAAGGTGGGCTTGGGGTAGTCATGCCATGGGCCTTGGGGGACAGTTCATGACAAATTGGTATCAAAGGAGTTAGTTATACAGTAGAACAATGGACTCTGATATTTTTAATGGAAATAGTGTTAAGTGTAGTGAGTGTGGTTATTAGTTTAAGTAATCCATTGGTGGTGTGGAAGATGACATATCCATACACCAGGACCTTGACATTTGATATCCGACTCAGTGCATGAAATTAGTGATTGCATGTTTGTATCCAAGAGTTTTCATTGTGATCTCTTTAGTCAGATCACGAGGTATAACATATTTATCATGGTTCACTTGTTTCTTTTTAGGATTCCTCCACAAAGACATCCATCTAGGGTTACGAGAGTACAACACACTAATGGCCCACCGAGCGATGAGGCCTTGGTGTAAGGCCCTCTTCCAGTAAAAGAATGAGCGGTGGCACCAGCGGAACCATTACCTGATGGGCCACCGATGCCATCGGCCGTAATAGGAGAGGTTATACGCTTCTTGAGCGCGTTTCACGAATTCTAGCACCAGATTCCACCCAGGTTTAGTGGAGAGATGGAACCACAAGTAGATGATGATTGGATGAAGGATGTAGTGAGATTTTTCCGACTAGTAGAGAAACTGACAGACCTCATGGTGATCTTTGCCACCAACCATCTATAGGTAGCAGTAGGTAGAAGGTGGATCATTATGCTCCAAGTTCATGATGAGGTGAATCGTCTCTGGGATGACTTTAGAACCTATTTTGGCTGATTTTTTTCCAATGACTCTTCAAGAAGTGCGCACACATGAGCTACTTCATCTGCATCAGGGAATCATGACTCTAGCTTTGTACTCAGTGAGGTTCACTGACCTCTCATGTTACTTCAAAAATATGATTTTATACCCATTCTTCAGGGCCTGGACCTTTTAGAAAGGACTCAGTCAATAGATCAGGGCATCGATGATTTCTCTTAGCATCTCGATGTAGGCGGGGGTTTTAGAGAGAGCCCTCTTAGTTGAGAGTTTCCTTGATGAGTAGTCACCAGCATCGAGAGACACCACCAGTCGTCACGTAGTGGAGTCTTCTTCCACTGGAAGTAGTCAAATATTGCAGATGTCTAGGAGGACCAGACCAACATGTGGATGACCGCATGATTCAGAGTAAGTGGTGTTGTGCAGCCGAGGCAGAGTCAGTCCTGCAATGAGCGGGTATTGTTACACATACGACGGTCTGGGCCACGTGGCTCATGACTGTCCAAACAACTATAAGGATGATCAGAATACTGTCGAAGGACATCCCATGCAGAGATAGAGGTTCGATTGAGGTGGTCCGCCGGGAGAAGTTAGACCTGTCAGAGGAGATGGTAGTGCAACAGGTGGTGGGTGATGATTCGAGATGTTACCGCCACCACCACCGGGTGATCCATCCCCACCACAAGGAGCAGGTGGACCGGGGCACGCTTAGCTCTAGGAAGGTCAGGCCTATGATCATGGCACTCTGGAGATAATATGAGGTACGATCAGTGTCTATTCCACCGTAGCTGTAGTACTTAGAGACATAGGTTCCAGTCATTATTTTATTTCCACTGCCCCCATTTAGAGATCAGAGATTCTGGTGGAACCTTTGGCTCAATACTTAATGCTAGAGACTCCTACATGGGAAGATTCGATTATTACACACTGGTGTTAGAAGTGCGATCATACTCTAGGACGTGAGAGATTCAGCTGAGATCTCATAGTAGCAGCGTCGAGGCCTTACGACGTCTTATTAGGTATGGATTAGTTATCAATAGTCCACGCTCAGATAGAATATAATCGGTGAAATTTGTTGTTTGTATGCATAGATGGGACTAGGATTACCTTCACCAGTGAGAATGGAGCCTTTTTAGCACAGGATGTAATTTCCCAAAAGAGAGTGCAACCGATCACTAATCGGTTGGCTCGCTTTACCCTCAGTGTGGTAGACATGGAGAGTCTGAGTTATCCTGTAGTGGTGGACCAGTACGTTGATGTTTTCCCTGATGACATTATGGGTCTACCTCCTCATAGAGAGGTGGACTTTTACATTGACTTATACCCCTATATGTCACCGATATCTACACCAGCATATCGGATAGCTACAATGGAGCTTTGTGAGCTGCGGTTACAACAATAGTACTTACAGGGGAAGGGATTCATTCGACCTAGTGTTTCTCCTTGGGAAACCCTGATTTTGTTCACAAAGAAGGCGGATGGGAGCTTGTGACTTTGGGTATAATATCGGCATAAGAATCAGGTGACCATGAATAAAAAGTATCCACTCTAGAGGATTGACAAACTCTTTGATATTCTAAAGAGAGAACGATGGTTCTCTAAGATATACCTCAGAACAGGATATCAATAGCTCAGAATAAAAGACAAGGATGTGCAGAAGTATATTTTAGATATCAGTATGACCATTACGAGTTCTTGGTTATGCCATTCACCGTGACAATTTCTCCAGTAGTGTTTATGGGACTCATGAACATGATCTTTCAACCATACCTTGATCTCTTTGTAGTAGTCTTCAATAATGTAATTCTGATTAACTTGACTACTGGGGAGGATCATTCTTATCATTTCAAAAATAGTTCTAGACACACTCCAATAGCACCAGCATTATGGTATGCACATGAAGTGCCAGTTATGGATCCGGGAGGTTCACTTTCTGCGACATGTCATCTAAGAGGCTGTAGATGATGTGGATCTTGCGATGATTGAAGTGGCACTTGTTTGGGAGCCACCGAGGAGTGTGATGAAGGTATGATGTTTCTTGGGTTTAGCTAGATACTGCCAGAGGTTCATGTTATATTTATCTAGAGTTGCATCACCTCTTTCAGCATTGACAGAGAAGGGGAAACCCTTCGTGTGGTCGGATAGATGCCTATAGAGTTTTCAGGAGTGGAGGCAGAGGCTAACTAGTGCCCCCATATCGTGGCTTCTAGAAGAGGGTGTAGGGTACGTAGTCTTCTACGATGCCTCAAGGACCAAGCTCTGATGTGTCCAGATGCAGGAGTGATTCGTGATCGTATATGGTTCTTGACAGGTGAGACATCATGAGAAAAACTACGCTACCCATGAACTGGAGTTAGCAGTAGTAGTCGTCACCTTGAAGATGTGGTGACACTATCTGATGGGAGAAACTTTTACAGTCTACTCTGATCATAAGAGTCTCAGGTATATCTTCTATCAGAAGAAACTGAACCTGAGACAACAGCGTTGTCTTGAGTTCCTCTAAGACTATGACTTCGAGATAGTCTATACTGTTAAGAAGGGGAATGTTATAGCAGATTCACTCATCAAGTGATCTGTTATAAAAATGATATGAGAGGAGATGGTGAAGTTGGAGGCTTTGTAGATATCCTCTGTGGATCAAGATGGATTAGCTTATCATCAGTCTCTTATAGTCACTCCCCCACTTCATCGGCGATTCAGGGATGCACACCGTGGGGAAACTGACTGTGAGATTCGGCATGCTCTGATATCCACAGGGTGGGAAACTAATTGTTTTCAGAAGGTGGGGAGTATTTTTTCCTATTCGGAGGACATACCATGGTACTAGTGTCACTACAAGAGGATGTGTTGAGGGAGTTCCACACATCCCCTCTAGCGGTACATCCATGAGTGGAGAAAATGTACTACTATCTCCGACGTCATAATTGGTTATTGGGAATGATGAAAATATTTATGAGTTTGTAACTCGATGCCTCACTTATCAGCAAGTGAAGGTGGAGCATCAGGTACCTACAGTCTTTGGTTAATCCTTTAGAGGTCCCAGAGTGGAAGTGAGATGGGATATCCATGGACTTCATGATAAGAGTTACATGTAAATCCAGGGGACATGACTCGATTTGGGTGATCGTTGTCCGATTCACCAGGTCAGACCCCTTCCTATTGATAAGAGAGTATGGTTCAGTAAAGAGCTTGTGATGCCTTTATGTGCAGAAAATTGTGTGGCTACATGGAGTACCTTTGACAGTTTTCTCCGATTGTGATGAAATTTTTACTTTTCATCTATGGATGGGGATTCAGGAGGCTTTTAGGACACTAATTCATTTGAACACCACCTTCCATCCTCAGAGGGATGGCTTGACTGAGCAGACCATTCAGTCCATCGAGGACATGATGCACTCTTGTGTCCTCGACTTTGGTCACATTTGTGTGGATCATTTTCCTTTGGTGGAGTTTTCATAGGATAATAACTATCACTCCACCATTTGGATGTCACCTTTTGATGCATTATACGGGGGACCTTGTAGATCACCATTGTGATGGAATGACCAAGGCAAGTCAGCAATCATGGGACCATAGATTGTATGTGCAACCAAAGAGAAGGTGAAAATCATCCGGGAGCGAATAAAGACTGCATAGAGCAGGTAGAAGTCGTATTCCTACAGGAGACAAAGACCTATGGCGTTTGAGGATGACGACCACGTCGTTCTAGGGGTCTCACCTAGACGTGGTTTGCAGATATTTGGTCGAGGTGACAAGATATCTATTAGATTCATTGGACCCTTCTAGGTCCTTATTAGAGTTGGTGAGTTGTCTTACCGCTAGGATCTTCCACGTCAGTTGCAACGGGTGCATGACGTTTTCCACACATCCCAGCTGAAGAGATACATGCATGACCCTTCCCACGTCATCAACCATAGCGAGCTGGATGTCGATGATGGGTTGAATTTTACAGAGTTTCCAGTTTAGATTGAGGATTGGAAAGACTGGGTCCTTCATGGGCAGTCAATACCTCTAGGGCGCATTCGTTGGCAGAACGAGAACCTCCAGGAGAGCACATGAGAGCAGGAGGCTCAGATTCTTACTTAGTACCCCAACATATTTTCCTAGTTTTTTGTTTTGGATTACTGGGACATAAATCCCAAAGAAGGGGAGAATGTAAAGACCCAAAATTTATATTTATTTTTTTTCTAAATATATTGTAATTTTATGAGTCTGCAAAAATTAACGGCATTTGATTCCGAGGCCCAGTGTTCCCAGAAAAATCTTTTCTTCATGTACATTCAGTAAACATACGAGCTGGTTTTTCAAACATTTGAACCAGTGCTTAGAAATGAAATATAAGGACACCATTGTACTCACAGTACTAGTATTCTCATAAAGAGACTATCACCTCGAAAATATTTCATCGAGAGTGAAAGACAAAATTTGTGTTTTTTGTGAAGGAATAAAATAAAATAAAAAGAGTAACATATTATTTTTATTTTATATTGATACCAACCATGAAGATATTTCACAGGTGGGATCACCTGAACTAAATCCTCCCATGAATGATTATGGAGGTGGGGTCCTCCGAGCCTAACCACCCATGAGAGGTTATGGTGTTGGGGACCACTAGAGGAAAAACCCCCTTGAACCCCCTCTTAAGTGTGGGGAAGCCACTTAAACATCCCCCACTTAAAAGGTTCCACCATATTTAATATATTATTTCAACCCTATGTAATTAATTAATTCAATTTGAAACTATGCTAAAAATTAAAATTTGTGAAACACAGCAGTTGGAAATTTTCCTTTTGGTGGAAATGGGAGGAAGGAGCCTTGGGAGAAATCTCTCCAATGAAGAACACCAAAGAGTAATGCCGACTAATACTCCAACTTCATCCATGAGACATTCATTGATGAAGAACAACTTCAACGTCAATGATCGAAGAACGAGGAAATGCTGATATCACTAACATCTGTCTATTCCCAATGATATCGTCTCTTTCCCCACATAGTATTTTTAACGGATCAAACAATGATTTAGGAGTGGTATTTGAATTCATGAAATTCCTCATTCATGAAAAGCATGCAGAATTTGGATAAACCTAAATGAATTGATCCATGATTAGTATGAAATTGTAATGTTTTAAGATTCTTGATTCTTGTTCATGTTGTGCTGCATGCTACCACTCTAATGTGGAGGGTGCGAGCCTAACTAACATGGACCGACCCCTCCACTGTTCTTCCAAAATGGTGTCTTATTCTCGATGAAATAAGGAGACTTTGGTGACAGCGGCCGGTGTCAGTGGTTGGCACCTGTGAAACTCGAGAACCACTAAAGAAGGCATGGCACCGAGCCACCCCACGACCTCCACCGCCCGTGGCCCTAACGCGCCATCCGCTGCCTCCATCATCCCGACCGATCCTCCCAACATCCTCCACCTTACCGGTCGAGCTGCCCTAGCCGATCCACCCCACATCCTCCACACTACCGGCTGGGCCACCCCGGCTGAGCTACCATGCGGCCTCCTCTCTACCATTAGAGCCACCCCGGCCGAGCTACTACGCAGACTCCGCCCTCCCAGCCAAGACACCCCATGGCTATGTCGCTATTCCCCAGTTACGCCGCCCTCTGGTCTCCGCCCTCTAGGCAGAGCTACCCCGACTGATATGCCCTGCGACCTCTGTCCTCCTGGCCATGCTTCCCTTGGTGAGCTTCCCCATGGCCGCACGCCCTCGCGGAAACCCCCACGGCTGAGCCACCACACTCCCTTGTGGCACCCCCATGTCTTAGCCACACCGTGCCCTCGCAGCCTGTTGGGTCAGGGAAAACCCATCGGGCCTTTGAGATACTTCTTCATGGGGCTTTGTAGTAGTTTGAGTATCTACCAGTGGATTGTAGAGAGGACCCTCGCATAGATGAGTGAGCATAGTTTGGAACCTTGAAGACAATTGTGACGTGAAGAATGAATTGTGATCCTGTGTGGGTCAGAATATAGTGATCTTGTGTGGGTCAGCATCTTACGATCCTGTGAGGGTCAGAACCTAGCGATCCGGTGTGGGTCATCACCTAGAGATCCTCTGTGAGTTAAAACTGAGAAATCCTATGTGGGTCAGCACCTAGAGATCCTGTGTGGGTCTATCGCTTAACTAAGTTAGATGATTCAGTAATTACATCTAATCATATGTACTACTATACCTAAGTTATAACTGGTGTGAGCTGAGTTCATACATATGTGGTACGTTCCATTGTGGAAATAACTTGGTGGGGTTCTTCTGTGAGGCGTACCTATGTTGTACTTTCCACTGTCGCATTTCTCCCTTTGTGGAACAGTTGATTTTGGGTGTTTGGAGTTGGACTTTGTGTTTTCCTCATGATTGACATGGGTTTACGTGATAACTTAGGTATATATATGGGAATATACCTATGTAGGGTTTAAATTTTTTATCATAAATTATGGTTTATCCTTTGTTTATTTAGTGAGACCATGGGGGTCTCAGGGTCCCTAATGAGTATCATTATACTCACCCCTACACAGGCTATGTCGACAACTCATTGTGTTTCTTGCAGACGACAGACATTGCTGACTGAGGATAAGGGTACAAAGACTAGACGGTTCCCAGAGGTTGACCATAAGGTGTGTCAGTAAGTGGAGGAGAGATGCGGATGTGGAGTGCAGAGGATGAGATCTATACCTACCATTCAGGTAGGAGCCTCGGAGGATGACCTAGTAATTATCTTCTCTTTCTTCAGTTGTATTGAATTTCAGTTGTACTTGTACTTTCTAGTTGGGATTGTATTCGGGATCCTTTTACATAATGCACTCACTATGTTTATAATTTAGTTTACATGATTTTGAATTTTATTGTGTGCTTTGTTGAGTGTGATTACAGGTTCTAAAGGCAATTCCTTCATAGTTTTAGGGAATACGCCTTCAGTTCTAGTCACTATCCTGTGGCCTATAGAAGGCGGGATTGGGGTAGTCACGAAACAGGACATGTGGGACAGGTCGTGACAAGTATTATCATCATGATAATACTATGAATACTAGTTGTCATACCATGAACTAGAACAAATAATTTCATTTTATACATTTCTTACTTTTCTACCTCAAATTTTTCAATGAACATTGTATTTTAGATATGAATACCTCTATATTTTATGATCTTTTCTTTATTATCACATTATCATGACTGTGATGTAAGACCATATTTATCAAAAGGATGTTTAGTTTGTGTCCCATTGTATCATTTATATACTATGATCCAAATAAATGGTGAATATCTTATAAACATACCCAATTACAATCAAATAGTTATAACTTATTCCCTGGTAGTTATCCGATATAGAACTTATATTTTCCTGATATAATGCTTATTATGGAAATATCATTTCTTGTAAACTTCACTGTATTCTTGATTGATAATCATATAATCCTATTTAATTAATCTCAATAAATTAATATATTATGACCATGCATGTATTCTTGTAGTTATTTATGCCATGTGACTCTAAAAATGATTCTCTTTATAAAATATTAACCTATATATTTCAATACCATATCATTATATGTACTTTGGATTTTTGTAAGAAACCATTAGATCTACCTCAGTAGTTTATGTCTGCTAAAACATTGGATTCTTCTTATACTCCATCCCTAGAGAGATATCTTAATTCTTGTATTAACCAACATATAAAACCAATAATTTTTTATCATATATTTTCAAACATATTTAGCATAGAAAATCGTCACACTCAAACTAACCCCTTATTGACATTTGGAATATATTTAATACAAATGAATGTTCTAATATCTTGTTGATTACATTATTCCAAAATAATATTTTAGAAAATTTCACCCCTCATTTGAATTCTATGAGGTCACCATCTCTTTTTTGTGGCATTGTATATACACCACTCTTGATAGGTTGTCTTGGTGTCCAATGCCCCATTTTTTTATCAGATAATGCTGATATGAGAAGATAAATTGTAATATATTTAGGAATAATGACTTGGTGTAACCAATATAGCCATATTTGTATGATTCATGGACCATCCATGTATTGTCTCAGTGGAATACCCACAATGATATTCAAATTAATAATCCCCATATATTTTGTTACATTGATTCCAATTTTTAATTTTAATTTTCCCTTTCAATTTAATCAAATTTTAATAAACTTTATCCTTGTAGGAATTATTTTTATCAATAAAAATGATTTTTATTCAATGGATAATAAAAAACAACTAATATTTATCCTCCCAACTCAATATGTTTCACTGGAATATTCTTCTTCCACACCTCTTGTGGAACTTAATATTATTTCATGTATTTGTGGATATGTAGAATTAACTAAACCCAAGAAAAACATTCCCCCACATTCTCAAGAAGGGATGAAAACCGTTTTATAGAAATGTACTCTATTATTTATCTTTATTTTTTTCAACCATAGGTATTGTTATAACACCCTTACAAAATATTATTAAAACTAAGTTAGAAGCATATTATGTTTTAACTAATTCATGTTTATTTATATCTTCAACAATCACTTTGATTTTTATATCATGATCATATAACATAGAGGATTATCATCGTACTATAACTCAAATTATATCATTATTTTATTAATGATGGATTTTTTTGTTGGATAATGTTTTTATTTGTTATTCATGTCTTGAAAATTAATGTAAGTATTTTTAATGCATATAAGTTGAAACATTGATACTCATTTTACATAAATATTGACTATGATATGTGTATGTAAATGTCTGTTTTATAATTTTTCCTTGGTATATTTAGTTGATCAATTTTAAAATGAAGAACTCATCATTGATCCTCGTTATTTTTATCATATATTTTATGTGGATATGATAATGTGTGTTTATGAATTACTCCACACTACATTATAATGATGGATGAATTCATGGTGAACATATTATCCGACACACCATCCCAATGTATATTATATCTTCAGATAATGAATATAGAAAAATTAACATTCATATTTCTTAATAAGAACATAAAATAATATAATGTTGTATATTTACCACTAACATCCCTTATATTAGGTCAGGATCTCTAGTTGAATTAGTTTTGAAGGCTTTGTGGCCAAACATTATTTCTAAATGTTTCTTAGTCCAAAACTAGGAACATAAGTGTCTTGATAATACCTAATGTCTATAAATATGATATTTATAAAAAAATATTTCATATATCTTTGACATCTAGTTAGTTTTTATGGACAATGTATTATCTTTCACAACTGATAATATATGTATTACATTTTATATTCAAAAGCTTTTTCAAATAATTAAATAATTATTGTACTATTGGATAAGTGTTAAATAACATAAACAACATTCATTCCGAAGCTAGAATAATTTATCCTTTTTTAAAATGAACATGCCATATTAATATTTTATTAATACTTAACAAAAATTCAACTATAATCCTTAAGCTTGGAATTATAGAAGTTGTTTACTTCTCACCGCTAACTTAGGAACCACCTTTTCTAATCCACTTAGATAACACACCACAATTAATGTAATGATTATTTTCTTATATGGTTATTATATTTAATACATATATGTGATTTTAATATTTTATTTAATACCCAAGAAATATAACAGAAACATTACTATCAATTGATTAATATACATGAAGAAGAATATACTCCATTCATTATTGATTCATTTCATTACTTTTAACTTCCATAAAGGATATTTCATGATATGTGAGGAAATAAAACCATGTCTAATTCAACTTTATTTGGAGTAAATTTCAAATGGTCCTTGGAATTTAGGATTTCCATTAGATTGTTCACCTTTTCTTTCAACTAGTTCTCAATAATAAATAATGATTAATCATTCTTTGATGTCTATATTTCTTGGGGAACATTTCATTGAAGGTGATGAATTGTATTCTCTATAATGTTTTATTTTAATCAAAAATTAAATATTAGTAAATGGGTGAATATGATTTTAGAAATGGATTAATTAAAAAATAATGATCTATCATTCAATTTACACATCTCTTGTGTAATCATAACTTATACATATCTAAGCTACGCATTATCCTATTAAGCATCAGAGAGATGATACTGAATATAATATCAGCCATTTCATGATGTAGTATGAATAACTAACATTAGATGTTATTAATACCATTATGACATAACAACAATATATATCATAAATGATTATCTTGAAATCGTTTTCCCCACAAATCCTTAGGTGGATCAACAGGTATTGGGGAATCTAGAACCTGGAATTTCTATACAATAGTATTCTGTTTTAGCACATGTACTACTATATGAAACTCATGCATGTTTAGAAACTTTATTTAACGATTTTTATCACAATTTATTTATAGTTTTACATTACATATTATACAAAAAAATTATATAATATTAGTAATTTTAATATTTACCCATTTATGAATTATTGATTGATTGTTAAAGTAATCAAACATCTACCACTATTTTATCAAACTATTTCAAACCTATGTACTAGAATCAACATAATTTTATTCATGAGTATTCATATAGATTGTATCCATGAAACCCCCCTCTAATAGTATACAATATTTTATACACTAATACCTAGAGAGTTTAAAGAAGTCGTTTTACTTGACAATGACATTAACAAGCATGTCCTTTAACTATTGAGTGATGTCACACCATCTAAAATTAAAAAAAAATTGGATTACTAAATGCATGAATCTAACATTTCAACAGTCTAGATTTGTATACTTCCTTTTTACCAATTTAATTTATGTAAACCCATCAATCTCAAAAAACCCCCAATTTTAGGAGGCATCGCCAAATTTTTTTGACGAGCACCCCGAACTCATAGTTTTTTAATTAAAATGATAAAAGGTATTCACAACATAATATTTCTATAAGGGTTATTTATTTTTCTTAATGAATGTAATTTTTTTCTATAAATATGTTCATTATATGTTTTCTTTCTAACAATCTATCATCAATAGAAATACATCCATCATCGATTTATTTATTTTACTAATTATAATTTATTTTGTTTCTCATATGCATGAAAATAAATTATATAATAAGAAAAAACATAATTGAAATAAAATCACCCTGTCTATCTTGAAGATATAATATTTATTTATTTATTTAAACATAATGGATCAACTATAACATAGCAGTATCATAACTAACGAGTTTCATGATTCATGATGTAGGAGGTTCCACATCCAGTGTGTCCACTTCCAGTATAGATTTTTCCTCAAATTGGCTTATTGTGTATCTTTTTGTTTAATCGACTAAATAAAAATTTACTCATACACTAGAAATGGGATCTTGGGAGTTAAAAACAAAAATAACTAAATTGTTTCTAGGTGAAAAAACCATTATACATATTAAATGTCAAAAATGAAGATGCACCGTCTATCTTAAATTAACTACTTATTGTATACATCATAAAAAATTAAAAAATAATTAAATAAAATAAACCAAACATACACAAGTTCAATCAATTTTTAATGTAAGGCCTGTAAGTAAAATAAAAGCATGACAAAAAAAATTTTCAATGATTTTCAAGTACATGGGAATTTAATTAAATTAAAATAATTTTTTAGATTAAAATAAATTACTAAAATAACATCTTACTTCACGATATAAATTTTATTTAATTTTTTTAAAAAATAAAATTATTAATTAAATTATTTTTATACCAATATAAAATTACTTTCCCAAAATATAAAGATATTAGTATGTTTTATCCAACAAATAATAGTTTAGTAAATTAATTTAAAATAATATATTTTTTTTCATTCAGTTATTTTATTATTATATTTTTTTTCCTTGAGCTCAATTTCCTCACAATCCCATTATGGGTTGAGCAGTAACCCCTGGATTCCCATTTTGGGCAAAGAAAACATGTTCATGGATGGTTTTGGAATGGTTGTCCTGACCTAATCCATAAATTGTTAAGATGACCTTCCCAAGCCCATTTGGGGTAGATCATGTCCAAGAGAACTACCAAATGTAATGAAAGGGGTTTCCTAATGGCTATTGAACATAGAGGGGCTAGCCTGAAGTCACTCATATCGACATCAACCTAGTTGGGATTGGCTAGAGCAGACTCGATCTGGTTTGGCAGCTTGTGAGGTTTGTGGTTCATTAGGGATGAATGCTGCAACAAGAGTAGTGGTGGGAATCAATTAGTCTGAAAGGGTTTCTATGATGTGGGATTGTGCACCTGGACCTCGATCTGGGGAGTGGAGGCTTTGTGGAATGGGATAGTGGGAATATAATGTAGGGAAGGGGTACTCAAGTAGGAGGTCAGTTGGGAGAGATGTTCCAAGAGTCACGAGAGGGAAGGCTGATAGGATGTGCAACCATATTTTTTTTGTTTTCCAAATTCCACCCACCTCCTACAGAAATTGGAAAATCATAAGGTTGTTTAATACTCCATTTGATTTTTTGAAATGAACTGAAGGTTAGTCTTCCCCCTATTACTATGTTCGGTACTAAGAAAAAATTCTTAAAGCCTAAATTTAGTCATTAAAATGATTTTATTTAAAAATAATCCTAACAAGGGTGGAATCTATTTCCTATCATTGGAAAAATTATTATATCTATGGTGGATACTCATTGAGGTTCATGTTTTCCATATTTATTAGATTTACCACAGAACTCCACTCTTTAAATGAATTAAGGTATGATTTAACATATATATTTAATTAAATTTTATCACCCAAAAATTTAAATGATGATGTAATAAAATTTTAATTTTGACATAACATGGTCATCTAAAATCAAATAGTCTTCGGTTATCTATGCACAACTATAATTCTTAGGATATCACAATATTTTAACGACCTAAAAAATTTAACATAATTGTTACCTCATTCAAATCCAAGTGAAATCGATTGCACCAAATCCATAGTGACCATTCATTGACAGGTCTAAAGATAAACCTATAAAATCATACACAAAATCCCTGAATACGTGAACTCTCCATTCATTTAAATTCATGTTCTATCATGTAGCTCTAAATAATCCTTCAAAATCATGATTATCACTTTGATGTAGTGCCATTGGTTCATCAAAGGAATTGTTGGATCGATTTCTCAGAGAGAGACTTTATCTTTCCAGATAGATGGAGGAGATAGAGGATCTCTTCAGTTAGCATGAATATTAACTGGAATACAGTTCCTCCCCACTTATATAGTGGATTTATCAAAAACCATTATAGGTTTACCGAAATCCCTTATATTTTACATCCACTAAATAACCAATAAATAATTAATTATGATGAAAAAATTATTCCATAAATAATATTTTTTATTTATCATATATTTGTAATATATATATAAATATATTATTTGATAAAATAAACTCTTTTAACTCAACTCATAATTCCCACTAATAATAAATGAACCTTCAATATTAAATTAACATTCATTAATATAGTATTTTGTTTCTGGTTTTAAGCTAATACCTTTTAAATACAAATAATAAATAAATTCCATCTAATTATTCAATACATGAATAATAGTGAATTTAATGATTTATTAGTGAATGGTTACTTTTAAAACACTCATACCTAATGGTGGGACCCATTATGTCCAAAATTCCAATTCACCATAATATGATAGAATCATGAGTGTGCTATTGTGTGTAACCCCCTGGGACCATATCATAATTGTAGCGAACATCACTCGCATCCCAAGATATGAGCCTAACAACCAATAAAGTCCCCCAAATAGAAAATTAATATACATAAACAAAATATTACCCTACAAACATGAATTTTGGAATAAAATATTATTGTATTTATATATCTCATCTTATACGATTCATAATTATGTCATCTTCCATTCTAACATTTTGTTAATATAACTACTTATCAATAACATTGAATACCATTAAAAGAATTTATGAAGTGATTATAATCCTAGTAAACTATTCCTAAGATGTCACTTCCTCACCCCAGAATCAAAAAATTCAATATTGACCATTCAACCAATGCCATTAAACCACTGAGGACCCCAACCCAATCTACCTCACCATTATGTCATTTTAGTTTTTATTCCTTGCATCAAGGTGGATGATAAAATGGACCAAGTTGATAATGATATCAATTCAAGAGACCAATAATCATTACCATGAATAAGATAATCCAATTTCTACAAAACATGTCGTATTCAAATTGGATGTTCTACTCTCATTATCCCACATCTTAGAGATCACTATGTCCAAACATCATGAGATGTTGTATCCAGGCTTTTGACCCGCCAAAACCATATTTTAATACATCAACTAACTATAATCAGTATGTTATTTCTAGAACAGTGTTAATATGTTTAAGATTAATTTCATAGTAGTTTGAGGCTCTCATTTTATCCAGGGAAAATATATAACCTTTAAATAAAATAATTAATTGATAGACATTACCATTTAAATGGTGTATCTAGAAATATAATCACTATAATGGTAAGATTACATCATGTATAACTCTATGTATTTATGTAATGGTAATCAAAAAGTAAAATTTTGTTGGGTCTAGATAACCCACTCTTACAACATTATGATTTTGTATTCCCAAAGAGATATTTTCATTGTGGTTTTACACATGAAATTACTATCTATTATTATTACTCTACATAGTTCTATTGTGATTGTTGGATTCATGTTTATATGTATACTAGGAAAAAAGATCTAATATCAAATTATTTCTTCACAAATTTTATCGCCAACCTTTATCATACTGGTTGGGGGCTTCGGGCTGTGTTACCTAAACCCTACACCAGATAGATTGTCAATAATTGTTTTGTCATTATTGAATTAAAATGCGGTGGAGTTTAGAATGGTAGAGAAGAGGATTTCAAAGATAAAGATAGATTAATCATTATGAAACAAGATGTTTAATTCCACAAGATATATGACTTGATGGAAATAATGAGGGCTTGGGGTTAGTTAGGGTTTTAGGGACTATACTAAAAGTCAAACCATGGTAAATATTCACCAAATTTATAAAAAATTTCAATATAACCCTCAAATTATGTTGGTGAATTAAAAAAGTTCATCCCTATCTCTGAAAATGAATTTTATGAAACTCTATGTCCTTAATTAAAATAACCTACTTTTTTGGTAGTTTTGTTAAATTTTTTAGAAGTTGTTTCACCAAAACTATGGGGAAACAGTCATAAAAATAGTCATAATGGATATTGATATTAACACACATGAAGAAACAACACAACCTATGGAGAATTAATTCATTGTTTCAAGACTAATCTCATGATTTTATTTGATAAGAAAACATCATAACCATGACATTAAACAAAAATGACTCTGAAAATGGATGTATTCCCTTCCTTATTTCCCATACGGACTCCACCATAAAAATCAATGAACTCTGGTCACTAAAATTGCCATCACAATGGCAAAGTGATCTCCTAAAATGATATCAAATATAAAATCTAAATAATCATGTCATATTAAACCAAAAACAATATAAAATTATCTTGTGTTGAATTAATCTAGACTGTATATATGATTACCCCACCAAACCATGTCTCCAATCATCAACATACAGTAGAAAAAATATTATAACACACCCTATATTACATATGGACTTCACCAAAAATATATATGGGAACCAAACCATTAAAAATGGATCACCTAGATCTAAAATGTTAATTTTATACACAAATTCTCTCAAACTGAATAAAAATCATCAAAATGGGTGTTTTACACCATAAAATCACCTTTCACGAAAACCACAAATTTTCGAGGACTAAAATCCTAAAACGATCCTACCACAACTAAAATGACCATCATCAAATAACTACGGATCGAAAATATTACACTTAAAATCTCTATACCACCTCATACATTATCTCAATGCCTCCAAAGCACTTGAAAATCCATGTAATGGTCTAGAAAACTCCAATACACTATTTTATCTCTAAAAATAACAATAACTAATCTTTTATTTTCAAAAGAAAAATTCCGTGACAAAGGATTCCAATGAAATAATTCCCATTATGTTCCATTAATTTAATGATAATTCATATTCATCATAATAATATAGAAATAATTTTGAATAATAATTTTAAGACACAACCAATAGTTATTTCATTGAGAGAAAAAAAATTGCAACCACTTTCAATGTGTGAATTAAGAATGTTTAAAATTGTTTTGAATTGATAAAAAGTCATGTTAATATAATAATTTTAATATTATTTTGAAATTCATTGAAAATCATTGAAAAAAAATTGTAATGACGTCAATAATTGTTAAAAAATATAACAATATGTTTATTGCAACAAAAAATATAATTTTTCAGTCCTAGAATAATTTCACATACATTCAATTTTTATATTATTAATTATTCATTAGAAACATTATATAGTTTTATAATTAAGATTTTATTATCATTATTTCCATAAAAAAACATTCGAATCATTTTAAATTTAAAATAAAACATATATGTTATTATAATTACACTTAATTCATTATTTGAAAAATGATAATTCAATAATAAAATTCATTTCATATTTTCCTTCTCATCGATCTAATATCATTATGAACAGATTAAATTGGTTATAATAAAATTAAATTTCTTTTAAAATAAATTTTTTTTAAACATTATTGTTTCATAAATTGTAATTTTTCTTGGAATTTGGCTAATTCTCTCTCAAACTCATTGACAAATATATATTTTTTCACACATGGACATCTATAAGTACCTATATAGTTGGATGTAAAACTAAAAAATCTCATGTAAAAAAGGTTACCTTAATTCCTTCAATATTATTTAACACAAATTATCGGTTTTTTAATGGGTTATTCAATGACTTTATTATATCATTATGAATATTACACAAATATTTCAAGGAGGAATAAATAGGATCATTCTTCAGATTAATTCATACAATGGAATTAGGTTGTTGGATCCCATATAGAATATATTAAATAGACCTTTTTCAATTGGAAGATTCAATAGGGTCAAAATTATCTCAAACACATTTTATAATATTTTGAAAAGAACACTCCGAAAAAGAAAAATTCTAGGAAATTATTTTATCCATGTAAAATTTTATATATTTTAAAAAATATATTTATTTTTAATACAATTATTGTGACATGTTATTAATTTTTACACACACAATCAAAACCACTAAATAATATATCATTTAAAATTTATATTTTCATGATTAATATATATGCAATAAAAATCTATAAATTATGTCGACATTTTTTCTGATCCTATCCACTATTAAAATAACAACATAAAAGGTTTCATGTGTTAAATAATTTCAAATAGAACTAAAAAGTCATGAAAATATTTGTTTCTAATTTATTATATTTTTTACACGACTAAACATTAAAAAATACGGAATTTGAATATAAAATAAAATAAAAATTAAAATACTAAAATAAAAAATATATGACCACCTATATTAGGTTCAAAATCATTGGATTTATACAAGATGAGAGAGAATTGTTAATATAAGCATGGAACACATCTTCAGTTTTACTTATATAGCTGATGAATCATCAATGATTCCACAATTTTTCATGGACTAATTCAACAATATTACTACCCTATAACACAAACCATAAACAAAAAAATATGTAAGAGGAGACTGTAATGATAGGGAAACAGACGATCTAAAATAAATTTCTATAGAGTGAGTCAAAATTCACTATATATGTTCTCTAGATGAAGGATCATTTTTATGAAGGATAATAACTTGTTCACCATGATCAATTTCATTTTTTCAGTTTTTATTTTGTGAATACATAGAAAATACTGAGGGATAA
Organism: Viscum album; assembly: GCA_963277665.1. Lineage (NCBI taxonomy): Eukaryota > Viridiplantae > Streptophyta > Magnoliopsida > Santalales > Viscaceae > Viscum > Viscum album. The sequence continues at coordinate 1,430,869,231 of OY728132.1, read as the reverse complement.
CTGTTACTACTGGGTCATGTTTGGTCATACATATTATAATTTTCAAAAAAATGTTATATCAACCCAAGCCCCTAAACATGATAATTTTTTCATGTAGAACTATTAGTAGCCTAACGATGAACCATTGTATGTAAAAAATAATTAGGTCAATATGAATTGTTCTTTTCTCTTCAAAAGATAGCATGGGCTATTATAACTTTCTACTATGCAAGGCTATTTTATAGAACCCTAGTAATCAATTCCAAACCCAAACTACAGATAAAATGAAATCATAAATGGGAATTTAAAATGGAAAATTTTATTCTATAATGGAACAAATTTTAAGAATAAAAAACTCTAAAATTAGAATCCATAAAGATATGTTACATAATAAAGTACATATATTATGTATAAAAAATCTATAAACACACAAGGATGTAAAACATTGAATTATAAAGTGGATAACTAGGTGGGGGTAATGTGTTCAATGGAATCAGGTATGATTTGATGCACCACTGAAATAAATCCTATAGAAAATTCCACAGTTGTAACAACAATGAGTGGAATGTAACCAAGAAAAATAGAAATGAATTTTCCTAAACATTATCTAGATAATAATATTGATTATAATGAAAACCAACATCTAAAAGTATTGTAAATTGGAATTATTGATATCCCTTAATAAATCACTTAAAACCCAACCTATATTTCTATTAAAAAACGATAAAGTTGATTTAAAATAATAAAAATAAAGAGATGAAAATGCTTGAACATGAAATTGATGGAATTTAGACTATAATAAAAAACATTATCCCAACTATTAACATCATATAAATAATAATGAAGTAGGATAAAGATATGTAACTATTTAAAAATATATGTATTATCATGAAATATGAAATTTACAGACCACTCAAGGAAATTTTAATTAAAATCCCATATTATATGAAATAATTTAATAATGTTTTTTCAAAGAAGAAAACATTGATCTAATTTTGTTCTTATAAACGGAAATGAGATAGAAATGTTTTCATATATAATATGATACCTCGAGAACATAAATATTTATAGATTTTTTTTGTGACAAACCATGTTTTTTTAAATGATGATTTTTCCAGAAAAAATGTGTGTTATATTATATTTCATTTAGAAAATCAATATCTCTTTAATAATGATCAATACATTATTCACTACATTTTGTAAATATGTATCTCTCCAATTTGATATATTTCTCACCCAAAACTAATAAAATAAAAAACAATATTAGTAAACCAATCAAAATCTCCTAAAACGATTATAGTGAATATTAAATGATCTAATAGAGTGGTATTTATAAATTAAAAATGGAAATGTGATCATTGTTCAATAAAACTATTATAAAAATTTACTATTGGGGAGTATTCATATTTGTAAAAATTTTGTCATTATAATTATTTTTTTAAGTACTAATGAAAAAGGATTAGTGATTTAGAAAAGAAAGTGATGGCCTTAACCAATACAATTGTTGTTATTAAGCCCATTTTTCTGACTTGGGCTATCGAAATCATCACAAGGGTCAAACCTTTACCAAGCCCAATATATGATTCAATAATTTAAGCCTGAATGATATATCTTATCATAGAAGTTACAGTTAGTGTAAATTACCAATCTGCCAATGTTATCTGAGCATCCCTGTGAATCTATCACCACCACACACCTTAACCTTAGGCCATACATGAGTTTTAAAAGGGGTTTAATATATATGAATTAGATAATTAAGGTGTAATTTTATTTTAAAAATAAAATTTTATTTCTATAAATTCGATTTTATGTATAGTTTTCATAAAAATATATATGGTTATTTGAGAATAATTAGATATTTGGATATTTAGAAAAAAATTATACATTTCATGAATGATATTAAATTTTAAAAAAAAATGTATTCCGAATAATAATTATTTTAGCTAAAAAATATATCAGAAACACTTTTTTAAAAAAATTAATGTTATAATAATTTTATTACTGTCTAGAATATTTTTATGTGTAATAAATTTGATGGTACCTTATAAATTAATATTTTTTAAAGAATAATGGTTTTATGTTTAAAATTTAAAATTATCATAATTATATAATTATTATGATAATATCAACATCATTTTCTAAATCATCATGTAAAAATATGGTAATGGTGAATTTATGAGCATTTTCTAACATATAATACTTTTATCACGAATAGTAAAAATACAGTTTCAGGTTTTTGGTATGTTTAATGACATCAAAATTATGTGATAATTGTTATATACTTAATTAAACAAATTCAAATACCTAAAATATGTTATTTTATTAATATTAATTATTTTAGTAAATTTTAATCAATTTCCAAAACATGTAAGTGTCATTACAAATTCTAAAGTTGAAATGTTGATTTTAAAACATTAATTTGTGGAAGCTTCAATTTTCCAAGAAAAAAAAGTAAAATTTTAATATTTGTTCTTATGGGATAAAATAACATAAAATGTTTCACTAATTCTAAAAACCATGTTAAAAATATATGAGTAAGACAATGGGTTTTCCCTTTTCCACAACATAGATTTCCAAGGCCTATATTAGGAAATTATTTAAAAAATTATCTACCTTTGCTATAAATATCCATCCAGTTATCTATTTAACTTAAATAATAATAGATAATACATGAATTTCACGTATTTTTTACTCCCATTGAGTCCCCCATGTTTTACCACTACCCCAACGTTCCATTCCTCATGATTTAGGGATAACACTTCAAGGCAAAGAAAGTTTTCTACCGTTCACTTGAATTCAATAACCACTTTTTTCATATATCTTATAAATGTTATGATTACACTATTTTGTAATAATTTTTTGTACAACCTTACTGAAAAACATTTTGAACCAATGGGATACCCTAGTATTCTTTTAATTTACCCTTTTGTAAGACCATGTTTTATAACGATCATGCTTTCAAATTTTTATCTAAAATTTCCCTCTCTACTTATTAAATTATCATTCATTATGATTTTTGGAATACAAAAATCCAATTCATGTGTACTAAAATAGATATAAAAATTATTTAATTGATTCATGTATTTTTATATAACAAACACTCATTCCATTTTCATGAATTAAAATGATGTAATGGTCATGTCTTCAATCTCTTCTTTGTGCCATGATTGTTATAATAAAAACATTATTTATTCGCAATACTCTATTAATGAAATAATTTATTATGATAAATTTGAATCACAAGGAATTAATACATAGGAAGGGTTATCCTTTCTATCTCTTCAATACATTGGGTAAAGAATTTAATCTCTATAGATTATATGTTTTATGATACCTTGGTGAATAACCTTGGTAATTTTAATTTACAAGACCTTGGTGAAAAACCATAGTGATATACTTATGAATGTACCAATTAAATGTTTTAGATGCATTAAATTTTATTGATCATGATATTTTTATTATGATATTCCTAATTATCAATTTCTCATTACATAATGTTGTTTCTCATGTTTTTATTGATATAATTCGTGATCTCATGTAAACTATTACCTGTTATTGTTCCATTATTGGGCCTCATACTCACCCATATAATCTGATTTATGTCCATAGGTTAGGATATGTAGTAAATTTAATATATTATTAGACCATTAATAATCCATTCAAGTTGATTAAGGAAATGTTTTATGTTTTCATGCATTATGTACCTCTGTTCCATGAAAAAAAACATTAAAATATTTCCTATTTGAACCCATTAATAAATATTTAAATAATAAAAATGTAGAATGTAATAGTAGGTATCAAATTATAGTTTATTTATTTGTGGTAAATATTAATATAAGTCCTTATTATGAGTCATATATCATTGTTTCAATATAAGAAAACAATCTGGTATTGTGATGAATTATAAAGTATGTGGATTCCAAGAAAATAAATCTAGATCTATAAACAAATAATTTGATGTGGATCTAGAAAAAATCTATCTAGGGGTAACTCCTAAAAACATTGCATTGATTTCTACTCGATTGGTAGCAGGTGCACAAAAATGGCTCTCACTACCCTCCATGTCTGACACTCCCATTGGATATGTTGGGCTAATAACAAGATTCTTATAAACAATTGTGATGGATATATGGAAAATGTAATTTTGATTAAAAAATATCATATTTAAAATAGATATTTTAGAATGTAATGTTCCTTTAAAATTATAATATTCATAAAAGAAACATGATTCTTACTACATTTTTTTAGAAAGATGGTATAAAATAGGAGGATCCACATTGACGATGATCCCAACATATGAATCACTGATGACCCTATGATGGAATACATCCTTTAAATCATCATGAGGATAATGAATCATCTATCATGATTTGTGAATAATAACTTTAATCAAGATGAGTGGCTATTTTTACATCAAAGCGAACAAATTTCTGTTGAGTTTTTTATGTGTCGACGACCACCTTCAATTATTGGATCTACCACCCATTAATTTCTGAATAACAGATAAGATATATATAAATTATTGTTTATATAATCCACTAACCGGAGTAAGAGAAAGACAATGTGGAAGTATAAATCTTAGAAGGAGTATCTAATAATTGGTGGAAGATAATTAAAAACATGATGGTAAGAAAAGATATTTATTCAATGGATTGGCTAGAATTTAGGGAAATATTTTTCAATAAATATTGGAATTTTTATTTGAATTAAAGTAGACAAAAAATTCATCAATATTAAGTTCATAGAAAATTAATTGGTGGGATGCTATGAGGTGAAACTTAATCTAATTTATTGATACACCTATTTCATTTTTATAGGACATTGGGGAATGGTTGGTTGATTCTTCCATAGACTAAGACCCCATCAGTGGAGGAATATTGCAAATTGAGACTATGAAAGCTATTAAGAGATAAAAAGAAGTGAGATAAAGCTTTAATTAGAGTGTGTAGAGATGAATTATTCAAATATATTGAATGACATGAAGATATATATGGATTCAAGCTCATAGAGTGACATTGTTCATGAAATAATAGGAAATAATGTGACAAATTCAAAATTTAAAAAAAGTGGCAAGAACAATTTTGTGAACTTCTATCTTGGGAGTGAAAAATTATAAATTTGTGGATGATATGGCCATATATCTCAGAAATTTTGTGGTGAGGCAACGAGTAAACTTATCAACAACAATATAAAATGGAAGATTATGGAAGCCTAACCCAAAGATAAATGATTCAAGTGTGGATAGGTTAATACAATTTCTAATAACAATCAAAATTAAAAGCTAATACAGTATAACCACAATCTACCTTATCCTAGTACATGTGAGAATGGTTGGGATTTTTCAATCATGATGGCTGTTGTGGAGGCTCCAAAGTATGTGGTGGTAGGTAATATCATTATTCTCTCAATGTTAAAAAGCACTTTTTCTGAATCGGGTTCTACACATTCCATTATTTCTTCAATGTCTTCATGGAATAGAGAATCAAAACTAAATATTCAAAAATTATAGTTATCATTCAGGAAAAATTGAGGGATTATTTATGAATCAGAACTTTAGAGAAATTCTATAATTGACATAGAATAGAACAATATTATAGTAAATCTAATATTCATTACCTTGATGGAATAAAACACTATACTGGAGATGGACTGGATCTCAATGTATAATGATAATATCAACTACATAAGAATGTAAAATTCAGAAGTATTCAACTAAAAACCTACAAATACTAGCAAGGGATAAATAGCCCGACTAGATCAGTTTCTAGAATCACATCCTGTGGCCATCATTATGGAGTTTATCACTGAAGAAGAAGAAGGAAATTAATATATAATAATAGAAAATTTCCCATTATTTATGAAAAAATTGGTGTAATTTTATTTATGAGTTACCTGGACCTACCCCAGAAAGGGAGGTAGATTTATCAATTAAACATATACCGTGATCCAAAAAAATATCAAAGACCATATATAGAATGAAAAATTTGAGCAGTAGAAATTAAATAAAAAAAATCAACATCTTACAGATAATTTATTTTTAAACCAAATGTGTCATTTTAGATATAACCTATTCTCATTTTTTAAAGTATAGATGGATCCATGAGACTATTCACTGTTATGGAGAACTTCACAGGATGATCATGAAGAAAAAGTACCCACTCAAATAAATTTTTGAATTAATTGACTATCATGAGGGGGCTCTATTCTTTACAATATTGATCATCAATCTAGATATCATCAATTGAGTTTGAATAAAAAAGATATTCCAAATACTTCCTTTCAATATTGATATGGTAATTATGTGTTTTTTGTTATTCCATTCAAAATAACTAACGCACTTTCTATATATATGGATTTTTTTAATAGTCTTTAAGGACTGACTTGAAAATTTTGAGTTAGTTTTTACCAAGGAAATTATGATATCTATTAAAAAATTTGGGGATAATGAGGATAATAAAGGGTTATATTAAAATCTCCAATGAAGGAAAACCTGTTTGGAAAATTTATAAAATTAACAATACATTTTCAAATAGTTTATTTCTTGGGGAAAACTGTAACTAAGGAAGGAATAAAAATATTCCATTCTATGAAAATGTTTGTAGAGGACTGGCGGTTTCTTACAACAGTACCTTAGATTCATAGTCTCCTTAGTTTAGAATGATATTATATGAATTATTTGAAATCTTTTCATGAAATTCTAATATAATAGCCTATTTATCAAGTAAATGGGACAAGTAACTCAGGAATAAAGAGCGTGAATATTGTTTCGCAGAACTAAAGAAGATATTAGGTTATATACCTTTGTTAACTCAAACCCATATTAGATATAGAATTATTATTTTTAGATATTCATCTTTGAAATGTAATGGGTGAATCCTTGTGAAAATTTTAAAGTTTATTTTGTATGCATCTTTAGAGTTAATGCCTCAAGAGAAGAATTATCCTAAGAATGAAAAGGAACTAGCTATGGTCATTTTTTCTATTAAGATATAGAGGAACACTATATATGAGGGAAATTGTGATATATACAAATACCAATAGTATTTGATGTATATATTCACACATAATAAATTGAACATGAAACAAATTAGATGGTAGGGGCTTCTTAAATAATACGAATTTTCAACTCATTGTCATGCTAAAATTAAAAAAAAATACATTGGTGCATTAAGTAGGAAAGGTCATATTTTGATGTAACTAAGGGAGACATAATAGATCAATTAGTCAATGAAAAAATAAGGTTGGATGGGTGGATCATAACGGAAGGGACATCTTCAATACTATCCCAACTAATTTTCAAGCATCATTACTATTAAAGATTAAGAAATATCAAAGGTAAGATAATTTGTTACTAAATATGATATGGTCTATGAAGAATGGGAATCTTCATAAGTTCAATATTAACCATGAATGTATATTAAAATTTATTATGTGGTTATGTGTTCAATCAATTATATAGATAAATAAAGACATTATGGATTAATCTCATAGATCTACCATCTCAATACATCTCTAAATTTTCTATACATCATAGATGCACTAAAATGTATAAGAAACATTGTAATCACTATTTGTGGGATAATATGAAAAGATAGATTTACACTACCTTACAAGGTTCTTGGTATGTTATCATGTGAAGGCAGAGTGTGAACTTCATAAAAGGAAATTGCCACCACAACCTATACCAACATGGATGTGAGATAATATCATTATAGGCAATGTCACTAGTCTACCAAGATTATACAAAGTAAATAATGTGATATGAGTTATAGTTCAATGAATTACCATGAACGTCCATTTTAATCATAATATAGAAATATTTACCTCTTCAAAAAAATGACAATATATACATAATGGTAGGGTTTATCATTCATGTGGAACCACATTTTATCATTTCTAATCATGATTCATGGTTCCCATCTAAATTCTCAAGAAGTATTCTATATTCTCTAAACACAGAATTGAATTTCAATATAAAATATCACCCAAATTCTAATTTCCAATATGAAATGACTATTCAAAAACATGAGGACATTCTAAGACCATGCTCAATGAAATGTAATGGTGTTTGGGAACAACATGTCACATTAGTTGACTCCACATACAATAGCTTCCACTTGTGTATTCAAATGGAACCCTATGAGTCTATATATGGAAATCAATGTATGAGTATTATATGTTGGGATGAAGATAGTTATAGAAATATTCATGGCCATGATCTTGTAAAGGAGATGATGAAAAGGTTTATATCATCTAACAACACATAAATAATTATTAGAGGAATAAAAGAGATATTTTGAAAACAATTGAATGGACCTGGAGTTTGATATTGGTGGCACAGTTTTATATGCATATCTCTATGGAAAATATTTATGTGAATTTTGATCAAAATGAAATGTAACCACAAGGAAATTAGACCATATTAAATCATTGATCACATAGGAGTAGTGGCCTATCATCATGCACTTTCAGAAAATCATGATCATGTTTTTGATGTATTCTGTGTATCTATATTAAGGATGTACATACTTATCTTCCCACTTTTACTGGATTTGGAGGTTGTACAACTAGAAAAATTCATATCATATGAGTATAAAATGATGGAGATTTTTGACAATGGAGAAAATGTCATATGTAATAAGGCTACCCACCTTGTCAAAAAGGTATGGAGAAACCATATGTTTGATGTAGTTATATGGGAACAATATGAAATTATAATGCAGAAGTAGCCTCAGATTTTCTCACCTAATAATATGAGTTAGAATTTGATGGAATAAATTTCTTAAATGGGGAATAATGAAACAAATCATATTATTTAAAATAAAATTTGGTTCCTAAGAAAATGAGTGTTATATTGTATTACACACAAGATAAAAATATCTCTATGATAATTATTTATACATTATTGAATAAATTAGATAAATATAGATTGCTCCAATCCATTAGAGTCATTTCCTTACCAATACAAAAATGACATAAAATATTATTAAACCATTAAAAATATTAACAAATAATTTTAGAGAATATTTTTTTAAATAATGAAGTTGTATTAATATATTGTAAAGGGATATTTTATCATTGTTCAAGATAACCGCAGGATAATTTGGCCACTGTGAAATATTCCCACTAGTAAAAATTTTACTATTATAATTCATGGATATATGTAGTAATGAAAAGGGATATTTAATTATGGAAGGATGCGATATGGAATAAACATGTAGAGCCTTAATGTATGAAGACCATTTTTTTAACATGGGAGGAAGGTGGCATCAAATGGTTTTTCTATTAACCATGCCCAAGACATTATTAAAAAGTGAAACTCTAATGGAATCACTTACGGAAGAAGTTCATGTTTTTGAAAATTACCACATAGTCAATGTTGGTCGACCTGCCCCACGAATCTATCACAATCGTACACCTTACCATTATCTCATATGTAGGTTTTATATTGGGTTATACATCCAGGCCTTAGTTATGTAAAGTGATAATCAATTTTACAAATAATATTTTTATTCCAACAATTCTATCTGAATAATATTTGTTTCTAATAAATTTTTTCTAATTAATTTAGATGATTTGGAAACATTTATTCCTGGGAAAATATATTAACTTCTATATAAGATATAAATTTTTAATAATAATATAATGTACTCTGAATAATCTTGAATTTAATTATATTGTATTTTAAAAACACACTTATTTAAATATAAATGAAAAAAATATTTTTATTATGTTTAGGGAAATTTTTATCTTTTAGTAATTTGAATTTACTATACAACATATTATTTTTTATAAATATTGATTTTAATATTTAAAAGTTCAATTAATCATATTTATGGGATTATTGATATAAAATAATCATTATTTTTGAAATCATCATGTCACAATTAGGTTATGGATATTTTATAATAATTTTTAAAAATACTTTAATATTTACATGAATAGAAAAAATATCATTTTGAGTTTTTTTATGTTTAATGACTTCATAATTATGTCACAATGATGTATTAATTGATTAACCTAAATCCTAGACCTAATTTTTTTTATTAATTTAATGTAATTTAATGTATTTTAATCAATTTTAGAAACCTATATGTGACTTTAAAAACTAAAAATTGAAAACATAATTTAAAAAAAAATACATTGAAAAAGGAAAATTTTCCATGCCAAAATAGGTAATATTTTTTTCAGTTCTTGTTGGGTAAAATAAAAAAAATTGTGACCCAAATTTCTAAAACAATGTTAAAAACCCTGGCAATGAAAATGGTTTTTCTTTTTAAAAAATCTAAATTTCCAAGGCCACTATATGAAAATTATTAAACAAATCATAGATTTATTTTATAAATATCCACCCATTTCATCATTTACATTTAATCCAAATCCATTATCCAAAATATATGGTAGTTGTTTCTCCCAATGGTTTTTCATAAGGTGTTCTCAATCACCCACTTTTATATTCTTCCTGATTTGGAGTAACTATTAAAGGTAAGAGATCTATTTTTACCTTCTTTTAAATTCAACATCCTCTTTGGTATATGTATTATAAATGTTATTGTGGAAGTATTTTATTTTCTTTTTAATTTAAAAAATACATTAATAAAATTGTAAATATTTAACCCTTATCATATAAATATTTACGCATTTTGAATACCATATTTTACGACCGTCATACTACTGAATTTACTTCTCAATTCTCTCTCTATCTACTTCTGAAATTATCTTTCATTATCCTTATGTTAATATCTAAAAACAAAATTCTATGGGTTTTCACCTATATTTTAAAATTATTTAAATGATTTTTGTATCTACATATAAGAAACCAATATTCCCTATTGTATGTAAAAAATGATGTAATGATTGTGTTTTTATGTACTTTTTTATTTAACAATTTTTAATAAAAAACTCATTATTTAATCTCCCTAAGTTATGGATGAAATTATTTGTTGTGATCTATTTTAATTACATGAAATTAATACTTATTAAGTAAATACCCTGATAGTGGTATAATGAATTGGGTAAATAATATTTTATCTTGATAAAAAAAAATTAACGAGACCCTGCTGAATAAATTCTATAATTTTATTTATGAAACATTAGGGGTAAAACATGGTAATATTATTAAGAATGTCTCATTAAAATTTTGTATCCACATTTGTATGATATGAATCAGGTTCTTTTTATGACATACCACATGCTTTTCACATGTCGTAATTTTTGTTCTCATATTATTTTTGATATTCATCATGGTCACATGTAAACTATTTCCCTTGCTTGGTCCATTTCTAGGTCTCATGCTCACCCCATTCCATTGATGTATATACCCAGTTTATGAGATGAAATGAATGTAACAAAAAATGAGGCCATGAATAAACCTTTTCATGTGGATTATATGATTGTCTTAACTTCTCATGTATTTTCTACATAACATACAAGAAAATATAGAGTTTGTACTATGTTATAAAAAGGTGGAATTCCATTATTTTTTATATTTTTCACCTAAGGTGGTTTTGGGTACTATTTATCTATTTATGTGATCCTTTATTACATATCAATATTAATCTACGTACTTTATTTAATAAAAAAATATTGGAATTCCACAACAAACCAATATTTTATTAAAATTAGAAAAAAACCATTAGTTACCTAACTATGACATTTGATGAATTTTGTATTTTTAAAAGGGAATTGTTTTCCTACTAACTCTTGGAATTTTGATATTGAGTGTCATAACGAGGTACCTATCATCCATTTTTAGATATTTCATTACATATGATGGGTTTTCATTGATGTTTCAATTGTAAAGTTATTCATCAATCAAGGAGATGAAAAAGAAGAATATAATATTTTCAAAACAACTAAATAACCCACTATAAAAAACCTTAGATATGATCATTTAGATATTGATGAAAAAAATTTTCATAAGGAGGATGATTTATTGGGGGAAATAGATGAAATAAATAGTATACAATTTTTTTATTAAAACCATTATTGGTATTTTCAGAAACAATGAAGAGGAACATGATAATGAATTTTTGAATGAATTTATAGAACACTTGTATGATTTTCCATTAGAAAAAAGTAATTACCCAATAGAAAAAAATGGATGTGAAAATAAATAATATTGGCTATTTTTTTGCATAGTATGAATTAATCATTTCCATATTTAGGAAGAAAGACTATGTAACTTGATACCCCTCAGCTAAAAAGTTTTTTTTTATGAATATAATCGCTAAAGTAGGAACTCAAACCCGCTTCCCACTCACCTGAAACACTATGATAGAGGTGAGTAATCCACATTACATGTAATAATATCATCTAAAATAGCAGTTACCTGAGTCCAAAGTATTTTCAATATTAATGTAATTTATATATGTTATTGGTTGATATATAGATGTCATAAAGGGGATTATAATTCAATAATACATGAATAATATTCATAAGAATCTTGAAAAAACCCATATTTGTGGGGGGAAAGAACAAGTTATCCTAACATGAAATATTTTTTTACATAGGAAGATATTAAATTTCCTCGTGTTGTTTTCGTTTACCATATTTTATAATGTCTATGAGAGAGATCTATAAATGTTTTTTTCAATGACAGGCATTTCAAAATTTTGACAAATGATAAGAATAAACAAATTAAGGTTATAAAAAAACAATGTGTTGGGTTTTTATAGATTTTGGAAAAAAATAATGTTTCCACTCTCAATTTCCACTTCCCAATTCCATTTTTAAACAAATTGTTATAGGAGTTTGATTGAAATGAGTACATATATTTTCTTGAGGGTTATTTTGTTAGGGGACATTGAGAAACAAACATTCACATATTTATATGAAACATTTTCCTTTCAAGGAATTCCTTATGAATTTTGGGGTACCCCTCCAATTTAATCAAGATGTACGGTGACCATTTTCATAAATATAAAATAGAGTATAATTGAGGTTTTTATGTATTATTTTTTGGTATTTGGAAAAACAATTGAAAACTACATGAAAATTTTAGAATCCATTTTAGAGTGCTTTTAAGATACAATCCTTGTTTTTAATTTGGAAAAATTCAAATTGATATTCATAAAAGTAATATTCTTATTTCACATGGTTTCTAGGAGAAGTATTGAACATGAATATACTAAAATTGATGTGATCTAAGAGAATACACCTATAGAAAATGTAAATGGAATCAACAGTTTTCGAGGACATACTAGTTTTTATTGAATATTCATCATGTAAATATTAAAAATCATAAGGCCACTTTTCTCACTATTTGTAAGGGACACAACATTTGTGTATGAGGAGTTGTTTTTGGATTCAATTAACCTTTTCAATAATGAAATGAAAACCAGATACATTATCACTACACCTAAATTCAACGTGAATTTTGATGTGTTGTGTGATTCTAGTGATGTGGTCAGATGTTCTATTTTGTAACATAATAAGGAAGAGAGGTTTCATTTGATTTATTTTTCAAGTATATTGATTGATGATTACACGATTAAGTACTCTACCAAGGAGAAAGAGTTTGATACTATAATGTTTTCTTAGACAATATTATATTTGGTCTAAAGTCATTATTTACAATGATCATTATACTATATAATACATGCGGCCTATGACAGACTCCAAACAATGTATAATGTGATGGAAACATTAGTTAAAAGGGTATGATTTGGAAATTAATGAAAATAATTTAGCAAAAAATGTTATTGATGACCACTTGTACAGGTTACCCATTTATCAAACTAAGTAGGAAAGAAAAATAAATAACTCATTTCCTGATGAGAAACCAACCGTTTATTTAGGCAATCAATCAACATGGTTTGTATATATTTTATTTTTTTGTTTTATTGGAGTATTCACAAAATAACATTCATTCAAAAAAAGTAATTAGTGCATTTTATAGATGAAATATTATTCTTTAATGAAAATTTAGTCTTCATGAGATATATTGAGGGAATATCGAAAATATGTTTTATTGAATAGGAAATATTTCCCATTCATTATATTTTACAGATATCGGCGTGGGGTCTTCATAATTAGGGAGAGTGAACTACTAGAAAATTTCTCCAGGATGTTTTCTTCTTTATTAAATTATTAAAACAGATTGGGAGTATTTTAATAGATAGTGACAAATTTCACTGGAAAAAAATGTTGGTAATATAAAAGAGTTTCCACACAAGAGAATTATTGTGCTTAATTATTTTTATTTTTAGTGAATCGACTAAATATGACCATTTTTATCTTCTTATAGGAATGTGAACAATCTTTTAACTGTGGTCTATGTGTCCAAATGGGTTGAGGTTGTAGTTTTTCCAAATATCCATGATGATATTATTTTCAAATACTTTATTAAGAATATAATTTATAGGTTTAGAGTTCCTATTGTGTTCTTCACTAATAATGTCACTCAATTCAATAATTATAAACATAATGATTTAATATATAAATTAGGGTGTGCTCAGATAACCAGAAGAATATATCACCCAATGTGAATAGTAAATTTGGGGTTTCTAATATAGATCTCAATAAAATTATAGAAAAATAGTGTCTCGATCTATAAAGGATTTGTTATTATTATTGGATTATAATTTTCGGGATTACCGGACTATGTATAGGAAACCCATAGAAATACCGCAATATAGGTTTTTTGGGATAATAATTTCATTGACATTTTGATTTTCATGGAAATTATTACCACCTTTTTATGGAATTGAACATTGATTTTAAATCCATGACTGAGATATAGTTTCCTAGGTAGTGTGATATATAGATAATTTATAATGATTTGGTTTTTTCACATGTGATATTGAAATGTAAATATATTTATTTCAAGAGCTAGGAGGTGAGATGGCATGGGATTTTGAGAACCGATGTCACATAATTAGATTTATAAAATTATAAAATATATTTTATATTATTTTATCATCGTTTATAAAACAATTTGTATAACTCCTAAACATAAGATCAGAATGCAAATTAGAGACCACAATTGAGTTCAGAATGAGAAATTTAACATAGGAATGATCTAAAATAGGTTGACATAGGGAATTTAGTTAAAACATTCAACGACATTGCATTCAATGGATTAATTAATTAATTAATAAATAATATTAGCATAACAATATTTCTTATAAATCGATCATTATGGAAAATGTTCTAGGGTTTTTATCATAACACTGGTGCCATCAATAGTTTCTCCATCATTCATTCAATGTCGAATCACATCAGACGACTATGAAACTACAGATTTGAGTAGATCAGAGAAAAAAACAATGGAATCTTTAAATAATATGAAATAGAGTTCCATGATAAAGGAATACTTTATATTTAGATATGATTTTTTAGTTTTTCAGAGCATTTATTATTGAATTGATTGGAATGATCAATCCCTTCTATTGATTTTTCCAACTTTTAGATCCTTCGCATGGACCTATGTAATGATTTAATTGGTTATTCAATGTATTCCTCTACTCATATCTTCATTATTGATCACTAGAACTGAATACATGTTAAATTATGTTTAAAACATTGTTCTTGTGTTTTTCCCCTATCAATTTATTCACATTCTTTGCCGATGGGACCCCACATTCCTAGTTGGACATTTTTTTGTAGCATCATGCCTGATCAGACCTCCAATGTCATGATGAAATTATGTATGATGAATGCATCGATGAATAAATCATATATCATGGATGAATTCTAGTTTTGGATGATATTTTCAATGATAATATATCAAATAATTTACAGAAGATGTATTTGAATGTGTGTGGAATGTGAAATATATCACCGAGGAGCAATACTATCCGATTTTTCATGAAAAGTGCTCAAAAACTATAATCCATGGATAAATCTAATTTTTTTTTCTCATATTCATTTCCAGATCTATAGGTGGAAGTCTAAATTAGGCAGACAGATCATGGATATGAGAAATTGTGAAAACAAATTGATTTCATTTCATGTACATTTAAAAGAAAAGAACATGTTTTCCTATGCATTATGGATCTAGGGTTTAATAAATCCATAAATATGGCATAAAATGTAGATCTCTTACACATCATGAACCTTGTCCCTAGATGGAAGAAAAATTTGGTGGTGCATAGGGGAGGTACCCTATGTGGGAGTCCAATTCCAGAGACATAATTGTGTTCATAAGTACTCATAGACAGATTCAATTACAAAGACACGACCAGAAGGACATGGACCGATCTCATATAGTTTAGACACAATTCACAATCTACCTGCACGACATGTACATCTTTCATATATTTGTAATCATGTTCTATCAAAGGATATTATCAAGATGTGGATGAGGAACACATTCCATGTTGGTTCCCTTAAATGGCATATACTAATTTTTTCCATTAGTGAAAACATCAAGGAAATGTAACTCCATTGGTTGGAATCATATTTTTTTCACAAGAGTAGTCCAAGATTTATTTTCTATAAATCAAGAAGAATCCCTATGTTTTGGATATTTTATATGTTTTGTAATATTTTAGGCACAATACTAGGATAGGCGATGCTTGATGATGGTAGTGATCACATAGGATCTCTATAGGCATCCCCAGTGGAACCCTCCAGCTAGGCTAGGCATGGTTCTAAGATGACATTTAGAGTGGAACTCTATGACATTGCTGCTAATCAGTCCAATACTAACTCATATCATGGATCCCCATTATTATAATAGGGAATGTGTCCTCTACAAACATCTGAGTGGAACTCTCAAGCCAGGCAAGGCATGGATCCATTACCATCAATGTGGTACCCTCCTACTAGACATGGCATGGGTCCTATATCAACTCTTAGAGTGGAACCTTCATATTGGCACATGTTATGGGTTCTCTACAAGATTTAGATTGGAACCCTCCCAGTGTCCTTAGCATGGGTCATTGATGACTATAGGGAAACCCTCCAGCTGTGCTTGGTGTGGATCCTTTACCATAATTGGGGAACCCTAATGTGGGGTTGGGAATAGTTCCTCCATCGACATTTATATTTGAACCCCCATGTCATACTTGGTAATGGTTCTTATACTGACTCTTATAGTGGAACCCTTTAACTCGTATATACATGATTCCTTCACTGAATTCATGAGTAAAAACCTCCAATTGGGTTGGGAATGAATATTCAACCACTAATTGGAACCCTTATTTTGTACTAGGGAATGTGAACTCTTCCAATATGTTTTGGCCCCTAGACAATTAAGAAATGTAAATAGGTTTGTCTTGACATGGAAAATTACTTTTTGATAGAAACTTGACATGATATGCATCATTATTGACTTTTGGAACCATTGCTGATTGTTCTTCGTTGTTATAGTTGTATGATGGAGGGCACCTTAATATCTTATTTGGGATTATTTTGATTGAGAATATATATATAACTCTATATATCTATACCATTTAATTTATTTATGATCTTTATATTGGTTATGAATACATGTGGGGTATGCCACATGATTTCCGTGTTTACATTCTCATAGTTGTATGACTATACACTCCTTCAATGGGTGTAAAATACATGAAATAGAGTGAATCTACACATCTTGTTGATCCCCTTGTGTTTGGATGATGTTACTCTCTATGGGTTTAGGTTGATATTTTCTCATTCATTGTATATTATATCATGTGTACTATCCTACTGTCATTTTATTAATGTTGGATCCCTTATTTCCCCCTTCAGATTTGACACATCTTATTGAGAATGTATATACTTACCATTTCATGGTATTCTCCCACATGTGCAATTTCTTATGTAGATGGTGTATAAGTCAGTGGTGAATTTATTGGAACATAAGGGTAATGGGTGTTCTGAACCACATATGGCCATCATAACATAGATTTGATAACCTATGCACTCTTAACAGTTTAATTTTCCAATTTTTATGTTCGTTTGGGAAATATTTATTTTTGGGAATATATTTTTCCCCTTTTCTTTTTCGTTTTCACTATCGTACTCTTGTACACCCTTGCAGTTATCCATGAATGGATTAATTAATGGATTTTACATATTATTATTATTATTATAATACACTTCTATTTTGAGATGGTCGTTTGTGTTCATAATGGTTCTTAGGAAATTATTTCCTATTTAGGATATTCCTTTTGATGCTTATCACCACCCCCTGGCCTATGGAGGTCAACTTGTAGTATTTGTAGACTGATCCCTAGCTTGGGGCGACACATGAATGAATTTGAATATAGACATATAAAAACTTCCATATTTAAAAATAAATAGTAAAATTATATCATGAATTAATCATTTAGAACAAATTCATCAATGATGTTCAATGGGTCTTATTTTTTAATTAATAGTAAATGTTTTTTGAGAAAAGTTGATAACCATATTGTATAGACACATCTAAATTCTATGTGTTTTATTAAATAAGGATATAGAGATTGTTGGAGCAGATAATAGACCCTTTATAGTTAATGGTTAAATAATAAAACAATACTTTTAGGGGTAGTAAAAGGGATGTTCTACCATCCCCTTAATTTAAATCTATCATGTCACTGATTTTAACTATGGACTATAAAATCATCATTTCTTGTGATCTATCCTATGATTCTAATTTTTATTAATTATCACCTAAATTATTTTATTAAAAAAAATACTCTTGTTAGTATTCTCTTTATCCTGAAAGAATTTTTCAATCTCCA
This sequence comes from Viscum album, assembly GCA_963277665.1. Lineage (NCBI taxonomy): Eukaryota > Viridiplantae > Streptophyta > Magnoliopsida > Santalales > Viscaceae > Viscum > Viscum album. Next base: position 1,430,850,596 of record OY728132.1, on the reverse strand, counting down.
TCTAGGTGATCAACATGGTTTTTGGAATCTCCTAGTTGTTTAGGTCTCCATGTGAGGTAAATTCCATGTCCAATCCTTTAACCTTGTGAAATAGATAGGAATTAAAAAATTAATGGGAATTCCACTAGAAATCAATGAACTAGCAACACTAATTTTTGGATGTGTGGTATGTCAATTGACCCAAGTAGTAATTTTTGGACTTAATATGCTTTTAATTAGTCATAAAAATGATAGAGTGATAATATATAGAGTTATATTTTATATGGTCATTCAAGTTACTACATGACTAATGTGACGTGAATCTGGTAGTAGACCACCGAAAATAAGTTGCAAGTGTTCATCAATACCAAATAAAGTCGATTCTTGGATTAACTATCCAAATGCAAATAAACTCAAAAAAAATTCAATCACTTTAGCATTATTTGGGTGCATATTAGTGTTGAACTAATTTTTTAAGGGCTGTGAACTTCTAAATGAGGAACTTTTCGAAGAAATAAGGAATGAAACAATGAATAATTTCCAATGAATGGATTATTTACATCAAGGAGATTATTGTTATAACTCTTTTATTTATTTATTTTAAGTGTGCTTATAAATTAATTGTGATGGAATCCAATTAGTTCTTTTGAATTCAATAAAATTAATAATTTTTCATCACCTGGGTGTCCAAATATGAAATTCTATGGATTCAAAAAAAAATAGAAAAAAATTTCAAACATTACTTAAATAATTAGAATCCCATTAATTAAATTACTGTGGTATTATATAATATTTACCATCCATGCTGTTTTTAATCATGTTTTTATTTACAATTAAAAATAAATTATAACTTGAAATAAACCATTCAAACATACTCTAAACAATTAAATTTTAAATTTGTCTTAAAAATCATTTTTATAATGATTCCCCACCATACAATTTAGAATTTGGGATAATGTTGGTTTTTTGTATGGGTTAGGGTCTTCAATTGTTTTAAGTTATGATCCAATGGATTATACATGTCACAAAATACCTTAAAAAGATTCAAAAAAGTAAAATATTTGAGTGTCTTTGGGCTTCAATTTTCACTAAAATGTTTTCCTTGATAGGGAGAGATTTCATGCTAATTTTTTAGATTATTTTGATTCAAAACTATTAGATGTGAATTATTGATAATTTGTGTTTCCAATTACTATTAAAGATAATATTATGATATATTAGGAAATGGAGTGTTATATGATAGATCTTTATAGAAATGAAATTTGAATTAGAGGTAATTGAATAATTGAAATCGAACGTTGGGGAGTCATCCATTTTGTAAAAATAACATTAGAGGCAACAAAAATAATAATCATATATGTCCTTTGAATCGTGATTAAACTGGAAAAGTTTGATCCCATTATGAATAAATGAGACATTACGGACTTAAAATTCCAATTTTTCATTCAATAAGTGCTTCTCACAATCATGAATTTGAAAAAAATGATAAAAATAAATTAATGTTCTAATTATAAATAATGAGTTCATTAATTTGAGGAACATTTTGAACAGAAATAATCAACGGAAAAATTTCATTGTTATTTAATTATTTGTGATAAATAAAAAATATGAAAAAGTGGACCTTTGATTATTTTAACCTTGTGGAGATTGATAATTGAATATTCCAATTGTTATTGTTTTAATTACATATAAATCATACTGATATAAATTTTATAATTGGATCTTGAAATATAATTAGAGTTAGGTAGTTGGTGATTTCACTAAAGAGACACGACATTTTCATTCTTTGATGTGTCTTTGATTTCATTACTTTTTATGTTTATTTTATTCTAGATAGAAAATATACTGTACATTCATTAAATCCAATAACCCATATCAAAATATTTTTATTTATAATTCAATTATCCAACATGATTTATTTTGATAAAATCTATGAAATACTATATTTTTTAAACTATAAAAAATAATTTATTTATTTAGGATACGAAATGTAATAAAATCGGGGGAATTTTATGTGTCATAAGTTTAATGAACTTTTAACATAATTTTCAAGTATATAATCATCTATTTTATGTGAAAGTGTGGTATTAATAGATAATTAATATATTTTAATCATCTGATACATGGAAATGAAATTTTTTGACTATCATGAAATGAATGTGATGTTTACAGAAAAAATAAAAATATGTTCCTTATCTTAATGGTCCAATTATTTTAAGAATAAGTTTTTGTGACTACTAAATAGATATTCAATTGTTTTGGGAAGTTTAGGGTAAGAGAAATTGTGTTTCAACTATTGTGTTCAATTGATTAGCCACACCAATAAATTCAACCTACTATATGAGACCCCTCATGGTTTTTTGACCAACATTGTATGAAAATAATTTAATATATTAATGTGATTGTAATACCAAGTTTCAACTAACCTTAAGAGAGAAGATTACGTTACCAAGCCCAAAAATATGAAAACGTGTTGAATCTACCATGACAAGCTAATGTCAAGAGCTCTTAAGTGAATAGTTATGCCAATCATGTGAAAAAATCGGTAATGGGAACCACTGAACATGACTGGGAATTCATGAAAATGAGGAACTTACAACATAAATGAGGCATGGTCACACAACTGACTATAAGAAACCTACCATAATACATTTAGACAACTGAATTCATGGTGGGAATTTTATCAAAGGCATGAACAAACTATAGGATGATGTGCCCAAAAATTCACATGAGGAAGATACCAATCGACTGTAAGACTTATGTGAAACTGAATTCATGAAGAAAGAACATTATAAAGGTTTCATTATCAACCTATCATGTCTCTGGACAACTGACTATGAATGGAATATAATCAGTTTTTGTTACTATGAAGATGTTACTATAAGAACATCAACTTGCCACTCAAAGAAAACATGACCAATTTTGAATTAAAATAAAAGTTTCTATAGAATAACCTACCATACACATTACTAAAAACAGACTATGAAACTTTATTGAAATATACTAAAAATCAAAATCACAATTATTGATGTTGGAATGAATACCGAAGATTGTAGCTTGTTTGGACATTGATCAATTAAATAATTGTGTCCAGTTAAAGGAAAAACATATGAATACAAAGGTTCGAATGATATATGACAAAAAAACAAGGATGAAAAAGAATGTTGGAAAAAATTAGTCGATTTTTAAATTGACACATTCATGTCTAGGAGAATGGGTTGAAATTAGAATTAGTGTTTTTAAACTCATAAATCTATTAAAGATAATTGTTCTTTTTCTAAATCCTATGAAAAATGTGATTGATATTTCATGATTTGACTAGGTTAATTTACATATCATCATTCAATAGATAAACTTAGTTATAGGATTTATTGTCAAAATGGAGGTAAATTAAGGATGGCATACATATGTGGATAGAAATTGATGAAGATCCAAGGTCAATTGTAATAGATTAATATGATGGCACTATTTTATTGGAAGTAAGACCTTTTTTGTTAATTTAATCACTATGTAGAAATGGGAATTGTATAATAATATTATTTGACCATCCCTTATTACTAAACCAAGTGAAAGGTGGAATGCACACTATATGATTGATGATTTTCCTGAGTGGATAAAAGGTTTGAAGTTGTGTGACATGAGTTGTTAGTTAGGGATGAATGATATGAGATTCTTGAGGATAGTTAGTCATGTGTTTCTGTAGTATGATTTCCAAGATATGAAATTAGTTTTCAATAACCTTTCAGTTTGAAAATTTTAGCTTTTGGTGGTGGATTATAATATTTTTGAATGATTCAAACAGCTGCTAAATCATTTCGTGATGGTTTTGGAATACCAAAACTATATTCCATGTGTGTAATGATTTTTTAGTAGTTTTAAAAACTAGTGAGAAAACATTTAACATTGTTTTTTAAATGAATTAATCATTAAGTGGTGGATCAAACTTCTATAAAATCACATCATGGTTGTTTTTTATTTATTTTATAAATTTTATTTCTATAATTAATTAAATAATTAATTATTTATTTATTTATTATTTTTATTATTACTATTTTTTTTGTTTTATTAATATTATGCATATGCCATGCATTCATTTTTCATGTAAGACATTTATAAATTCAATATATATATATATATATATATATCTACACGTGTTGGGGGAGATTTGAACTCCTCATCTATTGATTATTCTGCAAAGACTTTAACACTCCAACAACATCTTCTTATGTTGAGTAAAAAAATTTAATATAAATGTATATATATAGATAAAAAGAAAAAATAATAATATCAATGAATAATAATAAGTAATAGAAAAATTACATAAGAAATGATTGAGATCTAAATAATTCTTAATTAATAATTGAGAAACAAATGATAAAAAATAAATAGAGAAAAAAGTGTAATAAATTGTAAGTACTAATTCATAAATCATAATTAATAATTCATAATTAGTAAATAAAATATAATTAAATAAATTATAAAGTATAAATCTAAATTAATAAATAAGTGATGAATTAATAATATATGAAAAAATAATAAAAATTTTATAATATATACATATATGCGTGTATATATATATTTGATATATATTAAATAAGTAATAAATAGATAATAAATAGTAAGATAATGATAAATTGATCATTAAATATGAATAATTTATTAATAAATATATAAAAAATAAATAAATATAAAATATTATATACATTAATAATGAAAAGTAAATAAAAAAAATAAAAAGAATAGTAAATAACTGATAAATCCGTATATAATATATAATGAATATTTACCAAATAAAAAATAAATAAATATTAAATAATATGTAACTTATAAAATAATGAAAAATAATAATTAAATTATAAATTAAAAAAAATTATATATAATATTGACTCATATAAAAAATATTAAAAAAATATTAAATAATAATTTAAAAATCACTAATATTACAATATATAATAAATTTTAAATTGATAAATAAAAAATTAAAAAATAATAATTTAATAAGTAATAAATAATAAATATTCATAAGAAAAAATATGTTTATAAAAATATTTATAAATATATATACATAAATTAAATTTACATAAATATATATATTCATGAATTTATATTACACAAATATATATAAACACACATACATACAAATAAGTGTACATTAGGATATATATATATATCCTCATGTTAAAATATATATATATATATATAACAAAACACAATATTAAAATATATAAACATAAATACGGTTAAATATTTAAAAATCAATATAAATATTGAAAAAAATGCATAAATACATATAAATATACATGGATAGATAAAATTAAATACAGTTTTAAAAAATATTGCAAAATAAATAAATTATAATTATATATATATATATATAGAAATACATACAAATTTATTTAATTCTTAAGAAATCAACAAAAGGGGATATAATAATAATTAAGATTCCATAAAATTGATATAAATGTAAACCGTTGGAATAAAATCCTAGAAGGCCGAATAAGTATATAGAAACTCCTAAAAGAAGATGGAACCACATCCAATGTTAAAAAAATATGGTTTCTAAAAAAAATTATTTTGAAGGCATTCCAAGGCTTTTCAAATCATAAAAATAATGTCTTTGGTCTCCCTATTAAATATGGAATAGATCTCATTGGATGATTTGATTTCAATGTTATAGAACCCAAAAGGTCACCCGAATCTAATGATATGGCCATTTTATGAAGATATTTTGTTATCAAATTTTTTAATAAATATAATAAATTTTATTTTATTAATTATTGAAAAATTAATATCAAATTTCATTGTATCTCATTTCATAAGTTTAAATTTGATAGGTTTGGAAGAAAAAACGCACACCCAGATTAGAAAATATGGTAATTTGATGTTAAAGACTAATTTTCAACTAATCAAATAATTAATTTATGTTTAAAATAATTACTATATAAATTTTTAAAATAATCAATAATAAACACATTATGCTTAATAAAATTTTTAAATAATAAAGAAGAAAATTATTATAAAAAATAAAAAAACATTGATAATAAATCCTAATTATATATATAATATACCATATTTTTCCCAATAATATAGTTGATATTTATAAAAAACACCTATAAAAATAATTTAATGAAAAATAAATAATCTCTTTATTGGAGATTTTAAAAAAACAGCTACAATAAAATACACATTTAGAGGTGTTTTTAAAAATTATCATGTAATAATTTTACATAAAATATTCTACACCATTTTTGATAACTAGATTAAAAAGTTTTTTTCCTATAGTGTTTCTTTCCACAGATAAATAAGAATGATCTCACTCATTTCCCTCCCTCTATATCTTTATCTTCTTGGAGGGGTGGTGCATTAGTGCCTTAGACATAGGCTTTTCCTTTAATAACATAGTTTTTTTAATTCACTTTTTCTCCATAAGGACATAAAAATTGAAGTGTTTATATTCTTGTCATCTTGGAGAATTAATATAATAAATCTTGGAGATACTAATTTATTTTATTTATACTAAAATTAAAAATTAAAGCCTTGAATTTGTGATGTAAAGCGGCACAAATGAGATATGTTTACAGTTCTTTGTTCAAATTGAACCCAAGGGATTCCATTCGATTAATGTACCTAATAATTTTGATTTCATGAGATATTGCTTCATTCCATTCTTCATCTTGAATCTATACAATGATCTTGATATCTCATATCTCCCTTGTTGAGATCCCTTGTGGTATAAATCTTCCACATGAGATAACATCGCATATGTATCTTCATCCTCATGCACTTTTGTAACTCACTAGACATAGATGACAACGTGACACATTGGACATACAATGCATAAACCACATGATTTTATTGTTGTTGGGAATAACCAATTGATCTACCAAAAATAAATATAAAATATTAATACCATATCTTTATTACCATATGTAATTTTTTAATTTATTAAAAATCAATTTTTCCCATTATTTTTTTGATTCCTGTATCCCTAAACTACTTAATTTATTGTATTTGGTTTCTTGAATATTCTAGGGAAATGTATACATAAAAATTTCAATTTTTTTTCAATACATTTATATTACACTTATCAAAGAGATTTAAATTTTGATTTTATATGGCCATCATAATTTACTCACTCTTTGATTTATTGAGTGGAGTTTCATCTTCTATAAAACATAGCATTGTTTTACACAACATTATTCCTCTAATGTTCTAACAGTCATGTTATGCATAATTATTTGTGGATATATTTTGTTATGTCAGTCCAAAAATTTACAATAAAATTACCCAGTGTTAGAATTCACCATTAATTAGGGATGAATGGAACCTCAAACATATAGTTTTTTTTTGAAATTCAAGTTATGGAAGGTGGTTTGAATTAATATATTTTGAATATATGTAAATATATTTAATGTATTGAAATCTATTTTTAGTTAGTATGTTTCTACATTTTATCATGCTCAAATACAACCATTTATAAATATAAATTATTCACCATATGTTTATTCATTTCAATATTTACATTCTTGTTAATTATTACACTGTCATATTAGATAAAAACACATTAAGAAATAATAAACATTGAAAATTATAAAAATAATAATAATGTCATGATCATGTTCTATTAATCACGCGTTAATACATTGAGTGATTATTGGATTATATCAAATCTAGGTGAATCCATTAAGTACATACCTAACTCAAATTACATTACGCTCAAAGTCCCGTATATTTTACTAGTTGGGTTTTATCCCGCCTCTTGACTCATAACACATCATTTTAAAGGGCCCTAATCATTACATAGTATACTCACACACATGTGAGGGGATCCTGGGATGTGAAATTACATTAATACACATTAATATGGACAGAAAAAACCATTATAAAAATAAAATAGGTGGTATTTAAAATTTATTTTTATAAAAAAATAATTATCAAAATTATAAAACTCAAATGAAATGATTAAATTAGGTAACATTTAAAGAAACATACTTGTGTAAATTTTAGGTCCGTATCAATACACATTAAAATTCAATTACTTATAAATTAAAATTAATAAAATTTAAATTGATCATAATTTTAATTCATTAGACAAAAAATGAAATAATGTAAATAAATTATCGATTCAATACATGGAACTTGAAATAATTCAATTAAATTTAAGGAAATTAAATAAACTTTTTATATGTTTTTATAATTTTCAGGCCTGTTTGGACCTGAATAAGGTCCCATAATTTTAGAAACAAATCCTCGATGGGTCGAACAGGTTGGACAAGTTATATATAGAATGAATAGTCCCAACCCAACCGAGGTCAAGGAGACAAATCTATGATCTGAGTCTAGTGCATATGCCAAAAACAATACACCCAAAGGGGAACAACATATGTAAAAATAATAAATTATACAATATATATGTATATTAGTCTATATATATAGACACATATCATACAGGACACCCCATCAATGGGGTGGCATGAATGCAAGTCCATTGTTCTTATTCCACCTACCAAAAGATGACTTTTTTATTTTGTTACACTTGCACATGAAATGATATCTGCATGAAGATTTTTAATCATGTAAATCCATGCATATTAGATACTAATCCACCAATATGAATTACCCTTCCACTGACAAGGATATATGGACAATAATTAGTGTTCCAAAAACCCACTCTATCCAGAAATCCCTTACATCAGAACCCATAAAAAATAAAAAAAATTAAAATTACAATATTTTATATTAAAAAACTAAATGGATATTCAATTATTTATATCATGTTAATATGAACATGGGGTGAAAAGTCTCATGTTACATTTGTACTGCATCAAAACCCTAATTTTGAATCTTATAATTTTTTTTCTAAATTATGATGTTTTTAAAATAACTAATTGCATGTAAACTATTATACCAATTGAAGGAAATTCAGGATTTTCATAAGCATGAAAAATAAGTATAATTATTTTTTGGATTGGACTCATGTTAAATACATTAAATCCATAATAACCATCACACATATTTTTACTGGATCATGTGAAATTAGATTTTATCACAAATCTCAAAATCTAATGAAACTGTAAATAGTTCCTTGTTTGTTTGAAAATTCCAATCTTATATTCTCACTGTCAATGTTTCATTTCTCAAATTAAATAAATAATACATCCTATAGATTCATATAAATTATCCACAAATCATGGGTTATAATTCTTTAATCCTATTGGGATAACATGGGAAATCATAGTGAACTATGATGTCTTATCAATAACATGAAGAATGGTTGATCGATTCATGAGGGAGATCAATCAAGGAAAGTTCTTCAATAATATTATCTCTCTTAAAAATTAGAGATAATGAGAGATCACTAAAATTAGTTAAATAGTAGAACTCCCCCATTTTATTCCCATAAACAATTATATACTAGGGTAAAAGTTTCAATGTATTTAATTTTGGCCCCTATGGAAACATTACCATTCTAAAAAACTGAAACCACACAAATGACCTTGTTATATCATTAAAATAATTTTAATGATTTTATCAATATATTGATAAATTTTGAACTTTTAATGTGATAAAATGATATCAATTTGTTAATCTCATAAACACCCCAAAAAAATTTAATGAACCAAGAAAGAGCTCTATTTTTTTAAAAAAATTATAATTTCTCATATTCTGTTTTGCAATAAAATAACATGTGAATACATTGAGAAATAATATAAATATATATTATTATAAACATTGTTAATATACTTTATTTTTTTACTTTTTATCATTCATACTCTGAAATTCACCAACCCCCACACATGGGGTCCACCTCATCGTAAAATATTATTCATTTGAACAAGTGGAACATGTGGTTATAGATATTCAATGACCCAATTTGACCATATCTCAATTGGAATGAGTGTAATTGACATAAAAAGATTTGAGTATAGAAATTCATCAAGGCCAGTAATGAGATAATGATTTTCATAGCTAAGACATCCTCATATAAACATGCACTATGTAATATAATCTCTTTGAATAATTGTATCTTAGAAGACATTATCCACACTATGTGTTATCATCATTAATTGATTTATTTATTCCATAATAATAATATATATATTTATCTTTATTCCCAATGTTTATTATATTAATAAATGTACCACCATCACAATCAATTACGAATAATATCACTCCTACTTTCAGAAGTGAAAATTCATGTCTTGATTAATCAATTAATATGATAATAATAATGAATGAATAAGAACATGATACCTCACCATGACTTTAATACCATTTGATTTCATCTTGCATAAACATATGTTACCATATAATACACACTGTGATAATTTCGAGAAGTACCTATAGAATGAATAATAATTTAGTAAATGATAATAGATATAAAGGTATTTAATGAATGTTACTTTTTATAAATATATTTTAAAATCAAAATTCATATATGTATATAATGTTTCTAACATGAAATATAAATGTAATAATGTGTTTCATTCAAGGATGGATAGGTCAGACTGGTTGATCCACTACCAGATGGTGAAATACATATTCCCATTTGTAGTAATTCTCAAAATTTGTTTGTATTGCTAGGAGAAGAGTGGCATTATTTTGAGGAAGGGAATTAATTTTAGGATAACCAAAAAGAGAAACCCCTTATGATGGTGGAAGTTTCTCATGATCATTCAGATTCTGCCTCAGAATCTTCTACTGAGTCAAAGGAAGCAGATATTGCGGAGGACTATTTTAGAGACTCTTCAAGGAATGGAAAGAATACTATCATAGATTCAGATGGATTTGTTCAACACACCTAGCAGCTGAGAAAGAGAAATGCTATTCAAATTTACTAAGTCCTCTTATTACTAGATACTTGTGTAAAGGTAAACTCCCTCCAATGGCTCCCAAAATTGATGATAATATGTTCACATGTAAGTATGAAGGCTCTATAAAAGAAATCTCTAAGGAGTTGGAAACAAATGATAGGGAATCTATTATAATTGATCAGATGAATATGGATAATTATGTGGCATAATATGATATCCCTCTAAGAGGGAAGGAATTTATGGAGTGTGATAATTGGGATCCCATCATAAATTGCAATGTAAAATTTTTAGAGATGAAATTAATGTTTAAAGACACCCAAGATGAGTTTGACAGGATGGTGGGATGACATATTCGGGTTTACATTAACAAAGCGTAGGGTTTCTGGATCCAAAAACATTTTTTCACATTGGTGTGTGGATACAACAAAAAGAAGATTACAGTGGAAGATTTCAACCAAACATGATACAAGATCGCTCACAATATTGAAGACCTCCTGAATGATGTTCCAGGCGGAATGGACAACACTCTACAATGGAGTCTTAATAGAGGTATGGTTTCTAAAAGGCTTAAACAAAAATTTAATGATTCAGTGAATACTTATGATGCTGGATGATTTTCCATTTTTGTACTTGAACTGTTTCCCACTTTTCCCTTAAAAGATCTTTTCTTAATAAAAATATATATTTTTGTGGGGTTTCCTGCAAGGATTTTGTTTGTACAATATTGAATAGAGTATGTGTAGTAATGGAATATAATAATACCTGCTACTATGAAATTAGTAGTAGAGGAAAATTTCACTTTCTTCTATGAATGTAGACAAGGAAGAAAAATATGAGGGGAAGGAAGAAAATTCAAATTAAACATCACTATAGGAGTATGATCCTATAAAAGACTCTCTAGTTGTTAAAATTATATTTTATATATTTATTAGTATGATACAAAATGATAAAGTCATGAGAAATATTATGTATCATGAGTTCATTTGCATTAACTATTCATAATAGTCCATAATGAAGATAATATTGTATTGTATGCTGTCATATGATTTTGGATCATGTTAACGATTTGCTACTAATTTTTAGGAGTGAACCTTAAAGAAAACATGCAGTGTTGATGTGTATGAAAAGATGTGGGTGATAACTGTCTTGAAAAGAAAATTAATATATTTAAAATTTTACATAAAACAAAACAAAAAAGGGATCTACATTTAAAAAATCACCCACCCTCCATTAATACTCACTTGTCTTATGAGTACATCCAAAATGGTATAAAATAATTCAATCTACCTTTGAATGTGATCTACTATTTAGAATTCAAATAAATTTTTTTGTAACATCCCAGTTAAATATAGAATAATAAAATTTTCATATTTATTAATATTTTTGAATTAAATACTATATTTTCTTTAAAGGGTTTTCTATCTTTGATTGCATACCTGATACGCAATAATGGGTTTTTTTGAAATCTTACATTGCACACTAATAATAAAATATTATTATTTTAAATGGTAGTTAATGACTAGCCTTTGTATAGACGAGAATGGACGAGAATAACTAAAATATCATTATAAAATTTTTCTAATTTTTTTTACATTTATCTAATAAATGTAAGAGGCTTAAAATGTGAATGAATCTAATTATAAGCATAAATACTCTAATATTCACTAAAAGGTCATTTTATCACCTTTTGATGACGAACCCTCTTTAACACTAGATTTTTTCAGTTTTATATTTTCTATTTACCCAAATAAAATCCTTCTTTATATTTGGGACATCAAAATTTATTTTATGTAAATTTTTTGAATTTTTCCGATAAAGATCATTTTTATTGAACAGTGAAAAATATTGTATTTTAAATTATAACCGAATTTTAATCTAATTTATTTACATTGTAATATTATATTTTAAATTGGTTTTAATGTTTAATTAGAATATATTTTTACCCTATAATCCAATAATGTTCATTGGATTTTTTTCACTTTGAAAGTGGAATAAACAAGTGTCAATCTTTTGATAGTTATTTTTTCTAAAAAACACACTATTTGTTTTGACAATGAGACTTAATTATAAAATTAATTAATGAAACATATATGTCTGAATTTTTTTAAAATACACATCATTTTTTAATTCTAAATATCAAATATATCATAGGCGGAAATTTTAGAATTTTTATGAAAAACATCAATTTTTGATGAATATTGAAACCACTAAGTAGTAGTTAAAAAATGAAGTTTTCATTTAATTGAAATTTTACAACTTCTGTGATTTAAATTTAGAAAATCCGAACTAAATGGAGATTATTATTATGTAAAATTTGGTTCAATTAGATGAAAATTGTTTTTGGTGAATAGTAACTTTTGACTTCTATTTTCCGCGGTTAAAAGTAAATAGGGTAATTCAAGGTAAAAAGAATATTATAATAATTATAAATTACCTTTACACTTGAAATACCCTTATTATATGAGTAATTTCCGACCATGGGTATTCTTGGGTCGATTTTGGGACACCATGGATCCACTTGTGAGTGATAATGACATTTTAGATTAATTAATTTAAAGTAAAGGAAAAAATGACATAAACAAAAACATTTAGTAAATTAAATTTTATATGGTGTTGTATAAATTATCATTTAGAATATAAATATTAATTAGAATGATAAAACTATTTCATACATCATGATTTTTTTTTTAATATTTTGACATCAAATAATTTAAAATATTTATGGCATAATAATGATGCGGTATTTACCTCATTAATAAATCATTTAAATAAATAAGATTATAAATATTAAAATATCATCTAAAACCTGTCTAATTATTATTGTATGATTTTATTTCGACCATGAGTCATATTATATTCAGCTATAATAATTTTTGGACCATTAGAAACTGAATATCATTATATAATAAATTAATACTTTAACACATTCCTAAAGAGCCCCTCCTCTTCCTTATAAAAGGATACCACTTCTAACCAATTACTCACACCTCTCAAGAATTTTGACTCATCAAAAATCTACCCAATTAAGCTCCCTACAACCCTATCCACATCTTAGAAGTCTTACCTTAGGAAAAAGGAACTTCAAGGTGTCCTTTTGGTTCAAACCAAAGGGATTTACCCAAATTAAAGGTAACGATTTCTCTTAAAATGTTTTATTTTATTTTACTTCTCCACCCCCAAAACTCTTTTTATTTCATTATTTTGTTACAAAACCGGTATCTCCAATATACTAGGATGTATTTATGAGAAGTATTTGAACTACACTCACACACACCTCCATTTAATTGGTGAATAACATAATGTTTCTGTGGATGGGAACCAAATGCCTTACAAAAGTATGATTGTTCAATTATCTCCTACCACCTCTCATGGTGGCCATTATGATGGAACTGTATTTATATATGATATATATTATTTTTATGTTTTCATTACTCTTCTTTATTTTCCATTAATATAATTACTTTCTGGTTTCCATAGTGGATAAATACGATAATCTCATTAGAGGAAGTGCGGACTACCACCCCATCAAAGTGATATGACTCGTTAATGACCTCTGTGGGACATATAAATGATTAAGTTAATAATATTACATATGATATTATACATGAATTATAATATAAATATGTACAAATATGTTTTAATTCCTTGAAAAAAAGAAATAGAAATGGAAGTATCATTCCTGCGTACGTACGACTTACCGTCTCTATGAAAGGTACATTTAACTACTTACCTATAAATGTTATGTACTATTATAAATACAAGTATATACAAGATATCTATGATATATATGATATCTAAATAATTAATATAACTCTGAATATAATGGATATCTTACCACATGAACAACATCTAATTATAAGGTGTTTATTTTCGACACAAGTACCAAATATTGATAAAATGATCGTTGCTAACATAAAAAACTATGTAATGTTTATAAAATGGTAATAAGTGATATAAGGGGAATAAAAAACTTGAAAAGGGTTTTGAAGAAAGTAGAAATTATCATTAGTTTATTATTCAGGACGTTAATGAATGGATGCATCAAGTCGGACACGCGGTAAGAGACTTCGTCTCAATCTCCTTTCCTTGAGGAATATTTTGTTTTATACACAACATTCATTTATATGGTATATAAATCACTTTGACCTTTACTTTTATTCCAAATTAATCCTTTCTCTATGAAGCATTTTACTAAATGACAAAAGAAATGTTTCTTTTTAATGTAATCGGTGACACCGACCTTTCCAGTGTTGCAAGTATTATTTGATATTTGGAATCTTGAACAAGCGATAATGTTTTTTATTAAAAGAAAATAAATACCATTTAACCATTTATGTATTTTTATATTGAAAATGGTTTTGGTAAAATACTACATTATGTCAATACATTTAAATGATATATTATGATTGAGATGTCGAAATTTTATCATTCTTTTATTTTGGTTTTATGTGTTATGATTTTATAATTGTACATGGGCATTTGATGGGTGGTTACCTGATAAACCAAATGATGGGTGGTATCGTGAAAACCAGGACGGGTGGTTACGTTATAACCTCCAATGCATTGGGTATGGATGTCGGCCATATTGCTCTTCCATTTAGTGATATGTGTGGAAGTCGACCGTATGGTTATAATATTTAAGTAAGTTTATGTTCCATATTCAATTTATATGTTATATGATTTTTATATGGGTTTGATGGTAATATTTTGGTTACAATATTTTAAGTAGTGATATTTTATTCAATGAAGAGTATTTACTATTTTATAACCATGAATAGTATTACTTATGATAATGTATCCATGGTTTACTTGTTGTTTTGAGAAACTAAAAATTTTCCTTCTTTGTGTATCCATTGCTAAGCTTTTTATGCTCATCCCATGTTTTTGAAATGTTTTAACAGGACATAAAGTGGAATAGGGTCAATGATAGGAACAATGGAAAATCAGGTTGTCTAAAACATACAACTGGAAATGACTTTGTTTCATCAGTTTTTGTTTTATGAATAAAATAGAAACTGAGTATGAGGGTATACATTTATTTTTGAGATATAAATGTTATGGCTCAATTCTCTAAAAATCTAATCCTGAAAAGACCATTAATGTGAATTATTCATTTAATTCAATATTATGTAATATTTTAAGGTTGGGTCCTTATAGATTGTATCAGAGGTCAGTTTAGATAGCATTAGGAGTTAGGATATTGTTAAATTAATATCCATAAATTAATTTATGTTAATGATATATCATTTACACATTACCATGTTTCTTAGCATAAGATATTTCTTTGTTTAGAATGGATTTTCATAGAGGAAATAGTGAAACTATGTTGGGACAACATCAGGAGGAAGAAAACCTTCCAAATCAGCAACCATTGATGGTCGGAATTGGAATTGAATAGTTTTTTGCAGTGATGGAAAAGTTGAACTAGTCTATAAATGGTGGTGGTATCCATGCATGGGGTCAGCCAGATCAACAATTGAGGAACATGTTAGTAGTGGATAATTTCATGAGGCAATATCCCCCATCATTCAGAGGATAATCTGACCTTGTTCTAGCTTAAGTGTTGATTAAAGCAATGTAAAAGATTTTCGAGGTTACGGGGTTTTCAAAACATCAAAAGGATAGTGTCGCAGTTTAGTGTTTTGATGGTGAACCTGATCAATGGTGGTTGATGGTGGAAAATATCAGCAATATTTAGGTTATTGATTCACTTTATTGGTATGAAATCAATGGTATATTCCTTGAGAAATATTTTCTTATAGTGGTTCGACATAGGTTGGAAAAAAATTCAGGGAATTGAGGCAGGAGGATGACTCAGTGGCTGCTTATCAAGCAAAGTTCACTCAATTGGCAAGGTATGCACCAAATTTCATCAGAGATCATGATAGTAAGATAAATCGATTTTAATCATTACTGAATCCATGATATCAAATAGTGATAACCTATCGTGAGTCAAAAAGTTATGAAAAACTTGTTCGATGTGCGGAGAAGGTGAAAATTGAGCTTGCCGATGATCAAGTTTACTTTGATGAAAAATAGAATAAGAGGTCTAGTTGGAAGGAAAAGGGGAATAATTCATCAAATAACCCAGGATGTTAGAAAATTAAATATCCAACTTGTGAGTAGTGTGGTAAAAAGCATATTGGAGAATGTTTATCAAAGTCTTTAAAGTGCTTTTGGTGTGGTAACTCTGGTCATATTTCTCGTAACTGTAAGGAAGATGATCATGCAGGCAATAAAAAGCAAATGGTAAGATGTTTTATGTGTAATGACATTGGTCATTATGAAAATGAGTGTCCATCGAAGAAGTCAAATGTGAAAAAACATCCAGACTAAAAGGAGAAAGGGGTGGTGAAATCCTTTAAAACCACTTCAGTAGACATTGGTCCATCAAATGAAGTGGTATCAGGTACGCTGTTTTTTTTTTCAGATTATTCAAATGTACTGTTTCATTCAGGATCTAGACACTCTTTAATTTATGAGAAGTTTTCAAGAAGATTTGGAATTCTATCTCATGATATGAGCACTGAGGTTATGGTAAAAACACCGGGGGTAATCATTGAGACAAAAATAAATTATAAGAACCCTCATGTCCTTGTTTGAGGAAATAATCTACCTACAAACCATATTTTTTGCCTCTAGTATAGTTTGATTTATTTTGGGCAAGGATTGGGTGTTTGTTTATCATACTAAGATTGAGTGTAGAGCTAAAGAGATTTATTTTCATAAAGATTTTCATTTTGTGTATTGTAATGAAACCTTTATTTTGATAACATATCAAGAATCTCAGAAACTAGTAAAATATGGAAATGAATTTTACTTTGAACATATTGTTGAAAATAATGGAACTGTTCTCCTAAAGTATGTGCCAGTGGTAAATGAGTATCTTGATGTTTTTCCTAATGAATTTCTTAGTATTATACCTGATCGATAAGTTGAATTTACTTTTGACCTAATTCCTGATGTTAATCCAATTTCAAAACCCCCTTATCTAGTGGCTCAAATTGAACTTTTAGAGTTAATGAAGCAATTTTAGTAGTTATTAGATAAAGGTTTCATTCAACCTAGAACATCACCATGGGGTTCTCTTATTTTTTTTTATAAATGGAAATATGGTTCAATGAGACTTTTCAATGATTATAGATCATTCAATAACATTAATATTAAGAACAAGTGTCATTTGACTCATATTGATGATTTGCTTGATCATCTTCAGGGAGCTCAGTATTTTTTGACGATTGACTTGAGGTCGAGGTATCATCAATTGAAAGTAAAAGAAGCAGATATTTTGAAGACCATATTTCATACTGGATATTGGCATTATGAATTTTTAGATATTCCTTTTGGGTTAACCAATGCACTTTCTGTATTCATGGATCTTATGAATATAATTTTCCGTGAGTTCTTGGATAAGATTGTGGTTGTGTACATTGATTATATTTTGGTTTATTAAAAAACTAAAGAGGTTCATGAAATTCATTTAAGAGTTGTCTTGCAACCCATAAAAGAAAATAAACTATTTGATAAATTCAGAAAGTTATAATTTTGTTTTCAATATATTTCATTCCTTGTTCACATTGTTTCAAAAAATGGCATAACTATTGATCCTACTTAAAAAAGTCGTTAAATAATGTCCAAGAACCACAAATATAACCGAGATCCATAGTTTTCTTGGTTTGGATGGTTATTACCGGAGGTTTGTTTAAAATTTTTCACGGTTATCTATTCTAATGACTATGTTAACCCAAAAAGGTGTTATGTTTATTTGGACAAAAGAATGTGATGATTGTTTTTTGAAACTGAAAATAATATTGGTGAATTCTCCAATTTTGGTATTGCCTTCTAGAGATGGTTAATTTGTAGTCTACAATGATGCTTTTTTGAAAGGGCATTGTTGTGTCCTTATGTAGAATGATCATGAAATTTCTTAGGCTTCACGTTAGTTGAAACCTCATTAGTTTTATTACACTACACATTATTTTGAATTAACTGCTGTTGTTTTTTATTTAAAAATTTAGAGGCATCATTTTTATGGAGAAAAATGTGAAATATATACTGACAAAAAAAGTTATATATATATATTAACTCAGAAATAGTTGACCATGAGAGAGAGGATATGTCTTGAATTAATCAAAGATTATTATTGTATAATTCATTACCATTTGGGAAAAGCAAATAAAGTGGATGATTCGTTCAGTTAAAAAAGTAATGCTTCATTAACCATGCTATGTGTGGAATGATATCCTTTGGTTTTTGATTTTTTGAACTCTAGAATAGATGTGGTTGGTGAAGAAAATTCTTCTTTTTTGTTTCAGGCATCAGTGAAATCATCTTTATCAGACGGAAAAAAGAAAGCACTGAAGAAAGACAATGAGTTGAGGAAAAAGGTAGAGTTGGTTCAGAAGGGTAAGTTACCTAATTTTAATATTGATAATTATTTTCTGATGGGGATTAGGAAGAGATTATGTGTGCCTTGTGATTCACAATTGAAGAATGAGTTATTATGTGAAGCTCAAAGTTCTCCATTTTCAGTTCATCCTATTAGTACTATGATGTAGAAAGATATTAGAGAGTATTACTGTTAGGATGGAATGAAATGAGATATTGCTAATTCTAATGTGAAGTGTTTGACTTGTCAGAAGGTTAATGCAGAAGGGAAATTACTGAAAGGGATGCTTCAGCCTTTACCAGTGCCATATTGGAAATGGGAAAATATAACCATGGACATCATTGTGGGATTACCGAAGACATCTCGAGATAACAATGAAATCTGGGTTATTATTAATCGGTTGACTAAATCTGCTCATTTCCTTCCTATTCGAGATACTTTGTCTCTAGATGAACTATCTCAGTTGTATTTTAAAGATGTAGTCATGTTGTATGGTGTCCCCTTATCTATTGTATATGATCATGATCCTAGGTTTACTTCTAACTTTTAGAAAGGCTTTCAAAAGTTGTGGGGTACTGAATTAAAATTTAGTAGAGTTTTTCATCCTCAATCAGATGGGCAGTCAGAACGAACAATTCAGTCCTTGGAGGATATTCTACATGCTTGTTCAATGGATTACTAGGGTAGTTGGGACCAACATATTTCTTTGGTTCAATTTTTATATAATAATAGTCTTCATTCCAGCATACACATGCCTCAGTTTGAGGAAATATATGGAAAGCGTTGTCAAAGTTCATGTTTTTTGGGATGAAGTAGTTGAAAGGAAGCTAATGGGACCATAATTGATAGAAGAGATGGTAGAGAAAGTTCAGTTGATCCAGAAGAACATGAGAAAAGCTCAGAAAATACAGAAAAGTTATGCGGATAACCGGAGGAAGGATATTTTTTGAAGTAGGCGATCATTTTTTTTCAAATATTCTCCATGGAAAGTGTGGTGCGTTTTGGTAAGAAGGGAAATTTGAGTCCGAGGTTCATTGGACCTTATGAAATCTTAGAGAATGTTGGATCAGTTTTATACATAGTGGCTTTACCTCCATGTTTATCCTAGGTACACAATGTATTTCAGTTATTGATGTTGAGAAATTATATGTCATATTCATCTTATGTTTTATGTCCATAGGTAGTTTAGTTGGAAGATATTATCTCATATGAGGAACAACCAATCCAGATTCATGATCAAAGAGAGAATGTGGTTCCAAATAAGGTAATTCACCAGGTAATGGATTTTGGGAAAAACAAAATGATTGAAAAGGCAACGTGGGAATCTGAAAATTCTATGAGGGATAAATACCCCCACTTATTTGATAAGTGAATAAGATTGCGAAAATGAAATTTTTAAAAGGGGGAAGGGTGTAACATCCTGAGTAAATATAGAATAAGAAATTTTTCATATTTATTAATATTTTTGAAATAAATACTAATTTTACATTAACTTGGTTTCTATGTTCTATAGTGTACCCGATACACAACAATGAGATTCATGGAAATCTTACGTTCCACAATAATAATATAAAATTATTATTTAAAATTACAGTTAACGACTAGTCGTTGTATACACGATAATGGACATAACTAAATATAATAAGATTATAAATTTTTTTCATAATGTTTTTACATTTATCCAATAAATGTTAGAGGATTAAATGTGAATGAATCTAATTTTAAGGATATATTTTATAAAATCCACTAAAAGGTCGATTTATTGCCTTTTGATTACGAACCCACATTAAATCTAGGTTTTGTCACTTTTATATATTATATTTGACCAAATAATATCCATATTTAGAATGGGGACATCAAAATTTACTTTTTATAAATTTTTGGAATTTTTTCGATAAAGTTCATTTTTTAATGAATAGTGAAAAATATTTTATTTTAATTCAAAACAACATTTCAATATAATTTATTTATATGGTTAGATTATATTTTTGATTGGTTTTAATGTTTAATTATATTATATTTTTTTCCATCTGATCCAATGTTGGTCAAAGTACTTTTTTTTCACTTTGAAATTGCACATAATCAAGTGTCACTCTTTTGATTGTTATTGTTTTTTAAAAAAAAGATATTTGTTTTGAAAATGGGAATTAATTATAAAAATTAATAAATGAAACTTATATATTTTTAATTTTTTAAAATATACATCATTTTTTAATTCGTAATATCAAATAAAGATTTGGGTGAATATTTGGTATTTTTCTGAAAATCTTCAATTTTTGATGAATAGTGAAAACACTAAGTAGTAATTAAAAACTGACTTTTTCATTTAAATGAAATTTTAACACTTCTGGGAATTGAATTTAAAAATTCCATTATACATGAATGTAATTTTTATGTAAAATTTTGATCAATGAGATGAAAATAATTTTTTGTGAATAGTAATTTTAGACTTTTATTTACTGCCATTAAAGATAAATAGGGTAATTAAAGGTAAAAATAATATTATAATGATTCAGAATTACCATAAAACTTTTCCTAACCCTATTGGGTTAGTAATGGACGTCCATGGGAATCATTGGGTTGATTTTGTGACCCCATGGAGCCACATGTGAGTGATAATGGCATTTTAGATTAATTAATGTAAAGTAAAGGAAAAAATGCCATAAACAAATCCTTTTAGTAAAATAATTTTTATATGGTGTTATCTAAGTCATAATTTCGACTCTAAATATTAATTATAAATATAATAATATTTCATATATCATGAAATTTTTTTTTAAAAAATTTAGACATCAAATAAATTAAATTATTTATGACATAATAAGGATGCAGTATTTTTGTCATTAATAAATCATTTAAATAAATAAGATTATAAATATTAAAATATCATCCAAAACTAGTCCACTTCATACTGGATGATTTTATTTCGATAATGAGTCATCTTGTAATAGACTATATTAATTTTGAATCATTATAATCAGAATATCATTATATAATAAAATTATATTTTCACACATTACAAAAGAGCCCATCCTCTCCCTTATAAAAGGAGACCACTTCAAACCAATTACTCACACCTCTCAAGACATTTGGCTCGTCCAAACTCTACCCAATTAAGTTTATTTATCCTTATACTCCTTCTAGAATACTTTCCTTAGGCATAAGACACTTCAAGGAGTCCTTTTAATTCAAATTAAAGGGAGTTACCCAAATTAAAGGTAACAATTTCTCTTAAATTTTTATCATTTATTTTACTACTCCAACCCATAAGCTAATTTTATTTCATTATTTTGTAACAAATCAATTATCCTAAATATAATATGATGTTTTTATGATAAGTATTATAACTAAACTTACACATACGTACAACTAATTGGGGAATAACATAATGTTTATGTGGATGGTAACCAAACACCTCACGAAATGATGATTGCTCAATTATCTCCTACCACCTATTATGGAACTATATTTATATATGATATATATTAGGTTTATTTTTTATTTATTATTCTGTATTTTCCCTTAATATAATTACTTTATGGTTTCCATAGTGGTTAAATATGATAATCTCATTAGAGGAAGTGCGGTCTACCGCCCCCTCAAAGTGATATGACCCATTAATGCCCTATGTGGGATGTATAAAAGATGAAGTTAATAATATTATATATGATATTATACTAGAATTATAATATAACTATGTATAATTATGTTTTAATTCCATTAAAATAATAAATAGAAGTGGATGTAACATTCATGCATACGTACGACTTACCGTCTCCATGATGGGTGAATTTCATTTAATACCTCTAAATGCTAGGTAATATTATAAATACATATATATACTTAATATATATGATATATATGATATCTAAATCATTAATATCATTCTTAAGATAATGCATATCATACCACATGAACAATGTGTAATTATAAGGTGTTCATTTTCGACTCAAGTACAAAATATCGACAAAATGACCGTAATTAACATAAATGACTATTTGATGCTTATAACATGGTAATAAGTGATATAAGAGAAATAATAAACTTGAAAAAGATTTTAATGCAAGTATAAATTAACTTTAGTTTGTTAGTCAGGACTTTAACTAACGAACACGTCAATTCAGACATGTGGTAAGGGACTTCGTCTCAATATCCTTTCATTGATGCATATATTGTTTTATACCAAACTTTCATTTATACGGTGTATAAATAAAATTTACATTTACTTTTATTCAAAAGGAATATTTTCTCTATGAAGCATTTTACTAAAAGAAAAAATGAATGTTACTTTTTACCGTATGTGGTGACAATGACCTTTATGTTGTCGCAAGTATTATTTGATATTTGGCTTCCTCAACAAGCCATAATATTTTTTTAAAAGATAATAAATACCATATACTATTTTATGTATTTTGGTATTGAAAATGGTTTTAATAGAAGGTTATTTTATGTCAATATTTTTAAATGAGATATTGTGAATGAAATTTGGAAATGTTATCATTCTGTTAAATTGGTTTTATGTGTTATGATTTTATAATTGTACTCAGAAATTTGACAGGTGGTTATCTAATAAACAAAATGAAGGGTGGTGTTGTGAAAACCAGGACGGGTGGTCACGTTATAACCTCCAATGAATTAGGTATCGAATTCGGCTGTATAGGAATTCCATTTAGTGATATGTGTGGAAGTGTTCAATATGGTTATTCCATTTATGCATGTTTATGTCCAGTGCTACCTTTATATGTTATGTGTTCTTTACATTGGTTTTATGGTAACCTTTTGGTTACAAAAGGGTATGTAATGTTCTTTTATTCAATGAAGAGTATTTACTACTTCATAAAGGTGAAAAGTATTACTTATGATAACGTATCCATGGGTTACATGTTGTTTTGAAAAACTAACAGTTTTCCTTATTTGTATATACCTTACTGAAATTTTTATGCTCATACCATGTTTTTGAAATGATTTTCACAGGACATAAAGTGGAATAGGATCTAGGATGGGATCAAGGTAAAATCATGTTTTCTATAACATGGAACTGGAAATGACATTTTTTTCCAGAGTTTTTATTTTATGAAAAAAATGGAATCTGAGTAGGATTATCTACTTTGTATTTTTGAGAAGTAATAGTCATGGCCTAATTCCTTAAAACACTAAACACTAAACATGAAAATATCCTATATGTGAATTATTAATTTAATTCAATATTATGTAATTTTTTAAGGATGGTTACTTACTGTTTTCCCCACTTCGTAAATAAATAAACACTAATTTTTTATTGTAAATATGTTGATACATAATTTGGTTAATATAGATGATACTACAAACATGTAATAGATACTATGCTTTTTTTGGACTGGTTTCATGAATAGGTGTTGTTTCTTGAAGATCATGATCCAAGTTCACATCCATTAGATGGTCTGTATAATATTTTTATTACTTATAAAATATAAAATGGACGTGTCTTAAAGAATAAGATCAAGGAATAAAAGGAAACATATTTTATGATTTTTTATTAAAAAATATGGAGAAAGAACTAGTTTTGGAAGAAGATGGTTTTTATTATGAAGAAAGAATATTATTATTAATAATAAGACGTAAAATAAGTTTTAAATACTTTTTTCATTCATTTCTATATGTTTGATAAGTGGAAAAGTAGTGTTTGTAATTTTATTATGTTTATGGTAGAGAGAAATTGTATGTTATCTACGTGAGAAAGGGTGAATATTGTTAATTTTTTATACCTAGAATTTGATATTCAAACATACCATATATTGTAGATCATTAATATAGACATTTTTGGTTCTATGAGGAAGTAGTATAAAAAGAGAGATAAATATTTTTTCTTTTCTAGATTTCATTAAATATCATATTATTATTTTCTTGAAGAAAAATTTTAATGCTCCAATCTATTTAGTTATTTTAGATGATGTGATGGGAATGTTTCTGGTTTTAATATAATGTTTTTTAGAATGGAAATGATAATGTATATAATAGTGGTGGTTTTTAAGATTATTTTGAGAATATTGTTTTTCACTATGGACTCAGTAAACCATAAACCTCATAAAAATTTATTTTTCTATATATAAAAATAGAATTTGGGGGGATATGGATTGTTCAAAGTGGATTGGGTAAGATAGTTCTCAATATTTCTAGAGACAATATATTGAAACAACAATTCATATTAAAAATCACTATTTACATCAACCAAATTCTAATATGTCATAGTATGAGATTTATTATAAAAATTCCTTCAAGATGAAATATATGATAGGGTTTCATATCATATTTAATATCAATTTGAATCGAGAAAATATCATGAATTTTGAGTAGATATTAGTATGTTGTGTCTCTCTAGGATATTCATTAAATGGAAGATGGTTTAGCTGTTATAATATTTGGTAAAGAAAGATTTTGGATACCATTAATATATAATGGTGTTTTAACATTCAAATAATGAAATCGCACAACATGAATTGAGTTCAAAAAGTGAATATGGATTTGTTTTTATATTTAAAAATATTAAATTTAATGAATATAATTGAAATTTAAAAGATGATAAAGCCGAAGAATATGATATATCCATTTCAAGTAAAAATGAAGATCCATATTCATATATTACAAGGCCTAGAGATCTAGAGGAGGTAAAAAAATCATTGTAGAATAATGAATTCTTGATCAATCTAGACGAACATTGAGGACAACAAAAATTATTTTATCACATTGATCAAGAAGATCTCAAATATGATATTAACAATAAATATTGGATTGATGTTATGAATGTAGAGTTATATTATATGGATAGGAAGGAAACATGGGATTTAACACCAAAAATGAAAAACAAGAATGTTATAGTAAAAATTAGTGTTTTGTAATATATGGAATGAGATTGGTAATATGGGAAGAAATAATGAAATACTAGTGTGTCAATAATAAAGAATTGTTAATATAATTCATTTTGATGAGACCTTTATATTAGTTTATTGATTATAGAATATTAGGATATTTCAATAATTTCTGAGAAAATAATGACATAAGATCATCCAAATATATTTTATGTTTTCCTTATTCATTATAGAGTTGTAGTAGGAAGTTTAAATTGGGTAAAGAGATTTTTTCTTACTCGGTGAATAAAAAGGATATGCATCAATGAAAATTTTTTATCTATATGTGTTAAAACATGTCCCAAGGGATTTTATTCCAAGATAGATTCATTTTTAAAAATGTTGAGACTAAATAAAGTTATATTGGATAATAATTTACAAATAAAATTGAATAAACATTCCTCATTGATTATCATATTCAATATTTATAATCTCATATTTTATAGAATTGATGAATATTTTTTGTGAGAATTATATTTAAAAATGAATAAGTTGTTTGTCTTTGTTTAGAGAGTTAACTAATTTTTTGGGAATAAAAGTTTCTCAATTCAAAGTCCATATCTTTATTTCCCTATAGAAGTATACCTATGAATTTCTAATTATTATTTTTATAGAGGATTTATATATAATGTCTACAATAATTACAGTTTGAAGCATACTATATAATGATAAAAAAAGAATGTAGTTTTATTTTATAGAATCCAAGAAAAATATGCTTAATTTTTTTTATACATGATAAATTCATGACCAAATGTAGTGTAAATAGTAGAATTTTGTTTTAGATATCAAATTTCATTGAAGGAATCTTATTTTAGATATAGAAACCATATTCTCATCCATATTAATGGTATCATAAACTATATTGTGAACTTCTACACCAAAAGAAATCATAATATATATAGATATAAAGATGTGTCATGGGTTAGAAATATATATGATTAAAGATATATATGTAGTGGATTTTTATTTTTGGGTGAATATTATGTATGTTACGAAATAAAAAATTACTCTCAATGACCTTGAGTACTAAAAAATTAGACTATGTGGTTGTAACACAAATTACAACCTAATTGGTGTGAATGATGACTCAATTGGAATATTTCAAACGTTTATGTGATGATTTCATTACTTGTTGGTGGTGATAATAAATGTTCTATAAATATATTTAGGAATCTATTTCAATATTATTGAATAGAAAGCATTGTTATTGAGAATGAAAACCTCAAGGATCTTGTAGAAAAAAAAGGATTTATGCTAGAATTTGTTCTTGTAATGTAGAAATAAGAAATGTATTCATTTAAATATTAATAATGTAATCCATTATAAAAATTATTTTATGATGGGATTTCAACCTCATTCATCACAAGGATAATTTACAGTAAATCCATACCCTCTCTCTTGTTCATTATATTATTATTCCCCAAGGGGGATAAAAATATAAATAAAAATATTTATGTTTACTCACTGATATATTTACAAAGTGGTAGTACATAAATATTAGGATAGAATCCAGAGATATGTTTCTATCCAAAGGGGGTATATCTCTAATTTAAAGGTGGCATGAAATTACTAGATTATCTAAAAGAGTTAATAAGTGATGTTGGTGTCTAAACTATTATAAGATTTTTGGAGAGAATGTTTTTAAGGATCATTATATACAAATATTCTTGGGGAAATATTTCGAAGTGGAAGATTATTATATATAAGATAGTATCAATAGGTATCAATAATTGGAAAGGAATAGATGTAAGTAACTATTCATTGATAATAGGAGTTTATTTTCGAATATTATTATTTGGTACTATGTGTTTTATCATGTAGGCTTAATTTGATTAATTGGACATTAATCTCAATGTGTGATGAGTTTTAATGTGATTTATACATCTTTATTCATTAAAAACAGTTGTTTTTTTAATAACATGAACATTTTTAGAATGATCTTGTGATATATCAATTGAAAAATTATATGGGGTTTTAAAAGGTTTTTAGGTTTAAAAAGGATCCCAATGACGTCTATTTTAAAAAAAACATAGAAGCATGTGAAAAAGGATGATGGGGATATAGTTCTTCTGTTTGCTTTTGTTTTCAATACATAAATCATTTTGAAACTCACAATAATAATTCTTTTTAGGTGAGGAGATGTTTTTTAGATGCGTAAAAGTGTTTTGAGGATATTTGGAAGTATTTTTGATAAGTCTGTAATTACATAGATGTTTTTTAATGTTGAGTAAAATTTTAACAGAAATATAGAGAATTTCATTTATAGATAATGTTAATTATGTATAGTGTGAATAAGTTACTCTGAGAACATTAGTGGAAAGTATAAAAGTCATAATGTGTAATAGTGATTTTACATATATGTAAAAGTATCATTACTGGTAAGTGAGAGTTTGTTTGAGAAAAGACTAAAAATGTGGATAAGTCCTCTAAGACATAGTAAATGGGTAAAGTTCATTTTTATCAAAATCTAAAATTTATCGTGGGAGTACATTAGAAGTTTTACAATGTCCTTTATACATAAAATTAAATCAGATAACTATGTAAATGTCACTATAAATTAACTCTTAATTATTTTCTAATTCCTTAAAATAAAATAGTCGTTTTGAATAAACATAATTTTACATTTTGAAATTTTGTTAAGATTCTATACTCACAAAAAATCTGACATTTTAGTATTTATTAGGGAGAGGTAGAACAATTCTTTTCCAAAAAAGTTAACAATAAATTTTACATTTAAATATTATAATAATGATTTTTTTATTTTATGAATTAAAAAACCTTAAAGGAACTGTTCATTCATGTAGTACAGAATGTTTGCCATGATATGAATATTTTTTTCATGCTATGATGAAATCCATGGGTCTGGGATTTATAAGTATCAAACTATTATAAAAATTCAAGATTATTAATATGTGGTTCATTAAAGATATTTAAAATATATCAACTACAATTCATGTGGTAACATAATGTTCTTGACAATGTTGAGAAAAAGTGTATAATATTTCTCACTATGATGAATGGATTTATGTCATGAATGGTACAAAAAATATAGAAGAAATAAATCAATATGTTATGGTGTGTAAAAACATAACATGATGATTTGGATAGGTTGATAAAGAATATAAAAGAAGCCAATGAAAGAGAAGAAAATTTTATAGAAGTCAAAAGAGGTTAATTATTTTAATTTGAATTTGAAATTAAAATAAAATCATAACGAATATGATAACATTCTATAAGATAAATTTATTATTGTATTTCATGAATGGTTTTGTTTTTTGTTTCATTTATAATTGTTTGTGCAACAAAGTAAGAGGGTCATACATGTTGTTTTAATAAGTATAAAATGAAAATAATTTTACTTACATATGTATAAATATAATAGAACGGTGAAAAATAGGAAGAATATAATAAAGAAGAAAACCAACTAAAAATATTTTTGAATACTGAATATGTTAATTACTCTCATGTTAAAAATTAATTATATATATTTATCGGTGTTTCTTATCATTACATAGTTGTGATAACTTTTTATAACATCATCATAATGTTAATCCTTTCAATTTGTAATAATAGATGATAATACTAGTTGAATATATGGTCAACCATGATTCTTGATCATGTTAAGGATTAGCTACTCATTTTTAGTATCAAAACATTAAAAAAATATGATTTTTTATTGATTTAGTGATTTGTTATTTGAAAAAAATGGTCTTTTTAATCATTTTAATGGGAAGATATGTTTATTTACTAAGAAACATAAAAGGTAATTAAATTCATGGGTTCACTCCATCTCATATCATTAAATTATCATTGATCTTATACGTGTTTATAACGTGGTATCATTCATTAATTTTACCATAAAATATATAATATATTAGTTTTTTTTGAACATAACGGTTTCATATGTTTTTAAATAATTTTTCATTGAATTGGTGACGTGAATATTACAACCTTAATTTAGTGAACACCATTTGGATTCCCACTATCAATTGGATATATTTCGCATTTTGAAATATCAGATACTTGCATATTTTTTATCTCATATTCTATATGTGTTAGAAGATAAGACTTATCCTTTTTTCCTTGGGATAATGTTACAACTATTAATGTAGATGATATAATTAATATGAACAATAATGGTTGTGTTTTAAATGATATTGTATCATATATTTTTAAAAAATAGTTTATTAATGTAAAAGATACATTTAGAAATGTTAATTTGGTATAAATTAGAAAATTTCAATAAAGGGATTGAAAATATTAAGAAATTAATGCAATAGGTTTGATGTTATTGATAGGAATTCCTCGATAATATGAATGGTAAAATAATGTATAGATTATAAAAATAGTCAAATTTTTCCTGTATTTTTTGATATAAAACACAATTTTATTGTAATTTAAATTATTAATCTTATTTTTATATAATTTTTTATATGTTATGTGTCATGATATAAAGCATGATTAAAATTGAAAAAATGGGATGCATATTGTGTACCACAAACACTTTGCATGGTGCTAAAATGCATTGTAGTGTGACATGGAATTTGTTAAACATATATTTGAGATGAATCAAAGTCAAGGACCAAACCATGAGCTCAAAATAAAGAAACATACTAAATATGATAAAACAAAAAAGAAATTATTATTACACATAATTTAATTCATTTACAAAGCATGCACCTATATATTGTTAATGGACATGAAGAATTACATAGTGTGATGAAAACCCCTGAAACCACACATGAATCATCTGGTATATCAATTACTTGTCTTTTAAATTATCACATGGTTAGAATAAACATAGAACTATAATGGTCTTTATGCATACACAATTTGTTAAAACCCACTGATGGACTATTTTGACCTTGTATCATTTAATATACCAATTACTATGCACCATGGATGGATTAAGGTGTAAAAATAAGAGGAAAAGGATAATAGGAAAATAATAAATTCATGAGGATCCACCACTAGATTATGTTATATGGATGCTACTACTTTAGGATTTCATTATTTAATTTTTATTTTAAATTCATTTTTCAATGAAATTTATAATCATGTCATTAATTAATGAGTTTCAAAATCTCTATCTCTTTATTATTCTATTTCCAATATCTCATCCAACCTTAATTTATTTCTATTTTCTATATCCACTATTATCTATTATCACATTTCAATGGAATGTGACTGACCCATGGCTTGGCTATAGGGCAGGATACATGGTGTCCATATTTATTTTTGATTAATCAAAAATATTTCAATTCATTTTATAGTTGATGTGAGGGAAGTTTATGAGTGCAGTTTTATCCCAACATGACATTGATCTCAAATTCATTTCTATTTTTATTATTGGAAGGTATATTTGATTCCCAAATATCTTAATTATACATGATATAAATCCATCTTATGTTAGGTAATACAAATACATTTACCAAATGCAATGTATTATCAAATTGAATTCAATGATTAATGAACACTCGTAGCCAAACCTAGAACAAAAGATTTTCTTCCCTAATTTTTTTTCATTATGCACGTGATATATAATATTAATTCAGTTTTTTATTTTTTAATTTAATATATTCCAAAAACACCTAAACCATCGCTATAATAAAAAATTAAAACTAAAAAAACATTGATTTGGTGAATTTGGAATAATTTATTGATTCGACTACGACTCTCCTCATGTGAGATGACCTTGTTCTACCTCTGTGATAAATAAGTAAAATTAAAATCACTTTTCCCAATCCCAAAAACAGAAGTGAATTGCTTAGTAACATGGGAAAATTATATTTTGATCAATATTAGTGGTTTTGGTGAGATGTATAATGATTATATAATTTTCAATAAGTTATCACACATATTTCTGAATATGTTTGTTGAAAATGACATATATATTAAATAAAATGATCTAAGTATTTTTCTATTGAATGATCTAAATAGATTTTTTATTTATTATTAAACGAGGAATGGAACTGTCTTAAAGAATAAGATCATGGAAGAAAATGATTTTTATTATAAATATTCTGAAATAATAAATGATTAAGAAAGAATCATTTTTAAAGGAATCATACCATGTTGAAGATAAAGTAGTTTTAGAAATTTTTTGCGAACACTTATCAGACATTTATATACATCTTTTAAGAGTTAAAGGAGTTTTAATTGGAAATATACCAATGAAGTGTTTCAGATATGGGGCTATATGAAATTATTTATCAGACTATCCAATGTTGCAAGGAAAACTAATTAGTACATTGATGGATTATTCATATTCACTAAAAAATATGAAAAATATTAATCAATCATATAATGTTTATTTTGTTTCTATGCTGAAGAGAGAGAAGAAAAAATGAATATTCTCTACCTTTCAAAATGTGAATATTTTAAATTATTCAAAGAATAAGGTATAGATTCAAAAAACTTATACATTTTTTCTCGTTCATTAATTTTTTTTTTCCTATGATAAATAAATATTAAAATGAATATAATTATTATTTTTTAATACAAACTGGGTTTCAAAATTTCATGTGAATTATGATCACGAAATATAATTCAAATTCATTATGAATATTCCAGTAATTTAGTGGATGCGTTGAGAAAGATTTTGAATATTTCATTAAATGATATATACCAACCATTGTGTTGAAAATAAAAGTGGCATGTCTAAAGTGTAAATCATGAATCAATATATACACCATGATTTCAGTGTAGAATAAAAAACAAAACAAAATGTTTTTACTAAGAAAATTAAATTTATTTTGATATATATTGATTGTACATTATTGATTTTAGATGATATGTATCGATATTTTAGGAGATAAAATATTAAAACAATGGTTGATATAAAAAACTATTGTTTATATCAACCAAATTAATATGTTTAACTACATGAGATTTATCATTAGAGGTCCCTGAGTTTTAAATATTCAATGGTGTTTGATGGAACTTCTATTACCATAGTGAATGGTTAAAATCATTAGATGTTAGAGTAAATAAGAGTTGATGGTATCATCCTTGGTTATAATTAAAAAGTTAGAGGATACCACTATTATAATAAATATAATTTGAAGAATGTAGATTCTATTGATATACATATGTTGAAAAAACTAAATGAAAAAAATCACCTATAAAAAAAGAAGTTAAAAAGGAAAAGACAAAGTTCCTTTTAGGACATGATGAAAAATGTTTCTGAAAATAATGAAATTTTATTATAAGTGCATGTTGATGAAAATGATTCATCCATTTCATGATACAAATAAATAAAAATATTCATCTCTTACAAGTCTACCAATGTTTGTGTAGTTCCAAAAAATAATTTATAAACAATAAAAACTTATCCAAACTAATATTACATTGAGGAACGAAACAAATACCTCATTTATTTATTTTGAAAAACCAAGAGATATAAATGATTATCTAAAGAGTCAATAGAAATGTGATGATATTAATTAATAATTAGATCATATTGATTAGTATTTTTTTTTTCTTCTCATGGGAAAAAATAATTTTATGAGATCAGATTCGTTTATTAATTCCATCATTTATTAAAAAGTTGTTGATGTTATAAGTAAGGAAAGACTAGTGTGTGATGAGTACAAATAGTTCAAATGAAAATATTATAATGATAGTTTCAGACTAGTTAATAGGATTTATACCATTAGTATAATTCATTTTATTCCAAAAAAAAGATGATATAAGATCTTCCAAATGGATGTAATGTTATCCTCCCTCAAAGGAAATTTAAAAGATGATATGTACATTGGAAAACCCAGTGGTTTCATTCTTGGTGAAGATAATTTGTTTTTATTTAGGGTAAGGAATAATTATTATAGGTTATAAAATCATATATATCATGGTTTCCAAGATAGAAAACTTCTCAATTTTTCTAAAATTTCACAAAAAGTATAGTGTAGAAAACTATCTACATTAAAAGAAATAAAGAGGTATCATTGATATTTATTTTTTATATAGATAATACTATTTCTCAGGAATTTAAAAATGTATTTAGGAATAATTTTCATTGAAAATGAAGAATATATATAAAATTTCCATGCATAAACAGATAAATTATATTTAGGATTAAAAATTTATCAATAAGGAGATCATATCAATTGTTATCAAGAATGGTATTCATCACAAGTAAAGAGAATGATGTTTCAAACGAAACTTCTTCTCTAATATTAATGGGAACCAAGATTTTTATGATTATAATGAAAAATAATATGGTTAAATATAATTTTGTAAGATTGTTATTTTATTGTATTACATAGATTTTTTTAGAGGTTACAAGAAAATAAAACAATGCAAACAGCCTAGGACCACATAGACATATAACCCACCACCAAGTGTTATCCCACTCCATTGAATTTTGGTTGAGTTTTTCATTTAGGTTAAAGGTATATACGTTGTAAAATAAAGAAATATATATAATTGAAATTGGGTAATACTGTACTATAATATTATCTTATAACCATAGATATAACCCAATTGATTTGGATGAGGACTCAATTAGAAGATCTAAAAACAATTAGAAAATGGGATATTGGATATAGCCAATGGAATAGAATTTGTAGTTGTCAAAGGCATATATAAAGTGTCAGGGTTATAGAAATGGGAAAGGCACATGGCTATAATCTATGGATATAGACGCTCTAATGTGGATCCTAGTACAAAAATCATCTATATCCATAGGCAGGGCCCCCGGGATATTTCATATTCCACTTATACAGAACTACAACCATGCATAAAATGACAATGGTTATAGCGTATTTCAAAAAAAAAAATCATAGTTTTTTGAGCATACACTACATGAAATCCATCAATAACTTATTCCACACTAAAATTAGTGTTTTTATTAATATGTATGTTTAAAATATAAATTTATATATAAGGGTATAAAAAATAAAACACTAGAAGGTGATGAACAATGTACTTACTGATCGTTATAAGGAATCTTTTCCACTACACTATGACGAATATTGGGTATATATCTATAAAAACCATCAGATATATATATATCTCTCTGGTATCGAAATTAAAAAAAACAGTTATTTTTAATCCTGAGACTGTCGTATATTACCCCAAGACGTATTACACTAAGATTAAACATTGTTTAACTTCTTGTATATAGAAAAATATTTATATAAATGATTATAAGGAATTTTAATAATAGTTTAGTCAAATATTATAATTTTACATATGGATATAGAGTATCATGTATAAGGATATATCCATGGGATTCAAATTTTTATAGACATAGGGTTTGGGTTCAATGTCTATATCTAGGGGAACTAAATAACCCTGACAATAGGTTGTCAGTTTTCTATGCATAACCATCGAAAATTAGTTTATTTAAATATTGGATCAGGGATAATTGCCTATATCCACATGAATAAAATGAGTATGACTATATGATCTGGCATTTTAGGTCATATACATTGGTACTTTTTCCATGTATATAGGTCCCCTTTACACAATTTTTTTTTCTATTATATAAATTTTAAATTCATGATACACCCTAAATCAATGGGAAGGGTTTTTGGTGGGTATATGAGTCTATTAACCCTATAGAATTTTATGTCATCGCTATAGGACACCTATAGATATGATTATCCCTACCAATGGATATAGGATTGTGGATATAACTAATATTTATAGTAGTGGATGTTTGATGTATATTTTTCTTAAAAAATGGGATATGATTATAAAAATTCAATATATTTATTGATAAATACATTTTAAAATTTTGATAAAATTATATTTATATAATATAATACTTTATCAAGATTCATAAAGAGTAAAATTTATTTAAATTAATTTTTTTAAAATATGAAAATGTAGATGAATTCATTGGAACATTTATAGAGGTGTGTATATGGGGTGCATGAGATTTTCAATTTTATATACACATATCTATTGAATCTAGAATTCAGTCATTTTAGTGCCTTATTCTGCATTTTAATTCGCGAAGTAGATTTTTAGGTTTTGATTCATATTCATTATTGTATCATGACATGTGATAATAAATATTATTACAGAGTTTTGAAAGTTATCAATGAAATAAAACTCTAGAAAATATGAGTAATATATCCTTAATCCATTTTTATTCAGTGGTAGAATAATATTTAGAAATATGGCATTACACGAGCGAATGATGGTGCATGATATGTTCAATGAGTAAGATTATTATTCCTATATTATCGAGGTAGAGTAATTATTTTACTAAAATGATATCAAAAATCCAATTTTCTAGATGTATCCAAATGAATTGGACAAGGGAAAATGGGAATTAATTCATAAGATTGAATTGGTTGTTGTTTATATAATGATAAACTGGAAGTTGGCCATAAATGTTTTTGTTATGAAGCAAAATGTATATTAGATTATGATTATTGTGAATATGTATGAAAAACATTCTAAAAAAATTATTTATATTATCTTAAAATTTTGTCATGAAAAATTTAAAATCAAAGTTGGTTGATGATAATATAAATGAGTTCAACATGATCATGAGTCATCTGAATTTTTTTGGTATAATGTTCAATAATATATTTTGAATGTTAATTATTCATTACGGGATTTTGGAATATTAGGATGGGATGGTTATGAGTTTTTATGAATCTAATGGTGATGATGAATTGGTAATTGACGATATCAATGATCTGATCCAAAATTAGGATGTCCGAAAGAAGGAGGTTATATATTCTACTGAAATTAAATTTACTATGGAAGCATGGTTATGCTCCCCCCAAAGAAGTATGATAATGAGTGTGGAGTGAAAATAGAAACATGTCTTGAGATTTAGATAGTATGGGTGAATCCACAAAATTAAACAATATAAATATGAACATTTCCAAAGGATCGTTGAGAGATGTATGATGACATTTTAAATCATGCTTTTATTTAATCAATGAACTCTATAGATGATGGGGGACATAAAAATTTCATCATAAGTGTCACGAGTTTGATGGAGTGTTGGATCCTTGAATATGAAAACTCATTACATTCAACATTTGAAAGATAATTAATATATAAATATGTGTTTTTAATCATTATAATGCTTCAACTTATAGATATAATGGATAATTAAGATGTTATAAAGTGGTATAAAAAAATTAAAATGAAGAAAATATATTTTATAATATTTTAAGGCATCTATAATATCTATGGTTTATGGAAGGACTTAATTTCCCTTGATCAGTATGATGATTTGAGATTCAATACTATCAGTTTTTATGATGTGTGAAAATTCAAAAAAAAAATCACTACTAGGGCCTATGTTTGTAATATATGGATCTTTTTATTGAACCAAGATTATATAATTTTCATTTAATGTTGTAGTATCATAATATAGATGTTTAATTTAGTGGTATAACCATCATTTACACATTGGGGAGAAAATGTTATAGTACTTGAATAAAAAATGAGTGTAAAATCTTGATCTCATTGAGTACAAAATATGTATGGTTTGTATCTAAGGAATATAGGGAAATGTGTCATTAAAAATCAATGTAATTTCACCAAAGAATGAAATTATAAAGTAGAATTATATGATAATATGGGATTCTTCATTGGATTAATCTCATAAGGGAACACTATACTACATTAGCGTTTTAGTGATTCAAAAAACATAGTGTTGCTTTCCCCCTCAAACACACATCCAATATATTCCATGCATTAATAATAAGGAGTAAAATGGTGGATGTTGAGACTATAATAAAGCCAAAATGACATAATTTTGATAATAATAGTTAGAAAATAGGATGATATTTCTATATTTTTTATTGTATTAATCGAATTTGGATGGGAGACACTATTCCTAGGAAACTAGAGAAAAATAGTTTTTTTGAATTGATTAATCAGACATTGAATGAGAGATCACAATAAATGAGTTGATGTTTATATTCCCAAATGATTATTTCCCTAAATTGGCTAAACATGAATATTATCTCATGGATTAGTGACCTTCCAGGATAATGGGGAAACATCTTACTTGGATAACTACAATCCAGAATAAAATTGGACTTTCTTTACATGAATGATTTTTGGTCCAATCATACATTCCCATATGAATACGACTGATAGGGATAATTGGATGGTAGGTACCAAACACATTTATTTTTTGGATATAGAAAAAAATCATGTATTCAGACTTAGGGGTAACAATAAATTAAAGGTTATTATTTTCTAGATCAAAATCTCTAATGATAAGATAATATAGATAGATAAGAACAACGTGTATGGAAATACATGTATCATAGAACCTATGTAGAATGTCAAGGTTGATCATAGTAGAGGATATATGGTTTTAGGATATTTATAAGAAAAAAATAACAAGATCAATAGTTATAAACATGTTCCACAGTGGAATATTTTTATCATATTTAAGACATATCAGAGTCAAAATTACCAAAATAAAATATGATAACCAATGATCGAGGTATTGTTTTTGAATCATTGGATCATGAAAATTAGGAACATCACATACTGAGGTGGTCATCCAAGGCTTGAATAATAGTTCCAAGGGTTGTTTCTATAATTCTCTTTGTACATATCAAAGAGGATGAGGAACCCAAATTTTTTTGTGATTTAATAATTGTACATATATCACTGAGGTTGGAGTAATAAATGAATTAATAATTATATTCATTAATATTTTATATATATAGTATCTAAAAACAATTACTATATAGAACAAGTGGGTTTTTCATCTGATGGAGGAAGCATATGGATGTGAATAGTATATGGTATGCCTATTTTTGAATCGACTTCCTTAATTATATTGTGTTTACTATAATAAAATTTTCTTAAATTTCTTTTGGAACATGATTAAATAAATTGCTCTCAAATAGGGTACCATGGATGTTTTTTAACAGAAAACATTATGTCAACTCTGTATTATTTCAAAGAGACATTGAGAATGAAATCTACATAGAGGAATGTTTTTTTACTAAAATAGAAGAAGTGTCTGTTGTGAAAGTAAAAGATATGTTTGTATAGGTTGAAGTAGGAACCAGTTTATTATAAATGTATTTTCATAACATTATATGAAATGAACTATCCTATAGTGTAATGATTATCATTACTATTACCATAATAGATATGGTAATCAAGGATTTTTCATAGTTCTTCTACATGTTAATGAAATATTCTTATTTTGACCTATGATGATGAGTTTAGAAGAGTTGAAGTGAAAATTTTATAGAATTTTCTAAATAAAGGATCAGGGTTCTACAATGTGTATGCTAGGAATTAAGATCATATCATATCCGAGTTCTTTATCATTCTTCCTTAATTAGTTAGAGTATCTAAAAAGTTATGGTGAGATTCATAAAGGATTAGTCAATGCATTGGAGAACTCCCCCAGTGATGCAAATAAATATTTCAATTGTGAAGATAAAAAAAATTAATTATGAGCTTATGTACATGATATTGGATTATTTTTTATCATCCTTTGAAATTCATATATATTCCATAGTTTATACAAGGATAGATATTTCTCAAGTGACAATTTTTTCTAGTAGATTTGTGGTAAATTAATTAAATGATAATTAGATGTTTTTAAGTGCATGTTATTATATTGTAACGTAAATAAGTATCTTTTATTATATTTTTTAATATATTTTATTATGTTTGGATTTTAGGATATTGACTTTAGAGATGATAAAAACTCGTGGAATAATATCACTAGATTTGTGTTAACATTGGGATTCACATTCAAGAGCTATATATCAATGTTATAAATAGTAGATTCAATATCAAAAATAAAAATTTATTATAATTAAATAATTTAATTAAGGGAGTAGTTTTGTTGTATTAATGAATACTAGATAATAATATAAGGAGTGAAGAAGTTTCCATACTCTATTCAGATACACAAAGTGATATTCACTTGGTCATGGTCCCAATGTTTCACTCCTATATGTAGTGCATTCATCTAAAGAGCCACATTGTATAAATGATCATCGAATATAGAGTTTTTTAACTACTAAAAGTTATTTGAAAATATATTTTTATTGATATATTCAATAAATATAGAGATCTATAAATTATCAAGAACTCTTTTGCTTTAGTAAAAAATAATAACTTTAAAATTTCAAGATCTCATATGTTTTGATAAAAACTAATGAGGGAAAAAATAATTTATGTTAATGAACCTATTAATAATGACACTAAGTACTGAGTGAGAAATTTGGAAGAAAACTTTTCTTGTGGTATATAGCTATCATTGGTTGTGTGAGAATCTATTTTCTTGAGAAGTCATGTAGCATCCAGAAAAGAGAAACATATAAAACTATATTTAGAACCAAAATAATGATATTTTAATGGAATTTGGGGTCATTAATTTGAAAATAAAATTACCGATCATGAATTATGACATGTTATTATGGATTGTGATACTTTTTATGGATCATAAGTGTTAATGATGGTGGACATATTCCAAAAGCATTAACTAATACCAGAAAAGATTGAGGATGAATCCAAAGAACTACATTTTTTATTACATGAGTCTGTTGAGGTGATTTAACTAAGTTATTTTCCATGATAATGCATATGAAAATATAAGAAAATCATATGGTTTTGGAACCATTTTGACAAAATTTAGTTTTTTTTCTCCTCTATAAATATTTGTAGTGGGGTTATTTTCACTGAAATTCACTTAGTTTAACTGAAGAATTTTTTAGCATGTGATTTGGAGTATTATTATATAAAATTTTATTTTATATTCTATTTATGTGTTTTCCCATATAATATGATCGTGTTTAAAACCACTTTAATCCCTATGTTAGTTCATTATATTATTTACTTATGGTTTTTTATTGTTTAGTTTGGGTAGTGTGTTGTGTGTTCATGATTTTTTTAAGGTGAATGGATGGAGTTCATAGGCTTATCATTTTGGTATGAAACTATTTGTGGTTCTAATAATTAGTACCTTCTCATGTTTATATTATATATTTTAGTTTCAAAATAATTTTATGGGTTTATAAGATCATGGTTCTGAATTTGTGATTCTTTATTAAAACATTCATTACTATCATCAACCAGATAACATTTACTCAATGTGATTACATTTCAACAATAACTATTGTGGAGACATTATCTCCCTCATTATTTGATTTGTTTGAATATTGTATCATCACATTCTTCCAGTCTTTTTATGAGAGAATATTTTTCATGAGATAGAGAGAGAGTTATTGGAAATGATATAGTTAATGTTCCATTGAATGAGTGTGTCTATATTTTAATGATTCATGTAAATGGTTTATCCATAATATGGTTTTTGAGGGATATAAAATAGGCTTATCCATGATTATTTCCTTACTCATTTGTTTTCAATGTTGTGGATTACATTTAATTCATGTTGTGATCATTTTAAAAAATCAAATAAAAAAAATCATTTTGTAACTCATATTTATCTTTATATCTTTCTCTCCAATTTTTTTCCTTGAAGATTTTTTTAATATCTTTGTTCGCTACTTTCTCATTTTCTACCCATTTGTATTATCCTTAATAAAATCTTTCAGTGATGGTGTCACTTTCATGGGTATGGTTACAAATTGGTAATAACCTCATTATGTATTTTTGTATTCATTACTATTTTATTTTTATTCAACATGTATTTCTTGAAAGGATAACTCAGTGATATTCTCAACACTGCGGGAGGGGTGGGTGAAGCATTTTTTGGATCTATTAAAAATTTTATAAAATTTTATCCCTTTACCTCTTATACATATTTAGTAAATTATTCAATTATTTTATATTACTCAACATATGAAAGTAAAAAATATATAGTTAAAGATAGAACATGATATTTTTTAAAGGGTCACTATATAATAATAGTATATAATTATTCTCATGGATTTTTAAATAATCTATCACTACAGATAATCTTTAAAGAATCATTTATATGTGTTTATATAATATAGGAAATATCATTTCACTTGTGTCACACTATAGTAAATTGACTTTTTTGTAATCCTTGAATTTTATTTATTCTGCCACTAAAGAAAATATAAATCTTCTTAATCGTATTTGGTGGCACCATGGAATCCATTAAACTATTGAGAATTTTTATCAGTGACCCATAGATTCATTGATAATATATTCCCCAGTTCAATAAATAAATAGATGTTTATAATTAACTATTCATCAGCTTCATTGTATTAAACTAACTGATTCACTTTTTATTTTATCTGAAAATTGTCCATTCAATTATTCCATCAAATAATTTCGGTTTGGTGATGTTTTATCATTTCATGTTTTATCCATCGATAGTATAACACTTCATCTTTACCCAATTCGACCAATATCAAATGATAATAAAATCAATGTACTGTTTCTAGATAGAAAATTATTTACTATTCCTTCATGAATATAAAATAATAGAATGATTTTAAAACTTGTTCATGTCATTGGGATCAATTATATAAATATTACTATTGACTAAAATATCATACTCT
Source organism: Viscum album (assembly GCA_963277665.1). NCBI lineage: Eukaryota > Viridiplantae > Streptophyta > Magnoliopsida > Santalales > Viscaceae > Viscum > Viscum album. Next base: position 1,430,808,073 of record OY728132.1, on the reverse strand, counting down.
ACTGGTACAAAATATAATCAATTGTTATTATACCAAATTTCCTATATTCTTCTTGGTGTAGTAGATATTTGTGAAACTGAATCACACTGCACATTCTATATTATTTTATGTTTTATTGACCATGTATAGTTTCAAATTTAGATTCACATTATAGAAACCTCTAGAACAGAGAAAATATTTCTTATATTTTTATCCATTTCAATTGCATTCAATTTTTGAATTGATTTTTCCTTGTACATTAGTCTCAAATTTACATGTATATGTATTTTTATCTATGTATATGTACATGATCATGAATGTTTCTCAAATAATCATTCATTAAAACTATCTTCCTCAAGAAAAAATTCAATCATATATTATATTTTGTGAGTTCTCAATTGCACATGTTTTTAGTATGGGTTATCTCTTTCCATCATCTCAGAAATAAAATTCATTGAAAAATATCACAAATAAAATAATTTTTGTCATATATTTTTTGCATCATGAAATTATAGTCATTTTTTAGCATATATAATATAATACTACATAGATATATTATGTTTTTCAGCATGTAACCCTCATGTGTTCATTGAACAGGATAAGGTGTGAATACCTTCACGTAACATTGTTCGTAAACAATTCTTATTCATCATGAAAATTAGTGTTTGGTTATCCGTCCTCCTGAAAATGATTGTGATTAAAAATCCTATTCATGTATCCCAATGTATCATGGAAAAAATGTTCTTTTCTTATAAATAATTATAGTGATACTCTATTTTTTTTAAAAAAATGAGTTCTCAATGTTAAAAATAAGAATGAAAGAAATATTATTCACCTTAGTGCATATCCTTTTGTATATAAATTTTACCGACTCAAATTTTTCCCATTTGTAACCTATTCCTTATCTTTTTAGTTCATAAAAATTAACATTTTGAATGCCTAACAATATTAGTGTTGTTTTTTTATTCTTTTAATTCATGTTACACTCATTGTGATGTTGAATATCATGGATAATATTTATTCATGTGTTTACCTTTTTCTTTCAGGAAGAAGTTCACATGAATGAAAAAATAATCTCATGAATCATCATTCAAAAACATAGAACTCATACATGCATACAAATATCCATATGAAACATAATTTAACATTTATTTAAGGATCAATATTCATAAATTTCCATTTATTCCGAATGGATACTATATACATTTCATTGTTTATTCTCCATCTTGATAATTCATCCAGGATGTATTAGAATTATCATGGAAGTCCATGGATCTATCTATGATCACTAGTACATGAATATGTTATGTGTTATTCACAATGACTACTCGAGGAGGAAGACAATGATGTGGAGGGATGATGGTTATCAAATCACAACTAATTAGACAAAGATGATTTGTCTATATGTTTTAAACATGGGTGAATAATAACACATTTATGCATGTCCAACATCAATTTTGTTGTTTTTCACTATATGGTTAATAATAATCAATGATTTACTACCTCTTGAGTCATCATCGAGTTTCGCACCCAGAATACTACACACACTCACATCACTGGGTCATACCATAACTATGTCATCCATATAAGAACCTCAATGTTCCCTCGACACGTGCCATGTGAATATCTATGCGCACAACTACAATCACTATGTTCCCACATGTATTCTTACATGAACTCACCCAAACCACCATATAGTATTTTTCTGTGGCTCTCCCTTATGGTTGATCTATCTCCCATAATAATGGTTATTGATCAATCCAATCATGCATGTAATATTGCATAATTGTTTTGATAAATTAAAACCACAAGAGGATACATTGACTTATTCAAACTGTGGAATATAGAACTGAACCTTACAAAATTTCATTATTAAAAAAATTTATGATTGAAAAATAATATATACAATGGATTTCATTTGTATGGAATTCTTCATCATGAAAAATGAAAATTATTTTTCATGGACTTATTTCCCATGGTCTTTTTATTCATAATCTTATAGTAAACAATGTTTCATAATTTAAGGATTTTATTTAGGTCTTTTAAATGTAATACTAGTTCATAAATCATGAAAATATAAACTCAACGTATTCAAAGAACATTTTTAGGGAATAAGACTTGAGAACATCCTTTATTATTTAATCTTCCATAGAAGCTATATAATTTTTTACCAATCGTGGATTATTTACTTCATTAATTTTAGGAAGTTCGTAATTATAAATTCTTAAATATATTGACATCAATAAAATATTTATATATCATTGATAATCATTGACAACAAATATAATGAATTTACATCAAATATTACTCACACGCAAAGTGTAATCAACAATTATTGAACCACCAAATTGTTTTCTTCGTATGTTATTTTCTCTTCTCAACATGATTTAATCAACATAAATGAATAAAAAAGAATATTCTGTTCCCCTGGGCCTATTAAATGAGTGTATCCAACCAGAATTGACTTAAAAAATATGTCATATATCATAAAAATACTAAAATGGTACCCTCTAAGTAAAAAATAAACATGTTCTATGGATAAAATTATTTTAGCCTTTATAGAATCAATATGGGTGTGATTTTAGTCTTATAATAACATCTGGATATGAATTATGGGCTTAAGAAAGCTTTTTTAACTCATTCCATTGATCGATAGACTACATCTACTTCTTTTGAATTTCATTTTAATGTTGTTCCGAAAAAATTAGATCTATTTTACTTTATCTAGTTGAAATTCTCTATGAAACATTCATTGTTGGAATTTCATCAAAATTATAGATAAAATATTTGACTTCCTATTATTCTAACGATTTATATGAAATGAATATATTTTTCTAATTTAAAATGTATGTTTTATTTTCTCTGTGAGTGAATCTTAATAACTTTAACAATGTTGTTAATTATTTATCCAACATTAATGTAATAGTAATTGTTGAATACCAATACATGATCTTAATTATTTCTTATGATAGTTTATACAATAAGAAAAGAAATATTGTGATGTATTCTAAATATTACATCTATTTTTGAAGAGGATATTCCTTTCATCCTTCTAAATAACTAAATAATAATCATTAAATCAATTTTGTTGAATAGGGCCTCAATGTTAAGGGTATTTCGAAACACATAGACATTAGGGTGCATTTATTAAGATCACTTATAAAATGATAAATTTTTTGTGTGAATATGATACACACTAATGAAGATAAGTTAATATATTGATGGAATTTGCACCTATATCCAAATAAAAGAATTTTTTATAGATTTTTCATATGTTTCCACTTCAATGAAATTATATGGATATAAATTACAATTAGATTATTTTTTATATATTAGATATATTTTTTCTATGATCAATTCTGATTCAAAAAAATATAATTACTTATTAGTTGATGTTTGTATTATCATGGTTTTAGTATGATGTACCCCCATTTTGTAAATTTAGTTTTTATATAATCAACCATATGGTTGTGAAACAAGGTCAATCAGACACGAAGTTATATTTAGTTGTATATGAGGTATTTTAATTCTAATATATTATCATGTTTTCTTTATGATTATATATCAACAAAAAAATATCATGCTTAAAACATTACTCTCATTTATTATATTTTGTGATAATTGGATTTCCCCATTCATCCATTTTCATTATGAAAAAGGAGAGCACACTGTAGGGAGAGAGATACGGACAGGTGTTTTCAATGATGTTGTTTTCCAAACATTGAAGGAGTCCATTGATAGATACAATATTTGATTATAGAGATAATTTGGAAGATGGAGTTGGGTGGAGATCATTTTTTATACCCATGCATTAAATTAATCAGGATTGGATATTAAAATTTAAATACAATTTTTTTAATTTGTTTATTCCATGAATTATATCCTACTAAATATTATATCACTTAATTTTTTAATGTTTTTTATATCAAGTTTGTATAGAAACATTCTAGTTTTATTTTCCTATCTTACATTATTGTATGTGACCTTTAAATAAGGCATTGGTTACCCTTAAATGAAATAAATTTACCATAATGTAAGTTCTCCATTATCCTTATACATATTTGATTTTATATCACTAACCCTTATGTAAGTTGTTTTATAAACTTATGTAGGTTTTAATTTTTTAGGGTTACAATTACATAGGCTCAAGAAAAAACTTCTGTTAAGTGTGTGGTAGTTGCAGTACGATTATGTGAGGTCTGAGCTATCATTACATGGAATATGAATGAATCATGACACCCTTACATGAGTATTTAGGTACATATACATGAGGAACATGATACCATCACATAGTCTTGGTCTTGGTTGAGGGAATATCATGTATTATATTCTTAACCTTATGTAGAGTGTATGGAACCTTTCATAGGGACAATATATAACTATGTGATGGGAAATTGACCTTCATAGAGTAATCTCGAGATACTATTATGTAGGTTAGTTGTGCCCGAAATTTAGCCTTTTTCAAATCGAATTAATCTAGAATATCGTCGCCCGTACAAGTATCTCCATGTTATTAAAATTTGGTCAACTGATATTTCCTTTGGTTGTAAGTTACTGAGATTCCATCTTTTTTCAAAACAAAAAAAAAATCGAATGAACATAGAGTTCAAGCTGAGAGTTATCAATATAGGGAAATGTGACATTAAAAAGAGGGAGGTCTTGTTTGAGGTCGTTTTGATGATCACACTTGTGACTAATTATTAGAGAGATTGTATCATTTAAGATATCATAGTTGTGTGAGTTTTTAGTATTATTAAATAGTCTCTAATGGTTTTGATCCATTTCAAAATTTATGTTAGAACCCTATAAAAGTGGATTGGACCCATTTTTCATCTTCTTATTGATTCTTTACACTTTTGTGTTGTTTGTATTTATATTAATCAGGACTATATGAGATTAAAGTCATCGTTCTATAGTAAAATATAGTTTCTTATTTATCTATACGAATTTTTATTTTATTAATTTTCATAAGAAGAAGATATTAGGTGGTCTTCTGGGCATGGTGTAAGTCCAAAAATTCTATACTATGTAAATATTGTATAATCCTTTTCATTCCTATTTTTATTTCATTCATTATATGGTTTATTGTATAAATTTTTTCCAATTGTTGCACTTTTGTTTTGATGAGTATCTATTATTTTTTAAAATGATTTTCTTTTGATAGGATCCTATTTAGTTTTTTGTTGTTGTTATTATGATACTACATCCTACCATAGAGCTTTTTTGTGTCCCCATGAATATTTTCCCAAAAAGAGTGGTATCATAGAATGGATCATCGAGTATAAATATTTATTCAAATATATTAACATTTGAGAAGTTTCATTCATAAAATTATTTAAATATTTTATACTTATGATGAAAGATATTCATGTCCAAAATAGATTTGATAATTCGTTGTAAGTATCTAGTACAATGAATACGATTGTTTATTCTATAGGGCATACCTATATTTATTTAGATTAAATTGACATTTATATTTTTATGAAGTCTTAATCTTGGTTGTTTTTAACCATGAGAAATATGATTCTATGATAAATGGTCCATAATAATTCTTCTAGTTCAATTTGTTTTAATATTGATAAAATTTTATGAATTTACCCTTTTTAGGATGTTTTAAAAAAATTACATCATTAAAATTATAAAATGTCACCAGACTCCTCTATTTGGACTCATTTAGATTGTTTTAATATGATTATTTTTTATTTTTTAAAAAATGGATATTGATATTACGAATGATGAATAATACTATTTATTATTCAATTACATGGATGATTAAATTAATAATATTAATGATTCCATGATGCATGGTTAGGTTTTTTTGACATCAAATGAGGTGAAGTCAGATATTTTGTCCAGGGGACTTTTAATTTATCATATGAAGATGCAGGTGAGGGGATGATGTATGTGTTATATTTTCTCAATGTAAACGGTCAAAATAAAGTGATAAATAAAATAAAATATGCTATTTATTAAATTTTATAATTCTATGTTCTATAAGTGACGAATTAATAGACACATGATGAAATAAAAACATGAGCATATGCCTAGGGATATTTTATCAAAAAACAACGTGGTACTCCCTCATTGTGATAGTTTCATGAATCTATGATTCTATCTATCCACCAATAGTATAGATAATTTGTAGCTATATGTTTTGTTGTTCTACATTCAGATGAATATATCTGCATGGGATTTGTAGAGGGCCCTATTTGGACAAGATGTTGAGGGGAGTATTCGGTTTTCAGAGTAGTTATGTCATAGGTGGAGAATTGTCTCATGTCATCTTGTTATATTTTCTTACTAATATTTTTATGCTACTTTTGGTACATTAAATTAGAGAAATTTCACTAGTTATCTATTTTATACATATAATAGGTGTTTTTTCATATTATATTTTTGTCTAGGGAATTGTTCATTGCTCTGGTTTCTTTAGTTGTCTTATAGGCATAAGATAGTTGAATAAGACCTGTGATGGAATGTGTTTAACTATTTTAATTTATTTGATAATGGAATCCCACATAAGTGAAGGAATGTTTTATACTTAAGGTTTTTTATTATTTTGTTTTGTTTTTTTATGAGCATGTTATAATATATTTTAATATGTTATGGGTTGGTAAGGCTAGTCATGTTCCACTGTGATTAATTCTAGGTTGTTGGATAGTCTAATATGATCATGATTGTTCTTACTATCTTTGGTTGGTGATTACTATTTCACACAAAAAATAGGTTAGGTTAGTGTATGCATATATGAACATCACCCAATGTTTTTATATTGTATTTTTTAGTGTGCATATTTGAAAAATTTATATTGTTTTGATGTTACAAATTAAAATGTTATTTTTTTATTCCGTGGACAATCTTTTATTTAATGTAATTTCATACATTTTTAGATTTATTTTCATTATAATTTCTTCATGAAACATTCTATCTTGATTATTTTTCATTAAATAAGGGTAGGATTCATTTTTGTGAGATATTTGTGACACATTCATAAAGTTTTATTACCCTTATTTACGTTCTATATAACACATACATGGATTCCATTTTCACAAGATGTACCTTATGTATGTGGTTTTGTACCATTAGGTACGTTTGGAGTTTACATTGTAACACCCAAGGTAAACAAAGAATATAACATTTTCAAATTTATCGATATTAGTGAATAAAATATTAATATGACTTTAAAGAGGACACTATGATTGATGGCGTACCCAACACGCAACAACGAGTTTCTTGGGAATCTTACGTTGCACTCTAATAATAAAATAATATTATTTTAAATCGTAGTTAACATGTAGCTGTTGTATTGGCGGAAATGGATAGAAATAACTAAAATATGATTATATATGTTTTTACATGTTTTTACATTTATCCAATAAAGGATAAAGGCATAAAATACGGAAATAATTCAATTTTAGGCGTATATGCCCTAGTTTTAACTAAAGTTTCACTTATCGCCTTTTGATGGACAACTGTCATTAAATATAGTTTTGTTCACTCTTATACATCCTTTTGGACCAAATAAAACTCTTCTTAAGAATTGGGACATCAAAATTTATTTTGTGTAAATTTTTGGTAACTTTCTGATAAAGATCAATTTTTTAATGAATAGTGTAAAATGTTGTATTTAAATTCAAAACCTCTTTTTTAATCTAATTTATTTATATGATTATATTATATTTTTAATTGATTTTAAATTTAAATTAGAATATATTTTTACCATGAAATTCAATAGTGGTCATTGGAATTAATTTCACTTCGAAATCAGACTTAAACTAGTGTCAATCTTTTGATACTTATTGTTTCATAAAAACACGCTATTTGCTATGACAGCGGGAATTAATTATTAAATAAATTAATGTGACTTATATGATTTGAATTTTTTAAAATATACTTCATTTTTTAATTCGGAATATCAAATATAGATTAGGGTGAATCTTTGGGATTTTTCTGAAAAACTTCAATTTTTGATGAATAGTGAAACCACTAAGTGGTACTTATAAAAACTGATTTATCTGTTTAAATGATATTTTGCCGTCTTTGGGTTTTTAATTTCAAAAATCCGACATAAATGGTTGTCATTAAGAAGTAAAATTTGGTTCAATGGGATAAAAATAATTTTTTGGTGAATAGTAACTTATTATGTTTTTAATCGCGATTAGAGGTAATTAGTGTAGTTTAAGGTAAAAATAATGTTTTAATAATATGAAATGAACTTGAAACATGTCCAAACCTCATTGGATGTGTCATGGCCGACCAATACAACCCATGGGTCAACTTGGGGACCCCATGAAGCCACTTTGGTTGGAAAATGACATTAATATCTTTTTATTTAATGTTAAAGTAAAAATGAGACAAACATGAAATGTTTTACTAAAACAATTTTTACATGGGGTTATACAAATAATATTTTTGAGTATAAATATTCATTGGAAATATAAAAATATTTCCAACAACATAGTATTTTTTTATAATTTTTAGACATTAAATAAATTAAATTATTTATGACATCATGATGATGCAGCGATGACCTCATTATTTAACGATTTAAATAAAATGGAATGATAATGTAATATCTAAGACCTACACATGTCAAAAACATATTGTATGAGTGGATTTAGAATACATATCACCTTATCCTCGAAACACATCAATGTGGGACCTCTTAAATCCGAATACCATTTTCAAATAAAGTAACATTTGCTTACTTTCCAAGAGTGCCCCTCCTCTTCTCTTATAAAAGGACCCCACTTCTACCTTCTTACCCACACTTCCAAAGCCTTTGGCTCAGCCAAAACCTTCCCATTTTGTCTCTACACTTCCCTCTCTAACTCCTTGAGGCCTCACATTGGGCATAAGTCTTCCCAAGGAATCCTTTTAGCTCAAACCAAAGGGAGTTACCCGATTTTAAGATAATGTCTTCACTTGAGTCCTTTTGTTTTATTTTGCCTCTCCAATCCTCTAAACTCTTTTTATTCATCTCTTTTTTAAGAAATACAGTATCTTCAATATACTAGTATGTTTTTATAATAAGTATTCAAGCTACACTTACAAAAACCTACATCTAATGGTTAAAGAACATACTGTTTCCGTGGATGGCGAATTTATGCCTCCCGAAACGATGATTGTTCAACATTATTTTAACACCTTCAAAGGTGTCCATTAAGATGTCACTATATTTATATATGATATATAATATCTTAATGTTTTAATTAAGCTTCTGTATTTTTCTTTTTTTGAATACCTTTATGGGTAAACTCGATATCTTCATTTAAGGAAGTGCGGACAACCGCCCCCTCAAAGTGATGTGATTCGTTAATTCCATATGTGGGACGTATAAAGGATGTATTTAAAGTTATTATATATGATTTTATACTATAATTATAATATACCTCTATATAATTATTATTCCATTCCATAAAAATATTAATTATAAATGAAAGCAGTGTTTATGCGTACGTACGGCTTACCGTCTCCATGAATGGTGCATTTCATTTCTTACCTCTAAATGATTATGTAATATTATAAATACATGTATATTCTGGAAATATATGATATATATGTTATCCAAATCATGAATATAATTCTGGATATAATGAACATTTGACCACACGAACAACATGTAATTGTAAGAAGTCCACTTTCGACTTAAGAACCAAATATCGACAAAACAAACATTATTAACTTAAATGATTAAATAATGGTTACAACATTGCAATAAGTGATCTAAAAGTAATAATGAACTAGAAAATGGTTCTTAATAAAGTGTAAATTAACTCAAGTTTATTATTCATGACGTTAAAGAACGATCGAGTCAAGTCAGACCCGAGGTAAGGGATCCTACTCCACTCTTCTTTTTATGTACACTCTTTTATGTCATTCCTTTTAAAGCTCATATTTCTTGTTAGTGGGATGTTCTGTTATATTATTCTTACTGTTATTTTTATGTTCATGTGATTAGAGACCCTATTCTCTTTCATAAATCCATTTTGGATGTTTTATGTGGTGCCGTTAGGCTGCCAAGTTTTCATAAAGGATTTTTCATCTCACTTTTATTCCCGTGAGATTTATGCTAAATTTGCCACAATTTCCTTTGAGTGGTGTATGCACTGCCCATTATTTTATTCATTGTGTAATATACTTTCTTTTATGAGTATTTACATCAATGTTGTATTGTCCTTCTTTCACGAGGTGTATGTTTCGAAAGATACCCATGACGGTAAGGGAACCTTTCACCCTCCTATTTTTAAAAGACTTATTTTTTTATGACTTTTAATTCACATAATATTATTTTGGGATATGTTCTTCTATATCCTTATTGATGTAAATTTTATGTCCAAGTGATGAGACACCGTTTTTATCTCTCATCAACTCTTTTTGTGAATTTTGAGGTGACACTGTTAGGCTCTCTAATTATTGCAAGGGATCTTCTTAACCCAATTTCGTTTCTTTGGGATAAAATTGTACACCTTGAATATGTCGTTATATGATTATGTGTGAATTTCCTCTGATTGTTTTACACTTAATACCCACTTATATTTGTTGTATTTGATTGTCACACATAGTTATGTAACTGATTTATCCTTAATCCAAGGATACCGTCTTTGTATAGGACTTCGTCTCAATCCCATTTCATTGAGGAATATTTTGTTTTATACACAACTTTCTTTTATATGGTGTATAAACCCCTTCGACTTTTACGTTTATCCAAATGGAATCTTTTTATACAAAGCGTTTTACTAAATGACAAAACGGAATGTTTTTGTCGTACGTATGCAGCGACAGCGACTTCTCTGCCGCTGTGACCATTTTTTGAGTTTCGGCTTCCTCTACAAGCCATACCTTCTTTTTAAAAGAAAAATAAATACCATGTTTTACTTTTTTTATTTTGGTATTGAAAATGGTTTTTGTAATGTATTTATATCAATGTGTTGTATTGATATCTTGTTATTGAAAGGTGGAAATGTTATGTTTCTTTTATGCATGTTTTATGTGATACAATTATGTTGAGGTTCTTGGGCATTATTATGACGACGGGTGGATCCGTGATAAACTAAGGGTGGGTTAGCCCGATATAGCTCTCCAATGCATTGGGTAATGCGAAGGAGTGAAATGTTATGGTTTCTACGAAGAGATTTAGGGAATATACTGTGATGGGTATTCCAAACGTAACCAAGAGGGTTACCCCCTATGTAAGAATGTTATAAATACCTCAAGTTACATTTATGTCTTATGATTTCTATGATTTATTCATGTTTTGATGAGTTATGTTAATGTGCCTATGTTTTATGTGTAAAGTATGATTTCATTCTAATGTATATATGAACTCATGTTTCCTTTCCATATTTTTATAACCCTTGCTGAGCTTTTAATGGTCATCCCATGTTTTTGAAATGTTTTTCACAGGTCAAAGGAAAGGTACATGATATGTTGATAGTGTCAAGGATGTGTCAAGAAAGAATCAATGTTTTATTTTAAATATGTTTCCGTTGATGGGAAGAATGAATACTGTCTTGTATGTAAACAATTTGTTTAAATGTGGAATGTAATGCAAGTTTCATGATCTAATTCTCTAAAACTCTAAACTTGAAAAGATCTTCAATGTGTAATCTGGTAATAACTAATGATTAAGTAAGGTTCAAGGCTGGGGCCTTATAGTTGGTATCAAAGGTCGGTTTAGATAACTTTAGAGGTTAGGTTATTCTTTAAGCATAAGTGGCATTACCATAATGGTTAGGATTTCAGAAAGAGTCCTAGTTTTAGATAAAGTGAATGAGTAAGTATATCTTAGTGTTTATCTTCCTCATTAGTACATGATGTTTTTTTATATACTCACACTGACCTTTTTGGTTTTAGTAAATGGATGGATCTAGAATGCACCAAAGTAACAGTGGGTTTGAAGGAAACTGTAACAGTTTATTGACCAAGAAACTGAATGATATGGGAGCTGCAATGAGAAATCTTGTGATTATCCTCAACCAACTATGTAGAGTCATGATTGACCACCTAAACCTTGGTGATTTCTCTAAGGAATCATATATACGAGAAACAAATCCCTACGGATGTACAAGTAATAATCATAAAGTTAGGTGTGTTAAAAAACCTATGTGTCAAAGATGTGGAAAGAAACACCTAGAAAAAATGTTTTAAAGGGACAGAAATATGCTATAGATGTGGAAATGAATGTCATAAAGCAAGAACCTGCCATGGAAAATGGAAGCATCCAGTTGACTCGAGGAAAGCTAAAGAAGTTCTTTCTGAGGGATCAATTGAATCTTTTAAATGTGGTGTGCATGGTCATTATGAAAACACATGTCCTATGAAAAAGTTTCGTGAATGGGGTCACCAATAGCATACAAATGTTTGTTTAGCAATAACTAATGCCATTCCGATTGAGGATGAAGAAACTGACAATGACCAATCAAAGGTATGTATTATTTCATGACTATTGTTTTCCTATTTTGTAATCTTAGGATATGATTCATTATTTTGTTTGTAGGAAAGAGGTATTTTGGAATATGTTGGAAAGGAATGTTTAATGGATCATGAAGAATGTTGAATGAGTAAGATGTCAACATACAAGGGCTTCAAGAGTTATGGTGAAACTCATAAGAGTATTAAGTCACTTTTGAGGCTGGGGTTACAATAGAAGACTTTTTATATTATGTGTAACCCTGATGTTTAATATAGGAAAATTTTATTCAAGGAACAGTTATCTTTTCTTTTGTGGACATAGTTATAAAGAACCATTTGGGTTTATATGATCCTTACTTTCGAGGTAATTATGGGTTACTATATGTTATGATTGATGTGAATTGCATGAGATAAAATTGAGGTTAAATTATGTTATGGTTATTTTGATGATTTTATCCCTTTTTGGGTAATGATTTTAAAATTATATAGTTTTGGAAAAAGGGAAACACACAGACCGTGTGACAACCCGTCGCGTCGGACAAAGCTGTGGGAATCGAACCCACAACCAAAGTGCGACTGGTATTTATCACCTACCACTAGACTATGTGAAGTCCCCGGTTAGTTTGACAATTTCTTTTTTAGTTTGATAATTTTATTAATTAAGAGTAAGTTTATTTTGGGTTATCTATGGAAATTTTTTAACCTATCATGCAGGATAAGTGATTAGGATTAATTACTTTTCAATACGAGACATTAAGAGCAACTGATGTGGTTTAGAGATAAATGATACGATTTAACATGGTATACTATGTGACTAAATCCTTCAAAATATTTGGGGTTAAATCTTAATTTGGTTTACTTTGAAGAAGTTTATGGAAAAATTGTTTATCGAATGGTCTTCGTTGAACTTTGGGTTTTGTTGGACAAATTTTGGAGATTAAGAATAGATTTTCTTTTTATAAAGGGTTATCCTTTTCTGGATTATCTGATCATGTACTAACCTTTTTGGTTTTGGTTAGAGTCTAAAGACATGGGAAGTATATAGTTCTCTATTTTGGATTAGGTGATTCTCTAGAAGTTGATCATGGTACTCTTAATGCGAACAAGTCTCCCTAAATACTCGTCTTTTGGAAAAAAAAATATGAGTTTGATTAAGGAATCTAGTAAAAGTTGAAAGTCAACATGATAAGTGATTATGTTTCCTTATGAATAAATTCCTCAATAAAAAGTAACTTAAAACAAAAATGTTGTCTATTAACTTTTCCTACTGGGGAATAGAATACCGTTTAACCCATCACAAGTTATTTATTTTCTTATGGTTAACTTTCTCCTAGACCTGTTTACTATCACTCTCCATCAGAACATGAGCCTTTGTTTTCACCTACATATCCATATTTTCATACTTGGAATCCTAGTATGGGTTAACTTGGGTGACATTTGTACTTCGCTCTCATTCTTTTAAAGTGATTGTTTTACCGACTCTTGTTCCGATGTGGGACTTTCAAGGATGTTTCTATGCTCAATTTTAAAAATTGCGAGGACGCAATTTCCAAAAGGGGGGAAGGATGTAACACCCCAGGTAAATAAAGAATATGAAGTTTTCATATTTATCCATATTCGTTAATAAAATATTAATATTACTTTAAAGGGTACGCTATGCTTGATGGCGTACCCAACACGCAACAACGAGTTTCTTGGGAATCTTACGTTGCACTCTAATAATAAAATAATATTATTTTAAATCGTAGTTAACATGTAGCCATTGTATTGGCGGGAATGGATATAAATAACTAAAATATGATTATATATTTTTTAAATGTTTTTACATTTATCCAATAAAGGATAAAGGCATAAAATACGGAAATAATTCAATTTTAGGCGTATATGCCCTAGTTTTCTCTAAAGGTTCACTTATCGCCTTTTGATGGAGAACCGTCATGAAATATAGTTTTGTTCACTCTTGTACATCCTTTTGGACCAAATAAAAATCTTCTTAAGAATTGGGACATTAAAATTTATTTTGTGTAAATTTTTGGTATCTTTCTGATAAAGTTCATTTTTTTAATGAATAGTGTAAAATGTTGTATTTTATTTCAAAACCTCTTTTTAATCTAATTTATTTATATGACTAGATTATCTTTTGAATTGGTTTTAAAGTGAAATTAGAATATATTTGTACAATGAAATCCAATAGTGGTCATTGGATATAATTTCACTTTGAAATCAGACTTAAACTAGTGTCAATCTTTTGATACTTATTGTTTCATAAAAACACGCTATTTGCTAAGACAGTAGGAATTAATTATTAAATAAATTAATGTGACTTATATGATTTTAATTTTGTAAAATAGACTTCATTTTTGAATTCGGAATATCAAATATAGCTTAGGGTGAATTTTTGGGATTTTTCTGAAAACTTCAATTTTTGATGAATAGTGAAACCACTAAGTGGTACTTATAAAAACTGAATTTTCCATTTAAATGAAATTTTACCATCTTTTTGTTTTGAATTTCAAAAATCCGACATACATGGTTATCATTAAGAAGTAAAATGTGGTTCAATGGGATAAAAATAATTTTTTGGTGAATAGTAACTTATTAAGTTTTTAATCGCGATTAGAGGCAATTAGTGTAGTTTAAGGAAAAATAATGTTTTAATAATATGAAATGAACTTGAAACATGTCCTAACTTCATTGGATGTGTCATGGAAGACCAAGAAATTCCATGGGTCAACTTGGGGACCCCATGAAGCCACTTTGGTTGGAAAATGACATTAATATCTTTTTATTTAATGTTAAAGTAAAAATGAGACAAACATGAAATGTTTTACTAAAAAAAATTTACATGGGGTTATACAAATCAGATTTTAGACTATAAATATTCATTGGAAAGAAAATACGATTTCCTACATGATATTATTTTTTTATAATTTTTAGACATTATATAAAGTAAATTATTTATGACATCATGATGTTGCAGCGACGACCTCATTATTTAACGATTTAAATAAAATGGAATGATAATGTAATATCTAAGACCTACACACGTCAAAAACCTATTGTATTAGTGTATTTAGAACCCTTATCACCTTATCCTCGAAACACATCAATGTGGTACCTCTTAAATCTGAATACCATTTTCAAATAAAGTAACATTTTCTTACTTTCCAAAAGTGCCCCTCCTCTCCTCTTATAAAAGGCCCCCACCTCTACCTCCTTACCCACACTCCCAAAGACTTTGGATCGGCCATAATCTACCCAATTTGTCTCTCCACTTCCCTATATAACTCCTTGAGGCCTCACTTTGGGCAGAAGTCTTCCCAAGGAAGCCTTTTAGCTCAAACCAAAGGGGGTTACCCTATTTTAAGGTAATGTCTTCACTTGAGACCTTTTGTTTTATTTTGCCTCTCCAACCCTCTAATTGAGTTTTATTCATTTATTTTGTAAACAATACAGTATCTTCAATATACTAGGATGTTTTTATAAGAAGGATTCGAGCTACACTTACACACACCTACATCTAATGGTTAAAGAACATATTGTTTCCGTGGATGGAAAATTTATGCCTCCCAAAACGATGATTGTTCAAAATTATTTTAACACTTTCAAAGGTGGCCATTAAGATTCCACTATATTTATATATGATATATAATATTTTTATGTTTTACTTAAGCTTCTGTATTTTCCTTTTTGGGCACACCTTTATGGTTTCCATTATGGGTAAACGCGATATCTTCATTTAAGGAAATGCGGACTACCGCCCCCTCAATGTGATGTGATTCGTTAATTCCATATGTGGGACGTATAAAGGATGGATTTAAAGTTATTATATATGATGTTATACTAGAATTATTATATACCTCTATATCATTATTATTCCATTCCATAAAAATATGAAATAGAAATGAAAATAGCGTTCATGCGTACGTACGTCTTACCGTCTCCATGAACGGTGCATTTCATTTCTTACATCTAAATGATTATGAAATATTATAAATACATGTATATTCTGGATATATATGATATATATGATATCCAAATCATGAATATAATTCTGGATATAATGAATATTTGACCACACGAACAACATGTAAATGTAAGAAGTTCACTTTCCACTTATGATCCAAATATCGACAAAACAAACATTATTAACTTAAATGATTAAATAATGTTTATAACATTGAAATAAGTGATATAAAAGGAATAATGAAATAGAAAATGGTTCTTAATGAAGTGGAAATTAACTCAAGTTTATTATTCAGGACGTTAAAGAATGATTGAGTCAAGTCGGACCCGAGGTAAGGGATCCTACTCCTCTCTTCCTTTTTAAGTACACTCTTTTATGTAATTCCTTTTAAAGCTCATATTTCATGTTATTGGGATGTTTTTTTATATTAGTATTACTGTAATTTTTATGTTCATGTGACGAGAGACCCTATTCTCTCTCATCAATCCATTTTGGATGTTTTAGGTGGCGCCGTTAGGCTGCCAAGTTTTCGTAAAGGATTTTTCATCTCACTTTTATTCCCGTGAGATTTATGTTACATTTTCCACAAATTCATTTGAGTGGTGTATGTACTGACCATTATTTTATTCATTGTGTAATATACTTTCTTTTATGAGTATTTACATCAATGTTGTATTGTCCTTCTTTCATGAGGTGTATGTTTCGAAAGATACCCATGTCGGTAAGGAAACCTTTCACCCTCCTCTTTTTAAAAGACTTATTTTGTTATGTCTTTTAATTCACATAATATTATTTTTGGATATGTTCTTATATATTCTTATTGATGTAAATTTTATGTCCAAGTGGTGAGATAACATTTTTATCTCTCATCAACCCTTTTTCTGAATTTTTAAGTGACGCCGTTAGGCTGTCTAATTATTGCAAAGGAACTTCTTAACCCAATTTCGATTCTTTGGGATAAACTTTTACACCTTGAATATGTCGTTCTATGATTATGTTTGAATGTACTCTTATTTTTTACACTTAATACCCACTTATATTTCATGTATTCGTTTGTCACACATAGTTATGTAACTGATTTATCCTTAATCCAAGGATATCTTATTTGTATGGGACTTCGTATCAATCTCCATTCATTGAGGCATATTTTATTTTATAGAGAACTTTCTTTTATAGGGTGTATAAACCCCTTTTACTTTTACGTTTATTCAAAAGAAATATTTTTATACGAAGCATTTTACTAAACGAAAAAAGGGAATGTTTTTGTCGTACGTATGCGGCGACAACGAATTCTCCACCGCCGTGACCATTATTTGAGTTTCAGCTTCCTCTTCAAGCCATACCTTCTTTTTAAAAGAAAATTAAATACCATGTTTTACTTTTCTTTTGTTTTGGTATTGAAAATGGTTTTCATAATGTATTTATATCAATGTGTTGTATTGATATCTTGTTATTGAATGGTGGAAATGTTATGTTTCCTTTATGCATGTTTTATGTGATACGATTATGTTGAGGTTATTGGGAATTATTATGAAGACGGGTGGTTCTGTGATAAAATAAGGGCGGGTGAGCCCGATATAGATCTCCAATGCAATGGGTAACGCGAAAGAGTGAAACGTTAAGGTTTCTCCCGAGAGGTTTAAGGAATATATATTGTGATGGGTATTTCAAACGTAACCAAGAGGGTTACTCCCTACGTAAGAATGTTGTGAATTCCTCAAGTTACGTTTATGTCTTATTATTTCTATGATTTATTCATGGTTTGATGAGGATTGTTAAAGTGCCTATGTTTTATGGGTAAATTATGATTTCATTCTAATGTATATATGAACTCATGTTTCCTTTCCATATTTTTATAACCCTTACTAATCTTTTTATGCTCATCCCAAGTTTTTGAAATGTTTTTCACAGGTCAAGTGAAAGGTACATGATATGATGATAGTGTCAAGGATGTGTGAAGAAAGAATCAATGTTTTATTTTAAATATGTTTTTGTTGATGGGAATAATGAATACTGTCGTGTATGTAACCACTTTGTTTAAATGTGGAATGTAATGCAAGTTTCATGATCTAATTCTCTAAAACTCTAAACCTGAAAAGATCCTCAATGTGTAATCTTGTAATAACTCAAGATTAAGTAAGGTTTAAGGTTGGGGCCTTATATACATGGTTACATAACACATGATGAGGATGACCCTTGAATGTTGTCGGTATCAGGAATCATAACTTTATGTGGGGTCTTAGAAACCATTATGTTTCATTGGATTAGAGAGTTATACTCTTAAGTGATCATAGAGGTACCATTACATGACGACTGTTTTACCCATATATGGCTATGTTATTTACCTAATGACCATTACATAGTGGATTGCGTCCCATTTGTATCATTTTATAATCTTTATGTATCATTGTTCTACCCCTAGACAATGATGTAATTTTCCTTTATATAATGGGATTTAGAAACTTTTATATGGGGCTTATTATTAACAACATTGAATTATGTCGGCCATTCATGATTTGTTGTAACAACTTCTTCTAGAATATCCTTGACCGAAAATTTGTCCTGAGGCTTTTTAAGGATGTTCGAGAGATATTATTCCATAAATATTAAGAGTCTAATTTCCCTTCTTATTAGATGAAAAAGGTTGAATAGAATTCTAATAGAGGTGAATACGAGAGAGATCTAGAGTGTGGAATGTGATGATCAGGTGATAGGTCACATTCGAGGACATGTCTACAACAATGCCTTTGATTGATATCTAGAGAGATTGTTAAGGTGGACATCACATGAATTTATTTTCTCTATGTAGTAAAAAAATATGGTGAAATGGTTTAGAATAATTTTTAGAGGAATGGTCAGACCCTAGAAATGAGGTTTTAACCATGTTTTGTTATTCGTATCGATTGTTTTACCAATACTTGTTGTTTGTGCTTATTTTATTCATACATTTACAAGATTTAATGCATTGTTCTATGGTAAAATCTAGTGTCTAAAACTATGATGTAAGAATACATTTGATTCTATTGATAATAAAAGGATATTGGGCGCTGTTTTTTACTATTGATTTGGACCAAAAGGGTTGAACCTTGTAAATATCACGTTTTCATTTTATTTCATGTTTATGTTTCCTTATAAATGTGGTTTATTGTATACTATTATTCTCATAATTGTTATTTTATTTTTTTGAGTGTATATATTTTTTGAATAAATTTGTTTTTTTCAGATCATGTTGTGTTTTTTTGTTTGATGGGTCAGGTGATTTTTCCTCCAACCTTGGATATATCATTTCTTACTCCTATTTTTTGTATTCCTTTATTTGAATTATATTGAAATATAAAAATAATTTTTATATTTTTGGGGATATAAAACAAAATTAGTCTATCAATACTATTATTTTATGAAACATAGATATAGAGGTAGAAAATGTTTACCTTGATTCGACCCGTCGTGTTATATTTTTTAAACAAAAAACAAAATTAGTCACATGTATCTAAATTAATAGTAGTAAAACTACAAGAGTATATTCTGGTGTGGAAATAAAATAATTTTTTAAGTGATATAATTAATTATTTAAATACAAATATATGAGGTAATATGAGACACAACATGCGGAAACACAATTTATTAAATAAACATGATAGAACGTAAACCTAACATGGTGTTTCTGAAACATTTATTTTGTTGATTGAATATCATCACAACTACGGAGAGGGTAATGGATGGATGGTCAGATACATTTCATATGTATTCCAATAATAAAGGTGGAGGGTGGAGAATATAAGGGGGAATTTTGTCACCTAAGATGACCTCCTATGTGGTGGAATTGATTTCCCTACAGTTAATTTTTAGAAAACATCAATGAAATTGAATAGTATATCCATGTACATATTCAATATGTTTGTAATTCCATGATATTGGATACATATTTATATCCCCTGGTCTGTAATAAATACACATGCAGTTACCCATTTATTTTGTTCTTAATTTCTTCCACTTTCCTTATTTTATTATAAATTCACATACTGAATTTTTATTTGACTATTTTTAAAAAGCCGAAATAAATAAGTTAAATTAGAAAGAAATTAAATTTAGGAGATTTTTTATCATAGTAGGCGATTATAAAAAAACCAAAAAATTACTATATTTGATCATTATGGAAACGTTATGAATTTAATTCACTTAATCACATTGAAATAGAAAATTCACATGTAAGTGTTTCATATTCATGTGAAGTTAATCGATAAATATATTTTTGTTTATTTCGTAGTCCTAGTAGGTAATATCATGAAATAAAATATTTATTTAAAAATTATAAAACCCTTCAACCAGCATATAAAATTGAAATATTTTTTAAAAAATATATAAAAACATCATTGTTTGTAGGAAAAAAATTATAATTTGATAGATTATTGGTATTTGAAGTCTAGTATCAATTTTTATGAAATTATTCTACTTGTTGTTTCTTAGAATCAAAAAACATATTATATTAATTATATTCCATATATTTTTTGAAATGTTACAGTTCATCAATGTATATATAATGGGGTTTGTCAAATGTATAAGAATCCCTGTATGTGTGACTCGATCTGGATATGGTTGAATAGTCCACCTAACATTATCTCATGTTAAATAAAAATCCCTAATTTCACACCCTACTTATTCCTATAACATGGATTTAAAATCTGATTCACTATGAAATTATTAGGTAGGACCAGTAGAGGCAGTCTCAGTTTCACATTGTTTTTCTTGTTTTAATGGAACATAATAATTTATAAATTCAAGCATACAATTTTAATAAAAAACTATAGGGATTTATTAGATAAAACCAATAATATAAGGGAATAATGACTTATAATGTACTTCTGTTATCCAATATTTTCATCAATAACCCTTAACACCATATAGATAGCCAATAAACACACACATTACTGACCTTGGTTCCTGCTTATCCATTCTACTAGGAGCATATGTGGTACAACGTAACACCTTATGGTTTCTTAAACCAGGGTATTTATCTATCTATATTTCCTTATGTGTTTTAAAAAAGGTAGACCTAGATGGGAAACAATAGATCAAATACACAATATAATTTTTTTCCAAAGGAATGAGACAACCCCAATAGTGATATCATGCCTCTCAATATCTCTTGGATGATCATATTCCTTATATCTACTAAAATATTTTTTGTGGTGTTTCCACAATAATCTTGTGTATAAAGACAAGTTAAGAGTTGTAGAATTCAACAAAGTTTACCTACTACAGATTACATGATATTCGATGTTTAATTTTGTCGTAGCGGAATGAAAATCAATGATAAAGGGAGGAATTTTATCAATGAAAAAAATATTTGATAAAATGATATTCATTGTTAGTAATTTTTTTAGTACTGAAAATGGTGGAAATTTATCATTTCCTTTCTTAGTGAGAAAAAAATCTTAACCTTTAACAACATAAAAAATAAAATTCTAAAATGAGTGTGAATAATTTAATTCATACATATATAGTTATGTGTTTTATACAATATTTGTATTACAATAATTATATATACATATATATATTATATAAATATTATTTATATCAATATTAATAAAAATTTAATATGAATATTATATTCATAATTATATATGTATAAGTTTATTTGTATTATATTAATCAATGAAAATGTTTAATAGTATATTTAAAAAAATTAATTACAAAATAATAAAATATTTAACATAAATAAGATATATTAAAATTTTACTTATGGAAACATGATAAATATATAAAAGAATATATATAATTAAATATGTGGTTCATCATTAAATTTATATATTGATATTCTTACTAAAAAATTAAAAATATATGTATAGGTACCTATTTTCATTTGTATGCATGTGTATTTATGTGGATGCATGTTTATATCTATATGTGTTTTTATGTGTCTGTGGATTTTGTATAGATGTGGTGTTAGTGTGTATTATGTTCTTGTGTGTTGTGTGTGTGTGTGTTTATGTTTGTACGTTTCTGTATGCATGGGTTCATACTTAAATGTGTATATGTACGTGCTTTTTATGTATGTTTGTTTGAATGTTGCTGTATTTGTGCAAGTAAAACGTGTGTATGTGTATGTATGTGTATGTATGTTTATGTGGGATATGTATTGTTACATAGTATGTCTTTGTATTCTAATGTTTGTTTATGTATGAACATGTGAATGTAATTGTTTGTAAGTGTTTGTGCATATGTGAGTGTACATGTATGTGTAAGTGAATTTTTATCCGTGAATGCATATGTGTGTGTATTTTCATGTGTATGTGTAAGTGTATCTATAACTGTATCTGTATGTGTATACATATATGTATGCATATGTGTATTTAGGTAAACGTAGATGTCTACGTGTATATATGTGCACGTGTGAGAACATGTATGTATACACAAACATGAATATGCTTATGTGTTTGTGTGTGTGTATGTGAATATGTATGTGTATGTGTGTATGAATGTGTATGTATGTGGGAATGTGTATGAATATCATTATGTTAATGTGTATGTGTATGGGTGTTGGATTGTGAGTGTTAATGTGTATGTGTATGCATATTTGAATGTGTTTGTGTTTGTGTTTGTGTATGTGTATGTGTATGTGTATGTGTATGTGTATGTGTATGTGTATGTGTATGTGTATGTGCATGTGAATGTTTATGTGAATGTGAAGGTGTATGTGTATGTGTGTGTGTGTCTGTGTGTGTACGTGTATGTGTATGTGTATGTGTATGTGTATGTGTCTGTGTATGTGTATGCTTCTGTTTATGTGTATGTGTATGTGTATGTTTATGTGTATGTGTGTATGTGTATCTGTTTGTATATGTATGTGTACATGTATATCTATGTGATGTATGAATGTATGTGTAATCTTATATGTATGTATATGTGTATGTATGTATATGTTGTCTGTATATTTAAGAATATGAATGTATATGCATGTACAAGAATGTTTATGTAATTGTATGACTATGTATGTATATATGTGTGTGTGTGGAGGTGTATGTTTTGGCATATGCAAGTGTATGTTTATGTGTATGTGAATGTGCATGTGTGTGTGTGTGTGGGGGTGTGTACGTGTATGTGCATGTTTGTGAACATCTTAATGTTTTTTTATATGTATATTTGTGTGTGTATGTGTATGTGTATGTGTATTTATACGTGTATGTGTATGTGTAAGTCCATGTGTCCATGTATGTGTAATTGTATGAGTATGTATGTGTACATGTATGTCTACGTGTATGTATGAGTGTATGTGTTTGGGTTTGTCTCTATATATATATATGTAATGTAGTATGTGTATGTATATATATGTATGTGTATGTATGTGTATTCATGTGTGTGTAATTTTATGTATGTGTATGTGTATATATGCGTTTATTTGAATGTATATGTGTTTGCATGTTTATGTGTATATGTGTGTGTATGTGAATGTGTATGTCTATGTGTATGAGTGTGTATGTGTATGTGTATGTGTGTTTGTGTTTGTGTGTATATATGTGTTTTTTATATACATATATGTGTATCAGTATGTATATGTACCTCTACATGTATTTCAAGGCGTATATCAATGTGTTTGTGTATGTCTTTTTTTTGATTTAGTATTATTTATTACTTTTTTTAATTTCTCCATTTTTACCAGTTTTTGTAATATACTAGTTTTAAATAATAATATACTTTTAATATATAGCATTTAATATTATAGTAATATATTCAATTTGGATAGTTATTTATTCATTCTAAAATATTTATGCTTTAAGATAAATAATAATATTGTAAATTTTTATTAAAAATTCTAATGTTCGATAATTAATTATATACTTTTTATTTACTATCAATAAAATGAAGACCCAAAAAATTAGTAATAATAATATTACTATTTTTATAAATTTTCATTCATTATTATGTGTTTAAAATAACTGATATCAATTTTATGAATTTAATTTTATTAAAATATTTTCAGAATTTATTTAAATATATTTATTATTATTTTATATTATTGTATTTATTTTTTTGGTTTATGATATTTATTAAATTTTAATATATTAAATTTTTATTCATTTCTTAAAATTTATAGGTCTTTATTTACTTGGTTTTAATATTTTCAATATGTTTTTATGTTTTTAAGATTAATATTAATTCAATTTCATATAAGTGTTTATTATTTTTAATATATTTTAAATATATGTAATTGATTCGTATAAATTCATTTAAATTTCAATATTTTATTATAGTCAATATAAATCATTTTAAAAAAAAAATCAAATAATTAATATAATCTATTTACTCATACTTAATCATTTTTTTATGTCTTTAATTCATGTAATTATTATTATGAATTTTCCCATTTAAATACATTTATAAATAATTCATTTATAATATTATTTATTAAATTTTAGTATTTATTACATTTTTAATTATTTTCAAATTTTATCATGTTTTAATATTTATATATAAATAATTATTTACTATGTTTTAATACATGCAATAAGTTTCTATTTATATATGATTTACATTTTTTCAATTTTTTTATAATATTGTAATATTTTGAAATATTTTGTAATTTACATAATTTAATTATTTAAATTCATTATTTATATTTTTTTGGTGAAGGATGTCTATTTCAGGCCCTGACCATGATGATCTCATGTTGAGGATGGATGTTTCGTTCGATCTGGGCATCACAACTGATGGTGGATGAGGGATTCCATGGTCTCGGTTTTTGGGGTTCGATGACTGCCAAAAATAGTTGTGTCATGATGACATATGGCTTAGTGAACCTGAATGTAGCAGGCATGATTCGCATGTTCATGACATAATTTTTTTTGCTAGTAGGAGACCTCACATGATTGTGGGGGGTGGCTTTGGACAAGCAGAAGTATACAATGTTGCTGGGATGCATTAGATGGATGACATCGATTCACAGACTCATTCAGTGGATGGGTTCGACGACGTCGTCGTAAGGAGGATCCACTGCTTGATGACGTGGGGGGGGGGAGGGTAACATCATAAGAGTAGGGATTACTGTTTTCTATCCCAAGGTGAGGATTATGGATATGGTTATAACATAGTGTGTCTGTGTGTTTGACATTAATTGTACACCTAAGCACCTAATATATATTTCCTTAAAATTCATTATTTATTTTTTGGTATTATTTCATTTAATATTTTTTATTAATTTTAATATTTATTATATATTAGAATTTTTTTGGATTTAATCATTTTCTAATATTTTTAATATATTTTTATTTACTATGTGTTAATATTTTCAATATGTTAGAAATTTATATGAATAATATTTATATATGATCAACAATTAAGTTTAAAGATATTTAATGCGTCTAAAATTTATCTAATTAATCAATTTAAATTCCTTTTTTTGTAATTTTTAAATTAAAAAATTGAATATTTTTCATTTTAATTTTTTTAACATAATTAATATTAATTATTTATTCATTTTTTTTTATTTTTTCTGCTTGTATGTTATGTAATTAATGATATTAATTCTTGTTTTTAATATTTTTATAATTTATACATATGTATTTATTCATTTTTAATACTAACCTACTCAATATTATTTATGGTTTTTTAATATTTATAAATTATATATTTTCAAAATCTATTCATTTAAATGTTTATTTATAAATTTTTATTTATTCTGTTTTAATATTTTGAATATGTTTCTAATTTATATAAATGATTCTTCTAATTTCATTTTTTTCAATTTTTATTATTTTAAAAGTTAATATATATTTTTTTAATAATTTATTATTTATATAATTAATATTATTAATTTATTCATTATTATTCATTTTTTACATTTTTTTCAGTGCTAAAATAGAAGTGATGACAAATACTACATTTTCCCTCTCTAATTTAGCTGTGATAAAACTTATGATTTATAAGTAGTGAGAACGAATTTATAAAAGTTTAATTTATTAGTTCTAAAACATAATCACTAACAAATACTACTTTTTCTGTGCTATATTTATAGTATTGTTAAAAAACACCATTATTAGTTATTTTTGGTTATGACGGATGAAACCATTCACCATCTTTCTAAAACAACCCCAACACCAAATCTTCCACAGACCTCAATCAACCAGTCATGAAACCAGCGATCTGCAGCATCCAGAGTCTATCATTTTTGAAAAATCAAACATAAAATGAAAAGGCATGTTATCCTAAATGTGTTTTTAAGAATCACAAAGGATCTTTTCCACTATAGATGCTCTCGATAGAGCATAATAGTAGTGGGTCATAAGAAATGGGTGCCTCATAGAATGTATGTGAAAGTAGTGTGGGTGTGTTCATTATTAGCAACCATGTTTTGGTTGGTGCGCTTTTGATATAGGATGATATTCATATACAAAACACACTTAATGATCAACTTCATTCTCAGATAAGGATAAAGAACCTTTTAGTTATCATCACGAATTCCCTTCTATTCCTTTTTTTTGTAGTAGTATCTTGAAACATAATCATGGATACATTGAATATATCAATTAATGATGAAATAATACAATATAAAATTTAATTTTTTCATTTGAGATGTGGTTTCTTCAAATCATCATCCTTTATTTACCTTTCTATATTCTGTACACACAAATGTAATGATTTATGATATTCTAAAAAAATATCAGTGTAATTTCAGCTTCCTCTGAGAGTCATTTCCTTTTGTTTTATCATGACTACTCTTTATTTTCCCAAATTACAACTTTTTAACATTCTTATTAAATAATTATGCCTACATGTAAGAATATTTAGAATCTAAATTCTATGTCAAAATATTAATATATCCCCAAAGATTTTTGATCAACAAATGATTCTCCTTCAGTCGAATATCTAAATTTTCAATGTGTGAAGTTATTTCCATGCGTAAAATATTTTCCAATTCCTTACACTTCACTTGTATGATAGACATTATTTATATATGGAGTTTTCTCTTTCCATTTATAAATTCATCTCATTATTAACATATGCAATTATATCAAATCATTCCTTACATTCTCATACATTATTTTAATGGTATCCTTCAAATATTCTCTTCCTGCATAAAAAATCTATTATATTCATTCACACCAGTAATACATATAGAATATCTTCATCCATTAGTCATTCTGAAATGAAATTCACTTCTCAAGACATGAATCATCTATTGTTAGTGAAATCGATAAACTCGATATTGATAACATGATGTGATTTCATAATTTCAACAATCATCCACCAAGAATTCAGGTTAATAAAATATGTACATCAATATATTTTATATATATATCTTTTGATAGTGAAATATTATACTATATACAATAATTTTTATCAAGCTATAGAAATCCATTGTTTTCTTGTGACCATTGATAGTAAAAAGTAGGGAATTATACCCTTTTATTAATCCATTTCAAATAAAAAATGATATATGACATATGACATATTATAATAAAAAAATTAGCTTTATAATAAATTTAATTAACATAAATCATGATCTTTATATTTTCTAAAAAAAATTATACAATTAGAATTTATATAAAATATTATGATTATATTTCTGTGTATATAATGAATTTTTTTGGATTTAATGTCATGGTTTTTATGTAATTATTTATTTCGTTAAAAATGAATATTACTCAATCAAATAGGATAGATATGAAACTAAAATGGATGGATGTAAATCATATTAAATAAATATTATGAGGATAGGGTGAAAGAGTTCATCATGTTTTGAAAATATCATATATAAGACCCCTCAAAATCCGTTATTAGTGTTTATGTTATTGGTATACAAGACTAATTAGTCTGTAGGAGTTGAAAAAAACGATAAATCATAAAATAGATGGATGTTATAAATGACAAACTAAACACTAAGGAAATTTGAATATATTTACTGATTGGGATATCATTGGGATTATTGGTCATATGTTATGATTATATGTGTCAACAATGATGAAAACTGTATTGAGGATCTGATTTCATGTGTGAATTTTGCTGAGGATCCTATGGAAGAAACCAAAATGATAGATTATGATGAACATTGGAATTGTCCAAAACATGTTATAAAGTTACAGAGTTATGAAAAAAAATATTTTATGATGGTTGTATTTCATATACCACATTTTAAGCCATACTGAAGCTATGAAATGTAAAATATAGAAATAGTTAGAGTGACACCAGCATTACTAATGTACCTTCTTTATTGAAAGATATTATACTAGAAGAAAATTATCTTCCTTTTCGAACATAAGACACTACATTAATATTATGTTCAATGGGTATGTTCTCTGAAAAAAATACATGTATGTCCAAATGATTGCTTTCTATTTGTCATGGATCATAAAATAGTTAAAAATTTCCCAAAGTGTGGTGCATCTCGATAAGAGAATGTTGAATCGATTCTATCAAATTTTGTTATATAATTTACAATAATTCCGAGGTTTAGATTCCCATATTAAAGAGTGGAGACTGTAAGAAAAATGACATGTCATAAAAATACAAGAAATCATGATGGGAAAGGTTATAAAACTTTACCATCACTAAATAGTGGTGTTTATCAATTCTAATTTAGTGATATTAAAATGATCTATTACCAGCATTGATAAATGGTTATAATATTTTAAAAATGAAAAAATATGAAAAAAATATAGTATTTCATGTGACCGTAAAAACTATTCTCCCACCACATAAATTAATCCTCATCCCCCATATAACCACCACAACCCCATCCCTCTTAGCCCTTGAATTCATTTTTAGGGGATGATATTTGACTACCTACACCCCACATTCTTCACAAACAATCCTACCATTCAGCCAAAAACATAACTTGTTATGTATTGAAAAAAAATTATATATAAATATATATTTTAGAATACATACTTATTTTAATAGATAGATATATTTATTTATTTATTAACAAACAAATATTTTTTTTTATATTAACAATACATATACATTTTTATAGGTATATATGTATCAATAAATTATTATATATTCAGATTTTTTTATTTCCATATGTTATATATAAATATAAAACTAGTTTAACATATATATATTTTAATATGTATCTATACAACTAAATTTTCATATGTGAATATATGAAAATATGTATATTTATTTATATTTAAATTTAAAAATAAAATTTCAATGTGATATACAACTAATTATTCCTTTAAAACTATTATTTTTTTAAATAAACATATATTTTATATAAAAATCAATTTAATAATATTTAGAATATTATTTTTTAAAAATGGAGTTTATTTTCGAACTAAATTGAATTATGATAAAATAAATACATGTATAATTGGTTCTGAAATAAGTTATTAATATGTCTAATTTCATATTTCATGAACTTAAGTTCAAGAACAGATCACATCCAAACATAATGATAGAGTTTTTCCACCCGAACCTCCATTTTCATTCGGGATAATTTTATTATCTAACTACCTCAGTGAAATTATTGTGTATTATTATGTAATCCTTATAAATTATGTGTGAGATTTATATGTATGTTTACCAAAAATAATATCTCTTTATTATATGGGTAGTCACACATTTTAAAAAGAGTTTTCAAAATTACTTAGGAAATACATGCCCATTTCATTGGAATTTCTCAAATTCCTACTTATATTCATGGGAACTCT
The DNA here is from genome assembly GCA_963277665.1 of Viscum album. Lineage (NCBI taxonomy): Eukaryota > Viridiplantae > Streptophyta > Magnoliopsida > Santalales > Viscaceae > Viscum > Viscum album. The sequence continues at coordinate 1,430,778,061 of OY728132.1, read as the reverse complement.
ATAATCATTTCATGGAACAAATTATATTTATAAAATAAATAATTTTATTGAAAAAATGATATCTCACCTCACTTCTAGTTTAATACAAATAATTTTCAAATAGAACAATTTTTTTCTGAATAAACGATTAATTATCCTTAGAATTTCTCAATTATTTTATAAGTGTATTTTATTCTATTTCAACACTCTTTTTGATCCTTATGAAATATTGGGATTAATAATTTATGATATATTCTACCATATTTAATTTGATTTTTTATGACTAGTTTTATTGTGGATGTGATATCCTAAAACCATTCACCAATTTACTCAGAATGGTTGGAGTTTATGGATAATGTTCATGGAATGTTATTTAAATTTTATATTTTAGTTTCAATATGATTGTATATGTTTCTTATATTTATCCCAAATCATATGAGTAATTAATTGGACATTTTAATTGATGGGTGGTCCCCACAATATCCCCACGATGCATTGTTAGGTTTCATGAGAAAAATAGTTGTGGACTTGGTCGAGGCCTTAGAGAATATGATATATGGTTTTGGTCGATGCCATAATCATTTTTAGATGTCTTGGATGAGGCCTTAACAATATATTTCAGAATTTATGTCATATTCACTTCCTTCACTATGAATCTAGTAATATAAATTTCATGTGGTTATTCAACTAGTAGAATACCCATAATTATGTTATATTATAGCATTATTTTACTCATATCATATTCATGCCATAATGTGTTCAAGATTATTATTTTTAAAGGTATGTGTTATCATTTATTCACACTTAATAGTGTTTATGTTTATCTTATCTTCCACTATATTTAATACTCTTACTCAGTTTTTGAGCTCACCCCTTTCTAATCTTTAATTTTCCTAGGATATGAATAAGTATGTTATGAGTGACTTTCAGACATAATCTAAGAGTCACGGATGTTTCTAATGTAATAATTTAGTGTCATTTTTAATCTCATGATGTAATGTTGATCTTATATATTTATCTTCTTTCCAAAGCTACTGAACTTCTTGGTCCATCGGGATGTGTATTCCCTGCTTATATACCAGTGTAATAAAATAAGTCCTTGACTTTGGGCAACTAGGGTCAGGTACTTAGTTTAGTATAAATCCAAGAAATGAGATTTAGAAATCATATATTAAGGAAAGAATACCAAAGATTTTCTTTGAGGATAGGCATACAATAATATCAATGAATTTTTGTATGAAATTAATTATGTGTATATTTCTATAAAATACATCCATGTATAGATACTACAAGTGGATGTGGTTCTAAAAATGATATACCTAGGAGAGAATACTCTGAAATGGATTTTCGGGCATGACCTTGGGTATCCGCGTACATGACAACTAGCCTTACTACAAACTTGGTTTAACACTCCCAGGGACATGCTTAGGAAAATTCACATTTTCATTAGAATCCATTATGAAGGATTTAAATGTAAATATTTCCTCAAAGAAACCATTTTTTTATTATGGGATTTTCCATGCATAGGATTTCAATTTATGCTTTGTATTTTTCTATGTTAAGATTATAGATTACTATTCATAACCAAATATTGTGTATGCCATTTTCTAGAAATGGATCCTAGTGTAAGAAATGGAATGTGCATGAACACTTGTATCCCAGGTGGGGATTTCCCTCCAATGATAGATAACGATGTTGGATCTGGTGTTGCGACTGGTGCAGTGTAGCTAATAACTATAATGTGAAAACTTACTCAGGTTATGAACAATAACCATAACCTTATAGAGCATCTGGATCCACCATTTGTAGGATCATTTTTATATATCATTATGAGACAACATCCCCCGTAATTCAATGGGAATACAGTCACATTTGTAGCTGAGTAGTAGAAAAGTTCCCTAGTGAAGATATTTCTTTCATTGGGATGTAATGATAAAGAGAGGGTCATCTTGGTAGTTTATCATCTATTAGGAGATGAAGACCAGTGGTGGTAATTAATCCAAAACAAAAAGTAGGATGAAGATATGGAAGAGATAGGTTAGAGTTATTTTAAGGAAATATTTATATAGAAATACATTCCTCATGAACAACGATAAAATATGGAAAGGTTGTTACTAAATTTAAAGCAAAAGTAAGAAAAGAATATTTCAATGTATGAAGCTAAAATTATAAGGTCTATTCCTTAAACATTACATAGTCATTAATTAAATGAACAAATCACATAGAAGATCTTTTCAGGATTAGAGTTTTAGAGAATTCGGTCGTAACTATTACATCTCAAAAGATTACATAGTAGACACTTCTACTAAGTTTCCATAAAAAACACTTAAAGAAACCATGTCTAGTTCCATGTTTTAGATAGAATGTCTTTCCTTGATCCCATCCTTGACCCTATTCATCTTTAAGAGCTATGGAAAACATTTAAAAAATGTGGTATGAGCATAAAAAGCCCAGTAAAGGATTCACAATGAAGGAAAACTGTTAGTTTTTTCAAAACAACAAGTAAACCATGAGTACTTTACCAATGTAATACATTTCACCTTTATGAAGTAGTAAAAACTCTTCACTAAATAAAATACCATTACATAACCTTTATTAACCAAAAGATTACCATAAAACCCATATAAAGAACACATAACATATAAAGGAATCTTGGGACATAAACATACTTAAATGGAATCACCATACAGTCGACTTCCACACATACTTAATGGAATAGCCATACGAAAAACTTCCATACCCAATGCATTGGAGGTGATAACATAACCACCCGTCCTATTATTGACGACACCACCCGTCATATGGTTTATCATGTAACCACCCGTAAAATGTCCATGTACCATCATTACACATAAAATATTGAAAATATAAACATTTCAATAACAACATTTCATTTGCAATCAAAATAATTAATTCCACGATATTGAATTAATCAATCCATTTTCAAAAATCATTTAAAAGAGAATTTTGAATCAAAGTTTCCCATACCACTTTGAAGATTTTAATGGAATTATATTTTTAAAACATTAATGTCCATATAAACAAATACTGAAAACCATTTTGAAAACATGGACATTAAAGATAATGATTTAGAATAATGAATCTTTAAAACATTTAAAACGATATTTTTGTTAGAGTATTTAACAAAATGAGAGACTCTTGAATAAAAATAATTGTGGAATAACATTTAATCCGAACATTATAATATTACTAGAATACAGGGATTCATTATATAATATGCCAAAGGATAGTATAAACACCATATAAGAGTGAATTGGTGCTTAACAACAATGAAGTCTCAATGGAAATGTAAATTGAGATGAAATCCATTATAAAGATGGTATCCTTAAATTAAGGATAAATCTAAAACATAATTATGTGTGAGAAATATAAATACACTCAATATAAGTGGATTTTAAGTGTGAAACAATCAATGGTCATTCATACATAATATTGGAAAAAAAAAACCAATGACATTGATATTTAACTCAATGAAAAGATATTGATTTATGATTTCCCATACAAGTTCTTAAGAATTTAACAATGAGATGATTATGTGTAGAAATAATATATCCACACAAAGGTTTATGAAAATTACAACATAGATATTCCACACATTATTTTGGCATAATAAAATCAAGAAGTAGAGGTTTAACCCAAAGAATAGAAAGTGGGTTAAGAAGTTCCCTTATAGAAATTCAACAGCCTAACGACGTCACTTTAAAATTGAGAAAATGAGTTGATGAGATAGAAAATGGTATCTCATCACATGGACATAAAATTTACATAAATAAGGATATAGAAGAATATATCGCAAATAATAGTATGTGAATTAAAAGACATAACAAATGAATTCTTTCAAAAAGAGGAGGGTGAAAGGTCCCCTTACTGAGTTGGGTATCATTCAAAACGTACACCCCATGGTAGAAGGGTCATACAATGAAGATGTAAATACCCATAAATGAAATTATACTACACAAAGTGTATAATAATTGCCTGTACATACACCACTCATTGTAAATAGTGCAAAACTTACCATAAATGTCATAAGAATAAAAGTGAGATGAAATATCCCTTACTAAAACTCGGCAGCCTAACGACTCCACTTAAAACTTCCAAAAATGGATTTATGAGATCAAATAGGGTCTCTCATAATATGAACAAAAAAAGAACGATATGAATAATATAAAAGAACATCCCCAAACAAAAGAAATATGATCTTAAAATAAATGACATAATAGAGAGTAATTAAAAATAAAGAGGGAGGTTGGATCCCTTACCTAAAGTCTGACTTCTCTTGTTCGTTTCATTATATTCCTTTAAATCGGGTAACTCTTTTTGATTTGAGCTCAAAGGCTTCCTTGTAAAGGATTATTCCCAAAGGTTAGGCATTAATGATGAAGAGAGGGATGTGGATAGATGAAATGGGTAGGGTTTGGACGAGCCAATGGCTTGATATGTGTGGGTAAGGTGGTATAGGTGGGGGCCTTTTATAAGAGTAGAGGAGGGGCACTCTTGGAAAGTTATAAACTATTACTTTATTATAAAATGATTTTCCGATTTTAAATGTCCCAAAATTATATATTTCGAGTATAAGGTTATATTATTTCTAAATACACCCATCCAATAGGTTTTTTATAATTTTAGGTCTTAGTTTTTACATTATCTTTTCATTTTATTTAAATCGTTAAATAATGAGGTTATCGCTGCATCATCATGGTGTCAGAAATAATTTAATTTAAATAATGTCTAAAAATTATAAAAAAACTATCATGATGTAGGAAATAGTTTTATATTTATAATAACTATTTATTGTAACAAATATTACTTGTATAACCCCATGTAAAAATTGTTGTAGTAAAACAATACATGTTTGTGACATTTTAATTTTAACCTTAAATAAAAAGTTATTAATGTCATTTTCCAACCAAAGTGGCTCCATGGGGTCCCCAAGTTGACCCATGAATTGTCTTGGTCGGCCATGAATCATCCAATAAGGGTAGGACATGTGTTAAGGTCATTTCATATTATTAAAACATTATTTTCACCTTAAAGTACACTAATTACCTTTAATCGCGGTTAATAAAACTTAAAATTTACTATTCACCAAAAATTATTTTAATCTCATTGTACTATATTTTACTTCCTAATCACAAACATGTATGTCGGATTTTTGAAAATCAAATCACAGAAGTGGTAATGTTTTATTTAAATGAAAAATCATTTTCTTTAACTACCACTTAGTGGTTTCACTATTCAACAAAAAATGATGTTTTTCAGAAAAATACCAAAAATTCACCCTAAGCTATATTTGATATTCTGAATTTAAAAATGATGATTATTTTACAAAATTAAAAAAATACAAGTTTCATTAAATAATTTAATAATTAATTCCCACTGTCAAAACAAATAGCGTGTTTTTAAGAAATAATATCTATTAAAAGATTAACACTAGTTTAAGTCCGATTTCAAAGTGAAATTAATTCCAATGACCACCATTGGATTAAATTTTAAAAATATATTCTATATAATCGTTAATATAAATTAAAAATATAATCTATCCATATAAATTAAAAATATAATCTATCCATATAAATAAATCAGATTAAAAGATGGTTTTGAATTAAAATGCAACATTTTCACTAAAAATGATCTTTATCGGAAAAATAACAAAAATTTAAACAATGTAAATTTTGATATCCAGATTCTAATTACGGATTGTATTTTTTTCAAATACAACATATAAAATTGTCAATAGTATATTTAAAAAGGGTTCTCCATCAAAAGGCGGTTAATAAACCTTTTTAAAGAATATTAGAAGATATATGCTTAAAATTGGATTCATTTTCATTTTACGCCTCTAAAATTTATTGGATAAAAGTAAAAATATTTGACAAACATATATAATAATTTTTTAGTTAGTTCCATTATTTCCCGCCATTACAATTGCTAGGCGTTAACTACCATTTAAAATAATATTATTTTTTTATTAGAGTGCAACATAAGATTTCAAAGGAACTCGCTGTCGCATATTGGGCACTCCATCGAGCATAGCGTTCCCTTTAAAGTAATATTAATATTTTATTCACAAATATGGATAAATATAAAATTTTCATATTCTTTATTTACCTAGGGTGTTACATCCATCCCCCATTTTGGGAATTTCTTCTTCGCAATTTTAAAATTTGGATCAGAAACTTGATTGAAAGCCCCACATCAGAAAATGAGTAAATTAAACTATCAGTTCAAAAGATAGAACGTGAAGTACCAAGGTCACCCGAGTTAACCCACACTGCGATTCCATGTATGAATACATGGATATGGAAGAAAAAAAATGGTCATGTTCTGAGGGGGTGTGATAGGAAACATGTTTAAAAGAAAGTTAACCACCAAAAAAACACAATCATGTGATGGGTTAAATGGTATTGGATTCCCTAGTAGGAAAAGATAATGGACACCATTTTTTTAAGTTACTTTTCATTAAGGAATTTATTTTTGAGTCTAACTAAAACATAAGGAAACATACTTACTGGTCATGTTCACTTTCAACTTTTACTATATTTCTTACACGAACTCATATTTTCTCCAAAAGATGAGTATTTAGGATGACTTGTTTAAATTAAGAGAGCTATAATCAACTTCTATAGAATCATATAATCCACAAAAGAGAACTGAATACTTCCCATGTCTTTAGACCTTAACCAAAACTAAATCCAAAAAGGTTTGTATGGGATCAAATAATACCCAAAAAAGAAAACCATTTATGAAAAGGAAATCTATTATTAATCTCCAAAATTTGTCCTACAAGACCCAAAGTTCAATGAAGAACAAAAGTAAACAAAACTAATATTGAAACCCAAATATTTGATGGATTTGATCACATAGTCTTCCATGTTAAATCGTAACATTTATCTCCAAACAAAATCAGTTTCTCTTAAAGTCTCGTATTGAACTGTAATTAACCTAATCACATATCCTCTATGATAGTTTAATAATTTACATAGGAAAACAAAAATCAAATTACCCTTAATTAATAAAATCATTTACCTAAAAAGAATTAGTCAAACTAACCAGGGACTTCACGAAGCCTAGTGGTAGGTGGTAAATAACAGTCACACTTTGGTTGTGGGTTCGATTCCCGCAGGTTTGTCCGACGCGACAGGTTGTCACATGGTCTGAGTGTTGTCCTTTTTCCAAACAATATAATTCTCAAATCACTTCCAACAAAGATATAAAATCATCAAAAATAACCTTTACATATTTTAACCTCAATTTTATCTCATTCCTTTCACTTTCCATCATAACATATAGTAACCCATAATTACCTCAAAAGTAAGGAGCATATAAACCCAAATGGTTCATTATAAATATGTCCACAAAATAACAGAAAACTATTCCTCGAATAAAATATTCCTATATCAAACCTCAGGGTTACAAATACTATAAAAAGTCATCTAATGTAACCCCATCATCAAAAGTGACTTAATACTCATAATAATTTCACCGTAACTCTTGAAGAACTTATATGTTGACTTCTTACTCATTCAATATTCTTCATGATCAATTAACCATTCCATTCCAACTTAATATGAAACACTGCATTCCTACAAACAAAATCATGAATCATATCCTAAGATTTCAAAATAGGAAAACAAAAGATAAGAAATAATCCATACCTTTGATTGGTAATTGTCCGTTTCTTCATCCTCAATCTGAATGGAAATAGGTATTGGTAAACAAATATTTTTACGATCTTGGTGATCCCATTCCCGAAACTTCTTCATTGGACATGTGTTTGCATAATGACCATGAACAACACATTTAAAACATTCAATTGATCCCTCAGAAATAACATTATTCCCTTTCCTCGAGTCAACTAGATGCTTAATTTTTCCATGGAAGGTTCTTGATTTATGACCTTAATTTCCACATCTATTGCATATTTCTAGCCCTTCGAAACATTTTCCTAGGTGTTTCTTTCCACATCATAGACACATAGGTTTTTGAACACACATACCTTTATGATTATTACCTATAGTTCCATATGGATTTGTTTCTCTCATATATGATGCCGTATTGAAATCACCAAGGTTTAGGTGGTCAATCATGACTCCAGATAGTAGCTTGAGTATAAACACAAGATTTCTCATTGCATCTCCCATATCATTCAGTTTCCCACTCAGATAACTGTCACAGTTTCCTTCAAATACACTGATACTTTGGTGTCTGCTAGATCCATCCATTTACTAAAACCAAAAAGGTCAGTGTGAGTATATCAAAAAAACCATCATGTACTAATGAGGATGCTAAAGACTAAGATATACTTAATCATTCACTTTATATAAAACAATGACTCTTTCTGAAATCCTTACCGTTATGGTAATTTCACTTATGCTTAGAGAATACCCTACCCTATAAAGTTATCTAAACTGACCTCTGATACCAACTAAAAGGCCCCGACCTTAAACATTACATAATCACGAATTAAATGAATACTTCACATAGAGGATCTTTTCAGGTTTAGAGTTTTTGAGAATTTGTTCCTAACTATACATCTCAAAAGATTTCATAGTAGACACTTATACTATGTTTCCATAAAAAAACACATAAAAAGAAACATGTCTAGTTCCATGTTTAAGATAGAATGTCTTTCTTTGATCAAATCCTTGACCCTATTCATCTTTAAGTCCTATGGAAAAAATTTCAAAAACGTGGGATGAGAATAAAAATCCCAGTCAAGGATACATAAAGAAGGAAAACTGTTAGATTTTTTAAAACAACAAGTAAACCATGAGTACTTTACCAAAGTAATACTTTTCACCTTTATGAAGTAGTAAAAACTCTTCACTGAATAAAAGACCATTACATAGCCTTTTGTATCCAAAAGATTACCATAAAACCCATTTAAAGAACAGATAACATATAAATGTAACTTTGGACATAAACATACTTAAATGGAATAACGATATAGTCGGATTCCACACATACTTAATGGAATAGCCATATGGCTGACATCCATAGCCAATACATTGGAGGTTATAACGTAACCACTCGTCCTGGTATTCACGGCACCACCCATCATATGGTTTATCATGTATCCACCTGTAAAATGTCCAAGTACCATTATTACACATAAAATATTGAAAATATAAACATTTCAATAACAAAATTTCATTTTCAATGATAATAAGTAATTCCAAGATATTGAATTAATCAATCCATTTTCAAAAATCATTTAAAAGAGATTTTTGAATCAAAGTGACTCAGACAACTTTTAATCTTTTAATGGAATTTTAATTTTAAAACATTAATGACCATATAAATAAATACTAAAAACAATTTTTAAAACATGGACATTAAAGATAAATATTTAGAATAATTAATCTTTAAAACATTTAAAATGATATTTTTGTTAAAGAGTTTTTAACAAAATGAGAGACTCTTGAATACAAAAAATTACGGAATAACATTTAATCTGAAATTTATAATATCATGACAATTAAGGGATTCATGATATGATATTCCAATGGATATTATACACACCATATAAGAGTGAATTGGTTCATAACAACAATGAAGTTTCTATGGAAATGTAAATTGAGATGAAATCCCTTATAAAGATTGCATCCTTTAATTAAGGATAAATCTATCACATAATTATGTGTGAGAAATATAAATACACCCAATATAAGTGGATATTAAGTGTGAATCAATTAGAGGTCATTCACACATAATTTTGGAAAAAAACAAATGACATAGATATTTAACTCAATGAAAATAGATTGAGTTATGATTTCCTATACAAGTTCGTAAGAATTTATCAATGAGATGATTATGTGTAGAAATAGTATATCCACACAAAGGTTTGTGGAAATTACTACATATAGATTCCGCACGTAATCTTGGAATAATAAAATAATGAAGTAGAGGTTTAACCCAAAGAATTGAATGTGGGTTAGGAAGTTACCTTACAGAAATCCGACAGCCTAATGTCGTCACTTTAAAATTCATAAAATGAGTTGATGAGAGAGAAAATGGTATCTCATCACTTGGAAATAAAATTTATATAAATAAGGATATATAAGAACATATCCCAACATAATAGTATGTGAATTAAAAGACATCACAAAAGTCGTATTTTAAAAAGAGGAGGGTGAAAGGTCCCCTTACTGAGTTGGAAACTTTCAAAACGTACACCCCATGGAAGATGGGTCATACAATGAAGATGTAAATAACCATAAATGAAATTATACTACACAATGTGTATAATAATGGTAAGTACATACACCACTCAAAGTAAATAGTGGAAAACGTATCATAAATGTCATAGGAATAAAAGTGAGGTGAAAATTCCCTTACGAAAACTCATCACCCTAATGGCACCACTTAAAATATCCAAAAAATGGATTTATGAGATCAAATAGGGTCTCTCATAATATGTACATAAAATGTAAAATATGAATAATATAAAAAAAATCCCCAAACATAAGAAGGATGAACTTAAAAGAAATGACATAAAAGTTAGTACTTAAAAATAAAGAGGGATGTTGGATCCCTTACCTCAAGTATAACTTGTCTTGTTCGTTTCTTTATATTCTTTTAAATCTGGTAACTCTTTTTGATTTGAACTCAAAGTCTTCCTTGGAAAGGATTCTGCCCAAAGTCAAGGATTCAATGATGAAGAGAGGGATGTGGAAAAATGAGATGGGTAGGGTTTTTCCGATCCAAATACGTGAGAGGTGTGGGTAAGGTGGTAGAGGTGGGGGCCTTTTATAATAGGAGAGGAGGGGCACTCTTGGAATGTTATAAACATTTACATTATTATAATATTATATTTGGATTTTAATGGTCCCAAAATTATATATTTTGAGTATAAGGTGATAAGAGTTCGAAATAAAACCATCCAATAGGGTTTTTACAAGTATAGGTCATAGATTCTACATTACATTTTCATTTTATTTAAATCATTAAATAAAGAGGTAATTGATGCATCATCATGGTGTCATAAATAATTTAATTTATATAATGTCCAAAAATTATTAAGAAATTATCATGATGTAGGAAATATTTTTATCTTTACAATTAATATTTATAGTAAAAAATATGACTTGTATAACACCATATAAATTTTTTTTAGTAAAACAATACATGTTGGTAACATTTTAATTTTAACCTTAAAAAGAAGTTATTAATGTCATTTTCCAACCAAAGTGGCTCCATAGGGTCCCCAAGTTTAGACATGGGTTTCTTTGGTCGGACATAACACATACAATAATGGTAGGACATGTGTCAATGTCATTTCATATTATTAAAACATTATTTTTATCTTAAATTACAGTAATTACCTTTAATCGCGATTAATAAAACATAAAATTTACTATTCACCAAAAATTATTTTAATCTTATTGAACCACATTATAATTCCTAATGACAATAATTTATGTTGGATTTTTTAAAATCAAATAACAGTATTGGCAAAGTTTCATTTAAACGAAAAATCAGTTTCTTTAAATACCACTTAGTGGTTTCACTATTCATAAAATTGAAGTTTTTCAGAAAAATACCAAAAATTCACCCTAAGATATATTTGATATTCTGAATTATAAAATGATGTCTATTTTAAAAAATTAAAAACATATATGTTTCATTAACTAGATTAATAACTAATTCCCGCTGTCAAAACAAATAGAGTGTTTTTAGGAAACCATATCTACTAAAAGAATAACACTAGTTTAAGTCTGATTTCAAAGTGAAATTAATTCCAATGAACACCATTGGATTAAATGGTAAAAATATATTCTTATACACTTTAATATCAATTAAAAATATAATCTATCCATATAAAAAATCTTATTAAAAGGATTTTTTGAATTAAAATGCATCATTTTCACTAAAAATGATCTTTATCGGAAAAATAACAAAAATTTACACAAAGTAAATTTTTATGTCCAGATTCTATGGAAAGATGTTATTTTGTCAAATAATGAATTTAAAATTTTCAAAAGTAAATTTAAAAAGTGTTCTCCATTAAAAGGCGGTTAATCGACCTTTTTAAAAAATATTAGAAGATTTATGCTTATAATTGGATTCATTTTCATTTTACGCCTCTAACATTTATTGGATAAAAGTGAAAATATTTTACAAACATATATATTGATTTTGTAGTTATTTTCATTCTTTCCATCCATTACAATGGCTTGGCGTTAACTACCATTTAAAATAATATTATATTATTATTAGAGTGTAATGTATGATTTCAAAGGATCTCACTATCGCCTATTGGGTACGCCATCGAGCATAGCGTTCCCTTTAAAGTAATATTAATATTTTATTCACAAATATGGCTACATATAAAAATGTCAAATTCTTTATTTAACTTGGGTGTTACATCCATCCCCCATTTTGGGAATTGCGTCCTCGCAATTTTAAAATTAGGATCGGAAACATCATTGATAGCCACACATCGGAAAAGGAGAAAATTGAACTATCACTTTAAATGAAAGAACAGGAAGTAACAAGGTCACCCGATTTTACCCATACTAGGATTCCATGTACGAAAACATGGATATGGAAGAAAAAACAAAGGGTAATGTTCTGAGGGATTTTGATACTAATCATGTTTAGGAGAATGTTAACCACCAGGAAATCACAAACTTGTGATGGGTTAAACGGTATTGGATTCCCCAATAAGAAATGAAAATGGACAAAAAAAAATTTAAGTTACTTTTCATTGAGGAATTTATTTTTTAGCTTAACTAAAACATAAGGAAACATACTTAATTGTCATGTTGACTTTCAAATATTACTAGATTTATTACAAGAACTCATATTTTCTCCAAAATATGAGTATTTAAGATGACTTGTTTACATTAAGAGAGATATAATCAACTTATAGAGAATCTCCTAATCCACAAAAGAGAACTGTATACTTCCCATGTCTTTATACCTTAACCAAAACTAAATCCAAAAAGGATAGTATGAGATCAGATAATACCCAAAAAGGATAATCCTTTATAAAAAGGAAATCTATTATTAATCTCCAAAATTTGTCCAAAAATACCCAAAGTTCAACGAAGAACAAAAGAAAACCAAACTAAGATTGAAGCCCAAATATTTGAAGGATTTAATCACATAGTCTTCCATGTTAAATCGTAATATTTATCTCCAAACAACATCAGTTTCACTTAATGTATCGTATTGAAATGTAATTAACCTAATCACATATCCTCCATGATAGGTTAATAATTACCATATATAACCCAAAATCAACATACCCATAATTCATAAAATCATCTAACTAAAAATAATTAGTCAAAATAACTGGGGACTTCACGTAGTTCAGTGGTAGGTGATAAATACCAGTCACACTTTGGTTGTGTGTTCGATTCCCACAGTTTTGTCCGACACGACGGGTTGTCACACGGTCCGCGTGTTGTCCTTTTTCTAAACTATATAATTCTAAAATCATTCCCATCAAAGAGATAAAATCATCAAAAATAACCATAGCATAATTTAACCTCAATTTTATCTCATGCCTTTCACTTTCCATTATAATATATAGTTACCCATAATTACCTCAAAAGTATGGATCATATAAACCCAAATGGTTCTTTATAACTTTGTCCAAAAAAGAATTGATAACTATTCCTTGAATTAAATTTTCACATATCAAACATCTGGGTTACACATACTATAAAAAGTCTTCTAATGTAACCCCATCGTCAAAAGATACTTAATACTCTTAAGAATTTAACCATAACTCTTGAAGCCATTATATGTGGACTTCTTACTCATTCAACATTCTTCATGATCCATTAACCATTACTTTCCAACTTATTCTGAAGTACATCATTCCTACAAACAAAATCATGAATAATATCCTATGATTCCAAAATAGGAAAACCACAGTTAAGAAATAATCCATACCATTGATTGGTCATTGTAAGTTTCATCATCCTCAATTGGAATGGAATTAGGTATTGGTAAACGAATATTTTTACGATCTTGGTGATCCCATTACAGAAACTTCTTTATAGGACATGTGTTTGCATAATGACCATGAACACCACATTTAAAACATTCAATTGATTGCTTATAAAGAACTTCATTCCCTTTCCTCGAGTCAAATGGATTCTCCCTTTTTTCATGGCATGTTCTTGCTTTATGACCATCATTTTCACATCTATAGCATATTTATGTCCATTTGAAACATTTTCCTAGGTGTTTCTTTCCTCATCATTGACACATTGGTTTTTAACACACTTACCTTTATGATTTTTACATGTAGTTCCGTAGGGATATCTTTCTCGCATATATGAAGCCTTATAGAGATCACCAAGGTTTAGGTGGTCATTCATGACTCCAGATAGTTCGTTGAGGATAAACACAAGAGTTTTCATTGAAGCCCCCATATCATTCAGTTGCTCGTTCAGATATCTATCACAGTTTCCTTCACATCCACTGTTACTTTGGTGCCTGCTAGATCCAACCATTTACTAAAACCAAATAGGTCTGTGTGAGTATATAAACAAAACCATCATGTAATAATGAGGAAGATAAACCCTAAGATATACCTACTCATTCACTTTATCTAAAACTAGGACTCTTTCTGAAATCCTAAACATTATGGTAATGTCACTTATTCTTAGAGAATACCCTAACCTCTAATGTTATCTACACCGACCTCTGATACCAACTATAAGGCCCCGACTTTAAACATTACTTAATCATGAATTAAATGAATAATTCACATAGAGGATCTTTTCAGGTTTAGAGTTTTAGAAAATTAGGTCATAACAATTACATCTCAAAATATTACATAGTAGAAACTTCTACTAAGTTTCTATAAAATAATAAAAAACACTTAAAAATAAACATGTCAACTTCCATGTTTTAGATAGAATGTATTTCCTTGATCCCATCATTGACCCTATTCATCTTTAAGTCCTATGGAAAACATTTCAAAAATGTGGGATGAGCATAATAAGCCCAGTAAAGGATACACAAAGAAGGATAACAGTTAGCTTTTTCAAAACAACAATAGAACCATGATTACATTACCAATGTAATACGTTTCACCTTTATGAAGTAGTAAAAACTCTTCACGGAATAAAAGAACATTACTTACCCTTTTGTAACCAAAATATTACCTTAAAAATCATATAAATAACACATCACATATAAAGGTAACTTGTGACATAAACATACTTAAATGGAATCACCATACGGTCTACTTCCACACATACTTAATGGAATAGCCATATGACCGACTTCCATACCTAATGCATTAAAGGTTATAACGTAACCACCCATCCTAGTATTCACGGCACCACACTTCATATGGTTTATCATGTAACCTCCCATAAAATGTCTAAGTACCATCATTAAACATAAAATATTGAAAATATAAACATTTCAATAACAACATTTCATTAGAAATCACAAT
The DNA here is from genome assembly GCA_963277665.1 of Viscum album. Taxonomy (NCBI): domain Eukaryota; kingdom Viridiplantae; phylum Streptophyta; class Magnoliopsida; order Santalales; family Viscaceae; genus Viscum; species Viscum album. The sequence continues at coordinate 1,430,762,637 of OY728132.1, read as the reverse complement.
AAGTAATTCCAAGATATTTAATTAATCATTCAATTTTCAAAAATCATTCAAAAGTGATTTTTGAATCAATGTAATCCATACCACATTGATGATTTTAATGGAATTATAATTATAAAACATTAATGTCTATATAAATATATAATGAAAACCATTTTGAAAACATGGAAATTAAAGAGAAAGATTTAGAATAATAAATCTTTAAAACATTTAAAATGATATTTTTGTTAATGATTTTTAACAAAATGAGAGACTCTTGAATACAAATAATTGTGGAATAACATTTAATCCAAACATTATAATATCATGAGAATAACGGGATTCATGATGTAATATGCCAAAGGACAGTATACACACCATATAAGAGTGAATTGTTGTATAACAACAAAGAATTATCAATGGAAATGTAAATTGAGATGAAATCCATTATAAAGATGGTATCCTTAAATAAGGATAAATCTATCACATAAATATGTGTGAGAAACATATATACACCCAATATAAGTGGATATTATGTGTGAAAAAATCAGAGGTCATTCACACATAATCATGGAAAAACAAAACCACTGACATAGATATTTAACTCAATGAAATGATATTGAGTTATGATTTCCCATACAAGTCCGTAAGAATTTATCAATGAGATGATTATGGGTAGAAATATTAAATGCACACAATGGTTTGTGGAAATTGAAACATAGAGATTCCACACATAATCTTGGAATAATAAAATTATGATGTAGAGGTTTAAACCAAAGAATTGAATGTGGGTTAAGAAGTTCCCTTACAGAAATCTAACAGCCAAACAGAGTCACTTTAAAATTCAGAAAACGAGTTGATGAGAGAGAAAAAGGTATATCGTCACTTGGAAATAAAATTTACATAAATAAGGATATATAAGAACATATCCCAACATAATAGTATGTTAATTAAAAGACATAACACAATAATTCATTTAAAACAAGGAGGGTGAAAGGTCCCCTTACCGAGTTGGGTAACATTCAAAACGTACACCCCATGGAAGAAGGGTCATACAAAGAAGATCTAAATACACATAAATGAAATTATACTACACAAACTATATAATAATGGTCATTACATACACAACTCAAAGTAAATAGTGGAAAACATATCATAAATGTCACAGGAATAAATGTGAGATGAAAATTCCCTTACGAAAACTCGGCAGCCAAACGGTGCCACATAAAACCTCCAAAAATGGAATTATGAGATCAAATTGGGTCTCTCATAATATGAACATAAAAAGTACAGTATTAATAATATAAAAGATCATCCCTAAACATAATAAATATTATATTAAAATAAATTACATAAAAGAGTGTACTTAAAAAGAAAGAGGGAGGTTGGATCCCTTACCTCAAGTCTGATTTGTCTTGTTCGTTTCTTTATATTCTTTTAAATCGGGTAACTCTTTTTGATTTGATATCAAAGGCTTCCTTGGAAAGGATTCTGACCTAAGGTGAGGCTTCAATGATGACGAGAGTGATGTGGAGAGATGAAATGCTTAGGGGTTGGCCGAGCCAAATGCTTGAGGGGTGTGGGTAATGTGGTAGAGGTAGGGGCCTTTTATAAGAGGAGAGGAGGGGCACTCTTGGAATGTTATAAACATTTACTTTATGATAAAATTATTTTCAGATTTTAAAGGTCCCGAAATTATATATTTCGAGGGTATGGTGATTAGAGTTTGAAATCCACCCATTTAATAAGTTTATGACAACTACAGGTCTTAGATTTTACATTATCTTTTCATTTTATTTATATCGTTAAATAATGAGGTAATCACTGCATCATCATGGTGTCATAAATAGTTTAATTTATATAATGACTAAAAATTATAACAAAATTATCTTGATGTAGGAAATCTTTTTATCTTTATAATTAATATTTATAGTCAAAAATATGACTTGTATATCCCCATGTAAATTTTTTTTAAATAAAATAATACATGTTTGTGACATTTTAATTTTAACCTTAAATAAAAAGATATTAATATCATTTTCCTACCATATTGGCTCCATGGGGTCCCCAAGTTGACCCATGGATTGTCTTGGTCGGCCATGACTCATCCAATAAGGGTAGGACACGTGTAAACTTCATTTCATATTATGAAAACATTATTTTTACCTTAAATTACACCAATTACCTTTAATCGCGATTAATAAAACATAAAATTTAATATTCAAAAAAAATTATTTTGATCTCATTGAACCAAATTTGACTTCCTAATGACAACCATGTATGTAGTATTTTTGAATATCAAATCATAGAATTCATAAAGATTCATTTAAACGAAAAATCAGTTTCTTTAACTACCGCTTAGTGGTTTCACTATTCATCAAAAATTGAAGTTTTTCAGAAAAATACCAAAAATTCACCCTAAGATATATTTGATATTCAAAATTCAAAAATGATGTATATTTCAAAAAATAAAAAACATATAAGTTTAATTAACTCATTTAATAATTAATTCCCGCTGTCAAAACAAATAGAGTGTTTTTAAGAAACAATATCTATTAAAAGATTAACAGTAGTTTAAGTCCGATTTCAAAGTGAAATTAATTCCAATGACCAAAACTGGATGAAATGGTAAAAATATATTCTAAATAATCTTTAATATCAAATAAAAATATAATCTATCCATATAAATAAATCATATTAAAAGGAGGTTTTGAATTAAAATAGAACATTTTCACTAAAAATGATCTTTATCGAGAAAATAACAAAAATTTACACAAAGTAAATTATGATGTCCAGATTCTAAATAAGGATTTTATTTTGTCAAATAAAACATATAAAATTGTCAATATTATATTTAAAAAGGGTTCTCCATCAAAAGATGGTTAATCAATCTATTTAAATAATATTAGAAGATATATTTTTAAAATTGGATTCATTTACATTTTATGCCTCTAACATTTATTGGATAAAAGTAAAAATATTTTACAAACATATATAATAATTTTGAAGTTAGTTCCGTTATTTATCACCATTACAATGTCTAGGATTTAACTACCTTTTAAAATAATATTCTTTTATTATTAGAGTGTAACGTAAGATTTAAAAGGAACTCGATGTCGCGTATTGGGTACGCCATCGAGCCACGCGTTCCTTTAAAATTAATATTAATATTTTATTCACAAATGTGGATAAATATAAAATTTTCATAATATTTATTTACCTAGGGTGTTACAAACATCCCAGGGTTAGCAGGTCTTGCTATGGAAAATATACGGGATTCGAGGAGCAAGATCAATCGATTCATGGATGGCTAAAGCCATTCCATAAACTGGCACTAGTCTGCCAATGTTTTTCATCATATGATGATATAGTTTCACGTTCTATCAAAATGGAAAATAAATTCCCTTTGTCTTATGAATTTCAGGAATAATAGTTGTGAATATGGTTTCTAAAAACTCTTGTACAGGAAATAAGGAAAATGGGAAGAAGGGAAGAGTTTAATTTGCACCATTTGATAATTGTGGAAGAAGTCACCTTGGTGCCTTCTTAAAATGAAAAGGTGTATACTAAAAATATAGACAGAATGGTCATCTTTCTGGTGATTTCAATGGAAATAAATATTCTATTAATGTTCAGTAATATAATTTTCGAGAGATAGGACACTATGATAATGATTGTCCAAAGCGTCAATAAAACATGCAACAAAATAGTCCAAGGGAGTAGGGACATTCTTTTGCAATCACAACTACTGATATTGATGTTCCTACTGATGTGGTGGCAGGAAATTTAAGTATTTCCTCAAACATAGACAATTATTTATTTGATTCAGGATCATTTCATCTTTTCATTACTTCCCACTTTTCTACGAAAATTAGATATTTCCAGTTTGATTTAATAAGGGAGTTTTCAGTCAAAACATTTAAAGTAAGTATCATTGCAACAAATTTGTTTCAGTTTGTCCCCATTATAGAATATAAATGTGTTTTGTCAACTAATTTGATTGGTGTACCCATGATTGACTTTTATATAGTCCTCGATATGGATTGACATTCAAATCATGATGCGAAATTTTATTTCAAGGGGAAGGAGGTTTCATCTTTTTAGGATGATGTGGAATCCCTTATCATCAGGTCAGTAATCATCACTATTTTATGATTATATATGTCCACCCAAAATAGCCCCACTGAATTAATTTATTGTTGAATATGAGAATGCAATAACATTAAGTGAGGAAGGGAATGTATAAAGAGACGATGTGCCCATTGTGCAAGAATATGTTTACGTCTTTCTAGAAGATTTACCTGGACATCCTCTAGAGCGGGATATTGAGTTTTCCATTGAATAATTAATGGTTAAGGGATTATTTGAAAGACCCTTTATAAAATAGCCATTTTTTGAATTAGTAGAACTGAAAACACAACTAGAGGATTTTAGTGATAATGGATCTATTCTCCCTAGTGTTTCTCCATTGGGAGCCGCTGTTCTTTTCTTCATGAAGAATGATGGTTCCATGAGGTTTTGCATTGAATATAGGGTTACCAATGCTATAACAATAATGAAAAAGTATTACGTACAATTCGTTGATTATTTATTTGATCATGTTCATAGAGAACAATATTTTCCAAAGATTGATATTCGATTATATTTCTGTTAGGAAGGAATCCATTCCAAAGATTGATATTCGATTAGATTTCCAAATATTGAAATTCGATTAGATTTCTGTTAGGACTGACTAATGTACCATCTGTTTTCATTGATCTAATGAATTGGGATTTCAAGGAATATCTGTATGACGTTGTGGTGGTGTTTTTTAATGATATATTTCTATAATCCAAAAGTTTTATAGATCATGAAAATCCTTTCCACATTCTTCTAAAGACTCTTAGAATAAATGAATTATATGAGAGGTTCAAATAGTGTGAATTTTGGCTCCAATTAGTTTCAATTGTGGGCCACATTGTCACTAATGATAAAATATATATTGATCTAGAAAATAAAAAGGCTGTGAAAGAATTTCATACTCTAATGAATATAACTGATGTACAAAATTTTTTTAGTTTAACATGTTATTAAAAACGTTTTGTTCAGAACATAACCCATTTAGCCAACCCAACGACCAAGCATAAACGTAAATGGGTTATGTTTGTATGGGAAAAAGAATGTGAGGACTATTTCTATGATTTGAATAGGAGTTTATTAAAAGCTCATATCATATCCCTACCATCCGAGAATGATGGTTTTGTGATCATTAGTGATTCATCAAAGAAAGGGTTTTGTTGTGTCCTTATACATAATTGTATTATTATTTCATATATTTCAAGGAAATTAAAAATCCATGAACATAACTATACGACCCTTGATATTGAGTTACAAGTGATAATCATTTCTCTAAATATATATAGACATTATCTCTATGGGGAAAATGTGAGATATATATGGATCAGAAGAGTCAATGTATATCTTCTCATAGAAGGAACTCAAAATGTGGAAAAAGAGATGGCTCGAACTACTCAAAGATTATGACTATAACATACAATACCATCGAGAAAATGAAAACTAGGAGGTTTAGGCAATGAGCAGTAAGGATCATAGAGTGCTAAATAAAATACGGATTTATAAGGATCCTTTTAACATGGAACTAGTATAGTTGGACAGGGGAATTATCCAAGAAGGTGAAAAATCATTGCCTTTTAAATAGTTTTACTAACCATATTAATTAGAAAGAATTAAAGAATCCCAGTATAATGAAGAAAATCTAAAAAAGATATTTATTTTTGTGAAAGATGGGAAATTTTATAACATTATGTGAGAATGCGGTGTTCTAAAATTTGGAGAGAGGATTTGTGTTCAAGTCATACCAATATTGAACATGGTGTTATTGTATGATTCCCATAGTTCAAATTTCTACACACATCCCGGAAGTAGTATGATGTATAGAGATTTGAAGGAACATTTCTAGTGGTATAACATGATGAAGAAAATATGGATTACGTATCAAGATGTTTAGTCTGTCAACAAGTTAATGCTAAATGAAATAAATAAAAAAAGAGTAATGAAACCTATACCTATTACTCTGTAGAAATTGGATGACATTACCTTGTATTTTTTCACTATATTATCAAAAACTCCAAGGATGAATGATGAAATATCAGTAATTATGGATCGACTTACATAATATGCACATTTCCTTGCAATAAAGGAGGATTTACAAGTAGAACACCTAATAAGACTCTATATCAATAATTTTTTGAGACTTCATGTGGAAATTCTCTCTATTGTGTCTGATCATGACCCATGATTTACATCGAAATTCAAGAAAAGTCTTCCGAAATATTTGGATTCCAAAAATCGACGGAGTACTTCATACCACCAAAAAACTGATGGGAAATCATAGAGGACAATCCAAACCTTAGAGGACATGTTGTGATCATGTTCATATGACATTCAACGTATGTGGGATCAATACATACCTTTAGTAGATTTTTCCTTCAATAATAGTTTCCATTCATGTATTCAAATGGTGCCATATGAATCATTTTATGGAAAGAGATGATGTACACAAACTTGTTAGGATGAGGTTGAATAATGAAATCATGTGAGTCCAGAGCTTGTGGATTAAATTACCAAAAAGGTAAAGAATATTCAATGTTATATCAAAATAGCACAATGCATAAAAAATATCTATGTTGATAATCGAAGGTTGGATCTGGAATTTCATGTAGGTGATCACATCTTCTAGAAAGTATCTCTAGAGAAGGGTGTTACAAGATTTGGGATGAACGAAAAACCGAACACATGGTACATTGTGGCTTTTGAAATTATGGTGACAATTGGAGTTTTTTCTTATCTCTTGGTTACACCACTTTTCCATTCCAATGTACACAATGTTTTACATATCTCATTGCTGAGAAATGAAATGTAATACCCAATGCATGTCCTCAATTCTGAAGGACTAGATTTGGATCCTGACCTATCTTACTGTGAAGCGCCTATCCAGATTCTGGACTCTAAAGAACATGTGTAGTGGAATCAGACGACTCTTCACGTAATGTTACATTGTAGAAATCATAAAATCGAAGAGGTAACATGGTGTCCAGAGGATCTTATGTTAAATACATACCAAAAAAAATTTTATGTGGTATGATTATGTAAATTTTGATAATGAATTTTTTTCAAAGAGTGGAGAATATAATACCCCAATGTTTTAAAAATTAATATAGAATGAATTAAAACATGTGTTCCTACAAAAAACACATTTTATTATATAGTTGTAAATAAAAAGGCTTCCTCTACAATGTTTTGAATTTCTAAAAACCTTCATCCAGAGATGTGATTAGTAAATCATTTTGAGTCTGATAGAACAAACATGATTTTTGTTGAATAGTAATATACCTTTATGAATAGTAATATGACCCTTATGAATAAGAAATAATGATAGTATTTTTTCCATATGATAATAAGATTATGAGTTCTTAATTAATTTTTCAAGGTGATATAAAACTAATTATATCTGTAAAATAGTTATTTTTTGAATTTACTATGATTTTATTCAAAAAATAAATTAAAAAAATTTATAAAATTAGTTTTGAAAAATGTAGTTTTTTTTGAATTCTAAACGTCAAATAATTATTGGGGTGTCTTTTTGAGATTTTTCAGAAATTCTTGAATTTTTTATGAAATGTGAAATACAAAAACATAATGTATATACAAATTATCAATTAAATACAATATTTATGACATCATTAGTGATTTATGTATACATGGTTTGGACTCAAATGAACATATTACTACTATGGGTCACATGAAACTACACTATTGGTTTTCTTGAGGGAAATAATAAAATAATGAATTAAATATTCATAATTTACTCATCTCTTCAACTATAAAACCCCCCTCAGATCCTCTTCTCTTCACACCACTATGCCTTGAATATTATAAATGTTCTTCCCAATTACATTTTCCTAGTCACTATCCATTTTAAAAATCTCTTGGTATTTCCAAAACACCAATACAACTTTCCATTAATGAGGTACTCAAGGAAGCTATTTCAATAGGTATATCACACTTTTTTCCTTTAGTTTCATTTCAATTTATCTTCTTTTGTTATCCTTTACCCACCTACTATGTCTAAATGAACATGATTATTAATTTATCACATATATACTAGAATTATATAATTTTAATGGATTAACCATCATCTATATTCTTACACTCTCCCTTTTATTTGATAAATGAAATCAACGTTTAGGACGTTCCAATTTATAACCTTCGTGGATGACGAACTGTCATTCATCAATTTATCCTTAATTACTAGTCATGAAACCATTTTTATGATTTAAAAAAACTATAATATATGTAGAATAACCTAATTAATATTTATTAACCAGTATAAATACATATTATTAAATCATATGGACAAAATAGTTCCTAATAATCAAAATACCAATAAAATAATCTAATTGGATGTCATTAATATTTCATCCAATAATTCAACCACATTCCATGTAACCAAATTATATAAATGAAAAATAAAACTTAATTTATGTTTATAAATAATCTGTAATAACAATTATGGAGATTTTCAACCATTCCACATGAACTATATTACTTAAAAACAAGTGAACCGATTAAAAAAATCAAAAAAACAATCAAACACTATGGAACGACAAAATTCAATATTATAAATTATCTATAAGGACATAAATGAACTAAAAATAATTATGATAAACCAAATAAAGGTCTAATAAGTTATTAAATAAGTTATTAATAATACTAATGTTATATTCTAGTAATATAAGATCAATAGATGAACACATTTGGACATAAGGTAAGGGTTTTCTACCCGAACCTCCATTTTCATTCGGGTTAGTTTTATTTTATAATTGAAATAATGAAATTGTTTTGTATTATTATGTAATCATCATAAATTATGTTTGATTGTTTTATATATGTTTGAATCCCATGATCCTTCCTTATTTTATGAGGATTTTCAAATTTTAAAAGGAACATTGCAAATTATTTCTTAAATGCATGCCTTTTTCTATGGAATTTCTCAAATTCTTACATATTTTCAAAGGCCCTCTATAATTTATTTTTGGAAACTATTATTTAATGATTTTATTTTGACAATACAATCATATTTTACTAATAGTTTTATAAAAATAATTTTCCAAAAGAACTATTCTTTTTTCAAAATAAAATAGTATTTATGTCAAGAATTACTCAATGATTTTATAAGAGTATTTTCATCTGTTTCAACACTCTTATTGATTATTATGCATTATTGGGAGAAATATTTTTTGATATCAGATACCATAATTAATTTTATGGTTTATGACTTGTTTGATTTTGGATTTTCTATCATAAATAATTCACCAATTTACTCTGAATGGTTAGTGTTTAATCTTAATGTTCGGGGAATTTTATTTACTTTTCAGAACATAGTTTCAATATGAATTTAATAGTTATAAATTTTTATCCCCGGTCATATTATAAATTAATTGGACTTATTCTGTGTTGGGTGGGGCTCAACTATAGCCTCTCAATGCATCGATAGGTCTCATGATATGAATAGATATGGAGTTGGCCGAGGCCTTGCCCAATTTGTGATATGGTTTTAGGTGAGCCCTTAATAATTTTTAGATGTATTGGCCAAGGACATAACAATATGTTTCATAATTTCATGAATATTCCATTCCCTATCTATGGATCTTGTAATTGAAATCTCATGTGGTTATTTGACTAGTATAATACCCATGATTATGTTTTATTATGCCATTATTTTACATAAATCATATTCATGCAATGATATATGCTTATGTTTTTTATTTTTAAATGCATGTGTTTCCATTTGTTTATCATGCCTAATGATTATGTGTTTGTTATCTTTCCGTATATTTTTTACACTTACAGAGAGTTTGATCTCACCCATTTATTACATTTCATTTTCCTAGGATATTATGATGTAAATTATGAGTGACTTGAAGACATAATTTAAGAGGCTTGGATGTTTCTAATGGAATAATTTACTATTATTGTTCATTTGAAGATGTAATGTTTACCTTATATATGTATCTTTTCTTCAACATATACTAAACTACTCAGTCGTTTGGGATGCGTATTCCTTGTTTATATACTAATTTAAAAAAATTAATGCACCGACTTTTGGCAACAAGTGTTGGGTCTTTACAGAATATCATGATGGGTTATTGTTTTTGTACTATATTGTTTCACTGTTAATGAAATCCATTTCATGATATGTATTAACTTGGGTTTTATGAATATCCTTTTTAATCATTCCTTTTTTTTAATTATCAATGTTGGATTCTTAACATGATTTCATGTATGTCCTAAATTGTTTTTATATTTATATATAATTTTTATAATGTGTTTTTGAATATTAATATCCATTTATATCATTAAATTAGTTACATATTAATAAATTATTATTATATAAAATTTTTAGTCTATTGATATAGATTTTTTTAATAGGTAAAAGATTTATATTTTAAAATGTATAGTTGTTTGGACTCACGATATCCCTTTTTCCATACAAAAAAATAGATGTCACATAATTTAAATAAATAGTAGTAAAATTAATTTTTATAAGTAATAAAAATTAGACATTTATTAATATAATTGATAAAAAAATAACAAGATACAAGAGGACACACCCCATTTTATTTATATAGAAGAAATATAAAAGAACAGTCCTATCAACCACCTAGATCATTACCCATTACGAGGTGTAGCACGACTTGGTGAGGGTGTCTATGGTTGTGTGTCCTCCATCTCTTGCTCTTCCAACCAATATGAAAAGTGGAGGGTAAAGAGTAGAAGGATGGAATTTACCCACCCAATATCACCTCCTATATGGTGGAATCACCCCTTTCACCACTATTATTCTCATTTAATCCATGAATCCATATAGTATCTCCATTAATGAATTTATGATGTATGATGTTCCATGCAATTAGATATTAATTTATTGACCACACACTTCGGTAAACCTACCCTTGTTAGGTTTCAAAACCTATACTCAATTATTTTAGTTAGGAATCTCATTAAATACCCTATTACATATGTTTTTTATTTATGTTTGCAGCCCTTATATATATATATCGAATGGAATAAACAATTTAACAAATTGTGTGTTCCAAACATATGAAATCTATATATAACAGAAAGACGTATTCCACTAATCCATAATGATGTATTACATCCTGGATATAAAAATATATTTAAATATTCATATATAATTAATATTATTTTTAGGTATATATACTTGATAATTATTCACATCGATATAGAGTATCCATTCAAAGGTTGTAGCCTTGGGATTTAAATTCACCAGAATATAGGATATTCCTTAAATGATTATGGAAACTAGAACCAAATTTACATGGTTAATGGGTCACATTTCACATGATATGGTCATGGTAATTTAGTGAATATGACTATAATGTGTGGGTTTAGACTCTATAGCTATGGTCATTAAATGTTATTGTCTATTGGATCGAGGTTCAAAGGATATAACTGTGGGTATTTATTGCTTGTTGATATAGGGTGGGTATAGACACATAAATTTATACCCTTGTATATTGAGACCCTTCCCACATATTGTTTTTCCCTATGGGTTTTTCAACATTCACTGCACATTATAGACACATCATTCCATTCTAAAAAATATATCTACGTGGTTATTTCCCTTATTTGTCGTAAAGAAAGGTGTAAGTGATGTTTCCACTTATCATGGTCTATGATTATCATAATTACAATTTTTTAAGAAATTTTGTTAAACATTTATGATAAAATAACATATATATTAAAAATCACTTCATCAATGACCTTGAATAGAAAAACAAGTTAATGTAAGAATTTATCCCAATAAAGATGAAAATATCTGATGTATTCATAAATCATTTTCCAAAAGAGTGTTGTTATGGTGCCAGATCTACTAAATTTAGATTTAATATTTATATGGAATCTAGGATCCATATAATCTAGTGTCTTTGTTCTGTTTTTTCATTGTCTAGAAGGAACATATGATTTTCGGAGTTTTGGATTCAAATTCCGACTTCTATTATAACATGTGGTATTTCAGATTAGTGTAGAGTTCTAAAGGATATTGTAGACAAGAACTTCCATATATCGTAAGTTCCACGTAAACTACCATTTTAGAATTTAATGGGTCAATTATATTATGAATGATGTATTTTAATGGGGGGAATTTTGTGACTATAATTGTTTGATGGGTTATATTACAGTTTCTAGATGATGAAGGAGGATGACTAATTATACGAAAAGGATAATGATCACAGATTTTTCAGTGTGAAGCTCAATGTAACAGATAAAGAAGAGTGAGAAATAATTGATAATAATTCTACGGGAGTAGTCTAAATTATGATAACATGGAATGCATACATTAATATTAGTTTTGTGAATAAAACTCTGGAATGGATGATGATTCATTCAAATTTTTATGGGATTAATTATGCAATAAAAATTGTAATTAGGTCACTTAAATTCTTTACCATTATAATTTTATAAGGAATGTTAATGGATGTTAATTTCAATGACTTCAATATAATAAAGGGTCACCTTAAATTGTTATGCGTAATATTTGATGTTGACTTTTGGGTCTTAATTACTGTTTCATGGCTTCAAGAATCACATGATGTGATATTGAATACAATGTGAAACTGAAGAATTAAAAAAAAATTCCTTTTTAGTTATCCATTATATGATCCTAAATAATGATATCATGAATAATGAGGAATTGTATGCTACAAAAGATGCATTTTGTATGGGAAAAAGGTAATTATCCACATGAAGATGTTAGATAAAGAGAGTATAGCACATAGGATAATGATTTAATGAAACGTAAGATACTATATGTTACATCAGATTTTGAAACTATAAAAATTTGGGATATTTTTTGATTTAAAATCAATAAAGGCATTAAAAATATGGAAATTGTGATTTGTATTTCATCTGAAAACTCTATAGATGAAGGGGATAAAAATAGTAATTATATCTGCCTTGAGTTTGATGTAATAATGGATCCTCAAATTTGGAACCTTGTTTCATTAAAATATTGAAGGATGATTCATGAACACCTTTTTGTTACGAATCATTGGAAATGTTCTACGTGAATATTATTAAGATCTTGTGTTTTTTGGAAAATGATATGTGATCATTAAAATGATGAGTGAAAGTTTGATGATTTTTCAAGGTTTCTAGCATATAAAATTATTACAAGAGGACATAATTTCAGTTGGAAAAAATGATGATGTAAGAATATATATTGTCATTGATGATGGTATTCAAAATATAACATAAGGATTAACTATTGGGTATTATGTTTCGAAAGAAGTAAATTTATATCCTACCATGATTCTAGAAGTTGAATTTCATGTAAGAGAATCTACGTCTATATGATCAAACATGATTCATAACTTTATTGGTCACATTAGTAGGAACAGTTTTTGGAACATAAATAGTAAAGGATTTTCAAATCATGATCACATGGAGTATATAAAATGTGTTGGTATCATCTATGTATAAAAATAATAGTTTTACGTCAAAACTTATACAAAGGATTTGATGAATTGGAAGCTCATTATGATTTATAAATACATATTGGGACTATAACCTATATGATATCATAGGGAAATGATTTACAACATTAGCATTATTAATGATTCCCCACTGAAATTGTTGTTTTCATCCTTAAACCGAAGTCTAGTGTTTTAAATAAATTCATCAAAAGGTGATCCATGGTTGATGTCATTGAAAAAAAATAAATAGAAAATGGGTATTGTTTTATTATAGTGGTGAATTTGGGGGAAGAGAGTTATATATGTTTTTTTGGATGAATTGAATATGGATGAGAAGATTACACATAGAACTCAGGAGAAATAATGGTGTTATATAACAGATAGATCAAACAATAAATTAGAGATCTAGAGAAATATTGGGGGTATCATATTCCAAAAGGAGTATTCAGCGAAAGTGAATAATTGTAGAGATTATATTTTATAGAAAAAAACATCTATCAAAAGTGGGGTAATATAAGGACCCAGCCTTAAAACATTACATAATATTGAATTAAAATAATAATTCACATCAAGGATCATTTTAGGTTTAGTTTTTTTTGAGAATTATGCCATAACTATTACAACTCAAAAAATAAAAAGTAGACACTTCTACTCAGTTTCCATTTTTTTCATAAAATAAAAACTCTTAAAAAAAAGACATATCCAGTTCAATGTTTTAGACATCATGATTTTCCCTTGACCCCATCCTTGACCCTATTTCACTTTATGTCATGTGAAAAAACATTTCAAAAACATTGGATGAGCATAAAAATATCAGTAAGGGATACACGAAGAATGAAACTGTTAGTTTTTCAAAACAAAAAGTAAACCATGAATACTTTATTATAAGTATTACTTTTATCCTTTATAAATTAGTGAATACTATTCATTGAAAAAAATATCTTTACATACCCTTTTTTAAAAAAATGATTATCATAAAACCCATATAAAGAACACATAACATATAAATGTAACTTGGGACATAAATATACTTAAATGGAATAACCATACCGTCGATTTTGACACATATCACTAAATGGAATAACCATAAGGCCAAATTCCATACCCAATGCATTGGAGGTTATAATGTAACCACCTGTCATGGTTTTAACGGCGCCACCTGTAATTTGGTTTATCAGGTAAACAACCCTCAAATGTCCATGTACCAATATAAAATCATAACACCTAAAACCATCATAAAGTAATGATAACATTTCCAAATTTCAATCAAAATATATCATTTAAATATATTCACATAAATTAATCATTTATAAAAACCATTTTCAAAAAAATACGAATAACAGTATATGGTATTTATTTTCTATTAAAAACATTACGGCTTGTTGAGGAATCTAAAGATTAAATAACAGTCGCGGCGGCGGAAAGGTCATTGTCACTGCATACATTAAAAAGTATCATTCCATTTGTCATTTAATAAAATTCTTCATAGATATTGTATTACTTTTTAATAAAAGTAAACGTTAAAGTAATTTATACACCGTATAAATGAAAGTTGGGTATAAAACAAAATATTCCTTAATGAAAGTAGATTGAGACGAAGTACCTTACCACGTGTCCAAATTGACTCGTTCATTCCTTAATGTCTAGAATAATAAACAAATGTTTATTTATAAATTTTTCAAAACCTTTTTCATTGTTATTATTACTCTTATATCACTTATTACCATGTTATAAACATTACATAGTCATTTATGTTTATAATGGTTGTTTTGTCGATATTTTGTACTTGAGTCGAAAATGAACACCTTATAATTACAAGTTTTTCATGTGGTAATATATCCATAATCTTCAGAAATATATTATTGATTTATATATCATATATATAAATATAGTTCCATCATAATGGCCACCATGTGAGGCGGTAGGAGATAATTGAACAATCGTCATTTTGTGAGGTGTTTGGTTTCGATCAACATAAACATTAAGTTCTTCACCCATTAGATGGAGTTGTGTGTTAGTGTAGTTTGAATCCATCTCCTAAAAAAATACTAGTATATTGAAGATACTAGTTTTGTTACAAAATAAATAATTAAAAATATTTTAGGGGTTGGATAAGTAAAATAAAATAAAACAATTTAAGAGGAATCGTTACCATTAATTTTGGTAACTCCCTTTGGTTTAATCCAAAAGGACTCCTTAAAGTGCTTTTTGCCTAAGGTATGGATTCTAGGAGGTGGAGAGGGAAAATAGTGCTTAATTGGGTAGATTATGGATGATCCAAAGGTCTTGAGATATGTGAGTAATTAGATAGAAGTGGTCTTCTTTTACAAGGAAGAGGAGGGGCTCATTAGGAAAGTGTGAAAATATTATTTTATTATATAATGATATTTGATTTCTAATAGTCCAAAAATCATTATAGTAAAATATAAGATGAATCATGGTAGAAATAAAATTTTAATAATAATTATATAGGTTTTGGATGATATTTTAATATTTATAATCTTATTTATTTAAATGAATTATTAATGAGGTAAATACTGTATCATTATTATGTCAGAAATAATAATATTTATTTGATTTCTAAACATTATAAAAAATATCATTTTGTATGAAATATTTTTAAATTTCTACTGAATATTTATAGTTTAAAGGATGACTTATATAACATCATATAAAGATTAATTTACTTAAATGTTTTTTATGTCATTTTTGCCTTAACATTAAATTAATAAATCTAAGATGTTATTATCAATCACATGTGGCTCTGTGGGGCCCAAAAGCAACCCAAGGATGCCCATGTTCTGCCATTACTCATCCAATGTGGTTAGGACAAGGGTAAATGTAATTTTTAATTATTTTAATATACTTTCTATATTGAATTACCATATTTACATTTAACCGTGGAAAATAAAAGTCAATAGTTACTACCACCAAAAATTAATTTCAACGAATTTGAACAAAATATTACATCATAATAACAGCCAAGTATGTTGGATTTTCGAAATTCAATTTACAGAAGTTGTAAAATTTCATTTAAATTAAAAAAATCAGTTTTTAACTACTACTTAGTTTTTTCACTATTCATCAAATATTGTTGTTTTTCAGAAAAATACCAAAAATTCAGAATAAGATATATTTGATATTTCAATTTAAAAAATTATTACTATTTTAATAAATTCAAAATGTGGAAGTTTCATTAATTAATTTTATAATTACTTCCCATTTTCAAGATAAATATGGTGTTTTTAAGAAACAATTACTATCAAAAGATTGACATTTGTTTATGGCCAATTTCAATGCAAAAAAATTTCAATTCCCAACATTGGATTATATGATAAAAATATAATCTAATTAAACTTTAAAACCCCTTAATAATATAATCTATCCATATAAATAAATTAGATTAAAACACAGTTTTGAATTAAATTACAATATTTTTCAGTATTCATTAAAAATGAACTTTATCGAAAAAATTCCAAAATTTTGAACAGTTTAAATTTTGATGTCCCTATTCTAAAAAAATATTTTATTTTGTCAAATATTAAAAATAAAAGTGACCATGACATGATTTAAGGAGGGATTTTCTTCAAAAGGTGATAAATCGACATTTTAGTGAATATTAGAGTATTTAGGCTTAAAAATATATTCATTCCTATTTTTAGCCTCTAAAATTTATTGGATAAATGTAAAATCATTTAGAACACATTTATAATAATATTTTATTTAGTTCCATCCATTCCCTTCTACACAATGTCTAGTCGTTAACTACTATTTAAAATAATACTATTATATTATTAGTGTGCAATGTAAGATTTCAATGAAACCTGTTGTTGCGTATCAGATACGCTATCGAACATAGAAACCCGTTTAAAGTAAATTAGTATTTAATTCACAAATATTAATAAAAATGAAAAATGTCTTATTCTTTATTTACCTAGGATGTTATATCCTTTTCCCATTTTGGAAAATTCATCCTCGCAATTTTAATCACAAATCAAATAAGTGGAGGTATTTTTCCCTCATAGAATTTTCATAATCCCACATTGCCTCTTCCACCGTATGGTTTTTCCACAAAACCATTACCTGGTAAATTACCTTATTCTAAAACACTTTCTCTTATTAGTCAAGAATCTGGATTGGTTGTTCCTCATAGGAGATATTCTCTTCCAACAGAACAACCTCTCGACTAAAAACACGAGATGGATATGGCATATACATTCTCAACATCAAAACTAAAATAAATTTGTGTACATGGGATAAACATGGAAGAAAAGAAACTCTATACGAAACTGATCCAACATACTCCAAGATTTAATAAGGTCTAATTAACTTCAGAATTATCATTCCCTTCTCTCCAAAACGCATCACACTTTTCCATGGAGAAACGTTGAGAAAGACATGATCACCTAACTCAAAAGAAATATCCTTCCTATGGTTATCTACATAACATTTCTGTTTTCTCTGAGCTGTTCTCATGTTCTTTTGAATCAAATAAACTTTCTCTACCATCTCTTCTACCAATTCTCATCCCATCAGCTTCCTTTCACCTATTTCACCGAAAGAATCGATTGTTCAACAACTATTTCCATATAATGCCTCAAACAGAGACATCTGTATACTGGAATGAAAACTGTTATTATATGAAAATTCAACCAAAAAAAAGATGTTGGTCCCAACATCCCTGGTAATCCATCGAACTAGAATGTAGCATATCCCTCAAGGTCTGAATTGTTCGTTCTGACTTCTCATCTGATTGAGGATGAAAAGTTGTACTAAAATTTTACTCAGTACCCAACGACTTCTGAAGGCCTTTCCAAAAGATAGAAGTAAACCTGGGATCCCGATCAGATACAATGGATAGGGGAACACCATGCAACCAGACAATCTCTTTAACATACAACCGAGATAGTTGATCTAGAGAAACATTATCTCGAATAGGTAGTAAATGATCCAATTTAGTCAACCAATCAATAATAACTCTTATTGAATTGTTAACTCGAGATGTATTCGGTAATCCCACAACGAATTACATGGATATATTTTCCCATTTCCACTCTGGAACCGTAAAAGGCTGAAGCATCCCTTTCGGTAACTGTTACTTTTATTTAACCTTTTGAAAAGTCAAGCACTAGACAATAAAATCAACAATACCTATTTTCATTCCATCCCACCAGTAATACTCTGGAAAATCTATGTACTTCTTAGTAATACTAGGATGAACTGAAAATGGAGAACTATGAGCATCACATAACATCTCATTCTTCAACATTGATTCACAAGGCACACATAATATCTTCCAAAACCTCAGAACAAAATCATTATCAACATTAAAATCAGGCAACATACACTTCTGAACCAACTCTTCCTTTTTCTGCAACTCACTATCTTCCTTCTTTACATTCATTATTCTTTATGATAGAGATGATTTCACTGAAACATAAAACAAAACACAATAATTTCCTTCACCAACAACTTCAATTCCAGAGTACATAAAATCAAAAACCAAAGGATCTCAATTCAAACATAGCATGGTTGATGAAGCATTAATTTTTCAACTCAAATCATCATCCACATTATTTGATTTTACTAGATGGTATTGAATTGTACAATCATAATGCTTGATTAATTCCAACCATCTCCTTTATATCATGTTTAATTCTTTCTGATTGAATATATATTTTAATCTTTTGTGGTCAGTATATATTTCAAATTTTACTCCATACAAGTTATGCCTCTAAATTTTTAAGGCAAAAACAACAGTAGCTAATTCCCAATCATGTGTAGGGTAATTTAACTCATGAGGATTCAACTGACATAAAGAATAAGCTATTATCTTATCATTATTCATAATAAAACAACCAATCCCTTTCAATGAAGTGTCATTGTAGATGTCAAATTCACCATTTCTAGAAGGCTATTCCAAAAATTGGAGTATTCACCAATATTCTTTTCAAATCCTGAAAATAATCATCACATTCTTTTGTCCAAAAAAAACATAACACCTTTTCGAGTTAACATAATCAATGGACTAGATAACCATGCAAATTTTTCAATAAACCTCTTATAATAACATGCCAATCCAAGAAAACTGCAGATCATGGAAATATTTGTGGGTCTTAGACATGCTTCAACAACTTTAGTTTTAGCAAGATAAACAGTTATGCCATTTTTGGAAACAATGTGACCAAGGAAAGAAATCTGTTGTAACCAAAATTCACACATGGTGAATTTCCAAAATAGTTTCTTTTCTTTTATGGTTTGCAAGACACACCATAAATGACTTTCATGATCCTTTTTACTTTTTGAATAAACAAAAATATCATCAATGAACACAACCACAAACTTATCAATGAACTCATGGAAAATTATATTCATAAAATCCATGAATATAACAGGTGCATTTGTTAACCCAAAAGGTATAACTACAACTTCGTAATGGCCATATCTAGTATGAAACGTAGTCTTTAGAATATCTTCTTCCATTACTTACAACTGACGATACCCCGACCTCAAGTCAACCCTCAAAAAATACTGATCTCCCTGGAGCTGATCAAACAAGTCATAAATATGAGGCAAAGGATACATGTTATTAACAATGATTTTATTCAATGCTATAAAATCAATGAAAATTCTCATTGAACTGTATTCATTTTAAACAAAAAAGATAGGATCACCCCATAGGGATGTGTAAGGTCGAATAAAACTTTTATCTAATAACTCCTGCACTTTCTTAATTAACTCTAAATGTCAATTTGATCCATTCTATAAGGTGGTTTCCAAATTGTCTTAGCATCAGGAACTAAGTAAACAATAAATTTAACTTTCTGATCAGGTATAATACCAGGCAGCTAATCAGGAAAAACATTAAAATACACATTTAACATTGGAACATCCTAAATCTGAACAGTTCCTTTATCTTCAACAATATGTGCAAGGTAACATTCATTTCAATATATTACTAGTTTTTTAGGATTCTTATATGATATCAAAATCAAGGGTTTATTCTTGTAAACAAACTGAAAATATTTCTGAAAATAAAATTCTTTATCTCTTCATTCAATCATATAATGATAAAAAGACAACCAATCCATGCCCAAAAAAACATCAAACTCTACTAGAGGCAAAACAATAAGGTTTGCAGGTAGACTCTTTCTACACAAAAAGGACATGAAGGTTCTTATAATTTATTTTTGTCTCCACGCTTCCACATGGTGTTTTTATCGTAAGTTGAGTATTCATATCATGATATGGAATTACCAATATACTAGAAAATATATCAGAAATGAAAGAGTGTTTATACCATGAATCAAAAAACACATTGGCATAATATGAACAAACAAAAATGTACCTGATACTACTTCATTCGATGGCCCAACATCTGCTGAAGTAGCTGCAAAGGATTTCACCAACCATTTCTTCATGAATTCTGGATGATTTCCCTCAATTGAGTTCTTTGCTGGACACTTATTTTCATAATGACCCATTTAATTATGCTTAAAATGTCTTACCAATATCTTTTCATTGCCTGCTTGGTCATCTTATAATAGTTACGAGCAATATGACCAGACTTCCCACACCGAATGCACTTTCCAGAATTTGATAAACATTCTCTATGATGATTTTTATCACACTTCTCACAAGTTGGTTTTTTAATTTTCTTACCTCTTGGATTTTTTGATGAATTATTCCCCTTTTCCTGCCAACATGACCTCTTATTTTGTTGTTTGTCAAAGTACACATGATCATCAACATACTCCATTTTCACATTCTCTGCACATCGAACAAGTTCTTCATAACATTTGAACTCAAGATAGGATAACTCTCTTCCATATCAGGGCTTTAGTCTAGAATAAAATAGATTTATTTTACAATCATTATTTCAGATGAAATTTGGTGCATACCTTTCCAGTCGAGTGAACTTTTATTCATAAGCATCCAATGATTCATCCTCCTACCTCAATTTTATGAATTTATTTTACATCTTACATCGCACAATCTTAGGAGAATATTTCTCAAGGAACATACCTTGGAATTCTTCCCAATAAAGCGTATAAACCCCCTCACTATACCTGATATTTTTCACCATCGACTACCACTGGTCAGCATCACCTTTAAAATGGTAAACATCAAGTCTATACATTTGATGTTCTGAACACCCCATAACATCGAAAATCTTCTCCAGTGATTTAATCCACCCTTCATCTATAACAGTGTCAGATGATCGCTGGAATTATGGGTGATATTGCCTCATGAAATTCCCTACTACTGACATGTTCCTCTAAGGTTGATCTGGCTGATCTCATGCACTGATACCACCAATATTTATAGCCTGATTCAACTGTGCCATCACTGCAACAAATTGTTGAGTTCTGATTCCGACCATCTCTGGTTGATGATTTGGAAGGTTGTCTTCATCCTGATGTCATCCCAACATAGATGCCCTATTTCCACTGCTGAAAATCATTCTGAACCCTGAAATATCATAGGTTAAGCAACATGGTAATCTGTAAATGCAATATCATTTACATAAATTAATTTATGGATATTAAATGAATAGTACCCTAATGGTTAAAGTTATCTAGACCGACCTATAATAACAACTATAATGACCCAACCTTAAAACATTGCATAATATTCAATTAAATGAATAATTCACATTAAGGATCTTTTCTGGTTTAGAGTTATAATGAATTAGGTCATAACTACTACATCTCAAAAATACAACTGACACCATCACAACAATCCCAAAATATCATAGTCTGATGTTGTAATTGAGTTTTATAAAACTGACATGAAGTCATGCACCCCCTACACAACTGGTGGGATAATTGTTTTTGGTGAGTGATTAATATATCTATTTTATTTGAATTAATACACCTCAGTGTACAATGACTAAAAGTGTATCCCCATTCTATTGTTTAATTTTTCCATTTATTTCAAACACATAATTGTACATGAAACATATTTTAGAATTTGAATGAAATGAGTATATGATGTTAAGCATCCATAGATCCATTGATGTTGTGACATTAAGGATGAATGTTTAAACTTCCCATAAACTCTATTGTTTTTGGAAAAAATGGATGAAATATTTCTGGAGTTATAAAACCTATACTTATAGTCCTTCCACAAATTTACATAATTCATGTAGTGTAAATATGTGTAGTCTCCCAGACTAGCCATCTTTTTGTGCCATATTTTTCATATTTGGTCCCCACTGTTAGATTGAATTCTTCAAATAGATTTCCTTATTCCTTCCATACAAAATGCAATTTTGGTAGTACCTGATACATCCATCATTTTGATATCCTAATTACGAATCAGACCACAAATATCCAAAATTACCAAGTCATTGTTACCATTGTAGTTGATTATAATAGTTACCATCTCATCCAATGATTCGAGGAGTGATAAAAGAATAATTTATGCCTATATAACTTTAAAAAACATCACACCAATAGACACTTTTTGACATTCGATCACTTTGAACTTGTTCGTATAATCAAACTGTAACTTTCCATTAGAAAATCCCTATTCGATAATTTATTGTTACATGAATACTTTTTTCATTGGGCAATGATTCTCATACATGATCATAAAAATAATTGTGAATTCAATATTTTTATTCATTACACATGTTTTTTATGTCCATATTCATGGAATGAATAACCTAGACGACACTAAGAAGAATATTTTTCTATATTTCACACGCTATGTTCTCCATATCTTAAATATTCAACTTGTTCAATATAATATTGAGATCTTTTTAGTGAAAGTAGTCCTCTGCATCCTTTTTCAATTATCCATAGGTTAACCAATGAAACTAAAATAGATTCACAATTCAATATTCAAATGAAATATTCCAAAATATAATAATATAATATAATTATAAAATGCGAAAGTATATATAACTCACATATAATTAAAGTCACTATATAATCCACCCCTGATAACTCTACACCAAGATCTGATATGACCTTTTATTTTATAGGTATTCATTTGAAACCAAATCCACATATAATCACAAGTTACATATAGAACACAAATATAAGACAATAATATAAAATAGATCACAAATTGGATTCCACATATTGGTTTATCTAATAACATGAATCCCACACACTACAAGAACAAACCTTTGGGATGGTTTTGTGAATATATCTACTATTTTGTCCTTTTTGGGACAATATTTAGGTTCAAAACATTTTTCCTCACCTGATCACTGATGAAGTTATAATTTATATAAATTTATATTTATTAGTAATTAGTAACCATAATTATCAATAAATTGATGGAACATTAATCATTAAGAACCACAAGTAGTGGAAGCATTACATTAACCTTGAAATCTTTTAATTGAGTTCCTATCCACATCAATTGGGTTATAAACATAGATGCAACCAAAAAATCTTCTTCATATGTTTGACAAGGTAACAGATATTTAATTTTTTGTGTAAAATAATACACAACATATAATAAAAAATAAAATTACATTTGATGTTTATTTTCTATTATCAATTTATCCCTCACAATATTCATTTGTATATCCAAATAGATCAAGGATTCCCTGGATATCATATTTCAATAAGTAGTCATTATATTTTTAATATAACATATAATTCAATTTCAAGAAATGAAATGGTATTCTAATCATTAAATTTGATATATGACACATAATGTACCAGAATACAATATATCAATTCTGGAAAAAATAAAACATAACAAACAGCCAATAGGACTACCAAATTTTCTTGAATCAACTTACTTTCCAATATAATTATTTTGAATCATGATTCCCACAAAATTATTTTTAGAAACATTATTATATTCATCAATGAAATAAATCATTATAATTAGATGGGAATAAATCTCCTGATAAAGAAATATATAATATTAATGACGAGAAATTTATATGCCCAAAAGTACCTTTACTCTCCAATTGTGGAAATCACAAAGACAATTTTCATTTCTAAATAAAATTGGTGTTCAAATAATCATTATTTTTAAATAAAAATGATACCAAAACCATAGATAATAACAACAAATGATTCCTATTTAAATTCATTAATGTACATATTATAGTCTAATATGTTTCTATTAAATTTAAATTTATTAAAAATGTATCTAAAATTAGTTTACTTCTCAGGGGGATTGTATGAAACCATATATATAAATATTTATAATAAAAACATAAACATAATGTTCCTCAAAAAAGAAACCATTTGTCTGCTCAATGTACACTTCCTCTTCCAACTCTCCACTGAGGAAAGCTAATTTGATATCAATTTGGTAGATATTATATAACTATAGTGACACTCTATTAATAAATATATTAATTATATTAAGACTAGAAACATGGGAAATGATCTTATAAAAAAAATTTCTATCATCCTATGAGTACCATTTTAAAACTTGAATTTTCTTTTTTCTAACCAGTTGAAAAATTTCATTCAGAATAATTTGAAACATCCTAATTTTTTTTAAGATTAATATTTTTTGTCTTGGGAATTAACTATATTATTTTATTATTCATAAAAAATATAATTATAAATCCAGAACATTAATAAAATCTTGATACTTTAAAGACACTTTTACAAATCATTGTTTAACCTGAGAAAACAATTAGGTATGTTCCATTGTGTTATAATTTTTATTTTTTAAACATATTTTAATTATTATCTTATGGTAATTCTACCACCAACATTATTATCCTTTTATCCAACAAACAAAATTATTTCTCGTTACTTGAAATAGATGGATCAACTTCTCGATATTTCACATCATTTGAATTCTTATTATTTTCATATTTAAGGAATCTTATTTATAATAAAAACTACATAATTTTCTTTTTTGGAACGTGATTATTGATTTTTTATTTTACTATATTAATGTTCCAAGTAATTTACATTTATTTCATAAAATATATTACTTTTTTTATTGTATAAATAATGCTTTGTTCTGTTTTCATATTAACATATGAAGACAACATAATATCCCCTTTCCCAAAATTCATTAGACTTACCAAATTGATAACTAAATCATGGTCAATTTTTTATAATAGACCATTAAAATTTATGGTTCTATACTTTAATTTTTATTGAGTCACACATGTTTAATCCTCAGTGGATCCACACATTTTCAGGTTAATTTTTATTATTATTTTTTGAATGGGGGGTTTATTATTAGATCATCGGTGAAATGAATGAATATTGGATTTGGTTTATAAATTAAATATTGATTCATTATTGTTCAGAACTAGGGAGTAAATATTGTTATATCCTTCTTCTTTTATATATATTTCATTAAATTATGACACACATCACACAAAAAATTCTTGATCACAATTTGAATTTTATTGTCTCTAATATGGATTAAAACAGGGTAAAAATATCTATCAATTTTTATTGATAAAAGCATAAATATTTAATGAAACAATGTGTAATTATGTTTTCAATAATATATGGAATCTAGATGAAAAAAATTTGTTATTAATCCATGAAAATTTATGTTTAACATAGGCATAATCAATTTAATAAACATTAATCGGGCATAATTTTTCAATCACTTATCAAAAACAAATTATGGCTCACCCCAATGTTATATTTAATCATCCATTGATATTTTTAAATATGAGGTTTTATAATTTTATAGTTTTGAATTATAATTATCATGATAATAATGGGATAAGAAAATATTTGTGTGTTGAACACACACATGAATAGTGAAGAGAGTTAAAAACAAACATCTTTATAAAATGAGAAAGAGAAATAAGGAATTATATTCAACATTATTTACAATATTTTAAGAAAACTAATATTTCATATCATAGGGTGGATAAGAATTATAAACTCAGATAAAGAATCTCGCTTAAATATCTAATTTAAATGAAAACAAACCAATATGATTACAATTGAAATCACTTAAACTACATGAAAATAAATCATCGATGAATGGTTTCTCAAGTAAAAATGTAATTTTGGACGGTCCTACTAGTAATATTTAATTTTTATGGACTTTCCAACATATCTGATGAATCTTTTAAATTCTAACCCCCTTCATGGGGAAGAGGTGGTTGAATTTATAGCCAACAGTTGTGGTCTATTTTCCTTTCAAAATTACCCCTCTAGTTGTCTTGAATATTTATTAATTTATATAGTTGGATCTGTAGAAATATTTTTCTTCAAATTTTATGATATGTATATTTAATGTGAACCCTAAATAATATTTGTCCATCTGACTTTTGGAGCCAATGTTATAGCTGTTTTCCAAAACAATGTTCATCTACCTAGTTTTGATTCATTTTTTCCTTTGTCTAAATATGAATGCATTGTCGGATATGAATACTTCTTCATTGAAAATCCATTCATTTAAAAAAAAGTATTAAACTGTTTGTCTTATTTTATTACACACAATTTTAAATCAATTGAGTCTTTTTTTAGAAGTGTATAAATGTTGGATATTTTTTATCACCTGATTAAATTATGGGCTAGATTTAAAGAAATAGTTGTATTTTTTTTGGATTTCTGACCTAATAGTCTTATCCAAGATGTGTATGTCTATTAATGAAACAATTATGGATTTTTACCAGTAATGGCCTTATTTATTAGGCCATGAAATTATATCTTGATGGATGGTCCATTTTTCAACACATATTTATTGGGATTTATTGTGTGGCCCATATGTAACTTTAGATGGATAAATTAGAAAATGATTAAATTTTATAATTTGTATAAAATTCTATTTTTGAACACTAAAAATCAATAATCACACAATTTTGATATGTAACGTTATGTTTCTAATTAAAACAATAAACTGACAGGAATCTAGATTAAAAAAATAATGATCAAAAATCATATTTACTTTTCAATATTGATTATTTCCCAACATTTTTTCTCTTTTCATTAAAAAAAATTAATGGGAATAAATAAATAGATATAAATAAATTAATAACACCAACTCCTCAAAACATAGGATTGTTAAATATCTTCATGTACATAAAAAATAAAAACGTAACTAAATCATTTTCACTCACCAAAAAATATTAAATATTTTTCTCTCTAATTAGGTGTGTCTAGACAAGGTAGCTCATAAATAATTAATTCCACCACAAAATTTTCATACTAATAATGTGATGAAAATAATTTATTTTTCATTCCAAAATTTAGAAAAGAAAAATATGGGAACTCATAATTCATTACAGTCAAGATGAATAAAATTTATTAAATGAGGTCGACTCATTAACCAACCAAAAGTGAACTTCCTGGCGTTTGGAGAACCTATAATCTTCCATTTCTTACTCTAAATTTGATATTATTAATTTAGTTTTAGGTGGGTTTTAGTTGTAATTGGATTATTGGAATATGAAATCCCAAAATACCTGAAATGAGGGGTAGAAAGCGAACACAGAAAATAGAAATTCATATTTTTTTGAAATGATACATGGAAGGAAATAAAAAAATATATTTATAATCAATTGAATTTGTAATGTAAAACATAAAATTTTAATGAAATTTTAAGAATAAGAAATGGTGAAGGATTTAAAAAAAGAAAATTATCATAACTATATATGAAAATATGATTCATGGATTCCTTTTCTTTTATTTCATTTTATATTTTTTTCAAAAGGTGAACTTTAAACAATTCAATGACTAATATCCCAACACTTTTTAGTTCTCCATAAGAACTAATTTGTAATAGTTAAAACAAGATCAGTGGTTTAGGAAGAGTGATTATGGACCCTTCGAAGAAACAACACATTTTTTTAATGTTTTCATTTAGTGAACACTTAAATATAATTTTAAAATAAGGCATTACCAAATATACATTCCAAAATACTCATTCAATTAAACACTCTCACCAACACATAAATTTATGATTTCCCTCATGAATATTATGAAACATTTAAATAAAAATAAATGGTACCTAAAATAAAATAAATACCTTGAAATATAAATTTGAATAAATTATGCAACAGAAATCCACGTAGATAATGGTAGGAGAAAGTTATTGGGATTTTAATGTGGCTATAAATTTGGTTTTCATAGTCTGTAATGGGATTTCATATAGAGGATAAAAATTAAGGGTAATGAAAGGTTATTTGGAAATTGTTATTATCATGTGGCTAATAAAATAAATATATCATTTTAATTCACGCTAAAGAATGAAATTATTGTAAAATATACAAAAAATAAAGACTCATTTTCATGGGTAAGAAATCATTATAGGAAAATATGGTAATGTGAGGCCTTTTCATGAATGATAATGGTGTTCCTCATAGATTGGGAAAATCATTTTCCAAATCATAAATGGACCATTCGAAATTTATTTTTCTTAATAAAAAATTCTTTACCGAATTCTATAATGAAATAAAATGTGAAATGATAACAAGTAATTGGACACCCCAAAAATGTTATAAAAATTTTAAAATTTTAATGGTGAAAAATTGTGAATAATATTTTTATTCTTTTATATTATTTATTTTTTTATTAAAATACTCACCCAAAAATGAGTTAGATATAAATAAAATTAGATTGTGGGAGGAAGATGGAAAAATATAGAAAAGCTATAAAAATATGAAGAGGAAAAGAGAGGGAGAGTGAGTTACATGGAAAGAGGTGCCTCTTAGTTTGTATTTAGTGGGTTGTCATCTCAATCCAGTAGTGGGCCTACTACAGTAATTAGAGAACCAGTGGAATTTGGATGTAATTCATGATATGTGTTCCCTTTCTTGGTGACACATTAATGATTACCATTGACCATGAATATTCATTTGGAAGAAGGTTCTTGGACTAGAAGATACACAAAATTTGTAAACATTAGTAACAATTAATGGAACATCCCAATAAGAATTAATATTTCTAGTGTGAATCCAAAATTTTAAATTGAAGATAATTACCATTTCACCTTCTTGGAATACCTATAAAATAATGCATGTTTCAGGGAGTACCTTATTCTTTAATCTATTGAGATTGGATTTATCATAACAACCAATTTGAAGCTCCCTTAGTTCATTCAATTACAACAATGTCACTTCATCATATTTGTATCAATTATAAATAAAATATTCCATTGTGTGAAATTTTTTATTATAGAATTCATCATATAAATGAAATTCTTTACCATAATGTTGACTAAAATGATACCTCATAGTGTATTTTATTAGATAGTTTTATAAGATCAATATTCTTCTCTAAACCTTTCATATTCATCATTTATGGTGGGAGTAATGATTCTCTAATGCACTCTCTTCACTTCTCTATTATAAAGATCATCCATTCGATTTTTTAGATGTGATATAATGTTGACATTTTATGTACAACATCATTCTTCTCCAAAGTATATTACATTTTTCGATTACAAAAATGAGTTCCAGGTCAGGTATCTTTTCATGTGGAGTTCTAAATGTGGGGAATATCTGGTGTTGGAGGAACAAAATAATATTATGTGTATCATATTTACTCTTAGGTTTTTTCTCAACCAAACTAGAAACATAATCGACTATAATAAGAATTTTGAGAATCGATTAGAAGGGGAAATGGTGCCATGAATTTGATTACCCAAAACATCAAAATATATTACAGAACATAAATGCGGTTTTTCGGAATTTTATTTCATTTAAATTTTTTTCCAAACATATGTATTGTGGGAAATGACTGATAAAACTCATTTGAGTCATTTAAGTGTGACAGATTCAAGAATCTAGAGTTGATTCCATTTCTTATGGTTCCTTTATAGTCTAAAGTTTCCACCTCTATGAAATGAGTGGAATAATTCCATGAAAAATGAATATTCATCTTTATAATCACTTATCATAATAACCATGTTCTCCTTAGATTTCATATGTTTATTATCTTCCGAAAAATATAATTTTGAATAAATTTTTATCTTTTTTCTTGAATTTTAATAGAAAAAATAGAAGCAACCATGTAATTCAAACATGGGTAAAACCATGGTGACTATGGAGTGATATATAAGAGGTGTTCATTCAGAATTCCTAGATCAATGATTTCAGAATGAGATGAATTCAAAATTCTACAAAAGTGATCTGCCAAAGGGTTTTCATTATAAGGTCTATATTTGATTTCATGTTCAATCTCTTAGCGTATTAGGATCCATATTTTTAGCCTAATATTGGAATTACTATTCATTAGTTAGAATATAAAGATGAATTTTATTAAAAAATGATTATTTTAGAACCAACGAGATATGGTTAGAAATAATCCAACGATGAAACCACAGCTAAAATACTTTTAAGTCACATTTTAGAGAGATTGTGTTATATCCAATTTTTTGTGGCATAATAAATTGAATGAGTAATTTTTTTTACATCATTGACCAATAATGGGACTAATTTCCCTATTAGAATCATCACGCATCAATAAGAAGTATAAGGACTAATCTTTTGGTGTGATTAAGAATGAAAATACTAGAAAAGATATGATCTAAATGAAGGATCAATTGAATGACACATAAAAATGGAATGTAAAATCGTTTTGGAGTAATTGAGTGTGAGGAAGGGAAATCCTAATGATGTAATGGTTGAATCACTAATAGAAAATTGCATAAAAAGTATGTAATGGATATCTTGAATTGATGTAGGTTTAGGAAGTGATTGGACCACCTTTATTTTGGAAATATTGAAATGAGTACCCTATAGAAAAATTACGTTCTATATAAAAAACTCATTATTAACCCTGAAGTTACATTTTTAAAAATAATACAAAAGGATACCATTGATACACTTTTATATGACTAGAGAGCGTGAATTCAAGAATGATTCAAATGTCTCTCAATAAATGATAAATTCATCCACGAATACCTATATGAAATGATAAATTAATTTGAATATTATACTTATCATAAATCATTGTAATGTATTAGGATAATTTCAAAAGGAAATCAGAATTTTCCTATATGAATATGTTTCAATGGGAAAAGATAATATTTTCATTTCATGGCCCTAATGTTTTATTGAGATAATATGTAGATTATGTATCAATATTAAAAGCAATAAGTTGAAATTATGGTATATCATTATATAATTTTATCAAGTAAAGGAAGTGAGTAGTGGTATTTTCATGTTTCAACATTGAATTCCCAATAATTAATGCACACATTCCATTTGTTTTTCAATCGTGATATGACCACCAAACCATTTTCATTTGTGAAAATACTTATCCCAACCTTATTAAGTACCACAAAAAATAGACTATCCCAGTCACTATTAAGTATTGTTTAGATAAAACTAGCATGATGAAGCATGGTAATATCTTATCTAAATATCTCATTAATAAGTGGAATGAGTCTCCTTTAAGGTTTTTTGATTGTTTGGATGATTCTTCTATATGGATGTGATGCATGAAAAGGGCAGGGTCGATGCCTAGTATGTCATCTAGGTTCTAACATAAGGATTTTATTATTTCATATTAAATATTAAAAAGTGAGTGATCCATCGTATTAATAAGTAAAATAGAGATAGTGATGGTATAAGAGTGATCATGGAAAATGAAATAATATTTCATATGCGTAGTAGGGGGTTTCATACTAACTTCATAAATTATTTTTTGTTCGGAAAACATAGGGATATAATAAGGGATTCAGGTTGGTATTAAATAACTTTCCTTAATCTCGTCAAAGGTAAAATAATAGTTATAATAGATGAGAGGTTATTAACATGATTTTTAAAGACCCTCTAGATTGATGGAGTCTATTAATGAATGATCGAGAAATGCATCCCCAATTATAACATGGTTTATCATAGTTCCAATCTTACAAACTATAATATCATCAAAAAATTATGATCATGGTGGACTATGGGTGAATACACTCTTATATGTATCCTTGATACATGGATAAACAATGAGGAGTGATCCTCTAATGTGAATTATATGGCTTGAAAAATGTTGAACATGACAATTTGGTCACCATATTCCATGGTTATGGTTCCCAAATGGACATTAATATAAGATCAAAATATCGAAAGGAATTATATTCCTATAATTATGGGAGATGAAAAATAATTTATCTCACCCTCCTTCTTAAGGACATTTTGAGCATTTCATAATCTGTTTCAAATGACCTACCTATCATTATGATAGCCTGAGGATATAAAATTGGGTTCATTAATGTGACTCCAAGGTCATTTTATAAAATTTTAGTCATTTCATTTTAATTCTCAGAAATAAAAGTAAAATTTTAGGGTGTATCATGATGCATTAAAAAAATTTCCTAATCAATGTGCAATTGCACATACATTACCCTTGTGGTTGGGCAGTGGTTGATATTGGAATTGGGAAGAATTGGATTGTTATTGTGGGATAATGGGGGATGTTAGTTGAACAATTTGGTTTTCATTTTCTTTAATTATATAAAACTAGAATGATTCTATATATTCTAAAATAAATACCGATAATTTCTTGGAATAATATTCCTTCCCCACATTGATATTTCTATTTTTTCAATCCTTCTATAATGCTTATAATGGATTGGGAATTGATGATGATAAGTATGATAGTCAATTCTTGTAGAAGAAGGTGGTTTATGGTTCCTCTACTTTTTAGGTATAGAAGGAAATGTTTTTAAAAAGGTACAACCACCTTGACCATATTATAATAAGATTATATTTTGACGATGGAACCGAGGAGGATGGGAGATAGGATTATCATACCTCAATCCATCATTATAGGTAAATTATAAGGGATTAGAGTGGGGTTGGGTGGAGTTTCTAATGAATTGACCTAATTATTAAAGGATAGTGTTCTATTGAGAATATATTTCATTGATCACCATCTGATTAGAATAATTGGATGTATCATCATGAAGTTATGGAAAATTGTTTGTTGCATGAACTGGTGAATTGGAGATTCCAAAAAAATTTAAAGGTCTAATGAATTGTGATTTTGTGGAACATGAGGTTAGGGATTTGGTAGCCCAATCTAGTAGATTCACAAGACCTGTAAGTTAACTTATCCACTCATTCATCTTTTTGGGATCTATGTATATATTTTATGGGACTTGTTTTAATTGAGAATGTGATTGAGTATGGAATTGTTTCATGTTTTCAACCATGTGGCTTATGACATATCTTGAAGCTATTAGATTTTTTTCATCAATAGAACAAAAAATTAGGCATTGATGATAGGTCACTCTATATCCAATAACACCTCATATAAGTATTAAATCTAGATTTGGTCTAGTATTTGATTGGGTGGAGATTTTTTATATGTTTTTTTAACTCTATTGGTTCTCATGGTGTTATTAATTTGGGAACTGACATACACCAGTTATTTTATTTTGGATATTAGTAGCCCGAGAAGTACGAAAGAATATATAAATGAAGATTCAATTCCAATCATTACATGCGGTTATGGAACCAGGAGGGGTGATTATATTCATGACATGGAATAGATGTCTAGTGAGAAAGGGAATTCTCAAATTGTTATTTGTTCTTCTAAAACCCCTAGTATATTTATGATAGAGAACACCACTTGCAACTCATTGATATGATGTTGTGGATCCTCACCGACTACCCCACATAAATGATGTAAAAGTTGAATCAAACCTGATTTGAGTTTGAAATGAGTATCAATTTTTTATATTGAATACCAATGGGAATTTAATTCATATCAGGGATAGACATTTATCATAAATATTTGTCCTTAGGATTTTCCATATCATGAATACATTGATGAGAAAAGAATGAGTCATGAGTAATTTGATTATCCCTAATGTTCCTCCCAATTAAATAAATTGTTTGATCAATTATAGTGACAATTAAATTAGAAGGATTATTTGGGAGGATACAGGGAAATTAGATATGTCTTGAAAGATGATGAAGGATTTTTTTTCATCTATTGTTTATCATTTTTATGGGAAGGTGGATTTTTCATTGAGGGGGTTTTCACATTTTTTATAAAAATAAAAAATCATTTCATAACTTGTTGCAACATCAATAAAAGAAGATTAATTTTAAGCATAAAATATTTCGTCGCATAAAATATTCAATTTCTGAGATTTCTACTCTAATTTATATAGCGGAACTCGTGTTGAATCTTCAGAGATGTTATAAATTTTGGATTCAGTTTTTTTCCTTTTGAGTGGGGGGTGGGTGTTTAAAGAGTTTATCTAAATTGATTTATTGAGGGAATTGGTTTGACAATTTAATAATTATTATATTGAGTTAATTATTAGGGAGTTAGTTTTGTGATATCCTTCATATTTTATATATTGTTCATTATATTAACACCTACATAAAAAAATGAATCTTGATCATAATTTTCGAAATTATTAGCTTTAATACAAGATTCAACTAGGGTACTAATCTCAATATACTATATTTGGTTAAAGGATGAATATTTCATGAGCCCATTTGTACATATGGTTCCATTTAATCATGTAATACACATTTCAATAAAAAAATGTAATTAATGTGACATTTGAAGTTCAACATACAGAAATCTATTTAAGGAATACCAATCGAGAAAAATATTTCAATCAGTTATCATCCCAAAATTATGACACATCTCATTGGTAGATTTAGTGGTCAATTAAGATGGTTAGCAATATTTTTAATAATATTTTGTTTATAAATTATAGATGTTAATGGATTTAATGGGATAATAACATAGTTTTATGTAGAACACAACCTTGAACGGTGATGAGATTAAAAACCATGTTTTGATGGAATGATAAAATTATTTATGGGAATTATATTCAACATGATTTAAAAAATATTAAAAACATTAATATTACACAATACATGTTGGATGTTAATTATAAATTATTATTAGTAAATACGCATTAATATTATATTTTTTTAAAGGTTGGGGCCGAAGCCTCAATTTAATATTTAAAGCAAAGACCTTTTTAGAGGGTAGAGGGAGACCCAATACATAGCCCGAAGGCCAAAGGACAAGTGTCCTGAAAACAAGGCTTGAAATCCCATTTTGTGGCCCAAAGGAACCTATGTGAATAGTACTACTTTAGTACCTTGGGCAGCTATAGCTCCTACTACAGTAACCATCGCCGCTACAGTATCTTGCAACAGTTCCTCCGCTACTACAATGATGTCACTGCTACAGTTTCATAGCTACTATAGTGTCTGCTACAGAGACCTGCTACAGTACCCTGCTACAGTACCCAGAAATTCATTCCTACCCAAATTTTAACCTGAGTCTTATAGATGCAAATCAGGAGCATGTTCCAAGCCTTTTTTGAACCATTTTTTTAGGACCCCCAAGCCTTTTTTAGAAATATTTTTCTTTAAAACAGTCCTTTTAATGTCTATAATGGAATCCCCTTGTATGGAAAAGAGGAAGTGTATTTGTATCTCATGGTGGTGGACTATTTTCCATCCAAATATACACCATTATATAGATCCATTTTTTAACATATAGAATGATAAATATGGGGAAATATTCTTCTTTAGCATTTTTGATAGGTATGTTTAATGGAAAAAATAAAAATTGGTATACATTGGAATTTTGGATACAGTGTTATGCCTATTTTCATATGTAATGTGTTGCTATCCAGTTTTAATTTTAGTGTTTCTTTGGTATAAATGTGAATAAATTTTAGGCTAATAATATTTTCAAAAATAAAAAAAATTTCTTCACTAAAGTTATTCAACTAAAATTTTTATTTCATTTAAAAAAAATTTATTCTCAATTAGTAAATTGGATTTGGAGAAAAGTCCAGAATGATTGGAAATTTTTAATTTCCATAAAGAGTTGTGGAATAGACATAAATGAATCATTTGGGACCTTTTTGAGGATTTGGATATTAAATTTTTTTTGCAAGATGTTTTTGGAAATTAAAAAAATTATTATGAAGTTTCATCAAATTTTGGGTTTTTATGAGTCTAGAAATTATTTCTTCTTTCATGGCCCTATTTTCATTATATATTCGGTCAACCTTCTTGTGTGATACATATTTCATTATCGATGGATGAATTAGCCAGTGATTCAATTGAATTATTTGTAGTAAATTGAATCTAATACACTAAAAAATAAGAATAAAACAATAGTGATAATTAGTATGAGAGTTCTATTTGAAACAGTAAATTGGCTCGATGCTCGATTAATAAAAATAATTCCCAAAAATTATATTTAAAATTAAAAAATGAATATTTCACACCAATTATGAAATGTTCATTGAAAATTAGTAAATGGAGTAAATAAAAAGGTATGAATAAATTATCCAAATCAATAACAAAATGTATTCCTAAAAACAATAAATATTTCAAAAATGGGTAATTTTTATAATAAATGTAGTATGGTAACATATCTGAATTTTTCTAGTAAAAACAATGGTTTTGAATATAAAATATTGTTCCAGTAGATTTTCTTCATAAATGTTTAGAAGTATCACCATAAATCAACATGATATGCACCATATCCACCAAAAAAATTTCATACTTTTAGAAACACCATTTTGTTGGTGTGTATCAAGAACTATGTTCATGTAAATACCATGAATCTCACTATTCTCTTAAAATCATCCACTAGTATATTCAACACAATTGTAAATTTGGATATTCATTAAAGAGAAACTGAACAACTACTTACCAAATCTGTTAAAACTCATCGATCATTTTCAGTTAATATAACATTTCATTGTAATAGTAAAGAATGTTTAATGAGTATATTAAACTATATATGAAATAAATTACTTTTTTGTATTTATTTATTTCTTCCTTATAGATAAAAAATTAATGAATGAATAAGATCAAATGGATATGGTGTTTTGATATCAACATTCATATATAGAGAATTAATAATATTCCACTTCTTCTTAGAGAACATATATTTTTTATCCCTATATACAATACGAGCTCTTCAAGAGGAATTCTCTCCTCGAGTAGGATTGGTGATGTTTATTTATTGGATTACCATGCCTTCACTGGAAAATTTATTCTCTTTTCAATTTATGGAAGATTTCTATATAATTTCTTATATCTACAGAACTCAAAAATGTTAATTGTAGTTGTCCCCTAAATATTCCAATGAATATTCTCCCAAATCAAGATATCATTTCATGGTTCTAGTAAAATAATCAATCAATATATTATGTTGATGACATTATATTTGGTTCAACTCAGCAATCTTTGACTGACTCTTTTGCTAGTCTAATGAAATCTGAGTTTGAAATGAGTATGATGGGTGAGTTAACATTTTTCCTTGGTTTTCAAATATCTCAAAAACTAGAAGGAACCTACATATCCCAACATAAGTATATTAAAGATCTTCTTAAAAAGTATGGTTATGAAAACACTAAGAGTATAAGTACTCCCATTGGTACCTCAAACTCTTTAGATCTTGATGAAGCTGGGAAACCAGTAGATCAAACATCCTTTAGAGGTATGATTGGAAGTTTACTTTACTTAACAGCTAGTCGACCAGACTTAATGTTTTCTGTATGCTTATGTGCAAGATATCAATCCAATCCTAAGGAATCTCACTTAAAGGCAGTAAAAAGAATTTTTCGCTACCTTAAGGGAACCATGGATCTAGGATTATTTTATACTTCTGGAAATGATTTTGTTCTAAAAAGCTTTTCTGATGCCGACTTTGGTGGATGTAGAATGGATAGGAAAAGTACATCCGGAACTTGTCATTTCTTAGGAGATTCATTAGTTTCTTGGTCATGCAAGAAGCAACATTCTGTTGCACTCTCCACTGCTGAAGCTGAATATGTAGCAGCTGGAAGTTGTTGTGCACAAGTGTTGTGGATGCAACACACACTCACAGACTATGGCTTGAGTTTTACTAAAACTCAAATTTTGTGTGATAACACAAGTGCCATTGCCCTAAGTAAAAACCCTGCACATCACTCTCGTGCAAAACACATAGATATTAGGCATCACTTTCTTAGGGATCACACACTTAAAGGAGACATTATTCTTCAGTTTATCGGAACGCAAGATCAACTTGCTGATATTTTCACAAAATCTTTACCTTCTGATAGATTTGAATATATTAAACAGAAGTTAGGAATGATAACCGTAAGGTAATATTCTCCAATTAACTTTCTATTGAAAAATCTCCTTACAGTAATAAACTCCTTTTCATAGGGGGAGTACATTTGTTTGTTTATTTAACAAAGTTTTTCAAAATTTGTTTTCAAACTTTTCGGAATGAAAATTTCCGGAATGGACTTTCCGGAACAACAATTTTCCAGAAAGGATATTTTCGCACAGAATACTTCTGGAATGGAAGTATTCGTATTGAACATTTCCGGAATGGAACAACTTTCGTACTGGGACTTTCATAACCAGATTTTCGTACCAAGTTTTCTTTTTCGTATTAAGTTTTTCGTATTGAGTTTTTCGTTTTTACTTTTTCGTACTGAGTCTTTCGTATTGACTTTTTAGTATTAAGGTTTTCATATTTAGTTTTTCGTATTGAATTTTTCGTAGTCGTCTTTATATTACCCATTACGAATAACTTTCCTAAGCTAATCCGAAAGGTATGAATTCCTTACTGAAGTTTTCGTAATCATATTTTACTTGCTGGCAATTTCTTATAGTTTGTTTTTGGTTTTTGGATTTCTTAATTCTTTATTTTAATAAAACCTCAAAAAGATCGGATTCAAGCTTTCAACCGTTAGATCTGATCTCAGATCATTCTAAACCGTCAGATCAACCGAGGAAGTTGAACCGTCATCCCAATGCCTATATAAAGGGGATCCTATTTTCTCGTCCCACATCGATTTCAAGCTTTTGCGTGCTGAAGCTCTGACTCTCCGATTTAAGGCCGTTCCGAACTACAGTTTTCCAGTTCCGAACTTCAGTCTTCTCAGTTCTGAACTTCTCAGAGATTTCAGATCCGAATGTCTGCAGAGTTAGCTTCTCAAGAGATGTCTTCAACTAAGCCCATTTCTCAGTGGTTAGTCTACAGAGAGCGGTTAGTTCATCCGAATTTCTTCAGCAACTATGATTCTATCATTTCGAAGAATATCAAGCTGAATGGCTGGGAGGATGTTGCAATATCAAAAACCGGCAACCAAGATGAAGTCTACTCTGACTTGCTTGTCGAGTTTTATGAGACAGTTGCTTTCTTCGTGAAAGATAATAGAGAGAAGTTTTCCTTCAAATCGTATGGCAAGACATATAAGCTATCTTACACCAAGGCTGCAAGCTTGGTAGGGCTGATTTATGAAGGGGAAGCTGAGTTTATCTCGCACGTTCTGCCAGACTCCTTGGGTAGTTTCAACAAGGAGAAAGCCTTAGAAATTCTCGGATTAGATGATGATAAGGCTCCGAAAATTGCAACTCTTTCTACAAACTTCCGGATTCTGGAGTTATGGGTGCAAGGGCTTATTGTACCGAGAAAAGGAGACAAGGACATCTTGAAGAAGAGTGAGATATACATCTTGGATTTCCTGATAAATCTAAGAAAGTTCAACCTGATGAAGCATATTCTTCTCAACATTGATAATTTGAAGAAGGGGAATCTGAGAGCTCAGATAGTGATGTACCCGGCAATATTGTCGAAGCTGATAGTTCGGTGCCTAGAATCCTTCAAGGTTGCTTGTAGTTCTAAGCCGAAAGTTTGCAAGATCATGTTGCTCAGTGATGCAACTCTTAAAAGGATGAATATAGCTTTTAACAAGGAGTCAGGGAAATTCATTGATCTACCGCCTCTAGCAGAAGTGACTCCGAAAGTGGCTGATCCGGAATCATCAAAGCCGGTAAGGAAGAGGAAACAGAAAGAAGTGGTAGGTGAAGCTGAGGAACCCAAGTCTAAGGAAGTCCATTCCGCACCTCCTAAGCCTAAGAAGAAAAAGACATATACTGATGAGGTTGCAGCGAAGTGGAGAGCTGACAAGGAAAAGAGGAAGGAAGGAGATCCGCAGTTCGGATTGGATCCTGCAGAGGCTAAGGCTCTGAAAGAAAAGGCTGCTGATGAGCTTGAGAAGCAAGCTAAGGAAAAGAAGCTGAAGAAGAAGTTGTCAGAAGCTGAGGCTGTGCAAGCTTTGTTGAAGTTTAATGAAATGGTTTCAGCAACCATTCCCGTTCCGAGATCTTTTTCTCTGGAATCTCTACCTGAGACTCCAGGAAGAAATCTTGTAACTCCGGAAAAGGCTGTTGCTACTGAGGAAGTAGAGCAAGTGGAAGAGGTTTAAGAAGCGGCTGAAGGAAGTGGTGAGACAGGAGATGTGCTCAAACAAGTAGATGAATATAAGGGAACTCCTTCGGATCACATCTCGCTCCGAACATCTGAAGCTCAATCTTCCAAGCTTGCTACTCCTGCAATGGAAGAAGAAAAAGGAGAAGAAGAAGTTACTTGTCAAGAAAATATTTTACTTGATGCTGCTCAGATGGGAAATGTGGAAGCCAATGTTCAAGAAGTTGCTGATGAGGAAGATAAAATTGTTCAAGTCTCTGATAGTGAGAACAGATCTCCGGAACAGGTTTCAATTCTGGAAAAACAAAAGGGAAAGCAAATTCTTGCTGATACCCCGAGTTCAGGAAAAAGTTTGAGGAAGGAAGCTGGTAGCTCTTCTAAGAGGAAGTTGGAGCTTATTGAAGAAGAAAATTCTCCTAGCAAGATTTCTGATTCGGAGTCATCATCGTTGGGGCATGATTTTGTTGTTCAGTCCTTGAAGAAGTTGGTGGGAACTATTCCAACCTTCTCCAGTATTGACTCTCGGTGCCAGATGCTCCAACATACAATGAATCCGAAAACCGACTCTGTATCCATGGTTATGGATAAATGTGTTGAGATAGAAGCCCAGTTCAAAAATTTCTTTATTGGTTACGAAGCCCATAAAAGATCGTGCAAAAGA
This sequence comes from Viscum album, assembly GCA_963277665.1. Classification (NCBI taxonomy): domain Eukaryota; kingdom Viridiplantae; phylum Streptophyta; class Magnoliopsida; order Santalales; family Viscaceae; genus Viscum; species Viscum album. The sequence goes on along the minus strand of OY728132.1, from coordinate 1,430,721,316 downwards.
ATGACTAGCTGGTCGAAGAAGAATGTCGAAGAGATGAGGTTGCTGGATGAGTTTCAGGAGAATGTTAAAGATGCATTTCAAACCGAGGACAAGAAGTTTCATGAGATGTCTGCTTCATTCGATGAGAAATTGACAGAGGAAAAGAACATTCGGAGTCAGGAAGTAAGAGATCTGAATGGAAAGCTCAACTCTGTTAATCAAAGTTGGAAATTTGAAAGGGATCATCGGATAAATTTTCTAGAAAGGATAAAGTCTCAGGAAGAGAAAATGGAAGCTCAGGAAGAAAAGTTGAAGGCTCAGGAAGAAATCATTCAAGCTCAGTCAGCAAGAATAGTTGCCTTAGAAAAGCAAGCAGAGGAAGATCATAAGGACCTCAAGAAGATCAAGACAATTCTCAAGGGGCTCATGTCGAAGGAGAAAGATCCGAAATGACCAATCCGATCTTTTTGTTGTAATCTGTTTTTGTTGCTGACATTTCAAATATAATGAAAATTTTGCTTGTTGTTTCTATTCCTGTCGTTACTAATCTTTTCAGGTACTTTATTATTTTGTTTCCATTCCCTCCAATGCTTTTTGAAAATCACAAAGGGGGAGAAGGAAAAGATCCTTAAGAAAAAGAGGAAATCTAATAAGTGCTTATCAAAGGAGGAGAAAGAAAAATACTCAAGGAGATAGAACTCTAATAAGAGTTTGTTTAAGGGGGAGTTTTTTTTTCTTAAAGAAACATCACTCCGGAAATATGAATACGATCCTTAGAGATTCAAAGCCTAAGGGGGAGTTAGTTGTATTCATCTATATTCTTAAACCAAGGGAGATAAGCTTTAATATGTTTCTTTCTTCTTAGAATAGCTTTTTCGTAAGGATGTTTGTGCTTTCCAAAAAGGGGGAGATTGTTGAGTCAATAAGGTTTTCCTTATGAATTTTCCATTCCTTCTTGTTTTGAAAATCACAAACACCTTATCTTTAAGGAAAATCGCTTTTGTAAGGAAAAATGCTTTCTTAAGGAAAATTGCTTTTATAAGGAAAAATGCTTTCTTAAGGAAAAACGCTTTTATAAGAAAAATTTATCCTTATCATATTTTCATTAATATTTTTCTTAAGTGTGAGATTCGGATTCACTTTCTCGGAGTCATAAAAAACTTTGATATAAAAGCATTCTGTTTTTAGGATTCGGTTCTGGACAAGAACTATAAGGAAGTTTCATTCCGAATTCCGGATATGAATTCTGACTTAGTTCTATTCCAGATTCAGGATACGAATTCTGAAGAAGAATTCTCATTACGAATTCTAATGAAGAAATCCCATTCCGACTTCTCATTACGAAGTCCAATGAAGAATTCTCATTACGAATTCTAATGAAGAAATCTTATTTCGAATTCTCAATTCGAATTCTGATAATGAAATCTCATTACGAATTCTGATGACGATTTCTCATTACGAACTCTGATGATGAATTCTCATTACGAATTCTGATGACGATTTCTCATTACGAATTCTGATGATGAATTCTCATTACGAACTCTGATGATGAATTCTCATTACGAATTCTAATGACGAATTCTCATTACGATTTCTGATGACGAATTCCTATTCCGAATTCCTATTCCGAATTCTCATTCCGAATTCACCTATTAAACAGAATCTGATTATCATTGTTTTATACACTCTGAAATTTATTCACTCCGAACTTTCACTCCGAAATTTCTATTCCGAACCTTTTTGTTAGAGTTTAAAACGATGTCGTACATTCTGTTATACTTACCTTGTTATAAAACGATGTCGTCCATTTTGTTATAAACTAACCGTTGTCTAAGTGACATGTGTACAGGTCCCTCCGATCTTTAAGGAAAATATGACCATTGGAGAAGGAGCCGACCTTACCTATAAATAGGAGCTCATTTGAAAAAGCTCAGAACGGATGGATGAACAATTTGGACTTTGTGCATACATGCTGTTGAAGTGATTTCTAGAGAGAGAGTCTCTTATTAACTCTCAAAGCTTCGTGCGACTCTGAATGTTGGTGATTACATTCGAGGGCTTCCGGGGATAGGAAGACAGAGGTGCCGACTACCTTAAAGTTCGAGGGCTTTCTTGCTGAGAAAGACAGAGGTTGCCGACTACCTTAAAGATCGAGGACTTCCTTGCTGAGGAAGACAGAGGTTGCCAACTACCTTAAAGATCGAGGACTTCCTTGCTGAGGAAGACAGAGGTTGCCAACTACCTTGAAGTTGAGGGCTTGCGGGGATAGCAAGACAGAGACACCGATCTTCGTATCGAGGGCTTACCCTGGTGTGGGTAAGACAGACTTGCTTGAAAGTATAAATCAAGGGACCTTTATCCAAGGTTGTTGGATACCCTTCTCTTTGGGTTAAAAGACTATTATCTTGTTACTAGTAGTTTTACTACTTGTCTTTATTCCGCTGCAATTTGTATCTTAAGGAAAGTATAACTTTCTTATACTTCCTTACTTACTCTGACTAGTTTAGATTCTATACGCTTTAAGGTAGAATCTTATATTGTAACTTTTGTTAAGTTTCAAGTTCCGGAACCATATTTCTGGAATCTGCTTTTGGAATCTCTTTCCAAGTTCAGTTCGGTGTTAGAGGTGTTGTGAATCTACTTAGTTTAACTTTGTTAAACTTAGTTCTTTCCTTTTCTTAAGGAAACTTTAGTTATTCGTAACTAACTTTAAAGGTTCCAAAGGAATTTCTAAAGTATACAATTCACCCCCCCTCTTGTATATTGAGCATCTCATATTATATTTCGATCCTACAATTGGTATCAGAGGTTGGAAACCTCTTACTCTATACCATTCTTACATTTGGTATCAGAGCCAAGGTTACTGAAATACTTGTACACACATACAAGTTTTTCTTGCTCACTTTTCTATTCCGAACTTTGTCATTCCGATTTATCCATTCCGAATTTTTTCTCATTCCGAACTTTTTTGATTACGAACTTTTTCTACTAACTAGTTTGTGTGCAAAGTTATTTTTAGCATGGCAGGAATGAACGTTGGTTCGATTGACAATCTGAATCCTACAAGACCACCTATCTTTGATGGTAATGATTATGAATACTGGAGAGATCGTATGAAGACTTTTGTTATCAATACTGGAGTAGATAACTTTGTGATGCTTACTGGTGACTATAAAATTCCTGACAAGGAAGTCAGAACCTTTACTAACCAGGAAAAGCAAGAATATCAACTCAACTATAAGGTACACAATACTTTGTTATGTTCAATGACTAGAAATATATATAGCCAAATTTCTTCTTGTGAAGCAGCTAACTGTATATGGAAGAAGTTAGAGGTTACACACTTTGGGACTTCTAAAGTGATTGAGACTAGGAGAGCTATGCTTAGAGCTGAATATCATGGCTTCAGTTTTCCTTATGGAGAACCTATCTGTAAAGTTCAACAAAGATTTATGACTATCGTCAACAGTCTACAATCTATGGGAGAGAAAGGTTTAGATGATGAAGCTCTTGTGGACAAGATTATTGACATTATGCCCAATGAGTGGGAATCCAAGAGAACAGCTATAGATGAGAACAGGAAGGTCACTCAAATTACTCTTGATGAATTATTTGGAACTCTTCTACAACATGAGACTAGAATGAAGAGAGATGCTGACAACATCAAGAAGAAGAATGGAAGTGGTACTGTTGCTTTTACTACAACTTCTAATCAGATGAAAGCTAAGACTCCTGAGAGAGTAACCAGATCCAAATCGAAGAAAGTCATCTTCCAATCCGAATCTAGTGAAAGTGAAGTTTCAGAAAATGAATTAGCCAATCTTGCTCGAAGGATGAACAAGATAGCTGGACAGAGAAACTTTCAATCCAAGTATAAGAAGAAGGATAGGAAAGATAAGAAAGATGGAGAAGTTACTTGTTATGAATGTAAAAGAGCTGGACATATTAGACCAGCTTGCCCTATGCTCAGAAAGAAAGGAAGGAAGGAAAGGCATTCAGACAAGAACAGGAAGAAGTATTACAAAGCCAAAGCTAAGAAAGTTCTGAAAGCTAATGACACCTGGAGTGCCAGTGGTGGTGACTCTTCAGATGAATCTTCTGATTATGAATCTTCAGGACAGAAGAATCTTGGTCTTATAGCCAGATTACCTATTGAAAATCATTGTCTTATGGCTAAGGTACGAAATGCTGAATCATTGACCAATGTTTCTTTAAATTCGAATGATAGTAAGTATTATAACTCTTCTGATGAAGAATCATCTTCTGATGAGGAAAATACTTTACCTACTTATGAAGAAGTCTCTAGGTTTTCTGAACTTCTTGAGATTGAGAATTCCAAACTCAACAAGAAACTCGATAAGGCAAATTCTAGGAATTCTATTCTTACTAAAGAGATGTCAGATCTTTCTAAAGATCTTGATAAGAAAAATGCTGATTTTGAAAATATTTCAAAAAATCTTGAGGAAGTAAGTTCTGAGAAGAACAAACATTCTAAAGAATTAGAAAAAGTAATTTCTAATAAAAAAGTTTTCGAGCTTAACTCTAATTCAAAAACTAATTATTTTGAGGATAAAAATTTGGTTGTAAAACTCAAGTCCGAAATTTTTTCCTTAAAGAAGTGTTTATCAAACTTTACCCATGGTAAGGAAAATTTTGATAAGATGTATTCTCAAATACGACCTTTAAGAAATAAATCCGGATTTGGTTATACCCAAGCAAAACCTGTTTTCAGCAACAATTATTTTGTTCCTCAAAGTGCCCCATTTTGCACTAAATGTCAATGTGGTGGACACTGGGCAAGAAATTGTTCCTTAAACAAAACCCAATCCTTAGGTTTTCATAAAGCTTATTTTTCTAAGAAAATGTGGATACCAAAAATTTTATTGTCTGGAAATCTCGGATCCAAACAAGTTTGGATTCCGAAAGTATAACTTTGTTCTTAATTTCAGGAAAATAAAGAAAGTTCCAGCAACAATATTTGGTACATGGATAGTGGATGTTCCCGGCATATGACTGGTAACAAAAGTTTTTTTGAAAAGATTATCAAAACGAAAGGAGGAAAGGTAACTTTCGGAGACAATGCTAAGGGAGAGATTGTTGGTATTGGTAATATTGTTCTTTTAGGTAAAACTTTGATTTCAAATGTTCTTTTTGTTAAAGGTCTTAAGCACAACCTCATAAGCATAAGTCAGTTATGTGATGAAGGTTACCTTGTGAATTTTTGGAATGATAAATGCCTAGTTCACAATTGCAAGGAAGAATTTATTCTCTCAGCCAATAGGCAAGAGAATGTTTACACCTTAAACTTAGAAGACCTAAGCAGCCAAGATTTACCTTGCCTAAATGCAATGGAAGATCATTCTTGGTTATGGCATAGAAGATTAGGACACTGTAATCTTAGGAACCTATGTAAACTCTCTAAGAAGAAACTTGTTAAGGATCTACCGGAGCTTAGATTTGATTCTTCTAAAGTTTGTGATCCTTGTCAATATGGCAAGCAACATAAATCTAGTTTTAAGTCAATCGGTGAAGTCTCAACAACTGATGCATTACAGTTAGGGCACATGGATCTTTTTGGTCCAACACAAACTGGAAGCATTGGAGGAAAATACTATGTGTTTGTTCTTGTTGATGATTACACTAGATTTACATGGGTCTATTTTCTAGCAAGGAAATCTGAAGCTTTTTCTTATTTCAAAAGTTTTAGAGCCCAAGTTAAAAATGAGAAAAACCTTCCATTGAAAACTATTCATAGTGATCATGGAGGAGAATTTCAAATTTCAGATTTTGAAACTTTTTGTAGTAAGAAAGGTATTACTCACAACTTTTCAGCACCTAGAACTCCTCAACAAAATGGTGTAGTTGAAAGAAGAAATAGAATTCTTCAAGAGATAACTAGAACCATGTTGAGTGAATATTCTATTGCTAGACATTTCTGGGCTGAAGCTGTAAGTACTGCTTGTTATACTATAAATCGAGTTTTAATTAGACCTTTTCTTAATAAAACACCTTATGAGTTATGGAATGGTAGAAAACCAAGACTTTCCTACTTCAAGGTTTTTGGTTGCAAAGTATTCATTTTGAATACTAAAGATAACTTACATAAATTCGCACCAAAATCTGATGAAGGAATTTTCTTAGGTTATTCCACAACCTCTAAGGCTTATAGAGTTTTTAATAAAAATACTTGTACTATTGAGGAAACAGTACATGTAAAATTTGACGAATCAGATCCTTTTGTTTTTAAAACTTCCCAACCTACATCTTCGGATGTGTTTTCAAAAACTGATTATCAACCGTTGATAGAAGAACCTTCTGATAAGGAAATTGTTCTAGAAGATAATTCTGAAACATTTACCCCAGAAGACTTTCTACCCTATGTTGATGAACAGGTTTTACAAAACCCAAATCAGGTGTTTCTTAAGAATCATCCCAGTGATAATATCATTGGTGATGTAAATCAACCTGTAAGGACTAGAAGTTCCTTAAGAAATGAAGTAGAACATCTAGCATTTCTTTCCCAATTAGAGCCTAAAATCACTGATGAAGCTTTAGGAGATGATGATTGGATCAAAGCAATGCAAGATGAACTAAATGAATTCGAAAGGAATAAAGTCTGGACCTTGGTTTAGAGACCTAAGGAAACTTCTGTTATTGGAGTAAAATGGGTTTTCAGAAATAAATGTGATGAAAATGGAGTCATTGTTAGAAATAAAGCTAGACTTGTTGCTAAAGGCTATAATCAGCAAGAAGGAATAGACTATGAAGAAACCTATGCTCCAGTAGCTAGACTTGAATCTATCCGTATTCTACTTGCCTTTGCAGCATTCTTTAATTTCAAACTATTTCAAATGGATGTGAAATGTGCTTTTCTTAACGGTTATGTTCAAGAGGAAGTTTTTGTTGAACAACCTCCTGGCTTTGAAGATACAAAACATCCTGATCATGTTTTTAGACTTACCAAATCTTTGTATGGCCTTAAACAAGCCCCACGAGCATGGTATGATAGACTTACTGGATTTTTGCTTCAAAATAACTATGTTAAGGGAAATGCAGATCCAACCCTTTTTATAAAGAAAGATAAGAAAAATGTTTTGATTGTTCAAATTTATGTTGATGACATTATATTTGGTTCAACTCAGCAATCTTTGACTGACTCTTTTGCTAGTCTAATGAAATCTGAGTTTGAAATGAGTATGATGGGTGAGTTAACATTTTTCCTTGGTTTTCAAATTTCTCAAAAACAAGAAGGAACCTACATATCCCAACATAAGTATATTAATGATCTTCTTAAAAAGTATGGTTATGACAACACTAAGAGTATAAGTACTTTCATTGGTACCTCAAACTCTTTAGATCTTGATGAAGCTGGGAAACCAGTAGATCAAACATCTTTTAGAGGTATGATTGGAAGTTTACTTTACTTAACAGCTAGTCGACCAGACTTAATGTTTTCTGTATGCTTATGTGCAAGATATCAATCCAATCCTAAGGAATCTCACTTAAAGGCAGTAAAAAGAATTTTTCACTACCTTAAGGGAACCATGGATCTAGGATTATTTTATACTTCTGGAAATGATTTTGTTCTAAAAAGCTTTTCTAATGCCGACTTTGGTGGATGTAGAATGGATAGGAAAAGTACATCCAGAACTTTTCATTTCTTAGGAGATTCATTAGTTTCTTGGTCATGCAAGAAGCAACATTCTGTTGCACTCTCCACTGCTGAAGCTGAATATGTAGCAGCTGGAAGTTGTTGTGCACAAGTGTTGTGGATGCAACACACACTCACAGACTATGGCTTGAGTTTTACTAAAACTCAAATTTTGTGTGATAACACAAGTGCCATTGCCCTAAGTAAAAACCCTGCACATCACTCTCGTGCAAAACACATAGATATTAGGCATCACTTTCTTAGGGATCACACACTTAAAGGAGACATTATTCTTCAGTTTATCGGAACGCAAGATCAACTTGTTGATATTTTCACAAAATCTTTACCTTCTGATAGATTTGAATATATTAAACAGAAGTTAGGAATGATAACCGTAAGGTAATCTTCTCCAATTAACTTTCTGTTGAAAAATCTCCTTACAGTAATAAACTCCTTTTCATAGGGGGAGTACATTTGTTTGTTTATTTAACAAAGTTTTTCAAAATTTGTTTTCAAACTTTTCGGAATGAAAATTTCCGGAATGGGCTTTCCGGAACAACAATTTTCCAGAAAGGATATTTTCGCACAGAATACTTCTGGAATGGAAGTATTCGTATTGAACATTTCCGGAATGGAACAACTTTCGTACTGGGACTTTCATAACCAGATTTTCGTACCAAGTTTTCTTTTTCGTATTAAGTTTTTCGTATTGAGTTTTTCGTTTTTACTTTTTCGTACTGAGTCTTTCGTATTGACTTTTTAGTATTAAGGTTTTCATATTTAGTTTTTCGTATTGAATTTTTCGTAGTCGTCTTTATATTACCCATTACGAATAACTTTCCTAAGCTAATCCGAAAGGTATGAATTCCTTACTGAAGTTTTCGTAATCATATTTTACTTGCTGGCAATTTCTTATAGTTTGTTTTTGGTTTTTGGATTTCTTAATTCTTTATTTTAATAAAACCTCAAAAAGATCGGATTCAAGCTTTCAACCGTTAGATCTGATCTCAGATCATTCTAAACCGTCAGATCAACCGAGGAAGTTGAACCGTCATCCCAATGCCTATATAAAGGGGATCCTATTTTCTCGTCCCACATCGATTTCAAGCTTTTGCGTGCTGAAGCTCTGACTCTCCGATTTAAGGCCGTTCCGAACTACAGTTTTCCAGTTCCGAACTTCAGTCTTCTCAGTTCCGAACTTCTCAGAGATTTCAGATCCGAATGTCTGCAAGGTTAGCTTCTCAAGAGATGTCTTCAACTAAGCCCATTTCTCAGTGGTTAGTCTACAGAGAGCGGTTAGTTCATCCGAATTTCTTCAGCAACTATGATTCTATCATTTCGAAGAATATCAAGCTGAATGGCTGGGAGGATGTTGCAATATCAAAAACCGGCAACCAAGATGAAGTCTACTCTGACTTGCTTGTCGAGTTTTATGAGACAGTTTCTTTCTTCGTGGAAGATAATAGAGAGAAGTTTTCCTTCAAATCGTATGGCAAGACATATAAGCTATCTTACACCAAGGCTGCAAGCTTGGTAGGGCTGAGTTATGAAGGGGAAGCTGAGTTTATCTCGCACGTTCTGCCAGACTCCTTGGGTAGTTTCAACAAGGAGAAAGCCTTAGAAATTCTCGGATTAGATGATGATAAGGCTCCGAAAATTGCAACTCTTTCTACAAACTTCCGGATTCTGGAGTTATGGGTGCAAGGGCTTATTGTACCGAGAAAAGGAGACAAGGACAGCTTGAAGAAGAGTGAGATATACATCTTGGATTTCCTGATAAATCTAAGAAAGTTCAACCTGATGAAGCATATTCTTCTCAACATTGATTATTTGAAGAAGGGGAATCTGAGAGCTCAGATAGTGATGTACCCGGCAATATTGTCGAAGCTGATAGTTCGGTGCCTAGAATCCTTCAAGGTTGCTTGTAGTTCTAAGCCGAAAGTTTGCAAGATCATGCTGCTCAGTGATGCAACTCTTAAAAGGATGAATATAGCTTTTAACAAGGAGTCAGGGAAATTCATTGATCTACCACCTCTAGCAGAAGTGACTCCGAAAGTGGCTGATCCGGAATCATCAAAGCCGGTAAGGAAGAGGAAACAGAAAGAAGTGGTAGGTGAAGCTGAGGAACCCAAGTCTAAGGAAGTCCATTCCGCACCTCCTAAGCCTAAGAAGAAAAAGACATATACTGATGAGGTTGCAGCGAAGTGGAGAGCTGACAAGGAAAAGAGGAAGGAAGGAGATCCGCAGTTCGGATTGGATCCTGCAGAGGCTAAGGCTCTGAAAGAAAAGGCTGCTGATGAGCTTGAGAAGCAAGCTAAGGAAAAGAAGCTGAAGAAGAAGTTGTCAGAAGCTGAGGCTGTGCAAGCTTTGTTGAAGTTTAATGAAATGGTTTCAGCAACCATTCCCGTTCCGAGATCTTTTTCTCTAGAATCTCTACCTGAGACTCCAGGAAGAAATCTTGTAACTCCGGAAAAGGCTGTTGCTACTGAGGAAGTAGAGCAAGTGGAAGAGGTTGAAGAAGCGGCTGAAGGAAGTGGTGAGACAGGAGATGTGCTCAAACAAGTAGATGAATATAAGGGAACTCCTTCGGATCACCTCTCGCTCCGAACATCTGAAGCTCAATCTTCCAAGCTTGCTACTCCTGCAATGGAAGAAGAAAAAGGAGAAGAAGAAGTTACTTGTCAAGAAAATATTTTACTTGATGCTGCTCAGATGGGAAATGTGGAAGCCAATGTTCAAGAAGTTGCTGATGAGGAAGATAAAATTGTTCAAGTCTCTGATAGTGAGAACAGATCTCCGGAACAGGTTTCAATTCCGGAAAAACAAAAGGGAAAGCAAAATCTTGCTGATACCCCGAGTTCAGGAAAAAGTTTGAGGAAGGAAGCTGGTAGCTCTTCTAAGAGGAAGTTGGAGCTTATTGAAGAAGAAAATTCTCCTAGCAAGATTTCTGATTCGGAGTCATCATCGTTGGGGCACGATTTTGTTGTTCAGTCCTTGAAGAAGTTGGTGGGAACTATTCCAACCTTCTCCAGTATTGACTCTCGGTGCCAGATGCTCCAACATACAATGAATCAGAAAACCGACTCTGTATCCATGGTTATGGATAAATGTGTTGAAATAGAAGCCCAGTTCAAAAATTTCTTTATTGGTTACGAAGCCCATAAAAGATCGTGCAAAAGAATGACTAGCTGGTCGAAGAAGAATGTCGAAGAGATGAGGTTACTGGATGAGTTTCAGGAGAATGTTAAAGATGCATTTCAAACCGAGGACAAGAAGTTTCATGAGATGTCTGCTTCATTCGATGAGAAATTGACAGAGGAAAAGAACATTCGGAGTCAGGAAGTAAGAGATCTGAATGGAAAGCTCAACTCTGTTAATCAAAGTTGGAAATTTGAAAGGGATCATCGGATCAATTTTCTAGAAAGGATAAAGTCTCAGGAAGAGAAAATGGAAGCTCAGGAAGAAAAGTTGAAGGCTCAGGAAGAAATCATTCAAGCTCAGTCAGCAAGAATAGTTGCCTTAGAAAAGCAAGCAGAGGAAGATCATAAGGACCTCAAGAAGATCAAGACAATTCTCAAGGGGCTCATGTCGAAGGAGAAAGATCCGAAATGACCAATCCGATTTTTTTGTTGTAATCTGTTTTTGTTGCTGACATTTCAATTATAATGAAAATTTTTCTTGTTGTTTCTATTCCTGTCGTTACTAATCTTTTCAGGTACTTTATTATTTTGTTTCCATTCCCTCCAATGGTTTTTGAAAATCACAAAGGGGGAGAAGGAAAAGATCCTTAAGAAAAAGAGGAAATCTAATAAGTGCTTATCAAAGGAGGAGAAAGAAAAATACTCAAGGAGATAGAACTCTAATAAGAGTTTGTTTAAGGGGGAGTTTTTTTTTCTTAAAGAAACATCACTCCGGAAATATGAATACGATCCTTAGAGATTCAAAGCCTAAGGGGGAGTTAGTCGTATTCATCTATATTCTTAAACCAAGGGAGATAAGCTTTAATATGTTTCTTTCTTCTTAGAATAGCTTTTTCGTAAGGATGTTTGTGCTTTCCAAAAAGGGGGAGATTGTTGAGTCAATAAGGTTTTCCTTATGACTTTTCCATTCCTTCTTGTTTTGAAAATCACAAACACCTTATCTTTAAGGAAAATCGCTTTTGTAAGGAAAAATGCTTTCTTAAGGAAAATTGCTTTTATAAGGAAAAATGCTTTCTTAAGGAAAAACGCTTTTATAAGAAAAATTTATCCTTATCATATTTTCATTAATATTTTTCTTAAGTGTGAGATTCGGATTCACTTTCTCGGAGTCATAAAAAACTTTGATATAAAAGCATTCTGTTTTTAGGATTCGGTTCTGGGCAAGAACTATAAAGAAGTTTCATTCCGAATTCCGGATATGAATTCTGACTTAGTTCTATTCCTGATTCAGGATACGAATTCTGAAGAAGAATTCTTATTACGAATTCTAATGAAGAAATCCCATTCCGACTTCTCATTACGAAGTCCAATGAAGAATTCTCATTACGAATTCTAATGAAGAAATCTTATTTCGAATTCTCATTACGAATTCTGATAAAGAAATCTCATTACGAATTCTGATGACGATTTCTCATTACGAACTCTGATGATGAATTCTCATTACGAATTCTGATGACGATTTCTCATTACGAATTCTGATGATGAATTCTCATTACGAACTCTGATGATGAATTCTCATTACGAATTCTAATGACGAATTCTCATTACGATTTCTGATGACGAATTCCTATTCCGAATTCCTATTCCGAATTCTCATTCTGAATTCACCTATTAAACAGAATCTGATTATCATTGTTTTATACACTCTGAAATTTATTCACTCCGAACTTTCACTCCGAAATTTCTATTCCGAACCTTTTTGTTAGAGTTTAAAACGATGTCGTACATTCTGTTATACTTACCTTGTTATAAAACGATGTCGTCCATTTTGTTATAAACTAACCGTTGTCTAAGTGACACGTGTACAGGTCCCTCCGATCTTTAAGGAAAATATGACCGTTGGAGAAGGAGCCGACCTTACCTATAAATAGGAGCTCATTTGAAAAAGCTCAGAACGGATGGATGAACAATTTGGACTTTGTGCATACATGCTGTTGAAGTGATTTCTAGAGAGAGAGTCTCTTATTAACTCTCAAAGCTTCGTGCGACTCCGAATGTTGGTGATTACATTCGAGGGCTTCCGGGGATAGGAAGACAGAGGTGCCGACTACCTTAAAGTTCGAGGGCTTTCTTGCTGAGAAAGACAGAGGTTGCCGACTACCTTAAAGATCGAGGACTTCCTTGCTGAGGAAGACAGAGGTTGCCAACTACCTTGATGTTGAGGGCTTGCGGGGATAGCAAGACAGAGACACCGATCTTCGTATCGAGGGCTTACCCTGGTGTGGGTAAGACAGACTTGCTTGAAAGTATAAATCAAGGGACCTTTGTCCAAGGTTGTTGGATACCCTTCTCTTTGGGTTAAAAGACTATTATCTTGTTACTAGTAGTTTTACTACTTCTCTTTATTCCGCTGCAATTTGTATCTTAAGGAAAGTATAACTTTCTTATACTTCCTTACTTACTCTGACTAGTTTAGATTCTATACGCTTTAAGGTAGAATCTTATATTGTAACTTTTGTTAAGTTTCATGTTCCGGAACCATATTTCCGGAATCTGCTTTTGGAATCTCTTTCCAAGTTCAGTTCGGTGTTAGAGGTGTTGTGAATCTACTTAGTTTAACTTTGTTAAACTTAGTTCTTTCCTTTTCTTAAGGAAACATTAGTTATTCATAACTAACTTTAAAGGTTCCAAAGGAATTTTTAAAGTATACAATTCACCCCCCCTCTTGTATATTGAGCATCTCATATTATATTTCGATCCTACAAGTTTTTCCTATATTTAATTGGAATTTACATTTAATCCTTTCACTTATTCTTCAATAATATTCACCTCAACATTTCACAAGGAATGAAAAAAATATAACAAAAATCCAAAAAGGTTTTTATAGATTATGTTCATCAAGCACTAATTCCTTCACATCAATCCTATATTGTAAAATTTGTCATATATTAAATAAAACTATTTTATGCTCTAACATATCACTAAAAAAATTAACAGTTTTTTTTATTTTATTAAATGGAATAAATAAGTTATCCTATATTTACTCATCCATGATACTGATTTCATCATTCTTTAAATATTAAAACTATATGTCAGTTTGATTCATTTTTCCATTTTCTTCAAAGATGCCTTAAAATATATCCAAAATACCATTGTTTGTCTTTATTCCTTTCACATAGAAAAATATTTTTCTGAAGGAAATGAAAAAATATAATTCGTAACCTATCTATGATTCTATAAAATAATTCCATCTACTAGTGTAATTTTAATACCTTCATCTTGAGGAACAAAACAATCACTTCAACTATCCAATCATCCACACAACTACAAAAAAATATGACTAAATATATTCATTTTAAAAGTAGGCATTATCCATATAAAAAATGGGAATCTTCTCAGTATTTGTTTAATTGATGTTCTCCATATTCATAATAAAAATTCAGTGACCAATTCATAAAACATAGAGGAACTATTTGTCTTCAAAATCTAAAAGAAAATCATCTTTTCTAGTGATCTAAATGCTCAAATTCTAAATAATATGAATCCATAGGATTGGTTAGAATTCAGTAAGACGTGGTGTGAATCAATGAATCAAATTTCATTTTTTGATTCTTCAGAAAAAATAATAAACATATATTAATGTTATTAAAAACACCATTTTCACACACACCAAATCATGCAAACTAAAAGCATAAATTTTTTATTACATTGTTCATTACTCAAAATTTGTAGATAATCATCAGAATGATTTAAAATCACCCATGAAAATAAAATCAAATACTGTCATAATTATTGATTATAATAAGTAAATTGTATCCTTGTACATGAGTTACAAAAAATATATACCAATTGCATAAAATTCTCCTTTAGTATAAATAATATAGAATCATTTTATTAAATAAATATTGTCTTTGATACGATTTGAATTCCAACATGTTATTATAGTGCTTCATTATCTTCCATCATTTAACATTCCTCCTCTACTTGAATATAAGTAAGTACACTTCAATTAATATTATACATTGAAAACATTATTTAATTTTTTCTTACGTTACTTCACACACTCTCTTAGAGACACTACACAATACACCCATGCATGAAAGACTATATTCCAATTATCCTGTATAGAAGAAACAAAATTTTTACATTAGAATATGAATTTCATATTCAAATTAACGATACCAAATTAATTTAACTATGTTCAACTAATCTTCTTTTTCTGATAATTAGTATTTATTCTTCCGAAAACTCTCTAAAAAACATGTAATGTCTCCATCCACCACAACATCACAAATTAGATATAGTAAACTATATTTACATATCATGTCATGAAAAATTACTACATAGTGTAATATATTATTACATTATATTATAGGTCTTCGTTAACACAATATTAAAAAATGAATTATATAATTATATCATTTAATAATCAATAAAAACTAAAAACATATTAATCATTGATTTTCATCCTGACATAACATTTTTAAATTGAAGACCCATGAATTTCATCATGGAATGGAAAGTGTCTTCATTACATTTCCCTGATTCTTCAAAAATAGAATCATGAAATCATTTCTTGGTATTCTATTTATAAATATAAATTTCTAGCATCTTTACATTTATATTTATAAATTCTAACAACCTTATAAAATATTATTCTTTAGGATTTCCCAGATAATTATAAAAAATCACAATTTTTGTAATTACAGATTCATATATATAATAAAAAAACTCCAATATGAAATTAAAATGAATCTTATGTATTTTAGACTTATCCCAATATTCAGATTTCTTCTATAGTGACATTTATTTATTTAGTATATTGGCATTTTAGCCTGTGGTATAGGAAAATTTTATTATTTCCTCTCCATATGGTCTTTAAATATTTATCAAAAAGATATTTCTATATATCAGATGTCTTAGAGTGCATAGATTATTTTTCAATCTATAATTATATTTATAGTCATATACATAAAAAGTTATGTTTACACGTCATCAAAATTACTCATATTGATTCTAGAATTCTCGAATTTCCACTGAGGTGATCATAGTTCCTTATACGCATAGAGAAAAATTACTTTTTTTATTTAAGGAAAACCATATTTTTGAATAAATTTTTATCAAATACAAAACACTTAAAAAACTCAAAACTGACCAAAATTATATCCAAATCTGTTCAAAACACCTCCAACCAAATAAACAGGCTTTACCATACATAGTTAAATTAATTTCATATTATTTCGAATAAGACATAAGTTGTTACATGAAATCCAACATATGAACTATATCCACTTAACCATATTCACATTTTACCATTTTACAAAAATTCAGGATAGGGATCGTTATTAAAAAAATTACATAGAAACCACACTTTGGATTTTAGTAATTTATAGATCTCAAAATCTGGTTAAATTAACTATTTCCTTCAATAATATAACACTTGGGGTTTCATTTTCAACTAAGGATCATTAATCACATTCAAAATCATCAAAAATATAAATTAATCATCATTCATTAATTTTAAGCCTATATGAGTGAACATTCAATAGAAAAAAAATATTTTTCAATATAATAATTTTTTCCTTAAACAGGGACCTACATCAACAACATCATAGTTATGGATACCTATTAACACCGAAAACAATCAATCATGTGACAATTATCAGGAATATCAATTAAATCTAGGTATAAAATTTTCATTAAAAACATTATCATCAAACATTTTAGAACAAATCACATATTTACTTCATAGTTGATACCATTCAATAAATCTCTGTAAATACGTTCTCCCTCTAAATATGATATATCTCTCCCATTAGGATAAAAACATATATTTTGATTCTCCCAAATATTCATGTTATATACATTTATAAAATAATTAACGAATAAATATAAAGAGTTATTTTAGTTTTATTTCTCCCCATTTGACAATAATAATCTAACAAATATATTAGAGAAAGAATTTATTTATCATACCATATTATCAAGTGTATGGTGGTTAAACTAACGTCATTAGCATAAATATGTTAAATGATTATTATTTATATAATATATGGAATTAAACATCTATTTTCACCATTATTGGAACAAATTCTAGCATTAACATAATTTTCTCCACAAACTCATTGATGAAGTGATAATTTCTATTAGAATTTTTGTATTGTGAAATAACAAGTAGATTTCATGATAAATTAAATGGGACACTAATTACCAATTCCCATAGGTAGTGGTAAATGCAATTAATCCTATATATATTATAAATGAATCATAAAACCTATCAATTAGTTTATAAATAGTCTTTTAGCCCCATATTCTACTTCCTATGTACTCATGACCATTTATAGTTGTTTTATTGAGTGATAATCTACAAAAATCTCACAAAAAAAACATGGGTTGTTGGTCATTGATTATCTAAACACATTGACCAATATTAATCTATATATCAATCAATTTAAATAATTACACTATTTTTAAATTTTACTCCAAACTCTATTTTACCTTTAATATACCTGTGAATTATTTTCCTAGAAATGGAATGATATTCCTTCCATGTTATTTGAAATATGTAACATAATGTAACAATATACATTATATTTTACTTGATTATTTCAAGAGTAAGAAATTAATAATTGGATTCCAAACCATTAATAGATTAACATACTTTCCTTTATCGTTACTTGAAACCATGGTTCCCATTCAAATTTGGTTGCAAACTGGCTTAAAAAACTATATGAAAAATTTATTTTTATGTTATTGAATATAATACTCCAATGAAAGAATGATATAATATTACTGTTGATAAATATGAATTATAATAAAGTACATTAACTCTCCATGAATGGAAATATAAATCTACTTATTCATTTAAAAATATTAATTTTCACCAACATTGTTTTTATTTCCCCAAAACATTATATCATACACAAATAAAATAACAAAAAATTAAAACTATATATTTTATTTTCTTTAGATATATTTTCCCTCTAAATATTCATAAATTTAATTATTTTATAAAATGTTTAAAAATTCTAATTCCATGATCTCAAGAATGGTTTTATCCCATATAGATACTTATTTATCTAAAAAATAGTCTTTTTTCATCACTAAGAAAGTAACCATTATGTTGTAAATGTACACATAATCATCTAACCCTATATTGAAATAGATTACTTAACATCATTAAGATGATATTATATCATCATTGTGATGAAATAGAACGAAATATACTAATTTTTTAACTATCATAAACTAGTGATAATGAATCAATAGAATCACATTATTCTACCTATGAGTTCACTTTTCACACTGTTATTTCCTTTTTTCATACCATATCTACACTTTCATTCATCTCATTACAAATAACCCACTTTTTCAAATAACATTATTGTTTTTTTGGGTTCTAACTAATTAATTGAAATCGTATTGAGATTATATAATTATTTATTCATATAATAAATCCATTATTGAAGCATTAAATAAATTTTGACATCTCATGGTTCCACAGAAGAAAACAAGGAGGTATGTGTTTTCCCACAATGTTCTTCTAGATTGATCCTTCTAACATTGTAATCAAAAGATATGTTGGACCTCTATATAAATTACAATCACTATATGATATGAAAAAGGGTTTTATTTAGTAAATTAAAATGGTGAATCACATTATATAGATTTTAAGTCTTCTGAATTATAATTATTTAAACAATCATTATTTTTATCGTTATGAAAAATTTATTTATCTTCATTTTTAGAATATTATATTTATATGTGGTTTTATTATATAAATGATCCAATACAATTTAGTCAGATGTATACATATTATTTATAATAACATTATTGTAATAGTTTAATTCTATTCCATTTTGATTATAATCATGTAATGTCCCATCAGCTCCTATATTTTAAAAAATACAATGATTTTTAACATGAATATTGATAATAAAATTAATTTAATTAAACCTTAAATATTTCAATATATGGTACATTTTATACTACATATGATGTAGTATGATATAAAAATGTATATCATATATATAATGTTTTCGAATATTAGACATTAATTAATTATATTTTCTATATAAAATATATAATTATTATGCTTAATCAATACGTTATGATAAGTACCCATAAAATTTTTTTCTTCCAATTAGAAACAAAATTTTTTTGTGGTGTTTATGAAGAACTAGGTTCATTATTAATTACATGTTTGTCAAGATATTACATAAGTCTTTTACTATATTATTTATCACCATTGCATGTAAATATTTTTTTTAAAGGCAAACTTATCTCCTTCCCAAATTTTCTTAAATAACTCATAAGCATTTTATGTTCCATTAAAATATATTTTAAAAAAATAATGTATCTGATATGATTAAATTAAATTATATAATATATAAAACACTTCTCTTCATTTTTAAATTACTTTCTCACAATCCCATTAATTTCTCAATGAATTGGGAAAAATAAAATGAGAAGTTTGATGTATACATTCATGGGTAGAGAAATAAAAATATTACCCTTTTAAGATGTATAGAAAATATAGTTTCACTGTCTCTTAAATACATACACATAATGGAAATTCTATCATTGGGTAAGATTTCGCATTTTATTTCAGACAACATAACCCACCCTTTGACAGAAAGATTGTTTTTTCAAAAAAAAATTGATAATTTTTTGAAAATGTCTTCTATCTCAAAACATATAACATTTTAGTATTTATTTTACCTTAATATACCATTTTATTAATCCTATAATTTTATAAAATGGGGAAAATAGTTTTCAAGAACAATTGATGAAATATTCTTCTTAATAAAAAAGTCATCTTCCAAAACTAATTCTTTTTTAATATTACCATATTTCATATGTTTTATGAAAATTTATACTTTATTATATCTATTCTGATTGGAGAAACATCACATCCACATTTCATAACCAATATAAATACAATATTAATCATCCAATGGAATTTTACCAAAGTTGTTGTATTTATGCATCAAGACAATTGTATCGATCCATTAAAAAATGAATACTCTTTTTTGGAATATCATATAATCTTCAAACGTCATACCAAAACCTAATAGGGTTATATTAATTTAATTATGTTTGGGAGTCAATTCATCTTCTATTTCATTATCCAAAAATTTTAGCTCTTTATACATTAACCACCATTCATGTAGATTTGATTTATTCATACTTTTCATTTCCATCAAATGTGTTTTGAGATTATTCCAAAATACCCTATATAATATTTATTCTTTTTATGTAACGATATTCATTTCTTAATAAAATGGATAACTATTATTTTGAGAATGAACATAATTATTAATTTTAATTCAAACTATTACTTTAATATTAGTACCATCCATACATATAAAAATTAATCAATTGTAGCCTCTGAAACATTCAGACTAAAATATAAACAAAATCGCTCCATATAATCATTCCAAATGCAATAATTCTTACCATTGAAAATTGGAATCTCTGCATTGTTAAACAAATTATGTTTTAACATATTTAAAATTAAAATTTAGTGTTAAATTATTTATGAATTTCGGAAAACTATAAGGACATTTCCTTAAATCATTACATAATATTGAATTAAATGAATAATTCACAAAAAGTATATTTTCGTGTTTAGTGTTTTAGAGAATTAATTCATAACTATAACATCTCAAAAATACAATGTAGACACTCCTACTCTGTTTCAATTTTTTTTATAAAATAAAAACTCTGGAAAAAAAATCATATCCAGTTCCATGTTTTAGACAGCATGATTTTCCCATGATCCCATCCTTGAAACTATTCCACTTTATGTCCTGTTAAAATCATTTCAAAAATGTGTTATGAGCATAAAAAGCTCAGTAAGGTATGTACAAAGAAGGAAAAATGTTAGTTTTTCAAAACAACATGTAAACCATGGATACATTATCATAAGTAATACTTTTCACCATTATGAACTAGTAAATACTCTTCATTGAATAAAATATCATCACTTACCCTTTTGTATCCAAAATATTACCATAAATCTCATTAAAGAACACATAACATATAAAGGTAACATGGGACATAAACATTCTTACATGTAATAACCATATGGTTGTATTCCACACATATCACTAAATGGAATTTCTATACAGTCGACATCCATACCCAATGAATTGGAGGTTATAATGTAGCCACCTGTCCTAGTTTTCACGACACCACACTTCATTTTGTTTATCACATAACCACTAGTCAAATGTCTAAGTATAATTATAAAATAATCACACTTAAAACCAATATAAAATAATGATAAAATTTCCACATTTCAATCACAATATCTCATTTAAATATATCGACATAAAATAATCCTTTATTAAAACCATTTTCATTACCAAAATACATAAAAGAGTATATGGTTTTTCTTATCTTTTAAAAAAACATTATGGCTTGTTGAGGAAGCCAAATATCAAATAATACTCGTGGAGGTGGAAAGGTTGTTGTCACCACTTACGTTAAAAAGTAAAATTCCTTTTTTCGTTTAGTAAAATGCTTCGTAGAGAAAATATTCATTTTAAATGAAAGTAATAGTCAAAGTGATTTATACACCATATAATATAAATTTGTGTATAAAACAATATATGCCTCAATGAAAGGATATTGAGACGAAGTCCCTTACCTCGTGTCTAACATAACCCGTTCATTATTTAAAGTCATAAATAACAAACTAAAGTTAATTTCTACTTGATTAAAAACCATTTTATTGTTTATTATTCCTCTTATATCACTTATTACCATTTTATAAACATTACATAGTCATTTATGTTAATAACTGTCATTTTGTCGATATTTTGTACTTGAGTCTAAAATGATAACCTTATAATTACACATTGATCATGTGGTAAGATATCCATTATCTTAAGAATTATATTAATGATTTAGATATCATATATATCATATATATCCAATATATACATGTATTTATAATAGTACATATCATTTAGAGGTATGAAATGAAATGCACCCTTCAAGGAGGCGGTAAGCCGTATGTACGTATGAAAGCTACATCCACATCTATTTATTATTTTAATGCATTTAAAATATAATTATACATAGTTATATTATAATTGAAATATAATATCATATATAATATAATTAACTTCATCATTTATACATCCCACATAGGTAATTAACGAGTCATATCACTTTGAGGGGGTGGTAGTCCACACTTCCTCTAATGAGATTATCATATTTACCCACAATGGAAACCATAAGGTAATTATATAAATGTAAAATACAGAATTATAAAGAAAACATAAACATAATATATATAATATATAAATATAGTACCTAATAATATCCACCATGAGAGGCAGTATGTCAAAATTGAGGAATCATCATTTCGTGAGGCGTTTGGTTGCCATCCACTGAAACATTATGTTCTTCACCAATTATATGGAGGTGTGTGTAAGTGTAGTTCAAATCCTTATCATAAAAAAATACTAGTATATTTATGACATTGTATCTGTTACAAAATAAATAAATACAAATAGTTTAGGAGTTGGTGAAGTAAAATAAAATAAAACAATTCAAGAGAAATTGTTACCTTTAATTTGGGTAACTCTTTTCCGATTGAACCAAACGGACTCGTTGAAGTTCCTTCTGCCTAAGGTAAGGCCTCTATGAGAATTATAGGGATGTAGGAAGCTAATTGGGTAGATTTTGGACAACGAAAAATTCTTGAGATGTGTGAGCAATTAGTTAGAAGTGGTCTCCTTCTATAATGGATAGGAGGGTCTCTTTAGAAAAGTGTGAAAATATTATTTTATTATATAATGATATTCAGTTTATAGTGGTCCAAAAATCATTATAGTCGAATATAAGACGAATAGTTGTAGAAATAAAATCATCCAATAATAATTGGACAGTTTTTGGATGATATTTTAATATTTATAATCTTATTTTTTAAAATGATTTATTAATGAGGTAAATACTGCATCATTATTATGTCCTAATTAATTTAATTTATGTGATGTCTAAAAATTATTAAACAAAAATCATGATGGGAAATATTTTAGATTTAAAATTTGTATTTATAGTCAAAACATTAATTTATATAACACGATATAAAAATTAATTTACCAAAAGGTATTGTTTATGTCATTTTTTCATTTAAATTAATTAATCTAAAATGTCATTATCACTCACAAGTGGCTCCATGGGGTCCCAAAATCGACCCAAGTAAGTCCATGGTCTTCAATTACACATCCAATAATTTTAGAAATGTGTTATGGTAATTTTGATTTATTATAATATTCTTTTTACCTTGAATTACCATATTTACCTTTAACTGTAGTAAATAAAAGTCAACAATTACTATTCATCAAAAATTATTTTCATCTCATTAAACAACATTTTAATTACTAATAACAACCATTTATGCCATATTTTTTAAAATAAATTCACATAAGTGGTTAAATTTAATTTAAATGAAAAGTAATGTTTTTAACTACTACTTAGGGGTTTCACTTTTCATCAAAAATTTATGTTTTTCAGAAAAATACCAAAAATTCAGCCTAAGATATATTTGACATTCTGAATTCAAAAATTAGGTATATTTTAAAAAATTCAATACATAATAGTTTCATTATTTAATTATATAATTAATATCCATTTTCAAAACAAATAGCGTGTTTTTAAGAAACAATAACTATCAAAAGATTGAAACTTGATTATGTCTTATTTCAAATTAAAAAAATACCAATGACTGTCATTGGATTAGATGGTAAAAATATAATCTAATTACACATTAAAAAAATTAATAATATAATCTAACTATATAAATAAATTAGATTAAAACGCAAGTTTGAATTAAAATACAATATTTTTTACTATTCATTAAAAAATGAACTTTATCGGAAAATTCCAATAATTTACACATAGTAAATTTTGATGTCACTATTCTTAATAGTTATTTCATTTGGTCAAATAGAACATATAAAAGTGACCCAAACTAGATTTAAAGAGGTCTTATCATCAAAAGGCGATAAATCGACATTTTATTTAATATTAGAGTATTTATGCATTAAATTAGATTCATTCAAATTTTAAGCCTCTATAATGTTATGGATAACTGTAAAACTATTTTGAAATCATTTATAATCATATTTTATTGAGTTCTGTCCATTCCAGTATATAAAATGGCTAGTCATTAACTACCATTTAAAATAATAGTATTATATTATTATTGTGCAACGTAAGATTTCAAAGAAACTCATTTTTGCGTATCAGGTACACTATCGAACATAGAAACCCCATTAAAGTAAAATTAGTATTTTATTCACAAATATTAATAATTATAAAAAATGTTTTATTCTTTATTTACCCGGGATGTTATATATAATCATTCAAACGAACTTTTTATTGATTGAAATCAATATTTATTTCACTATATTTTTTGAATCTTATATTCTCATGTTGATGTCAAGGATAAGGATACATTTGAATCAAATCTCTATACTTTATTCTTGCTCAGCTATGAAAACAAAAACTTTAGCTATAGAAATATGGATTACAATTAGTGAAAGGTTATTGGAGAATATAATATCCCCTCCAATGAGGATATCCTACGAAATGATTGAATCATGGTGGATTAAACTCTTTGGTTCAATGAAAAAATGGAATAATTGATTTTTTATCTTAGAAGAGGTTAGGTGGTGTTGGGGTCTTCTATGAGAACATAAAAAAAGATCAAGAATAAAAACCATGTTCTATAATGTAATATTATTATTAAATTCTATAATTTCCAATATCCATTGTAACATAAATCATAATGATAGTCGAAAATTGGGGATGGGTTTCGGTGGCACTAGATATGGACATGGCTGATCTATAGAAATTGAGGTGGTTTACCAAGGCCAGAAGACCAGTTCCAATGTTTTATTCTTGAATTAATTTTACACTTCTCAAAGATGATGGGGAACCCACATATCATTGTGATGTGATAAATATTAGTGGATAATTATAGTTATAGTAATAAATAAATAATGATATAGATTCAATAAAATTTTTATAATACATAAGAGACAACAGAATCACTTCATTGTAAGAGGTTTTTGTAGAGACCCGAAGCCTGACTTACATGGACATTACATTACATTTTCGAAATACTTAGTACATAACAAAAACACACACACAAGGACCGTAATAGTTTAGTGTCTTTGGAAACTCGGTCTATAATCTTCTAATCGTGGTGAAAGATTTTCAAAATCTCCCATAAAGATCTTCCTCCTTTTTTTTACCTAAAACCTTTATTTATATCCTGGGGAAAAGAAAACATAAAAGGGTGAGCTCAAATGCTCAGTAAGGGTAAACAAAATAAATATCAATCACATCATATTCATAAGAACATAGCATTTTGGAAATCATAACCTGCAAAAGAGAGCATAATTTCATAATCATGGGATAAATCATGGCAGTAAAAAAGTAATCCCAATAATCATAACATAAAACATGAAACTTTGTGGCATACACACATAATCATAGAGAATCATTTCTTGTTAGTCAAGACTAATTGCCAAGACTATCTTAGTGGACAAAGTCCCTTTCTGAATCGAGTAACCCTCGTTTCAGTCCTGTTTCACTGAACCGGTATAACCTACCGTTCCAGCCCTATCTATCTCATGAGATATAAAATCTTTACCCAATGCATTGGAGGGAGATATAGGTCCCACCCATCTTATAATTAATCCTTTCTTATGTGTGCCACATAATCATAAACCATACATCATAGCGTAACCCATGTAATAAAATTGGGATTCTTAAACAACATGACATCATAAAACCATTCATATAAGATAAAGGAATTCATAAACATAATTCCATCAAAACATAGTCAAATCAATGTAAAAATATGGATAGAAACAGAACCCTTTATTATCTTAGATGGAAAATAATTTTGATAAAACACTTGAATTGAATTCTTGAGGAACATATCCTTTCTTCTTCAAAATCAATTTCTTTTCATAAAACATCATGCAATTTTAAAAGAAATAGATTTTATTGAAAATAGTCATGAAATCTTTTAGAGGAAGCTTCATGAAAATAAGGCTTTATAAAACAGTAAAAATCCGTTCGTGCCGTATAAGTTAAAAAAAACATTCTTCTTACTTTTGTCGAAAAAGTCAAAAAGTACCTCGTACGAAAAACGACAAAAGATTCATTTCATATCTTTTACTAAAAACTCACCAAAGGGTAAAATTGGATTTAAACAATTGTAGATGGATGGAAATAACATTACATATTGAGGAAACATAGATTTGGATGATAAAATACACCCCAGTAAATACCAACGTATAAACAATCTCGGATAAAAATGAGATTGTGATATTTCCCTTACCTTAGGTCTGACTTGCTTTGTAAGTGTCCCAACCTCCTGTATAATGATTTAAATCATGTTATTGACTTATTCCAGAATCATATTAATTGTTATTATATCATATATGGTCCACTTATGACTTTATATTACCCGTTCTTTTATAAATTCCATGTTAAAGAAGCGTTTTGGGTAAAATCGTTTCATTTATCTTAGGTGTTTTTACTTGTTGTTCTTGACATCATTATTACTTATATCATGATTTACTTACTTCCATAATATAAAATATGATTTATATACCATATATATTCAGTATATATATATATATATAATAGATATATAAATAAAATGAAAAACACCGTTCATGGAGACGGTAGTCCGTACGTACGCATGAACGCTGTTTTACATTCCTTATTGTCTTGAAATGGAAGTAAGTAGATTACATACATATATATATATATATACATAAATCCAGTAGCTTTATAATGTCAAATATTTCATTATTATTTCTTATATATACTTTATAATCATTCTTAAATGGTTAACATGGAGAATGAATCTCATCGCGTCGTGGAGATGGTAGTCCGTACGTACGCACGAGCGATGATATCATTTCCATAAATATTGAATTGAATTGGAGTGGATTATACAATATATCAGAATCAATATGATGTTGTAATAACTATGTATAGTTATTATTTACACCATTATACCCATCCATGTAAGGTGGTGGTGGAAAATAGATTACACCACGGCGTGGAGACGGTATTCCATACGTACGCACGCGCGGTGATTTCATTTTTCCGTAGGATGGATAGAAGGTGAATTAGGGTTGTTTCATATTTATAATAACATATCAGTATGTAAGTAATACTGATGTTATTACTTTGTCATGAAACAACTAAAGAAGAAGAAGTTGAAGACGAAAGAAATTGAAAAGATCGGTAATGGATATTACCTCTTCTTTGGAACGCCTCTTTGAATCCTCCACTTAGGGAACTATGATTGGTCTTTGAAGAAGACCAGGACCTCTAGGATTATTCTAGGGAAGTGGAGAGTAGAAAATGGCAGTGGTTGGCCGAGCTTTAGTGCTCAATTTGGTGTGAGGAGGAGGGGGAGGAGGTGTCCTTTTATAAGGGAGGAGAGGGGCACCTTTGGAATTCTTAAAAATATTAATTTATAATAAATCTAACCCCACTTAAAAAACCTCCAAAAATGACTCATATTAGCAGATTAGATGAGATAGGGTTGTAATATCATCAATCAATCAAATTTAGACATGTTTGGATCTTATTTTAAACCTTATCTTTTTGATTTATCCTTATTTAATCTATTTAAGTTTATTTGTGGTAATAAAATTCTAAATTTTAAATTATAACAAATAATTACTTATTTGTTGTGAATTTTCCATAATTGTTTAATTTATAACATTATAGACCATATAAATATAAATTTATAATTTTTAAATATTTTTGTGATTTTTAAACAATTTTATAATATGTTATTTTTGTAAAATAACAATAGTGTCAATTTTGACACTATTCATTTATTTGAATTTAAATAATATATATACAGAAAATATGTTCGAACTAAAAGCTTTAATATATTAATAAAAGGTCATATGTATCTATAAAATTAGTGTATCACATTAAATAGTTCATATAAATTTTATTTTATTATTTTCAAAACCATTTATTTGGTTTATCTCTTAATAAAATAATTACAACATTATTTTTTTATAATTATTTAATATACTTATTTGTTGTATAAAAATTTAAAATAAAATTATATTATGAAGATAAATATATTACCTTTCACAATAATACTTTTACTCTAATTTATCATCTTAAAATCACAATATTTAAATTTTTATATTTATTAAATTATGAAGTTGACAACTTTGGCATCATTTAAAATAAAATAATATAAGTGTCATAATAGCTTGTATAAGGCTCCAAAAGGTCAAATATTCGACCATTGGATGATTATAGTTTCCATTTACATGACCAATAAGTTTTGGTCAGTGTTTTGTGTCTTTTATGGTCACTATTAGTTTAATAAAAACTATATTCTTGATTTATCACTAGATAAATAATTTCTGCATCACTATTGTGTCACAATTAATGATAATTATTTAATCCCAAAAAACTCTAAATAAATTCTCATGATGTAGATAATTTTGTTATATTTCTGGAGACTATTCATGTTTGAAATTTTATGATGTTTATCACTAATTTAAAATTATTATACTTATAAGATTTAAGAGAGTGACATGTTGTCACTTTCTTTGGTTTTAATAATAATTAAGTTATTTTCATGGACAAAAGTCCATTAAATGATTCTAATCCGACCCTTAGGTGATATGGGTAGACTTTTAGTCATCCAATAGGATTTTGACATTTGTTAGGGTAATTTTAAAATATTATATTTACCCTTAATTACCCGATTTACCTTTAACTATGGTAAATAAAATTTACCGTAGTTACTATTCATAATTCCCAAAAATAAAAAGTAGCTTATTAACATAATTTGGACCCACTGATTCCAAATATGGAATCCATTTTTTAAAATTCCATACACAGAAGTTGCAGAAATTAAATTAAAATTAATCCCGTTGTCGAATAAAAACGGGTTTTTGTTTAAAACATTGCAAAAGATTGAATTGATTTAACCTACGAATTCAAGGTAAAATCAATGCTAATGACATACATTATATTAAATGGTAAAAATATATTCTATTTATAATTTAAAACCATTCAATATTATAATTTAACCACATAAGATATTACGATGAAAAAAGTTGTTTTTAATTAAAATATAGCGTGTTTTTACTATTCATTAAAATGTGAAAGTTACCAGAATAATAAGAAAAATTTATCCAAAGTAAATTTTTATTTCTTGATTCCAAAGAATAATTTTATTTTGTCAAATTGAACTTATAAACATATCAAAAACTAGATTTAAAGTTGGTGCGCCATCAAAAGGCGGCAAAACTGCATTTTTGGAAAAATACTTATTTTACCCGAAAAAATTTATTTTGTTCTTATACCATTTTCTAGAAATGTGTAAGATGAATAATAATGTTATAAAATTCAAAATTTAGTTAATACCATTCATAACGTCTAGTTCATGGCAATATTATAATAATATAACATTGTTTATTAAAACCCGGTATTGCGTACAACACACGCTATCGAGGAAGGTCGCGATTGCGTGTAATGCAAGCCAAGTCAGGGTTGCGTGTTGTGAAAGAATCCTCCGTTGTTTCGTATAACAGAATCCAACCATATTTCATTTATACATTTAATATATATACATATATACTCAATGTTGCGTAGAATAACTATTATCAAAATTGTGTGTAACACGGTCCAAGAATAGGGTTGCGTATACTGCAAGCTAATACGGTGTTGGGTATAGCGCAAGGTAATCTTGGTGTAGAATACAACATAAGAAATTAATGAAATTAAAATAATATTTTTCATAAAATCTCGGGGTGTTACATTCTACCCCCCTTAAAATGAATTTCGCCCTCGAAATTCGTCGGGGTTATAAATGGTTTATTATTTGAAAGTTTCTTTGATAGAAATCCACATCGTAAAAAGGAGTACCAAAACTTGTCTTTAAAAACTATAGTATGAAATGTAACGATTACCCAAATAAACTAATCACTGGGTTTCCACGTAGGTGAAAATATGGATATGGAAGAGAAATCTAACCATAATGTTCTGATGGAGAGTGGTAGAGAACATGGCTATGGAAAATCCAGTAATCACAAAGCCATAAATTTGTGACGATCTAAGGTACCATCTGATTCATCGGATATAAGGGCACTAGGACAACATTTTTTGGTTTTCAAGATCATTTCCCTAAAGTTGAAAATTTGAATTACAATAAATACTTACTTTATTTTGGTACAATCTCACTATTGTTCGTGCCTTGAACAATTTCCACTTCATCTCTTAAATAAATGAAGTTGAATTTGTTATCCGTGTAGTGTTAGCAGATCATGTGATAGAATGACGGGTCATTCCATCTGTCTCAAACAAAAGGTTAGCAAAAATTATATACATAAGTCGATCTATAGTGAGATTAATCATATATGGTTCCTAAAATGAACTTATACTTCACATATCATACTTCTTAATATAATAAAACTAGTTTTCTACTAAATAGGGACTTCCTGTAGGTCAGTGGTAGGCGATAAAGGCCAGTCGCACTTCGGTTGTGGGTTCGATTCCCACAGCCTTGTCCGAAGCGATGGGCTGTCGCCCGTCCTGCAGGTTGTCCTTTTTATAAAACTATATTACTATAACATCCCATCAATAATATCGAAAAAACTTCTATCCTTAAACAATACTAACTTATGTCCATTCCAATCTTTAGGCTTATCCATAATACTGCAGTCCATTCTCATAACATAGTGAAAACGATTTCCAGTGATTTAATACCATCGTTGATCCCCATATATCATAAGATATATCTTGTTGGTCACATTCAAAACATTCAAAGGCCTTAATCTTGTACTCTCTTGAATACCCATTGAACCTTATTGAAAACATGAATTCTATTAAAAGTTAACTCATTCCATATACCAAAATCCTCAAAATTCTATATACTCAAACCATGATATCACTTAGTCCTTATATCAATCATGAGCTCATGAATACTATCAAACATTTAATTTTCTCCTTATCCCTTCATTATGCGCATATCATCTACATTCCAAAAATATCTGAATAACCTTTCATGGATACTGGTAACATTAATCAGGAAACAGTGTAACAATCCTTACATGTCTCTTTAATCCATAGTACCATGAGATTACTTATACAACATTACACATGATAAACATGTAATCATTCCACTACATTCTTAATCCATTGACCGAGCTTCAACAATTCTTTCATCTCACATATCATTTGTAGTCTCTTCATCATCATCAACATAAATACTACCCATATGAACATACTGATTCTCTTCATGAGTCTTTCCCTTAGGGCATTTGTTTGCATAATGCCCATACATTCCACATTTAAAACACTTAACCATTTTGGATGTCGTTGCAATACCATTATCCTCATCCATGGTGTTAACCGACCCTTTTCCTTTGCACTTACTTGCTTTGTGTCCTTCTTTTCCACACCCAAAGCATCTTCCAGTTCCCTTGAAACATTCTCCATGATGCCTTTTCCCACATGATTTACATAGGGGAAATTGAACTTTCTTTCCTCTACGATCATCATGAAACTCCATCATTCTCTTATTAGTCGAGTCAGGAAACTTACCAAATTTTACTTTATTGATCATATTATGAGATTGCTGATTCGGCATAATAATTATGTTTGGACTTCCAAATCCCATTTCATTATGAATAATATCATTCTGTTGTCCATCATATCCTCCATTATCGTGAATCATCTTGTTTCCAGCCATTTTCTAAAACCCAAAAAGAATAGTGTGAGAGGCAAAAATCATGCTAGGGAAAACAACATAATAAAGGGGGAGTATCCTCAATATCTAATATCTTAGGTGAAATTCTATGATCATTACCATAGTTCTAGGACTGTATCCTATACGTATACTTATCCTTAGGGACATCCCTAGACATACCTTAGAAATATATCTAGGGATCTCACTAACGTTTTCGCATCCTAGTTTCTAAAGGTTGACTAAACCTTTCCTCTGATACCAACTGTAGAGACCCGAAGCCTGACTTACATGGAAATTACATTACATTTGCGGAATACTTAGTACATAACAAAAACACACACACAAGGACCGTAATAGTTTAGTGTCTTTGGAAACTCGGACTATAATCTTCTAATCGTGGTGAAAGATCTTCAAAATCTCCCATAAAGATCTTCCTCCTTTTTTTTTACCTAAAACCTTTATTTATATCCTGGGGAAAAGAAAACATAAAAGGGTGAGCTCAAATGCTCAGTAAGGGTAAACAGAATAAATATCAATCACATCATATTCATAAGAACATAGCATTTTGGAAATCATAACCTGCAAAAGAGAGCATAATTTCATAATCATGGGATAAATCATGGCAGTGAAAAAGTAATCCCAATAATCATAACTTAAAACATGAAACTTTGTGGCATACACACATAATCATAGAGAATCATTTCTTGTTAGTCAAGACTAATTTCCAAGACTATCTTAGTGGATAAAGTCCCTTTCTGAATCGAGTAACCCTCGTTTCAGTCCTGTTTCACTGAACCGGTATAACCTACCGTTCCAGCCCTGTCTATCTCATGAGATATAAAATCTTTACCCAATGCATTGGAGGGAGATATAGGTCCCACCCATCTTATAATTAATCCTTTCTTATGTGTGCCACATAATCATAAACCATACATCATAGCGTAACCCATGTAATAAAAATGGGATTCTTAAACAACATGACATCATAAAACCATTCATATAAGATAAAGGAATTCATAAACATAATTCCATCAAAAAATAGTCAAATTAATGTAAAAATATGGGTCGAAACATAACCCTTTATTATCTTAGATGGAAAAAAATTTTGATAAAACACTTGAATTGAATTCTTGAGGAACATATCCTTTCTTCTTCAAAATCAATTTCTTTTCATAAAACATCATGCAATTTTAAAAGAAAGAGATTTTATTGAAAATAGTAATGAAATCTTTTAGAGGAAGATTCATGAAAATAAGGCTTTATAAAACAGTAAAAATCTGTTCGTGCCGTATAAGTTAAAAAAACATTCTTCGTACTTTTGTCGAAAAAGTCAAAAAGTACCTCGTACGAAAAACGACAAAAGATTCCTTTCATATCTTTTACTAAAAACTCACCAAAGGGTAAAATTGGATTTAAACAATTGTAGATGGATGGAAATAACATTACATATTGAGGAAACATAGATTTGGATGATAAAATACACCCCAGTAAATACCAACGTATAAACAATCTCGGATAAAAATGAGATTGTGATATTTCCCTTACCTTAGGTCTGACTTGCTTTGTAAGTGTCCCAACCTCCTGTATAATGATTTAAATCATGTTATTGACTTATTCCAGAATCATATTAGTTGTTATTATATCATATATGGTCCACTTATGACTTTATATTACCCGTTCTTTTGTAAATTCCATGTTAAAGAAGCGTTTTGGGTAAAATCGTTTCATTTATCTTAGGTGTTTTGACTTGTTGTTCTTGACATCATTATTACTTATATCATGATTTACTTACTTCCATAATATAAAATATGATTTATATACCATATATATTCAGTATATATATATATATAATAGATAGATAAATAAAATGAAAAACACCGTTCATGGAGACGGTAGTCCGTACGTACGCATGAACGCTGTTTTACTTTCCTTATTGTCTTGAAATGGAAGTAAGTAGATGACATACATATATATATATATACATAAATCCAGTAGCTTTATAATGTCATATATTTCATTATTATTTATTATATATACTTTATAATCATTCTTAAATGGTTAACATGGAGAATGAATCTCATCGCGTCGTGGAGACGGTAGTCCGTACGTACGCACGAGCGATGATATCATTTCCATAAATATTTAATTGAATTGGAGTGGATTATACAATATATCAGAATCAATATGATGTTTTAATAACTATGTATAGTTATTATTTACACCATTATACCCATCCATGTAAGGTGGTGGTGGAAAATAGATTACACCACGGCGTGGAGACGGTATTCCGTACGTACGCACGCGCGGTGATTTCATTTTTCCGTAGGATGGATAGAAGGTGAATTAGGGTTGTTTCATATTTATAATAACATATCAGTATGTAAGTAATACTGATGTTATTACTTTGTCATGAAACAACTAAAGAAGAAGAAGTTGAAGACGAAAGAAATTGAAAAGATCGGTAATGGATATTACCTCTTCTTTGGAACGCCTCTTTGAATCCTCCACTTAGGGAACTATGATTGGTCTTTGAAGAAGACCAGGACCTCTAGGATTATTCTAGGAAAGTGGAGAGGAGAAAATGGCAGGTGTTGGCCGAGCTTGAGTGCTCAATTTGGTGTGAGGAGGAGGGGGAGGAGGTGTCCTTTTATAAGGGAGGAGAGGGGCACCTTTGGAATTCTTAAAAATATTAATTTATAATAAATCTAACCCCACTTAAAAAACCTCCAAAAATGACTCATATTCGAAGATTAGATGATATGGGGTTGTAATCTCATCAACCAATCAAATTTAGACATGTTTGGATCTTATTTTAAACCTTATCATTTTGATTTATCCTTATTTAATCTATTTAAGTTTATTTGTGGTAATAAAATTCTAAATTTTAAATTATAACAAATAATTACTTATTTGTTGTGAATTTTCCATAATTGTTTAATTTATAACATTATAATCCATATAAATATAAATTTATAATTTGTAAATATTTTTGTGATTTTTAAACAATTTTATAATATGTTATTTTTGTAAAATAACAATAGTGTCAATTTTGACACTATTCATTTATTTGAATTTAAATAATATATATACAGAAGATATGTTCTAACTAAAAGCTTTAATATATTAATAAAAGGTCGTATGTATCTATAAAATTAGTGTATCACATTAAATAGTTCATATAATATTTATTTTATTATTTTCAAAACCATTTATTTGGTTTATCTCTTAATAAAATAATTACTACATCATATTTGTATAATTATTTAATATACTTATTTTTTGTATAAAAATTTAAAATAAAATTCTATTATGAAGATAAATATATTACCTTTCACAATAATACTTTTACTCTAATTTATCATCTTAAAATCACAATATTTAAATTGTTATATTTATTAAATTATGAAGTTGACAACTTTGGCATCATTTAAAATAAAATAATATAAGTGTCATAATAGCTTGTATAAGGCTCCAAAAGGTCAAATATTCTACCATTGGATGATTATAGTTTCCATTTACATGACCAATAAGTTTTGGTCAGGGTTTTGTGCCTTTTATGGTCACTATTAGTTTAATAAAAACTATATTCTTGATTTTTCACTAGATAAATAATTTCTGCATCACTATTGTGTCACAATTAATGATAATTATTTAATCCCAAAAAACTCTAAATAAATTCTAATGATGTAGATACTTTTGTTAGCTTTCTGGAGACTATTCATGTTC
Source organism: Viscum album (assembly GCA_963277665.1). Taxonomy (NCBI): domain Eukaryota; kingdom Viridiplantae; phylum Streptophyta; class Magnoliopsida; order Santalales; family Viscaceae; genus Viscum; species Viscum album. The sequence goes on along the minus strand of OY728132.1, from coordinate 1,430,686,038 downwards.
GAAATTTTATGATGTTTATCACTAATTTAAAATTATTATACTTATAAGATTTAAGAGAGTGACATGTTGTCACTTTCTTTGGTTTTAATAATAATTATGTTATTTTCATGGACAAATGTCCATTAAATGATTCTAATCCGACCCTTAGGTGATATGGGTCGACTTTTAGTCATCCAATAGGAGTTTGACATTTTTTAGGGTAATTTTAAAATATTATATTTACCCTTAATTACCCGATTTACCTTTAACTATGGTAAATAAAATTTACCCTAGTTACTATTCATAATTCCCAAAAATAAAAAGTAGCTTATTAACATAATTTGGACCCACTGATTCCAAATATGGAATCCATTTTTTAAATTTCCATACACAGAAGTTGCAGAAATTAAATTAAAATTAATCCCGTTGTCGAATAAAAACGGGTTTTTGTTTAAAACATTGCAAAAGATTGAATTGATTTAACCTACGAATTCAAGGTAAAATCAATGCTAATGACATACATTATATTAAATGGTAAAAATATATTCTATTTATACTTTAAAACCATTCAATATTATAATTTAACCACATAAGATATTACGATGAAAAAAGTTGTTTTTAATTAAAATATAGCGTGTTTTTACTATTCATTAAAATGTGAAAGTTACCAGAATAATATGAAAAATTTATCCAAAGTAAATTTTTATTTCTTGATTCCAAAGAATAATTTTATTTTGTCAAATAGAACTTATAAACATATCAAAAACTAGATTTAATGTTGGTGCGCCATCAAAAGGCGGCAAAACTGCATTTTTTGAAAAATAATTATTTTACCCGAAAAAATTTATTTTGTTCTTATACCATTTTATAGAAATGTGTAAGAGGAATAATAATGTTATAAAATTCAAAATTTAGTTAATACTATTCATAACGGCTAGTTCATGACAATATTATAATAATATAACATTGTTTATTAAAACCCGGTATTGCGTACAACACACGCTATCGAGGAAGGTCGCGATTGCGTGTAATGCAAGCCAAGTCAGGGTTGCGTGTTGTGAAAGAATCCTTCATTGTTTCGTATAACAGAATCCAACCATATTTCATTTATACATTTAATATATATACATATATACTCAATGTTGCGTAGAATAACTATTATCAAAATTGTGTGTAACACGGTCCAAGAATAGGGTTGCGTATACTGCAAGCTAATACGGTGTTGCGTATAGCGCAAGGTAATCTTGGTGTAGAATACAACATAAGACATTAATGAAATTAAAATAATATTTTTCATAAAATCTCGGGGTGTTACAGTTTTTTCATAGGAAGTTGTTTTATTATCTATTGGATGAGGAAAATGGATGATTATTCTACAAGGCCAATCAGATTATGATGAAATTGTACTAATTTGAATTGGTCATCTTAACTGAATATTTATCTCATGTTGTTACAGATATGGTTATTTGGGTGTAGCTTATCTAGATTACTAAGATGGATTATTTTCTACGTAGCTTGATATTAAGATGAAATTCCTTATTGATGACTTGGATAATGAAATATACATGGAGTAACTATAAGGGTTTGTATTGAAATATAAACTATTCATGGTATTTAATCTAAAAATAATACATTATGGCCACATGTATAAACCACTGAAGTAGAAAAAAAATTAAAACTTTATAATGGAATGAGATTTAATCCGATGTAATAGTGATCGTTAATTATACCAGAATGTGTATGGAGACTATAAAGTATTTCATAGTTCAGCTATATTATGATGAAATTATATTTTATAGAGCTATGACGATGAAGCCGGATGATTCAAAGTGTAAATTTTGAAAAAATTTCTAGATTAAGTATTACAGTTCTATAAATTCGATGTTAATGATATATATTTGAATACGATTAGGTTCATAATATTTATCCTTTTTTCTAACAATGTATATCCAAAAAATGTTTTTATATTATGAATGAATTAGTTGAATACTATGATCTCTCCCCTATAAAGACACTTAATAATATAAAAGGATAAGTTATATTTTTGACAAGGCCATATAACTCTAATGTGGAACTTGTTTGATCAGAAGTCATATATGGTGATCATCCATAATAAGTGGAGTTGTATTATTTTCACTACACATGAATTATTTGCACTCAATAATATGTATTCTTGTGATTTAAAATCTTCTACTATAATTTTCTATTTCATGTTCTATTGAATTTGTTCATTAAGAAGTAATAGGATTTAATTTTTAACCACATAAATCTGTATGATCATTCATAGTGTTCTTCAAATATATTTATTTCTCTATTATTGTGGGTTGTCTGTTATTAGAGCATTAGAATTAACACGGTTTGTAGCTAGTATAAATAGAATTATCACTTTTGGATACAACTATTTGTGGATTAATATTTTTTGACCTTTTGGTGTCTTTATTCTACATTTACAGTTATGAAGAATGTTCCATGTTAATGAGTTTGTGGTTCTAAATTACGACTTCTTGTGTGTAAAATTCATTGGGGGTTTCAACTAGTTATTCTATATCTAATGATTTTACATTGTCACCAAGACTATTGTGGAAACATTATTGATGTAATTTCTTGGGTTATTAGGAGGATATAATATTACATTCTCACATCCTCTATTTGAGAAAAATGAGTATATGAGATTGATATATTAATCACTACATTTCGTGTTATCCATCCAATAAATAAGTGAGCTCACAACCTAATTGTCGGTGTACATAGATGTTCATAGAGATGGAGTATATTCGAGATCCTTTAATACTATCAATCAGTATACCCATAATCATATGTTTTATTGTTCTATAGTACTATAATTTCTTGATAGGAACTATTTTATAGATCAAATGAACAAACCATCCTATAAGTATATCTGACTAGACTATAAGTCTTCCTTTTAAATTTTTATTTACATGATTTATTCATGTTTGTAACTTTTAATAATTGATTTTTCACTCATTGGAAACATTTTTTTAAATCCTTTGGTTGATAATTAATAAAGTCTATCTAGTTTTGTTTACTTATTTGGACATATGATAAAATTAGCTTGATAAAAATCACATATTTTCATGTTCAATACTATTTTTATTTTTTTCATGTAATTTTTGAATTTTCAGTGATGGATTCTACTTTTTCACATTTCTATATTCGATAATATTATCTATCATTAAAATAAACCATACATAAATTTATTTGTCTTTTTTCATATTGAGTGAGGGAGTATGACTACAATGTCCCTTAAAAAGTTGTGTTAGAGCCTCATGAATATTGAAATGGAATATCTTATGTAAAAAAATATACATATTTGATTGTAGAAAATGATTTTGTCCTTTAGAAATTCAATATGTGTAATTTCCCTATCTGATAAATAATTTTGTATGAAGGGTATTTCCATAATAAACACATTGTAACATAGTCTATTGATGGATATACTATAACCCACCATATCTACCTTTGGGTGAGGTTCCTTATGACACATTCTATTCGATCTAAAATATATAAATATTATATAAATTATTCTCTTATTAACCATTTATATAAAATGAGTATGAATTTTACATTTAAAATGAATGTTGTAATTTCTATATGAGTAGATCATGATGATTTTAATAAAATTATTAATGATTTAACCAACATTGATGTCACTATTACTGATAAATATAAAAGAATAATTCTACATGTTTCCCATGATAGATCTTATAACCCTCACTAACAAATGTGATTTATGGGAAATACTCTATCACTTTTGAAGACATTAGTTGTAATGGCCTGGACCTCTCCGGCTCATTCCTTTGTCAAAAAGAAGGTCAAGTAGTTTTATATAGGGAAAGATGGACTTACCCCACACTTTCCAGAATTTTGAAACTACACGTCTTGTAATTTGAGAACATGCAGTGTACTCCCTTTCCGGGTATACCCCGTGTTGCAAGCCATTTCGTTGCTGTGTGGAATAATGGGTGCACGCCGTGTGACCAGTTCTACACGCCGTGTAGTCCCTCCCCATTTATGTGTTACTAGTCAATGACCGTGTCCCATGTTTGAGACATGTCCTTGCCATGTTCAATAAATGAGTACACGCCGTGTGTCCAAACTACATTTCGTGTAGTCCTTCCCCGCGTATGTGTTACCCTCAAACCATGTGTTGACCAGTCAACGGCCGCAGAGCCATTTTGGAAGCCACGTGGAGACCGTGCGATAAAACCGATTACACTCCGTGTAATTTTTCTTTTCACACCTATAAAAGTAGGGGTCCCCTACTCCTTTTCAACACACACCTCTCCTCCCCTCTCCTCTGAGAAGAGCTCTCTTAAGAGACTCGAAGGCTCTTCCTTCTATAACTTCTTCGTCTGAGCATTGATTTACGATCCGTCAGCAGCCACAGGATCGTAACGACGAGTCAGAGCTTCCGTTATGGGATCCGTTGTCTTTCATTCTCCCTTTCCTTTCAGACCTCCACCTGAGGAGGTCTGTCCGGGACACGACAGAATTGACGGACGCCGACAGACGTCTTCTAAGGTTGGTTCGGGGGAGTGTTGCGATCAGGAACCTGTTGAAGTAGGGATCTTACCTTCATCGCTCTAATATGGGCATCATGCAGGGTTGGTATCCTCTTGTTTTCATGAGGAATAGGTGAACCTTTAAATAAATATAATAACTGGTTAAAGAACGGGGATGGGAAGTTGTGATTGTTGTTACTTTATATCCTGTGATATTATGTTGTGAATTGAATGTGCTTCTGCCTACAGAAAATCACGGTCATTGGGGGCCTTTGCATACTCAATTAAATGTTTCCCTCTCCTTCTAGATTTTTTTTATGGATGTAACTATGTGGAACGTGGAAATTGGTTAATCACGTAAATTTCACTTTGAAATTCTAGAACCCTTGTATGATCACTCCAGTTAAACAAAATGAAATAATGAACATGTGGTTGTTGGATTGGTTCTATGGCATGTGATGGGGGTGTTTTCTGGGTTGTTGTGGATAGGGTGGGAAGCGGGGCTATGATAAATGGTATTAAAGGGATGATGATGTGTGGGTTCGGTGTGGTCGTGGTTATTTTTGTTGGCAGCAGGGCTGCAGGGATGGGTTTGAATGTGAACTGGCAATGGGTTGTGATTATTAAATAAAAAGTGGAAGAGTTAATGATTGGTGGGTCATGGTAATGGAACAGGTTTAACAATCAATGGGGTTGGATGGTTAATAAGAGGACTTGGTTGTGTTTCTTGTTTTTTCTTAACATGATTTGTGGATGGCAGGGTTATGTTTCACGAATGATCGATGTCGTTGGTTGTGGATAGTTTCCCAGTAGTTAAGGAACTAAATAAAATAATTCTGCTAAAATGTGAAAACCTGAATGGGGTTGGGGTTGTTTGTTGTATGCATTCTTTGTTTTGGCTGTGTCGAGGAATGTGCTCAGTTTCTCTTTTTAGAAGCCATAGGTTGGGTTGTGTGGTTGGTAAATATATATATTTGTATCTTTTGTGTTTTATCGCACCCCACCCATGTTGATCACCTAGTGCCGAACACTCTCATTTCATGGGAGAGGGTGTTTTTCCCTTAGTTACTAGCTCTTTCCTAGTTCTTCTCTCCTAGGATGTGATGGCTTGAGGCGACGTGACAACTAATACTCTTAGGCTAGGATTCGATTGGTGTGGTTTTAGACCTAGACTCTTCGGCCAGGTTCGACTGTTTCACATGAATCTTCAGGATGCGGCCCAGGTGTGTGTGGGCAGGATACGTGGTTGTGAGACCTAGGTGTGTGCGAGCAGGATACGTGGTTGTGAGGCCCGGGTGTGTGAGGGCGAGATACGTGTTTGTGAGGAATAGGTGTGTGCGGGCGGGATACGTGGTAGTGAGGCCCAGGTGTGTGTGTGTGTGGGGGGGGGGGGGGGTGTCGCAGCGTCAGGACGTTCTCTATTAGGAAAAGCAGCAATCAAAATGGTAAATGGTTCGGGATACCCAATACGCCTGTTTCATATATACTACTACCTATTGTGCTTGTGTTTTTGGTGGTTGTGGATGGATAGAATTGCTTACTAGGTTTCTTTTGTTGTTCTCACGGGACATTAGGATGTCTCCCCACTTGTGCACAAGAGCTTTAGGTTTCCCTAGAGAGTATACTTGTATGCTCACCCTACGTTTACTTTCAGGTTTCCAGGAGGACTACCTGGGACGTACGAGACCCTACTAGTCGGAAAATTGGAGTTTTTGAGGTTGATGTACCTTGTTTTCTTTTGGTATTGTACTTTGAGCATTCTTGTACTTGTACATTGTTATAAAATTATTTAAACATGCATGTGTTCTTGGTATGGGGTTATTTATATACAATGGTTCTTTTCCTTTTGGTGGTTGACTTGTCCTATTTCTCGATCCTAAATAATAAAAAAGGGCAATGCCTCCCATATTTGTGAAAACTCATACCCTTGGTGCTAGTCGCCACCCTGGGGCCTATTGGAGGCGGGACTCGGGGGTTATTATTTCCCTTTAACCATTTCCAGCTCAGGAGGGGCATCTTTGGTGGTAGGGGTTCATGATAGAATGGAATCAGAGCCTAATAGATGAGAGATAAGATGGAGTCTGGAGTTAGGCATAGTGAGGATTTCATGGGATGGTGGGGAAATAATGTTAGTTAATCGTGGTGCATGACATAGGCCAGGGAGGACCAGCTAGTACACGAGATTTTAGGGCCCCCCAGGATCCGATTTAAGGACTCTGAACCTACTGAACGACCAAGTGAGACTACATTGATTGCAGGGTAGAGACCCTAGGGATGGTACATGCATCATAATAATTGTGTTTAACTTGATTTGGGTGTTCTGGGAAAGAAATTGAAATAAAATGGTGAAATGAAACCTTGATTTTTTTCCTTACTACTTGAGATTAGGTAATCCTTGTTTACCGTACAGCTATGGAACCTGGACGTCATCCCCAGGTGGCTCAGACGACCGAGGCCCAATAAATTCAGGTGGTCGATCAGTTGAGGATTGACCGAGAAGAGGAAGATAGCCAGTGGAAGAAGACTCTCTCCATGGAAGCCCCTCAGGAAGTACGAGGGTAGTACATCGGATACGGAGACAGAGGGGTGTCTTCACGAGCTAGGGATTGCTTTTACCTTGATTCGTGCTCCAATGTAGTACTGGGTTCCCCTAGAAGTCAGTCAGCTGAGAGGTGCGACACGACAGTGGTGGACGCTCTACCTCAGAGAGAGGATAGAGGCTGAGGTTCTATGGGCTGACATTGAGAAGGAATTCCGAGAGGAATTCTATTCTCCCATGATCAAGGTGGAGAAGAGGCAGGAGCTACTCTCCCTTCAGTAGGGGGTATGTTGGTAAGAGAGCTGGGGATCATGTTCAAGGATTTCCTTCGCTTTTCTCCGGATCTCTTTCCGGATGAGGAGCCTCGGGATACTCGGTTTACCTCAAGAGTATTTAGGGGGATACAACATGCTTTTGGCACCCAACTACTCCTCAGCACTGCTTTCCACCCCTAGACCGATGGGAAGATTGAGCGGACTATCCAGACGTTGGAGGACATGCTGTGAGCATGCATTCTGGATTTCGGAGGATCATGGTTACTATACTTGCCTTTAGTAGAGTTTGCCTACAAAAACATGTTCCACTCTAATATTGGCATTGAACCGTTTGAGGATTTATATGGAAGGCCATGTCATTCAACCATTTTTTGGGAAGAGGTTTGTGAGACATGTGCTCTTGGGTCAGAGGTAGTGCAGAGAACCACAAAGAAAGTCCATCTTGTACGTGAGAGGATGAAAGCGGTTCAGGACCGACATAAGTCTTATGCTGATCTTCAGAGGAGGCCCATGGAGTTCGAGGAGGGAAATCATGTGTTCTTGAAGGTTTCCCCTCGACGGGGTCAGCAGAGGTTTGGGAAGGGGAGAAAGATCTCACCTAGGTTCATCGGGCCTTTTGAGGTGTGGAAGTGAGTTGGTGAGGTGGCATTTTAGCTGGCCCTGCCACCTTGGTTGGATAAGGTTCATGATGTCTTCCACGTCTCCATGCTTCTTCGGTACTTACACGACAACTCCCACATTATTGACTGGGGAGAGTTAGATATGGGAGACGATGCGACATTCGAGGATCAACCAGTCAGAATCAGAGATCTTAAAGAGAAGGTGCTTCGTTGACGAACCATTCCATTGTTTCATGTGTCTTGGAGGCATGGCGGCCTCGAGGAGAGCACATGGGAGGGGGTGACCCAGATGCACGCTCAGTACCCAGAGTTGTTTTGACTTGTTTTTTTCCCTTGTTCTTCTGAGCTTTGTGTTGATGTTGTACTCTGTACCTTTGATATATGGATTGCTTGGCATGTCATTTGTGAGACCTTTTGTTTATTTGTTCCCTAGTAATGTGTAACATGTCTGGAAGTGTGGGAAAGGGAAAAACCTGACCCTTAAGAAATGGTATATGGTTTAGGAAATAAAAATATCAATGAAAAATGATGCAGATACATTGGGGAAAATAAAGATCAAATGATCATAAGAAATTGAATATTTCGGGAGAACTAAATAGAATCAAGAATGTGAATTTGATTTCTATACATAGCCCAATAAATCCTAAAAAATATATATTATGAATAATAATAGTATGAATACAACATATACTAAGTTAATTATAAATAATGGGTTCTTTTCATTGATGAATAAAATTACAATAAAATTATTTTTGAAAAACATTTTTATGAGAAATAACATTTTTTTTGAAAAAAATATTGAAAAAATCATTTCCTTGAAAATAAAATTTGAAAAAAATTTCCTTAAATTTATTTTTTTAAAAAGGAAAATATAATATTCCATAAAATGATGATATATAAATCCGTAAATGTAGTATCATGTAAAAATAATATTCATTTTCCCGGTAAATTATTCTAAAAAATTCATTGTTCAGAAAGAGGAAATGGGATTCCTTTGAAAAAATTTATAAATTTAAAAAAGGGAAAATGTATTTATTAAATATGTTTTACTAGGTTAATATAATTTTAGAAATAATTTTTAGAAAAAATATATTTTAGAAGAAAATAAGTACTCCGACAAAAGAGATAATTGATGTATGTTATTATTTAAAAAATTAATATTGTTAACAAAAAATTAGTGGGAAAATGGTAATAATACTAAAAAATGGTCATGAATAAAAAGTGGAGTGTAAAATTAATTGTATTATGGAAAAATAGTTATATGATTTTCCTTAATGTAAAAGTATGGTCAATAGAATTATTCTTGATGAAAATATTAATTACACATTTCTAATTGTCCCATACCACTTTGAAGAATTTTTATATCATAATCCTTATGACAGAATAAAATTCAATGAATGTTTTAAATAAAATTAAGATAATATATTTCATGTTATAATATATCAAAATTAGAAGTAGATACAACAAAAAAAAGAAGTGGTGTACATGTCATTTATCTCATGGTTGTAAAAATTAAATAACAATCCCTTACCTTAAATTCGAATTGAATTTTATGCATATATATTGCTGAATAAACTTGATATGTTAATTATTAGTATTTTGATTATATTTTTAATGATTTTAATATCTCATACTTCACTTATTTATTTGTTATATAAAACCACTTAATTCATTAATTTTATGTCAGATGTTTTGACCAAATTTTGTTTATGTTTCAAAAACATCATTTTTATGTCACTATGGTGAATAGTGTCATAAAATATCTAGAATAATTATCATCATATAATAATTATATTTATAAATAAATTATAATTTTATGAAAAATTATTAAATATGGTTATTAAAATTGAACCAATGTATTAATCATGGAGAATTTAGGTTGTACAAATGCATAAGTAAACCTCTCCAATTTTCAATGATCATTATTGAAAGAAGGAAAGTAAGACAAATATCTTTCCATAATGATATTTATATGAAAAATATTGTTCTATTTAATCATATATTTTCTTATATAAATTTATTTTTATGTAAAAGGAATCACATCATGTCGAAGAGGCATTAGTACAAACGTCCATGACCAACATTATATCTTTTTAGAGTGTGAATGGGTAATAAAGAAACTGATAAATATTTTACTACCAAATATGAAATTTTTTTATAAATACAATTTATATAATCTGTCTATGTCACATATTATTAATTCAATTCATCCATTATACATTCCTTGTATTGTGTGATTGAATAACATCGTTTTTAGGAGGGGATAGTCTACACTTAAACAAATGATGTTAACGTATTTACATAAAATGGAATAAATAACGGTATGTGGAATGAAGGAATTAAATAGGTATACATAAATTAAAAATATCATATATAAATTATAAAAAATAGGTTCCATCTTAATTTTCAAACATTTAGATGTGGTATAGGAAAAAAGGATCATTTTTGTTTCGTGAGGTGGTAGTTCTCTGTGAACCTAAATGGTAAGTTTGTTTCCCAATCTATTGAAGTGTGTGTAGTTTTAAATCAAAATGTTAACATATAAAATTACTACTATATTTAGGATAAGAATTTTTTATATAATAATGTAAAAATAATATTTTTGGTGGTGAATAATGGAAATAAAACTAAACAGCTCGATGAAGGATGTTACCTCTAACTTGGGTAACTCATTTTGGTTTCCCCCAAATGGATTACATGAATGGATTCTCTCAAAAGGCTATCATTATAGGATGATTCAAGGATTGTTGATGAGATAATTTCTAATAGACGGGTCTATCCAACGATTCATAAGAGGTTTGAAGAAGTGGATAGAAAGGATGGCTTTGTATTGTGGAGGAGGACTGGCACTCTTGTGAATTTTTGAAAAGGGAATTTCATCCATGATTCATCCATTGAACATGGATTAAAAAATATTTCCAACTTTATAAAATGGATTATAGGGTTGAAATATTGAAATCAAATAGATTTTTGACTAGTATATAGGTCATTTGGGCCCTTATTTTAATGCTTTAGTCTATTATGAATCTTAATTTAACCTTATGTGTTGCAATTTATTTTAATTATTTTTTTTAATTTTTTGTCTGTAAAAACTAATTTGAAAATATTATAAATTATAAATTATGATTAATAAAAATTATAAATCAATTTTTTCAAATTCTAATCAAAGATTTTGCAGAAATTAATTTGAATTTAATCCCAAAAAGGGAGGACAAAGGGGGGTTTTTATAGTTAAAAATTAAAATGTTTGTAATGTATTTATAATTAATTGTAAAGTGAAATTTATTAAAATAACCCATATTGGAATAATTAATAAATATTTAGTCTAATTAAAATTTAAAACCTCAGAAAAAATTAATTTAAGCATATAAATAAATTATATGGAAAATATGTTTTTAATTAAAATTCATAATTTTTCATTATTCATTAAAAATTGATAATTTAATAATTCATCATAACCTAATATTAATGTTTTTAATTAAAATATTTTTTTTGTTTAAATATAATATTTATAAAATTGCAAAAATTTTGATTTCAAATTGGTTCTCCATTAAAAGTGAGTAAAAGTGACTTAATTAAAATATAGTATCTTATGTGTAATTTTTTTCCTTCTCTTATATCTAACAAATATATTAGATAAATTTCAAAAATATATTAATTTATATAATATATATATTACATTAATATCACTAAATGTTTCTAATTAATTTGATTTATTAGGATAAAACTATTTGTTTCTCACAAAAATAGTGTTTTTACAAAAATAATCGTTTTATATTCAAATAGTTCTTATATTAATTTCAAAATCAATTTGTAACTAATAAATTAATATTATATTATTGTTAAAAAAAATTATCTTATATTTGTTAAACATATTCATAATATCTAATTTATCATTTTGGTTATATCTTATTATATTAAATAATAATAATTTATTAATGAACTGTTTTTCTATAAAACACAATCTTTTTTATAATGCATGACATCTATGAATATCATTGTTAAATGGGAGACACACTAACTTTGTGTCACGTGCATTTCAAGCTATGAAATATATTATTATTTTTATAATTTTAAATATATTATAAATTCTTGTGATATCTTATTCCCTTTTGTTATTCGTATTGTGTGTAATACACGCTATCAAACAAAATGATCCTACCTTATATTTATGGGGCGTTACAATAAAAAAATATAATTATAATTATAATTATAATTATATATCTATAATTATATTTATAAATACATATTAACAATTCAAATAATATTTTATTAATTACATATATAATTGTTTTTCATTATTTTTTATATTATTAGTTTTTAATTTATAAATATATTTATTTATTTTTTTACAAATATAAACATATCTAATTATTAGTTATATTAATTATATTATTAGAATTAAATATATAGGTCTTTATCAGTGTGTTTATTCACTGATAAATAATTATATAATTTTTAGAGCTAAATATATAGTGCTGATAAAACATAACATTATGAGTGTTAAAATTTTAGCGCTGATTAAGATATGTTTTAATAGTGTCTTTTAGCTCTCATAAAGATTCATTTTTCCTGTGTTTATTTTTTTATAACTACGAAAAACACTCTTTATTAACTCTTTTTTAAAATCAATAATAAAACCCTACCCAAACTGTTAAATAGAACCTTAATAGTGTTCTCCATATTTATGTTATTGAAGCTCTTAAAGAACTAAATTATTGTCACTTACCTCCCTAAAAAAACATAGATGATTCAATAGTTTAAAACACTATGTATGTGATGTGTGATTGATTAACCCCCCTTAAACATACTTGTGCATTTATAATTTTCCCAGAAAATGTAAATAGAGACTGTGAGTGATATTATTTTTCCCTGATCTACATTCTTTATTCTCCACCAAATATCCTTCACTTGGGGCCATTAATAATTCACAATCTTCCATTCCATCATCTTCATATAAGTTATTTATCATAATATAACTCTACATACATGAATATATTTTTTTAAAATTAAAAAACTCTAACCACATTTTAGGTAAGGTGGTGACTACAAATGGTATGTTGGAAAATTCTTTTCAGTGAACATATGGTAATCATTTCCCTGTTCCATGTATCCATAATGTTCCAGTGGGTAAAAATCAATGAATATTACCAATTTTTTCTATTACAAAAAATAATAACCCTTAATTTTTAATATCTATTAATTTGAAAATAATTTCTAAATGAGTTAAGAAATTTTTTTTATTCATTTCGTATGATTTGATACAAATTATATATATATAAATATATTTTTTGATAAAACATTATTTCAAGATACATTTGATAGAAAAACAAAAATAAATATATATAAATTTAGGTACAATATTTCATATTTTAAAATAATAACTTGTGAATATGTGCAAAGGGATGAGTGGTATGTATATTTATAAATGTATACATGCTTAAGGGAAAAGGGTGGGTTTGGAACTCAAATTCTATAAATGAAATTGGTTTTAAAAATTTGTTCAAAAAATGGGATCCAACTAATGGTATTTTCAAAAGATGGTATTCCTTTCTAATTAAAATCCCTTATTCGTCATGTTTTACTTTCATCCCATTTTTTAAAAGGTGTTTTATTTTCAAAATTCCTTTTTGTGAAGATACTGATGGGTTTTATTCCTCTTAGATTTTTTTAAAATTCTAACATTTATTTTGGAAATTTAAAGTTTTAAAGTGGCGTGTGGTGTTTAATTAATATAATTTTATTTAATGGGTTGTTGAAAGGACCCTTTGATAAAATATGAAATATTTTAAATTGGAATCGAAAATTGGAACCCCAAAAAGAGAATTCTTGTACATTTGATTTAAATTCATGATTTCATTCAAAGATTGGGTTCCCAAGACCATGTGACCATGCCCAATATTTTTATTCATTATATAAAAAATGTACAATAACAAATCCAATGATGAAATTAATTGAAACACCACCTAGACCACTATTTAAAAAGTACTGAAATTAATAAAAAATAAATTCCCCCATTTTTATTTCAATATCTCGCTAATTTTTCTGGATATTGTTTGTCTATTTTATCATATGAGATAACATCGAATAAATAATATGAAAAATATTGTTTGGAAAAATTATAACTCTATTTATAGAATCACATGTCTGAATGATGAAATGAATGAATGTAAAAAACAATTCATTTTAAATACTCTACCCAATTATAATGTAAATCCATGATTTTAAATGATAAGTACATTAGGTTTTTGCATTTCATAGAATTAATCTGATCCAATTTACATTTATTGTTCCAGCTCCCATAATTTAAAATTAATAAAAAATCATCCCATTTTCGTCCATTACTAGGTAGAAGATCCCATATACATTTTATTTTTTCATTTCTATGAACATCCATGATAATAATTTTTTATCAAAAACTAATAACATCATGTTATATTAGAAATTCCATCATATAAGAATATTCCAAATGATAGAATTCACAATATAACATTTTAGATCATTATTTAGATTCTTAGTTGACCTGATTTTTCATTCATGGTTCTCTAGTTCTATAAATTTTCACTCATAAAAGTTTTCTCCCCTTCCTAACATTATTTTGGATTCCATCTACGTTCATTTGATCCTCAGTTCCCATAGTCTTGTGGGGTTTTCAGTGTGTTCATAATCTACTCCCCATTTTCCACTAATTTTTTTCATAGTATATTCTATTTGTCTATTACACTAAGGTCGTTTCATTATTTCGGTTATCTATAGTATATGGACTTGTAATCTAATAATTATTATGAAATGAAGATTTCTGCAAATCCCATAGGGACACTTCATAAACATGCGTTGATGTTGACTGTTCCATCCCCCACAAGTAAGAGTTTCCATTAATGGTCATTGAGGCTTCATCCCGTACACATAAATTGATTAAATTTGAAACCTTCATGAAAACCCATTTAGATTGTTCATCGGGGTTTTCAATAAATTGAGAACCATAGTATGCGAATGCTCATTCATTGGATTTAAATTCAAGAGTTTCTTAAAACATTGGGTTCTAAAGGCCATGTGATTATGCCTTATTAACATTTTCATCATTTGAAAAATGATAAAAATTAGATCATACGCATCCATTCACTATAAAACCACCTGAACCACCACTTCCCATGTGATGAAATTAATAAAAATATACACCTCCATCACCTTTTAATCACACCATACAATGTTACAATAATCTTCATTGATCACAATGTTTTCCAATAGATGCAAATTTAAATAGATTATTTGTAACATTATATATATCACACATTTCATTCCATAAATAATTTCCAACACAATAAAACAATAACAATAAATATCATTCAGATCATATTATTATAGAACAATGTTTTCCACTAGATTAAATTATAATTTAATAATGACATTTTATGGAGTCTGTGCAGATATTTTTTTTGTATATGTATTTTTATAAAAAAAAATTATATTACTAAATTTAATATGATGAATATATAAAAAATTGAATGATTCTAATCATATATAATGAGAGTATTAGGATGGTTGGAATTAGTTTATCATGTTTGTATAAGATAATGAAAACGATAGTCCTCAAATATATTTTCAATGTTTACGTTATTGTTATTCAATACTAATTAGTCCATAGGGGTTGGAAAATCACATGATTTATCATAGAATATATTTAATTAATCAATGTTAGTATAACATAGGGAATAGTGAATAAAGATATTAACATACATAACATGATTTTTATGAATAATTTGATATAACTATAGGGGTGAATAGTGAAGTGGACTGTATTGAGTATATGAGTACATGTGGGAAAGATGAAAAATATAGTAAGGAAACAATTACAATGACAATTGATTATAAACTTCATGATTATCCTAAATAATTTGGGAAATTAAAACATTTTGAAGTTACCCCATTGTATAATAGTGGTAATAAATATATATTGTTTTTCACCCATATAGAAGCTATATAATATAGAGGATTCATGGGATTGAGTGATGTCATTTTGACAAAACTACTTACTCTCTATAATAATTATATCCAAAAAGACAATGACTGTGCTTTCAGAACATGTGACCCTAAAAAATGTTATGTTAAATGTCTGTGATCATTAAAAGAATAAATGCTTGTCCAAATTACTATATATTGTTTCATTAGGTCCATGAATCATTTAAAAATCACAAAGTGTGGTTCATATTCATAAAAGAAAAATAAATTATGCCCTATGAATATTGAATGGAATTATATAATAATTCCATTTTATAAGAGTATCTATTGAAGTGAGGAGACAACAATGAAATTGATGAGGCATATAGATACAAGTATTAATGAGGGGAAACATCATTACCTGATATAAACTCCTCAGTGGATGAAAATTGGTCATGAGTATCCTTGATTTGGAAAAGATCTAATAAAACATCATTTTTCCTATCTATAGATGGAAGGAGTAATTTTGATTTCCAATGTGTTATTATTATAAAAAATTTGTTATGATATTATATTTTGACTTAGCACAATGTTTATGCCTGAAATAAAAATACATTATGTTATAAATGATTATATAAAGACCAAAACAACCGAGTAATGATATTTATTTTATTTAAAAAAATTGATTGAATACTTGAATTTATTATATGATTAAACTATTATGTTGTTTGATGTTTACAAAAATGAAGATTTAATATTGAGATCCATGTTGTAGGGATGATAAATGACATTCCTACTTATGTAAATTTTTCCAGAAATATCATTAAACTAACTCATTTGTGTTATATTTCGGAAAATGGAATACACCCAATTAGGAAAAAACATTCACCAATGACTATTTTATAGGTCATCACAGGTTTCTACCCTAGTGACATAAATACCAAACCTGGATAAAATAATTCGAATGGAGTTCAAAATAAGTTACAACACAATCTCCACTAATAGGTTATTAACTTTTTCATAAATTACTATATATGGGAAATTCTTTTGGTAATCAATTTCCATGAATCATTAAAAACCAAACATGGAAAAGGATATCCATTTCTATTGAATTACCATAAGTGATTTTTATGAATATCAATAATTTTCTTGGATTTAATAATGTGAAAAAATTAATGTGATTGTATCATTGGAACATACCTAAATGCACCTAGAAAAACAATTGATTGAAATAAGGAATTATGGACATTATTAACATGGGTAGAAAACAAAATTCGGTGCTAGGGAAGAGTGAATATGGACTTTTCATCCACCAGCTACATAAATTCTTTCTAGAAAAGTGATATATATATTTTTAATATCTATAATTATTTAAAGGTTCTATCATGGTATTCAACAAATATCAAGAAGATCGTGTCAATTACTGATTAAAAGTTAAAGGATCTAAAATCACATGATTTACATGTTTTGAAGCAAGATCCAGTGATCATTGATTTTTGTTACATTTTTTCCAAGAATATATTTTATCAATTATCCAAAATATTTTTCATTTTCAATTCTATATGTAGAATATTTATAGAACTAGTGAAACAGTAAACCATTGAAAATGAAATGCTAATATTATTATGTGGTTTGGAGATTTTTACCATATAAGTATTCTTTTATATGATTGTTAAATTGATAGATAAATTGGTCAGATATATTCTAATTTTAGTCCAATAAATTATAGATTTATATACTAAATTAAAAGGTGTATGACAATTTTGAAAGGGTGTATCATAAATAAAAGTCAGCCTGATGGACTCATAGTGGAGTTATATGTAATTTATAAATCCATTTAAATCTATATTAAATAACTATCATATGTGGAAATTATTTTTATTCTGAAATCTCATCACACTAGCAGGATTTTTGGTAAATAAATTTCGAAAAAATCAATTTATTATGTATTATTATAGTGTAGGAGCACAATCACCTTTATTTTTTGGAAAATATATTATAGGTTGCGCCATATTTTGAAATATAAAAATTATTTATTTCGTATTATAATCCATCATGAATGAAATATTGATATCAAATACAGATAATTAATAGTTTATAAGATTGTTTTGAGACAAAATTTTAAAGGATTCATTAAAAAATTGGATTTAATTTCAGAACGACATTGATGGATAGATTTAAGCCCATGTGTTCAAGTATTATATAATAATTTTTATGTAATAAATGGTTATATGTTATATAAAAATTATGATTATGAACATGTTACCATTAAAAATTATGTAGTTTCACTTTTTTTCAGAAGTAATACATGTAT
Organism: Viscum album; assembly: GCA_963277665.1. Taxonomy (NCBI): domain Eukaryota; kingdom Viridiplantae; phylum Streptophyta; class Magnoliopsida; order Santalales; family Viscaceae; genus Viscum; species Viscum album. The sequence continues at coordinate 1,430,667,850 of OY728132.1, read as the reverse complement.
CTGGTACTATGTAAAGTAATCCAATTTATACAAATATTTTATGGTTGAGTATCATAAAATAAAAATGAAAGTTGGATTAAAAATTATTACAAGTGTTTATTTTTAAATAATGGTGGGTGGTTAATATAAGAGATCTTTGAATAAATGAATTGGGATTCATTAATGTGGATTTCAATATGGAAGGGTACACAGATGTACTGTTTATAATGATATCATTGGCAGTAAATGAATTTTTCATTTAATTTCCTATAAGACAAAAGTGGTCAATTGTTATATTGTCATCTAAAACCATTGAAGGGATAAATGTCAATTCAAATAAGGATGGAACATTCATTTGTATTTCATAATAATTTCATAGAGATAATAATATCGATGGGTTCTTGTATGTCATAAGTATCTACTAGAAGTTTATTGGGATACAAGATGATGTTGTCAAATCCCATTATCCTTTAATCAAATTCAGGTCAAATAATCATGTTATTTTTTTAATATACATTGTGTAACCTCATATTTTTGTTTTCTCATTGTTTCATTTATCTAATATAAATTAAATGTTATATAACATCTGTATATAATGAATTTTATAAATGTCAATGCTCGACATCCTAATAAACATCATGTTTCTCAACATGTTAATGCTCCAAATGTTGAGAAACAAAAAATATTTTCATATGTCGATGCTACAATCCAGTGGACCAAAAAATTGACGATGTTGATGGTGTGTAAATAGTAGGTAGTGGAAAACTCATGTCCCATAAAAATAGTGTTCCATAGAATGATTGTTCATGAAAAAATTATTCAGGTGATAAATAATGAGATCAAATTAATGGTTGGATGAAATGCATGAAGGCATCCCGAACAAGGTCTTTTTCAAATGTTACAATGGGATCACCACCGAATGTACATGCTAGTTGATATAGAATCATTAAATAATATTTTGGTCACCCTGAAGGTAATAATTTTGGAATATATTAGTGTAAAATATTAATATAATTTCATAATTTTTCCAAAAAAAATTAATGAACTGTTTATTTAATATTATTTATCCCTAATAGAGTTCATTATATTACATGAATCCAGAATTGAATTTATATTAATTATTTATAGAAATGACTAAAATGAATGTCATGATATTCATATGAAGTATCTACCAAAGATACAAAATCGAAAGTAAATATGCACCCATCCTAGATGTATGCATTCCTGAAAAAGCCACAAATGTTGAATGTGTTTATTTGTCATCACAAGAACCCAAAATTTCATGTCCATTCTAAATAGTAATAAATTCAATGAAAATATGAATATCGATGACTATGATTAGAGTTGTTAATTTATGAAATAGTAACTTATTATTGAAACTATAAAAAATGTAACAAAAATAATGGGTGCCAACAATAAAGCAAGTATGTGGTATACATCAGTTGAAAAAACAGTAATTTTTTTTAATGTAATGTGATACATTTCTGTGGCATGAACCAAAAAATTAATTATATTCATTTTTCTCATATTGATTTATAAATTAAAATCCAAGGCAATATCCATCCCATGTAAGTTGTTATGTAACGAGGAACATGTAAACATAGATGTGATATTGTTAGATAAAAACACCCAAAAGTGTTAGAAGAATGTGTTAGTAAGATAGAATAAGGATTTATATTCCATTAAATTGGTGTTACAAAATAATTATTAAATTTTTCGTATATTTTTTATTTATGTTATACACATGAGTCACCATTAGCTATAACTAATGAATATCTACTAACAGTTCCCTTGAGGTGGATTGAAGAGTATAGATGCATCCGACGTGTGTGAGTTGGGGTGTCACCCTGAACATTTCTTTTGAAAGGAAATGAATATATGGAAAAAGATAAAAAATTGGAATAGATGAAGGGATTATTATATTATCTAGATGAAAAATATAATTGTATGACATAGTTTTTAAAAAATGTTATGGATTTGAATCAATGAGTGGAAACAACAAGAACACCACTACTTGAAGACCCCCACCCCCACCAACACTGACTTGATGCATTCCCCTAAAAGGGATATCTTGGATGAGATAAAGACTATAATTACAATATTTTCTTTGAATCTTGAACCGTGTAGAAAATGATTTCTTTCATATAATGATATTCTACAAGGAAAAAATTATTTTGATTTATATCTATCAACACCCACCTGTCATCTTGTTGTAGAGGGTACCGTGTATATTATAAAAGATGATATTATAAAAACAGAAAATTTCCAATTGGTCATCTGAGAGTTGGGATTCACATAGATCATGAGTCAAATTTAGAGCTAAATGTTCTACTTGATGATTAATATATTCATATGTTCAATCATTCTTTTATAAATTATATATTAAGGCCATTTTATCAGGTAAAAATAAATGTTGAGAAGTAGGGGTTCATTTTACATTTTATTATTTATGAAAAAACTATAACAATTAATGTAAAAAGGCTTCAACATATGAAGGTTATTAAAAAGGGGAAAAGCGAAAGTTATTAAATTGAATAGTGAATCAAAAAATGAAAATGATCAAACAACCAACCAAAAAGATCTTCAATAAGTACATTTAAACCTATTCAACATTTGTATTTACTAACATTAATAGATTATTAGGATAAAATGATAAAAATTTACTACATGACCGTAATTTATTTTTAAAAATAGATTTATTGAAATAACATCACATAATATATTTCTCCAGGGCATGTAAATGAATTACTCATTAATGAGTGGATTGGAGTATCAATTATAAAAGTATTCATGAGGTGTGTTTTCATGACCAGTTTTTCAATACCTGATCTACTATGTTAATTATGACTAAATAGTTTTCCTAATTATTGAAGGTGTATAAATCAATAATATTTAAAGGGACACACTATGCATTGAAATTTATAAGGAATAGTTCTCATATCACTTTTTTATAACTACTCACATTGGAACCAAGTCAATATAAAGTATTAGTGGAAAACAATACACAACATATTAAAGAAAATATACAGATAACAAACTGTTCTTAATACCCATGACATATGAGTAAAAAACTAAAATTTAATAATATAAAATATATTTTCATTCCATTCGTTTATTATTATATTAAAAAATTGACTAGTTGATCATTTCATCCAATTTGGATACCCCAATGATAAATGTTTTGGAATCAATTCATGGATACCCAACAAAATAACCACACGTGACATCATTTATCAATTTTTATTACACTACATGAAATAAATTAGAAAAAAAATAAATTTATACATTTGATATAATTATTCAAAAAAATTTCCCTTATGATAGGGAATTTTTTAAATATTATCAGAAAAATGTCATGAGGATTTTACATGAGAAAAAAATCAAATCAATATGAAAAAGTGGATAATTATTAGGGAATATATTAAGAACATTCCACTATCAAAAAAATATTAAAAAAATAGATTATTTTTCTCAATGTTTATAAATTTCTCAGAACAAACTAATGAGAAATAATGTGGTTGTTATATTTTTAAATTTATAAAGGATATCATTTTTCATAAAAAAAACTAGTATCCATGAAGTGGTATTTATAACAATTATAATTTTATTCAAAATAATTATCATTTTTTGTCTATAGTTTTTATAGTATTATGAGGACATTAGACAATACTCATATTCAAAATATGAAATATATATTTTTACAAATGAATGATAATAGTAAATAGTGTCATAATGTATATAGTAATCATGAAGAGGTGACTTCTTACTAATTATATAGTTAGTTTTCTCATTATTGTATCTAGTATTTCATAGTTAACTTCTTTATTGTTTTTATCTATTAATTGTTATTTTCTTAATTTTCACAGAGATCATGAAGATGTATGATACACTCATGATGCACTAATGTACTATGATTATGCACTCATGATGGGAGATACACTCATGAATGTATTTTTTTCAATTCAATCAATATTTTAGTTTATAAAATAGAAATATTATTAGATGAACTCAAATTTTTAATTCATTGAACAGTAAAAAGATACAGTGTGATGTGCATGAATCAACTATCATCTAATTAGATACAAAATATTCCCAGTATAAATAGAAAATTTTAATTTTTTTTACAACTAAAATTTTAGTGAAAAACATACATTACATGCTCAGAAATGATAAAAACATTCATATTTTTTTGATAATTTTGAGAAATTATTCATAGGTTTTTTTTTGTGAAGTAATATAATTGAAAATGATCTAATACACTATGTGAATAGTATGATAGAGCTATTAACATGTATGAAGACACACGTAATAATAAGATATTGAGATTTGAGTATGTACTTTTGATAATAGTGTTAGGAAAATGAGTCATGAGTGTAGAAAAACATAGTTGAAAGTTTAATTCCAACTACTCATTTAGTTATTTTTTGATCATTTTGTTTAATTTTTTTTAATATCCCAATAATTTTTATCAGATAGATATTTATTTGTTTTTCATTGATGTTTTGTAAAGCCATACATTGATTTAAACTATCTTCAATAATTTGTAAATGTGATTACATGTACCTTTAGAATGTAATAGAAAACTTCATGCTACATAAAATGTCAAGAGAATCATAATGATTCATATAATAATGAATTTTATAATATTTCAATGGAAAATTATGACTTTCCAAAATCACTTTCATGAACATTATCTATAGTTGATTAAGAATCAAACACTCCTCAATCAACTTCAGCTTAATCTGATACATAGTCTCCTAAGTAATACTCAATGTGTATATTTTTAGATTATAATTTATATTTTAATTCAAAACAAACATAACATACTCAAAACTGTGAAAAAAACATTCATATTGTTTTTATAATTAAAAAAACAATCCATGTTTCATTTTTGATGTTTAGGAATCTAGTGCACCTTAAACTGATAAATGGTTTGTCCAATATAACTAAATCTCCATATTTTCAATTAAAAATTTAGATTATACTTCAAAAAAAAATAACATATCCCAAACTGTGAAATAAAAATCATTTTGTGTAAATACAATGGGAAAAAGGACTATAAATCATTTTTTATGTGTATAAATCATCTGGAACTCAATATAACACACATTGTGTCAGGTATTACTCAATGTTTATGTTATCGTTTTAAAATTTACATTTTAGTTTGTAATTTATTTCCCATGCTAAAAATTAAAAAAATACTAAAGATGTATTTATACATTACGAAAATGATTATTGAGTCATTTTTGAAATGCAGGAATCCATATCATGTAAAACCTACACATGATGTGACTTGTTGAATCAAATTGTTCATTTTCATTTTAAATTTACACTCTAATAAAAATTTCATGTACTCAAAACCAAGAAAACACATTCAAATTGTTTTGAGAGTTTTGGAAAACAATCAATATGTATTTTTAGACTTATAGAAATAAACTAAATTTCAATATAATGCTTTCTATGAATAGTATGACTCAATGATTGTTTTCATTTAAACATTTACACTTTAGTTGAAAAAAAGGCACATACTCTTAGTTGTGAAACATAATTCGTATTTTTTAGATACATTAAGAAAACAATCCCTAAATCATTTTGGTCATATAAGAATTTGTTTTACCTTAATATGATACATGATGTGTTTGGTATGATAGAAATTGTATGTTACCTATTTAAAATTAATATATTATTTAAAAATTCATCACTTATTGACAATCGAGAAAATGTTCTTAGATTGTCTTGAAATTTTTTTGAAATGTTTAATCACTCATTTTTGACACGCAAGTATAATTCTCACATCAATCCATCACCTGTTGTGATCAGTATGACTCAAGGATCTTGTTTTTAGATAAAATATACAATTTCATAAAAAGACATCTAACATACTAAAAACTTAAAAAACACATTTGGAATGATTTTACACATTGGTAAAAAATCAAGCAGTCATTTGTGATGTGTAGGGACTAACCTCTCACGACTCTGAGGCATGGTTTGACCATTATGACTCAAAGTGAGTGTTAATTTAAAATCAATGTTTTAGATCAAAACACACATCACATACTCAAAATCGCGAAAGCATATTAATATTATATTGATACTTTAAGACAATGATCTATGAATCATTTTTGAAAAGTATTAATCATTCACAACTCAATATAATACATAATGTATTATGTAGGGCTCAAAGGGTATGTTATCTGTTTAAAATTGACATTGTAGAACATAACGTGTATCAATCACTAAAAATAATGACAACCCACACTAATTTCCCTTACCTAAACATTAATGACCTGAATTCCATTATATTTTTTATTTATTTAAGATAATACCGTTTTGAACTATATTGAGAGGGATCCCTTACATGTCCCATAGTCTTATTGGAATAATCCCAAGACATGCCACAAAACTATAACAATAAAAAATAGAACTTATACTCCCCAGAATAATCATTATTAAAGGCCTAACATCCCACCTTGCATTGTTCATCAGCAAGAATTTCAAATAAAAATCATTACAGTACCTGGTACCAATGGCAATTACTATAACATATTCTTCTTCATATGTGGTTTTTTGTGCATGGTGACTACTACTAGATTTATATTCACTTCCGGGTCCTACTCTTATCTAGTCGACAAATGATATTTCAATTACATTATTGCCAAAAATCCCAGGGCCCAATGGCCTGAGGATTCATAATGACCATGTGACCTGAAGGCCTGTGGTGGCCTGAAATCCCTAAGACTAGTAGGTCCAAACTGATGTCAAAAAGGCCCAAATGGGATTAACAGTTCATAAAACTATAGTATCTCATAGTACCTACTACATTACTAATACAATAACCCAAAAATTTAACCCCACCCGGATTTGATCACAGCCCTTGCAGATGTAATGAAAGAGCCTCTAAAACACTAGTAGAGGATTTTTGGATATTGTCCAGATACTTTTGGAAAATGAAACATAAATCCATTATTGACACCTAGGAATCATTCACAAATTAAACTGATGCATGATTTGACTAGTATGACTATTAGTGAGTGATTTCAGTTTAAATTGAATTTTTTTTATAATAAAATGTGACATAATCAAAATTGGGAAATAAATTTTGATTGTTTTGAAACATTAAGAAAATTATCTCTATGTCATTTGTTATTTATTGTAATCGAATTCTCATCAATCTGATGCACATTCTAATCGGTATGACTCAAAGTGTGTTTTTTCTTTATTGTTGAAATTTTATTTCAACGCATACATAACAAAATCAAAACCAAGAATACACATCTGTGTTATATTTTTATTTTAGGTAAATGATCCATAAGTAATTTGGGGTGTGTAGGAATTAGCTGCACCTCAATATGATATACGGTGTACCTGGTATGACCCAAAAATTTTCAATATCATCCAAAAAAATTCATTTTAGTTCAAAACTATTGTTACTCATTGAAAACACAATACCACATAACCTATATTTCCCATCAATTGCTTTTATCTACTCTAAACATAATAAGATGGTAAATTGGAAACCATTATAAGCACAATATGAAAGTGATGATAAGGCTAACTTATATCAATGATGATAAATGTGTAACCTTGGTCACATATTTGTTATCATATATAAAGGTGAATTGTTATCAGTGCTATTATTAGTGCTAATAAAAATATTTGTTAAAAAATTCTATCAATATATATATATAACTATCAGTGTAATATCTTGATAATTATTTATATAATATAAATTATATATTATATGCTCGCAGGACACCACTTCTTGTATGTGGATGGACCAGCCATCTTAAAATTCCACACCATCTGACAGGGAATCACGATCTTCCAATAATAATTCTTGCTACCACCATACATCACCCCTCACAATGTGGACATGGAACACCTCTGCACCATTCCCACCTACCGTGTCATCAGGAAGGGACACCATCAGCCATATAGCATTGATTCGGGTATTCCTTCAAATTTGATGGCTATAGTCATGGATCCTTCACTTCTCCGCCCCCTCCTCAGCCATCGTCAGTTACCATCAAACACCCATAACACCAGGCCTCAAAAAAAATCTTATTCCTCCATAATACACCATGCTCGGTCAGGTATTATGTCACCTATTTAAGCTAGATGTTGTCATGGACGTTACCTACTAAGACAACACCTACTGAAAATAACCCCCCCCCCCCCTACATGAGAGGGCTATTCAAAGGGAACTCTTACATGTCTCATAGGCTTCATAGTATTAAATTACCTAATGGTCTTAGAAGAATTCATACATACTATTTCTACATTAAACATCACCTACCCACCAATTTCTTCATGATCTTCTCTCCACCTTCGCAAAGTTGTTCAACCAGCTAACCTATGAAGAGATGCACAGACTAGGTATCAATGGAAATTTTCATACCCTATTATTCATATAAATCTTACACATCTACTGTAGTAAATGGGTCTTCTCTGAATCCTCCTATCAAACTAGTTCCTTGTAGAATATGCCTACATTGAGTCTTCACATCTTTTAGCTCTAAATACATAAGGTGGCCTGAAGACCTGAATGTTCCCCGAAATCCCTACTGACTGAACTTTAGTACTGGGAGGCCTGGAGGCCTGATGGACTCCATGAACAATCAAATGACCCAAGGGGAATAGTTCCACCTACATTTGTACTGAACTGTAACAGCTACAGTACCTCATACAGTATTGTATTAGTAACCAAGAAATATGCCTCCACCTAGATTTGATCATGGGTCTCGTATATGTACTTGGAGAGTCCTCACCTACCAGGAAGTGGATCATGTTCTAGTCTACCAACACACCATCTTCAATATATAATTATATAAATACATATATTTTTACTAACATATTAACAATTATATACATATATTTATAAATATATTTATTAATATTTATAATTATAAATATATAAATAATAAATTCTATATATTTAAATATGATTTATATATATATATATTTTAATGTAAAATAAAAATAAAATATATATGTATATATTGGGTGAATGGAAGTACAATTACATTCAATCACACAAACTACAGACATAGACCAAAAACATAAACCATAGAACCCCTAAGGGGACTAACCACCGGTCAAGCCTCATTTATTTTGTCATGGCCCGTAGGACATGTGTTCCTGAATCCCATAACATGGGTCAAAATCCCAGTGCAACAACATGACTACATAATGCATACTTCATCGCCTGAATAGTACTATAATAGTACATTCACCCAATAGGGATTGAACCTATGATCTCCTGGATTCCATGCAAGAACCTTTATTACTCTGCTACATGCCCGTTGGAAATATAATTTATTAAAATTTAATATAAAATGAATCATATTTTCAAAATAGTATATATATAAAAATATAAAATTAATTTTAGACAAAAAGATTAATTGGTAATGATTCCCTTTTTATTGAAACTAAACTAAATCATTTCCTGGGGTATTTCCTCGGTGGTCCATTAAATACCATCCCCCATTTTCTATAAATATACAAAATCATTTGACATTATGGAGTCATCTTGATTTTTCCATGTTTGACCAGATCTAGGACTGGGATTCAGCTTTCAAATCCTCATTAACGACTCTTTTCCAAAGACAAAGGTCATTTCCCATAATTGGATTTCACATCTCTTATGGTAATGGCACATCCAGGTCCTATTAAGTATTTTCTTCCCTAAATAAAATATATATTTTGCATCATCATCCTTTAGATATGGGATTACAATGGACCTTTAGGATTCTCTTTTGTTTCTCTTCCCCAATAAAAAATTTATTTTCATTCCTATTCAAAAATAATAAAATAATGAACTTATTAAAAAATGGTTTCACATCTCACTCTAAGAAAATTAAAATGTTCCCATTAATGTGTTAATGGTGCGAGATTATTTCATGAATCAGTGTATGAGCCTTCTTATAAAGGATGATGTTATAAAGTATAACAATGACCTGATTAGAACCTGAATGGAATGGGATTAATCATACATCATTATTTATAGAACCTCGTTGAAGATAATAGTTATGATTGATATTTATTCCCCCTTCTTAGTGGTACGTTTCTATCCACAGAAGATTCATCGATCTAGATTTCACCTGAATATGAAAAAATTCTCATTTTTTGTATCTTCAGTATGTATATTGGAAATGATGAAATATAATTTTTTATCCACGCTAATATAATACTATGGTTATATTATCACGAATTTTGGCCCATTGGTTGAATACATATAACAATGGGGATTCCTTTGTTCTAGAATTGGAATGATATATGGATATATATATAAACTTGTGGACATACTCACAATGCATGAAGAAGCATCCCATAATAATATTGTTATGTTGGGGCAACCGAATCCTCTTTTTGATTGTAGCATTTCTCTAATGATGAATGTATCAATGAAGATAACCCCACTATGGGGTCCTATAATTCCAAGATCAATTACACATGGTATGAATAATCACTTATCATAGAGTTAAATATCATCTATATTGCCACCATTAGAGAATAAGGATTTGTTTGTACCCCCCACAATGATGAGGTGGATTTTTTCAGACCCCCAACGGTTCTAGTCCCTCTGGCCTGTGTGGTCCCTACCATGCCATCTATTTAAGAATGTGATGAAATTAATAGTTTTATCGTTCCATGAACAAAAAGGAAAATGTATGTGGAAGAGGATATCTAGAGGGGAACCCGGATCTAATAGTATTTACTCAGTTTTCTAGTGGTGATAATAGTGTTTTTGATTAACCAAAACATATAGAGAGTCTTCCAAAAATATGTAAATTGGTAGGTGATGGCTTTTTTATTGATGTATCAATGGAGAATACTATATTGATCCATTCCCACCGACAACAATTAAAACATCATTATTATACTATCAGGGGATTTGGAAATAATGATTAGTTTGGATGTTCTAGTGTATTTTACTTTATGTCTCCCTTATATGGTCTTTCTATCTGAATACATATTGAAATTCAAGTTCAAGATTTTTATTTTGAATAATGATCGCTTTCATGTTTTCTTATTGGTCCCTCACAAATACCACTCGGTTGGTGGTTGTATCGATTTGAAATAAGTCATGTATATGAGAGTCTCATCCATTTCACTTAATGACATGGAAACCTCTAAAAATCACCACAACAACCCCACGTAGGTCTTCACTGGCTTATATGGATTTTTTTCTCAGAGAGACAAATGCAATTCATAGAGGATTCTATAGGCTATGTGGGGTCATATTCTATAACTTTTCTAGATTGGAAGGAATTTCATCTAAATTATGATCTATTTTAAAAATGATGGGGTTCTAGTATATCTCAAAGCTCATTGATGTAATTCTATAAAGAAGAATAGAAGGATGTCCATTATTGTCTAGAGAATTTATGCACAGCCTTTACATTGTTCTGATGAACCATGTTGAACACCTGTATCGTTGAAAGCATGGAATGTTTATTAGGGTTGACTGAATGTAATATTTTATTTAGGTCCTTATATATCTCTCACCTAACCCTAAAAACAAGATATCATTTCCCATTATTTTTGGCACATCGTATGTTTCTAGGAAAACGAGATTTTTCTAACTAGTCAGTTTGAAGACATACTTCTCCAATGATAAAGAATGTGAAGATGTAATTCGAGATATATAGATGGTCAATAACCTCAATATTATGGGAAATATTCAGCAGGTGGCCTGAATTCTACAATAATGGACTCATTCCAAATTTTATCACCCTAATATAAGGTGTGATTTCATTGAAATAAAACAGAAGGTGAACTCCTCTCACACTCCCTCTAATATCACATAGTCCATAATTAATGAGATAGAAATGGATTTCAATTAATCCCTATATAACAGGGAATTATTGTGGTCTATACATTCTTGGGAATCCCATGTTTACAACACTACATTTTTTCAACAGAATTCCTTTACATGGTATCACAAAAACTCTATCATATGTATGAACTATAAGGATGTTTTTTCTATCACCAATGATTCAGGGATACAATATATTATCCTCAAAATTCTTGGGAATCTATAAAATGTGGGTATCATCTCATTTTCTACTAAAGATTTACACTATATTAAAAAAATTGATATGATGATATGAATCTTCATCTCTCATGTGATCTTACTGATGGCATATTTTTCTAGGCCCTTAAAAATTTACATTCCACTAAATCTTCAAAGCTGAATGAATTTGATTAAATTTTCTAAATAAATGTTAGAAAATTGTTGGTATGGATATCTCATCCCTAATAAGATTAAAATGGGTACGGAAAATGTGTTTTACCATTCATACATATTTCATTTTCAATACAATCTTAAAATTTAAAAAATTTATTCTAGCCTCATATTTTATGCTAATTAGCATGTAAAATGTTTATTATAATATTGTATATATCACCATTTATAAAAGGTTCCATCCATGGTTAACATCAATTATCTCAAATAATAAAATTTTCCTTTTTACTAGAAGTATCATTTTGGACAATTCCTTTATTTCCCTATATATTTTCCACTTTATAATTAATTGATCAGTGACCTATTCTTATGATAAGGTCGAGTGGCCTTTCGTAAAAATGTTTGGATATAAATTGGTTTTTAATCCAAATTGAATGATATTATTATGAAAAGTTTCTAAAAACTCTATTTTTGGATTAATAAAAATTGAAATATCCCTCCTTTATTTGCAACATCTAGGGGATTTCTATAGGGGATCACATTTCCCCATTCCTTTTTATATTATTGGATGATGTTTAATCTTATCTTATTTCAGTGGCTATAAGAAATAATGTTTTCCAAAAGGAAAAGGTCTTCGAGTGATTCCTAATAGTTTCACATCTACATTTTTTCTGATAAGAGTATTCTTTTCTCAAGTTCCATGTTCAAATAATGAATTTGTAGAAACCAACTAATCTCTATCTTCAAGGTGGATTCTAGAAAAACATTCAATCTAACTAGATCATGAATCTCCAAAAGTATATGTGTATATATGAGAAAGAAGAAGGATCTCTATCAAGATTCAAGTATCTAGATGCTGGGAAAACATAATAAATACCTTGGTATTCCAACTATTATGATCGATTGAAAAACAATATTGTTTCATATATTCATAACATGATTTGGAAGAAAGGAATGACTAGTATTCCAAGATGATTTCTGAGGAAGGGAAGGAAGCCATTTTATAATTAGTGAAAAACAATTATAAGTTATATCATGTCTCTAGTTAATCTTACAACCATGATTTTCAACAATGTTCATGCACATATTGCTTCTTCTTGTGGGGATATAGAAACTGGAAGAAGAGAAATCCACCAGATGACTTGAAATAATCATTTTACCCCAAAATAATGTGGGGGAATTAGAATTAATTATCATATCCTCTTAAACAAATAAATTTTATCCAAAAAAGGATAGAGGCTACCATAAAACACTAACTATATATATGATCATATTTTCTAGGTGAATTAGATTCCCATCCCCAAATTCGAAATGGCTTATTTACACACCCACCAGAGTTTCCTATAGAGGGGTATTTGGGGGTTACATTCTCTTCCTGATTATCAAATCTTCTAGTTCCATAAACCAATCTGGGATCCCACCTAACCTAAAAAACGACAATGTCTGAGATATATTTTGAAGGGAGTTCTTGATCCCCGTGTGATTGAAACTAATTTCGAGAATCAAAATTATACATTTTGACTGATTAAATGCAAAAAAACTAGGATCGAAATAAAAATTATTAATACATAGTACACATATCAATATCTAAATATCAAAAAATATGATAATTGATCCAAATAAAAAAATAGGAAGGATAAAAAGAAACCAATAACAAAACTGACATTGTACCACACGAAATTATCTCCAAAACACCTCTTAGTCACCACTAACTACAAGTCCAAACTTCTCTATTGTAATGAAAAATGTGGCATCAGAAAGTTTCTTTCCCCAAATTTTGGACTTTTTTACAACTATTTGTAACTATTTTACATCTTCTAATTATTATTTTTAAATATAAGTGATGTGAATACTAGCGAGTCTAAATTATTTCCACCTCATATTTCTCTTCAAATAGTTCATATATACACACCTTTAAAAAGAATAACAGCATTTAACAGTAATAAACATAACAGATTAACTATTTGAAAAATAGAATATGAAAATGCACCTCACGCATATGTTTATTATTGAGTATCCTAGCCATACATTCTTGAGTATTGCATCAATATTCACAATACAACTAATTTATGTAATGGACACCGTGTACATATTTTTTTGAAATCAATAATGTTCATATTACAATAATTGAAAATTATATCCATATGAACTTGTATTATCAATAAATAAAGAAGTTGAACTAGAATGTTAAAAGTAATAATTAAATGTAATATAGATTCGTTATTTGATCATATATTTTTTTATTTTACCCTCACATTATTGTTCCTTTTATCCATCTGTAATAACATTCCTTGGTTTATCAATTTTTCCTTTAATTTGTAGAAAAAATCTAAATAAATAAATTTTAATGCAGATATATCAGTAAAAATATTCATTTTTACATGATCAAACAACCATGTTACAAATGTTCAAAAAACATGATTCACTATGTGAACATATAGTTCATCAAGTGAAAAGGTATCCTGAATCTCAGATCATAAGATATGTGAATCCCTTGTCCGACATGACCTTTTGAAATTTGTTTTTTTATTTTTTCATAGGATATTCTACATTATACCCCTTGAAAAAAAGGATGAGTGGGTGTAGAATGATATAAATCAATACCACTGTCAACATATTGAAAATTTTAATTTGAAAGGTATCTATATTTTCCTAATAAACATTTTTAGAAATAATTGTGGAATAACAAATTAAGTATGTTACGGAAGACCTATGATAAGAATGGTTCACCTAAAAGTTGGGGGATGGACCTTCATGTAGTGGTTGCTGTGTTTTTTCATATATATGATCCATTCCCATAAAATTCTATAAAAAAATATTTATAATTATTTTTATCCATTTATAGAATTTATTCAAGATTAAATCTAATTTCTTTTCTTTTCTTTATTCTATGGTTAATTTCCTTTGTCAATATTCTTGATGAAACACTAAAAACCATACATTTTACTAGATCATATTATTCTACCCCCTTTATGGCCACTGAAAGTAGTCTTTAATATGGTACAACTACTAATGATTATTATGTCCAATAGAATAGAAAATATTGGAAAATAATCAGACATTGTAATGTAATACATATTTAAATCACAAATTGTTTTATTAATTCATAATTATATAGGATTAAGAATTTTTTTTGAATTTTTATCTACTAGTATTCATTATTTATTTACATGATCCTACTTCTATAGCACATATCTGGGATGAAAATGGATTTTTATATTGATTCATGAATTTGTATATAAACAAAGGAACATAATTATTATGTTTTTAAGACACATTACGGTATTTTTTTTTTGATTTAAAATAAATTCCAATTTTTTCAAGTGAAGAATACCACATCCATTAATTATGACATGGAAATGTTGGTTTTGATGCATGTTACTAATTTTGAGAACATAGTTTTTTTTCCATAATATAAAATATTTTAAACAATGTGATTAATACATGTACTACAACAAAACTTATTACCAATCACTATGTTCAAGAAATTACTCCTCACCAAAAAATCTAAATAAATGTATTCTATACTTCTTATCATATCATGTGTTCATATATATATATATGGTGGGTACAGGTTTACTTTCCCTTCAGTACACTTGAGATGATGCTTTGTATGATATTTCAAAAATACTACATTATCGTTTAAAAAAACCATTTATCCACAATTAATTAGATAACTATCTTGTATAAATGAACTCTATAAGAGATAATGAAGATTAAATAAACATTTTATTATTTTGTTTTTTTAGTAAAATAGAGAAATAATATCGTTAAGTTACCGTAATATAATTCAATGATAGTGCCTGAATCATGGTAAAATAATTATTCCAAGTATATATATTAATGAAAACATGAATCGAAGTGGTTGCACCATTGAAACTAATGAAAATGGACTTATTGGTGTTAATATGCTATTCATGGGCATTCCTTCCAAACATAAATTTTTTTCCTATACATCTCACCATTATAATTATTATTAACAATGTTGTTATATGAAGGTTTTGGTTTTTTAAAGGATTTAGGTTATTAACATTAATAAATATAATGAGTTTCAATATAATAAATATGTTTTTCCTCAACATTGGTTGCATCGACATGCTAAGAAACCTATTATTACACATTATTGGGATTATCCACAAATGAATAATCATTTTTCTACTGAAATGGTGGAATATTTTATTCAGATTATATAATTTTAGTAGTGAATAAATATTTTTATGAGTTAACAAAATATATATTAAAAAATGTAACCTTATTATTCATGTTTCTTTTCTTTCTATATATGTTTTTAGGGATTAGACCCCTCTATTGACTACCAAAATCCACTCATTGTGGTCTCCCTCAACACACAATACACTATCAACATTGGTACCACCATCAAATTATTGCAACACCCCAATGAAATGATCATCTTTAATTATATTAAAACATGGCCCTATAGTGGATTTGGTTGAAAATAGAATAATTTAACATAATTTTTTTACATAATCCTTGTCATAAAATACAAGTACTGCATAATATTTTATTATGAATGGTTCATCCTTATACCCGTACTTAATGAAAGATAATATTATAAATCCCAATTCATTAATGATGAATAAACACATGTTATCAATCCAATTACATTACAAAATCGACAATTGCGATTTTATATAGTCAAACTCCCATATTTATTTGATGATGAAATATTATGACATATTCACATAAAATGGATTTGTATTCTTATTAAATGATATGGGTATTGAATCATCCCAAAGAAAAATGCCACTAATTTTTGTGGTATCATGTTCATCATGCTCTTTTGTATATAATATATAACCATTAATTATATAACCATTATAAGATAATGCATACAAACTTGGTATAATGGATAGAAATCAATGACATTATCTAATTTAATTCGGATATGAATTTTTCACCTTAAAAATATTATCTCAAATCTATACTATAAATTTTAGATTATGGGTATTTAATATCCATTGTCTATCCCTTAGTTGATTTAAATGACTAATAATTACATTATTTGTTTCATCATTTGACACGACCTCTAAATTATTATCTAAAATTTAATGGTTAGATTGCTCCTACATTGTAAAGGTAATCACGATAATATATATTGCATAAATTTCTTCACCACCATGTATCCTATTGTTATGAGATTTTATTTGATCAATTATTTACACATTGAAGAGGTAGTGAGTACATAATTCAATGAATTTATAATCAATATATCACACCAAAATATAACCTTTAAAATAAATTAATTTTTTAACACACCCTTTCAAATTCATACATATAATTCTCAATGGGTTACATCCATATATAACGTACAAGACAACATATTTTGATCTATAAATCCATATAAACATTAAATTAAACCATCATATCAATGAATGAAGTAGAAATCACATCACTAAATCAAAAAATATGATATGAATTTATTTTTCTATAATTGGAAATTTCACTGGCTCTATACCATTACTGAATATTGAATTGAAAAATAAACAAATATTGTTTAATGTATGATTAATATTTTTAGACAAAATACAATGTCATTCTACATGCATTAAATTTCATATCAAAACATAATAGTCATGTTATTGCAGGACCTTTACATTTTAATTGTTCATTAGAACAATATTATTGATAATTGATTAATGTATCATTAGATCCATTACATTATTTAAAATTTTAAAAATCTAATATATCTCTTTACTCAAAAGAGTGTGTCAATATGGAGGATGAAAATTTAATCATTAAAAATTTGTTATTGTGAATGCTTTCCATATCCCCATGTCAATCATGTCCAACCTAACCTTAATGTCATACTTTTTTTTCAGGTTAATGTAGTAATGTTCCAATAAAATTATCACATCAATTTTTTCCGCATGCATGACACTATGAAAAATTTCTTACATAAAAACAATTCCATTATGGTTACTGAAAAACTATATCTTTTTTTAATCTGTTTTCATAATATTTTTCATTTATGGTTTACTAAAAGATGTGTCCATATCATATAATTTCATAAAAAGTTTATCAACTATTAGTGGAGATGGTGTTGTAATTTATTATAAATCCCCATCTAATGATGTCATATAATATTAGTATTAAAGACTTCATGGAAGAAATTGATGATGTTCTAGAAACATAATCTTCATCAAATTATTCAGCCAAACTGAGTGTTTACCTTATCAAAAATGTACCACCCTTTAGTTCAATTAATTCAATATCAAGGAAAATGTTCATAAATAGGGATGTCATCTAGTATCCCATACAACAAGACTTTTAATATGAAATATTAATTTTTATAAAAATCAAAGAATAAAATAGATGACTCCAACATTAATTTTAGATATTTAGTTAATGAATATAACTAAACATAAATATAAATAAATGGTTGTTTTTGTCTAATATATATAGGGGAAACATAATTAATTTTATCTCTATGGATAATCATAGTGACAAGTTATAATTTTACAACATAAATGATCATGCATTGTGAGTACTACATCGTAAACCAAAAGGAATAACTCTATATATAAACAATAAAATAAGTAGTTTTATTTTCATATTTCCTTATTCATGATATTGATGATCAATTTTATTCTATTGAGGTGAGTCAAATTGGTGACAGAGTTTCCCAATAATTTTTTTGTATATGTCTTCCATTTCAATTGTCTTACACCCTCCTCACATACATATATGCACCTAAACCATGGAATGATAGAATAGATCCAAAATAATTCAATGGATGTGATTAATATTTCTTCAATTCATACATTCCATATTTAAAATATTTTTTAAGGGATTCATAATTATTTTGAAAAATGATTCCATCATTTGGACAAACTTTTATTCTTTCAGAGATCATACCAATTTAATGTAGTCCTCATTAAGAATCATATGATTGGAAAGGATGATCATTATAATCTAGTAGAATATTGTTCAATATATAAAGTAGTTATGTAAACTTGGTGTCACATAACAAATACCCAGCATTTACATTATATATCTTTATTATTTCTAAAAATATTGTATATTTCATACAACAA
The DNA here is from genome assembly GCA_963277665.1 of Viscum album. NCBI lineage: Eukaryota > Viridiplantae > Streptophyta > Magnoliopsida > Santalales > Viscaceae > Viscum > Viscum album. The sequence goes on along the minus strand of OY728132.1, from coordinate 1,430,648,629 downwards.
ATATATAATGGAGCCCTTACCCAACTGATTGTGTTTTGAAATATTTTTTTACAATAATTAATTTAATCTTGAACTATTATTTTCAATTTCTATATATGATCATCATCATCTATTACACCTGTAATAATATGCTTTATTCGGTCTTTATCATCATTTAAAATTATAATCATATTAGATAATTCATAAAATAAACTATTATCGTAGTAACTAGCTACATTTATTTCTTCCCAATGTTTATCCCAATATTTATTACTTCATTCTATTCCATAATAGATAAAGTTTTTTTCTAAATCCTTTTGACTGACTAGTCTTGAATAACAACATAAACACAAAAAACATATTTTCAATGGATCATAATGGAAAATATTTTTCAAACTTGATGTACTCTTTCAACCCATCTTCATACAATTTTTTCATATGATTTGAATCCATCCATTTATAATTCATACCAATGATATTTTATTTAGTAATATTAATATTTAAATAAATAAATAAGTACAAAGAAGGTATGATTTTAGAACCCTAAATGGATAATATTCATATAGATACACATATAGTAATCATATTCGATATAAATTTCCATTTTGTCGAAAACTTGTTATTACATATAAAATGAAAAAATAACTAAATGAATTTGAAGTATTATAACAATTATGTTTATTTTTTCATGAAGTTTCATATCATAAATCATTATTTGAAATGGATTGATTATGAGTTGTAATATTATATAGTTTTAAAATGGAGATTGTCATCTCTAGTGAGTTCACATCGTTAAAGGACATCAAGGTCATTAGATGACATTGGAGGTCACCGTAATGAACAAATACTAATAAAAATGGATTAATTCAACTCAAAATCTAATATGATGTATTTTTAGTTGTCATGAACATAAATTGGATGTCATTGAATGATTCTAGGGCATAATCCTAATTAATATAAGAAGCTAAATCATAAATTATCATTGGATAAACCATGATAATTAATGTTTCTTATTTTACATCTCCATTATATTACGGTATTTCTAAATTAGTCAGTTATGATGAAATAACCTACCCCATTAAATTGTTGGTAAAATCATTACATGGGTATTCACTCCCTCAATTTGGTTAAAAAAATTTAATAATACATCAAAGTTTATGTTTTTACAATGTAATTGGATATTTTCCAATATTAAAAATATTCAATACTTTTGTTTCATTAGAAATACATATTTATATATACAAAAATCATCCATGAGGGTATCAATGTATAATAAACAACCAATTTCTTGTGTAATTTTTCTTCCACACACATATATGTAATGATATTGAAAAGCATATTTTTTTGAAAGAAGTAATTATTCTATCTTTGTATAGATTGTTTGTCTAGTGTGGTGTAGGTAACTTCATGAACATTGTAAAGATATAATGTGGCATTTTTTACATATAAGATTAATGATTTAGAAAATATAATCTAATATTGATGTATTATTATATAAATATAGACACACACATAGACACACATTATTATAAAAATACTAAAATCACATATAAAACAAAAATAAATATACTTTTATAATTATACATATAAAGGCACATGAAAATATAATTTCTTGTTTCCATAAAACACCATTAATCACACTCTTTGATAATTCTCATTTAAAATATAGCTTGTAGTTTGGCCCAAACCATAAACTGATGAATAATATTTAATCCGTTAATATTTAAAAGGACAAAACATATTTATAACTTCATTGACATTCTTATCTTATCCCACAATTACTGAAGATATTAGTTTTCCATGTAATCAATAAAAACCATTTTCATGCCATTGAACTAAATTTAATTTTTCAAATAACATAAAAAAATTATTATTTTCTATGAAATCACTAATTATAGTCTATATTTAAAAATAAAAAGGGGAATTAAATCCTTGAAAATTGGGAATATCATGAAGGACCAATGAAAAAAATGAAAGTGGAAGATAAACATAAAAAATAAAGAAAAAAAGTTTAAAATATGATATCTTCAGTTTTTTAGGATCAACAAACAGAAATGGGATATGTTTTTCTTATGTAGATGAAAAATGGAAGATAAACACAAAATATCATAAAAACTATAATGATTGACTTAGAATCGTTAAAAACAACTTCTAAATTTATTAAAATTAGTTTTGAGGTTTGATTTTTTCGAAACAATCAACTTCGACTGTAGTAGAGTATTAGTTCTGGAAAAACATCAATGCAGATCGAGGAAAAAAATATCTACCATGTTTCTTTTTAAAAAAGTGTTAATGGATTCAACAACGCTTACTGAATTGAATTGATAAAATATACTTTAACCAACACTTAAGACAACGCTTAAAAAATGTAAACAAATTAATAAAAAAGAACAAATAAACAATAGTAACTATATATATAATGAAAATTTTCAAATAATAACAATACTAACTATTTGAATATAACAATATTAAAAATTTATTTAAAAAAAATAATTAATTAATTTACCAACATATTGAAATTTAGAAAATTTAATAAATAAATATGTTTAAATAAATATTAAAAAAATAAAAAAATAATGAAAATATTTTTAAATAATAAATTATATTGAATTAATTATTATTAAAAATGAATAATTTTTTAATAAATTATAATAATATTAAGATAAATGTAATTCATAAAACAAGTAATATATATTACAAACACATAATAATGTATAGACATTAATAAATAACTAATATTTATTATATAAATTTCATTTTTTTTAAAAATGAATAATATTAAGTTTTCAATTTACAATATATTTAAAATAACATATATAAATAAATTGTACAAATTCCAAACTTGTTAAAAATTTTAATACATAACTTAAAAAATGAATGAATTTTATTCATACAAATTACAAACTTATTTAAAACGGAAAAGTATTTAAAATAAAAATTTATAAATAAATATTAAAATTTATTAAATTGAAAAAATATAACAAATTAATAAATATTTCAAATTAATAAATAATTTTAAATGAAAAAATATTTAAAAAGAATTAATAATATTTAATAAATTATAATAATTATTTTGAATAATGATTTTCTATGATTATTTACATGAATATAAACACATCAAATAACGATGACATAGGAATAAATTATCAAGATAAAAATTTATAAAAATGAATTATATTAACTATTTAAATTTAAAAATATAAAAATACATTTAAATGAAATAATTATAAAAATTTCAAACATTTTTAAAATATTAATTCTTAATAAATAAAAATGAATTAATATTTCAAAAAGGTCTGGCCAATAGCAAAAGATCCTAACAATTAATTAAAGGTGAATGAAAAAGATAACATACTGGCTAGAAAATAGGCTCGATGAATATTGAACTAACATCAATCAAATAAATTAAAAAAAATTTGACAAAAAATTAAAACATAGTAAATAAATATGTATAAATTAGTATAATAATGATTTATTTCCAAAAAACATTATAATTAATAAATATTATAAATTTATATTAAATATTAAATGATAGATAATGTTTAATGAATAAATAAGATAAAAAAATTAACAAAATAAAATTCAAAAATTTAAATTGTGACATTAATTAAAATCATTAGAAACACTTAAAAATTAATAAAATTGAATAAATAAATAATATAAAATTTATAAATAAAAAATTATTGAAAAATATTTATATTTTGTGTGAAAAAATATTAATATTTAAATCCTTTTGAATAAATTATATATTTATATTTTAGACATATTAAAAATATTAAAACATAACCAATAATAATGAATAAAAATTAATCATATAAATTACAAAACTATTGAATTTATTAAATCTTACAAAACTAATTTGAATCAATTGTAAAACATTAAAAATTTCAAAAAACATATCAATTAATAAATATCACAAAAAGAAAAAATAATAAATTAAATGATATTAAAAAAAAATTAATAATATTAATTAAACTATAAATGTTTTATAATAAAGCAAATTCATAACATTAATTATATGAATTGAATACTCATAATAATGAAGAAATAAACAATTATAACATTGTTTATTATTAATGTATGTATTGTATTGATTGTATATAAATGATATAATTAAGTATTGTCCTTTATAATTATTAAAAATAATTAATATTAATATTATTTAATTAAATTTATACATATTAAAAAATTTATAAATAACGATCAACATTTAAAATATTACAAAAATATTAAAATAATAAATAAAAAATTGAATAGATCTTAGAAAATACTAAATATGGAGAAATATTAAAAAGGAATAAATAATAATAAATGAATAAATCGGTATACACATTACATAGAGACACATACATTCATATATACACATACACCTGCATATGCTCATACATGCATCTGCATACACATATACATACACACATGTTTAAATATACACATACATTCAGTTACATACATGTGCATGCATATAGATACACTTACATTTGTATGCATACACATACTGAATAAATAGACATACATATACACATACAAAAACATGTTAATGTACACACACACACACACATGCATAAACATACCCGTACACATACATATACAAACAGATACAAATACACAAACAAATACATAGGCACATACACAGACACGTACACAGACACAGACACATACACATACACAGACACACACACACACACACACACATACAAATACACATACACATACACATAAACACACACACACACACACACAGGTACATACGCATAGCCATACATGTACATAGACATGCACATACACATACACATGCACATATGCTTACACATACTCATACACATACACATACACACACCCATACACATACACATACACATACACATACACATACACCTACACAAACACTTACACAAACACATTCACATACACATGAAAATACACATAAACATACACATACACATAAACATACACCTACACACACACATACACAAACACAAACACATACACATACACATACACATATGCATAAGCACACACATACACCTACATACAATTACTTACATGTGAGAGAAAATATATACCCATAAATATTCATAAGTAGACATACTACATCAACATACACAAGCCACAAAAATATACAAATACATACACATACACACATTTCATATACATATGTATACACACATTCATATACAATTATACATATACATATAAATACACATCCACACACACATAAAGACACATTCTTCCATATGTATACTCATTAAAAAACACATACAAACACACACGTACATATACACATACATTCATGCACATATAAACATACACACACACATAAAAACACTAACACAATACATATTTATGGATGTATATTTTAAATTATTTAATGTGAATATAATTTAAAAAATTCCAACATAAACAATTTAAATAAATATACTACTTTATATAATTATACAATTGATTAAATTAAATATTATTATATTATATTAATATTTATATATTCATTTTGTAATTAATGTAAATATATATTATATTCAAAAAAATTTATTGATTAATATAATTGTGATATTTATTGATATATATATATATCTTTGAAAATAAAAGTTATAATATTTTTTATCATAAAATTTTTACAAAATATATATTTATATATTATATTTACATTAATAAAAATGGTATTATATAAATATTATTTAAAAATATATAAATATGTATATGAAAATGAAATTTTTTATTATTTCCTTTATCACATCATTTTTCATGTTGTTAATGGTGGTGAATTTATTAGCACTAAAAAACAATGATAAATCGTCCCCTTTATCCATATTTTTTTCTAGTGCTGATAAATAATTCTCATTTATTCCTAATGTTTTTAGTATTGATAAAGATTAACACTAAATATTGTGTGATTTTTAGCATTATAACCCATTATATATATACCATTATTAATAATTTATGTGATGATTGATCTTTATGATTAATGTTGAATAGAACATTGTCCTAGGTTCATAATTTCATCACAATGGGTTCGTCATGTGACACTCCACCTAAATCCATCGATAGAAGGTTCATCTTTCTCACAATTATATCTATCACAAGGGTAACTAGATTTCTCTTTCCATTGATTCATTATGATAGTTACCCAAATCCCAACTACTAATGTGACATAGCAAACAATAACACACAATATTCTTCCATTAAAAGGTAACTCTCATTTCTCTTCGAATGAGAATAATAGGTGAACCATGCCATTTTGGAAGTTGATTCAATGAGAAAGCACCCTCTCATTTATTTGTCCATGAAATTCTATATCTAATATTTCATGGTTTCCCTTATGAATGATATAATCATGGGGTTATATGTATTCTCAAACTATCAACATCCATCAACATGGGTGATGTATTTGGAAAAAAGGGGTTTCCCAGTAACCACCTACTAGAAATCGATCTATAACCGCTCTATATCTCTTTTTGAATGAATAAAGAATTATTGATTTTTCAATATACTGATACATGTTGAACATATGTAATTATAATGTGAAAGTAATTAATTAAACATCATTTAACATTCCTGAACACATTATTAAATATCATTACATGTCGATATCATGGTTATTTTGAAAAATATTTCATTACATTAATATCAAATTGGCCATTTTAAGATATATTATTTATTGATTGATTTTTTGTGATCTTAAAATAATATAATAACCATTCATTATAATTTATTTTTCTTTTCACCATTTTATTATGTATTAATTTTTCATCGCGTAATATTTTTCGAGGCTTCCTTAACTAGTTTTAACCATATAAACTGAATATTTTAGTTTATTTTGGTTCTTTAATAATCATCATTGATTTTTCATTTCCCTAAATGTATTTATTAAATCATTAGGCTGAAATTGGATAGCATAATTGATTTCAACCAATAGTGAACACCACTATATAAATATATACAGTTATTTAAAAATATAAAAATTTAGAAGTATATATTCGTATCATTACATACATACAAACATACATGCATAAATTCATCAATGATAGTATTTATATTTATATATACATATATATATATATAAGTCTACATATAGTGTAAATTTTTCATTTACGATTTATTGTGCACTAACATATGTGAATTCACACACAAAAATACATATATATATATATATATACATTATATAATTTATTAATGTGTCAACGTTTAAAAATTATAATGTTTCGGTGTGTATATATATTTTATGTACGTAAAATTACTTCCAACATAAAAATATATATATATATTTTTTTTCATAAATAAATTAACCATAAATTTATATATACATTTTTTATACAGATAAATTTCTTCTTAAATTAACATGTCAGCTATGTATGAATATGTACATGTAAAATCATTATCTAAACATGCACATACATACAAAATTATAAATATTTGTATGAATAAAAACATAGTAATATTTAAATATATATAAATAAATTTGTATATATAAATGCATCATGTGTATATATTTAAAACTACAATTACACACACACATACACTAATACATGTGAATTTTGACTAAAAATTTATGGTGTAAATTTGCACTGGAAATTTATAACCTATATATATATATACAGGTATATACACACATATGAATATAAAAATATGTCAACTTGAATATTTTAATATATATCAACATATGTATATAAAAAAATATGTTTATAAACACATATGTACATAAATTTCAGATGCATAGTACTCTTTAAATTGATGTAGCCCTAGCCTTCCCTTATGTTAAAAGACACCCTTCAAATGACAAGCAAACTAAATTCTAGATAACAATATGGAAAATCGACCCACCCATGATTTTAAATACCATTACTCACATCATAAATAAAATATTTTGTATACAAATTTTCAATATCTAATTATTTAAAGATAGGTGATGATTTTCAATTTATCTAGGTTTATGATTGGAATTTTATTAGTATAATATAATTAAAATATTTTTAATTTGTAGATCAAATATTTATATGTTAATTTTTATTTCTTTTTCATTATTTCGAGTAACAAAATTATTTTTTATAAAATTGTTAAGAAAATTATAATAAAATTATATATATATATATATTGTTATAAATATTCACTAAAAAACTTAAACATATATGAAAAACCATAGGTTACCATATTTGGTATATGCATTTGGATATACATAGTTGTAAAATACTAACAGTTAAGATACAAGAGTAATAAAATTGGGTTTATCGATATATTGAAATAGAAAAAAGTTTATCACTCAACTATTAAGGGTTATATGTAATATAATTTTTATGATGAACTTCCTAAATATCTATGAGGTGAGTGAAGTGATAAATTTGGGTCATTAGTTATTGATATATATATATATCCCTAGTAATTAATATAATTTAATTTTTAAGGAGTAAGTACTATTGGGGGAATGTATTTGGTAACATTACATACTAAATTAATGTAAAACAAGATACTATTTTGAGAAAATCATATTTCATAGATACAATTGCGTTGTCATCAAACATAACATTGTGATGAATATTTGTGATGGATAATGATAATAGAGGAAACTTCCTATAAAGGTATGAAAACACAAGAAATGTTCTTAATCAAGATAAAACAAATTATACCTGAGAGAAACCACTTCCTGAATAACAGATTATTGATGTTTTTCAAGAAACAACTCTAGATGCTCTTCATAAGATATTTATTGATTCATTTGATATTTACACTCATAAATACATGTATATTTGGAATATATGTTATAAAAAATTAATGAATATAAAGACACATTCAAAAGGATTGATATAATGAAGCACTACTGTGAATCACCCATTATTCAATGTTGAACATTATTAGTGCTCAAAAAAATAATAAAAAAATGAAATGTTTTGTCAGTGCTAATGAAAAGTAATGTTAAATAGAAACTTTTTCAGTGTTAAATATCTTAATAATCATGGGTGAACATTTATCAATCCCTACGTTATTACTAATAAAGGATCCATTTTTCAGTGCTTTATTTGCATGTATAAGACTACTTTTAACATGTCTAAATAAAATTGATAATGGGAAAGATGAAAAATTTAATTTATATAAATATTTATATATATTTTGATATTATTTATATAAAAATATTAATATATAAATTTTATTTATATAATTTAATTAAAAAAATTTATTATGAATCATATTTTCATAAATTTATATCTTATTCTTTACAAATTTATATAATTTAATGAAAATGTATAATAATATATTTATATGCACTAATTAGAAAATTTCTTTATAAATATAATATGTTAAAATTTTATTTAAAAATTTAAATTTATATAAATGAATATATATTTATATAAACATTGTTTAAATTTGAATTTTTTTAATTGTATTCATATTAAATAATTTAAAATACACCCATATATATATATGTATATATGTATGTCTATGCATGTGTATATTTCTAGATGTGGTTTTATGTATGTATGTGTGTGTATATATGTTCAGTTTTGTGTATGTATATTTATTCATCATCATGTACAGTAATGCTTTTATGTATGTGCATGTGTATGTATGTGTTGTATGTGTATATGTTTGTGTATATGTGTAAGTGTATGTGTATGTGTATTTTTGTGTGCATGAATAAAGATGTATATGAGGTGTAGGTGTATGTGTATGTGTACTTGTATATATGTGGATTTATGTGTATATATGTGTATGTCAATGTATATGGACTAATGTATGTCTGTATGTATGTGCCTATGTTTATGTAGTATGGGTATGTTTGTGTATGATTGTGTATGTACCAGAATTTAATTTTATATAAGTTTATGTATATAACAGTGCATACTGATTTGTATGTGTGTGTATGTATTTCTTAATGTATGTGTTCTTATATGTATATATGTTCATGTACGCGATTATTTATGTGTATGTATGTGTATATTCATTTTTAATATTTTTTTGTTATATAAATTTATAATGTATTACTTTTTATGGAATGAATCCATTTTTGGTAAAAAGGCCACTCAGGAGATATTTGACCTCATAAGTCTCTTAAGATTGGGTGGTTATGCATGGATGGTAGAAGCTAGTTGTTTGGCATGGATAGATCAGTGCAGACGATGGGATAATGGGATCAACGTGGATGATGGGATGATGGGTTCTATGGTGGTGAGGTTCGATGGGGGAATAGTGGGTTCTTGGTGAGTAGATGTGGTAGGAGTCGGTGGAGGTTCCAATCAATTATCTCTTTTGGACTTCATTGGGGGAATAGTGTGTTTGGTGGCTTCCTATTCTTTGATGGAATCGACAGCAGATCCTACCCTAGACACCAGTGTGGAGGCATTACATATCGTAAATGAGGTTTCCTTCTTGGGTTCTTGAATCGCTGGAATCGAAACAGATTATGTTTCTCTTATCGGTGTCGAAGAAGTGATGGCAAGGATGGGTTAAAGATAGTATTCATTCCTGAAGTTCATAGAGATGATGAATTTCACTTTCCATATAACTTTTTAGATGATCATAATGAATCTTATGAGATGTTCGTGATTATTGGGAGCTTGTAGAGATTTGGGGATCATGTTTTCCATTCTATGGTATAATTCTTCTAGGTCTATTGATGTATTTTCATCATCTTATGCTTTAATGGAGGTCTAATACTAGTTCTGGTTGAGGTGTATGGACCTACGACATGATATTACATTTCTCTGAAGGCATCTTTGATGTTCATCTCTGGGTTCTCTAATTTCCTCTATCATGTGCTCTCTAGCTGCCCCAACTTCTTTTGTGATGCGTGTTTAGGTTTCTCAAGTTTCCTCTGTGATGTGATTCGGGCTTCCCTAGTGCCATTTTCCTCTCCTACATCTCGTTCGTGTTTTTTTTCATTTGGTGATTTTTGATGATACGACACAAATCCATACATTGATGTTGTCTTAAACGAATGATGACTTTCTTGATTGTATATATTGTCCTTGAAGGTAGCCTTGTCTAATGATGTATTAGTTTTTTGTGGTTAAAATATGTATTTTTCATATCATTGGGGTTCCTTCTTTAGTGATAATGATTTTATTGGCTCTGTGATGCATCCTCTGGTTTCCCTGGAGACCTATGTGATGCGCATATATCCTTTCAAAAGGTTCCACTATGATTCATGGTATTGTTTCTCCAATCACCACTATGATGTATGATTCTGTTTCTAAAGTTGTTTCTGTGATGTGCTTATAGCTTCTATACTGTCATTTGACTCCTCCTCTTAGTGTTAGGAATTCATGCCATCTCAAGGCCTTCAGTCCTCATGATTTGGTGAAGTAACGAGACATATCTACAAGTAAATTATCCATATTAAGATTCAATTAAGGTGCATAAACCATTATAGAACTATCGGATTTGGAGGACTGAGAGGATATTGAAATTTTCATCAGTACGAGGCCTATGGTTCCCTACATTAGACACATGGACAAACAGTCTTACGAATGTTGACAGCTGACAATAGGACATTGATGTTGGTGAGGGGCAGTTTCAAGTATTTATTTCTAAGATGAATCTCACTAAGACCTTCGGGATATGTATTGTGTCTTTATTGGGTGTCTCCTCACCCCATTAGAGGGTGATTATCAAAAATGAATAATAATATATAGACTTTGGGACATTTATACCAATTGGGGTACAATGTAACAATCACAATACATGTATAGTTATGTAGTTAAATTACAACCTGCCACCATGACTGTGAATGAAGTGAAAATAAAATATTATGTCTTGATATTTATAAGGACAATGTGATAGGCTAATTATATTGATGTTTATTTATCACAGTTGATTATAGATATAAAATTAATATAGGATTCACTTGTTACATTGTATGATTATTATAGAAAAACCCATTCATCATCCAACACATGTTACATGAGATAATAAATTAAATTAATACCTATGGAAAAGTTTTAAGATATAGTGTTAATTGAATAGTTGTGTGTCCTAATTTAGAAAAAGGTTGTAACAATGTTAGTTGAAAATTTCCTCAAAGTATATGTTTCTAGAATATCAAAAATTGTTTTTTGAGGAAATAAATATTGATCATGGATGACATCAATTGATGGGAATTCAGAATAAGTTTCTATATCATCTCCACTAATAGGGGATCATATTTTAGAGAACATTTTTGACATGGTCACAAATTTTGGTAAAACATCTTCAAAATACAATACAAAAACTTGTTGGAAAAGAATTAATTTTTTTTAAATAATCATACAAGAAAAGTTTTTAATTAAAATATTTTTCTAAAGTCAAGATTTTGTAAATAAATATACATGATAGTGTCATTGAATCACTAATAAACGTACCAGGTAAAATAAAGTATGGTATTAAATATATGATAGACATGATTAACATGTGTATTTGTGAATAGTTGGAACCAATACTAGATGAACGAAATATTTTCCTTCCTCTAATATCTTATAATTTTTCTAATAAATAGAGATATCATTTTTTAACATTATTTGTGCTGTAAAGGTTCTAGATGAGCATTCACAAAATATCAAGAATAACATTTCAATGGATGATTACAATTTAATGGGATTCAAGTCACATGAATATCATGTTTTAATGTAATTTTAAATTCATGTAGCTTTATATTTCATTTTTCCTATAAATTTAAATTATAGATTAACAAATAATTGTATATTTTTCAAATCTATCTGTAGTAATTTCATAGACCTGGTGAAGTTAAAAACTATAGAAATGTAAATTTATACAATATTATGTGAATTAGATAGGTTCATCCCACTATAATTCCTGACATCCTGGTTCACATGGTATAATTTATCCAACTATGTGGTCCTATACAATATAAATGGAAGTACCCCATTGAAAGGTATATGTTGATTTTGAAAGGATATGAAAAAAATCATTATCACAAATAAGGTTGTATTATGGAGTGATATATTGTAGAGTAAGATCGTTAATTCTATACGTACCACTATATTGACATTGATATCATTCTTCTACCAATATATCATCACAACATTTGTTTTTTGGGTGTAGCACATCATTTATGGGGCACATATTATGTTCTTTGTTGGGTAAAAGTACTCGTAAGAATTTAAAAATTATTTCCATTAATTTTATACTTGGAAATATCCAAGATGGGAGATTATTAGAACAACCCCACTAGTATGGAATCCATATGATTATGTTTTATTAAATAATCATGTTTGCGAATGTGTGTAATTTTCATTAGACTTTATGATTATTATTAAGGAATTTCATGATTTAAATACATAAATATCTTGGTCAGGACCATTTACACAATATGATCCCATGATGTAGGCTACTTTGGTTTGATCACCAATGAAATGTTTTTATTGAATAAGTTGGAGGAAAATTATTGTATTGAATATTTATTGTATTCTATATATTAGCCCTATGATTAAAATATATATTTTGCAATAAATTCCACTATAATGGTGTATTACTGATTCTATTTCAAATATACAGCGAAAATATTATCTCACATAGGATTATAAAACATATGTACAACCTACATGATGAGATATTGTGGAAATATGATTATATTATAAAGCGAGAACATGTATATGGTTGTTAACATTGAGACATTAACATTGATCTCTTGGGATTCATGACCTATTATTAGACAGTAATCTAATAATTTAGACAAGCCTACCTAATGAAAATGACTTATACTCCAAGAGGGTCACACAATATTCTCCCATTTATCTCATTAAAATATTATTTGAATTTAATTATTGGAATAAATTTTATTATCAAGATCAAGGAATAATATTGAGGATTTATTAATCATATATAGTTAACAAATATTTAACCAAATTGAAATTATTTAATTATGTGAATATGTAATATTTATTTATTTCTTAATTTTATAAAGTCAGGATAATAGTATTTAGTCATTAATAATTTTTTTTAATGAAATGAATATTTTAAAAAATATTTACCAGAATGTGAATAAAATTTTTATTTCATGATTAAATATATAATAAAATCTATTTTATGTATTCAATAAATTGTTTGGAGGATGAGCATACCAAGAATGTGTCCTTTGATAATTATTAATTTAAAATCCTGTAAAATAATATTTATTTTTGTTAAAGTTTGAACACATTGTGAAATTAATAATAATAATAATAATATTACATGAAGTGAGGTTAGATAAGGTTTAATATAATATTTATGGACCATTGTGTAATTAAATAATATATTTAACCCTAGCCCTATCTTTATACATAGATAATAATGTTTTCTTTTCAGAGGTTGATTGAGATTGATCGAAATTGACAATCACTACGAATAATGAAATCTAGAGTTCTCTCTCAATATGAAAGAATAGTTTAGTGATTATCCCCCACCCTTATCCATAGTATTAATAATGAGAATGAAAGTATGATTTTTAGGCCTAATGTAATTGACATAGTAATTTACATAAACAATGAAATATGGTTGATCAACCACACAAGAACTCGATAATCCATCAACATTGTTTACAAATCAAAGGAGCACATGTGGATCACCGCTTGAGGGATTCTATAATTGTATCTGAAAAAAATAGTTGTAGTAAACACAAAAGGACGTTAGACCATAAACAAAATAATAAAATAATGCACCTAGGAACAATGTATAACTTCTTCTGATCTATTTAAATTAAATATAAAATTAACTTGAAATGATATCCTTTTGGATCAAAAATAATTTTTTTTCAATATTATTTTGGAATACTTCATTGGACATGAAATTAATTTCTTTTACAATATGGTATTTAACCTCTTAATCCAAAAATTTATGACTTGAGATCAGCCTTGATAAGGTCTTGCACTACTCCTATAATAATCCAGTTGTATTAGAGTTGGAACACTTAAATTTATAATTATTTATTTTATTTATGATAATTTCACATTTTAATTTTAAAATTATTTTCAGGTCAAAATTCATTCATGATTTGTTGTGGAAATCACTTCATCCTATTCTACAGTTCATACACATATTACCATGTTCATATAATAATTAATGAAGATAAAATATGTAGAACGAATCCCATGGTTCCAAGAACTATAGTTACATAAGACAAGACATCACACATGTACTACATTGATACACACCATTTCTCCTTGTAAATTTCACAAGGAAATTCAATAGTATTCTTGGTCCATATACTATTAATACATGTATTATGAAATAAAAACAATGCGTGTTGACTAGATAGGGCATAACATGATTTTATTTGGAGTACAAAACATGTAGATTGCAACATGCCTTGTAGACCATATATTATTGAGGTGTAAAAAAGGGATTAAACTGTGTCTGGTAATTAACATAGGTTTTTAAAACATGATGAGTATATAATTCCACCATTTATATTGACGTATTATTTATTTACATAATAAGTTTCAATGATAAGTACACACTAATTCCCTAGTCATGTACTAGGTGCCATGAATCATCCCCCGGGGTCCATGCCATGAATCACCCAAGATCACCTCTAAAATGCTAGGTGTTGGTGACATGTGCTGAAGGGGTTATCCTGCATGTGGAAGGAATTTTACTGAGTACATGTACACACACACAGGCAACCACATCCATTGATAAATGTAAAAGAGAATAATAATGATTCTAAAAAACCACTAAGTGTAAAATTAAAAAATAAAAGTAAATGGGATAGAATACAAACCATCCAAAATACATCTACAAAAAGTGTAAGTCTGAGATCGATTGAATATTGTCCACTAAAAACCCCACATGGTGGTTAGGAATCGTGTAACATTCAAAATCCATAGAAGCATTTCATTTCTGTCTGATCTCACTGGGATCCACCAGGTTTTTTGCAACCATGTCCTTTGCCAAGTCATCGGTCATCTGCACTAGACACAACTAGTACAGGCGATTCTCGTGCAGAGGTGAGTAACAAAATACTATGTAGGGACCCCAAAACATCAAATAAAGACCACAATGAATTCCACCACAAACCACAATGAATGATCATTAATCATGATAACTCACACTATGTATAATCTTGAGTATGAATTTAAGACCATCAGTTGTATCTCTAAATACCATGGGTCATTGGGGTACTCTTCCAAGATGAGTATCGTGGGTATGATGGGTCACATAGATCCATTCCCCACCACGGGCTTTCAAGGTCACACATAGAAAATTCCAACTATCCTTGGACTAATGTGGTACTCATCTCTGATGAGTAACGTGGATTTTGTAGTTATACCGAGCCTCTCCCCACAGTGGTTCTGCCAGGTCACACAGAGCTTCTTCCCCCAGTAGCCATCAAACAATGGTACTGATTCCGATGTGTACCATGTTTCTTCCAGGTGGCACAGAGTTGCTCCTCACCGTGACTCAAAATCCTATGTCGTCCAAGATTCTGCTATCGAAATAATCCATTATAATTTAAAAAATCTTTAAATTGAATTTCCGGGACATTATATTACCCCCACATTTAGGGCTTCACTTCCTCATAATCCACAACAATTCTAAATGAAAAACTTGGGGTACTATTCATGAATCTGAGCCTCCCTCTTCCATGTTCTCTCCTAGAGATTCATATACACTCACCAAACATTCACTAGATGAATCTACCGTTGACGAAAGAACTACTTCTGATGATTCTATATCTCTACCAAGAAATCTGAAAATGTCTCCCAATCATCAATTATTAGTTCACCCAAGTCGATGATGTGCGATGGATCAGGCATGTACCTCCTTAATTTCAACATGTGAACAAAATTTTGCACATAGTGAATCCATGGAGGAAGATATAGATTGTAGGCCACCTCACCAACTTTACTAAGAATCTGGTAAGGTCCGATGAACCCCATATATAACTTGTTTCCCCATAAAAATCACCACAATCCCTATTTTGGTAGGACACAAAATAACACAAGGTCTCTCTCCTAGAACTCCAAGGGCCTCTTCTTCTATAAACATAATATTTTTACCTTTTCTGTGCAGGCCTCATCTTCTTATGGATTTTCTGCACCTTCTTAGTGGTAGCATGTATCAAATCTAGACCAATGATTATGGACTCCCTTGGGTCTGTATAGCAAATAAGAGATCTACAAGGCCATCCATACAATTCATCGAACGACGCCATGACAATAGATTAATGATAGATGTTTTTTTTATGAAAATTCCACCAATGGATTGGTGGTCCTCCCAACTATGACAAAAATCATTGACTCAAGAACGAAGCATGCCCCCCAAGATCTATATAGAATGCTTCATTTTTTCATTAGTCTGTGGGTGAAAGGTTGTGGTCAAGTGTAGTTGAGTCCCTACCACATCTTGTAATCCATTCTACAAAATGGATGTAAAGAGAGTATCACATGTTGATACTATCATTGAAGGAATCTTATGAATCCGAACTATATCCTGGATGTAGTGGCATCCCAGGTACTCTATCGATCCCTATTACTTATTGGTAGGATGTGATCCGACATGGTGAGCCAATAAATGATTTCCTAGATAGAATGGTGGACCTTGGACATGTATGGTAATCTCATCAAGATGTACATCAAGATACGATAAAACATTCATTCTGGTAGTATCATAATTCACAGCCTTTAGACACTGACATGTGAGGCACCGAGAAATAAACTATACCACATATTTATTTATCCATGGACACTGGTACTGTATTTAGAGGTCACGGTACATCATTACCACTCCAGGATGAACCACCATGGGGGAGGTGTGGAACTCCCTCAAAATATCCTCTTGTAATTCCATTGGTACTACTGTGTGTCCTCTAAAATAGATGACATGCTCACCACCTATAAAAAATCCATCAGGATCCTGTCCGGAGGATAAATGAGAATGTTTGACCGCACAGTCATTATCCACAAGATTTCTCTCCCCATATCACTATAAGAGAGGGGGAGTAAAAAACACCGACTAAATCTATGCTTCTCCATCATCATCCATAATGGATATCTATATAACGATTAGCTTCTATGTCACCTCACTTAATAGCTACAAACCAAATCTCCATCTAAGCACATCTTCTACCATCTACCCCATCCTAAGAGTATAGACTTTATGAAATTCATATTCCTTGAGGAACTCTATCCATCAAAATTATCTCATGTTCAGGTATTTATAGGAAAATATATACCTGAGACTCTTGTGTTCATTGTTTCTTGTAAATATGTCACCCATCAATTAGTGTCGCAATATCTTTAGAGCAATGACCATTGAAGATAAATTAGGGTAATAGGATGGGTAGTTCTTCATATTTTACGTCAACTTCTGTAAACCATAGGAAATCACTGCTCTCTCCTGTATTAGGACACAACACTTTCTGGACCCAATGAAACGTAGAAAAATACATAACCAATTCCCTCCTCTAGTAGTCTCAACAAGGGGGCACTTTTCAGTATCCACATTAGGTCTTTGAAACAATGATGGAACTTTTACATCCACATGAAGGGTTGTCACATCTATATCAAACTAATTGGGGTGTTGTTACTCTAGAAATTATAGGCATGATCCTCTGGTAGTATCCTGCCAACCCAGAGTAACACCCCACATGAGTCACATACCTAGGTGGATCCCAAAAAATCATTGCCTCTATATTTGTTAGATCAACTACAAATCCATCCTCTAAGATGATGTTTCCCATAAAGTGGTCCTCTTGAATCCATACCTGGCACTTCCAGAGCTTCCAATAAATCTGGAGATCATTGAGTATATCTAGAACAATTTGCAGGTGTGTAGCATGCTCCTCCTCAAACATCAACTACATCATGATATAATCAATGAATAAAATTATTAAATTATCGAGTTATGTATGGATGTTACTATTCATGAATCCCATTAAAACTGTTGGGAAATTAGTTATGATGAAGGGAATCAACATGAACTCATTATGGACATGCCTATATCTGAGTGCTATATTCAGCAAATCATCATCCCGTACCCGAAGCCAGTGATAACCTGACCTCAGGTCTATATTTGATAACCACCTAGACCCCTTAAGCTATTCAAAGAGATCATAAATCTGAAGCAGTTGATCTTTTTTCTTCATAGTCTCTTGGTTCAGGTGTCAAAGGTCCACAAAATGACTCAAGCACCCATTTTCCTTCGTGGAAAACAACAATAGGGAAGCCCATGGTGACATGTTGGTCCTCATGAATAACATTTTCATAAGGTCCTCCAGGTGTACCCTAAACTAATGATGCTGCATGGGAGCCATCTAATATGATTGTGTGGATGTCTGTGTCATCCCATGGTATATATATATGAATAATTCTACATCCCTGAGTGGAGTTAGTCCCAGAAAATACTCAAGAAAGAGGTCTTCATACTCATCCACCACGGTAAGATAACATGGAAACATTTCATCCACCACACCATGGATGAGGCTAAAAAACTGGTTAGTGATCCTCTATGTCCTCCTCTTGGAAGGTTCTTCTTATGATGTAAATGTTCTCTTCTCACTGGTGAAGGAAACCCTAGTCCCATCCTTGCGGACACACCACACTCTACACCTAAGACATTCTGTCTGAGGATGAATTGGAGATAAACATTCTATACCCATGATGACATCTTAAGGTCGTGATGTTACTACTAGGAAATCACAGCTGATGTTCTAACCTCCAATGGTAATCTCACACTGCTATCACTAGTGTGTAATCGTCAAATCCCCACCCATAATAGTCTCTAATCTTAATGATTGAACCAACGACTCCACAAGAATCACTTGATCCTTAAAAGAGGTATGTGGAAATGAAAGAGTGACTAACACATGTTTCTATAAGAACTGCAGATAAGGTATAGTTGACACAGATCGTACCTCTAGTCATCTATGGAGCACTGTGGTCATAGGCCTCCACTACCTGAAGATGAGCTGTCACCTATCACATACTCAGTGAGGTGAGGGCGGACCACTCATGGGTGGTGGAGGTAGTACATCAACTCATAGCCCACTGCCTGCCACTCAACAAGCTCCCCTGCCATGTCTGCCACCCCAATGTCCTCTTCGCTTGACCCACTGCCACTAACATGGTCATCCATCAACTGTCTATTGATCATCTATGTGTCAGTTCGGAATTTCATGATCCATGTGTCCCTAAGAGATGCATATAAAGCAAGTCCAAGCTCCTTGATGAATCCCTCTGCTCTAGGAGCTACACACTATGATCACTGAGTCCTAGGGAAATATCCTGAAACACATGACCCACATGGGTCACCATGTCTGTTGTCTACTTCTCACCACTTAGGAATCTACTTCCCGGTGTCTACTGGTGGCTCCAATTATTGGTGCCTGCTCTTCCAGAAAACCCTCCAAAAGTACGGCTCGCTCCAGCACTACAGCATGGGTAGGGATACTGAGAGACAACATGGAGGTGAATATCTCTAGGATCATTCACTGCTCAAAGTCTTGATCACTATAGAATGGTTCCCATACCATTACTTTAGAGTAGTGAGAAATCATGGTGAACCACGTTGAGTACTCTGCTACTGTAATGCAAACCTACTATAGGTGCAGTACATCCTGTATGCGCAAATAGCAAAATGTCCCCATGACGAACTCCTCCCTCTAGAGGATCTCAATGTTTGTCCAAGTGAGGAATACCTCATCATGTGTCTCGATTTTAAAGACCCCCCATATCCCTATTGATTATGGATAATTTTTTGGGGAAAAGATCACTATCTGGTCAACCGACATCCTCACAAAAAGGATGACCCACGTTACTACCTCCAGCCAGTACTTGGAGACTTGAGGATTTATCTCTCCCCTAAACCAGATAGTTCTTTGTCTCTGAAACTCATGCAAGGATATATGTTAGTGTACTTCCACCACCAGTAGCACCGATAATAACTATTGATCTAAGGGTTCTGGTATCATTGATGCACCACCCGGTGGGTCCATCTCTAGCATTGTTCCCTGAACTGATTAGTTGACTCTAATTCAAGAAGAATATGAGAGAACACTCAAATCACATACGATTCCTGAAACCAGTTTATTATATGTATTGAAATGATATGAAGAATTTTAGGTCATGGTTTATGGATACGTTGGCCTCTGCACCAACACTGGACTTCCAAAATATGAAATTCAAATGTAAAACATTTTACACTTTTCCCAAAAACAAAAAATATTCTCATGGTATTTGAGGTAGAACCGAACATTATTGATAATATTAGTCATAACCTATCCCTTGGGGGCCGATTCGTGACCACCCCTAGCTAGCCTCCCAATGGACATGGGTTGGTGACTAGCACTGAAGGCGTTAAACTACAGGTGGGTGGAATTTTACTGAGTACCAGTACATGCACACACACAAGCACTTTCCAAGAAAACTATAAAAGAAAAAATGAATCCTAATAAACTACCAAAAAAAGTAAAAGTATAACTAAATTTAAATGGGTTAGAATACAATACGAACAAAGATAACTATAAAAATAATATGTATGATATCGATTCCAAGCCTTCCGATGAAAAACACACTTGATTTGTAAGTATAGAGTTGATGCTAGAAGCTATAGAAGCATGTTTTTCATACATGACCACACAGGGAACCACCTGGCCCTAGGCCACCAAGTCCTTCACAAAGTCATGAGTCATATTCATTGGAAACAACATGTGCATTCAAAGACCATGTAGGGGTGGGTAAAAAAACAAATAATAGTGACTCGAATCCAACATGGAAATAACATCGAGCAATACACAAGAAAACCACCATGAACGATCATAGAGCAAGGAAAATAACCCCAGATATAATCTATATTAGAATAGAATGCCATCATTAGTATCAATGAATACCTTGGGCTACAATGGTACTCCTCTATGAGGAGTACCATGGGTTTACTGGGTAACACAGAGCCACTCCCCACCGTGGGCCTACCAGGTAACATAGACCTGTATCCCACTAGACTGGACTGTTGTTGTAATCATTCTTGATGAGTACTGTGGGTATACTGGGTCACACAGATCTTCTCCCCACCATGGTCCTACTAGGTCACATAGAGATGATTCCCAAATTGACCTTAGTACTGAGTCACTCCTTTTCTATTAGTATTTTGGTCTCTCAGGTCACATAGATCCTCTCCCCATTGTGGGACTGCCGAGTTACACAGATCCGGTTCCCACTGGGCCATCATAGCTGTTCCACATAACATAACTTATTAGTAGTATTTGGGTCCTTGTTATTCATAGGATCTCCACACAAAGTGCTTGTGATTTTGGCAGAAACTACTTCTGAAGAAATTTATCATTTTATGACATCAAATATCACCTTCATAGAGTATTGAAAATGATCTGCCCTACCACGAGGGTTCCACTTCCACAAACGGCTTGTCAATAGGATTTCTGGTTTGAGAAGTTTTTTCATTTTATTAATTAGGGTCCGGTTGTCCCCTAGCCCGGTCCAGCCCGGTTGAATCCGTGCTATGTCCGACTCAGTTGCATCCCAAACCGATCCAACCTGGTCGAACCGAACTGACCAACCCAGTTCATGGGTTATTCATGACCCGACCTAGTATGACGGACCTGACCAGACCAAGTTCGGGTCTGGGTCGGCCATATTCAGGCTGGAAAGTGGGAAAGGCACATTGGGGATTGATGGACCCAACCTGGTTCATCTGTGGGTCCATCCCACTAGGTCTCGGGGTGAATAGGTCTCATCCGGCCCGACCCGCAATCAGTGGGCCAGTTTTTTCCAATCCTATCCCGCATGGCAGCCCAATATTATTTCACCAGCCCAACCCGGAGAAGTGGGATGGATTTGATTCTAGCTCAGGTTGTGTAGATACCTGGCTTGTGTTCCCCATTATAGACCGAAACCGGCGGGCTGACCTACCTCATCTTGGATTTAAAATTACATCTGGTTCTACACATCATAGCCGGCCGAGGCCAACCACCCCTGGTTGTCTCACATGTGGTCACTGGACAACTTTCCAGTGATGGACCGTGTCCTGTATGGTGTAGGAGGCTCCATCGGACGTGACCAATTGGCTGCATCAATTCCGCCAACCACCGGTTTCTTCCTTTGACACTTTATGCACTGCCACAGTTCTGAATAGACCACAAAATCTCATTCAGCAAGCCGCCAACCACTCACAAATCCCTCCGCTGGCCACCACCATGGGAAACTACTGGAGGTGGCTTCCACGGACCTCCACAGCTACTGAAGTTGTCCGTTCTCCAGGACT
The DNA here is from genome assembly GCA_963277665.1 of Viscum album. NCBI lineage: Eukaryota > Viridiplantae > Streptophyta > Magnoliopsida > Santalales > Viscaceae > Viscum > Viscum album. Next base: position 1,430,625,472 of record OY728132.1, on the reverse strand, counting down.
TCTATGCCTCCATCCCCCAAAGGATGTGAAAAGTCATATTTGGGCCTCATCATATCCTTGCAGTCAACTTGGAGGTTTTTTCACGAAGAACGTCCACGAATGCATGAGGTGGAGGGGCTCGGGCCTTGTTTTTGTCATCTCATACCCTCCGAATTATAGGTTTAAAACATGGGGAAGGGGATTTAAGTTCTATAAAAATTAATTCCAATGAAAAACCAAAAAAAACCCTCTCTGAGAGAGTAGGAAATCCTCTGATCAACATGTTTTTGGGTTGATCTATGTTTCTTTTTTCAGAAAAGAGAATGAGGAAACCCCAATTACATAATGTAAACCCCAACCAGAGTAAGTCATTCAGTAGTGATAATCTGTTCGATGTGTGGAAGAAGAATTAATTCATCATTCATCGCTCCACAATCCACAGTTTGGCAGCTATTGGAATTCTTAGTTTTCACCCACCAAAGCATCAGGGCATTACTAGAATTGTTCTAACAATCCTCTGTTGATTTCTTGACCATTAAAGAAAAATATGTGATCCATCGTTTTAGTTAAGTTATTTTATGAAGTAGATCCGATGTTTCATTTATGAGACAACATTTTTGGTTTCATTCCATTATACATCATTTTTCTGTAATAGTTTGAAAATTCAGACAAATGAGGATCATTTCCAGGGCCATGTTGGATATCATGATTCATCAGGAATTCACATTATAGGTAGAGGATTGAAGCCCAGTGATGTTGGTCATGCCGATGCCTGACCCTACCTCATGTCATGAATGGATAGAGGATCTCGATCCGGGCCTCTCAGATGGATGCTTAAATCTATCACAGAAAGTCCTACTGAAGGGATCATACTCCTGTAGAAGGAAACAATGCCTGACCTTTAGTGGGATGAGAATATGGGGCACTATCCCAAACTAAACATGTCCATGATACGGTAGACAAGAAGGAAAATACGTTTTCCAAATGATACACAGCGTGTAGAAAAAGGTCACACACCGTTTCTTCTGACCCCATGTACTGCCTGTGTACAACAACCCGTGTCGTAATGCTGGTATGGTGGAACAGTCAGTACAAAACCTGTGGTATAGAGTACACTCCTTGTTCGAGTCATATGGGGTTGTATCCATGTGCACGATCATGTTCCCATGCATAATGTAAACCCATGTATGCCAAACTGTGTAATAAACACAGGGGATGACTCACACTACTGGCATCACATGTCTGTGTGGTCAAGTACATGACCATGTACTCCATCCCGTTTCCATGTATCCCCGGGATACTCATCGAGTCCTCTATAGTTTCTTGTTGAAAGTTGTGTAGAGAGTACACACTGTGTATTCTAAGCCGTGTAGTCCTTCCCATGCTCGTGTACTTTCCAAAATACACAATGAGCATCTGGGAAGGTCCAACATGCCGTGTGACCCGGGTCACATGCTGTGTGAAACCTGTATGATGCCCGAAACCATATTCTATACTGAGACGGTCCACACACCGTGTTATTCAGAGATACACTCCGTGTATTCTGGAAATTTCTAGAAATTTGGACCTCCACCATTGCACCTCCAGTGATGTCTCGTTCATCGATCCGGTCATTTGATATCCATAAAACTCCCAGGTTTTGGTCGCCCCAACAATAAAAAGCTGCTTCTATTGTTTTTAGACTTACGATCGGCTCCTAAAATATGTTTTGATCTTCCCATGGGAAGAAAGCTCGATGAATAGTACCTTTTGATATGAGACTATTCGCGATCTGCTAACGTCATCACACCTTCTCAAGGCCATTGCGTTATTGGACCTCCATTCCGAGATCATTGTGTTGAAAGATGGGTGTGTAATGATTCGTTGCTCGTCGCCCCGTTAAGAACGCGAAGAACGTGGTGGACATGTGAGAATGAATGGGGAAGGAAAATCAAATAAAACCAAATCGAGGGACGAACCAGTTCTTTCATTCATCATGGCGTTGATCCACTCCCGTTAGTAGGCATAAACACAGTAGAAAATCAACAAAAATAATCAATATATATTTATTCCCTAGAATCATCCCAATGAAATCCCTCCTTCAAAAATAAACGAATTCATGGATCAACATGTTCGTGGATGATCCGCGTTCTTAGTTTTAACTCAAATGCAGGGAAAAGGAATGAAATAGACACCCCTACCATTAGGAAAGGATCAATCATTGACAAAAGGGTCTCACTTCCGTCATCATAGAGATCCCAAATTTTTTTGCACAATGATTCGCAGCTTCGATTCATCGTCGTTTGTCGCCGATATTTTTCTCCAAAGCACCACAAATTATCCAGAGTTTCCTCTCAATCTGTGCCAATCAGTGACATTCGATTAACCCATTAATAATCTAAACATGCTTGACATTCCATTATGTGGTACTATTAATGAGTCAGCATTGCTGTTTCTGGGTCATTATGATATGACATTAATTACTGAGACAACTGCCCCGTCGTTGCGCTGTAGCGGATATTTCCAAAAATATATTAAATAATCATTGAAGATTTATTTTATTTTATTTACTGTAAATGTATGAAAATAAACTTTTTCCCTGGACCCTCGAAGGTTGAGGGTAGATCTATTCATAGGTAAATTCATCATTCATGACACAACAGTGCCATCATATTTTTAATCGGGGCATCCATTTGGAAACGACCACAACCGTGCATATATGTCATCTCACATAACATAAAAAAAGGTCAAACCACCATTCTGGGATCATCGGGCTGGAGAATGATGTTCCATCTCTGCACCTGGTCTCAAAATTATTCCAAATAATATTTGAAAATAATACACAGAAATTTCGAGACATTAAATTATCCCCACATTGGGGCTTTACGTCCTCAAAAATCCAAAACAAGGCTACTAAAAAAGATGAGGTTACTGGGCACGGATCTGAGCCTCCCACTCCCACGTGCTCTCCTGAAGTCTATCGTGATACCACCGAATGCACACCAAGGGAATATATTTCCAATGAAGGATCCTCTCCTACAAATCCTCGATCTCCATCGGGTACTCAGCAAAGTTCACTCCATCCTCGATGTCCAGTTCACCCTATTTAATGATGTGCGATGGGTCATGAACATACCTCCTCAACTATGACACGTGGAAGACATCATGTACCCGATGGAACTATGGTGGTAGATCTAGGTGGTACACCACTTCAATGACTCAGAACAGTATCTGAAAAGGTCCGATTAACCTCTGAGATATCTTGCTGCCTCAGAAAAATCTTCATAACACTCATCAAGGTGAGATCCAAATAAATACATGGTCCCCCTCTTCGAACTCCAGAGGCCTCTGTCATCTGTCAACATTAGACTTCTTCCAGCTCTGTGTTGTCTTCATATTCTCCCAGATGATCTGCACATTCTTTGTGGTATCCTGTACCAATTCTAGACTAATGAGTGCTCACTCTATGGGGTGCGTCCAACAATGTGGTGACTGAAAAGGTCTCCCATACAAAGCCTCGAACGTTGACATACCAAGTGTGGAGTGGTATCTACTGTTTTTGGAAAACTCAAACAGTGGTAGGAGGTCCTTAGAACGTCAACCAAGGTTCATGATATAGGCTCACAACATATCCTCTAGATCCTCAATGGTCCTCTCCATGTGACCATCTGTTTGGGGATGAAACGTTGTTCTCATTCCCACAACTGAAATGTGAAACGAGCATCTTGATCCAAGACTTTAGTCGATGGGATTCCATGAAGCTGAAATATCTCCTGCATGATGAGGAGTCACATTCCCTCTACAGAACTCTTCTCTCTAAAAGTTAAGAAGTGGGCCAACATGGTGAGTTGATCAACGAAAACACATATGGATTCATTCCCCTTAGATGTTCGTGGTAATCTTGTCACGAAGTCCATTGATATTCCATCCCACTTCCACTCTGGGACAACTAGGGGTGAGCTAATCCTGCTGGAACCTGGTGCTCAGCCTTCACCTACTGGCACGTAAGGCATCGAGAAATGAACTATGCTACTACCCTTTTCATGTTTGACCACTATAAATGTTGTCAGAGGTCCTGGTACATATTTTCTACTCCAGGATGTACCTCCAAGGGAGATTTATGACACTCCCTCATGAACTTTTCCCTCAATGCATCTTGTACAACAATTCATCCTCTAAAATGGAGTATGTGCTCCCCACCTTGTGAATATCCATCAAGAGCATGTCCTTTGGATAAATGAGCACATAAGGCCTCACAATTGACATCACCAAGCTATTCCTCCCTAACTCACTATATGAGTGGATGTGCGGCACCCATCGACTATAGGTAAGCTACATCTTCCCTGTCCACGAAGGATAACTGCAACGTGGCTTACTACTTTATCGCCTCACTCAACAACTGCGAGATCGACCTTCTTCTAAGAGAATATGCCACCTTGTTCCCTTTCACAATAGTATAGATGATCTCAAATTTATAATCCTAGTTGAACTATAGCCATCACATATTCCTAAAATTAATATCCTTCTACGATAAGATGTACATGAGGATCTTGAGGTCAGAATAAAAAATAAAACGCTCGCCCATAAGGTAGTGTCCACACATCTGTATTGAAAATACCACCACTTCCTACTCGAGATCATATGTTTCATAGTTCTCCTCATGATTCTTACGCTGGCGTGAACCATAAGCAATCACTGCATGTCACTGCAATATGAAACAGTCGAGCCCAGTTCTTGATGCGTCACAGAAAACTATGTACTCGACGCCCTCCTCTGGTAATCTCCTGATTGGGGTGATTGGCATACTCTATCTCAACTAATCAAAATCCTAATGAAAAATATTCTTCTATGTGAAGGTTTTCCTTGTTCTGGTCAAGGATGTCATCGGTGCATATATCTGAGAGAAATCAGGATAGATTTTTCGGTAATATCCTACCAAACCAAGGAAGCTCCACACCTCCGTCACACTCTAAGGTGGCTTCGAGGCTAACACAGCCTCCACCATGGCTGGGTAAATAGCTACTCCATCTGCTAAAATGACATGTCCCAGAATATGGTCATCTAGAATCTAGAACAGGCACGTCGAGAGCTTCCCATAAAGCTGGTGCTCTCGGAGTATGTCTAGATTCATCTGCAGGTGTCTCTTGTGCTCCTCCTCTAATGCATAGTACACAAGGATTTCATCGATGAAGACCAATACAAACCAGTCTATGTATGGCTGGAATATCCAGTTCATCATCCCATGAACATTGTGGGGGAATTCATCATGCCGAAAGGCATCACCAGGTACTCATAGTGACCATAACGACATCTGAATGTTGTCTTCAGTATATCATCATCTCGTACCTATAATTGGTGATAACATGATCAAATGTCAACCATCGAGAGCCATTGTTCACCTCTCATCTAGTTGAAGAGGGTGTCAGTCCTCGACAATGGATACATGTTCATCACTGTCACCTGGTTCATGCGCCGATAATCCACGTACAACCTCAGACTCCTGTCAACATTCTTGGCAAGCAAGACTGGGGCCGCCCAGGGTGAAACAATGGTTCTTATAAAACCCATTCCCTGGAAATGCTCTAGCTGCACCCTCATCTCATGAAGCTCTGCGGTTCCATCCGTTATGAGGGTGAGGAAATCCGTGTCATCATAGGGTGTACATCGATCAAGAAGTTGATTTCACGGTAGAGAGGCAATCCCAGATCATCTTCGGGAAAGACGTACGCATACACCGCCACAACTGCTGGTAAAATAGAGCCCATGACATCTGCTAATCAGACGTCAAGGATAGCCAACTCATGAGTGATTGGATACACCCTCTTTTTCATGATCCCATTCTGCACTTCCTGAGTTTCCCTTTCTCCGAAAAAGGGAAACCATGTCCCATCACTGCGGACACACCGAACTCTTCTCCTATAACAATCAATCTGGGCATGTACTGAAGATAACCAATCCATACTGAGAACTACACCATAAGGCCACGACGCTACCACCAAGAGCTCCCAACCGACACCCTCACCTCCTAGGGTAAGATCACACTGTCTAAAAACGTGCGTGATTGTCGAGTCTCCTACCGTAGGTGTCTCCAAGCATATGGATTGAGTCAACAGCTATACTAGAATCTCAAGGTTTTGAAGAAGTCCTGTGTTGATGATGGAATGACAGGAACCTGTGTCTATAAGTACATAAAATATGGTTGATAAGGCACATATAGTACCTCATATCATCTCTGGAGCCCCTGGGTCGTACGCCTTGACCAAATTCAGCTGCCCCCGCCCCATTCCCCCAGCTCACTTTTCCTAGTGATTATCACCTGGGGGTGGTGGTGGAAGTATGTTGAAGAATCTGCCACCACCTGTAGCACTCCCTGATCCTTTTCCACGTCCCCCGCCTAGAGGGTCTCCCTTATCTACTCTCTACCTACACCTCTTTGGTCCATCAAATGTCTCAATATCAGCAGCTCATCAGGTCAGACAATCTTTGGCGAGATGTCCCCTACCGTCGCACACATATCAACGCTTCCCCCATTGATCCTCTGTCCTGGGTCTTCTTATGAAGTTTTCCACATTCATATCACTTTACCTGACTTTAGCTCCCTACTACTGGTCTCTCCTCACCTGTCTACCTACTACTGACGACCGGAGACTGTCTCTACTCCACCATGATGCTCTCAATCACCATGACCTGCTCGATCACTCCATCATAAGTCGAAATGAAAAGAGGCATGACAGTAGTTCGGATGTCCCATCGTATACCTCGGAAAATGTTCGGAGCTCTGAAGTAGTAATCCTTGACCATATCCATCTAGTACCGGGCGAGGATGGTGAACGTCGATGAATAGTCAACTAATATCATACTTCCCTAGTAGAGATAGAGAAGCTCCTGGTTTCACACTACTCTCAGCATAACTGAAGAGAACTCCTCCTCAAAGAGTTTCTCATACTTCGTCCATGAAAGAGTCTCCTCGTCGTGAGTCTCTGTGGTTATACTCCACCATTGCCCTGCCGAACTCTGGAGAAGTCTCTCTCTTAGTATCACCATCTGGTCTGCTGGTGTCCTCACTAGACAAAAAAATCTAATCACCACCTCAATCCAGTCCTCAGCCGCCTAAGGGTTGGGCTCATCATGAAACCTAGGGGGTCGCAATCGCTAGAACACATGGATCACACTCATCCTGTGCCCCTCGTCAGGCGTTACTGTAGGAACTACGGGATACTCCACCGGTGTTTCCATAGCAGGTTCACCACCCAGTGGAAACCCCTAAGGTAATGGTCCTTATATCGAAGCCTCGTCACTAAGGGGGGTCGTCCTCGTGATCGCACTACTGAATCCTATAAGGTATGTGTCACAGAGGCATCCTATAATTGAACAAGATGTACCATATTCAATGAGTAAATCTGGATAGATGACCCAAAGGACATGGAAAACACAACCCATTCCTATATGATTCATGTACCATTCTATTACTACCCCACAACAAGTATTCTCATGTACCGAGTCGAAAAGCAGGTTCTCAGAGTCCTGGTGTATGGATACGTCTGCCGTCGCACCAACACTAGAGTCTCTGTCGAGAAAGCCAAACCCAAAACACTTACCACTGTTTCCACAACCCAAACTAGTAGACTCTTGGTCCTAAGATAGAACCGAACACCTCTGATACCACTCTATCATGAACCTTCCAAGTGGGGCCCACACCGTGACTCCCCATGCCCGCCTCCAATAGGCCAAGGGTTGGTGAATAACACCGAGTATGCATATTAATAAAATGGGAGGCATTTCCTTTGTAAATGTACACAAACACACATATCTAAGCCCATAAATGATGAAATTTAAAAACACCATGGAACAAAATGCATGCATAAAACTAATCCCAACCAACAGAGTACGATGAAAGGTAATGTACTGAAAAGTATATTGTGCCAAAATACAAATCCACCAATAGCAAGAGTCTAACAACTACAAAGCCCAATCTGTAAACTCATGGAGGTATTGGGAATGATGCTCATAGTCATAGGAACGCCTCGGCCTATAGGTAACAAAGAAGGCTCAGTCATGTCCTGGTCCACCCTTGACTAGGTGAAAAGGTTTCTCATCTGCCAAGACACGAAGTGTGTGGGAAATTCCCGTGCAGGGGTAAGTATAACAATACATAGTATAGGAAGCCGAAAACCATAAAGCAATACATGAAGTAAAGGTACAGTCAGCTTTTCATAGTACATGTCTATAAATCATATATTAAGAAGAACACAAACAAGATGTTCTAAAAACCCAGAACCACGGTCTAGTGACAAGTCGCACAACTACATACCCCCGTTTGGGATTCAGTTCAATGATTCCACGAAGTACTAATTCCAAGAGAACTCACACCACAAGTCTAATAGATCTGATAATGTTCGTCCGAGAAGAATATTTTTTCGGGAAAAGCTACGATAGATAGCCACACTCATTATAGGAGACAAACTTCTGTGTGGGAAAGATCACGATAGAAAGATAAACTCATTATGGGAGACACACTATTGAGTGGGGAAAGATCACGATACACATTTGAGGATCATTGTCAGGGCCATGGAGGATATCACGACTCATCTAGAATTCACATTCTAGGTAGAGGATCGATTCCCGGTGGAGTTGGTCATGTCGATTCCTGAGTGTACCTAGGGTTATGAATGGATAGAGGATCCCGATTCGGGACTCTAGGATGGGTTCCTAGCTCTATCACAGAATCTTCTGCCGAAGGGATCATACTTTTGTTGATGGAAACGATTCCTAACCTTAAGAGGAATGAGAAGAAGGGACACTAACCCAAATGAAACATTTCCAAGATACGGTGGACAAGAAGACCATGAAATTTTCCAAAAAGTACACAACATGTAGAAAAAGGTCACACACCGTTTATTGTGATGCCATGTACTGCCTGTGTACAACAGCCCATGTCGTATGGCTAGTTTCATGGAACAGTCAGTACATAGAATGGGGAACATAGTACACGCCATGTCTGAGTCATCTGGTGTATGATCCGTGTATGTTACCATGTTCCCATGCACGGTGTCAAACCATGTACACCAACCATGTAATAAACGCATAGGGTGACTCATGCTACTAGGCTCACCTGGCCGTGTGGTGGAGTACACAATTGTGTACTCCATCCCGTGTCTGTGTATCCCCTAGATACAGGTCGAGTCCAGTGTAGTCACTTCTTCAAAGCTGTGTAGAGAGTACAAGTCGTGTCTTCAATGCCATGTAGTCCTTCCCGTGACTGTGTACTTTCCAAATTACACGTCGAGCTTCAGGAAAGGTCCAACACACTGTGTGACCGGGGTCACATGCCGTGTGAACCTTGTCTGATGCCCGAAACCCTAGCCACCACTGAGACGGTCAACACGACATGTTCATCAAATATACAAGCCGTATATTCTATAAATTTATAGAAACACAAACCTCTACCATTGCACCTCTAGTGATGTACCGTTTGTTGATCTGGTCGTCCGATCACAATGAAACTATGGGGTTCTTTTCTCCTCGACACTATGATGCTGCTTCCATAGTTTTTAGACCTCCGATCGGCTCGGAAAACATGGTTTGATCTTCCCTCATAAAGAACTCTCGATGAATGGTTCCTTCAGATCTGAGCCGCTACATTATTTGCTATTTTCGTCGCACCTTCGAAAGGCCATTGCGGTATCAGACCTACATTTTGGGATAGTTTCATTGCAAGGCGGGTTCACAATGATTCATTTCTCATCACCCTATAAAGAATGTGAAGGACGCGTGAGAATGAAAGGGGAAAGAAAATAAAATAATGCAAAATTGAGGAACAAAAATCCACCGTCATTCTTCACGGCGTTGATCTTCTCCCATTAGTAGGACTAAACAGAGTAGAAAATCAACAATAATAATAAACATGGATTAATTCTCCAGAATCGTACCAATGAAATACCTCCCTCAAGAATGTAAGAATCTGTGGATAAACACATTCGTGGTTGATATGTGTTCATCATTTGAACAAAAAAATGTAGAGGAGGAATGGAATAACAACCCCTAATATTTGGAAAGGATCGATCGTTGATGAAAGGATCATGATTCCGTCGTTGTTGACATCCTTCAACTGTGTTGGAACAATGATTCATAACTTTGATTCATCATTATTTGTCATTGAGTGATTTCTCCAAAGCACCACAGATTCTGAAGAGTTTCCTCTCAATCCTTGCCAATGAGTGACATTAGATTCAAGCATTAAAAAGGGAAACATGATTGGCATTCCATTAAGTATAGGTATTAATGAGTCTGTGTTGTTGTTTCTTTGACATTATGATATGTCATTAATTACTTAAATAGCTACCTCGTCACTGCGCTGCAGCAGATATTTCCAAAAAAAAAATAAAATAAACTTTGAGATTTTTTTTATTTACTAAAAACATAATAAAATAAACTTTTTCCCTCAAACCACGCGGGTTGAGGTTGGACTCATTCATATGTAATATCATCGTCCCGAACACAAGGCTTCCCTCATATTTTCAATCTGGACATCCATTTGATAATTACCATAACCGCTCATATAAGTCGACAAACATAATTTAAAAAAAGGTTAAACCACCATTCTAGGATCACCAGGCCTCAAGATAATGTGTTCTCTCTGTGTATAGTCTAAAAATAAATCCATATAATATTTAAAAATAATACTTATAAAATCCAAGACATTAAAATAATACATAAATTTTGACTCAATAAGGATGTTAGGATTTTGACAAGGGAATATGAGGTAGATACACAATTATATCACTACTATTGGGTTTTTTCCAATGTATTAATATTTTAGTAAGAAAATAGACCACAAATACAAGTGATTTTAGTAACCCTAGTCATATAAAAATGGTAGGCTCAATAACTACAACCATTCGTAGAAGAATCATGTTTAACTTGTGTAAACTAAAAATCATTAGTATTGGATCTACTAAAAGTGACAGTATAATAGAGTTGGATCCCTAGAACTAACTAATTTATACATTACATTACATGTATATATATAGAAGTGAATATAAATTTAAATTTCTTATCACATAATCATTATTCTTTTACTTATCAGTAGTGTGATAATGTCCAAGAGTATTTATTGAAATGGAAATCTCATAGTTGTTCCATGCTCGAATGAGAACCTTGAAATTCCATGATTACATTACGAACCCTAGATTTGCTATAAGATAATAATTTATTATTAGGAACATGGTTTGTTGAATATTATGTGAGAGAACTCATAAGTAGATAAGGAATCTTCTCATTAAGACTACACATGGTAATGTCCATGATGAATGATTATGAATATATACCTAACATTATGAATTAATTATATTTTCATGTAATCATATATTCTTATCTGTGAGTGATTTTAATGGTATATATACATTAATATTATTATTAATACATGACATGACTTGTACATTTTGATTTCTCAGCCAAAACCCTGACATCGTATGTTTACAGGATGTAGGGTATATTGAGTGTCACACAAATGACATGTAAATTATGAATAATTTGAACATGGATCTTTTTCTTATATATCTATGGATGTTAATAACTTACCCCATTTTTTGAAATATAAATGTTACATTAAATTACATTTCCATTTTGTAATGGTGACATTATTTTAGATAATAAAAGACTTATGTATCAATAAAATATGTTGATAACAAATGTTTGAATCCTACTTGATGAGATATTGTGAAAAGGGATTCTATTACAACAAGATCACTCATATGTGGTTTTCTATGTTTTCACTTTAAATTGTTTTCTTGATTTATTTTACACATTTCTTGATATTTTTCTTTCTTTTTAGGCAAGTCCACCTAATTCGAATGAGAAAAAATCCAAGGGGGTTAAACATTATGTGTTTTCCATTGATCTTAATCTAATTATAAAAGAATTTAATTATTGGAATACAAATTATTCTCAAGGATTTTAATTTTTTTGATTTGTTTATTTTGATTAAAATTATAAAATAAATATTTATTTCTATAGTAATTGTTTAATTACATGAACATATATATTTATTTAATTCATCTTCTTCTTAAGTTAATTAATAATTTATCACTTATTATTATAAAATTTAAATAAATACATTAATATTTAATAAATATTCATTCACCATATAATGAATAAAATATTTATTCCCCCAATAATCATTTAAATTTTTAATTTAATATTTATTCAATTAGTCAAAAAATATCAAGTAGGACTTGTTCTCTAAAATTCTGACAAGTGATATGTACTAATTTTTAAGATGGTAATGTAATATTTAATGCTACTCCATTTTTCAAAAATTATGTTATTAGAATAATAATATTATTATTTAATTACATTGGATAAGATATGGTTTAATATATTTTTTAAGTGATTTTGTGAAATTAAATAATATTTTTAACACTAACATTATCTCGATATATAGAGGGTTATGTTTATTTCATAAAGGTAATCGTTCACAAAAAATAAGAATTTTCATGCACAATTAAATCTAGTGCTTTATCCCAAAACTTATCAATTTTCAATATATTATCCTCACTCATGAATCCTCTTAAGAATGTGTGTTCTTGAAAGAATCTCTATGCTCACATGAATTAGCCAAGGAGTCTAGATGAACACCACAAGATGATCAATCTTCCATGATATCACCCTCAAATCCATCAACATTGTTTCAATAATATATGATCATCTGTATATCATTATTATAGAGAATCTATGCATATATCTTAAAAGCTCAACAATGGTAAATAGAAAATGGTTTCATAGGATCAAAAACAACATCAAATAATGTTCCAAAGACTGAGGTATTATTTTTTCATATTAGTATAAATTAAATTTAAAATTATAATGAATTCGCCCCTATATTTATATTATATATTGTTGTAAATATTTTTTAGAAAAATTCATTGGTCATAGTTTTTTTGTATTTTACAGTTTGTGAATGATCCATTGAATTTGAAAGGTGATGAGTTGGGATCACCTCTAATAAGTTATTCTGATATGCTTGAGACCATCAAAATAATTATTATATAAAATTTTCCATTTTAGAGTGATATATTTTCTATGATTCAATTGAATTTGATAATGACTTTCTGTTAGAATTAGATATCGTTCGTCAACTAAAATATCACAACAACATGAAACGTGTGGGTGAATTAATTTTAAAAAATACATTTCCTCTATATAGTAAGAGTAGGATCATAATTATTTTTACCAGAATTATATATTGATTTGTACACATTTGGAAATCTACCAAGTAATTATTTGACATTTTAATCCATAAAGTGTTAAAATATGGATTTTAAAAACACAAATTCTAATTTCTAAGATGGTTTTGAGACTATATTATTAATAATTCAATTGAAAATATGAAATCAATTTCAAAACAAATTTTATAGACATATGGGAGACCATGTGTGTTTGTGTATTATTGTATAATGGTTATAAAATTAATTATTATAACATCAATGAAAATTAAAATTACAAACACATTAACATATAAAATAGCGGAGTTATAAAATTTCTAGAATAAATTCTTGTATTTAGTACCATGGATTGAATTTAAATTAATTAAAGTTTCCATAATATTGTAATGATTGAAACAATGTTGGAGTTTTATTATATAACATTTAATGTTATGATTATTCAAAGACAATGATTTGATAATAAGGTTACAATTAATACTGATGAATTGGGATTTGGGTAAAGGTATATTAGTAAGGATGGATACAAGGATGAAGCATGCTTAATGGAATAACACACGGTATAAGTATTTTATATGCATTATCCTCTAAATTAAAACTAGTCAATTATTATATTATCTACCAAAACCAATGTGAGGTCAGATGAAAATTAAACTGAGGATGACCCTTTTATTAAGACATAAAAATCATTTCCTGGTGGTTCCCACATATACAAGGTCTTGTATGAATGAATAATTCATAGAGAGTGGATTTGGAACAAGATAGGTGGTCAAATTCCTTAAACCATTAAATAAAAAACGATATTTAAATAATCAGGTTTGGGATTTTAAAATATATATTGTATTATTACATATTATTAATTGTTTACAATAACATTCATGTAATCTAAACTATATGTTCAACTACATCTATATGTAATGAACAAACCAAATTCGGTTACTTCTAATCATGAAAAAATATAGGTTTTTCTATTTTTTAATGCTCTTAATCATAAGGAACACCATGTTTCTCCACATGATAATTCTACCTATAATGAGTAATAATATATTTCTAATGTTTAGATTGGTGAAATGGTATATGGTAATAAACCTATATCTTAGAAAAAATAAGAGCATCATAACATTATAGTCATGTGGAAAATTAATAAGGGGATAATTAAATCAATAAAATATGTGGTTCCATGGAATGCACAGAACCGACATATGGAACCCAAAAAAGACATTTTTTTAGATATATTTGGATCACAACTCAAATAAACATACTAATTGATGTAGATATATCGAAAAATTTTTTACATTTAATGAAATAATTTGGGAAGTGTATATGTTTACATTATGATATAATTTATATATTTAAATAAAAAATAAAATATAAAAAAATTCATTTACTTTTCATTATCCATTGAATATTTAATTTAATATAGATTATTTTCATAGAAGATTCATATTATTAGTCACTATAATTGATTATTTTGACTTTTAGTCAATTATTATTAAGTATCATCTCATGCATGTTTATGGGATATTAAATCCACACCCACAAATTATTACCCTCAACTATATTTAAGTGGCTATGAAAATATTTTCATGGGGGAGGTATTCATTTTGGATTGTCTCTTAGTTCATATTTTGAGAAAAGAAACACATATAGGGATCATGGTAAACAAATGGATGAGATATATTCATTAATAAATGTTCAAGAAGGAAAACATAATTAATAGACTAATTTGTTAGAGAATGTTATGGAATAGAATCAAAGAGAAGAAAAAACACAACAACTACTACTAAAAGAAGACCCAACCACCAACCTTAAGGACATGCATTCTCCTAAAAAGCCCTCCTTACTAAATCTAATCAATAATATCATGACTATTCTTGAAAAATTTGAAATTATCTTATAATAATACATTTTTAATACTAAAATTATATAAGTTAAAATTTATTGTTATTTATATCTATTGTTACCCAACCATCATATTATTGCAAGCGGTAAAATGTAAATTATCCAAAGATATATTGTAAAAAATAATAAAATTACGAAGGAATATGTTATATTAGTTATTCACAAATAGCATGATTCATCTTCTGAGATATCTATTACCCATATTGATCTTCATATTCAGATAGTAAAACTTTATGTTATAAATTTTAATGCAAGGATAGTTTGACTTCTAAAAATACAATTCAATAATTTTATATGTCTATTAAAATTAAATTTTTGGTTGGAAATATTTAATGATTAAGGAAGAAAGTATTAAAGTGAGTAATTTTATTATATATACAGTAAAGGGAGTTAAAATATAAATCTAAATGAAAAAAGTATGAAGGATCAACCAATCAATCAAAAATACCATTGGAGAGTATATGTACCCCTCCAATTCAAATTATGAATTTAATATTAATACATGTTGTTCAAATACAATGTTAAAAGATATTAATATAATATTCATTTCTTATGAAGAAAAAATGTGGACATATTCCATTTAAAAGTATATTGTTCTTCAAAATGTACATGATGTCATCAAGCATGGAAGATTTGGAGTCTCAGTTATAAATGTATACATGAGGTTCTTTTTCATAATCTTATTTTAGAATAATTTATCTACTTTTTTAATAATATATCCATACTATTCATATTTTTGTAGTTGTAAATATCACTATAATGGGGTGGGAAAGCCCTACGAACAAAAATATGGACTCATTAGTACTACTATCACATCTATAAAAAAATATTAATTTCATGAAAAGGAAATTTAATGATAAATGAGCAGATATCCACATTGGTTGAAAAAAATATTACAAATTGAAAAATATTATAAAAAACCACAATATATGTGTTAAACTATACAATATAATCATATAATAAATATATTCATTTCATTGATTACGTATCCCTTTTTCGATAATGTCTTTCTTCCTCCTTGGAATCTACTTGAATTCTACAAAGATTTATTTTTTGGAATCAATGAATTATTGGGGAATTAATCAACCACACATGATAACCATTGTAAATATATAATAAAAAACATTCAACAATTTTGAAAATAAAATTCACGTTCTTTATTTTATATTATTTTTAAGCAAAAAGTTATTCTCAAATGGGCGCTATTTAATATTACCAAAATCATGATATGAGGATAGACTATGACCAAACAAATCCAATAAATCTCTATATTTAGATTAATATGAGGGTATATATATTTATATTTCACATCTAAATCATATATCAAAACAAATTACTACTTTTTATTAGTGTTTTTATATTGTATGAAACAAAATAATAATATTGATTATCTTTGTTACGTTTTCAATTTTTTGAAAGATATCACATTAAATAAATAAAATAGAGAACTATATGTGGAATTTTTTATGATAATTTATATTTAATTTAAAATATATGATTAACATTTTAGATATATTTTTCTAGTACTCCCATAAAATGTTTACAATATATATATTCAAATGAGGATATAGATTTTTGGAAAAAATAGTTGGTAATGTACATGTTGTCTTAATTTTTTTTATTAATTATGAATAAGTGACTCTATATTACATTTTTAAGTTAATTATTTCTTGTATCTCATGAATGTATTATTTATCTACATATTATTTTACAAATTTTGTTATTATTATATATATATATATTTTAGTTCACTCTCTTATCATTATTATTTATTTCTTGTTTAGTTAATTTTCATAGAGATGATGTAATGGGTATACATAATTTATTTTTATTCAAGAAATTTTTCCTAATAAAGTGAAAAGGACTCTATATAGAGTTTATATAGAAACCCAATCCTTTTTAGAAATATATTTTCTGTAATTTTATCATAAATATCCAATAATGAATAATTAGGATTGATACGGACTAGTGGATTTAGAATACTATATTTATAACACATTGAAAGGAATAAAATACCTGATATAATTATATTATTCTCTATAATTATATCTTATATTCATTTTACCTCCTAAAACTATAATTTATAACCCAGAGGATAACTAATATAAATTGGTGTGCTATGAATCCAAGTAAATGAATAAACATGACAAGGAAACATAATTTTCAGTGAATGCCATAACATGATATTACAATATAGAAAGCTAATTATTAACAAAATATAAGCATAACATAAATAAATATGTATCATAATATCATCAAATCATATTAAATAACTGAGAAATATATTACATCACATAAAGACGATTCAAGTATAATGGCCTATGCAATATCACATGGTGGAAAAAGTCCCATAATGGATTATTTTTACTCCCTAATATCACATATAATGACTCATGAGGAAAATTATTAATGAAAATTATTCGAGTTCTATCTGGTTGAACCCATAATAACATGTAGATGTTTATGTGTTCCACAAAATAAAATTGATCTTAAGGAACAAATATAACAATTATTCGTGGAATGAAATGGAATTAATTTGGTAAACTAAATTATGGTATGAATTACCCCATTATTTTTAATCGATAATAATAATTGAATATATATAATAGATATATAAAAATGATCATAATTATTCCATGACATTAAATAGTGAGATAAATTTATTTAGAGAGAAAATAGTAATAGACTGAAGAAAGGGGTGTTTTAGATAGACCACTTACCTTAATCAATACTAATTAAATGAGTTCCTTATTTTATTTAGTAATAAATTTATGGTAATTATTTAATTTCATAATCATATTTTTAATACATATTATTCAAATTATTTTCATTATTACCATGTCATATTTAATTACTTAATAAATCATTTTAACATCAGACATTTTCATGACATTTTAATCATATTTCCAAAATGAAAATAGTAGGATGGCTATGGATACGAGGTCATTATTTCATAATCTATATATTAATAATAATTAAATAATTTCCATATATATAAATATCGTATACTTTTAAAATCAATGATGAAATCTTGTTATGAAAAAAAATAACATTACAATCACATAGATGGTATCTCAGACGTACACATGATTACTGTTATTAATTTTTCAATGATAATTATTGAATGAATGTAAGTATTATTTTATATTTTCAAAATAATAATTATATCAAAAATATCATATAATTACATTTCAATACACTTTTATATATCTTCAATGTAATAAGCTAATGATAAATAAATCACACAACTTGGAGGTGATAAACCACACGTATGCCGGAACAATGTAATAATTTTTTACGGAATGAATGGTATGAAAATATATGATATATTGATTTCATGCATTTATAAATAGTTAATTAATATAATATATATTTATTTATATATATTAAATTAATCATTATATATAACCGTCTGATGTGGTTATGGAAAACATATGACATCTGTTTGTGAGGTCGTTGTTTTCCATACAAACAAATTATGGTTTCTTTTCCCATTTTATGGAACATGGAAGGGGTGTATATTATGATACTAACATAATAACATATTACTGTATGGAAGATAATAGTTTTATAATTTTAGTATGGTTAATGAAGATTTTATGTTGGTTGAATAATAAATAAATAAAAATTATCTTTTAAGAACAATACAACTTTTTTTAAAAAAACTTATCTATTTTTTCTCCCAAATCCATCCTAGATGGTTTTAAAAAAAAATTGACTCAATGATATTTAAAGTGAATTAAGATAGTTATTTTTTGTTATTGGTTGATACAAAAGAATTTTTATGTGTGAATAAAAGATTATTGGATGTTCTTTTTTATAAGTGAGGTGGGATAGTTTTTGTAAATACCCAAAAGTATTCAATATTGGGAAGTCACACTCTAAACCCGTGCCTCATAATTTTGTAAATATCTGATTGGAGATAATATAAGATCAATAAAAAACAGCATCATCAAAAAATAAAAAATTTAATCATTTTATTCCTTTTACTTATAAGGTTTCCCACTCTTAGAATTTTAGTTTTCCCAACAGTAACTTGTTTTTAGCTAGGTAATTTATCATTTATGTCTATAAATAAAATGAGACATAATAAATAATTTGGAACCACTTATTTTAAATAAGAAATCAAATTTATGAATTAAAATTACATTCAGGGTGTAAAAATAATTTTTGTATTAGCGCATGTAATATGAAAAACCACATTTTAATCCTAATCATGGTAATTATTATTTTTTTTTTATTTTTTTACATTATGACCCAAATTATATTTAACATTGTTATATTATATTAATTATGATGATTCAATATAAGGATTCCATTTTTAAAAAATTGTATTCCATTTACTTGCATAATTTAATTTCAAATTAATCCAACAAAACGCGATGAAAAGTGGGGTTTTCTAGATAATGAATTTTTCATGAAATAGATGATCCTATATTTACACTATGTTGAAAAGTATTCATATATTGAATAAAAAAATAAAAATATGTAAACAATTAATATCAATAAAATATTTTATTAGTAGTTATAATTTAATTAACTAATATTGTTAAACTTTTGTCACCTAAATAGAGTTTTCATAAAACTGAGTTTTGAAGAAGAACAAAAAACGTATACCAAAATATTGAAAATTTATTATTCAATTGAAATTAATTATAATAGTGTAAATAAAATGGTTTGAATTTTAATTTATGACCATGTACAATATAATAGGGTACTTTTAAATTTATTAATTTTGTGAAAATAAATTACAGTATTTGAAATATTAATAATGTTCACAACTCACTGAAAACGAAATCATTTAAAAAATGAAAAATTTCAGTATAATATAGTTTATAAATATTGATTTCAGGAAAGAAATATCCATTTTATAAAATAACATTTATAATATTTATATTAATTAGTTATAATATTTTCTCACAAAATTAAATAAAATATAGTTTTAATGAAAAATTATTTTATTGAAGAATAAATTTTTTATTTATAATTGATTGGTTATTTTCAACGAGTATTAAAATAAATTAATATTTAGTTGGACCTATATATATATATATATAAAAATAATTTACCCACTTCACACATTCCAATTCATAGCTTGGTTATAATGATCATATTTAAATAATCGTAGTTCGTTTAGGGTTGATGTCGTGTGTTATACAGACTATTGAAAAATGTTTTATTTTTAATATATTGATGTGTTATAGAATTCCCCTATTATATAATTTCACCCTAAAATTTTTTTATTACATACAGAAGATAAAATAGGTGTGGGTACTTCTGCATCAAGGATTCCTCTAATTCCATGGTTTCCACATTGTATTAATGGTTTCACTATAATCTTTGACTGGGAGAGTTGTATTGTTACATAGAACATTTTTTATTCAATACAAAATCTTGAATAGATAGTACCCATAATAAATTTAACTTTCTAGCTATATTAAATTTTAATTAAGTACATGTGTTGGATTTTGTAGGTACTTCCCCAAGAGAGATATATTAAATACATTGTATACCTAATAATGGCATGTTTGTAGTGAAAAATCGATAATAGAGAGATTCAACGCGATCAAGGATATCAGACTGGATTGTGTTTCTTGGGTTTAACATTCCTTTTATACCAAATATCATGACTCTATTCGAGGGAGACATATAAGAAAACAATTTATTCTGGACCTCAAACATTGAATCTCACCGATGATTTTCAGGATATCTCTTCTATCACCTTTGAGTAGCCCTCCTATGTTTCTAAATGCTCTTTACCTGTTTTACTATTTTATAAACCAGTTCTTGTCCCCAAATCTTTTGTTCACCAAATTTATCCCAATACATAGGTGTTCTACATCTCTTCCCAAAATGTTATTCATGAGGATCTATTTGGTTGCATTAGTTAATGTAGTTATTTTATAAGGACTTGAACAAAGGAGTATCTTGATATTATACCACCTTGTTAATTCTATAAAGCTTTCTCTAAACGTGTCTTTGGTGTCTAAATTATTTCATTTTATTTTCTATCATTTTGGGTGATAGAATATGTGCTTAATTTCAACATAGTATTTAGATAATGTTCAATAATCTTCCAAATCATGGAGGTAAATCTCAATCCATTGTCAAATACAACATATAGTGGTGTTCCATATAACCTTACAAAATCTCTAATGTATATCCTTATTATTTATTCATGTGATAAGTCTTCTTGAATTAAAATTAATTGAGTAGTCATTATAAGATGATCCACCAAAACTCATATGAAATTATTTACTATTAATGATTTTGAATACTAGTGAAAAATTCCATGGTAATATTTTCCCATTTTCATAGAGGTATGGGTAATGTTTTAATAATAAATCTAAAATTTTTCATTTCGCCCATCACATTAAATAAAACAAGACACATTTATAAATATTCTTTTATTTCATCTTTTATACTATCTCCCCAAGAGTTCCCATAAAGATCATGGTACATCTTCATGATACCTGGATGGATGGGTAAGGTTGAGCTATGTGAATCATTCAACATATATTTATCTATATCAGCATTTTATGGTGTAAATATTCATGATCCAAATAATAAAAAACAATATTTATAAATTTTGAACACCGAAGATTACCTTTTCATAATTCTCCCAAATTCTTCTGAATTTACAGAAAATATTTTTATGAATCCTTTAACATGAATAGATGTTACCATTTTCAAATCATTTGATAAAGGAATTTTGATTTTCATTCATTCATGATTCCCATGTCCATATTTTTCAAGTCTACGAATAATAGATCATTCAATAATCTCTTCAGTGATAAGGTTTCTACATCTTTCATGCCAATAGCTTCTATCACTTTGTTTTCTTTTCATCGATGGTAGTAGATTCATTAGTCATAGTCCTGATCAACTCTAACAAATATCACTAGATTATACTATGCTCTTTCTATGAAAATAAATATTTGACGCACTTTTGATCCATATATATCTCACAGTTCTCCCCATATAGATAATTTCATTAGATTTTCAACATTTAAAATTAATGTGTCCATCTATAGATCTTGAATTAGAAAATTATATTCATGAAAATTATATTTATATTAGTCATAGGATATCAATTTATTATTATTTTGTAGGACACATCCCACTCTCATTTTTAAGAATCGTTATATATCTCAAAAGGTACCATGCATGAGGTAACCTTGAGAATTCATGGTGTGAATTCCCACTTCTGTTACTCCATAAATCCCTTTTTTCATTCATTAGTCTAGAAACAATTTACCCTCCTAGGAGTTAGATTGATTAGTGTTTTGGGTTAACATTACAATTTTTTAAATCACTAGTAACATTTATCCATTCTCTGGAAATGATGGATATATATAATATATTTTGGTCTCGGGAACTCCTTAATTGCCTTTGAAATATATGTACCCATATATATACATTTCCTAGTGATAATATACCAAATGAATGATACTTACTTCATCCAAAAAAAATTTTTCTATACATTTCATATATATTCTATTTTTACAATTCCATTATCACATTTTTTAAATGTCTCTCATTGTCCTCCATGATTTTAGGTTTTAAAAAATATCATATATATATTCCCCAACAATTTTTTTATGTAATATATAATGTCTCTATTTATTATGTTCATAAATATTTCTGGAGAATTAATGAATCTAGAAGGAATCACTATAAAATTTTAATGTTTATACTATGTTTAAAAGGATGTTTTCAGAATATCTTCCTATATTAAACATAATTTGTGATATCCTGACTGACATATCACCTTGAGTATATAGTAGGCCCCACATACCTGATTTAAAAATTAATATATTGATTTAAGGGGATAATAATTAATTATCTTTGTTTTTTTGAGTCAATTATAATTGATATATATCCAGGTTGAATTATCCTTTTTATTGACATTGAGATCCAGTGAACCCTACGGTGAAGCAATCAAACAGAAAAACCCTTTTCCAGATTCTATTATAAATTATTTTACCTAATCTGTGACAATGGGGATCATTATATATGGTGTATTCTATATGTGAGGATATCCATGTATTAGGTATAATGATAACACAATTTCTCAATTTGTAAGATGACTAGAAATATATTTGGTGAAAACATTTGTACAATCCATAATAATGGTAAATCCATCATGAATGATTATGTTCATTTTCTAAATCGTATGGGCTACTTATTCATGCACATAGTTCAAAAATATCCATTAATGAATTAAATATTGTATTTGATATTCATTCTTATACTTAATAATATATAGAATCAGAGGATGACATGGGATGTGGAGAGTAATATCCATCTATCAATAGTTCATGTTAGATATATATAAGGCCCTCCAATACATCAAAATATTTTATAAAACTTCAATAAAGGAGGTGACATGAGATTTACGAGATGATATTGTCTATAAAAAATATTGTGTAGGACTTATAGACTTGGGATATAACAATTAATCAGTTTTCTATTCACATAGAGTTCTCACCCACATGTTTTGAGTTGGTATTTGAATAGTTATATTAAAATTACATGATATGAATGAATGCATTGAAAAAAGACCAAATAATATATATTTTTCATGAATAAATAACCAATTTACAATCCCCACTAAATTTTTGGGGTCCACCTCAATAGTAGCGATATCATATTCCCTTCCTTGCTCACATGGACTTTGAGGTTGTTATCCCTCATTATCTGTAATGAAACATGGATTGGAAAATTTTATTGCATAATTATCACAATCCTTATAGTTGCCAGACTACAACATAGGTTGATTATTTATTTTAATTTTGTATTCTTATTGCACATTAGTTTGTCTCTTTATTTCCCTTCAGCGTTGATTAGAATGATTATACCCATTCACATATTTGAAAAACCATATCGTTCCATTGAGATAGTTACATGGTACTCTTTACCTCACATTTTGTGTGTGGGATATTTGGTTTTCATTCCTCAACTTTATTATCATATTGACACTTTAGAATAAAAATTTATTTTAACTTTTTTGTCTCTAGTCTCATGAGATCACATTGAGTCACTAATCTCCAACTCAGAATTGGGGAAATAATAAGAAATCTCTTCAAAACTATCAAATTTATTAATATAGATTTATATCTATATAATCAACATTATGCCAAAAAATTAATTTTCCACCATACATTTGGTTTTAAGGATAATGATGGTGGTGTGCCTTGGAAACCTTTGGAATATTTCCTCATATGGGTGGATATACTCGTATAATATTTTGATTTTTCTCAGAGTCTCAGTCTCCAGTTTTAAATTAGGATTCTAGAGAAAATAATTATTAAAAATACTTTATTTAACTCTTACCATCTAATGTAATCAATATACTCTTCGGAATTTGTCTTCATGATCTGTTTTTAACACTCATTGACTTCCCCATCAATTCGATAAATGTGAAGCCCAACTGTTAATTGTAATATGATCATAATGTTATACAATATATTTCTAAATTATTTAATCCATTTTTGTAAAATGATAGGGTCATAATATCCATTACATATAATAGGGATTTGTTATATTAAATAATTCACTACAAATTTTTCTTTTTTATGATGAGGAGGGTCTTCCGCATGATATAAGTTATTAATCACAAATTTATATAGTTTTTCTAGTACTACCCTGCAGTCCTCATCTCTCAAACCTATAATGTTATTCAGATCATTAGGTCAATCATCATATTACATATCACATTTATATTTGGAATAGTTTATCCTATTTATTTACTATATTTAGTTAATAAAAAACAATAATAAAATACATCAACTAATAGACATAAAAAGGGAAACTTATAATCATTGATGGAGTATCTTATAATAAAAAATTAAATCCTGAATTATGATTCTCTATGTTTAAATCATGATTGTCCATGATAATTTTTACTATTTGGTATTCAAAAGTATCAATTTTTTCATGTCCTTAATTATTTCTTGTATGGTTTTTTTGAATTTATATAGCATATCCCACATGAGTGTAAAACAAGGTATGAAACAAGACCAACTCTTTGAGAAATAGGTGATGATCCATTCAATTCCCAATTCAAAATTTTAGGGTCATTACCCGTACATACAATAGGTGGGCTTCACATAATATAACTATGTTACATGACATTTAAGAGTACTAGGATTCATTTCGTGAGATTCTTCATGATGTGAATGGTTACATGATGTGAAGAGACTTTACAGGTCATGAATGATTTAAATAATGTATATTTACTATGAGGTGATGAATTTTTATATGTATTTATGCACCGTACATCTCATGATGGGTCACATAATTCACTGAGAAATGATGTTTTATGACTTAATTCAGGTTTTGGGTGACCATCCGACTAACACATTTCCTTTTCTATTGACCTAGACATCCTCTAATTCAATGTTGGGGGAATCCACTTATTTGAAGAATGATATTATCGAAATTTTATCATTGTTGAAACTATAATTCCCCAAACTTAATTACCCATAGTTGGTGAATTATTACATAACATAGAAATGATCACAAAATATCATTTCTCGAAAGTCCGATTAGCTTAGTATCCTTTGAATAACTAGGTATATTCATAAAGTTTACATTAACTCATAAACTGAAAACTACGACAACATATTGTCTCCACACTCATAACCCCTTATAAAATCCGTGCAGGTCTTTCATAAATTACTTTTTCACATCATAGGAAAAATAAATCATAGAAATGGGTGTGCTCAAATTCCTAGAAAGGATAACAATATAGTGAAAACTTTCATAAATAAGCATAAACATTTAAGGGCATGTATAACTAAAATAAAAGACTTTTAAAAATGATCTTAATCATAATATGGTAAAGATAAAATTAGATAATGCCATTTACTTATTCACATGCTTATTCTACTAGTCAAATAATCACATGCAATATTAATAACAACTTTCATAATGATGGAATGCATAATGCCAGACTATCATTTATTTTTAAATCATTTAAAAGTCAAATAATTATAAAATAAATCATTGAATTAGAAAATATTCGTTATAATCATGTTAGGGAAGCTTCTAAGATTTTACAATGGTGGAAAACAGCTGCACCCGCCATATAAGTTAAAAAAATACATTGATACCTTAATTTGTCAAAAAGTTTAAAAGGTCCTTGTTTGGAAAATGGCGTAGTGATTAATTTATAAAATTATTATAAAAAGTTGAACAAGGGTATAAATTACTTTAACCCATATTCAGTTATATAGAATGAATATTTCGAAATACATTTTTAAGAAACATGGATGTGGATGACAAAAAGCTCCAAGTAGAAAATTACGTATAAACAACCTCGAATAATGAAGAGAATGTGAAATAAACCCTTACCTTGTAATTTTACTTGGTTGAGGGTAGGTAAACCTGCTATATAACAGTTAAATCATTGTTATTAAAATATACAATAATAATATACATTAATATGATATCATATATGATCTTTTAACATTGCTTGTTAATAATATTTTAGTATTATCGTCTTTTCGGGTGTTAACATACACATTTTCTTTTATGTGTTTTTTACATAAGTCATGTTTTTTATCCATAGGATGTATCTTATTAATATACAAAATGATATTAATTCCCTATAAATTGTATTTAATCATAAAATAAAATTATTCTTGAATGGATACGATGGGGAATGAATCTCATCGTGTTCGTTGAGATGGTAGTCTGTACGTACGCACACACGCTACTTCAATTTCATTTTCATTTTAAAAAGAATAAAAACCAAATTATACAGAGGTATATTATTATTAAAGTATAATATAATATCTTATATGTGTTACTTATGTTCATTAACACCATCTTTTATACATTCCATGTATGGTATGAACGAGTCATATCAATTTGAGGGGGGCGGTATTCCTCACTTCTCAAAAGAAATTATCATATATATTTATATACAACATGAAACGAATAATGGTAAGCTATAAAATAGAATTATAGAATCTTATATATAATTTAAATATCATTAATATCATATTTAATTATAGTTCCATCATAATGGCCACTATGAGAGGCGGTAGGAGATAATTGAACAATCATCGTTTCCTGAGGCGTTTGGTTGCCAACCACAGAAACATTATGTTCTTCACCCATTATATGGAGGTGTGTATATGTGTAGTATGAATAATTTTCATAAAAATATCCTAGTATATTTAGGATACTGTTTTTTTACAAAAGATAATAATAAGTAGATTTTACGGGGTTGGAGAAGTAAAATAAAAAAAGCTAAGAGAAATTGTTACCTTTAATTTGGGTAACTCCCTTTGGATTGAACCCAAAAAATTCTCTTGAAGTGCCTTATGCCTAAGTTATGGCTTCTAGAAGGAGTATAATGATGTAGGGATCTAAATAGGACAGAGGTTGAATGATATAAAAGGCTTGAGATGTGTGAGTAATTGGTTAGAAGTGGTTTTCTTTTATAAGGGGGAGGAGGGGATATTGAGGAAAAACTTAATGTATTATTTTATAATAAAATCATATTTGTTTTCTAATGGATCCAAAGTGGATTATTCAAAGTATAAGGTGGGGATGGGTAGACAAAAACTGACCCAATAGATTTTATATAGTTTTGGGTCACTATTGTAACCTTATATTGTTTATTTAACTCTTAGTTAAATAGTTTGACATTTACCATGTCACTTTGTATTTTTATATTATATGGTTAATAAACCTACTATAAACTTCCAAGATTACCCCAAGTTGTTAATAAATGACATAACTATCCTCATATAAGTCTTTTTTATGAACCTTAGATTCTTAAGAATATAATATCAATTTATGATATAATATTTGTTTTAAAAACTCATTTATGTCCATTTTGACACTACTGAATAATTGATTTTTGATAAAGCCATAAAACATTATTAATTAGAATAAAATTCATTTAAGAAATAATAAAATCTAATATGAAATAATAAAATTCGTAAATTTCATCAAAACATTAGAATTATATTTATTTTAATTGTAATAATACCAATTATTTGATTGTTTCATTAAAAAGGGAAATATTTCATCATTAGTGTGTCATAAATAAATTTAAATATTATATGTATAAAAATAATAAATAAAATATCATTAAGTATTAAATTTTATTATCTTTCAATTGAATATTTATAGTTGAATATATAACATATATAACCTTATGTAAAAATTGTTTTTCTAAAAGATATATGCTTTTATCAATTTTGTATTTACTTTATCTTAGGGAATATAAAGTGTCATTATCACATACAAGTGGATCCATGGGGTCCCAAAATCATCCTAAAGATTACCATGGTCAGATATGTATAAAACAATAGGATTAGAAATGTTTTTAGGGAAACTTAGTTTTATTATAATATTATTATGTACCCATATTTATCGGATTTACCTTTTAACCACGGTAAATAAAATATTTACTGAAGTAATTATTCAAAATGTATAAAAAAAGTTACCTATTTACACAATTTGGACCTCCATATTATGAATAGGAATCCATTTTTCTAAATTCAAAACACAGATGTGATAGAAATTTATTTAAAATTAATTACTCCTGTCAAAACAAAAAGCGTGTTTTTAAAATATAATATCAATCAAAAGATTGACACTTGTGTATGTCCGATTTTATTTTGAAATTATGTCCAATGACCAAAATTGTATTAAATGGTAAAAATATAGTCTAAATATACTTTAAAACCAATCATATTCCTAATTTATCACTATTAATTATTTCGATTAAAAAGTGTGTTTTTAATTAAAATTTAGTAATTTTCACTATTCATCAAAATATAAAAATTATCCGAAAAGTACCAAAATATCACCCTAGGATAATTTCGATATTATGAATTCTAATATAAAGTCCATTTTGAGAGATAAAATTTATAAAATTTCAAAATGTTGGTATTACTATTTATAACACCTACTTTGATTAGTCGCGGTGTGTTGGAATCTCGAAGTTTCATACAACACACACTATTATATTATTAAAAGAGAATAGTACCATGGAATCTTGGGGTGTTACATTCTCCCATACTTCAATAAATTGTGTCCTCGCAATTTATGCTTGGTATTTGAAACTTGGGGTTGATATTTCAAAATATCATAGTTGAAATCGTACATCGAAAAATGAATTAATGAGGCCTCTATTTAAAATAAAGAGTTGTAAGTTTGAAGGTTACCGAAAATAACACATATTAGGGTTTCATGTTTTAGAACATGGTTATGGAAGAGAAATCTAACCATCAATATCTGATGGATAGTGGTAATGAACATGGATATGAAAATTCCAACAATCACAAATCCATAAATTTGGGAGGGTCTAAGGTACCATCTAGGACAACATTTTTTTTCTAAGTTCCTTTTCATAATGTTGAGGAATTTATTTATGAGATTTGATAATATCATAATGATATATACTAACATTAAAATTAGAGTTTTATCAATTAATAAATTTTTAACACAAAACCATCTTTCACTACAAAACATAATACAACTCAAAAATACTCTATTTATCCTAATCGTATAGGGTTCCATATATAAGGAATTTTTAATTAACATATCAGACCCTTTAAAAAAACTACATTATACAATCTAGGGACCTCACGTATTCTAGTGGTAGGTGATAAATCTCAATCGTACTATGGTTATGGGTGTGATTCATACAGCTTTGTCGGACGCGACGGGTTCCACAGAGTCTGCGTGTTGTCCTTTCATAAAAATACAAAAATAAACTTTCAAACTTAATGCATTTCAACATTTAGACTTATCCATAATAATATTATCCAAAATGATAGTCCAAAATTTATAAGGATGTTAAACATAATGAATATCATTTTTCCATGTAATAACATGTGAACACCTTCATCATGTATTATTTCATAACATGGTAAAATCATGAATTACTATAAAACATTATTGATTACATTCATGCTCCCTTATTCTTTGTAGAATACTGGATATAATCCTTCTATACAAAAATATTGTAAACTCTAACTATGAAAAATAATTTCTCAATTTCAAGGTAGTAAATAATATCCAATATAATTATTCAAATCAACCATCTCTTATTTCAAAATTACTACCTCATTATGAGAATCATATTAAATATTACCTTTCCTTCAACCATGAATTTCCAAAAAATTGTATCTTACTATTATGTCACTTTTCTTAGAACCATATAATCTCAAGTCCTCAATAAAATAGTGTTGCAGTACATTCCTTATTTATCTTCATAATTCATGTAACTAGTATATTATTGATACAACACTCAAATGAAATAATCCTATAATAACAACATATGAACACTAGTCATTATTCTTCATCTGAGGTAGTATCATAACTTGATTATTATCAAATAACATCATTTGGGGCATACTGTGATGATTTGGACATTAGTTCGCGTAGTGTCCCAACTTCTTACATATGAAGGATTGTACATTTGAAACCTTTTTCTTACCCTTTCAGTCATTTACTTGGTGTAATTCTTCTCCACACTTATAAAAAACTCCCATTCCCATCAAGAATGTTCTAGGGTGTTTCTTCCCACAGTTATCACATATGAGAAAATTCTTCTTTTCTCTATTCCCTTTATCCATCTTTCTCTCTTCCAACCTTTTCTTCTCTTGCTTCCCATCAAAGCCATAGGACTTAGAGAATTATTTACTTATCTTATTAACAAATGATACTATTTATTCATATGTTGAGAAATACATGGGAGACTATTTACCTTCATAATGTTGGATTAATACCATGAAATATATTATCCTTCTATCTCTTTGGATCATATGTTTCACTGGAGTTCTCATTCCTTATATTGGGCACCATTTCTAAACAATGGAATACACTAGTTTAGTTTATGAATCGGAATTCATAATTTAAAACATGTAAAATACCTAACGTAAATTGAACAGTTTATAGATATAATCAATAATCAAAATTGTTTTCTTTGAGGAGATATATACTCATAAACCCATCATATTGGTTTGTAAAAAAAATGAGAATTATACTAAGCATATCCTCTGGGAGTGTCGTAACCAAGAGTGTAGTAAGACCCATTGTCGTGCACCAGTTCCCGTTCGAATCTAGCTCAAACGGTGTTTTCGGGTTTTACCGCAAGGTACATCTTTGCCAGAGTTTCCTCTACCTGCTTGTATCCAGACACGGTTTTATTGCTTTAAAACTCACAAAATCTCTACAATTCCCGAATTCAAGGAATTTACTCTATACTAATCCGTAAAGTATAACTTTGGTCTATGTGCTCTAATCAGAGTTTATCTAAATCTACCTTCCAAGGTTATTTATAAAAATCCTATGATACCAACTATAACGCCTATACCTCAATTACCCAAAGTAGGGGCATTATTACATAACATTGGAATGATCATAAAAGATCATGTCTTGAAATACCGATTAGTTTAGTAGCCTTGGAATAACTAGATACATTCATAATGTTTAAATTACATCGTAATGTGAAAACTACAACAACATCTTGTCTCTAAGCTCATAACCACTTATACTATCCCTGCATGTCATTCATAAAATACTTCTTCACATTCTAGGAAAAATAAAACATAGAAAGGGGTGTGCTCAAATTCCCGGTAAAGATAACAATATAGCGGAAACATTCATAAATAAGCATAAATATTTTAGGCAATGTATAACTAATACAAAAGCCTTTTAAACATGAACTTCAGTATAATATGGAAAAGGTAAAATAAAATAATGTCATTTACCTATTCACATAGATATTATACTAGTCGAACATTCACATGCAATATCAATTACCACTTTCATAATGATTGAATGCATAATGCCAGACTATCATAACCACGTAGCCAAGGTCTCATTCCAAGACTACAAATAATATTTTGTAAAGGCCTCACACAGGGACACTAGTTTGTCTCATGAGACCTACCAATGAATCGAAGAGCTATAGTGGGCTCCTCCCGTCACTTACTAAGTCCAATGCATTCTCATATGAATAGGTTTAAACATAACATAAACATTCCTATTATAACTAGTATACGAAATGTAAATAATTTATCCATAAACCATGAATTGTATTAAAATAAAACATCCACAGTCAAACATATCAAAAAACATTCAATACCATATAAATTTTTCTTATCATAATAATTCAACATCAAATAAGCTTAAAATCCATCAAAGGATGTTGACATAGATGTAATCCAAATTATTTGAGAGAAATATCTTTATTTTGAAATCATATAAAAGCCCCATAATTTTAAAATATAACATTTCCTTTGAAAATATTCTTATAATATTGTATGGGAATACCTTAAGACTTTACAATAGTGTAAAATAGCCGCACATTCCATATAAGTTAAAAAAAGACATTGTTACCTTAATTTTTCAAAAAGGATAAAAGGTCCTTGTTTGGAAAATGACATTAATATTCCTTTATAAACTTCTTATAACAATTAAAAAAATGGTATAAATGACTTTAACTCATATTATTCAAAATAGTAAAAAGGTTTTGAAATACATTTTTATGAAAAATGGATGTGGATGATAAAGAGGTTCCAGTAGATAATTACATATAAACAAACTCATATAATGAAGAGATTGTGAAATAAACACTTACCTTGTACTTTTCCTTGGTAGAGGGTAGGTTAACCTCCTGTATAATAGTTAAATCATTGTTATTATATTATAAAATAATCATATACATTAATATTATATCATACATGATCTTTTATCATTTCTTGTTAATCATATCGTAGTATTATAACCAATTCAGGTGATAACATACTCATTTTCTTTTATATGTTTTGTTAAATAAGTCATGTTTTTTATCTATAGGATGTATCTTATTCATATCCATATTGATATAAAGTCCTTAAAAAATATTTTTAATCATCAAATTAAATTAGTCTTTAATGGGTACGATGTGGAAGGAATCACATCGCATTTGTGGAGACGATATTCTGTATGTACGCACGAATTCTACTTCCATTTCATTTTCATTTTAAAAGAAATCAAAACCAAATTATACATTGGTATATTATTAATATAGTATAATATGAAATCTTATATTTGATACTTATGTTCATTAACAACATTTTTATACATTCCATTTATGGTATGAATGAGTCATATCACTTTGAGGGGGGTGTCAGTCTGCACTTCCTCAAATGAAATTATCGTGTATATATATACAACATGAAACGAATAATGGTATGATATAAAATGAAATTACAGAATATTATATATAAAATAAATATCATTAATATCATATTTAATTATATTATCATCATAATGTCCACCATGAGAGGCTGTCAAAGATAATTGAACAATCATTATTTCATGAGGCATTTGGTTTCCATCCACAGAAACATTATTTTCATCACCAATTAGATTGAGGTGTGTGTAAGTGTAGTTCAAATAATTCTCATAAAAATATCATAGTATATTTGGGATACTAGTTTTGTTACAAATTAAATGAATAATAAGAGTGTAGGGGGTTGGAGATGTAAAATAAAAGAAAGGAAGCTAAGAGAAATTGTTGTCTTTAATTTGGGTATCTCATTTCGGATTGAACCAAAAAGGACCCTTGATGTTCTTTCGGCCTAAGGTAAGGTTTCTATAAGGATGATAGGGATATGGGGAGCTTAATTGGGTGGAGGTTGGTCGAGCCAAAAGGCTTGAGAGGTGTGAGTAAGTTTTTATAAGTGGTGTCCTTTTATAAGAGGGAGGATGGGCTCTTTAGGGAAAACTTAAAGTATTATTTTATAATAAATTCATATACGGTTTATAATTTCTCAAAAGTGGATTATTCAAAGTCCATGGTGGGATGGGTCGAAAACAACTAATCCCTTAGATTTTAGACTGGTTTGTGTCAATATAGAAACCTTATATTTTAGATTTAACTCTTAGTTAAATAGTTTTACATCTACCATGTCTCTTTGTATTTTTATATTATATGTTTAATAAAAATACTATAAACTTTAAGAGAACCCCAAGTGGTTCATTAATAACATACCTATAATTATATAAGTACTTTGGACAATCCTTATATTTTTAGGAATAGAATATCAATTAATAATATAATATTTGTTTTAAAACCTCATTTATATCAATTTTGACACTATTCAATAATTGATTTCTTCTAAAGTCTTAACAACATAATTAATTCAAATAAATTATTTCAAGCAATAATAACATGTAATTTTAACCATTAAAATTCGTAAATGTCATCAAAGCCTTCGGATTACATTTATTTTTACTTTAATAATAACTAATATTTGATTCTTTCTTTAAAAAGAAAAATATTGCATCATTATTGTGTCATAAATAAATTTAATTATTAAAAGTATAAAAATTATAAATAAAAATACATAATTTATGAAATATTTTTATCTTTCTAATGAATATTTTTAGTCAAATATAGAACAAATATAACCTTATGTAAAATTGTTTTTCTAAAAGATATATGCTTTTGTCATTTTTGTATTTACTTTAACTTAAATAATATAAAGTGTCATTATCACTTACAAGTGGATACATGGGGTCCCAAAATATACCTAAAGATTCCCATGGTCGGACATGTATCAACCAATAGTGTTAGGAAACGTTTTAGGGTAATATATTATTATTATAATATTAATTTTTACCCTTACATAACGGATTTACCCTTTACCCATGATAAATAAAATATATAACGAAGTAATAAATCAAAATGTCCAAAAATAAAAGTTACATATTTACACAATATAGACCCCTTGATTCTAAATATGGAATTCATTTTTCTAAATTCTAAAAACATAAGTGGCAGAAAATAGTTTAAAATTAATTCTCGCTCTCAAAACAAAAAGCGTGTTTGTAAGAAATAATAACTATCAAAAGAATGACAATTGTTTATTTTGGGTTTAATTTTGAAATTATGTTCAATGACCAACATTATATTAAATGGTAAAAATGTATTATTAATATACTTTAAAACCACTCAAATTCATAATTTATCACTATTAATTATTTAAATTAAAAAAGTTTATTTAAATTAAAATTTAATAATATTCACTATTCATAAAAATATAAAAGTTATCCGAAAAGTCCAAAAATTTCACCCTAGGATATTTATGATATTTCAAATTCAAAAAATGAAGTCCATTTTGATAGATATAGTATATAAAATTTTAAAAAGTGGGGATTACTATTCATAACGGCTACATTGATTGGTCGAGGTGTGTTAGATTCTCGAAGTTGCGTACAACACGCACTACTTTATTATTTAAAGAGAATTGTACCGCAGAAGATTGGGGTGTTACAACAATTTTGGTGTGTCTATTACGGTAAATAATATTTCCTCTTATTCATTTTCATTGATCACAATAGTACCCTTTGGTTGCATAATCATATTTTTCAGTCTATGTTGGAATTTTACCTCATATTATTTCATGATATTAAGGGAGATCTCATTTCAAAAGGACATTACATTGTTTGTCATGGTAAGACATGCATTCTTGCATGAGGTATGTGGGTTTCTACATATCTATAACCCCCTTGTCATTGAAATTAGATCAATCCTGTGATGTGGATTTGATTCAATGGACAACATAGATTTTGATGGGTTTTCGTTGCCGGTGGATCCTATTGCGGTTATGTGAGACCCTATTTTTTTAGTAATATTGATCCATCTCCAGTCTATTTTGATGAACAAATATTGTTTTTATATTCTAATTTATTTCTAAAAGAAATTTTTCATGATTGAATTTTGTGTGAAAAAATGAGTTTTTAAATAGAAATTATGTTCCCTAATTGTTGATAAATGGAAGGAAAAATGGTATTTTCAAAGAGTTGAAAATGATTTTTAGAAATGGTTTTGGAATGTTATCAAGAACATTAAATTTATTGTGAAACAGATCCATGTGTTTCCTATAGTACTAGGTGGATGTTTTCACTTGAGGCTGCCGTCCATTGTGGGGTTTAATTTTTTGTGTTATCCTTTGGTCCAGGAGTGTAGATTATTGGATATAGTCACATATATGATATTTGGGATTCAAATTATGGGATTACACTATCGTCATGGAGTGTAGATTATTGCCTTTCAGTACCATATTAGACTATTTCTTAAATGTTGGGAATGAGAATTATGTAGCCTAACCATTTGTATTCGTTTGTTTTGTGATGCATGTGCACTTACTTTTGTTTTTGTATTTCATAGAATCATACTATATTAAAATTGATATTCATACTGATTCATATAAAAGATGATATGTCAAAAATTGATTTGAAAATATTATACCAACTTCTGGTTTAGAACTATTAAAAAAGTAAATATTTTCCATGTTTTTATCAAACTACTTTACTGCTTATCATGCCATGTCTAATTTAAAATGAGGGTACATGAATTTTTATATAGAGACATTATATGGAAATCATGGGTGGGATTGTATTAATCCAATTATATCACAACATGATCACCTATTTTGTGGTGTGTAGTCCTTTGTATGTATTTTATTGTATGGACTTGCAAGGTTCCATACGGAGGTAGAAAGGCCTAATATCAGCTATGTTGGGAAGCTAGTAGTGAGATGGTGGGTGTGAATCCATGGAATCCATTATAGTAGCTATGAGTTCTAAGACATTGATTTTTGTCTTTACATTTGGAATTTTAGCTACTTTTACAGTCATTTGATTCCATTGTCTATCTCACAGTTATGGAAGATGCCTATTGGTTTTACAATATTCCTTCATTATTTGTGTGTGTGTGTGTGTGTGTATTCCATGAACATTTTTGGTTTGGAAAAATTGATCTCACTAGTTTCTTTTCTATTTCCACGTGCTTGTACCTAGCCCATGGGGATCAGGAACACTGTCTGGGCATGTTAGGGATCAGGTCAGGTGCTAAACTTGAGGGAATCTCTAATCAATTTGTTTGATACAAAATTTCTATTACTCACTAAAAACCCTAAAAACCCAATTTTACTATATTTTTACTTTAGTGAAATGAT
Source organism: Viscum album (assembly GCA_963277665.1). NCBI lineage: Eukaryota > Viridiplantae > Streptophyta > Magnoliopsida > Santalales > Viscaceae > Viscum > Viscum album. The sequence continues at coordinate 1,430,588,406 of OY728132.1, read as the reverse complement.
ACCTAAGTGACGTTTTTCTTTTACGAGTCATCCAATGTTAAATATAACACATGGGGTGCCCAATATGATGCAAAGTGTGTGTTTTCAGTTTAATAGTAGCACTTTCGTTCAAAAAACCCATTAGTTACTAAGAACTGAGAAAAAAACTCAAAATATCATTATAATTTATTAAAATGTACAATATTTTATTTGTGAAGTAAAATAATCATCTATATATCATTTTAATGTATATTGTCACCACAATGACTGAATATGAGTTTTTTTATTTAAAATTAGTATTCTATAACAAAACACACATAAATTACCAAAAATAGTTCAAACAAGAATGGATTCTCTTGATACACCAGTAAAATAATCAATATGTCATTTCTACCATGTAAGAATCATGAAAATCCATGTTTATTGTGACTCAAAGTGAACGTTTTCAATTTAAACATGAAATCTTAGTTCAATGCACAATCCAGTCACATAAACATAAGAAAACCCACTCAGATTGTCTTGATACATTATAATAATTATCTATATGACATTATTGACATTATTTAATGAGTTTTACATCATTCTGACAAATGGAATTCCTAATATGTCGGAATTTGCATGTTTTCAATTTAAAAGTATCATTTCAGTTCAAAAGACACATTACCAACTAAAAATAGTGAAAATTGTCTCATATTGTCTTGATAATTTTCAAAACATATGTATAAATAATTTATGACATATAAGAATTGGGATCACAAAAATATGAACCATAGTGTGGATGATATATTTAGAAGTTTGTGCTTTTATATGAAATAAATATTTTTGTACAAAACACATATCACGTAATAAATACTATGAAAACATGTTCATATTTTCTTGATAAATTATAATAGTAATCAATAAGACATTTTTTATGTGTTGGAATCAACCATACATCAATATGATACATGGTGTCCTAATATAGCTCAAAGTGTGTGTTTTCTCTTCAATAGTATAATTTTAGTTTGGAACACACATAACTGACTAAAAAAAAGACGTATATCGTGATGATAATTAAGGAAAATGATCCTCAAGTAAATTTTGAAGTACATGAATCCACTTCACATCAATTTAACACAAAATGTGGCTGTAATAACTAAAAGTGAAGGTTTTATATTTAAAATCAATATTTTAGTACGATACATTTTTCTCAAACCCAATACTAATAAAAAACATATGGATTGTATTATCACTTATTAATAGGGATCCAAAATACATTTTTACGTGTATGAGTTATACTAATTCCAATCAAACACATAGTGTGGTTGATATGACTAAATGTGTGTGTGTTTTTTTTTAATTTTCATTTTAGTTCAAAACACATTCAACATATTCATAATTGATCAAAAAATCTTGAATTTCCATGAAATGATGGGAATACAATCATTAAATCCTATGTGATGTATAGGAATCAACCAAAAATTAATATAACAAATAGTGTTCTAGATATGACAAAAATTTTGTGTTTTGATTTTTAATGGAATATTTTTTAAAATTTTGGGGACGAAGACTCATTTATTATTAAAACAATGAAACCAAAAATATTAACTAGGTGTAGGGAGACCCATTACATAGCACGATGGCCCAGTGGACATTTAGCCCATTACATGGCCTGTAGGCCCAAATTCTTTGCGTAATCTCCATTATCTAAATAGTTTTTCTATAGAACCCACCTGTTACAGTACTACATAGTACCCGCCATTTCTACTGTGACCTATCACCTCTATAGTGACCCGCCACAGCTATTGTTCACACCATTTCTACAGTACAATAAAATATTGATATAGTACCCTGCACCCAATGGGTTTTGAACCCCCATTTTTCATGTAGAATTATTGGGTGCATACAACTATGCGAAACCCAACTACACATTTTTAATGAAATATTTTATAAATTCATTATATCATTTTTCTACATTATTTATTTAATTATACCTTTTCCAATATACGTTTTTTATAGGTACACACTTCTTTCATTATTTACCTAAGGAGTTGTGTTCAAAAAAATTTATGATGATTTGGGTCTATAGAAAGGGGGTCATAAAGATAGTGTAATATAGGGAAACACATGGTGTTTTTGGATTCATTAGAAAATATAATTTTTCAAATATATTACAAAAACTAGTGTTATTTTTGTCTATTGAAATGTTTTTGATATAGATTTTCTTATAATTATAAGTTATTGTAAATTTTAAATTAAATTATAATTTTATTTTTGAATTGGTTTTGGTAGTGTGATATAAATATAGCAGTAAATTTATGTAACAAATGAATTTTATCAGTGCTGAAAATAATGGTAATACAAGGACCATTAGTCTGTGCTATTTCTAGTGATGATAAAAACACCGAATGATTAAAATCTATAATAAAAATAAATCTTTTAAGTGATGAAAATTGTATTTTTCATGTTGATATAGGCCATATATGTAGTTGTGAGGCTCTATCTTGAACAAGAATGGTAAGAGGGAAATGTGTACTCAAAGGATTTTTTTAAGAATCTAGATTGGAGGAACATAAATTTACATTCAGGTACTCAATATGACTAGGGATGTTAATGACCTTGAGAGTTAGAGGTCTCTGGTAAGGATTTATCATTCTATGGACTTCATTACACAATAATTATTAGAATGGATTCAATAGTTAATTTTAAATTACAAAAACAAATTCATTCCATAATTGTTAAAATGATCTCCTTGAACCGTTGAGGGAAGTTAATTAGGAAATGAGAGATTTACAATATGGTTATATGTTGGCAGTACAAAAGGGTAATAATTTAATCAAGAAGAAAAAGATTGCAGAGTTCAATGTCATAATCGTTCATTGAATGAAAAAAGAGGATTCCATAAGGATGGTCATTTCCCCCATTGTGGTGAACATATTCATTACAGTAGAAATTATCTAGATTAAATATGGGGATTAAAAAACCACTATTTAGAGTCCAGGTCAATTATTACTATAATAGAATTTAATTATTTTATTTGTAATTTTTTTATGATTCCTATTGTACGTTGTACAATTGTAGAAAATATATATAGGTGTTCAAAGTAGAATATGATTAAATGATGATAGATTATATTTTGTATTCAAATTATATGAATAATGGTAGTTAGTAGCAGTTTTATAGTGACAATGTTCAAATTCATCATTAACTTTTATTTATTTAATTTTTTAACTTGGAGTTTTTGAAAACATACACTAATTCATGATTCTTTATTAAAAATCACTTCCATTTAGGGCTGGGTTTTTCACAGTGGTAATTTAGTTATTAGTAGAACATTTAGTTGTGGTTTTAGCCCCCACTAAATATTTTGTTACGATTTTTTATTTTTGATTGATTTTTTAAATAATTTTTTAATTTACAAGTGTTTATAATTATTTATTCATTATTATTATTACTATTACTATTTTTTATTAGTTAATAATTTTTAGATAATATTTAATTACTATTTATAAATATTTATTTCGTATTATTCATTATTCTAAATAATTATGAATGTATTATAATTATTTATTTATTATATATTATTACTTAGTAGTTTATAATTATTTACAAATTAATACTTGTTAATTGTATATATATATATATATACATGTTTGTATATTTATATATATTATGTTTGTATGTATATTGACATGAATAATTATGTATATATATATATATATATATATGTATGTATATACATATATATAATACACTATATTATTTATTATTTATAAGTTTATATTTGTTATCATTGTTATTATTTTTTCATATTTTGTAATTATAAAAATTTGTTTAAATAATTAAATTTTTTATTATTTATTTTATATTTTATTTAATTTCAAATCGATAATTTTTAATTTTTAATTTTTAATTACTTACTAATTACTAATTATTAATTAATTAAAAATAGATTTATATATATTATTTCAAATTTATATATATGTATATATATTTATATATATTATCTGTGTATATGTCAAAATAATTACATGTATATATATTTTTATGTATATTCTAATATTTATGAATATATATATATATATAATAATATTCAATTATGTATGTATATATATATATGTATATATATATAAATCAGTTTATAATTAAGTATATTTTATGATATTAATATGTATTTAGGTGTATTAATGTATATTAATGTATATTTATATATTATGTGTGTATGTATATATATATATCTCTCTCTCTCCCTTTTTGTCATTTTGTTTATTTATCATTATTTGTGTTTAAATATCTATAAATATATATAATTATCTGAAATTATATATATATATGATTGTTTATATATATTTATATATATGTACATTAGTTTATAAAAATATATATATATGTGGATATATATATGTGTTTATGTATAATTTTATGTATTTATATTTATATATTTTAATAGATATGTTATAAATATTCATAAGAATATGTATATATATTATCTAGATATATATATATTTAAATGTATATATATTGATGCATATTTAATTGTATTTATAAATAAGTATATTATATATATATATATATGTCTTTATATATGTTACCATATTTATATTCATATATATTTGTATATAATTATTCCTGTTTATGTATATTTAAATATATTTGTTTATATATTTATCTTTATATATGATATTAGAATATAAATACACTACTATATTTAATAATATATATATGTATATTTATGTATATATATATACGTAAATATATATACATATATTTATGTAAATATATATACATATATTTATGTAAATATATATGTATATATATTTATACATTTTTATCTATATTTATGTACATTAATATATCTTATGATTATATATATATACACACACACATTTATATGTAATTATATATGTATGTATTAATAAATTATGAATAAATAAATGTACACATATATATGAATTAACATGTATTTATCTATATATATAAATATATTAATGTGTATTTAGTTACCACCTGGATGGCTTATGTGTTGTGGTGATGGCTTTGGAAAATATCTAACTCAAATCTCACCATACCCATATATATGCTTTTTCTTACATAGTGGATCATGGAATTGTGGGCCCATGTTAGGGTATTATCAGGTTAAATGATAAATAATAAATTTTAAACAAATAAATAAATAACCACTACAAAACGAATCACCACTAAATCAAAAAGGTCTATGAAAAGATTCGCTGCATTCGAATAATCTATAGTTTTAGAAAGCATTGGTCGTTTTTTTTGAAAATAATGTAAATTGGGACAAAATGCCAAAAAAATCCCTCTAAACCCCTTTTTAATGAATTGACCATTGTTTGTGAAAGAGGATTCAATATTGAGGAAATGGATGCATTGGATTTCATTAAATCTAAAATGGATTATGAAAATTATTGTATATTTTATTTGTAATTTCAACTTATGTGATAAGATAAAATATTGTTATCAATGGTTGTTACAAATAAATCTGATGGTACTCAAGTATACGACTCATCATATTTTATAACTTGATTGGAAAAGTGATAAGGGTAAATTGAGATTCATCTAGAATAATGGAATTTATCGATTTTATTTATAAGAATGTGAGGGAAGATTTCCCTCAACCTTCAACAGAATATTTTATGGAATAAATCATTAATTTCATAATACTTCACCAAACATATAGAATAAAAAATAAAATATAAGGTTATTAATAGCTTATTTATTAAATGATTCCACTAATATATATATGTTCTATTTTAATAAAAAAAAATTATTATCAATATATTTTTTGGAAAATATAATTTTAAATAAGATAATGTTACTATGTTTGGACTCAAACAATTTTGAAGTAAATAAAATAATAGATAATACTAGTCAAATTCAATTTTAGAGTTAAATTGGTATCTAATAGGATATACGGTATATTAGTAGTGATATTTAATGTAAATAGTTACATTAAATTGCCAAAAATAAGTAAAATGAATGTATAAAGGAAATATTCCATGATGATGATTATTACAAAATAAATATTTCTATGATGACAACTAAATTTATCAACAATATAACATTACATGTTGTGACATAAAGAAGTAAAGATAAACTGATGGATGAGTTTATCATTTGATGTATAATTAATAGTCCAATTATTAGTTGACCATGCATACTTCATTGACGACAATAACTAAAATAATTTAGTTGGATGATTTATCCAATTGTAACATATAGACATGCAATTAATTAAAAATAGGTGTAATGATTTTAAATAAACTATAAAGGTGGATTAATCATATGGCCCCTTAAGAGGATTGTCATATTATAAATTATTTAACAAGATCATATGTATAGATTTCATTATTTTCTAGAAGGTATTTATGTATATAAAATTTATCATGTTATAAAAAAACACAGTCTCTAGTTTATCATTAATTCTTTTAAGCTAGATATATTCATGAGGTGAAATTTCAATTGACCTCTTTATGTATGAATTCGAGTTACCCATGACCGATGATCATTAGGTAGTATTATATTTTGATATTAATAATTAATGTTATAATGGGTAGAATTTTATACAGGGATGAAAAATATTTTCATGAGACACAAAATTTGTCTACTGAGCTAGATGAACCACCATATATACAACATATAGTTGCATAAATCATGTATTTGGTATAATAGGGGTCCCCTATCGATATTAAATGCTACCTACATAGGTTTTCAAGACACCTAAGAAGAGACAAATTTATTCATTTATTCTGTTTATACACTACACAAGAGGTTGAGCTAATTAGGGGTGGTTGGTAATGATTCTAATCATTTTTTTTGTTGAAGAATAACCGTGATAAAATATTCCCTCTCATATAGTGAAAATTATATCTTGCCTATACATTAATATATATTGATGAAGTGTATGTCTATGACCTAATAAGTTATATGTGATTATATTATCAATTTATATGAATTTAAAGTGATGTGATCATCCACTTGGGAGGATGGTGTGAGATATATACATCTATATGGTTAGATTATAGTCATATAATCTAGAATATATGAATTTTTATTCATGATTGAAATACATTGTTTCATGTGGTTGCTGGATTTTCATGAAAACTTGATCTTAGGGTATTTCTACTTTTTAATGATATAGATGTTGAACACAAGTAGATGGATAAATATAATGATATAGAATAATCCAAGTCCATTTATAGATTGATTAACATTGAATCCTTCCATGAGTTCTTCATTGTTTATATTTATTCATAATAGAATTAATAATCATTTTCAATGATAAACATGTATAGATCCTTTTTAATGATTATGTTTTTAAAATATTTTTTTTAAAAAAAATTGTTTTTTTGAAAGAATATTATTTCATATTAGGTGAAATATATGTTTTTTGAAGTTCATAACTTTATTTTCTAATAATTTTATGTCAATAAAAATAAAGAAAAACATTTTTAATGTTTTCATGATTGAATATGATGCTTCAAAAATAGACTACCAAAAAAAGTTTTTTTGAAATCATTGTTATTAATTTTTTGAAAAATGTGTTTTTTGGTCTATTCATCAGTACAATGTTTAATATCATTATAGAACTGTTTTTTTAATATTAAAATTCTCTTCATTTTTGAGGATTAAGAAACATGAAAATTTATATAGTTTCAATGATGGGAAATTTTAAACATTCTAAAAAAATTATTATGACTCTTTTGTATTAATCAATGATTCCTAAAATTCATGAAGAAGTATGGATATAAGTACAAGTTAGTAGAGAGACTAGAAAAATGGGTACATTAGAAGGATATAAACACTTATATAATTGATTTAGTTTCATGATGAATGAAAATTATTTTGAGCTGAGGATGTTCCAGATGGAAGATATGGGGAAGTTCCATTATAATAAGCTACATATGTCCAATCAGATTAGGCTGAATATGTTATGTGAGACTGGGATGAGGATTCTCTATCAAACTAAGATGAAGATGTTCCATCAGATAGAGCAGAGGACGTTCCATCATACTAAGCTATGAATGTTTCATCATAAATAGAAATGGAATATCAATTGAACAGAGGGGATGATGTTCCATTGGAATGAGATTATGAAGTTCAATCAGGCCGTGTTCTGGAATTTCCATTAGATTGAGTTGGAGAAATTCAACCAGAATAAGCGGAGGAAGAAATTCAATCTAACTAAGCTAATAAATAAAGATAATTTACCTGATCCGAGTAGTTTCTAACAAAATAAGTTAAGGAAGTCATAAAAGCTTGATTTTGTAGTCTATAGTTTCTAATATTTTGTTTAGAATTCAAGAAGAGTTGTGAAGATTTAGAAATATTTGAGAAGAAACAAAAATGGTTGAGTAGAGTTGAAATAGTAAATTAAGTGGTTAAAATGTGATAGAAATTAAGAGATTATGAAAATTTAAGTGAGGAGAATTTTTTTTAGATTCTCTCATATCTTATTTTTTGTTGTCTATAAATTGAATCATAGTAAATAAATATATTGGAACTTTTCATGTGTCTGTAAAAATGTGGAAATGATGTTGAGTTCATGATAGATGTTTTTTCCAAATAGATATCTCATTATAAGATCATTAAAATAAATGTTATATTTACTAGACTCAGAATCATTTAACGGAGGGAGTTTAGAATGTATAGTTGAGTAGAGTTTGTAATTCACAATATATTTTGTTGATTTTAATTTTTTTTTTCTATTGTAGGTTGATAAAGTCTCATCAATCATATATACATTTTAATATGGTTCATTGGATCCAAATAATTTTTTAAAGAATTTTGAGCAAATACCTAATACATCTGGTGTGAATAATATATATTAGAATTATTTCTAAACTAAGAGGATTTCTTATAATGTTTATTATCAAGTCATATAAGGATTCTAATGGAATTTTACACATGTATTATTCACTTCTTAATCATTTTATATTTCAATAGACCCATGAGAGTGGCTATGTAAAGGATCTAGGTTGTCATACTGAGGTTAAAACATGTAAACCTTATGTTATTTACTTTCCTTCCATCTTTTCCATTCATGGGTATTTATAAATTGGGGATAAGGTAATGTACATTAATAAGATTAATGGGTTTTGTTTCTAAAACATTGAAACTTATAAAAAGTAAAAAATTATTCAACTTCCATTTTTAGTTGTCATTAGTTAATGTGGAACATAAATTGGTATCAGAGGAATGGTTCTCCTATTGAATCCTTATCATAGATAATATAAATTCTGTAAATAGAAGATGAATTCTTACAATTGTTTGAAGAAATTATTATTACGTTTGAATTAATATGATGATTCCATATCTCCTATATATTGTCCTAGAAATTATTTTTGTTGTTACAATTAAATTTCCATCCAGTGAAAAAGATGATCTGATGCAATTTTTTGACAATATATATTTTGATTTTGAAGGAGAGGATAAAAAATATATATTTATGAATCTATCAGAAAATGTATATATAAATGTGATGGTTCTCAAAACATCATAGATTATATGGGAGAAGATGAAAATTATCTTAGAATTGAATACTATCATGATGGAAGAAAAACTATTAACCAGGCATAATATGTTTTAATATATAATAATGAGAGAAAAAGTATCTATTTATGATTACATAACCATAGTAAATAATTTATTTCAAAATAAATTATTCTACAGATGTCTTAGAATACTCTAAAATTGTTAATAAACTCATGAGAAATTTTGTATATTGGTTTCATTCAAAAATCTATGATATGTAATATAAAGATGAATTATATCTTATTGAACTGAATAAAATTATTATATCTTAATAAATGATAAAATATTCAATGTTTCAAAATAATATGAACGATTAAATGTTTTTGTAATTTATAATAAAGATGAAAATTCATGATGTTGAAGATATAGTTCCTTTTAATTCTAATGATAAATAGGATATTGAGTTTATAGATTATATAATGTCTCTTATTTCTATGAAATATATAAGTATAAGTTAAAATTATGTTGGAAATCATCCACTCAAATGTTTCAAGTATTTTAGAATTGATGATTTTTATATGAGTATCCCTAATAAAAATGAAGGAGTATATCAAGATGATTCTGATGAAAACCATCAATGGAAGAGGTGGGAAAAAATGTATAAATAAGATATGTAAATATAAAAATAAATGAAAAAATATTAATTGGAATATGAAAATTATGTTGAGTAATAAATATGAATAAAAATAAAATGAAATTTATTCTTCTTAAATGTAATGTTCATAAAATGTATCAATATTCATTAAAAATTATTGAAAATAGAAAACACCTCATATTGTGAATAGGAAAGCGGTGAAATATCTTATATAGTGTATATGTTTATAAGATAAATTATTGCATGTCTTATGAAAAAAATGATATTTAAATAATTAAATGATAATTCTAATGAATGATTGTGGAAATTTTGTTGAAGTTGAAATGGTTTTTTTAATAAAAAATAAGAATACATCTAGAAGATCATTAGTTACAATCATATAATTTATGAATAAGGAAATAAGGTGGAAGATATCAGTAAAAAGTATAAATCTAACGAAGAAAATGTTAATTAATCTGATTTTTTCCACCTTGAGGAAAAATGTACATTATAAAATATTATCGAAAACATCAACAAATAATTAGATCTAAAATATGATACTTCTAATATTGATGGTAATACTCAATTAAAGAATTAGGTGGAATACTATAATAAATGTATCATCTAATTTTTCTAAAATTTCAGGTGATATGAAAGGTTTTATAAAATAATGGGTTGATAACAGTTTTGAGAAACCTTCTGCATGCTCAAAAGTTGAAAACTCCCCTAGTATGAAAGACGGCGCAGGGATAGAGTATGTTAGATTAGAATGAATTTATCATCCCGAACAATTTTTCTATAGATTAAGATCATAATCTAAAATAAAATTATGATATTATGGTTTTCTAAGGAGCTGTGGAAACAATAGGTATTTAGAATTTAATTTTTGGCATACTTTTTCACTTATCTGAAAAAGGTTTTAGAAAATTTAATGAAATTGTAGAAGAAGAATTATTAATTTATCTATCACTCATAATGTTGGAAATGTATAAACATAATATATTAGAAGACAACCAATGGAAAAATATTTGGCTTTATGGAGGAATTATATGGAAGATTTTACAAGGATGGTCATCATGCCGGAAAATGTATGACACATTTTATAGAACATGTTTCATATAGTAGAAACTCAAAGAAATATAGAAAGATGTATGTCAAGGAAAATCTCATTTTTTTTGAGATAACCATGAAAGAAATTACAAAATAATAAACAATTCATACATTATAATTTTTGTTCATACATCTAGAAAGGTAATTTAAAATTCATGAATGACGTTGAAAATCATAATAAAGGAGTTGTTAATTTTAGGAATGTCAGTTTGTAATAAATTTTATGAATTCGAATGATAGAGATTGAAGAAATATGGTTAAAATTCAAAGATTTATTATTTATTTATGGGATCAAATTCAACATACTCAGCATTAGTTAACATTGTGATTATGGAATATAAGTTGTCTTCATAAAATATTCTTATATTTATAGAAGTATTAATGATTTAAAATTCATTTAAGAATAATAAATAACTATTGTAAATATTCGTCAGATTTAAGAACATACCAATTCATTTTATCTAAATTTAAAAATGACAAAAAGTTATTTCACTAAAGACTCTACCAAATTTGGAATAGTAACATGAAAAAACATCTAAATTTGGAATTATTCGAAATTTAATATAATTGAAAATATAATAATATGATGTTTGTGTAACTTTTCCAAAAAGAAGAAAACTGATAAAAGTCAAAATAATATTGAGATTCATTCCACCATAACTCTTGATCATATTTATTATAATTTACATGAGCTGATGATAGATTATCAACAAAAAGAAATTTCTATCTTTTCAATTTCCTTGATGATTTCACTCATATTGAAAACATTATGTTTATTAAGAACATTTCAGAGGAATTTGAAATGTTCTTTTTTTAGAAGATAATTTTACAAATAAATTGGGGTTTATATATTGTAGATGATAATATATAAAGTAATATAATTCACCTAGAATTCATTTGAATATTATTAGAAAAATAAGGAGATCATGTATTAATATATTTCTCCATACATCTCACAAAAAATATAGTGGCAAAAAGGAATAATATAAAAATGGTTGAAATTTGACGATTCATGTTAGTAGAATTATATATTTCATTAATTTACTAGAGACAAACTATTAGTACTGCTGCACATGTAATAAATAAATAATTTTTAGGCTGAAATTCAACAGAACTTTCTATAAAATTTTGTACAATTAAAAACCATCATTGAAATACTTCATGTTTTTTAGGATTATTGTTGATTTAAAATAAAAAATATAGACCTTTAAAATTTTATGAGAAAGAAGAATAAGTAATATTCATTTAATATTCACCTAATATATGATGTTAAAATTATTGAACAATCCTTTAAAATATATACTGGAGTCATGTGATGTGAATTTAATTGTAAATCAATACTCCTTATAATGTATTTAGGATTGTTGTGAAAGTAATGATAATGATTTATAATTAAATTAAATGTGATTCAAAATATTATTTTCATGATTTAGAAGAATTTAGTGATGAGGAAAGTGAATACGGATGGAAAACATTGAAATTTCGTGATTTAATTGAGATTTTTTTTAAACTGAAAATATTATTAGAAATCAAACATCCCCTATTTAGAGAAGACGAAAAATGTGATTGGAAAACCATATTTCACCTATCTCAATAGATTAACTGAAATCAGTTTCAAAATATTTTCAACACAATGAATGTGTAAATTATATAAATGAAAAGATATATTAGATATATAAAAAACACTTGGTAGATTGTTCCACATCAATAAAATAAAATTTTTAGCACAACCATAATTTTTTATAGAAATGGATTGAATAAACATAGAGTAGATTCGAGAATCAAATAGAGGATTCCTTTAAAATCTAATGGAAAAAAGGATGGTTTGAATTTTTGAATAAATATTTTCCCACGTATAAATATTTGGAACTACTAAATTGATTCAAGCTATTTCTACACATTAGAATGAAAATATTTACTAGATAAAGCTAATGTAAGACCTTCTCATTAATAAAAATGAATAAGTTGATTAAATTTAGAATCCATTTGTGTTATTAATTAATTAATTTATGTAAATATTTGTAAAATTAATAATGACATTTTTGGTTGTGATAATCCATGCATGGATGTTATTCTAAAAATGAATTTTTTATGAGAGTTTTTATTTTTATTGAAATGAAAAGTTGATAGAAACTTGTATATGAATTAATGTAACTCCAAAAAACTGATTTTAATTGTGTATATGGATGATAAATTTTATTCTGTGGATATAAAAAATTGTTGTAAAAAAATTTACGTATAAATGAGGATGAAATTTGAGATATCAATGTTGGAAGAATTAACTTTCTTCATTAGTTTACAAGGTCAAGAAATAATGAAAATTACATTTTCCATTATCAAGAAGTGTATGACAGTTAATTGCCACAATATTTTGGTATCATAGAATTAAAATAAGATTATCATCATACTTCAATTCTAATGAATTCATGAATAGTTGAATCTGAAAAAACTATAAATCCAAATGATTTTAATCAGTTGATACGAAGGATTCTTTATCTCACACCCTCATGAACTGATATTTTTTTTGCTATAAATTTGTGTTCCATATAACAATGTTATCCAAATGAATATCATATGTTTGTATCAAAAATAATTATTAGATTTTTCAAAGGAAAACAATCAAATGGAAAATTATAAAATATATGATGTGAAATGAACATTCATGGTTATAATGAGGTATATTGGTATGAATATTTAAATAATTTAAAATTAATATCTAGTTGAAATATTATGTGTGTGATTTTTTTGTGATTTGGGGTAGTGTAAAATATAGATCCATAACATTGATCACAACAAAATCAAAACAAGTTGTAGATAATCATACTTGTACTCAGATGTTGTGGATAAATATTCAACTTGAATATTTGAAAGAGAAAGTTCCTAAACCATTGAAATTTAATTATGATATTCAGAGTGCAATTGATCATTCAAAAAAATACTATTCAACATTCATGAACAACAAAAATTTATATAATGATACACATTATATGAGAGAAAAAATATTCTGGATATGTTTTTAATGAATATATCTCAATTAGGCATCAAATTGCTGATATATTCATAATAAAAATTTCTAATAAATGATTTGTGGAATAGAGGATACAAATACATGTCTGGTCTCCACTATAGTATTTTTAAATACATTAATGACGTACCCCCATAATACATTTCATTAACTTGAAGAAGGGGGAGAATATGTATCATGTCATCCTCGAATAGAAAGTGATGTACCTTTTTTATATGAATCTAAATATATGGATATTATAAAATGTGGGAGATAAAAAAAAGTTAGTGGAAAATATTAATGTGATGAAAATTTTATCTTAACATGGACATAAAATATTATTTTCACACTGGTATGTAATTCCTTAAAAAAAATTAGTTCATCTAGTAGTATGGTGTCATGACACTCTCATTCATGAAAGGGTGATTTTTGGTAAATTTTTAAATCAGGAGTTGTGAAAAAAGTATGAATGTTTGAAAAATGGTGAGTTATAAATTTTTTAATTTTTTTCAAAAATAATATGGTGGTTGTTGATGATCCTTTGTGGTGATTTTATGTATTTTTTTTGTATATTTTTTAAAATTCATTAAAATAATGTTTTTGTAAATCATGTGGAAGAAATTTTTTGACATTTTTATAACATCTATTTATTATAAGTAAATGTGAATCTGATTGAAAAAAGTTATCTTCAATAATCATGTGATTAGACCTAGGGATTCTGAATCAGTCTACGAGAAGCTGTTTGTTCAAAAATATGAGAAGTCAATGCTTTGTAGGAATTGTTTTCTTGACAATCCATCGGGATGATGTTGATGATCTTTGGGAAATTTTTTTGTTTTAAAGTCATAAGTTGATGTGTTTCTGAGAGAGAAGAATGTTCATGAGTTCTAGAATTTAATAAACATAGATTTTTTCATCATTAAAAAATGATGTTGACAATGAATTTATATTTTTTAAGTATATGAAATAACATGATCATGTTATGGTACATCAAAATTTTAGTAGATACAGTTACAGAAACAGGTGCATTGGAAGGAATCTTAATATTATACACCAGATGTTGTTTCTCGAAGAAAGTAAGTTTTTTATATATGAGGAAGTTCTATTAGTATGAGCTATGGAAGATTTATTGGATTGAGATGAGGAAGTACCATCATAATGAGATGGGGATGTTCCATCTCACTGAGTTATGTAAGAATGTTAATCATACTTGTTTAAGAATAATAAAAATCAGACTAAGCTATGGACGTTCCATTGGACTAATCTAAGATTCTTCTATTAGACTGATCTGAGGATCTTCCATTAGAATGAACTAGGGATGTTTCATTAGAATGAACTAGGTATGTTCTTTTTGATAGAGATAACGTAGAAAAACCATCTGACTGAGTTGACGAATAAATAAAATAAGAATGAGTTGGGGAATTTCTAACATAATAAGCTAAAAATTTCTTATAGAATGACTTTTCTATACTATATTTTCTAATATTTTATTGAGAATAATGTAAGTTTTATAAAGATTCGATACACTTTTATAAGAAACAAGAATATTTGAGAATATTTTTAATAATAAAATATGATGATCAAATTTATATTAAATTTAGAGATATGAAAATTTGAGTGAGTGGGGGAAAATCCTTTATTTATTACCTTTCTTATTTTGGTTCACTTATAAATTTATGGATTGTACATACGTAATTCGCAACATTTCACATGTAAAAAAAAAATTGGAAGCATTGAAAAATTCAGGTCATAAGTGTTTTCCCAAAAGAGATCTCAATAAAAGATTATAAAAATGAATTTTCTTTTTACATGATTCAGAAATATTAGAATGAGGATTCTTATACGGAGTAGATTAGTATATTTTGTAATGCACATTGTTTTTTGACATAATATAATGTTTATTCAGCTGTAGGATGAAAAAGGTTCATTGAATAAAGGTATATCAGACATAGGTTCATCAGACCTAATAAATCATGTTGAGAATATTGAAAAATGTATTTATACATTTTTTGTGGCTCATTTTTTGTATGATAAATTTGAAAACATACATGAGTGGGTATAATTATTCATATCGGGAGATAGAAGGTGTCTAAAATTAGCTGACAAAATCTGTATTCACTTATTTATTATAGTGAATTTATATATAACCACTGAGTTCATATGGAAAGGATATATGTTCTCACCCTGAGGTGTAGACTTGTAATCCAAAAGTTATTTTCATTCTTTCTTACTTTTTACATTATGAGTATTTTCAATAAATGATAATTTGATAAAAATTAAGTAGATGTAGGGGTTAAGATTCTAAAATTTTGAAACTTTTTAAAATAAATCAATTGATTCAGCCAACCCTTCTTAGTTGTTATTTGATCATTTGGAACTTCATAATTCCCATGGGGTCATAGTTTTATTTTTGTATAATTGTACATTAAGTTATAAATAGGCCATATAAAACATTGTGAGTATCCCCAAAATAATTTTTTTGGATATCCAAAACAAGTTTTTGTGATATGTTTCACGAGTTGTTACATGTTATGTAATATGTGTTAAATTTGAATGATAACCTTTTGAAAAACAATTTTGTATGATATCCAAAAGATTAATCGGATATGGTTTCAAATATTGTTATATTGGATGTCACATTTCTCAAATATATAATATGTCTATGATGATTTAGTAAAATTTGGTGATTATGAAATATATTCACTAAAATTAAAAGAACGACATGTTGGCCTAGACCTCATGTTTCACAATGTTGTGATACACCATGACATAGTGAATGGAACCATGAAATAGTTATATTCATTGAGGTATATATATTATATAACAATTAATGATAAAATAAATTTCACCAAACATAATATTTCATAGTCATTATGTTCATCCTTGATGATGTATAAAGTGGTTTTAATTTCTCAAATTATTGATTAAATTTTATAATTATAAAATATGATGGTTATAAGGATAAATAAACTATGAGATGTTTGTGAAAAAGTAACATTAATATGTTAAAAATTTAGTTACCAAGATTTTTTATTGGAAGGTCTATATAAATATTCCCTTAGTATGTTGATGTGTGTGTTTGACATTGGTATTAGATTCCTTTTATTTTTTTTATTGTTCAGTCACTCTTCCTCTATCACTGCATCTATCTTTCCAATTAACTCCAAGGTCTGGAAACAATGTAATAAAAGTGATCCTACCCAATAGTATATATTTTTGGTCTTCCCATGGATTCCCTATGTGGTTGGAGATTATTGTATACTTATTAGTTATCACAACCTATAATTTTTAAATGATAATAGACTTGTAAGATTATTAAATAAATGGTTTGTTGTTATTCATTTATTTATATAGTCCAATAAGAGTGAGGAGACCATGTCGAATAACTTATATACCGAATATAATAAATGCATTATTGCACATTTTTTACATTTAAAAAATAGTAATACACCAAGGACCAATAGGTTCAGTGTCATTGGATACCATCTATTAAATCATTTTATTTCTGTAGTACTTGAGATCATTTCTCATTAAATAAACCATAATAGACCATCGTATATACATATCAATATGATTCATCCTCATAGGTTGTGTAATGAAAACATGAGAATAATGTTTCCTCAAATTCTTAATGGGTAGTATATTAACATTTAATCAAAATGAGTTCAAAAGAATATGTAAAATCATGAGTACAGAAGAAATATCAAATCATCACAAATGATTACTATAAAACATAAGTGATATTCAAAGTACATGATATAATATCATAAACAATCAAAAGATAATCATAGAAAAAATATAGAACATTGTTAAGAATCATTTAAAATAAACCTTGAATGATGATAGAATAAGATCATAATGATTAATGTCATTTAACAATATAATAAACAATAACATAGGCGAACATTAAATTCAGGAGGCACACAATGAGAGCATAAAATAAGAATATATGAACATCTTTAAAATGTAGAAAATAAATTAGTAATAAGAAAATTGCAGTTATGGGGCCCACCATTAGTTCCCATGATTACATTAAAATAAATATATTCCCAATTACATTTATTATTAGATATCAACTTTTATCAAATTCATTGGAGAGAGATATTGGTCCCTAGACATCATCATCTATACTTATGACTATAATTTTTAAAACAATCTATTATCACATCATAATGTGACCATGGAAATAAAATCAGATTCATAAAACATTGAAATGGAAATAATTTAATTTTCATAAACATCCCATTTATGTAAAATAGGTTTCATAAAACATCCACATAGTATAGAATAACATCATGAATTGAATCATTTGAAATGTAAAACATGATCGCCCAAAATAGTCACATGATTAAAAAAATAAATGGTGAAATATTAAACATAAATCATTGGAGATAGACATTTTAGAATTTAGTGGTTAAAACTAAAACCAAATTTCATAAGTTCTATCTCATTTTTTGGAAATTGTCTAGGAAAATGCCATCGTTATTTGTCTATTTTCGAAATATCCCCATGGTTTTCATAAAAAAGAAGTAAAAACCCATTATTGAAAGCATATAATAATTTAAAACTATTTTCTAATGAATATCATAATATAACCTTAATCCAAATAGAAATTAATTGAAAATCAATATCAATAAGAAATTTTATAACCCACGAATGGAGTTTGATTTTTAAATTCCATTACCATTACACATTATTTTAATGAATGTGACTTTAAAAAATGTATCATAAATATAAAAATATTAATTAACTATTTCTGATCCTTATTAACATAATCCTTTTATACTCTTCATTGATAATAATTCTATTCAGGTATTATATTTTTGTAATTTATTTTCATTGTGGACTGTTAATATTCATGAAATATTTTAACCAGGTTCATAAAATCAAAGTAAATATTCAATTTTCACAAATATAATCATATAAATACCATTTATGTTATTTTTATTTATCCTCTATAAAGACTTATAATGTTTTTGTTACATTAAATGTGAGTTTTAGTCATGTTTCACAATGATGAAAATGATGATGAAATTTTTTTGGGATATTCAGAGATATCGATTTATTACCTTATAAGAGTTCCCCTTTTATAAGTGAAAAAGAATTTGATTTTGTAATTAAATAAAACATTTCAATAACAGAATTTCACTATCAAGGGAAATGACTCAAAAATTCTTATATAATAAGGATTAACTATATCTGATTAATAAAATCTATTAAAAAGCAATTAAAATTTATTTGAACATGTTTTAAATTTACCATTAAGATTACACATTTTACCATTTTGGTTGTCACAATCATAATTAGTTTTTATAAAGGTAATTTATCCATTAACCCAAAAATAAAATGGCCCTTATTATATAATTTGAATCCATAGATTCCAAATTTGAAATATTTTGTTATTCAATTATTACGAGGGATAAAATTCTTTTGAAAATAATAAATGTCTAATGTATTAAAAAGTAATTCTAAAAAACAAAACAAAAATATAAAATATTGAATATGGATTTATAATTGAAGAATTTTTTTTAAATTATAAAATCCCATAAAATATAGATTTTTTTTATTTCAAAAAATGTTTCATAATTTTATAATTCACTATTAAATACTTATAACTTCATAAAAGAGTTTGTATTTTTAAAATAAGTATTTTGTAATACTAACCTAAAAATAATATCATTCAAAAATTACCAATGTATTTTAATATAATATAGACATGATATATCACCCAATGATGTAATTTATTTAAATATACATCATGAAATTTATAGACATTATTTTTAATTAAAAATAAATAATATAGAAGAAAAAAAATTTATATGAAAATGAATTTTTCTATATTAACAATTTTCTCTATAACTTAGTAATTAATATAGTGATAATACTGAATTAATATCAAAATACATTACCAAAGGGATGAATTGAATATTATAATTTTTTTATTATTTTAATAGTTTTACTAATATAGTCGATATTTAAAGTAAACATTATTTTATATATATATATATATATATTAATAATTTATTACCACTATATTTACCTATAAATTGTAATGAACCATTACCACAACCAATATTTTTCGAGTTTTATTGCTTGGAATGAAGAAAGCTGTCAAAAATAGTTTTTTAGGAGAAAAAACAGGGGTAATTACTTTCTCTTCATATTAAAATAAATTTCATCTTAAAAATTATGTTATAAGGAAAAAAAGAAATGCAGGTTCTTCTATCTAATTATTGTCCCAGGTTCCAGAATAAATTATTCAATCATATAATTTATCCATATAAATTTGACTAAAATATTTGTTTTTTCAATAAAACTATATCTTTATAATATAGAAATTTTGATGGATGTTCTTCATTTGAGATATCCTCTTCTAGTTTCTTGATATAGAATTTTAATAGATGTAAAGGTTATGGAATACACTCTATTAAAATAAATATAGAGAACACATCATGTACTTTTTGAAAGGTCAAGTGGGAAAGAAAAATGATAATCACAACCCCAAAACAATCACATATCATCAATGGATTGATATACCAAGGGCTCAAGAATCATTTCTTCTGTAATATAATAACCTGATTCAAAGGTGATGTTCCAAGGATCACCTTCTCACCAAATTCAAACTCTAGATCTCATCATAGATTATTTTCATAAATCATATTTTGAATTTAAGAAACATTAATCTACCACTAAATGTTTTATAATTTCTTTATCAATACATTAAATTTTTTAGGACCTATCATCATACACTATTTACCTTCTTCCATGTATGTTAGATTCCTTTGTCTCATCCTATACTGAATAATTTATAGTGACATATGAATGATAGAATGTTAAATATAGTTATATGAGAACTCTTTCAATGAGATATTGTGATACTAAAATCCACAGCAATCCATCAAATAAATTTCATTTCATATCATCTATAGTTTTGTTTTTTCACTCAATCTTACCATATATATATATATATAACATATAGAGTTAAAATTTATCGCTCTATCTCACTATTTATACATAATTCCTCATAACCTCATAGTAACAGATCGTTCCGGATTACATAAAATAGATAATGGTACTCCATGAAACCTTAAGACATCCATAATTTATATCATTGTGAGTTGGTCAGAGTAAAATTCAATATTTTGAAAAGAAAAAAAAAATAAATTTATATGGTGATCAATTACAACAAAAATAACACATTGGTATGTATATATTTTTTTGGAGAAATATGAAGATATCTATCGGGTTTTTCCTATTTCCATATTTTCATAGGAAATTGTAAGAACATATCCTTATAGCATTTTCATTTATCTTTAGCATGATAGAATAATAAAAATCAGAACACATATTTTGAAATTTATATCTTCCTGTTATCCCAAAAGATGTTCTTATTTAGTTCTCTATATGTAACGATCAATCATAGGTCAATCTAACAAATCACCATATTAGGCCCACCACACGTTATAGAGAGATAATGTAAAAAAAATTTCAAGTATAACCAATTAAAAAATATATATCAAGGAAGAGGAAGACTAAATATCCATGAGACCAATATTGTAAATTGAAAACAACTAAACCAGAATGTAAAACAACAGATTCCACAAAACAAAATTCCAAGTGACCAACCATCACCACGAATCCATCTTACTAAGAAGTAGATGTCGATTATGAAAATCTAGAAAAATACATGATGCTCTTCCATTTTCTGGTGTCCTAAAAAACACATAAACAAATTCCTAGGATAAATATTATGGTGTGAGAACAAGTCATGTAGTATTTCACAAATTCCCAATAATATGATATTTCATTTATTTATGGTTTTATTGAACAATGAAATATATCATCATTTTTAAAACCATGAATAAATTAAATATAATATGATTTCGGGTCAAACCTATGCTATTAAATACTCAAACATATATAAAAAATAGTAATATAGATATCACTTGATTCTGTATGATAGCACGTACTATCACAATCTATCAATAACATGCCTCAAGTGGTATAATACAAAGTAAGAGTGATAATTCAATTATTAGATTCATTAATGGTTACCAATGAAATATATTTTATAAAAATCCTTTGAAAAACCTTGCTCAATGTTTATAAAACAACATCATAGTGATTCATTAATACTTACATAATTTAAATTTTTTTGAATAAAATAAATTTTTATGGAATCTAATCAAACACTTAGTGTTTGAAAAATAATTTATAAGGCAAAATTACTTTATAAAATTGATTTCATGATGAAATTACCCCTTGATTTCAAATCTATAAATTTCATAAAAAACCAAAATAATGTTATAATATCATTAATAATTCATGAATTAGAATCATTGAATAGAGGAACCTACCCTATTAATATAGAGAATGCACAATTATATGATATCCTAAGGTCATTGTTGAATCTTATTAAATAATGGATTCAGTGGCCTTCAAAAATAACTCATGGGTGCCTATGGTTCTAGAGATAAAGATAGAAGAATTTTTTGTCATGTGGGAGTTTGGATATTTATAGTCTAACTAAAAAGCAGAAGACTATGTCATAGCCTCACTAACCATGTTTAAATCACGTAGTCCATGATTTAAAGGTTCTATATTAATCATATAATAACACATAATGGATGGGAACACTCTAAAAAATCATTGGTTAAACCATTCATGGAAACCATGTTAAATATCATATATTATAGAATATGGGACTATAATGCAGTTGAGACCTCCGTGCCACCGATCCATTCTACTAAAAGGGAGGATACACTGTATCCTAATCACATTGACATAGAAACCATGATTTTGTTAGAACACATGAAACATAGCCATCATATATATACACAACAATCTACTCCTCTACACTGTAGTACTTGAATTGTCTACGTCACATCCTTGATCAATGTAATAATGATGCATAAAAATGAAGTGGAACAAAAATTTCATCTCTCATACTCAACATTGTTCCCTCCATCTCTACATTTCATCCTATCTCCTTATAATATTTATTAACCCATCCATACTAATATAACCTATAAATAATTTGATTGACTTCAAGAAAACATGATCCAAGACCAATAAATGGTTTTCTATGAATGGGGGTAGATGTGGCTTGAAACAAGTAATGGAGTTTCATAATATCCCCATAATGAATTATTACTGCATCAAAAAGGTCTCATGTTTCCAAACACACAAAAAGAGAAGGTAACTGCTTCTCATTAACAAATACCACTCTCACATATTATATCTTCACTTTCCACATTTCCATATTACATTATGAAGGGGAATAGTTATTCCTTGAAACACA
The DNA here is from genome assembly GCA_963277665.1 of Viscum album. Classification (NCBI taxonomy): domain Eukaryota; kingdom Viridiplantae; phylum Streptophyta; class Magnoliopsida; order Santalales; family Viscaceae; genus Viscum; species Viscum album. Next base: position 1,430,564,910 of record OY728132.1, on the reverse strand, counting down.
ATATATTAGAGCATATAAAACTTAATAGGTTTCTCTATAATTTTGTTGTTAGGATAAAAATCAACAAAATCATATTCAATCCATTGGAAAGGATATTAATGATACCTAATAGTATGGAAAACATTGAAAACATCATAAATCATTGTTAGGTGAGATGAAATGGTCAACCAATATTCCACCTTTCCAATTCATTCAACGATCATGAAGGGGGAAACAAAAGTTGATTCCAACATACACTACTAATCAATCTAGTGGTGTCTCATGTGAGTATAAACTCAAATAAAGGCCTGATATCCAACCAAAATCTCTATAAATTTATGGTGATGGTTCATATAGTATTTTCTGATGGCTCTATTAAATAATAAGTGTCTTCTAAATTAACTAAACCTTTTTGTTATCTCTTGAATATGGATTGGTCTAACTAGGTATCTCACTTTTATCTCTTCTCTTCGTAAAGGGGATCTACATGGACACACGTAAAATTAATTTAAGGGACCCTCCTTAGTAAGATCAGGAAAAATATATTTTTCTAAAAATTTATCTAGAAAAATATTCTTTTACTAGGAATACCCAAAATAAAGAACATGTACTTAAATCATATCTTCAGGAATATGAAATTCACATTATATGTATCCATTCATCTATATATGGCACCCTTCAAATAATTTTAGCCAGGAACCCGTCATCTTTGAAATTAATTCCAACCACTACATGTGAACCATGAGACCCTATAAAAATAATCTGAGAGAGAACCCCATGATGTCTCACAACCTCTTAGACATATAAGTGCTTGAGATACTCCACCATGATCATATCCTTGATAGGGAGGAAATGAGCCGATTTCATAAGGCAATAAATTATCATGAAAATAAAATACTTAACACTAGAATAATATGTTAACTCAATTATTAATTCAATAGAAATTTCATCCCACATCAGTATCATAATGGGAAAGGGTTGCAACAATGTAGATGTAATTTGGTCCTCCACATCTAGTCTCTAAAATTTTAGGCACTATAATTTGAATCCTATAATCTACCTCCTCCACGGTGAACAAAAATGCTGAGGAATTATATATTGAACATATTAGAAGTACATGCGTTTATGGTCCTACAATAGAAATGTCTATTGTCCATCAATTCCTATCTCAGAGATAGTAGAACATCCATGATACTTCAGAAACATACAGCCCCACTTGGAGACCAATATCACACACCGAGGGACTCCTAATAAATAAATATTTTACTATATAACTAGAAATATGTGTTTTCTAACAACTCAAGGAAAATACTATCATGAAATGATGATTAAACCTTTATAATATCCATGAAATCCATCCCACTAGACTCTTAATCACCCAAAATAATCTTAGTAAACAAAATCATCTGAGAACATTCCCCTAATTATTTATTGATGGATTAAGGATATAATTTCCTACTCTGTACATAATAAACCACATCCCCACTTACAGGAGAAAATTAAATATCAAAATAAAATGGTTAAAGTGACAGGAACTCATTTCACTATTATACGATCAAATCCTAATGAGTGAGAACATACTTTAGGCTCTTGTGATTGGAATTTACCAAAAACATCTCAACAAAGAGAGAGGGTTTCCTTGTTTTTAGTGATATAATAATTGTGGTGAAATACTGATCATGGATAGGGTAGTTCATTCAAGAGAAAAAATGTGTGGTATTTATATTCCACAATTTACATAACCCATATTAATACAAACCAAAATCCCATACTTGAAGCATTACTTAACACTTCATAACCAAAACCCGATTATGGAGGAATCTATATTGGTTACAAATTAAACATAACCTTTAGATCCTAAAAATATAAATTAAATTTACCTTTACATACAATAATTACACCAATGCATGATAAATAAACCATCAAAGATTCAATCATTGAGTGGTCCAAAAAATTTCCCTATACTAGCCGGCTATGCCCAAGATTCCGTGAATATAAAAAACATTTTTAGGTTTCACCAATTAATTAATAATATAAATATTTTTATAATACAATAATATTAACCTCATTGATATGAAATTCCACAAAAACAATACTTTTTTAATCCAAAATTCCAACAACAAATGTATAATATAAAAATAATGTTCTATTATGATTTTAGGGATGATATAAAAATGATCCTTATGTTCATCCTCTGACATATAGTATACCAAACATCCATCAATTCACGTGAATACTAAAGTGTCAAATAACTAATAAAATATATAATTCATAATTTTTTTAAATTCCACACAAGTGTTAGTGAGACCGAATGTCTAACCCAAAACACTAATTTTTCTTAGTGGCTCCAAAATGATTTTTAGGTATATCCTCCTCTTAGAAGATTAAATGGTGGTACCCTAAGTGGATGTCAATCTTAGAAAACCAATGATCCCCCTTTAGATTATTAAATAGATCACTAATTCATAGGATGTGGTACTTTTTCTTAATGGTAACTTTATTTAGCTATGGATAATCAACACAAATTTGATGTCTTCTCTCTTCCTTATTATCAAATAGTTTGGGAAAACACCTAGTTGACAAGATATGGAGAATAATTCAGTTATCATCAAGGTCAGTAAGTAATAATTCATGCTCCGTTGTCTCAAATGTTTTGATACTATAATCTATAAATATAATTTTAATCATCTAAAGGAGAAGGAATATAGTAATAATGATGTCTTTTTGTGGTGGTAACCAAATAAAACAACTATGAAAGACATCATGGTATACAATCACCAATACATGATGTAATCCAGCCAAAATTGATCATTAATATCAAGTAATATATTTGATAATTGACATGTAATGACAGCAGCATAAAAAAAATAGTCTCTTCTATCCAAAATCTAGAATCCAACTAAAAATTAATAATATTATAAACTCTATTATAACAACAAAAAAATAGAAGATGAAAATATTCAATATGGGTATGATTATAGATCTTCCAATCAATGATAATTTTGTGTTTTAATATATAAAAATATAGAACCATGTAATCTCACACCATATCAATTTTATCTATCATCATGTGACATATGAGACATTAAAAACCATGAAAAACCCTCTTTCATAAATGAATGTAATGATAAATAAAGAATGAAATAATTTCCAAATACTATCTCAACAAGCTAACTATATTTTAGGATATAAAATAATTAGAAGAACTCATATTAAATATATCTATCATAATATATGATGAAATGATCACTATACCTTGAATACTAAATATTTCATCACAAGGTTCTTCAAACACATGATAAACTATATAAATATGTCTGATACCAGATCCCTGTGATAATTTTTAGAGTATGAACATCTCCCTTGGTATAATAATGAGATCCACTACCTTGGAAGAATTATAAAGAACATGATAACCCTTAGCGAGAGTATGTCTAGTATAATTTTTATGGAAAATCCTTCTAAAATAATCGCTACAATTACCATATTATTTATAATGATGAATGGACTGTGGCTCTTCCAATAAATTTTCTTTTGTGACCTAGGATTCCACTTTGGTATAAAAATACATGTTTTCACCATAACAAATACCCATAAAATAGTCATAAAAATAAATTATCTCCATTTATTTTCCTTTTATTTATAGAAGAAACACACTATATAATAATTGCATCAACCAAAAAAACATCTAAACCAGCTTTCCCATATATTTCTACCTTTTTCATAGTATCCTTATCAAATAAATCCAAGATGTTTAGTAGAAATTAAATAATTAGTGTCGATTAAATATCATCCCTCATACCCATATCTATCCTATAATATTTCATGTAATTTTTGGGGACATGATCCAATTCTAGTTGCAACAACCTAATAAATCATTTTGAATACTCCAAAACTGTACTCTACCCTCTCTCTAATGTCATCAATTCATATATATTTACCACATACAACATTTCATGATAAAAACTATAGATAAATATGAGATTGAATGTTTATCAGGTAATATATTCATGAAACATAGTGGACCCATACTATCTTTTCAATTGTCCCAAAACAATTTATATAGAAAACTACACCATAGTGTCCGATGGAGTTTTTAGAAAATTGAATTCCTTATTAATCAACTCAATAAATTTATCAAATTATTGGGTCCCTTAATCATTATAGAAGATGGGTGAATTCATCTTTTAAAAATTTTTACATGAACATCCATTCATACTTAGTGTTTCATACCAACCTTTCTTAAAGTCAGAATAATGAAAATCACTTCTTCTACTAAAGAAGGGAAACTATAAGAATTTCCATTACAACATTTCTCACTATTTCACATCTTAGATTCGTAAGATCACTTATATGAGACTTTTCCTATTAAAAATACAGCAATGAACAATGAACTTATGAGAAAATTCCTTAATCAGAAGAAAAACTCATTGAATCCGCATTTAATGCCCTTGGAAAAAATTAATTTAATGAAATAAAGTATTTTATGAATGAAAGAATATTTCAAAAAAAGTAATATGATCATTTAGATAAACTATAAATCCCTTTCAGTCAAATTATTTCAATCAATATGCCTCAATGCTAGAAGAAAATCCTAGCCCCCCATTTTAACTCGTGTTTATGCATTAAAGATTGTTAGACATGAACCCTCCGATACATAATAATGGAGTTCTATTGGTAATAACTCTAATCTACCAAATAAACTGACCCAAATACTATAAGTTTCATAACAATTTAGACTAGGTAAACCCACTAATGTAAAATTGTAATAATCCATCACAGGTCAACCAAACACCTATCTTATGTAGGACCGGAAAATGTTTGTGTGAAATCAACAAACTTAATCCTCAAATATAACCCAAAAATAAAAAAGGATACAATGTGGAAGAATGGTACATATCTATTAGGAAAATATCTTCATTCCCAACGCAATATACTAAAAATTAATATAAGATGATCCAATTGTAAAAATCTATGATACAAACTGCCACCATAAACCGAAATCACTAAGAAGGAAATGACACTCAAGAAAATTTATTGAACTACATGATTCCATTCCCAATACTCGTGTAGTAAAAAACCACATATATTAACACTCTATATAATAAATAAGATATATGTTCAATCCTATAAGGATTCAAACTAATATTCAATAAAATGTATGAGACCATAAAATCAAAAGCTCTATATTTGAAAAAAAATCTTGTTTATAAATAATATGAAAAAGAGAAACATTTCTTAAACATCCAACAATTTCAAAAAAAAATTCATTATCACACCAACATGTAATATGATGAGTACATGGATTAAATATTGATAATATATTAAATAAAACCTTGGATAAATCATGAGATAGAAAATAGAGAAACCTTCCATTTAATATACCATCACAAGTAAAACCAAGAAAAAAAGACCGAGAATAATATTTGGGTTGAAGATATATGTAATATATACAAGTACATATAAATAATGCTCTATGCCAGACATCACATGAATCCAACCGAAATCTAATCTTTTCATAGTCTATTGGTATCTAACCTCTAGTGGTATAACAAAAACCAAGTGTGGAAATGATATTCCTTCTTGAACTCACGTATTATACTGTACTAAGATTTCCATAAAAATAGAAAAACAACAAAAAAAAATATAAAAATATTATTGCGAAGCATTACGACATCCATGTTGAACATCCATTTTTATAAGAAAAATTACATTTATATAATTTCACCATATGAATAGTGGTTGAGAAAAATGTTTATAATGAAAAAATCCTTCAAAAATAATGATTTCATGATGAAATTCCATAATGATATCAAACAAATCATTTTCCTAAAATAAACCAAACGAATAGTATACATGCATTAATTATTTCCTAAATTTATTTTTTTATAGGGACACATACCAAAAGAACAAAAAAACCACCATGAGTTGATATCCCATTTTTGGGGTTTCATAAAATAAATTGGGGCATAAAAGGACTTGAAATTATCTATTCTATACCTATGGTTTGGGAGAGAAATATAGAATTAGATATTATTCAATAGAGGCCAATGGTTTTGAAAAGGTTGATACTATACTGAAATAAAAGGGCCCACACCAGTACTAATATATTCATACCACATTGGAAAACCATGGGGAATATCATATTTTCATTGAGAGGGGATTGTGGAACAACTGAAACCACAAAACTGTAGAACTCTACTTGTAAAAGGGAGTCCATTTCAGAGGCAACTGCTCATGACAAAACTACACTGAAATTTGAAATACAACACAAACATACCTCTCAAAACACAAAAATAATACATACTCTTACACACTATAGAACTCGGCCTACCTATTCTATAACCCTACTTTAGGTCTCAACAATGATGAGAATAGTAGAGGCCTAAAAATTCCCCCCATAACTCTACATTATAACGATATTCTCTATGCTATATCATAACTCCCCATGACATAGCCACTACCATCCATGTAAAACACCCAACATAATTCCAAAACATACTCAAAAAATAAACTAAAATAATACCAAAAAAGTGATAAAAAGGGTATATGTACCAAATAGATGGTGACAGAGTTTCATAGTATACATCATAGTACTTCTTAGATGAATAAAGATGGACAATCTAGGAACATCATACCACATTTACCACATTAGTTGTAGTTTTTCTAGAACAAATATCCATGTTCTAATCATTATAATTTCTTATTTATAAAATTTTGTCTCTGTAATATTCTATAACATGTTTAGATAATCTTTCTAGGGTTATTATATCTTTACATGAATGGATAGGTGAGAAAAAAAATGGGAATGATTAGATTTATCATTTTACCTTACGATTTTATGATTTATCTGCTAAAAATTCATGAATATTGGGTCCCTTTAAAACCTCATCAATGATAAGGTAGAAAGTTATTTCCAAAATAAAGCATCAAACACAATGTTTTCCTTCCCATGGTAGTTATTTATTCATAAATCATAGTATTTTTTTAGTTTCGACCATATCCGTTGGTTCATAATTATCACTTTCTAAGTGAATATATATTTAAATTTCTATTCATCAGTATATATATCTCACTTCTAACCAAAGAGATAATTCCACAAATTTTTTAATAAAAATATCATAGGTTATTTCACCAAATCATAAATATGATAGATTTTATCATGTGTTTTTAATTATCATGATGCATAAGAAATTACTTTTTAATTTTTTATGATGAATTGTCCCAATCCCTTCTTCCTGGAATAACAATATATTTTAAACCCTAACCCACTTACGTTTAATGTTAGTAAATGTATTGCAACCAGTCTCTTCATATGTTCGATAATACATTTTGTACATTCCTCTATGCAAAGGATATTAACCACCTTTTGTGTTAACATGGTTAGTGGATTTGATAGACAATATAAGTTTCATACAAATCATTGATAATATCTATTTAAACCAATTAAACCATAGATCTTGGTTACTATGGTTGGTATAGGCCATTGACTATTCACTTATTTTTCTTACTATCTAAATATCATCCCTTTTTGGTGAATACATATCCAAAAAATGATACATTGTTTTTCAAAATGATCACATTTACTAAATTTTCCTTACAATATACCCTTTAATAAGGCCATAAATACAATACACAAGTGGTCTTAATGATATTTATTTAACTATAAGTATAAAATAAAATATTCTATAAATAAAACAAAAAATTGATCAAGGAAGTCATCATAGTCTCCATTCATTAGATTCGTGAATATTATAGGAGAATTAGTTATTATGAATTACATAACCATAAACTCATAGTGTTAATAACAAATTAGTAATGTTTTATTTTAAATATCCATCCTGTCAACCATCAAATAATGATATCTAAAACAAAGTAAATTATTCTATAAATATGATGTTCCTTTGAGTTGATAAAATAGATCATTGATACATGGAAGAGGATAAATTTTCATGACTGTTATTTTATTAAGTTCACAATATTCAATAAAAATATGTATAAATACATAGTCTTTTTTGAAAAAGAGGATTAGTGTACCCCACATGGATTCAATATTGTTTATAAAAACCTTCTCCAAATACCCTTTAATTTTCTTATTTAACTCATCAAATCTAACAGGATCCATTAAATATAGAATCCATGATATAATCATATATTCATGTATATGTTCAGTAGATTTCTCTACTTAAAACTATGGGGGATAATAGATAGTTCATTTGATAATATATTATTATATTCCTCTTCAATATAAATATCATCAATGACAACTTCAACCATTATCATTTTAGACAAATGGACCTTTTTTGGGTATCATAAAAAATATTAGTGAATTTTCATCCAAGGGTAGATCATCAATATGTCTATACATGTGAATATGGTGATTTGTATTAATAAATGAGATCTTCTTCTCTTGAACATGATATGGGATCTATATAGAGAATCCCAATCCATACCACATATTATATCAAATTGAAAAAAGGGTATTACAAGTAAATCCAAAGGATGTATCCACCTACAAATATTAATGGAAGAAGATTGATATATATTTTTTGAAATAAATTTTCCACCATGTATTTTTATAAATTGTTTTATATCAATAAAATGAGGTAGGGAATAAATATTCTTGTAAAACATATGTGATAAAAAGAATGTGATGAACTACAATAAAATAAGGTACCTATTGATTTATAATTATGAGTAGTGGCACCACACATCACTTCATTATGATGATGTCATTCAATGGTAGTGATCATAAATTTCATTCATAATTTCATCTTTTTGGATGGTTGTTGGGGAATATGTTCTTCATTTTTATATTGGTTTGGGAATTAATTCACAAAGGGCCCAAACTATTTTCACATAATGTATTGTATTGTGGGTTGGTCAATAGCTAGGAACTTCTTCTCCAATGTTATTTAAACCAGGTTTTTTTTAATTTGGATTTTTTGGGCGTGGTTTCTTACTTTACAACATTCAAAAAACATCCCTAATCATTTAAGATAATTACATGGGTTCTTTCTCACAACATTTTGGCAATTAGAGAGTGGAAATTTATTCCCCCAACTGTCTTACCATTGGGGTTCACTTGGTATTCCTCCTCTGTTATACCTATCCAAATATTAGGAGGCCCTATATTCATTATTTAAATTTATAGCAGATTGAATTTTCTATCAAAGCTTCAAAAACATCTTATGGAAAAGGCCATATAAAGACTATGAAGACTAGGATTAAATCCACTAAAGAAATCATCATCTTTTCATTTTTTATAAATGATAAAACTCGATATGTATATTGAAGGCCTCATGAATATTTATTGGTATGTCCCAATTGACTAATTATCATTTTGTTTCAACTCCATCAATTAAATATCATCCCCATGATACCAAGTTTACGATAATACTTCATAAAGAACTCTTTTGTATTCTCTTAATATTGCATTTAACATATTTATTCTATCATTATTGTATTGTTAATATGAGTACACCATTGTTAATAATCATCTACCAAATTGAAAATATCTAGATCAAAAATATCAAATTATAGGAATTAGGAAATAGAAAAATTATTTTTCCATCACATTAATCCATTACTTTTTTTATAATTGGATTTAATGAAAGATTAGAATTGGGTGGACACTGTCATATAATATACACAACAAGAATCAATTCCCTCATAGTTTAATTCAATAGTAAAATGAATATCATAATATTGTTGATATATTTATATAATGATTTAGATTTTTATGAGGTTTTATAAACCATCTCCCATTCCACTGGTTTATTCACTGGGGAAACTATCGTATTATCCTGCATAGTCATTTTTAATTGGGTACCTTTTACTTCCATCCATTACAGAAACAAAAAAGGATTTTCCATGAGGTGAGAATGATTAAAATCCTAAGGAAAAAATAGAATTAAATGATTTCGACCAGAATATTTATTTTTCTTTAACACCATCATGTTAGTTTGTAATTCATTTTGTTCACACTATATCATTATTGGTTAAACATTATGTTGGGTTTTCTCATTCTTAGTTCTCAAAGTAACAAAAAAATCAATCCATTAAAGTGGTATATAAAGTGTTCAAGATAAAAAAATGAATATCTCTAATGAAGTTTTATTTAGGTTGGTAGTTACGACTTTTTTCATTTGATAGTTCACACTTGAGTCAATAACCACCTTGCCATCTTTGTGGTTATTACCAATTGGTAAAATAATTCCATATATCTACAACCATAAACATATATTTACATAATTATGTATTTTCTAGGAAATTAACTTACTCAATATTGTACATAAATTTAAAGATATCATCCAATACATGGACTCATATTTAGGGTCTCGAACAATGGTTATCTAACCTCAATTCACAAAATTGTTTATATAAAATCCAAAAGAAACAAAACATTTCCCATACACCCCCCATAGAGACCAAATATAAACATTCATTTATTTTATATCATATTCCTAACACACAAACAACATTTAATTAACAATAATATTATAGGGACTGAAAAGTTTAGTGTCTTTGGAGAATTTATACATAAACATATTTATTTTACAAAAATCAAGATAATTTCTCGATAAAGACTCCATACTAGACCCTATTCTAGACTTATCATTAATAAGAATCATCCTCATAATGTGAGTAATTAAATCTTATGAATAGGATTTGAATAAATATTAAGTAAAGAGGGAATATAACATTAATCTATCATGAGTTTATATGAATATGTTAAAATATGAGCATCAGTGGAATATAATTTCATTATTAGTGATAACAATAAAACATAAGTGACAATCGTATGATCATGAAGACTACCTTATTTAGGAATTAGGTACATTAAATAACAAATTAAAATATTTAATTCAACTTCATTATTTAAAACTTATGTATCATTATCATTATATTTCTTCATATGTAAAAATACATGGTTTAACATGCGGAATACATAATAAATGAGAGAGCTAGAAGTATGAGTAAAAAAGTAAACATGGAATAATGGGAATAAAATAATAAATTTTATAAAATAGGATTATCAAAGGGACATAAAATGGTTTAGAATTATAAAAATGAATACTGATTTATGATATATAATGAATACATAATGGAAACCAGGGAAATGTTGAAACGCATTAAAACATTTCATCATTAACATATTCCAGGGAAAAAATCAAAGACATAATTATGAAAAAAAACGCTATGATATATCTGGTTTACCCATTAATATCTTTCATGATGTCTGATAAGACTGAAACATTTTCCAATTCATTGGAGCACTATATAATTATGGGTGCACCCATCATAATAATTTCATTATGATCCATAAGTGTTTCACATAGATCATAAAACATAAAATCATTTATCATAACATTTTATTCCAAGATCATGGAGTTTTTAATAATCACATATAATTACCCATTAATATAAATATATTTTTATAATTTTCAAAACAATTTATAAGAAATTGGTATGAGTATTCACTATACAATTATTTTGGCATGAAATATCATAGTGAAATTTAAGTAGCATAACATGGGCATAGAAATGTTCATGGAATGGCTTAATAATAATGAAGGGGGTATCTAATAAATAAAAGAAATAGATAGTTATTGGATATGGATGAACGTATCCCAACATTATTAATTTGAGATAAAAGACATAAGATAATGTATATACTTGAATAAAGAATAGAAAAAAATGATCCCTTGATAAATTTTGACATGGTAATAGTTGTAATGAATGGTTAATGGGTGGTATTAATGAGAGTGAAAGGGGTATATCATCATTAATACTTATAATGGAATTTAAGGGTTATATTAAAGAAAATATTCCAACATTTATGAATTAGAGAAAAATGTATAATATAATTAATAATCTTGAACAATGAAGGGAAGGAGCAGATTCCATACCTTTTGAGGGAGATTCCAAATTCTTGGGAAGATCTTCTTCCGAGCTTGAGGAATCCTTGGGATGACTATAGAGATAAGAGGAAATGTTAAGAATGTGCTTAAATGTTTTTTAATAAGGATTAATGGGATAATGAGAGAGTTTATATTGAAATGAGTTTGAAATTATTTATTTTTTTCAAACATTTGTTTTGGAATCTATATAATAATGTATTCACAACCACAAAACATAACATGGGGTTTTAAAATATAGTTTTTCAAATAATATTAGAATAATTATTTAATTATGATAATGACCAAAAATATTAATATATTTCTCTTGGTATTATGGATGTGAGTGATTTCATTGAAGAAATGATTTTAAAACATTATAAATTATTATAGGTTTTGGATGATTCATTATCCTTTTAAAATATTAACAAAATAAAAATAAAGTATAATTATTTTAAATAGTAAACATATATTTTAACTTAGATAACATTGATATAATTTATTACACATTTTTTTTATTTTTTTTATTTCACAATACACATAATATATTTGCATAGAATTTAATTTTGACAAGAAAATAGGACTCCCTCAATAAATTATAATGAAATCACCATTTCATAAATGTAATGTTAGGATTAAAAGAATATTTTTTATTTTTCCTAAATTTCTATTTAAATAAATGAATTTTCACATTTAATATATGAATCATCATTTATTGAGAAATACAGAGATTTTTTAATATATCTATTTTCGAACCCATATAAATCTTACATTTGAGAACAAATAAATTTTATAATTATTTATATAAAAATATTATTTATTAATAATATAATATTAAAATAATATTGATTTAAAACATTCATTAATTCTTTAAAATAAATTCCTTTACTTGATTTGAATATTAACCAAAAATACAGTTTTTTGTTTATTGATTTAAAATAAAAATCATTTACAATGTATCAATAATATGAGGGATATATATACACTTATTATATACAATATAAATATTCATATAATTAGTTTATTAATATATATCAATTTATATCATCAAAAACACCCTATGGGTTAAATGTGTGATAGTGATACTTTCAGGGTATGATTTGGCGTAAATGGTTTGGTTCCAAATCCCTCTTAGCTTTAATTTTTCTTGTAAATGGGGTTTCTCATACTTAAGTTATTGGATAAAAACATGGGGTGGTTCAAAAAATAATCCCAATGATTAGATATTAATTTTATGCTCTTTTAAATTGGATTCCTAGGGTATGACCCTACTGGTTGAGTATATCGGTTCCTTTATCTATGTCAATTGGATTTTTTAAAAACTTATAATTATACAAATCATATGATAACTATTCAACAACGATATTATCTATTTTTATAATTACAAATAATATTTTAAATATGATAGGATATAATAAAATAATGAATATGCATGTTTTTTCTATTACCATAATTTATAATAAGATATTTAATTAAACTAGAAAGGGTAGTTTATTTATAAATTTTTCTACCTTTACAATCTTATAGTGTTTCGATATTTGACACTCAAAATTATCATATATTAAACTAAAACAAATGAGGTTAATTATTTTTGATAACTTCATCTGGTTCCCATATATCTTCTTCAGTCCTATGGTTTATCGACATCACATTAATGAAGACCAATATATTATTTCCTATAACATTGTCTCCATGGTATAAACCAATCACCAGTAGACCCAACTTGAAAAGATCATTATTAAATGGTAACACCAATAGAGTGAGTACGTGTGTGGGTTTTGGTATGTATTTCTTCGAAATTTACTGTAAAAGACAAAATTTACAAAAGAAGAAAGGTCAGGTGTGTCTTATACTCGATGAGACACCACTCCAATTCGATCAAGGATCTCAAAGGTACCAATGTATCATGGAATATGTGTTCCACCTTCAAAAATCATATGAAATTAATACATAGTTGTATGTAAAGGAATACCTTATCTAGAACATCAAACTATACTTATCATTGATGTTTTGTAGCATATATATATATATATTTACTTTTAGCATTCTTGATGTGCTTCTGAATAGTCTTGACCTTTTAAATATTTTCTTAAACCATTTTAGGAAAATGAAATTTGTAGTCCACAACATCATATATGAATTCAAGTGTTCTACATCTACTTCAATAAAGGACATCTTATGAATTTATTTGGATAAATGGGTGGAAACTATTATTTGGTGTGAAATCAAAGAGAGGAAGATGATGTTCTAATCCTATTTTGAAGTCAATAGAGTATGTTCTCATCATGTTGTAATGTTCCTAGATAGTGTGATCATATTTTCTATATGTATGAGGATGATAGGCTATGACGAATTAAAACTCAGTATTTAGCTAATGTTGAAGAATGATCTAGAACATGAAGTTAAATCATATATCTAAATTAGACATAATAAATAGTGGTCTCTCATGAAGCCTCTCCAATTCTTTAATTTATATCATTGCAAGTTGATCATGTGAGATTTCCTCAATAATTTCAATGAGTTGATTAATTTTTTAATATCATAAACTATGATACATATATCATTATGTCATCATAATTTCATTAGAAAACAAGTGAAAATTTCCATGGTGATGGATTCTCATTTCCTTATAGGTATGGGTAATGGTTGAATCATCCCCATGGTTTTTTACCTTTCCTCCTCCTTCTCTTGACATACAAGACATCTTGATGTATCTTACATAATATTATTATTTATATCATAACACAAATTTCTCTTTATGAGACATTGATATTTTTCCCTTAAAGGATGGAGAATTTAAAAAATTGTTCTTCAACGAAAAGCTCCATTACAACTGGATTTGAACTTAAATATAGTCTTGACCCAAATGTGATAACTCCATCTACATTAACATATAACTCATAGGATTTAACTTTTCTTATAGCCTCTACATTAATTCTAATTTTTACATAATCTTTTTACATATCCTCTATGCTCTCCAGAGAGGATGTATGAGAAATCATTAGTTAATAGATTGATGATGTTCCTTTATTTAGGATTCCAATGTCCATCCTTTTAAAGTATATGATTTTTAAATCCCTAAAATTATTATAAATGATTAAATTTATAGAATATTACAACTTATAAAATCTTCTAGATTATATAGTTTTCAAGGATAGAAGTGGATTGAGTTGTCATAGCCCTTAATCAGCTTTATCCCTCTTCATTGGTTTATATTCATCCCATTCTATGTTAATATAAATATGATGCATTTTTTATATTTATATATTTCACAAATCACCCCAAATATATAATGACACCATATTTTCTATTCTAGGATCACTGATGCTAACTCAATATCATTAATTGGTAGTTCTATTCCTGAATATTAAATTATCCTCAATCATATTCTATAATTTTTCAATCTGCATTAACACATAACCCACGACCTTCTTCGAAGCATTGTTGTACAAAATGAAGAGTTACCCACTTATGGGTATCATAATTATAGGTGAACTGATAATTCAATTTTCAAAATCCATAATGATTTCTTTGAAATCATAAATTTAAAAAAAATTACTCCAATCTGAGTTAGTTTGGGTAGTGTTTATGAATATTGTGAAAGCATTCTAAAAGAATTAGAGAAAATACCCATATAATTCAAGGAAACAATAGATTGTTTTCAGAAATGATTGAATCAACAATCCTTAAATTTCATTTTTCATTGATGGATCCACATATCTATGATTTTTAATGATTATATGACCCAAAAAAATATTCTTCCATCAACCATAACTCACAATTTTTTTCATTACATAAAGTATATTGTTTTGTATGTTTTTTAGCATAGTGATCAAACGATCCTCATGCTCCTCATTTAATTTGGAATATATTAGAAATATTTTCCATAAAGAATATAAAATATTTATTGAGTTAATCTCCAAATACTATATCCATGATGTCCATGAATATACAGGTATCATTATTGATTTGGAGTGGAATTACTATGAACTCAATGTTCTAGTGCCTTGTATAGAAGGAGATCATGGGGGTATTCTCTTCATTCAACCATACTCAACAATATCCCAACTAAATATATACCTTGGGGTTGTATTGTGTTCAACATATATGATTTAATGAGTCATCAACACATGCAATAATATAATTTTTTTATAGTGATAATTTTTATCTCATGATAATCAATGAAATCGTACATTTCCCAATCGTTCTTCATGAAAAACAAGACGGGTGGACCCCACAATTAAGAATGTTGGCATCAGATCCATTTACTTGAAATATCTTATATTGGTCTCTTCATCTCCTCATGTACTAAAAAATCATAACTATATGGAATCCTGGATAACTGTAATTCCCTAAGGATAATCTCAATTGAAAAATCAATGAA
The DNA here is from genome assembly GCA_963277665.1 of Viscum album. NCBI lineage: Eukaryota > Viridiplantae > Streptophyta > Magnoliopsida > Santalales > Viscaceae > Viscum > Viscum album. The sequence goes on along the minus strand of OY728132.1, from coordinate 1,430,548,647 downwards.
TTTTCTAGGAGGAACAAAACAAAATTCATAGGGAAACACATCAAAGTGTTACCTCACAATGGGAATATATTCAAGGGTGAAATTTTAAATATAAATATTCATTTGTGATCAATATGATTTCATATAGGGTAATAATATCCTTTCATTAGATGTTGGTGAAAAAGATCCATCCTCCTCCATATCCTTGTATACAATTGAGGGTTGATTCGTGATGTAGAGATTGATTTCATTTTCATGGAAATATATGATGTCTATAAATATGGAAATCCAAACCATACTTATAATTGCATCAAATTCCACCAAATTAAATATCACAATGTTTCCTAGGAATTTCATCACACAAATTTTGACATGGGAGGAGTTGTATTGTATTGACCCAAAATTCAATAATGGAAATTTCACTTATTCTTATTATTTATTATAGTATAAACCACACATAAACACATTTAAAAAATAATAAAAAACTATATAAATAGATAATGATTGGAATAAAAATTATTTATATAAATTAAGTAACATAAACCAATGGAATAGTAACATGACCATTGTAATAGTTATATGACCATTAATAATAGTACACCAACTAATCGAATAGTAATCAAATTTAATAAAATAGAGATATAATTTTGTATCTTAGAAATTAATATATGATACAATTATATATTTTAATTAGTAAATAAATGTCATTAAAATGTGAAATTATGTGTTTTTTGTTTGTCATGAAAATTTATATAAAATTTTATGATTAATATAAGTTTTTAAATGAAAATTTATATTCCAAAATTCATTTAATTAATTAATATTTTGTTGTATTATTATTAATATATGATATTTTTAGGTCACCAAAATATATATTTTATAGTGTTACAAAATCAATTAGAATATAAAAATTGAAATTTTTTAAATAAATATGGAATTTATGTAAAAAATTATCATATTTTAAAAAAAAGTTCTACAAAATGTAGTCCATTTTTTAATTATACATATTCAAAAAATGGTCAAGGTTATTTTTTTGGACTTTTAGGGAAAATATTATTTTTTTATGAATAGTGAAAAACAATAATTTAAAGTATATGCTAAGTAGAAGAATTCGTTAATCCTGGATGATGTATAGAATATGTAAGAAGAATTAGTTCTAGCTCACATTAACAATTTAATATAATTATTCATAGGAATCCACACTATTCGTTTTATTGAGCCATTATAATAATAAAATTAATTAAATATTCAAAAAACATCCCTCTCATCGACTATAAATAACACTTCTCACCCTTAGTTCTCCTCAAACCTCAGAATACATGAATCATCATGAAATTATACCCAATAATATTTCCAATTTTCTCCATCAAATACCATATCAATTTGTCTCAAAAAAATAAAAAACTTATGTTCCTTAAAGAAGTTTGCAAGGAGAAGAATTAAAGAGGAAAAAACATCATTCTTTTTCATTTAATTATTTTTCTTTTTTTTCTATTAATTTATTTTTCTCGACGCACCTACACTTATAAAGTGACTTGATAACTCCAGTATGATTATATAAATTAATTATATTTTGAGAATACAGAAATATATCATCATTTTTCTTCCCCTCCAATTTTGTTATAAATATAGAAACACCATTTTCGATGTGTTGATTAATTGCATTCAAGGATGATGATTTTTTAATTTCATTTAATTCCTTAAAGGCTAGTCATGATTCCATTTTTATGGATAAAAAAGATTATAATATATATATTAAGCCTTGTTTAATGTTCTGTAACATATATATATACATATATATATATGTATTATAAATTAATAAAAGAAAACTACTTTGGGTGAGAAGAAAATAATAAAATAATCTTAACAGTTATCATTAATTTTTTATCTAATAAATCACCTTCACATCTAGAAAAAAATTATATATATATACCATTTAGTAATATTTAAAATTATTAATTTCTTATACTTTCAATTATATAAAACAATTCTAAATTCACATAATCTTTCATATATGTATATGAGTAAACCGAACATGAAAATCAATGAAATAAAACTCTTGAATGATGCAATTTTGCCTCATAAATCAATAAAAAGACCAGAAATGAACATAAAAAAAAAAAAATTCAAATAAAGGTTTAATAGTATCTTATTTAAAATATTAATGAATGTTATTTGATTATACATTATATTTAGAATTATTTTAGAATTGTTTGAGACATAAGGTAAGGGATTCTTTCCAAACCTCCATTTTTTCCTTCGGGTTACGAATTGTATATCATTACCCACAAGTAATTATAATATATTTCTATATAATTATTCTAAATTATATATATTTTTTTCAAAATCAAGTATCCAAATTAGTTAATCCTTATTTTATGGTGATATTCATATATTAAAAAGTGTCTCATCGAAATGATTCCCATAAAACATGTCTGATTAAAGGGAACATATTGATTTCGTACCCCTTTTTATGTAGAATACCCTAAATTTTTAAACCAACATTATTTTTTGAAAATCACTCATTTTGACATGGAATTATATCTTGGTTATTTTTTGATTTTATAAGAAAATCAGAATTTTTCTTTTAAAATAATAATTAATTATTTTCCATAAACCTCACTAAAGTTATTCATTTATAAATTTACTTACACAATATTTTTCCATATTTTAAATTTAGTTTGACATAAATATTTATTTTTTATGACTAATTTCTTTTATAAATATCCATGTGTTACTTATTTCCATTCATTCATGGACACCCATATGTTAGAGCCAATTGTTATCCTTTATGGCATAGTAATGACACTCATTTCTTTCCAAGGGTAACCCTTATGTTTATACCTTATGTTTTATGTTTATATTGAAAACCATTTCTTGATAATGATTTGGTGGATGTAACTAGAAATCTCCCTAATTCATTAGTTAATTTTAATCCTCATAATACTTTATTTGTAATGGTCTTAGTGGTTATCCTTGACTCATGCTCCTCCATGTGCAATGGTCTTCGTGGTTATCCTTGACTCATTCATATGTAATGTAATATATTTTTTCAACATTTTTGTGATAAATTTAATAAATGATACCATGTTCTATATGTTATGATTACTCATGTTCGTTAATGTTTCTTTCCTTTTTATGTCATCATGTTATTCCATCAATCCCATGTTCTTTTCTTTATTCATATGTTTTTTCTCTTAATAGGATTTTAATCTCATCCCTGAGCTCTTGTGTTATTGAAAATTTCCAATATAGATATAAGAGCTCAATGGATGTTAGAATCTATATTTCGATATTTAATAAAACAACATTTTTATATTGGTTTCATGATATCTAATTATGTATATAATATTCCAAAAACAATATACTTTAAGATCCATGAATGTATTTTATGGTTAATTATGATTAAAATAATATAATATTATGTATAAAAAGATAGGGTACCAATTGTTGGTATAATATTGGGATCTATTTATTATTGGATATCTAGAAAATAAATAATTAGTAATAACCCTAGGGATAATTATATCACCATTGAAAAACATGATTGAAACATAAAAAATTACATGTTAAGATATATTTTCTTTCACATGTTTCTTATTCTATATAAAAATATTAATATTAATATTCTTATTATCAATGAATTCAAGAGCCCCCTAATTTTATAATCATTTTCATATTTAATGTATATAGATAGAATAACTCATTCCAATAATCAATGTGATAGGAAATGTGATGATTTCCCCAATGAAATTCAAAATATAATGGGAAAATAAACTCCAAACATCATAAGAGTACATGATAAACTAGATCATGCCATGAATACTTAAATACATCATATGGATCTTCCTCCATATCCTAAGAAAGAGAATTTTGTGGTTTAATCTTTGTTTTAAATAGGCCTTCCATGTTTTCTGGATCATAGAATCCCCTCCTCTTAGAAAAGTGGATTAACTCCTTTGGAAATATAATCTATTTTCTCTAGAGATTAGAAGAAGTGAATGTTGTGGTTGAGGCCGTTAACATTAGTGAGAAAGTTGATTAGTGTTGGATAAATATCAATAACGTATTTTCAAATCAGTAAATTAATTACATGGATTCAGAATATTTAATGGAAATATTTTTCAATAAATATTTTTCCTAAACTATCTATCTTAATATTGAGAGGGATGTCCTTAGACTGTAGCAAAAAATAAGATGGCTCTATCAAGGAATATGAAGAAATATTGACAAGACTTTCCTGATACTCCTTTCACTTTGTCATGAACACATAACATATGGTTGATATCTTCTTTACCAGACTAAATTTTCTTATATGAAAAGAAATGGCTATTAATGAGTTTCATAACTATTTTATGATTCCCTATTATGTCCTCAAGATTGAAATGGTTTTCAAAGATTCCATATGGTATCATGGGCCTAGAGATAAAATGCAATAAAATATAGTTTAATATGCGGGGATAAAAATATAAATCCCATTATGGGAGGAAAAATCAACATCCCACTTTGTCAAAATTGTGTGATAAATCATCCTAGGATAAGTATAAAGGGAACATGGAGATTATTCATGTGTCAAAGAATAGAGAATATGGATAATAACTAATGATTAGATATTATGAATCCATCCAATGTTGATAAATATTATATGGTTCATATCGACACTCAGCTTGTACTTTTGGGATTCAACTTCAAGGAACATGTAAATTATGTGAACCATTTACCTAAGCCCAAGGTTGTGGGAGGAAATAAACAAAAAAAAAACCTATAATGTAGAATATAAGGGCATATTTTATCTCGACTGTTGAGGAGGATCTTGAAAATGATGTGGTGATAGGTATTGTAGTTATTCATTAGGTATTATAATCCATAAAATTTGATTCTTATTCTATGAGTTCTTTTATATCATTCATGCTTAGTAGAACAATTCAAAAACCACCACAAAATATGAATGTGGATTTAAATGTTAGATAAAAATGAGGAAATGATTGCATCCATAGTTTATATCTCCTCCCAAATAATGTTTGTGGAATGAAGCCCCCATAAAATATTTTCATACATTACTTGGTGGCTTTTGATGCAATATTGGGGATCTAGTTTATATCTTAATAAAAATACAACATTAACTCTTGAAATATGGATATCACTATTCATATCCTAAAGCATCGTTCAATTATTTAAAACCTTAAGGAGTAGGATGATTATCCTTCAACATAATCAACTTAGTTGCAAATAATTTTTCCTTTTTAAAAATCATATCATTTCCAAGTGATTGATATAAAGGAGATAATTAGGCTCAATGACATGCCCATTGAGAGGGACTGCACTAATATGTTACTTGAATAATTGTATGTTTTTCATCCAGACCAAGATTTCGAGTTATCAACATAACATATTAATTGAATTTTGACAATATCAAATAGGCATTATAAAATTTCCACAATTATGATGGAGGAACATTCTATGTTACAAGAGAATGTATAAAAGGGATTTTTATTCTCGATTGCTTCACCATGGGGTGCACTAATCATCATTTTCAAGAATAAGGATAGATTAATTCACCTTTTTATTTATTATCATGATATCAATAAAACCATTTTAATGATCAAGTTTCCCTTAACATATGTAGTAGTCTTGTCAGATCAACTATATGGGGCTATGTATATCTATACGGTGGAACTTTAATATGGATATCACTAACTAAAGGTGATGAAGGAATATATTCACAAGAATACCTTTTGAATGATGTATGGACATTATGGGTTCATAGTTATTCCATTAAAACTCACTAATTCTTTATAAATTTTTACAGACATAATGAATAATGATTTATAAAGTACCTCAAAAAATTGGTATTCTTTATTGATGATATTCTGAAACACTTCAAGATCATGGATGGACATGAGGAGAATTTCACCATTATTCTCAAAAACATACGATAGAAAAAACTATATGAATATTATAGTAAATGTTAGTTTTGTATTGAGGGTGTATCATTATTGGGTCACATTATCACTGAAAAGAAATATCAATAGACACTTACATGATAAAGGAAAACAAGGAGTGACCTTGTACAATATCTGTAATAGATATCCGTAGTATCCTTGGTATAAAAAGGTATTAATGATTATTTTTAAAGAACATATCATGATTTTGAATCCAACCATCCAAGTTAACTCGTAATAAATTGATGTTTACCTAGATCATTTAATGTGAAGAATACTTAAATGAGTTAAAAATGTGTCCAATCGCCACACTGAAACTCACACTTCTAATAATTGGGGAACTATTTATGGTATATAATGATGCTTCAAGGAAGTTAATAGGTTGTGTAATGATGTAAAATAATAAATTTAGAGCCTATCACTTAATACAATTTAAATTTGATATGAAAATATATCCCATATAAGATCATGTGTTTTCAATTGTGATCTTAGTGTTGAAAATATGGAGGAATTATAAAAATGTGGAGATGTGTGAGATATATACTAATAATGTGTTCCTAAAATATATATTCCCAAAAAAGGACATTATAATGTTACCATGAAAATGGTTAGGGATTATTATGTATTTTAATATGCCAATCCAATACCATTATAGTAATGAAAATAATTGGACAGATGTTCTTATTATAAATTATCATTCATCTATGTCAATGGTGAGAATTTAGAAGGACCCAATCTTATTAGTCCTATGAAAGACGGAAAAAGGAATTGTTATGGAATAAAAAAACATTACATTCCAAAATGATTACTCAACCATCCTGTAGGTAGAAAATAAAGCATGATTAAAGAAATGATGTAAAAATATAGAAAATGGTGGAATCTGTAAAAAATGGTAAGTCGTTAGAGTTCTAAATAGATGAGGAAGGATTCAGGATATATGCATCACGACTACATGTACCATAAAATCCAAATATAAAGAAATATCATATGAATATCATGAATAATAAATCCTCATATATTCATCATGGAATCTCAAATATGTATCGAGATATCTGAGAGAACTTTTGGTGGGATAATATGAAAAATGAGATCTCTTTATATACATTAATGGTCATGGTATTCTTATATTTGAATAATAAAATAAAAAAATTTATGAGGATGACAAAACCATTACACATACCAACATGGAAGTGGGAAAACATCACTATGTAATTTTTTACAAGACATCTAGAGACATATAGAGGAAATTATTTTTTATGGGTCATTGTGGATTTTCATACAAAAACGATCACTTTATTGAAATTTAAGATTAATTATCCCTCGATCAAGTTTATGGACATACATTATAAAAGTTTTGAGGATACAAGGATTACCACAATAAATTGTATCTGATATTGATCTAAGATTTACCCCCCATGTTCAAAAAAAGACTTTAATATTCACTAAAGTCATAGATGAACTTTAACAGAACCATTCACCCTCAAACAGATGGCCATTCTAAGAAGACTATTTAGACATTGTGATGCATTTTGAGTGATTTTTATATTGACCTAAATGGAGGATGATATTAATATATACCACTATTTGAGATCTTATAATACAACAATATCTTCCCAATCTTCAAAATAGATAAATATGATATTATTTATGGGAAAATATGTATTACATTAACAAATTTAGATTAATTTAGTATATGTAATATTATAGGAGATGAAATGGTTTAAGAAATGGTAGAAATGGGTGAAAACCATTCCCCAACATATAATTAAAGCCTAAATTAAATAGAAGTGAAATAAATACAATCCTCAACAAGGACTATAGAATATAGTTGGAGATTTGGCATTCATCCGCTTATCTTGATGGAAGAGGGTTGTGAGATTTGAGAGGAAAAGAAATATGAGACCTAGTTTATAACAACACTTTTTATTATTTCACAATAATAAGTTATTTATTACATAATATTGCACTTAATACAATCCATATTATTTATATTTCGTGTGTATTTGTGAATTAGCTACTTTAAATTGAAACAAAATAAAGGAATACATCATTATTTTACAAAACCTCCTTAATATCATCATAATATTACTTTATACATAAAATATCATGGGAAAACCTAGAGACATACATTAGAAAGGAGTGATATATTATCCCAGTATGGGAATATAAAAGTATAACTTGATGAAAATAATAATGTTAGTCAATTGAGATATTAGTGGGGAATAAATGGCACCTGAATAATATTGAATGAAATAACATGATAATCATAAAGGGGACATGGTAAATGTGAAAGCATTTTAAAATAATTTATCAAAAACACAGGTCAGGGATAACTGCTAATAAATAATTATGAAAAAATTACCATAATGGAATTAGGATCACTCCATATTCCATAATGATGTACCATGATATGAAACATTACACTATTCATTGGAGCATCATAGAATTTTGGGAACACCCATCACATTTTGTTCACTATCATGATTATGTGTGACACATAAATCCCAAAACATGGATTCATCATTCATTATAAATTATACCATAATAATTCAGTTTGGAATTAAAACATATATCTACAAAAAAAATTAATATGTGCATAAAGGTTAAAATACCTGATTGGAAATGGGTATGGTATTAGTAATACAATTGTTTTTCCCTGGAAATCATAGTGAAATTTTAACAACATAATAGTGTCGTATAATGATTCATAAAAATGTGTTAATGAGATATAAAGGTCCCCCTCCTCAGATATAAATAAAGTGGGTATTTATTGGGACATGAACAAACATATCCCAACCCCAAAAAATTAGAAATATAATGAAAAGGTAATTAAGAAACATGAATAAAGAAATGAATCCTAACTATATTTTTACATGGTAATGGAAGATGATAAATGATAATGAGATGATTATTAATAGGGAATGTGGAATATCATAATTTATAAAATACATTAACTATATGTGGAATAAGGAAATAAAAAAAACAGATGAAAATGGAATTTAATATATATAACATAAATAAGATCTTGAATGGAAATGAGAAATAAGATATCCCTTACGTGAGTGTGTATCTCAATATTCTTGAGAGGGGATTTTGGAGAGATTTGGAGAACATTGGGAGGACTCTATAGAGTTAAAAGAATAGTTTTTAAATTCTACTAGATGTTTGAGTGAGGCAAAATGGGCATGTGTGTGGGTTAATATAAGAAAAGATGGGTATTTCTTTATTATTTTGGTTTTGGAAACTACATAATATAGTAAAAAAACTAACAATCAAACCATGTATTTCACAAATAGTTTATAAAAAAGAAGAGTGTTTCTCATTATTTTTTAAGGCCAAGGGCTTAAATATAAAAAATATTCCCTTGATTATATAGAAGTCAGTCACCCTCTTAACAAAATGATTTTAAAACCATAAAATATATTAATAGTTTATGAGGATTCAAAAAGGATGTGTGAAACAAATAAAATAAACATAATATAACAGTATATTTAATAAAAAACATATATTTGGTCATGGATATATTTTATGTTATTTATTACATCACTTTTTCGTAACTATGATGTCCTAATAAAAAAACTATATTTATACAGTATTAAATTTTAAACTGGATATTCCATTGTCTCAAGAAATAAATGAAAATTCAACATTGATTAATTTCAACATTCTGAATCCAATCCTAATATTAATTTCATCCAGAATAATTTTATAATTTTTTTAATATTAAATTTTAGAATAAAAATGATATTTATTATGAAATGTTGGGTTGTTTTGACAATAATAGTTTTCGAATGTGGATAAAAATACATTTTAAATAATAAAAATTGGATAATATTTTATATTTTTTAAAATTTATTATTTATAATATTTTATTAAAATATTATTTATTATAAAATCAATGAAAACTTTAAAAAATTCCTCCATTTAATATGAATATTACCTAAAAATAATATTTGTGTTTTGTTTATTAAAAATCATTTATAATGTAACAATTATAGAATAAAAATACATAAATTATTAACTAAAAATAATATACAATATAATATTTCAATGGTCTTAATACAAATCAATTTAATACACTAGAAAATTACTTATGCTTATGGTGCATGATAGTGAGACTTTGAGGGGGTGCTTTGGTGTATAAAATTTTTGTCATGATATCGATGAGGTTGGAATACTCCCGTATATAGTTTCTATAATGTTTTTTTTGATCTTCGATTAGGATTGGTCATGAAAAAATCCCCAAGTCATATCTCCCTTAGAATCTCAAATAAATGGGCTTCATAGTGTATTATTATAGTTTTTGAGGCCTCAATTCATTGTTGTGTGTTAAATAGATTTTCTAAAACCCTATAATTATACTAATCATGTGGTCACTATTTAACAACTATTTTTTCAATAGTTATGATATATGATCATCATTTAAATATTACAAGATATGATTATGAAAATAAGGGAATTCCATTTCTATAATGATATTACGTAATCATACATTTAATTTTAAACAAAAAGGAATATTATTCATAACATATTAGGTCGTTAAAATATTCCACACTTAAGAAATTTTTCCTTTATGATTTTTATTCACCACACTAAAAAAATGAAGGTAAATCTATTTCATAAACTCCCGTGGTTCCAAATTTTCTTCCTCAGACATGTTCTTCCTCCACATCACATTGAGAAGGTTCATTGTATTTTTTTTGTAGAACTTTTTCTCTACGAATTGAGATCCCCACAAGATGCTTCTCATATGATATGTAATTATCCAACATTATAAATTATAAATTTAGTATATATAAGGGGTTTTATATGTAACATATCAAGTTGGATACATTAAATAAATAATGTACTTGAGATATATTATGCTGGAATGCATGTTGGTAGGCCAACGATCTGATGTAATAAAGGATATAAAATAACATTATGTTCCTTGGACTAATGATCCCCTTATTCTAAAATCTCATCACAATATTCCTTGGTGATATGTGGAGGAATACAGGGTCTCTAACAATAAACTATAGTTGATATTGACCATTACCAGTATGTCTCTTCAATCAAATCTAACTAGTATTGAAATGATGAGGAATATTCTTACCCCTTTCTTCTATTTCCTTGACTATTTCAGGACCATGAAATTTCTGCTCCCCAACATCATCCTAACATGAAGGTGTTCTGCACATATTCCAATAAAGGTCATCATAGGGATCAATTTGGATGATTTAGTGGAAATCATTATTGAATGAGAACTCAATGATAGGGAGATGATGGTCCCATCCTCCTTTGAATTTCATAAAATATTATCATGACATGTATTCTAATGACATAATATGATTCACATATTGATCATTAGTTTAAGAAAGATAATATGTAATATAGTTTAGATCAGTGTTTAGAGCTTATTAGAGTCTTTTATAGAACATAAAGATGAATATAAGATCTCGATCACATACAATCAATATTGGTACTCCATGAATCCATTCCACTTCTCTCGTGTATATATGTAAAAGTTGATCCAATTAGATTTCAACTCAAAGTCAAATAATTTGACATGTATTTATAAGTCTACCAATAATAATACATTTATACATTATCCCCTAGATGTTTTTTGATGTCTGGTGATAATGTCCATGATGATATTTTCTCATTTCCATGTCGGTGGGGGTAATGGTTGCATCATCCCCTTATACATCTGCCTTTCGCCCTTCACATGATGAAATAGTAGGAAGTTTTTGTATATTCTGTGAACCCCTTCTTCATATATTCCCACCAATAGTGAAATTGAATATCTAAATACATCTTTTTTTTCGTCCTAGGTGAATGGATGATGTCATACTATGTGGATCATCAAACAATTAAATATATAATTCATGAGATCAGTGTAAACCTAGTTGTGATCCAGATATCACAACTCCCTCCCAATTAACATTTTACTCTAATTATATCCATTTTCATAAAAAATCCACTTTATTAACAATTCTATCACGGTCCCTTTTATAATATTTAGACCACCATCAACGGAATGTTTGATCAATAATTTATGAAGGTATTGATACTGTTTCTTCCTTTATGATTCCCATGTCCATCATTTTTAAATCTAAGAATATCACATCCCTATAAATTATAAAAAAACATTATATTTTTAGGATATTTTTTTCTTATATAATTTACCATATAATTTTATTTCCCTATATTGATGTTAATTTAGGAGTTATAGTCCTTGATCAGCTCTAACCATCACTATTGGAGCATACTCATCTATTTCTATTTGAATATATACATGGGGATTTGTTTATTTTTATATATTTCATACATCTCCCTAATGAGATTATGATTCATCATTTACAATGCTAATATCAGTGAAAGCAACTCATGTTCTTTTATTAGGAAGTTCTATTCACATACCATCACTTTTCATGATGAATAGGCTATGATTTTGACATTCTTAATTAACACATAGTCTAGTACCTTCTTCAAAGAATATCTAAACATGAAAAATAGAAAAAAACATGGGGGTAGGGTGAGAATAGTTGTAGTGATATGCCACTATTTCTACTCGTTAATTGTTTCTTAATATTCATAATGACAACAAATTTTACTCCGTTCTGAGTTATCTTGGTTAGAGTGTATATAAATCATGATAATATTATCACATATCAATTGTATTACCCAAATAATCCATGTATGCTATGGATATCTATCATATATGATTTAATTGTCCATCCTTAAATTACTTTTTTTAAGGGTCCCCATATATCCAATTTTTTGTTATGGCATTACCCAATAATGGTTATTCCTTTATTTAGAACTCGCATTTGATGTACATCTTATAATGTTTATCCTTTCACAATGTATTTAGCATAGTTCTAAGATGCTCTAATTTTTACTCCTTGGTTTTTGAGTATTTAGAATATGATATATAAAAACTACAATAAATTTTATGACATGATCCCATAATATTATATCAACTAAATGTACATTTATAGAGAATTATTGAGTCCAAATGGAATTTCCATTAACAACATTGTTCTTATAACGTATTTTAAAATAATTCTTGGTGATATTATCATTATTCACCCTATCATGATAATATCTTGACCAAAAATACACATTGGATAAGTATTGTGATCCACATAGATGATCGAACATGTTATCAATCCATTGAAGATCATACTTGTTCTTTATCATGATATCACTGATATCATTGAAAAAAATGAAAAGGTACATGAACATATCATTCTTCGTGATGAAGAGGACTGATACACCCCATGTTGATGCACGTGTGTGTATGAGCTCTTTATCCAATTCTAATGTAGTTGTTTCATTAGATTCTATTATTCTAATATATCTCTTCAATATGGATTCTTGGATAATGGAAACACCCAACATATATGCTATTTTTAAAATTCATCCTCTTGTATAGAGAATGACTAGTTTATTCCTAGAGAAACACATCAGTATATTCTCTCAGAGAAGAGCTATCATTAAGTATTTTTCATTTCTTAGGATCAATAATTTTAGCTTGATACACATACTCTTATGGAAATAATATCCGTTATTTAAATGTGGGTGATAAAGAATATACTTCCCCCTTCTTGAAATCGTATAAAATAATTGTTCTATTCTCTATTTGGAGAGTGATTTCATTTGCACAATAATTTATGTTGGCTACATATACGGAAATAAAATACATTCCAAGAATTTTATCAAATTTCACCAATGAGATTATAAAATAAATTGTATGTTAATACCACAAATTTTTATATGGGAGGGGTGATGCCCTTAGGATCCAATATTTTCCACATTTTTCATTTTCATTATGTTGTTTACATCCATGACATGGGTATACGTTTGAATTGTTCTATTAAGCATCCATTATATTAAGGAAGGTGTATAACTGGATTAAATAAAATTAAATTCTCTATAGTTGAATTATTCTCCAACCTACCAATCAGCACATAATTTTATGGATCCACCACCACAGTTGTGATGGGAAAAAAGTCACAATTACTCCCTTAAAGGTTATTTGTTGTATCAAAAAACCCTTGTATTAGGGAATTGCATTGAAATTTTCAACGGTTCCATGTAGTTGAGGGATTGGACAATGATCTAAGGTTTGACAAGAGTATTCCTTTACTCCATTAAATTATTTTTTTCTCTTATTAGAAATTGATGTCTAGGTTACCTTCCTTCCTATACCTAAAAATTTTCTTAATCCCCAATAGGTAATTCCTGGGGGCATTCTCATGCACCTTTGATAGGTTGGATGCTGAAATTTATTTTCACTATTATATTTCTACATTATACCACAATAATTAAAAAACAAATTCAATTCTTAAACATATGATACACATGAGATTCAATAATATTCATTTCAAATTTGAGGTCACATCACATAGTTTCCCCATAGCTGCAAAACTCATGGATCTCTAGGGATATACATATATTAGGATTTATCCCACAAAAGAAGCGATCAACCAAGAATTTTATGGTAACCATAAATTTATAGGCATATAGTGCAAGTCTTGCGAAAAACACCCTGATAGATTCTTCATATTGTTTTTTTAGGGAAATGAAATCACATTCAACTTTAATATGAGGAGTTTGAGGAAAATATCTACAAGGTTTTATTTATCTAAAATTTTTACCACTATATAGCCTTTATCTCCTCCTTAGGATTCATAATATAGGTCACATAACACCACTAAACACATTATATTATCTATATGATATGTAATTATAAGAATATTCACTATTCATAACATTGTAGTATATAAAAAATATTATCTTTTGAGTTGACCCATTGTTCCACAATGAAGGGATCAGATGATCAATTGTTAATTGAGGCCTTTGGTACATAAAAAACAGAATTAGAGAATATTTTATATTAAAGGATTTGGACACTCCTCATGATCAAGGTTACTATACATAACCTACTTTATCTAAAAGAGTATCAATATGATGTTCATGATCCCTTCTCCTATCCAGCTGGGTATCTCATTGGTGAATTCATCACATTTTCAGTGACATTAATTTTTTACCAAATTCATCCTATTATATGAAATAAGATAGAATAATAAAAAAATTGGAGATACATATTTTTAAAATATTAATCACATAAAACTGAATCTAATAACATTAGAAAACACTTATAAATTACATTTATTTATTTAACTTATGATATTTTATGATTCAATATATTTTTTCCATGGTCTATTTCCTATCATGTATTATTATCGGTATTTTGGTTACATTAATAATGGTTCATAATGATCTTATTAATTTACTATAACATACCTGATTAGTCACTGAAAGTGGCTAATATTCATTGTTAAGATCTTAATATTAATGTGTTTAAATGTTCATAAACATCAATTTTATTCCAATTCAGAAATTGAACTTCATTTCCCATCATTGTGCAATTCATGCTTAAAATGTCAATTTGGGCCCACTCAATAATTTGCTTGTGGAAATTATAATATTCATAATTTTAATTTGATATTTTGGGATATTATTTATCACTTTGTTTGGAACATTTTATCTTTTAGGTTCGATGGATGAATCTCAAAGGAAGATGGAGAATTTTGCGCCTGAAGGCAGAAACATGCTGGAAAAAGCATAATGGGCCTAAGGCCCATCAAACTAATGTGGGGCCCAGACACCAAGCCCAATGAAGCTCAAATTTATACAGTAGAAAGATAAAAATATGAGGATCATTTTATTCAACTGTGTCTGGAGCTAATTCTGAAGTTATCAAGATGATAAATGGATCTGAATTTGAGATTTAAATGGTGGACATGACATTAATGCTCAAAAATCCGTCCCACCATTTCGACTATAACCTCCAAACGGATGAGCTACATTTCCTGAAATTTTTACAGCTCATATAGGACAGAGGGACGAAGATATTTCTCTTCTACAGTACCTCCGGATTCGGCCTTCTTCAATTTCTAATTCACACGTCATGGTGGTGGACGAATCTGGACAGTTTTCCGGGTCAAATTCAAAACATCAATTTCCTTTTGATTATTCAACCTCCATTTGACTCTATTAATTGTTGGGGGGTGAATTAATTGTTGGGGGATGTACCTAAGGCTCCTAATATGCCTATATAAGGAGCTGGTGGTGAAGGGAATGGGCGTGGAAAATTTTCTCATCATCTTGGATGCTTTGTTTCATTGTAATGTTTTGCTTCCAAATTTCCTTTTTATGTTTTCCATTTCCATGTAAGTTTCTTTTTTGTATCTTTATGTTCTTAATCAACTTCTTTCTCTTATATATTTTCCATTTCATTTATTAAAACTTTATAATCACAAAGCACATTGAGAGTATATCATCAATGGAGGGCTAAAACCTTAATGGGTTGATCTTAGGAGGATGTGAAGGCTAGATTGAATGTTATTTTATGAACGAATTGTTGTTAATTGGATAATTAATTTAAGACATCCATTCTTCAGTTATTTCTACTCTTCATCTTTACTGTGATTGATCAAAATAAATTCAATTAATAAATGACCATATACCTCAGAGAGATCATGAATTTGGTTCTCTAAGTGTATATGGGATTAGTAATTGTGTTTAGTAAGTACCAAACTAGAAAATGATGAAGGTAGTGTTATTTTTGAAGAATGGATTCATCAAGAATTAATAAAACCAAAATTGTTTAAAGAAGTAAAATTCATTCAATCCACCCTAAGCATAATCCTAGATCAACCCATTTTCTTTGAATTGAATTCACGTAGGTTTCTTAGTGTTATTTAAAACCATCCAAAATCAAAACCAAAGTTGGCTACTTCATAGCCCATCATTCACAAAATCATAGCGTCTCAAGGTTACTTCTTCGATCCCTGTGGACTCGACCCCTACATGTACTACATCGATCGCTTTTACCCGTAGGGTAAATTTGGGTGCAACCAAATTTTGGCGCCGTTTCCGGGGACCAAGTAAGTTCCTTAGACCAAAAACCCTCTTTTCTTACCCCAATTCTTCTATTCTCATCCCAATTCTCTTATCTTTTCCCTTTCTCGCTTTTTTTTCTTTTGGCGCATGTCCGCCTACACCTGCGAGAAATCAAACAGATTAGTTAGGGTAGATACTCCTAGGGCTGGGGAGTCAAGCACTAAAAGAGGTCTATTTCCTTTAGATCCAAATCTTCCTAATACTCCAAATTCAGACGTTGAGTTCGATACAATGGAGAATCTCCCACAAAACCAATTCATAAACCGGGGAGGGAACCAAAATAACGGGCAGGACCCTAACTTGGGAATTGTTGCAGACCCGACCATGAATGACTACCTCACACCAACCTGGACCAATGCCCCCTCATGCATTAGGGATGATAACATAGGATATGCCCAATATGTTTTCAAACACCATGTCCTGAACCACCTTCCAACCTTTCATGGGATGGAGTCTGAGATGCCTTACCTTCATGTTAAAGAATTTAATGACATTGTCGAAACCATGTGCCCACCAAATCAAATTGAATCTGCTATAATGAGACTTTTCCCTTTTTCCCTTAAGGACCGAGCAATGAATTGGTTAAACAATTTGAGACCAGCATCCATTGACTCTTGGGACCAACTTCAACGAGAATTTTATAAAAAATACTTCCCCCATCACAAAACAATTGCACTTAAAAAGAGCATACAAAACTTTTTTGAAAGAGAGGGAGAAACATTCTACGAAACATGGGAAAGGTTCAAGGACACATTAAACATGGTACCACACCATGGTTTCTTAATCCCAGAACAAGTGAGAATTTTCTATGAAGGGTTGGGTCCCGGAAACAAACAATTCATTGATATGATGTGTAATGGAACCTTCAAAAACAAAGCCCCAAATGATTCTTACGAGTATCTAGAAAATCTTGCTGAACAAAACCAAACATGGGGAACATCACCATACTATGAGAAGCCACCCAAATCTGGTGGAATGTACAATCTTGGAGAAGAAGAAAACCTTAGAGCAAAACTTGCTGCACTCACGATGAAAGTTGAGGAGATTGATCTTAGGAAGGTCCACAAAACCCAAACTGTTTAGCTTGTTTGTACAATTTGTGACAAGAATGACCACAAGACTGATAATTGTCCAACCATTCCTTCCATAAAGGATGTTCTTTTAGGAGGACCACCAGAAGAAGTTAATGCAATGAACTTTCAAAAGCCACAATTCACGAACACCTTAAATCCAAGGTATAACGACCATCCGGGCTTTCGTTGGAAGGACAATAAACAACCAACACAACAACAATGTATCATCCCATACCCTCAACAAAATTTTCAACCTCATAATCAGTTCCAACCACAACCGGTCCAATTCCAAAATCCTCATGTCCAATATCAACAACCTATCCAACAACCAAAGTATCTTCCTGGAGTAAACCCACAAGCTCAAGCACCAACCCAAAATGTTCCACAAAGCCTACTAGAACTATTGTGCAAACAAATGGACAAAATGAACTCAGAATTCTCATCCATTAAACAAGAACTTCAAACCATAAAAACTAGAAAGGCACCCATGCCCACACAAGCCATTCCACAACAAACATCAAGGGGAGAGACAAGTTTCACTCAAACAACTCACGAACAACTAAAGGCTTTGACAGTTTTAAGAAGTGGGAAATCAATTGAAAAACCTGAACAGAAAAGTCAGAAACCATCTGAAGCTTCAAAATCTAATGAAAATTCAAATGAAATACAATATCAAACTGAAGAAACTGATAATAATGTGAATGAAACCACACTTCATCAAACGACTCCACAATCTGCACTATTTCCTCAACGCATGAGGGGGAAAACCAAGCCTAAATTGAGTGAAACATTGAGGGAAATCTTCTCACAAGTCAAGTTGAACATTCCCCTTCTCGATGACATCCAAACCAAACCTTCCTACTTAAAATATCTTAAGGACTTGTGCACTTTTAAATGAAAATTTTCACATAAAAACCATGTCCTTTTGGCTGCTAATGTGAGTACCACCATTCAAGGGACCATTCCTCCTAAGATGAAAGACCCAGGATGCCCTTACATAAATGTTGAACTAGGAGAGAACAAAGTTGTCAAAGCCTTGTGTGATCTATGTGCTAGTGTGAACCTCATTCCTTATGCCATGTACTGTCAGTTAGGGCTCGAAGAACTCCAACCCACATCTGTCACTCTTCAACTTGCTGATCGTAGTGTTCGAGTTCCAAAGGGGATCTTAAAAGATGTTTTGGTAAAATTTGAAAATTTCATTTACCCAGCTGACTTCATTGTTCTGGACAATCACCCATGCTTAGGTCCTAGGGAGCAAACCCCAATCATACTTGGTCGTCCCTTCCTTGCAACAATCAACTCTGTAATCCGAGTCCGAAATGGGAACATGACCATCACCTTTGGGAACATGAGTCTAGACTTGAACATCTACAATGAAAACTCTCAAATTGGGGATGATGAAGAGATCCATGAGGTTAATTGGATTGTTAGTGTTGATAATGAACTCAATGAACATCATGGAGTTACCGAAGGATGGTTAAGTCAAGAAGAGATTGATTTTCTTTATTCACATGAGGGAAATTTGCCTCCTTGGATTGAATCCCTTTCAGATAGCTCTATTGATGAATTTCTAGAATCACCAATCAATGATACCATGGTTGAAATCAATAACATTGAGTCCATAGCCATTCATGACACTACTCTGGAAAATTTAGTGGATGAAAATTCTGTTCACAAGGAACCAATTTTGTCAAGAAATCTGAACAAAGAAACTAAGTTCAATACAAAGTCTCAACCATTCATGGAAAGTCATGACCAATCTGATCTTGAATTTAAAGTCTTACCTTCATCACTAAAGTATGCTTACTTAGGGGACAATCAATCCTTTCCTGTTGTCATTTCTTCCTCCCTTGAAGTCGATCATGAGATGATGCTTCTAGATGTTCTTAGGAGACACAAGAAAGCCATTGGATGGACCCTATCTGATATCCCTGGGATTTTCCCACTTATCGGGACTCATAGAATTATTCTTGAATCTGGGTCAAAGCCATGTCGTCAACCTCAGAGGCGACTCAATCCTAATCTCATGGAAGTAGTGAGAATAGAACTTTTGAAATTGTTAAAAGCTGGTATCATCTATCCTATAGCTGAGAGTGAGTGGGTTAGCCCAATCCATGTGGTTCCAAAGAAGGCTGGAATCACAGTAATAACCAACAAGGATGGAGAGATTCTTCCAACAAGGGTCAGTAGTGGATGGAGAGTTTGTATTGACTATAAGAAGCTCAACTCTTGTACCAAGAATGACCATTTTCCCTTTACCCTTTATTGATCAAGTCCTCGAGCGAGTGGTGGGTCATCAATTCTATTGCTTCCTAGATGGATTCTCAGGGTATAATCAAATCGAAGTCTCCTTAGAGGATCAAGGAAAAACAACCTTCACTTGTCCATTTGGCACTTTTGCCTTCAAACGCATGCCCTTTGGGTTATGTAATGCCCCTGGTACCTTCCAGCGGTGCATGACGGAATATTCTCGGATATGGTGGGGGATATTTTAGAGGTCTTCATGGATGACTTCTCCATATTTGGGGATACTTTTGAGGGATGCCTTATAAATGTTGAAAAGGTTTTGTCAAGGTGCGAGGATAAGAATCTCATACTAAATTGGGTAAAATGCCATTTCATGGTATGGGAAGGACTTGTTCTAGGTCATATGGTATCTGGTAGAGGGATTGAAGTTGATAAAGCTAAGGTTGACATCATTTTCACCTTCCCGCTCCTAAAACTGTTAAGGAAGTGAGGTCCTTCTTAGGACATGCTGGTTTTTATAGAAGGTTCATTAGGAATTTCAGCTCTATTTCTCGACCACTTTGTGCTCTATTGGTAAAAGATGCTCCATTTTTATGGACAGAAAGCTGTGAGGAATCATTCTCTACACTCAAGTCAACTATTTTATCTCCACCTATCATGCAATCTCCAGATTGGAAACTTCCTTTTGAGCTCATGTGTGATGTAAGTGATTTCGCTGTAGGAGCAGTCTTAGGACAACGATGTGAGAAAACTCCACATGTCATTTCTTATGAAAGAAAATCTTTAAATGATGCACAAATAAACTACACTAACATTGAGAAAGAGTTGCTTGCTGTTGCCTTTGCCTTAGAGAAATTCGGGTCTT
Source organism: Viscum album (assembly GCA_963277665.1). Classification (NCBI taxonomy): domain Eukaryota; kingdom Viridiplantae; phylum Streptophyta; class Magnoliopsida; order Santalales; family Viscaceae; genus Viscum; species Viscum album. Next base: position 1,430,527,582 of record OY728132.1, on the reverse strand, counting down.
ATCTCTTAGGATCACCCATCATTGTCTTCACTGATCATTCAGCCCTAAAATACCTTTTCCAAAAACAAGATGCCAAGGCTAGATTGATTAGGTGGGTCCTTCTTCTTCAAGAGTTCGATTTAACAAATAAGGATAAAAAGGGTGTTGAAAATATTGTAGCTGATCACCTCTCTAGGATGGAATTCAAAGACAACTCACACCACGTCTCTGTGTCTGATTCATTTCCCGATGAGCACCTCTATTCAGTGAGTGATTGCCCTTGGTATGCTGACATAGCAAACCATTTTTTGACGGGTGACATTCCAAAATTCATGGGGACCCAAGCTAAGAGGAAATTCCTTTCTAACGTAAAACACAATGTGTTTGATGATCCTTACCTCTTCAAGTTCTGTCCTGATCAAATCATCAGGAGATGTATTCCCGAGTCTGAGCAAGAGTCCATTCTAAAATTTTGTCATGGAGAGGCATGTGGAGGCCACTTTTCTACAAAGAAAACCACTGCAAAGGTCCTCCAAAGTGGTTTCTACTGGCCGAAACTCACTAAGGATTCCTTCCAATTCTGCAAAAGTTATCCTCAGTGTCAGAAATTAGGATCCATTACCAAAAGGAATCAAATTCCCCTCACTCCCATTCTGGTCGTTGAAATCTTTGATTGTTGGGGAATTGATTTCATGGGACCCTTTCCAAACTCTAAGGGATACCTCTACATCATCTTAGCTATTGATTATGTCTCAAAATGGGTTGAAGCCATTCCCACCAAGTCCAATGACCACCATGTTGTGATCCGATTTTTGAAAGAGCATATATTTTCTCGATTTGGAATTACTAGGGCTATAATCAGTGATCGTGGAACCCATTTCTGCAACCGCCCATTCGCTTCACTCATGTCTATGTATGGTATTACTCATAAAGTTTCCACTGCATACCATCCTCAAACCAAAGGTCAAGCTGAGTTGGCAAATAGAGAAATTAAACAAATTCTTGAAAAAACTGACAATCCCTCTAGGAAAGATTGGACCGAGAAACTCTTAGATGCCCTTTGGGCATATCGAACTGCTTTCAAAACTATCCTAGGCATGTCACCGTATAGATTGGTTTATGGAAAAGCATGTCATTTACCTGTTGAAATTGAGCATAAGGCCTTTTGGGCAATAAAAAAATGAACTTAGACATTTCTTTGGCTGAAACAAAAAGGAAATTAGATCTTAATGAACTCGAGGAACATAGGATGGAGGCTTATGAAAATTCAAGGATCAATAAATCTAAAGTTCAAGCCTACCAATCTAGGAATCTCAAAATTCAAAAACGTTGAACTGGGAAAATTTGTGCTCTTGTATAGTTAAAAACTTCATCTACACCCAGGAAAGCTAAAGTCCAGATGGTCTGGTCCATACCTAGTGCATCATGTGTACCCTCATGGGGAAATAGAGATTCAGGATCCCACAAGTGGTCATGTCTTCAAAGTCAATGGTCATAGGTTAAAACCATTCATTGAATCATTCAATAAACAATAAACCAAGGAGGAGTTAACTTAGCCAACATATGAACCAGAGAAAAATTGATAGATTTAGGGTACAAGTCGGGCTAACGACGTTAAACAAAAGCGCTGCACGGGAGGCAACCCGTGGTTTTCATGTTTCCAATCACTGGGAATCATCTTTTGTTTCCTTCTGCTTAATTTTGTTACTTTTTTTTATATAGACTGTTGACTTTTTCTTCTTTTATGAGTAAGGATGGGTATGAAAAGGGAGCACCGTATTCATCCGTGTCACGCGGTGTGATCCCTGAGTAATACCTTACCCAGAAATTTAATGAAGACAATGTATCATCAGTTTATTTTATTTATGTTTTTGTAGGTTTAAAAAAAATTATTAGACTCTTGACCTGTTCTTCTTTTATGAGTATGGATGGGTATGAAAGGGGAGCACCGTATTCATCCGTGTCACGCGGTGTGATCCCTGAGTAATACCTTACCCAGAAATTTAAAAGAAGACAATGTATCATTAGTTTGATTTAAAAAAATATGAAAATGATGATACATGGAAATAAATAAATCATTGTGTTGTTTGTTTTGTCTACTTTTTCCTTCTTTTTATGGTTTATGAACTATTTTGGGTGATACATGTTCAATCAAGGAGGTGCCTGCATCCCCAAAGAGATCAAAGGAGTAATTTGGCGCATCATGAACCTCAACATTAAAAACTAGGTGAATTTGTAACATGTTTTTCATTCTCATTTTTATCTTTGAACTCCTCTCCTACCCCCTTCTAACTTTTTTTTTCTCTTTAAACACTGGGGACAATGTTATTCTAAGTTGGGGGGGGATAAAAAATGATTTTTATTTTGAATAAGAACATGCAAAAAAAAATTCCATTAACCATAAACATGATAAAGACACATTGCAAACTCTAAAATTTTATATCAAATAAATTTTGCATGCCTTGATTCTGATTTTAATGCAAGTTTATGTTCATGAGCATAGTTTTTGGAAAGTGCGGTTTTCCGATGTGATTTTTCAAAGTTTACATTTTCATCCTCTTAATAAAAATGACACAATGCACATCTTTTGGATTGTGGGTGTAAATTTGAGTTCTTGGGTCCCTTTCATTATAGCATAGGGTTCTGGGGTCACTTTTAGTTTAATTTGAGTATAAAAAAAAACAAAAAAAAAACAAAAAAACAAAATAAAAAAAGACCACATAGAGCAATGTTTTGTCCAAATGCGTGGCGTCCGACACTTGGGGATCGTGACTCCATAGTTGTCTTGCCTAGAGTTAGGCTTTATATCTCTATTGTAGAGCATGAAATTGACAATATGTGTGGCGTCCGGCACTTGGGGATCGTGACTCCATAGTTGTCTTGCCCAGAGTTAGTCTTTTCATATCTGTTGTGGTTAAAAAAAAATAAATAAATAAATAAAATAAGGGATACTCATCTTAAGGTTTAATGTGATTCCCACCTAGCGCTTCCATTTTTTTCTCCTTGAACAATAAAATGGGCCCCATATCATTTATGATGCACAACACTTTATAATGCTTAATTGGAATTGGATGAAATGTGGCAATGAATTTGAACAAAGGAATGGGCTTGGGCTTGGGATATGCTTATGGACCTATCTTGTTTTAAATGATTTTGATGGGTTTTCATAATTTTTTTGGTATTAGATATTTGGGTGAGTAATGTGTATTTAAATGTTTTTGGAAAAGAAGATTTGGATTTTATATTTGTAATTTATTTTGCTCGGGACTAGAAAAACTCAAGTTGGGGGGTGTGATTAGTCACTGAAAGTGGATAATATTTATTGATAAGATCTTAATAATAATGTGTTTAAATGTTCATAAACATCAATTTTATTCCAATTCAGAAATTGAACTTCATTTCCCATCATTGTGCAATTCATGCTTAAAATGTCAATTTGGTACCACTCAATAAATGCATGTAGAAATTACAATATTCATCATTTTAATTTGAAATTTTGGGATATGATTTATCACGTTGTTTGGAACATTTTATCTTTTAGGTTCCATGGATGAATCCCAAAGGAAGATGGAGAATTTTGCGCCTGAAGGCAGAAACATGCTGGAAAAAGCATAATGGGCCTAAGGCCCATCAAACAAATGTGGGGCCCAGAAACCAAGCCCAATGAAGCTCAAATTTATAAAGTAGAAAGATAAAAATATGAGGATCATTTTATTCAACTGTTTCTGGAGCTAATTCTGAAGTAACATGATGATAAATGGATCTGAATTTGAGATTTAAATGGTGGACATGACATTAATGCTCAAAACTACGTCCCACCATTTCGACTATAACTTCCAAACGGCTGAGCTAAATTTCCTGAACTTTTTACAGCTCATAGAGGACAGAGGGAGGCAGATATTTCTCTTCTACAGCACCTCCGTATTCGGCTTTCTTCAATATTTAATTCACACGTCAATGTGGTGGACGAATCTGGACAGTTTTCCGGGTCAAATTCAAAACATCAATTTCCTTTTGATTATTCACCCTCCATTTGACTCTATTAATTGTTGGGGGGTGAATTAATTGTTGGGGGATGTACCTAAGGCTCCTAATATTCCTATATAAGGAGCTGTTGGTGACGGTAATGGGCGTGGAAAATTTTCTTATCATCTTGGATGCTTTGTTTCATTGTAATGTTTTGCCTCCAAATTTCCTTTGTAATGTTTTCCATTTCCATGTGAGTTTATTTTTTGTATATTTATGTTCTTAATAAACTTATTTCTCTTATATATTTTCCATTTCATTTATTAAAACTTTATAATCACAAAGCACAGTGATATCTCTGTGTTTTTGTGAATTAGTTCACACATAGGTGTGAATTTCATTCACACACACGGAGGAGTGCTCATTATTTCCGCGGTTTTAATTTCTTCAATCCAATTATTGTTAGCCATATTCCGCCCACCATTGAGAGTATATCATCAATGGAGGGCTAAACCCTTAATGGGTTGATCTTAGGAGGATGCGAAGGCTGGATTTAATGTTATTTTATGAACGAATTGTTGTTAATTGGATAATTAATTTAAGACATCCATTCTTCAGTTATTTCTACTCTTCATCTTTACTGTGTTTGAGAAAAATAAATTCAATTACTAAATGACCATATACCTCGGAGAGATCATGAATTTGGTTCTCTAAGTGTATAGAGGATTAGTAATTTTGTTTAGTAAGTACCAATCCAGAAAATGATGATGGTAGTGTTATTTTTGAAGAATTGATTCATCAAGAATTAATAAAACCAAAATTGTTTAAAGAAGTAAAATTCATTCAATCCACCCTGAGCATAATCCTAGATCAAACCATTTTCTTTGAATTGAATTCACATAGGTTTCTTATTGTTATTTAAAACCATCCAAAATCAAAACCAAAGTTGGCTACTTCATAGTCCATCATTCACCAAATCATAGCGTCTCAAGGTTACTTCTTCGGTCCCTGTGGACTCGACCCCTACATGTATTACATCGATCGCTTTTACCCGTAGGGTAAATTTGGGCGCAACCAATACCCACCATACAGTGTTGACTCAGGTACATAGTAAGGAATGTTGTTGTTTACCTGATTACACCATGTCCGGACCATCACACCTTATACGAGTTGTTACCCCTACATACTTCTATGATAGAACCATTTCCAATAGTAGTATCTATATAGAGATGTACTTTGTTGATAAACCACTTACTATATATTTACTGAAATTTAGGTATGTTTTATTATACATAGTCGAATCCTTATTTATTTCTCTATAGTTTTCTAATCATAATCCAAAAATTAACTAAACATTTTGTTTCATAATGACTATAAGGACAATTACCTTTATTTCACATTTATAAAAGTTTTATTACAAAATATTATACATAATGAATACAACATGATCGATACATATAATGTGTTTGTTAATTTGGTAAATTATATTACAATATAAAACATTAAATAAATCATATTTATCGAAAAACTCAATAAATTTTTCATAATATTACTTGGTAAATAAAACTACATGGTATCCATTGGGTAGATACCTAAGAAAGGGGTGAGCTATAAAGCCATAAAAGGGAATAAAAATTGAATATCATAAAGAATATAATATATATTAGACTATATTAATATAGATTGGGGATAGAAAACATTAATACTAAAGCAAGATATAACAAGATGAACATAAAATGAACATGTTATACATTTCAACATCATAAAACATTAGATCCTAAATATAGGTTAAGGATAATTACAAGACATAATTATTGAAAAATTCCCATAAAGGAATCGGGTTCACCCCTATCCCAAAATTATGTATCATTATACTAATCATTACCCAAATCATTTGAGTGCTATATAATTATACACACATCTGTCACATTTATTTTATTTTTATACTTAAGTGTTACACCTACTTAATAAAACATGGATTCATTCATAATAATAATTCCATACATACTGATGGAGTTTGGTATAAAATCATTTAAGTATCCAAAAGAATTTATGTGCATAAACATGGACACACATGATAATAAATATGTATGGTATTCAATACACAATTATATATCCTAAAGAATCGTGGTGAAATTTCTACTGCATAACGACGTAACATAATTATTGATAAGAATGCGTTGTTGATTAAGAAATGGGTCTTAATCATAGAGAAATAAAATTTCATGTAATAGAAAAATTGGAAAAAAGTTCCCAATGTTAGAATTTTTGAAATATAAGGCACCAGGTAATTATCAAACATGAATAAAGAAAAAAACCTAACAATAATTTGACATTGTAATAGGTGAGAATATTGAATGATGAGAGGAGTAATTTGAGTATAATATAGAAATAATCATTTATAAATTACATATATAGTATGTGAAATATTCAATAACACATCCCATCATAAAAAAAATTGTGTTTAAGGGACATACCATAAAATATGTTCTGAAATTTGAATGAAAAAAGGGAAATACTTTACATGAATGTGTCATTCCAATTGATTTAGAGGGGCATCATGGGATCTTTTGGTGAGTTTGGATGATTATATACAGTGTAAGGATTAGTATGGAAATTATCTAAGAATATTTACTGATGAAAAATGGGATATGGGTGGGTTTATATAGGAATTGAGGTGGATTTATTTATTTTTAATGTTTTGGACTCCATATAATTAAATAAAAAAACCACAATGAATCATATAGTTTCTGCCAAAAAAGAGTGGTTACTAAAATTTTAAATTATTTTTTTTTAACATTATATAATAATTCCCTTCCTTATGTGGATGTGAGTTACACTCTTAATGAAAAGACTTTAAAACAATAAGATATATTATTTTTTAAAAGATTCATAATGAATATATAAAATAAATCAATAAAATAGTAAACCTCATTATATTAATGATAAATTATCTATTTTCTCATGGATTCATTTTCTAGTATTTTTTAAATCATGTTTGGGTCATTATAATGTCATAATACACTATGTATATTTATTCGATATTTATTTTTTTCCTAGAAATTCTACTATAACAAAATAATTATGACAAATTAACCATGGGATAATTTTTATGTTATAATTAAAATAATAATATTGATTTAATATAAATAATTATCCCAATATGTGAATTTCTAAATTTAAAATAAAACTAAGAATTGTTAATTAATTTTTTGGTTTTTTGATAATATCAATTTTCTAACCCTTATAAAAATTACATTTGACCACATAAAAATTATATGATCATTTATATTTTATAAAAATTATTTGATAATTTATTTTATGAAAATATTATTTATATAAACATTAATTAATCCATATAATTTAATTCCTTAATTTAGATTTAATATTAAGAAAAATATTATTTTTATTGTATTTACTATCATTTTTTATAAAGTAACAAAAATAGGATGAAAATATTTTCATTATTCACTAAAAATATTGTGCACACACATTATTTAAGGGTCTTGATATATATACATTTAATAAACCAAAATATTACTTGATCATATGGTTCACAATGGTCAGACATTCTGGTGGTGGTTTAGCACAAATGGTTTGGGCCATGATCTAAATGAGCTGCAACTCCCCTAGTAAATGTTTTTGTTCATGATTAAAATGTTGTATCTCAACATGGGATTGGTTAAGTGAAAATAATTGTTATTATATCACCCTTGTAAACTCTGATAAATATGATTAAAAGGTTACAATCCAATTTGTTTAGGGTATAACTTCCTTTTTCTGTGTCAATTGGATTTGATAGCATACTTTAATTATACTAATCATGTGATCATTTTTATACATATATATTATCAACGTAATGATTCTTTATAGTCATTAAAATATTATAGGATATAATTAACCAAATCTGTGAATGTGTTCAAAATTACCATATTATATAGTAACGCAATCCATTTAAATCAAAAGGCGAATTTGATTTATAACCGTTTGGGTAGATACATTGGTACGTCGAAACCTTCACGGTTCTTGATCACATTGAAGTTATCGCCTAAATTTTTTAAATTCCACCAATCATGTCTCAACTACACAATATATTCCATGTGTCCTTCCTGATTATGTACATATTAGATCCTTCACATGTAAGGAATTCAAAGGTGGAATAATTGTAGAATAATCTCCCCTATGAGGAGCAGCCATGGAAGATCATGGATCATTGTGATAAAATTCATTTAAACAAGGCTACTCACGAGGTAATATTTCTATGAATTATTCATCAGTTATAAGAGTTATCACTGTGCCCCTAGTAAGTAAAAATAATAATAATTACCATCACCTGTTCTCCCCTTAGAATATAAAATGAAATTTCAATGGAAAAATTTCATAAGGTGGGAAGAATGTAAAGAACCAGAATACTATTAATTAAATTTAACATATTATAAATATTTCATATTGTATTAACCAAATATAATCACAATTAAAATATAATAAAATCTTTATAAATGAATAATGGATGAAAAAATATGTATTTATAGAAATCAAGGAATCAAGAACAATAGAATAGTAACATAACTTTTGGAATAGTATTGTGACTATTATAAATAGTAAATCAGTCAATAGAATTATAACCACAACTATAAAAGTATAAATAAAAGTTGGTATATTATAAAATATTATATTATATATTTATTTCTTAGAATATGTAAATAAGTGTTTTAAAATGATTAATTATTTTTTTGTATTTTTGAAATTCGTAAATATTTATAAACAAATTTATAATTAAGATAATTGTTTAACATAAAATTTATTTTCATAAAATATATTTATAAATAAATATTTTTTTATCATACCATTATAGGATAATTTAATGAGAGATCAATTAATATTTTATGGTTTTATAAAATTAGTTATAATTTTAATATTAGTATTTTTTGAATAATTGATTATTTTAATTTAAATTTAATTTACCATGTTAAAAAACATATTATCATAAAATGGAGAAAATTATTAATTATACAAATCAAAAGATGTATGTATTTAATTAATGGAATTTTTCTAAAATAGAAGAATTTTAGGGTGAATAGTGAAATAAATTGATTTATGATATAAGAAAAATAAATGAATTATTTATTCATGGATAAATTATCGATGATATAAGAACAATAATTTCGAAATGAAATGCAAATGTTTCTATTAATTGTTATAATAATCTACATTATTCATAGTATTGACCCAAAAAATAATAATTAAACGCATTAATAAAATCAAAAAACACCCCTCCCCTCATCTAGAAAAACAACCCATCACTACCTCTTCTCCTCACACTTTAATGGCCTAGACTATTTTCAAAATTATACCTAATACAATTATAAATTATCTACCAAATGTATAGGATTCTCTGGTCTCAATAAATCATAAAAATCAAGTGCATCAAGGAGGTTCCCAATAACAGAATTCAATAGGTAAAAACAACATTCTTTTTCCTTTAATTTCATTTATATTTCATCTCTTTTCATATACTTATCTAACGTAAAATTATTCAACTGACATGAAAAGTATTGAATCATTTATATAATATAATTTTATTGTGTTAATGAATCAATCCACCATCATTTCTCTTCCCCTCCAATTTGGATCTGAAAATGAAAATATCGTCTGTGATGTGTTGATTTGTCGCATTCAAGGTCGATGAATTTTCAATTTCCATTATCGCCTTTAAGAACACTCATAAAACCATTTTTATTGTGAAACAAATTATAATATATGTATTAAATATTATTTAATTTTCTTGAAAAATTATATATACATAGTCTTAATTAATAAACCAAAACTAGTTCATTATTATTGAAAAAATCAAAATAATTTAACTATTTTACCATTATTATTTAACATAATGAATAATCCCAAAATCTAGAAAATAAAATATATATACTATTCTTTAATATTTTTTAATTCCATTAATAATAAAATTTAAATTTTATACATATATTCTCAACTATGATTATCTTCTATACATGTATAAAATTAAATAGATTATGAAAACCGAGAAAAGAGACACTCTTAAATAATGAAATTCTATCTCGTAACTCTTCTAGAAGACCATAAATTTATATAGTAAAATTTTAGTAAATAAATTACATGTTTAATAGTATCTTTATTAAATTATTAATAAATATAATTGTATTATCCATGAAATTAAGTACAATTCTAGAACACATTCTAACATAAGGTAAGGGATTATTTCTTAACATCAATTTTATCCATTGGGATACACTTTCTCCCTCATTAAAAATATTAAATTATTATTGATTTTTTTATATATCTTTTAAATTATGTTTATATTTTCCTAATTATAAATATAGAAATTTTGATACATCATTTATGGGAAAATACACGTTTTAAATGGTCTCCATTCTCAATTATTCCCAATAAACAATCACGGTTAAAGAGAACATCATTATTTTATACTTATTTTAAATTAAACTCAAAAATTAGTTTTAATCCACAATTTGTTTTTATAAAATAACAATCTTTTTCATGAAAAACTATTTTGGTTAATTTCGTGTTTTATAAAAACAATTTTTCCATTTTTATTTAAAATAATCATTAAAATATTCACTTAAACCACATTAAATAGATCATTTTTAATTATTCTTAAATGATAATTTTATATGTTTTCACTTTATTTTGACAACACATATATTGTTTATTCCAAATTTATCATACAAATGTACATGTATGATATAAATCCAATCATTAATGAACACTATTATATTACACCCATTTTCTATTCCTTATGACACGGTTATGATACACATTTCAATCCATGGGAAACCCTTATGTTTACACCATATGTATGATTCTTAATGTGCCAAACATTTTCATGAACATATTATGATTCATGAACTCATATGGTTATCCAATGCACTTTGTAATTTTTAGTCTCATGAGAAATCATGTGAAATGGTCTTGATGGTTTTACTTGACTCATTCTCTTCCATATTGATTGGTTTTGGTGATTAGACTTGACTAATGCTCCTCCCTATGCAATGGTCTTGGTGGTTATCCTTTAATCATGATTATGTGATATTGTATAAATTTTCAACATTTCATGTTTCCATGATTGTGTTACCCCATGTCTTATATGATTTTATTCTATATGATTATTAATGTTACACTCCTTTTATGTCACCATGTTATTCCTTCTAATCCATTTTATTTTCATCATTCATTTCATTATTTCCCAAGCTATAATTTTTAGCTCATCCATTTGTTCATGTGTTCCCCATGATATCACATAAATATGTAAGATCTAAATTTAATTTAGTATCTCTTTATGGAGATTTATGATAATATGTTTTCATTTTCATTTTATACATTATAATTACATATCTAATATTAAATATAAAATATATATTACGGTCTATGAATGAATTTGATGTTAATTATGAGTAAAATATTATGATTTTATATGTAAAATGATAGGGCCTATAGATGTTTTATATAATTTGGATGAAATAATTTCACATTATCAATTTTCACTGAACAACCTACTTACATGATTTGTAATGGTGTTAGAATAGTTCTACTAAACATGCATGACATAAATGAATGTGTTGAATTATGGATGGTAACAGTTTCAATTATATAATTATTGTTATATCTATTTAAATCATCCAAAATATACAAAAGGATGATTAATTAAAAACTAATAAATAAATAAATTATAATTCAATGACATTAAAGGTACAACTTATAAATTACATATATTTCCTTACTGTATGGATCTCTTGGATTAAATCTATGTTATCAATGATTTATTTCCAAATATAAAATCTTCTAATAATTTTTCATTAATAAGGGGTTATAATGATATTTAAAAATTAACCAAATCATATCTCATGGGAGTGTCAAACAAGATGCGAAATAATACCCATTATCATGATATAGATTCCAATCGAGTCTACCAAAACACAGTTTATCATGTTTTACCACTATGTATATCAATGAAAGAGCCACGTTAAGTTATGTTATCTAAAAATAGACTTAATTTATTTTAAAACCCATACAATATACATGGAAAAAATTTGAAGCTCTATTTCATTGTTTGGTCTTATCAATATGGAATTTTCTATAGTTTTCTAATCAAAATACCTAAAATAAAAATACTTTATTTTGATTTGAACTATGAAAATACTTCTCTTTATTACACATAAATTCAATATTTGTAAAATAAGGTTACTCATAATAATACATGGATGATCTATAAGACTATTTTATTTGGGAAATGAGATCATGACCTAAAAACATAAAACTAGAATACATATCCATTATTTAAAATGTCTTTAACAATGTTCATAATAATATTTTGTACTTAAAACTGTATTGGATAACTATGGGATATACATAAGCTATGGGTGGGATGTAAATCACATTAAGGAAATAGACCTTTCATAAAATTAAGAAAGTATTATATGTTAATAAATATTCATATCAAAGGGACATAAAAGCTATGATAATCATAAACATGAACAATGATGTGTGATATAAAATGATAACATAAAGAAAACAAAGGAAATATGAAAATAACATTAAAAAAACTACCTAAACATAGGTAAATGATAACTTCTAATACATAATGACGAAAAATGTTCCATGATAGATTATTTTATCTATATAATCCCATGAGTTAAATCAAATGGGACTTAAATGATACAAAATCAAAGGGAGAACTATATAATTATGGTCACACTCATTACATTGATTTCATTCTCATCCATATGTGTTCTATATAGATCAAAAAACATGGAATCATTTATCATAAAATGTTCATACTCTATATTGGAGTTTGGAATAAATACATGTAATTTAGAAATAAAAAAATAACATGTTCATATATTATGACACCCTCTATTAAATACTGGTTTGGGTATTCTCTAAAAAAAAATTTAGTATGAAAAATCATAATGATATTTTTATAGAATAATGGAGTAATATAAATAATCATACAAGGGATTAATGATATTGAAATGGAATGTCATAATTTATGAATAAAAAATAATTAATTGTCTGTGTGTAATAAAGAATCCTAAAATTATTAATTGGTGACAAACAATATAAGATAATAAAAATACTTGAATAAAGATGAGAAGAATAGGATCCCTTACTAAATTTTGGCATGGTAACGAGTGTATATAAAGGTTCATGGGAGGAATTAATGATAGTTAAAGGGGTATATAAACATTAACACATAAAATAATAGTAAGGGGATATGTAAGAATATATCACAACATTTAGTAAATGGAGAAAAAAGACAGAAGATATTAAAGATACATGAATGAGGAAGAGATGGATATGATCCAGAACCTTGTGGGGGTGATTCGAAATTATTGGTATGAGCTTCTAGATAGTTTGGTGGAACCGTGGTAGGAGTCCATATACTGTATAGAAGGGTCAGGATGTGATCCAAGGGTTTTTATTAAAGTAAAATGGGAGATTTGAGTGTGTGTATATAATAAATGTGTGTAAATTTATTTTATTTTTTCCCAAAATTAGGTTTTGGACACTATATTATAACATAATCGATATTAAAAAACATTTCATAATTTTTGACCATGTCTTTTTAAAATAGGAAAGTATTAGATATAATATTAGGATAATGGTGGATATTATTAAATTATTACCCATGGCGATGTGGGAGTGAGTCATTTACTTAATGAAATTATTTAAAACCATATAATATATTATAGGTGCTGGAGAATTCATAAAATCCTTATAAAATTAAAAAATAAACTTTAATTCGAAATATTTATAACATTAAACATGCATTTTTTTGTTCTATACAATTATAATATTTATTACCTCATTCTTTGGTCATTATGCTTTTATAATAAACACCATATATTTGTACCGTATTTAATTCATTCCCAATAAATTTTATTTCTTACAAAATTATAAAAAATTCACCGTTGGATAATTTTGGAAATCTAATTAAAGAAATAATTTTTATTTTATCCAATTAATTATAAAATTATTTAAATTTTTAATTTTAGAATAATAATAGATTTATATTGAGAAATGATGTGGTTTTTTGACAATAACAGTTTTCAAACACTTATAAAAATTATGTTTGACTTCAAAAAAATTATATGATAATTTTTATTTAATAAAAAATATTTGTTAACAATATTTTATTAAAATATAATTTATTTCAAAATTAAATTATTTCATCTAAATAAAATATTTTATTGACTTTGAATATTACCCAAAAATACATTATGTGTTTAATTATAAAAAATTCAAAATAATTAATACAACAAGAATAATTAGATTGAATTATATTATTTTATTATATATAATATAATTTATAATATTATTAGGGTATTCATGCATATCCATTTATTACATTCCATTTATTATAGTGGAAAAAATATCTAATGGGATGGTGCGTGATGGTGAGAAATTCATGGGGTTGTTTGGTGTGCATAGTTTTGGTCTTTATTTCGATGATCATGAAATTCTCGGGTAAATTGTTTTGTTCATGATTAAGTTAATGGATCTCATCTTGGGATAGGTCAATGGAAAATCTCAATGATGCTATATCCCTTGTAATATTTAAAAAATTTGATTTATATGGTAAGATACTATTGGTTGAGTCCATCACATCCTTTGTTTCTGTCAATTGGATTTTCTAAAACCCTATATTTATATGAATCATATGATGGCTCTTAAATGGATATATTATGAATGGTTATGATTCTTAATGGGATTTTAAATATGATATAATATAATAAAAAATAACTGAATTTTCTATCTAGAACAACAATAAATATTAATACATTTAGTTACACCACAAAGGGAAATTTATTTAATAACATTTGAGTCGTTACAAAAAAAACATCAACAGGGAATAAAAAAATATAACATTTATTAAAACAAATTATTAAATAACTAGATTCATTATAGAATAATTTAAAAATTAATAAGTTTATTTTACCATGGGAAAAACATTATCATAATAAAAAAATAATTTCCATTGACACATAATGATATAATCAGATAAAAATGGATAATATCATTCAAATATGTATTATAAATTATTAAAAGGAACATTACATTAGTGAAGAACACCATCATATACCCCACATTTGAGAATATAAAATCTACTTTCAAGTTCTTTTCTCATGAGATATAACTATTAACCAATGCATTAGAGGGTGATTATAGGACCCCATCCATCATTATAAATAATTGTTTGTTCTAATTTAAAATAAATCACTTATCACATCATAATGATTCCTTGGAAATAAAATAGTTTTTATAAAACATTCCCTTGGAAATTTATTTATTTTAATACAAAATCCATGAAAAAAAATTTATTTTCATAAAACACCCATTATGTATACAATTACATCATGAATGAATCATTTTATATCGAAAACTTGATCACCCAAAATAATAACATAATATAAAAAATATAAGGTGAAATAAGAAACATAACATAATTAGGGATATATTTTTTTAAATAAATTTATATATATAGTAAATTAATAAACAAATCACAAAATTTAATTGATGACAATATTCTAATATCATCAATGTAAAAGTCATAGTTCTGTGACCCTTTTCAATGTCACTTTTGATTTCTAAAAAAAGAAAAAAAATCATGAAATTGCATTTTAGTAAATAAATAATTTCCCAGATAAATAAGAAGAGTGAATCATTAATAATTTATTTTATTTTATATAAATTATAAATAAGAAATGGATTAACTAAATGAATGGTATTTGAGTACCAAGTCCCTTAAATTTAACATTGATTTCCTCGGAAATGATTTAACCTCATATATCATAAATATAATCATATGAATTAAATTTTTTATCTTATTCATATATATCTACATTCATAATCTTCATTGATAAAAATTCTCTTCATGTATTAGATTGTTGTAATCTGTATTGCATAACAATTGTTAGCAATCATGACCATGTTGAACTATTCTTCTAAAAATACTATTAATTTTCTATTTGATAAAAAATATAATCATGTATAACTCCATAATGATAATTTAATTTATATTTTATGAAAAATTATAATGTTATAATTGAACTAAATGTGTATTTTTCTATGGAAATCTGATGACTAAAATGATGATGAACTATTTTTTTATTTAGCGATATTGATGTATTAACTTATATTGAATGTTACATTTACTGTTATCCAAAAATAACAATATTACTGTTATTTATGAACTATATTTATACTATATAATAATAAAATTTAATATAAAACAACCCATCTATGTTAGTGAATAAAAATGAATAATTAAAATTCATTGAAGAGCAGTGCGCACAACACATTATTAATTTTTTTATATTTGTTTTTAGAAAATGGGAGGGTGGAAAATGGTTGTACCATAATTATTAGAGAATAAAAAATAATAATGATACTGATTTTATGTTTTTAATATTATGAATTTAAATGTAATGAAAAACAAAATAATATTTGAAGATAAAAAAAGAGAACAAGAGTCTAAGAACATAAACATCACTTCCAGAATTATATCATTTTCAAAAGAGATTAGAAATTTGAACAATTTTATTTTTAGAATAAACTAACCTCATTAATGTTTTAATGAATTTTTAGGAGATTTTTTGTTAAATTTTGGTCAAAATTTATGTTGTTTTAGAGTGAGGGTATGTGAGTATATGAGTTCCCCTTTTACAAGTCAAAATATGTGGTATTTTATGTAAATACCAAAACATTCCAAAAATGAAAAGTCACTCTCATGTAAAATGAATCCAAAATTGATAAATAACAGATAATTTAATAGACAAGGTCAATAAATACATCAAAACATAAATTTAAATATGTTTTAACATGTTTGTCTCCTAATCACTTAGGTTAGTCATTTGTACAATTTTGGTTTGACCATGGTAGCTAGATTTTTGCATGGAAATTAATAATTTGTGCACAATAACAAAATGGTAGTTAATATATAATATATAACTATTGTATATTAATTTTAAATCTATTTTTATTATATTTTTCATTAATATTATTTACAATTAGTTTCTAAATAGTAAATGTATGCTGCATTAAAATAAATTCAATAAAATGTTACATATATATTAAAATATTAAATACGGTTTTATAAATTAATTTTTCTTATTCAAATGATAAAATGACCTATAAAATATGTTTGTATAAAAAAAGTGATTAAAAATTTTATAATCCATATTTATTTTATAATAATGAAATAAATGTCATCTTATTTGAAAAACATATATTTTTCACTATTACTCTAAAAGTTAAATGTTTTAGAAAATTATAATCAATAATATTAAGATAATATTAAAATTATAGATCCATCTTTTTTTAGTTTTTCAAACTCACATATATAGATTCACAATTTAAATTTGTTGTTAAAAACATAAATTATATGAAAACAATGTTTTTTATTGGAAAAAACTTTTTGTATATCAAATATTATTTCGTCATATAAATTAATAATAAATCTATAATTAATAATATATTTACAAATAAATATTTTATACATGTATGGAATTAAATTTTATAAACATATTATCTTATTCTATTAATATTATTAATTGTGTTGATATTTAAAGTGAATATATATTGAAAATTCCACTACCACTGTGTATACCTTAACATTATAAAACTACCTCAGAATGATCTATATTTTCTTTGTTGTTTCTGTTAAAAATGTCTATTGAACATTTTTTTTATTTAAGGAGGAAACAATTGAGTGGTTAAATACAATTGGTTTTTGTTGATATTTTTTTACATTTTTTGGGTAAGTGTTCTACATTACAAAAAGCATTATATATATGATTATTGTATTTTTATATTAAATCAAAAACAAAATTATATGAACATAAAAAATTATTATAAAATATAGTATTAAATTATGATAAAATAATTTCTGAAGCTACATTATTTTCATTAATAATCTATCTTATTTAATTATTTCATATTAGAATTTAATTTTTAGCTATAAAAAAATTAATATTTATTATATAATGATGTAAAGTGGGTTGTTAGATGTTATGTATTATCATTTTTTTAGTGTTTTGGTATATTTATTTTTTATACAGGTTTTTTTCATTTAATTTATTATATATATGGTTGAAATTTTATTTTAATTGTATTTAAATATACATTATTATTTTCTTTATTTGAACCACCCCATACGTGTTTTATATATACTTATGAATATTATGATAATAAGAACGTTCATATATATTTTTTATATCAGGTTGAAGATTAAATGAAAATCTAAGGATAATATCCATTAAATATTGGATAAATTTATATATATTTTTCAGTTATAAGATATTAAATTATGTTATTTATAAATTTTAAATTATATTGTTCTCTAAAAAATTATTAATTTCATATATATTTTTTATTTTTTTATAACATAATGAGTAATTATGATATGTATTATTAAATGGTTTTAATTGATATCTATTATAATTAGAATAATTGTAATATTCATTACATTATCACCAAAAATTGTTATATAAAGTAAGATATTTTATAAGAAAGTACATTTTTTCTCATATTTCATATTAATTTCTATTTTACAGATTGATTTGAAGTAAATTTTAAATTTGAAGAAGTCCGAATTTTGGTAACTCTCCTATAATTAAAATAATTTGAAAATTAATGTATGATATTACCATGAAAAATAAATATGATGGGTTGCTAAAATAGTTAATTAAATTTAAAAAATATGTTTCACTTGATGATTATTCAATTATAAATCAATGTTTATACTATTAATGAAGCAAAATAGGATCATATGAGTTGGAAGAAAACATGATATGTTACATAATTAATCAATGTTATAAATGTTAAATTAAACATAATGAAAAAGTAAATACATCTATTTTTGGTAACAATAAGTTATGAATCTCCTAATTTCAATATAATTATACTCAATATAAAATATTTTATTGCAAAAATGGAACTGATATTTGAGGGTAAACTTTGAAACAATCCAAAAATGATTTATTGGTTGAAATACTTTTCCCAGAATCCATTATATAATGATTTTACTAAATTTATAGAAATATTTACAAGGCCAACACTATATTAAATTAAGGAAAATAATGAACAAAGAGTCAAAAATTTGGTAAAACTACATGTTCTCAATAAAAATAATTTTCAAATTAAAAATAAACTAATTTTTTCATCATATAAGGATAAAAAATTATTTATTTGAGGTGTTGGGTGATGAAAAATGAATTAATTTATTTGGGATTTTTATTTAATTAGATAGAAGTTAGATTCACTAAAAAATTAAATAATTCCTGATTTTCAAAATTTTTAAAGTATGTTTCAATTATTATATGATATTAATGCCAATATGGATGTTTTCGGTCTACAAGTCCATTATCATGAAACAAAAAATTAATTTTTTGATGTGAGATTTTTTTAAAAAAATATCCGCAATGAAGGAATGTTTACATTGGATACGATATATATGTAATTCAAATAAGAAAAATTACACATGTGGATACGCATAAGTCAAAATCATTTCATATTTAATTTGTATATTTCACGGCCCAAAAAACATAGTAATGATATTGAAATTTGTTTAGATCCACTAAATGATAATTTAAAATAACTATGGGAAATTTGTTTTAAATTTTATGATTCTTAGAAAAAGGGAAAGATTATATGGAGTAACATTTTATTTGGTGTAATCAATGGAATAGTTTTATATGATTCTTTGTTAAGATAAAATATTAAAGGAGAATTACATCATGAAATAGGTTGAGATTGTGAATTCTAAATTAGAATGAAAAATTTTATGAAGACTATGTTTCTTGGATATAATTTAATTTTACTTAAATTAATTTGATACTAATAGTGGAAACAATAATATTTTAAGAACATCGAAGATTTTATGCCAGCTTCATAATTAAAATGTGATTGTATATTTGAGAAGTTAGAAATTATTTTCACTGCATTGTATAATGATTTCATTTAAAATATAAAATTACTAACAGTTTCAGTTATTAAATTATTAAATTATTTGTTTTTAAATTAATTTTTTTAATGGTTATGAAATGCAAGGAGGCGTTACAGGGCCCAATGCCTTCGTAGAGTGATATCGATGGAACTACAAATGGTTCTTTAAGGATGGTAAATTTTTTTCCCAATTCAACCCCACAAATTACGCATCAAATAGTTAGGATCACTTTGGGATCAACACAATGTGATTTTAGGAGGAAATAGTGAGGGGAAACTTTTATCACATTAAAACATGTTTTCAATTTGTTACCTTTGTTATGTATATAGTATATGGATATAAGGACCCAGCCTTAAACCTTACTTAATCTTGAGTTATTACAAGATTACACATTGAGGATCTTTTCAGGTTTAGAGTTTTATAAAATTAGATTGTAAAACATGCATTTCATTCCACGTATAAACAACGTGGTTACATAAATATAGTATTCTTATTTCCCATTAATGGAAACATATTTAAAATAAAACATGGATTCTTTCTTGACACTTCCTTGACACTATCATCATATCATGTACCTTTCCCTTGACCTGTGAAAAAAATTTCCAAAAAAACAAGGGATGAACATAAAAAGCTCAGTAGGGGATATAAAAATATGGAAAGGAAACATGGATACATATATACATAAGAATGAAATCATACTTTACCCATAAAACATAATCAAATTAACATACCTCATCAAATCATGAATAAATCATAGAAATCATAAGACATAAAGGTAACTTGAGGCATTCATAACATTCTTATGGATGTTGGAATCTCTCAACAAAGGAATGTTTGATCAATCATTTATGAAGGTATTGATACTGTTTCTTTCATTATGATTCCCATGTCCATCATTTTTTAATCTAAGAATATCAAATCCCTATAAATTCTAAAAGAACATTATATTTTTAGGATATTTTTTTCTTATATAATTTACCAAATAATTTTATTTCCCTATATTTAAGTTAATTTGGGAGTTATAGTCCTTGATCAGCTCTAACCATCACTGTTGGAGCATACTCATCTATTTCTATTTGAATATATACATGGGGATTTTTTTATTTGTATATATTTCATACATCTCCCTAAAGAGATTATGATTCGTCATTTACAATGCTAAAATCACATCAGGAAACTCATGTTCTTTTATTAGGAAGTTCTATTCACATACCATCTCTTTTCATGATGAATATGCTATGAATTTGACATTCTTAATTAACACATAATCTAGTCCCTTCCTTGAAGAATATCTAAACATGAAAAATAGATAAAAACTTGGGGGTAGGGTGATAATAGGTGTAGTGATATGCCACAACTTCTACTCCTTAATTGTTTCTTAAAATTCATAATGACAACAAATTTTACTCCGTTCTAAGTTATTTTGGTTAGAGTGTATATAAATCATGATAATATTATCACATATCAATTATAATACCCAAATAATCCATGTAAGCTATGGATATCTATCATATATGATTTATTGTCTACCAATAAATTACTTTTTTTGAAGGGTCCCCATATATCCCATTTTTTGTTATGTCATTCCCCAATAATGGTTATTCCTTTATATAGAACTCGCATTTGATGTACATTTTATAATGTTTATCCTTTCACAATGTATTTAGCATAGTTCAATGATGCTCTAATTTTTACTCCTTGGTTTTTGAGTATTTAGAATATGATATATAAAAACTACAGTAAATTTTATGACATGGTCCCTTAATATTATATCAACTAAATGTAAATTTATAGAGAATTAGTGAGTCCAAATGGAATTTCCATTAACAACATTGTTCTTATACCGTCTTCTAAAATAATTCTTGGTGAAATTATCATTACTCACCCTATCATGATAATATCTTGACCATAAATACACATTGGATAAGTATTGTGATCCACGTAGCTGATCGAACTTGTTATAAATCCATTGAAGATCATACTTGTTTTTATCATGATATCACTGAGATCATTGAAATAAATGAAATGGTACATGAATACATCATTCTTAGTGATTAAGAGGACAGATACACCCCATGTTGATGCATGTGGGTGTATGAACTCTTTATCCAATTCTAATGCAGTTGTTTCTTTAGATTTTATTATTCTAATATATCTATTCAATATGGATTCTTGGATAATGGAAACACCCAACATATATTCTATTTTTAAAATTCATCCTCTTGGATAGATAATGACTAGTTAATTCCTAGAGAAACACATCAGTATATTCTCTCAGAGAAGAGATATAATTGAGTATTTTTCATTTCTTAGGATCAATAATTTTAGCTTGATTCACATACTCTTATGGAAATAATATCCATTATTAAAATGTGGGTGATAAAGAATATTCTTCCCCCTTCTTGAACTCATATAAAATAATTGTTTGATTCTCTATTTGGAGAGTGATTTCGTTAGCACAATAATTTATGTTGGCTACATATACAGAAAAAAAATACATTCCCAGAATTGCATCAAATTTCACCAATGAGATTATAAAATAAATTGTATGTTAATACCACAAATTTTTATATGGGAGGGGTGATGCACTTAGGATCCAATATTTTCCACATTTTTCATTTTCATTAAGTTGTTTACATCCATGACATGGGTAGATGTTTGAATGGTTCTATTAAACATCCATTATACTACGGAAGGTGTCTAATTGGATTAAACAAAATTAAATTCTCTATTGTTGAATGATTCTCCAACCTACCAATCAGTACATAATTTTATGGATCCACCACCACGGTTGTGATGGGAAAAAGGACACAATTACTCCCTTAAAGGTTATTTGTTGTATCAAAAAACCCTTGTATTAGGGAATTGCATTGAAATTTTCAAAGATTCCATGCAGTTGAGGGATTGGACAATGATCTAAGGTTTGACAAGAGTATTCCTTTACTCCATTAAATTATTTTTTTCTCTAATTAGAAATTGTTGGCTAGGTTACCTTCCTTCTTACACCTAAAAATATTCTTAATCCCCAATAGGTAAATCCTGGGGGCTTTCTCATGCACCTTTGATAGGTTGGATGCTGAAATTTATTTTCACTATTATATTTCTACATTAGACCACAATAATTAAAAAAAATCAATTATTAAACATATGATACATATGAGATTCAATAATATCCATTTCAAATTTGAGGTCACATCACATAGTTTCCTCGTAGCTATAAAACTCATGGATCTCTAGGGATATACGTATATTAGGATTTATCCCACAAAATAAGCGATCAACAATGAATTTTAGGGTAACCATAAATTTATAGGCATATTGGGAAATTCTTGCGAAAAACACCCTGATAGATTCATCATATTGTTTTTTTAGGGAAATTAAATCACATTCAATTTTAATATGAAGAGTTTGAGGAAAATATCTACAAGGTTTTATTTATCTAAAATTATTTCCACTATATAGAATTTATCTCCTTCTTAGGATTCATAATATAGGTCACATAACACCAAAAAACACATTCAATTATCTATCTGATATATAATAATAATAATATTCACTTATTCATAACATTGTAGTATATAAAAAATATTATCTTTTGAGTTGACCCATTATTCCACAATTAAGGGATCAGATGATCAATTGATAATTGAGGCCTTTGGTACATAAAAAACACAATTAGAGAATGTTCTATATTAAATGATTTGGACACTCCTCATGATCAAGGTTACTATGCATAACCTGCTATATATAAAAGAGTATCAATATGATGTTCATGATCCCTTCTCCTATCCAGTTGGGCATCTCATTGGTGAATTCATCACATTTTCAGTGACATTAATTTTTTACCAAATTCATCCTATTATATGAAATAGGATAGAATAATGATAAAATTGGAGATAAGTATTTTTAAACTATTAATCACATAAAAGTGAATCTAATGACATTAAAAAACACTTATAAATTACATTAATTTATTTAACTTAGGAAATTTTATGATTCAATATATTTTTCCATGGTCTATTTCCTATAATGTATTATTATAGGTATTTTGGTTACATTAATAATGGTTCATAATGATCTTATTAATTTACTATAACATACCCACCATACAGTGTTGACACAGGTACATTGTAAGGAATGTTGTCGTGTACCAGATTACACCATGTCTGGACCATCACACCTTATACGAGTTGTTACCCCTACGTACTTCTATGATAGAATCATTCCCAATAGTACTATCTACATAGATATGTACTTTGTTGATAAACCACATACTATATATTTACTGAAATTTAGGTATGTTTTATTATACATAGTCGTATCCTTATTGATTTCTCTATAGTTTTCTAATCATAATCCAAAAAATAACGAAACATTTTGTTTCATAATGACTATAAGAACAATTACCTTTATTTCTCATTTATACAAGTTTTATTACAAAATATAATACTTAATGAATCCTACATGATCGATACATATAATGTGTTTGTTAATTTGGTAAATTATATTACAATATAAAACATTAAATAAATCATATTTGTCGAAAACCTCAATAAATTTTTCATAATATTACATGGTAAATAAAACTACATGGTATTTATTGGGTAGATACCTAAGAAAGGGGTGAGCTATAAAGCCATAAAAGGGAATAAAAAATGAATATCATAAAGAATATAATATATGTTAGACTATAGTAATATAGATTGGGAATAAAAAAACTTAATACTAAAGCATGATATAACAAGATAATCATAAAATGAACATGGTATACATTTCGACATCATAAAACATTAGATCCTAAATATAGGTTAAGTATAATTAAAAGACATAATTATTGAAAAATTACCATAAAGGAATCGGGTTCACCCCTATCCCAAAATTATGTATCATTATACTAATCATTACCCAAATCATTTGATTGTTATATAATTATACACACATCTGTCACATTTATTTTATTTTTATACTTAAGTGTTACGCATACATAATAAAACATGGATTCATTCATCATAATAATTTTATACATACTGATGGAGTTTTTTATAAAATCATTAATGTCTCCAAAAGAATTTATGTGCATAAACATGGACACACATGATAATAAATATGTATGGTATTCAATACAAAATTATATATCCTAAACAATCATGGTGAAATTTCTACAGCATAATGACATAACATAATACGTG
Source organism: Viscum album (assembly GCA_963277665.1). NCBI lineage: Eukaryota > Viridiplantae > Streptophyta > Magnoliopsida > Santalales > Viscaceae > Viscum > Viscum album. The sequence goes on along the minus strand of OY728132.1, from coordinate 1,430,502,448 downwards.
ATATGAATGTGTTGTTGAATTAGAAATGGGTCTTAATCATAGAGAAATAATATTTCATATAATAGAAAAATGGGAAAAAAGTTCCCAATGTTAGAATTTTTGAAATATAAGGCACCAGGTAATTATCAAACATGAATAAAGAAAAAAACCTAACAATAATTTGACATGGTAATAGGTGAGAATATTGGATGATGAGAGGATTAATTTGAGTATAATATAGAAATAATCATTTATAAATTACATATATAGTATGTGAAATATTCAAGAACACATCCCATCATAACAAAATTGTGTTTCTGGGACATACCATAAAATATGTTCTGAAATTGGAATGAAAAAAGGGAAATTCTTTAAATGAATGTGTCATTTCAATTGCTTTAGAGGGGCATCATGGGATCTTGTGGTGATTTGGGATGATTATATTCAGTGTAAGGATTAATATGGAAATTATATAAGAATATTTTGTGATGTAAAATGGGATATGGGTGGGTATATATAGGAAATGAGGTGGATTTATTTATTTTTAATGTTTTGGACTCCATATAATTAAATAAAAAAACCACAATGAATCATATGGTTTCATCCAAAAATGAGTGGTTACTAAAATTTTAAATGAATTTTTTTAACATAATATAATAATTCCCTTCCTTATGTGGATGTGAGTTACACTCTTAATGAAAAGACTTTAAAACAATAAGATATATTATTTTTTAAAAGATTCATAATGAATATATAAAATAAATCAATAAAATAATAAACCTCATTCTATTAAAGATAAATTATCTATTTTCTCGTGGATTCATTTTCTAGTATTTATTAAATCATGTTTGGGTCATTATAATGTCATAATACACTATGTATATTTATTCTATATTTATTTTTTTCCTAGAAATTCTACTATAAAAAAATAATTATGAAAAATTAACCATGGGATAATTTTTAAGTTATAATTCAAAAAATAAAATTGATTTTATATAAATAATAATCCCAATATGTGAATATCTAAATTTAAAATAAAAATAATAATTGTTAATTAATTTTTCGGTCTTTTGATAATAACAATTTTCTAACCCTTATAAAAATTACATTTGACCACATATTTATATTTTATAAAAATTATTTGATAATTTATTTTATGAAAATATTATTTATATAAACATAAATTAATACATATAATTTAATTCCTTAATTTAGTTTTAATATTAAAAAAAACTATTATTTTTACTTTATTTACTATCAATTTTTTATAAAATAAACAAAAATAAGATGAAAATATTTTAATTATTCACTAAAAATATTGTACACACACATTTTTCTAGGGTCTTCATATATATGCATTTAATACACCTAAATATTACTTGATCATATGGTTCACAATGGTCAGAAATTCTGGTGGTGGTTTAGCATAAATGGTTTGGGCCATGATCTAAATGAGCTGCAACTCCCCTAGTAAAAGTTTTCGCTCATGATTAAAATGTTATATCTCAACATGGGACTGGTAAAGTGAAAATAATTGTGATTCTATCTCCCTTATAAACTCTGATAAATATGATTAAAAGGTTACAATCCAATTTGTTTAGGGTATAACTCCCTTTTTCTGTGTCAATTGGATTTGATAACATACTTTAATTATACTAATATTGTGATTATTTTTATACATCTATATTATCAACGTAATGATTCTTTATAGTCATTAAAATATTATAGGATATAATTAACCAAATCTGTGAATGTGTTAAAAATTACTATATTATATAGTAACACAATGAATTTAAATCAAAAGGCGAATTTGATTTATAACCATTTGGGTAGTTACATTGGTACGTCGAAACCTTCACGGTTCTTGATCACATTGAAGATATGGCCTAAATTTTTTAAATTCCACCAATCATGTCTCAACTACACAATATATTCCATGTGTCCTTCCTGATTATGTACATATTAGATCCTTCACATGTAAGGAATTCATAGGTGGCAAAATTGTAGATTAATCTCTTTTATGAGGAGCAGCCATGGAAGATCATGGATCATTGTGATAAAATTCATTAAAACAAGGCTACTCACAGGGTAAAATTTCTATGAATTATTCATCAGTTATAAGAGTTATCACTGTGTCCCTAGTAAGTAAAAAAATAAGAATTACCATCACCTGTTTTCCCCTTAGTATATAAAATAAAATTTCAATGGAAAAATTTCATAAGGTGGGAAGAATGTAAAGAACTAGAATACTATTAATTAAATTTAACATATTATAAATATTTCATATTATATTAACCAAATATAATCACAATTAAAATATAATAAAATGTTTATAAATGAATAATGGATGAAAAAATATGTATTTATAGAAATCAAGGAATCAAGAACAATAGAATAGTAACATAACTTTTGGAATAGTAATGTGACTTTTATAAATAGTAAATAAGTCAATAGAATTATAACCACAACTATAAAAGTATAAATAAATGTTGGTATATTATAAAATATTATATTATATATTTATTTCTAAGAATATGTAAATAATTGTTTTAAAATGATTAAATAATTTTGGGTATTTTTCTAAATCGTAAATATTTATAAACAAATTTATAATTAAGATAATGGTTTAACATAAAATTTATTTTCATAAAATATTTTTATAAATAAATATTTTTTTATCATACCATTATAAGATAATTTAATGAGAGATCAATTAATATTTTATGGTGTTATAAAATTAGTTATAATTTTAATATTATTATTTTTTGAATAATTGATTATTTTAATTTAAATTTAATTTACCATGTTAAAAAACTTATTATCATAAAATAGAGAAAATTATTAATTATACAAATCAAAAAATGGATATGTTTAATTATTATAATTTTTCTGAAATAGAAGAATTTTAGGGTGAATATTGAAATACATTGATTTATGATATAAGAAAAATAAATGAATTATTTAGTCATGGATGATTTATGGATGATATAAGAACAATAATTTCTAAATGAAACGAAAATGTTTCAATAAATTGATATAATAATCTACATTATTCATAGTATTGACCCAAAAAATAATAATTAAACGCATTAAAAAAATAAAAAAACACCCCTCCCCTCATCTAGAAAAAAAACCCATCACCACCACTTCTCCTCACACTTTAATGGCCTACAATATTTTCAAAATTATACCTAATACAATTATAAATTATCTACCAAATGTATAGGATCCTCTGGTCTCAATAAATCATAAAACTCAAGTGCATCAAGGAGGTTCCCAATAACATAATTCAATAGGTAAAAACAACATTCTTTTTCCTTTAATTTCATTTATATTTCATCTATTTTCATATACTTATCTATCGTAAAATTATTCAACTGACATGAAAAATATTGAATCATTTATATACTATAATTTTATTGTGTTAATGAATCAATCCATCGTTATTTCTCTTCCCCTCCAATTTTGTTCTGAAAATGAAAATATCGTCTGTGATGTGTTGATTTATCGCATTCAAGGTCGATGAGTTTTAAATTTCCATTATCGCCTTTAAGAATATTCATAATACCATTTTTATTGTGAAACAAATTATAATATATGTATTAAATATTATTTCATTTTCTTGAAAAGTTATATATACATAGAATTAATTAATAAACCAAAACTATTTAATGATTATTGAAAACATCAAAAAAATTTAACCATTTACCATTATTATTTATCTTAATGAATAATCCCAACAACTAGAAAATAAATTACATATACTATTCTTATTATTTTTTAATTCCATTAATAATAAAATTTAAATTTTATACATATATTCTCAATTATGATGATCTTCTGTACATGTATAAAATTAAATAGATTATGAAAACCGATAAAAGAAAAAATCTTAAATAATGAAATTGTATCTCATAACTATTCTAGAAGACCATAAATTTATATAGTAAAATTTTAGTAAATAAATTACATGTTTAATAGTATCTTTATTAAATTAATAACAAATATAATTGTATTATCCATGAAATTAAGTAAAATTCTTGAACACATTCTAACATAAGGTAAGGGATTCTTTCTTAACATCAATTTTTTCCATTGGGTTACACTTTCTCCCTCATTATAAATTTTAAAGTATTATTTATTTTTATATATATCTTCTAAATTATGTTTATATTTTCCTAATTATGAATATAGAAATTTTGATACATCATTTATGGGAAAATACACATTTTAAATGGTCTCCCTTCTCAATTATTCCCACTAAACAATCACGGTTAAATAGAACATCATTATTTTATACTTGTTTTAAATTGAACTCGAAAATTAGTTTTAATCAACAATTTTTTTTATAAAATAACAATTTTTTTCATGAAAAACTATTTTGGTTAATTTCGTGTTTTATAAAAACAATTTTTCCATTTTTATTTAAAATAATCATTAAAATATTCCCTTAAACAACATTAAATAGATCATTTTTAATTCTTCTTAAATGAAAATTTTATATGTTTTCACATTATTTTACAACACATATATTGTTTCTTCCAAATTTATCATACAAATGTACATGTATGATTTAAATCCAATCATTAATGAACACAATAATATTACAGCCATTTGCTATTCCTTATGACACAGTTATGATACCCAATTCAATCCATGGGCAACCCTTATGTTTACACCATAGGTATGATTCTTAATGTGCCAAACATTTTCATGAACATGTTATGATGCATTAACTCATATGGTTATCAATGCACTTTGTAATTTTTAGTCTCATGAGAAATCATGTGAAATGGTCTTGATGGTTTTCCTTCACTCATTCTCTTCTATATGGATTGGTTTTGGCGATTATACTTGACTAATGCTCCTCCCTAAGCAATGGTCTTGGTGGTTAGCCTTTAATCATGATTATGTGATATTGTATAATTTTTCAACATTTCATTTTTCCATGATTATGTTATCCCATGTTCTATATGATTTTATTCTATATGTTTGTTAATATTCCACTCCTTTTATGTCACCATGTTATTCCTTCTAATCCATGTTATTTTCATCATTCATTTCATTATTTCCCATGCTATAATTTTTATCTCATCCCTTTGTTCATGTGTTCCCCATGATATCACATAAATATGTAAGATCTAAATTTAATTTAGTATATCTTTATGGAGATTTATGATAATATGTTTTCATTTTCGTTTCATACATTATAATTACATATCTTATATTAAATATAAAATATATATTACGGTCTATGAATGAATTTGATGTTAATTATGAGTAAAATATTATGATTTTATATGTAAAATGATAAGGCCTATAGATGTTTTATATAGTTTGGATGAAATAGTTTCACATTATCAATTTTCACTGACAAACCTACTTACATGATTTGTAGTGGTGTTAGAATAGTTCTACTAAACATGCATGACATAAATGAATGTGTTGAACTATGGATGGTAACAATTTCAATTATATAATTATTGTTATATCTATTTAAATCGTCCAAAATATACAAAGGGATGATTAATTTAAAACTAATAAATAAATAAATTATAATTCAATGACATTAAAGGTACAAATTATAAATTACATATATTTCCTTACTTTATAGATCTCTTGGATTATATCTATGTTATGAATGATTTATTTCCAAATATAAAATCATCTAATAAATTTTTCCTCAATAAGGGGTTATAATGATATTTTAAAATTAACCAAATCACATATCATGGGAGTTTCAAACAAGATGTGAAATAATACCCATTATCATGATATAGATCCCAATCGAGTCTACAAAAACACAGTTTATCAGGTTTTACCACTATGTATATCTATGAAAGAGCCACGTTAAGTTGTATTATCTTAAAATAGATTTAATTTCTTTTAAAACACATACAATATACATGGAAAAAAATTGAAGTTGTATTTCATTGTTTGGTCTTATCACTATGGAATTGTCTATAGTTTTCTAATCAAAATACTTAAAATAAAATAACTTTATTTTGATTTGAACTATGAAACTACTTCTCTTTATTACACATAAATTCAATATTTGTAAAATAAGGTTACGCATAATAAAACATGGATGATCTATAAGACTATTTTATTTGGGAAATAAGATCATGACATAAAAACATAAAACTAGAATACATATCCATTATTTAAAATGTCTTTAACAATGATCATAATAATATTTCCTACTTAAAACTGTATTGGATAACTATTGGATACACATAAGATAAGGGTGGGATGTAAATCACATTAAGGAAATAGACCTTTCATAAAATGAAGAAAGTATTATATGTTAATAAATATTCATATCAAAGGGACATAAAAGATGTGATAATGATAAACTTGAACAATGAGGTGTGATATAAAATGATAACATAAAGAAAACAAAGGAAATATTAAAATAACATTAAAAAACTACCTAAACATAGGTCAATTATAACTTCAAATACATAATGACGAAAAATGTTCCATGATAGAATATTTTAACTACATAATCCCTTGAGTTAAAACAAATGGGATTTAAATGATACAAAATCAAAGCTAGCACTATATAATTATGGTCACACTCATTACATAGACTTTATTCTCATCCATATGTGTTCTATATAGATCATAAAACATGGATTCATTTTTCATAAATTGTTCATACTCTATATTGGAGTTTGTAATAAATACATGTAATTTAGAAATAAAAAACAAGTTCATATATTATGACACCCTCTATTAGATACTGGTTTGGGTATTCTCTACAAAATTGTTTAGTATGAAAAATCATAATGATATTTTTATAGAATAATTGGGTAATATAAGTATTCATACAAGGGATTAATGATATTGAAATGGAATGTCATAATTTATGAATAAAAAATAATTAATGGTCTGTATGTAATAAAGAATCCTAAAATTATTAATTGGTGATAAACAACATAAGATAATAAAAATACTTGAATAAAGATGAGAAGAAGTGGATCCCTTACAAAATTTTGCCATGGTAACGAGTGTATATAAAGGTTCATGGTAGGAATTAATGATAGTTAAAGGGGTATATAAACATTAAGACATAAAATAATAGTAAGGGGGTATGGAAGAATATATCACAACATTTAGTAAATCTATATAAAAGACAGAAGATATTAAAGATACATGAATGAGGAAGAGATGGATATGATCCAGGACCTTGTGGGGGTGATTTGAAATTATTGGTATGAGCTTTCTGATAGTTTGGTGGAACCGTGGTAGGAGTCCATATACTGTATAGAATGGTAAGGATGCGATCCAAGGGTTTTTATTAAAGTAAAATGGGAGATTTGGGTGGGTGTATATTGTAAATGTGTGTAAATTTATTTTATTTTTTCCCAAAATTAGGTTTTGGAAACTATATTATAAAATAATCGATATTAAAAAACATTTCATAATTTTTGACCATGTCTTTTTAAAATAGGAACTGTTTTAGATATTTTATTAGGATAATGGTGGATATTATTAAATTATTACCCATGGCGATGTGGGAGTGATTCATTTACTTAATGAAATTATTTAAAACCATATAATATATTATAGGTGCTGGAGAATTCATATAATCCATTAAAATTAAAAATTAAACATTAATTCAAAATATTTATAACATTAAACATGCATTTTTTCTTCTATAGAATTATAATATTTATTACCTCATTGTTTGGTCATTATGATTTTATAATAAACACCATATATTTTTACAGTATTTAATTCTTACCCGATAAATTTTATTTCTTACAAAATTATAAAAAATTCACTATTGGATAATTTTGGAATTCTAATTAAAGAAATATTTTTTATTTTATCCAATTAATTATAAAAATATTTAATTTTTTTAAAAAAGTAATTATAGATTTATATTGAGAAATGATGTGGTTTTTTGACAATAACAGTTTTCAAACACTTATAAAAATTATGTTTGACTTCAATAAAATTATATGATAATTTTTATTTAATAAAAAACATTTATTAAAAATATTTTATTAAAATATAATTTATTTCAAAATTTCATTAATTAATCTAAATAAAATCTTATATTGACTTTGAATATTCCCCAAAAATACATTATGTGTTTAATTAAAAAAAATTAAAAATAATTAATACAACAAGAATAATTAGATTGAATTATATTATTTTATTATATATAATATAATTTTTAATATTATTAGGGTATTCATGCATATCCATTTATTACAATCGATTTATTATAGTGGAAAAAATATCTAATGGGATGGTGCGTGATAGTGAGAAATTCATGGGGTTGTTTGGTGTGCATAGTTTTGGTCTTGATTTCGATAATCTTGAAATTCTCGGGTAAATTGTTTTGTTCATGATTAAGTTAATGGATCTCATCTTGGGAGAGTTCAATGGAAAATCTCAATGATGTTATATCCCTTGTAATATTTCAAAAATTTGATTTATATGGTAAGATACTATTGGTTGAGTCCATCACATCCTTTGTTTCTGTCAATTGGATTTTCTAAAACCCTATATTTATATGAATCATATGATGACTCTTAAATGGATATATCATGAATGGTTGTGATTATTAATGGTATTTTAAATATGATATAATATAATAAAAAATAACTGATTTCTATCTACAACAACAATAAATATAAAGACATTTAGTTAAACCACAAAGGGAAATTTATTTAATAACATTTGAGTCGTTACAAAAAAAAATCAACAGGGATTAAAGAAAATAACATGGATTAAAACAAATTATTAAATAACTAGAATCATTATAGAATAATATAAAAATTAATAAGATTATTTTACCATGGGAAAAACATTATCATAATAAAAAAATATTTTCCATTGACACATAATGATATAATCAGATAAAAATGGATAATATCATTCAAATATGTCTTATAAATTAGTAAAAGGAACATTACATCAGTGAAGAACACCATCATATACCACACATTTGAGAATATAAAATATACTTTCAAGTACTTTTCTCATGAGATATAACTATTAACCAATGCATTAGAGGGAGATTATAGGGCCCCATCCATCATTATAATTAATTGTTTGTTCTAATTTAAAATAAATCAATTATCACATCATAATGATTCCTTGGAAATGAAATAGGTTTTATAAATCATTCACTTGGAAATTTATTTATTTTCATAAAAAATCCATGAAAATAAATTTATTTTCATAAAACAACCATTATTTATACAATTACATCATGAATGAGTCATTTTATATCGAAAACATGATCACCCAAAATAATAACATAATTTAAAAAATATAAGGTGAAATAAGAAACATAACAGAATTAGGGATATATGTCTTTAAATAAATTTATATATATAGTAAAATAATAACCAAATCACAAAATTTAATTGATGACAATATTTTAATATCATCGATGTAAAAGTCATAGTTATGTGACCCTTTTCAAAGTCACTTTTGATTTCTAAAAAAAGAAAAAAAATTAATGAAATTGGATTTTATTAAATAAATAATTTCCCAGATAAATAGAAAGAGTGAATCATTAATAATTTAATTTGTTTTATATACATTATAAATAAGAAATGGATTAACTAAATGAATGGTATTTGAGTACCAAGTCCCTTAAATTTAACATTGATTTCCTGGGAAATGATTTAACCTCATATATTATAAATATAATCATATGAATTAATTTTTTTATCTTATTCATATATATCTACATTCATAATCTTCATTGATAAAAATTATCTTCATGTATTAGATTGTTGTAATCTGTATGGAATAACAATTGTTTGCAATCTTGACCATGTTGAACTATTCTTCTAAAAATATTATTAATTTTCTATTTGATAAAAAATATAATCATGTATAACTCCTTAATGATAATTTAATTTATATTTTATGAAAAATTATAATGTTATAATTGAACTAAATGTGTATTTTTCTATCGAATTTTGATGACTAAAATGATGATGAACTATTTTTTTATTTAGCGATATTGATGTATTAACTTATACTGAATGTTAAATTTACTGTTATCCAAAAATAACAATATTAATGTTATTTATTAACTATATTTATACAATATAATAAAAAAAATTAATCTAAAACAACCCATCTATGTTAGTGAATAAAAATGAATAATTAAAATTCATTGAAGAGTAGTGAGCACAACACATTATTAATTTTTTTATATTTGTTTATAGAAAATGGGAGGGTGGAAAATGGTTGTACCATAATTATTAGAGAATAAAAAAATAATAATGATGCCAATTTTATGTTTTTAATATTATTAATTTAATGTAATGAAAAACGAAATAATATCTGAAGATAAAAAAAGAGAACAAGAGTTTAAGAACATAAAAATCACTTCCAGAATTATATCATTTTCAAAAGAGATTAGAAATTTGAACAATTTTATTTTTAGAATAAACTAACCTCATTAATGTTTTTATGAATTTTTATGAGATTTTTTGGTAACTTTTGGTAAAAATTTATGTTGTTTTAGAGTGAGGGTATGTGAGTATATGAGTTCCCCTTTTACAAGTCAAAATATGTGGTATTTTTTGTAAATACTAAAACATTCCAATAATGAAAAGTCACTCTCATGGAAAATGAATCCAAAATTTATAAATAACAGAGAATTTAATAGATAAGGTCCATAAATACATCAAAACATAAATTTAAATATGTTTTTAACATGTTTGTCTCCTAACCTCTTAATTTAGTCATTTGTACAATTTTGGTTTTGACCATGGTAGCTAGATTTTTGCATGGAAATTAATAATTTGTGCACAAGAACAAAATGGTAGTTAATATATAATATATTTCTATTGAATATTAATTTTAAATCTATTTTTCATTAATATTAATTACAATTAATTTTTAAATAGTAAATGTATGCTGCATTAAAATAAATTCAATAAAATGTTACATAGATTTTAAAATATTAAATACAGTTTTATAAATTAATTTTTCTTATTCAAATGATAAAATGACCTATAAAATATGTTTTTATCAAAAAAAGTGATTAAAAATTTTCTAATCCATATTTATTATATAATAATGATATAAATGTCATGTTATTTGAAAAACCTATATTTTTCACTATTACTCTAAAAGTTAAATGTTTTAGAAAATTATAATCAATAATATTAAGATAATATTAAAATTATACATCCAACTTTTTTATGTTTTTCAAACTCACATATATAGATTCACAATTTAAATTTGTTGTTAAAAACATAAATTATAGCAAAACAATGTTTTTTATTGGAAAATACTTTTTGTATATTAAATATTATTTCTTCATCTAAATTAATAATAAAACTATAATTAATAATATATTTACAAAAAAATATTTTATACATGTATGGAATTAAATTTTATAAACATATTATCTTATTCTATTAATATTATTAATTGTGTCGATATTTAAACTGAATATATATTGAAAATTCCACTACCACTGTGTATACCTTAACATTATAAAACTACCTCATAATGATCTATATTTTTTTGTTTCTGTTAAAAATGTCTATTGAACATTTTTTTTATTTAAGGAGGAAACAATTGAGTGGTTAAATACAATTGGTTTTTGTTGATATTTTTTACAATTATTGGGTAAGTGTTCTCGATTACAAAAATCATTATATATATGATTATTTTATTTTTATATTAAATCAAAAACAAAATTATATGAACATAAAAAATTATTATAAAATACAGTATTAAATTATGATAAAATAATTTCTGAAGCTACATTATTTTCATTAATAATCTATCTTATTTAATTATTTCATATTAAAATTTAATTTTTAGCTATAAAAAATTAATATTTATTATATAATGATGTAAAGTGGGTTGTTAGATGTTATGTATTATCATTTTTTAGTATTTTGGTATGATTATTTTTTATATGGGTTTTTGTCATTTAATTTATTATATATATGGTTGAAATTTTATTTTAATTGTATTTAAATATAAATTATTATTTTCTTTATTTGAAGCACCCCATATGTGTTTTATATATACTTATGAATATTATGATAATAAGAACGTTCATATATATTTTTTATATCAGGTTGAAGATTAAATTAAAATCTAAGGATAATATCCATTAAATATTGGATAAATTTATATATATTTTTCAGTTATAATATATTAAATTATGTTATTTATAAATTTTAAATTATATTGTTCTCTAAAAAATTATTAATTTCATATATATATTTTCTTTTTTTATAACATAATGAGTAATCATGATATGTATTATTAAATGGTTTTAATAGATATCTATTCTAAATATATTAATTGTAATATTCATTATATTATCCCCAAAATTTGTTATATAAAGTAAGATATTTTATAAGAAACTACATTTTTTCTCATATTTCATATTAATTTCTATTTTACAGATTTATTTGAAGTAAATTTTAAATTTGAAGAAGTCCGAATTGTGGTAACACTCCTATAATTAAAATAATTTGAAAATTAATGTACGATATTACCATGAAAAATAAATAAGATGATTTGGTAAAATAGTTAATTAAATTAAAAAAAATATGTTTAACTTGATGATTATTCAATTATACATCAATGTTTATACTATTAATGAAGAAAAATAGGATCATATGAGTTGGAAGAAAACATGATATGTTACATAATTAATCAACGTTATAAATGTTAAATTAAACATAATGAAAACGTAAATACATCTATTTTTGGTAACAATAAGTTATGAATCTCCTAATTTCAATATAATTATACTCAATATAAAATATTGTATTGCAAAAATGGAACTGATATTTGAGGGTAAACTTTGAAACAATTCCAAAATGAATTATTGGATGAAATTATTTTCCCAGAATCCATTATATAATGATTTTACTAAATTTATAGAAATATTTACAAGGCCAATACTATATGAAATTAATGAAAATAATGAACAAAGCATCAACAATTTGATAAAACTACAAGTTCTCTATAAAAAAAATTTTCTAATTAAAAATACACTAATTTTTTCATCATATAAGGATAAAAAATGATTTATTTGAGGTGTTCGGTGATGAAAAATGACCTCATTTATTTGGGATTTTTATTTAATTAGATAGAAGTTAGGTTCACTAAAAATTACATAATTCCTGATTTCAAAATTTTTATGGTATGTTTCAATTATTATACGATATTAATGCCAATATTGATGTTTTCGGACCACAAGTCCATTATCATGAAACAAAAAAAATCATGTGAGATTTTTAAAAAAAATATCTGCAATGAAGGAATGTTTACATTGGATACGATATATATCTAACTCAAATAAGAAAAATTACACATGTGGATATGCATAAGTCAAAATCATTTCCTATTTAATTTGTATATTTCAAGGCCAAATTAACATAGTAATGATATTGAAATTTGTATAGATCCACAAAATGATAATTTAAAATAACTATGGGAAATTTGTTTTATGTTTTATGATTCTTAGAAAAATGGAAAGATAATATTGAGTAACATTTTATTTGGTGTAATCAATGGAATAATTTTATATGGTTCTTTTTTAAGATAAAATATTAAAGGATAATTACATCATGAAATAGGTTGAGATTGTGAATTCTAAATTATAATGAAAAATTTAATGAAGACTATGTTTCTTGGATATAATTTAATTTTACTTAAATTAATTTGATACTAATAGTGGAAACAATAATATTTTAAGAACATCGAATATTGTGTGCCGCCTTCATCATTACAATGTGATTGTATATTTGAGAAGTTAGAAATTATTTTCACTACATTGTATAATTATTTCATTTAAAATATAAAATTACTAACATTTTCAGTTATTAAATTATTAAATTATTTGTTTTCAAATTAATCTTTTTAATGGTTATGAGATGCAAGGAGGCGTTACAGGGCCCAATGCCTTCGTAGAGTGATATCGATGGAACTAAAAATGGTTCTTTAAGGATGGTAATTTTTTTTCCCAATTCAACCCCACAAATTACGCATCAAACAGTTAGGATCACTTTGGGATCAACACAATGTGATTTTAGGAGGAATTAGTGAGGGGAAACTTTTATCACATTAAAACTTGTTTTCAATTTGTTACCTTTGTTATGTATATAGAATATGGATATAAGGAACCAGACTTAAACCGTAATTAATCATGAGTTATTACAAGATTACACATTGAGGATCTTTTCAGGTTTATAGTTTTAGAGAATTAGATCATAAAACTTGCATTAAATTCCACGTATAAACAAAGTGGTTACATAAATCTTGTATTCTTCTTTCCCATTAATGGAAACATATTTAAAATAAAACATCGATTCTTTCTTGACACTTCCTTGACACTATCATCATATCATGTACCTTTCCCTTGACCTGTGAAAAACATTTCAAAAAAAACATGGAATGAGCATAAAAAGATCAGTAGGGATATAAAAATATGGAAAGGAAACATGGGTACATATATACATAAGAATGAAATCATACTTTACCCATAAAACATAAGCACATTAACATACCTTATCAAATCATGAATAAATCATAGAAATCATAAGACATAATGGTAACTTGAGGCATTCATAACATTATTACATAGGGAGTAACCCTCTTGGTTACGTTTGGAATACCCATCACAGTATATTCCCTAAATCTCTTCGGAGAAACCTTAATGTTTCACTCCTTCGCGTTACCCAATGCATTGGAGAGCTATATCGGGCTCACCCGCCCATAGTCTATCACAGAACCACCCATCATCCTAATAATGCCCAATAACCTCAACATAATCATATCACATAAAACATGCATAAAGGAAAGATATCATTTCCACCTTTCAATCACAATATATCAATACAACACATTGATATAAAAACATTATGAAAAAAAATTTCTATACCAAAATAAAAGAATAGTAAAACATGATATTTATTTTTCTTTTTAAAAAATAAGTATGGTTTGTAGAGGAAGTTGAAACTCAAATAATGGTCACGGCGGAAGAGAAGTCGTTGTCGCCGCATACGTACGACAAAAACATTCCCTTTTGTCGTTTACTAAACGCTTCGTATAAAAAAGATTCCTTTTGAATAAACATAAAAGTCAAAGGGGTTTATACACCGTATAAAAGAAGGTTTTGTATAAAATAAAATATGTCTCAATAAAAGGAGATTGAGACAAAGTCCCATACCTCGGATCCGACTTGACTCGGTTGTTCTTTAATCTCCTTAAAATCGAGTAACTCCCTCTGGATTGAGCTCAAAGGCTTCCTTAGGAAGACTTATTCCCAAAGTGAGGATTCAAGGAGTAAGAGAGGGAAGTTTATAGACAAAATGGGTAGGGTTTGGCCAAGACAAAGGCATTGGAAGTGTGGGTAAGGAGGTAGAGGTGGGGGCCTTTTATAAGAGGAGAGGAGGGGCTCTCTTGGAAAGTAAAGAAAAGTCACTTTATTTTAACATGGTATTCTGATTTAAGAAGTCCCACATTGATATAATTCGAGGTTAAGGTGATAAGGGTTATAAATCCACTCATCCAAAAGGTTTTGGACATGTTCAGGTCTTATATATTACATTATCTTTCCATTTTATTTAAATCGTTAAATAACGAGGTCATCGCTGCATCATCATGATGTCATTAATAATTTAATTTATCTAACGTCTAAAAATTATAAAGAAATACTATGATGTAGGAAATATTTTTATCTTTCCAATGACTATTTATAGTAAAATAGTTGACTTGTATAACCTCATGTAAAAATTGATTTAGTAAAACATCTCATGGTTGTGTCATTTTTTACTTTAACATTAAATAAAATGTATTTATGTCATTTTCCAACCAAAGTGACTCCATGGGGTCCACAAGTTTACCCAGGGATTTTCTTGGTCGTCCATGACACATAAAATTAGGGTAGGACATGTTTCATGCTCATCTCATATTATTAAAACATTATTTTTACCATAAACTACACTAATTACCACTAATCGCGATTAAGAACTTAAAAGTTACTATTCACCCAAAAATTATTTTAATCTAAAAGAACCACATTTTACTTATTAATGACAACCAATTATGTCGGATTTTTGAAAATCATATCACAGATGTGGCAAAGTTTCATTTAAATGAAAAATCAGTTTCTTTAACTACCACTTAGTGGTTTAACAATTTATAAAAAATTGATGTTTTTCCGAAAATTACCAAAACTTCACCCTAAGCTATATTTGATATTCCGAATTCAAAAATGATGTCTATTTTACAAAATTCAAACCATATAATTGACATTAATTAATTTAATAATTAATTCCCACTGTCATGACAAATAGCGTGTTTTTATGAAACAATAAGTATCAAAAGATTGACACTAGTTTAAGTCTAATTTCAAAGTGAAATTGATTCCAACGACCACCATTGGATAAAATAGTAAAAATATATTCTAATTTCACTTCAAAAACAATTCAAAAGATAATCTAATCATATAAATAAATTATATTAAAAAGGGTTTTTGAATTACAATACAACATTTTTCACGATTCATTAAAAAAATGAACTTTATCGGAAAAATACCAAAAAATCACACAAAGTAAATTTTGATGTCCCAATCATAAACAATAAATTTATTTTGACAAAAATAGATTATAAAATTGTCAACAGATAGATTTAAAATTGGTTTTCCATCAAAAGGCAGTAAAATAATCTTTTAAGATTATTAGTGTATTCCATGCTTAAGATTGTATTTATTTTCATTTTAAGCCTCTAAACACTATCTAATTCATTAATAGGAATAGATAAAAATATCTATTATTAATTACTTACTTGGGAGGTTACATCCTTCCCCCATTAGAAAATTGCGTCCCTGCAATTTATTTACTTATCGAATAAATGGGGGTACTTATCCCTCATTGCATTTTCAGATTCCCATGTTGCCTCTTCCATCATGTAGTTTTTTCATAAAACCTTTACCTGATTAATCACCTTATTTCGTAACACTTTCTCCCTATGGTCAAGAATCTTGATCGGTTTTTCCTCATAAGATAGGTTCTCTTTCAGCTGAACTACCTCTGGACTCAAAACATGTGATTGATCTGGCATGTGCTTCATTAACATTGAAACATGAAAAACATTGTGTACCTGAGATAAAATCAGAGGTAAAGCCACTCGGTAAGCAACTGATCTAACTCTTTCCATAATTTCATATTGACCAATGAACCTTGGACTCGGCTTTCCTTTCTTACCAAATCACATCACACTTTTCCATGGTGATACTTTGAGAAAAACATGATCACCTACCTCAAAAGAGAGATCCTTCCTCCTCTTGTCCGCATAACTCTTCTGCCTCCTCTGAGCTGTTATCATGTGTTTCTGTATCAGCTGAACTTTTTCTGCCAACTCTTCTACCAATTCTGGTCCCATCAACATCCTCTCCCCCACTTCATCCCATAAAGCTGGAGTTCGACACCGCTTCCCATATAATGCCTGAAATGGTGCCATCTGTATACTGGAATGAAAAATATTATTATATGAAAATTCAACCAAAGAAATATATTGGTCCCAACTTCCCTGATAATCCATCGAACAAGCTCATAGCATATACTCCACGGTATGAATTGTTCGTTCTGACTGCCCATCTGATTGAGGATGAAAAGCTATATTAATATTTAATTCAGTACCCAACGACTTCTGAAGGCCTTTCCAAAAGTTAGAAGTGAACCTGGGATCACGTTCAGATACAATGGAGAGGGGAACTCCATGTAACCTGACTATCTCTTTAAGATACAAATGGGAAAGTTGATATAGGTAAAAAATATCTCGTATAGTAAGGAAATGAGCAGATTTGGTCAAGCGATCAACAATAACCTAGATTGCATTATTACCTCGAGATGTCTTCGGTAATCCCGCAACAAAGTCCATGGATATATTCTCCCATTTCCACTCTGGCACTGGTAAAGGCTGAAGCACCCCTTTTGGTAACTGCCGCTCTACTTTCACCTGCTGACAAGTCAAACACTTCACAGTAAAATCAGAAATATCTCTTTTCATTCCATCCCACCAGTAATACTCTTGAATATCTCTGTACATCTTAGTACTGCCAGGATGAACTGAAAACGGAGAACTATGAGCATCACATAACAACTCTCTCTTCAAATGTGAATCACAAGACACACACAATCTCTTCCCAAATCACAAAACACAATCACTATCAATGTTGAATTTAGGCAACTTATCTTTCTGAACTAGCACTACCTTTTTTTGCAACTCACTGTCTTGCTTCTGTGCTTGCTTGATTATATCTGATAGAGATGATCTCACTGATACCTGAAACAAAACAGAAGAAATTCCTACACCAAAAATTCTATGCCAATGTTCATCAAATCTGTAACCAAAGGATCACGTTCCAAACACAACATTGCTAATGAAGCATTACTTATTCGACTCAAAGCATCAGCCACTTTATTTGCTTTTCTCGGATGGTAATGAATTGTACAATCATAATCCTTGATTAATTCTAGCCATCTCCTTTGTCTCATGTTAAGTTATTTCTGAGTGAATATATACTTTAAACTTTTGTGATCGATATATATTTAACACTTTACTCCATACAAATGATGCCTCCAAATTTTTAAAGCGAAAACAACAGCAGCTAATTCCAAATCATGTGTAGGGTAATTTACCTCATCAGTTTCCAACTGTCGTGAATCATAAGCAATTACCTGATGATTCTGCATTAGGACGCAACCAAGTCCTTTCAATGAAGCATCACTGTAGATAAAAAACTCACCATTCTTGGAAGGTAGTTCCAAAACTGAAGAATTCACCAATCTTCTTTTCAATTCCTGAAAACAATCATCACATTCTTTTGTCCAGATAAACTTAACACCCTTCCGAGTTAGCTTAGTCATTGGACTAGATAACCGTGAAAAATTTCAAACAAACCTTCGATAATAGCCTGCCAAACCAAGGAAGCTACGAATCTCAGTTACATTTTTGTGTCTTCGCCAGTCTTCCACAACTTCTATTTTTGCAGGATCAACAGTTATCCCATCTTTAGAAACAATGTGACCAAGGAAAGAAATTTGTTGCAACCAAAACTCACACTTGCTGAATTTCCCATACAATTTCTTTTCTTTTAAGGTTTGAAAGATTACCCTTAAATTTCTTTCATGCTCCTCATTACATTTAGAAAAAACCAAAATATCATCAATGAAAACCACTACAAACATATCTATGAACTCAAGGAAAATTATATTTATTATGTCCATGAATACAGCAGGTGCATTGGTTAGCCCAAAAGGCATTACTACAAATTCATAATGGCTATATCTTGTACGAAACACAGTCTTCAAAATGTCTGCTTCCTTTACCTTCAGCTGATGGTACCCCGATCTCAAGTCAATATTTGAAAAATACTGAGCTCCCTAGAGCTGATCAAACAAATCATCGATATGAGGCAAAGGATATTTGTTCTTAAGAGTGATGTTATTCAAGGCTCTATAATCAATGAAAAGTCCCATTGAACCATATTTCTTTTTAACAAATTAAACAAGAGAACCCCATGGTGATGTTCTAGGTAGAATGAAACCTTTCTATTATAAATCTTCCAATTTCTCCTTCAAATCTAAAATTTCAATTTGAGACATTCGATAAGGGGGTTTTGAAATTGGATTAGCATCAGGAACTAAGTCAATAGTAAATTAAACTTCCCGATCTGGTATTATTCCAGGAAACTCATCAGGAAAAACATTAGGATTCTCATTTACCATTGGCATATCATTAATCTGAAAAGTTATTTTATTTTCAACGATGTGTGCAAGGTAACATTAATTTCCATCTTTTACAATTTTCTCAGCCTCTTGATAAGTTATCAACAGTAAGGGTTCATTATTGTACACAAACGGAATGCCTTTCTAAAAAGAAACTTCTTTAGCCCTACAGTCAATCTTAGCATGGTAAATAGAGAGCCAATCCATACCCAGGATAACATCAAACTCTACTAGAGGTAGAACAATAAGGTTTGCAAGTAGTTTTTTTTCACAGATAAGGATAGGAAGATTATTATAAATTCTTTTTGCCTCAACATTTCCCCTAGGTGTTTTTACCAAAAGTTCAGGAGTCATTTATTGAAATGGTATTCCCATTTTACTAGAAATTGTTTCGGAGATGAAAGAATGTATAGACCCCGAATCAAACATCACACTGGCATAAACTGAAAAAACAAACAATGTACCTGATACAACTTCATTTGATGGCCCGACATCTGCTGAAGTTGTTTCAAAGGATTTCACCACCCCTTTCTGCTTATATTCTAACTGATTCCCATCACTCATTCTCTTTGTCGGACACTCATTTGCATAGTGACCCATCTCATTGCACTTATAACATTTTAGTAATTGTAAATCAAATTTGGTCTTACCTTCACCTTGATCCTTTTCAGTGAAATCATGAGCCTTATATCCCATATTACCACATCGGTAGCACTTTCCAGAATTCAGAAGACATTCCCCAACATGTCTTTTTCCACATTTATCTCAAACTGGAAACTTAGTTTTCTTACCATCAGACTTTTTTGAAGAATTCTTACCTTTCTCCTGTCACATTGGACTCTTTTTCTATTGGTTGTTATAGAACAGTTGATCATCGGAAAACTCTATTTCCACCTTCTCAGCACAACGAACAAGCTTTTCATAAATTTTAAACTCATGAGAATCTAATTCCCTTCTATATTTTGGCTTTAATCCTGAGTAAAAACAATTGATTTTACTATCAAGGTCTCGGATAAAATTTGGAGCATACCTTGCCAATCGAGTGAACCTTTCTTCATAGGTAGCCACTGAGTCATCCTCTTGCCTCTATTCCATGAATTTCTTTTCAATCCTAAGTCGAACAGCCTTAGGAAAATACTTCTCAAGAAACATTCCTTTGAATTAATCCCAGTCGAGAGCATCAATATCATCAGTATCCTTAATATTTTTAACCATCGACCACCACTGATCTGCTTCACCCTCCAAACGGTAAATAGAAAGACTAACCTTTTGATTGTATGAACACTCCATGACATCAAAAATCATCTCCAGTGCTTTAATACATCCTTCAGATAACATAGGGTCAGATGATCCTCTGAATGATGGGGGATGTTGCCTCATGAAATGTTCCACCACTGACATGTTTCTCTACGGTTGATCTGGCTAATCTCATTCATGGATACCACCACCATTTATCACTTGAGTCAACTGCGCCATTACTGCAACAAACTTTTCAGTTCCAATTCCGACCATCTCAGGATGCTGATTCAGATGGTTATTTACTTCTGTATGCCTTCCTAGCAATGCTTCCCTATTTCCTCTATGGAAAACCATTCTGAACAAACATGTCTTAGATGAAGCAACATGTTAATATTCAAATGCTATATCATTTCAATTTGACCATAAAAAAATATTTTTGGATAATCATTTAATATAATTCTAACTCTTAAAGTTATCTAAACCGACCTATGAAACGAACTATAAGGCCCTAGCCTTAAACCTTAATTAATCTTGAGTTATTACAAGATTACACATTGAGGATCTTTTTGGGATTAGAGTTTTAGAGAATTAGATCATAAAAGTTTCATTACATTCCACATATAAACAAAGTGGTTACATAAATATAGTATTCTTCATTCCCATCAATGGAAACATATTTAAAATAAAACATATATTCTTTCATGACACTTTCTTGACACTATCATCATATCATATACCTTTCCCTTGACCTGTGAAAAACTTTTCAAAAAAAACGTGGGATGAGCATAAAAAGCTCAGTAAGGGATATAAAAATATGGAAAGGAAACATGGGTACATATATAAATAAGAATGAAATCATCCTTTACCCATAAAACATAAGCACTTTAACATACCTCATCAAGTCATGAATAAATCATAGAAATCATAAGACATAAAGGTAACATGAGGCATTCATAACATTCTTACGTAGGGAGTAAACCTCTTGGTTACGTTTGGAATACCCATTACAGTATATTCCCTAAATCTATTCAGAAAATCCTTAACGTTTCTCTCCTTCGTGTTACCCAATGCATTAGAGAGCTATATCGGGCTCACCTACCCTTAGTCTATCACGGAACCACCCATCTTCATAATAATTCCCAAGAACCTCACCAAAATCGTATCACATAAAACATGCATAAAGGAAACATAACATTTCCACCTTTCAATCACAATATATCAATACAACTCATTGATATAATAACATTATGAAAACAATTTTCAATACCGAAATAAAAGAAAAGTTAAACATGGTATTTATTTTTCTTTTTAAAAAAGGTATGGCTTGTAGGGGAAGTTGAAACTAAAATAATGGTCACGTTGGCAGAGAAGTCGTTGTCGCCGCATAGGTACGACAAAAACATTCCCTTTTTTCGTTTAGTAAAAGCTTCATATAAAAAATATTCCTTTTGAATAAACATAAAAGTCAAAGGGGTTTATACACCATATAAAATAAGGTTGTGTATAAAACAAAATATGCCTCAATGAAAGGAGATTGAGACAAATTCCCATACCCCGGGTCCGACTTGACTCGGTCATTCTTTAATCTTCTTAAAATCGGATAAATCCCTTTGGATTGATCTCAAAGGCTTCCTTGGGAAGAATTATGAACAAAGTGGGCTTCAAGAAGTAAGAGTGGTAAGTGGAGAGACAAAATTGGCAGGGTTTGGCCGAGCCAAAGGCTTTGGAAGTGTGGGTAATAAGGTAGAGGTGGGGGGGCCTTTTATAAGAGTAGAGGAGGGGCGCTCTTGGAAAGTAAAGAAAAGTCACATTATTTTAAAATGGTATTCGGATTTAAGAGGTCCCACATTGATATAATTAGAGTATAAGGTGATAATGGTTCGAAATCCACTCATCCAATAGGTTTTGGACATTTTTAGGTCTTAGATATTACATTATCTTTCCATTTTATTTAAATCGTTAAATAATGAGGTCATTGCTGCATCATCATGATGTCATAAATAATTTAATTTATCTAACGTCTAAAAATTATAAAAAAATACTATGATGTAAAAAATCATTTCAGCTTTCCAATGACTATTTATAGTCAAAAATATGTCTTGTATAATCCCATGTAAAAATTGATTTAGGAAAACATTTCATGTTTGTGTAATTTTTTACTTTGACATTAAATAAAAGGTATTTATGTCATTTTCCAACCAAAGTGGCTCCATGGGGTCCCCAAGTTGACCCATGGATTGTCTTGGTCGGCCATAAAACATCCAATAAGGGTAGGGCATGTGTCAAGCTCATATCATATTATTAAAACATTATTTTTACCTTAAACTACACTAATTACCACTAATCGCGTTTATGAACTTAAAAGTTACTATTCACCAAAAAATTATTTTAATCTCATTGAACCAAATTTTGCTTCTTAATGACAACCATGTATGTCGGATTTTTTAAAATCAAATCACAGAAGTGGAAAAGTTTCATTTATACGAAAAATCAGTTTCATTAACTACCACTAAGTGGATTCACTATTCATCAAAAATTGAAGTTTTTCAGAAAATTACCAAAACATCACCCTAAGCTATATTTGATATTCTGAATTCAAAAATGATGTCTATTTTAAAAAATTCAAAACATATAAGTCAAATTAATTAATTTAATAATTAATTCCCGCTGTCATGACAAATAGCGTGTTTTTATGAAACAATAAGTATCAAAAGATTGACACTAGTTTAAGTCAAATTTCAAAGTGAAATTTATTCCAACGACCACCATTGGATAAAATGGTAAAAATATATTCTAATTTCAATTCAAAACCAATTCAAAAGATAATCTAATCATATAATAAAATTAGATTAAACAGAGGATTTGAATTAAAATACAACATTTTTCACTATTCATTAAAAAAAGAACTTTATCAGAAAAATACCAAAAATTCACACAAAGTAAATTTTGATGTCCCAATCATAAACAATATGTTTATTTTGAAAAACATAGCTTATAAAATTTTCAAAAGATATATTTAAAAATGGTTTTCCATCAAAAGGAAGTAAAACAATCAAAAGGTAGTAAAACAATCTTTTACTTGGGATGTTACAATGGATATCTTATTGTGTTCACCTATAATTAGCTATAATAAAGGAAAAATAGTAACTCATTATGAACACTGATATTTGATGATGAGGTTCATATATATTGAGGATAACTACGTCCCTAGTATACAATGATTATTATCTGACTCATAATAATATTTCATATTACTAACAAGAAAATCATATGGGGGGTTATGACCATGAAATCATTTTCCTAAAACATACCAGGTACAATGAAATCATTATCATTAAATTAAAATATTATAGGATTCTATACTATCAATTTATATTTGATCAATATGATATTTTATGTTACGTTTAATATACAACAATAATTTTAGTCATCATTTATTGAATGATGTAATCAAATGGATTCCTCTATTTTATATAAATCATGGAAATTTATTAAATTCAAAAAACAATGGGATGATTAAAATTGTGTAGAAATATCAAGGATCATCCCTTATACATATTCAGTCTCAATATTATGAATATGATGTAAGATGGATATCTAATAACTCTTCTTTTGGACAAATAATAATTAGCAGGTATTAAATTTATCACAAGTTGTTCTTCTTATTTTCTTCATTAACATGAAATATGAGTTACTAAATTTCAATGATGTATTCTCATATAAATCATCTAAATTGTGTTTCATTCATGTATTATATGGGATTATTATATTTTTTTATCTTATCATAAAAGTAATATTTATTATTATTTTTTATTCTTTTCAAATTCTGAAATCATGTATATGTGTTTTATACACACATTCATGTATGAACTACCTTCATCATGAAAATCCAAATAGGTATATTATATTAATTTTCCATGTTATTTATATATTATTTCCTGATAAATAAACACATGTAATATTTTCCTTTTTGTAATCCAAACATGGAAGAACACTAATGGATGTAAAATATGCTTCACAGAACATTGATATAGTGATGTTTGTCTAACAGTGTAAAAACAAAGAGAATGTATTATAAAATTTATCATGTAATTATTACGTGTTCATTTAACATGAAAGCATACCTGGATCGTACTTCATGTATTATGTGTGATGACCATTTTATTCCCCTATCCATATGGTTAAAAATTCCACTTTATGAAAATGATAGAATTAATCTTCTACTTTGTAAATATGAGTGGACCATGGATGCTCTGTTATTTGTGATGAAAAAATGCTATCTTTCAATGGAATCATAATATATAATAGTATCAGGTGATAGAATTTTATATTTGAGTTTTACCACCCATTACCTCATAGATTCATCAACTTATATCGTGAGTTTCATATTTCATTTGATAAAAGAACTGTGTCATTAATGATTTTATCATCATCCAGAATTTTTTTACTCTATAATTTTTTAATTTGGGAACCCTTTTTTTATTGGAACCATTGGATACTAGAAAATCTTGGAGTATTCATGTAGTAATAATCATTAATACATTTACATATTTTATTTCCTCTACCTATCTTAAACATCATCATCACCCATACCATTTTCCTTAAAAAATTTCAGGTATACATGGACTTATATCTATCTAAATTATCTCCATATAATGGCATGATCACACGATATATCGGGGATGAAGTTTATCAAAAGATAAGGTTGAGTGGATGTGATTTTTCACAAAATCCCTTACAAAAAAATAGGATTAAAATTAGATATGTGTATTCTATGTGTTAGGGTAATTTATTGTTGAATATAAAGGCTATCATGAAATCACTCATCTAAATTTATCTATCAATACCAGCTGTGTAAGGGTATAGGAATACCCATCTAATAGTAAAATATAGTGTGATGGTAAATTTAGGTACTCTGGGAGATCAAACAACATTGATTTTTCTGATTGGAGTGTGATAGTTATATCTATATATTTTTCAAATGACGAACAATCACTAGTATGAGACCATCACACGTTGGTTTCCACTTCGATCGACGTCAGTTTATATTTATTCCCATGTAATCTACCTCTCAATTTGATACCATGGTCGGTACCGGGAAAAACATTGCACACACACCCATCCTCAGTCCACAACACACTGGCACACTCACCTTGGAAAATCCATGCATGCTCTGAATGTTCCATGAACATACATATGGGTACTATATGACCACTAAATTATACTATAGGGAATATATGGTTTGTATAACTCTTGAATTTGTTTTATCCTACTCCAAAATGTCCAGGATTGAGCAGGTCTAGCTGGTTTTCTATGGATGAAGAATTAGTTTTTTTATCACCCATATAATAAAAAAATAATAAAAATACAATGTTTTTATTTCCATTAATCTAAAATAACATATATTCTTCATGCAATTAATTTTATTTTGTCATGTTCTTTATATATTCTTTCAAATAATCTTCCTAAAAAATCTATTTTCATTATGTTTTTTACTTTTAATTAATAATGTGTAAACATTACCAATCCATTATCACATTACTTTGAACATCATATTAGGGTTCAATTCAATAGAGGAAAAATATAGGTCATCCAAATATGTGGCATGTGTCCTTTTATCTTCCATCGTTGAATATTATTCAATACCTTCAATAAAAAACATCATAACACCAATGAACTTCCATGTTTTTATTATTAACTAAATATATGTTGTCATCATGTGCTCCATATCACAATGACTTATTGAAAACAAATAAAAAACAAACACAAATGATGATAATCATTCTCCCTATTTTTATTAATTTTAAATAAAAATGTAAAAAATGGGTTCCCAATATGTTCTATTTAGATATTCTCTCTTATTTTTTATTTATTTCTCTTTGCCTTACTTAAAATAAATTAAATGTAATTGAGAGAAGATAATATTACTAATTTCTTATGAAATTACCATAAATTATTCTAATATATGTCTACTTGGAAAAAATTAGTGATGAAAACAATATTGTCTAATTTAGAAATAATAATTGACTACTCTCAATTTATAATAATATAAAATCTCATATACAAAAACTTGTTTCATTCCATAGATTTTATTCTACAATTTCTAGGTTTATACTAGTTTGTTGATACTAGCTGATACAATGAAAATGGAAATTTTCTAATAATGCTTGTCAGTTAAATTCACCAGATATATTCAACCTAAAATTCCTACATTAATCTAAATAAATTTATTAAAAACATAAATTGTAAAAATAAAGTAAATTTCGTGAAATTATTATTTGAAATTATTGAATACTATTTTTTTAAAATTTATTGATTCATTTAGGTTATAACTCTTAAGATCAAATTCCAATTCAATTTTTTTTTTGATCTAGTATAGGAGTGATTACCAACATACATCACCAATGATTTGTTGAAAAAAACACCATCCAGATATATTTGTTTTGAATGAAATGTAATTATATTGGGACTTTTTGGGATTCTCCCTCTTAAGGGATGATCTCTATTTTCACATCATCTAGATGGATATTTCCATATATTGTTCTTATGAATTGCAATTAATGTGAATACCACTTTTCATGACCTTATCTATGATGGTTACTTCAAATGTGTTGATCCACTATGAAATCTTTATAATCATAAGCATGGTTGAAATCTTAATTTTTTTTCATAACATAATATTTAAGATATTAGTAAATTGATCAATCCATGATAATTATTTCAATTTATCTAGGAATTAATATTTCAATATTTGGATATTTCAATATTATTTTTTTATCTATGTTTCCCCATGAGTATGTAAATCACACACAATTCCCACCAAATAATGAACAAACCTAAATTATATGTGAATTTGGTAAATATATTTTTTTAGTGACTAAAAAAAGGATATGAATATTTTCTCAAGCATTAACCACCCTTATTTTCTCCTCAATGTGACTGTGATATTTTAATATTTGAATTTCCTGAAATTTGTATTTTTTTTGTGAAGTATGGAGCCTTCATTCTATTTTATGTCAACTTTTTGAGGGATTTTCATTTTAAAAAATGGGAATCATGTAATATTCATTACATGATGGTTTCTATTTATTATTTAGTGTTTCTACTTTATATGGTGTAATTAATATAAAACCATTACATATATTTTGTCCTTATTACACTTTCCACATAGTATATTAAAAATTATGTGGTCGTCATTTGTTGAAAAACTATAATGAAATTCAATTTCATCACAGGGAATAATTTTTCCCTTTATTATTTTATTTCATATGAAAAACCTCCACATTTCATGGTCGATCTAAATTAGCTTCTCTAAATACCATAATATCATTTGGAATATTCACAACTCAATTGTTTGATCCACATGGATTATATGTTGTTATCTTTACCGAATTAATACATTTATTTTGTTCATGGACATGTCTTTCCCTTTATTTATTATCCTTTCTCCCATTAATTATGATATCAATGACCTAATTATAGTGATCCTTAGGGTGGAATTTTATTCTACATAAGAATAATCATATTATATCTTATGTGGAACACTTATTGATGTTTTTGGATTATTTTTTTCTTACTTCTTCTGATAATTACCCAATGAAAAATTTTTCATTTTCATTGTGAACATAATGGGAATAGTTTTAATTTAGTTGTTTCCTATGGATGGATTCTCTCAATTTAGTGCATCTTAGGTCTTCTCTTCCGATTTTTTAGTGTAATTATTGAATTATTTACACATGTAGACCAGTTCACTATGACCACATCCATTTCCAATACCATATAGGTTCTTCAAATTTTCAAATCCATTTATAATGTATGATTATTTGCCTTAATTTGTGGTATTTTCTTCATTACTTATTTTCTCCCCCTTGATGTAGTCATCCATTTATTTTTTCCCCTATATTTATATTATAAAACAATCATATTACAGGTTGGTGAATCATTCAGAACACCTGGAATAGATGGAAACTACTGGTATCTTCTTAAGAATAAATTTATTGAAAGATTGTAATTCTTTATTTACTACCAATTTAATGGTATGAAATCCATTTTTTTCATCACCCACATTTTTACATTATTTTATTTTTAACCTGAACTATGAATTGAATAAGAATTATTATAAATATAATTATTTTAATTAGACGGTACATTCAACTAAGATATTTTTTGGGATTCGAATTTGAATGATTTCAATATATTATTTCCAAAATATAGAGGCTATTGAGGATAAGAGTCATCCTTAAAATAATTATTGTTGACAATTCATGTTATAATAATGATTATATATACATGTTGAGATAAAATAAAAACATTTTTTATAGTATTTAATAATTTTCCATCGATATAAATACATTTCATATTAAATATGGTATTCTCATCCTCCACAAAACTGAATCAATCATCACATTGTTACTTGATCATTACACCTTCATCGTCATGTACTTTGTTAATTTCATGTTTCAAGGTGTCAATCTATTTGACACTCTTTTATTTGATTTCATGCTTAGAATTATTGGCATCAATAATAGTATTCTAATAATCATTTAAATCATGGAACATTACATTATATTCCTCATTTAAATCTTTATTGTAATGAATTTTATATTTCCGTATATTTTCACAACTTGAGCCCCATTATTCATGTTCAAAATGAATTGTTTTTTTATAAAATTTTGATGTAGAGAATAATGTGGGATTTCTATATTTATTTAAATCATTTATATATGCTAAATATGTCTGTATTATTCTTTGAAATTTTAGTAAATATTTTATTACATTTTTTAGAGATATAAACACATGTTATCACCCTTTGCGCTAGTGAACCCTCTCTTTAATTTACTTCTTCTTCTAGATGAGTGATCTCTTTATGAATAGTATTCCCATAAAATATATAATTATCAATGTCAAAGGAATGAAATTCACTCTTAGAGGTTGGAAAATTTATTATAAAATTTTGGGAACAAATATAAGACACATCTTCATCATCATTCGAGTTAGTTATGTTGTCCTTTTATTCCATAGTAGATTGTTCTATAAAATATAATACTCCATAAGATGAATTTTCTTACCCATAAATAATGCATTAGGAAATTGATTTAATATATCCTTTTCATAATAGAATTTTTTTTCATATTTTCCAATTAATTATTTTGTCTATTAATAAACATCTTGGATAAGATAGAACACCAATCTATAATAGTCACAACTCCTCCAAGGTTGTACTCAATTTTTATTTGAGAAGAGATATAAAAAACCATCAACAATAGTTGGAAAACATTAACAAATATAAATATTTTATCACATTGATTAAATATTATAATTCTTTAATAAATTTATAGTTTTTTGTATTCACCTAAAACTATTAAGAAAAAACTCTAAATTATAAAACAAAATTTAAACTATGATTTGTTAAAGAAGTCCACATCAAATGTGGTTCATAATTCCCCCAATGTAAAGTGGTTATTATCCCATGACAAAAATGATTTCGTTTTATTATGAAAAAAATAAAAAGAATTTTTATAACCCTTAATCAAGTTTCCTTGCACAATCTAGGTACAATGAATGTTTTATCTTTGAAGAACAGTGTATTTGAAAACCTCTTTATCACAAAATAATAATTTAGATCATATTTCTCTGGATTAAAAAATCTAATGATTGCATCATTTCCAAAATAATTAATGGTATGTATTATATAAAAAAATAATGGGATAATATAAATTTTTTAACAAATAGAGTGGGATAACATTTCATATTCAAACTCAATAATATTAATACGTTATAGATAGGATATCTCATCATTTTTCATTTTTGTAAATAATAATTAGAAGAAATTAATGTGGTCACATGTTCTTCTTCTTATTTTTCTATTCAATAAATGATATTTTATATTAAATTGGAATGACATTTTTTCAACTAAATTATCTAAATTTTATTTCTTTCATTTTTTGTATTAGAATAACAGTTTTTTGACCTTGTTGAAAAAAAATTATAATTTTTTATTTTATGTACTTATCATGTTCTAAAATCATGGATATGAGTTTAACGTACCCATTCATGTATGGACTACCTTACTCATGAAATATTTAATAGGAATATGATGTTAAGTTTGTGTGTTTTCATTCTTCTCCTTCAGGTTATAAAAGAATATTGTAAATTCAATGAATACCTTCCATGGAAGAATAATATTATTATTTTTAAACATGGATGTAATATTTTCTGCATTACATTGTAAATACATTGAGACAATATTATTATATTATTCATATAACATTAATTTGTTCTTTGAACATGAATGGGTATACAATTAATTCATCCTGAAAGACAATCATGGATCCTATTCCTTTCATAGTGATTTATCGCCAAGAACCTCCAAATGCTAATAAGAGCACATAACATATCAACCTAGAACAAAGGTGAATCATGTATTCCCTATTCTCAACAACGGAAAAAATGAAATGTCTAAAAACAATAAAAAACTCTCTAGGCATGAGATGATATCATTTTATAATAATGGTTTATTGACTCTCCTCAATGTATTCACTGACATAAATATGTAGCTCTATTTTTTATTTGATATTTATTGTTGGGGAATTGATTAATTTAACATAAAAAATTAATTAAATATTTTAAAAATGCTAAATGTGGGTTCCCATTTTTTTTGGTATCATGGAATTTTGAAAATCATACTCTCCGTGAAAATATATAATATTTAAAATATTCAAATATGTTAACGCCGCATTATGTCATGTTTTTTTATTATTTTATGTATTATATCCATCGAACAATATAATAATTTCGTGGACTGAGATCGATTGAGCTTATCTAAATCGGTCAGATTAATCATATGATATGATTGGAATGATGTTCATCAAATTGTAGAGTGTATTGTAGTTTTGTTACCACAAACATGATATTTTAGAGGTTCATTTAATCTATGTTAGTGTATTCCATTCATAAGGGAAATTAATTATTGAAGATGAAGGTAGTCACATACTCACTCACGTAAAGTTAACGGTCGGTCATGATAGTATAAGGGTATATATGTACCAATGTAAGGGTGAATTGATGTTCAATACCAAATTCGTGTGGTACAAGGGATAAAAAATATGACATTTATGAGATCAGATGGCTCATGCTCTATCCATAAATTTTTTAAGAGGTAATACTAACCTACACACTCCCATCCAACTTCTCATTGAGACCATTTCATTATTATAATTTTCATGTCTACTAACTCTTCAGATGGAACCCAAAACACGCTTTCGCAAATTCGTATCACTAAAACATTCCACGACATCACATTCCCCCAAGTACCTCTATGTGTTCCCAAATCATTCCATGAAAACCCTTATGGGAACTATACACTAACTACCTCATACCTCAAAGTTTTACTTGATTGTATAGATATAACACATGGTTGAGACGTCTCTATCATGTGTGAGATTGATATGGACAAGAAAGTGGGATATGGATAAAAAATTGTTTAACACCCGTATAATACATATTTAAATACATATCATGTTTTATTTTATTTTTAATAGAATATAATTCTATTGATCATGAAAATAATTTCACAATTTTCATGGTCATAATGTATTTTTCCCACTTCTCTCATTATAAAAAAATATTTTATATTTTCCTATTCACACGTTGTAAACATTTTATTAGTAATAAAAATCCTTTAACACATTCCATTGAATATAAGACTACTTCAATAATCAACATAGTTAAAATCAACTTCATAAAAATATGTAGCATGTGGCCTTTGGACTTCCATGGATGAAAATTATTAAAAAAAATTAATAATTATACATGATAACAAAAATTAATATGAAATCTATTATTCAATAGTTAATTTATATAGATATAATTTGTTTCATCTCTTAATGATTCTAAAAAAAATTACAACATAAAAATGATCTATGATCATTATAAAATTAATCTTTCATAAAATTATCGATCATCTCGTCATCTCAGAACCACAACTGGAGGACTCCCTCTATTCCCAACATCGTTAATGGTACCAATCATTTAAACATAATCCAATTGGATATTAGTGGTTGTGATGTCCCATAATCAGAATGTTAAGACCACTAAATACCTATAATCCTATTATTATTTTGTATCTTCTCATGAGTTGGGAATAATATCTCTCCCAACAATTTTTATTCTTATAACACAACTTATTTATTTGTTCTTGTTTTGATTCTTCTTATATGGGAGTTTATGTTAGTAAATTATTGGAATTTCATTTAATTTCATTCCTTAATTATATATCTATGTGAACAATGTCTAAATCCATAATTACATGTTTACTATGATTAGTAAAATTATCTTCAATTGACATATTCATTACTCTTAGAGATTTGTAATTCTATTTCACATTATTTTGGTGTTCGAAACCTGATTTTTTATAATAATATTAATGCTAATGACAACTATGATATACAGATAAGTAAATATAATTTTACAACATAATTTTAGATTCAATTGGTTTTTTCATGAGTATCCCGTGAGTTATTTATTTAATTTCATCGAATTTGATATCCTCAATTTAACATGTAAAAGATAATAAACTAAACATCCATAATATATATTAAGAGGAAAATGATTCTTCGTTTCACATTCTATCTATTTAAAAGAGAAATTTTAACAACTTATTCATTCTAATAGATATTTTAATTTATTATATACTAAAATTATTACATGTGGAATAAAAGTATTTTAAATTATATTTGATATATTTTATGTTTATTACTAGGGTTATATGGGTTCAACATAAATTTATGAACATGTAAACCAATATTTAGGCTCTGATAGATGGAATGAGATTAAAACTCTTTTTCGATGTATACCATATCCCCCACTCACATATCAATGTACAAAATATATCCCAAAATTGAATATACCCATTCTAATTTCCCATAGTATTGTATTATTCTGTTACTCAGATGATATTTTCAAAATATAATATGGGATGAGATATCATATTTTCCCACCTCTAGTCACAATTATAATGAAAATTGAGACCCAATTAATGTAAGAGTATATGTGAATCCTATAAATATAGGGAATAATTATTCTAGATTTAATATATTCTTGTTTAAATTAAACATCAATCACATTAGTTTATATTTTTAAATTTCAATTCAAAAAAAAAATTATGTTTCCATGGACATATGTTTATAACATGTAATTAGAGTTGGGGTGGGGAAACCAACTATGTTATTAAAATAATAACATGAATATTCTCCATTGGTTCATGTAGAAATCCATTTATTTATGACACTTATAATAGAAAGGCACCCATTAATGGAATAAGGTTATATAAATCATAGGTAATAGAGACAGTGTTTTTTGGAATAATTAATGGATTATATCAATGAATTGAGGAAGGATATTCATGACTACTTCCATCTTTTAGTATAAATATGGATTGTTTTGTATTATTTCAAAATTATTTTTTGGATGGAAGAAATTATTTAAAAATAATATTTTTTACTTATACTTGATGTATTTTATACATGTTATTAGAGTGTAATATATGTGGATTATGTTTTACATCATAGCCACATATTTTCTTTTTTTAGTATCATGGTAGTTGGAAATACATATAGAAATATTAATATTAGTTCTTCTGTTTGATAACCTAAGGAGTCATGAATTTTATTTTAGCAAGGGACCCCTATATTTTTAATCCATATCGTATGGTAATAAAACCATATCACATAAGATATTCATTCATTACCATCATTTATATTCACATTTCTTAAAAGAGTGATGCACTTGAGATGATGTGGAAAATCATCCCAATACCATTTAGGTAATCAGAAGGTGATTATTATAAAATGGTATTAGATCATACTAAGAGTATTAGGTTTAGAATTGATAGTATCCAAATAATAATATTGTTGGTAATCAAGATGTAACACATAAATATGTTTAGATTGAAATATATTAGTGGAATACTGAGTTATCATAGGTAGAATAAGGAATATTTTTCTTTTATTTTGAGCCATTCATATGTCCAGGTGTCTTATACCTCATGTTAGGTATTGGTAGGTATGAATAGTTAGGATATCAATAATGACATGTTCTTGAAATTTCTTAGTTGTTAGTTATTTGAAGTAATTGGTAATATATATCGACTGAAAGATTTACAATAAATATATAACATTCATCTATATATTTATTATTAACAACAAGATATATATAGATTAATAACCGACTTCATTGATTAGAGTATTCTTTTATAATTAGTATAAGAAATATTTTACATGGTATAGTTGTTGAATAATATTAATTGTATTATAATGATATATTAAGCATGTGGAATTTATTTAGGAATATTAATAAGTGGTGGATAAAAAAGTCTTTTGAAAATGGAAATCAATTGAGGGATGAAATGGGGGTCATGCAGGAACATGTAAGTGTTGTTTTAATATATTGAGCTATTAGGTATAAGAAATATTTACTATTATTCTCCATTTACTTTTATATTACACTTTCTAGATACCCACAAAATTTTATATAGGAATTGGAAAATTTGAACAGAACAGAATATATACCAAGGGTTGACCCCCATGAATTGGAGATGATTTCAATATTTATCCATGAAACTGGTAAAGGGATTCCATGAAAGAAAACAATAGACTCTAATTTTTTGAATGGATTATAATTACATTATCATCTTTCTTTTGGGTTTATACCCTCATCAGTTTTCTGTGGAGTGGATTTACCACATTCAACTTATATTGAAGACCATAGAGATACCAAAAAATCACCAAATAATTTTTTACACCTTCATTATATAAGGGGAATATTGTTTATGGTGTAATGTGATTCACAATGAAATATAAGGTCGACATCTTACTTATTAAAATATTTATATTTTTTATTTCATATATTTTAAAGTGGATTTTATTGGTAAAGGATAATGTGTTCTTGATCCTTCAAATATGATCCCTGTTATGAGGATTTTTCACTTAATTCACCGAACAACAATGTTATACACTATACATGAGTTGGGATGTGTAGTAAAAGGAGTGGAACATTGAGATGGTTTTTATGGAACCAACATAGACTCTCATTATTCCCTTAAACAATCCTTCTTTCTTGAATATAGTAACAAGGAACCTCCTTAGGAAGATATTATCAAACTATGATTTAATATTGAGAATATCAATAATAATAAATTATATAGAAGAATATTATTCTCTTGGTAGTAGGTGATGGAAGGAAGAAATGAGCGTAAGTATTTCCATCTAGTGAGGCAAGACCATTGGAGTACCTTCATCACCTAGTTCAGGAAGACCACATTTATAGTGCCATTAGTGTGAGTACACATGGAATACAAATCCAAAATATACCTTAAAGGAAAAAGTTTTCCATTTCTATTTTAATGACTATAATATGTATTCGGTGGAGTTTATTTTAAATATAAATAATAATACACCACCAATTTTGGGGATTATACTTTTATAAGTACCATCTTGGTATCTTATGATTTAAAATGTCCTATATTTTATATAATATATTTAAATTATCTAAAATTTGATCAACTGTTGTCACTCTTAAACCATAAATTTGGTACTCAAATTCATATATGATCGATAATACATTGTTATAAAAGAGTATGTAGAAAACCCGGAAGTTATCGTCTTGTGAATTGCTCATAACATCTTATATGAATTTCTTATATGCGATGGTTTTATATATGGGTTCATTAGATGTTACTATTAGAATATAGTGTTAACATTCATCTAAGAATGTAAGAAATTCTACAATAGAAGAGTATCATTTTTATCCCCAATTGGTGTTCAATACATACACTATGTGGAGTGTAAACATCAATTTAGTGGGGAAGGTCGTCATCAAGGATATTTATAATCCATTATTACTAAAATTACTAATAACATAATTGCATCTATTGGATCTAACATATATTAATCATAACCTAGTTTGGTAGATCTATATCATGCTTGGTTTCCTATATTTTTATTCAATATTTCCTTCTAAGTGATAATCCTAGTACATAATTGATCAA
Source organism: Viscum album (assembly GCA_963277665.1). Taxonomy (NCBI): domain Eukaryota; kingdom Viridiplantae; phylum Streptophyta; class Magnoliopsida; order Santalales; family Viscaceae; genus Viscum; species Viscum album. The sequence continues at coordinate 1,430,465,431 of OY728132.1, read as the reverse complement.
CAAAAATGAACTAAACCCATTTTGATCACCCTTATTTCATAACTCCAATAATGTTGGTGGATTAAAATTATAGCTATAGGAGTTATAGTCTAATGGTTTTATAATGACAAAAACTTAACATTAGGGTGATGTGGTTATTTCTTCTCATGAAGATAATGGGTGTAAAAACATGTACACGAAATATCATAATTTGAAAATGGAGACGATCTTAGAATTACTATCCTTTTACTTGAATTTACAAACTCTTTTACTAGTTAAAAGTTAAAGATAGTTTTTTAGGTATTTCCATTGTTCATACTATAATCAACTTTGATTAAGTCCAAAATATTCCAATTTTTTAGACTTCCAATTATGGGTTGGGATTTTGAATATCTTATGACACATTTTAACAAAAAAATGTATTGATTCATTGTTTATTAAATGTTTTTGGATGAGATTAACTAAAATTTTCATATCCTTCTAGGGACATTGTATGAACATCATTTCTACATCAAGCTAACTTGGATTCACTAAGAAGATATGGGTTAATTACGGTTTCAATTTTTCTTTGACAAAAAGTATATTTCCCCAACATTTTTAGGAATGAATTTAAACAATTTCATTTAATAATCCTCACAAATAAATACCATAACAATGATTATTTACATGGTTTATCACAATGGGATATGTCCAATGATAATACATAAATAATTTTTTTCATATCATTCTTCATTTTGTTTCACAATTATTTTTGCATTAAAAATTTTCACCAATATAAAGTCAATTGCATGTACAAAAAAACAAAAATGAACTAATGGAGATCACTCTGCTTCTCTAAGAATACTTCTGATTAAAGCACTATTCTCAATTTATATATTGATGTCTTCCATATTTTCAGTAAATGATGTTATCCTTCTAATCACCAAGAATGTTATTAATATTTTGAAACACTTGTAGTGAAATTCTATTACTTAATATACTGACTTATCATTGATGTAGATTTAGAATCATATCATTATAGTTTGAACAATATTTTATGTAGAATCTATACTGTGTTACTAAGCCGCAAAACCCTTGGCACGTAACATTGGTTGTGTAACCCCTAGTTTCATTATAAACATATCAAAAGATATCAATGAGAATTAAATTGTGTGGAATTTTTCAAATAACCTCGATCATGTAATGTTTATAATGTAATATTTATATGTATTTATGATCAATTAATTGATCCAATGAAACCCCATCATGTTACCATGATCATGTGATCATGTCATGGAAGAACATTTAAATACCCATGTCACATATTAACACATAAATACTTGGGTTTTTCTTTTAATGATGTGAAATTTTTTTATTAATAGATATTTTCCTCCAACATATCATTGAAAAATATTCTAAAAAATTCATTTCACAACCATTAAACCATAAAAAACCAATTCACATGACACCACTATATCATAAAAGTCTAATCGAGTATCCATTGCCATCTCAATAGATCATGAGAGGACACTACATCCGATTTTGAACATAACCATGATCACATGACCAATTGGTTACTTCAATCCATAAAATGATCCATTTATTATTTTTCTCTCTCTAAACTCTCCTAACGATACATGATTTATTAGAACTCCTTACATATGATAATGTATCATTCTCGACGTGATCAACAAATTCCGGTCACATTGACACATTCTTTGAATCCATTTATAATTACATGATAATCCATATATCTATAATTTTATTCTTATTAAACATTCTTCAATGTCACATTTTACCTTCTTCATTATAGTCAAAATATTCCTTATACATTAATCTCCATAACCAAAACCAAATCTGATTGAGAGTAAAATCACCACAAAACATTAAAAAAATATCACCATTGTTCCTAAAATATATCCCTTGGGATTTTTTGGAAATGAAAAATGAAATGAAATTGTTCTATTTTATTACATAGAAAAAATTATATCAAATTAGTCAATATAATTCTACACAATTAGTTATCAGTGTAGAAAATATGATATCATGTGAGTATTACAATCCCCATGAAATTAAAAAACATCCCCCTTCTCAATGATAAATACCCCTAGAACACACACACACAAATCCCATTCCATATGGATTATATCTCCCCATGACATTAACACAAAAAAACATAACTAGAATGCACATTGAAACCCATAAACATCATACTTATAGAGAATCATTGAATTTCATAGAAATAATATCCTCTTTAAAAATTAACCCAAAATGATAGGGGATCCCTATAAATAAATGCATATAAAAAATAAATATAAAAGGAGATGGTAAAATAATAACACCTTAGGCTAATTAAGGTGGTTAAAAACCAATGTTAAATTGGTGATTTTTAAACGCACCAGGGTTCAATGACATAGTCGATAGATTTGTAATCTTCATAGTCATTCCATACATACGCTATTTAAATCAATCCCAACATAACAATTTATGGTGTAAATTGATACCTCGGATTAATATTCATAGTTTCTTAGTTTTTCACATGAGTCATAAGGAGTTTAATATCAATCCACCTAATTTAAAAAAATCCCCCTACACACTTCAAATATTAACAAATATCCACTAGTTGTTTCTTCATCCATATAAGAAACACTTACTTATTTTATTCCAAAATATAATTTCATTTCTACTAAATGAGAGATATGATCTCTCATTTCATAGTTTTCCATACAACACAATTCTCATGAATAACTATTCTACCACCACTTGTGGACTTTCAGTCATCCATTTATCAAGCCAGTCCACATTAGAATAAGCTAAAAGATAATGATTATTTCATTCTCTATAGACAAATCCCTAATCCATAGTACCTCAAATATATCTCATGATTTTATTCAGTTCTAGGAATATTTTTTCTTTTGGCAACTCCAAAAACTAGTGGGTAAACATGTTCCATAGAAAATATCCCATCAAATAATTATTAAATATACCAAATTTCAATTTATTATTTATACAAGTTGAGATCCTAATATTTATTATTATCATTTATTTCTATCATTATTCCAACCAAATTTTGTGTTGACATTGATATTGAGTCACGTATGCCATTATTATTAAGGTGTTCTATAATACACATTGTTCAGTTGATGAATCTTCCATCCTCTCTCAAAATATCCTACAACCCTGGAAAATATTTCTTCTCGCCAATTATGATATTTTATACACTATTATCATGAGATTTAATAAATATTTCACTAATTTTTATTTATTACCCCCAAGGACGGTATTATATATATAAAAGAGCATAAGAAACTATTCTTCATTATATTTTTTCACATAAATATTATGATCATCGCCATTTATATTTAAATATAGCTTCATAAGATGTGAATCTAAAAATGAATACGATGTATGTAGTGTCTACTTCAGTCTGTTTATGGAATTCTTTAACTGGTATAACTAGTTTTTATCATCTCCAATTTGATTTCATACATATTAATCATTATATAATTCTTAGTTTTGAAAACTATTAAAGATGGTTTTATGATGTTCATCGAATATAAATTATATTTTTTTGTATAATCATATCCGATAATAACCTAATCAATTCTATTAAAGTTACTAATACAAAAGTTTCTTCTATATTTACACAATCAAATTATAAAAATTGTTTACAGAAAAGGTGTTCCTTTTTGTATTGATAACATTATGATCATTAGTTTTGCTCTTGAATATACACAATTTTGTAATGAAGTTGTGATTTTATGGCCTATCAACAAGTTCCAAACTCATATTTATATCAATTTGAGCATGTTCCTCATTCATAAACCCATGAAGCATCCTCTTCAACTTCTTAAAATGATGATGGAAATATTAAATACACTTAATATGTTTTTGTAAAAATTTGTTTTACTCTATGTCTGTGTTTCTCTAGATTTATCTCTTATTATTTTCTAATGATCAAATTTTACTTTTTTGATTATCCTCTGAGTTTTTGGTTTATCATGTTTAGTAAATGTTTCATCATTAAAATCCAAATCAATGTCATCATTATTCAAACAATTTTTCACAACAACTTTATTTGTACAAATTAAAATTTATTATTCTTCATATTCATAATAAATTTTAGTTTTATATTCCTAGGATTATTCCACTATTATTGTTGAATTTCATTTATGTCACAATTTTCTGTAATTTTACCCTTCCTGTTTTGAAGCGTTTTTAGGCCTTATAATTTGATCAGTAGACAAATAAAATTCCTTTATTGGATACATCATCGTACATTCCATGATTTTACTATTTGTTTCTGATTATGTTTCTACTCCAAAACACACTAAAATGTTTAAGTGATGGATCCCTTCCATACCATTACATTTATGGTTCTCTATATTCACAATGGCTAGGAAACGCTGAATTATATGTGTAGTCCATAACAATAGTATTATCCTTCGAACATTGTTGAGAGATTCCAACATCCATAAGCATGGTTGTGAATATATTATTCATAGTATGATATCTCTTATCAACAATACTTTTGACGCCGAAAAAAGACTGTATCTCTCGAAGGAAGTTTCGAAATGACGAAGCGAAGTCATATTTGGAATCAGAGCCCTGATCCGGAGGCCCGAGATGTGGTGCGCGAAATAAAGGAGGATCTGCGGGAAAAATTGTTTTGCTCTTGTAGTATCCTTGGGTTTCGTGGAATTGAGCCAATGAGGCGCGCAATCTTTGCGCGCCCCGGTTCTGCGCGGCGAGGTTTGCACGCCGGCAGCTCCTAGCACAAAAGATTTCACGCGCTACCTAGATTCTGCACTGGATGTCGCCTATAAATAGAAGGTGACCCGAGTGGTTTGGGTGTTGAGGAATTCGAAGAAGCTCTCGTGCACGCAATTCGGCTCCCCCGCACACAAGATGACTTCCAGGTAATCCCTCATTTCACGCAACCTTGCCCCGGAGTTTGCCTTTGCGCGCAACTCCACCAACTTAAGTGAATTTTCCCCCTTCCCCGGGTTTCAACCTTGCGCGCAATCTGTGTCTTGTGTACGCAATACCCTACCATGCACGCAATACCCTTCACGTAACTTCCTCTCCTCACGCAATTCCCTTGCTCCAATTGCGCGTCGTGCCGGTGTTCTGCGCGCAAACCACCATTTTTGCGCGCAAATCTTAGGACCCTACACCTTGACGATCCTTGGCTGCCCCCTGTACCGGCACCTGATGTCTCCCCTGCCGGGCTTGCACTCCATGCGTTTTTTCCCGTACGGCCTTCCAGGCTCGTGCGAATTATCCTCAAGGTCCCTTGGGTCGTGTTTCCCATTGATTTTCTTTGCCTTATGATTCTCTGTATAGGCACGCTAACGGCTATTGCTTCTTCGCATAGTCACGCTAACGTGGACCCCCCAGTGGTTTGCCCTGTGGCCCCCTTCACTATGTCCTTGTCGATTCCTTCCCTCTCGTATGGGGTAGAGGGAGTTGGGCATGTAAGCCCTAGGGGTGTGGATAGAACCCACCTCTTCCAAGCTGCAGGACGTTAAACTGCTAAGCACCTCGTCCTTAACACATGACGTTAAACTGTGGTCCGACCCTATGCTTCGCATGCAGGGTCCCCCCTGCTCGGGAATTCTTTACGCCCACTCATCTCCACATGAATGTACTCTTCCTCACATGGAATGAGATCCTCCTTGTCGGAGTGGCATTTGTCCGCGGGGGAAGGGTCGCCTCAAATCATAAGCCCCAAGCCTATCTTACAGAAGGTTTCACCCTTGCATCTCCGTACTTCCCCCCTTCCAAGGCCAGTGGAGTCCTTTTCCCACTGCGCTTTTTCGCACCAGAGGCCCCCACCCTAGAGTAAGCCCCAGCACCAAGGGTCGCTAACCACATGTAATCCCCTGTTTCTTCTTTGGGCCGCTCAACGAGTAAGCCCCATTACGCTTCTCACGGACGCACCATTCACGACGTGATCATCTGGTCCCTTCTGCCTCTTGTTTCTCACACCGAGAATGACTCACGTGGGCTTAGAGCGCGCATCGACCATGACATCCTCTTATGGGCCACCTTAGAGCATAATCCTCATCCCAGCGAACTATGTGGACTTTGATCCATGCTAACGCACGGTACGTAGGTAGCCTCCATGAGGTTCAATCCCACCACCTGGTCGTCCCGACCTCTCCACATCGGTTCCCGGACAACATTGGGCCACTTCAGAGTGTAATCCCCAAAACCCTCATCCCGCATGATGTTAAACTGTATCTCGTCCCGCAAGATGTAAAACTATATCTCGTCCCGCATGACGTTAAAATGTATCTCGTCTCCGCAAGATGTTAAACTCGAGACATACCCCGTGTTAAACAAGAGAAGCTGAGGAAAACCATAGATGGTACACATTCCCCGCGTTTGATGTGGGATGCCTCTAGCTTCTGCACCTTCGGGAAGCCCTGTGATGAGGGACCAAAGACAGACATGCCAACAACACCCCAACGTGACCATTATCCTCACCAATGGTTGCTGCCCCGACAAGAACCCCTGGAGTGACTTGACAGAAGCAGAGTTATTAAATGGCATCCATGTAGATATGGCACTGGGAATGAGATTCACGAACCCATATTAAATCTATGAGGGAGACCCAGACTAGGTGTTGAGCTCCGAGGAGGAATCCACAGAAGGAAGAACTGACATCCCATCATCCTGGTTTCAATCAAGGAGAAAACGTCCCTGAACAAGGAACATATGTCACCCACCTTTGGAATTCGGGAATGAGGGGTAACAAGCAGTGCATCTTCCCCACAGACGGATGCGTACGCCCCAACAAAAGCATCAGAGCAACAGAAATGGTGAACCTGACGCGAAGCTCTTCTCCTCAATACGGGGAATGGTAGCAGTTGGGGCGTCAGAAGATTAGCATGTCACCAGGTCCGGGTAACCCTCACTGGGACGTGGACCCACCAGGGGTCGAGGCCATCAGGACGCTGACCACTCCGTTCTGTGACGTCATCAGCATGGATCCCTCTCGCCGACCATGGATGATGGAATGACGTTGGGCCTTGGTTATATAATTCATTTCCTGTTGATGCTAATGGGTTCATCTCCCTGCATCCAGGAATCCGATCGCTGAATTCAGAGCTCGATCGCCACCTGCCCACTGACGCAGGGGCAGTGGCAGTACCGACGCGGCTACTCTGCGCGGTCCCGCCTATTCCACGGTTGCTCCGACATCAACCGTCGTAGCAGCCCGGCGCTCGCACCCCCTCTCCCGGTCAGAAATCATCCAGCGGAGGGTGATCAATGACCTAGTTCGTAGGTAGGACGAGGAAGGGATTATCCTCGCCAGGGGCATGGCCCGTTTGGATTTAGAGGTGGTTGTGCTTCACCACCATCACCACCCTTGAGGGCCGTGCGGGGATCCACTGCTCCCCACTCCGACGTTCAACCGCATTGAGTGTATATCCTCGGAGCACCTTGAAACATCCCTCCCCTACGCCGATGAGGTGGGGGATGTCCGGGTCCAGCCGATCAGCGATCCGTCCCAGGGGTTAACAGCAAGAACCCCCGCCATGCTGCGACGATGCCACCGCCCCACTCCCCGAGCTGAGGAGTATGAAATATTCATGCCCGCACTGCCGGTTCCGACCCATCTGACTCGATGCCAGCGTCGAGCGCGAGAGGGAGAGAACGCCCATCCTGGGGAATCAACATCAGCAACCACTGTGTCCCGAGCCACTGCTGACTCCTATTACCAGATCCCCACACACGTTGAGCAGGGGAAACCACATGACCGACTGGGATTGAAACCGCCTGGCAGGAAAGTTGGGTCGAATCTCATGGTCGCGGACACTAGAAAAGGCCACTACGGACCAACCCGCTATAGTTCCGCTCACCATGAAGGCTCATTCCGTTCCACCGATCTTGAAAGTCAAAAGCTTCTTCTCAATGGCTATGCTCTGGGTATGACTCCTTCACGAGCCAACTGCATGGGGTATGAGGTCACTCCCCCTACTTCCGGCCGCGAGTATGGAGCCGTTGTGTATCTAGCCTCTCACTCACATGGAGGTAATCCCCATGTCCCTTTCGACATCTGTCCCAGTGCTTCTCGGACCTCAGCCTTCATTCCCCTCCGCCCCACCTCTATTGTGGCTGGGGGTCCCCATGACGGAAATCGTCCTTACCCTGAGGAGCTACCCAGGGGCAGGAAGGTTGGGCGTCGTCACCGCAGGAGGAATGTTAGGGGAGTCCATACGGAAATTAGGACTGTCCGTATCTCGGATTCCAAGGCGGAGTATGACTCGACGACGGAACCTTCCCCCCAACCATTCGAGTTGAGGGCAGAGATGGGGATGCGACGCGTCAGTCTCGTACTCCCCGAATGAAAAATACATATGATTCCCTCCTCCATTCTAGTGTATATCTAGGAGGACGAGGACTAGGCATACCGCCAGGGATCAAGCCAGTAGTTGCTACTGGCCTCCTCGAAAGCACTTCACGCCCCTGTCAGGGAGGGAAGGGAACTTTTCTACAGACCGATGAAAGAGTCACAAGGCGACACACCCTCGGCGAGCACCGACGCTGTTACAGGAGGCCCATTCATTATACCATCCTATCGCGAAGTGGCAACCACGAAACTGAAACCCCTGGAAGATGACCCAGGGATCGGCGGCCAATCGTCATGTTCGACGTATTCCCCACCGGCCAGGCCACCGGCCTGATGGCCTTCCTCGGTGCCATTTCCAGTTCCTCTACTACCCTCGGTGGACGAGCAGGGACGGGAAGGTCCAGACCCCAAACCATAGTCGTGGAGCTTCTGGACCATTCTCACAGCGGGCCACTTCCCTGAGAAGTTTTGGCCGGTCGCAGAATCAAATTTTTATTTGCCAGAGTCACTCACCCCGGGTGAGTTTGAGTGCTTCCACCATATTTTTCAGGTGACTCACTCCCGCCTTCGCTATCAACTAGCACCTTATCCCGGGAGCCAAGCACATCTTGAGGAGATCGGTGAGCAGTGACATCAGATCGACCTAGCAGCGCTCCCCGCGGTTCAGCACCCCGAGTCGTTGGGTCACCACGAGGCCCTCCAGCAAAAATGCGTCCCGAGTTTTCATGTACTCTATAGAGTTATTTAGGAAGCCTCCCCCGACGCGCAAGACCGCGGATGGTGGCAGTACACTGATGTCCTCTTCTGTGCGATCCGCCGACAGCCCGATCCACTGGACGACCCTAAGGGAACGTCACCAAGGGAAGTGGCAGTCAACATGGATGACCTTTCAGATGAGGGAAACATTGTGGATCCCCTCAATGGGGACTCTCCCCCTAAGGACAGGCCGCTACTGGACCCATCTGGGAGGATTACTTGCCAACAGATGAGCCTCCTAGGTCCTCCTGTACTCACAGAGGCACTGACAGTGGGCCGAAACATCGGCAATGGTAAATATCCCGTCGGGTCTGCCAAAATCGCCGACCCATCTGACTCGGTGCAGAAGGTAGAGCAAGATTCCGAGAAGACCACGTTGCGCCTACAGCTAGCTGAGAAAAATAGGCTGGTTGACGAACTCTTGGCTGAACGCATTGTAGAGCGGCGGCCTGACTACAGGGACCCTAGACCAGGACAGCAAGGGCATGAGCATCTACCCCTTGCTGAGATCCCCCTGGGCAACCATGACCCTGTCGTGTTCGCCGAAAGGGGAAACAGTAGGTCCCATGGCAAGAGGGTGCGACATGTTTCCTCGAACCCTCCCGAGCGGCGAGACCACCCGGGGGACACTGCTCGGTTTCCTCCAGCCGCCCCGAGAGTCGGTCCACCAGTTGCCCCACGAGCCACTGAGCTTGACTACCGTATCTAAGATCCTGTCAATGCACTTGTGGTTAGAGATCCCCATCAGGATAGGAATCCGCATCCGGACCATCTAATGGAAGTACTCACCGCCTGCTTGGAGGCCCTGGAAACTCGGTAGGTGGAAATCCCACCGGACTGCAAGCCATACCCACCATTTGTGGATGAAATTCCGGCCCCACCATGATATGGTAACCCCACTTTTTCCCCCATTAACGGGACCGAAGACCCACCACAACTCTTGGCCCACTTAAACTCGAGGTGCGGGCCTATGTTACGGACTCCGGCGCAGCAAGATGCTTCCATGCTCCGGTGCTTCATTCAGAAACTGGAAGGTCCAGCATTCGTTTGGTAATTCCAGCTCCCTGTTCGATCTATGACTAGCTGGGAGGACCTTCACCAACAATTCATCTACCAGTTCAGTTCCATAACCCGAAAGACAAACATTGCAGACCTCCTCAGGTGCAAGGAAAGGCCCGACAAGCGAGTCGCGGACTTCGTCGCCCGGTGGAAGGGGCTCACGTACTCCCTTGACATGCCACTGACTCAAAAGAAATTACTGATGATGTGTGTAGGGATCGTCAAGGCGGAGTTGGTTCCTTCTCTGATAACGCAGAATTACCCTGGTGGGTTCTGGGACATCTCGGACAAAGCTCAGCGCCTAGAAGAAGCCCTGCAACAGGCCGATCAGGCACGCCCACTGCCTCATGTAATCTATGCAAGGAGAGTCTTCAGAGTCGAACTGGCTGTTGTGGCCCAGATAGAGGCCCCCAAATAGCTAGATTTTCTGCCAGTGAGGCCAGCTCAGCAGGCTCATAAGGCTCCACCCCCACAGGCACAACCTCCGTCCCAGCAGCTACCGCCACAATATCAGCAGGCGCCTCCGCATAACGCACCACCACCACCTAGGAGAGGTAATCGGTCTCTGCCTCTTCAGCCTGCTCCTATGGACCCTAGTCATGGTCAGCCCCCAATATCCCTCTTTCCAGACCGAAGGAATCAGACTTACTCATTTGTCGAGGCCCAGGTCCCCGGTTATTTCCGAAGTACTTTGGAGTAGAGGATTGTGCGGCTGCCAGAGTGTAGGATGTCAGAAGAGGCGTGTCTCACTGATCACCCTAACTACTGCCCTTATCACCAGATCCTGGGAAACACCATCCAATAATGCTATGTGTTCAAGGACTGGCTCCAAGACTAGATTGAAAACAACATAGTTAGGTTGGGCCCAGCCCCGACATAGGTGGCATGTGTCTTTGGGGGATCAGATGGCAGTAGTGACATCAGGGATGGGTGGGAACAAGTTTTCGACCGTGGGTCCAAGAATTATAATGACTGGATGGACCTCAGGATGGTCGCCTATTCCCACATCATCATATGTGCCTTCCTGAGTCAATTAGATCCCTCAGAGTCTGTGAGCGCCGCTTTGGCATCATCCTCCCAAACTACTTCTTCCTAAGAGAGCAGGCGGCGACGCAAGAAGATAGAACGCGCCCTGCTGTTGCCGTCATCTTCCCGCACACTTTGCGATTTCATGCCCCAGGAAATGGGGATCCCTCTGAGACCCCGTCCGGTAGTGGATGACTTCTCTATTCAAAGTCTGGGGTATGCTTCGATTAACACCGTAGAGTTGGTAAATCCCATTTTGACTCCCGACGACGAGGAGTGCCAGATGGACCTCCCCAATGTCCCCAGCTGCCGCCAACGTCGACGGAGTCGCGACTACGTGAATCGCCTGGGCGCGGCAGTCATCACCTCCAGTCAGGCCGTGCACGCTACCAAGACCATGCAACAAGCCCGATATATAGAGAAGCACTCGCGGCTCCCTCACCCGGTGACAACGGGTCCGCTTCCACCACCATTTGTGTTGCTGGATCGGGCGGAACCGCCTTGCCCACGTCACAATCAGCCCAGCCCTACCATTGGCCAACTATGGCCTTCCGATCCTGGCATGACAGTCACCTCCCGGGCTTCAGCTAGTGAACAACGGGACGTGCCTAGTACCAGCCAGTCACCGGTCCCGCCAGCAGGGCCCGTCATGCCCCCAATCGCAGAGCGACCTCCTGTAAGCAGAAGCTCGCATTCGGAGTGAAAGTATGATATCCGAAAGCATCTGGCTGGCATTCCGGTAAGGATTTCAATCCTTGAGGCCCTTCGCATGTCGTCTAAAATTCGTGAGGCACTCTTTGAGGCTCTAAGGATCCCCCTACAGTTTGAAACGGAGGTAGCGGCAGCAGAAGCCTTCCACACCGAGGTGATTGAGGACACCGAATATCAGGAGGTTATCTCATTCTCCGGTGAAGATGAAGACCTTCCCATATAGGGGCACATCCGCCCACTGTACATCACCGGCCAGTTCAATGTCATGGATGTCCGTTGCTGTCATGTCGACACAGGTTCTGGGATTAACATGATCCCAACTCGGACACTGAGAGAACTGGGGTTCTCCGAGAGTGATTTAACTCCCTCCGACCTAAGAATCCAAGGGTATGACAGGACCGAGAAAATTCCACTAGGCAAGATTCGTCTGAAGTCACAGTTCGGCGGCTTAATTGCCAATAGTGAATTCATGGTTGTCTCTTAGGACACCGCTTACAACGCATTGATGGGCAGGTTGTGGCTCCATCTTCACGCAGTTGTTCCCTCATCGTACCATAAGTGCCTCAAATACTCCCTTAAGGGTCGAGTGGGCATGATCCAAGGAGATGCATCTCCATTTGCCTCTTGTGAAGCTCGTTAACTGGATGATGACTATTACAAGAGCAAGGTCAAGCAAATCCTAGCAGGTGAGGTTGAGCCCGCCGCTGTCACAAGTAATCCTTGGGTAGGTTTGGATGACACATATGTCTTCCCAATCCATCGGTTGGAGCCCACGACTCCCGATATGGGAGAGTGCTTTGTTGTCTCAGGTACCAGAGGAAGGCATATTTCTGGGTTTAAGTGACGGTGGGAAATCACCTCATACTCTTACACCAACCACGCTCAGTTGATCCCCGAGCCTCCTACCCATGTATGATATCAGGACGTTGGGCTCATGGCAATGACAGTACGTCATACGTGTCTGTTTCACCAGTCCGGAATCGACTGGATCAAGCCAACGCGTCACCACTACTTTGATTTCGTAAGGTGTGGCCCCTTGGGCCGAAGGCTGGTTGGGATTGGGTCAACCACCTTCGTCACCATGGTCTGTGTGGTGCATTAGTCTCCCGTCGTGACGACCACTTCCTCCAAAGCCAGTGCCAGCTCCCCATCAGGGTCGAGTAGCCCCGAAACAGCTCCCCCCATGGATGATCCTTCCATAAGAGGAGAATAAGACATGGAATATGCTCCTCCTTCCTTTGAAGAGGGCGTCTCCACCACGGTCGATGAGCTAGTACAGGTGAACATCGGTAGCGAGGCGGACCGAAGACCCACATTGGTCGGCGTCGCTATGCCTCCCGAGGAGCTTCAACGGTACATAGACTTCCTCAGCCTGCACCGTGATGTGTTTTACTAGATTTATGACGAGATGTCGGGATTGGATCCCTAGGTAGCCATCCACCGACTTTGCCTCCCAGAAATCCATCGTGGGTTCAAGCAGCCTCCCAAAAAAATGCACCCCTTTCATGGTGCCATTGTTGAGGCCGATGTTTATAAGTTCATTAAGGCCAACTTCGTCAAGGAAGTCAGTACCCCAGGTGTGTATCCAACATTGTGCACGTCAGGAAGAAGAATGGGTAGATCAGGGTCTGCATCAACTTCCGCGATCTGAATCGCCTCAGTCTGAAGGATGACTTTCCCCATCCCGTGACAGATCTGTTGATCGATGCAACGGTCGGGTTCCAAGCCCTCTCCTTCATGGATGGGTACTCCGGGTACAACTAGATCCGAATGGCCCTAGTGGATGAAGAGTTCACTGTCTTCAGGGGCCCCCAGGCCACTTTCTACTCTCTAGTTATGCCCCTCAGCATGAAGAATACGGGCGCCACCTATCAACGGGATATGCACCGCATATTCAAGCTGATCCTCGGGACACTGGTGGAGTGCTGCATAGATGACCTGGTGGTTAAATCTTGTCAGCATCAGGACCATCTCAAAGACCTCGAGAAAGTGTTCGGTTTCCTCCGTTCTCACCACTTGAAGATTATCCCGTTGAATTGTGCCATTGGGGTCACATCTGGAATGTTTCTTGGCATCATTGTTAGGTATCGAGGTATTGATATCGACCCCGATAAGATTAAGGCCATCAGCCAGATGCCTCCCCCATATAATATTCGGGAGCTTTGAGGCCTCCAAGGCCACATAGCCTATATACGCTGATTCATTGCGAATCTGTCCGGAAATTGTAAGCCCTTTTCTCGACTCATGAAAAAAGGCGCCGCCTATGGGTGGGACAAAGAGAGTCAGACCGATTTTGTGGAAATCAAGCAGTATCTAATTCCACCTCTTGTCCTGATGCCACCTGTTCTCGGAAGGCCGCTGGTCTTTTACGTGACCGCCCTAGAGCGATCCCTCGGCACCCTTCTCGCCCAAAAGATCAATGAGGGTACAAAGAATAGCCTCTAATACCTCATCTTCATGCTCCTCGAGGAAAAAATTATATATTCTCCCATAAAGAGGAGATGAATGCACTCGTATTCAATGTACAGAAATTGCGAAACTACATGCAGCACCATGAGGTACAGCTGGTCTCTCGTGTAGACCTGTTGAAATACATCTTTATCTGGCCTATGTTGACCGGCCGATTGGCATGCTGGGCGGTGATCCTCCAGCAGTTCGACATTAGTTTTGTACCTTAGAAGGATGTCAAAGGACAGGCGTTGGCAGACTTCTTAGCTGCCCACCCAACCTCTACGGACTAGCCACTGGATTTGGGATTTCCTGATGAAGCAATCCTCTCAGTCAATCAAGCCACCTCGTACTGATAGATGCACTTTGACAGCGCCTCCCTATTCCCTATCGGTATAAGTCTCAACGATCCTTCTCTTAGCAGAGTGGGCATGGGTATCATCTTCATCACCCCAGAGCAAGCCGTTCGGCCATATTCATTCTTGTTGTCAGAAGGCTGCACCAATAATGAGGCAGAATATCATGCCCTCATCACTGGCCTTGAGTTGGCTCTAGAGGTTATCGTACCCCACCTGTATGTAAAAGGGGACTCTGAGATAGTCATCAAGTAGGTTAATGGTGACTATGCTGTCAGGAAGCTAGTACTCATGTCGTTACTGGAATGCAACCTCCATCTAATGGCTAAGTTCCCCTCCTGACCAGATGTCATTCACGTTCCCCGATCGCAGAACAGTCGAGTAGATGCTTTGGCCAGCCTGGCCACATCACTCGTGGAGCCCGAACAGGATGAACTAATCATCCATGTGGCGCACCAGAGAGTCATTTCTCCTGTTATCCCAGAGGGAGATCGTGGCCCGTGAGTAAACCATCTCAACACTGGTGCCCCTGCGTCAGGACCCCCCGGGGCTTCGGGTGTGGTGATCAAGGCTGTTCCTGACTGGAGGACTCCCTTGGTTGAATAACTCCGGTACAGAAATCTTCCGATGGACCGAGCAGAGCGGGAACGAATTCGGCGCCACACGCTGCAGTTCACCCTTCAAAGTGTTCCCAGCCGTGAGAAGCTCCTTTACATGTGCGGGTTTGACGGTGTTCTCCTCTATTGTCTTCAAGGAGTCGATATCCTACAGTTCATGCAAGAAGTGCACGCTTGTTCCTATGGTTCCCACTAGGACGGGTCGAAGTTGTCCCATCAGATTCAGAGGCTGGGATACTTCTGGCCCTCCATGATCCACGAATTCATCGAGCACGCCAAGAGGTGTCATGCGTGCCAAGTTCATGCTAACTTTATGCATCGGCCACCGGAGCCTCTCCATACTACTATTTATTCGTGGCCCTTTGCAGTCTGGGGGATGGATGTCGTAGGGCCCTACCCGCCGGCGATGGCCCGCCAGTGTCGGTTCATCGTAACCGCTACAGACTTCTTCTCAAAGTGGGAAGTGGCAGCCCCGCTCAGGGATGTCAAGGCATATTCCATCTCCGACTTCGTGAGCTCAAATATCATCTACCGGTTTTGAATACCTCATGTTATCCTCACGGATAACGGAACCAACATCTGAGTGGCCGAGCTAATGAAATTGTACGCCAAGTACAACATTCTCTCTAACCACACCACCCGCTATCATGCGAAGGAGAATGGACAGATTGAGGCATTTAATAAAACCCTCTCTAACATTATGCAAAAAATGGTTCTTACGAACAAGAAAAGTTGGCCGGACAAGCTCCCCAACGCCCTCGGGGCTTATAGAACGACGACTCGTAACTCCACCCAGGGGACTCCGTATTCCCTGGTATACAGAGCGGAGGCCGTCCTTCCCATCGAAGTCCAGCTACCCTAATTGCAAATGGCGGTCTACGACCCCCATGCACCGGATAGAGTTGCGGAGACCCGTCTAGCTGAATTGGAAGAGCATGAAAAAAGTAGGCTTCACTCATTAAATAACATGGAAGGGAATCAGAGCAGGATGGCTTGAGCTTTTGATAAGAAGGTTCGCCTCCACTCCTTCCTGCATGGTGACTTGGTGCTGGCTCTTAGAGCGGCAATGATTCCCGACAGGAAACCACCCAAGTTGGAGCCCAACTGGGAGGGGCCTTTTATTTTCCACAATGTCTATCCCAATTGCGTGTATTTCCTAATGACTATGGATGGTGAGCATATCACTCCTACCACCAACTTTAGGTTCCTCAAGAAGTACTTTTCCTAAACCATCCTTGAACCGACATGACCTTAAACTGTACAGTCCAGTATGATCTTAAACTGCATTTTTCCCGACATCTAGGCATCCTTGGTCCTGCATGAACTTAAACTATATGGTCCCACACGACCCTAAACTGCACCTTGGTCCGAGTTATAATACCTAAAACTAAGATCCTTTTGGGACGAGTTCTATGACTTAAAACTAAGATCCTTTTGGTCCGATCCCTAAGACCTAAAACTAAGATCCACATTTCGTCCTACATGACGTTAAACTATGATTCGAGAATACGTTTGTCTTTATTCCCATCCTTATGGGATATGTTGGACTTCCTGAACACCTAGATGTCAGGTCTAGTCCCGTCTCTTAGGAGATCCCACGATCTCCCGGTTCCCAGGGTGTTTGGCATTATGCCCCCCTTTTTCCCGGGGATCCACCATATCTTGGCCGCTCTCGGACTGAGCCCTCTGACCCTTTCCAGTGGTCTGCTGATGTGCCCAGGGTACTCCGGTCTAGGACATGGAGTGCCAGATTCGACTTAGGCATGTTCAATCCAGTTCCCAAACTTCGTGTTCCCCCTTATTCGGGTGCCCGTAATCCTTCACACTTGGAGGGACCCCCAAGAACGACCTGGATACAACACCCAAGGGCTCTCCTACCATCATGGTCCAACACCCCCAAGGGTTTCAGACAACAAATTGATATGAATCCCGCATTGCAAACATGGTCAGTGGTTGATGCTCATTTGTTTGTCCCCATGTCTAACACCATAGGATGCTGTGTTGCGAACATGGTCAAGAGTAATCCTCATTCGTCATGTCGGCTTCCACTGGCCCTAAATGTTGGTGGAATGGTTCATGTCATGTTCTGCCCCACTGTATCAAGGTGGTATCTTGACACTCCTTGTACTAACCCTCAGTACACCCCCGCATGTCAGATAGACGAAGCTTCGTAACAGTGTCTCTCGGTGCTCCCGTGATCTGAGCGCTTGAGTATGTACTTTGGTCTCTTCTATACAGTTTGCATGCATCTTTACCCTCATCTGCATGGGGAATGAAGAGTAACCCATACATTTTGTTTCGGGCCCACCATAAATGGGAGCTAGCATCTCCTGCCCCCCCCCTTTGATTGTTGAACTCTCGTAGGCCCCTTTGGCCTGAAGATCCTCTCTCGGAACCGTGCATGGTGATGGAATGGGATTGCGTCCTCACCTGTATCAATTATGCTTTACTGCAACATATGTGTTACTGTTGGTCCAAACCATATGACCTTAAACTATGTCATTGGTCCAAACCAGATGACCTTAAACTGTTTTGTTGGTCCAAACCATATGACCTTAAACTGTGTTGTTGGTCCAAACCATATGACCTTAAACTGTGTTGTTTCTCCAAACCATATCCCCTTAAACTGTGTTGTTGGTACAAACCCTATGACCTTTAACTGTGTTGTTGGTCCAAACCATATGACCTTAAACTGTGTTGTTGTTCCAAACAATATGACCTTAAACCGTGTTGTTGGTCCAAACCATTTGTCCTTAAACTGTGTTGTTGGTCCAAACCATATGACAGTAAACTGTGTTGTTGGTCCAAACCATATGACCATAAACTATGTTGTTGGTCCAAACCATATGACATTAAATTTTGTTGCTGGTCCAAACCATATGACATTAAACTGTGTTGTTGGTCCAAACCACATAACCTTAAACTGTGTTTTTGGTCCAAACCAGATGACCTTAAACTGTTTTGTTGGTCCAAACCACATGACCTTAAACTGTGTTGTTGGTCCAAACCATATGACATTAAACTGTGTTGTTGGTCCAAACCTTATGACCTTAAACAGTGTTGTTGGTCCAAACTATAGGATCTTAAACTATGTTGTTGGTCCAAACAATACGATCTTAAACTGTGTTGTTGGTCCAAACCATACGACCTTAAACTGTGTTGTTGGTCCAAACACAGGACCATAAACTGTGATGATATCGTCCTGACTACACGCCGTTAGGACGCTACCTCTCTAGAACTATGTATGGCTTGATTCTCATCCTTATGAGATAAGTAGGAGCACCCAGGGCACTTCCCTGTAGGCCCAGCCTACCTTCGTGTTCGGTGCCTAGACTCAAGAATTTCCCTGGAGAGCACATGGTAAGTATGGATTAGGTCCTTATTCACGTCGGGTTTTTGTAACCGCCTTTCCATGTGTCCATTTCTCCCCTTACCCATTCATGTTCCATTCTCTAAGAACATAAACTAAGACACTTCCATGAACTACATATGACATGATTCTCATCATTATGAGATACGTAGGAGCGCCCGAGGCACTTCCCCGTGGGCCCAGCCTACGTTCTTTTTGGGTCCCTTGACCTAAAACCTCTCCTAAGGGGGGTGTGCGGTGTGACATGGGATTATGCCCTCATTCACGTCGGGTTGTTCTCTGCGCTGTACACACCCTCTATTCCCATTCACGCCAGGTGTTTCAGTTACTCCACTATGTGCCTCTTAAATTTCCTTCCGACTGTTGGTCCGAGTTCAAAGACCTTATACTAAGATCATTTCATTAAATTTTTACAACTCGCTCTCTCTTGTGGGATTTCATGATGTGTTGCGGGATTATGTCCTCATTTACATCGGGTTACTCACTGTGCCATGCGTATCCCCAGATGAGATGTGTTCCCTGTCCCTCAAGACGTTAAACTATATTGCGTCCATCATTATGTTGAACTGTGTTTCAAGAACTATTGTGGCTTGATTCTCATCCTAATGAGATATGTAGGACCGCCCAGACTTTTCGTTTTGGGTCCAGCCCCAGGGATTATTGATCCCCGTCCTTCCTTATTGTCGGCCCTTCGGCCCGACTTCATGGGAAGTGGTGTAATTGGGACATCTACCCCGAGCAATTTCAGGATTCCCCATGATAATAATGGGAAGCGACAGTTCACTTTCCCAAGAGGTCCAACCTTTAAATTGGGACGACCTGTGATCAGGTCGGTATGTCCGCCTAATGCGCCTTCTCCATGGTGGCACAATCTCAGGAGTGTCGGATGCTGTTCGAACAAGCCACCACTCCACCTTCCACGCTTTGCGTCCCCCCTTATTCGAATCCTCATTTCCTTTCATGTTTTACAGGACCCCCTAATAGTATGGATACTCGACCAATGGTCTGCCTATTGTCCTGGGCCAACGTTCCGGAGGACTGGTCATGTTTGACGGGACCCCCTAATAGTATGGATGACAGATCTATGGTCCACCTACTGTCCTGGGCCAACGTTCCAGAAAACTGACCGACGATATTTGAGTTAGGCCATGTGTTGCGAACATGGTCAGTGTTCAGCCCTCATTTATTGTCCCTATTCCAGGCCAACATGATATGGATGTTGTATTTTTGCCACAGTTGACAGTTATCATCCATCGTTGTGCCCCATTGTGTTCCGAATTTGGGTAGTGTGATTCACCCTTCCTCTCCAACCCCCTATGTTTGGATGGATTTTGATACCCACAACATCGCCCCGCATGTTTGTTAGAGCACACTGAGATGTCGACACATCAATCAGCTCGGGGTCTCCTCAGAAGTCCAGGCCCAATTTTGGGCGCCTGAAGCTTGGTCAATGCCCCACAGTTGGACGAGATGATGACATGAGCATCCTCTGCTTCTCACGTTGGGCGCAACACACAAGATCCTAGGGATGAGTTATTATTCATTTCGAAATTATGGTTGAGAGCATTAAACCAACGGTACAAATAAATGTATTTGGCCATATATTTGATTGAGACAATGAGAAGTACAAGCAGAAAGTTCATGAGATGGAAAAAACAAAGCCCATAGGGGTCATCATGCAGAAGCGATCTTTCCCGTGCTACTACCCTTTGGCAGGTAGCCTACAGGACCTCTTCTCACTCTTTGAAGACTCTCTCCTCATCGTCCACCACAGAGCGCAGCTCGCTAGCCCAAGCTTGTGCATGCGCCCACTCGGTTCAAAGTACGGTAATCTGGTGATTCACCTCCACCAGTTGTTCCTGCGCGTCAGCCAGCTGGGCTGTCAGTTGCTCCACAATCTCGGAGCATGTTGTGATTAAGGCCTCCTTCTCTGCCACCTTCCCTTCGAGGTGACGGACTTCCTACCCCGCCCTCAGCAGCGCTTGAGCGCTCGCCGATCCTTATCGGCACTGGGAAATGTCATCGCACCGGCTGCTCTAGCGTATCTTCTCGTCCCTGTAATCACGGACAGTCAGATGATGGCGATGAGATTTAGCCCCTCCGGTGCACATGAAGCGCATCCAGGTCTGGATTGATCCCATCCACCTCAGCCAATCTGACTAGGGAATTCTGGGAAATCGCTGGATACACTTCCACCCTCTGCGCCGTGTCATTCGGATCTCCTCGGCTGCCTCTGAGTCTGAGTCATCTATCTCCTCAGGGTCAATGGGTCGGTATATGGGGAAGGCAACTAGCAGATCGGCATCAGGATCCCCCATAGGTACGCCTTCATGAGGAATAGAATCCTCGACATCCGGGTGACCTTCTTCTCTCGGCCCAGTAGCAATGATACCTCCACCAGATTCCGACCTCGTCTCGGTAACAGTGTCGCTGATGTTCATCAATTGTCAGGGCCGACTCAGTGTAGGGAGCATGTTCTGAATGAGGTTGTATGTCCGCCGCTGGTCCACTCACGGATGGCCCGGGCTCCGTAGCCTGACGTGCCACCAGTGTTGAGATCAATGCGCAAGGCATATGCCGGTCAGACGGGATCTTTTGCCACTAAGCGCCAGTAGTGAAGCGTTAGACTTACAGGAATCCAGAGCGTCGGTCCCCAGTGTTTTGGACATTGTAGGAGCCGCCGTAACGGGAGACCACTTCGCGCTAGTTAATTAAATGATGGTTGTCAGATCCCCATCATGTTCCACTGGTTCCTCTCCTCCCTCCTCTAGTGGGGATGCCGGTCCGACGCTCAACTGCTCCTAAGTAGGATGGCGAAGTGGGTTAGACGTTGGAAAGAAGAATGGATGAATAAGGGAAATAAATGTAGACAGAGACAAACCTAGAGAATATAGGTAATGTCGAGATTAGAGCCAGAAATCTCACCTCTCTCTCGGAGACTCCCATAGTAGGATGCCCCTTGCGACCCATCACCTTCGGGATCTTCTTCTTCGTCTTCTCCCTCGCAATCATCCTCCCCGGTTTCCTCCTCCCCCTCCGAATCCTCGTCACTGTCACCTTCTCCCGGCGGCATCGCTTCCGGATCATGCTCCTGGCCGAGCATCACTTTCACTATCAAAGGTGGTTCCGCACGCCGCCCCCTTTGGTGTGCGTATGCGTCCATGGCTATCAGATAAGCATGCCGCCAATGGAAGTTTACTCGGTCGGTAATTCGAACGACCCTGACCTCTACTCGTTGGATCCTATTTGGAATTATCTTCTGCCAAATGGCTTCAATGCTCAGCGATTGTCGTAGGGTCATCCAAGCCGACCATAGTGCCGGGAGAATTGTGTCTTGGGAAGGTTTGACAAGGAATCTTATCTGCTTCCCGGGCATTTCCATGGCCGCCTCATGTAACCCTCCTATGGGTAATGAGGACGTGGCCTCACCATGTGATGTTCCCACTGCCGAAGTCCTGGCCTGCATAGGCCTCGATGCCTCACGCGCCCTTGGTTCCCCCCTTCCTACGACACGATTCCTTCTTTCCCGTCAACTGGTTTCTGCGCGAGGAACCTCGAGTTGCCGGATGAGGTTGCGTAATAGCCCCTCAGGGTACGCAATGGTCCAGTGTTCGGCGTATTCGGTTGGTAGGCTGGCATCGACCCCGGTAGGAGGAAGAGTAACGACATCGCCAGAGCCGAAAGTGGTAAACATCAGCCACATCTGGCACAGAACGCATGGATTCTTCTCCTGCCGGACAGCCGTGAATACCTTCTTCGGCATTCACTAGAGGCAACCGAACTTCCTTGCGAATCGGTATGGTACGTAAGGCTCGCAGATCACCTTCCCATCGATCCGAGCCACGAGCACCCCGCCCTGAATGCTCTTGTATTATTCCGGTTGTTTTAGAGAGCCTTGACCGTTGTCCACCAGCTGGCCGACTGGTGTGGGTAACGGGCCAAAATTGAAGTTGGCATGGTTGCTGATGCGGATCCTCAAGGCCTCCTCATTGAGCGTCATCGACGCCACCCCTGTGATGTTTAGCAAGGAAGGACGCAGACCGTTGCCCGGAGGACGGATGGAATTTGGGAAAGTGTAGTCGCAGAGATGAGCCGCCACCCAGCCGTGGAAGATCTGGAAGGGACCACATACTCTCCGAGGTGACCCCCCTAGTGAGATGCGCCCCATGATGGCATACTGCTTGGCCAGTACGGGGACGCCCAAGTTGAACTGTTTGTTGGTGGACATGGAGCCCGCGATCACCAAAGTTGCTGGACGGACGCCCATCCTCGCGTCCCGCACCGGCATGAGTCACCCGCTCAGGAAGGCGGCAAGGATCCCGACATACCAGACGTTCGGATCCCAGGCCTCAATAATGCGGTAGCCCC
This sequence comes from Viscum album, assembly GCA_963277665.1. Classification (NCBI taxonomy): domain Eukaryota; kingdom Viridiplantae; phylum Streptophyta; class Magnoliopsida; order Santalales; family Viscaceae; genus Viscum; species Viscum album. The sequence goes on along the minus strand of OY728132.1, from coordinate 1,430,442,400 downwards.
ATGATTGGAATTTCCCGGCCTCCAGGGTCCTCCAGTGTGACCCATCCCTACTTCTCTGAGTCGCGGTTGGGCACCGTTTTCCCTGTCCCGACATCTTGATGGCCGGATCCTTCTCGAGGAATAGGCTGAACCAGTCGTTGAAGGAAATATCCTTCATGAGGTCCTTCACCCCCAGCATCTCTTTGGCCAGCTCCAACAGTTTCCACGTCAGCATAGGAATCTACGACCTGTCTCCCCAAGTGTTTTTTGGAGGAATGAACTCGTCGTATGGTAACCGTCCAGTGGGATACCTCCGATGCAGTGATCCTCCTAGAGACTGATGCCGACTTCCTCACGATGAAGGTGAAATGTGTTGGTGTCAGGATACCACCGGGTGAATAGCTCCGGTCCATGTTCAGGCTGGTGGTGGATGTGGAACTGCGATGTCCATACCGCCTCGAACAGGTCGATATACCACAATTCATCCCCGAACTGGTTATAGGTATGTCAGACTCAGAATGCCCAGGCCCATTATTTTGTGAAGTTTCCCCCGGACCGTAGGTCCCAATCCTTCAGCCAGCCCTTCGTATCATTCGTGACGCTCTGACGAAATGTGCTTGCGTAGAGGGCCAGAGAATCCTTTTCCACAGGCTCGTCCCCGGTAATGGTCCTCGTCCTCAGGTTCAGGACATATACGTCTATATGTCTGGTTTCCCTAGTAGGATGGTTGTTGTTGGTGATGTTGTAGCGAGGAATTCCATCCACCCGAGTCACCCAAGACCGCGAAGTGTCCACCTCGAAGTCCGGCAGTGGCACCTCATCCAGGATGCCAAAATTCTAGAACAATAGGTTTTTAGACAAGGGATACGTCTTCTGGGCTGGAGTCAGCAGATTGAACAAGGTTAGATTGTTGGAGACAATCACCTTGTCGCCATAAACCTCCTCGTTCAGTGCCATTTCTGTCCTATTAGCAGCAGCTTCCCCCTCATCGACTCGGTTTGCATCCATCACGAATCCTTTGGGAGTTGGGAAAAATCATGATGCAGTGCGCGGAATCGGAGAGTTTTGTGCTAAATCTGAAGGAGTTGCGCGAAATCCTGGATATGAGGGCGCAATCGACATGTGAAGAGCGGAATATCACGGATAGGGGCGAAATCACGGCCAAATTTCGGAGAAAATCCCGGGCTTCCAGAGAGTTTTTACGCACACCCATGGAAGCAATTTCACGCACGAGAGCGGTGAGCATATCGCACGGATAAAGCGGAAGTACGGATCTGGGACCCAATGCCCCTTTTTTATAGGTGAGGCTAGGGTTCCACAATGCACGGAAAGAGGATTCCACGTGCGTCCGTAGGAGTGCGCGCCCCATCGAAATGTTGGATACATCTTGACCAGGAGACTCAGCACTTCGGTGTTTCTCCGTTTCCCTTGGAATCCGATCGTTGTGACCTTTTGCCGATCCAATTCCAAGGGGGGCATTTGTTAACGCCAAAAAGCCCATATCTCTTGGAGGAAGTTTCTAAATGACGAATCGAAGTCATAATCGGAATCAGAGCCCCGATCCGGAGGCCTAGGATGTGGTGCGTGAAATAAAGGAGGATCCGCATGAAAAATTGTTATGCACCCGTAGTATCCCTGGGTATCGCGGAATTGAGCCGATGAGGCACACAATCTTTGCATGCCCAGGTTCTGTGCGGAGAGGTTTTAAGAGATGGAGGCTCCTGGTGCGAAAGATTTCGTGCACCGCCTGGATTCTGCGCCAGACGTCGCCTATAAATAGTAGGTGACCCCGAGCGGTTTGGGTGTTGAGGAATTCGAAGCAGCTCTCGTGAACGCTATTAGGCTCCCCCTGCAAGCAAGATGACTTCTAGGTAATCCCTCATTTCGGGCATCCTTTCCCCATAGTTCGCCTTTCCACGCAACTCCACCGGCATAAGTAAATTTCCCCCTTCCCCGTGATCCAACCTTGCGCGCAATCCGTGTCTCGTGCGGGCAATACCCTGCCATGCGCGCAATACCCTGCAGGTAATTTCCTCTCTGCACGCAACTCCCTTTCTCCAATTGCATGTTGTGCCGGTGTTTTGCGCACAAACCTCCATTTTTGCGCGCAAAGCCCAAGACCCTTCACCTTGACGCTCATTGGCTGCCCCCCTGCACCGGCACCTGATGTCTCCCTTGCCGGGCATGTGGGCCATGCGTTGTTTTCACGTACGGCCTTCCAGGCTCATGCAAAGTAACCTCAATGTCCCTTGGTCCATGTTTCCCATTGTGTTGCTTTGCCTTATGCTTCTCCACATAGGCACACTAACTGCTATTTCTTTTTCGCATAGCCACGCTAACGTGGACCCTCTGGTGGTTTTCCCTGCGGCCCCCCTTCACTATGGCCTTGTCGATGCCTTCCCTCCCATAAGGGGTAGAGGAAGTTGGGAATGTATGCCCTAGGGGTGTGGAGAAATCCCACCTCATCGAAGCTACAGGATGTTAAACTTCTAAGCACCTCGTCTTTAACACAGGAGGTTAAACTGTGGTTTGACTCTGTTCTTCGCATGTAGGGTCCCCCCAGCTCAGGAATTATTTACGCCTACTCATCTCCACAGGAATGGACTCTTCCTAACATGGAATGAGATCCTCCTTGTCGGAGTGGTTTTTGTCCGCGGAGGAAGGGCCGCCTCAGAGCGTAAGCCCCTAGCCTCTCTTACGGAAGGTTTCACCCATGCATCATCGTACTTCCCCCCTTCCAAGGCTAGTGGAGTCCTTTCCCCACTTCTCTTTGTCGCACCACGAGCCTCCACCTTGAAGTAATACCCAGCACAAAGGGCCGCTAACCATGCTTAAGCCCTTGTTTCCTCTTTGGGCCGCACAACGCATAAGCCCCATTCCGCTTCTCACAGATGCACCCTTCGCGACATGATCATCTGGTCCCTGTTGCCTCTTGTTTCTCACACCGAGCATGACTCACGTGGGCTTAGAGCACGCATTGACCATGAAATCCTCTTATGGGCCGCCTTAGAGCATAAGCCACATCCCTGCGAACTACGTGGACATTGATTTGTGCTAACGGACGGTACGTAGGAAGCCTCCATGAAGTTCAAGCCCACCACCCGGTCGTCCCGACCTCTCCATGTCGGTTACCTGACCACATTGGGCCGCCTCAGAGCATAAGACCCAAACCACTCGTCCTGCATGACGTTAATCTGTATCCCGTCCCGCATGACGTTAAATTGTGTCATGTCCCGCATGACGTTAAACAGTATCCCGTCTCCGCAAGATGTTAAACTCACGACATACCCCGTGTTAAACACGAGAAGCTGAGGAAATCCTCAGATGGTACACATTCCCCGCGTTAGATGTGGGATGCCCCGGGATTCCGCGCCCTCGAGAAGCCCTGCGATGAGGGACCAAAGATAGACATGCCAACGACACCCCAACCGGACCATTCTCCTCAACGAAGGTTGCTTCCCTGACAAGACCCCTTGGAGCATCTTGATGGAAGCAACGTAATTAACTGGCATACATGTAGATATGGCACCAGGAATGAGCTTCACGAACATGTCTTAAATCTATGAGGGAGACCCAGACTAGGTGATGAGCTCTGAGGAGGAATCCACGGAAGCAAGAACCGACATCCCATCATCCAGGTTTTGATCAAGGAGCAGACGTCCCTGAACAAGGAACAGATGACTCCCACCTTTGGGATGCGGGAATGCGTGGTAACAAGCAGTGTGTCCTCCCCACAGATGGATGCACGCGCCCCGGCGAAAGCATCGGAGCAACAAATACCATTTTACATTAGAGTTCTTGTTGAATTAATTTCACATATGATTCTATGTTTTTCTAGGAATGTATCAAATTTAATTTATTAATATTTATTTAAAATGTTAAATAATATTTATTTATAGTATGTCATTCTCATTTAATACACTTATTAGATATATCTACATGAATTACATTACATTTATTTATCATTATGTGAACATAAAATAGTCCATTATTATGTGCTCTGGGATATAGAAAATCAAATATCATTCTTTCTAAGATCCATGAATATTTATTGTACAACACACATCAGGGTAGACAAATTCATTAAAATTTTAACACCTTTTGATAAAACAATACCTTAATAGTTTATTAAAAAATATATCTCAGACTGAGATGTGTATGATGGGGTCTATCCATATATAGAACATTAGTAATAATATTCTCACCATCATCTATTTTGGTATTTCCACCTAATTATATTTTTAATGCCTCATCATTTCCAAACAAAACAGTATCATCAATACATACCTTTACATTTTTAGGATGATTTGAATTTGTAGTCATATGGGATTAGCATATAGTATATAGTATCTAGTTACTAAAATTATTAAAATATTTTATTTCATTTTTTTCCAAATTTAGTATCATACTCTTATTATATTACTTCCATAAGATTCCTAGGTGTGTTTTGGTATTTGAGGGCCCCACATCATAATATTTCTCATAATTAGTTAAATAAAATTAAAAATATTCATCCAATGGGGAATAACTATTTCCCAATGGTACTATTTTTGGTTATGTCACACTAATCTACCTTCGAATAAAATGGTTAAAACTTATGAATCTAATTTTTTGATTATTATCACGTGGTCAAATTTGGAGGTCCATGGTTCCAATTTTATGTTGTGTGGTTTTCATATTGTGTGTGTGGGTAGATAAAGACTCACAAACCATCATTATATATGTGGTTAGACTTCCATCACATTTCAATTTTCTTAGTGAAAATAATGTTTGAATTAAAAGTGGAAAATCTAATACGAGAACACTATTAGTGCCTTTATGGGAGGGACTTGCACAAGAAGACCCATATACATATAAGGACCCAGACATAAACATTACTTATTATTGTATTAAATGAATAATTCACATAGAGGATCTTTTCAGGTTTAGAGATTTATAGAATTAGATCATAAATCATGAATTACATCCCACATTTAAACAATGTGGTTACATAAAAGACATATTCATTTTTTCCGATCGATGGAAAAATATTTAAATCAAAATATAGATTCATTCATTAAACTTCCTTGACCCTATCATCACATCATGTACCTTTCCCTTTACATGTGAAAAAAATTTAAAAAACATGGTATGAGCATAAAATGCACAATAAGGGATGTAAAAGTACGAAATAAAAACATTAGTCCATGCGTGAAATCATTTTTTACTCATAAAACATAATCACTTTAACATACCTCTTCATATAAATCATAGAAATCATAAGACATAAAGTTAACATGGGGAATTAATAACCTGATTAAGTAGGCAGTAACCATCTTGGTTATGTTTGAATTAACCATCACAGTATATTCCTTAAATCTCATCCAAGGAACCTTAACGTTTAACTCCTTCCCATTACCCAATGCATTGGAGTTCTATATCGGGCTCACCCGCCCTTAGTTTATCATGTAACCACCCGTCTTCATAAATAATGCCCAAGAACCATAAAATAATCATAGCACATAACTTAAGAATAAATGAATGATGACATTCCCACATAGTAATAACAATATAACATTTTAAGATATTGAAATAATTAATCCATTCTAAAAACCATTTTCAAAACCATTTAAAAAATTTAAGAAAGAAATTTTTTGGAATCAAAGTGTCCCATACCACTTTGAAGATTTTAACATTTTAAACCACTAATATCCATATAAATAAACCCTTAAAACTATTTTTAAAAAATGGATATTAATGAGAAATATTTATAAGAATAAATCATTAAAACATTTAAAATGATATTTTAGTTAAAGGGTTTTTAACAAAATGAGAGATACTTGAATACAATAATTGAGGAATAACATTTAATCAGAACTTTATAATATCATGAGAATAAAGAGATTCATGATATAATATTTCAAAGTACAGTATATACACCATATGAGAGTGAACTGGTGCAAAACAACAATGAAGTCTCAATATAAATGTAAAATGAGATGAAATCCATTATAAAGAAGGTATGCTTAAATTAAAGATAAATCAATCTCATAATTATGTGTGATATATATATATCCACACCCAATATAAGTGAATAATAAGTGTAAAACAATAAAAGGTCATTAAAACATATTCAAAGGATGACATATTCAATAACTACATGTTGAACCCAAAGAAATTGAAATTGGGTTAAGAAGTTCCCTTGGTAAAAATTCGATAGCCTAACAACGTCACTTCCAACTTCAGAAAATGAGTTGATAAGAGATTAAAAGGTTATCTCAACACTTGGACATAAAATGTACATCAATAAGGATATAGAAGAACATATCCTAACATTAAAATATATAAATTAAAAGACCCAACAAAAGAAGTATTTTAAAAAGAGAAGGGAGAAAGGTTCCCTTACCGACTTGGGTATCTTTCAAAATATACACCCCATGAAAGAAAGAAAATAACAAATTGATGTAAATACTCCTAAACGAAATTATATTACACAAAGAGTAGAATAATTTGCAGTACATATACCAATAAATGGAAATTGTGGAAAATGTAGCATAAATCTCACGGGAATAAATGTGATATGAAAAATACCTTACGAAAACTCAGCAGCCTAACAACGCCACATAAAACTTCCAAAAATGGATTGATGAGATCAAATAGGTACTCTCAATATATTAAAATAAAATTTATATAATTAATAATATAAAATAACATCCCCCAACATTACATAGAGGAGCTTAAAAGAAGTGACATAAAAGAGAGTACTTAAAAAGAAAAAGAGAAGTTGGATCTCTTACGAAAATTTGGCAGCCTAACGGCGCCACTCAAAACATCTAAAAATGGATTGATGAGAGAAAATAGAGTGTCTCATCATATGATCATAAAAATTTACAGTAAGAGTAATATAAATTAACATCACAATAATTAGAAAGATGAACTTAATGTAATTACGTAAAAGAGTATACTTAAAAAGAAAGAGAGGGGTCGGATCCCTTACCTCGGGTCCGACTTGACTCGATCGTTCTTTATCCTCTTGAATAATAAACATGAGATAATTTATACCTACTTAAGAACCTTTTTCAAGTTCATTATTCATTTTATATCACTTATTACCATGTTATGAACACTATGTAATTATTTATTTTAATAATGGTCGTTTTGTCGATCATTGCAACTTGAATCCAAAATAACCTATTTCTAATTACAAGTTTGTTTGTGGGGTAAAATATCACTTATATCCAGAATTATATTCATTATTTAGATATAATATATATAATATATATCCATTATATACATGCATTTCTAATATTAAATAACATTTAGAGGTAAGAAATGAAATGCATCGTTCATGGAGACGGTAAGCCGTACATACGCATGAACGCTACTTCCATTTCTATTTACTATTTAATGTAATAAAAACATAATGATACATAATATTATTATAATTTAAGTATGTTATCATATATAATATCATTAAATCTATCATTTATAAGTACCACATATGGTATTAACGAATCAAACCACATTGAGGGGGCGGTAGTCCGCACTTCCTAAAACGAAGATATCACGTTTACCCATAATGGAAACCATAAAGGTTTTCCATAAATGAAAAATACAGAAGTTTAAGGAAAAAATAAAAATATTATATATCATATATAAATATAGTGACATCTTAATGGCCACCTTTGATGGTGTTAAAAGAATATTGAACAATCATCGTTTCGTGAGGCAGAAATTCACCATCCACAGAAACAGTATGTTCATTAATCATTAGATATAGATGTGTGTAAGTGTAGCTATAATCCATATTATAACAAAATCTTAGTATATTGAAGATACTGTATTTTTTACAAAATAAATTAATAAAATGACTTTAGGGGTTTGGAGAAGAAAAGTAATACAAAAGAGCACAAGTGTAGACATTACCTTAAAACCGGGTAAATCCTCTTGGTTTGAACGAAAAGGATTTCATGAACAGAATTATGCCAATGGAGACACTTTTAGGATAAGGATAGGGATGTGTAGAGACAAAATTATAAGATAATTTCTGAGCCAAAGGATTTAGATGTTAGGGTAAGGAGGTACAGGTGGGGGCCTTTTATAAGACGAGAGGAGGGGCACTCTTGGAAACGTATAAAATGTTACTTTATTTTCAAATCTGTTTCGGATTTTAAAGACCCCACATTGATGTATTTTGAGGCTAAGGTGATAAGAGTTATAAATTCACCCATCCAATAGGTTATTGACATGTGTAGGTTTTAGATTTTACATTATCTTTTCATTTTATTTAAATCGTTTAATAATGAGGTAATTGGTGCATCATCAAGATGTCATATATAATTTAATTTATTTAATGTCTAAAAATTATAAAAAATAACAATGATGTAGGAAATATTTTTATATTTCCAATTACTATTTATAGTAAAAAAATCTACCTTGTATAAACCCATGTAAAAATTGTTTTAGTAAAACAATACTTGTTTGTGTCATTTTTACTTTTACTTTAAATAAAAGTAATTAATGTCATTATCTTAACCAAGTGGCTCCATGGAATCCCAAACATCGACCCATGGGTTGTATTGGTCGGCCATGACTCATTCAGTATGGTTAGGACAAGTGTCAAGGTCATTTAATAGTATTAAAACATTATTTTTACCTTAAATTACACTAATTACCTCAAATCCCGATTAAAAACATAAAAGTTACAATTCACCAAAAAAATATTTTAATACCATTGAAGTAAATTTTACTTACTAATGAAGACCATTTATATTGGAATTTTTAAGTTCAAAACAAATAGGAGGAAAAAATTTATTTAAATGATAAAATCAGTTTTTTAAGTACCACCTAGTGGCTTCACTATCATCAAAAATTCAGGTTTTTAAGAAAAATACAAAAAATTTACACGAAGATATATTTGATATTCCGAATTAAAAAATGACGTCCATTTTAAAAAATTAAAAACATATAAGTTACATTAATTAACTTAAAATTAATTCCCGTTGTCAGAACAAATAGTGTATTGTTATGAAACAATATATATCAAAATATTGACACTAGTTTAAGTCCAATTTCAATGTGAAATAAATTCCCATGACCAATATTGGATTAAATGGTAAAAAATTATTCTAATTTCATATTAAAACTAATTCAATAGATAATCTAATTATATAACTAAATTAGATTGAAAAATGGTTTTGAATTAAAATACAACATTTTCACTATTCCTTAAAAATTGAACATTATCGGAAAAATACCAAAAATTTACACAAAGTAAATTTTGAAGTCCCGATTCTAATGAAGAAGTTTATCTTGTCAATTATAACACATAAAATTGTAAAAAAGTAGATTTAAAAGAGGTTCTCCATCAAAAGGTGGTTAATCGACCCTTTAAAGATTATGAGAATGTTTTTGCTTAAAATTGGAGTCATTCGAATTTTTATTCGTCTAACATTTATTTTAAAAAGTAAAAATATTTGACAAACATATATAATTATCTTGTACTCAGTTCTGTGAATTCCATCCATTACAACGGCTATGAAATAACTATTATAATATTATTATATTATTAGTGTGCAATGTAAGATTTCAAAGAAACTCGTTGATGCGTATTGGGTACGCCATCGAGCATAGCATTTCCATTAATGTAGTATTGACATTTTATTCAAAAATATTGTTAAAAATTAGAATGTAATATTATTTATTTACTTTGGATGTTACATCCTTCCCTCCTTTTGGGAATTTTGTCTTCGTAATTTCAAAATTGGGCTTGGAAACTTCATTGAAAGCCCCACATCGGAACAAGAGTCAGCAAAACTATCACATTAAAAGAATGGGAGAGAAGTACAATGGTCATCAGAGTTAACCCATACTAGGATTCCATGTATGAATAATGGATATGGAGGAAAAAACAAAGGGGAATGTTCTAATGGAGAGTGATAGTAAACATTCCTAGGATAAAGTTAACCACAAGAAAATCACAAACTTTTGGTGGGTTATACGGTATTCGATTCCCCAGTAAGAAAAGTTAATAGCCAACATTTTTGTTTTAAGTTAATTTTCATTGAGGAATTTATTTTTGATCTTAGTGAATCATACTTACATGTCATGTTGACTTTCAAAATTTACTAGATTTCTTATACAAAGTCATACTTTCCCCAAATGATGAGTATTTTGGAAGACTTGTTCACATTAAGAGTAATATATTCAACTTCTTGAGAATCACCTAATATAAAAAAGAGAACTATACATTTACCATGTATTTAGATATCAACCAAAACCAAACCAAAAAGTTTAGTATGAGATCAGATAATACCCAAAAAGGATATTTTAAAAAAAAATGAAATACTACTCCAAATATCCAAAATTTGTCAAACAAAACCCAAAGTTCAAGAAAGACTATTCAATAATCATCTATCAATAAAATTATTCAAATTAAACCCAACTAATATTGGTACTCAAATATTTGAAGGATTTAATCACATAGTCTCCCAAAGTACCAATTAACATTTATCTCCAAATAACATCAGTTTCTCTTAAAGTCTCATTCTGAAAAGTAATTAACCTAATCCGATATAACCTATAATAGGTTAATAATTTCCATAGATAACCCAAAACTAACTTACTCTTGATTCATAAAAACATATAACTAAAAAAAATTAGTCATACTAACCAATAACTACACGTAGTCCAGTTGTAGGCGGTAAATACCAGTCGCACTTTGGTTGTGGGTTTGATTCCTGTAGCTTTTTTTGAAACGACGGGTTGTCACACGGTATGTGGGTTGTCCTTTTCCCAAAACTATATAATTCCTAAAACACTCCCCAAAAAGAGATAAAATATTCAAAAATAACCATAACATAATTTAATCTCAAGTTTATCTCATGTTGTTCATATTCCACGATAACGTATAGTAACCCATAATTACCTCAAAAGTAAGGATCATATAAACCCTAATGGTTACCTTTATAATTATTATGTGAACTTACATGTCTAGTTGGTTCTCTCGTAATAATGCATTAGATAACTCACCAAGGTTCAAGTGGTTGATCATGACTTCTGATAGTTTGTTTAGAATAACCACGATATTCCTCATTGAATTCCCCATTTCATCCAGTCTATTAATAAGAGAACCACCATAGTTTCCTTCAAACCCTTTATCACTTCGGTGCCTGCTAGATCCATCCTTTTACTAAAACCAGAAAGGTCAGTGTGAGTATATCAGTAAAATAATCATATAATTAATAGTAAGACAAACACCAAGAGATAATTATCCATGTTATCTCAAACTCATTCTAACTTTCATAAAAAACAATAAATCCATCTAATATACTAACCATTGTGGTTATACACAACTTGTCACTTATTCATAAACAAAACACTAACCTCTAAAGTTATCTATACCAACCTACGATACCAACTATAAGGACCCAGCCTAAAAAATTATTTATTATTGAATTAAATGAATAATTCACATGGAGGATCTATTCAGGTTTAGAGTTTTAGAGAATTAGATCATAAATCATGAATTACATTCCACATTTAAATAAAGTGGTTACATAAAAGATAGTATTCATTTTTTCCCATCGACGGAAACATATTTAATACAAAACATGGATTACATAATGACACTTCCTTGACCATATCATCACATCATATACCTTTCCCTTAACCTGTGAAAAAAATTTCAAAAACATGGGATGAGCATAAAAAGCTCAATATGGGATGTAAAAGTACGAAATGAAAACATTATTCCATGTATAAAATCTTACATTACTCATAAAAAATAATCACTTTAACATACCTCTTCAAATAAATCTTAGAAATAATAAGACATAATGGTAACTTGAGGCATTAATAACGTTCTTACATAGGGAGTAACATACTAGTTTACCTTTCGAATACCCATCACAGTATATTCCCTAAATCCCTTCGGAGGATCCTTAACATTTAACTCCTTCGCGTTACCCATTGCATTGGAGAGCTATATCGGGATCACCCGCCCTTAGTTTATCACGGAACCACCCGTCTTAATAAAAAATGCCTAAGAACCATAACATAATGATTGTAACTAAATTAAGAATAAATGAAAGATAAAATTCCCACATAGTAATAACAATATAACATTTTAAGATATTGAAATAATGAATCCATTCTAAAAACCATTTTCAAAACCATTTAAAACATTTAATAAAGATATTTTTTGGAATCAAAGTGTCCCATACCACTTTGATGCTTTTAACATTTTAAACCATTAATATCCATATAAATAAATCTTTAAAACTGTTTTGAAAACACGAATATTAATGATAAATATTTATAATATTAAATCATTAATACATTTAAAACGATTTTTTAGTTAAAGGGATTTTAAAAAAATGAGTGATACTTGAATACAATAATTGAGGAATAACATTTAATCAGAACATTATAATATCATGAGAATAAAGGAATTTGTGATATAATATTCCAAGGACAATATATACACCATATAAGAGTGAACTGGTGCAAAACAACAATGATGTCTCAATATAAATGTAAAATGAGATGAAATCCATTATAAAGAAGGTATCCTTAAATTAATGATAAATCAATCTCATAATTATGTGTGAAAAATAAATATACACCCAATATAAGTGAATATTATGTTTAAAACAATAAAATTTCATTCACACATATTTAAATGATGACATATTCAATAACTACATGTTGAACCCAAAGAAATCGAAATTGGGTTAAGATGTTCCCTTGGTAAAAATTTGACTGCCTTACAGCGTCTATTCTAACTGTAGAAAATGAGTTGATAAGAGATTAAAAGGGTATCTCAACACTTGGACAAAAAATTTAGATCAATAAGGATATATAAGAACATATCCAAACATTAAAATATGTAAATTGAAAGACCCAACAAAATAAGTCTTTTAGAAAGAGGAGGGTGAAAGGTTTCCTTACCGACTTGGGTATCATTTGAAACATACACCCTATAAAAGAAGGAAAATACAACATTGATGTAAATACTAATAAACGAATGTATATTAAACAATGAGTAGAATAATGGTTAGTACATATACCACTAAAAGGAAATTGTTGAAAATGTAGCATATATCTCACGGGAATAAAAGTGAGATGAAAAATCCCTTACGAAAACTCGGCAGCCTAACAGCGCCACATAAAACTTCAAAAAATGGATTGATGAGGTCAAATAGGGTATCTCATCATATTAACATAAAATTAACAGAAACAGGAATATAAAAGAAAATTTTCCAACATAACAGAGAGGATCTTAAAAGTTGTGACATAAAGGAGAGTACATAAAATGAAAGAGAGAGGTTGGACCTCATATGAAAATTCGGCACCCTAACGGCACCACTCAAAACTTCCAAAAATTTATTGTTGAGGGAAAATATGGTGTATCATCATATGAACATAAAAAAGTACAGTAATATTAATATAAAAGAACATCCCAATCATTGGAATGATGAGCTTAAAAATAATGACATTAAAGAGTATACTTAAAAAGAATGAGAGGGGTAGGATTCCTTAGCTCGGGTCTGACATGACTCGATCATTCTTTAACCTCATTAATAATAAACTTGAGTTAATTTATAATTCCTTAAGAACCTTTTTCAAGTTCATTATTCCTTTTATATCACTTATTACCATTTTATGAACACTATGTAATTATTTAAGTTAATAATCGTCGTTTTGTCGATCATTGCTACTTGAGTCAAAAATAAACTCTTTATAATTACAAGTTTGTCCATGGGGTAAAATATCCATTATATACAGAATTATATTCATTATATAGATATCATATATATCATATATATCTAATATATACATTCATTTATAATATTACATAACATTTAGAGGTAAGAAATGAAATGCACCGTTCATGGAGACGGTAAGTCGTACGTACGCATGAACGCTACATCCATTTCTATTTCATATTTAATGGAATTAAAACCTAATGATACATAATAGTATTTTAATATCATTATGTTATAATATATAATATCATTAAATCTATCATTTACATGTACCACATATGGTATTAATGAATCACATCACTTTGAGGGGGCGGTAGTCCGCACATCCTAAAATGAAGATATCACGTTTACCCATAATGGAAACCATAAAGGTATGCCATAAATGAAAAATACAGAATGTTAAGTAAAACATAAACATATTATATATCATATATAAATATAATTACATATTAATGGCCACCTTTTAAGGTGTTAAATTTATATGGATTTTATATTTTCCTTTGAATTGTTATATTATGAATATTTTTAATCTCATGGAATTCTATGTTTCAATTAATTTTATTCTATCATTTGGATTATGATTCAAATATTTCAATGCGGAATGGGAATCTTTATAATTTTTAATGAATATCTATTCTCATAATTTTTTCTAGATATTTCAATAGGATTTCCATTAATAAATGCCTACAATCCTTGTTGATACATATATTATACTGAGGAATTATTTATAAATTCATATTATTCAGTCAATATAGATATATTATTATAAAACTTATTGATAAATAATTAAATTTATTACTTGATGTGAGTAATTCTTTGGAATTTCTAAAATGGGGGGGGGGTGCTAGACATTACCTAGACAATCGATGCATTGACAGGGTCTAATGAGACAAATCTGTTGAACAATTTTCATAAGATTCTAACTATATTTCTAAACTATTCAATTTATAGTTCTTGAATTTATATAATTTCCTGTTTTTATGGAATGATGTTTTATATTTAATAATTTCAATCATTTAAGTTATAATTTGTATCCATGATATTTTTAGAATGATAAAATATAAGGACTCACTTCAATCATAGTTTATTTATTAAATTTAAGCTGGTTCATTTATTTACCTTCCATATTGATAATTAATTATCCAATCATTTAAATGACACATTTCCTCTATTATTCACCTTTCCATGTTGTTTTTTGATTATTGATTCAATATTTCATCTATTTTAGTTATCATTTTTGAGCATTGTATATCACGCTTAATATGATTTTGTTCTATATATTATGATGTATAATAGATTTAATGAGATTCTAAGATGCATAAATTTTACTTATGTTATGAATTATTTAATGTTCCCAAAGAATTAAGGATATAATGAGTGTAGTCTAGTTTTCCAAGACTACTAAAATGATCATTTCTTTAGAATTTGTCTCCTTCTAATCATTCTGATTTAAAAATGTAATGCGTTGGATCAAATCCTATTAGATTATGTTGTTACCATTTTTATCAAATGGGGTTTAGAAAAAAACATTTGAAATTATATTTACATAACATATATCAGGTGACATGGCCCATAGATAGTCGTCTAGTACAATTATAGATGAAAATCCTAGAATTTTGGGAAGGTATAGATTAATTGGGTATTCTTATATATACATCAATATTTTGATAATACGTGTGGATTCTATTCTATTATATATGTATATACAATAATAACTCCCACAAGATGTGTTGGGCATGTCTTGTGCATAAACTGGTATGTGAAAACATGCCTTACTACCCACTTTGTTGAACACTCTTGTATGTTATGATTATAATAAGTCAAAATTTATATTTTAAACCATTATAATGTATTTTAAAGTAATGACCTCTTTAAAAAAACATGTTTATGATTATGAGACAAGCTATGAATAATTTTCTCAATTTACGTTAACTGTTAAGACATATTTAGAATTATGAAACATTCGTGATCTTATCTTATATATTCCATTGTCTATAAATGGTGAATAAAAAGATGAATGGTATCAATACTTGTGTATAATGTAGAGGGTTCCCCATTTAGAAAGTAGATATAGCTTGTATTATTACTAATAATGTTATGAATGTGTTATATGATATTAATATTGTTATGACACATATTCTATCTTAGATGGACAATATTTTTCAAAAAATATATTTTTCAATGTTGTATTGCTTTAGGAGAGAGAATCCCTCATCGTTTAATGGGACTACTGACCTAATGGTGGTTGATTAATGCATTCAGTATTAGTAGAGGATATGTATTTCATTGGGATGTGGTGAATAGGAAAATGTTACAATTGCAGTGTAGTATCTCATTGGTAATGCTAATAAATGGTGGTAATTGATCAAGAATTCAAGGAATGAAGAAGAAATCAAACTCATGTAATGGACTGATTTTAAGGACACGGTCATTGAAAAATATTTCACTCATGACAAACAAAAGAATAAAAATAGAAAGTAACATAGTATATATATTATTTGTAAGGAAGTGTTTCAGAGTATGAATCTACTTTTCTAGATTATAAAGGTATTATATGGATTACATATGCAACATAGACCAAAATATTGACCACTTATTTTATGGTCATGATCCAAACCTCTAAATGGAACTGTTCACTAAAAGTTTTTCTTCATATGATGAAATAATTTTATGTGTTATCATGATTGAGAATTAATTCTAAATGTCTTATGTATTAAAAATGATGAAAGATAATAAGAAAAAATTAGATCTACATAAATATAATGGGGAAAGGGGAAACACATATTTTCCAACATATGCTAACTACTGAAAAAATCACCCTGGTAAACTCATGATAAGATTATGATTTGGTAATAACCGAACAGAAAAGTGAAACAAAGAAAATGAATGTAATAAAAATAAGGATAATTAGTTATTCAGTGTTATAATTATTTTGGTTATGGGGAACAATTCCAACGAATTCCCCTATAGCCAGGGGAATATACCAATGAATAAGATAAGGGGATAAGGCCAAGAATATGTTATTGAGATAGCCAAATTTGAATTAATATTTTACATATTTGTTTTCATCTAATAAATAAATTTTAATATAATTTATTGGGTGATCTTCTCATAATATGGTTTATTTAATATATACAGTTTTTACTACATCACATTTTCACTAAACATTTTAGATCATTTGTTAAATGGTACCAAAAATGTTATTCATTATCATGTTATAATATTGGGAAAATATATGGTTGAGGTAAAGATTATACTTTATATATTAGTGATGTTGAGAGAACTATATTTGGAAAATGTAATGATTTATTTGGATACGTGCTAACTACATTTGAATTGTTTAATGGTTTGTCAAAAAATTGGTTTATGTTATCACTAATGTAGTTGACAATAATTTTTAATTTATGTTATATATGAAACATATAATATATGTTCTTGGGAGTTCAATTGTAGTCAAACATAGACACACCACAGACACAATGTCCAGAATGGTTAGATATATCCCCCCAGGGATAAGATACCCAACCAATCACTTTACTTCATTGATCCCTATTTTGATGGAAGGACCATTGGGATTGAATCCAATCAAATTGTATGTTGCTCCGCTGGGCTTCACAAAGCCCTAACCCATGGTGTTAACCAACAATGAATCCATTTTCATTTAACCATAGCTTTCTTCATGGCTCCTCTTCATCACCCGCGTAAACAATGCTTCCCACAATCATTTCAACACATTGTGTCATCACTGACCACACTCTAACCCTAACTGATCTACACCGCTGAAGTTCATTCACGTGTCTAGACTCATCACACCCCCTAAAGACATATCCTCTCAAGTGTCACAACACTTGTGTCATCGATCCATCCCAGTCGATTGGAGGGATCCTTCACCACTCGCTCGTCTGTTTGTTGTTAGTATCGCTACCCTAACCCCATTGCATCATCTAATGCAGAACATCAGCTTCCAGTCATTGTCAGGCTTGATGCCACATCATGAATCGTTGTGATCCGCACCATTGGAGGTCTCCATACCCCCTTTCTTACCTGTGTACGCATACCCACGTGTGACCACTATCAATGCTAGCATCATTTTAAAACAACAAATAACAACACCACATATTTAATTTAGATCCATATAAGCAATCGATTGGTATCAAAACTCAACTGGATGGATGCATCATTGAGGGTTTACTAATAATGTAACTCCTCATGTGAAAACATGTTATTTTGTAATGAGATCTAAGTGGTTTCCCCACCATGCCTATCCAGATCCCAACCCACCAACCACCTATCGTATGCCGCTGCAATATTTTAGAGTGGTAGGATTAGAATATATGATATTTCTATATCCATGGAGTTTCCTCCATTCACAGTACCACTTAACCATTCATGGTCATCTAATAAATCCAATAAAAGGTGATTTACTTATAGAATAAGGAATAATTCATGTCTCTAATAATGTTTTATGAAAATTCATGTTATTGTCCTATTTTAGGAGAGTTCATGATGATTGTATTAAATTTTTTGGAATGATCTATTTCATGTATTCTTCATGTCGATTAATGGTTAATGATATGTTCATTTTGAAAATATAGTAACATTATTTATAAAGATTTGGATCGTAATATTTTGGAATGGTTAACCATTTTTGAAATTGGTTAAGTTGTAATTTTGATGTGGTTTTAGATATTGATGTTTTAATTCCCTCTATAATGAAACTATTTCTATGATATTAAGTATAATTTGTTAAAGGATAAATAAAATTAAGATTTTTTGTTTATAGAAACTTATATTTACTTATATTATCTTATAGTGAAATAATTTTTCATGTACAAGAAAATGATATTAAAAAATGGTGTCCTATTATCATCATTTTTTTTCATAACAATTACATTTTTTAACATTTACAATTTATGGTTTTGTGGTCAATAACATTATTATGAACATGTATTCTTTAACTCTCAATCAGAAAATGATGGTTATATTTCACTTCCATGTCCATGATTTTATTAATGGTGTTCTATTCGGAAGCCTAGTTTTGTGGTGACCATCACATTTCATTTTCCCTATTATCAATAATATGTATTATTAACCCTATTTATGATGTCGGTTTTAAATAATAGTATTTAAAGTTATAAAACCCTATATATCCAAGATCATGATGAAATTCCAACAAATCAATTTTAATTAAGGTGTGGAGAATGTAACACCCCAAATTTCTAAAAATCATTGTATCTGATAGTTTGTGTGACACGCAACACCAAGTGTAAAAGGGAATATAATATACAAAAACTATAAAATACTTACTATTATAAATAAAATTATTATTTTATATATCTTTAAATTCGGGCAATACCGAATTATCATTAATTGCATGTAATGATGAGTTTCTTCGATACCATGTGTTCCAGGGAAGGAAGAGTTTTACTGAACAGCAACTTATTATTAAAATATTATTAATATATATAATAATATATGAAATACCCATAAAATTGATGGTTTTGAATAGAAATAATAACTAAATTCAATCAATATATGTTGAATTCATTGGTTAAAAATTAATTAGATTATAATATATGAATTGATTGATTATAAAGTGAATGTTTTTATAAAATACGATTTTTTGCTCACAAAGTCAATTTAATCATAAAAAATAAAATAAATTAGAATTATAGAATGATATTAATGTAATATACATAACTATATATATTATTAAATCAAATATCTTTTACATTCATCCAATATTTTTGAAAATCATAACTTAAGAAAAAACCCAACATTACGTATAAACACCTATACATTTATGAATTCATGTTTACCACCATTTATTGGTGAAAATCTTTTATATATGAATTTTTAAACTTTTATCAATTAAATAAGACATAATAATATTTTTTTATGATGAAAACCAATTATATTATGTTGGATTTTTTATAGTTTTCTATGAAGTTTAATTATTGGATTAATAGTGAATTATACTTAATTTTAATTCAAAACTGCTTTTCATCTAAAATATTTACTAATTTAAGTTATTTTGTTTTTGAGAATATTGTATAGTTATATATATTATACACAAATTAATCCAATTATTCTTATTGGAACAAATTTAACTTTAACATTTTGTATAAAAACACTTTAATCTTTTCAACAACTTTACTTTAAAACCCATCTTTGTCATCACATCTTCGGTATTATAATTAAGGTAAATTATTCTTATTTTTTTGTTATTAAATTTTCAAAAATAGATTAAATAATTTTTATAATCATTATTTAAAATTTATGTCAAGGTAATCATAAATTTCTACCTAAAATAATGGTGAATGTTATTAAATTAATTAAAGAAACTAAGATAAAAATTAGCTTCACATAGTACTAAACAACAATCATATGATTCAAATTGACCACAAAATTTGTCCACAAAACATTGGATGTTAATATATCGACCGTATATTCCCTTATTTACAATATGGTCCATTATTGGAGGCAGTGGTGTTTGGAAAACATGGGTGGAATTAACTTTTCCAAAATTTACAAGAATGACACTCGTCCTCCACAATAAAAAAGAACTCAATACTAAAACATATTCAAACAAGAGAATCCTTTTGTATCGCAAAAAAACTTTTCAAATAATCTCTACACATTCCTTATATAACCCTATAATTTTCACCTAGGGCATAAATGCTACAATTATTTTTTATGTGTAAACCATAATGTATTACACAAAGACGACGTAACATTCATCAAAGATGACTTTCATTTAATATAATTATCCACCACTAAACTATTATTAATATGTTATTATATAAAAACATAAGTATCCTATATGTACTAATATTGTGTTTTTATGGGTTATACCTTCGCTTACACACACCTTCGTGTAATGGGTAATGACCTTACTGTTCATGGGAATGGGAAACTACCCCCTCACACAACAATGGTTGTTCGTTCTTACATTTCCACCACTAATGGTAGGAATTATTATAGACACCCTATTTATATATGATTTGTGTGATAATTATGTTAAATTCAAACATTTGGTATGTTAATATAACACATAACTGAATTATTTTAATTTTTTTAAATACGATAACATCGTTTGCATACATGGGGACTACCACCTCCTCAAAACGATGTGATACATTCACAAATTAAATGGAATGCATTAATTATGGTTTAAATTAATATTAAATGACATTAATGACACACACATATTTATATATATGATCTTTATTTGTTTTTATGAACCAATTCACTTTTGTAAGGTGTATATATTTTCCTTAGACATGTTTTGTCATGAATCACATTATTATCTTCATATTATAAGTATTATATAATGTAATTACTTCATGGGGGTATTATTTAAATTATTGAATGTTGTATGGTACACTTTAGAATTTTTAAATATTAATTATCCTAAAGAATATTTAAAATATAATTTAATGAAATTTTAATTCATAAACGTCAACAATCCTTGTTGTTATTATCCACCACTGATGAAATATTGATAAATCCATATTAATTATTCAAAAATTGGACATTTAATGATAATAAATATTAATTATTTATTAAATCAATTACATGAAATTTGTAATTATTTTGAAATAATGTGGTGGGTGGTGTCAGGTTATTATATAACCCTTCAATTCCTCAACATGTTCTCATGAGGAAAATGAATATGAACATCTAAATTGGTTTGTACCTATAGTTTTAAACTATATGGAGGATATATCTTTACAGTAGATATTTTCATGTTCCTTAGACATGAAGTCCAATGATTAATAATTTCCTTCAATTCAGTTACAATTTTTATAAATTAAATTTTCTTTATGATAAAATCTATGGATTCACATCAATGTCACCTTATAGACTAAATGTCATGTGTTTTAGTAATCTTCCCTTCCATATTGATTATTCCTTATCTATCTATATAAGTAGAACATGTTCTCAGTTATTTACCTTTCAATTATGATTTATCTTTATTTATTCATTATTTCTTCTCTCTTATATACCCTTAATTATCATTTGATCTCACCCTTTATATGTTTTCTTTCCTCAGGTATAGTAG
The DNA here is from genome assembly GCA_963277665.1 of Viscum album. NCBI lineage: Eukaryota > Viridiplantae > Streptophyta > Magnoliopsida > Santalales > Viscaceae > Viscum > Viscum album. The sequence continues at coordinate 1,430,420,608 of OY728132.1, read as the reverse complement.
AACAATCCTTTGAATGAGTTTTAGAATGCTGAGCCTTTACTTTTTGTTATGATTTATATTAAATTCACAATGTATTATTGTTATCATGTTTGTAATCTAGTTTCTCATGAAATCTAAATTGATTGGTCCTTTGGTATTTGATAAATTTTAATTATTCCAATGTGATAAATTAATTAACTAGAGTATGACTTATGGGGTTCGGGAGTTACCACAAGAGGAAACATTATTGAATCAATCTCATCCTCCATCTTTTAATTTTAATGATTCATCATCGTTTTCATAATTTGGATTCTCATTACTATTGATGACTCATTCCCATTTTCTAGGGTTGGTTCCCTAGTAGTGGAAAAACAATTACCAAAAGTTCAACTAGTTAATATGGTTGTGTATGTTCTAATTTTCATTTACAATACATTAATCCATATAAAAGAGGTAAGGACCCCATATTTTATTTGTTCCCCATTTCAATAATTATCTGGTTATGTGGTACAATATTTAGGCATTAATAAGTATGGATATAAAATAATGACCCATTAATAAACATCTCACCGAATTATACACATCATTTCAATGTTTGACAGATGTATCTGATCATCTATGAAGTTATTGACATTATAAGTAATTATTCCAAATTCATTTTGTCCCCTAGAATGCACCACCATTGATAATTAATGATTAAGGACGTTGAACATATGAGGAAAACACTTTTATTATTTTTTACATGATGGTGTGTTAATAGAATAAATGGATACATTGATTGTCATTGAAACCTATTCTGTGTAATATTAATATTCTAGTATAGATTCCTAGAGTAGGAGTTCCTTCTCCCTTTCACTACGTCCCCAAGAGAGAAACAAAATTTTTTCATCCACCATCGATGAATGGTCATGGTGTGAGATGATAAAAATTATAAATGTATACTACAGCCAACATGTACCATTATAAAACTATTATGAGATTATTATAATTATTTTGTAGTGCATTACCCTAATTCTATGTTGATATAGCTAGTTTTATGAATAATAAAAATGTTTTCCACTCAGCATATATTACATAAAATCACCAATGTGATTGTCTTCAAAACAAAGAATACTAAATCTGAGTATTCTAAATATCATGAGGAATAATTACATTATGATACCTTTCACATTAATATAATTATGGATTATACACTATCACCCATACCTACTGATCATATTATTGACATTGGTCATTCCTATCCAATGGAAAGATAAAAATTAGTGGGGAACACCTGTGAAAAACTAGTTAGAAAATAACACCATGAATAAGAAGGTGATGTTTTTTATAAACCTATATCTTTTACTAGATTGGGTTCATCCATATAATACCTAATTCCAAAAAAAATTCATGTAGTAGAAAACAACTAGGGGTTTCATCCATTAACCTTTACTTAAAATCATACAATGAGAAGATATGATTGGCTCTATGCCCATGATAGTATCATAGAGACTCATCTAAAGGACACATGTCACTTTCTTGAGAACCTCTACAAATGTTTTTATAACATGTGGGTGAGAGAGTTTGACTAAAAGAACCTATATGTTGAAAACGGATAAGTCTTCGTTATCAGGGATAAAAGGGAAGCTTTATTGAGGGATCTACATTTATTTGATAGTTCCAGTCATCAAGAGAGGTATATGGAGCACACTAAAGTTGATTTAAGTTAATTTTATTCAATAAAATCATGGATTTGTGATTGTATGGATATACTAACTACGAAGTATCATGAATACGAGCCTCATGTTGTGTGTGTGAGAGCTCATTTTTCGAGAGGGACTACCAGAAATAAAATATCCATATAAATAAACACATATGTAGATACATGTATCAAATATATGTTTTTGTTGGATTGATATGAGGTTTCTAGATGAATGAACCCCTAAAATTCCATAAAATTACATTCTACACATACTCGAGTTTTTAAACTCAACTAGTTAAATTTTATTATATATATTTGAAATTATTTTTCATCAAATTTAATAACATGGAGAGATTACACTATTATATATATTTGTATATTCTTTTTACCTTTATTAATGTAAAAATCTTGTTCTTAATCAGCATTAAATTCTTTAATTCCAATTTCTCTTAAAATATCACTTTATAGTAACATAACAACACAATATAATGAAACAAATGCCAGAATTAATTGAACAAATTTTAACCACAAATTTGAAATGAATAAATTCAATCATGAATACCAAATATCTGAGTAATAAATTTTAATTCCAAGGTGTGTCCAATATATAGGAATAAGCATAATAACATCACTATTAAACTAGTTTTTGATCATTATGATTTATACGATTTAATTCTTTCTGTGGATAATACACATTTATAGTCATAAAAATTTCAACATAAATCTAGAGTAAGAACCTTTGTATTAAGAATATTTCCCACTCATCATGTCTCATAAAATGCTTTGTGCATAAAACTCGAAACACAACAGTATAGTTGATCTACTCGTACATGGATTATTTATCTTGTTCAATGATCATGGACAAGTATAGGCTTGTAACCATAATTTTATCATATGATCTAGTCCATTTGGATGTGGATAATTTCCTCATAGGAATTAATAAAATATGAGTATATTCATAACCGCATATTCATGACACTATATTTCAATAATTTTGATTTAGAATAGATTACAAAATATACTGAGGATCAATGTGGAGATTAATGAATGGGGATTTTATTTTTTGAGAGGGATCAATCACTCTAAGGGTACACATTTGATAGTTTTTTATAAATGTACGTATTGATTTATCAAGAACATTGGATTACTCGAATTTTTTCATAGGATGAGGGGTCGAGTGAAAATGAATGAACATTTGATAAGGTTATATGTTAGAGCCTGAAAGATTTATGTATCTTTCTATAATTGAAAAAAAAATTCCTCAGTCTTATATGGAGGATATCTAGGAGGACGGTACATAACCTTTCCCCAGGTTTACGTTTATAGGTTTTCATACTAACCTGTTTTATGACATTATTTTTAGGTGATCAATTTTCCAAGGGTTCCAAACGATGTATACTGACAGAGTGGAAACATTATTTTTTCTCAATTCTAGATTTTTTATCATTGTGAGTATTATTTAACATTACAAAATGAAATTTAATATTATACAAGTTGGACCCGTGGGTACAGATATTCATCATAATAAAATAATGACCAAATGATGATATTTTGTCTCCAACTAGGGAATGGAAAATATCAATGTCCATGGAGGGCCCTTTTTCGGTAGCATATATCATCCAAAAAGAAATTTCATGTAGTTTATTTTATTGATTCATAAAAAATTGGGCTACTGTTGATGATCAGACAACATTAACCCTACATTCGTTCAATTTATGTTCTTGTGAAATTATCAATATAAATTTGTCTACATAGTGGAATTGGAGAAAAGATACCTCATATAAACAAAGATAACACCATTTCATATGAATATAGACTAAAAACATGGTGATGTAGTTTTATGTTCATAGTGTTCATACCAATGATGGATGATGTTTTATGTCAGACAGAAACAACCAAACAATACAAAAGATTAATTTCGTTTAATTTTTAAGGAATTTGGGGGGATATATCATTATAAAAAGAAGGTAAAATTATATTAATTGAGATCTTATAACGTTTAGAGACCATCTTAAATAGTGTAGTGATAATTTAGTTTACGTTCAAGACGGTCATACTACTATGTCATGATGATTATGGTAACATGTCAAGTGCCAAAAAAATATCATGGATAAGGTTTTTCATATCTAATTTGAAATGATTGCAATCACAAAATGTCTAAAATAATTGGTATTTTAATCCAATTTAATAATTGGATTGTTGTTTGAGTAAATAATGAACCATGGATTTGAAATCAGTGGTGATGATATGGGACACATATTCCATGGATTGTTGCAAACCATATTCAGATGATTATATCCACTATAATTTCTTCAATCAAAATATATAATAAAAGAACATATCCCTAATATGAAATCATGATTCCATTTGGTAGACCATATTAATTTTTTATTTATAGTTATATATTAGGAGAGTGTATGTATATCAAAAAAAATTCATTTGGAGTCATTTGTTCTTATTACTACTAGACATGGAATAATTTTGAGGATTTAAACACATAGGAACAGAATTAGATTTATCTTGGTATATAATTTTTAATGGGGGATTATCCTCTCTATATTTTTCCCAACTATGTACAGATCACACATGTATGGAAGAGATGAATCACATTAAATTTCACATACCTTTTCCTAGAACGATGATTCTAGTGAGAACAATACATAATTTAATAGAGATATTTAGTGGATCATATGATCATTGGGCTTTTTAGTATTTGTTATATTATTTTTAACGAAAAAATATATGTATTAATATTTGTGAGAGGATACATGACTATTTTATAGGTCTCAAATTATAGGTTTGGAACATGATAATATTTAATGCTCTCGATCATATGGTTAATGGTATTTTAGACTAATCCTATCATTATCTAGAGTTTATGGACATAAAAATATGAACAAAGTGAAAAAAATTTATGGTCACGATTCTTGTTTTAAAGGGTGAGAAAATGAATCATACCAGCGAAAGGTAAAATTCAAAATGAATTGAGATCCCATTGATATTATAAACTATCTCAGAAGGGTGAATATAGTTCACGATCATGAATCATGAATGAAAATTGTGTGTCATGGTAAACTAAAATATAGATCAATTTAAAGAAATATCCAACACCTTTTGAATAGGTAATGATGAAATTTTAAATTATGAATCAGGATTTTTTTTGGTTTGAGGTTGATGATATAGTATAAGTATGAAATTGATGACCACTAACTGCATTTAAATTCCAACAATATCTACAATTGTGTGGGAGGTGTACATATATTATAGTTCCTTCTCCTTTATATGATGAAAAGATTCTGTATAGAATTTTGTGATAGGGGGTTTGTAGTTAAATCCATATCAGGGGATTGCATTTATATCCACATAGAGGTACCCTTTAGTTCCATATTCCCTCACTGTCGATTTCGGTTAAATATTTATTGAAATTAAAGACCATTAATGAATGAAGTGTGATTAATGGGAAAGGGGTTTTTAAAATGGTAATAGGTAATTATAGACCAAATTATACTATTAATGGGCTTTTATGATCCCATAGAGATGGGTAATGATAAATCAAAATCATGGAAGAGACCAGAATATATCATGCATAAGCTAAAAATTATGATAATGTAATAAAGATCTCTACCCACTTATTTATATATCCAAAATAATCCTTTCACCAATCTATCTTAAATATAGGTTAGTGTTATGTTATATCCATTTGTAGAAATTTAATACCGTGTATCATTACAATTAAATAAATGGAGATAAACTGAGGTATGATCAATTATGAATATGGGGGGATGATTCAAAACTCATTTTAAATATAGAAGAAATTTTTATCATAATATGGGTTCTAACATGAATATTCCACATTTATATATAAATCATTCATATATGATAGCTGATACATAAATAATAGATCAATTTGAGTACTTTATGGTCATGTGATAAGGTATATATGTTGTGTAGTTTAATCTCATGTGTTACGGACTTAGATGTATAGAAATTTATGGTCCTAATATAAGGATTATGGGTCATGAAATTTAACATCATGTGAACATAAATAAAATGTTATATAGTATATGGTCATACAATAAGACCATGTTTCATATAGTTTAATTTAATGTTACAATGACTCCTATGTTTTATAGTTTATGGTCATGAAACTAGTTCCTTATTTAATATAATATAATTTAATTTGTTCAAGAGTCAAATGTTTTTTTGTTTATGGTTTTAGGATTAAATCATATGTAATGTAGTTTAATTTCATTCAATAAAAAATCATATGATTTTTAGTTTAAGGTCATGTGATGAGGGTCTTATATCATAATGGTTATCATCATGAGAAAATGACTCAGATGGATCTATTTGAAAGAGAGTCCCCTTTATCACGATATAGGTTTAGGAATATTTAATCATACAATGGGATCCTTCCAGTTGGCTAAATCATGAAATAAAGAAACAAGAATTAATTTATGAATGGGTGGATAAAAAATCTCAAAGAAATAATTGAGGCTAGTGGTGGTTTTAGTAGAAGATGTGGATAATCCTTTTTAAAATAATCTTTGAATCACATTGTATCCTATCTGAATAGTAATATAGTTTTATGTTGTTCTTATATAAAAATGATCTGAATTTACTATAGTAATATGGATATAACATGTTTGTTCATGGGTGTAGCTCATATTAAGTAATGATTTAAGTGTCCATTGGGAAAGAATAAACATAAATAGAGACGACTCAAACATTAGGATATGTGAAATCTTTTTCTGTATAGTTTTATAGTAGATCCCATGTTGTTTGATACTAAATTTATTTATCCTATACAAAGTATTGGATTTTTCATTTCACCATGTGTTATGTAGTTTAAGGTAATACGATATGGACCATATTGAGTGCATTTTAAAATCATTCAACAAGGAATAACCCTTTATTCAATTTATAGTTATGTGATGAGGACCTTATTCTCTTGAGTACAACATCAAGTGATAAGGACATGGATGTTATATAGTTTAATATCATGTAACAATGGAAATTATGTTTTATCATTTCTCTAATAAAGATCATTCACAAAATGAGTTGTCTTTATCTCAATGATAAACCAATGAAGGGATATACAATATTAATGGAGGGGACTAAATACTGGGATGAAGTGGGAGTTTTGATTATAGTTTTATCTTATTCCTTATAATGTAGATGTTGGCATCACTATTTATATTTAAGTAATAGTAATTAGTCCACACATTGTTCTTATCATTTCATTAGTATACATATTGACATCACATGTAGGGAAATAATATGGGTTTTCACCATGATGCAGGGTCATCAATGAAGATCAATGTTTATAGGGATCTCCAAATTATTTGCTATAAATTATATAATTTTTAATTTGATTAATGTAGTGTCTAGGAGTGAATAATAGATCGTTGAATCACAATATATAATGTCTAATTTAATATCATCCGAAAATAGTTATTATTGTTTGGTTACATGATCATCGATTTATGAATGTCAGTAAAACCTATATAGAGATAGATGAAGGTATCATCATGAAGACATGAGGTTTGGAATATGTGGGATGGATTTTATGGATTTTCCTAGTCATCATAACATAAATACATATTTAGAAATGATAAGAATCATAAAATTTGTACTTTATTTTACATCTCATCTTCAAAAATCAACCATGTTAGGGGGACAAAAATATAGATCATGAATTAATATATGAAATATGTAGGGGATGGGAATTTTAAATCAATGGGATTCCGTTTTTTAATTAAATCATCCACATATGTGGCCTTCATGCAAGGGAGATGGAATATATAGAGTAGTCAACATTATATGGTTTAGGGTATTGTATGATAGACCAAATGTTTCCCAATATAAAATTAAGTAAGGAGGTTGAAATTAACTCCCTTTATTCAGAAATGATGTATCATAAATGTTCTAATTAGAATAATAAACCATGTCAAATATGTTAATGTGAGTAATGATCGATGTGAAAGAAATATGCAATTGAAAGACTAGATTTTTTTTACAAGGATTCCTTCCATGATAAGATTTGAATCACATAGTTTAATTTCTTACAACATCAATAATATCATTTCGTTTAAAGTCTTGTGATGTGGAATATGAATGAATTTTTTTTACTTGATTTTAAATTTTTTTTGTAGGAAAAAATGCACATCATAGACTCCAACATTGATATGTATTCTGTGTGTAGAGAAAGATATAGATTGTTATGGATATTTGGGTATGGACCCATGATAGAGTATTTATGTTCCACTAAATAACTTAATCTCATTACAAATCAAGCCACGCATATCATGCACTCATGTAGGATAAGAAGATATTTTATTTGGATTTAATCAAATAAAGGGGGAATTCGGGAACTAAGAATTCCAATATGGGGGGGAAATATTCTAACAACCCAAACAATTATAAATCAAATCCCCTATTTTATCAAATTAAATTCCATATTATGTTATATAAAACATGTGAAGTTATTTGGTCATGTTGGAAAAATATTAATTAAATCCAATTAGATTTGAATGATTGGTATGCATAATAACTATTGATAATATATCCATTAAACATTGATCAAATGATTAGTATATATTTATTGGGTTACAATAAAGTCCTACTAATAAATTCAATAGATATAATGTCCTCATCTAACAGGATCATTACTATTGAATAACATTTATCAGAACTTTTGAGGGAGATAATAACACTAGGATTTTCCTTTGATCATGTTCATGTGGAGATTCAACAATTATGTAATGAATGAAATTTTTAATGAGATAAATTCGTGATAATCGAGATTGTGGCTCAAATAATGTATGGAAAACCACCCTTAGAATATATTCCCATCACACAACTTACCCTTTGGGAGTTTTATGGTGCAATAAAGATCAATGTATCAGGAATATATAAGTAGGAATTTGTATATATATTTATAAAATAATGATTTTAAATATCTTTTATGATTACTATTACTTTTTTAATTCCTAGATTATGTATTGACAAAAATTAGAGGAAATAGAAATTTTAAATTTTTTGAAATATTCAGTTTCAATATAGATAATGCTTTTTAATTAATATAATAATTTTTTTAAAATATAGTATATTTTAATAATAAATTATTAATAATTTTTTTATTAAATATAATTCTTAATATTATTTTACGAAGACAAAACTAATTTTTATTAGGGTAAGGAAACTGTTATTGGAAAAAACCATGCATTTTTCAACAAATGTGGATTTTTTAATTAAAGGTGTTAATAATAATACTTATAATTTTTCATGGAGAAAATAAAAATTAATTTAAATGAACACATAATAATTATCCAATGTTTAATTATACATAAGTTTTCAGAGGCATTATAATTTTAGTGTAAATTTATATATATTATAACTATATAGTGTGAATTATTACATAACAATGAACAAAAAGTGATAGAATATATTTCATAATGTTTATCCAAATATATATATATATATATTCCTTTAAAATTTCTTATTTATGATGTAATTTTATATATTTCATAAAATAGTTCTGAGTCCTACAAATTTTTTTTTATATATTATGTTTTTAAAATATATTATTTACGAACATGACTAAATTAAAAAAAACCTCGGGTAATATTTTAATGATATAGATTGTTATAATTATAATATATTGAAACACACATAACATTGGTATCAACCATGGGGGTTTTTTGTAGATTTCAATAAATTATTCTATAGATTCCAAAACCTATGTTTATGAAATAATAAAAAACTCCCTCAACCTTTTTCTATATAAACCCTCCAAAGATCATATTACTCTTCAACAAAAACCATTATATAATGACCATACTATACTTCTCCCTCTCTATATCCCTTTAATGGTTCCCATGTGCTCCGAAAATTTCATATAATACTTTTTTAAATACCATCTCAATGTAATGTATCCTCTCATTATCCTATTTATTGCATCACAGTCTTTGTATTATTTGAATTAATTCTCAAGGGTTCATTCTTGATATATTTATCTTACATAAAATTACTAATTCAATTATTATTTATTTGTGATGAGAATCCCATTTCACATTCATTGGTCCCTCGTGTATGTCATTGAGTTATTATTTTATGCTAACAAAATAATTCTGTGATTTTCCATTACAATTTTTTATGATTATTCGTCCCCACTTCCTCTCAAGGTTATTCACCTAGATATAATGTTAAATAATTTATTATGATATTACATGTATTTAATCCACTAATATTTAGTTATGGGATTAAATTTTATCAAATACTATCCTATTTTGGAATATTTATGTGCCACACTTATGAATGTGAATTATATGAATGTGACAGGTAAGCCCATAATTATATGTCCCTCTTATACACTGGGCATTGTTTTAATATCATGAAATTCCTTGTATGGTGAATGGTAGTATATCCTAAAAACACTAAATTTTCATTCAAATGTAGAATTGACATATATTTATGATTACATGTTATATTATTTTCCACATCCCCATATTTTCTTCATGTTATCATTGCATTCCATGAATCGATATTCATGTTTTTGATTTTGAACCCTTTTATATCTCGTTGATATTCGTATTGAATAACATGTTATACATTGTCAATGATATTATTTTTTTACACCCATACAGTAATTTATATCTTATTTAATTCATGTGCCCCTAGGTTATCTGATTCAATTTCTAAAGTGTAATGTAACTTTAGAGAATGATATGAAATATTTCAATAATGTTGTTGTATCCATGTATCATTTGATATGGTATATATATATTTTTCTAAATACATTTGAATAAGAAATCATTTCTTTTTTTTGATTATATTTATGTAAAAATAATTATATAAAATATATTAATGACTTGGGTAATTTTAAATATTGTAACCCATAATTTTTATACACAAAAACTACATATTACAATACAAATGTTAATTTTATAATATTATAATTAACTTAAAAATTATATAGATGTTGAATATTTGGAAACATGGATACATAAAAAACATATTCATAAGATATTTACATAATCTCCCACTATGTTTATCATAACTAGAAACATTATTAGACATAACATACGTAAAACCATTGTTGATAACCTAAGAAAACGAATCATAATATAGGGTAAGAATTGTAGATATCGATAATAACTTAATAATCACATTATAATATGATTTTAAGAACATGGGATTAAAATTTTAAAACTATTAGAATCATTTCGTAGATCATAGGCATGAATCATGTAATAAAACATTCCAGTTCTTAATACCTGAATCATAAAGGAATTAAAGAACATAATTTACGAGATCATAACATTGGAATATGATATAAGTTTGTGGAATACATATAATAATATAAAATCATTTCCATATTATTCATTGATCTAACTATATACTATCATAGTGGATTCGTTTGACTCCCTACATCATCATATTAGTTAAGTTTCACTACCATGCTATTATAGTGGATAAGAACCTTACATGACTATGTTCACCCATAGTCTAGTCAATATTTTCTCATGAGATTTTCTTATTTAAACAACTAATTAAATGGATATATAATTTGTGGCCCACTCATCACATAATGTAAATACTATATGTGTTAAATAATAATATAAATCATATCTGATAGCATAACAATTGAAAATGAAACATGTATTGCAAAAAAATCATCATTTCATCATAGAAAAGCCTATGGCATTGAAATAATTTTTATAACGTATTTAACCCATGGAAAATAATATTCATTCGTAGAATCATACATAAATCAACATCTTCATAAGACAACAAAAAAATTATATTGTATAGTTCCATTGGATTATACCCTTTGTAAATCATAAGTAACACAAATGTTTTATTATAGATGAAAAATTACCAAAAAAATCCATTGAAAATTTCATGAGGAAAATACCATTTTCTCATTGAAATAACATATTCAATGAAATTATTTCCAAAAAATAAGGAAAAATTTTATTTCAAAATATACTTGTATAATTCGAAAGTATATCTCAAGGAATTTATTACCAATGATGGATGGAAATTATATTCATTCCATTTCTGTTAAAGAAAATATTACTTTCATATTATCATTAAAAAACAACATTATCTTTATTCAAAAATATTAAAAGTATTATAATTTTAATTAATTTTTAAATATAAAATCATATATAAAAATCACTATAAAGAATAATAGAATAATAATATATACAATTTTTTTATAAAACCATGTTATGGAAGAAAAATAGTTTTTGAATGAAGTGAAAAAATAAAATTTCCATAAAAAATTATTTCGGTAACTTGAGTTCATAAATAGTGGAAAATGAAATGAAAACCTAAAATCTAAAGAATTTAAATAAGGGTAAAATGGTATTCTCAATATATACATTGAAAATTTACATTTTTTTAAATGTATTCATAAACAATCAAGATAACAAATTTGATTGTAACATTGATCTGTTACCTAATGTCCGCCTTCACTCAAAAGTACTATATCAAGTATTGTAATAAATATAAATTAATTATATTTATATAATATAGTCATTTATATGAATATATTATTCAATATTTTCCAAATATAATAATTTAATTCCAATTTATGAATAATTATTTATTTAATTAATTATTTCTAAGAGTTAACTATTTCACATTTAAGGTGAATTTTGGTACACTACTTTCAGTTCAAGTACTTTGATAATGGTTCAATCATATTAAGAATATTAATTAGTATATTAATATAATATATATTCATTATATGTGTAAATATTTTTTATATTCAATCATTAACGATATATATGGAAAAATTAATTACCCCATTCATGGAGACTATTGGCTATACATAGACATGAACATTTTTTTTCAATTTTCAAAAGAAGTAATAAAATAATGTTAAATACTAACACATTGTCAAATAATCATTATTATATCATATATATCATATATATTTGTTAAATATTTAATTATTACAATCTATGTATGAAACACTGTAGAAACATATATCATCCCTTTATAGAGGTGATAGTCCACACATACACATGTATATCATTATCATTATCCAATAGGTTTGAATTTAATTAAATAGATTTGATATTATAATTACAAAATAGAAATTAAATATTAAATACAATATATATTCATTAAAATCATTATAATTACCATATTTGAATAATGGTGATGAGAAATTAATTGTTTCTAAATGTGGAAGTGGTAGTGCCCATGTACACATGAACGATTATTTCACATCCCATTTGTTTAAATAAAGGTGAATATTCATGGATACATAATAATTTTAATATTAAATTATACATATGTTAAAAAAATTACTAATTTGTTTTAATACCAAATAATTAGCGTAGGTATAATAAGAAACAAATTGTAAGAGTTCGAATAATAATTTTACAAATCCCTCAATTCGAATCCCATAGATTATTTGTTAAGGACCATTTTAAGTGTATTTTATAAAAAAAATCCTCAAATTCATTTTATAATATGTTTACATAATATTGGGAAATATTTTTGTTGACTAGAAATAATAATGTGGTGAAAATAAGTGAAATCTGTGACGTCATTTTATAAGTGTGGGAGAGGACTAACATTGAATTTATTAAATGATTAAATTATAATAAATTAATTCACAAGAAAAATTATTCCCAATGTTTAAATATTCAGATCTGGAATTGTATAATGTTGAAATATTTCTATAAAATAAGATGTATAATTTTTTAATTTGAAATTTCAACCTTATCTATTGGTTTACCCCCTGACAAACCTATTTTATGTGTAACCACATTGATACATTTTTAATATTTTATTATAAATAATGAAAAAAATTAAAGTTGAATCATTAAAATAATTAGAAAATTTGGATTCCAAATATATAATCCATTTAATTTAATTAAATTTCTAAAAGGGGAAAAATTACATTCAAAATAAACTCACAAAACTTAATGAAAAACATGATTCATGATAAAATAGTTTATCAAGAATATAATGTTTTCATAATGAAATCTACCTCTAATTGAATCCACTAACCATAATAGGTTTATTAATAACACAAATTAAAATGTTTTTCTTTTAAAACAATTTTAATTAATAATTAATTGTAATAAATTATTTAAATTAAAGGATAGTTTACAGAATATGTGTTCTTCACTATTAATAGAGAAGTTAATAATTTCATATAATTTTCTAAAATAAGCAAATAATATAGTTTTTACATGATGATTTCTAAAATTAAGTTAATTTCTTCATATTAATTTTTTACAAGTGGTATATTATAATTATATCATTTTTTCATAAAAATTTATAAAATAATTTTGGGGAAAAAATAAATTTTTAGAACATAAAATGCATTTATTAAAAATTTATTACATATATATTTTAATTATTTATTACAATTATAAATTTTCTTAAAATTTGGTTATTCTAATTTAAAAAAATATAAAGTCTATGTTGTAATATTATTTAATATTATTGTACATTTTTACATTGTTTTGTGTGTATTACAATCTATAGAAGAAAAAATTATTGAATAAGAAATATATCATAAAATGTCATGGTGTAACATTGTGACAACATAATAATATATTTGAAATTGAAACTCAATTACCTAGATTGAAAAAATGAGGAGATCTATATTTCCAAACATCCGTTATTTCCTAAATAGTTCCATTAAATTTATAATTCATCTAAATAACATTGAAAAGTTTAGTATTCTTCATCGCTAAAAAACTATCCATTATTTCTAAAAAGAGTTAGTTATTATTCATAGTAAATATCATTATCTATAATTAAAAACCCTTGGGTTCATTACATGTAAATTAACATTTATGAAATTCTTTTGGAGAGAGACATGGAAAACAATGTGATCTCGAGAGGGGTTCAATGTATGTTCCCAGAGATAATCTATTGTCCTTTCCCATTCATGATTTTAACATTGGAAAATATAAATAGGGATTATCTTTCACTTAATTAATAGTATCATAAAATGCATACATACTTAAATAAATATGAATATATTATACAAAAAAATTTATTCCATAGATATCTAATGATAGTAAATGTGGATTTTTTTAACTCTTACCAACCTTCATGTAATAATAAATGGTTCAATATTTTTATGCGAGTTATTTAGATAGCTCATGACCCAAAACGTTTAATTCAATAAATTCATCCCAAAACATTATAGTTATTCACTTTTTCTATCTTGGGATTCATAAGGAGCCATCTGAATTCATGTCTGAAAACTATTTTTGAAAAAAACTAAACTAGAGGAAGGTGTTAATCCCAATCACATTTTTAATCCATAAAACAGGATCTCAACATATCCCATATGGTTTGAATAGTCCACTAACACAGACTAGGTTTCTATGGATATAAAGTAATACAAAAACACAACTCCATATCCAGTGATATTTAATGAATTTACACGAATGTCATGGGAAAACATATATCCTGATCAAATAAAATAGTATTTAATTTTCCATAAAACCTTCCCACATCCTTATAATATTTTCAAGATGATGATCAGTAAAAGAAATTTTTTTTATATAAATGTTGTTTTCTAATGTTTTATGTCTATCAAATATAAAATAAATATCATTATAAAACATAGATGATTAAGGCATTCCAACTACAATATACATTGTGAAATATTCACATTTACGTTCTAGTATGAGTAATGGTTAGATCATCCCCTTATAATTATGTATCTAGACCATAAATTGGTAACATATAAATAATTCAGATATATAGTTTGAAATATCTATCTTTACGTTTTACCATTATTAATACAATTTCAGATCATTATAATTTTTTATACATTAAGGATTAATATATAATGATAAATTTTCAACCTCATCAAATAGGTCCTTCTTAAAATTTTGAAAGGGAAAACTAACAGGGTTCTTGAATATTATCATTACATCACAAAAAAGGGTGAACTCATCAACATTTCATACATAATTATGTAGTTACACCCTTTTCTTTTAATCCTCTTTAATTATCATATTTATAGATGTCTTAACTCTCATCAGAGGAATATAATATATCTCTACTTCCTTAAATATTTCTAGATCAATATTTTCCAACTCTTGAAATATTGGATTTTTGTCATCCTTATAATAGATAATACAACATGATCCTTTCCAATCAATGCATCGAAAACCATGTTCACTTCCCGGGGGTGGTAATATATTGAGTATTTATAATATCTATTCAACACCATACATATTCCCTAGTACATATATAGATATTTTTTAGAGAATATATACTTAAATATTTTATGATTTTTATACATGTTACACCATTCTCTTTAAATATAATGAATACATATATTTAATGCAAATATTTCCCACAAAAAACTATAAATAATGAGTTGGATATTTTTTCTCATGATCCTTAAATGTTCATGATACATAATCTATAATGATATAATTATGCATGAATTTTCATCCCAATTCCTTCTTTGATGCATCAATATAGTTTAAACACCCTTATTCACTACATGGTAGTGTAGGAATTGATTTTATAAAGATTCTTATTTTTAGTTCCATTTCATTTTACACACGATCATATGTCCAATGTAACTTGGGTCACTTATGAGTTAACTTGTTGAGTGGATTAGATAGATGTGATAAATTATCCAAAATGTGTAGATAACATGTATCCCAACAAACAAAACTGTGGATATCAGTCGTTATGGTTGTTTTGGGTCAATGTTCAACAACATCCAACATTGAGGGATCCATCGATATACCCTCATTTGATATTATACAACCGAAAAATGATTCATTATTTTTCATATTTGATTAATTTAATATCTGAATACTTTATTCATTATATCTATAAAAATATCATGGGAATTAGTATGATAAAATGACATCACTATATATTCATAGTATTCATACCACACATGGAATTATTTCTTTTGTATATCAACCTTTTCCCCTATGTTGATGATATCTAGGTTAATGGTAAATCATTGAAATTTATTGATCATGACACAATTAATCAGGCATGTTATAAATATGGTGAAGAGAATACTAAATCTTTATTGTTATCTTGTTAGTATTCGTAGATAAAATATATAGTATCATTGATCAATAATTTTCCTAGAAGAAATAAATTTGTACACCACTTGGTGTTGTACATGGAATAATTAATCACTCACCAATATTCTCCTAGAGTTTCTTCTTAAATTTATGATACTCAATTTGACCAATTCTATGTAAACTTACTGAAATAAGTGTAACATATTGTTTGTTTTTTTATGTTATACTCAACTTCACAATTTGGTGGTATATTTGGGAAAGGTTTTTAAAATAATCAAAACAATAAGGAAAATAGTCATATCATTGGTTTTGAGTTGCCCAACCATTTTAGATAAACATTAAAATTAAATTGGATTCAAAATACCAATAATGAAATTTATATCCATTAAAATTTCTAATTTTTCATCAAAATGATAATCGATCATCTGTTGATTTAGTATATCAAAATTGAATTCCATTCCTCATCAATTGATGTGGGATTTATGTAGAGATTTTAAATACATGCATAAGATACCTATAAATTCACCTAGATAGAGAACAATAATATTTTCAAGAATCACCATCCTACAATGATCAACTGATTAATAATCATATAATTCGTATTTAATCATCATACTATTAGGGAGTTTAACTTCTTAATCAGTGATTATTTTATGTGGTGGTATTGTGATACAATAATAAATTTATTAACATAAAAAAGAGTGTTTATATCAAAAAAATTAGCAGTTATAAAATAATTGTAAGTGTATATTTCCCATTAATGTTATTAAACCCCACATTAGTAATAGTGATCTGATAATTTTTACATTTGTCTATTGGATCAATAAGTTTATTATGTGGATCATAATTAAAATTAATATTTGAGTAATTATTAACATAATTCCTTTACTCATGGAACTTAAATTCTTTAAGTGTGGGTGGTGTATTCTGTGGTGTTATCACTCTCTATTCACATCATTAGATAACTGATTCCGATTAATTTTTCAATTTATATCATGGTGATATTCGATCCCACACATAAAACAATTAATTTTTTTTAATAATATTCCCTCCATGTTTCTTGAAACACATAGAGAATAAAGCAAATATCAATTTATTTTATGCAAATTAATTTTAATTTCCATTGAATTCATTCTACATTTTCATATCAAATTCATGAGAATGATGGGTAACATAAACATCTATTTCCACATTGACAACACATCATTCAATTTCATCATTTAAATTGAACTATATGATCAATAAAACCCATTGGAAAATTCATTTTAAGCAATCAATGAATTTAGAATCCTTACATTCATGTTGGATGATAATACCAAAATCATACCCTGAATGTTTTGAAATATTTTCCTTATTGGTACTAATAGATTCAATATTTATCTCTTTTTTCTCTATTAATTACAACTCCATTTTTAAAAATAATATTATTAATATACTTATTGAAAAATAATCATATAAACGCATCACAATCCATAGATTAATTTATTCACATTTCATCTTATTCTTGAAAGGAGTCTAATAATGATCCTCGTATCCTTCCAAATGATAATTGATTTAAATAAATTCTTAATTATATAAACATAATAGAATGTAAAATATCATTTTCTGGTAGTAATATATTTTAATGTAATTAATATAACAATATACCTACTATAAAATTTTGGATTTTTTCTCATAAAGGGATCAACTGATCTTTGTTTCCTCTTTTGAATGATTGGAAGCTCAAAATTACTCGTAGATTGGGAATTTTTTTATTCATAAATATGGTTTTTTTGTTACCTATCCAATAACATTTTATTTCTTATTGTTAAATTCCTTAAAATTTCTGTCACATTTTAAATTGACATGGTCTATTTGGTTTCCATCTTACAACTAAAGAGGAAAATCATATTGTTTGAAACAATAATAATACTGAGTAATAATATAATTTTGAAATGTCATATATTTGATGTCTAAATAATTATGTATTTTTTTAATTATTTGACAATATAATTTTAACATCGGTTAATCAGGGACATTATATATTAAATCCTTTATAATGGTTTATAAAAAAATTGGGACTTATCCTAGAATATCATATAGGAGTATCAAACGGGCTCCACAATAATGGTGCACTAACCAAACACAAAAATTATGACCATGATATACTCAAGCCCTTAATATCTGGGTTACTGCCCCAATATTCACAAGTAACTAAACCACATCCACTTCATTATTCCAGAAAATAATATTTTTCTAGGAAAACCACACTCTTTTCTTTACCAAAACTGTTTTCATTTTTTATACCTATGATTATCCTAATGATTATCTTTAAATTTTTATCATCATTGTTTATAAAGGTATCTAAAACATGATTGGATCCCAACAATAGAAACCCTTAATATTCATACATAATTATTATATCTTTCTTTATGAATAATCATTATATAACATTACAATCCTTTTCAAATAATATAGGTCTAGTGTTATTGAAAACTTTTATATATAAAAAACATTTTCATAGGATATTTATATCATCTTTGACAATTTTCTTCTTAACGGGAAAAATTCATAGACATAAATTACTAAAAATATATCTTTATGACCATGTTAATGGAAAAATATGATAAGGTGACCTCAAATACTCAAATATTGTAAAAATTTATGATATCAAAAATAAATTAATAATAAAATATGTTATGGGTTATGAAAAAATTATCATATCCTTTTACAAGAATAAACGTAATTTCAAGGAACATAAAGTACTCATGTTATAAATCTATGCAGATCATAATACATGAATGAGGTATTCTATTTCTAATCACTATATATAATAACATACAATAAATAATTATAAAATATATATATGTAAAATTTATATTATGTTTCACATTATATATTTTTTTCAATAATTATTTATGTAAGAATAATTCCAAAAAACATGTCAAAACTTTCACCAAAAAACATGGAGAGTAATACCCCAACGATGAAAATTATGAACATTTTTCAATGAATTAGTTATAATAAGTCATAAATTGATTATAAATTAAATAATAAATGTTAATATGGTTATTAAATAATTTAATAAAAATCATAAACCTAATATTCAGTAGTATAATGAACTTTTTTTCCTAGTGAAGCATAAGGTAAGGGATTTTCATCTCCTTTTTGACATATATGAGATAAATGTCATATTTAAAGTTACATAACATGTTTGGTGTACATACATGAAATTTAGATATATTATATAATGAATTATATTATTTTCATGTTATATAAATGTTTAATTTTATTATATTTACTTTTTGGTATTCTACTTTTGAAGTTTCGACATTTACAAGGGATTATGTATCAATTTCATTTCATTGAGGAATGATGTAATTCTATACACCTAGCTTCATTTACATACTTTATATTTTTCCCATTTTATATGTAATATCTGGTATAATTAAATAGTCATGTTATTATAATATTCAATTTTAATTATTTTATATAAGGGGATTTAAATTATGACTTACCAAGTGTTAAGAAATTTCATAACTCAGTTTCATTTCATTGGGTAATATTGGAACCTAATTGTCATTAATATATTATGATTATGTGTAAAATGAATTTTGAAAATATATTTATGTATTTACACATATATTATATGGATTTACATTGAATAAACATAATTAATTCAATTTTTTCTTCTAACATCAACATTATTCTCTTTTTAAGGGTTTTCATCAGAATAACATTTTATTCATGGTTTTTTACACTTGAATTCCAATTAAAGGATATCATTTCATCATTGATTAAATAAAATTATAATTTTATTCCCATATAGTTATTAATTGTTATTTCCCACTCATTGGTAGATATAATTTATTATAAAGCATTTTTAAAAAAATCATACTTTATTTCCATGTTCGCTCAGGAATATATTTTCTTATAAAAACATTTTTTCTATATATTTTTAAAAAAAAATTCATTTTCAATTTAAAAATGATTATGTAATGAAATTTTTACCCAATTTTTCATTTAGAATTTATTTCAAATGAATCTAATTGTTACATTATAAACAAGGAACTTTCATAACATTTTTTCAATTCAAAAGGAATTTTAATTTTCCCTTGTATCAAATTACCCTTTGTCATTTTTATTATAGTAATTAGGAAATTATAAATATATATATTTCATTAAAATGATTTAAAAAATTATTTTCAAAGAAAAATAATTTCAAAATCATTTCTAAAATCTAAATTATATCTTCCTCATGATTGTTTTGAAAAATAATTTTTATTCATAAATTAAAATAACTCTTATTCATAGTCTATTGGGTATATATTGTATTGATACCATATTTATTCCTATTTTATATGGTTTTTGATAATTTTGGACAAGGATATAATTTAAAAACAAATCTTTGATTCATTTTTTTGTAATACCATGGAAATATTCACTAGATATTAAATTTCAACTAATTATCCATATCATTTATCATGTAAATACTTATTTATTAAACCATATATAATTTTTATAATTGGGTTTTCTTTGAAATTTAATTGACTTAAAATTTAGATATTGATAAATCCATATACTTTACACAATAATAATATTTGGTGATTAGGTATATTTTATGTTTGTTAAAACTATTACTTAATATATGAGGAATAATTTGGTTGGTAGTGATGGGTGGGCCTAAAATTTATATAGCTCGTCAATGTAATAAAAGGTACTCATGGTACAAAATAGATGGAAAATTAAAATCAATTATAACTGTATTTTTAAACATTCCAAAGAATGGTATTGAAGTTATTGGTTTTTTTGTATCATAGACATGATGTCTAATAATCAATCATTCTTTAATTCTTTATTTCAGTTATTATTTGTTTAATTTTCACTATGGAAATATTTATGTATTTTTTAATTCAGAATTCATTGATTAAATAGAATTTTTTGCAGTTACATACCATTCAATGCATATTTTTTCTTATCAAGATAAATAAATGGTATGTGTTTTTTATTATTTACCTTTCCATGTTGACTATTCTAATTGGATTTATTGTTACATATCTTGTACATGATCTTTACTGAAAATTTGATATCACCCTTATTTTATTTTCTTTTTACTAGAATTTTAAGGTTAATTATTTTAATTAGTTTCCAGAATACTGAAATTTTAATTTTCTCATGTTTTATTTTCATTCCAAATGCAATATTTGTATCATGTATATAATCTGGTTTTCTAAAACTTTTAAACTTTTCGACCCATTGGGATTTAATTCCCTGTAATCATGCCAATGTTATAAATTAAGGAACGGACTCTGGGATTTTGTGGTATGGGATCTAGGCTTGGTATAAAAATAATTTTAGTAGAATTCATTGAAACTAGACTATTTAAAACATATATCAGAGAAGGTAACCATATAATTTACATTGATGATAATTATAAGAGAACACCCTAAAAACCATGTTTATGATATTGATATTATATATACATAAAATTTTCAATCTATGGAAATTATTTTAATAAAATGGTTACTTTACATTATGTTCCATTATGATATGAATTAATAAATTGTACATCATAATTTAGAAATGGTTCCTAGCACATGGATTAGGAACTACAACAATTAATATGATGCAAATCCAAATAAGGATTTTATTTTTTGTTGTCTTATTCAAATATTTGGAATGGAATGATTCTAACAAACATTATCATTTTATGATTATATAGTATCATGTGATATTGATACTATGAAATAATTATATATGTATTGTGTTATCAAAAGGAACGTTGATAAAAAGAGGATGAAAAATCTAAAAAATGGATTATGGATAGAAGAAAATAATGGATTTTCCAACATTTGGTAATTTTGGTATGAAACAACCAAATTAATTATTGAAGGGAATGGGAGTTTTCTATATGTGTGGATAAAAAGACATCAATTTTATTATATCAATTTAATTAAAGAGAGATAAATTGTTAAATTCTTTTACTATAAGTATATTATGAATTACTATATTGAATGGCTCAAATTAAAGGAAATATACCTCAATATATTCAAAAGGACCAATGTCATAATTATGTTATTGGTACAATTTAAGTGATATTATTAATGTTTGTATCAATTTGGATCCTTGATAAATCTTCAAAATATAATTTATTAATGGTTTCTTTGTTATATGAATTATGAAATTTAAAAGGAATGTATTTTAATACTTTTTTGAAAAGGATTGGAATGCATATATAAAATAGTTCTGATGTACAAGAAAACATATTTACTGATAAGTTTAACTTATTGGAAAAAATATGATTGAGGGAAACAAAACCATTAATATGTTGAAAAAGTTGAGATGATGATGTCAATATAAATAGATTATTAATATAGATTATGTAAATTTTATATTTATTATTACCTTGGACCTAATTCAAATTTTATTTCAAAGTGGATATACTATCATTGATGAAGTTTAAAATTATTATTATTTAAGTAATATATCAAATATCCAATTTTTTCATATGGTAGATGGATATATGCACGTATTCAAAAATGTTTTATAGTAATTGAAGTTATTACCATGATTCAAGTGAACATTGAGTGACTAAAAATTTTGTTTTTATTATGAAAACACTTTTTTTAAAAAAAATGAGAAACCATACAAGACTTCACCACATCAGCATTTCACCACTTCACCACATCACCATTTAACAACTTCATGACTACACCACTTCACCACATTCCCACATAAATACTTCACAACTTCATCACTTCAACACCTCAAAATAATAACCATACAATTCCTCACATCAAGTCAAACATTCATTCAAAAAACCATAACATCTGAAGCCGAAATCATCAAGATGAGGAAGAGGTACCATAAAGCAAGGAACACAGACATCATGAAAGATGGAAAAACCACATAACCAGTCTCCTCAAATGCCCACCGATGCGACAGTCAAAACCAGCACAAATCCATAAACATTTTGGAGTACTATAGTCAGAGTTCACCCAAACCCTCCAGAAACATGAGATGAAACCAAAATTCACATCAACAAATGGAGATCATGAAACTAGAATGAGGAAGACCAGGCTGTTTGAACACATCGCCCAACTGCGCAGACAACCGCAGTGCAAACCCTCTCTTGACACCTATACCACCAGCATGAATCCTAAGCGATTTCATCCCGATCAGTCATCAAGACTGAATCCAGGTCAATATACTGACAACACCATACATCACAGAAAATTGAAAAAATGATTACAAAAACATAAATCCAAGAATTAGATGAATTATGCACCAGAAAAGGGTACCTCCCAAATAGAAAAGACAACATAATATTTCATGGAGATGTCCTCGAAAAATGAACTGAAACCAAAGCATGTTTCCACCATCGCTCATGGAGCCCGTAGATCCAACCCATGAAAAAATATGAGATAAACAACTCCAAACATAAACTGAAGTAAACCAGATCTCAACTGTAGATTCCACCATGCCACCATTAAATCTGAACCCACCAATCATCAAATGTGGTTGATGCCTCAAAATCTAGTTGTTTACTACAACCACGATGCCGCCAGAGAACCCTCAAACTCTCAAAACCAAATATCCCCAACTCGAAGAATTGTTGATATGTGACAAATAATAAATATATTATGTAATTTGGGGAATTTATAAAATGATTATTTTGGAAAAATAAATGTACTTTCTAAATTTTTGGATCATAATATTTTGTAATGGTCATAAGTTTAACCGTTTATGAAATGTTTTATGTTAATGATTGGAAACTATTTGAGGGGTTAGTGTATTTGTTCACAATTTGATCCAACCAAATCTATGAGATTATGTATAAACTGTTCAATGAAAAACCAAAGGATAAGACCATGTTTGTTAAATATAACTATATAATGTAAGTATATTTAAAAAATATTCTTAGTGGGTGATGAATTTTTCAACTCTAGGAAAAGGGACATGAAACAAAAAAATGTCCTATTATCATCATTTTTAACATATTAATATCATTTCGTACAACTATATTTATGTAGTTGTGGTAAACAAAATTGGCATGAACATTTTATCCATCAGCCTATATTAGAACATGATAGTTAAATTTTTCTTCCATGTCCATGTTCTAAAAAATGTTCCCCAATTAAATTTCATAACATAATGGTGAAATGCACATTTCCTTTTACCTATTATTTAGAAGATATGTTATTAAAAATATTTATGATGTGGGTTTCTAAAAATGTGGTTTCCAAATATCATACCCACTTTTACTGATTCGATGATTGAATTTTGAGGATGAAAATTATTTAGGTTGGGGAGAATATAATAGCCCAAAAAATTCCATGGTTTTAATTTAGAATAAAGTTAATTTTTTTGATATCATGATTTATAAAAAAACCATGGTAAACATATTCTACAAACAAGAATAACATTATATATATATATATAATATTGTGTTTCCTTTTGTTACACACAGTTGTCAATTCCTTCAGTAGCTTGTGTTATATGAATGATATAATTATTCTGAACTAAAATATAATTCATATAATATTATTTAATAAGATTAATATCGAACAAAAATTGTAATTCCATGTTTAATAATTATAAAAAAAATAAAACATTGTTTAGATATGTTAAGGAAATTATTCAGTGAACAATTAATTATAAATGAATATAGAAAGAAAACGGAATGTAATTTTTTACCTCTTATAGAATTACCCACCATCATTTTGATGAAGAATACAATGAAATTATAATATGATATTTCCGAATATATTGTTATTAATTTTTTTTCAAATAAAAATATTTTCAATTTTATTAAATTATATTTTAGTGATTATTTTTGTAAATATATTTTTATGTATGTACTATTATAACACTTATTCTTACTATAATATTTATAAATTTCATTGAAACCATCCTTTTTATTCTCTTGGATGGTTTATGACTTTTTAATAAAGTATAATATTTTAATTCTATTGCTTGATTAATTAATAGTCACATTGAAATATTAACTAGTCATTAATGTTCTATAATAATCCACATTGTTAATCATAGATTCCATTATTTCATATGATGTTATTCATTTCTATATACAACATATTAATTTTATTGTCATTTTACTAAATTCTAAAATATGGATAAATAATTATCCTTTACTCAAAATAGATATTGGATGGTAATGAATTTTTCTTATGAGTTACACATATTTCGTGATATATGACCAATGAATTACACCGATGGTGTGGGGTGGTCCCTATAAATTATATATCCTATCAATGCATCAATAGTTTCTTATGAGAGAAATAAGTTATAAAAATTAAATGGGTTTCTACCTATAGATTTAAATCATCTTATTAATGGTATTGAAGGTATAAGTTTTTATTTTCCATAGACATGACACCCAATAATTAATCATTACCTTCATTAATTATTTTAGGTATTATACATGATATTTTTACTATGAACAAATATATAGACACGTTTAATTTTAATATTTTTTATTAAATTATATGTTCTTAAGTTAATTACCTTTTAATATTGATATACACTTATCTTGTAAGATACAAAGAATTTATGACCAGTTATTTACCTTCTAATATTGATTATGCACATTTATTTAGTATTATATCCACATTACATAATCCTTTCTGAGGCTTTCATATCAATGTTATTTTGTTTTCTTTTCCCTTGATATTACTATTATTTCTTAGAATGAGTTTCATGGATTCTGATATTTTTGTTTTATCATAATTTTTTGTGTTTCCAATTTTAATATTTGTATCATATATGAAATTTGGATTTCCAAAACTACTAAATTGATCATTCCATCGGTTTTTTATTCCTTGTAATCATGCCAATGAAATAAATTAAGGCACCAGATCTGGGATGATGGTATGAGGAGCTAAAATTTGAAATTGTTTTTTTGATTATGACTATGTTATTATTGTGATATTAATTTATTTATCATTTTTAATGTTGTATTAACCACCTTTAATTCATATGTAACGCTGATACTGTGCTTCCTTAAGTCTTTAAAAAGTCAAGTAAATTATTTTAATATAGTAAAAGTTATATTTTTTGGAATAATTTTTATTTTAATGAATGTAATGGATAATTAAAAATATTCAGTGATATAGAAAGTGTTTATATTCCAATTCAATAACTACATTAATGTTTTTAATGTAAAATTATATGAATAGATAGAAAATTATGTTATGTATATTTTATAGTAATCAATTTTAAATTTAACATTTTAGAAATCATAATTTTTTTTATAATTTATAAAAATAATTTGAAATTTCCAATAATATCAATATTTAACCACTTACGATCCAAATTTCCTTTTAGAATGAATTTTTTGACTCTTAACATAAATTTGTACCATTAAATATATAATGGTAATGTAGTTAATGGGATGATGAACTAAAGAGATAAGGGATAAAATAACCTAAAATCTTGTCTAAATCATATTATTTTAATTTATTTTGTACATTTTTCATCACAAATAAAAATATGTGCTAATTTAGAGCCAATTTTTTAGGAATGTAAAATTAAATTGTTATATAGTTTATAATAAATAACAGTTATCCACTCTTGTCACTTATAAAAAGGGAAAAACTGCTTTTAACTTCTTCATGAAATGTTGTGAAACATCACATTGAATAACCCTATACATGTATTTTCAAAAATTCTATATTGATGTCTTATAATATCAAAAACGAAGCTTGGACACCATCCAACAAGGCACCCCAGCCAGTTTGTGGCATAGCCCAAAGGGCATTCCCTATCTCCATGTGCTAGCACATGTTTATGGGTATCATAAATAATGTTTAGGAATGATTTTACTAGAGTATATAAACATAAAACCACAAGCAATAATATATAAACATAATCTAAAAATATACACCAAATATGACATAAAACATCAAAATTGAGTTACATAGTTTAAAATGAAAACCAAATACGACCACAAAAAATAGAGTTTCATTTCAATCCCAAGAATTAAAACATGAGAAGTGGGAATCACCTTGAATCCATTGCCACAACACCGCACCGAGAAAGGAAACCAAGAACACAAATCATCATCTCTAAAGACCCTTCCATTACCAGTGTCAAACCGTTCCAAGACTACATACACACAATTTTTTAATTAGGGTGTGAGACTAATCCCAATAGGATTCCACCAAAAAATATTCATTGTGATAATCTATTTAAGACAAAAAGCTTGCATGTTTTCATAAATAGGGAATTATAGTAATAATTTCTAAGAGATGCAACATTAAATGAAAATAGTTTTCATGATGGAAAATTAATGAATGAACATTTTTAATGTAAATTGAATGGATTTTGAAAATAACATAAAACATTTTGTATTCAATTGGTTGGTACAATATAATCAATGAGCACTAGTCCCATGAACACCCCTAGGGACATGTTAGCAGTGGGACACTAGGTACATTGTATCTCGGTGTAAAAGAAACCATAACCGATATCAATATCATGAACGATCCACTAGGAGGTAAGGCCCCAATGGACTATTAGTACCAAAACATCATCATTGTGTGGTAAGTGTTGTTATATTCAATCTTGCTAAGTGAAATAGGGACGATTCAACTATCAGATCCATACCATACTAGTCCCAGCCGACCCATCAAGATACATGGGCTTTCCATTTGTGCTCAATCAATATCCACAAGTTATAAAAAACCACTTCCCAGAAAAAATACATTTCTATATCATATAAACCCAAAACAGTACCATATTCATGTTCCTCACCCTCAATGTAGTTGATTAAAACAAATAAAAATTTTATAACAAACATCAAGACGTGTTACATGTATTTTCAAATATAATTAATTTAAATATCCACTTTAAAGGTCAAACACCAATTAATACCCTAACAAAAAAAATTTCTTCCCATAACATGATTTGATAAATAAATTTCTAGAATCATAAAACAACCCCAAATGATAAAACATGGATTACACCCGAAAAACACCAGATTCAATATCAAAATGAAGCAATTAACCAATGCTACCAAAATTTGTTTTTTCAGCACATATAATAGATGAGAAACATGATAAATAGGTTACTCATTAATGATAAATACATCAATGGATGTTGATACAAGTCACCACCTATTTCACATAGATAACATTCTAGAAAACATTGTGGAACTGAAACCACACCTCTACCGCTTCCAGGGAGTCTAGGTCCAATCATAAGATGTCCTATGAATGAAAACCCCCAAAAAATGAGAAACTCAAGCATGTATATTTGGAAAACATGTACTATAGGTTTTGGGATTAATATAAAAATGGAATAAAAATGTGTGGAGAATTAAAATTCCTATGAATTTGATTCGGGTGGAGAATCACTTTGAAAACAACTTTAATCCTACTTGGATGGGATTAGAGTTTCCAAACACCATAATGGGAGGAATTTTGGCCATAGGGTTTAAATGGGGGAGGCTAATAGAAGAAAAAATAATTTAAAATAAATAAAAAATCCCAAAATACCATTTCCTTAGTGTATTTCCCAGTAATTTCTTACAGTTTGACAAAATGTGAAAAAATCATGAAATTCGCTATTGTCTATTGTTCGATGGGATGCACATTTAGGTTTCATGGTTTTGTTAAACCATGTACAGATAGTGTGACCTCATGCACACATATTGAATGTTAAATCAAACAGTGAACCCTAACTATGCGACTTGGAAGAAGTCTCCAAAAATAACAATTTTCACCCCAACACTCATCTAATACAAGGGATGACCCATCCCACAAACATACCCCATAAAAAAGTTCTACTATGAGTGCTAAAAACACATTTTCCAAACCACCTATTCCTCATAACATTCTTTCTAACTAATAATATCTACGAAAAATCACCCAAAACATCTAAAATTAATATATATGTCTACAACACCCGGAACAAAGGAGAAAACCCATTTTCCAAATAGTATTCTGGTGAAAAGGATGAACCCACAAAAAACCTAGAGTGACAATTCTCCCTACCAAAAACATTTTCCTACTCTAGAATGCCACAAAATATTCAAGTTGATTTATCAATGAAAAAACATTATCAAAGACACAAGATCCAACCCTTTGATCCAAAAACATCCCAACAATGTCGTAGAGAACTTATACCACTTTCCTGAAATAGAACTACAAACTAGAATCACTTCACATGAATTAATAGAAAATTATAGATACAACCTAAATAAATGTTACTCTAATATAACCATTGGGGAAACTCCAAAAATCACATTGTATACCCAAACCAATAAGAAAACATATATATCAATCAAACAAGAAATAAATCCACTTCAACCAGATCAAATCGAAACCAAACCGGAAATAGATCCCTAATAGAAGCGAGGTCCGAACAGACTCCCCATAATTAAAATTCATTTATATTATAATAATAAATTAATATAAAACTCAATTACACACATTATAGGTCTCCCCACCATTACAAACCTACTGAGAATAACCAATTGAAAATTAAACACCAATCAAAATTAGGCCTTTCTAAACAGGCTAACCAAAACATTCTCACAATGGACTATCAACCCAGACCAAGGAGAAGGTAATAATGCATTTAAACTCCCCACTCCCTAACAGAGGGGATATGATCCAAGAAAAATCCTTTTACATGTACCAACCCCCCCTGGAGATGGTAGGGATGGGCCCAATGGTTGGACCACTAAAACCACAACCAACAACTACCCACTCCAAAATTCACCAAATTCACTCGAGGGACCCAATATAGAAAAAAATTTGAAACATGAATTCTAGACACCATACATAAAATATTCCATGTGGGAATTTCAACCACACTCTTTTTGAAAAGTGGAAATTAATAGTGACAAAGAACCATAAAATATAATATTGTTACTACCTAACAATAATAGTGGTTGCACAAACTTAAACAGACATTTCTCACCACTAATATTCCTGAATATGCTCATACTTTACTTCGAGACCTACAACTAGAAATCTAATGGAAAAATAATGTAATACCTCATAGTCAAGGGATTCTAGTACCTAACATTAATTCCTTAGTTTGGTTCCACATGCAGCCACGTGACACTCCAAGAAAAAAAAGAAGACCAAGACACAACAAGAAACCCACATCCTCCAAGAGCACTGTTTTTCAAAACATGGACTTGGAAGATGCACATATCAATCTTTCTAACTATGGACATGGAATATAATGAACATGTAACTAGTTAAAACATGAAAACACCATCAATAATAACTTCTATAACAAATAGAAGCACTAAAATAGAATGTTATATTAAATTGAGAACAGAAAACTCTCTACTACAAAAAATAAGATATGGTGTCCTTTAAAGATGATTATTTAACATTCAATAATAAATAATGAATTTCATAGGATTATTAAAAGGTATTCTTTCTAATGTGTAATCACTTGTAGGAGACACATGGAAATAAAAAAAATCAAGAGCTCTATAAATTCCATATCCTAAACTAAAAGTCACATAAAATAGTGATTAACCAAAAGGGAAACCCAAATAAAGGTTTCAAAAATCATTCTAGAGACCCACTCAACAATATTTCAAAGCCACGATACCAAAAAATTTCAATCTCAAAATATATCATAAACATCACCTCCAAATCACAAGTAAGCACACAAAATAAAAAAAACTTCTATAGTGAAGAAAAATTATCCACACAAAAATTATTTTACTTAAACACCATAATTAACATCATATAAAATATTTTTAAAAACAGTAAAACCTGGTGTATTTTCATTCTCACTAATTGTATTCCATGATGTCTCAAAAAAATAAAAATCTTCTGTCCACTCGGGGTACACATCAACCATGCCTCACCATGAATTCATCTTCCCATAACATCATCCATCAATATTACACACATATCTATGCATGTGCGTACTAAAGGAAGTCTCAATTCTTGATGAAAAACATTTTCTCTTTCCAAAAAAACATTCCACAAATGTCTTAAAAGTCCCAACCCACTTCATAACTAAATATTTATAAATCATTAGAAAACATATTATCTACCAAGTCAATATAAATTTTAAAATTCATCATTACAAACCATTGAATCAAACTCAAAAACAAATCCCAATTGGTTTCTATTAAAAATGTTTTTCATATCCTCCAAAGAATTCATCAGTAACTCATAAAATTACATTTTGTTAAATATAATTTTATGAAATACCACTATTTTTCATTTAAAAAAATTACAAAACAAACATACACATTCAAGAAATCATTTTACATAATCCAATTTTTTTTTTACAATTTTTAAACATATGTGAACTTTTCATTTTTAGGCCACATTGTTTACCAAATAGTGAACCAATTGTGAGCACCTTATTGGTCAACATAGACACCTACATAGATTGGATACATGATGTAGAAAAGCATGTGCCAACCATGTGATATGGTTTTTCCTTGAGGATGTGGGTACCTATATGATTTAGGCTAGGATTAGCTAAGAATTTGTAGGCATTTAACACTTAATAATAAGAAAACCAATGCTAACATGGTTAAACGGGGAAATCCACATAGTTTCCCTAAATTGTGTGCTGACCATGTTCCAAGGGAAAACACACAAAAACTATATATTTAAATCCGAATCACACTAATCTCAAAAACATTAATTGAGAATACAAGGAAGAATCACCACAAAACCAATCCATCTCATTAAATAAATTTAAAATACATAAAAATATCATTTCTTTAAGAATTTTTTAACTTAAAACTTATTTCCTCTCATTAAAATTGTATTAAAAAACTCATTTCAGATCAAATTTATGTTTTCCAAAAAAAATATTTCAACAAATTAATGATTTAAATAATAAAAATCTAAATCAATTAATCTATTCTCATTTCACCCCAAAAATGTCATTATACAAAACCCCACCTTTCAAATCCTTCCTTATGGTGAGTTATGAAACTCCATTTTTCCAATTTCTAAAAAAAACATCATAATATTAAATTCAGCTTTCTACAATTCTAAAACAAGACATTCCAATGAAATTTTACAAATTAAGGAAGATACAGATGAATCACAAAGAGTAATATAGTGTCGATGGGTGACTCAAAAATATGGTTGGAAGCCAAAGACTTGTCACACCACCATCACATATAGCATAATAGAGAATGGCCTCTTGATACACAATTTTTTCTATGCCCTACGAGATCACAGAGGAAAAATTACTAACTCCGTCTTTTTTTCCGAACACTAGACAATCCACAATGAACAAAGAATTAAACAAAACAAGAAATACCAAGGTAAACCAAGGTTGAGAAAAAGAAAGGGTTGATCATGTCCTTCATGTTCCTATATCCTAATACCCATAAATCCTAATCAGTATACCTTGAAATACAGAATTAAAAATGGGTTCTAAAAAAATACACTAAAGAGACAGTGTCCCCTAATATGATTTTTTCACGAAACAAGATTGGTTTCAATTCAAACCGTTTTCCGACCCGGACCACAGAATGTCCCCAAGGGAATTTCCAATCCCCATGGGATGGAAGAAGTGTTTGGGTATCATAAATAATGTTTGGTAATTATTTCACCCATGTTTATTATCATAAAGTGACAAATAATTATCAACAATCTGAATATGTAAAATTATGGAAAACATGTCTTAAAAAAATTCATAATTGAGTTACATATTTTACAAGAATAACAAAATAGGAACCAAAAAATTAGTGCATTACTTCACTCCCATGAACCACTACATGGTAAGGGGGAATCATCCTTAATCCATCTCCACAACACCACATTGAGAAAGGAAGCCAACAACCAAAACCACCATCTCTACAGACCTTTTCCATACCTATGTAAAACAATAAAAAGTCTACTAACAACCAATGGTGTATGTAGGGTCTAAGCGTAATCACAATAATAGTTCACCAAAAATATATTATATGTGATAAATATTTTAAGATAAAAAGATTTAAAATTGTAAAAACAGAAAATTCTAGTAACAATTTCTATTAGACACAAAATTAAATGAAAACAATTTTCAAGAGGTAAACTTTAAATAATGAAAAATCATAAATAAATATAACATTATTATTAAATTACCATCCAAAAACAACATATTCCAATTTTTGGTACAATATAATCAAATGAGCTCCAGTTAGGGGAACACCCCAAGGCACTTTCTATCTATATGGTCCTAGGCACATCATATACCAGTGTAAAAATAACCATAAACAATAATCTTCTCATGCATGAGACACTAGGAGTGTATAATCCAATGGCCTAGTGGGCCCTAAAAATTATCATCATTTATTTAGTGTTTTCATCGTCAATCTCTCTATGTGAAATAGGGATGATACCACTATCGGATTACTGGCATTCTAGTCCTAGTCATCCCACTTAGATACATGGGATTTTGATTTATGTTCAATCAAGTTCCACATGTCATAAAATAATATTTCAACATCAAAACTACATTTATAAATGATACATATCGAAAACAATACCCCAATCAGGTTCCTCACCATCAATGTAGGTAATTAAACACAATAAGATTTTATAAAAAAATATCATGAGGTGTTACAAGGCTTTGCATAAACAATTAATTTTCAAAACAACTTTTCAGGTCAAACTCCCAATAATACCATACCATATCATAATTAGAAAATATAACATGATTTAATAAATCAACATCAGGAATCATAAAATATCCCCAAATGATACATCATTTAATACACAAGGAAATGACTATATTCCCTGTAAAAATGAAACATTAAAAGAATGAACATAATCAATTGTACCAAAATAAGTTTTCACAACACACAATATATATTATAAAAAATATAAATAGCCTAATAATGAAAGATGAATTCATCAAAGAATGTATACACAATAAACCACCTACCACACATAATAAACCATCTAGAAAACATCGGGAAATCACAACCATACCTCAACCACACCCAATGGAGGGTAGGTCCAACATCAAGGACCCTAAACAGAAAAAATAACTAAATACGAAGAATCCATATCAATTAAAATAATTTTTAATGGAACCTAGGTTGAAAACCCACCATGGGAGGTGAATAGAACATAGGGTTTAAATGGGGTGGCTAAGGGAAGAAACCCCAATTAAATAGAGACTTAAAATCTCAAAAAATCCTTTCCCTAGTGGATTGCATTGTTAGATCACTCTATATGAAAACCCATGTGAAAACAATGGAATTATCTAATGTGAAGTGAAATATGTGACACAAACTTAGGATACATGGTTTATTAAATTGTGTGAAAATTTTTCAACCCTCTTCACACTTACTACATGGTAAAACAAACCATTCACCCTAACCATTCAGCCTGTAAGAAGTCCTAAAAAATCACCATCTTCACCCCAAAACACATCTAACACAATGGTATGAACCATCCAAAAATATAACCCACAATTTAATTCCACTATAAGTGTTAAAATCTAATTTTCCAAACCACATCCTCCTCATGCCGTCCATTCCATCCAAGAATATGTCTAAACAAAATCCCTCAAAACCTCCAAAAAATTAAATTTATGTCTGGAACAAACGAAACTAAAAAAACCCAAGAGAAAAATTATATGACATTTAAAATGATGAAAACAGTAAATATAGTTGTGTGACATATATGTTAATTTAATCATAAAATTCCATCCTAAGGGTCCTTAATAAGAGATCACAAATATGTTTCTCGAGAATAGGTTATTGTCTACACCAAATTTAGTTACGTTTATTTTTCTTCTAACTCTTCTAAATATTCATTGACCAAATTAACATTTTTAAATACATAAATTTAATTTAATTTAATTATTTATATTTTAATATAATAACTATTATAAATTTATCACTCATCCTAATGGAAAATGAAAATGTTGTTTTGTGTATGTACATAATATTATCTTCGTGACCAACATATTTATATTTTCATAACCACTACTCACAGATTGGTATATAGATGTAATTAATGATTATATATGATATTTATTAAATGAATATGATTCTATAATTATATGTTTTATATACTTCTTAACCATTACTATATTTTTAAAAATGATAATGTTGCTCTTGTGTACTTGTAGACTACTACCTTTATAATGAATTATGGTTATTTTTTAATTTATACCTTATATAGAGGCCATAAAGATAGATTTAATGATATAATATGATATCTATGATATAATTATTATTATTTAATGGTGAATTAGTATTTAATTTTCTTTCATTCCATCCATTGATAAGTGAAAAAAACACCAAATCTTAAGTGTGGAATACCACCATCAAGATTTGGAGTAAAAGAGTAATTTTAAATTATAATAGAATATTATATAGAAATATAAGAATGATTATATTTATAGTATAAATTTATATAAAATTTAAATTTTTTGTAAAATTATTTAAAATCCTTTATGATTAAATACACAATTTCAGGTAAGTGTTTCTTGTCTTAATATTATTTCAATGGGAAATAAGTCATATTCACCACTATATTATTATATGTGGTGTACATAAGAACTATGAATGTATTTTATAATGATTTAAATTTAAAATATAGGTGTTCAAAAATCCATCTGTGGTTTTATCATTCATGAGTTTTACATTCAGACACTACAAAATCTATATGGTTAATTCATCTCAATATTGTTTCATCGAGATATGTTTCATGTTATGAACCTATTTGTGATTATATATTGTATATAATTCCTATTTTTTATATTATATCATAAATATATTTATCATAATGTTATAGGAATTTATATTTGAAGTTGTTTCTTTCAATGGGTTTATGATTCATAAGTTATCAAAGATGTAAGGTTTTAGGATTTAATTTCACTATTAATGAGGATGGTAGATACTTGAATCAATATTAGAAATACTATGTGATATTATTCTTCCATGAAAATGTTCATTAAAATGTTATCAATGAAAAAAATATTATATAATCACACGAATTCATAAATTCATCTAAAAAAGATTGTGAAGATGATGATTTAAGAATGTTCTTTATTTTAGTGTTTGATCAATTAATGGATTTTTTAAACATTATGGCTATTATTTATTTTAATAATTAATTTATATGATTTCATTGTTATTATAAAATAAAATATTTTCATCTGTAATTCGGAAATATTTAGTTTTAGAAGATACATAAGGAATAATATATTTTCCCAGATCTTTAATATATGTTCAAATTGCCTTCTAAATGTCCTATTTCATTTATGTACATATCATTTGATGTTTATTAATCCCCACAATTAATATTTTATTATGATACCATCCATTTACATTCCTTGGATAGATTTTGATGATGATGCATTAAGAATGTTTTTATGATACATGTTTCCTTCCTTGATTTAATTATGCAATAAAGAAATGATAAATATTTCCATGATATGATCCATGACAAATTATCTAACTTATTATTAATATGTGATAATAATATTTTTATGAATCAGTTTCATTCCCATGAGTTGATTGGTCTATAATGAAATAAATTAAGTTTTTATGATTTAACGGAAAACAAATGTCTTCTTTTCAGTATGTGACGGGTGGTATTTGATTTACGTATCCCTCTAATGAATTTGGTAAATAAATATATCTCATGTGATAGTATGTACTAGGATTGGGATTTAACATGGTTTTGTTATTGACTATATCCATTATGAAATTCATGTCAATGTGTCTAGACTTTGAAATATTGAATTGAGAGTGGGCCCAATCTATTATGTGTCTCTATCCACTAATAATATATGGTTTGTGATACACGAATAAGGAGACGATTTTATATGGTTATTTTAATGCCACAAAAGAATATATTATGTTTATTATATATTTTCATTGATCATTATTGATTATTAAAGATTTGGAAATCTATGGACCAATTATATTTTTAATGAAAAATACTTATTTCATGTGTCATGAATAATGATTTATGATTTACTGGATATGATGTTTTTCTGTTATGATCACTTTCTCATTCTCATATACTTATCTTATTCTTATTTATTATTATCAATAGATATCACCCATTTTTACCTTTGTTGGTCATTTGTTCTCACCCTTTCATATGTTTCCATTTACCCAATTTATAATTAATGAAATTATGCATAATATGACTAGAATGAGATGATGTGTGAATAATTTAATGGGAGATGTTGAAGTATTAATATAAAATATGAAAATATGTGTATAAAGTGGAAATTACCCTTGATGAGAATGAAAATTGTTTTGATACATAATAGGGTTTTTAACTATCATAAATGTTAAACCTAAAAGGTATTGGGGATGTATGTGACTCACAGTTAAAAATTTATTTTTCAATTATGAATGATAAATGTTGGGTATTTTCAGTTAGTGTTAGTGATGTTTTTCGAAGATTATGATTTTTTCATTGAATTTGTGAGTATATGTTTTCATCAAAAATAGGTGGTATTAAACTATGGTTTGGATAAATTTTGAAGTTATGAAATTATATTATGAGGAAAATTGGAGAGATAATGGAAAACATTATGGGTTTGTAGGATTAAGGATGATCACCAGTATGAGGCCCCAGCTATAAACATTACATAATAACATGTGTCATCCATATCAAACATACATTGTAGCTTTCAGATCTACATAGGGAGTTACAATTGGAATACCCATCACAGTATATTCCCTAAATATATTAGGAGAAACATTAAAATTTACCTATATTATGATACCCAATTCATTAAAGAGCTATCTCGGGCTCACCTTCCCTATGATTATCATAGAACCGTCTATATACATAAAAAACTCCCATGAACCATTACATATTGGCATCACCGAAATCAAACATAAGGGAATGATAGAATTTCCTCATTTCAATCAAAAAATATCATTTAAATATATTTAAATAATCAATCCATTATTTAAACCATTTAAAAAAAATTATGTAATAACTGTATATGGAATTTATTTTCCTTTTAAAAACATTATGGCTTGTTAAGGAAGCCAACAATCAAATAATTCTCTCAGTAGTGAAAAGGTCATTGTCACCACATACATTAAAAAGAAACATTCCCATTTTTTTTTACTAAAATGTGACATAGAAAAATGTTCTCCTTTAATGAAATGGAAATTAAAAGGTGTTTATAAACTTTATAAAATATATTCATGTATAATTTAAAATATACCTCAAGGAAAGGATATTGAGACGAAGTCCCTTACCTCATTTCCGACTTGACCCGTTCATTGTTTAATCACTTGAATAATAAACTAAAGATTATTTTGACTTGAATTATAACTTTTTTCATGTATATTAATCCTTTTATACCACTTTTTCCTACATTATAAACATTTCGTAATCATTTATGTTAATAACGGTCGCTTTATCGATATTTGGTACTTGAGTAAAAGAATTCTCTTTTTTTAATTACATGTTCTCCATGTGGTCCAAATTATATTATCTACATAATGATATTAATGATTTAGATTTTATATATATCATATATATCTAGTATTTATATGTATTTATAAAATTACATAATATTTGGAGATAAGAAATGAAATGCATTCTTCATGGAGATGGTAAGCCGTACGTATGCATGAACGCTAATTTCATTTCAAATTCATATTTAATGAAATGAAAAAATAATGATACGTGCATATATTATAAATATAGTATAATATCATAGTGTTTCATTTACTTTACCCTTTATATGTTCCACGGATGGCATGAAAGAGTCATATCACTTTGGTGGGGGTGGTAGTCTGCACTTCCTCAAATGAAATTATCATATTTACGCATTATGGATACCAAATAGTTATGCTATAAATGAATAATAAATAATTATAGAAACAATATAAATATAATATATATCACATATAAATATAGTTCTATCATAATAGACACCATAATACCTTTTAGGAGAATATTTAACAACCATATTTTTGTGAAATAGTAGTTTTCTGTCCAATGAAATAGTATGTTTTTTACCCATTATATGGAGGTGTGTGTAATTGTAGCTTGAATAATTCTCATAAAAACAACATTGTATATTGATAATACTGCTTTTATTATGAAAACATATATTTATATGATAATAGGAAGTGAAGAAGTAAAATAAATGAAGAGAACATGAGAGATGATGTTACCTTTAATTTGGGTAACTCCATTTGGTTTGTACCAAAAGGCTATATTATAGTGCCTTATGCCTAACATAACACTTCTTGGAGGAATATAAGGATGTTGAGGGATTATTTGGGTAGCTTTTGAATTATCCAAGGGGAATGAGAGGTGAGATTAATTGGTTATAAGTGGTTCTCTTTTATAAGATGAAGGTGGGGCTCTTTGGACATGATTTGGATATTTTTTAATACTTATCTTTATTATTTGACCCTTCATTAACTTATTTAACTTTTACCATGAGTCCATGTATATTCAAACGATATGGTTTATATATTTATAATAAAATTACAAGAGACCCAGAATGGATCATTAATGAAAAATTTATCATCACATATGTTATTTGGCCTAATATTAGATTTTTGGGCTATTTAATCATTTAATAATAAATTAAATGATTTAAAAACACATTTATGTCAATTATATACTATTCATATCATGAATTTTTAAAAAATTCCATCCAACATTATCATTATTGAAATCATTCATTAATGCAAATATAACATGTCATCCACATCTCTAAAACAATTTTATGGCCTAAAAAGTTTGAAAATAAATTTATTTTGATATTTATATTCTAATTTTTTTAATCATTTATTAATGAGGTAATCATTACATCATAATTGTATCATAAATAAATTCATTTATAAGATGTATAAAAAATATAAATAAAATACCATGATTTAGGAAATATTTCTATATTTATAATCACTATTTATTGTCTAAAATATAAATTATATAACCTACTTTAAAATTGGTTTATCAAAACAATACAACATTTTGATATTTTTAATTTTACATTAAATAAAAAGTTATTAATGTCATTATCTTACCCAAATGGCTTTCAAAGGAAAAATTTATCACCCAAGGAGTGTATTAGACGTCCAAGAATCAACTAATAAGGTTATCACAAGTGTGAAAGTAATTTAATATTATTATAATTTTAATTTTACCTTGAATTTATTTATTTAACTTTAACCGCAGTAAAAAAAAGTTAAAAGTTACTATTTACTAAAAATTATTTTCATCATATTCTTATCAAATTTTTATTTCTAATTAAAACAATGTATGTCATATTTTTAAAATTCAATTCAATGAATTGGTAAAACATCATTTAAATGAAAACGTCAGTTTTTTAACTACGCAGTGTTTTCACTATTCATAAAAAAATTTAAAATAATCAGAAATATAACCAAAATTTAGCCAAACAGAATTTTGATATTAAAAATTAAAAAAAAAATTATTTAACCTTGTTATAGTCATATGTGTTTCATTAATTTTTTTAAAAATAATTTCTTTTTCCAAAATAGAAAGTGTGATGCTAAGAAGTACAAAACATCAAAAAGATTGACATGTGTTTATGTCCAATTTCAAAGTGAAATTAAATACATTAACAAAAATTTGATTTAATGGTAAAAATATAATTCAATTACACTTTAAAACAATTTAAAAATATAATTTATCCATAGCTCGGCTTTAGCTTCTGGTCTCACTGTAGGAGTGCATTGACATATAGTACTTCCAGATTCACCAGATCTGTCGAGGTTTCGAGGTTTGTCTCGACGGTGGATGGAGAGTCGACGTCATATTTGGTAGGCAAAGACATCATGGCATGTGTGAGAAGTCTTCTCTCTGTCGAATCTTGGTCTGGTGTCTGCGCCGAAGGCGTCGTGGCGGTATAAGTTATTATTTGCGTTGGCCCTAGAGTATCGCGGAGGGGAGGGGGATTTATGGCTTCTGAAGATCCTACAATCCTTCCAAAAAGAATGTTTGGTGATTCTGCATTTTTTATTCTTTCATTGAAGTACATCTGGTTCAGTGTTTCTGAAATTTTTCTTCTGCATTGAATTTGTGGATATGGGGATGGGTGATGTGTGGTGGCTGTTCCGCCGCTCTTCATGTTGTTGATTCTAAGGATATGGTGATGGGTGTTGTTGTTCCCTGTGATTTCTCTCCCTATATTACTGCACTATTGGATGGGAATCAATAGAGCACAGCTGGGATTTTTTGGTTACTGTATTGGTTGAGGCTACCTAGTGAAGTGTTTAGTGACGATTTTGGGTTGAAATCGCTTTGGATTCATGCTAGTGGAAAAGGGGTCTACGGTGTGTTTCATGGTTTGAGGTTTCACTGCAGTTATCTGTGGAGTAGGGCACGACGTCCTGACATCCTGGTCATTATCGTTATTATTTCATTATTTCAATTTTTGGATGTGCTCTTTGAGTTCATCTCACATCGCTAGAGGGTTTCGGAAAACTCTAACTGGAGTTGGCCGCTGGGTTTGTGGATTTGGGATGGTGTTGACGGTCGCACCGGAGTGCATTCCAAGAGACTGGTTATGTGGTTTTTCCGGGTTTTATGATGTTCTTTTTTCATGCTTCATGGTACCTTGGCCTTCTCTTGATGATTTCAGCTCCAGATATGTAGGTTTGTTAGTATGAATGCTTGAATAGATGTGTAGCCTAGTACGGTTTTTGTGGTGAAGTGGTTAAGTGGTTAAGTGGTGAAATGATGATGTGGTAAAGTGGTGAAGTACTGATGTAATGAAATAATTTATGGTTTTTCACTTTTTCCTCAAATGTGTTTTCATAATAAAAAATCAATTTTAGTCAGCAGTATTTTCACTATTTATTAAAATGTAATATTTATCATAAAAGTACCAAAATTTCTTCCTAAGTAAATTTTTATGTCCCCATTTTATAGAATATGTTATTTTTGTCAAATGTAATATATAAAAGTGGCAAAAACTATATTTAAAAGTTTTTTCAATAAAAATGAAGTAATAATACCTTTTAATAATATTAGATTATTTAGGCATAAAATTTGATTCATTCTCATTTTAAGCCTCTTAATTTTATTAGATTAATATAAAAATATTTAACAAACATGTTTAACAATAATATGGTTATTTATATTCATTCCTGCTAATAAATTGACTAGCTGTTAACTACCATTTAAAATAATAATATATTGTTATTATTTTTTTAGTATGACTCGGAATTGTGTGCAATAAAAGTCATCATAGAAACCCATTGTTGCATGTCAGGTACCCCATCGAACGTAGCATCCCCATTGAAATTGAATTAATATTTAATTCAAAAATATTAATAAATATGAAGATGTCATATTCTATAGTTAATTGGTATGTTAAATCCTTCACTCCTTTTGGAAATTGTGTCCTCTAAATTATAATTACTTATCAAATAAATGAGGGTATTTATCCATCCTAGAATTTTCAGATTCCCACATTTCCTCATCCACCATATTGTTTTTCCTCAAAACATTTACCAGATTCATTACCGTATTCGGCAACACATGATCTCTACAGTCAAGAATCTGGACAGGTTATTCCTCATAAGAATGATTCTATTTCAGTTAAACTACATCTGGAATCAAAACATGAGATGGATTTGGCATACACTTTCTCAACATTGAATCATTAAAATCATTCTGTACCTAGGATAAACAATGAGGTAAATCCACTATTTAACCAACTGATCGATCATTATCTAGGTTTTCATAGGTTCAGTGATCCTCGGACTCAACATTCCATTCTTAACAAAACAAATCACACTTTTCCATGGAGAAATTTTGAAAAATTCATGTTCACCTACCTCAAAAGAATGATCTTTCCTCTAGTTATACGTATAACTTTTCTACTTACTTTGATATATTCTCATGTGCTTTTGAATATATTGAACTTATTCTAGAATCTCTTTTACCAATTATTGTCCACCAACATTCATTCACTTACTTAATACCAAAAAGCTGGACTTCAACACTACTTTCCATATAATGCCTCAAATGGATCAATCATTATACTAGTATGAAAATAATTATTATATAGAAATTCATCAAAAGAAAAATTTTGGGCTTAACATCCCTAGTAATCGATTGAACAGGCAAGTAGCATATATTCTAATTTATGAATATTTCATTCTGGAATACCATTTTATTTAATATGAAAAGTTGTACTAAAATTTAATTTAGTTCCTAATGAACATTTGAAGGCATTTCCAAAAGTAATAAGTAAACATGGGGACACAATAAGATACAATGGTGATGGGAACCCAATGTAACCTGACTATATCTTTAACATACAACTGACAAATTTTATCTAAAAAGAAGTAACTCGAATAGGAAGGAAATGAGCAGATTTAGTCCATCGATCAAC
Source organism: Viscum album (assembly GCA_963277665.1). Lineage (NCBI taxonomy): Eukaryota > Viridiplantae > Streptophyta > Magnoliopsida > Santalales > Viscaceae > Viscum > Viscum album. Next base: position 1,430,376,580 of record OY728132.1, on the reverse strand, counting down.
AAAACATAGTTTTCATTATTACCTAAAGAAATCTTTGGTAATCACATAAAAAAATCCATGGTCACATTTTCCCATTTCTACTCTAAAAATGGTAAAGGATGAAGTATACCATTTTTTAAATGATTCTAGGATTTAACATGTTGAAAATTCATGCACTTCATAGTAATGTTAGCAATATCTCTATTTATTCCATCCCACCAGCAATATTCCCAATGATCTATGTACATTATAGTACTACGAGGATAAATAAGAATCATAGAACTATGAGCTTTATATAACTACTCATTCATCTATTGTGAATAAAAAGGATGACATAATCACTTTTCCATTCTCAAAACACAATCATTTTCAATGTTAAAATTAGGCAAATTACCTCTTTTCCCAACTCTACATTTTTCTATAACTCAAGGTCTTTATTCATCACTTTCATAATTCTGTCTCATAGAGATGATTTCACTAACACCTGAAACAAACCAAAATGACTATCTTACGCCAACAATTTCTATGCCAATGTTGAAAAAATCATTAATCAAAGGATATTTTTTGAAACATAACATGGTTAATTTTTCATTACATTTTTTACTGAAATAATCTTCAATATTATTCTCATTTCCTGGATGGTAATGATTTGTGAAATCATTATCCTTTATTAATTCCATCCATATCCTCTGTCACAAGATCAATTCATTAGGAGTAAATATATACATAAATGGTTTTTTGTTAGTATAGAGTTCACATTTTACTCCAAAAAGATGATTCCACTAAATTTTTAAATAAAAAAGAAGATAATTCCAAATCAAGTGTAGGGTAATTTAACTCATGAGTTTTCAACTAATGTGAAGCATAAACAATTACCTGGTCATTCTACATTATGTCACAACCAAGTCCTTTCAACTAAGCATAATTGTAGATAAAAATAACCATCTCTTGAAGGTAAATCCAAAACTAGAGAATTCACCAATCTTCATTTCAATTCCTGAAAACAATCATCACATTATTTTGTCTAGATAAATTAAACACCTTTTCAAGTTATCTTATTCAGTGGGATAGATAAAAATGAAATTTTCTCAAAAAAAATTATATAATATCCTACCAAACCATGAAAAATAAAAATATCAGTTATATTTGTAGGTATTGGCCATTATTCAACAGCTATTGCTTTAGAAGGTTCAACAAGTACGCCATTTTTTTAAACAATGTGACCAAGAAATGAAATCTATGGTAACCAAAACTCAGACAATCTGAATTTCCCATACAATATAAATTATTTTAAGTTTTGAAAGTCAACCTTTAAATAACCTTCATGATCCTATTTACATTTAGAAAAAACCAAAATATCATAAATAAATACAACCAAAAAACTTATACAAGAACTCATGGAAACTTCTATTCATAAGACCCATGAATACAACAGGTGCATTGGTAAACCCAAAATTCATAACTACAAATTCATATTGTCCATATCAATAATGAAATAAGGTCTTATTGAATGTCTGATTCCATTATTTTTTACTGATTGTACCCTGATATCATTTCAATCGTTCAATAATACTGAGTTCCCTAGTAATGATCAAACAAATAATCAATATTCAGAAGAGAAAACTTTTGCTTGACAATGATGTTATTCAATGCTCTATAATAAATAAAAAATTTATTGAAAACATGATCACTAACTTGAAATTACAAATCCTTCATTATATTATCGGTGTAGCTCTTCTGCCTATATTGAGATGATTTGATGTGGGTTTGGATTTCCTTCGACTTTTCCATCATTTCCTCCACACGTTTTGGGACTACGAGTTTTCTTTCACAAACATCGTCCCAACAGGTTGGTGTGCGACATAACTTTCAATATAACACTTCATATGGTTGCATCTGAATACTTGAATAAAAGCAATTGTTATATAAAAAATCTACCAGAGGTAAATATTAATCCCACGTACCCTAAAATCCAAGTGAGCGGGATCTCAACATATCTTCTAAGGTTTGAATTGTTTGTTCTGATTGTACATCTGTTTGAGGGTGGTAGGCGGTGCTCCAAAAAAAATCAGTGTCCAAGCCCTTCTGAATAATTTTCTAGAATCATGATGTGAAATGGGGATCACGATTAGAAACAATCGATATGGGTACAATTGAAGTCTTACTACTTCATTAATATAAATTCTTGCTAGGCGTTCAATTGGTAGATCTTCTCTTATAGCATGAAAATGTGCTGACTTGGTAAGATGATCAACAATGACCTAAATTGCATATTTCCTTCTAGGAGTCTTTGTAATCTGATGAATAATTCCATCATATTATTATCCCATTTCCACTCAGGTATGGGAATTGGATTCATGACTCTTCCAGACAGTGGCCTTTCAGCTTTAACTTGTTGAAAAACCGTACAACAAGACAACAAATCAGAAATCACCCACTTCATGTTGTCCCACAAAAAATGTAACATCCAATCTCTAAACATCTTGGTGCTCCCAAGGTGTATAGAGAAATTCAAATTATGAGCATCATCCAACAAATCACTTTTTAGATCAGGTATGTCGGGGATACAAAGTCTCTTCCCAAATTTCAAAATTCCATCTTCATACACCATGTTACTCAATCTCCCATCAGTCATAGCTTTAATCTTCTTTTGAAACTCTTCATCACCAGTCTATGAAATATTTATACTTTCTAGTAATGATATTTTGGAAACCATTTGGGAATTTATTGATGTTTCACCTTCCATGGTGATTCCCATATCCATCTTTACTAGATCCATGTATATAGGTTCATTTTCAACTCTCATCTTGTTCAAAACTTCATGATCCTTTCTAATCAAAGCATCTGCCAACTTATTTTCCTTCCCCTGGTGGTAGTGTATTGTGAAATCATAATTATTGAGTAGTTCAAGCCAACTCCTTTTCCTCGTGTAGAGTTATTTCAGAGAGAAAATATACTTCAAAATCTTGTGATCAGTATAAATCTCACACTTTTCACCATAGAGATACTGCCTTTAAATCTTCAAATCAATGATAACAGCTACTGGCTCCATATCCTGAGTAGGCTAGTTTTTCTCATGAATTTTTAGTTGTCGTGATGCATAGGCAATAACCCTATAATTCTATATAATGACACAACCAAGTCCTTTATTTGAAGCATCACTATAAATAACAAAGCCATCATTCCTAGATGGTAGAGTCTAGATAGGATCACTGACTAATCTTCTCTTCAGTTCTTCAAATCATTATTCACACTCTTTTGTCCAATCAAATTTAACCTATTTACGTTCGAGCTTCGTTAATGGGTTAGCCAATTGATAAAAATTCTGAACGAAACATCGATAATAACCTACTAAACCACTAAAACTACGTACCTCAGTTATACTCATTTGTGCTGGCCATTTATGGATTGCTCTTGACATAGAAGGATCAACAGAGATTTCATCTATAGAGAAAATATGGCCAATAAAAGAAATCTTGTGAAGCTGGAATTCACACATTCTAAAAATCCTGTATAATACATTTCTTCTAAGGGTTTTTAGAATGGTGCACAAGTGATTTTCATGATCGTAATAGGTTTTGGATTATACCATGATATCATCAATAAATACCACAATGAATTCATCAGGATATTCCTCAAAAACTCTATTCATTAGATCCATAAAGATAGAGGGTGCATTAGTCAATCCAAAAGTCATTACTATAATCTCGTAATACCCGTAACTGGTTAGAAATATTGTTTTCGGAATGTCATCCTTATTCACACACAACTACTGATATCTAGATTGAAGGTGAATCATTGAAAAGTATTGAGCTCCATGAAGTTGGTCGAATAAAGAATCAATGTGAGGTAGGTGATACTTGTTCTTTATTTTTATATCATTGATCTCCCTGTAGTCAATGCACAATCTCATAGATCCATCTTTCTCCTTAACAAAAAGAACAGGGGCTCCCCATGGATGAACCCAAGGCTGAATGAATCCCTTATTACCCAATAACTGTAGTCATTTAATTAGTTCCATTACTTCCATAGTGTCCATTCTATAAGGGTCCTTCGATATGGGCCATGAACCAATAATTGAGTCAATGGAATGCTCAATTTATCATTCTAGTGGATGTCTAGGTAAATCTTTTGGAAACCCATCAACATATTCATTCACAAATTGTACATCCTCTATTAGAACATTCATTTCCTCACCTAGAGTTATTTTATTCACTTCCACACCAATAATTGAATTTATTAGAGCTACTGGGTGTGGATATATATAAGAATTTGGTGGTGATGTTTCTGCACTAAAGATAAGGTACTCCCTCTCATCATTAAAAAAATTAATCTCCTTCTTCTTACAATAAATTTTCACATCATGGTCTGAAATCCAATACATAAAAAGTATTATATCAAATTAAATCATGGGTATAATGATGAGATCAATAGATAAATAATGTTTAAATGCCTTAATGGGAACAAATTCACAAAACATTGTTGCAATGATACTTCCCTTATGAGTTTTGACTAACAACTCCATTGTTAAATAAAATTGGAAATATCAAATTTTCATAGCATACTGGGAAGATATGAAACAATGCGATGATCCAAAATCAAATAAAGCATTTTCTAAACTTGAGGAAACCATTAAATTACCACCCACCACATCTTTATGCGATCCATCCTCAGCAGTAATGATATAATAAGCTTGGCCTTGATCGCTTGGCCTCTTCTGAGGTATGTTCCCCTGACTCATAGGACATTCATTTGCATAATGTCTCATATGCATGAAATTGTAGCACTGAACATCAGTAGCTTATATAAGGACTTGGCCTTAAACATTACTTAATCTTGAATTAAATTGAATAATTGACATTGAGGTTATTTTCATGTTTAGAGTTTTAGAGAATTAGGACATTACTATTACATATCAAAGATTAGTTAGTAGACACATCTACTCAGTTTCCATTTTTTTCACACAATAACAACTCTTGAACAAAAGAGTCATATCTAGTTCTTGTTTTAGATAGCATCACATTTCCTTGATCCCATCCTTGACCCTATTCTACTTTAATTCCTGTGGAAAATATTTCAAAAAATCTTTGGATGAGCATAAAAATCACAGTAAGGGTTATAAAAATGGAAAGAAAACATCAGTCCATGTATAAATTAGAATCAATGAAATCATACTTTACTCATAAAACATAAGAAATTTAAAATACCTCATGAAATCATAAGATTTATGAATAACTCGTAAAAATCATAATACATAAAGGTAACATGATGCATTCATAACCTTTTTAAGTATGGATAAACCCTCATGGTTACGTTTGGAATACCGATCACAATATATTTCCTAAATCTCATTGGATAAACCTTAGCGTTTAACTCATTCATGTTACCCAATGCATGGGAGAGCTATATCAGGCTCACCCTCCCATAGTTTATCACGGAACCACCCGTCTTCATTAAAAATTCCCAAGAACCATAACATAATCATAGAACATAACTTATGAAGAATAGAAAGATGACATTCCCATATTGCAATAACATTATAACATTTTATGATATTGAAATAACGAATCCATTCTAAAAACCATTTTTAAAACCATTTAAAACATTTAATAAAGATATTTTTTAATCAATGTTTCTCGTACCACTTTTAACCTTTTATCATTTTAATCAATTAATATACATATATATAAGTCATTTAATATATATTTGAAAACATGGTTATTAATGAGAAATATTTATAATAATAAATCATTAAAACATTTAAAATGATATTTTTGTAATAGGGTTTTTATGAAAATGAGATACACATGAATACAATAATTTAGGAATATAATTTAATCAGAATATTATAATATCATGAAAATGAAGTGATTCATGCAATATTATTCCAAAGGATAGTATATAGACCATATAAGAGTGAATTAGTGCATAATAACGATGAAGTCTCAATAGAATTGTAAAATGAGATGAAATCCCATATAAAGAATGTTTCTTTAAATTAAGGATAAATCAATCTCATAATAATGTGTGAAAAATATAAATACACTGAATAGAGGTGGATATTAAGTGTAAAAAAACCAGATTTCATTCACACATATTCACAGGATGAAATATTCAATAACTACCAATTGAACCCAAAGAAATCTAAATTGGGTTAAGAAGTTCCCATAGTGAAGTTCGACAGCCTAACGACGTCACATTAAAATTATTAAAATTTTTGATAGGAGAGAAAATGGTATCTCATCACTTTGAAATAAAATTTAAATCACTAAGGATATAGAAGAACATATCCCAAACTAAAAAGATGTAAATTAAAATGCATAACAAAATAAGTCTTTTAAAATGAGGAGTGTGAAAGGATCCCTTACCGATTTGGGAAACTTTAGAAACATACACCCCATGAAATAAGGGTCATAAAAGGAAGATGTAAATACCCATAAATGAGAGTATATTATACTAATATTAAAATATCGGTCAGTACATACACCACACAAAAGTAAATAGTGGAAAATGTGGCATGAATCTCAAGGGAATAAAAAGTGTGATGAAAACCCCCTTATTAAAATTCGGCAGCCTAACGGTGCCATATAAAACTTCCAAAAATTGATTGATGAGATAAAATAGGGTATCTCATAATATTAACATAAAATTTATAGAAATAGGAATATAAAGTAACATCCACAACATAATAAAGGGGAGCTGAAAGTATGTTATATAATAAAGAGTACTTAAAAAGAGAGAGGTAGGATCCCTTACCTCAAGTCTGACTTGTCTTGTTCGTTTATTTATATTCCTGAATAAAAAACGTTGTTCATTTTATAATTGATTAAGTAACACCTTTAAATATTATTATTCAACTCATATAACATATTATAATGTTATAATAATTGGTTAATAATGTGAGTTCATATCAGACGTTTTTGTCGATGTTAGGTACATGAGTCAAAAATGAACCTGTTTGAAAAGAATTATCCCTGTATTTTAAGTACATCATATCCAAAATAGTATTAAAGATTTAAATATCATATATATACAGTATATATTTATTTTATACTACTCCATAACATTTGGAGATAAAAATAAATGAAATGCACCGTTCATAGAGATGGTAGGCCGTACGTATGCATGAATGCTACTTTCATTTCTTTGTCATATTAATGGAATTAAAAATAATTGAGAGATATATATATTGTAATTATAGTATAATATATATGTTATATATGTCACATATGTTCATTTATTTCCCTCTTTATATATTCCATGTATTTCATGAACGATTCACATCACTTGTGGGGGCGGTAGCCCACACATCCTCATATGAAATTATCGCGTTTGCACAACATTAAAAGAATAAAGGTATGTTTTAAATATAAAATACAGAAGAATATATATAAATAAATACCATATATATCGTATATAAAATACAGTGAAATAATAATTTCCACCATTAAAGGTGTTAAATGAATATTGAACCATCATCGTTTCATGAGGCAGTAATTCGCCATCCACAGAAATGGTACGTTCTATAACCAGTAGACAGATGTGTTTATAAGTGTAGCTCCAATAATTCTTATAAAAACATCCTATTATATTTATGATACTGGTGTTGGTACAAAAAAAATTAATAAAAAGAGTTTAGGGGTTTGGAGAAGAAAAATAATACATAAGAGCATAAGAGAAGACACTACCTTAAAATCGGGTAACTCTCTTTGGTTTGAACCAAAAGTGTTTCATGAAAAGCATTCTGCCTAAGGTGAGGCTTCAATGTTGAAGTTATGGATGTTGATAGCTGAAATTGGATGGGTTTTTCTGAGACAAAGTCTTGATAGGTGTGTTTAAGGCGGTAGAGGTGTGGGCCTTTTATAAGAGAAGAGGAGGGGTACTCGTTGAATGTTATAAAATATGACTTTATTGTAATTTTTTTGGGAATTTTCAGGGTCCAAAGAGGATATATTTCGATGATATGGTGACAAGGTTTCTAAATCAACCCATAAAATAGGTTTGTGAAAAGTGTAAGACTTAGATTTTACCTTATATTCTTATTATTTTTAAATCGTTCGTTAATGAGGTAATCATTGCATCATCACGATGTCATAAACAAATTAAATTAGTTAATGTCTAAAAATTATTAAAAAAATATAATTATTTAGGAAATATTTTTATCTTTATAATGAATATTTATAGTAAAAAATATGACTTTTATAACCCAATGAAAAGATTGTTTTAGTATAACAATACATGTTTGTGACATTATAATTTTAACATCAAATAAAAAGTTATTAATGTCATTTTCCTAGGAAATTGACTCCATGGGGTCCCCAAGTTGACCCCAGGATTTTATTGTTCGGCCTTGAGTCATCAAATAAAAGTTTTATATGTTTCACGGTCATTTAATATTATTATAACATCATCTTTACCTTAAATTACATTAATTACCTTTATTCGTGATTAATAAAACTTAAAAGTTACTATTCACCAAAAAAATTATTTTAATCCCATTGAACCACATTTTACATCCTTTTGAAAACCATGTATGTAATGTTATTTAAAATTAAATCGCAAAATTGTTAATGTTTCATTTAAATGAATAATCAATTTTTTAACTACCACTTAGTGGTTTCACTAATCATCAAAAATTGAAGTTTTTCAGAAAAATGCCAAAAATTCACCCTAATCTATATTTGATATTATTAATTAAAAAATGATGTATATTTTTCAAAATTCAATACATATAAGTTGAATTAATTAATTTAATATTTAATTCTCGTCGTCAGAACACATATCGTGTTTTTATGAAACAATATATGTCATAAGATTGACACTAGTTTAAGTCCAATTTCAAAGTGAAAATAATACTAATGACCACTATTGGATTAATTGGTAAAAATATATTATAATTGGACTTTTAAACCAATTCAAAAGATAATCTAATCATATAAATAAATTATATTAAAAAGAGTATTTGAATTAAAATACTACATTTTTCAATATTCATTAAAAAATGAACTTTATTGGAAAAATACCAAAAATTAACACAAAGTAAATTTTGTTGTCCCGATTCTAAATAATAATTTTATTTGGTCCAATAGAATTTATAAGAGTGACCAAAACTATTTTAATGTGGTTTCACCATCAAAAGGCGATAAATCGATCTTTTAGTGAATTTTAGTGTATTTATTCTTAAAATTGAATTCTTTTATTATTTTAAGCCTTTATCATTTATTGGATAAATGTAAAAACATATGACAAACATATATAATCATATATTAGTTATTTCTATTCAATCCTTCCAATATAATTGCTAGGAGTTAACTACCATTTAAAATTATATTATTTTATTATTAGAGTGCAACGTAAGATTTCATAGAAACTCGTTGTTGCGTATTGGGTACGCCATCGAGCATAGAGTTCCCATTAATGTAATATTAATATTTTATTTCCCAAATATTAATAAATATGAAAAGGTGATATTCTTTATTTACCTGGGATGTTACATCCTTCACCCCCTTTTGGGAATTGTGTCCTCGCAATTTTAAAATTGGGCTCAGAAACATCATTGAAATTCCCACATCAGAACAGGAGTCGGTAAAACTATCACATTAAAATAATGAATGTGAAGTACAAAGGTCATGCAAGTGAACCCATAATAGGATTCCATGTAGGAAAACAGTGAAATAGAAGGGAAAACAAAGGGTCATGTTCTGATGGAGAGTGATAGAAAACATGATTAGGAGAAATTTAACCACCAAAAAATAAAAAACTTGTGTTGGGTTAAACGGTATTTGATTCCCTAGAAGGGAAATCTAAAATTCAACATTTTAATTTTAATTTAATTATCATTGAGGAATTTATTTATGAGATTAACTAAATAATAAGGGAATATACTTACTTGTCATGTTGACTTTCATCTTTTACTATATTTCTTACATAATCTCATATTTTCTCCAAAAGATGATTATTTAGGAAGACTTGTTCACATTAAGAGTACAATAATCAACTTCTTGAGAATCACATAATCCAAAAAATAGAACCATATATATCCCATTTCATTAGTCCTTCAACAAAATCAAATCCAAAAAGGTTAGTACAATATCAGATAATCCAAAAAAGGATAATCCTTTATAAAAAGAAAATCTATTCGTAATCTCCAAAAATTTTCAAACAAAACCCAATGTTCGAAGAAGACAATTAGATAAACAATTTGTCCATAAACTTCTTCAAAGTAAACCAAACTTAGATTGAAACCCAAATATCTGAAGGATTTGATCACATAATATTCCAAGTTAAATTTTAGCATTTATCTCCAAGTAACATCAATTTCTCTTAAAGTCTCTTATTGAAAAGTAATCAACCTATTCCCATATTCGCCATGATAGGTTAATTACATACATAGATAACTGAAAATCAACTTATTCTAGATTCATAAGATCATCTAACTAAAAATAATTTGTCATACTAACTAGGGACTTCATGAAGTCTAGTGGTAGGCGATAAATACCAGTCGCACTTCGGTTGTGGGTTCGATTCCCGCAACTTGGTCCGACACGACGGGTTGTCACACAGTCTTCTTGTTGTACCTTTTTATAAAACAATATAATTCGTAAAACATTCCCCAAAAGAGATAAAATATTCAAAAATAACCATAACATAACTTAACTTCATGTTTATCTCATGTCGTTCATATTCTATAATAGTATATAGTAACCCATAATTACCTAAAAAGTAAGGATCATATAAACCCTAATGGTTACCTTTATAATTATTACCTGAACTTCCACATCGAGTTTGTTCTCTCTTACATGATTCATTAGAGAACTCACCAAGTTTCAAGTGTTTGATCATGAATCCTTGATAGTTGGTTTAGAATAACCATGGGATTCCTCATTGAATATCCAATTTCATTTAGTCTCTTAATTAGAGAACCACCATAGTTTCCTTCAAACCCATTGTCATATTGGTTCCTGCTAGATCCATCCATTTACTAAAACCAAAAAATGGAATTGTGAGTATATCAACAAAATCATCATGTACTAATGAGGAAGATAAACACTAAAATACAATTATCCAAGTTATCTCAAACCCATTCCAACATTCATAAATAACAATGACACTATCTAATATAATAACCATTGTGGTTATAAACAACTTGTCAAATTTTCTTAAACAACACTCTAACCTCTAATTTTATCTAAGACGACCTCTGATACCATCAATAAATACCCAACCTTAAAAAATTACATAATCTTGATTTAAATTGAATAATTCACATTGAGGATCTTTTCAGTTTTAGAGTTTTAAAGAATTAGGACATAACTATTACATCTAAAAGATTATAATGTAGACACATCTAATCAGTTTCCACATTTTCACAAAATAAAAAATCATGAACATAAGATTCATTTCTAGTTCTTTTTTTAGACAGCATGACATTTCCTTTATCCCATCCTTGACCCTATTCCACTTTATGTCCAGTGGAAAACATTTCAAAAAAACATGGGATGAGTATAAAATTCTCAGTAAGGGTTATAACAAAATGGAAAGAAAACATAAGTCCATGTTTACATAAGAATCAATGAAATCATACTTTACTCATAAAACATAAGAAACTTAAAATACCTCATGAAATCATAAGATTTAATAATAACTCATAGAAATCATAAGACATAAACGTAACTTGAGGAATTTATTACATTATCACATAGGGAGTAACCCTCATGGTTACGTTTGGATACCCATCACAGTATATTACCTAAATCACTTCAGAGAAACCATAGTGTCTAACTCCTTCACGTTAACCAATTCATTGAAGAGCTATATCGGGCTCACCTGCCATTAGTTTATCAAAGAACCACCCATCTTCCTAAACAATGACCAAGAACCATAAAATAATCATAGCACATAACTTAAGCATAAAGGGAAGATAACATTACCATATTGCAATACCAATTTAACAATTTAAGATATTGATATAATGAATCCATTCTAAAAATAATTTTCAAAACCATTTAAAACATTTAATAAAGATATTTTTGAATCAAAGTGTCCCATACCACTTTAATGCTTTTAACATTTTAAACCATTAATATCTATATAAATAAATCATTAAAACCATTTTGAAAACATGGATATTAAAGATAAATATTTATAAGAATAAATAGTTATACCATTTAAAATGATAATTTAGTTAAAGGGTTTTTAAAAAATTGAGAGACACTTGAGTACAATAAATAAGGAATAACATTTAATCATAACTTTATAATATCATGAGAATAAATGGATTCATGATATATTATTCCAAAGGATAGTATATACACCGTATAAGAGTGTATTTGTGCATAACAACAATGACATCTCAATAGAATTGTAAAATGAGATGATGTCCCTTATAAAAAAGGTATCCTTAAATTAAGTATAAATCAATCTCATAATTTTGTGTGAAAAATATAAATACACCCAATATTAGTGGGTATTATGTGTAAAACAACTATTGGTCATTCACACATATTCATAGGATGACATATTCAATAAGTACAAGTTGAACCCAAAGAAATCGAAATTTGGTTAAGAAGTTCCCTTGGTAAAATTCTACAGCCTAACGACGTCACTTTAAAATTCATAAAATTAATTAATGAGAGAGAAAATGGAGTCTCATCACTTTGACATAAAATTTAGATCAATAAGTATATATAATAACATATCCCAACATAAAAATATGTAAATTAAAAGACATAACAAAATAAGTCTTTTAAAAAGAGTAGTGTGAAAGGTTCCTTACCCGATTTGGGCAACATTTGAAACGTACACCCCATGAAATAAGGGTAATAAAACGAATATGTACATACCATAAATGAGAGTATATTATACAAATAGTAAAATATTGGGCAGTACACACACCAAAATAAAGGAAATAGTGGAAAATGTATCATGAATCTCACGAGAATAAAAAGTGAGATGAAAGTCCCCTTGTGAAAATTCGGTAGCCTAACGGCGCCACATAAAACATCCAAAAATGGATTGATGTGATTAAATAGGGTATCTCATCATATTATCATAAAATTTACAGCAATATAAATATAAAAAAACATACTCCAACATTATAAATAGGATCTTAATGTATGTTATATAAAAAAGAGTACGTAAAAATAAAGAGAGAGGTAGGATCCCTACCTCGAGTCTGATTTTTCATGTTCGTTTCATTATATTTATGAATAATAAACTTTGGTAAATTAATGATTTTGTAGGTAACTCATTTAAATATTAATATTCAATTCATATCACATTTTATAATGTTATAATAATTGGTTAATAATGTGAGTTCATATTAGACGTTTTTTTCGATGTTTGGTACATGAGTCATAAATGAACTTGTTTGAAATGAATTGTCTCTGTAGTTATAATTATATCATCTCCAGAATAGTATTAATGATCTAAATATCATATATATCAAGTAAATATTAATTTTATACTATTCCATAACATTTGTAGATAAAAATAAATTAAATTCACCGTTCATGGAGACGGTAGGTGGTACGTACGCATGAACGCTACTTTCATTTCTTTGACATATTAATGGTATTAAAAATAATTGAGAGATATATATATTATAAATACCGTATAATATATATGTTATATAGGTCACATAAGTTCATTAATTTCACTGCTTATACATTTCATGTATTTCATGAACGAGTCACATCACTTGAGGGGGCGGTATCCCACACTTCCTCATATGAAATTATCTCATTTTCACAACATGAAAAGAATAATGGTATGTTTTAAATATAAAATACATAATCATATAGAAAACATAAATAACATATATATCATATATAAAATACAATGACTTCATAATGTCCCCCTTTAAAGGTGTTAAAAGAATATTGAACAATCATCGTTTCGTGAGGCAATAATTCGCCATCCACAGAAATATTATGTTCATTAACAATTACATGGATATGTGTGTAAGTGTAGCTAGAATACTTCATATAAAAACATCCTAGTATATTTTATATAATGTTTTTGTTAAAAAAAAGGAATAAAAACAGTTTATGGGCTTAGAGAAGGAAAATAGAACAAAAGAACATAATAGAAGACATTACATTTAAATCGGGTAACTCCCATTGGTTTGTACCAAAAGGGATTCTTGAAGAGAATTCTGCCTAAGGTGAGGCTTCAATGATGAAGATATAAATGTGGATATAATAAATGGGCAGGGTTTGGCAGAGCCAAAGGTTTGAGAGGTGTGTGTATGGTGGTAGATGTGGGGGCCTTTTATAAGAGAAGAGGAGGGGCACTCTTGGAACGTTATAAAATATTACTTTATTATAAAATTCTTTTCGGATTTTAAAGGTCCCAAAATGAAATATTTCGAGGCTTAGGTGAGAAGGATTCGAAATCCACCCATCTAATAGGGTTTTTACAAGTTTATGACTTATATTTTACCCTATCTTATTATTTTATTTAAATCGTTCATATATGTGGTAATCACTTCATCATTACAGTGTAATAAATAAATTAAATTATAATAATGTCTAAAAATTATAAAAAAAATATCATGGTATAAGAAATATTATTATATTTCTAATGAATATTTATAGTAAAAAATATGACATGTATAACCCCATGTAAAAATTGTTTTTGTGAAACAATACATGTTTGTGACATTTTAATTTTAACTTTAAATAAAAAGAGATTAATGTCATTTTCCTACCAAAGTGACTACATGGGGTCCCCATGGTGACCCATGGATTATCTTGGTCGGCCATGATGAGTCCAATATGGGTATTACATTTTTCAAGGTCATTTCATATTATTATAACATTATCATTACCTTAAATTACACTAATTACCTTTAATCGCGATTAATAAAACATAAAAGTTACTATTCACAAAAAATTTATATTAATTTCATTGACCCAAATTTTAGATCCTAATGAAAACCATGTATGTTGGATTTTTTAAATTCAAATAACGTATGTGGTAAAGTTTCATTTAAATGAAAAATCATTTTTTAACTAGCACTTAGTGGTTTCACTATTCATCAAAAATTGATGTTTTTCAGAAAAATACCAAAAAATCACTCTAAGCTATATTTGATATTCCGAATTCAAAAATGATGTCTATTTTAAAAAAATTATAACATATAAGTTGAATTAATTAATTTAATAATTAGTTTTTCGTTGTCAGTACAAATAACGTGTTTTTATGAAACAATATATATCAAAAGATTGACACTATTTTATGTCCAATTTCAAAGTGAAATTAATTCCAATGACCACTATTAGATTAACTGGTAAAAATATATTATAATTTTACTTTAAAACCAATTCAAAAGATATTCTAATAATATGATTAAATTAGATTAAAAATATGTTTTGAAATAAAATACAACTTTTTTCACTATTCATTAAAAATGAACATTATCGGAAAAATGAAAAAAATTTACACAAAGTAAATTTTGATGACCCGATTCTAAAGAAGAATTTTATTTGGTCCAATTGAATATATAAGAGTGACAAAAACTATATTAAAGAGGGTTCACCATCAAAAGGCGATAAATCGACCTTTTAGTGAATTTTAGAGTATTTATGCTTAAAACTGTATTCTTATCTTATTTTAAGCCTTTATATTTTATTGGATAAATATAAAAACATTTAACAAACATATATAATCATATTTTATTTATTTATATTCATTCCTTCCAATATAAAGGATATGAGTTAACTACTATTTAAGATAATATTATTTTATTATTAGAGTTCAACGTAAGATTTCATAGAAACTCGTTGTTGCGTATTGGGTACGCCATCGAGCATAGCATTCCCTTTATAGTAATATTAATATTTTATTTCACAAATATTAATAAATATGAAAAAGTAATATTTTTATTTACATGGGATGTTACAGCTTCCTTCTTTCCCTTGCAATCACGAGCATGGTGGCCTTTTTCACCAGACTTGTAATAGACTCTCATTCCCTTCAAACATGTTCTGGGGTGTTTCTTCCCACGTTTACTACAAGATGGATATTCAAATTTTCCCTTATTCCCTTTATTTTAATTTCCAGAGTGATCCACAAATCTCTTCTTCTCTTGCTTTTCTTTACAGTCGTAAGACAAAGGAATTCCTTTTCTATCTTTATAGCACATGATACAATATCATCGTACGTTGAGAAAGATCGTGAGACTAATTGTTTATAGAGAAATGGTTTTAACCCATCAAAAAATGATCATGCATACTCCTCAAGTTACATATATAATCTGCTTCATGCCTTGCAATCCTTTTAAAGTTAGCTTCATACTTTGCGACATTCTCATCCTCCTTTTTCCTCAAACGTAGAAATTTTCTTTCCATATCGCTCGATGGTCATCAGGAAAGTATTTATCTAAGAAAATATCTTTAAAATCCTTCCATTACATACTTGATACTTCTTTATCTTCATTTGTATTTTGGATCAATGTCCACTATTTATCAGCATCTCCAGTGAGGTGGTAAAATTCCATGAAAATTATTCCCTTTCGCTACTCCCTAAGGCATGGAATATTTTCTCTAAGAAATTGATCCATTGCTCATATACTAGTGGATTTGTTCCTCCATTAAAATTTAGTGGTTGTTTCCTCATGAAGAGATCTAACATTATTCCTCAACGTTGTGGTTCTTGTTGATCCATAGGGTAAGGTTATTATTCATATCCCGAGTGAGTTGTCCCAGTATAGTGATAAGTTGATCAGCACCAGTTTTATAACCAACTCCACTATAATTATCTTGAGCAAGAGGG
This sequence comes from Viscum album, assembly GCA_963277665.1. Classification (NCBI taxonomy): domain Eukaryota; kingdom Viridiplantae; phylum Streptophyta; class Magnoliopsida; order Santalales; family Viscaceae; genus Viscum; species Viscum album. The sequence goes on along the minus strand of OY728132.1, from coordinate 1,430,359,825 downwards.
AATTCCCTATATGGAGTGCATGCAATGATTTTATTTCCATTCATTTCATTTGGCTCCATTTATAAACAATTGAATAAACAAAATTAGTTTATGAATCAAAATACATAATTCCATACATGTAAAACACTTAAAATAAATTGAACTATTTATGGGCATAATTCATAATAACAAATATGTTTTCGTTGAGGAAGTATATACTCACAAACCCTTTATAATGGTTTGTAAATAAAATGAGAATTATCCTAAGAATATCTCCCAGGTGTGTCATAACCAAAAGTACAGCAAGGCCCGTTGTCATGAACCAGTTTCTGTTCGAGTCTTGATCAAAGTGGTGTTTTCGAGTTTTACCCGTAGGTACATCTATGACAGAGCCACCTCTACCTGTTCGTAACCAGATAGGGATTTATTTCTTGGAAAACTCACAAAATCTCTAAAATACCAAAATTCTAGGAAGTTCTTCTATACTAATCCTCAAATTCAATCTTAGGGATATGTGCTCTAGTTAGAGTTTATCTAAATCTAGCTTCCAAGGATTATTATTATACTTCCTCTAATGCCAAATGTAACTCCCCGACCCCAGTTACCCAGATTTGGTTCATTATTACATATCATTATCATGATCACAAAGATCAAGTATCAAAAAATTCATTAGTTTAGTAGAAAAGTAAACACTAGATATATTCATAAGACTTAAATTACAACATAAAGTGAAATAATACAACAACATCTTGTCTTCATAGACCACACTCATATCCCCCTACACAATCCCTATAGGATATTCATAAAATACTTCTTAACATCTTGGGAAAAATAAAATATTGAAAGTGGTGAGCTCAGATGATCAGTAAAGATAAAAATATAGTGGAAACAATCATAAATAAAAATAAACATTTGAGGAAATGTATAACTAAAACACATGCCTTTTAAACATGAAATTTAGAAAAAAATGGAAAGGATAAAATCAAATAATTCCATTTACATATAAACATTGATATTCTACTAGTCTAATAATCACATGCAATATCAAAAACCACTTTAATAATAATGGAATGCATAATTCGAGACTATCATAGACACATAGTCAAGGTAATGTGCCAAGACTACAAATAATATTTTTCAAGGCCTTGTGCCAAGACACTAGTTTGTCTCATTAGACCTAACAATGCATCGAGGAGCTATAGAGGGCTCCACCCGTCACTTACTAAGTCCAATGCATTCCTCATATGAAAATGTTTAAACATAACATAAAAATTCGTATTAAAACTAGCATATAAAATGTCAATAGTTTATCAATAAACCATTAATGGAATAAAAATAATTCTTCCATAGCCAACATATCACAAAACCATCAGTACAATATGGAAGTTTTATATCATAATAAATTAACATCAAATAAGCTTAGAATCTATCGATGGATATTAACATATATGAAATCCAAACTATTTGAGAGAGATATCAATTTTTTGAAGTCATTTAAAAGTCACATAATTATAAAATAAAACCATTTTTATGATAATAATCTTATACGCTTATAAGGGAAGTTTCAAAGATTTTATAATGGTGGAAAATAGCTTCACTAGCTGTATATATTAAAAAGACATTCTTACCTCAATTTTGTCGAAAAGGTAAAAATGTACATTGTTTGGAAAATGAAAAAAAGATTCTGTTAAAAAAATGTAAAAGGTAAAAAAAGTGTATAAATGACTTTAGATCACTAACTATTGAATAGTAAAAATGTTTTGAAAGGAATTTTTAAGAATCATGGATGTGGATGATAAAGATGTCCGAGTAGATACTTACGTAAAAACAACCATGGATAATATAGAGATTCTGAAATTAACCCTTACCTTGTACTTTTCCTTTGTAAAGTGTAGGTTAACATCCTGTATAATGGTGAAATAATTGTTATTAAATTAATAAATAATCTTATACATTAATATGATATCATATACGATCTTTTAACATTTCTTTGTTAAGAATATTTTAATATTATCGTCGTTTCGGGTGTTAACTTACTCATTTTATTTTATATGTTTTGTTACATAATCTGGGTTTTTGTGGATAGTTTGTATCATATTCCTATCCAAAATTACATCAAGTCCATTAAACTTATTTTTAAACATCAAATTATAATTATTCATGAATGGATACGATGGGGAATTAATCTTATCGTGTTCGTGGAGACGGTAGTCCGTACCTACGCACGAGCGACAATATCATTCTACTGATATTAAAATAATATAAAATTTGATGTTATATCATGTATAAAGAATCATAATAATCTTATATTTATTATTTAAATAAATTAAACATCAATATCATAACCATCAGAATAATAATGTTTTGAATAACTATTACACCACGACGTGTAGACAGTAAGCAGTTCGTACGCACATATGGTGACATGTCATTTAAAAGATGTATAGAATACTGAATAGGGTTGTAACATATTTATAATCTCATCAAAGTATATATAAGATACTGGAGTTATTATTTTGGAATGTAAATAAAAAAGAAAGAATAAGTTTAAGAAGAAAGTAACAAGAATGAATGTGGTGAAAACATTACCTCTTCTTCGTGTTCATCCTTTTGATTTGATCAAAAGGGCTCTGTAGGTTGGATTTATGATCAAACTAAGGCCTATAGGTCGATCTGAGGAATGTTTAGAGAGTATTTGGTCAGGTTTTGGCGAAGCCAAATGGCATTTATGGTGTTAATTAGAGTGAAGAGTGGGTTCCCTTTTATAAGAGGGGTGAGAGGCACCTTAGGAAAAGCTAGAAATACTATTTTATAATAAAATCATTATTGGTTTATAATAGATCCAACCTAATTTATTTTGATGAAAAGGTGGGTATGGGTCGAAAAATAATAAAAATAGGTTATAGATAGGTTTGTATCCATTCATTAACCTTACCTTTTAGATTTAACTCTTAGTTAATTAGTTTGACATTTACCATGTCTCTTTGTATTTTTTATATTATATGGCAAATAAACATACTATATACATCCATACAAATCCCAATTGGTTCATTGATGATACACATATCATTATATAAGTCTCTTTGTTGAACCATATATTTTTAGGAATAGAATATCAATTAATAATATAATAATTGTTTTAAAAACTCTTTTTTGTCAATTTTGACACTATTTAGAAATTAAAATTTTTAAAAATTATAACAGCATGATTACTTCGAAAAATGTTAATTAAATAAATCCTAACATGTCATATTAACCTATAAAATTATTTTATTTAATTAAAAGTCTCATATTAAATATATTTGGGTATTTATAATATCAATTATTTTAATATTTCATTAATAAGGTAATTACTGCATCATCATTATGTCAAAAATTAATTAGATTATATAAAGTCTAAAAATTATAAATAAAATACCATTAAGTGGTTAATAGTTTTATCTTTATAATGATTATTTTAATCTATTTTATATTATTTATAACCATATATTAAAAAAAATTAGTTATTAAGTGTTGATTTTAACTATTTAACTCTTCTTTGAATTAAATACTAATAAATGTCCTAATCTAATCCAAGTGGACCTAAAGGATCATATTTTATTATTAAGGTTTTTTGATCGATATTCATGTATCCAATAGAATTAGGAAATGTTTTAGGGTAAAAATAATATTAATTTATCTTCAATTACCCTATTGACTTTTAATCGTGGTAAATAAATGTAAAAAGTTACTATTCACACAAAAAAAATTCGTCTCATTGAACCACATTTTACATACATATATAAACCATTTATTTGAGATTTTTGTAATTACACTCATAAAATTGGCAAAATTACATATTATGAAAATTTTCAAAAGCTCCTAAGAGGTGGGTAATAGTCGGTGAAAAGTTCAATAAAATTTTTATATATCTAAATTTAATATAAATTGACTCTGGTGAATTACATTGAACCTATAAAGGTATTATGTTTGGAACTAAAATAAATTTAAATATAATTAATATTTATTTAAATAAAATGTTGGTTTTAACCAATAACAGAATGTTTTTCTCTATTCATCAAAAATTGAATATTTTCTGAAAAATACCAAATATTCACCCTATGCTAAAATTGATATTCCGAATCCAAAAATGAAGTACATTTTGAAAAATAATATTTATAGAATTTCCAAAATGGCTATTACTATTCATAATGGCTAGTTTGATTGGTTTTGGTGTGTTAGAACTCGAAGATGCGTACAATAAATGCTATTGTATTATTCAAAGAGAAATATATTGTTGAATCTTTCAGTGTTACAGGATAACCTAAAAAGATAACATCAAATTATAATAAAAAATATCTAAATTATATTGGTTGAATAAATTTATACATTAAATTATCCTACCTTGAAATAATATCCAATTATGATCCCCCTGTCCATGAATGTGGAACTACATTTTTTAGTGTTGATAATAATTAAAAATTTTCTACTCTCCTAACAAATAAAAATAAAACCCTCTATACTAAATAATTCAAAAACCCATGAGTAACTTATATTGAGAAAAAATTATTAAAATATATTAAAAAATTTTATATCCATGTTTTGGAGGATTTTTTTTAAATAAAATAATAACCCTGGGTCCCATAGAATAGATGTATATTAGGTTTCTCAATGGGGAGGCAACCATCATCTCCAAATCCCCTTATGTTTATTTCTTGTTATACCTAACTAAAATATTCTTTAAACATATTAAAATAGTGAAATTAGTATCATCATATTAATGAAATGTTAATATGATAATATAATAACTATTATCTACTTATCATTAATATAAAGTGAAAATGAAAAGTATTGTGTGAAAACATTTAGACAAATGTCTCAAAAAATACCATATTTCATTTTTTACATGATATCTTAAAAAGATTTACATAGATTCATTTAAAGAATATATATGATATTTATGAATTTTTTAGGATTATATAATGATAAAATAGTATCTACCTTTTGACCCACCCATTAATTGTAAAATGATAATGTCTTCAATTTCATCCATTATCTTGGGGATCTTAATAAAATCCCACCATTAATCAGCCTCTCATCCCTAATAATAAATAGATGGATATTACCATTCTATATAATAACAAAAAAGATAATAAAATATCTTCTCCATTGATATGACCTATTGTTCCTTAACTAGTGGATCATAAGATACACTAAACTTCAACGTTATTTTCCATATAAAACACCAGATATCATGTTTCTCTCTATTAGGTGAAGGAAGATATTCCATATTTTTCAGGTTATTGCTCATAACCATATATATTTGGTTAAGCATATCCATGAAATTATTTTATCTATATCCTAATGAATTGGGGATTTCATTCGAACAATCACCACATTATCCCTTTCACTATTTTTTGGCACAGTTTTCCTTGGTTCTCACAATTTTATAAAATTGAAATGGCTAGAAGAATACATATGTCAACAGGTCATGAATAAATAATTTATTCCATTTTGTATTTAATCCTAATGTAATATCGTGTGGGATCTCAATTTTTAGCATTTTTTAAAACAAATCTTCTTGGATGATCAATTATAATTAGTCTCATACTATGGTTTTTTCATATGGTTCTCAAATATTAATTCCTAAATTAATTGATCTTTCCTCGTATACCAACTAACGAGACTCTAATTTTTCATACATATTATATTACATAATTTAAAAAAAAGAGAAGAATAATTACACAATATTTGTCCAAGGGATTAGGTACTTGGGAATATTATTATTATACATAACATTTAATAAATAAAAAATAACCATTTATTTAATTCATTCTTCTCCAGATTCTTATTGGCCCTTGAATTTTCATTAGAAAATATAATCACCTAAGGATATACATCAATATGGGGGAAATAAATTCTCATTAAGAGGATTTAAATAAATAGTAAGCAATTTAACATGGAATGAGAGTAATCATTTTAATATCATATATTAATAGGCTAACAATCATTAGGGAAAGAATTAAGAAAATGCATAGAATGTGAAAATGTATAAAAATGAAACAACATGTCTTAAGGGTCAACTACCACACATAATTGTGAAGAAAGATAGAATCATGTTAATACATATTTAAAATTATCTCATGTGGTACTTCATATTAAAGAATGCATTGTAGTGCTATATAATTATATGTGTACCCGTCACATAATATCATTTAAATTGCACTAAATAACTCTAGGTGCACCTGTCACATCATAAAATTTACATTTTCATGCATGCCACATAGAAAATATATCAATGTTTAACATATAATAACACCTAGAAAAAAATTTATTTAATTTCATAAAGCATAAATTCATACACATTTTTTCCCAAATGAATTATGGAATATCATACTTGAAATAAGTCTCATCAACATGGAGTGAAGAAGAAACAATCTCTTGAAGTTGAAGGTACTTTTTAAAGAAGGGTTCTTTTGGAAAAGATTGTGTTTTTCATAAAACAAGTAGAAGAAATTTATATCCATGAAACAGATTTATAATGACGGATTATTTATATTGATATAATATGTATACTGAAAATGTGGTGGGTGAGTGAAAACAAAATTAATGAGATTTGGGTTTGGGAATTCCCCTTACCTTGTGTCTGAATGCCTTCTATACATTAATATATTGTATAATAAAATTATATTGATTAATTAAAAAATAATGAACCATATATAAATTAATTATATTCATTATGGTTTAATTACGTTATGTTATGTACATTTTTATGAGTTATATACTTTAATTTTATTATTCCCTAGCATCCATTTTTATGGTTTTCATGATCGGTTCAATTGTATACATGAATGTAAGATCATGTAAAACATGGGTTACTATCCATATTTGTTATTAAATCGTTGTAATGATATTATATATGTTTAAATAGTTTTATAATGAAATTTATTATATGGTATGAGGTTAAATCATTAGAAAAATGTTAATGATGATCCTTTTAGGTTAATTTTTTTGGTTTTTTTATCACAACAATGTCGTTTTGTTTTATATATTAGTATTATGTCTATATGTTTTTAAAAGACATAAATGGGGTTGAATAATAAAAATTAAAATTTTTCTTAAGCAATTTAATGGTTTTATTAATATCATTGAATTTTTTTATATAAAATGAAAGCGCATCACCCACAATGTTGGTAAATTGACATATCACAGGAAACAATTTAAGTTTTATAGTGAAAGGGTGAGATGTAGGATTTAAATTTTTCATTTTACAATAACATGATATAATTATAGTATATGTATGGTACGAGAGTTATCAAGTGATTTGGATGAATTGAACGGAGGAGTGAATAAAAAAAATAAATGAAATTGAATGGAAATTAAAAGGAAAATCAATAAGATTTACTTATTTTATTCTCCTCTTGATATCCACTTTAAAGAACATTGGCTTGGTCTTTTAATGAGAAAAAGAGCTCATGGATTTTAGAAATAGTCTGGGGAAATTTAATGGGCATAATTTGGGATATTTTTTAATCTTGAGAGGTGTGAATAGAAGAAGTTGTGATGGGAAGTATTTATAGTGGATGAGAGGGGTGTATTGAAATTATTTAGTTCATTAGTTTATTATTTTTATCAAGTTTAGAAATAGTCTTGATTCTTGAAACTAAATAACTTAATTATATCATTTGACTTTGATCCAATGGTTCATTGATCAATGATGAATAAATTAATAGTGTATTTAGATGATAATTTATATATACCATAAATTACCATAATTCATTATTCACTAAAAACTCATGTAATTCAGAATAATTCCAAAAAATCATCTTAACTATTTTTCAATTTATAGAATTTAAAAATGATCATCATTTTATGAAAATAATTTTCTGAATATGAATAATTTAGTTTTTATTTAAAATCTTCATTTACATGGATAAGACATATTTTAAATTTATAAATAATTTTATAACACTTTGAAAAATTACCTAAGATCTCATAAAATTATCATAAAATAATATGATATCAATGTATTTATTTATTAATAAATTTTAGGAACAAAAATTTTCTTTTTAATTATTAAATCAATCATCAAAATTTTAAATAAATAAATACGACATAAAAAATACCAACACATAATAAATAATTTTTATAGATTTTATTTAATTTGTCTATGATATAATTATAACATTTTTTTATTTATAAAATGAGTAAATTTTATTTATATTTTCATGGGTGTGGTTACTATTCATTTGGTAATTTTACTATTCATGATGTTCATATTATTATTCCTAATTCCATGTTATAATTCATTAGTATTTGTTTCTTAACTTCTATAGATACTTATTATTTCGTTTTTACTTCATTTATAATTTTTAAATTTTGTTCTCTAAGTGATTTCATTTGATTTATAATATGTGAAATTTCTATAAGGAAGGATAAATTACATTTATAAATGTTCAGGTCATTACAAACAGTCAAATATAATAGAATTTATTTATATATTAATTAAATTATATGTTCAACATCATGTACCACTAGGGACACAGATCATAATTTAATTGTAATATACCATTGAAGTAATATTATTAAAATTTGACTCTAATATCATTGTTTTTTACTTTTTATGGAATAAATAGGACCTATCTTATTATGAAATATAATATGAAATAGTTCACTTAATAAAATTTATAGATTAGTGCCTATGAATTATGCACTCAATTTTGAATGTTAAATCACATGTGGTTAAGAACAATTAATATTTAAATGTGTTATTTTCCTATAAAAATCATTTTCAATGTATTGTGTTTTTTTTATTAAAAATATAGATTTATTAATTTTAGAGTATAAATTTTAATAAATTAAATTTTGGGATAAATCATATAAAAATTATATTACAATCAATTTTATTATTTTTTTAGAAATAATTGATTCTTGGGTGAATAGTTAATATACTAATTTTGGTAATAATGTCGCATTATTGACTTTATTGTTACATAATAATTATTTGAAAGATTATGGTAAAATTTTAATAGACCAAAAATATTTTTCATATGCAATATAATTCATTAAAAAACATAATTTATATAATTTATATTGATTTATAATATTATATTAATCTACATAGTTTTTTAGTCGAAACAAACTATTATCAATAGTTCTCTTTTAATCATGTTTTCATATGTGTTCTTGCAATTTTTATTGTTTTTAAGTCAAATAAGTCTCCTCATATTTAATATAATTTAAATAAATCCATTTTAAAAAATACTTAATATGATTTTGGTAAAAATTATTTTCTTATAATTGAAATAATCATTTTTTCTAAATGGGTTCTCGTTGCATATTACTAACTTATATTGAATGTAATTTTTATCCCTTTAGGAAATTGATAAAAACAAAATGGATTCCTTATTTTAGGTCAATTTTCTATAATTTTGTATGCATCGAATTTTGTAGTTGGTTATAATGAATAGATACCATAGTAAAACAATTTCCTATTAGAAAAGTGTAAAATGATTAAATTGGGGATAAATATTTCTGATATGGTCTAAAAATCAATCAAATACATAAATTAATTTTATTATATTATTTTGTTTTTACTATAATAATTTTATATAATAATACATAATATTTTTTCACCATGTTAACTATATTACATGAATTATAAAATTTTATATAATGTTTAATTAAAAAATGTAACACTTTTTCATCTAAAATCACTATAACGTTGTGATAAGTATAAAAATATTATTTTAATGATTCTTATAGAATACCAAGACATTACAATAATGTCCTTTTAGAATATTTATTTTTGTATCTATATTTCATTATATAAAACACCATGTTAGACCTAAAAAACAAACAACACTAAGATTATCATTTGGATCATTCAACACTATGATGTCTTGGTTTACCCAGAATAATGAGTTCCATCAATAGCACATGTTACACATAATATTGAGTTTTCCCTAACTATAATAAACTATTATTATTATTATTGAATATGATAGTTATCATCTAGTCATTTTAATTAGTTGTATGAAAAGGATTAAATGATGTTTTAACTCATTTTTATATAATTTTATATAATTAATATGTGACCCATTAATTATAAATTAACATAGAATCCAATTTAATATATTAGAAATGTCTTTATAAAGAATAATTTTTTGGATTCCAATGGTTTTTTGTCTTAATAAATTAAAAAAATTACAATTATTTATTTATATTGACGAAATTCATATATTACATATTAATGAAATTATTTTTGACTTTCATCAAATATATGTGACAGTTATAACATAAGAAGAAATTTAATTTTACGTATCAAAAGCTATATTTTTTCCAAAGAACATTTTTAAACCTTTTAATGGAGTACATGTTTTAAATATACATTTTAAAATTTTATATGAAATAATGAACATCAATTTTGAAATTTGAATACCAAATTTAAATTAGGGTGAGTTTTTATTATTTTTTCGATAATTTTCATTTTATGATGGATATATAAATATACTGAATTTTAATTGAAAACCATCTTTTTCTTTTAAATTATGATTGAAATTTATTATAAATTTGTTTTAATGAAAAATTATATCATTTATACATCTATTAATAAATTTTATATCATTTAAATTAACTTCATATTGAATTTTGATATAAATACATTTCAAACTATCCAACATTTCCACATTAAAAACCAGTTGTCTCATCTCGTCTGTAAAATTAATTTTAATTCAATTTCAGCCAATTATGCAACCCGAATAATATAAAATATAAATAAAACAACTATTAACAATAATTTATAATTTATACATATTAAAACATACTATTTTTCTAAATAAATTAGTGAAGTAAGTTATAATTAATTACATCATCAATGGTGAAATTAGTTACTTATTGGTTAAGAATTAATCATAAATGGAAAAATGAAATAAAAACATTTAAAAAACCTATTTTATGGAAATATTTTCCATATATTCTTTTATTTATATAAATTATTTCATTATTGGAGGTATTTTATGTAGTGGATACATCTAAATAGTGTTTACCTTTTAATATTTATAAGAATTACACTCCTCATCTATAAAAGTTACCACATCCCCCTAAATTAATCCTAACTATAAAGATATGTGTGTTATTAAATAAATACCAAAATAAACTTCATACACTAGAAAACCAATCCTAGATGTCAAAATTTTCTAATAAATCCAACTAGGGTTGAATTCTAATATAAACCAAAAGGAGTTTCCAGAATAAAGGGTAACATTTTTCAATGAATAGTTTAGTTTGATTTCATTATACATCCTCCAATTCATCTTAAATATAATTTTTTTAATAACCTCAGTATACTTAATAGAATTATATATTATTATTGTAAGGATAAAACCTACACATTCACACACTTCCATCTAATTGGATATACAATCATCTATTGTGTGTACAGTGGTATATCGCATTACGAAATAATGTCATTCATTCATCCATTACCAGATCACAGTGTTTGGAATAGTAATCAAATTAGTTTTTTTTATATGATATATATGATATATATATAATGTAATTAGTATTCTTGAATTATTATATAACATGTACCATAATGCTTTCCATTTTTTGGGAATACAATAACATCTTTTGTGGACGAGCAGAATACCACATCCTTACAGCATTGTGATTCATTCACACGTTACAAGGAATGTATTATGGATAGATTTAATAAATAGTTGTTACATATATTATGAGAATTGATAATTTATCTAAAATATAGATATATATAATTTATTTTTTATTTTTATAGTATGACAAGAAAATGGAAACAACATTCATGCGTACGTATGGCCTACAATTTCCACAAAAAGTGTATTCAATTCCCTATCATAAAATATTATAGAATACATGAACTAAATATATACTTAATATATATCAAATTTATATTATTTTTTTCATTACATATTTTATTCAATCATTATTTAATTAGGATTAATTCAAATAACATGCCATAACATTCTCAACAAACAAGGAGACTAACTCCCAAACGATGAAAATTAGGAATGCTTTTTAATGAACAGATTATAATTGGTCATGAAGGGATTATAAATTATTTAATAAATATTGATATAGTTATTATATAATTTATTAAAATTATTAAACCAATTATTAATTATTATAAAGAACTTATAATCATATGGAAGCATATGGTAAATGATTTTCATCTCCATTTTTACAATTGTGAGATGAATGTCATATTTATACTTACAGAACTTATATGATGTATATTCATGAAATTTTGATATATTATATAATGAATGATTTTATTTTTATGTTATTTAAATGTTTATTTTTATTATAATATCATTTTTTCAATCCAGTTTTGATGATTCTGCATTTTTAAGGGATTATGTGTCAATTCTCTTTCAATGAGGAATATTGTAAAGTTATAAACATAACTTCTTTTACATAGTGTATATTCATTCAATTTTACTGGTAATATCTTGAATAATTAAATATTCACAATATTTTAATATTCAATTTTAATTATTTCATCTAAGGGGATTTATATTATGACGTACCAAGTGGTAAATAATATCATAAATTGATTTGTTTTCATTAAGTAATTTTAGATCCTAATTGTCATTAATATTTTAGGATTATGTGTACAAAGAATTTTATTAGTCTATTGATGTATTGACACTTATTTTATATGTATTATCATCAAATACAAATAATAAATTCATTAGTTTAATCTCACATCAACATTATAGTCTTTTCAAGGGTTTTATTCAATATCTTATTTTATTTAGGATTCTTTACACTTAAATTCCCCTTAAATGACATAATTTGATCATTTATTAATTAAAATTTTAATTTTATCCGACTCTAGTTATTAAACATTATTTACAAAAAATTGCTACATTATATATCTTATAAAACTTTTTTAATAAAATCATACTACATTTTCCTCTTTGTTCAGAAATAAAATTTCTTATAAAACCAATTTTCCTAGAAATGTTATCAAAAATATTTTCATTAACCATTTAAAAATGAGTTATTAATGATATTTCATCACAATTTTTCTTTTACAATTTTTATTAAAAGGAGTCTATTTGTCACATTCTAAATAAGGCACTTTCCTAACAATTTTTCATAACAAAAAAAATTTAATTTTACCTCGTATCTTATTATCCTTTTTCATTTCATTGATACTATTTTTGAAAATTTTAATATATATTTTAGAATAAATATTTTTCAAAAGTGATTTTCATAGAAAAATATTTTCTATATGTTTTCTAAAATGTAAATTTTATCTTTATCATGAATGATTTTAAAAATATTTTAAATTCATAAATGAAAATAACCATTATTCTTAGTCTAATGAGTATATGTTATGTTGATACCATCTTTATTATTCCTCTATATGGTTTATGATTATTTGGAACTAGGATATCATTTATAATAACTTCCTTGATTCATTTTTTGGAAATCCACTTGAAATATTCACTAGATATTAAATTTCACTTAATTATACATATCATCTATCATGGATATTCTTATTTATGAAACCATATATAATTATTATAACTGGTTTTATATTAATTTTATTTTAATATAAATTTAGATATTAATAAATCCCTATCCTTTAATCATTATGAATATTTGGTGATTAGGTATAATTTTTTAGTGAAAAAATTTACTAGATATATGAGGAATACATTGGACGTGGAGTGATGGGTGGGAACTGAAATTTATAAAGCCCCTAAATGGGAAAAAAGTTTCCATAAGAAAAAATATTTTCATAAATTAAAAAGAATTATATGTTTATTTTTAAAAATTATTTGAAATGGTATTGAATGTATTTGTTTTTATGTATCTTAGACATTATGTCCAATAATAAATCATTTCCTTATTTCTTTATTTCATTTATTATTAATTTTATTTCCACTATGAAAAATTATATTTATTTTTTTTCATTCAATGTTTATTGATTAAATAGAATGTCTTTCGGTTACATACCATTCAATATTTATTTTTTTTGTTATGAATAAAAATAAATGGTATGTGTTCTTTTTTATTTATCTTTCCAGGTTTACTATTCTCATTTCATTTATTTTTACTTTAATTTTATGCTACCCTAACTGAGAATTTGAGATCGAACTTATATTACTTATTTTTCCAAGGATTTGAAGATGAATTCTTTTACTGAGTTTCAAGGATTCTAAAATTTTACTTTTGTCATGTTTTTTTTATTTTCTAATGAAATATTTGTATAATATATATAATATGGTTTTCCAAAACTATTAAACTAATCAATTCATTGGGATTTCATTCCTTGTAATCATGCCGATGTTATAAATTACAAAACTGACTCTAGGCTATTGGGGTTTGAGAACTAGACTTGTTATGAATGTAATTGTTGTATAATGCCGAGAATCATTATTTTTCAAAACATATTTTACATAACATAACCCAATAAAATATTTTCATGATATGTATAAGAGAACACCTTAAAAACCATGTTTATGGTTATAATATTATATATTCATAAAATTTTGAATTTATGTTAATTATTTTAATAGATTTGTTATTATACTTTATGTTCCATAATGATATGAATTAATCTACTGTACATCATCATTTAGAAATGGTTCCTAGAACAAAGAGTGTGAGCTAAAACAATGACTGTGATCCAAATCCTAAGAAGGATTGTATATTTTATTTCATTATTCAAATATTTTAATGGGAACTAGTCTAAAGAACATTATCATTATACGATTTTATAGTATCATGTGATGTTAACCCAAAGAAATAATTATATAAGTATCTTGTTGTGTAAGGCAATTTTGACAGGAAGATAATGGTATATCAAAAAAGGGATAATTTAAAAAAGAGAATAAATTATTTCCCTACATGTGATAGTTTTGGAGGAAACCACCAAATTCATTATTAAAGTGAATATGAGTTTTATATATGTGTGGATAAATGGAAACCAATTTCATGATTTCAATTTAACGAATGGAAATTAAACTGTGAAATGCTTCCACTATAGATAAATTAGGTAGTACACAATTGAATGGAATGAATGAAATGAAATATTACTCAAATGAATCAAAATGATCAAGGTCATGATTATTTTATTGGTACAATTAATGTGGAATGATTAATGTGTATATCAATTTGGATCTATGAATAATGTTGTAAAAGTATGTTATCAATTATTTATTTGTAATAAGAATTATGAAAAATTGAAGGATTGAACTGGAATACATTTTTGTTAAGGATTGTAATGCATAAATAGAATAATACCTAAGAACTATAAATCTTATTTTGTGATATGATGAAATTATTAGAAAGAACATTATTGAGGGAAAATAAACATTAATATAATGATAGTATTGAGATAATGATGTCTAGAAAAGTAGATGGTTGATATAGATTATGTAAATTTGATATTTATTATTACCCTTGACCTGATACAAAATTTATTTCAAAGTGTTTCTTCTATCATTTATAGAGTCGAAACAATTAGGAATTATGCAATATATCCAATATCCAATGTTTTATATATGGAAAAAGGATGTATTCACGTTTTCAATAAGGTATTATGGTAATTCATGTTATTATTTTGATTTAAAATTAAATATAAATAATATATTCATATGTTTATATGGCCCAATTAATAACAATTTCATGTTATTTGGGAAAGAGATGATATGATTATTTTAAAAAAATTAGTGTCCTTTCTAAATTTATTGATCATAAGATTTTGTAATGGGATTATGTTTAACAATTTATGAAACAGATTAGGTTAATCTTTGGGAACTATTTGAGGGGTTAATGTGTTACTTCACCATGTGATGTAACCTACTCAATGAGATTATGTATAAATAGTTCAATTAAAAACCAAATAATTAGATTGTGTTTATGAAATTTAAGTATAATGATTATTTATATTTACATATATTCTTAGAGGGTGATGAATTTGTCAACTCTAGGAAACGGGTCTTAAAACAAAATGTCTTATTATCATCATTTTTTATGATATCAATGACCTTTTTCGGAACTATATTTTTTTTAGTTGTGGTCAACAATAATATCAGGAACATTTTCACTATCTCCCTCTATTAGAACGTGATAGTTAGATATCTATTCCATGTCCATGTTCTAAAAAATGATCCCTAATTAAATTTATTGACTCTATGGTGAAGTTCACATATCCTTTCCACTCTTATTTTTGAGATATGTTATTAAACCTATTTGTGATGTGGGTTTTAAAAAAATACAATATTAAAATATCAAACCCTCTATTACCTACTTGAAGATTGAATTGTGATGATGAACATTATTTATGTTGGGGTGAATATAAAACCCCAAAAAATTTCCATAGTTTTAATTTAGAATAAATTTATTAATTTTTTGATATCTTTATTTATAAACAAAACTACTATAAAAATATTCTACAAAAAAAATTAAGTTTATATAACTACACAAAAAAAACTATGTCTCCTTTTGTTACGCATAATTCCGAGTTCCCTTAAAAGCTTATGATACATAAAAGACATAGTTTTTCTGAACATTAATATACTACATATATTATTATTTAATATTATTATTATCATCTTGACATTGTAATTCCATGTAAAAAAATTATTAAATAATGTTTTAAATCATTGTTTATATATGTTTAGAAAATTATTTAGTGACCATTTAATTAGAATTCAATATAAAAAATGAATGTTATTTTTTACCTCTTATAGAATTACCCACCCTCATTTTTTTGATAAATCCAATGAAAATTTAAAATGATATTTTTCATGAAAATTGTATTAAAAGTTATTTTAAAATAATACTATTTTCAAATTTGGTTATATAATATTTTACTCAAGAATATTTTTAATTATAATTTTATGTCATCAACAATTATAACCTTTATTCTTACTATAATATGTATACATCATACTGGTTCCATCATTTTTATTCTTATCATTAGTTCATGACTATTTTGGTAATGTATAGTATTTTAATTCAATTCCATGATTCATTTTTAGTAGCATTGAAATATTAACTAGTAATTGAATTTTCCATATTTATCCATATTATTAATCATCGATTCCCTTATTTCATAAAATATTTCCCATTTCAATATAATCTATATTACTTTTATATTCATTTTATAGATTTAGAAATATTGATAAATAATTATCCTCTACTCAAAATAGATAGTTTATGGTATGGCTAGTTTCTTATTACAAAAATGAATTTCTCGATATATGAGTATTTCTTTGGATCGATGGTGGGGGGTAGGGCCTAGAAATTATTTAAACGCTCAATGAGTCAATATTTACTTATGAGAGAAATACGTTGAAAAAATTAAAAGGGTTTCTACCTATAGTTATAAATGATCATTTGAATGGTCTTGATGGTATATGATTTCCTTTTCCACAGAAATCACACCAAATAATTGAGAATTTCCTTCATTAATTATTTTACTTATTATACATTATATTTTTACTATGATCAAATATATGGAAGAATTTCATTTCATTTTATTGATTAAATTCCATGTGGTTCAGTGAATTACATTATCATTCTAATTTATACTTATCTTGTAAGATACAATGAATTTATGATCAGTTATTTACCATCCTATATTGATAATGCACGTTCATTTAATATTACATACACATTTCATAACCCTTACTGATGATTATTTATCACTTTTTTTTGTTTTCCTTTCCCTTGATATGGATATGAATTCATATAATGAGTTTCATGGATTCTGATCTTTTACTTTTATCATAATTTTATGTGTTTTCCTTTTTAATATTGGTATCATGTATATAATTTTGGTTTCCAAAACTTCTACATCGATCATTCTATCGGGATTTGATCCCTTGTAATCATGCCAATGTAAAAAATTATGGAGCCATCTCTGGGATTATGGGACGAGGAGATAACATTTTCAATTATTAGTTTGATTTTGAATAAATTATTATTAATTTTATATTACTTATTTTATCATTTTTAGTAACGGATTTATTAAATTGAATTCATATGTAACACCAACGATGTGCATCTTCATGTCATAAAAAATTCAAGTAAATTATTTTAAAAATAGTAAATGTAATATGTTTAGGAATAATATTTATTTTTAATGAATTTAGTGGATATTTATAAATTTTTTTGTGATGTAGAAAGTTTTTATATTCATATTCAATAACTAAATTAATTTTATTAATGTAAAATTATGTGAATAGATGGAAAATTAATTTAATTATATTTTATGGTTAACAAATAAATAGATTATTTTAAAAATCATAATTATTTTATAATTTTTCAAGATATTGGGAAATGTCCAATAATATCGATTTTTTCCACTTAAGATCTAAATTAGCTTTTAGAATGACTTTATTGACTCTTAATTTCAATGTAAATCACTACATCATTAAGAATAAAAACTGTTTAGTGAGAGTTTAAACTGATGAGATAAGGGATAATATAACCTAAAAGATTGTTTATATCCTATCATTTTAATTTATTTTAAACCATTTTCATACCAAACAAATATATTAGGTAATTTGAAGTCACTTTTTTAAGAATATAGAATTATATTATTTTTGAGTTGGGAATATTTTCAAATATTTCACTCTTGTAACATATAAAAAGATAACGACTCCTATTATCTTCTATTTGCATTATTGTGAAACATAACTTGGAAAAATCCTACACAATTATTTTATAAAATTTTATATCCTTATCCTATTGTGTCAAAAACTGATCTGGGTCACCATCCAACCTAGCGCCCAAACCAATTTGTGGCATGGACAAAAGGGTGTTCCAAATCCCCATGGGCTGGCATAAGTTCCTGGGTAGCATAAATAATGTTTGTAAATGATTTCACCAGAGTATAGAATCATAAAATAACAAAAAATATTCAATAAACATAATCTAAAAATATATACCAATCAAGTCTTAAAAAATCCAAATTTAGATACATTGATTAAAAACAAAACCATCTAGGACCCCAATAAAAGGAAGTAGCATGTCTATCCTAAGAACCACAACATGACAAGGGGGAATCACACTAAATCCATGTCTAAAACATTGTACCGAGAAATGAAGCTAATAACATGAACCACAATCTCTAAGAACAATTCCATTACTTATGTCAGACATTACCATGACTACATGCACCCAATGTTTTACGTAGGTACTGAGGATAATAATAATAGGATTCAACCATAAAAGATACCATGTGATAAACATTTTAAGTAAAAAATATTGCATGTTTTCATAAATAAGGAATTATAATAACAAATTATATGAGATGAAACCTTAAAATAAAATAGATTTCAACATGGAGACATTAAAGAATTATATTTTTAATTTTAATTGTCATGATCTAGAAATTACCATTCAAAAACACCGTATGTATATCGTAGGTATTGTAACAGCCCAAGATTTTATGAAAAATATTCTTTTTAATTTCACTAATGTCTTGTGTTGTACGCTACACCAAAAGGAGCTTGCACAACACGCATCCTTGACTTTCCTTTCATTACACGCAATCGCGACCATCCTCGATAGCGTGTGTAGTACGCAATAATGAGTTTCACTAAACAATAATATGCAATTAAAATATTATTAAAACTAGCCGTTATGAATAGTAATAACCACTTTTTGAAATTTTTAAATTGTATTTTTCAAAATGGAATTCATTTTTGGATTCGTAATATCGAAATTAGCTTAGAGTGAAATTTTGGTGATTTTCTGAAAACTATCAATTTTTGATGAATAGTGAAACCACTAAGTGGTAGGTTAAAAACTGAATTTTGCATAAAACATAATTTTACCGCTTCTGTAAATGGAATTTTGAAAATCTGACAGACACGGTGGACATCAGTATGTATAATGTGGTTCAATGAGATAAAAATAATTTTTTGGTGAATAGTAACTTTTTACTTTTTTTTACCGCGATTAATAGTAAATAGGGTAACTAAGGGTAAATATGATATTACTATTACCCTAACACATGTCCTAATTCTATTTTATAAGTGTAATTCGACCAAAAACAACCTTATGAATATAATATGACCATTTAGGTCCACTTGGATTAGATTATGACATTTATTATTATTTTATTTAATGAATAGTTAAAATAGTTAAAATCAATGTTTAATAACTAAAACATTTTTAATATGGGATTATACATAAGTTGAATTCTATTATAAATATTCATTAGAAAGATAAAAAGATTTCCTACATAATTATATTTTATTTATAATTTTTATACTTTATATAAATTAATTTATTTATGACACAATGATGAGGCTGTAATTACCATTTTAAGGAAATGTTAACATAATTGATGTTATAAATGCCAAATAAATTTAATTTGAGACTTTTTATGAATTCCAATAATTTTATAGGTTACTATGATATATTAGTGTTGATTTAATCAACTTGTTTCCAACATATAATTCTGTTATGACTTTCACAAAAATCATATATCAAATAGTGACAAAATTGACACGAAATAGTTTTTAAATAAAATATTATATTATTAATTGTTATTTTATTCCTAAAAATCTAAGGTTCGGCAAAATGACTTATATAAGGATATATATATTAATAATAAACAACTTGTGGTTCGTTTGGCATGTTATAGTATGTTTATTAACCATATAGTGTAAGAAAACCAAAAGACACGGCAAAAGTTAAATTATTTAACTTAGAGTTAAATCTAATTGATAAGGTTAAAATAATAACCTAAACTTTTCTAAATCCTATTGGTTGGAAGGATTTCGACCCATCCCCACTTTACCTTCGAAATAAGACCCTTTGGAACCATTATAAACCGATTTTGACTTTAATATAAAATAATATTTTGAGATATTCCTAAGGTGCCCCTCTCCTCCATTATAAAAGGGCACCTCCTCCCTCTCCTCCTCACACCAATTTGAGCATTCAAGATCGGACAAACCCTGCCAAAATATCTTATTCACTTCTCTAGTATCATCCTAGAGGTCCTGGTATTCTTCAAATACCATCCTTAGTTCTTTAAGTGGAGGTTAAGTGAAGGCGCATCAAAAAGAGGTAATATCCATTACCGATCTTTTTCAATTTCTTTATTCTTCAACTTCTTATTCTTTAGTTGTTTCATGATAAAGTAATAACATCAGTTTTTCTTATATAATGATATGTTATTATAAATATGAAACAACTCTAATTAACCTTCTATCCATCCTACAGAAAAAGGAAATCAGCGCGCGTGCGTACGTACGAAATACCGTCTCCACGCCGTGGTGTAATCTATTTTCTGCCACCACCTTAATTGGATGGGTATAATGGTGTAAAGAGTAACTATATATGATTATTATAAAGTAATATTGATTATGAAATAGTATACATACACTTAAACACAATTCCATGACCATGGGAATGATATCATCGCTCGTGCGTACGTACGGACTACCGTCACCACGACGCGATGAGATTCATTCTCAATGATTAACCATTCATGATTGATTATAAAGTATATATAATAAGTAATAATGAAATATATGACATAATAATGATACTGGATTTATTTATATTTATATTTATGTCATCTACTTAATTCCATTCAATTCAACAAGGAAACGAAAACAACATTCATGCGTACGTACGGACTACCGTCTCCATGAACGGTGTATTTCATTCCATTTACTGATTTATTATATTTATTTTTATTCTGAATATATATATATAAATCATGTTTTATATTCTGGAATTAAGTAATCATGATCTAAGTAATCATATGAATAATTACAAGTCAAAACACGGACGACAAATGAAACAATTTTACACAAAACGCTCTTTAACATGGAATTTACAAAAGAACAGATAATATAAAGTCATAAGTGAACCATATATGATATAATAACAATTAATATGATTCTGGAATAAGTCAATAACATTATTTAAATCATTATACAGGAGGTTTGGACACTTACAAAGCAAGTCGGACCTAAGGTAAGGGATAAATTGTCAATCTCATTTTTATCCGAGATTGCTTATACGTAAGTATTTACTGGGGTTATGTTTATCATCCATAACCATGTTTTCTAAAAATGTCTTTATAAAATTTTTACCATTCTTCCAAGAATGTTTAAAGTCATTTTTACCCTTTATTTACTTTTTACCACATTGTATGAATGGAATCATTCCTTTGGTTAGCATATAAGGTACTTTTTGATTTTCCGACAAAAAATACGATGAGAATGTTATTTTTATCTTATACGGCGCAAACGGATTTTTACGGTTTCATAACACCTCATTTTCAAGAAGCTTCCTCTAAAATATTGCATGATTATTTTCAACAAAACCCTTATATTTTTAATTTTCATGGAATTTTGTGAAAAGAAAATTATTTTAAAGAAAAAAGGATATTTTCCTTAAGAATTCATTTCAAGTGTTTTTCTCAAAACTATTTTCCATCTAAGATGTCATTATTTGATATGTATGTTTCAAGTAAAATGTCACTATGATTTAAATGGTTTCAATTTTATTATGATGAAATGATATCAATTTTTTATGGATTAGGATGGCATGATGTTTAAGAATCCCATTTTATTACATGGGTTATGCAATGATGTTTGATTTATGATTTTGTGGAACATATAAGAATGGTATAATTATGAGATGGGTGGGACCTATATCTCCCTCCAATGCATTGGGTAAAGATTTTATATCTCATGAGATAGACATGGCTGGAATGGTAGGTTATACCGGTTCAGTGAAACAGGAATGAAACGAGGGTGACTCGGTTCAGAAAGGGACTTTGTCCACTAAGATAGTCTTGACAATGAGTCTTGACTAACAAGAAATGATTCTCTATGATTGTTTGTGTATGCCACAAAGTTTCATGTTTTAATTTATGATTATTGGGATTACATTTCACTTCTATGATTTATTTCATGTTATGAAATTATGATTTCTTTTGCAGGTTAAGATTTCCAAAAGTTATGTTATTACGTGTATGATGTGATTGATATTTATTTTTTTTACCCTTGTTGAGAATTTGAGCTCACCTTTTTTATGTTTTCCTTTCCCTCAAGATTAAAAGAAAATTTTTATGTAAGGAAACAAAAAGGGGAGAATCTTTATGGGAGATGTTGAAGATCTTTCAACACGATTAGAAGATTATATTCCGAGTTTCCAAAGACACTAAACAATTACAGTCCTTGTGTGTGTGTTTTTGTTATGTACTAAGTATTCCGAAAAAGTAATGTAATGTCTATGTACGTCGGGCTTCGGGTATCTACAGTTGGTATCAGAGGAAAGGTTTAGTCAACCTTTGAAAACTATGATGTGAGAATGTTAGTGAGATCCCTAGAGATATTTCTAAGGAATGACTAGAGATGTCCCTAAGGATAAGTATACGTATAGGATAGTCCTACAACTATGGTAATGATCTTAGAATTTAACCTAAGATGTTAGATATTGAAGTTACTCCCCCTTTATTATGATTTTTGCCTCTAACACTATTCTTTTTGGGTTTTAGAAAATGGGTAGAAACAAGGTGATTCACGATAATGGAGGATATAAGGGACAATGGAATGATATTTTTCATGAGAAACCAAATGAAATGGGATTTGGAAGTCCAAACAATATTATTATGCCGAATCAGCAATCTCATATTATGATCAATAATGTAAAATTTGGTAAGTTTCCTGACTCGACTAATAAGAGAAATATGGAGTTTCATGATGATCATAGAGGAAAGAAAGTTCAATTTCCCCTATGTAAATTATTTGGGAAGAGGCATCAAGGAGAATGTTTCAAAGGAACTGGAAGATGCTTTGGGTGTGGAAAAGAAGGACACAAAGCCAGTAAGTGCAAAGGAAAAGGTTCAGTTAACACTAGGGATGATGATAATGGTATTGCTACAACATCAGCAATGGTTAAATGTTTTAAATGTGGAATGTACGGGCATTATGCAAACCAATGCCCTAAGGGAAAGTCTCATGAAGGGAATCAGTATGGTCGTATGGGTAGTATTTATGTGGATGATGATGAAGATACTACAAATGATATTTGAGATGAATGAATTGTTGAAGCTCGGTCAATAGTTTAACAATGTAGTGGAATGATTACATGTTTATCATGTGTAATGTTGAATAAGTGATCTCAAGGTACTATGGAATAAAGAGACATCTAAGGATTGTTACACTGTTATCTTTCCTTGAGTTTTGAAAGTGTATGATTAATGTTACCAGTATCCATGAAAGGTTATTCAGATATTTTTGGAATGTAGATGATATGCGCATAATGAAGGGATAAGGAGAAAATTAAATGTTTGATAGTATTAATGAGCTCATGACTGATATAAGGAGAAGGTCATATCATTGTTTGAGTATATATAATTTTTGGATTTTGGTATGTAGAAAGAGTTAACTTTTGACAGCATTCGTGTTTTCACTAAGGTTTAATGGGTATTCATTCATCAAGAGAATACATGATTAAGGTTTTCACATGTTTTTAATTTGACCAACAAGATATATCTTATGATATATGGGGGATAAATGATGGAATTCATGTGATTGTTCTGTGACATTTCAAGTAATCATTTTCTTTATACTATGAGCTTGGACCGAAGTATTTTAGATAAGCCTAAAGATTATAATGGATTATGTTGGACATAAGTAGGGATAAAATGTTTTTCGATATTATTGATGGGATGTTATTGTAATATAACTTTAGAAAAAGGACAACCTGCAGGACGGGTGACAGCCCATCGCGTCGGACAAGGCTGTGGGAATCGAACCCAAAACCGAAGTGTGACTGGCCTTTATCACCTACCACTGGACTACAGGAAGTCCATGGTTAGTAGAAAATAGTTTTATATTATTAAGAGGTATGATATATGAAGTATAAATTCATTTTTGGAACCATATACGATTAACCATAAGATGGACTTATAAGTTTTGCTAACCTTTTGTTTGAGACAGATGGAATGACCCGTCATTCTATCACATGATCTGCTAACACTTCACGAATAACAAATTCAACTTCATTTATTTAACAGATGAAGTGGAAATTGTTTAAGGCACGAACAACAGTGATACTGTACCAAAATAAAGTAAGTATTTATTCTAATTCAAATTCTTCAACTTTAGGGAAACGATCTTGAAAACCAAAAATGTTGTCCTAGTGCTCTTATATCTGATTAATCAGATGGTACCTTATATCGTCACAAATTTATGGATTTGTGATTGTTGGCTTTTCCATAGCCATGTTCTCTACCACTCTCCATCAGAACATGATGGTTAGATTTTTCTTCCATATCCATATTTTCACCTATGTGGAAACCCAGTGATTTGTTTATTTGGGTTACCTTTACGTTTCAGACATTAGTTTTTAAAGATTGGTTTTGGTATTCCTTTTTACGATGTGGGTTTCTATTAAAGAAACTTTCAAGTAGTAAATCATTTATAACCCCGAGGAATTTCGAGGGCGAAATTCATTTTAAGGGGGGTAGAATGTAACAGCCCAAGATTTTATGAAAAATATTCTTTTTAATTTCACTAATGTCTTGTGTTGTACGCTACACCAAAAGGAGATTGCACAACACACATCGTTGACTTGCCTTGCATTACACACAATCGCGACCTTCCTCGATAGCGTGTGTAGTACGCAATAACGAGTTTCACTAAACAACAATATGCTATTAAAATATTATTAAAACTAGCCGTTATGAATAGTAATTACCAATTTTTGAAATTTTGAAAATTTTATTTTTCAAAATGGAATTCATTTTTGGATTCGTAATATTGAAATTAGCTTAGGGTGAAATTTTGGTGATTTTCGGATAACTTTCATATTTTGATGAATAGTGAAAAGTACTAAATATTAATTAAAAACAACTTTTTTAATTGAAATAATTAATAGAGATAAATTATTAGTTTGAGTGGTTTGAAAGTATATTTAGAATATATTTTTACAAATTAATACAATGTTGGTCATTGGATGTAATTTCACATTTAAACCAGACATAAACGGGTGTCAATCTTTTGATAGTTATTATCTCTTAAGAACACGCTATTTGTTTTGACGACATGAATTAATTTTTTAATTAATTAATGCAACTGATATATTTTGAATTTGCAACAATAGAAATCATTTTTGAGTTCATAATATCAAATATAGCTTAGGCCTAATTTTTGGTATTTTTCTGAAAACTTTCAATTTTTGATGAATAGTGAAACCACTAAGTGGTAGGTTAAAAACTAGATTTTGCATAAAACATAATTTTACCGCTTCTGTGAATTGAATTTCAAAAATCCAACAGACATAGTTCATATCAGTAAGTAAAATTTGGTTCAATGAGATAAAAATAATTTTTTGGTGAATAGTAACTTTTTACTTTTTTTACCGCGGTTAATAGTAAATGTTAACATAATTGATGTTATAAATGCCCAAATAAATATAATTTGAGACGTTTTATTAATTCCAATAATTTTCTAGGTTACTATGATATATTATTCTTGATTTAAGAAACTTTTTTCCAACATATAAGTCTGTTATGACTTTCACAAAAATCATATATCAAATAGTGACAAAATTGTCACAAAATAGTTTTTAAATCAAATATTATATTATTAATTGTTATTTTATTCCTATAAATCTAAGGTTCGGCCAAATGACATAGATATGGATGTATATATTAATAATAAACAACTTGGGGTTCGTTTGGCTTGTTATAGTAAGTGTATTAACCATATAGTGTAAGAAAACAAAAAGACACGGTAAAAGATAAATTATTTAACTTAGAGTTAAATTTAATTGATAAGGTTAAAATAATAACATAAACTTGTCTAAATCCTATTGGTTGATAGGATTTCAAACCATCCCCACTTTACCTTCGAAATAAGACCCTTTGGAACCATTATAATCCTATTTTGACTTTAATATAATATAATATTTTGAGATATTCTTAAGGTGCCCCTCTCCTCCCTTATAAAAGGGCACCTCCTCCCTCTCCTCCTCAAACCAATTTGAGCATTAATGCTCGGCCAAAACCTGCCAAAATCTCTTCTTCACTTCCCTAGTATCATCCTAGAGGTCCTGGTCTTCTTCAAAGACCATCCTTATTTCTTTAAGTGGAGGTTAAGTGAAGGTGCGTCAAAAAGAGTTAATATCCACTACCGATCTTTTTCAATTTCTTTCTTCTTCAACTTCTTATTCTTTATTTGTTTCATGATAAAGTAATAACATCAGTATTTATTATATACTGATATGTTATTATTAATATGAAACAAATCTAATTAACCTTCTATCCATCCTACGAAAAAAGGAAATCACCGTGCGTGCGTACGTACAGAATATCGTCTCCACGCCGTGGTGTAATCTATTTTCCGCCTCCACCTTAATTGGATGGGTATAATGCTGTAATGAGTAACTATATATTATTATTATAAAGTGATATTGATTCTGAAATAGTATACATACACTTCAACACAATTCCACGACCATGGGAATGATATCATCGCTCGTGCGTACGTACTGAATACCATCTCCACGACGCGATGAGATTCATTCTCAATGATTAACCATTCATGAATGATTATAAAGTATATATAACAAGTACTAATGAAATATATGACATAATAATGATACTGGATTTATTTATATTTATATGTATTTCATCTACTTAATTCCATTCAATTCAATAAGGAAACAAAAACAGCATTCATGTGTACGTACGGACTACCGTCTCCATGAACGGTGTATTTATTTCCATTTACTGATTTATTATATATATGTATATTATGAATATATATATATAAATCATGTTTTATATTATGTAATTACGTAATCATGATATAAGTAATCATATGAATAATTACAAGTCAAAACATGGACAACAAATGAAACAATTTTACCCAAAACGCTCTTTAACATGGAATTTACAAAAGAACGGGTAATATAAAGTCATAAGTGAACCATATATGATATAATAACAATGAATATGATTCTGGAATAAGTAAATAACATTATTTAAATCATTATACAGGAGGTTCGGACACTTACAAAGCAAGTCGGAACTAAGGTAAGAGATAAATTTTCAATCTCATTTTTATCCGAGATTACTTATATGTAAGTATTTACTGGGGTTATGTTTATCATCCATAACCATGTTTTATAAAAATGTCTTTATAAAATGTTTACCATTCTTCCATGAATGTTTAAAGTCATTTTTACCCTTTATTGACTTTTTACCACATTGTATGAATGGAATCCTTCCATTGGTTACCATATAAGGTACTTTTTGATTTTTCCGACAAAAGTACGAGGAGAATGATATTTTTAACTTATACGGCGCGAACGGATTTTTACGGTTTCATAACACCTAATTTTTAAAAATCTTCCTCTACAAGATTTCATGATTATTTTCAACAAAACCCTTATCTTTTAAAACTGCATGGAATTTTGTGAAAAGAAAATGATTTTAATGAAAAAAGGATATTTTCCTCAAGAATTCATTTCAAGTGTTTTACTCAAAATTATTTTCAATCTAAGATGACATTATTTGATATGTATGTTTCAAGTAAAATTTCTCTATGATTTAAATGGTTTAAATTTTCTTATTATGAAATTATATCAATTGTTTATGGATTAGGATGGCATGATGTTTAAGAATCCCATTTTATTACATGGGTTATGAAATGATGTATGATTTATGATTTTGTGGCACACATAATAATGGTATAATTATGAGATGGGTGGGACCTATATCTCCCTCCAATGAATTGGGTAAAGATTTTATATCTCATGAGATAGACATGGCTGGAATGGTAGGTTATAACGGTTCAGTGAAACAGGACTGAAACGAGGGTGACTCGGTTCAGAAAGGGACTTTGTCCACTAAGATAGTCTTGAAAATGAGTCTTGACTAACAAGAAATGATTCTCTATGATTTTGTGTGTATGCCACAATGTTTCATGTTTTAATTTATGATTATTGGGATTACATTTCACTTCTTTGATTTATTCCATGTAATGAAATTATGATTTCTTTTGCAGGTTAAGATTTCCAAAAGTTATGTTCTTACGTGTATGATGTGATTGATATTTCTTTTTTTTACCCTTGCAGATCATTTGAGCTCACCCTTTTTATGTTTTCCATTCCCCCAAGATTAAAAGAAAGGTTTTAGGTAAGGAAACAAAAAGAGGAGAATCGTTATGGGATATGTTGAAGATCTTTCAACACGATTAAAAGATTATATTCCGAGGTTCCAAAGACACTAAACTATTACGGTCCTTGTGTGTGTGTTTTTGTTATGTACAAAGTATTCTACAAAAGTAATGTAATGTCTATGTACATCAGGCTTCGGGTCTCTACACGTATAATATAATCAATGAGAAAAATTCATGTGAACACCCATAGTCACTAGATATCTGCGGAACCCTAGGTACATTGTATCATAGTGTAAAAGTAACCATAACCAATAACCTTATCATGCACAAGTCACTTGTAGAAGAAACCCCACTAATGGCCCATTCCTTAAATATATATAATCTTGAATTAAGTTAATAATTCTCATTGAGGATATTTTTTTGTTTGGAGTTTTAGATAATTGGCCCATAACTATTGCATTATATCTCAAAAATTTATAGAGTAGACACTTATTATTAGTTTCCATTTTTCATAAAAAAAACTCTTTTAAAAAAATACCCATCTCCAGTTCCATGTTTTAGAATACATGTCTTCCCTTGATCCCATCCTTGACCCTATTCAATTTAAGTCCTGTGAAAAAAATTTCAATACATGGGATGAGCATAAAAATCTCAGTAAGGGTTATAAAACAAAGGGGAAAACAATATCACATAAATTCATATATAACATAATCTATTTCACATACCTTATGAAATCATAAGATTTAGGAATAGAACAGAGAAATCATAACTCATAAAGGAAACTTGTGGCATCAATATCATACTTTCATTGTATCTATCACAGCTAAATAGGTATTTATGTTGGAATAACCATCACAATATATTAATTAAATATCTTAGAAGAAACATTCATTTTTTCCTCCATCATGTTACCGAATGCATTGGGGAGATATCTCGGGCTCACTCGCCCTAGGTTTATCACGAAACCACCCATATACGTAAACAATTCCCAAGAACCATAACATGATCATAAAACATAAAATAAGCATAAAAGAAAGATAACATTCACACATTTCAATCACAATATATCATTTCAAGATATAGAACAAGATATTGAAATAATAAATCCATTCTCAAAACCATTTTCAATACCAAATATGTAAAAGAGAATATGGTATTCATTTTTCATTTAAAAAAAAATTATGACTTTTTACGGATGCCATAGATAAAATAATATCTGCGGCAGCAGAAAAGGTCATTGTCACCACTTATGTTAAAAAACATTCCTTTTATCGTTTATAAAAACACTTCTTAGAGAATATATTTCTTTTGATTAAAATTAAAAGTCAGTGTTGTTTATACACCGTATACACTAAATTTGTGTATATGACAAAATATTCCTCAATAAAAAGAGATCGAGACGAAGTCTCCTAAAAAGATCATTTTGTAAATAAAAGAGATATATTATGTGTATTCACAACAAGTAAGGATAAATAAATTATAAATACAAGATATTACATCAAAATTAATTAATAATATAATCATAGAATTTCATAATAAAGAAGTAGAAGATCAACCCAAAGAAAGAAATTTGGGTTACGAAGTTCGCTTACCTCGTGTTTGACTTGACACGTTCATTAGTTATCTTCCTAAATAAAAAAATAAAGTTAATTTATACTTTCATAAAACCCTTTTTCAAGTTTATTATTACTATTATATCACTTATTACCATCTTATTATCTTTACATAGTCATTTATGTTATTAATAGTCATTTTGTCGATATTTGTTACTTGAGCCAAAAATAAAGAACTTATAATTACAAGTTGTTCACTTGATAAGATATACATTAACTTCAGAATGATATTAATGATTTAGATATAATATATATCATATATATATATCTACTCTATACATGTATTTATAATATTACATAACATTTAGAGGTAAGATATGAAATGCACCATTAATGGAGACGGTAAGTTGTACGTACGCATGAACGGTACTTCCAATTCTATTTCTTATTTTAATAGAATTAAAAAAATGATATATAGTTATATTATAATTACAGTATAATATCATAAATAATATTATTAACTCCATCCTTTATATGTATAACCTAAGGCATAATGAGTCATATCACTTTGAGGGGGCAGTAGTCTGCACTTCCTCTAATGAGATTAGCATATTTACCCACTATAGGAACCATAATGAAATTCTATAAATGGATAATATAGAAGCATAAAGAAAAAATAAACATAATATATATCTTATATAAATACAGTTCCATCATTATGGCCACCATGAGAGGTGGTAGGAGATATTTGAACAATCATCGTTTCATGAGGCATCTAGTTTCCATCTACAGAAACATTATGTTCTTCACCCATTATATCAATGTGTGTGTATGTTTAGTTCAAATAATTCTCATAAAAACAACCTATTATATTGAGGATACTGTTTTTAGTACAAAATAATGTAATAATATTACTTTAGGGGTTGGATAAGTAATGTAAAAAAACAAGTTAAGAGAAACTGTTACCTTTAATTTTGGTAACTCTCTTTGGTTTGATCCAAAAAGACTGTTGAAGTGACTTCTGCCTAAGGTAAGTCATTTAAGTGGATTATAGAAATGTAGGGAGATTAATTGGGTAGAGGTTCGATGATAGAAATGTGTTGATAAGTGTGATGAATTGGTTATAAGTGGTCTCCTTTTATAAATGAGAGGTGGGTCGCTTTAGAAAAGTGTGAAATTATTATTTTATTATAAACTTATATTCGGTTTCAAAAGGTCCAAAAAACATTAATGACAATGATACAATGTCTAAAATTCAAAATAAAATCAAACAATTAGAATTGGACTTGTTTTTTATAATACATTAATCATTATAATCTTATATATTTAAATCATTTATTAATGAGGTAAACACTGCATTATTATGGTGTCAAAAATACTTTAATTTATTTGATGTCTAAAAATTATTAAAAATTATCATAATGTCGGAAATATTTTTAGCTTTACAATTAATATTTATATTCAAAATGATAACTTATATAAAACTAAGTAAAATTTATCTTACAAAAAGAAATTTTTTAATGTCACTTTTCCATTTACTTTAAATTAATTAATATAAAGTGACATTATCACTCATAAGTGGCTCCATGGGGTCCCAAAATCGACCCATGGATTCCCGTGGTCAAATATGTATCATCCAATAGGATTAAGACACGTTTATGGGTAATTTTATATTATTATAATTTTATTTTGTTACCCTTGTTTACCTGATTTACCCTTTAACAACGATAAATAAAATATTAACTCTAGTAAATATTTAAAATTTCTAAAAATAAAACTTACCTTTTTAAAAAATTAGGAACTCGTGATTCCAAATATGGAATCTATTTCACTAAATTCAAAACACGATATTGGAAAAATAAATTTAAAATTAATTCATGTTGTTAATAGAAAAATCATTTTTAAGAAATAATAACTATCAAAAGATGAAGACTTATTTATGTCCAATTTCAAAGTTAAATTACCTAAAAAGGCAAAAATAAGATTAAATTGTAAGAATATATTCTAATTACACATTAAAAACAATTAAAAATATAATCTACCCATATAAATAAAATATATTAAAAGGATGTTTTGAATTCAAAGACAACAGTTTTCACTATTCATTAAAAAATGAACTTTATCATAGAAATACCAAAATTTTATAAAAAGTAAATTTTGATGTCTCTATTATAAATATGGATTTTATATTTTCAAATATAACATATAAATGTAATGAAAAGTAAATTTAAAAAGGGTTCTCTATCAAAAGGAAATACATTATCCTTTTAAAGTAAATTATGCTTATAATTAGATTCATTCACATTTTAAGCCTCTAAATTTTTTGGGGTAATAATAAAGACATTTAAAAAACATGTATAACAATATTTTAGATAGTTCTATATAATCCTGCCTAAACAATGGCTAGTTATTAACTACCATTTAATATATTAATGTAATATTATTAGATTGCAATGAAAGATTTCAAAGAAACCCATTGTTAAGTATT
This sequence comes from Viscum album, assembly GCA_963277665.1. Taxonomy (NCBI): domain Eukaryota; kingdom Viridiplantae; phylum Streptophyta; class Magnoliopsida; order Santalales; family Viscaceae; genus Viscum; species Viscum album. The sequence goes on along the minus strand of OY728132.1, from coordinate 1,430,326,655 downwards.
AGGTATGCTATCGAACATAGAAACCCCATTAAAGTAAAATTAATATTTAATTCGCAAAAAAAAATAAACTGGAAAATGTCATATTTCTTCATTTACATGGGATGTTACATTCTTCCCCCCATTTGGAAATTGCATCCTCACAAATTTATTCACTTATCAAATATGTGGGGGTATTTATCTCTCATAGAATTTTCATATTCATAGGTTGCTTGTTCAACCATGTTGTTTTTCCACAAAATATTTACCTGGTGAATTAACTTATTTTGCAACACATTCTCTCATAGGTCAACAATCTGGATAGGTTGTTCCTCATAGGAGATATTGTCTTCCAACTGAACTACCTCTAGACTTTAAAATGAGAGGGTTTTGTCATATACTTTCTCAACATCAAAACATGAAAAAAAATGTGTACTTGGGACAAACATGGAGGTATTTCCACTCTGTATGCTACTAATTCAACATTCTCCAAAATTTCATATGGTCCAATGAACCTCACTCTCAACTTTCCCTTCTTACCAAACCGCATCACACTTTTACATGGTGAAAATTTTAGAAAAACATGATCACCTACCTCAAAAGAGAGATCCTTCCTCCGATTATCTGCATAACGTTTTTGTTTGCTATGAGATATTTCATGTTATTCTGAATCAACTGAACATTTTTCTGCCATCTCATCTACCAATTCTGGTCCCATCAATTTCATTTCACCAACTTCATCGCAAAAAGCTGAAGTTTGACACCCATTCTCATATAATGCCTCAAATGTAGACATCTTTATACTAGAATAAAAACTGTTATTATACAAAAAATCAACCAACGAATGATGTTAGTACCAACTTATCGGGTAATCCTTACAGAATGTGTGTAACATATCGTCTAGTGTCTGAATTTCTTGTTCTGACTGCCAATATGATTGAAGAAGAAATGTTGTGCTAAAATTTAATTCTGTACCCAACGAATTCTGAAGCGCTTTACAAAAGTTTGATGAAAAACTGATTTCACGATCATATAAAATGGAGTGGGGAACACCATGCAAGCGTACTATCTCTTTAACATACAACTGATATAGTTGATCTAGATAATAATTTTCTCAAATAGGAAGGAAATTAGAAGATTTAGTCAATCAATCAATAATAACCCATATTTCATTGTTACCTAGAGATGTCTTCGGTAATCCCACAACAAAGTCAATGGATATATTTTACCACATCCACTCTGGCACAAGTAAAGAATAATTAATCACCTTCGGTAACAGTGACACTTCATTAATATTCTGACAAATCAAACACTTCATAGTAAAATCAGCAATATAAGTTTTCATTCCATCCCACCAGTAATCTTACTGATGATCTATGTACATCTTAGTACTACTAGGATGAACAGAAAAAAGAGAACTATGAGCATCACATAATAACTCACTCTTCAACTATGAATCACAAGGTATACATAATCATTTCCCAAACCATAAAACACAATCATTATCAACATTAAAATCATGAAACATACCCTTCTAAACCAACTCTACCTTTTTCTACAACTCTCTGTCTTCCTTCTATGCTGGCTTAGTTCTGTCTGAAAGAGATGTTTTCACTAACACCTGAAACAAAACAAAATAATTTCATGTTCTAACAACATCTATTCCAAAGTAAATCAAATAAAAAACTAATGGATATCATTCTAAATGTAGCATGGTTGATGAAGAATTTCTATTTCGACTCAAAGCATTAGCCACTTTACTTTCTTTTCCTGGATGGTAAAGGATTGTGCAATCATAATACATGATTAATTCCAACCATCTCCTATGTCTCATGTTCAATTCTTTTTAAGTGAATATATACTTCAAACATTTTTTGTCATTATATATTTCACACATTAATCCATAAAAACGATGAATCCTATTTTTTAAATAAAAAACAATAGCAGATAATTCCAAATCATTTGTAGAATAATTTAACTCATGAGGTTTCAACTGAAATGTAGCATAGTAAATTACTAGATCATTATGCATAAGGACACATCCATGGTCTTTCAATGAAGAATCACTTTAGATGAAAAATTCACCATCTCTGGACGGCAGTGCCAAAACGGAAGAATTCACCAATATTATTTTTAATTTCAAAAAACAATCATCACATTCTTTTTTTCCAAATGAACTTAAAACATTTTTCAGTTAACACAGTCATTAGACTAGATAACCAGGAAAACGTTTCAAAAAATCACCTGTAATAACTTTCCAAACCAAGAAAACTACAAATCTTGGTTATATTTGTGGGTCATGGAAATTCGTCAACAACCTTTTTTTAGCAGGATCAACAGTTATACAATTTTTTGAAACAATGTGACCAAGGAATGAAATTTTTCGTAACCAAAACTCTCACTTCCTGAATTTCCCGAATAGTTTCTTTTATTTTAGGGTATTCAATACATACCTTTAATTAATTTCATGCTCCTCTATATTATTTGAATAAACCAAAATATCATCACTAAACAAAACCTAATTTGTCACCTTTGTCAGTTGAGCCATCACTATAGTAAACTTTTCAATTATGATTCCGACCATCATAGGATGATGATTTTGAAGGAAATTTCCCTCTGTATTCCTTCCCAAAGAAGAATCTCTATTTACTCTACAAAAAACTATTCGTATCATAGAATTATCTTAGGCAAAGCAGCATGGTAATTTGTAAATGCTATATCATTAACCTAAATTAATTAATCAGTATTAATTTAATAATACCCTAACACCTAATGTTATCTTCACCGACCACTTTTACCAACTATAAGGACCTAGACATTAAACATACATAATCTTGAATTAAGTTAATAATTAAAATTGAAGATATTTTCATGTTTAGAGTTTTAGAGAATTATGCCATAACTATTACATTACATGTCAAAATGTTACAGAGTAGAAACTTCTACTTAGTTTTCATTTTTTTCATAAAATAAAAACTCTTGAAAAAATAAGAATGTCCAGTTCCATGTTTTAGACAGCATGACTTTCCCTTGATACCATCCTTGACCATATTAACTTTATTTCATATGAAAAACATTTCAAACATTGGATGAGTATACAAATCTTAGTAAGGGTTATAAATCAAAGAGGAAAACATCAGCTCCTCGATACATACATAACATAATCTCTTTCACATACGTCATGAAATCACAAGATTTATGAATAACATAGAGAAAACATTACTCATAAAGGAAACATTTTCATCAATATAATACTTACACTGTAGTTATCGAAGCTATATAGGGGGTTATTTTGAATACCCATCACAATATATTCCCTAAATCTATTAGGAGAAACATTCTTATTTACCTCCATCATGTTACCCAATGCATTTGAGAACAATCTCAAGATCACACGCCCTAGGTTTATGACAGAACAACCCATAATCATAAAAAATTCCCAAGAACCATAACATGATCATAATACATAACATAAGAATAAAATACATATAACATTCCTACATTGAAATCACAATATTACATTTCAAGATATCAAATAAGATATTGAAATAATAAATCCATTCTCAAAATGATTATAAATACCAAATACGTAAATCAGTATATGGTATTGATTGTTCATTAAAAAAATTATGGCTTGTTAGGGAAGTCATAGATCAAATAATACATGTATCGGCAGAAACAGTCGTTGTCACCACTTACATTAAAAAACTTCCCTTTTTTCATTTAGTAAAACGCTTCATAGAGAAAAGATAACATTTTTAATAAAAGTAAAAGTCAAAGTGGTTTATACACCATATACAAGAAATTTGTGTATAAAAAAAATATTCCTCAATGAAAGGAGATTGAGACGAAGTCCCTTACCGAGATCATTTTGTAAATAAAATATTCTGATTATGTGTATTCACTATAATTACATATACGGAAAGTATATATACAAGATATTACTTCAAAATTAATTACTCACATAATCACATAACACCATAATCAAGAAGTCGAAGATCAACCAATAGAATGGAATTTGGGTTAGGAATTTAAAATACCTCATGTTCGACATGACTCATTCGTTTATTATCATCTTGAATAATAAACTTAAGTTAATTTAAACTTGCATATAAACCATTTTAAATTTTATTATTCCTATTATATTACTTATTACCATCTTATAAACAGTACGTAGTCATCTATGTTTGTAATGGTTGTTTTGTCGATATTTGGTACTTGAGTAAAAATGATCACCTTATAATTACATGTTGTTCAAGGGATAAGATATCCATTTTCTTCAAAATTATATTAATGATTTAGATATCATATATATAATATATATCGACTGTATACATATATTTTTATAATATACATTACATTTTGAGGAACGAAATGAAATTCATCGTTAATGGGGATGGTAAGTCGTACGTACGCATGAATGCTACTTCCATTTCTATTTCATATTTTAATAGAATTAAAACACAATGATAAATAGTTATATTATAATTACAATATAAAATAATAAATAATATTACTAAATCCATCCTATATACATCCCACATAAGGCATTAATGAGTCATATCAGTTTGAGGGGGTGGTAGTCCGCACGTCCTCTAATGAGATTATCGTATTTATGTACTATAGAATCCATAAAGAAATTATATAAACCATTATACATAATACTAAAGAAAAAAAATAAACATAATATATATCATATATTAATACAGTGAAATTATAATGGACACCATGAGTTGCGGTAGGAGATAATTGAACAATCATCGTTTCGTGAGGCGTTTGGTTTCCATCCATAGAAACATTATATTCTTCACCCATTTGATAGAGGTTTGTGTATTATTAGTTCGAATAATTATCAAAAAAACATCCTAGTATATTGATTATACTGGTTTTTTTACAGATGAAAAAATAATATCAGTTTTGGGGTTGGAGAAGTAAAATAAACGAAAATAAGTTTAGACAAATTGTTAACTTTAACTTGGGTAACTCCTTTTGGTTTGAACTTAAAGGACTTTTAATGTGCCTTCGTCATATTTTATGAACTTTATGAGGAGTATAGGGATGTAGGGAGCTTAGTTGGGCATAGTTTTGGAGAGCCAGAGGGCTTGAGAGGTTTGATAAATTGTTTATATGTGCTCTCCTTTTATAAGGGTGAGGAGGGGCTCTTTATGAATGTGTGAAATTATTATTTTATTGTAAACATATATTAAGTTTAAAAATGTCCAAAACACAATAATGTAGATGATATGATGAGTCATATTCGAAATAAAGTCATCCAATAGGAATTGGACATGTTTTGGATAATATTATAATCATTATAATTTTATTTATTTAAATAATTTATTAATGAGGTAAACACTACATCATTATTATGTCATAATTAATTTAATTTACATGATGTATAAAAATATAATAAAAAAAATTCATGATGTAGTAATTATTTTTAGATTTCTAGTTAATATTTATAGTCAAAAAGATAACTTAAATAACCTTATGTAAAAATTAATTTACTAAAACATATTTTTTATGTCATATTTTCCATTACATTAAATTAATAAATCTAAAGTGTCATTATCAAACAAAAGTGGCTCCATGGGTTCCCAAAATTGACCCAAGGATTCACATGGTAAGACATGTATTAACCAATATTATTTGGACACATATATTTGGAATTTTAACTTATTATAATATTATTTTGTTACCCTTATTTCACTATTAAAAAAATGGCATATGCCAATGGTTCAAAACCGTGGGTATAGACCCCTAAACCATGGGTATATCCTATTCCAATGGTTTTGGGAACCATGGGCTGGAATGACGTCAGTATAGGTCACCAGCCTATACCCATGGTTTTCTAAAACTGTGGGTATCGGTGTCCTGCCACTGTGTCACCGAAACATAGCCAATTGCCACGGCGTTAACGACTTTTACCCATGGCTTCAAAACCATGGGTATACGTTCTAAAATATTGTAGGCGTCAAGTTTCGATCCTCCAACCTCTTCGCTGCAAACACTGCGTATAACCAGTACCCTAACAACACCTATATGTATATATATATATATTTAGAAAACCGTGGGGATAGTCTCCCATATACCCACAATTTTGGAAAACAGTGGGTATAGGCCTTGAAAAGTCACCTATACCCACAGTTTTCCAAAATCGTGGGTATAAGGGTACCTATCCCCACTATATTGGGGAAAAGCGTGGGGATATGTCCGTTTTCCAATAGTGTTTACCTTATTTACCCTTTAACCATGGTAAATAAAATATTTAAGAAAGTAAATATTTAAAATTTTTAAAAATAAAAAATAACTATTTATAAAATTTTGACTTCTTTATTCCAAATATGTAATGAATTTCTCCATATTCACAACACAGAATTGGAAAAAATTAATTTAAAATTAATTCCCTTTGAAAAAACAAAAAGTTTTTTTTATGAAATAATAACTATCAAAAGATGGACACTTGTTTATGTCAAATTTCAAAGTGGAATTACATCCAATGACAAATATTTGATTAAATGGTAAAAATATATTCTAATTAAACTTTAAAAACAATTAAAAAGATAATCTATACATATAAATAAAATATATTGAAAGGCATTTTTGAATTCAAATACATCATTTTTCACTATTCACTAAAAAAAGAACTCTATCTGAAAAATGCCAAAATTTTACCCATAGTAAATTTTTATGTCATGATTCTAAATAAAGATTTTATTTTGTCAAATAAAAAATATAAAACTGAAAAAATATAAATTAAAAAACTGTTCTCCATCAAAAGAAAATAAATTGGCCTTTTAAATTAAATTATTCTTAAAATTAGATTCATTCACATTTTAAGAATCTAAATATTATTTGATAAATGTGAAGACATTTACAAAACATGAATAATAATATTTTAGTCAGTTCAATCCATTACAAACTATACAATAGCTAGTCATTAACTACTATTTAAAATGATAATATTATATTATTAGTGTTCAACGTATGATTTCAATGAAACTCGTTATTGCGTACCGGGTACGCTATCGAACGTAGAACCGCCTTTAAAGTAAAATTAATATTTTATTCTCAAAAATTAATAAACATTAAAATTTGATATTTCTTTATTTACCTGGGCTGTTACAACCCCAATGGTTTAGTATTCCTAAAACATAATCATATTATATTTATTGTTTTCATCACCAATCTTGAAAAGTGAAATTGGGGCGATGCCATTGTCGGATCACTAGCATAATAGTCTTAGCTGACCCATATAGATACTTGCACTTCACATTTGTGCTCAATATTGATCAAAAAGTTATGAAATGTTTTTTTCATAGAAAAAATCATTTCTATATCATATAGAACCCAAAACTGTAACCCAAAAATGTTCCACGCCCTCAATGTAGTTCATTAATCCCAATTTAATAAATTAATTTAATGAATCTGAAAACAACCCTCAATGATAAAACATGTAATACACAAGAAAAATACACAATTACAGGTCAAAATGAAACATTAAAATTAAACAATTAATAAATTATAACAAAATTTGTTTTCACAACACACATAATACATGAGAAACATGATAAATATTTCATTCATGAAATATAAATGCATCAATGAATTTTGACACATTGAACCACCTTACTCACATAGAGATCTTTCTATAAAACATTTTGAAACTAAAACCACACTAAAAACTCACCCATGTGAGTCATGGTACAATTTTAAGGAGACCTATGAATGAAAAATCCCAAAAACTGAGAAACCTTAGACATTAAATTTGGAAAACATGGACAATAGTGTTAGGGATGGAGAGGAAAATTGATGATAATAATGAGTGGAGAATACGAATGCCTTACCCATTTGATCCAGGTGTTGAATCACTATAAAAAACAACATGAATCCCACCTGGAGGTGAATAAATTTTCTAAACACCATAATGGGAAGAATTTTGGCCCTAGGGTTAGAATGGGGGATGTTAAGAGAAGAAATCATAGTTTAAAATAAGCTAAAAATCCCAAAATACCCTATCCCTAGATGATTTCATAGTTATTTTCACGGTTTGAAAAAATGTGAAAAAACCATGCAATTCCCCACTTCCTAGTGGTGGATGGGTTGCACACTTAGTGTGTATAGTTTTGTTAAACCATGTGCAGATAGTGAGACACTCTTCACACTTACTATAGGGTTAAACAAACTTTTCACCCATACCATATGCCTTGGAAGAAGTCCCCCAAATTCACCATTCCCCCAACAAACAAATATAACACAAGGGGATGAACCATCCAACAATCATAACCCATAAAATGATTCCACTAGGACTCTTACAAACTAATTTTCAAAATAGGCCATTCTCATAACATTCTATAAACCAAGAATGTTTGTAAAAAATAACCCAAAACTGCCAAAACATAAAATTTACCCTTCGAACACCTAAAACTCACGAGAAAACCCATGCCCCAAATGAAATGCTAGGGAAAATAATGAAACCAACAAAACTGATAGATCTAATTCTCCCAACCATTAACGTTTTCCTCCCCTAGAATGCCACAACATTATTTAGTTGACCGATCAATAAATAAGGATTCTCAATGCCATATGATCCAACCCCTTGATCAGAAAACAGGCCAACAAATTCAACGAGGACTTATACCACTTTCCCAAAACAGAACTACAAACTGGAAACAATTTCCATGAAATAATATAAAATTAATGATAAAAAATTCATAACTAATTCTCCAAATATAAAAATTTGGGAGACACCAAAAATACCAATGTTTACCCAAAACTAATAAATACATAAAAATTAATCAACTGTGAAATAAATCCACTTTAAGCTAATCAAATTGAAACGAAACATGAAATGAATACCTAGAAGAGGGATCGCCCAAATAAAATCTCCATAATTATAATTCAAATAGAATCTGATAACACATTAAGATAAAACAAAATGAGACCAATGGTGGGTCTCCCCACTATTATGAACAAAATGAGAATTACCAAATGAACATTCAACTTGAATGAAAACTAGGCCTTTCCACCAAGGCCAACCGAAACATCCACATAACGGCCTATCTACCCAGGCCAATAAAAAGGTAACAAATCATTAATACTCTTCGCTACCTAATAGAGGGGATAGTAAACAAGACAACATGTTTTACATGGACCAAAACCCCCACCCCTTAGGGATTGTATGAGAGGGGAACAATTATTAGACCATTAAAACCACAACAAATAACTACCCACTCAAGACCATTCCCTATTCACCGAGGTGGTCCACTCATGAAAAAAAATCAGAAACATGCATTCTAGATGCAATACATATAAATATTAATTGTGGGAATGTCAAACACACTCTGTGTGAACATAGGAAATTAACAGAAACAAGGACACCTCAATTGAATATTGTAACTACCTCACTGCCAAGGTGTTGGTAAAAAATTAACAGACTTTTCGCAGCACCGAGATTCCAGACCACACTCTTACTTCCCTTTGAGACCTATAGCTGGAGCATAAATTGAGAATGAATATACTACCTAAAAGTCATGAGATTATAATACCAAATTTTAATAACTTATTTTGGTTCCACATGTAGCCAGATGACACTAAAAAAGATGATCATGACACACCAAGAAACTCACATCCTCAAACAACACCTTTTTCCCAAACATGGACTTGGAAGATGCATGTATCAATTTTTCTCACTATAAACATGGAATAGAGAGATCAAGTAACCCATTGAAACATTGAAAAAACCATCATCAAAAACATATATTACAAATACAATCACTAAAACAGGTTCTCACATTAAATTGAGACCTAAATACTCTCTACTACAACAAACAATATGGGGTAAACTTTAAAGAAATTTATTTAACTTTCAAGACTCGAGAATGAAATCCTTAGGTTGATCGAGAACAATTATTTCATAATGTGGAATAACCCATTGGAGAACATAGGACAATAATAAAATCAAGAGTTCAATCAAAACAAACACATGAACTAAAACCCACATAAAAAATAGAATAATAAAGGGAAACCCACTTAAAGGTTCCCAAAACCATTATAGAGATGCGCTAAACACTATTTCAACACCAAGGTACCAAAAAAATAAATCTCAAAACAAAACATTAATATCACCTCCAAATCACAAGGAATCACACCAATAAAAAACATCTATAGGAAAGAAAAATTTTCCACACTAATATTGCTTTACAAAAACAACACATTTTCCATCATAAAAACATTTTCAAAAAACAAATAAAAACATGGTAGATTTTCAAACTCACCAATGGTATTCCATAATCTCCCACACATGCACATTCCCATGTTACTTGGGGAACCAATCAAAAATGACACAACTTCAATTCATCAACCAATAACATTATCTATCCACTTTCCACACATATATATTCATGTGAGTACTAAAGAAGGTCTCAATGGTTGATGAAATAAAGTTCCTCTTTTCAAAAAAAATTTCCATCATTTTTTTCTTAATCACAACACACTTTATATTTCAATATTTATAAAACCTAATAATACTTAGTAACTACTAAATAAATATAAATTTTAAAATTCAACATTATAGACCATTGCATCATACTCAAAAACAATGTCCCATGACTGTCCATCCAAAAATGATTTTTTATCTCCTCCAAAAAATTCCTCAAAAGCTCGTCAAATTCCATTTTTGTCAAATATTATTTTCAGAAATACCACTAATTTTCATTTAATGAAATTCCAAAACAAACAACCACATTCAATCATTAATTTTACACAAAACAAATTTATTTTCACAATTTATAATCATATCAGATCTGAGAATTGTTAGGCCACATGGTTTACCAAACCATGTTCCAATCGTGAGCCCCATACTAGAAAACAAAGAGGCCAGCACAATTTTGCTACTTGATTTAAAAAACCATTCTCCAACCATGGATTATGGTTATTTCTTGAGGATGTGTGTTTCAGCATGCTTTATACAAGGTTTAAATAACCATGTATAGGACATGAACCATTAAGCATAAGCAATCCAATGCTCACAATGTTACCTAGGGAAATTCGTATAGTTTTCCCAAATTTTGTGCTGACCGTACACTAAGGGAAACACCACAAAACAATAAATTCAAATCTGAATCACACCAATATGAAAAGAATAACTGAGAATACAATGATGAATCACCAAAAAACAAATCCATCTCATTAATAACATTTACAGTACTTAAAAAATATAAATTCATCATGAATTTATTAAATTAAAACATGTTTCCTATCATCCAATTTGAATTAATAATCATCTTCCAAAAAAATTTCTATTTCCCAAAAGAAGGATTTCAAAAAACACCAAATTTAAATTTTAAAAATCCATTTCAATTAATCCATTTTCATTTCAACACAAAAAAGTCATCTTACAAAATACTTCCTTTCAAATCCATCCTTAAGGTGAGTTATGAAACTCTATTTTTTTAATTTTGAAAACAAAGTCATCAAAATTTTAATTTCAACTTTCCACAATCCCAAAACCTGACATTCCAATGAAATTTTCCAAATTAATGATGATCTTGATGACTCACAATGGAGAAACTAGTGTTGATTGGTGACTCAAACATATGGTTGGCAGCCCCAGTCACACCACTATCACGGAGAGCATCATAGGTAGTAGTTTCAAGATCCATAAGGTTTTCTCAGCCCTGTTAGCTCAAAAAGTCTACTTTGCAAACTCCAGTTTCATTTTTGAAGAAGAAACGATCCAGAAAAACCAAAGAAGCCAACAAATCAATACATCATAAGGTAACCACAAGATCAGAACAAGAAAGGGTTCATGATATAATTTAAGTTCCTACATCTTGATCCCCAAAAAATATAATTATTCTACCTTGGCATCCATAATTAAAAAGAGGTACTAAAAAAAGGTCAACTAATGAGAGGACCTCCTCTGATATGGATTTTACCATGAACTAAGGTGGGTTTCCATCTAAATTGGTGTGTGAAACAGTGTCTAACCTGGTATGTGGCATGGACTGAATGGAATTACCTATCCCCATGGGATGGAAGAAGTGTATGGGTATCATAAATAATCTTTGGTAATGATTTCACCCATGTTTATTATTGCAAATCATCAAAAAAATAATCAATAAACTAAATCTGAAAACTAATGCCAAAAACAACTTCAAAAAAATCTGAATGGAGTTTAATTTTTAAAAAACAAATGTAACTCTCAAAGCATCAATGATACTCTTCTCTTAGAATAATCCAATAGCATGTGTTGTACACAACTTCATGTTCTAATTTTTGGTATTTTTTCGAGAACATCCAATTTTTGTTGAATAGTAAAAAATGCTAAACTTTAATTAAAAACAACATTTTTTAATCAAAATAATTTATAGTGCTAAATTATACTATTGAGTGTTTTTAAAGTATAATTAAAATATGTATTTACCATTTAATCCAATGTTTTTCATTTGACGTAATTTTATATTTAAAATGGACATAAAAATTGTCAATCTTTTGATAGTTATTATTTCTTAAAAACAAGTTTTTTGCTTTGACCTTGAAAAATAATATTAAATAAATTTCTGCCACTTTTATTTTTTGAATTTGGAAAAATGGATTCAATATTTTGAATCAGAATGTCTACACTGTGTATGTAACTAATTTTTATTTTTATACATTTTGAATAATTATTTCGGTAAAAGTTTTATTTACCATGGTTAAATGATAAATCCAGTAAAGAAATGTAAACAATTAATATTATAATAATATCAAATTACATTATCACCTGTCCTAACCCTATTTTCTGATACATTCCCGACCATGGGCATCCTTGGGTAGATTTTGGGACCCCATAGAGCAACTTGTAAGTGATAATTATACTTTATATTAATTATGTTAAAGTAAATATAAAAATGCCAGAAGCATATATCTTTTAGTAAAACAATTTCTACATAGGGTTATATTTGTTATAACTTCAACCATAATTTTTTATTAGAAATATAAAAATATTTAATACATAATAGTAATTTATTTATAATATTTAGACTTTGAATAATAAATTTTATTTATGACACAATGATGATGCAATTTTTTCTGTATTAATGAACAAATCAAATAAATGGTATTATAAATGTTAAAAAAAATATAACTTGAATGTTATGATGCCAAGTGTATTATAGGTTAATATGACATGATAGGAATTATTAAATTAATTTATTTCTAATTTATAATGTTTTTAGAACTTTAACAAAAATCAATTACAAAATAGTGTCAAAATTGACACAAATGAGTTTTTAAAACATATATTATATTTTTAATTGATATATTATTCATAAAAAAATATTGTTTTTTAAAAGTATTTATATAATTATATGTATATCATTCATCAACCACTTGGGGTTCTCTTGAAAATTTATAGTATATTTATTAACATTATAATATAAAAATACAAAGAGACATGGTAAATGTGAAGCTGATTAACTATGAGATAAAACTAAAAGAAAAGGTTAATATTGCAACCCAAAACTGTATAAAACCTATTTTTGGGTGGTTTTCAACCCATCCCCATATTAGACTCGAAATAAATCAGTTCTGTGCTATTAGAAACCGAAAATAATTTTATTATAAAAATATATTTCCTTCTTTTCCAAAGGTGCCCCGCACCCCTCTTATAAAAGGGCACTCCCTCTTCTCTCAATTTCACACCTTCAATGACATTTGGCTCAGCCAACGCCTACCCAAATACCCTCTCAACTGTACTCCCTTCATCCTAGAGGACCTCCATTAATTATAAATCCATCTTAAAGATCTCTTTTGATCAAATCAAAATGAAGAACCCGAAGAAGAGGTAAATATCGCATCACCTCTTTCAAGTTCCATTCATCTCCCACTATCTATTTCTTTGTTTTTTCCATTATAAAATAAAAAATCCATTATATTATATATAATTTGATTTTATTATAAATATGGTACAACCATATTCAGTATTCTATCTATCCTTTGAATGGCGTGTCGCCATACGTGCATACGTACGGCTTGCCGTCTCTACGTCATTGTATGATTGTTAGTCAATACATTATTATTTGGATGGGTATGATAATGTTGTTTAATTGATTTAAATAATAAATATAACATGATACAGATTCTGTATATATACGATATACTATACAATTATATATTATTACAATATCAAAAGATAGATATTGTTGCTCATGCGTACGTATAGACTACCATCTCCATGAAAACGATGAGATTCATTCCCCATCACATCCATTCAAGACTAATTTTTTATAGATGACTAAAATTAATGTTTAAATACTTAATATTATTCTGAATATTAATAAGATACATCCTATCCATGAAAATCATTACTTATGTAACAAATCATATAAAGGAAAACGAATCAGTTAACACCTGAAACAATGATAATACTAAGATATTATTAAAAAAGAAATGTTAAAATATCATATATGATATCAAATTAATGTATATGATTATTTTATAATTTAATAATAATTATTTAACCATTATAGAGGAGGTTAACCTACCCTCGACCAAGGAAAAGTACAAGGTAAGGGTTAATTTCACAATCGCATTATTATCCGAGGTTGTTTTTATGTAAGTATCTACTGAGACCTCTTTATCATCCACATCTATGCTTCTTTAAAATGTCTTTGAATTTTTTTTTACTATTTAATAGATAATTTTTTAAAGTTAATTATAAACTTATTTGACCTTATACATTTTTCAAAGGAACCTTTCCGTCTTTTTCCAAACAAGGTCCTTTTTACCTCTCTGACAAAATTAAGGAAAGAATGTTTTTAAACTTATACAGTGGGTGCAACTATTTTCTTCCATATTAAAATTGTTGAAGCATCCCTTACATTATTATAAGAATATTTTCAAAAATAAATGTTATATCTTTTATTTACATGACTATTAAATGATTTCAAAATAGAAAGATATAATTATCTAGAAAGGTTTTGATTTCATCTATCCCAACATCCTTTGATGGATTTTATGTTAGTTTGAAGAAGATTTATTATGATACAAAACATCCATATTGTATTCCAGGATTCGTGATATGATTAACTATGGAGGTTTTATTTTATTCCATTCATGGTTTATGGATAATTTATTGACATTTCGTATGCTAGTTTTAATATGAATGTTTATGTTATGTTTAAACCTTTTCATATGAGGAATGCATTGGACTTAGTAAGTGACGGGTGGAGCCTGCTATATCTTATCAATGCATCAGTAGGTATCATGAGACAAACTAGTGTCTTGGCACAAATTCTTGAGAAAATATTATTTATAATCTTGGCACTAGGCCTTGACTATGTTGTTCTGAATATCTTCCATTAGGATTCCATTATTATGAAAGTGGTTATTAATATTGCATGTGATTATTCGTCTTGTAGAATATCCATGTGAATAATTAAATGGAATTATATGATTCTATATTTTCTGTATATTGATGATGTTCATGTTTAAAAGGCTTTTGTTTTACTTTTACATTTAATTAAATGATTATTCTTATTTATGAATGTTTTGGCTATATTGTTATCCTTACTGAGCTTATAATCTCACCCATTTATATGTTTTATTTTTCCTAGGATGTGTAGAAGTATATTATGATTGACCTACAGGGATAGTCTATGGGAAATGTGTGTTCAAAGGGGAAAAGATATTGTTTTGGGTTTTTATTTCATGATGTAATGTAAAACTTATGAATGTATCTATTGTTTCTTAGGCTACTAATTTAATTGGTCTTTTGAGACTTGATTTTTTGTGATCATGCCAATGATACAAAATAATGCACTAACTCTAGGTATCATGGGTTGGGGAATTACAGTTGGTATCAGAGGAAGTTTAGTAATAATCCTTGGAAGAGGGATTTTGATAAACTCTGATTAGAGCATATATCCCTAAGATAGACATTGAGGATTAATATAGAATAACATCCTAGAATTTTGGTATTGTAGTGATTTTGTGAGTTTTCCATGAAATAAATCCCTTTCTGGAAACGAGAAGGTAAAAGTGGCTCTGGCACAGATCTACCTTGAGGTAAAAACTGAAAACACTGCTTTGAGCTTGACTCGAATGGGAACTGGTTCACGACAACGGGCCTTGTTGCACTCTTGGTTATGACACTCCTAGGGGATATTCTTTGGATAATTCTCATTTTCTTCACAAACCATCATGAAGGGTTTAGGAGTATATACTTCCTCAAAGAGAACATTTTTTTCATTAGGGATTATATCCATAAACTGTTCAATTTATGTTATGTGTTTTACAAGTATGGAATTATGTATTTCTGTTCATAAAATAATCTAGTTTATGCCATTGTTTAGAAATGTCACCTTGTGGAAGAAATGGAAACCCTATCAATGCACGCAATCCATGTAGGGATTTCCCTCCTGATCAAGATAATTATAGTGGAGATGGTGATACAACTGGTGCTGATCAAATTATCACTATACTGGGACATCTCACCCAGGTTATGAATAATAACCTCACCCGTATGGAGAACCCTAATCCGTAGCATAGAGGATCAATGTTAGATCACTTAATGAGTAAAAAACCACCAACATTAAATGGGAGTACAAATCCATTGGTAGCTGAGTAATCTATAAGTTCCTTAGATAAAATATTTCAGGCTCTAGAGTGTAGTAAAAGGGAAAATGTTGTCATGGATGTTTATCGCCTCACTGGAGATGATTATCAATGGTGGTCATTGATAAAAAATATAAATTAAGATGAAGAAGTGTCAATTATAGAATGGAGGGAGTTTAAAAAAAATTCTTATAGAAATACTATCCTCGTGACCATCGAGAGAATATGGAATGACAATTTCTCAATCTGAGGAAAAAATAGAATGAGAATGTTCCAATGTATTAAGCTAACATTACAATGTTTGAAATGAATGTTGGAGATTATATACGTAACCCAAGATGTAAGATTGATCATTCTATGATGGGTTAAAACCATTTATCCATTGATCATTGATCTCACAATCCATCTTGGAATATGAATACATTGTCTTATGTGCTATCAAGACGGAAAAGGAATTATCTATGTCAAACGATTTTAAAGCAAAGAAAAAGAAGAAGATATATGTTGATAACTCTAGAAATGGAAATAAGGGGAACAAAGGAAAAGTTGAATATCCATCCTACAATAATTGTGGGAAGAAACACCATGGTACTTGCTTGAAGGGAATGGGAGTCTGTTACAGGTGTGGTGAAAAAGGCCACAAAACTCATGATTGCAAGGGGAAGAAAGAAGCTACTGATGTTCAATGCTACAATTTCAAGGAGATGGGACATTATGATAATGAATTTTCTATGTGTCAAGGAAACATACCTTAGAAGAAGTCAATGGACCATGTCCAGGCATATGCTATCACAACTACTGAGTTTGATGCTCCTAAAGACGTGGTGGGAGTTAATTTAATGGTTCCCTCAAGTTTAGAGAATTATTTATTTGACTCTAGATCATCGAATTCTTTAATATCATCCTAGTTTTCTTAGAAAATTAGATATTTCCAATTTGATTTAACAAGGGAGTTGTCAGTAAAAACTACTAAGGTAAGTATCAATGCAACAAATTTTTTTGAATCAATTCCCATTAAGGGATATAAATATTACTTATCTAATGATATCATCGTCACACCCCTGATGAAATTTGATATAATTCTTAGTATGGATAGGATTTTGGACCGTGATGCGAAAATTTATTGTTATTAGAAGGAGGTTAAATTTTTTGATGATTATAAAGAGTACTTTGTCTATAGAGAAGAAATGTCACCACATAATTCTTATCTATATCAACACCTAGTAGCTCAACTAAATTATATTATTGGGGATGAAGACAATGAAAAAACTATGGGTGAGGAATGGAATGTTCAAATTGAGGATGTACCTATTTTGCAAGAATATGTTGATGTGTTTCCAAAATATTTACCTGGACATCCTATATAATGAGAAATTGAGTTTTCCATTGACATAATTCCTTGTTCAAGGCCTATATCGAAGACCCCATATATAATGGACACTATGGAATTAGTGGAACTAATGAATCAACTAGAGGAATTGAGTAATAATGTATTTATTCACCCTACTTTTTCTCCATGGCGATCCCTTGTTCTTTTTGTTAAGAAGAATGATTGATCTATGTGGTTGTGCATTGACTACAGGGAGATACAATCTCTAAAAATAAACAAAAAGTGTCCTCTACCTCGCATTGATGACTTATCCGATCAACATCCTAGATCTCAATACTTTTCAAAGGTTGAACATCGATCTAGATATCATCAGTTGTGTGTGAAGAAGTAAGTCATTCCCATAACAGCATTTCAAACCAGGTACGAACATTATGAGTTTGCAATAATTCCTTTTGGATTGACTAATGCACCCTCTGTCTTCATGGATCTAATTAATAGATTTTTCAAGGAATATCTTGATGACATTGTAGTGGAATTTATTGATGATATCCTGTTATAGTTCAAAAGCTATGAAGATCATGAAAATCACTAGCGCATTATTCTAAAGACTCTTAGAAGACTTGAAATATATTGGATGTTTAGAAAGTGTGAATTCTGGATTCAAGAGATTTATTTTCTTGGCCATATTGTCTCTATGTATAAAATCTCTGTTGATCCTTCTAAGACAATATCAATCCATGAATGGCCAGCACCAACTAGTATAACTAAGGTATGCATTATTATTGTTTTAGCAGGTTATTATCGACTTTTCATCCAGAATATTTCCTGATTGGCTATCCCATAAACCAAGATAACACATAAAGGGGATAAATTTGTATAGAGGAAAGAGTGTGTAGAATTTTTTGAAGAACTGAAGAGAAGATTAGTCAATGCTCTTATCTTGACTCTACCACAGGGGGATGATGGGATTGTTAGTTATAATGATGCATCAAAGAAATGACTTTTTTGTGTCCTTATGCAGAATGATAAGGTTATTTCCTATGCATCACGATAGCTAAGAATTCATGAGAAAAACTATCCTACTCATGATCATGAGTTAGGATCTATAATATTTTCTCTGAAAATTTTTAGAAACTATTTCTATGGTGAAAAATGTTAGATATATATCGATCACAAGTGTTTGATGTATATTTTCTCATAGAAATAAATCAACATAAGGAAAAGTATATGGCTTAAACTACTCAATTATTATGATTGCACTATAAAATACCACACGGGTAAGAAAAATAAGGTGGTAGATGCTTTGAGTAGAAAGGATCATGGAGATCTGAACAAGATGAGAGTTGAAAAGGATTTTATATACCTAGATCTAGTAATTATGGATATGGGAATCACCATAGAAGGTGAAACATCAATAATTTTTCTGATGGTTTCCAACCCTTCTTTACTAGAAATAATAAAGATTTCTCCGACCAATGATGAAGAGTTTCAAAAGAAGAAAAAATATGTGAATGATGGGAGATTGAGTGACATTGTGTTGTAATATGGGCTTTTGAAATTTGGGAAGAGACATTGTTTTCCCGATATACCTATTCTAAGTCTCTTCAAAGTTCACGATGTATTCCACGTATCAATGTTGAGAAAATACATGCCTGACCCAACACATGTAATCATTTATGAAGAATTATAACTAGAACCCAATATGTCTTATTATGAAGAGATTTTCAAGATTATTGATACAAGAGAACATGTGCTGAGAAAGCAGACAACTCATCTGGTAAAAGGTCTATGGAGAAGCCATAAGATGGATGAGGCAACGTGGGAACCCAAGGTACATATGATGAAGAACCACCCGAGTCTTTTTATGCATTAATAATGTAGAAATTTTGAGGACTAAATTATTTTAAGGAGTAGAGAATTTTAGACCCCAACCTTCCATGGTACTCTTCTCTTTGAATATTACAATAGCGTGTGAGGTACGCAATTTCGAGTTCTAACACACCCCAACCCATCAAATTAGCTGTTATGAATTGTAATACCCACTTTTTGATATTTTATAAACATTATCTTTAAAAATGGAATTCATTTTTGGATTTGGAATATCAAAATTATCCTTGGTTTAAATTTTGGTGTTTTTCTGAGAACTTCCAATTTTTAATGAATAGTGAAAAATACTAAACATTAATTAAATACAAATTTTCCTATCAAAATAATTTATAGTGCTAAATTATACTATTTATTGTTTTTAATGTATAATTAGAATATATTTTTAACATTTATTCCAATGTTGTTCATTGGAAATAATTTCACATTTATACCAGACATAAACAAGTGTCACTCTTTTGATAGTTATTATTTCTTAAAAACATTCTTTTTATTTTGACAGAGGGAATTAAATTTAAAGTAATTTCTTCCACTTCTGTGTATTGAATATAGAAAAATGGATTCTATATTTAGAATCAGTTTATCTAAATTGTGTAAATAGGTAACTTTTATTTTTAGACATTTTGAATAATTACTTCGTTAAATATTTTATTTACCATGGTTTAAGGGTAAATCCGATAAAGAAGGGTAAACAAATAATAATATAATGTTATTAAATTAACCTAACACGTGTCCTAACCCGATTTTCTAATACATATCTGACCTTGGGAATCCTTGGGTCTATTTGGGGACCCCATGGATCCACTTGTAAGTGATAATGACACTTAATATTAATTACGTTAAAGTAAATACAAAAATGACATAAGCATATATGTTTAGTAAAAGGATTTTTACATATTATTATAATTTTCATCTCTTAGACTATAAATAGTCATTATAAATATAAAAATAATTCCTACATTATAATTTTTATTAATAATTCTAAGACTTTGAATAATTAAATTCATTTATGACACAATGATGATGCTGTATTTTCCTTATTAATGGAAGAATCAAATAAATGGTATTATAAATGTTAAAATAAATGTAATTTGAATGTTTTGATGACATAAACAAATTTTATAGGTTAATATAGTATGTTAGGATTGATTAAATTAATTTATTTCTAATAAAAAAAGTTTTTTGGAGTTTATCAAATATCCATTATTAAATAGAGTAAAAATTGACATAAAAGAGTTTTTAAAACAAATATTATATTATTAATTGATATTGTATTACTAAAAATATATTGTTCGGCCAAAGGACATATATAACTATAGATATATCATTAATGAACCACTTGGGCTTCTAATGTAATTTTATAGTACATTTATTAACCATATAATATAGAAATACAAAGAGACAAGGTAAATGTGAAACTAATTAACTAGGAGTTATAACTAAATGATAAGGTTAATATAGTGACAAATATCTGTCTAAAACCTATTGGTTGGGTGGTTTTCAACCCCTAACCACCTTATCATTGAGATAAATCAGTTTCGATCCATTAGAAACAGAAAATCCTTTTATTATAAAATAATATTTCACTCTTTTCCTAAGGTTCCCCACACCCCTCTTATAAAAGGTCACTCCCCCTTCTCTCAATTTCACAACTTCAAAGCCATTTGGATTGGACAAACCCAGCACAAATACCCTATAAACTATCTTCAATTCATCATATAGGTCCTCCTTTAATCTTAAAGCCATCCTATGGATCCCTTTTGATCAAATCTTATGGAAGAACCCGAATAAGAGGTAAATATTTCATCACCTCTTTCAAGTTCCTTTCTTCTCCCACTTCCTCAATATTTATTATTTCCATTAAAAAAATAATAACTCTACTATTTTATATATAATGATTTGTTATTATAAATATTGTACAACTATATTCAGTACTATGTCTATCCTTTGAATGACATGTCATTATACGTGCGTACGTACAGCTTACCGTCTCCACATCGTGGTGAAATTCTTATTCAATACATTATTATTTGGTTGGTTATGATAATGATGTGTAATTGATGTAAAAAATAAATAAAAAATTATAATTATTCATTATGTAGATGATATACCATCCAATTATATATTTTTTAATATTAAAAGAATGATATTATTGCTCGTGCGTACGTACGGACTACCATCTCCACGAACGCGATGAGACTCATTCTCCATCATGTTCATTCAAGACTAATTTTTTTAGTTTATTAAAAATAACTTTTAAATACTAATTTTCATTATAAATATGAATAAGATACATCCTATCCATAACAATCATTACTTACGTAACAAATTATATAAAGGAAAATGAATCAGTTAACACCCGAAATGACTATAATACTAAGATATTATTAACAATGAAATGTTAAAAGATTATATTTGATATCATATTAATGTATATGATTCTTGTATAATTTAATAACAATTACTTAACCATTATACTAAAGGTTAACATACCCTCTTCCAAGGAAAATTACATGTTAAGGGTTAATTTCACAATATCTTTATTATCTTTGTTTGGTTTTAACTAAGTATCTACCGGGACCTCTTTATCATCCACATCCATGTTTTATAAAAATGTGTTTCAAAACATTATTAATATTTATTATACAATGGGTTGGAGTCATTTATACCCTTATTTGACCTTATAAATTTTTGAAAAGAATCTTTCCGTCGTTTTCAAAATAAGGTCTTTTCTGACCATTCTGACAATATTATGTTAAGAATGTTTTTTTAACTTATACGAAGGGTGTGGCTATTTTCCACCATTGTAAAATCGTTGAAGCTTCCCCTTCATGCTTATAAGTATATTTTAAAAAATAAATGTTTTCTTATATAATTACACAACAATTAAATGATTTCAAAATAGAAAGACATATTTATCTAAAAAGTCTTGATTTAATCTATGTCAATATCCTTTGATGGATTTTAAGTTTGTTTGAAGTTTATTTATTATTAAAAAAAAATTATATTTTATTGACGTTTATTTGATATGTTGGACTCTGTATTTGTTATTTCATACCATTCATGGTTTATGGTAAATGTATTAAAATTTCATATTCTAGTTTTAATACGAATGTTTATTGTATGTTTAAACGTTTTCATATGAGGAATGCATTAGACATAGTAAGTGACTGGTGGATCCCGCTATAAAACATCATTGCACAGGTAGGTCTCATGAGACAAACTATTTTCTGTGCACAAGGCCTTGAAAAATTTTTATTTTTAGTCTTGGCACAAGGCCTCGACTATGTGGTTATGAAAGTATAGCATTATTCATTCCACTATTATGAAAGTAGTTATTGATATTGAATGTGATTATTTGACTAAATAATATCCATGTGAATAAGTAAATGGAATTATTTGATTTTATCATTGCCATATATTGATGAATATAATGTTTAAAAGGATTTTTTTTAGTTATACATTTTCTTAAATGTTGGTGCTTATTTATGAAATTTTTTTGCTTTTTTTTTATCCTTACTGAGAATTTGAGCTCACCCCTTTCTATGTTTTATTTTTCAAGGATGTGAGGATGTATATTATGATTGAAATGTTGAGATATTATAAGGGATCAGTGTGTTAAAATGGGAAAATATGACGTTTTTATTTTCATTTCATGATGTAATGTAAAACTTATTACTGTATCTAGTGTTTCCAAGGCTACTAAACTAATCCGTCTTTCGAGACTTGATCTTTTGTGATCATGCCAATGATAAGTAGTAATGCACCGACTATAGTTAATTGGGGTCAGGGCGTTACAAATAACAAAAGTGGAACCCAAAAATTAGAGTAGTAATTCAATCCCAAGAGACACCACATAGAAAGGGGGAATCACCCTCATGCAATCTCCACAAGACTTCATTGATAAAGGAAGATGACAACCTAAAACACCTTCTATAATGTCTTTTATATTAACTATGTCAAGAATTACCTAGACTATATACTCCCAATTGTGTATGTATGGTGTAAGACTAATCAAAAGAATATTTTACCCCAAAAAAATATTATCTGTGATAAATATTTTTAAACAAAAGGTATGCAAATTTTCATAAATAGAAAACTTTATTAATAACATTCATGGAGACCAAAAATTAAAAGAAAATAATTTTCAAGAGGTAAACATTAATGAATGAATAATTTTTAATGAAAAATATCAGGCTTCTAGAATTACCATCCAAATAAAACATATTCCACTTATAGGTACAATATAATTAATAAGCTCAATTCAGGGGAGCAACCCTAGGCACAAGATAGCTGCTGGGACCTAGGTAAATTATATACCTAACACATACTTGACATATTTTAATGTTAAATTAAATTTAATTCCCATTTATTCTTTGTTTATTGGGTTCCTTAATATTTTATGGTGGAACGGGTGAGTATTTGTGAATTGGGCCAAACAGTGAGCCCAATTCCTGATTTAAAAATAAATTTTGTTTCTTTTATAATTTTTCTATTTTTTGATATTTTGAACCCATTATAATTCTTAAATGGTATCCCTTGACATATTAACATCAAAATTGTTGTTTGGATCCTTCATAAATCCATAGCAAAGGTGTATATGGGTTTTTATTTAAGGGATTGGGGCTGCCCGGAAGCCCAATTCTAGTTTTAAAGTCAAATATGATTAATTAATAACAAATTCAATTTTAAGTCCCTTTCAGTGATTAAAATCCTCACACGCTCCCATTGAAGTCAACCGCACTACCATCCTCTCTCTCCCCTCTTTATAGATCATCTTCACCACGATTGAGTGGTCAACTTCTTATGGTTTCTAAAATTAGAACGATTTGAGGAGGTAAGTTCTTTCCATCATAACTCTCTGAATTATTACTCTCATCCCTCAATTTATGTTCATAAATTACCTCTTCATCCTTCTTAAAACCTCCATTGATGTTTTAATTGTTTTAAATTTTATCTACTAGTGTATTAGGTGTGATTCTTCATGATCCATCAAGTAAGTGAGTCTCTTCCATTCCTCTTTCAAATTGCTTAGGGTATCATTCTATTTTTTTAGGTTTTCTTATCTTTTACATAAATTTCCAAATGAACAGGAGGTTGGGTTTCAATCCAAGGGTTTATCCATGGGTTTTAGTTTTCCAATGTTGTGGTTTTAAGTTTGTTATATGTCCTTATTGGTGTGGTGGGGGTGCAACATTATTTTCATATGTTGATTCAAGGGTTATTTATTACATTGGTAGGTGATTCCACAATGTATGAAATCCTTCTAACATAGAAACATTTTTTATTATATTTTCATGTTTAAACCATTGATTTGGTGATGCAAAATCTGGTTTTAGTTGTGTTGGTAATGCATGTTAATTTTAAGGGCCAATTTCATGTGAAATTTGTGCTTTTTTATATAAATATTTTATTGGTTGATTATGGGATTAATTTTAATTATTTATTTGATCTTATTGAACATAATTAGGGATGAAAATGATGATTTAAATGTTATTATTCCTTGGTTTTTTTGTGAAAATGATTTTGGGTGATGTTTGTTAAGAAAGTGGTTTTTGAGTACCAATTCGGTGTTGAATTATGTGTTTTACATGGCTATTCTATGTGATGACTATTGGGATTGTTTTATAAATATTGTAATATGTTTATATAAATTTTTAGGGTGTTTTTTATTCTGTTTTTATATATTTTAGAATGAATATGATGTTCATGTGTGGTTTTCAATGAGTTTTGGGGGAAAAACAACGAAAGATTTGAAGAAGTTGTTTTATTGAAACTCAAAGTGTTTTGATGTGTGTTTTAAATGGTATAAAAAGTGTGTAGCTATTGTACTGATTTTATGTGACAATTAGTGGTGTTTTATATTAAAATTGATATATTTATCATTCTGATATTTTTGGAGGACAAAGGGGGAAGCTCGGGTACCAAGGTGGGGAAGATGTGTACTAGTAAGGCTAGTGGACCGGATGGGTTTTTTCCATGATTCAATTAGAATTTGGATAACAAATACACTAAATAACTAAGTGTATGATTATTAGGGAACATTGGGTCATGGGTATGTTCCCTTATAGTGTGTCATGCATGAGAACAGATTTTACAATGGATACCTTACACCAAGTTATGAGGTACATGGGCCCCCAGACTATCAAGTGACTAGGGGTGCTCCCGATTTTTTTTTCTCATTGTGTTTATGGTATTTTACCATGTATAGAGGTTTTTTGGTAGTAATTTATAATATCTAAAATTTCTATTAAAATGTTTGAACATTCTGAAAACTATAGCTTGAAAAATGATTTCAATTGAAAGTTTCATTTCTTGGATTTTATAACTGCTTTTCATTGCGTATTAAAACTGCCTTACTTTTCACATTGTATTGCATGCAATTTGAAATAATTTGTTGGTATCCTATTGGGATTAGTCCCACACCCTAATTAAACCTATTGGGATTATGTAGACTTGGTTATGATTGACTTAGATAAATTAAAGGCTAAGGGTCATGGAGATTCAAGGTGTTAGTCCCCATCCTTAGGGCGGAGTTGTGGAGACAGCATGGGGGTGATGACCCCATGTCATGTGGAGTCCATGGGGATGTTTTTTTATGTTTAATTGTGTCTTTTGAAATTTTTTATTGCATTAAAACTTATGTATTACGTTCATGTTTTTTGTATAAACCTTGTTTGTATGAATATTTCAGATTCGTATTATCAAATATTTTTGGTGTTTTATGTATACATATTCAGTTAAATCATTACAAAACCAAGTTAAATGATACATGGGAACATGTTACAGCATGTGAGGACAGGGAACACTTTTTTGGACTTGTCACGGGCTATGTTTGGAGCCATTTTTGGTGGCGACCACTTTCTGTTCGTGACAACTTCCCCATCCCCGTTCTTTAACCAGTTATTATCTTCATTTAATGCTTTAGTCGTTTCTCATGAAAACAAGAGGATACCCACCCCACATGATACACAATTTTGATATATGAAGGTATGATCCCTACCTCAACAGGTTCTGATCAAAATGCTCCCTCGGATCAACTATATAAGATGTTCGTCGGTGTCCGTCACTTTTGTCGAAACCCGAAAAAACCTCCTCGAGTGGACTTTGGAAAGTAAAGGAAAAAGGAGAGACTAAGTATCTAAGCTCAGAAGTTTTGCCTCGTCGTTATGATCCCGTGGCCACTGACAGATCATAAATCGGAGCTCGGACGAAGATGTTATGGAAGAAAAAGGAGCCTTCGTGTCTCTTGGGAGAGCTCTACTCAGAAAAAATGGGAGGAGAGGGGTGTGTTGAAAAGGAGGAGGGGACCCCTCCTTTTATAGGCATGAAAAACAGAAGTACACAGTGTGTAATTTATGGTACACAGCATGTACTTGACCATTTCACGCGGCCACCACGTGGCTTCCAACACGGCATTCAACGCAGCTCACGGCCGTTTATTGGTAAACACACGGTTTGAGGGTAACGCGTACGCGAGGAGGGACTACACGATGTGTAGTTTTGGGGTACATGGCCTGTACCCATTTATTTCACACGGTAAGGACACAGCTCCAACATGGAAGATGGCCGTTGAGTGGTCAACATAGAGATTGAGGGAAACACATACGCAGGGAGGGACTACACGGTGTGTAGTATTGGGTACACGGCATGTACCCATTTATTTCACACGGCAAGGACACGACCTTCAACACGGGGTATACACGACGAGCGGGGTACATGGTGTGTACTCACACTACACAGCGTGTACTTACAAAATTCTGAAAGGTGTGGGAAAAGTCCATTTTACCCTACAGAACACTTCAAGAACCTTTTTTTGACAACGGAATGGGACAGAGAGGTCCGGAACATTACATTAGATACCTCTTAAAACATTATCGTCCTCAAGAATCCAAAAGCCAACCAAGAGAAACCCAACAAGATACCTATTAGGTCCGTCGTTATAACAGGAACCCAACCAACAACCCTAATTATAGGTGTTAGGAATTCCTTCTCCTATGTCAAGATATTATCCGCTTTAGGCAGCATTGACTCGCCTACACGGGTTTAATCACATCCTCAATAATGCATCTCGATTAAGAATCAGGTCTTCCCACTTCCATACATTAGGATTTTTCAACTCACACTTCCCCCAACACCGCACAACCCACAAACTGCCGGAACACGTGGTTTGGGGAAAATTCCTTTTCCTATGTCAAGATATTATCCACTTTAGGCGGCACTGACTCTCCTGAACCGGTTAAATCGCATCTGCATTAATGAATCCCGATTAAGGATCAGGTTTTTTCCTTCCCCACATGCCCAGTCATGTTACACACTTCTAGAGAATGAGGAAACAAAAGGTCTCATAACTGACAAGCCAAGCTTTCCATATAACAAAGGTACAAAGTATAACATCAAAAAAAAGCTTAGAAGAATAAAGAAAACACAAGTAAAAACAACTCCAAGTATTGAGCGTGCATATTGGACTCCCTCTCCCAAGTGCTCTCCATGAGGCTACCATGCCACCACAACACATGAACCAAGGAAATGGTTCATCCCTGGAGAACCTTCTCTTTACGATCTTCGATTTTGACTGGTCGTTCCTTGAAGTTCTCATTGTCTCCCATATCTAACTCTTCACATTCAATAAAATGAGAGTCATCGTGTAAGTACTGATGAAGCTAGGAGACGTGGAAGACGGTAAGAACCATCTCCAACTGAGGTTGCAGGGCTAGCTGATATGCCACCTCGCCGACTCGCCTCAGCACCTCAAAAGGTCTTATGAACCTAGGGGATAGTGTACTCCCCTTCCTGAACCTCTGTTGCCCCCGTCGAGGGGAAACTTTCAAGAAAACATGATCTCCCACCTCAAACTCCAAGGGCCTCCTCTTACGATCAACATAATACTTCTCTTGGCCTTGAGCTACTTTCATTCTATCACATACAAGATATACATTCTCTGTGGTGCTCTGGACTACCTATGGCCCAAGAGCACCTGTCTCACCAACCTCTACCCGGAAAATGGGTGAACGACATGGTCTTCCATACAAAGCCTCAAGCGGTGCCATGCCAATAGTACAGTGGAAGCTTTTGTTGTAGGCAAACTCTACTAAAGTCAGGTGTCGTACCCATGACCCTCTTAAAACCATAATGCATGCTCGCAGCATGTCGTCCAACGTTTAGATAGTCTGACTGTCTGTCCGTCGGTCTGGGGGCGGAAAGCAGTGCTAAGGCGTAGCTGGGTTCCAAAAGCATGCTCTAACCCCCTCCAAACTCGTGGGGTAAACCGAGTATCTCAGTCCAAGATGATAGTCTTCGTAACTCCATGAAAACACACCACCTCTTCTACGTACCTCTGTGATAAGGTACTCACCGGGCCCGACTCCTTAATTTCTAAGAAGTGAGCTGATTTTGTCAGACGATCCACCACTACCCAGATAGCATCATAACCACCCTGATCTCTGGGTAGTCATGTTACTAAGTCCATTGAGATGTCATCCCACTTCCACTCTGGGACATCTAAAGGATGCAACAAACCATTGGTAACACAGTGTTCATGCTTCACTTGCTGACACAATAGTCATTTAGCCACAAACTCCGCCACTTCCCGTTTCAACCTGTCCCACCAAAACTGTTCCCTCAGGCCTCGGTACATTTTTGAAACTCTTGGATGTACCTACAAGGCTACGGTATGGAAGTCACAGAGAACTCCCTCACGTAACGCCTCCAGAACAAACAACCTTCAATAGAAATGAATCTGATGTCGGCTGTCCTCTTACCATCCCTCTAGAGAGTTTCCTAGATCGACATGATTCCACATTACTTCCGCCTCGGAGTCCCCCCACTAAGACTCTTCCACCTACTGCATCAAGGGGGACTGCACCACCATCTGAAACAAACAACTTCTAACACCTTTACACTTGAATCCAAGTGCAAGGCGGGCAACTCTCCCATCACATTCCAAAAATCAGTGGATTCCCAAACAACATCCTTATGCGACATCCTACTCAGGGCATCATCCACAAAATTTCTATTTCCTTTAGTGTAAGAGATTTCGAAGTCATTGTCTTGGAGAAACTTGACCCATCTCCGATGCCATGTGTTCAGGTCACACTGGGAGAAGAAATAACACAGTCTCTTGTGATCTAAGAAGACCACAAAGCACTATCGAAAGAGGTAATTCCACCACAAATTCAGTGCGAACACTAATGCGGCAAGTTCCAGGTCATGTGAGGCATAGTTACGCTCATGAGGGCGCAACTACCTAGATCCATAACCAATCACACCCTTCTTATGCATCAACACACACCCCAGACCAAGGCCAAAAGCATTACAAAACACCTCATACAATGACCCTTCCTTTGGTAACCTGGGTACGAGAGCACTAACCAACTTCTCCTTCGGGTAGTCGAATGCCTTTTGGCACTGATCACTCCGTAGGAAGACCTGGTTCTTCCTAGTCAAAGCTGTCAATGGAGTAGAAACTCAAGAGAAGTCTGAAACGAACCTCCTATAGTAACCTACTAACCCTAGGAAACTACAAACATCTACCATGCTCTTGGGTGCTACCCTTGAAACAACTTCATCCATATTTCATGGGTCCACTTACACTCTATGCTGAGACACAATTTTTCCAAGGAAGTGTACTTCTTGTGTCATGAACTTACACTTCGACAATTTTCCATAATGTTGGTGATGTCGATGGATTTCCAAGACTTCCCTGAGATGCTCACCGTGCTCCTCCTCTGATCTTGAGTAGATCAAGATGTCATCGATAAACACAATGGAAAACCGGTCCAGAAACTCTCGGAAGGAAAAGTTCATAAGTCCCATGAACACAGCCGGTGCATTCGTAACTCCAAACGGAATCTATACAAAATCGAAGTGCGCATTCCTGTAATTGAATGCCGTCTTCGAGATGTCATTATCCTTTACACTCAGCTGATGATATACCTATCGTAGATTAATCTTTGAAAACCGACCTTCTCCCCTCAGCTGGTCAAAGAGATCATCTATCCTTTGAAGGGGGTAAAGGTTCTTGACCGTTACTTGGTTCAACCTTCAGTAGTCAATGCATAACCTGAGACCACCGTCTTCCTTCTTCACGAACAAAACTAGAGCACCCCATGGCGACATGCTGGGTCGAACAAAACCCTAATCCATCATATCTTCAATCTTAATCATCAACTCCTGCAGCTCCAAAGGTGCCATCCGATAAGGGGCCATCGAAATCGGGTGGGCACCAGGTTGTAAGTCTATCCCGAACTCAACATCATGTTGGTCGGGTAGAGTCACACCCTCCTCATAAAAAAACATCTAGGAACTCCCCAACAACCTCTGTGACATCCACCATCTCTGTATCATCTGGAACTAATGATAACCCGCCTAACAAGGGAAGGAGAGGCTCCACATGCCGACTTCTCACATGATAGCTCATCTTGCCAACAAAAGCTACACGCTGCCCATCCACATCAGAGATAACGAATCTTCCCCAGAAGAAGTCGAAAACGGCACTAACAGAAAACAACCAGACAATGCATAGGATGACATCGTATGGCTGCATCTATAGCAAAAGAAGATCCCCTCTAGATCGATGTGGTCCCAACATCAGCCCACATCCCTGAAAAACACAAGATACACTGGTCTGGCTTCCAACTGGTGTACTCAGCACCAGTGGTACAGAAAGTATCTCTACATCTAGTCCCAGAGCGTGGTCTAGACCAGTTGCAACAAAAGAGTGTGAAGCTCCTGAATTAAACAAAGCAGAAATGAGAGTGTTGAACAAACAAATCGTACCTCGTACCACCTATGGTCCTACTGGAGCTTCAAACTCTACTGCATGCAACTATCCACACCCATCTCCTCCGCCTCTCTACTATCATCTACCTCCTCGACCACACCCTAGATGAGGTCCCTGAGGAGAACCCTGAGGTCGGCCTCCTCCCACAAAGTCTACCCCCAGAGGAGCATTGTCATGCTGCTGCTTGAAGGGCCTCACCTTAACTGGTGCTGCTGAGGTGGGCGCTGAACCAGCCCACCTCCACCATACTGAGCTCGGGTCGGGCACCGACTCTGAATGTGCCTGAATCCTCCACAATAAAAACACATCGGTCCTGGGCTCATGGAAATGGGACGTGGACCTGAAGGTCTGAACGGGAACTGTTGGGGCCTACTCCCCACTGGCATGAGCCTGGAAGGTCCCGTCGCAGGAGACCTGCTACTAACTGCCCTCCCCTTTGACGATCCTGGTGGGTTACCCTCTCATGGTGCACCTCCCAGTGAGTTCATCCTCTCTACAACCTCTGCCTTCTTCTGTACTGCCATTTATGACAGATGGGTGAAGGGGGTGACAACATACTTGAGAGAAGGACGAAGCGCCTCCTCCAAAGACTCACTTGAGACTCCTCATCTGGAAAGAGATCCGGAGCAAAGCGTAGGAGATCCTTGAACTTGATCCAGAACTCTCGTACAAACATACTCCCTTGATGAAGGGAGAGTAACTTAATCCGCTTCTCTACCTTGATCATGGAAGAAAGGAATTACTATCGGAATTCATTCTCATTATCAGCCCACGGAACCCCTGCCTTTATCCTCTCTCCATGGTAGAGTGTCCACCACTGTCGCGCTACACCTCTCAGCTCACTGACTGCTTGGGGATCCTAGTACTCCCTCAGAGCATGGATCAAGGTAAAAGTGATCCCTAACTCCTCAAGCCACCCCTCTGTCTCCGTATCCGAAGTACTACCCTCGTACTTCTTGAGGGTTTGTCGGTAGAAAGAATGGAGATTCTTCTTCCACTGACTATCTTCCTCCTCTCGGTCAATCCTCAACTGATCGACCGCCTGGATTTGCTGGGGTTGGCCGTCTGAGCCACCCGGGGATGACGTCCAGGTTCCATAGAAGTGCGGTAAACAAGGATCTCCTAAGCCCAAGTAGTATGGAAATTTATCAAGGTTTACTTTTATCACATTATATTAATTTCATTCCCAGAACACCCAAATCAAGTAAAACACAATCATGATGAGGCATGTACCTTCCCTAGGGTCTCTACCGTACAATCAATGTGGTCTCACTTGGTCGCTCGGTAGGCTCAGAGTCCATGCATCAGATCATGGGGGGCCCTAAAATCTTGTGACATAGCCTGTCTTCTCAGGCCTATGTCATGCACAATGATTAACCAACACGACTGCCCTACAACCAATGATTCAAATCCTGAGCTGAAAAAGGTGTAAGGGAGATAATTTCCCCCAAGTCCCACCTCCAGTAGGCCCCAGGGAGGAGACAAGCACCAAGGGTATGAGTTTTCACAAATATGGGAGGCATTTCCCTTTTTATTATTTATGATCAGGAAATAGGACAAGTCAACCGTCAAAAATAGAAAAATAAAAAGTGTATAAAAATAAACCAAAACCAATCCAACATGCATGTTTAAATAGTTTTGAAACAAGGTACAAGTATAAGAAATCTCAAAAGTACAATACCAAAAGAAACAAGTACAACAAACTGTAGAAACTCCAACTGTCCCGAATGGCCCTGGTAGTCCTCCTGAAAACCTGAAAGTAAACTTTGGGTGAGCATACAAGTATACTCAGTATGGAAACTTAAATATATCGTGCACAAGTGGGGAGACATCCTAATATCCCGTGACAACAATAGAAGAAACCTAGCAAGGAGTTCTATCCACCCAACATTACTAGGCACACTCTCCAAAACATAATCACAACAGGTAGTAGTATATAAGAATAAGAGTATTGGGTACCCAAACCTTTTCCCCCACTAGCTAGCTGATCATCCTAACTGTGAATGTCCTAACGCTACCACACTCTTCCCGCCCACATAGACCTGGGCCTCACAACCACTTATCCCACCCGCACACACCTGGGCCTCATCCCAAAGGTTCTTAGGAAATAGTAAAAATTTCCCGAAGAGTCTTGGACTAAACCACCCCAATAGAATCCTACCCAAAGTGTTTTGGGTGTAAGGTCGCCTCATGCCATCACAACCTAAGGAAAAAGGAGAAGGAAGAAGCTAGTAACTAAGGGGAAAACACCCTCTCCCATGAAATGGGAGTGTTCGGCACTATGTGATCAACATAGGTGCGGGGCAATAAAAAAACAAAGATACAGATATATATATATATATATATATATTCCACACACTCATCCCCGCCTATGACTTCTAATCAGATAACTGAGCACGTGCCTCAGCACTACTACTATGAACCATGCATACAACAAAAAAACCTGAAAACCCATTTAAGATTTCATGTTTCAACAGAATCAATTTATTAGTTCCTTAACTACTGGGCAATTATCCAGAACCAACCACATCGATCATTCGTAAAGCATATCCCTGCCATCCACAAATCCAGTTAGGAAAACACAAGCAGCACAACAAGTCCCTTATTAATAACACACCAACCCATTGATTAACATTCACGTTCCATAATCAGGCCCCACCATTCATTAACATTTCCACTATTAATTATTAATCACATCCCATAGTTTTCTCACATTAAAACTCATCCATGTAGCCCCGCTGCCAACCACCATAACCACAACCACACCATACATCATCTCCCCTTTAATACCATTTATCACAACCCCGCTCCCCATCACCAACATATCATTCACACCAACCTACAAAAAATCCAACAACAGCCCCGCACCTCACTTGATTCACAACATCCCACAAAAACACCCCCATCACATAAATTAACCCCCAAAACACCGACATGTTTATTATTTCATTTTGGTTCAACCGGGGTGATCACACAAGGGTTCCATATTTTCATTTAATCATCCAACATTACGTGATTATCCAATTTTCACATTCCATGAATTTTCCATCAATAATGGTCTAGAAAAATAGGGCATCATTTAATTGTGCAAGCAAAGGCCCCCAACAACTATGATTTTCAGTAGGCATAAGCCTATTCCATTCACAACATAAAATCACAGGATATAAAGATAAACATAAAAACTTCCCCATCCTATTTCTTTAACCAGTTATTATCTTCGTTTAATGGTTCAACCATTTCTCATGAAAACAAGAGGATACCCACCCCGCATGATCTAAAATTTAGAGAGACGAAGGTAAGATTCCTACCTTAAAAGGTTCTGATCACACCGCTCCCCTAGATCAACTTTAGAAGACGTTCATTGGCATCCGTCACATCTGTCAAAAACCATAAAATCCTCTTTGGGTGGATGTTGGAAAGGAAATGTCAAAGTAAAGACAACGGATCCAAGCTTCGAAGTTCCACCTCGTCATTACGATCCTGTGGCCACTGACAGATCATATATCGGAGCTCAGACGAAGATGTTATGGTTGAAAATGGAGCCTGTGAATCTCTTGGGAGAGCTATGCACAAAGGAAAGGGGAGGATAGGGGTGTGTTGAAAAGGAGGGGACCCCTCATTTTATAAATGTGAAAAACAAAAGTACACGACATGTAATTTATGGTACACGACCTTTACTTGACCATTCCACGCAGCCACCACAGGGCTTCCAACACGGCCTTCAATGAGGCTCGCTGTCGTTGACTGGTCAACACATGGTTTGAGGGTAAGGAGTATGCGGGGAGGGACTACACGGCGTGTAGTTTTTGGGGTACACGACGTGTACCCAATTATTTCACACGGTAAGGACACAGTTCCCATGCGGCACACGACCGTTGACTGGTCAACACATGGTTTGTGGGTAACGTGTACGCGAGGAAGGACTACACGTCGTGTATTATTGGGTACATAGTGTGTACCCATTTATTTCACACGTCAATGACAAGACCTTCAACATGGGTTATACCCGGTGAGGGGGGAACACGGCGTGTACTCACACTACACGGCGTGTACTAACAAAATTCTAAAAAGTGTGGGAAAAGTCCATTTTAACCTCCAGAACACTTCAAAAACCGCTTTTTGACAACAGAATGGGCCAGAGAGTTTCGGGCCATTTGAAAATCATATCCATAATTTTTTTGATGATTACTGTAAATATTTCAATCATTATTTTCGATGATTTTTTATCAATATTCACTAAATTTTTTTTAATTGATACCAAACGAAATGTATATTTTCCCCTATTTTCATCAAAATGGAAAAATGATATTTTAATGGTGTTTTTTAATCTATAAAAACATCATTCTATGATATTTTTTCTGATCAAGGAATATGTTCTTATGTTACCATCAACATTAATTGCCTATATGGATTATGATGATGATGCTTTAATAATGTTTATATAGATCTCGTTTAATTCAACTATTCAATTTTACTCCGAGTTGATAATGATTATTTTTTGATACAATAAATTATATTTTATGTATTTAATATGATTATGTGATGTTGAAGTCATTATAAAACTTATTTTCCCCATGTTTTAATTACAATATGATGAAATAATGAATATTTTTATGATCTTGTAGTGCACTTATGTATGATTTATATTATGATATAAGTGGGCCTTGAATTATACAACCATCCAATGTGTTCGATAAATAATGAAATTTGAAATGAATTTATGGTCTCTAATTGGTTGAGAAACCAATATAGTAAAGGGAGTATCTATAATGATATTCATGAAATTTATCCAATAATGAGGAAGTGGAAGAATGTAGAGTGTGTTAGATATAAAATAAAATAAAATAAATATAAATAATTTTATATGTTATACATAACATGTACATTTAAATAATTCTAATATGAAATATATACATATTTGATATATATTTATTTCCCTAATATTTTTATTATATATTACAATTAGTTATGAATGGATTAATTTTATTTACCTCTAATTTAATATGATTTAATAAATTCTCAAAATACATGTATATGGAATTATTTGTATAGATGATTTATTTTCATTTAATAAAATGAATCTAGGATGGATGTATACATTTCTTCAATCCCTCATGTTGTTATAACAAAGTTGTGATTAAGCCATATTAATTATCTCTTCCTCCCACATGGATTCACATCATTTGAGATGATGGATCTTGGAATCTTTAAGAATTTTGGTTTCCCCATGACATGATAATAGATCCATTGGTTACCTTACACCCCACAGAGAAGGTTTTTTTTCCACTACTTCATGATCTTCATCATGTATTCTCTATTACTAGGAATGAATAAGACTATTGGCATTGGAGATTTCTAGGTAAACTGTTTATATTGTATATTTGGAGTTTATTCCTAGAAATAAATCTTCATATGTTTGCGTTGTATTAGGATTTATATGGGAATATGATGGTCATACAAAACACATTAGTGGTAATAGAGTATTAGATTAATTGATGAAACATTATTTTTAGTTATTTATGAAAAACATATTTTAATTGAAAAATGATATTTTTCAAACATGTAAATAAAATAAGAAAATTTCAAATAAATTAATCAATTTTAGGAAAATAAATAACTTTTTTTATAATCCAAAGAAGCAAAATGTTAGTTGAATTATATTATTTATAATTTGTTTATATGTAATAAAAAAATATTTTGTAATATTTCTATAAATTTATAAATGTGTTTTATAAATAAATTATATTTTAATTTTTTATGTTTATTTGAGTTTTTTAAAATAAATTTTTAGAAATTAATTTCCATGATGTATGATATAGAAAGAAATTTTTTATTTAGAAATCCTAAAAGGCAATTTTAAAAGAGTTAACGAATTCCAATATATATGATATTTAGATTATATAAAAATGTTTATATAATAATTAATGATTTATAGAAGCGTTATAATTTATAAAATATCCAATAATTTTTTTCTAATGTAAAACATAAAATGGTTCATATTGACCAGAGTATAAAAAATTTTTCCTTCCAAATTTTTTAAAATTACCATTTATTTATGAGTTGTTCAAAAAATTCTAATAATTTTAGAAAGATATAAATATTTTATATATTAAAATTACATAATATTAATGATTAGTTGATAATAAATTAAATTAATGGTGTTAATTTATAATGGATTATTAGATATTATATAAGCCACATAAAATGGTGATTTGATAATTGGTATAATCAGGGAAAAATAATAATTATTTATACTATATTTAGAACATGTAAAAGGATCACGTAATAGAAATTTATTTACAACTAGTCTATAATTTAAATATTATTTCATATTTAAATAATAAATATCGTATTATGATAAATAAGAAAGAATTCATATTCGAATGAATGTAATTATTTTATATTAATAATTAAGAAATGCCCTCATAGTTAAAGGGGAAATTATAAAATGGTTTATAATTAGCTTGTAATCATGAAATATTTCTTAAATGTTTATCTCACGTATAAATACTTCAACTGTTCATTTAAATAAAGGTTTTTATTTATTTTATACATCATAATAATTTTTTATTAACGACTATATACCAAAGTTTATATGATGAATTTCTTCTAGGATAAGGTCATGTATATATTTCTATGTTAGATATCATAAAAAAAATTTCCCTCCACATTGTCCTCAGTTTTTAAATTTAGTTAGGATATTTAGAATATTTTTTGGATATTATGAATAAATGTGATGTCTTAGCAAATATTACACTGAATGGTGACCTGTTCCAGTGTGCCACATAAACTCAAGTGTTGCTCCTTGTCTACAAGGGGTTATCTAATAATTGAAAGGGTCTATGGTTTTATAATGGTAAAACTATACCCTCATGATTAGAATAGTAAAATGGTGAAATAATTGACAAATAGAGAAATAATAATTAATATAACTAATATTGTAAGTTAAATCAAACATATGAAATAAATAACCGACAACCATATATAGTATCATATATAGAATGATGATATGTCATGTTCTTATCAAAAGTATATAGGTAAACATAGAATAATATATATAATTTTATAAATCTATCAAACCTGAAAAAATGACAAAATATATCTACAATACAATCATAAACTATCAATTGGTTTTATGCCTCCCCACTCTTATTCAATATTCAAATCAAGAATCAATAACTGGGCTATTGACTATATTCCTACAAGCATCCACATAATGTACCTGATTACCATCAACATTCTTGATAGGGTGTCAGATAAATGTAATAGGACACCACCAAGGTGTCTATAAATATCATGTTAGTATATATAATATGATGGTGTAAACATAAAAAAGGAAAAAAAATAATATTAATGTGTGGGATCTAGTTTCAAAAGGGAAAAATCATGACAGTACCAAAATTATCCTATGGTGGGTAATCTCTGAAAAAGTATCAAAATCTATAAAAAATATGTATTGTATACATAGTGTAATTTACATCAACATGTGTAACTATTGGTAATATCCACAACTCGTTCTGTAACTCACACATCCATAAGAAGTTACATCAGTATCAAATTTATCAAGGGATGAAATTCCTGGTATCATAAGAATAAGGGACACCATTCCCATTATCCCTTTAATAGGCTCACTATTCATAGTATTATAACGAGAAGGGTCATAAATCCCATATATAACAACAAGGGTATTCATTATTGTATATCAAATTAAATGTAATCATTCATGTATATCATATCAATTGGGTATCCAAGCCTAAATCATTTAAATTGGGTTTCCATGTTCATATCATGTCAGTAGGGTCTCTATGACTATATCATAATTATAAGGTCACCATGTTCATATCATCTCAATAGTGAATCCATGCTCGTATCATAATTATAGGGTCCCCATGCCCATAATATACATAAGAATAATGGACACCATGCCCTTTTATATATAATCAATACAAGGGACATCATTCCAGCATATATATATATATAAATATATATATTAACAATAGAAGGTATTCATTGTCCTTAAATATATAAACAACATAAGGGACTCCATTACCATCAAAAATTTAGAAAAGGGGTCACTATGACCAAATTATAACAGTAGTGTCTCGATGGAAAATTAGATCAATTATATGCAGTCAATACTTTAATCAGATCCAATAGTGGATTCGTAACTCATTATCACACATTAATTACAATGGTGTATCCATTATTCCATTTAATAAGGAGACATGGGCATACCACTAAAATCCATTCAATTCATCACACATTTAACAATGTTGTAGCCATGCTACACCCTAATAATTATCAAATTCAATTATTATAATAATATTTATAAGTCATACCAAACAAACTAATTTTTGTTTTGGGTATATAATCATGTAGAACGATTTATTATTAAAAAAATAAACACTCAAAGGGGTGGGTCATGCCGAGGATGAATTCCTTAGTCATATCATAGGATCTATAAGTGTGATTGGGTTCGAAAAACATAAAAACTTATTTAGGACAACTTATTTTGTGCTGAAATACACAATGAAACCTGCATAAAAAAGATAACACATATAATAAAAAATTTCAACATTGAAGGATATATAACATAGCATGTGACTTATTTATGTATAGAATCACCCATTATATATTAGAAATTTGTTTGATACATATTTGGAAAAATTTGGAAAACAAGAAACTCCTTGAAAAATGGGAATATAAGCTTACCCATTATAATATTTTTTGTGATAATGTAAAATGAGGAAAGGCACAAAATGATTAGATATCATAGTTAATGTCATCCATTTAGATAAAAAAATATCAAATACACGTATGTAAAATATTGTTATCCATAAACCTATCTGAATGAATCTTGATCTCAAAATGGGAGAATTGAAATCCCCCTATCAGTAGAATGAAGAATGATATGAGTAGGGATTAAATATATAACTCATTTAGGTAAAAATGGTAAATTCTCCCAAAAAATACTCGGTCACATAGTTTGGCCACACAATTGGCCAACCCCAGTTCCAACTATCCACACATCACTACCTCAATACTAATATTGAATGGTTCATGAACAGGGTTTGGAAAACCATAGACAATCCATGATTTTTACCACATATAAAAATTGAAGACATTTGGTATACACTTGTGAATTAGGGCATATGATTAATGAAAAATGAACACACTAAAGATTCCCTAAAATTTCTTCTCTTTGATTGGATAAATCACATGTGTTGGGTGGAATAGTTTCTACTAACCATATGGCCCAATGATTTCATTCACAAGTCAAGGATCCATTATAATGACCCAGACTCTATGAATGATATTATATTACAGAATAAATTACTATTTTATATAATATTTTAAAAAATAAAGATAAGAAAATAAATTTTTTCTCATTAATAATGATTAGTAAATTCTCTATCTATGAAGCCAATAGAGAGTAAAAATATACTATTGTCAAAATATTATATAAAAAATAACGATTTATTCGTAAGTAATTATCACTCATTATCACAAATTTTTTCGTAACTCATTATCACTCACAACCACTATTGATACAATATTATATAAAAAATGTTATTTATATTTTAATGAAAGAATTATCATATTTAGATTAATTTTATAAAAAGATAAAACTTAATTTTTTAGAATCATAATTTTGAAATTATTTTTGGTTTAGTTTACATGTATTTCTAAAAAACATTACATTTATATAAATAGTATCAAAAATACAGTTATAGGGATTTAGTATATTTTAGGACTTCATATTAATTTAATATTTATGTAATAATTATATATCTACAATAAAATTTCTAAAAAGGCTATTTTGTTAATATTATGTATTTTAGTATATTTTTTTAAATTTGTATATCTATATGTTACTGTACGAAATTGAGAATATTAAAATTTTCATTTTTAAAAACATTAAATTGTGAAATACATATTTTTACATTCCAAAAATATATTCAATAAGATTGTTAGGATCTGGGGGATTAAAGTAACATAAAATATGCCCCAAATTTCTAAAACCATGGTTGAAAACCATGGGTCTGGAAATGTTTTTTCCATTTCTACAATCTAGTTTTCCAAGACCTATATTCCAAAATTATTAAACAATTCCCACACTTATCCTTTAAATACCAATCAATTTATCCATTTATATTAATTAATAATCCATCAACCTTGAGGTTATGGTTATTTTTCCTCCTAATATGTCCCATAAGGTGTCCTCAATCCCCTGACATTTCATCCTCATGTTTTATGAACAACTCATTAAGGTAAGGGAAAAATTCACTTCTCTTTTCTATTAAATTTACTTTTTTGTTCTATGATTTCCAATTTCAATGAAAATTTCTTTTTATACACATTACATTATCCTAGTATTGTGTTAATAGAATTTAATGAATAGTTGACCATTTTCCCTTGTCACATTACCATATTTGGATGCCATGTTTTATACGTGTAATGTTGCCAAATATTCTGTTAATATTTCCACTTTTTCATGGGTAGTTATATATTATTTTTTATTTTAATTCAAAATCCACATTTAATTTTAAAAAAATTCAACTGTAATTTACAATGTACTTTAAATCTATTATTTACATATATGAAACTCACATATCCATTTGTGGTAATAAAATGAGCTAATTATTATTTCTTTATGCTTTTTTTGGTTGCCATGATTTTTTATAATAAACACACCATTTTTTCTCAATGGGATATCAATTAAATGACTCATTATGATATATTTATCTAAAATGAAATTAAAACGTACTAAGGGTGTTTCTAAATATCCCCTACATTCGAGGGTTAATAATTTAATCTCTAATGATGGAATATTATCAGATACCTTTGTGAATAAGCATGGCAGTTATTTTAACCACACCTTGGTGATATAATTATTAATTTGTCATTTAAATTTTGTAACCACATTTACATGTTATGATTTATCTTATTATTATTATTATATGGCTCTTTCACCTACCTTATCATTATACCTTATATTCATAGTGATATGTCTCCAGATCACATGTTATAGGTATCAATTGATTATTTCCCTCAACATGCATCATTATCACACCATTATGTTTACGTATTTTTCTATGATATGAGATATATTATTGGAAACCTTTAATAATACCCTGAATATGTATTTAATTTTATTTCAGGAGAATTTTTTATTTTTTAATGTTTTAAACATCATATATCCATGAAACTAAACAGAAAATTATTCTATGTTTGTAAATTTTTTAAAAAAATATGTAATAAAAAGGCAGGATGCCATAGTTGGTATCAATTAATGGTTTTGTTATATTTATATATTATGACTTAAACCATTAGGAACAACCATAGAGATAAGTCTACATATAGGAAACCATCCTAGTATTTTTGTGTTGTATTATGTAATTGG
The DNA here is from genome assembly GCA_963277665.1 of Viscum album. NCBI lineage: Eukaryota > Viridiplantae > Streptophyta > Magnoliopsida > Santalales > Viscaceae > Viscum > Viscum album. Next base: position 1,430,283,680 of record OY728132.1, on the reverse strand, counting down.
TTTCCATGAAAATAAATTCTTATCCGGAAAAAAAAAATTGGATGTAGATATAGAAAATATCTACCTCAGGATAACACCAAAAAATACTACGTTGTGATAGACTCGAATAATAAATTGTGCACAAAAATAGGCTTGTTTCCCTCCTAATTTATCACTCTTGGAGTACATGTTTGGTTAATCACGAGGTTTTTATAAACTTCAATGAAGTACATAAAGGAAAACAATTTACTAGTGAATATTAACAACACATTAAGACATGATGTTTTAAAATATAAATACTTTTAGATGTATAAAATTCTTAAAAGTAATAAATTTTCTCTGAAATAATATATTATTATTTTTTAAATTGTGGGAGATTTGTGGAACCGTGTCAATAATAAGATCAAAGGGGGGTTCACTAACAATGTATTGATGGATGTTGTAGTTGAAAAATTCTTGAGGATGATGAATCAACTAAATCGTGTTATGAACAACAATTTGAATCAATTAGATATACCAAATTCACCTCAAAGGGAGAAAAATTGTTTATCCCTTCATGCGTAATGGACCGCCTTCACTCAGTGGATCTAACAACCCATTGATTACCAAACAATGCAATATATCTATAGAAATTATCTCATTTTACTAAATTTTTTGGAAAAATATATAGTAAGCATGGTAATTTAACGTTGAGAAGGAGATGCTTAATTTTGGTGGACAGTAGTAAAAAACAATAAGACAAGAATGTAGATCAATGTTATAGATAGGAAATATTGTAGGGGTATATTTTTCAAAATTTATTTCCCTCATTTAATGAGATTGAAGATAAAGAAATAATTCATAGAAAAGATGTTAATGGAAAATAAATTTGTGGGAGTATATGAAATGAATATTACATGAAATTTGGGATACACCCATAGCTTCATTGTAGATCCTAAGGGAATGGTTGATAGATTCTTTATTGGACTGAGAACCCATATACAAAGGAATCTAGAAAATCATGAATAGGAAATATATGAACAAATAGTGAGTAATGATATGATGCTTAGATGGATTTCAATGAGATGTATTGGTCATATAGGTCGAATGATAAGAAGAGACCAATTGAGCCAAACTATGGGAGGAGAATTGATCTCAAAAGAGGAGTAATGAAGATAAAATTCCCACATAAAAAATTGTGGGGTGAAGGATTTGTGGAACTACTTACCTGAGGGTGGAAAGTTAAAAAAATTGTTGAAGAGATGGTCACATATATTAGACATCTCATAGTGAGGTGAAGACCCAACATCTCAACACATAAGATAATCAGAGATGGCGAATGTCCAACTAGAAGTTTAGTTCTTCAAGTGTGGAAAAAACTAGATCTTTAAAAATAACTTCCAAATTAGAATATAATATATGTGAACCATCATAAACATCAAATGAAGACAAGGGATAATGGTTGAGCAATTTCTGTCACAACTGCTGATGTAAACCCTCTAAATGACGTGTTGAAGGTATAATCACAATGCTCTCAAATAAGGAAATTAATTTGTTATATTTTTATCCTTTCTATTACTTTATTTCATCCACATCTTTATTGAATATAAAATCATTCACTCAACTTCTAGATAAAGTGTTTTTAGTCAAGACTCATGGTGTAATTTTATTAGAATAAGTAGTGTATAGAAATTATATTATTAACATTGGTGATTAAAATATCATTGAAAATATAGTAGTCATTCACACGAAGAAATTAAACACTATAATATGTATGGGATGTATCTCAAAATATAATATAATGATGAACTACAAGTTAAAGGGAATTTTTGTTTTCTGGAATGCACAACCCATAGTGATTTCCAAAGGAGAGATATCCTGACCTGATATTTTCCTAGAAGCACCTATTATAGTCATATTTACAGAGATTATTTGTGAAGAGAGAAATTAAAATTATGGTATAATGATTTATAATTCTACTATAAAGTAGAAATAACTTTATGTTTTTCATAATTAGTGTCTTGGACATCCCCTAAAAAGAGAGGTATATTAATCTATTGATCTCTTACTTGAATCCAATACGATATCAAACTCCCCATATACAATCAAAAATATTGAGTTAAATGAACTGAAGAAAAAACATCATGATATCCTTGAGAAGTGATTTATCAAACCATGTGTGTCTCTTTATAGAGAACCTATTTTATCTGTGATGAAGAAGGACATATCAATGTAGTTATTCATAGACATCAGAGAACATAATGGGATCACAATGATGAACATGTACCATCTCAAAAGGATTGATGGGATCAATTTATCTCCCATATTGACCTCTTATCTGGGTATCGTTAATTGTGTTTTAATATAAAACCTATTCAAAAGAGTGTCTTCAAAAAAGATATAGGAATTATAAGTTTTTTGGTATTCCCATTGTCATGACTAATGAACTTGATATATTTATGGATTATATGAATATAGTATTTAAGGATTATAATGATAAATTTTAGGTAGTTTCTATTGATGAAATTATACAATATTATAATGTTATAAATGAGAATGATGATCATATAATGGATTTATTAAAATATATATAGATGGAAAATATTTTTTGAGTGTTTACAAAATGTTATTTCTAATTACAACAAGTCTCATTCTGGGTAAACATTGTAATGACTGAAGGAATATTAGTTGACCATAAAAACAAAAAGTTTGAAGAGGAGTGGCCTCACCATAAAATAGTAACTATGATTAATGGTTACCATGGTTTATTAGTACATTATTTGTGTTTTATGAATAAAATTTCATGGATTTCTAATCTACTAACCATGTTAAATTGAAAATGGTTATGTTTATCTGAAAAAAGGCGAGTGAATAATATTTCCATGAACTGAAGAATATATTTTTTACTGCACGTGTGTTAAATCTTCACTCTATTAGAGAGGGATTCATTATATATAGTGATTCATATTTGGAAGGTATTGGGTGAATTCTCATGAAAATAGACAAGGTAATTTTAATTCATCTCGACTATTAATGCCCCTTGAGAAGAATTGTCTTATATAGTACCTAGATATAGCAGTAGTTATTTTTTTCTCTAAAAATATGGAGGCACTATACTTATAGGGATAAATGTGATATATACACAAACCAGAAATATTTTATTATATTTTCATGAAAAGGATTTGAACGTGAGACAAAAGAGATGATTTGAAATTTTGAATGACTATGAATGTTAAATTCATTATCACTATGGAAGTGAAAAATAAGTTTCTAATAAATTAATTATGAATGACTCTATATTTATGAAATTGATGAGGATGGATTGGATCATTGGATAGAGAACATAGTAAAGTAGATGTGGGAATCATTTGGGGAGGAAATTCATCATCCATATCCCTAATGATTCCCTAACCACCATTACGAGATAATATCAATAAATTTTAAATAGACGATCCTTTGTTAAAGAAAATATAGTGGATTCGAGGAATGTGATGTTTTATATGTTAAATATTGTCAAAAAAATGTGTATTGTAATTTTACAAAAGGCTATGAGTTACATCTATAATAGAGATAATTTATTAGCTTTTGTAATAATATCATATCTATGAATTATCTATACATCATGGAATAACTAAAATGTACATGGAAATTTATTATTAGTATCAGTGGGATAACATGAAAAGGTATAATATTGACTACACTGGAAGGCTCATGGCTTATCAACAAGTAAATACAGAGTGAAAAACTCCCAAAGGTGTATTTCCATCACTACCCACACCAACATGGATAGTGGATAATATTACTACATACATCATAATAAGGATACCATGAACATCCAATCGATGAAATGTGATATGGATTATAGTGGATTTACTAACCATTTTTTCCCATATCATCGCTATTACGAAATATTTCAATCTTTTACATCTTTCCAATATATATGTAAAGGAATCAAGGAGGTGTATAGGGTGCCCCTTTATTTCATTTTTTATTGTGATCCATGATCCTAATCTAAATTCGTGTGATGTCTTCAACAAGCTCCAAAAACTGATTTGAATTTTAGTAAGACATATAACCCCAACCTAAAGCCATAATCAAATGAATTTTAAAACATGTGTGAACATCTTGATAACATGCTCAATGCAATTTAAAGTTAAATGGGAACTAAAACTCCCATTATTTTTGTTTTTATACAAAAAAAATACACTCAAGCATTCAAATGAAACCATATAATGATCTATATGTAAAGAAATATAGAAATCATACCAATTTTAACGATGTTTCTAAGTGGAAATTTCATTGTAATAATATATTTAAAGAGTTTAAATAAAAACATCATGGCATCCAAAAACATATAAAGTATGTTATGTGTTATATGAACCATTATGATGACAATCTCAGAAGGGACTGGGAGTTTGATGTTGGAGACAGAGTTTTCCGTTGAATATCACCATCGAATAGAGTCACAAGATTTTGAAATTAAGGGAATATTAGACCTTGGTACCTTGGAACCTATGTAATAATTGATTTCGAAGTAGTATTGGACTATCTCCATGATCATCCACTAAATATATATTAATTTAATGATTTCTTCCATGTATCTCTCACGAGGATGTACATTCCAGATCCCTCATATGTATTGAATCTAAAGTTGGTAAAACTGATACAAGACCTCTCTTATGAGGTACAGTCAGTGTAGATCATGGACTATAGTGAAAACTTTCTTCACAACTAGTATACCCACCAATTCAAGGTATTGGGGAGGAATAATAAATATAAATAAGTGATGTGGAAACTAGATGAGACAATGTGAATGAAGTACCCTCAAATTTTCTCAACCAATATAATAAGTTTATATTTTGTGGAAAGAATTTCTTTAAAGGGAATAATATAGTGACCCAGACATACTAAATTTTATTTATTTCCTGAGTAAATGGAATTTTATATAATATTATTCAAAATAAATTTAATCAAAAAAATCATCTCTCATGATCAATGTTCATTACTTTAATTAGTATAAAAAAATTAAATTGGAAAAAATTAAAATAAAAAAAAGAAAATTGAATAGCTAAAATAAGAATGTATGGATATACACAATCTAACATTATCATCACCCCCACTGAATATTCTATAGAAAAAAATATTAAATTAAAAGATGTGATATGAAAATGAAAATATAACCTTCTGAGAAATTATAGTGAATTTTGAGTGAGATAATGATGTGGTATCTATAAAGGGAAAGGGGGCCATTGTGGCTAAGCTGTTATATTATAGTTGGTCAGATATGACCATTGGTTAATATGAATGTTTTAAAATAAACACTTATTTTGATAAATTTTTCCTTATATTTTATATATATAACTAGTAATAATAATGGTTAATTTATATAGAAAAATGAATTGATGGCCTCAACTAGTACAATCGTGTCGTTTAAATCCCATTTTTCTAATCATGGTAGGGAGGTATCAACTTTGGGGTTCTTCCCTAACCAATACCAATAAAATCATAAATTTGTGATGCTTGAAATAAATCACTCATAGAAGAAGTTAATGTTAGTATAGATTATCGCTAAGTCAATGTTCGCTGAGTCAACCCACAAAACTACCACCATGACACACCTTACTCTTAAGACATATGAAAATGTAATAAGGGGTTACATGTCCATACATTATTTTCTTATGGCTTAATATCCATTTAATCAATAAATTCTTATTCTATAAATTCATTTTCAAAAATATCCTTCAATGCAAATTAACCTTTTAATTTATTTGAATTTGATAATTTGATTTGTCGACAAAAATGAAACATAATAGTTATTTTCAAGAAAAAACATAATTTTTATAATTTAGAAAGGCATTTGGAGTATAATATTTTAATTAAATATTATTTTTAAAATATTTTATTTAAACAATTAGTGATAAAATAATATAATAAAGTCATAAGGGATTTTTTATAAGTGTCATATATTTCATTGTCTCTTAAAAGGATTAATTTTAATAAATAAGTATTTAAATATTAAAATGTTAAAATAATAATATTTAGATATGTATATTAATAATATAATTATAATATCTGGAGCTTTTACATCAAAATTATTTTAGAATGATTTTATGATAATTTTCTAAAATACTTTATTTTATATTGAATAGTAAAAAATTATAGTTTTATGAATTCAATATATTATTTGAAAATATATATTCGTAGTAATAATTTAATAATTAATTAAATACAATACATGACCAAAAATATGTTATTTTATGAATATTATTTATATTAATATTTTTTTTCAATTTTGAAAATTGTATGTTATTGGCCAAAATCAAAAAAAGTAAATAGTATTTTTGAAAATATTATTTTTTTGAATCATTATTTTTACAATAATATATAAATATTAAATAATATTTTTCAGTTATGTATTACTAAATAATCCTAAATTGAGACTAATATTTCCAAAACCATTAGTAAGAAATCGTTTTAAAATAATTTTTTCCCAATTTCCATAATCTAGTTTTCCAAGGCATACTGGTATAAATTATTAAAGAACTCCCCAACATCTCCTATAAATAAACATCCATATATCCACATACATTCACTTATAATACATACTCTACAATTATTTAGTGATTCCCCATCCCATAGTGTCCCCCAAAGGTTACTTCATGCCACCAAGGTAATATCCTCATGTTCTCTGAACAACCCTTCAAGGAAACAGAAATATTTACTTAGCTTTTCCATTCTAGTTTCTTTTTTGTGACATCTATTGCATTTTACAATACATTTTTTCCCACTTTCTATTATCTCACTACATTATGAATAGATATACATTACTGGGGGATCCTTTTATCCTCCCATTTTACTATTTTCTAAAAGCATGTTTTATAGCCGTCATGAAGCCAGATTTACATTTCAAATTATCATTGTTTACATGTGTAATTCTATAATTATATCAAAATGAATATATAATCATCATTTATACTCAATGGGTATTTAACTAGATTTTAAATTTATTTTTAATTTGGGTATTTACATATATGAAAATCACATAACCATTCATGGGGATAAAATAATTTAATGAAAATTTATTTTATAGATTTTTTTCAATTATTTTTTATAAGAAAATAGGTCTTTGTACTCTATGGGTTATTAATTAAATTATCTATTGAGGTCTATATATCTCATAAAAAATTAGGATATAATAATGGTTCAGCATAATAATGATTTAATGAACTTGGTATGTATTTTTATCTCATGATATTTCATGTTATAGTATACCTGGGTGTATAACCTTTTTAATTTTTATTTACGACACATTGGTGATACACCATGGTGATGTGACTATGTATGTATCATTTAAATATTATAGACACATTTCCATTTTATTACCCATGTTATGGTTATTATGATATTCCTCTTGATCATGCCTTATCATTATGCATTATGTTCTTATTTATTTGTATCAATATCACATGTTGTATCTCTTGTTGGTATATTTCCCTTACTAGGATCCATACTTACCCCATTATAGTAATGTATGTCCTCAGGATATGACAGGATGTAAAGGTAACCTAGAGTGATCCCGTGAAGATGAATTTAATGTTTTTTATAATTGCGTTTTATGTTTTCATGTTTCATGTACCTTATTTCCTAGAAACTATAAAAGAAAATAACCATTATTTAAAAAATGTAAAGAAATGAAATGTAATAAAAAAAGTAAGGTTTATATATCCTTAGTCTAAACATTCCATAGAACTCTATATTCCCCCCCATATCCATAGTAAGAATCTAGAATAGGTGAAAACCATTTAATTAGACTGAAATATAATGGATTTGTGGCATATAAAAAAAACCAAGTTCTTACAATCATCCTTTCATAATCGATGATTACCCTGAGTTAACCTTCTAAGGGTGCTGAAACACTATCTGTGAACAAATATGACCACTAGGAAGGTACATCTGCCTCCCCCTCCCAAATCTCATCCTAATCTAATCTGTGCTTTTATAAACCCAATAATAAAGTAATAGAACAGCCTTGCGGATCCATCGATGTCTAATCAACGATTCATTTTGGATACTTCTCAAATGAACCATAAACATCTATCTAAACATCATAAGGACAAGAAAAAAGAGATGTGTTGGAATTATAATGGTGGATATTAAATATATTCAGTATTTTATGCATGTAATAGTTCCTATGTGGTAATAGAAAAATATTGGCTACTAGACCAAATATCTAGAGTATTAAAAAATGACTGAAACAGTGATTCCATAACATTTATTGAATATGTATCTATCTATTACCAAGTTTGTTTGATACATGAATGAATATAAAATATCCCTCCTCAAACACTAGAGGTCATCTATAATAATCGAAATATGATTTATATCTATATTAAGCTTTATAAATACACATCTGGATAAGATAAACCTTTTTTGACATCTCCGGTATGAGATGAGAACCTAGTAGTGATAACCCTCATGCATGTAACTAGCCCATGGGTGAATGACATGACCTACCACATAGGGACTCATAATGATCCTTATATATCATCTCCTAATAACAATAAATATAGGATAACTTAATGAGAGGTATATTATACTCCAATGTACCTCCAAAATCAAGTTATTGTTCTTGTATCATGTCCACCAACAATGGTATAGTACATTCCAATTGGCTATCGGTCAAAGGTTGAATCACTGTTCCCAAAATCACCTGTGAACCCATAGTTATTCATAACCACGTCTAAAACCATGATGTGAAATTGGAATATTTATTTGAAAAAATAGTATAATAGACCATGTGTAGACCTATAGTCTCACGTATATAGAATATTTATGGCTCATCGACTAAGATTGTATACTAGAATGGAAGAAAGTGGGATACCACTTTTACTTGATCCACATATAGACATATTTTATCACATACTCAAGGATACATTGCTAGGTAAACTATGAAATAAATCACAAAATCATCCCATTTAAATTTATATACTAAAAGTAGTTATAACAAGCTAGTTGGTTGATGGGGAACCAACTTTACATACTGACCGGTGGATCACCTAGTTGAAAAAATGACTGGATAACATTTCATCAAAGGAAACCAATACTATTGGAAAATATCAGTATACATCATGGAGTAACCTTGATAAAACTCCCACTAAAAACCATATTAATCTTGAATTTGATCCACTCTAATAGTTTTGGGAACCCAAATATAAACATTTAGACATGGATTTTTTTGTAATTAACAAACCTATTAAAAGGTGGATTCTCACTAGAAATATTCTCTCATTGGACCCATCCTTCAGGATCTAAAAATATCAACATCACCACTCTCTCTAGAAGTGACGGGGTCACTAATAGTGATGTTAGTTCATAATATCCATTATGTCCCAATACCTATTTTTGAATCATAGAATATAATTCCACATTCAGCCAATTTCTATTAGCCTCCTGATAAGCTTGTGTGTGATTCCTCATACTCTTAGAATCCAAAACAATGTTTCCCTTTCTGGGAATATATGCTATCTCAAAGTCAAATTATTGATAATATTAAACCCAACATCCCGACCTATGAATCATGTGATGATGTTTAAATTTGAAACAAAAGATTTTGTGGTCATTAAATATTATAAAATGAACTCCCATCTGGTAATGCTTTCAATGAAAAAAGGTGTATACAACAACTTCTATCTCAAGATCATGAATCAGGTAGATCCTATAACGACCCATACTTTACATACATTGTTAATACTTCAAAATTGAAGCATACTTATTACAAAATATAACAAAACAACGAAAGTATTGTACAGGTATAGTGTCTTTAGAAACTGGGAAACATAAACATCTGATTCATAAAGCATCTACTTTGCCTCCCATTTATTTCATCATATCTAGAGTATCTTTTTGGCATATTCTACTTAATAACCTTCTTCTTGACCTGGGGAATCAAAACATACAAAAGGGTGAGCTCAAATGCTCAGTATGGGTAAACAAAAGAAATATCAATCACATCATATACATAAGCACATAACTTTTAGAAATCTTAACCTTCAAAAGGGATCATAATTTCAAAACATGGGATAAATCATGGCAGTGAAATTTAATCACAATAATCATAACATAAAACATGAAAATTTGTGTCATTCACACATAATCATAGAGAATCATATCTTATTAGTCAAGACTCATTTCCAAGACTATCTTAGTGGACAAAGTCCATTTCTAAACCGAGTCACCCTCGTTTCAGTCCTGTTTCAATGAACCGGTATAACCTACCGTTCCAGCCATGTCTATCTCAAGAGATATAAAATATTTACCAAATTCATTGTAGGGAGATATAGGTCCTACCCATCTCATAATGATACCATTTCTATGTGTGCCACCAAATCATAAACCATACATCATAGCATAATCCATGTAATAAAAATGGGAATCTTAAACATCATGACATCATAAAACAATTCATAAATGATAAACGAATTCATAAAAATAATTCCATCACAAAATAGTCAAATCAATGTAATAATAGGGATAGAAACAAAACCCTTTATTATCTTAGATGGAAAATAATTTTGATAAAACAGTTGAACTCCATTCCTGAGGAAAATATCCTTTCTACTTCAAAAACACTTTTATTTTCTTAACATGTCATACAATTATAAAATAAAATAAGTTTATTAAAAATAAACTTGAAAACTTGTATAGGAAGATTCTTGGAAATAATGTTTTAAAAATCCATTCATGTCGTATAAGTTAAAAGAACATTCTTCCCGTACATTTTTCGGAAAAGTCAAAAAGTACCTCGTACGAAAAACCTCAAAAGATTCCATTCATATCTTTTACTAAAAACTTACCGAAGGTTAAAATTGGATTTAAACAATTGTAGGTGGATGGAAACAATATTACATATTGAGGAAACATGGATGTGGATGACAAAATACTCCCCATTAAATACCAAAGTATAAACAATCTCAGATAAAAATGAGATTGTGATATTTCTCTTACCTTAGGTCCGTTTTGCTTCGTAAGTGTTTGAACCTCCTGTATCATGATTTAAAAAATGTTATAGACTTATTCCAGAATCATAATTATTTTTATGATATCATATATGGTCATTTTCTTAGCTTCTTAGTAGTAATATTTCATAGCTACTTGTTAATCGGGTGTTTATAAGTTTTTGTTCTTATGCGTGTTTTTTCAAATAAATTCTTATTCTTATATTTAGGTTATAGATACCTCATTTCTAGAATGGTATTAGTGAAATATATATCATATTCATTCATTCAATTTATTTATATAACCATTATGAAATGAATATCATGTAGAACGACACGCATCACATCGTGGAGATAATATTCCGTATGTACACACGAGTGTTAATATCATTCCTATGATCGTGAAATTGTATTATAGTGTATGTATACTATTTCAGAATCATTATCACTTTATAATAGTCATATAAAGTCATTATTTACACCATTATACCCATATAAGTAAGGTGGTGGTGGAAAATAGATTTCACCACGGCGTGTAGACGGTATTCCGTACGTACGCATGCGCGGTGATTTCTTTTTCCGTAGGATGGATAAATGGTGAAATAGGGTTGTTTCATAATTATAATAACATATCATTATATGAGTGATACTGATGTTATTACTTCATAATGAAACAACTAAAGAATAAGAAGTGGAAGAAGAAATAAAGACGAAAGAATCGGTAACGGACATTACCTCTTTGTTGAAGTGCTTCTTTGAGACCTTCTTTTAGGACACTAAAATTGGTCATTGAAGAAGACCAGGACCTATAGTATGTCTCTAAGGAAGTGTAGAGGAGGAATTGGAATGTTTTGGCCGACCTTAAGTCTCAAAGTGGTGTGAGGAAGAGGGGAGGAGGTGCCCTTTTATAAGGGTGGAGAGGGGCACCTTTGGGAAAACTAAAAATATTATTTTATTATAATGTCATGTTCGGTTTTAAATTGCTCCAAATTGATATATTTCGAAGCTAAGGCGGGTATGGGTCGAAATACTCTCATCCAATAGAATTTAGACAAGTTTAGGTTCCTATTTAAACCTTATAATTTAGATTTAACATTAAGTTAAATAAGTTTACTTTTACCGTGTCTTCTTGTGTTCTTATACTATAAGGTTAATAATCTTACTATAAGCAGCCAAACGAACCCCAAGTTATTTATTATTAATATATATACCCTTATCTAAGTCATTTTTCTGATCCTTAGATTTTTATGAATAATATAACAATTTCTAATATAATATTTGTTTTAAAAACTATTTTATATCAATTTTGAAACTATTTAGTAATTGATTTTTGTAAAAATCATAACAGAATTATTTGATTGAACCAAGTTATTAAAATCAATACTAACATGTCATATTAACCTAGAAAATTTGTGGAATTCATAAAAAGACTCAAATTTAATTTATATTGTTGTTTATATCATTAATTATGTCAATATTTCATTAATAAGATAATTAATTCATCATCTTTGTGTCATAAATAAATTAAATTATCTAATGTCTAAAAATTACAAATAAAATACCATTATGTAGGAAATCTTTTTAGATTTATAATGAATATTTCTAGTCGAATTTATCTTATGTATATCCCCATATTAAAAATTATTTACTTATTAAACTTGGATTTTAACTATTTTAACACTTCTTTAAATAAATTAATAATAAATGTCCTAATCTAATCCATGTGGGACTAAATGGTCATATTTTATTCCTAAGTTTGTTTTTGGTCGAATTAAACTTATCCAATATAATTAGTACATGTGTTAGGGTTATAATAATATCATCATTACCCTTAATTACCCTATTTACTTTTAATCGTGGTAAAAAAAAGTAAAAAGTTACTATTCACCAAAAATTATTTTCATCTCATTGAACCAAATTTTAGTCCTTGATATTAACCGTGTCTCATGGATTTTTGAAATTCCACTCACAGAAGCAGTAAAATTAAGTTTTATGAAAAATTCAGTTTTTTAACTACCACTTAGTGGGTTCACTATTCATCAAAAATTGAATGTTTTCAGAAAAATACCAAAATTTCACCCTAGGATAATTTTGATATTCCAAATCCAAAAATGAAGTCCATTTTGAAAAATAAAAATTTTCAAATTTCAAAAAGTGGTTATTACTATTCATAACGGTTAGTTTTAATATTATTTTAATAGCATATCATTGTTTAGTGAAACTCGGTATTGCGTACAACGCAAGATATCGAGGAAGGTCGCGATTTCGTGTAAAGAAATCCAAGCAAGTGTTGTGCAGAAAAAGATTCCTTTGATGATTTATATAACATAAAAGTCTTGGGTGTTACATTCTACCCCCCTTAAAATGAATTTCGCCCTCAAAATTCATCACTTTGTAACAAACTGATGAATATATCTCTCCCTCATCATATCCTCAAGCTCCCATGTAGATTCTTCTAATTTCTGGTTTCTCCATAAAACTTTCACCGATCGAGTGATCTTTTTATGTAGGACTTTTTCGCTACGATCCAGAATCCCTATCAGTTGTTCTTCATAAGAATGATCTTGCTCTAGCGGTACAACTTCTGAGTTGAGTACATGTGAAGGATCAGGTCTGTACTTTCTCAGGAGAGATACATGGAACACATCGTGAACATGAGAGAGATTCGGTGGAAGCGCCAATCAGTAAGCTACCTTCCCAACACGATCCAGTATTTCGAAAGGACCGATTTATCTAGGTCTCAACTTCCCCTTATTTCCAAATCTCATAAACCTCTTCTAGGGAGATATTCGTAAGAACAGTTTATCACCCACTTCAAACTCTAGGTCTTTTCTTCAGTTGTCGACATAACATTTCTATCGACTCTGATCTGCTCTTATGTGTTGTTGAATAGATCTGACCTTTTCTACCATTTTATCAACGAGATCAGGTCCTAATAGCTTTCTTTCCACAACTTCATCCCAGCAAGTTGGAGTGCTGCATTTCTTTCCATAGAGAGCTTCATAAAGAGCCATTTGAATACTGGAGTGAAAGATATTATTATAAGAAAATTACACCAAAGGTAGGTGTTTATCCCATCCAAATTTGAAATCCATAGAGCAAGATCTCAACATATCTTCTAGGGTTTAAATTGTTCTCTCAGACTAACCGTCTGTATGAGGATGATAAGCAGTGATGAAACTCAACACTATATCCAGAGTATGCTGAAGACTTTGAGGTAAATCTCAGATCCCGATCGGATATAATAGAAAGTGGTACTCCATGCAATCTTACCACTTCCTTTACATATATCCTAGAAAGCTGATCCAGAGAGAAATCCTCTCTAATAGCAATGAAGTGTGCAGACTTTGTAAGATGATCAACTATGACCCAAATAGCATTATTGCCTTTGGATGTTTTAGGATGTCCCGTGAAAAAGTCCATAGTGATGTTTTCCCATTTCCATTCGGGTATGGGTAATGGTTGTAACATCCCCTTAGACTTCTGTCTCTCAACTTTAACTTGTTGAAAAACCAACCATCGAGAGACAAATGCAGCAAAATCTCTTTTCATGCCATCCCACCAGAAGTACTCCTTCAAGTCCCTATACATCTTCGTTCTTCCAGGATGAATAGAGAATGAAGAACTATGTGCCTCATCCAGCAGCTCTTTCATTAATTCGGGGATTGGAGGAACACAAACCCGATTCATGAACATTATTATCCCATCACAATCAAGGTTGAATTCAGGAACATTTCTCACCTTCTTTTGTAACTCGACATCTTCTTTCTGTGCCTCTTTAATCTTCACATGTATAGATGGTTGAACATTCATTTGAGAATGATAAGATTTTTCCCCTTCCATTATAATTCTAAGATCCATCCGTTGTAAATCCATAAATATTGGATCTTTTGTGATTCTCATCATGGATAAACTAGCATGGTCTTGTCGACTTAATGCATCTTCCACCTTGTTTTCTTTCCCAGGGTGGTAATGGATTGAGTAGTCATAATCCTTAATCAGCTCCAACCATCTTCTTTGACGCATATTCAGCTCCTTTTGTGTGAAAATACACTTTAAACTTTTATAATCAATACAAATATCACAACTTTTACCATAAAGTTAATGCCTCCAAATCTTTAATGCGAAGATTACCGCAGCTAACTCTAAATCATGTGTTGGGTAATTTTGCTCATGGATTTTCAACTGTCGTGAGGCATAATCTATCACCATATCATTTTTCATAAGAAAACACCCCAATCCCTTCTTGGATGCATCACTATATATCACAAACCTTTCTCCACTTCAAGGCAGTGTGAGCACAAGTGCAATGGATAACCTTCTTTTCAACTCCTTGAAATTCTCTTCACATTCTTCCGTCCAGACAAACATAACTCCTTTTCGAGTCAACTTGGTGAGTGGATTAGATAATCGTGAAAAATAATTCACAAAATGTTGATAATATCCAGCCAAACAAAGAAAACTTCGGATCTCAGTTACTGTTGTTGGTCTCGACCATCTTTAGATAACCTCTGTTTTTGCTGGATCCACAGATATCCCCACTTTTGAGATTATGTGACCAAAAAATGCAACTTTTTAAAGCCAAAATTCACACGTGGTAAATTTGGCATAAAGCTTCTCCTTTCTTAGGGTCTTCAATATATTTCTCAAGTGATCTTAATGTTCTTCCTTGCTCTTTGAATAGACAAGAATATCATCTATAAAGACTTCTACAAATTGATCAAGACAGTCTCTAAAGAATCTATTCATCAGATCCATGAAGTTAGCAGGGGAATTAGTATGACCAAATGGCATCACTATAAATTCATAGTGTCCATACCTTGTATGAAAAGTTGTCTTTGGTATATCCTCCCTTTTGACCCTTAATTGATGATACCCTGAACTAATATCAATCATGGAAAAGTATTGAGCTCCTCGTAGTTGGTCAAATAAGTCATCAATGCGTGGGAGAGGATATTTGTTCTTGATAGTGATCTTGTTATGTTCTCCATAATCAATGCAGAGTCTCATTGATCCATCTTTCTTCTTAACAAATAGAACAGGTGCTCCCCATGGTGACCCACTAGGGCGTATGAATCCCTTATCAAGATTCTCTTGGTGTTGCTTCTTCAATTCCTGCAACTCAATTGGGGCCATTCTATAAGGTTTCTTGGAAATAGGCAAAGCACGTGGTACGAGTTCTGTTGAGAACTCAACTTCACGATTTGGTGGAAGTCACGATAATTCCTCCGGAAAGACATCATCAAACTCCCGTACAATGGGCATATTCTTAATCATGAGTTTCTCACCAACCATTTGAGATAAATAACCTTCATTTAGTGTAATCAAGACCCATAAGATGGAAGAAATTTCCACTAGAAGGTTATGTTCATCCTTGCATTGATAGACGATCATAAATTGATCTGGAATATGAAATGTGACTTCCCTTCTTTGGAAATTTATATGAGCTCCATATAAAGAAAGAAAATCCATGCCTAGAATCACATCAAATTCCACTATATGAAGGATCACATGATTTGTAAGAAGCACATTCCCACAAACTTCGATCGGAGAATAATTATAAACGTTTGATGCGACTGTTGTGCCATTAGGTTTTGTCACAACTAACTCAACATCTAATTGTTGAGGTAATACAAGGATAACCTTATAAAATTTTCAGAAATAATAGAGTGGGTGGATCCAGAATCAAATAAAACATTTTCTACTTTAGAGTGGATGGTATGTGTACCTTTCACAACATCGTTATCGTACTCCACATCGCTAATAAAAATTGCATGTGACTTTCCTTTTTCTTTAGCCTTAAGAGTTTGTTGACGTCGACCATCATCAACAACACTTGGATTAGGGAATTTATTGGCATAATGTCCCATATCCTTGCACTTGAAACATTGAAGTGTAGTAGGTTCATTCTGTGTATCCCTTCCTTTGTTTGCATCATTAGACATCTTCTTCCCATCATCACGGCATTCAAATGCCCGATGACCTTCCTTTCCACATTTGAAACATTTACTTGTCCCTTTAAGACAACTCCCTCCATGATTCTTTCCACACTTTGAGCATAAGGGAAAGCTCATCTTCTTTTTAGTGTGCTCTTTTGATTTTCCTTTGGAATCCATTTTCCTCTTCTTATCAAACCCATATGACTGATGGGTTACTCCAATCTCCATCTCGACTTTGAGAGCACATCGAACGATTTCCTCGTATCTATTGAAGTCCCTTATGGTTAACACCCTTCGAAGTCTTGGTTTTAAGCCACTAAAGAATCGATCGATCTTACTCTAAGGTTGGAAGTCTTGTAAAATTTGCTTCATAGGTACCAACAGATTCATCATCCTTTTTCATCAGTTCAAGAAACTCTTTCTCTATCGTTGTTCAGAGAATATGAGGGAAGTACTTATTGAAAAATAAGTTCTTGAACTCATCCCATTCCATGGAATCAATTTCATCCCTTTGCCTCGTATTCTTAATAAGATTCCACCATTGATCAGCATCTCCTTCCAAACGATACACTTCTAGGATGACTTTATCATGTTCAGAACATTGAGGAACTGAAATTATCTTTTCAGTAGTACTAATCCATTGTTCAAAAACTAATGGATCAGTAGACCCGCTGAAAGAAGGTGGACGCTGCCTCATGTAGGATTCAACAGAATCTTGCTCCTTCCTTTGCTCGTTTGGAAGTCCTACATGATTCATAGCTTGATAATGTTGTGTGAGTATGGCTACAATATTTTGCATTCCAACTCCCATAACGTTTGGTTTCTCAGGGGGATAATCATTGCATTTCCCATGGCATTCCACATTAACACGGTTTCTTCGGGTTCCAGCCAATGACTAAAACCAAGAAGAATAGTGTGGGAAACACTAATTATAATTGGAAAACCACATAATCAAGAATAAAATTTCACACTTAAGATCTTATCCTAGGTTATTCATGGCCATTTCTAAAACACTAATATTGTGTTCTATGCTTAGAATTATCCTTAGGGTTCTTACTAAAGCTTTCACATCCAAGTTTCCAAAGGATGACTATACCTTTCCTCTGATACCAACTATAACGACTCATACATTACATACATTGTTAATACTTCAAAATTGAAGCATAATTATTACAACATATAGCAATACCATGAAAGGACCGTACAGGTATAGTGTCTTTAGAAACTGGGAAACAAAAACAACTGATTCATAAAGCATCTACTTTGCCTCCCATTTATTTCATCATATCTTGAGTCCCTTTTTGGCATATTATACTTAATAACCTGCTTCTGAACCTGGGGAAAAAAACATACAAAAGGGTGAGCTCAAATGCTCAGTAAGGTTAAACAAAAGAAATATCAATCATATCATATACATAAGCACATAACTTTTGGAAATCTTAACCTGCAAAAAAGATCATAATTTCATAACATGGGATAAATCCTGGCAGTGAAATGTAATCACAATAATCATAAATTAAAATAGGAAACTTTGTGGCATACACACATAATCATAGAGAATAATATCTTATTAGTAAATAATCATTGGTAAGACTATCTTATTGGACAAAGTCCATTTCTGAACCGAGTCACCCTCATTTCAGTCCTGTTTCACTGAACCGGTATAACCTACCGTTCCAGCCATGTCTATCTCATGAGATATAAAATCATTACCCAATGAATTGGAGGGAGATATAGGTCCCACCCATCTCATAATGATACCATTATTATGTGTGCCACAAAATCATAAACCATACATCATAGCATAACCCATGTAATAAAAATGGGAATCTTAAACATCGTGACATCATAAAACAATTCATATATGATAAAAAAATTCATAAAAATAATTCCATCACAACATAGTAAAATCAATGTAATAATAGGGACAGAAATAGAACCCTTTATTATCTTAGATGGAAAATAATTTTGATAAAACAGTTGAACTCCATTCTTGAGGAAAATATCCTTTCTACTTCAAAAACACTTTTCCTTTCTTATCATGTCATACAATTATAAAATAAAAGAAGTCGATTAAAAATAAACATGAAAAATTTTATAGGAATCTTCTTGTAAATAATGTTTCAAAAATCCATTCATGCCGAATAAGTTAAAAAAACAATCATCCCATACTTTTGTTGGAAAAGTCAAAAAGTACCTCATACGAAAAATGTCAAAAGATTCCATTCATATCTTTTACTAAAAACTCACCGAAGGTTAAAATTGTATTTAAACAATTGTAGGTGGATGGAAACAATATTACATATTGAGGAAACATGGATGTGGATGATAAAATACTCCCCAGTAAATACCAAAGTATAAACAATCTTGGATAAAAATGAGATCGTGATATTTCCCTTGCCTTAGGTCAGTTTTGCTTCGTAAGTGTCCGAACCTCCTGTATAATTATTTAAATAATGCTATTGACTTATTCCAGAATCATACTTATTTTTATGATATCATATAGGGTCATTTTCTTAGCTTCTTAGTAGTAATATTTCATTGCTACTTGTTATTCGGGTGTTTATAACTTTTTGTTCTTATGCGTGTTTTGTCGAATAAATTCTTATTCTTGTATTTAGGTTATAGATACCAAATTTACAGAATGGTATTAGTGTAATATATATCATATTAATTCATTAAATTCATTTATATAATCATTATGAAATTAATATCATGTAGAACGAGCCGCATGACATCGTGGAGACGGTATTCCATACGTACGCACGAGTGATGATATCGTTCCTATGATGGTGGAAATGTATTGGAATGTATGTATACTATTTATGAATCTGTATCACTTTATAATAGTCATATAAATTAATTATTTACACCATTATACCCATCCAAGTAAGGTTGTGGTGGAAAATAGATTACACCACGGCGTGGAGACGGTATTCCTTACGTACGCACGCGCGGTGATTTCTTTTTCCGTAGGATGGATAGATGGTGAAATAGGGTTGTTTCGTACTTATAATAACATATCACTATATTAGTGATACTGATGTTATTACTTCATAATTAAACAACTAAAGAAGAAGAAGTGGAAGAAGAAATAAAGATGAAAGAATCGGTAACGGACATTATCTCTTCTTTGAAGTGCTTCTTTGAGACCTTCTTTTAGGACACTAAAATTTGTCTTTGAAGAAGACCTGGACCTCTATGATATCTCTAGGGAAGTGTAGAGGAGGAATTGGCAGGGATTGTCCGATCTTGAAGGCTCAATTTGGTGTGAGGAAGACAGGGAGGAGGTTCCCTTTTATAAGGGAGGAGAGGGGCACCTTTGGGAAAACTAAAAATATTATTTTATTATAATGTCATGTTCAGTTTTAAATAGCTCCAAATTGAAATATTTCGAAGCTAAGGTGGGGATGGGTCTAAATACTCTCATCCAATAGAATTTAGACATGTTTAGGTTCCTATTTTAACCTTATCATTTAGATTTAACATTAAGTTAAATAAGTTTACTTTTACCGTGTCTTCTTGTGTTCTTATACTATAAGGTTAATAAACATACAATAAGCAGACAAAAGAACCCCAAGTTGATTATTATTAATATATATAACCATATCTAAGTCATTTGGCATATCCTTAGATTTTTAGGAATAAAATAACAATTACTAATATAATATTTGTTTTAAAAACTATTTTATGTCAATTTTGACACTATTTAGTAATTGATTTTTGTGAAAATCATAACAGAATTATTAGTTCGAAACATGTTAATTAAATCAATACTAACATGTCATATTAAGCTATACAATTAATGGAATTCATAAAAAGTCTCAAATTACATTTATTTTGGTGCATATAACATTAATTATTTCAGTATTTCATTAATAAGATAATTACTGCATCATCTTTGTGTCATAAATAAATTAAATTAATTATTGTCTAAAAATGAAAAATAAAATACCATTATGTAGGAAATCGTTTTTTCACTCTAATTAATATTTATAGTCGAATTTATCTTATGTATAACCCCATATTAAAAATTATTTACTTATTAAACATTGATTTTAACTATTTTAAGCCTTCTTTAAATAAATTAATAATAAATGTCCCAATCTAATCCAAGTGGGCCTAAATGGTCATATTTTATTCCTAAGTTTGTTTGTGGTCGAATTACACTTATCCAATAGAATTAAGACATGTTTTAGGGTAATAATAATATCATCTTTACCCTTAATTACCATATTTACTTTTAACCGTGGTAAAAAAAAAGTAAAATGTTACTATTCACCAAAAATTATTTTCATCTCATTGAACCAAATTTTAGTCCGTGATATTAACCGTGTCTCTCGGATTTTTGAAATTTCACTCACAGAATCGGTAAAATTAAGTTTTATGAAAAATTCAGTTTTTTAACTACCACTTAGTTGTTTCACTATTCATCAAAAATTGAAATTTTTCAGAAAAATACCAAAATTTCACCCTAGGCTAATTTTGATATTCCGAATCCAAAAATGAAGTCCATTTTGAAAAATAAAATTTATAAAATTTCAAAAAGTGGTTATTACTATTCATAACGGCTAGTTTTAATAATATTTTAATAGCATATCGTTGTTTAGTGAAACTCGGTATTGCGTACAACGCATGCTATCGAGGAAGGTCGCGATTTCGTGTAAAGCAAGCCAAGCAAGTGTTGTGTAGAAAAATATTCCTTTGATTATTTATATAACGTAAAAGTCTCGGATGTTACAGATCCGCTCATGAGGCCTCACTCCCATGACACATTTGTAAAGACTCAATCTCTTAATATCCAAACTACTTCTAGAAAACATCCCGATGTATCACAATATTTATTATAGATTAATCCTGACAATGGACTTATCAAGAATGGTGCTGATGTTAGTCACCATTTTATCTCTTTAAAGGATATATCAAGGGATTATGACAATATAAGCTTCACATACTTCTTTTTAAAGTCTATAAAAGGATTTTCTAATCACGAGAAATCACGTATAAAACATTTTTAATAACCAGGTAGCCTCATGAAACGGAATTTATAAAATATTTTCTTGGGATGATCACAAGTAACTATAGCACTCACCTTCAATGGGTCAATTGAAAATCTTATATCTATTATAAAATGGCCCTTGAAGTGATCATTTTTTATTATGAAGTGAAATCAAATAAACATGGCATAAATATTTTTGCACTCTCAGTGTATTAAAAAATATCTCATGATATCTAGCATCGTCACGTTGAGAATGATAATACAACAATATGTCATCTATGAAGTCAACTATAAAAGAATCCAGATAGGTATAGAAAACACTATTCATCAAATCCTTAAAGATGGTAGGTGCATTCCTAAGACTGAACATCATAAAAAAAAATCATATAAATATTAATGACTATGGAAATCGTTTCAGGGTATATCTAATGGTATCACTCGAATATAATGATTTCTTAATCATAGGTTGATCTTCAAGAAAACGCTCACTCCTTTGAGTGGGTTGAAGATGTCATCTACATGATGTAAGGGATATTGGGATTTTATTGAAATCATATTCAACATCTTGTAAACCACAAAAATAATGATGGTTCCTTATGAATTTATAGAATAAATGAGTTATTATCCCCAAGGTGAAGTACTAGTCCACAAAAAATCATTGGCCTCTAAATAATCTAGATTCCTATTGATATCATACATCAAATTACCATCCATCATGTATAGAGAAATGGATACTGGTGTATTTGAAAGAATTATCTCAATAGAGAATTCAAACCCTCTATCAAGAGGTAGCCTAGAAATGTTATTGGGGAAGACATCAATGAAATAATTGACAACAAGAAGGAATTCATTATGATGTAATCACTCGCCATCTATATAATGACTAGTAATTTGGGTTGTCACTCCACATATCCAATGACGATATCTTATAACTTTGCCATTATGTACATACTATTATCCTTTTTTAAAATATGTATCTCCCTCTAGTGATGTAATAAACATCCTCATGTGATAATAGTCCAGATAAGCACGATAGGGGACTGAGCAGTCCATCCAAAGATTGGAATAAAATCCCTTCATCATGTGGATGAAGATATACCATAGGAAAACCTGATTTCCTAACTCAAGGGGGAATTCAATAATTAGTCGTACACTTCTTTATCATATTATCTAAGGTATGTCAAGCATCATAACACCACTAGAGTATTGAATATAAATCCCAAATATATCCACACTTGATATTGAAATAATTTAAGGTGATAAAACTATATAAAATTAGTAATAAGAAATTTTATAGAATACTATAATAGTTTCTTAAATAGAAGATGGCATAAAAGCCTTCTCATATTGTATAGGTTTAACTACAAAAATAAGGCTCAATCTATGTCCCTATTCTATAACATGACTACCCAGAATGGTTCTTCTCTATCACCTATGCATACTAGTAGCCTGGATAACTTCTCCATGGCCTCATCATCTTCTTGTATGGTTTGTAGGACACTAGGTACATTCCTTTCAATATTCTATATATCCTTCTCTTAAATGTTTTGTTGATATTGATCCTCTCCCTCTCAGCACAAATGGGATGGTCCTATAAAAATGTTGAAGATTCAACAATACTTTATAGCCTTGAATATCAATGTGGACTCCTGGACACGGGTACATATTATGACCAGTCATACCATAGTGGTGAAAACCCAAATATCATTCAGTGGGGGTCACCTGGAGGCCACTGATCGGGTATAAATTCTTAATGGTTTTTTTGACCATAATTTGTTTTGCTAATCTGTCTCAGTTATGATCTTCCCCAGCCCCAACCATCTACATAACTGGGGGTCAACTCAATGATGAGGGCCTAGTTTACTATATAAAAAGGGTAGTCAACCATAAAATAATCACCAGAGAACAAATAGGATTCATAAGGAAGTCCATTGATAATATAAATTTTACTTGTAAACTAGTAGTATATATAGGTACAAAGGGCTAATGATTTGTAAAATGAGATGATTAGTCCATATCTATAATCGAACCCTGATTCTGGTTCATGAAATACATTTCACAATTAGACTTCATGGGATTAAGGAAGTGATATTTATAGAATAAAAACGAGAAATCCATCCATGTAACATCACTATACTAACCTACCTTGTTCATAATAACCAACCACCAGTCATTGGATCTAATAAGCATATAAGATGAATGATTCACACTCTTATCAATATTTTCTTCGTATTTCGTGATGATATATTAGAATATCTCGATAAGAAAATATTACTAAGTAGTTCCACCGCCCCATGAAAATGCTTATGGATGATATTGCTCAAACCACCACATAAGCAATCCCTTTGAAGGAATATGTAATCTATCTCCCTAGATTGTATTAATATTCCACATAATCTCCCATAAAAACTATAAATCATATCCTTATTTTAGGATAAATGGTTCATCCACATGTGTCACTACAAGAGGTATCACTGGTGGCTCAAGGACCACCACCTCAAAAGCATGGTCATCACCACCCTCCTAGTGAACGACTATATCATATCAAAGATGAAAAGCTATAAAAATTCCAAAAACAAACCTATGAAAGGTTTTATATTCATAATGATAATATGACCATGTATATGATAGTTAAAATCCTTCATCATTAATAGTCACACACCTATGTCTGCTCATAATGCTAGGTATGGGTGATATCAACATTTATAATGAACATTATTGATGCTACCTACCATCAACAACAAAGTCCAGGTCTGGGTGAGATAAATTAATTTTACTACATGGTCCTCGTATAAAGTGTGTAAATTTAATTTTTTAGAGTTCAACTCCATGTAAATAGAAGTTATAATCCTTATATAAAAGTGACCATATCATTTATGAATTTAAAATCATTTAATTTATTCCAATTTTCTATATGTCAATTTTCTTTAAAAGGGATAACCGTATGGATCACCCAATAAAATTCAAGAGGGAACATACCCTCATAATTTATGTCTGTAGTCCATTCACTATTAACCATATTCATATCACTTATCATTATGAAGTGTTATCACAATTCATAGACTTAAAAATAATCACCAAAACTAGCCTAAATTAATTCATAGAGTAAAGAACATGTAATAGACTAATGTATGAAATATAAATCATATAAGGAGTCTAAAATGATTAATGATAATGTTTTCTTACTATATCAACCACGTATATAATATAAAAATTAATAAAAATTATAAATATCACACATGATGTGAATCAACCAATGGTGGAATCAAGTCCACCATAATGAGAAAAATATAGAACAACAATTTCCCATCCTAGGTAATTTGGCATTTCTATGTATGTGTGTTAGATAGTATATGGAACAACTCATTAAAAAATCCATAAAAATACTTAATTTATTTTTTAATTATCCAAAATTATCACACAAAATAATTTATATTTTCTCTGATACTACATTGTGACATCCTAACCCATATAACGCAAAATGATTCCTACATAGGTGGGCCACATGACCTCAATCACAACTCACCATATGAATGAGGGTGATGAATATATGTGATGGTCTATGGTGGTCTAAAATGGATTTTATACCCAATTATTAGAGTAGAAAACCTATAAAATAATTTATAAATATAAAAATAATAATGAATATAACATACAATGGAAGGTAAAGTGTATAGATGAAATAAATAACAAACAACCATATCCAATATCATATTCAAGATTATGATATATAACTTGTCTCAAAATGTATTCATGAATACATGGGACTATAAAAGTACTAAAATAAATGTTTCAAATGAGAAATAGACAAAAATACTACCTCTAATATAATCATAAGAAATCGCTCAGTCCTATACCACCATACTCCCTGTGATAAGAAAATAAATAATTAGTAACTGGAAGTTTAACCATTCCTCTACCTTCATCCACAAAATCTGATTAGATGCAATCACTAACCTAGACAATGTGTGAGATAAAAATATTATACAATGACCAAAGAAGTCTATAAGAATCCTGTTAGTGCATATAATATGACAGTGTGCAGGGAATAAGTGAAAGTAGTAATAGAATTGTAATGGGTAAAATCTGATTCTTGAAGGACATCAGGAGGACAATACCTACTTTATCCTATGTTGGATAATCTGTTAATAAGTTAACATATGCATACACATATATGGACAATATATGTAGTTGTATTTTTAGTTATATATGTGTCTATTGTAACTATTCTACACCTGGGACATGAATTAGCCATGAAAAATCTGTAATATGAGTATACCATGTATCAAGGGATGTAATTCCCATATTCAAATGAATAGGAGATGCTTTTCCCAGAATCATAGTAATAAGTTATGAATTTTTTATATCATATTGAGAAGGTTCATCCTGTCTGTATATAAAAATAATGGTTTTCATGATCATATATCACAATAAGGGTCATCATTCTTGTATATCATATACAGAGGGTCACCATTCTCGTATCAAGTATATATGGTCACAATGACAATATCATTTCAATAAGGTCACCATACTCATATAAAAATTATATGGTCTCCAATCTTGTATCATGTCAACAGGGTCTTCATGCCTGTATTATTATTATATGTCCTGCACATAAATTACATTAGTATAATAGATGACATGCCTATATATTTATAAGAAATCTAATAGATTCCATTCCCTTATAAATATAAACAACATAAGGTATTCCTTTTCTATATATATTAAAACAATAGAGTACATTCCATTTTTGTATATATATATACATTAGATGGTCATCCATCCATGTTCATCATTATGTTGAGTGCTCACTGTTGCCAAATTATAAGATAAGTGTCTCCAGGCCCAATTATATAAATTATAAATAGAAAAAGCATCAATTATATTTAACAATTTCTTCATAACTATTTATCTTTCATGAATATCAAGGGAGTAACCATTGATATATTTAATAAGGTTAAAAATTTGTATCACATACCAGAATTCAATTCATCTTAAAATGATGAGTGTGATTGTTATACAATAATTTTGTTTTTAAATTTCATTTATTAAAACAAAAGTTATAATTCAAACCAAACACACCCAAAGTTTTTTTTTGTATATAATAATTAAGGTTAATTATTTATTAAAAAATGGTTCTCCCAATGGGGTGGATCACATCAAGGTATACAAACACAAAATCTTGTACGATATATAAGTGTCATTGGGTTCCAAAAAAATGGGAACTCATTTAATTAATATTCATTTTAGAGTAAATATATTGTGAAAATGATGTGTTGCACATAGAAAATTTCATAAAACATATCATCATATTGGGAAAATTACTAGAACCCTTCTCTGATACATATGGAGGAGAACTCATAAATGTAAGCCATTGGTTCGGATCAAAAAGAATGAAAATGAAAAAATAATCTAACACTCTAAAAATAGTCCATAAGATCCTACACATAATTGAATTCCTCATGAAAAAGGAAAATAATGTATTGTACAAGATGAATGAACATCTCACAGATTCACATCGAATGAGATGAATGGATATGGAGTTATATTCTAGATAAAAAATTTATAAATGAACCATGATTAAAAGATATCGAGCTCAAAATGGGATAAAGTAGAGCATCCTTTCTCTGTAATAAAGAATATTGGGGGGAATGGTTAAGCATATAACTCATTAAGGGAAATGGTAAATTTTATCAAAGTACTGGGTCGTAGGGTTTGACTGCATGATTGTCCATTATGTGTTCCAAAAATGTACACCTTACTACGTTAATACCCATCTCACACAATTCATGTGAACAGTTTGGGAAACAATTAAAAAACAATATTTTTAATATCTGATAAAAACTATAGACATGTGGAACTTGTATATGAATGTGGGTTCATGGTTATGGTAAACAGTGTTCCTTGATTTTTTATATGAAATGCCCTAAATGGTAAGGATATACCATGATGTATGGTTGACATAGTTTCTACTAACCGTGCATCCCAATGATTTCATCCATCAGCCAAGGTTTCAAGATATGAACAATCCATATATAACCTTTTTTCATATCCTCACTAGGAATCAATATTAGGTCAAAACAGAATAATTAGACTGAAATTTAAAGATTTGTACGTACAAAACCCATGTTCTTATAGTACATGTTATGCGATATAGATTTAATGAAGTAACTTATCTCATGAGTCATGTCTCCCAGGGTAGAGGGACGTTGTGTTTAACCACCTACATTCTAGGAGGATGGTGTTGACTTTGAATATGAATGGTGTTGGTTGTATATTATTATAGTCTCACTCGTGTAGAGTATGTAAATCTCGTATAGAGATTTGACTTTTCTTAGAGTGTTGATGAACCTCATGTATATGAAGAATTTGTTTTATGCATATACATAAATTATTTTTTTTGTGTCTTTAAAAAATAATTATGGCTTAGGTAAAGAGTTTCACAAAAATACAGTGTTAACACATTTAAGTCAAGCTGGAATATGGATTCAAAAATAAAATCATTAGAAGAATGTGTACATAGAAAAGGATAAAAACATGTGAAGTTAATTATTTTTTTTAGTAAATAGTTATGAATTTATTAAGAAAAATAATATATATTAAATTGGTGATATATGAATGGAAGTTCACAAAAACACTAAGTGTGATATTCCTTCCAATGAGACACTTTTCAAGAGCTCGATCATCAAACCTAGTAGGTAATACTAATGTTAGGGGAATCTCTATTATATTGTGTAATGAATTCATGTATTGAATGACTATGTAATATTCTATGAGAGGGTGATGCTTAATATGGTTTCCCCTATATCATCGGTTTTATCTTTTATTGGGTGATTCTATCGGTTACAATAGATTGGATACCCTAATATGATTAGATTACTAGTTGAATATTGTTTTGTGAATCCATGTGATGGATTATGATAAATGGTTATCCACTATTTTATCATATAGTATAAAATATTGTTCATGGGATAATGAACTTCCTAAATAGTTATGTAATGAGTGAAATGATAAATTGACCTATAACACAGTTAAATATTGATCTTGTTATTCCAAATGTATATGATGAATGATGTCATCATTTTTAGTGGTTACCCTATCAATATAAAGTCCTTAATGAAAAATATAATACAATTTATTAATATAAATAAAATAATTTTTATAGATTAATGTATCATCATCGTTTAAGAATGTTTTATATTAATACATGAAATGAAAATTTTAACGCAAGAAAATTTTAAAAATATCTATCACACAATTTTTTTTGATAGGTATAAATATCCATTTCTTATAATTGTTCATTCTTAAGTAATCGAGTGTTGATGTTTTTGAAATAGAAAATTATGAATTTTATGGAATCATTGAAGGATTTGATAATGTTTCAAAACATTTGATATAGAATTACCAAAGGAATATTAGTCTCCAAAAATGTAATAAATATGATTGCGTTCATAAATGATTTTAGTCTCACATAATCCATGTCATTAGCTACATCAATTTATATTCAACATGAATTAATATATTAAGGACTTGATGTGTTTAAAATTTTCTATAAATCTTTATTGTTTGTATATATCATGCAAATTGTTTCAATATATTTATGATATCATAAATATGTTTTAGAATGTTTTGTAAATATATATATGGTCAGTAGTGTAAAAATAAATAAGGCATGAAGTTTTCATTCATGCAATTGAGAATGTGAGTTACTATATTGAAATATTAGTTTCTTTAAGCTTGTATAATCATAAGATAAGATGTGTATATTACCAAATTTATCACTTCAGAAGATATCATAATAAATGTCTGTTTAAATTAAATGAGATGGTTGTTTTTAAAATTGGTTTATGATTAGTTTATGTATATAAATTATTTAAATGCGATTCCAAAATGGACTGTTCTTTTATGGGAATTTATCTATTGGTAATTTGTGGAAATGTTCCATCAATATTATTGAATAAATCAAGAATGTTAACCATATACTCTCAAAGAATTTATAATTAATAAAAATGGAATATGTTGGTTGGATTTTGTTACAACATGGATAATACATTTGAAAAAACTTGAAATTTTTTTATGAAATATTTATATTTTACTAATTTTAATTCTACAATTGCATTCTTTGCACAAAACAATGACTTCAAATGTATCGCAAGACACTATTATTATTATATTTCTATTATAACCTAGCCATCAATTTTGCAAGAATAAATATTAATAACTTAATTATGAAATAAAAATAATGGTACGTATAAATATGAATTTATATTTATGTTCTTATATAAAAAAACACAATTTTTAGTAAAACCACTTTTTTTCTTCAAATATATTTTTTCATCAAGAATGAGTTCATTTTATTTTTATGATTTAATATTAAACATCAATGTTTCGAAAAAATATATTTAAATAAAAAATAATTTCAACATGTTAAAATTACATGAATTTTTTTTATTGAATTCTATGAATTTTTTTTATGAATATTGAAAATACTTATTTTTAATGAAAACAATATTGTGTTATAGCCATTAAAAGATCCAATTATATTTTTGAATTATTTTAATTTTTAATTAGATAATTTTATTTTAAAATAATATAATTAAGGTTTTTAAAAGATTTTATACCTGATTTTTTAAAATCATTTTTAGTTTAAATAGTCATTTTCTCACTAAACAACTTTTCATGTCGTTATACCAGTATTGTTTTAAATTAAAGTATTAAATATATATAATTTGGATTATGGAAAATGGGTGCCGAATTTTTATTCAGAATGTCCAAATTTATTGAATTGTTTCCTTTCTTTAATGAATATTAAAAATAACATTGGTAGATTATTTTACCATATTAAAGTATAAATATGGTAATTTAGGTTAAGAATAATTGAATCTGTAATGTTAAATTCCCCTAACAAATAAAACGATTTTATTGTATGAATAAAATTCTTCCTTTAACAAATAAGGATCATAATTAAGTTGTATAATGTAAAATTCTCCATGAAAATGAATAATGTAATATTTAAGTCAAATAGAGTCATGAAATTTCAAAATTTTCACTTAAATATCTCTTATGTTACCGCATAAGAAAAAAGAAATGCTATGAAGGAATATCAAAGTAAAATTGTAACATAAGTAGGTTATTTTAATGCTAATTTTTTATTTTTTACTTCTTATCCACATATATGAAATTATCATATTTATAATATTTAATTTCATAAAAGTTTAATGATGCATTCTTCATGTTATAAATATTATATCTTTTTAAAATATGGTTACCTAGAAGTTGCATTCGACTATAAATATTATTATAAAATATAAGAGATTAATATTAATCATGTTGTTTTATTATTAAATTATATTGAAGAACTATTTTTATTAAATAATTATATAACATTGATTATATAATAATATTATTACTAGAAATATCAATAAAATGTTACAAAAATATTAAAATAAATAATATATTAACTAATTAATGTAAGAAAATAACTTTCTATATTACATAGACCTCTTAGAGATATAATAAAATATTTTCATCTTATTTATCTTCTTCTATTTTTATTTTTAAAATTCCATGTAATGAATTGTGTCAAAATTAACTCTAAATATATTTTATCAAAATAATAAATTATTAATTTAGATAAAAATTTTAAAACAATAAAAAATACCTAAAATTTATAATAATGTCGAAAAGGAAATAAATTATTCATTTATGATTTAATTTAAATCACATAAATTAATATCACGACCTTTTCATGTTCACAATGTTGTTACCATAGTTAAAATTAAAATAGGTTAACTAAGGGTTCATGAAAATGATAAGGGTTAACTAATGTCAAAACACGTATAAAATATATTTATTGATGATTCTGAAACTGTGAATCATCTTATAATCAAATTTATGTCTTTTTATATTTTCTTTTATTAATATATAATTTGTAATAAAATAATATTTTCTGAAAACTCCAAAAGTTCCCCTAACATAAATTATAAAAGTGGATGTCACGAACCAGGCAGAGTCGACCCTGAACCAGTCACAAGGGCTAGCCTACGCCAAGTCCCTAGAGGAATTCCTGATCCTCCCAGGATGGAGACAAGAACCAAGGGAATAAATAGAGTACACAAGGGAATGATTTCTACCGTATATAAACAATCATTCAAACTACAGAAATAAATGGACAGCCTAAAATACATTTATATAAAAATTGAACTGACCATTATTTGTAAAAAAAACTGAATGTAGAACTAAACCAAAAACTCAACTGACAAGACCCGAAAATCAACTTACTCTATGTGACCCCACTGGGAATTCTCCCACACAATGATCACATGTCATCAAATGCAATCTAACTCAAGCTAAAACATGCATAAGGCCTAAAAACAGAAGAAGACTATAAACGTGAGTATTAAAACTCAGTAGGTTAGCCTGATATTCTATTCCCAATGCACATACATTAAAATAAAAGAAACATCAATTTAAAGTTTTAAATAATAGATATATAGGTTTTTTCCCAATGATTTCCCAAGATATATAAAACAAATTACTAGAAAAAAACTTCCATGTTTTATAAACAAGAACGCTAGTATCAATTTTCAAAGCGGTGCATCATCAATATGAAAGTAGTTCTCAAGATGTCTATTTTGAAGAATTTAAAATTTTAAACAAATATCACACACTACTGAATTTACCATCCAAACACACCGTATGTCGTCAATGAGTAAAAAAGACCCAATGAGCACATTTCACGGGAACACCCTTAGGCACACGATAGTTGTGAGCCCCAGATACCTCATATCTATGTGAAAGTAGACATAATAAATATTTGTTCATGTGGACACGAGAAACTAGTTTGGAGCATACCCATAACCTTTTGGTCCCCAAAAAACATCATCATCATAGTTCAATTAGTTTTTTCATCGTCAAACTTGCAACGTGAAACGTGGGCCAAACACCACAGAATCACTAGCATACTAGTACACGTCCTCCCACCAAGATACCCAAGATTCCCTATGGTGCTCAATAAAGATACACATATTATCAAATACACATTCCACATCAAAATTACATTACCAAACCATAAATAAAAAAACATCCAACAAACATGCTTCACATTTCTTTCACTAATCAATAAACCACTAAAAAGATTCGTAAAACAATTTCACGGTGTATAACGAGTCCACGCACATAAAATACTTTCAAAAATTCAATTTCAAGGGAAAAACCCTTAAATAACATAACAACCAAGATTTGGAAGAACAAAAACCAATTAATAAATCATTTTAATAGACCTTATAAATTCCCCAAAAGATAGAACATAAAATACACATGGAAACCATTTTTAAAAAAAAACAAATGCCAAACAGGCCTTTAAGAATTTTTCAAAACTACCATTTCACCAAGGTATGAATTCCACTTTTATTAAGGAGGTTTATAAACTCCATTTAAATAATCAAAATACATTCATAAATCCCTTAAAATATTCAGGTTATATATTCAAAACACAACCATTTTCATAAGGATGTAAAATGGGCCATTCTTCGGCAACTCGGGCAAAAACATGTTGTAAACCAAAACACATTTGTTTGTAAAACCAAATAAAAATTGGAAAGACATATAAGGACATAAAAATAAAAATATTCAATCTTCCGATACATTTATAAATACAAAAAAATAAATTCTAAATCAAACCTAACACCTAAAATCCACCCTAGCAATTTACCGAACACATGACATGCACTTTTAAACAAATCAATTTATTTTAAGCACTTGACAAGGAATAAAACACCAATTGAATTATATATTTTATTCAAGATACCAAAAAATGTTAAAAATACCATAAAATAGGTTCTCAGCCTCACAAAATAGGAGAGATAGATAACAGAACATTTAAACAAACACTTGGTGTGCACAATCATGACAAAACAACATTACCTTTCACAAGACAAGGATTAAAAAACCATTTTGCACACCATGAAAATTATAAAAAGGCTTCAAATCAATAATAAACATATATATCTGTTTTGTAAAATATTAATATGATGAAACATTAATGACAAAGGCATGTGCATGGGATACCCTACCTCAAATCCTTGTCGTAATGGAAACGCACAACCGAAATCATGCACTGCGGGTTTATAAACTCTAAAACTATGAATAAAAGACATAATGAATATAAAATCAATCAAACACCTTGATATAATAGAACCCTAGGACTATCATTAATTGGGGAGAATTTCAAAACCAATAAATAATGAAAGGAGGACAAAGAGGGAGGATAAAAGAGATGAAATCTAACATTTTGAACTAGAAAACTCTTCGTATTCCATTAGATAAAAAAACTGTCGAAAAAATGGAATGGGTTGGAACTTCTATTATAGGATCAAAAGATCTATACTAATGAGATAAAGAATATTTGTGGTGGAAAGAGCACAAATTTAATGAGTTATCTATGAAACAATTTACCTTCTCAATTCTGGGAGATTTGAGGTAACCTAATAACTTTATCCCAAATAAGCGACTCATAAGAGGTCAAAAGGGGGTAACTAGGTAGTGGGTGTGAGGATAAGGGTATTGGATTTTATTGGGAGGTGGAATCACCGAAATTTATTAAAAAATTAATTAGATATAAAAGGAACAAATTATTTTTTTAAAATTGGACATGGGCCCTTTGGCTGGACCAATACATAAATAAATAACCCAATTTCACCATTATTATGAATTTATATGGGGTCCAAAAGGTATTTATTGTTTTAAAATCTTCTTATAGGCCATTTATTAAGTAGAATGGGTGAAAAAGGTTGAAATAAAATGGATTTACAAAAGGAAAAAAGTTTATTTTTTAAAATTGGAAATGTGCTCACAGTTGGCCCAAATCATGAAGTAACCACCCTTTCTCCAAAAACTCTAATGGGGAACCCAAATTAGGGTTATTAGACATATATGAAACATAAAAAATAAAAATTCATCTCACCCATGACCCAATAAAATTACCGATATTTCAAATGAAACAGATCAAAACAAATACATGAAAAACTGGGTGGACAATTCTTCCCACCATTACAGATTTCCACTCCCGGAAATCCATAACATGTTCCTGATGAAAGATAAACAACTAAGGATTCCCTATCAATACAATCCAACATCATCAATTTATGTTAAGCCTCTAGCTCAAAAAACACTATCTCACAATAACATTCTGATGCTGAATGGAAATTTTATGCCACAACCCCCACAACCTAGCCAAGAACCTGATTATTAGGTCTTCACCCAATGAACCCAACAATAACCCAAACTAAAGAGCTATCAAGAAATATAAAAACTCTAGGGGATTAAAAAATGGAAACCCCACCATTAATAAACAACTAATAGTAGACATGTTCTTATGAGGAAAAATCAACAAGACATGTAGTGGGTCTCCCCACCATTAGAACCCAACTAGAAACGAAAAAAGAACTCAACATTACCTCACATTCACAGGTCCAAAGAAATCACCCACAAAGCTTACCAACCCATGTTATTATGGTTATAACATGATCATCTAAACCATCCACCCCTGAATGGAGGGGATAAGAACTGGGACAATAGTTTCTGTATAGATCCGAACCCCCACCACTCTGGGAGGGGAGAAAAGGGGACCAAAAATTATTCCACTAATACCAAAAAAGAAAAAAAGTATCTAACAATAATTATCTACCTACGAATAGGTAACACCAAGACTGAACTTGATTTACAAAGGCAGTCTATAATGAGACATTGATAGGAAACCCACATCCATGTAGGCATAACCATAAACATTGTGTGAGGTGTAAGTCCACCACACCTGTTATGAAGAAGGGAAATTCACAGTAATGATGAACCATAATATAGACATAGAAACTACATTAACGAAATGGTGGAGGTAGGAGCCTGGTAAAGTTCCACACACCTAGATAGATTTATGGACTGCGTGAAAAGATAAACTTTGAGGCCTATGGTTGGAGCCCTGAATCTTGAACCATCTACTGCACCACAGTCAGTTGATAAGGATCACACCACTAAAAAAACTTAATTCCTCAACAAAACACCTTCATCAAAATAAGGACTCATAGATACATATCAAAATTCTATCTCCCTCAGAATGAGGAGTTTAATGGACGTGGACTATGGTGAAATACATCAACATCAACAAACACAACTACTATGTCCACAAGAATTATCATGAACTGGATGCACATTAAATTTATCCCAAACATCTCTCGATTTCAACTAATGAGATGATGAATTATTTTTGGAGGTAGATCCAGCTTGTGAAATATCTGAAATAATCCTTAAGTTTATAAACTTGAAATCTGACAAACATAGAACTATCTATGGACACATCACAACATCATACACATCTTTAGAAACCCAATGAACATTACTCCAAAACCGAGCCACTAACAAGATCTAATCTAAAGATACAACAATAGTTTGACTTATTGACCACATCAAAGCATACTGGATTAAAAAATCTTCTAATATATAGAAATATCTATCCCCATAAAAATTGGTTTATAAATAAATGCCTCAATTTGTTAGCTCAAAACACTTTCGAAAAACAATGTAATTTTGTGGGTTTCCACACTCATTAATTTTATTTCGTCAAGTATCACTCCCATGCACATTTCTATGCCACTCCAAGAACCCGACCACCATTCTCTATAATCAACCATTCTAGATATAAATAAAACCATGAATGTGAGAACACAAGAAAATAGCAAAGGATAAAACAAAACAACATCATTCCAAAATTAATTTACCTTATAAAGTAACACTAACAACCAACTCAAAAATAATTTTCAGATTTCACAAATCAAACCACACCTCATCAAGAACCATTTTTTTTAAAACATACATCTATTCATTTTTAACAACTTCTAAAACAATCAAGCTACTCCAAAAAAACATTCCCATTTTTGAAAATTCAACATTTTTTATTTTCATAAATTCATGTCCATTGAGACCAATACCCTTTCTAGGAAAACTCCAACCACTCAAAAACTAATTTCCAAAACAAATTTATCAAATTCAAACACATTTAGACATCCCAAAACACTCTATTTAAAATTATGATTCTTAATTATTTTAATATGATTCACACTATCAAATCATTTTATTTCCGCAAACCACAAGTTTAGATTAGGGAAAATCTATTCCCATCAAATCATAAAAACATCCACAACAAAATTTGTTTAAAAAAACACAACCTTCCCATAACCATTATTATATTTAATTTTTTAAAACTTATTTTCCACTTTTCTAAATCCCACCATTTTTTTAAACCCACATACATAATTCTCAAACAATGATTTTCAAAACAAAAATTCAGAATTCATGAAATGTCCAATAAACCCAAAAAAGGTTACTACTGTCAGTGGGTGACATGACCATATGGTTGGCAGACATATGTCAAACAAAACACTAACATGGAGAGACTTATTAGGACTATGCCTCATCTCAACATGGCTTTCTCGGCACTACGAGCTCACAGAGACCATTAATCTGCCCCCCTTGTCATATCCCAACACTAGTCAATCAACAAGAACAAAAGACACTAATAAAACCGGACATCCTATAGAAACCCAAGGATCAGAACGAGCAAGAGTTTGTGATGATCTTCTCGCACTTACCCCTCAAATACCAACATTTCATTTCCATATACCGTGACATACTCCCAAACAACAAGGGCTCTCTAAAAAGAAATTCCTACTCAGATCCAACGTCCATGATACCATTTTGTCACGAACCAACCTGAGTCGACCCTGAATCGGTCACAATGGCCAGCCCACAACAATTCCCAAGAGGTATTCTCGATCCTCATAGGATTGAAAAAAGCACCAAGATAATAAATATAGTTAAAAAGGGAATTAATTATCCCATATATAAACAATAAAAAAACAACATAAATAAATGGAAAACCCAAAATACATTTATATTAAAATTGAACATAACATTATTTGTACAAGAAACTAAAAGATGAACTAAACCAACAACTCAACCAACCAAACCTGATAACCAAATAACACCATGTGACACTTCTGGTCACTCTCCAACACAATTATCACATTTCACCCAAGGTGATCGAACTCAAGTTAAAACTGGCACAAGGGCTAAAAAAGAAGAATACAATAGGTGTGAGTATTAAAACATAGTAGGTTAGCTCGATATTCTATTACTAATGCACATAAATTAAAATAAAAAGAACATAAATTTCATGTTTTAAATAAATGATATAAATGAATTTTTTCCAAATTATTTCCCAAGATATATAAAAAAAATTACCGGACAAAAAATATCATGTTTTATAAAGAAGAATGCTAGTAACAATTTTCAAATAGGTGAAATGTGAAAATGAAAATAGTTCTCTAGAGGGCTGTTTTAATGAATATACACTTCTAAATAAATATCACACACTACTGAATTTACCAACCAAACACACCTTTTTCCGATGGTGATTACAATATATTCAATGAGCACAAGTCACAGGAACACCCTTAGGCACTAGTTAGTTATGAGCCCCAGGTACCTCATATCTCGGTGAATGTAATATTACTAAATATCTATTCTTGTTAACATGAGACACTATTAGGGAGAAAACCAATAACCTATTAGTCCCCAAACAAAATTATCATCATAGTTTATTTATTGTTGTCATCGTCAAACTTGCTATGGGAAACAGGGGCCAAACCCCACAGAATCAGTAGCATACTAGTACATGTCTACCAACCAGGATACTGGGGATTCCATTTAGTATTCAATCAAGATACACATATTATAAAACATAAATTACACATAAAAATCCATTACCAAAACATAGAAACACAAATAACCCAAAAATATACTTCACATCTCATTCACGAATCACAAAACCACTAAAAATAATCGTAAAACCATTTCAAGGAGAATAACGAAGCCTTGCACATAAAATCCATTAAAATGATCTTTTAAGTCCACAAACACATCAATAACATAAAAACCAAGATTTGTAAGCCCTAAAACTCATTAATAAATCATTTTTATGGACCATAAAAATACCACAAAAGTTATAACATGAAATACAAATGGAAACCATTTTAACAAAAAAAAAACAAAATGCCAAACAGGCCTTTAAGAATTTCTCAAAACTACCCTTTGACTAAGGTATGATATTAACTTTTATTAAGGAGTTTTATAAAAATAATTTATAGTAGAAAAACACAATAATAAATTCCTTAAAACATTCAGGTTACATATTCAAAACACAATCATTTTCATAAGGATGTGAAACCGGCCATTTTCCGGCAACTCAGGCCAAAACGTGTTGTTAACCAAAACCCATTTGTTTTTAAAACAAAATCAAAATTTCAATGAAATTTAATGACCCAAAATTTCTATTATTCATTCTTCCAATAAATTTATAAATCCAAAAAAATTAATTTTTAAATCACACTTAATACATAAAATCCAACTAGGCAATTTACCGTGCACATGGCATGCACTGTTAAACAGAACAATTTATTTTCATCTATTGACAAGGAATAAAACAAAAAATGCATGAAATAATTTATTCAAGATACTGAAATATTTTTAAAATACCATAAACCAGGTTATCAACCTCACAATATAGGTGCGAAAGATGATAAATCATTTAAAAAAACACTTGTTGTGTATATTCATGACAAAACAACACTACCTTTCACAAAACACATATTGAACAACCATTTTGTTCACCAAGAAAATTATAAAAAGGATTAAAACAATAATAATAATATATATATATATCTATTTGGGGAAATATTAAAATGATGAAACATTAATGATAAAGGCATGTACAATGGAAATCCAACGTCAAATCCTTGACATAATGGAAACGCGCACCCGGAATCACGCATTTCTGGTTTATAAACCCCAAAACATTGAAGACCACACCTAAATTAATATGAAATTCTTCAAAAACAATTATATAACATAACTCTAGGACTATAATTACTTTAATAGAATATAAAACCACAAAATAATGAAAGGGGGAAGAAGAGGGAGGATAAAGGAGATGGAATCTCACCTTTTGAATTAAAAAACTCTTTGTATTCCATTAGATATGAAACTATAGAGAACTTTTAATGGGCTGTAACATCATGGAGAGTCTCCTATGGTATGTAAGAACCATAGAAAGAATTTTTTTGGGGAATAGAGAATGAATTAAATGTGTTATTTTTTAAGCAATTTACCTTCTCAATTCCGGGAGATTTGAGGTAACCTGATAACTATCTCCCTAATAAATGACTAGTAAGAGCACAAAAGATGGTAAATAAAAAATGGGGGTGATTATAGAGGTATTGTATTAGAGTGGTAGTTGGAATCACATACATATATTAAAACTCAAATTTGATATAAAAGAATGAAATTATTGTTTAAAAACCGGAAATGGGCCCTCGAGCTGGCCGAATACATAAATAAATAACCCAATTTCACAATTCTTAGGTATTTATATGGGGTCAAAAAGGATATTAAAGTTTTCAAATGTTATTATTGGCCAAGTGGGAAGTGGATTGGGTGAAAAGGTTGAAAAAAAAGAAGTTATAAAACTAACAAATTTGGGTATTAAAATTGGTAATGGGCTCCCGATTGTCTCAAATCATGACGTAACCACCCTTTCTCCAAAAACTTATAAAAACAATGGGGAACCCAAATTGGGGTGATTAGACATAGATAAAACTTAATAACACAACATTAATCTCACCCATGACCCAATAAAAGTATCAGGATTTCAAATGAACTGGATCAAAACAATGAGATAAATAACCGTGTGTGATAGGGGACTTCCTCCCTCACTTCATCACATCACATTGACCCTTCAAGCTCGACCATCAAATGGTAATTTGTCTTCTAAAATTTTATATCCAAATTCTATAGGTTTTAGTATTCTCCAATGGTTAACCCTATTTTACCTATGTGGATAGATAAAGGATGTTCATCAAGGAAGAGGTAATCATCTTAAATATTTCACTCAAGATCATATCATCCTTTAATTCCAATTCAAGTGTTGTTTATATATTAAATTAATAAAAAATTATCCCCTATATTATGATATTTTATTGTTATTATATAAAAAATATATTCCATATTTTATCAATCCTATAACAAATAAAATCAATGCACGAGAATATGTATAACTTATTGTCTCCATACTGTGGTGTAATCTACATTTAATCTGTACTTTATTTGGGTGGGTATAGTTATAGTAATAACATACATATATAATTATTATTAAATTATATTTATTATGTAAATTAATATACTATCCAATTCCCTACTATTTCACGATTAAGAAAATTATACTATAGTTTATGTATACATATGACCTACGACCTCCACGACATGATGTGATTCATTTTCATTGTTTATAATGAATGAAAGATTATATATGTTTATATAATGAGTAAATATTATATATATTACCTTAATATCATTATAAAATAAGATGGAACTAAATATTATACACATTAAATATAACTTATACGATAATATATGCATAGAAAAATGATGCATTTAACACATGAATGAAGGGTAACAATGAAATATTTTTAAAACATAAGTTATAAGATTATATAAAAAGGATAAATATGGAATAATAAATATTAATATGGTTATATTATAAAATAATAAACTTATTTAAACCATTATATGGACGTTTTGTATATATACGACAGAAATCATACAAAAGGTAAGGGTTAATTTCACAATCTCATTATTATCTGGGATTTTTTATACATATGTATTTGTTGTGGAATAATTATCTACCATATCCATATTTTTTTTAAAAAAATGGTTTTTTAATATTCTTAATAAATTTTTAATTTCATTTTCTCCCATTTCATAATTTTTACTAAAATTATTTGAAAGTACTATTTTTCTATTTTCTTAATGAAGTAGATAATGAATTTTAGGGAAAACATATAAAAGAAATGTTTTTTTATCTTATATGGAATGAACATATTTGTTAGATTTCATAAAGCATTAATCCCATGAAGATTCCCGTATAATATTACATGTTCATTTTCAATGAAAATATTTTCACTTATAAATTCACATAATTTTATAAAAATAAATCATTTTCAAAGTAGAAACGACAATTTATGGAATAATAATTATCAATGGATATGTCAATATTATCTTCCATTTAAGATTACATTATTTCATATTACATATGACTTAATGCTTCTATTTTTTACGATACTATCCCAATTATTCATATGGGAGGTTTATTTTTATTATAGAATGATATTTATGAAACAAATTTCTTTCCACAAGATATGTTATGATGAAATTATGTTTATGAAACAAATTTCATAACACGAGTTCTGATTTGATGAATAAATTATGTTCTTGTGTCACACATATGTAAGATATTAATTATTTGATTTTTGGTACATATATATCCCTCTAATTCATTAGGTAATGATTTATATCTAATGAGATATGTAACATCCCATGTAAGTAATGAATAATAGATATTTTTATCTATGCGTATTGATGAATTAGATAGTGTTTTATAGGCTTAAAATGAAAATAAATAGAATCTTAAGCATGGAATACATTAATATTCATAAAAGATTGTTTTACTGCCTTTTGATGGAAAACCATTTTTAAATTTTTTTTGATAACATTATATGCTATGTTTGTCAAAATAAACTTATTGATTATGATTGAGACATAAAAATATACTTTGTGTGAATTTTTGGTATTTATCCGATAAAGTTCATTTTTTAAAGAATAGTGAAAAATGTTGTATTTTAATTCAAAACCACATTTTAATCTAATTTATTTATATGATTAGATTATCTTTTGAATTGGTTTTGAAGTGAAATTATAATATATTTGTACCATTTTATCCAATGGTGGTCGTTGGAATCAATTTCACTTTGAAATTGGACTTAAACTAGTGTCAATCTTTTGATACTTATTGTTTCATAAAAACACGCAATTTGTCATGAAAACGGAAATTAATTATTAAATTAATTAATGAATCTTATATATTTTGAATTTTTTAAAATAGACAACATTTATGAATTCATAATATCAAATATAGCTTAGGGTGATGTTTTGGTATTTTTCTAAAAAACATCAATTCTTGATGAATAGTGAAACCACTAAGGGGTAGTTAAAGAAACTGATTTTTCGTTTAAATGAAACATTTCCACTTCTATGATTTTGTTTTCAAAAATCCAACATACATGGTTGTCATTAAGAAGTAAAATGTGGTTCAATGAGATTAAAATAATTTTTTGGTGAATAGTAACATTTAAGTTCTTAATCGCGATTAGTGGTAATTAGTGTAGTTTAAGGTAAAAATAATGTTTTAATAATATGAGTTGAGCTTGAAACATGTCCTAACCTCATTTTATGTGTCATGGCCAACCAAGAAAATCCATGGGTCAACTTGGGGACCCCATGGAGCCACTTTGGTTGGAAAATGACATTAATACCTTTTATTTAATGTTAAAGTAAAAAATGACACAAACATGAGATGTTTTACTAAATCAATTTTTACATGGGGTTATACAAGTCATATTTTTGACTATAAATAGTAATTGGAAATCTAAAACTATTTCCTACATTAGAGTAATTTGTTTATAATTTTTAGAAGTTAGATAAATTAAATTATTTATGACATCATGATGATGCAGCGATGACCTCATTATTTAACGATATAAATAAAATAGAATGATAATGTAATATCTAAGACCTAGACATGTCCAAAACCTATTGGATGATTGGATTTTGAACCCTTATTACCTTATCCTCGAATTATATCAATGTGGGACCTCTTAAATCCGAATACCATTTTATTATAATGTGACTTTTCTTTACTTTCCAAGTGTGCCCCTCCTCTCCTCTTATAAAAGGCCCCCACCTCTACCTCCTTACCCACACATCCAAAGCCATTGGCTCGGCCAAAATATTCCTATTTTGTCTCTCCACTTCCCTATATTAATCCTTGAAGCCTCACATTGGGCAGAAATCATCCCAAGGATGTTTTTGAGCTCAAACCAAAGGGAGTTACCCGATTTTAAGGTAATGTCTTCACTTGAGACCTTTTGTTTTATTTTTATTCTCCAACCCCATAAATTCTTTTTATTAATTTCTTTTGTAACAAATACAGTATCATAAATATACTAGGATGTTTTTATAAGAAGGATTCTAGCTACATTTACACACACCTACATCTAATGGATAACGAACATACTGTTTCCGTGGATGTGGAATTTATGCCTCCCGAAACGATGAATGTTCAACATTATTTTAACACCTTCAAATGTGGCCATTAAGATGTCACTATATTTATATATGATATATAATATTTTTATGTTTTCATTAAGCTTCTGTATTTTTCATTTTGTGGAAACCTTTATGGTTTCCATTATGGGTAAACATGATATCTTCATTTAAGGAAGGGTGGACTACCGCCCCCTCAAAGTGATTTGATTCATTAAATACCATATGTGGGACATATAAAGGATGTAAATATGATATTATATATGATATTATACTATAATTATAATATACCTTTATATCATTATGATTACATTCTATAAAACACAAAATATAAATTAAATTAGCGTTCAAGCGTACGTACGGCCTACCGTCTCCATGAACGGTGCATTTCATTTCTTACCTCTATATGATTATGTAATATTATAAATGCATGAATGTACTGGATATATATGACATATATTATATCTACATAATGAACACCATTCTGGATATAATGGATACATTAACAACATGTAATTATAAAGGGATTATTTTTGACTCAAGTACCAATGATTATTAAAACGACCGTTATTAACTTAAATAATTACATAGTGATAATGACATGTCAATAAGTGATATAAATGGAATAATGAACATGAAAAAGGTTTTAAACAAGTATAAGTTAACCCAAGTTTATTATTCAGGAGATTAATGAACGACTGAGTCATGTCGGACCCGAGGTAAGGGACTTCGTCTCAAT
This sequence comes from Viscum album, assembly GCA_963277665.1. Classification (NCBI taxonomy): domain Eukaryota; kingdom Viridiplantae; phylum Streptophyta; class Magnoliopsida; order Santalales; family Viscaceae; genus Viscum; species Viscum album. Next base: position 1,430,238,785 of record OY728132.1, on the reverse strand, counting down.
CTCCTTTCATTGAGGCATATTTTTTTTATACACAACCTTATTTTATACGGTGTATAAAACCATTTGACATTTATGTTTATTCAGAAGGAATATTTTTTATATGAAGCATTTACTAAATGACAAAAGGGAATGTTTTTGTCGAACGTATGCAGTGACAATGACTTCTCCACTACCGTGACCATTATTTGAGTTTCGGCTTCCTCTATAAGCCATACCTTTTATAAAAAAGAAAAATAAATACCATGTTTTACTTTTCTTTTATTTTGGTTTTGAACATTGTTTTCATAATGTTTTTATATCAATGTGTTGTATTGATATATTGTGATTGAAAGGTGGAAATGTTATGTTTCCTTTATGAATGTTTTATGTGATACGATTATGTTGAGGTTCTTGGGCATTATTATGAAGACGGGAGGTTCCGTGATAGACTAAGGGCGGGTGAGCCCGATATAGCTCTCCAATGCATCGGGTAACGCAAAGGAGTTAAACGTTAAGGTTTCTCCGAAGAGATTTAGGGAATATACTGTGATGGGTATTCAAAACGTAACCAAGAGGGTTACTCCCTACGTAAGAATGTTATGAATGCCTCATGTTACCTTTATAACTTATGATTTCTATGTATTATTCATGATTTGATGAGTTATGTTAAAGTGATTATGTTTTATGGGTAAAGTACGATTTCATTCTTATGTATATATGTACCCATGATTCCTTTCCATATTTATATATCCCTTACTGAGCTTTTTATGCTCATCCCAAGTTTTTTTTGAAATGTTTTTCATAGGTCAAGGGAAAGGTACATGATATGATGAAAGTTTCAAGGAAGTGTCAAGAAAGAATCCATGTTTTATTTTAAATATGTTTCCATTGATGGGAAATAAGAATATTATATTTATGTAACCACTTTGTTTATACATGTAATGTAATGAATGTTTTATGATCTAATTCTCTTAAACTCTAAACCCAAAAAGATCCTCAATGTGTAATCTTGTAATAACTCAAGATTATGTAATGTTTAAGGCTGGGGCCTTATAGTTGGTATCATAGGTTGGTCTAGATAACATTAGTAGTTAGAATTATATTAAATGATTATCCAAAAATATTTTTTTATGGTCAAATTGAAATGATATAGCATTTGAAGATTACCATGTTGGTTCATCTAAGACATATTTTTTCAGAATGGTTTTCCGCTGAGGAAACAGGGAAGCAGTGCTAGGAAGGCATACAAAAGGAAATAACCTTACGAATCAGCATCCTGAGATGGTCGGAATTGGAACTGAACAGTTTGTTGCAGTAATGGCGTAGGTGACTCAAGCGATAAATGGTGGTGGTATCCATGCACGAGATCAGCCAGATCAACCACAGAGGAACATGTCAGTGGTGGAACATTTCATGAGGCAACATCCCCCATCATTCAGAGGATCATCTAACCCTGTGTTAGCTGAAGGGTGGATTAAAGCACTGGATAAGATTTTAGATGTTATGGGGTGTTCAGAAAATCAAAAGGTTAGTCTTGATATTTACCGTTTGGAGGGTGAAGCAGATCAGTGGTGGTCGATGGTTAAAAATATCAGGGATGTTGATGAGATTTATGCTCTCGATTGGGATGAAATCAAAGGTATGTTTCTTGAGAAGTATTTTACTAAGGCTGTTCGACTTAGGATGGAAAACCAAATCTTGTAAATGAGGCAAGGGGAAGACTCAATGGCTACCTATGAAGAAAGGTTCACTCGATTGAAGGGTATGCTCCAAATTTTATTTGAGACCTCGATAGTAAAATCAATCATTTTTACTCAGGATTAAAGCCAAAATATCGAAGGGAATTAGCTTCTCTTGAGTTTAAAACTTATGAAATGCTTGTTCGATGTTCTGAGAAGGTGGAAATGGAGTTTTCCGATGATCAAGTGTTCTATAACATCCAACAGAAGAAGAGACTGAGGTGGCAGTAGAATGGTAAGAATTCTTCAAAAAAGTCTGATGGTAAGAAAACTAAGTTTCCAGTTTGTGATAAATGTGGAAAAAGGCATGTTGGGGAATGTCTTCTGAATTCTGGAAAGTGCTACCGATGTGGTAAGATGGGAAAAAAGGCTTTAGATTACACTGAAAAGGATCAATGTGAAGGTAAGACCAAATTTGATTTACAATTAGTGAAATGTTATAAGTGCAATGAGATGGGTCACTATGCAAACGAGTGTCCGACAAAGAGCTTGAGTGATGGGAAGTAGTTAGACTACAAGTAGAAAGGGGTGGTGAAATCCTTTGAAACTAATTCAGCAGATGTCGGGACATCAAATGAAGTTGTATCAGGTACTTTGTTTGTTTTTTCAGATAATGCCATTGTGTTGTTTGATTCGGGGTCCACACATTTTTTAATCTCTGAAACCTTTTCTAGTAAAATGGGAATACCATCTCAAGAAATGACTCCTGAACTTTTGGTGAAAACACCTGGGGAAATGTTGAGGCAAAAATAATTTATAAGAATCTTCCTATCCTTATCTGTGGAAAGAACCTACATGAAAACCTTATTGTTCTACCTCTAGTAGAGTTTGATGTTATCCTGGGTACGGATTGGCTCTCTATTTACCATGCTAAGATTGACTATAGAGAAAAAGAAGTTTCTTTTCTGAAAGACTTTCAGTTTGTGTACAAGAATGAACCCTTACCGTTGATAACTTATCAACAGGACAAGAAACTTTTAAAAGATGGAAATGAATGTTACCTTGCACACATCGTTGAAAATAAAGGAACAGTTCAGATTAATTATGTGCCAGTGGTAAATGAGTATCCTGATGTTTTCCCTGATAAGATGCCTTGAATAATACCAGATTGGGAAGTTGAGTTTACTATTGACATAGTTCTTGATGCTAAGCCAATTTCAAAACCCCCTTATGGAATGTCTCAAATTAAACTTTTAGAGTTGAAGGAGCAATTGCAAGATTTATTTGAGAAATGTTTCATTCGACCTAGCACATCACCATGGGGTGCTCTTGTTTTATTTGTTAAAAAGAAAGATGGTTCAATGAGACTTCGCATTGATTATAGATCCTTGAATAACATCACTGTTAAGAAAAAATATCCATTGCCTCATATCGATGATTTGTTTGATCAGCTCCAGGTATCTCAGTATTTTTCAAAGATTGAATTGAGATCGGGGTACCATCAGCTGAAGGTAATGGAAGAAGACGTTCCAAAGACTGTGTTTTGTACAAGATATGGCCATTATGAATTCGTAGTAATGCCTTTTGGGCTAACCAATGCACCTGATTTATTCATGGATTTAATGAATAGAATTTTTCTTGAGTACTTGGATAAGTTTGTGGTGGTTTTCATTGATGATATTTTGGTGTTTTCTAAAAGTAAAGAGGAGCATGAAAGACATTTAAGGGTTATCTTGAAAACCTTAAAAGAAAAGAATTTGTATGGGAAATTCAGTAAGTGTGAGTTTTTGTTGCAACAAATTTCGTTCCATGGTCACATTGTTTCTAAATATGGGATAACTGTTGATCTTGAAAAAACAAAAGTTGTGGAAGATTGGACAAGACCCACAAATGTAACTCAGATTCGAAGCTTCCTTGGTTTGGCAGGCTATTACCGAAGGTTTGTTTGAAATTTTTCGTGGTTATCTAGTCCAATGACTAAGGTAACTCGGAAGGGTGTTAAGTTTATATGGACAAAAGAATGTGATGATTGTTTTCAAGAATTGAAAAGAAGATTGGTGAATGCTCCAGTTTTGGCACTACCTTCCAGGAATGGTGAGTTTGTTATCTATAGTGATGCCTCATTGAAAGGACTTGTTTGCGTCCTAATGCATAATGATCAGGTAATTTCTTATGCTCCACGACAGTTGAAAACTCATGAGGTAAATTGCCCTACACATGATTTGGAATTAGCTTCTGTTTTTTTCGCTTTAAAATTTTGGAGGCATCATTTGTATGGAGTAAAGTGTGAAATATATACCCATCACAAAAGTTTAAAGTATATATTCACTCAGAAGGAATTGGACATGAGACAAAGGAGATGGCTAGAATTAATCAAGGATTATGATTGTACAATTCATTACCATCCGGGAAAAGCAAATAAAGTGGCTGATGCTTTGAGTCGAAAAAGTAATGCTTCATTAGAAATGTTGTGTTTGGAACATGATCCTTTGGCTAAGGATTTGATGAAATTTGGCATAGAAGTTGTTGGTGCAGGAAGTTCTTCTGTTTTGTTTCAGGTATAAGTGAGATCATCTCTATCAGGTAGAATCAAGCAAGCACAGAAGCAAGACAGTGAGTTGCAGAAAAAGGTAGAGCTGGTTCAGAAAGGTAAGTTGCCTGAATTCAACATTGATAGTGATTGTGTTTTGAGATTTGGGATGAGATTGTGTTTGCCTTGTGATTCACAGTTGAATAGATAGTTGTTGTGTGAATCTCATAGTTCTTCGTTTTCAGTTCATCCTGGTAGTACAAAGATGTACAGAGATCTGTGGGAGTATTTCTTGTGGGATGAAATGAAAAAATATATTGCTGATTTTACTGTGAAGTGTTTGAATTGTCAATAGGTTAGAGCAGAGCAGCAATTACCGAAAGGGATGCTTTAGCCTTTACCAGTGCCAGAGTGGAAATGGGAGAATATATCCATGGACTTTGTTGTGGGATTACCGAAGACATCTCGAGGTAATAATGCAATCTGGGTTATTGCTGATCGCTTGACCAAATCTGCTCATTTCCTTGCTATAGGAGATACTTTTTCGCTAGATCAACATTCCCGTTTGTATCTTAAAGATATAGTCAGGTTACATGGAGTTCCCCTCTCCATTGTATCTGATCGTGATCCCAGGTTCACTTCTATCTTTTGGAATGGCCTTCAGAAGTTATTGGGTACTGAATTATATTTTAGTACAGCATTTCATCCTTAATCAGATGGGAAGTGAGAATGAACAATTCAGACCTTGGAGGATATTCAATGAGCTTGTTCGATGGATTATCAGGGAAGTTTGGACCAACATCTTTTTTTGGTTGAATTTTCATATAATAACAGCTTTCATTCCAGTATACAGATGGAACCATTTGAGGCGTTATATGGGAAGTGGTGTCAAACTCTAGCATTTTGGGATGAAGTGGGTAAAAGGAAGCTAATGGGACCAGAATTGGTAGAAGAGATGGCAGAAAAAGTTCAGTTGATTCAGAAGCACATAAGAACAGCTCAGAGTAGGAAGAAGAGTTATGCGGACAACAGGAGGAAGGATTTATCTTTTGAGGTAGGTGATCATGTTTTTCTCAAAGTCTCACCATGGAAAAGTGTGATGCGATTTGGTCAGAAAGGAAAGCTGAGTCCAGGGTTCATTGGACCATATGAAATAATTTAGAGAGTTGGATCAGTTGCTTAACGAGTGGCTTTACCTCCGAGTTTATCTCAGGTACACAATGTTTTTCATGTTTTGATGTTGAGAATGTATATACCCAATCCATCTCCTGTTTTGAGTCCAGAGGTAGTTCAGCTGGAAGAGAACCTATCTTAAGTGGAACAACCGGTCCAGATTCTTGGCCATAGGGAGCAAGTGTTACGAAATAATGTGATTAATAAGGTAAATGCTTCGTGGAAAAACCACATGATGGAAGAGGCAACATGGGAATATGAAAATGCAATGAGGGATAAGTACCCTCATATATTCAATAAGTAAATAAATTGCAGGGAAGCAATTTTCTACAGGGGGAAGGATGTAACATCCCAAGTAAGTAATGAATAATATATATATTTATCTATTCCTGTTAATGAATTAGATAGTGTTTTAGATGCTTAAAATGAAAAGAAATACAATCTTATGCATGGAATACAATAATATTATTAAAAGATTGTTTTACTGCCTTTTGATGGAAAACCATTTTTAAATCTATCTTTTGAAAATTTTGGAAGCTATGTTTGTCAAAATAAACTTATTTTTTATGATTGGGACATCAAAATTTTCTTTGTGTGAATTGTTGGTATTTTTTCGATAAAGTTTATTTTTTAACGAATAGTGAAAAATGTTGTATTTTAATTCACAACCTCTTTTTAATCTAATTTATTTATATGATTATATTATATTTTGAATTGGTTTTGAAGTGAAATTAGAATATATTTTTACCATTTTATCCAATGGTAGTCGTTGAAATCAATTTAACTTTGAAATTGGACTTAAACTAGTGTCAATCTTTTGATACTTATTGTTTCATAAGAACACGCTATTTTTCATGACATCAGGAATTAATTATTAAATTAATTAATGCATATTATATTTTTTGAATTTTTTAAAATATAAAACAACTTTTAATTCATAATATCAAATATATCTTAGAGTGATCTTTTTGTATTTTTCTGAAAAACATCACTTTTTGATGAGTAGTGAAACCACTAAGTGGTAGTTAAAGAAACTGATTTTTCGTATAAATAAAACTTTTCCACTTCTGTGATTTGATTTTCAAAAATCTGACATTCATGTTTGTCATTAAGAAGTAAAATGTGGTTCAATGAGATTAAAATAATTTTTTGGTGAATAGTAACTTTTAAGTTCTTAATCGCAATTAGTGGTAATTAGTGTAGTTTAAGGTAAAAATAATCTTTAAATAATATGAGATGAGCTTGACACATGTCCTAAACTCATTGGATGTGTCATGGTCGTCCAAGACAATCCATGGGACAACTTGGGGACCCCATGGAGTCACTTTGGTTGGAAAATGTCATAAATACCTTTTATTTAATTTTAAAGTAAAAAATGACACAATCATTAGATGTTTTACTATATAAATTTTTACATGGGGTTATAAAGGTAATATTTTTCTACTATAAATAGTAATTGTAAAGATAAAAATATTTCCTAGATCATAGTATTTTTTTTATAATTTTTAGATTTTAGATATATTAAATTATTTATGACATCATGATGATGCAACGATGACCTCATTATTTAACGATTTAAATAAAATGGAATGATAATGTAATATCTAAGACCTAAACTTGTACAAAACCTATTGTATGAGTGGATTTAGAACCCTTGTCACTTTATCCTCGAATTATATCAATTCGGGTCCTCTTAAATCCAAATACTATTTTAAAATAAAGTGACTTTTCTTTACTTTCCAAGAGTGCCCCTCCTCTCCTCTTATAAAAGGCCCCAACCTCGACCTCCTTACACACACTTCCAAAGCCTTTGGATCGGCCAAACCCCGCCCCTTTTGTTTCTCCACTTCCCTCTATTACTCCTTGAAGCCTCACTTTGGGCAGAAGTCTTCCCAAGGGAGCCTTTGAGCTCAAATCAAAGGGAGTTACCCGATTTTAAGGTAATGTCTTCACTTGAGTCCTTTTGTTTTATTTTGCTTCTCCAACCCCCTAAACTCTTTTTATTCATTTCTTTTGTAACAACTATAGTATATTCAATATACTATGATGTTTTTATATGAAGGATTCGAGCTAAACTTACACACACCTACATCTAATGGTTAAAGAACATACTGTTTCCGTGGATGGTGAATTTATGCCTCCCGAAACGATGTTTGTTCAACATTCTTTTAACATCTTCAAAGGTGGAAATTAAGATGTCACTATATTTATATATGATATATAATATGTTTATGTTTTCCTTAAGCTTCTGTATTTGTCATTTTGGGCATACCATTATGGTTTCCATTATGGGTAAACGTGATATCTTCATTTAAGGAAGTGCGGGCTACCTCCCCCTCAAAGTGATTTGATTCGTTAAATACCATATATGGGACATATAAAGGATGGAACTATGATATTATATATGATATTATACTGGAATTATAATATACCTTTATATAATTATGATTCCATTGTATAAAATACGAAATAGAAATGAAAGTAGCGTTCATGCGTACGTACGGCTTACCATCTCAATGAACGATATATTTCATTTCTTACCTCTAAATGATTATGTAATATTATAAATGCATGAATGTACAGGATATATATGACATATATGATATCTACATCATGAATACCATTCTGGATATAATTGATACATGAACAACATGTAATTATAAAGGGCTTATTTTTGTCTCAAGTACCAATGATCGTAAAAATGACCATTATTAACTAAAATAATTAAATAGTGTTCATGACATGGTAATAAGTGATATAAAAGGAATAATGAACTTGAAAAAGTTTCTTAAAAAAGTATAAATTAACTCTAGTTTATTATTCAGGAGATTAAAGAATGACCGAGTCAAGTTGGACCCGAGGTATGGGACTTCGTCTCAATCTCCTTTCATCGAGGCATATTTTTTTTATACACAACCTTCTTTTATACGGTGTATAACCCCCTTTTACATTTAAATTTATTCAATAGGAATATTTTTTATATTAAGCGTTTACTAAATGACAAAAGGGAATGTTTTTTCGTACGTATGAAGTGACAACAACTTCTCCGCCGCCGTGACAATTATTTGAGTTTCGTAGTCCTCTACAAGACATTCCTTTTTTAAAAAAAGAAAAATAAATAACATGTTTTACTTTTCCTTTATATTGGTATTGAAAATATTTTTCATAATGTTTTTATATCAATGTGTTGTATTGATATATTGTGACTGAAAGGTGGAAATGTTATGTTTCATTTATGCATTTTTTATGTGATACGATTATGTTGAGGTTCTTGGGAATTATTATAAAGATGGGTGGTTCTGTGATAGACTAAGGGCGGGTGAGCCCGATATAGCACTCAAATGCATTGGGTAACGTGAAGGAGTGAATCGTTAAGGTTTCTCGGAGGATATATAGTGAATATACTGTTATGGGTATTCCAAACGGATCCAAGAGGGTTAATCCCTATGTAAGAATGTAATGAATGCATCAAGATACCTTTATGTCTTATGATTTCTATGATTTATTCATGATTTGATGAGGTATGTTAAAGTGATTATGTTTTATGGGTAATGTATTATTTCATTCTTATGTATATATGTACCCATGTTTCCTTAACATATTATTATATCCCTTACTGAGCTTTTTATGCTCATCCCAAGTTTTTTTGAAATGTTTCTCATAGATCAATGGAAAGGAACATGATATGATGATAGTGTCAAGGAAGTGTCAAGAAAGAATCCATGTTTTATTTTAAATATGTTTCCATTTATGGGAAAGAAGAATACTATCTTTACGTAACCACTTTGTTTATACGTGGAATGTAATGCATGTTTTATGATCTAATTCTCTAAAACTCAAAACCCGAAAAGATCCTCAATGTGTAATATTGTAATAACTCAGAATTAAGTAAGGTTTAAGGGTGGGGCCTTATAAGATAGATATGATTAGAATGAGAAGTGAACTCAGTTCAGTATTATTGGTCTTGAAAAAATAGTGAACATAGTTCTATAAGGGAAATTGTATACGGTGACAGTTATGGAAATGATCCTTGACTAATATGGAAATTTTTTCTATGTTTATGTCCATAGAATAGTTCCATGTATTATTTTATTCTCTCATTGAATATGTTCTTTGATTCTTTATAAATATCTATGATATATTCCATGAAATGATATAATTATATTTAATATGAATGATATAATTATAAAATGACCTGTTATGTTATTAAGTCCTATTATTATGATATGTTTGATATCTCCCATTATTACCCTTACCAATAATATGATCACACAAATTCTTATGTTTCTATTCCCCAGGATATAAAAATGGGAATTAACTATGATGTTTTTTAAGGGTTCTAATAATGAATTATTACGCATGAATGATGTAAATGTTTTATGAATCTGTTCTTTAGGTTTCCAAATTTCAAATGACATAAATCTTATATGTTTATAGCATGGGTTTTTTATGTAATTAATTTTCGTATATTTAGATATAATATACTTTTATGAAATTTATGGTTTGTTATAACATGTGGATAAATGTTCAAACAAGAACAATAAAACGTTTTTTCCCAAAGAATAAGATCACTATCATTGAAAACTAGGGATTCTATTAAAGGATTAGTAGTAATCATATATTATTGTATTACTAAATATATAACTTGTAGATATTGGGAACCCCATGTAATGTATGTGATAAGGATGTATGATGTATAAATTAATTATTCAATTTTGAATGGAGTTTAATACTGAGTGTATGATTTACAAGTGATTTAAATATATAAATGTGAAAAAAATAAAATTTAGAATTGATTGAGTTTATAGTTTTCATTCATCTGATAATGTAAATAGTTAGAAAATCATGGAATTGAAATAAATTATTTTATTCAAGATAAAATTAATCATATAATTATATTTTTATCTTCACCTCACAGATCTCATATTAAATTAAAATATATTTGTTTAAAACGGGTTGTGATGAGATGATTAAATGTATACAAATTATTTATTATTCAATGGCGTTTTATAACATGTTTTGTGAAGAATATTTTGATAAATATTTTTCTACAATATTAATATTATTATAAAAATATTTGTTAAAATATAAGAAAAAATGTTCCTCTCATCCATCAATTGTGGTGTTATAATAAAATTTCCTTTATTAAAGGAATGGATTCACACAAAACTTAATGCCAATTATTGTAATGAAACAATAATTTATTGGTTTTATATTCATAATAAATAGAAATAAATGTTTTCCCCAAAAATTAAGATCATTTTATGATGAATAATAGAAATATATTTTGAAATGAATATAACATCTAAGTGGCTAGTTGTTGTATTTTAGAACATAGAGAAGTAAACAATTATTTAATAAATGATTGTTTCAATTTAAGACTATATAAATTCCTAAATGAATATCATAAATTTTGTATGATATATAATGATAAATAATTATATTTTTTATATATTTTAATGTAATAAGGTGATTAACACATGATATCCTAAAAAATGTTTTAGGATATGATAGTAATGAAAAATTAAAATATATAAATTAGATAGTGTGAGAAATTGAAATTTACATGTTATCATAAAAGAGTTTAGGATATTATTTTAATGAAAAGACTAAAGATTTACATTTAGTTACCATATTAAGTCAACATTACTATTCCAAAAGGGATTACACCAGTTAATACTAAAATTATTAAACATTATATCCTTATAATATATTATGGTATAAAGTTAGATAAAAATATAATCAAATAAATTTAATAATGTAATAATTTTGATGTCATTATATCCTAAAAGGGTTTTCTATGTACCGTTCATGTGATAATGTAAATAGTTAAATTATTTATAAAATATTTTTTGTATATATTTTGATTGAATGAGTTTGATGAATGAGGATTATATAGATGGAAAATGTTAGAAGTATAAAAATATAAAAAAATTATAACATTTTATATTATAATATTGATGATCTCGAATATATGTTTAAAAGGTTTAAAATATATAATATTATTCCAATGTATCATCGTTATACATACTTAAATTTTTCATAAATGATAAAAATTAATTCATTAGTGGTATTATTTTTTATATTTTCACATATATATGTGATGGAAATTACATTTGGATTTAATTTTCATAAAATGATTCCATTATTACTACAATCACATGAGGGTCTTTCTATATCTCTATTAGAGATAGGCTGTAATGGTTATAATTATATCATGTTATTATAATAAATTAAATCTTCGTTTTTCAATTGTTCATGTGTGCCTCTATTTTTATTATTATTGATTGAATGATAAATATCCTTGTAAAGTGTATAAATTGAGTTCTCCATAAGTGATAGTCACCATGGTGTATAATTGGTTGTGACGATTTGTAAAGGTCAGCTTGAATAGATTATTATATCGATTAAAAAGTGTTGTATAAAATATATTTAGGAATACATTTTTGAGGTAATAAGTAGATAATTATTACTTTGACTTGTCTACTAAAGTATATCTCATTGAATTTTATTTTTCCATAGATATACATAATGACATATTCTTATTAATGGTCTGTCTTACAAGAGTATGGAAATATAACTAGAATCATAACCTTCATACATTGATTCCCAAGTTATGAATTTACCCATATTCATTTAGCGTATTCATGGTTGGTTGGAAGTTTTTATCAACATGTCTTCCATTAGAGTGCAACCAATAAGAGATTTATCCACATGTATGAAACGATAATACTTCTAAGACATGATTGAATTCATCTAAATAAATTCATAAACATTCTTTTTTATTTCACATTTTATGTCTTCAACTACATGGATAAGTGACATCTGATATTCAAATTAGACAGATTAATGACATGTGATGTATTCATCAACATAGTCTTTTTTGGATATTCAAGAAAATAATGCGAGGTCATTACTAGATTAACATGTTCCTTATATTGTGGTCACTCAATGTTAGGAAAAAGAGATTATATAAGATACATTTGATGAATATGATACATCTTGTGGTGGAAAGGTTCATATAGATCAATGATTATTCTTGACATAGATCACAACAGACCTCGTAATATATTGAGTTGTATTTGTGTTCTTCTATAAGAGGATCTTTTCTTAAATCTATGAAATATACATTTCATCATTTTTATCAATAATTATATGGAAAAATTGTCACACAATTAGTCCCTTGGGTAACTATAAAATTTTTGGGATTTTTTTTTCCAAAATGAATAGTTTTTAATGAAAAACTACATACAAAAGAGTTGGATGGATTCACAAATATTTCAGAAGTTATAAATAATGGCCAATTTTTATCATTGTGATATTGGGAGATTTTTAGATATAAACTAATATATATATGAAATGATAATATATATATATATATATACTTATACGATTTTATTATTTAAATAATTTAAATAATAAATATTACATATATGTGTTATATATATATATATATTCCCTGAATTGTATTTTTACCAGTTACAATCCATTTTGAATGGATTAATTGGATTCACTATTTATTTAATAAGATTTAAAAAATTATGGGAATAAATTTATGTTGACAAATTAATAAGGTTCATGAATTTTTAGTTAATGAATTGTATCATGTATAGCTATATAATGTTATTTGATCCCTCATGTTGTCATAATTGAACAATTAAAAAGACATCTCAATTATATCTTCCTCCAACAATATAGTTCATCCTCGAAGAAAAAATATCTAGCATCCCTTGAATAATAGTGTCTCATTTGGATGTGATTGTCGAGCAATTGGTTGGTGTAACCCCATTGGAGGCAAAGTGAATTTCTTTATTACTTCATGATCTTTATCAAGAGTGAACCTACACCAAGAAACAAAATATTCCTACTATTAGTGATATCCAAGTACACTAATTATACTATTTATTTAAATATTGATATTCAAAAATGATCATCCTGTATTTGGGTTGTCACACTCTACATATGGTCATATAATGATCATAAAATCCCACAATATTTAACCCAATCGACAATGGGGATCTATCCACTATAATAGACTTCAATGTAAGAATTTACTAATTAAATGATTTTATATAATTACGTGTATGCCACCACATATATATATAATTATTAGGAAAAGATCTCATGGATCATGATTTATTATTAATTATCTCATACTATTTATAAATATGTTTTTTGTTATAAAATATACTTATTCCTTGTCTTATGATTTATATTTTTTTTACTAATTATGTATGACTTTCATAAGTTATAATAATGTTCTTATATCATTCTGATTACCTTTTTTCTATGTATAATCATCAATTGAGATCTCCCATGTTTACACATACTGATCATCTTATATAACCCTTTATTTTGTTTCAATTTACAAATGATTTGATGAATGAAATTATATAGTATATGAAATGAAATGTACCATGAGTGGAGAGTTTTTGGGAGATATTTGAGTCCTATTTTAGAATATGAATGTTATCAAATAGAAAAATAACTATATGATGACTGTGAAATGGGTTTTTTTATTTAAATTGTTTCCCATGACACTCTAAAACATTAAAAAAAGGTGATGGGTATGAATATTACTCAATATTAAATATTTATATTTTAATTATGGATGGATTTTGTTGGATATCATTAGTTGAAATTAAAAGATTGTTTTTAAATATCAAGATTTAGCATCAAATAAGGTTGTTAATATTTTGGGTTATCATAATTAAAATAAGTATGTTATAAGATTACCCATCATGGAAGGTGATTAATTGAAGTCCTTCCAATTTTTCAATTATTAATTACATGAATATGATTGAGAAGTAATATTTTAGGAAATTTATCATTAAAAGTTCTCTAAAAATGATATGTACCAGAATATGATAGTACTTTTTTTTTCAGGGATGGTTTTGGCCAACCACATCTTATGATGATCCTCTAAGATAAATTTTTCTTTGATGAAATTTTTCATCATTGATTATAATTTTAAAAAAATAATTATATTCATTCGTTTTAGTTCTCTCGTGTATTTGTGATGGTCATCTAGAAATTCTAGGTGATGGGTTTTCACCTACGGATTAAATCCTGAAATTTTAGTGTAGTTGTAAGATAATGAATAATGGTTTCATTATTATAGGGAAATATTCTCTTCTTTCACATCATGGGACTTGGAATCACTGATGATATTGAGTGAAAGATTCTATTTTTCATTGATATTCATGTTATTAAGATCGTCGAAGGTGGTGGAGATGCCTTCCTCAGATACACAAAGATTATATCTGATATTTTTTTATCTTCAGATCTTTTTTCATTAATTTTAGTAAATTTGTCTAAAGAAAGGATATCCTTTTAATTAGAAGATTATATAATATAAATTTTATATTCTTTGAATGATGAGAATATCTTTTCAGATTTCAAGGGTACCGATTCATGAATATAATTTTCTCAATAATGAAAGTGGTTTCCCCTTCCAAACACATATCACCCTAGTTATAATTGGATTCATAATCAAATGATTCACATGATTATATAAGGTTTGTTTTAATATACACTATTTATGTTTTTCTATTTCTTGATGCTATGGTGATGTAACATTCTCATTTGTTCTTGTAGATGATGAGGGAGTATTTTCATCTAGGGAATTATCATCTACAATGATATTTTCCTCAAATAAACCATTATCACCTTATAAAAATATCACATTAGTTAAAACAACTATCACTATGAAAATTATGTTGAGTTGGGTTCTGAATCCCCGAGGTCAACATCCCATCCTGGGTGTCACATGATAGTTCACCAAGGTGGTTTTCCACATGAACTCAAGTGATCCTCCCCGTATGACAAAGGTTGCTGACTAGTAGTGAGGGTTTAACATTATATATGACAAGACTACCCCATCTTTATAAATGTAGAAAAAATAAAGTAAATAAATAAATAATTATCAATTTATAATAAACAATTACTAAGAGAGTGACATTAAAAATAAGTACCAATAGTGCATGATGAATACAAAATAGGAAAAATGATATCAATAACCAAATAAGTAATTATGTGATGTCATATTAGTGATATGTGTGTTGATCAACCAAAAATAAGACACAATAAAACCACCTCGTGGGTCTTGATATCATGTTTTCTTCCCTTATCCATACTATATATTGAAACTAAAGTCAACCATAATACATAGGTCTCTTTACATTATCTTGTCTCTCATGCATAAATTATATTCAAGTAACGATTATGCAACCCATGTAGGGTGTGAGTTCAAATACATAGGCCACCACCAATAGAGTCTAAAATAATATCAATCCTATAAAAGTACATGATGTTGTATAGAAAATTAAAAATAAAAGATAAAAGTAAACATGTTTGAAATTATATAATTTTTTAATCAAACACATAAACTCAACGGTTCATAATGACACCCAAAACAATCATACCAACATCAGTTAGTTCCGGAGTTTGAACCATCCTCTAATGGGATTTCACAAATAATTAATTTTTGATAATTCATTAATCATTAAATTTACAATTTCACATTCATAAAGTAGTGGCATAGTGTGGCTGTTTTCCACCCCATGGGTATTTAGAGAATATGTTCAGAACCCATCACTCAGTGATGAAATTATTATATATATATATCTTCGCTCAAATAAAATCACAACTACCCCATGCGTATTTATAGTAGAAGTATTTTTCCCAAAACTCATTGTTCAAATCATTCAAATTTTTCATATGTAATGGATTCAAATTAATATATTATTTATCAACCATTCCATAACATATTATTAAAAGAAATACAAATCCCCTTTTATCAACCATAATAATAATAACATTTTTCCCTTGTATTAAGGATTTAATTCAATTACACACACAAATTATTCCCCCTTTCACATTTTTTGATTCTTAAATCATTATTTCAATCATATTGTCACCCCAAATTGGATTTCATTTAGATTGGCCTCATTATTTGAAATGGTAAAATGGGTTTAGTGAAGGTTTTACAATCACTAGAGAATCAATTAATTAACTCATCTTAAAAATGAAATTTCACAATTTTGAAATTTCTATTTATTAATTATAGACACCTTATTATAATCCATGATGTGGGAATTGAAAATTAGACAACCTACCTTTAGATCATTGATAAAAGCTCAAGAAATTGTATCCCACAATTAGATGTTGAATGTTCGCAATATCATTGGTGGAGAAGATTGGGGATTGAAACCGAGGGCCAGGATTCAAAGAATTAGATACCATAAAAACTTGATCTAAAACTCCTATAACACATGAAAATACATTCCTATTCAACGGGAGAGAAATATATGTTATAAATGAAAGCAAACGAGGAAGAAAATACATATTGGAAATGTATATATTTCTTCCACTATAAAATTGATTCATACATGAAGAGGTTATTGGATCCTTGGGACCCACATGAGATCCCCTATAAGAAGAGGTAAAATAATTAGGTAATAATTGACAAATTTTTATTAAAAACTATACGGTTGATGAATTGTTTATAAATTAATGGGAAATTTAAATTCCACATACATAGTTTCTTAGGTGTGGCTGCATTGTATTCCAAACGATTCCCCATAACTGTGTGAAACATCTCTCTAGAGTGTGTGGATTCACATAAGAGGAATTTTATATGGTAAAAATTGTGAAAACTCTGAAATATCCATTATTTTGTGATTCATGGTTTCATGGGGATAAGATCATAGTTCAGGAAAACCATATGACAAATTTTCACTACCAAAAACCCCTCCAACAGTTTCAAGAACACAGCCGATATCAACGAGACAAGACCAAACAAAAATAAGGTCATAATAGGGATACACATGTACTTGAATAAAATTATGAAGAAAATCTTGAATGGTTGGGATATTAAGTTATCCCATGTTATAACATATCTTCATAGAGAAAAACTCCCAAACACCTCTATGATTTTGAGGTAAGATGGACAGTCCACTGAGAACGAATATAAAAATCATTTTCCATGGATTCCTCTTATAAACATCCATGATAACATAACACTCGAACTATTGACATGGTTTCTGCCTTCAACACATTCATACATGGTTTTAAAACACAACCAAATGCTCTTCAAAGGACACCAAAGGCTCAATATAATTATTATCAACATTTATCATATGATAAGGGTCAAGGTGATACTACCAATTTTGTGACACATGGAATATTTTATTAATTTCATTATAAATCCATGAAATAGTTCATTTGAAAAATAATAAGATCATCCTCTATAAAATCTAAAAATCGTCCAAAAAAATAAGATGCTAACTTTTCCTTCCACTAAATCCTATGGAAACACAATCTCGGTGACCCCAAAAAGATTAAATTGTCTCCCACTATAAAATCAGGGGGAAAACAAAACTAACCAGCAAATGGAATTGAGCAAAATTTATCCATATCCATGTATATTTAAATTAGCTAAGATGACTCTGATGTATCATGCAAGGGACTTGGTCCCAACCACTCAGAATATTCTATGTCCATCCAACATAATGGAGATGTGCAAGGACTCCCATAATGTTCCTAACATAGTAACATTTTAATAGTATCATGATAAATATTTTTATAGGATAACTCAATAATTTCTATGTTATTATCAAATGATACTCAAAAATCAAGAACACATGCCATTATAAAGTCCTCCACATCATGTGTAGTATGATATGATTTCCCATATATCATAGGGTGGAAAGACATACATAAAAATAAATAGTTACCCAATTACTTTTTTCTACATTCTAGGAACACAAAATAAAATTATAATCATGAATAGAAACTATACTCCTTAGATCCCCTAGTAAATGGAATATATCCCAAACATATATATCCCACAATTGATCAAATGATAAAGCAACATAGATATTAATGAAATTCAATACATTCATCAACTAGTCTATAGTCACCCATATTACAACATTTTTCATGGGATCCTTGAATGTCCCACCTAGATATACATGGTTACATCATCCCATTTCCATTACGAAATGGGAAATAACTATAATAAACACCATATCATTGATGCTTGGTATTCACCAGCTGGAAATTATAACATCATATCATTAATATTGCAGTAAACCTTTTCATGATGAGAAAAAAAATTCTATCGACATAGGTCATGGTACATTTTGGTTAAACCAAGATTTTAGTTCCCACATAGATTAATGAAACAATTGCATTAAATCCTCTAGATTACATGTAGGACAAAAGGCATGTTTTCAAAAATAAATGATCTCATCCTTCCATATAGTCGATTTAGATGGTGAATACCCACCTTCATGGATTTTTATAAAGTCCAAAGACTCTAGAACCTCAATTTGTCACTCCCAATACTGGTTAAAAAGAGTAGAATCGACTAATAATGATATGTGGGTAATATTATCCTCTAAATCATAAACCCTAGTATACATCACATCCAGCATGGTCATCATCTAAAACTCATACCTGGATTGTTGAACTGCTAGTGTATGTATCTTTAATATCAAATAATCATAAAAAATGTATCCCTTTCATGGTGTATAGGCTACCTCAAAATCAATTTACTATATTTAATCAACCAACATATAAATTTTATGATTCAAATATATATAAAAAAAGATAAAATTTATTTTTTTAATTGATATAACTAGAAATAATATCACCGAATAGAAAACCATCTTAACACATAAAGGTCTAAACCACTATAACCAAGTCAAGATCATGCTTTGAGTAATTCCAATGATGTGGCATCAACTTCTGTGACGCTGCAATACTAATCGATACCCCATCACCAACACTATTACATGTCCATTCTCATATGCATCACAAAACATAGTGAATATCTTACTGGGCTTCGGTTGGCTCAAAGTCAACGAAATTGTAAAATTCTTCACTAAATCATAGAATGAATCCCCACATTTTATAGACCATTTGAATTTAACCCCCATTCATGGTGAAGACTAATTGTGTTTCTCCCAAATGTGAAAAATCCTAGATAATATACTGATAATAACACATGAAGCCCAAAAAGTTATGAATATCTTATACATTATCATGTTTTTTATAAGAAACATCTCCATGAACTTTATATAATCCCACTATCTCACCGTCCATAGAGAAGATGCCACCCAAGAAATGTACATTGTCAATCCATAATTGAAACTTAAATAGAATGGCATATATCCTATTCTCTTTTAGAGTAATCACGAAGATATTAAGATGTTGGGTATCATCATCATGGGTCTTTGAGTACAAGAAGATATCACTTACAAAAACAACCATGATTGGATCTAGAAATGGAATGAATATCTAGTTCATAGTGGCCATAAACACATCCAAATGGGTTTTCATCCAAACCTCATAACAATGAACTCATATTGGACATACCTACTTTTAAAACTACTGCATGGTATATGAAAAAGTATCACTATAAATATATGATACCCTAATCCCAATTAAATATTAGAGAATACTCCAGATCGTATAAACTAGTCAAAGAGATCACTAATAGTTGGAAGAGGATACTCGTTCTTCAATTTTATCAAATTCAACTCCAAGAAAATAACTCATAAATAGAACATCTTTTAAGAATTTTTAGAAAAGAACAAATGAACCGTAATGTGATGTAATCATATAGATAAGTACCTTATCCATTAAATCTTACAATAAATTCATATGATCTTTAAGATATGTAGTACCATCATGTTAGGTGGAATATAAATAATTTCAACTCCATTAATGAGATCAATTGTAATCTATATATCCCTCTTAGGTGGATGCCCTGAGAAGTCTTTATGAAAGATGTACTAAAATGAGTCCACTATGGGTGCATGACATTAAGCTTCAAAACCCCATTTTACAAAAAAGGACTTGAAACCTAGGTGGTGATCTCCACCTTTATTGATGAACTAGGCTTGTATAGCCTGCATGTATATCTCAGTCCCCATGATGTGTTTAATAGTTACCCTCATGAGTCACAAAGGATACCGAATTATTGAAATAGTCGATTTGGGCTCGGTAAGAATCCATTCAATACATACAAAATATTAAATCAAAACCAATCATGTCAAGAATGTAATGATCATAATAGAAATGATACTATCCAACCTCATGATATAACACAATAACAATTGTAATTAGATATTCTTTTTTATTAGAATCATTTTAAAACATCATTAATTCATTTTCCATAATTTCTATAAATACTTAAATAAATGAGGTCTTACGAATTTAGTGATGTTTATAACCATCTCTATTTATAGAGACCTCATTTACAAATGTTTTTGTAAATCATTATTAAATAAACATCAAAAAAATGAAAAGGTTTTTAAATGTCAATATTTTGGGGTACCATATTTATCAAAATAAACTAAATAACCTTGGTAAATTGTTTTTTATATTTATAATTATTAATAAAATTTTAAAATACCATTTACAAACATTGTATTTTTATTTCATATTTATATATTTTTTGAAAAATTTTATATTTTTAAAAAATTACAGATAAAAAATATAATACCCTACCTCCATGACCACCCCTAGCCTCTCTCATAGACCCCCACTCAGCCACCCAAAAACCTCTCTTCTACACCCCCACCACCCTCTCCCCATTTCCATCCATCTCTTGGCCTCTATCCTATAGTCGAATGTACACCGCCACTACCCAATCCCCAACTCCAACCATGCCCATCCCCAGAAGCTGATTCATGCTTATGATGGTTGACCAAAATAAATCAATGACCTATCCCACATCCCATAGCCTAACCCATGCAACTTCGATGACCTGACACCCATACTCCCCACCCCTTATTCCCTCTAGTACAAACCAACTCCCCCGCTCTGCCACCCCATGACCTCTCCAGTACACAACTACTTACAAACTCTCCAACTACTGCCTCTCTGAACCACTATCTCATTCTCACTTGTACACATAGACTTCCCACTCCCCAAATCATGCCACATATAACCATAGAAATACATTCCCTCTTTCCAAGACTGCCCAAAGGCAACAAATATCATCTCCCCCATCTTGTAGCCCAACCCCAGAAGCCTACATGACGATTATTCTTTATGGCCAACCCCATCAGCTCTCTCCCCTTACCACAACTGACAAAGAGGAAATCAAAAAACTAACCTCAACTGAAATTGACACCTGACCCTCAGGCATCAATCAAAAAGCCATTTCCAACTCACCTATTATAATATTTAATCTAAAATAGTATTATGTTATATATATATATATATTGATTTCATTAAATTATAAATTAATGTTATAAATGTGTATTAATATTAATATATTAAAATATATATATATATTATAGTTGTCTACTTCATATATATATATATATATGTAATGTTTATTTAGATGAGAATAATATATATATATATATATATATATATTTCTGTATATTATATATATGTGTGTTTATATATATCATATTTATTATAATATATATATATGTTTATTTATGTATATCTGTATATATATATGCATATGTATGTGTATAAATATATATGTGTATGTAAATATATATAGTTATAGATATAGTTATATATATTTATATAATTTGTGATGTTTTTGAACACCGGTAATGGTTTCACTAATTCAAAAATGATTTCTTAAAAAGGTAACTAAATTTAAAATCAATATGTTTTTATATATAAAAATATAGACATATATATTTTTTAATATATATGTGTGTTTTTATTTAAATATAAATAAATATATTTATATAAATATATTTATATATATGTGTATGTCTCTGTATATATATCTATTTAAATATCTATGTCTATGTTTATATATGTTTATATATATGTGTGTTTATATTTCAAAAAACAATACATGGTATTTATATAATTTTACAAGGTAATATATATATATATATGTTTATATGTTTATATTTTATATTTTATATTATATATATATATGTTTATATTATATTATATATATGTTATATTATAAATATATGTTAAAATATTATATTATATATTAATATATAGGTTTGTATATTAGATATATAGGTTTATATATCTATATGTTTATCTTTTATATTATATATTTATATTTATTTAATATATGTTTATATATATATGCATATATAATATAATATAAACATATATAAATATATATTATGTTTCTATATATATATGTTTATTTTATATATGTTATATGTTTACATTTTATATATATCATATGTTTATATATATATATATATATTTATAATATATATATATGTGTGTGTGTGTGTGTGTGTAGATTTGTGTGTCTATGTGTGTGTGTATAAAAATATATGTGTATATATATATAATTAGTCATGTTTTACAATGTTAGTAAGAGTGAAACTAAAATATCTATGTTATCTGAAAAACATAACTAAATTTAAAATATATGATTTCTTTTATATGAATATATATAAATATATATGTGTTGGAGTGAGTATATTTTTATATATATGTTTATATATGTGTGTCTATGTTTATATTTATTAATATATATATATATATATATTTAAATATATGTTTATATCGAAGCTGAAAATTGTGTTATTTAAATTTATATATTTTTCCGATGTTTTCTAAAAAGCATCACTAATGTTGATAAGTTTTGTAGGAAATTACACTAAATTGGAGATATCTTCATGAAATTTTTCTAAATATAATAAATCTCCACATTTTAAAAATAATCGATAAATTTTAGTTCTTTTGTAGAGACATCTCTAACATAAAAAGATGTCCTTCGACTGTACTATCAATTGTGTGTCGATCATCATAACTCCATTCACAAACTCCACCGTCGATATCGAACTATTCATATGATGGAATGGTATTATCTATGAGAGGTTACTATAAAAAATAAAGAACTATGAAACAGGGAGTCAATAAGAGCAGTACCTTTGACATCAATGGTATACCCTTGCAATCCAAAATAACATGATGAATTGCATGGAAGTATCACGTACAACTTCCCTATACCACATTCTGAGTCCCCTAGGATGTATAACTCTTCTAACATTAGTAATCTTCCCATAATGAACCAAGTCCATCACCTAGATTTCAAAAACTTGAATAACTCTAACTTCCTAACTAATATGGGGAAGAAAATCCCCATCCATTACTTTGATTTGTCCTAGATTATCTATTATCACACATCTACTATGGGTTTTTATATTACTACTGTATGTGACCCATCCTACCACATGCTCATCTCTCCACTGGTGGTTGGGGTCATTGGATATGAATGTTACCTAACCTGCCAAACTGTTGATAGTAAACTCCGTTACTTCTCTAAGTTACTGTACCTTCTCATTGGATAGTCTATTTTTCATTTCCCCAAGATGATATTATCATAGTTAATCTTCCTACTGATGAAATACAAACCTCTTGATCATCTAGAGGAAACCACATGTAATCAACTACAATCCTCTTTCATATTACCCTTATAAATTAGAGTCTAATTTACCAGCTCAGTAAAATTATTTAAATGAATGACATTAATCTTCAAAATAGTATCATATATAAGCCCATACTGAATGTATTTCTCTATAGTTTACTACTATCCTACAAAAATTTGGGAAAAGAGATACAATTCAGTAATGACACCAACATACTCGATCCAAAATTTACACCGCTAGGTGAAACACATAAACTCTGGTACCCTCTCTTGTAATGTTGTCTTCGAGTAAACATTTTCATGAACTTATTCTGGAATAAATTCAATACCTTTCTCTACAACTTCTCATCCTATGAATAAATAAACTGGAAATGTTCATCATGATCATGTAATATATAATAAAAGAACATCAATCTACTCTAACCAAGGGTCACTAAATGGAAAAGGATCATTGGGATGGTCTCAAACAAGAACTAAAATATCTCAGTTTCACACTCTTTGGTGATGGTCAAAAGGTGATTAAATAGAAACTCCCATTTTTGGGTTTAACTTTTCCTCATATCCCCATTCTTGCATTACCATAAACAACATAAAATTATAACTTTTTTAATTAAACTTATCTAATGGACTTCACCTATAACTATGAGGGCTATTAAGTAAACTATGGTAGGAGAATTACCATATATGTTATCATGTCATCCTACCATCAATGATTATTATAGGGGAATGTCTATACAAATCCAATAAAATTCCTATGATACATAACCAATTATTAACACGTTTTCATAAGAAAGATTCACATATGGTAAAAATTAATATTTCACACACCACTACACGGTAATAACTGAGGAACTATAACTACCCTAAACCATCTGTCACAGGTTTTAGGGCTATCATAGGCTAAAACACTATAATATAACACGTTTTTCATGAGACACCAATTTAATCCATTTAAAATTACAATACCTCTCTACATTTTAAGCATCTAATGTTTTAAATGGTCACTATTTATTTTTAATTTACAGTAATAGAGAAAATATTATTCATATACGAAAACCAAATGAAACATTATTTTTTGTGTGATCTGGAAAATAATAAATGCCACAAAAATTCTTGAGTTCCTAGATTGATGAATGTGTACACACCCCCATTACATAAACTTCCAAAAGAAAAATATCATTAAAATAATATCATCACAAAATATGTGCGTCACTTAATTTGAAATAACATTCAACTATAACATCAATCATCGTGAACATCCATCCACCATGGGTACATGGGTTATCCCCTATACATGTGTTAATTACTCCCATGTACAATCTTATCACAAATTAGCGACCCATCCAAGGATCTTGAATACGTTTACAACATATTAATACAAAAAAAGAAAATATTACTCCTTTGAAATCACATTGTAACATCCCAACATTGGTTCACTTTCTCGTTCCACATGCTAGTTCACAACATGACATCATGTATGCCTCCACAAACACGAGAGGGTGATAAATCTCAGTGAGGTTTTAATATGAAACATTGGAAGACAATACCATATTTATTAATTAAACACAATATATATAATGAATTATTAATGTTCAAATGAGAGTAAACTATAAGCGATATAATACCATAATTAATAAAGACCAACATCACAAGGTGAATATTGTATAGGAAAAACAATATCCAAATCCAATGTATAAATATGTCAAGTTATATCTGTGTCATGTGTCTAAATAAAACAAAAAATAAGACACACTAACAACACATAGTGGGTCTTAAAATCATTTATGGTTCCCTCATCAATTATTCATCCCAAATGCCAAAATTTCCATCTATTATACGTCCCTTTTACCATATCTTGTCCTACAATCATGTCGTCTATTTGGGATCCAATATAGAAGCTCATATCGGATGTGAGTAATACTAAGTAATAAACAACCAATGTAATATAATTCAACACTTATTCAATAATTGTGTATGTAGTTGTATAAATATTAATTATTGTGAGATAAAAATAAACTAGATTTAGATTGAATTAATCATTCATAAACCTCATAAGGACCGATTTTCATATTGGCACTTGAACTAATCATATCTTCGTTGGGTCATATCATAGTCTGAACCATCAACCAATGGGATATCACACTTCATTAATTCATGGTATTTCCCTATTCATTAAATTTAAAATTAAACAATCATACAATGTGGGCATGGGTACTAGTATGGAACCCCATGGGTATTTAGAGAATCAGTCTATGACAGATGACTCTATGGTCAAATGAATATATATATATATATATTGGGGGAATAGAATATTAGTATTTAAACCTATGGTTAAATGGAGTATTTGTCCCTAACCCAAACCATGTTGTTCACATTATTCCCATGTATCACATATCATGGTCCCACATTCATATTTCATTTATCAAACATTCTATCAACTATACATCACAGATTTAATCCAAATAGATACAACAATCATTACATATATTCAAATTTAATTATTTATAAATAATTATGTGAAAAATATTGGAAAACCCCATGTCTATCCATCCATCCCCATCAAAATAATCTCTAATACTCTAAAGGAATCCATGAAGGGTTCATAATCACAAGGGAACAGACTAATTAAGTAAATATAAAAATAAAATTTATTAATGTAAAAATTTTTATTTAAAAATCATTTAAACATAATGAAATTCAATTATATGGGAATGGGTAATTTTACTATCTAACTTGAGATAATTAATGGATTCATTCCAAATATAACCCTGGATTCGATGTGGGATGATCGAAATCACACCGATAGTGGAGATATAAGATGGAAACATAGGGCTAAAAACCAATGAAACCAGATCCATATAAACCATGATCTAAAACATCAACAATTAATTGAAGATAATTCCTCTGAAATGTGAGTGAACTATGCGAGAGAGAGGAAACCAAATTATGAAAAAATTCATACCAGATGGGTTTAGATTTTCCCCTTTATATTTGATTCACCCATAAAGTGGATCATAGATCATTTGAATCCTCTTAGGAAACTCTAAAATCAATGTAATGGGGATAGGTATAACTTGGTTTATATTGGATAATAATAATGATGTTTATGAAATTTTGATAAAACTTTCGGTGTTTAATTTCTACTTGAATGGTTTTCTAGGTAGTGCCACATGGTTTTCAAAACTGTGCATCTTAAATATAAACCCCAACTATATGGTGTGAAGGATTATCATAAGTGGTGCTTTATTTGAAAAACCATTTTACAACCCTCCAATTTCAATATATCTGGGATGCACTATTTTCTGAGGGTAGGAACACCGTTTCCGAAAAACGTATTCCTACCATCCACTACCAAAAACCACTCTAAATTTTTCCAGTACACATTCAAGAAAATACACAAATAGTATGTTCAAAAAAATGATAAAAAGGTACAAAGAAAGATAAAACAGAATCTCTATAATGGATGGTATCTTACACATAAGCTACTCAAGGCGTGTGTTAATGCCTCAATTTTGTTGATGGGTTATACACACTACTCCCAATGTATGATCCATGGTCTTACTATAGAAATTAAAATACCAATAGTTTAAGATACCAGAATATCATCTACTATAATAAGTTATTTTACTTACATATTGTATAAACATACATTAATGTACGAGGAATAAGAAGACTCATATGGGAAACTGTTTAAAAATATTAATACCAATTTTTAGTTAATATTTTTCTTTAGTAATTGATGATATTATGATGAAAATATAGTATTGCTGTGAAGGCATAGTATTCCGACTACAAAATTTAGTTTTAGGGTCTATTAAACTAAAATAAATATATATTCATATAACAGATACTCAACGTGGTTTTTTTTCATCATTCCAAGATATGTTGGATCACATTTGTCAAAAGTTTTAATGGACAATTTTGATGGTGACAAATAAGCCTCAATATATCCTAATTGTTGAAGGCTACAAACTGGGATATGATTTATATAATATTTTTTTCTCTCTCAAAGATCGATGAATATTGATAGTTTCATGATGACCTGAATCATATAGGGGTATCACGTAACTCTTTATGGTGGTATCCTGATCTTGTACTATAAATGAGATAATTGTGTGGAATTCCACTAAGGACTTCTCTGCACGATAAAACTCATCCACAATTAATTTGGTCTCAAACTATTAGCTGATCCAAAGGGCCCAAAAAATTGTTTCATAAGCTCGTTGGAGAGGTGAAATATATCCCAACATGATAGTTTGTCACAATACATGTAATTTTATTACATGATTTAATACTTTTGAAATATGGGATAATGATTCTAATTATATGGTTGCTACTATATATGTGTTTTCAAAGATAGATCTTCATGTTCTATTGGATGGTTTTTTTGGTCTATGTGTTTTGGTATTATTACTTTTTAGGTTTGGTTGAACTGACTTGTCAACATTTTTTGGTTGAATATGAATGTTCTTGTTGGAAAATTTGTATTCTAATATGATAGGGTATGAACAATCCTTGGATGATCTATGATAATATTGTTTCTCCTTATAAGCCTATTGAGGTTTAAACCATCATGTTTATTCTATATATATGTAATTATCTGTGATTTGAACTAAATATTGATATCATATACAACTATATCTTCTATAGTTTCCTTTTGTTCTTTGGACTTTTCTCTGCTGCTCCTCAGTAATGGGTGTGGAACATTGGTTCCATAACATATTCTTCCGAAGAGAGGGGATCGTTCAATTGAATGAAATTAACATAGTCATAATGTGATTTTTAATTTTTCTAGGGATCAATTGTATGGTTTAGTTATCATAATATATTTTTATCATATGGTTACCATACTTAAAATTAATGTGAAAAAATTAATGAGTGTTTTAGGCTGATTTAGTAGTTGGTCAAAATTGTCCATTTTTTAAAAAAATTTATACTATTGATTAAACATAAATCCATGTAATATAGTAAAATGAATAAATTTGGAAGATGGGGTGGGAATTTGTATCACATAAAATTGATATTGTTTTCCTTGAGGATGTCTTGAGATCAATCAACTAACCTTCAAGTCATTCAA
Organism: Viscum album; assembly: GCA_963277665.1. Classification (NCBI taxonomy): domain Eukaryota; kingdom Viridiplantae; phylum Streptophyta; class Magnoliopsida; order Santalales; family Viscaceae; genus Viscum; species Viscum album. The sequence goes on along the minus strand of OY728132.1, from coordinate 1,430,209,959 downwards.
TCAATCAAATATCCATTTATACAAGACTGGGAAATAATGTAGTATTTTTCATACATTTATTTGGTGGTTAAAAAATAATCCACCTATGCTGGGGGATTAAATAACAATACTATTCAATAACATAACATTTTATGGTGCATATCATTAAGGATGAATGAATTTTGAATGTTGTGGCTAAACAACTAGTAGAAAGGTAAATAGTTAAGTCTATCATTGAGGAAAATTTCTTCATGTTTCTTATCCGTAATAATTTTGATGATATTATTTTACATCTATATATCAGCTTAACCTAAATTTTATATTTTTGGGTAATTAAGGTTATATTAATTTGGTTATCATATCATGTGATACCAATGTCTTTCCTTTCATGTAGATGAGTGTTTTTGGGCTACCAGTTTTGTTCTATTAGAGGCACTGGGCATTATTAACTTGTTTGGGTGCCTCAAATGATTTTGGTGTTCGTTCAAGTGAGGGATGCGTTTTCTATACATTAAAATTCCTCTCTCACTATGCATCAAGAATAGGATGTGATTTCGCAATAGTCCACCACATGGAATCCTTTTCACATCATGCACTTCCTAAAAACTACTAGAATTCTCCTAGACATTTTAAAGGGATTAACAGTGTCGATAAATCATCCATGAGGTTCCTTATAAAAATATCCAGTAGTTTATACCAAAGAATCTACATATTGAGTGAGTATGTAAACCACTTCTATGAAGCGATGATTTTATATAATCAAATAATTTTTTCAATTCCTTCAATTCGAGATGTAAGGGACCATTGATATACATTGAATAGTGTGTAATTGATAGAGAATCTAATGATGATAGTATTACTAGACATTGGTAGATTTGACTGGTAAATTTCTACAATAGATTAATATTTATAGGTCTAGGATTTTTACAAGTCATCTATTGTTATCAATCTACTTTCGATCAAGAACTTCAATCTTTGGCCCACACCTGGACACAAAATATATCATCTTCAATTTTAGATATCCAATACCAATTTAGTTTAGGAAGGAGTAATTTCTAAATGTTGGCGGGGGATATAAAATATTGTCTCATTTGGGTAATGGATTCCTCTCAAGCTGAAGTTGTGTTCAACTTTCTCTGATGGAATCTAGTTGAGTTTAAAAATACACTATAGAGTTTAGGCATTTTAAATGAAAAATTATTTAAGCTAATCATTAATCATGGGTAACAAGTTAATAATAATGTGTTCACACAGTGTATACCAATAGATGATATCCAGTTCAAGTTGGGAATGGATTTATTTCCCAATATTGGAGAATCTACTATCATAATAGAGGGACCTCATAGTTATTCTCAATAATTGGGATCATATAAAACATTCACGGGGATCCAAATAAAACACTATTATTAGTCTCTATTCATATATAATGGGAAACCCCTATAATGTATAGGTAATTGTGGTAGTATAATTAGTATCCTCTATAAGACAAATTTACATGGTTGGAATATTATCCATGATTAATTTAGCATCGATCCATTTAAAAACCTTTATCATACCTTTTTATTACTGTATATTATTATTTAGTCGATAGAATTTTGTCCTATCAAGGTGGATAATGGGATATTTCCATGAAGTTTTCTTTATCTTAAGATTATTTTCCCCTAGTAGATGGAAACTAAACATTCAGATCTATTATATTCTACTATTTGCACTGATTTCAATTTACACATCTTCATCATGTGTATTAGTGCTGAATGATCCAAGAAAAATAATCCTTCTCTAGGTTACATGGCATCTATGTCTAGGATTGGATCATATATTAGATTTTCAGTTATTACATTCTTTGATGCATATTTGGAAATGAGGATCAAATCATTATCACCATTAGAATATTATGATGGGCCTTTACACCTTATACCTTCTTCAAGTGGAAAATATTGATCATTGAAATCATTCTCCATCTAAGTACACCCTTATGTCTGGATGCCACTATAGGGTTTAGTCGATCGCACTCGACATTCCCTTGGAAGCGATCCATTAATGTGGATCATAAGAGAATCCTTAATCATCCTTACATATGATTTCCAAATGATATGGTTGTGTTACAAAATGGGCGGTAATGGTTTTCTCCTAGTCTATTGGAGGTCACTAAATAGCCATAAAAATACTAGCAACATTACAAAAGGTATATTATGGGGTAAAAACCCCCATCTTAGAGGGATGGGATATGCATTATTATGTCACTACAACAATATTGTGTTGTTGAAAATTTAATGACATCTATAACATCATTGATATCAGTTATATTATTTTATTATTACATTAAATTCATTTCATATTTGGTTTTATTCGTGTTCATAATGAGTGATACATAGCCCTTATATTTTTTAATGTTGGTGGGCTTTTCATTTTGAATTGAGATACTCTCACAATGTTCTTCGATTCTCAGTGCATCAGAATACACTAGATTATTACCAATGATCACATTGATAATATTCCACATAATTGATAAGATTTAATTGCAAGAATTAACTATTTTATACAACATATAGTGTTGATACATTTCCTACAACATTGATATTGTGGATTATTTCATTAGGGAACATTCATGATCTATTAGGAATGTAATGATCAATACTTTATAAATTGAACATCATATGATAGACACACAAAACAAGGAAATGATGGTTATTTACCAGACAACCATTATTATGTGGAGATACAAATCACACCTATTCCTTTAGTTATTATTTGATCTCATGTTTCATGATACCATGAACTAAATAATTTCAATTTGTGTATAGATATTTTTACCACCTTAGGATTCATCAAAATCACCACATAGAGAAAATTCTCAACGTTTAGATGATGGAATGATTCCTATAGATTTGTGAATAAGATAAGTATTTGTATCTATTTAAATACCTATGGGATATTATATTATGGAGTGAAAATGGGATACATCATGATTGAGATATTTTCATCAGGAAATTATCTTCAATTGTTAATTCCCTCTTCTTGGTCTATATGAAAAATTGTTTCCATAGGAATTACCATTGCGATTTCATAATAGATTTCTTTTACTAAATTAGAGTGACTATCGATGTCCATTTTATCACATCATGTGTATGTGGGTTAAGTGAGATAATATAAATAATTTCCATTCCAATATTTTTATTAATGATGCTGAAATATACTAGGTGGGTGTTGATGCCATGTTTATAAATGAACATTTACCTTTGAGTACCACTATATGTGAGAGATTATCCATAGTAGAATGAGAAATGTCGAGGCCTTACTATAATTTTAAACTGTCCATATAGGGAGGATTTTCATAGTTACTTGTTAATGGGTTTACAAGTTCAGTAACTTCCTATCAATAAATTTTTTCACACTGAGGTGGTGTTGAAATTATGGAAATGGATCTCATGATAGATTATTATGTTTCCTTGGAGTGGTGATTTAGGTAATGTATTTTGTGGGAGAATTCGATAATTATACAGCAAAATATAATGGAAAGGACCTTAATTTATGTTGACAGTATTACAATATGGAGACGAATAAAAATAATCATGTGTTTCTATAGAATATTTTAGTAGGGACTCAAGGTCATCATAACTAATCAATGTAAGGATATTTTTATTATATTAGGTTCTGAGAAACATTTAATTAGATCTCTCAATGGATTATTTATGTGAGAAGTATAAATAAACATATAAAGGAAAGAACCTTATTGATAAGATTACATGACATCATTATATAAATTTATTGTGTGTATTGATGTTGGATAAGAATATAGTCATATACTTTACCTAGAATATATCTAAGATGATAGGTCTTGTTAGATAGTGAGGAAGTATGTGTCATTATTCAAGTAGCTACCGAGATGTGTCATTAGTCTTCCTTAGACTAAATTGGATTCATAAAGGGATATTAATATTTTTATAACATAATGTAACAAAAAAATACTAAATTGAAAAAGTGACATGAGACCACACCCATGTTTCAATTGGAATATGATGATTTTCTGACTGACTGGGGTTCAAGATATTATCCTCCACTCAGATTGATGTTGGGATATATCGATGATATTCAATAATGGTGGGATATGTCTTTTGGTATTTCTCAATGAGTCTATTGAGATATGTTTACATTCATTATCTATTATTAATATCTAGATACATTGACAACTCTCTAGGTTTTGGGTAGGTATTCAATCATTACCTTACTTTTCTACTAAGATATGTTTGTGGGCCTCTATAATTGGATTGAGAATATATGTTTTTTCATCAGTTGGAATGAGAATATATACTTATTAATATCATCCAATCACCATCACACTATTCCATCAAGATTTATAGATATGTAACACATATTGTCCTAAAACCTTATAGAGATGAAATTTTATAGTATTCTCTTTTTTGGTGATGACATAATTCCCTATAAGGATTGTTGGAAATAAGAAACGATATATGAAATCTATTCCAATGGGAGACTACTAATGGATTTATTTATAAGGAAAATGAAATTAACTTTATCATAGTTTTGAAATATATATTTCCCTCATGAGACATATTTATGGGTTCTTGGGCCTAATTGATCAGAGATTAGATATATAGGGATGCTTCTTGAGTGTAATACTAAAATATTGGGGGATAATAGTATTGATAGTTATAATTTTTAATATATTTCTACCAAATAGTTGAATCATATACATTTTTCAGTATTTATTTCAACTATTGGTGTTAATCATTTTGACAAGGTGGGTTCTCACTACAACACTATCAGGATTCTCCCCTATAATAGTTGGAGGTTGTGATGGGAACTATTGTCTTCCACTGTTCATTCCATCGATGAGATTTGAAATGAAGATTCAATTTGGGAGTCTCTTATGTACATCATCTAATTTTGGAATATTACAATTTCAGACATACTCCATAACCAACTCGTTTTTATCACTTTATAGTGAATGAACTACATTAGTTACAACAATATTATGGTCAAAGGGGTAGCAACATTTGTGTTAGTTCAAGTGTTGGGTTGTTTTTTGGATGTATATTACACTATTTTTGTGAAATGGATGCCCTATTGGGCGGTTGATGTGAAACATGAACACCATGAATAAGAAAAGCCATCAGTGTAGTATAACTAGTATGAATACCAGTAAAAAATAACATTCAAATAAATCACAATTCATATTGGGATCAAAAATTTTCATTTGGAAATAGTCAGATATATTTGGTAAAAAAATCACATAATCTATGGAAACTTAGTTATTTTTTAATAAAAAATTTAAATATGATATCTACTTATTTTAATCTGATGTAAACTCAAAAATGTCTCCATTTTGGTTTTTTTAGTTAGTGTGGTCATACATTCCAAACATAGTAAATCAATATCACATTATGAGTGATTCCACAGATTGTGAGTTACTCAAGTTGATGTGATTTTAGGATCACTTTCAACTTTTTTGTTGGAATTTTTTCCTAGAATTGCACCCTCTTATATATATATATATATCTAATATTCATGATTTTTTTTTCAAATCCAAGTGTGTGACACATTTCCCATCTACATTAAGTTGATTGGAAAAATATATTAATGTGAACCGCTTAATTTAATAGAGTTTCATGATTATTTTTAACATATGTATGATTCTGAGGATCACAATATAGTGTAATGTCTATATGTATCAGTACCTATCAATGTACCCTTTATTGAATAATGATGAAAAATTTCATAAAATCCACTTAGCTATGAACTTTGGAGTTTATCATCATCTATTTATAAAGTGAAGGATAGTATATTGAGATCATTCTCATAGTAAGGGATCTTATATATTTATATATTGCTAATAGGAACCTATGTGGTTCAGTTAAACATAATGAGACACATAAAACCATTTGAGGCCATGTGATAAGATTATTATTAACACTATGTCAATGGTTACTTACAATAGTTGGAGTGGGACATATTGATGAGTAGACCCTTCAGATAGACCTCAAAGAGAATATTTTCCAAAGAGGTTGAGTTTGGTTCATGGGGAATATGACCCTATGAAACACAAGTTATTTTGGATAGTAGTGATTAAGGCCACCGAGAGGGATACTATATCATCATAAATATGGCATAATAAAGATCACTAACATGTAATATGGAAAAAACAATAAATATATTAATTTTCCTAGAGGTAATGTATCCATTTAATTGAATTCATGGTTTTCATTGCGAATGTCCCCAAAATAGATAAATAACCAATCCCATGAGAAATATTGCTTAGTTAGGAAGGAAATAAATAGTTGTAATGTGTGTTTTGAACCTAATAGTGGTATCCTACAAAAAATGACTAGAATTAATAAATGAAATCATAGTTTTAGGTGTGTTGTTTATGTTCATATAATGATACCTTACAATGTAGTTTAATGTATTGTGGAAATTATGTTTATCTTGTGATTTTTGTACTAAAAAGGATTTAATAGTGATTAAACATGTTTGACCTCAATAATGTATGTATATCATTAATAAATTATTAGGATAACTTAATAATATGAGAATTACAGATTGGGGAATACACCTATGGAAGAGGATGATGATATAGGAATCCATCTACAATCAACTAGTGGATAGTGAAAGAAGATTTCACTCAATGGGAATATAGACCTATGGGGATGATCTGTTGGGACACACAAATGAGATTACAATTAATATTATTGGGAGATGGTAGAGCATGATTGGGTATTATGAATGTGTTTGTGATTCCCAGATATTGGTGTTACTAGATAAATTAAGTCTTATTGTGATAAAATCATCAATATTAATTTTGATTTATCCTTTCAAGGGTTTTCACCTCAGATAAAAAAGTCTATGATGGAATTTTAAAAATGTATTAATTTTGGAGATAATCACTACTATAAAATTTACTTATAGTTTCAAGGCAAGAGACATGGTCGAGTATGCCCATTGATTAATGAATATAGCAACTATGAACATATGATCCTTGAAATAGGATATCAATAAAAAAGTTTTATTCCACAGAGTTTTATAGTAAAAAACCTAAATCCAAGCTCAAAACTCGACCACGGATATATGAAACAAAACATAATGATCATTCATGAATGTTTAAATAGGCATGAAATGCATGTACCTATAGAAATGATCTAGGAAGATAGTACATGTAGTGGGATTTATATGTAGCAGCCAAAATATAGCTATAAGATTAGAATTTATATTATGAATAATTTATAATTCATAATAAAATAAAATTATAAAATTTGAAAAAGACACACATGTAAATGTTATATATATATATATATATTTAAAATATCTGTTTTGGTGTAGTGTAATGGTGTAATGAATCATGCCTTCTTAGCCAATTACATTGACTGTTTCAGTGGTTGGAAAGTGTTTTGGGTGTCTTCGAGGAAGCCCAAAAGGTTTTCGTGGAGTTGGAGAAACAAAAAACTATAATTTTGTTTTTTATGCCTCAAGATATGGGTTTTCAAGGTAATATTGTTGGATATGGCTCATGTAACCAATGTTATACCTCTTGTATTTGACTGAGGTAAAGACAACACAATTTGTTTATAAACTATGGATGATTTTTATGGAATAATTTTATTTTATCCCAAGGGACATTATTCTTGTTAGAAATAGAACAAAAAACATATGAGTTGGTTTTATCATGTTTGTTATGAAGTCTCGTGGAATTTACAGTGGAAATTTTATTTTATATCATATGCTTAGATAATTACAACTTGAATATTTTTAAAGCTCAACTGAATATTTATTCATTTGGCCACATGTCACTTCTCTTGTTTTTAAGGAACCCTACATGGATCGGGAGATCATCAAACCCTATCATCATAATCCATGAACAATTGGTTTTTGAAGATATTATTCAATTTTTGGTTGTAAGACATGTTTTTTTTGGGTTATTTTCTGCCGTTTTCTATTGAAAATACATTATGGTGTTGTAGTTTTGGATGGGGGTGTGTTTTGATTGATTTTGATAACCATTTCGTATGTTGTAGGTTGATACATGGTTTCACATGTAGGGTCTTGTTTTTTAGTTGTGTCTTCATCACCATGTGTTGCACATCGAGTTGGGAAATCATTTATGAGGTACGGAACACCTCATTTATCAAGATTATATATCATTTAGGTTGGGTTTTCTCTTTTTAATCATGACTAAGATGTTTGGTACCAGAATAATAATGATAATTAACTAGTTTAATTTAATTTGAAAAGTTAAGGGGTTTTATTCGTATTTTTTTACATCTTTGATATTATTGTAATGTTATTTTTATGAGATGAATTCCCTACTAAAAATTATTATTCTTGGGGGAATTTTTATACTCTTTAGGAATGATATATGGAACTTTGAATTTTTGTATTTATTTTGCATCACCCTAAAATTGAAATTGGTTATCCTAATATATTTTTGAAATAAAATGGTTTCTCATGATTTTGGCTTGAGATAGAATGCCTTAATGATTAAGAATGAATGTGATTAAAGGATCTATGTTAAATTTTAAATTTTTTTGATGTGGTTTGTACGTGGATGTGTGGTGGGTAGGTGTTTTGAAATAGTGATTTTGTAGTTTTTTAGTTGAAATGAGATAATTTTGTGGGGTGGTGAAATGCAATTCTCATGTGGGTGATGTGTGATTTTTATTTGGCCATGTTGTGGGGTGTTGATGTTTGGTTGGTATTTGGCTGTGTTATGTGGTGGAAATTTAATTTTGTGAATTTGATGATGTGTGGTTGTTGTGAGGCCTTGTTATGGGGTGACTATGTGCTGTTGTGATGTGGCAATGACATGAGTTCGTGGTATCGGCAAGGTGAGATCAGAATGGTTTTATTGTGTATGTATCTTGGGATGTACAGGTAGTTAATTAAATGTTTCAATTGAAATGAAATCTATAGGATTAATTAAAATTTTTGAAATGTATAATGAACGAATTAAAATTGAAATTATGCTTAAATGTGGTTATGGATAAATAAGGAAAATGAATGAGAAATTTAAATAATTTTTATTCATACTGAAAAGTGGGAAGTGTCTTTTGGATTTTGTTTATCGTTTGGTACTCCACATTTAAAGGATCCAAAAAGAATGTAGATGTTTTGAGTTTATTATTACTTTTTTTGGATCAATAGTCTGGCCTTTCATGTGTGGATATATTTATAGATGTATATATTTTTTTATTCCATGTTCCTTCTATAAAAACCACAGTGACATCGAACACTATCTTTTGGCATGCATACATTTTATGGGGGGTATTTCCCAACATGATGGTGATGAGGATTAATATATAGATTTCCTTTCATTACCTATCACTCTTCTAGGTGAGTATATAAAAATAGTATTTTTTTGTGTATAGATCTAATAGGGAATAGTGTTAGGGATCAGTATTATTCAAATCAGATTTCTCGTGATCGTGTTATGGGGTGGTGTCCTTGTTGTTCATGGGTATGCTATGATATGGATGTTCGATTTTTGGGTGGACTATATGTATTCCGTTGTGATGTTATGATCGCTCTATTTGATATATTTTTGTGGTGTTTTTTCATGGTCAGAGTAGGGAAACATGATGATATCCTTAATGTTCATAATACCTTACTACTATGGTTACGGTTGTCATTTGATGGCACATGTATCATCAGGTGGTATGAGATGTCATTATTTTTTGGGGCAGTGGCCTAGGAGTATAATGGTGTTGTGGTATGTTACCATGTTATAGGGCAGTTTTATTTGTTTTACAGAAATTATGGAAGCATTAGGGAATAATAAGTTTATAGTGTTAGAGTGGAAATTCCGTGGGAAAGTTGTGTAGGGTTCCCTTTAGGGACATGCATCTTCTTATGTAACTATACTTGTATGAATTATCATTTTAGTGTCATAGTTAACTTTGGTACATGACATTGGATGGGGTGAGGATCTATGAAATGGGATTTAGGGACCAATTGATCTGGTGCAGGAGCCTTAAACTTATTAACATTCCATGTGAAGCATACCTCTTCAATGTGTAATGACCTATGGGAGGTAGATGCATCACGATTACTTGTATTCATGTTTTTAATTAATGGTTCAAGGAGGTTAAAATAATTTTAAAATAATTAAAATTAGTCAAATTAATATATATATATATATATATATAATTCTTTTCTACCAGGCTTATGAATTTCTCTATAATTATCATTAATGGCTCCTAGTCATCGTTTATCTATAGCTCAGGTACAAGATGTTTAGTAGGCAGTATTGGATGATCCCAGAAGGGTTAATGTGATACCCCTGACATATTTTATGTGTAACAATAATATTTAAATTGTTTTCATTGTTCTAATTTTCTTAGTTTATGTAATATCTAAAACAATGTTTCCAAAATTAACACAAGACATATTTTATTCATTGAGACAGTAGAATATTACATTTCAATAAGTAAAAAAAGAACCATACTAACCCAGATTACCAACTTTGAGAACAATCATGATAACTGAGAGACCCTCGAACATCACAAATAATCCAAGAAGATAGTGAGTTTCCTTCAGGCCTATCAAAATGAATAAAATTACAGCCAGATATATGGACAACAAAGTAAGAAATAAAGTTATGTAAATCACCATCTCCACAAGTATTTTTAAGTTCGAAATACCCCAAACACCACATTATAATGATTTTTTGACCATAAATAGCTGTTGCGGGACATATGTCACCATTTGTTTTGTAACAGTCACAAAATATTATAATTATTAGGAACATTTATGAATTTTAATTATCTATGTTATTTTTAATATTTTAAGTATTTTAATTATAAAATATTTTTAATTTTTCTTTGTATTTGAGTGCATTAAAGTTGTATCTTTAAATTTTTTTTATTGAACTTGTCTTTATATTTTTAAAGCATAGTTTTTTAAACCCATAAAATGAAATTGAATACATTAATTTTGGTTTTTAACAAAAAAATAATGATAAGTACATTTTTTAATTCAATTAATTCAAATAGAAGTATAAATATTAGAATATTGGAAGGAGGATGTGACCGTAAGTGGTGAAGCGTGAGCGATACCTACCTCGGCGATAGGGTTTCTTGTCGTAGCTTCATCTCTCCCTTCTCACCTACATCTCCCCTAGAGTTCTTCTCCTCTCAACAATGACAGATCATTCACACTTCAGCTCCATCATCCCGATTCAAATCTTCTTCATAGCATCCAATAAGCTTGGACACATCTGTGACGAGTGTCTTGTAGATCTGGTCCCAGATGTGCCTTGTATTTGCCATAAAAAAATTGGATGGTTCAGATTTCTCTAAGCTCGGGTCTTCTGGAATCAACCTTCAGCGTCAGTGAAGGTTTCTATGCCAGTGAGCATCGTGAGGCTGCGTGGTAGCAAGGATTTCTATTGGCTTGGTTCTTTAGGCATTGGCCTTCAGCCACATCGAGGGTTTCATGGTTGTGAAGTGCTTCATGGTGTGAGGAAACGACATGGGTTTTCACATGGATCTTCTAGTGTCATCCATTTGTTATTGAATGGTTTTATTGGTGCCAATGTGATCTGCTATTCCGGTCCCCCTTTTCCATATCTTTTCATCTATATGTCATCGTGTTTCCTTTCATGCACGTGTAGCTACTGTTTTTGAGGTAGGAGAAATGTTTTTTCCAGTGTTAGTACATATATGCGGATGGCAGATGCCGGAATTCTTGGTACCTAAGACATCCTCTCCTCATCAGTTCTGATTTCTGGTTATCTTCAGGTCGAAACAGGCATGGGCATTTCCTTCTCCCAATTCAATACGAGGTCATAGAGGGCGACTTTAGGAACGCTCGGTGATTGAGAAATTTCCCCACCTGTTCTCCCATGTTTTTATATTTGGACCTTTGGGGTTAGGTTTTTATGTTCCACTATCCGATAAATTCATTTAATGATTCTCCTCTGCTCTTTTGGCCTTTCCCTTCACGCACGTCCCTAATTTGTGTTGGTTCCGTGGTTTGTTTGGAAAATTGTGATGGTGTTGGCGAATCTGATGATGACGTTTTTTTTCATGGAGGATCATTATTTTGGCTATCACATAGCCACAAAGTGGTTGTTTCACATGTTTTGTGGCGTTTTGTTGGATGTGTTTGGTCCTAGACAGTGTTCTTTGCACACCCCATTAATGGTTCCTTGTGATGATATGTTTGTTCTCACATGGCCCCAATGTTATTTGTATAGTGGGTTATCAATTAACCAAAAAGTGTTTCAAAAATAAATAAAATGAATTTTCAAAAGATAAGTATAAATATTGTTCTGATAAAAAAACTATTCATTTGAATTTTTTAACATGATTTTGGATATTCTTCCTAATTCAATGTTATACTTTTGGTTATATGATGACATAGTATAATTTATATGTTAATTTGTGTAATTTGATGTTTCAATGTTTAAAAATAAGTTGAAATAATGATTAAATACAATAAAATTTTATGGCATTGTTATTTATTTTATGAAAATACATTTTTTAATACGTCTTTTTTAATATTATTGTATATTTTGATGTTGTATAGTATTTTTGATAAAATATTTATTTGTAATGCTTAATGGTCATCCCAAATCCATCCAAGGGTGGTAGCTTGCACCATCTCCCAAAGGAGTGGTTGACTAAACATTGGCCCCTCATCCGACGTAGGCGAGACATGAGGGTGCACGCACACCCACAAAATCACAGGGAGGAACTATAGAAGATACACTGTGCGGGGCGTCACCGTGATAGGGGTGGACACAAAGAGCAGCCGTAGGTGAACCGGTACGAGTTAGTACTGGGGAGGGGTAGAGGGATTTTTTTTGAGTTTTGGGACATTGAGGATTATAAATTATTCTCATTGAACATCCCGTTTCAATCTAGGATGAGCTTTTTCAATAGGGATCGAATGTCAACTTTCTGATCTCGCCATTTGGGATCTGAATAGCTTGATCAGTCCATCCATCAAATCTACACCACCACATATTAACATTGTGTTTATATGAACCATTCAATCATGGATATAGTTGATCTCGACCCCTCATCCATTTTTATACCAATGTATTGCCACAACTGTCCGATCAATCCACGATTTGATCTTGTCGATCCATCTGTTTTAAAAATCGCTAAAACATTCATAGTCATCTGATCAGACCGCGTCTGATATGCATTGTGCTCCATTTTTCTGCATCTTCTCCTCACTAATTTTCTTTCCTCACAAGAGGTTTTTTTTATCTTAAGATAATGTTTTGTCAATATTTAAATTATTTTTTTAAAGGTAATTTATTCAAATTGTTTTAAAACCCATTAATCAGAATTCTTATGCTCACCATATATTGTCAATATATTTTATAGGACTCAGTATATTTATCATACTTTGAGGACCCTTATTTGAAGGAAATAATTTGATGTTTTTTTTCCATTTTTTGGAAGAAGTGTATCAGCAAAACTGGTTTTCCAGAACCTAATCCGAAACAATCCTTTGTAATGGAATGAGATGTGTACTTTTTTATGCATGTTTCTATGAAAAAAATTTCACACCACGTTTTAGGAACCAACTCCAAATTTCTGGGGTTTGGGTCATTATAGTTAAATATTTGAGGATGATGATCTATTTCCATGAGTGGTTCATTATTTTTATTGAAATGATTTGGGGAAATATGAAGGATTTTTTTCTAATGTTTTGATAAATATATGGTCTGAGGTTCTCGAGATATCCTTCAGTATGATCTGTGACCCAATAGAGTAATAGGGAACAACATATGATATTCAAATTTAAGGAGCTTCACACCAATGGTGTATTCTATTTTTTGGTTATCATAAGGATGAAAAAGTTTTACACATCGACATGTTGATTTTTTTTGAACAGGGTTTCCGTGATTGGTCATAGTGTAGTGGACCAAATTGAGATTCTCTCCATTCAGTAAGGGATTATGTTAATGTGGGAGTTGTGGATTATGATTAAGGGCTTTTTTATTTTCACCCCATGAATTTTCTTAAATGAGAAGTCTAATGATACATTTCGTGATGAGGTACATCATCTATCAATATAATTTGCAGTTACTCTCTTTTCTTCCAATGTATCTGGATATTCAATTGAATTTAGAAGTGATCAATTAGATGCACCCTTGAGGATGTTTACCATTATAGGGGAGGAATTATAGTTACATGTGGAGTATATATATTAGTTCTAGGTGTCGGGAACTATAATCATTGAGGTTCCAAACTATAGGGGTTTGACATCAACAACATCATTTCTGGCCTGCTAAGGCTAATGGTTTCCGTGCCATCCTTCAGGAAACAGGGATAGGGTTAATTGATTTTGTGGTTCATGGACATCATCATAATCAATTACTACATGGTTTTAGTGAATATTTTATTTGATATGGACATGTTCATTTTCATCCTCAGTAGTGCATTCTTGTTTTCCATGTCAGTAGTAGGGGGTTTAGATTTTTCTTTACTGAGAGGGGATGGAGGATGTTGGGCCGAATTTTGGACGTTCCAAATGTTCTATAGAGACATCATAACCATGTTCATGGATTCTTCCATCAGTAGATAGTTATAGGATCTGTGTGTGGTTATTTTTACGAGGTGGAGGCAACAATTCCCATGTGTCCATAAATCATTCGAATTACACCCAGTTTGTGGTACATAATTTTTATGCATTTTTTTAATTTGTATATTCTACCTCCTTTATCATTCCCACAAATAACTATTTTATGGGACTATATGTATAGTGGATGGTCAAATTTATGGTGCTGACTATGTCATTAAAAGGCTATATAAGCTACTTTCATGTGTTTTGGGGGTATAGACTAATGATTTGGTCACATTACTCTCATGATGATATTTTTAGGATTTAGAAGTAGTAGTACAATGTCATTCTCAACAAAAAATGGTTTTGTTCTAGGCAATCCATTTTTGTATTCTTATGAAGGAAAATAATGCCCATATATTTGTATGGAATGTGTGGGTTTTTTTATATGATAATTTTGGTTGGTGGTTTGTGTTGAGATCCCTTAACTTCTTCAATAGATTAGTTATTAGTGGAATCAGTGGACAATTGAACGGTGGAGGACCCTAAGATCATTAGGTTGTGTTTTAATTATTTTCATGAATAGCTTATATCTTTTCCCCTTTTACATTATGTAATGTTTATGATCAATATACATTTGGGAGATTCTTAAATATTGAGGGATATTTATCAGATGACACATTCGAAGCTGTGGGAGTTAAGTATTCACGTAGATGATCTGATGCATATGGGTTTCATTTGACCCAGTGTGTCATCATGGGGTGCTCCAATAATATTTAAAAAAGTCATTTGGTTTTAAAAGGTAGTTTATATACAAATAAAGTTTGAATTATGTCCCATAAAGAATAATTACCCTTTTCAAGAATCATTGATAGTTTTGACCAGCTAAAGGGATCATTTTGGTTTTCTAAGATCAATATATGGTAAATATATCACTCAATTAGGATGAAGGGGGGGTGATATCCCAATGAATACTCTAATGGTTTAGTATGGAAACCTAGATTTGATGTCCATGTTGTTTGGTGTAACCAATAAACCATCTTTGTAAATAGAACTGATGAACTCCATTTTATATAATTATGGGAAATGTAGTTAGTTGTGTTCATCGCCAACATATTTATCTACTCGTGTCATAGGGGGTTAATGTTGTTCATTTCTGATATGTCTTGTTGGTTCTTCGATTCCATTAACTCTATGGAATTTAATAAAAGTGTAAATTTTGAATATGATAGGTGTGTTTCCTTAGCCATGTGGTGTCTGAGTAGGGTGTGTGGTAGTCCCATAAAAGGTCATGGAATTTGTTTCTGGGTCAACACCCAAGAATGATGAAGAGAATTTTAGATTCCTTTGTCTAGATGAATATTATAATATTTTATTAATCAATTTCATTGTAGTTAGAATATTTACTCCTCGATGAAAGAATTTTTGAAGGATGAATATTTTTTCTTCAAATGATGGTAAATATGTCACTAATTTATTATGTGTGGGAGTCTCATGGTGGAGAGTCATTGGTAAAGGTTATAAAAAATATTGTAGTCTATGGTTACACTACATAGGGATGATCATAATACAATGTTTCTTTTAGGAGCCTATTTATTACTGTTGTAATGCATAAGTGATTCCTTAAAGAGATTCATAGATCACCTTTGAAGGTACACCGATTTGTTCAATGATGTACCATTGCTTGAGGATTCATTTTTGTGGTTCTGGATGAAATGTTAAGTGGTGATGTTTTGGTGAGGTGTTTGGGTAACCATCATGTAATTGTTGAACATTATATTCAAGGTGTTTTGATGTATAATATGGATGTTCTTTAATATAAATTGGATGAACTCTCAATGGAATTTTTCATTGGTTGACCCAGATATCCAAGAAAATATGATATTATCTGGGTAATCAGAGATTGATTGATTAAATTACAATAATTCCTTGACATCATGGAGTTGGGAACTATCAATTATTTACCTAAGTGTCTTGTGGATGAGGTATTATGGTTTCATGGAGTTTCAGCGTCATTTTTCTTAGATGAGGACTTGTTTTATATTTCACGATCTTGGAGAGGACTGTAGAGGGATTTTGGCTATAAATTCCACCTCAACACCACATTAAACCATTATAAGGTATAAAATACAGAGCATATCATCCATACATTGGAGTATATTTTTTACCACGCATCATAGAGTTCTGAGTATCTTGGGAACAATAATTTCCCTTTGTCGATTTTTTCTATAATAATAGCTTTCACTCATCCATTTAGATGACCCCATTTGAATATTTTTAGGGAAAGCTATTTCATCTTATAATATTTCTGATTAAGGCTAGGAAGTCAGTGGGGTTTTGTAATTATTTATTATTGGTCATGAAAGAGAAGGTTTGATATGTTTATGAATTAGTGAATATTGTTCAAGATCAATAGTAGTATTATCCAAATTTCTAGAGGAGGCCTTTGGAAATTAAATATAGAAACATGTGTTCTTAATATTAATTCAGTGATGTTGGAAACATTGTTTTAGTAGGGGAAGTAAACTATCTCCCGGGTTCATTGGTCCCTTTGAGGTTTTAGGGTGAGTTAGTGAGGTGACAAAACGGTTGGTGTTTCCATCATGACTAGAGATGATCCATGACATCATTCATGTGATCCTACACCATTGTTATATTCATGATGACCCATAGGTGATGGAATGGGGATTGGTGGATGTATAGGATGACATGATATTCATGGAGTTACCATGAGAGATACATGACCTTCAAGAGAAGGTGATGTATGGGTGAACTATTCCCGTTGTTCATGTGTTGTGATGAAATGGTGTCCTAGAGGAGAACATTTGAGAGTTATTTATGAATATTCTTTCCTTTTACTCAAAAAGATTTATACTTTTTTCAATGTTTTTTATTATATTATGTTTGATATTACTTTTTATGAGATTTTTTTTTCATGATCTGTGATAACTTTTCAAAATATGAATAGGGGAGGATATGATTCCTAATTTAGAATCATTATTTATGATTTATTTTTACTCATATGGATGATATTGTTTTTCATATAGTGTATAATATCTTGGCATAGAGGATGGAATTCCATTATTTATTTGTATGGGACAATTTATTTTTTGGTTATAGTGGTTGATGGTATCAGTTGTGTGGAATATGTATGGTAGTGTGGTGATGTTAATGTGTGAAATATGGAGGTTCATGTCTATAGCCAAAATATTTGGTGTTTAAGCCAATGAAAGGTGGTTATTTGGCTGAGTGGTGATGTGTATTTTTTGGGTTTTGGGTTACTGTTTTGTTGGGTTGTTTGGTTAGTGGTAGCACTTATGGTATATTATCCATTAGTGGTATATCAAAGGGTGGGTTATCAATACCTTTTCTTTTAA
This sequence comes from Viscum album, assembly GCA_963277665.1. Classification (NCBI taxonomy): domain Eukaryota; kingdom Viridiplantae; phylum Streptophyta; class Magnoliopsida; order Santalales; family Viscaceae; genus Viscum; species Viscum album. Next base: position 1,430,192,071 of record OY728132.1, on the reverse strand, counting down.
AGGACTTTTCATTATATGGTATAATAATAATTTGAGATGAATATGATGTAACTACATGTTTCTTTCTAACCCAATAATTTTCCAGTTCTCCTTATTTGGGAGTGTTAGGCGTGATTTGATAGAATTCCATGGGTGTTGGATGGATTTAAAGTTGAATAATAATGTAAAAAGTATTTTTATTCCACTATATAAGGGATTTTGTGGTAAGATAGAGTCATATATATTTTGTATCCTGATTTTTACAACATGTATGTGAATGATGTGTATAGTGTAAAATGTTTTTATACCACAACGATAGGTTTTATAGATTATGTGTAAACATTCCCTAGGTGTTCCTTTTAGAGGAAAAATACCATAAGACCTATGAGTAGGTTTAAGACATATGATATTTGGACACATATAATTTATGTCATATATTTTTTATATCATTTTTTAGAGACATAAAAACATTAATGATTTGATACATGGACACATGATTATTCATTTGGCCACCACTCATTAAATACATTTTGAAGGAACCCTAGTATCCTTCCAAGATATTCTAACCCCATCCTCTCTCTCAAAATCAGGTTGGTTCAAGTGGATATTTTTAATTGATTAGTGTTAATCACTTCTTGTCTTCATCATATATTTTTTTCAATATTCTATATTACATATACTATGGAATTATGGTTTTTGTACATGGTGATATCAAAATTATTCATATAATCCATGGGTGTTTTGTACATTGATCATTCGTTTTAAGTGCACGGCTATAGATTGAATACATTTATTTTTTCTATGTGGTGTAAAAAAAGTTGTAAAAACTTTTTTGAGGTATGGAATCACATGTTTTTTATTTTTTATTTTTATGTTGTACGAATTTTCTTTATTAGAAATTTTTATTATGGTTTTGATCAACTTAATAATGATAATTAATGTGTTTAATTTAAATTGATGTGGGTGTGGGTTTTATTGGTATAATGTTACAACATTCATATTATTTTGATGTTTTCAATTTATAGGATTAATGCTCTGGTGAATATTATGGTCAGTAGATGCATTGTTTTAAATAATATAGAATGTGTTTTGAATGATTTTCTTTTCATGGTCTATTTTACATCATCCTAAATTTGTAATTGGTTTACCGCATATATTTTTATATTAAAGTGGTTTACCATGGACAGTTCCTTCTGTGAGAATTGTTAAATAAATAAGTGTAGCATGATAAAAATTCCCATAGCTAAATCTATAAATATGTTTCATGTTGTAGTTGTCATGAGGCCATCTGTGTGGCTGTGATGTGAAATTCTGATATGGGAATCGTATGGCTGGCATAGTTTCATTCTATGAGGCGGTGACATGGATTTGTGATGTGAACAATTTTTTGTTTGTATGTGTCCACGATGTAGGGTAGAAATGTGTGGTTGGTATGAGGCAGTGTTGTGGGGAATAAATGTTCAGTTTTGATGTGGGAGAAGTGTGGTTGGTATGAGATCATTTTTAGGGCAATTAAGTGTAGTTTTTATGGGGAGGGAATTTTTTTTATGTTATTTAGAAGATGATATGATAATGATTATCTAGTGCAAGTTTCCCTTGTAGTATTAGAATTATGTGAAATGTCGAAATTAAAACAGCATGGGTTGGTTTTATTAATGATTTGGAAATGGATAAGGAAATTATTTAAAAATGAAGGCCGGTTAATTTTCATTCTTTTTTGGTATATAATGAAATCAATCAAATTATAATATGGTTTTGGATTCTATTGAAAAGTGGGATGTAAGAAGTTTATTTTTTAGTGGGTGTCTGAATTTTGATGTGGTGGTGAATGTTTGTATATTATTAGTTGGTCAGTTTTTGTTATATAAATATAAGATGGAATTTTATGTCTATCTAAATATAAATATTCCTTCTATGACCATTTTTATTTCAATATAATCCACACCCTTATCGAGCACTATTTGATGAAAAAAATACATTTATACATAGTTCGTTTTTTTCAAACATCCCAATGATAAGGATAGATGGATAGATACCCCTATCTCCTACTCCATATTTTAGGCTAGTCGATATATATAGGATTTGATTTATATAGGTATGATAGTGAACTATGTGATAGACCATGTGTATTCGGGCAATGTGTAATGTGAGGGTTTTATTGGGAAGTGTCCTTATTTTTTGTGACATGATTTGATGTGACCATGTTGTTCGGTGGTGGAACATGTTTCTTCAAGAGAGATATGATTGGACTAAACTGTTGGCAGGCTTATGGTGTGGGGAATATATGGTAGGAGGAGTGTTTGTGTTTTATTTCCATCATGTTACTAATACCATACATCTCTATATATGGTTGTGATGTGATGTCATAGGAGTCTTCGAGCAAGATGTCATGTGATCAGGTTGTGGTGTAGTGGAATATGTATTTGTGGGCATGATGTGATGTGACCATGATTTAGTGAAATGATATAAGTTAAATTAATGAAATGGTAGTACTATGGTGTATAACGTTGGTGTGTGGGAGTGGGAAATCAATGGGAATGAGGTGTGGGGTACCCTTTAATTATAGGATTATTATCATAATACTATACGTTGATGCATTATTTGGTAAGAGTTACATGGTGTGGATGAGATTCATTTTTGACCTTTTTTAGGTGCAGTTTAGTTTTTCTATTTACTCAATGTTTCATACAAATGATTCTTTGACATGTGTACGAGAGAAATTGGTTTTCCAACCAATTATACATGTATAATCACCATAAATATATAATTTTATTTTCATGTTCATAAGTATATTATGTGGATTGTTCTTGAAATTAATATTTGGGACCATGAACTATTTTGTGCTGCTACCTTTCTTTTCATTTGGGTATTTACTTATGGATACATTTATATTTATCGGTTTCCTTTACACATGAATTGTGGGTTGGTTTAGGATTCCTTTCTATATTATTCAATGTATTTTTTAAGTTTGATGCATCATATTGCACATTAATGTTTTTATATAGTGGGAAATTCCACCTATATATGGGATTTTATACCAACAGTTCTAGTAATCTACTTGGGGCCTACTAGAGGTAGGCCTTGGGGTCATTACACCGATCCCATTGATGTGTAATCCATAGCGGGATAGGTTCGAGAATCATTGAGCATTTGTTTTTGTATTTGTCGTTAATTTATAAAACCTATGAGGATATATTTTAAGGTCCATATTTCTATAGTTATGAAGCCAACAGGAAAAACTGTATACAAGAAGGGAGCATATGGCCATGAGAAATTTTGAAGGTCATAGGAACTATCACCTTGATGATTTTTTAGGGATATAGTATACAGGCTATTACCACAGTGATAGAGTCAAAGGTCCACACTATTATGTATATAACAAAACCTTCTAGAAGTGAATCTCAATGATAGTTATTATAATGGGGAGGTATGAACCCCCATTTTGATGAGAGTACTCTATGGAGATTCCATTGGATGATTAAATAATTTCTGCATAGTGATCAATAGAAGGAGGGGTTTTGATACCCCATGTAGGATAAAACATATATTTTGATTGTGAGGGATGATATCCTAATTAGATTACTCATAAAGAGGGATAGTTTGTGATTTTTGGCTCATGGAGGGGGTCATCCATCTTGGTCATCTTGTAGAGTGAGTTGGACCTTCTGATCTGTTTGTGAAAGGTTTTGGTCCATATGGGAGACACGTGAAGGAAATGTCTTCGTGGTATAGAAATGAATAAATTCCATACAACAATAAAGGTTCTGTAGAGGGGAAGAACCCACATACTAGAATAATAAATGAACCCTCATCAACATGAATTCATATGCCTATGCCTTCTTCAAAATTTTGACATAATCAAAAATTAAGTTGGGGTTTCTCCATGACTGTAATTAAATAATACTTCACTCTAATTGTCAAATTATCATAAAAAATGAATATTTATTTTACCTTTTACAACATGTATAGATTTATCCACCGTCATTTCATTGATAATAATTGACACATTTATAAGGGATAACTTGTATGAAATTTTTTAATGTATTTTTTATATAAACGGGTTTCAAAATGATTCCATGAATCATTCATAGGTATTAAATTAGAAATATTTTGAAAATATATTCAAACATTATTTATATGTTTTCAATGAATATTCAATGAAATTGTTTTCCAAATATTTTTGCTTGACATTTTTATATGTTATAGAAGTATTTTCAATGAAATTGGTTCCAAATGTTTTTCAAGAATCTTTTATATCTTTTCAAAATATTTTAAATGAAATAGTATTCAAAAAAATTCATACTTCTTTTATATTTATTCAATGAAAATGGTTTTCAAATGAATATAAATCCTTATTTATAATATTGAAATTTATTTTCAAATAAATAGTTTTCAAATCAATTTCTGTCATTTTTTATATGTTTTCAAGGAAATTTATTTCCAAAAAGAATTCATGCTCACAATATATGTTTCGAAAGAAAAATGCATGAAAATGGGATTCAATTATATAATTATATGAATTAATGTCTATTTTCATGAAAATGATATTCAAATGTTTTTCCTATTTAAATATACATTTACAAAGAGGAAAGTATATTTTACTCAATAATAATTTTCAAAATATATTTGTATGATATTTTCCATATAAGATGATGTCTGTAGATATTACACATTCTCTTATACGAAATTATCCAAATAGTTCCATTAATATTTTTTCTTTAATAGATAATTTTTTAATGCAATGATGCTTATGTCGTCAGTTTCTCTTCCATGGTTTATATGCTTTTGAAACCAGCATAAATTAAGGGGTTATGCTACTGATTAAATGATTATGAATGTCGTATATTGTTCCATATGTTATGATATGATTACATATTTATGATACCTAGTTCATTTCATGATCTATGATATGATTGTTTATTAGTTTTTGAAACATCTATGAATGATTTAATGATATGATATTTTGTACATATATATCCTTCCAATGCACTGGTTTATTATTTATATATCATGTTATAGAATAAGATGCTCTTGGGAGTGAACGTTGACATGTAATATGGCCATGGATGTGAACCTTGTATACTAACATGGTTTGAGGAGTGAACTCAAGCTATTAAAATGTCCATGGGAGTGGACCATGACTACTAATATGGTATAAAGGATTAACCCATACTATTAATATTGTCTTGGAAGTAATAATTTGGCTACTATATAAATCATATTATGTGTGTATGTGTCCCCCACAATTCCATGTATTATTTCTGTGTTATGATTTCATTGATTATATTACACATTCCTTATGATTTAATGTTTTATAAACTACCAAGAATTATGAAATGATTCAGGTTTATGATCTTTGATATGAAGGATAATATCATCTATTTTTCATGATCATGGTCTAATAACATTATGCTCATGATTACTCTTATGTATCTCCCTTGTTTACCATTACTGTGCATATAAGAGAACACTTTTTTTATTTCTTCCTCTATTTATAAAGGTATATATTTTCTCTGATGTTTCTAAGAAGGGTTATTGTCAATAAGAACCTTCTGGGTGATGAATTTACTAATTTACACACTAATTTTTATGTTTCAATGTTTCCAAATTCACGTGACTAATATAGTTTTGGGAATTTGTTTGTATAATCTTTGATGTATTTCTAAAATGTTATTTAATGTTAATGTGTGAAATATTAGGGTCATAATATATAATATCAAACGAAAATATTTTATCATTTACATTACCTAGAAGTATATAGTTTTAGAGTTTTATTGAATTAGTAAAAACTATCACCTGACAATACACATGTCATAAATTGGTTAATTTTCAATTATACACATATTTTTATATTCCTCATTAAATAATAAAAATGGCATAAAAAATTACTCACACATGAACAAATTCTAAACATAATTCATTTAAAATCATTATTCAAAAACATTGGAAAAGTATATATATGAAGGGTGTGAATAAAAACATAGTATAGATAAATATAATAAATATAATATAATTTAATCATAGATCATAATATGAGTATAAGTTTATGATAAAATAATAAATGTGAAGGATAATAACATAACGGAAATTCATACAGATAAACACATATATCATTAATCATGGAATATGGAATAAAAATTTAACATAAGATAATAGTCATATAAGTAAACAATCATGAGCCCTATGAGAACAATACTTGAAATAATGACCCCTGATAACATGATAATAGAATAAATAAAATATTTTCGTTACATGGAAAATAATTTTAATATATATCATAAAATTACTCTTAAAATTATGTTAACATACCTGGATAATTCAGATAAGTTATTAGGAGACACCATAAACCTGATATTAATATCCCTTTACACAATAAATTAGGGAGATATATCAAGATCACTCATCATCATTAGCTATAACATGATTTCCCATCACTATAAAAAATAACTAATAACCATAACATTATTATTACTCAGGAAAATTGAATTTTTTGAATATAACACTAACTATTATACAGTCATATATTGAGGTACCCAATGAAAAGAATCAGGTTTCATTACACTCACATGGAAAATCATAATCCATAAACATATAGAATAAATATGGAATCATTAAAACATATACCCAAAAGAGAATATGAATAATTTAGGGAGTTTTTTCATTAGTGAATAGAAATAATATTATTGATATCATTAAAAAAATCTTGAGAAGGAAACCCTTTCACATTTTAATATCACATTAAAAAACAAAAAAATTATAAAATATTGTGAAAATAATTTTCTTTAAAAATAAACAATATAAATTATAATGGATCATTAAAAAAATATAAGGTTCATGATAGTGGGTAAATTAGGCCATTTTTTAATTGATCATAGTATATTTTATTTTCAAACCGTTTCAATAATACATAAGAATATTAATGATAGTGGGATTACCATTCATTTTAAAATAATGTCATGGTAATATAAAATAAAATTATAAAATCATTTTTTTGTAAATTAATATTCTACTAACCATTTTAATAAACATTTATGTGAAAGGAAAATATTCTCGATCTAAATGAATATAAAATTTTGATATGTCTTATAAACAACAGTCTATGTATTTACTTAATCAATAATGGAAGAAATTTAAACTAAGAATGTATATAAGATTCATAATTAAAGGATAATGGAATTGATATGTTTAATGAAATTAAGATTATATTATTTCCCCCATGGAACCATGAATAAAAACAATCTCATAATGATAGGAGGTTTAAAAAAAATGCATTTACCAATTTGGTAGATTTAGAACAGAAATTTATGGATCATTAATATGATGTGGATCTTTATATATAATTAATTGAATTATTTTTTATAAAAACTAATCATGGTAAATAATTACACAATCTAATGAAATCATAGTGCATGATGGGAAACATGTCGAAAAATTGATATTGGGACATATAAAAACCTTGGAATGATCATAAGTTTTAAAGTGGTAAAAAATTCATTAATTGATTATGTAAACATATGTAAATAAATATAAAATGTGTAAATAAAAAATACAACAATTTGGGGATCAATTCACATATAATCATGGTTTAACAAAGGAAATGAATTATAATTACAACACAATGAATTAAAATTTTGTTAGAATGGTCATTACGACATGGAACCATTCATGTAAAAAGACATTGGATTCTATAACAAAATTATAACATAAAATATCATCAATTATTAAGGATTCATGATTCAAAATTTAAAATGGATAGTGTATAATCAATGTAATGGAAATTAGGTAGATAACATTAAAATGATCCTAACTGGAAGAAAATTGAGAAGTAATCCCATACATTGAGTCCATAATATCTATCTATATATATTAACCACTATATAATGAGATAATATAAATTATTTAAATCATTAAAATCATTTTATTAGTTTATTTTTTTATCATTAATCAATTTTTCAATTTTTTAGAAATTATTATTTTATTATTGAATAGTTTATGTCCATATAAGGTGTTTGGTGGATGATAGGTTCATATTTTATGATATATTATCTTTCAATAATGATAATTATTTAATGAATATAATATATATATATATATGAACACTAAACCTATACATATTACCATCCATTAATGTTGTTTATGGAAAAATAATTAAATTGGTTCGTGAGATGGTAGTCCACATTTCACCACTCCAAATCTATTTTTATCAATTTTCTAAAAGCAGTATTATGATTTTGAGGTAACTATTCATCCAAAAAATCAAATATACGAACCCCATATTTCAAAAAACATGTTCAAAATCCTAAATAGTTATAAAAAAACAACAAATTCAAAAAATAAAATCCACTAAGGTCAACATATTAATCCCATACCTACATAAACACATCGAACTATGAGATAACCCGTACAAACCCCAAGAAAAAAACAAATAATAAGATGATTCCATGTTTATAAAAAATCTTTTAAAAATTAGAAATTCTAAGAGTATTGAAATGTTTCTTCAAGATCAGATCAATCACTTGACATTTACAATGAAATCCTCGAGCCACCCACAAGCTTCTTGTCTATTTCCATTCCAATTCCATTGCCTCTGCAGCATGTTGATGTGAGAATTTTAACTGGAATGCAATAATAACCAAATAAGAAAAAATTTAAATAACCATTTTTAAGTGAATCACACATATCATAGTTAACAACCCAAACCATTGAATAGAAAAATCAAACAAAACATCACATAAGTAGCCATACCATGCCACTTTTGTTGGAAAATGATAGCCATCTCTCTTGGAACCACCATGACACCATGGAAGAAACACAGTAGACGAAGTAGATATATTTAATTATGGTTATTAATATAAAAAAATAGTAGTATATGGGAGATAACTATGCTTTTATATAAAAATTGTTATATGTTTTCTTAAAGGACATATAATAAGACATTAAAATAATTAATTTTTTAATACCTAATTCTAATATTTAGTTAACCTTATTTTCGTTATACAATCAACCCTTCAAGATTAGTATTCTACAAAAAATAGTGCCTCTAGAATTGTGGGAGGGATTTTCTGAGAAAATTTTCCTATTATGGGATATAAAAATTTATTCATGAAATGTGAAGAGTAAGGGGTAATGTCACGACCCCCTCCCCACAAAGTGTACCCCTCCTGGTCCGGCAATGTGAAAAGGGAGATAATGACCCCCGAGTCCCGCCTCCAGTAGGCCCCGAGTTGGAGACTAGCACCGAGGGTATAATAACATACAAATGGGAGGCGTTACCCTCTAAGAGAACACATGCAGAAGAGTGAGATAGAGTAGACTCCAACCAACTCCAACTCATAACTGAAATATAAAATAAACCCAAGTACATATATGAAATTTAATGCAAAAGTACTACAACTGAAAGGGAAAACTAAAAGTACCCAGAAGAACGAAAAACAGCAGTGACCATGAGCCTGAACAGCTCCTCCTCCAACCACAAGCTAGTAGTAACCCACTTGATCTCCAACATTCTCTAAGTGACCTAAAAAACAGTTTATATGTACATAGGGTGAGTATAACAGTATAATCAGTAGGATCCTCCCCAAGCCTCTCGTGCAACGGTTAATAAAGCATGCTAAAGCCCAGTGAACAACAAGTGAAACTAACTCGTCACCTAAATAGGTATACTATGTTCCCAACCTCACCATGGCTACTCTCACCAAGTAACACATACAAGAATATAGCATATAGTAATGAATATCAAGGGTACCCCGCTACTACTTCCCCACTGGTTTGCCACTTTTCCCCAACAACATACGTCATGTGCATCTCTCTCCAAAGGCTTGCCCGCAGACACCTGGGCTAAGCTCCACAATATGCACGTTGTGCACCACATAGGCTTGCCCGCAGACTCATGGGCGAAGCACCACACCGTCCTCACAACCAAAGGTAACCAGGTAGTTTCTGGGAGCCACCACAGCTCTCATAACGTGTATCATACGTCGGGTATAATACCTCAATCCATTACAGCCCATACTCCGAGTAAGGATCCTCAAGACATCATATCCTATACACGTTACACCTATTGTATTCCATAGGATACTATATCCAGAATATATGCGTGTGAATAACCACAAGCCATTACAGCCCTATACACACATATATGGGGTAACTAACCGATGTGCGTCATGGCACAAGTATCTACCAAGAGAAGAGAGTGGGGCCAAAGGGGGTAGTCTTCCATTCGACCTCCCATCAGAATGTTGGGGAAAACACCCCACAGGGCTCAAGATCCCCGGGGTGTCAGTTGCCCTTACCGACAGGGTGGAGTAGCGTATAGAAACACAAAAATTACAGAATATATATGTAACTCACATCCACACTATGGGCATTACCTAGCCTTAGATACAACTGCAGCTAACGTCTCTCAGACTCCAGGCTGCTACATCAAAGACTAGGTATCCTATAAGCACACAAACATTTGAAGAGCATTATTAGATTACTCCATTCTAATTTTATCAGTTCTACTATACGTTAATTAATTAATTAACCATGAACAATTTACCACATTAAAATAAATTGGCATCACATTCAAAAACAACTGCTCCTTTTTATGATTCACGTCAGCTTTAAATTTCAGCATCTCCATCCCCGTGGATTTTCACCATTTAATCAAACATTCACTACAGAATTACTTTTCCACATTCCCAGGCATTCCAGAAAAGCATCATATGTTTCTAAACACAAAGGAGGCTCAACACGGTGAGTAGATATACTACCCGTCGAGTCTTTTCCACCTATAGAAAGAGCATATACGCATTCTCCCTCGAGAGGCTAAACACGGAAAGCACATGGCATGCCCCACGTGTCTTCACCTCATTCGTAAGAAGGGTAGCAAGACCAGCTGCCTTGAGCAGTGCGGAAAAGAAAAGTAGATTAAAATTCAAGAAAACCGCAAGCAACCAGCAACCACATCCATCCCATTCCATCACCCCTAGTGTCCTCCCCGACACCCACATGCATAAACTGATGCATCTCGCCACTCTAGGCATCATCTGCTGCCATAAACACAAGGCCTCCATGCGTCCACATATCACAACAACCATCCAGGCTCACATCACAGCACAAGCAGCAGGAAAACAAACATCACATCATGGGCTCTTGAACCTTTAACAATCAAGAGGGTAACTCAGAACCCTTTTAGAAATTGCCACATAATCTGTTCTCTAATCCATATTGAATTGGAAGATTTGTTATTCGTAGGTTCCAATCACGGATACCTAATCAGCAAGATATCCCAATTAAATAACTATGCTTACTTCCCTAATTTGATTATCCTCAAATTAGAACAACTACAACAACATCAATAACCAGATTAATTTACATGCCTCTTTATCTTTAGCCAATTAATTAACAATTAATTCCTGCTTTACGTTCATTATCAATTTATATCATGAACGAACTACAAATCAAAGAAAACATAGATATCACTATATATAGGAAAACATGAGGCACACCGTTATCACGGTATAAAGCAACAACATGTGATCAACCAATTCTTTTAATCCGGTTCAAGTATTTAATTAGGTCAATTTCATTGTGATCCAAAGGGATAAATCATGCTAATTCTACAATTGCACATATACAATTAGAGAAGCCATGAATCCCCTACCTCAAATAGTTCCTCACATTCTTTATCCACATAAGAGGTCACGATCCTCCACTCGCGACAACTGCATCCACCGGAGGATGCTGCGGTATGACAGTACCAACCAACCTCAAGAAAACCCATTAGAATCTTGGAAATTACATGGTATAATTATGGAAAAGAGGATAGGAGAATATGAACACCAAAGAACGACGATACAACATACCTTATATCGAAGATTGATTGACAGGGCTCTGTTGCATCCAAAACAGTGCAGAACCAATCCTAGGAGTAAAGATTGATTGTGTAACTCCTACGAAAAGGATTGAAAGGTTCTAGTGCCTCATAATTGAGAACAATGGAAAGAACAAGGGAGAATGATATATCGTCCTTTTTTGAAGATTTAATGGGGTGACGGCTTAAGATCCGATTAATTCTCCATTAAAAACGTATCACATTAACCCACGCGGTTTGACCAAGTAAAACATTCCAAGCCTTAGGAATAATTAATATAGGATTTATGGCATTTTAAACGGCCTTATGAGCCCTTAAAATAAGTCTTTAAATTTATTTTACGTCAAAGGAAATGTCAAAAGAGGCAAAACTATAGGAGTTTGGAAACAATGTTCACCCATTATTACTGTACATGAAACCGATCTGTGAAACCGATCTGTGAAACCCATTTGTCACACCGATCTGTGAAACTGATCTGTCAGACCGATCTGTGAAACCGATCTGTCACACCGATCATTGAAACTGATCTGTCACACTGATCTGTGAAACTGATCTGTCAGACCGATCTGTGAAACTGATCTGTCACATCGATATGTGAAACCGATCTGTCAGACCGATATGTGAAACCGATCTGTCACACTGATCTGTGAAACCGATATGTCAGACCGATCTATGAAACCGATCTGTCACACCGATCTGTGAAACCGATCTGTCAGACCGATCTGTGAAACCGATCTGTCACACCGATCTATGAAACCGATCTGTTGCATAGATCTTTGAAACCAATCTGTCACACCGATCTGTGAAACTGATCTGTCAGACCGATCTGTGAAACCGATCTGTCACACCGATCTGTGAAACCGATCTGTCACAACGATCTGTGAAACCGATCTGTCAGACCGATCTGTGAAGCCGATCTGTCACACCGATCTGTGAAACCGATCTGTCAGACTGATCTGTGAAACCGATCTGTCAGACCGATCTGTGAATCTGATCTGTCACACCAATCTGTGAAACTGATCTGTGAGACCGATCTGTCAGACCAATCGGTGAGACCGATCTGTTACTGTTCATAAAACTGGAAACACTGTTCACAGAACTAGAAAATTGGCAAAGTGTTGGGGATAAGTCCCCTTGACCTCCCGGAACGCCTCCAACACCAAAATTCACAAAGTAATGGACCGGAGAGGTCCGGGCCATTACATTAGATACATCTCAAAACATTCTCGTCCTTTAGAATTAAAAACCAACCCAAAAGAAAAGAGGGGTCCGAACTACCACCCCATAAGATACCTCTCAGGGGAAAACCACCATGAGTTGTTCGAAATCTGGAAGAAAACTATGACATCCAGGAGTATGGGAACAAACAATCCATACCCAAACAATTCAAACATAACATCACATCAATGGTACATAAATAAAACATGAAAGGTCCAACCACAAAGAAAACATCATTACATGAAAGGAGTTAAGCATTTAAACAACTTTGGGTACTGAGCACGTATCTGTGACTCACGCTCCCAGGTAATCTCCTCCATGCCACCGTGTCGCCACACGACACGAACTAAGGGGATAGAATGACCACGCAACACCTTCTCCTTGTGGTCTTGGATCTCCATAGGTTGCTCCTCGAATGTTGCATCATTGTCAACATCGATCTCTCCCAAATCGATATCATGAGATTCATCATGAAGATAACAACAGAGCTGTGATACATGGAAAACATCATGTATCTAACTCATCTGAGGGGGAAGTGCTACTCGATAAGCCACAGGTCCAACACTAGCTAACACCTCGAAAGGCCCAATAAACCGGGGATAAAGCTTACTTCCAAGACCAAACCTTCGCGGCCCACGACGGGGAGTCACCTTCAAAAACACATGATCCCCAACATTAAACTCTAACGGTCTCCTTCTTTGATCAACATATGATTTCTGACGATCCTGTGCTGTCTTCATCCTCTCACGAATCACCTGTACCATCTCTGTTGTATTCTGCACTAGTTCTGGTCCGAGAATTGCTGACTCTCTGACCCCAGTCCAGCACAACGGAGAATGGCATGGCCGGCCATACAAGGCTTTAAACGGATCCATACCAATGGTAGAGTAAAAACTATTATTGTAAGGGATCTCTACCAAGGTAAGTGTTTCACCCATGAACCTCCAAAATCAAGAACACAAGAGTGCAGCATGTCTTCAAGAGTCTGGATGGTTCACTCTGTCTGTCTATCCGTTTGAAGATGAAAAGTAGTGCTAAGGCACAGTTGAGAGCCAAAATGATGTTGGAGACCTCTCCACACCCTAGAGGTAAAACGAGGGTCTCGATCAGAAATTATCATCCTAGGTACTCCATGAAGTCTCACCACCTCCTCTAGATACTGCCTCGACAAAACCTCCACTGAGCTCGACTCCTTGATTGCTATGAATTGGGCCAATTTAGTTAAACGATCCACTACCACCCATATAGCATCATGTCCTCCCTGAGCTCGAGGTAAACATATAATAAAGTCCATTGAGATGTCCTCCCACTTCAACTGAGGAATCTCTATGTGTTTGAGAAGACCACCAGGAACACGGTGTTTGGCCTTCACCTTCTGGCAGACTAAACATCGAGACACACATTCAGCAACCGTACGCTTCAACCCATGCCACCAAAACTAACTCCTCAAGGATCGGTACATCTTCGTCACACCAGGATGTACCGCCAAGGGTGAACTATGGATCTCTGGGAGAATCGTCTCGCACATCGCCAAGGGAACAAAAATCCTTCCATGATACAACACTCGGTGTTGTTCATCCTCCGACCAACCATCAGGGGCCTCCCCACAAACAACTCTGTCTCTCCAAACTTCCACCTCTAGATCACCCAACTGAGACTCTTCCACCTTCTTACATCCGAGATGACTGCACCGTCATCTGGAAAAGACAAACTCTACCTCAAACACTTCCATATCAAGATGCAAAGCTTCTAGCTCTTCCAGCACTCTCCAGGAATCACCAGATTCACGCACAACATCATTACGTGACTTTCAGATTAGTGCATGAGCTACAACGTTCCCTTTTCCAGGATTATATGATATTTTAAATTCGTATTCCTGCATGAACTCCATCCACCGATGCTGCCTCAAGTTCAAGTCACGTTGGGAGAAAACATACCTCAAACTCTTATGATCGGTGAAAACCACAAAGTGCTCACCAATGAGGTAATGTCGCCACAACTTTAGAGAAAACACCTCGGCATCCAACTCAAGATCATGGGTCATGTAGTTGCATTCATGTGGACGCAACTACCGAGACCCATAAGAAACAACTGACCTCTGCTGAATGAGAACACATCCTAGCCCCAGATGTGAAGCATCATAGAAAACATCAAACTGGGATCCCTCCGCTAGAAGAAAAAGGACTGGAGCACTTAACAACTTCTCCTTTAGATATTCAAAAGTTGACTGACACTGATTAGTCCATATGAACGCTTGATCCTTCTTGGTCAAAGCTGTCAGAGGAGTCGCAACTCGGGAGAAATTGGATACAAACCTCCTATAATAGCCTGAGAGACCAAGGAAACTTCGCACCTCTGACACAGTCTTGGGGGCTGCCCAAGACACTACTGCTTCTATCTTCGAAGGATCCACAGCTACTCCCTGTTGGGACACAACATGCCCTACGAAACGAACTTCTCGAGCCTAGAACTCACACTTGGACAACTTCCCAAACAACTGATGTTGGTGAAGAACTCCCAAAACGGCTCGTATATTCTCTGCATGCTCTTCTTCAGATGTGGAGTACACAAGGAGGTCATCGATGAAAACCACAACAAACTTGTCCAGGAATTCATGGAACACAACATTCATCAACCCCATGAAAATAGATGGAGCATTAGTCACGCCGAATTTCATTACAACAAACTCATAATGCCCATGACGACAACGGAAAGCAATCTTCGGGATATCCTCATCCTTTACACGCATCTGATGATATCATGACCGCAAGTCGATCTTTTAGAACCAACATTCACCCTTCAGTTGATCGAATAGGTCATCAATCCGTGGAAGAGGATAGTGATTCCTTATTGTCACTTTGATTAATCGATGATAATCAATGCACAACCGCAAACTGTCATCGGCATTCTTCACGAACAAGACTGGTGCACCCCACGGTGACACACTTGGCCGAACAAAACCACACTGCAACAGACCATCGAGTTGTATACGTAGCTCTCGTAACTCAGAAGGGGCCATCCTATATGGAGACATAGAGATAAGAGATGCTCCTGACTGTAGCTCGATCCCAAACTCGATCTCTCGTCGAGGGGGTAAGGATACAACCTCGTCTGGAAAGACGTCAGGGTACTCTTCTACGACCCTAGGAAACGCCAACTGTTGAACCTCTGAAGAACTCAGCATCATCCCAGCCATCATGGATGATAAGGATGAAAATCGTCTATGACTCATCTGAGGATCTCTCTCACCAAAAAACACTACTTCCTCTCCATCTTCATCAAAGAAAACGACCTTCTTCCTGTAGCAATCCACAATAGCCTGCAACGAATACAACCAATCCATGCCGAGGATGACATCATATGGTTGTATTTGTAAACATAGGAAATCTCCCCAAGAGGGTTGCTTCCCCAACACTAGCTCACAGTCTCTACATACTTCAAACAAGCTAGCTCGTCCTCCAACTGGCGTAGTCAACGCCAAGGGCACTGGAAGCCTCTCTACCTCAAGTCCCAAAGCGTGGACAAGGGTAGGGGATATAAAGTAGTGTGTCGCTCCTAAATCAAACAAGGAATACACCAAGGTAGAAAACAAGCAATGGGTACCTCAGACGATGTCTGGCTAACCTGGAGCTGGAAACGCTAGAGCATGAAGCTGACCACGAACACCTCCTCGACCTCTCTGACCCTGATGACAACCACCACCATGGCTATGCTCTGCTCTCTGAGGACGGGGAGCATCATGGGGTTGTCCTCTGCCCACTCCATCTACCATCTGGTGATCTAAAGCTGGTGGAACCTGCTGCTGCTGCCTTGGCTGGAACTGCCTCAATGGAGGAACCTGGAGTGGAACGCCTGGTGCATGATGACTGCTCTGCAATGTCGGGCACTCCTGCTGCTGATGACCATGACCACCACAATAAAAACAAGCGCCTGATCCCTTAGCATAGGCCTGCGAGTTGCTGCCTCCGGAGAAACGATATGGGAAGGGCTGGGACCTACCCCCAAGTGAATGGAAACTCTTCTGTCCTGAAAACCGGGAACCCTGGACCATATCTCTGCTTCATGAGGAATCATGATGATTCCCCTCTCGTGACGATCCGGTCCTGGTCAATGTCCTCTCAACAACCTCTTCCCTCGCCAGCACCTCAAGATATGTCTTCAGCATAAATGGGATGACCTGGCGCTAGCTCTCTGGATGCAAATCCTCCTCAAAATGCCTCTCCCTAGCCTCATAATCTAGTAATAGGTCTGAAGCATATCGTAGAAGGTTCCTGAAACGGATTCCAAACTCTCGAACACTGGAGCTCCCCTGTCAAAGGGTGAGTAGCTTCGGGTGACTGGACGCCTTCGCAGTCGATGAAAGAAACTCGACTCTAAACCTGTCTCAAAACTCCTCCCATGAGATTGCTGACTCCTCACGATCACCGAGGAACAAGAACCACCACTGCCTCGCTGCTCCACACAGCATCGTCAAAACCAAGGACACCCAGTGTACCTTCCGAGCATGAATCGAACTAAAGCATGTCTCGATCTCCTCCAACCAGTCTTATGTGACTGCATTTGAAACAGATCCCTCGTACTTCTGTAGACTCTGGTGCTGAAACTATCAGAGTGTCTTCCTCCAAGGGTCATCTCCGTCATCCTCTACTCGGCGGTGATCTGCTGGAACAGCCTGCTGGGAATCATTTGCGCAAACCTGATGAGAACGTCGACCTGGAGCCATACCTATAAAATAACAACCGTTAGAGCTCCTAAGCCTGGAATATGGAAGACTCAACATTAATTAATTAATAGATTTTTTATTAATTTTAGGTTACTTATCCCAAGGTCTACCGAATCAAACACAGGTGCAAAGAATAATGATGTATGATCCTTTCCTAGGTCTCTACCCTGCAACCAGTATTACTTTGTTTAGTAGCCATCGTAAAATTAAAGGTTCGTGCAACAGATCATAGGGGGCCCTGAACGCCTGTGTCTCTTCCGGTCTCCAGTGTTTACCCCACTTGCTAAACATGAATGACACTGTTGCCCTACCATCCCATGCATCCTCACCTGGGCCTAACTCCAAACTCCATCCTATCCCTCAACCAGACCTCTGATACCACTCTCTCACGACCACCTCCCCACAAAGTGTACCCCTCATGGGCCGACAATGTGAAAAGGGAGATAATGACCCCCGAGTACCACCTCCAGTAGGCCCCGGGTTATCGACTAGCACCGAGGGTATAATAACATACAAATGGGAGGCATTACCCTCTAAGGGAACACATGCAGAAGAGAGAGATAGAATAGACTCCAACCAACTCCAACTCATAACTGAAATATAAAAGAAACC
The DNA here is from genome assembly GCA_963277665.1 of Viscum album. Classification (NCBI taxonomy): domain Eukaryota; kingdom Viridiplantae; phylum Streptophyta; class Magnoliopsida; order Santalales; family Viscaceae; genus Viscum; species Viscum album. Next base: position 1,430,173,682 of record OY728132.1, on the reverse strand, counting down.
CAAGTACATATATGAAATGTCATGCAAAAGTACTACAACTAAAAGGGAAAACTAAAAGTATCCAAAAGAATGAAAAACAGTAGCGACCACGAGCCCGAACAGCTCCTCCTCCAACCAAAAGATAGTAGTAACCCTCTTGATCTCCAACTTGCTCCAAGTGACCTGAAAAACAGTTTTTATGTACATAGGGTGAGTATAACAGTATACTCAGTAGGATCATCCCCAAGCCTCTAATGCAAAGGTGAAGAAAGCATGCTAAAGCCCAGTGAACAATAAGTGAGACTAACTCGTCACCTAAACAGGTATACTATGTTCCCAACCTCACCATGGCTACTCTCACCAAGTAATGCATACACAAATATAGTATATAGTAAAGAATATCAAGGGTACCCCGGTAATACTTCCCCACTGGTTTGCCGCTTTGCCCCAACGACATACATCCTGTGCATCTCTCTCCAAAGGCTTGCCCGCAGACACCTGGGCTATGCTCCACAATCTGCACCTTGTGCACCACATAGGCTTGCCCGCAGACACCTGGGCGAAGCACCACACCGTCCTCACAACCAAAGGTAACCAGGTAGTTTCTGGGAGACACCACAGCTCGCATAACGTGTATCATACGTCGGGTATAATACCTCAAGCCATTACAGCCCATACTCTGAGTAAGGATCCTCAAGCCGTCATATCCTATACACATTACACCTATAGTAGTCCATAGGATACTATATCCAGAATATATGCGTGTGAATAACCACACGACATTACAGCCCTCTACACACATATATGGGGTAACTAACCGATGTGCCTCATGGAACAAGTATCTACAAAGAGAAGAGAGCAGGGCCAAAGGGGGTAGTCAGCCATTCGACCTCCCATCAGAATGTTGGGGAAAACACCCCCCAGGGCTCAAGATACACGGGGTGTCAGTTTCCCTTACCGACAGGGTGGATTAGCATATAGAAACACAAAAAGTACAGAATATATATGTAACTCACATCCACACTATGGGCATTACCTAGTCTTAGATACAACTACAACTAACGTCTCTCAGACTCCAGGCTGCTACTTCAAAGACTAGGTATCCTATAATCACACAAACATTTGAATAGCTTTAGTAGATTACTCCATTCTCATTTTATCAGTTCTACTCTATGTTAATTAATTAATTAACCATGAAAAATTTACCACATTTAACTAAATTGGCATCACATAAAAAAACAACTACTCCTTTTTAAGATTCACATCACCTTTAAATTTCAGCATCTCCATCCCCGTGGATTTTCACCATTTAATCAAACATTCATTACAGAATTACTTTTCCACATTCCCAGAAATTCTAGAAAAGCATCCTATGCTTCTAAACACAAAGGAGCCTCAACCCGGTGAGTAGATAAACTACCCATCGAGTATTTTCCGCCTATAGAAAGAGAATATACCCATTCTACCTCGAGAGGCTAAACACGGAAAGCACATGGCATACCCCGTGCGTCTTCGCCTCCTTCGGAAGAAGGGTAGCAAGACCAGCTGCCTTGAGCAGTGGGGAAAAGCAAAGTAGATTAACATTCAAGAAAACCACAAGCAACCAGCATCCCCATCCATCCCATTCCATCACCCCTGGTGTCCTCCCCGACACCCACATGCATAAACTGATGCATCTCACCACTCAAGGCGTCATCTGCTGCCATAACCACAAGGCCTCCTTGCCTCCACATATCAAAACAACCATCCAGGCTCACATCACAGCACAAGCAGTAGGATAACAAACATCACATCATGGGCTCTTGACCCTTTAACAAACAAGAGGGTAACTCAGAAACCTTTTAGAAATTCCCACATAATATGTTCTCTAATCCATATTGAATTGGTAGATTTGTTATTCGTAGGTTCCAATCACGGATACCTAATCAGAAAGCTATCCCAATTAAATAACCATGCTTACTTCCCTAATTTGATTATCCTCAAATTAGAACAACTACACCAACGAAAATAACCAGATTAATTTACATGCCTCTTTATCTTTAGCCAATTAATTAACAATTAATTCCGGATTTATGTTCTTTATCAATTTCTATCATGAACGAACAACAGATCAATGAAAACATAGATATCACTATGTCTAGGAAAACTTGAGGCAAACCGTTATCACAGTATAAAGCAACAACATGCGATCAACCAATTCTTTTAATCCGGTTCAAGTATTTAATTAGGTCAATTTCATTGTGATCCAAAGGGATAAATCATGCTAATTCTAAGATTTCACATATACAATTAGAGAATCCATGAATCCCCTACCTCAAACAGTTCCTCACGTTCTTTATCCACACAACAGGTCACGATCCTCCCCTCGTGACAACTGCATCCATCGGAGGATGCTGCGGTACGAAAGTACCAACCAACCCCAAGAAAACCCATTAGAATCATGGAAAATACATGGTATAATTATGGAAAAGAGGATAGGAGAAGATGAACCCCAAAGAATGACGATACAACATACCTTATATCGAAGATTGATCGACAGGGCTCAGTTGCATCCAAAATAGAGCAGAACCAATCCTAGGAGTAAAGATTGATTGTGCAACTCCTAAGGAAAGGATTGAAAGGTTCTAGTGCCTCTTAATAGAGAACAAAGGAAAGAACAGGGGATAATGATATCTCGTCCCTTTTAGAAGATTTAATGGGGCGACGGTTTAAGATCCGGTTAATTCTCCATTAAAAACAGATCTCATTAACCCACGTGGTTTGACCAAGTAAAACATTCCAAGCCTTAGGAACAATTAATATAGGATTTATGGAATTTTAAACGGCATTAAGAGCCCTTAAAATAAGGCTTTAAATGTATTTTACGTCAAAGAAAACATCAAAAGGGGCAAAACTGTAGGAGTCTGGAAACACTGTTCACCCACTATTACTGTACATGAAACCGATCTGTGAAACTGATTCGTCACATCGATCTGTGAAAATGATCTATTAGACCGATCTGTGAAACTGATCTGTCACACCAATCTGTGAAACTGATCTGTCACACCGATCTGTGAAACTGATCTGTCAGACCGATCTGTGAAACCGATCTATCACACTGATATGTGAAATCGATATGTCAGACCGATCTGTGAAACCGATCTGTCACACCGATCTGTGAAACCGATATGTCAGACCGATCTGTGAAACCGATCTGTCACACCGATATGTGAAACTGATCTGTCGCACCGATCTTTGACACTGATCTGTCACAACGATTTGTGAAACGGATCTGTCAGACCGATCTCTGAAACTGATCTGTCACACCGATCTGTGAAACTGATCTGTCACACCGATCTGCGAAACCGATCTGTCAGACCGATCTGTGAAACCGATCTCTCACACCGATCTGTGAAACCGATCTGTCAGACGGATCTGTGAAACCGATCTGTCAGACCGATCCATGAAACCGATCTGTCACACCGATCTGTGAAACTGATCTGTGAGACCGATCTGTCAGACCGATCGGTGAGACCGATCTGTTACTGTTCATAAAACTGGAAACACTGTTCACAGAACTGGAAAATTGGAAAAGTGTTGGGGATAAGTCCCCTTGACCTCCCGGAACGCCTCCAACACCAAAATTCACAATGTAATGGACCGGAGAGGTCTGGGCCATTACAGTTAAGATAGGAAATTCAATTTTATAGGTGGGGGGTATTTGAAAAAAAATATTATAAAATAATAAATGTTTAACTCTTATAAAATTGATCCAATGTGACATGAGGTCGAATATAATATAGTTATAGTCCTAATATAACCATGAAATTAAAATTTTACATGTTTTTATATCATTATATTCAATTCATTTCAGAACAACACCTCAGTTAATCATTTTTTAACATAATCTTTATGAATAACTTTTCAGTATCAAAGGGATGTATATTTTCTTCTTTGTCAAAAAATTGTCCCATAAAAATTAAACACATGAAATTTGTAATCATCATTAATCCTACATCACCTATTCCGGTATCTTTATTATTTATATATAATTATATAAAATAATATATTAAATAAAATACCATTACTGTTCTCTTAATAACTATTAACATATATTTAAATTAAAAATATTTTCATTCATAAAATATTTTCAACACAATGTGATAATGTAATAGAAATTTTAAATCATTAGAGGAACATTTATTATTTTTCTTTACATAAAATAATATATAATTAATTTTATATCGAAAATGACACAAAATTTCAATAACATAGAATATTTGTTGAGGATGGAAATAAATCATAACAAAGTTAAATGTAATGATTTATAGATATTTTGTGGATTTATAATATTATTTTTAGCCTTAATTCCTCGATTTATTCTAACTTTGGTGAGAAATATTTTCTTAGGATAAAATTAAAGATGATGATTAATAGGGACATATTTACGAAATTTATATCCCTTTATTCCATATATGGGATCCAAATTTTTAATATTTAATTGCTAATTGTTGAATAAATTAATTTCAATAATAATTCATAAATTACAATGAAAAACTGATTTTAGACAAATGCTTCTTGTGTCAAGAATGTAAATTATATAAAATCCAAGTATAATGATGATTCTAATATAATTAACTAGATTATATATAATTAACAATATTAAATGAAACATTTAAATAAAATTAAAATAATAATGAAAATTTTTAGTGAAATTAAATGAGATTATAATAAAAATTGGTAAATTTCACTATTCACTAATAATCAATCATTTCATAGAAATCCAAAAAATTTATTTTATGATAATTTTTATTCAATATTTTAAAAAGTAAAATCCTTTTCAAAAAATTTATGTTATAAATTTATGACAAATTTCTTATAATATTTAATTATAAAAATAAGAAAACTCATATTTCAAGTAAATTATTTTTAAATATAAAATAACATTATTAAAAATTCATTGCAGACGTACATTGAATTGTTCAATAATTTTTTTATAGAAGACCTTTATATATATTATTATAGTTATTACTATTCATCCCAACCAATTTAATGACTACATTATATAAATAATATTTAAAGAATAATTTTTTTCATTTTATATTGATATTTCATCCAATCTCAAGATTTTGTGTATTGTATATTATTACATTTTTTTCAATATCATGTTTATATACATAGGTATTATTGATTCATATAAGGATATTTTAAGAGTATTAGATACCATCATAGGTTAATAAGTCTATGGGTTATTATTAGATTAAACGAATAGACCCTCGTATGAGGGTTTATATGAAGTGAGTACATTAGATAATATTTATTGAGATTTAATAAATGTTTGATGTATATGTGTCCCTGATAATTAAATTACGTGGTAGTAAAAAGGATATTTATGGAATAATGATTATATATTTTTTGGACATTAGTAAAATAAAATTAATGAACTATTGGGTTTATATGATATTTAATGTTATGTTAATTACTGTTAATTTGGTAAACATATTATTATTTTTTGGGAACATATATTTTATCATTTCAATAACCTTGGGATTAAAAATATGTTTGGTGACTGATTCAATAAATATATAATAGAAAAATTATATTATGGAAATTTTTTTGTCTAAGAATAGAATTTTTTTAGGAATAACTATTGGGAAATCATTTAAGAGAATATATTGTTTTAGATTGTCATTATGGATATTGATGTTGTATTGGGAAATTATTATGTGATTTTGTAGAATATATTATGAAGGTATATAAATTTTTTATTTGAGGCATTGTGAATTATTTATGTATATTAGTGATAAAAGAAAAATTTATATCAGATGAATATGTTATGAAATCCTTCATTTTTTTAGGTTTTATACTTGATCAAAAATATTTTAAAGAGATTCACATTTATTTATTTTTGGAATTTTACAATTTAAAATTTTTATTTTATTTTTTAAGAATGAGTGAATAATTTATTATTTATTAAAATGATGGTTTATTCCTCTTAGATGTTACCCTATCCTGGGTTAACCATTTTTTGTTTTGGATAATGGATAGAAATATGAGAAATAACTTATCATCCATTTAGGGATCTTATAACCCCTATAAAGATAATTATTGTGCTTCAAGAATTATAAAATTCATCATGACTATTCATTTATTAGAGTAAGAGATGAGGAATAAGTGTAAATTCATCAAAGAATAAACAATGGATTAAATTATGAAACAAAAAATGGAATTAAATCAATTATTAGTTTTTTCTGATGTTCCCTATCTTTAAATAAAAATAACACATCAAATATAAGAAAAGGCATTGAAATAAAATATTTATCCATTAAAATTAATTTTTTATTTATTTAGATTATTATTTTTCTCTATATTATTTATGTTTTTTTAATTCAGTAACTATCTCTTGATCAAGTTTTCTATCAATCCCTATTATTTTTTGATGCCATTTTCCCTTCTTTCAGAGTATTACATCATCCCAATGTTCTCTTTATTTGGGAACCCTACCATTTTTTATTGGTGGAGAACTTAATATTTCCATAATAATATCTTTAAAAGGTTGTTTTATATACATTATAATTATATGGTGTTTAAAAAAATTTATTGTAAATTTTTAAATGTGTGTCCCTTTCATGATCGTATTTTTTATCTCAAACTTCTAATTATTTATTTTTTTAGAATTAAATCATTTTATCGTAAATGAGATAATATTATGCGCATTTAATTATTAATGGTGGGTATAATGTAACAACATATGATTATATAAGTTATTTTCTTTAACTAATATATTATATAGTTAATGGTATTTGTAATACTAAGCTTAAACCAACTATGACATATTATTAATTTAAATGAAAATTATAAGCTAGCCATTGGTTTGGAGAGTATTAATTAGAATAAACCATTTATGAAATATATTTGGAATTATTTTTAAAAAAGATAGTAATCAATAATATACTAATAAATAATTAGTAATAAATTCATAAAAAATCCTTAGGTGATGAAAGATATATTTTTCAAAATTTTTTTTATTTCCATAGAGTATTTTTTTCTTCATATAATAAATTTATTACAATTGGAAACTTATTATTTTGAATTAATTAGTTTATATATGATATTTAATTTATTAATTTTTTTAATTATGTTTATTATGCGTGTAATGAGAATAACATCGTTTTATATTTCAAAAATATATTTTCTTCAAACATGTTATCATTGAATTTTTTCCCAAAATATTGAAATATATTTTAAATTTTTTTTTGAAAATTAATATTAAAATATTTCAATTATTTATAAAATTTTCAGGTGATGATAATCAGAGTATGAATATTTTGTAATTTTCTAAAAAGATTTATTTTTATGTAGGTAGTTAAAATTGTTGATTTACATAAAAATATCATATCATTTCTGAAAATACTGTAACTTCAAAGTCCCATTATATTATTGATTTTATTTTAATGTAACATTATATCCATTTTAGTAAAAATATTATCTATAATTCTACAGGAATCCAGATTAAATATTATTTATTGTTTAAGCTAATTTATTTGATTAAAAATATAATATTTTGTAAACTGGTTTTCACTAGGTTTCACACACCTATATTAAAAATAATTTATAAAATTTTCATATATTGAATATTTAAAAAAGTGTTACATATATTAAACGAGGAGGTCAAGATATGATAAAAATACCATAAATATTTTTAGTAATTATTAATAGTAACTATGATAAATATTTTTCATAATTGTAAGGGGAAATGGGTAAGATAAGAATGAAACAATAATATACTCCCTTAAAATATCCCAAAAACATAAATTTGTTTCATTTTTAGAGTATTAATTTTTATCCAAATGTATCATTGATATTAAAATATAATTTTTTATTCCAAATTTCATGGATTATAACATTAAAATTTATTGAAGTTGAAAAATAAAAAATGTCACATTATTGATTTTAATTTCACTATTACCTTGTCTTATGAAAACGATGGTTTTAAATAAATTTAAAAGTGACTTTCTAAAATAATTAAATCATTTTTATGTTAATAAATTTTTAAAATTTTTATTTATTATATAATTACCATAAACCATTAGGAAACACTAATAAAATTCTTGTACATATAGTAGAAAAATCATGGAAAATGATTTTAAAAAAAAAATCAAATCAATTTTTTTTGATGAATTTCTGTGTTGCAATAATTTAATAGGTAATTATATAATATATGGGATGGTAAATTTTATGAAATTTAAATTCATTTTTATTATTGTAGAATATTATATAAAATTAAATGAATAGTATCAAAATTGTCAAAAATTATATTTTTTGATTAAAATATTTTATTAAATTATTTAAATTTTTTTAACTAAGTAAATAAGGGTTGTTAAATTGATTAAAATTTATTACATGGACCATTTGTGTTTTGATTTTTATGTGAGAAATAAATATATGCCTCTTAAATTCTGAAATACATGAAGGTATAGTTAAGGATAATAGGGGTTGATGAATGGGTTAAAAAATAAAATGATTAAAATTCAAATTAATCAATTCTAAATATTATTTTTTGAATGTATTTTTAAATTACAATTTCCTACATATGAAATAATTTATATTTTTTCCAACATGAAATAATTATGATACACATTATAATTAAATATTTTTGGTCAATAATAATATTTATTTTCTCTCGCATTTAAAAAGAAACAACCACTAGTCCATTCCTCAAACACAATGAGTCTTTTGGTTTATCCTTTACCAAAAATTTACGTTAGAATATTCTACTAAATTTGATATATTTTCCTGAGTCACAAAATATTTCCTATGAAGTCTTAAGTTATATACCAAAGAAAAACTTCCAAAGAATAGATATAATTTTTAAATGAGTGTTTAATTTTTATTTCATCATATAAATCCTTCCATTATTATATTCATTAGATTTATATAATATAATTTGTATCTTGCATGTAAATAAATATTTTAGGACTCTGGTATATCCATTTTCACCACATTTTCAATCTAATAGTAAATGTAAACATCACACATGTGTATAAGTGGACTACCACATCTACAAAGACTTGTGTTTAATTTTTCATTACCACCAACAAAATTTGTTTATTATTACATATATTTCATTAATTATTTTATTACATTGTATCAAATAAACAAAATTACAATGATGCTTGTGTGTACATGTAGAATACACCATCCATTAATTGATGTTTTATGGTAATCGTGAATTATTTTAATCGATGATTATATAATTTTTTTTAATTTATAAAAATGATAATTATTTCATTGTTAATATTCTTGATATTTTGGTAGAATGATCCATTTGAAATTGATTAATATTATATATTTTTTATGGGGATTATGAACCGAACATCCTTAAAATGTCTGATGTCGAAATAATTTAATTAGTATCTATATAAGACATTTTAATAAGTGAAATAATTGTTATAATGATGATTAAATTTAATTTAATGATGTTATTAAATATGAATATAATTTTTATAATTTAATTCTGTGGATCTGAAGAAAATATGTTATAGGTCAGGAGAGGTAGTAAAGGATTTATTGTTTTAATTTCTTGTTATTGATGACTATACAGTTTTCACTAATTTTTTTATTTAATAAGTTGTATAATATAAATTAGGGATTTATATTGTCATTAATATAGTAAAATTAATGATGTTTACGAATCCATTTCATGATATATTCATTAATGTCCTTTTTTTCAAAAGTAATGGAATTCATAAGATACTTCTCTTTAAATCATTAATTGAAGTATTCCCTTAATATCAATTTTTTTAATGAACAAGTGCATTATAAATAGTTAATAATGTTATTATTTTTACATAAATGTATTTTAATGTCAATTTAAACAAAATATTATATTTTTTTAAAATATTTTAAAAGGGAATCATTTTAATGTTTTTCTCATGGGCCACATTTGACTATAATTAAAAACATGACAAAGAATATTTTTTAATTTATCTAGATTTTTCACCATTACCCACCATAATATACATTATTCATTATCATTATTGCAATACTAGTTATCATTTTTTTTCAAATAAAATCTTATTCCCTATCTTTTTGGAATATTTATTTTTTTAATAGTTTTCAATAAAAAATTTATTTATCCATATGATTGTAGAAAAAATCGATAGTGTGTTTTTTATAGGTAAATTAATGTTTTTTCAAGGGTTTTACAATTAAAATGTGAAATAGTAATAAAATTTCCATGATATAAAACATTATAATTAGATATTTTGATGCGTGAGACCGAAAAATCCAATTATGTTAGCTGAGACTGATATAGATCATTAATGCTTTGTGTAATGATGTGGTTTCCTACAGTAAAAATGTAGAGAATATCAGGATGGTTACTCCAATGGAATTACATAGGATTTATTTATTATGAAATATGTTAAACATGATTAATATATATTTATGAATATGATTCCTTAAGTTACTTATATTAGGATTTACAAATTGGGTTTTCTGAAATATTCATATTTCAAAAGGTGCTTAATTATTGTCCACCATCAATGGTGGTAGGTCTTTTTATGAAATAAATGACCTCTTTTTTATTTAAGGGTTTTCTAATAATTTATATTTTGTTTTAATGGTTTTTTTGATACATATTCGATTCTATCATGTGGATATTTTTTTTTTGTTCTCAATGTTTTATTGTGAAATAGGTAAACCTTATCATGGTTTATTATGTTTTTTACTGGATTAATGGGATTCCATTATTTTTAATAGGCTTATTGACATTTAGGTTCTCATAACAACTTTTATTTTCTTTCTAGTACCTATATATGTGTAGGAACTATATTAGGGTATATCATTTCACTATGATGATTCAACATTGATGAATCTAACATGTTATTAATGAAACAAGGGATGAAATTACAAATTCATTTATTATCATAAAAATAAATTTTGTGCGGTAGTTTCCACTTTTTTTGTAAGGCTGTTATGTGTAATAGTTTTCTAAATAATTATAAAAAACTCAAAATAAAAAATGACCTAAAAATGTTATAGAGTTCGATACTTAGAATAAATCACATTATTAAGGGTTCATTATGATAGATGGAATTTTTTATTTTGGTAATATTATAGTGCAGAATTATTTCTCTATATATCATTTATGTGTCACAACCAATTAATCATTAAATCCAACTGTTGATGATGTAAATATTTTTTCAGTGGCCTTTAGATTTTCTTTTTTGGGAAACTATTATAATGAGAGAAAAATCATCACTCTTACATTAATTTTCTTATTTATTATCTCAACAAAAAAATTGATGTTTTCTATATATTTTATAAATTTTTTCCTCTTCACACCTACCTCATTACATAATTCACTAAATTTCATAGATAAATAAAATATAATAAAATAAATTAATTTGGTAAAAAAATACGATTTTTCATATTTTTAACACATTTTTCAATTGTATTAATGTATTAAAAAGTAGAATATTTATTTTTTGTTGTATATAAATATTATTTTCTTTTAGTATTAACATATTAAATCTAGAAATTCGTAACCAAATCCAATATATTAATCATTGATAGGTTCTCATGAACCATACTCAAGATGGTGGTTACATATAAATTTAGAATTATTATAATTACTATTATAACCTGTAAAAAACACAATCATGAAAATAGTATGTTGTTATATGTGAAATATGAAAATAAATAACCCTTTATTTTGGAATTTCACTATAAACATAGTAAATAAATTTTTGAATATTTTATATCATATTACCATGTTATTATTTTCTACACTATATGCCTTATTATTATTATTACTATGTATTTTAACATTTAATATTTTTTAAATATTTATGGTAGTAAATGTAATTATAATAAGTAAATATCAATTTGTCTTAATTTATCAGAATTTAACATAAAGGAATAACCTCATTATTCAGTAATTGTTAATGATATTAATTTTTATATCAATTTTGAAGCCCATATAATATATTGTAAGATATTTAATATCTTATTCTACAAATATAAAAAAAGAGCATAAACCGTTATTCTTATAATATTTTTCATTTTTTATGTTTTTGTTTCTATAGTTACCTGTTTTACATTATTTAAAAATACACCCTTTCATGTATAATTTTCTATAAATATTAATATTCAATTTCACACTTTTTACATTAAATAATATTGAAAAAATTTCTAACCTTTCCTATATCACGTCAATTCTTAAACACTACATAAATATTACCCCTATCTCTAATTTTTAAAATATTTAACTTATAAAAAGACATTTTAACATGGGACATTTTCATCAAATATAACACAAAATAACCTTATTAATTGACTAAAATATAATTCCTCTATCTATATTATCATTACCCCTTTTAATTTTATTTTCCCTCGTTCATCAAATTGCATGTCCATTGCATTCATATTCGACATCTTTTATTATTTTAAATGTTCTCTATGTAATTAAATATTTTATTTCCTTAATAAATTAATATTTCATAACATAATTAACATTATCATTAAATTTTATATATGAAAAAAATAATTACTTATATAAAATTATGGCTCTGTACCTGACATATTTTTCAATAATAGTGATATAACATATCTAATTAAACAAGACTAGATTCATCAATATATGTTCAGTATCTATTTTCATATAAAATTGTATATACATAATATATATTTTTACAAAAATTTTATCATCCAATATTATAATCATATATATATACGTTAAAAAAATTCTATATAACATTATTGGTAAATTCTTTAGCTGATTATTTTAATATTTTATATTTTTAATAAAAAATGAAAATATAAACATTATTTTATAGAGTTCCATGAGACACATCAACAGAATTGGTACCATTCCCTTTTTTATTATAGTAGTTAATTTATTTTTCAAACAAGGTATGTCATTAATAAATGCCTATAGAATAAAATTATCATTTAATTTAAAGAAAAAATGGTTGAAAAAATTATACCAATCAAAATTATCTATCTAAAACATCATATATTTCTAATGTATCAGAATTAGTGGATCTTTTAGAAAATTATGGAAGTTCTAAAATATGAATCCATTACTATGTACATCATAAATATATATATATTTTTCAATTATTATGAAATAAATTTTCATTGTTTAAATTAATGAGAAATAAAATTAATTAAATATCATAATAATTTTTATTGAATAACCAAAATAAGAAAAATAAAAATAAAGTGCATCAATTTTTTTTTCATGATTTGAAGTTGTTTTTCCTCTATTAATAGTTGAAACACTATTGTAAAAACATATTTAATAAAAAATAAAAATACCATTAAAATAAAAAATTCTTAAATTAATAACAAGGGAAACATCCCTATAAATAGTTGTATTAAAAAATGAGATAGTAATAGATTCATTATCAAGGAGGAAAAAATTCAAAATTTATGAAAAAAATGTATTAGGAAAAATTAATAATACAAGCAAGAATTAAATAAAAGAAATAAAAATATGATATTACATTTTTTTGATATTTAATATTCTGAAATTTGTTATATCTCTATGATATTACAATTAGTAATTAATACTTTGTCAATATCCAGTTACCTATTAGAGGTCCAAGTTATGTAAAAAAAATTATAAAATTTATTATAAAATAGAAGATTTAGGTGTGAGTATGTAGTAATTTAACTAGGTGAAAAATATATTCAACACTTATGAGTTAGAGAGGTCTTTAATACATGGCCTATGAGTATATTAGTTGTATGTTCTAGATGGTATTTTGACATGATATAAAAAAATTTGAGTAATAAAATCATACAAGATATCTACATACCAATTCGGAGACAAATTATTGGCTAAGATGGTTATTCCCTAAATAATAATATCGGTTTGGTTGTTGAGACACAGAAGAAAAAACATAATGGAAATAATGGTTAAAATAAGTGGTAATGAATAAAATTGAATACATATTTCATACATTACATTATGAAATTATATTATTTTATTTAAATGTACTTGTTTATATGTTGTGTCACTTAGAAAACCAAGATGTGATCCTTAAGTACACCTTGATTGATGTGGTGGGTATAAAATAGTAATAGTACCCTTTGGAGTCTCATGAATCAACAACACCAATCTATAATAACATAGAACAAGATTACAGAAAAGTTCATATAATATTAAAAAGTATTTTTTAAATATTAAATGTTTCAAATCTAAAATAAATACTTTAAAACATCATCAAATTTATTTGAAATATTTTAAATACAATTTCAAAGTGTTCAAAAAATAAATTTTTATTGAAATTTTTGTTTCAAAAACATCATTTAAAATTCAAGAGGGGTCAAATACCTTAATAAAAGTGTAATAAATAATATTGTATATATACATTATTTATTAATGATATATTTTTTTTCCAATTCATTGATCTATGTAAGAGAAAATTCAAATTCATAATTAATATATTTAAATAATATGCATTACTATTTTATAAACGTATTTTAAAAATATAATCATTATAAAGAAAATAAAATTAGGATTTAAATTTGAAATAATTGGAATGAAATTTTTTATTTCATGAATACACTGATTTGGTATAATATTATAGTTATATATTTAGAGGTATTTTTCCTTGGTCAAACTGTTAGGAATTTTTTTTACAATTACAGAATATAAAATTATTTTTTAATAATTTTATTTTTATATGAAAATGGGGGAAAATAAATTAAGGTGTAATAAACATTCACGGGATTTGTTTGCAAAAACAATTATCAATTTCAAATAATGATGATGCTATGTTTTTTTAAAATTGTGTGAATTAAGTATTAAGATTAATTGAAGTGGAAATTATTTACTAAATGGTGTTTTATTAAGGATGGTTTTCTAATGAAAATGATACATACATTTAAAATAATGAGGAAAATAACTTTTTGGAAAATCTATTTTTTATCCATTTTGAACTTGTAATTAATAGTTTTAATTATGTCAATTGACATAGCATATATTATGATGGGATGTTATATATTTTATTAAAATAATGCATGTTAATAAATTTTTTATTTTTTTTGGGGAGGGATTTTCCATTGCACCCATGTTAATTGAGTCATTTAAGACATACTTAAAAAACCGAGTATAGTCTTTGAGATATATCAGGGCCACTTTAGGTTTCCCATTCGTCAAATATAGTTCAGGTTTTTTTCAGTCCAAATGTTGTTTTAATGTCTAGTACAAGACCCTATTAATGACTTAATAAATTTTCATGAACCATTCAAAAAAATAATATAGATTTATATTAATAAACTTATTCACTAACCACACGAATTCAAGATGAAATTTCATGTTGGAATTATAATCTGTTTTTATTTTAATCAAGTATTTGGTAAATCAATATTTTGGATCTATATAAGTACGAATTATAATGTTTTCCACCATCTAAGGAGGAATTTGGGTCTTATGAATGGAGACATTAGGTATTTTGGAGTTGGGATCAGACCCATGGAAAATTATTTCTATATAACCTTATAAAGGTAAGAAAACCCCATTTATTTTGGATATATATAAGAAGACACAACATATAATTACTGTTTATTTAATAAGGACTATTGTGGTGAATTTTAGGGTTGTGCATCCATGACTACATCCAAGAAGTTTATATTTTTTTGTAATGTAGACCCTTGGAAAATATAGGCTTAGAAATGGTTGGTCTATGGTATACCCTCAGAGGGTCCCTTCCAAGTTTAACATGTCATATGAATGAGTTGTTGGTATTTCTAGTCACAAAGGTCAGTATCATGACATACGTAATTTGAATACATGGATAGGAATAACTAAAATTATATAATCTATACAAGGATTAAACATAACATGTCCTATTTTGTTCCTCCTTTTTATTGAAAATTCAATATGAGAATGCATGTTTTGGGTTTTAATGAAGTAATATTATCACATATACACATTTCCCCCAATGTCTGTTGGTTTCAGGATTAGGAATTATGTCTAGACATGTGAGGGATATACCAAATTGAGGATAGTTTGGTTATTATAACTAAAATTATGTCCATGATATATATTAGTTTATTTGTATTTAATATTATAGATTATATATATATATATATTGGTATATAGGTGCCAAATCACACGTATTTTGAGATACATTGTTTATGATTGCTTGAAGGGGATGGTCCAAGGAGTATAATATCTTGGGGTTGTTATACACAATTCTATTACATTTTCATAATGATAATAAACACATTTGGGTGATCTAGAAAAAATTATTTCAGTTTTTTTTGTTTGATATCTTTTTTTGAGTTTCATTATTGGTTTTCAACCAACCAAAGGATGGGTTAATGATTGTCTTGGATGTATATTTGTGATTCCCACATCAGATACTAGATCTAACCACATATAAGGGTGACACAAACCATCTAGTGACATTATAAATAAAAACAATAGATGTAATATGTGCATTAGAAACCGAGTAGAGTTTCCGATCTATTCAGTGAGGTCTAAAAAAATTTGGTGTCCAATCAACTAATTGGAAATATTCATTTTCAACTTAGTATGTATTTAAAATCCAAATAATTTACAGAATTCTTATGGGATATCAGGAGAAACCATGATTCAAATTCATGATATTTATTATGTATCTCCAATAGATTATTTTTTGTGGTACTAAAATAATCAATGAATTATTCATCATATCAATCACTTAACATATGAAATTCTAAATTGTTATTTTTTTAATTTAATATATCATTTTTATGATTTTAAAAAATTATGCCACTACTCATATCAATTCTATTAAATTTAGTTTAGGTATAATTTCATTCTATTTCAACATAATGATTTTATTTATTCAATTGAAGGTATTTTTAATTTTATTTAATTAAATTCTCCCCCTTTACCAACTTATAGTCAGTTGACCTCCTACTTATAGAGTGGTACTATCTAGGGAAATTGGTCGGCCAGTGCCACCAATCTACGTTACTAGTGGTATCGCGTTTCATATCATTCAAAAAATATACATCAAATATCCTCTTGCACCCATCGTTTATTCAGGTGAAAACCTTTAATTATACTAAAACACGATATATAAAAATATATTAAGTGAAATATTAAGAACAAAAACATCAGATTGTGATAACAAAAAAAATATAAGTGGGTGAGGTACACCCAAATCCCTCCATTTGATAATCATAAAGACTTTAGATAAAATACTAATAAATTGACATATGAAAAGATAGTATTAAAAATTATAAATCTATAGAAAATAATTAATGTTACAAAAATACCATGTAATTCTCCACAAATTTCAAATAGTTTAAAATTTTGAAAATAAAAATCTCCATAAAAATTGTAAATAGTTTAATAATTTCATAAATTTATTTAAAAATTGGAAGAAAACAAACAATGACGTAAATATAATGTGAATGAAATCTATTTTAAAATTTTAGAGGAATAAAAATGTATAGGATTAGTGTAAAATATATGCTAAATCAAATAGATATTGGTTTATAAAATTTAAGTGATTATGTATATAATACGATGAATGATTAATTTCTTAATGGGATCAAAAAGATAACATATTAAATGTGACGAATGTAAATAAAATACAAGGAACACAATTTCATATTCATGTTCAAAAATATATCTACAATTTACCTTAAATATCCTTCCATAACAACTTGAGGGTTTAAAAATTCATATACTTTTAATTTTTTAGCATCTAATAAACCTGAAAAACCAAAACTATTGTATTTTGTGGTATCCAAGATACATGAAAAAATACCTTTTTTTAATAGGATTCCACGAACCGGAAAAATATTCATTGGTTTTAGTGGTATGTAAGAACCTAAAAAGACTGAAAAAAATGTTTTAATAATTTTTTTTAATAAATTACTTCACTTCTTAGGAAATGTAGAGTTCCTGAAATTGAGATAATAAGAGAAACAGTTATGTGTGATGTAAGTGTTCGTGGAGTGAAGTAAAAATAGAATCTAAAGAGTAGGAAAAAGTATTATTTTTTTTACTGAATCTATATGGTTTTATTTTTTCTAAATATAAACCAGTGATGTTCTTTGATGTTTTCTAATAATATTCTCCTAGCATCTAAT
This sequence comes from Viscum album, assembly GCA_963277665.1. Lineage (NCBI taxonomy): Eukaryota > Viridiplantae > Streptophyta > Magnoliopsida > Santalales > Viscaceae > Viscum > Viscum album. Next base: position 1,430,155,616 of record OY728132.1, on the reverse strand, counting down.
ATGTTTAATATATAGGATAATGGTTTCAGTATGTTGATTTGGAGATGCCAGTTAATCAAACACCCCATTAAAGACCCCAATAAATTATCTATTCAACATTATGACATTATGGACCTCGTTATCTACCCAATACCATTTTCTATGCAATTGGATTGTTATATATTTCAATGATACTTTAGACCCCACCAGGTATTTCGTGGATTCCATCAGGAATCTTGTTGCCTATCTGAGAAAATTTAATTATGTCTATACCTCACCAACTAGCTGGTGGACCTGCTACAGCTAGGTTTTTTTGTCCAATATCATCTGTCATGACCCGACTTCACCTAGATGAGAGAAGGGACAAAAAATCTCTAGACCCATCCTTCTTCACGTTTATGGAGAGATAATGACCCTCAATACCCTCCTTTAATAAGTCCTGGAGTGGCGACTAGCCCCATGTGTATAGAATCACACAAATGATGGAAGTCATTACAATTTTTATTTACTAGGATCTGGAGATAAGATAGAAAATCCCAACAGAACTGAAACTGGAGGTAAAACTAAAGCCAAAATCAAGCCATTCCCAAATGTATGTCAACAAGTAAAATCTATAAAAGTACAAGCAAACCCCAAATTAAAGTACCAAGAAATGAAAAAACAGCAACAGAAACTGCCCAAACGTCCGAACTTGTACGGTCCCACATGATCCCAGTTTTCCTCTTGGAAACCTGAAAGTAGTTTTATATACGTAGGGTGATCATACAAGTATAATGAGAAGTAAAAACCAAAATCTCTCCAGCACATGTGGGGAGGAATTCTAATGCCCCATTAGAAAAGGAGAAAACTGAAGCACCTATTAATGAAAAACTATCTACCCAAACCTCACCAAGGCACACTTCCTAAATAACACAAGTTGAGTAATGTAATAGTAATAACAAATCTATATTACTATACCTCGTGCCACTTTCACCAAGTCATTGAAGACATCCTATGAATAGGACCTCTCATACCATTCTCACTGTATTCCCACTGGGATACCCCACCTGCACACACCTAGGCTATAACGACACATCCCGACCACAAAAACATGGGCCACAACAACCACATGTAACCACGCACGCAAACACCAAGGACAGAACAACTACCGCTATGCCCGAAGACACCTTGGCCTCATCCCAAAGATACATGGGAAACAATCTGCCTGTACACACTTGGCCAACCGCCAAAACTACCCTGCCTGAATAATCTTGGGCTATATTGGACCTTAGGCCATCATAGTATGCCCCAAGAATATTGATCTATAAGGGAAAGGGAGTAGAAAATGAGATAATAACCATCCACTCATGGGAGTGTTGGGAAAAACGTCATCCGCCATGAAATGGGGGTGTTTCGAACAAGGTACTCAACTTGGGTGGGGCGCAAATAAGAAACATATGAACTAAATTATACATATAGGTAACAAGCACTCATCCCAACCTAGGGGTTCCAATCCTGCCCAACCCAAACACCCTCGTTACTATTTATTCATAAGAAACACCATAACCACAACCATGTAAAAACTAATTCTCATAAAACACTCTCCCATTTTACCCATTATTATTTTAATATTCATGTGATTTCATTTAAGTATATTATTCACTTATGGGAAACTAACAGGCATAGCCACAAGCCAAGGAAAGGAAAAATAGAAAAAATGGAATTTAAGCATTCACACTCGATTCTCTTGTAAAGTCACATCAACAAAAGAAATTAGTGAGATTTCTAGAGTGCCGGAACCAAAACAATCCCCCCCATATGCCCCCTCATGGACTCATATCCAAAAACCAAAAACACTACCACAACAGAGGATCATATCCCCATCCATGCCACTTCCCATGAATCAACTATAAACATCAGTAGAACAAAACAAGGAATTTTTCAAATTTGAAACATGCCATTCATTTAGTTTTGTCAACCTATTTAGTTAACCGGGGTTACCAGACACGAATTCATATTCATTGGGAATCCATTTTATCAATTGAGGTTAATCGATTTACTAGTTTCCATGTTAAAAATACTCAATCACAAAAATTTCCAAAAAAAAATTGAGGTTCATTAGTGAGAAATAAAATACCACCAACGACCCTGATTTTTAGTGGACATAAACCTGTGCAATTCACAACACATAATCAAGGATAAAGAGTACACCAGAAACGTCGAGCATACCACCTACATTATTTAATAGTTTATTTAATATCTTTATTATGGATTAGATTCATCCATCCCCATAGGAAATATTTTTATACCCACCCCTCATGATATATAGTAAAGAGAGATGAAGGAAAACCATACTTGGATGATCAAATATAGAAGTTAATCTCCATGCTCCAAGAACCGCGGATGTTCGACTTATAGGGGAGGATATTCGTGGACTCCCAGAATGAGCAGTAAAGGCTACAACATAGGCGGACCGTTCTCCTTGGGAATGGGACTCCAAACTCACCAATAGAAGAAAGAAATGTTCCATAAAGAATAATGATGTAATTATAGTGTGATAAAAAGATGAGACACCAGCATTACAGTATATCATGATCTTATGCGGCTATAAAGGTGGATCATGGTTTCACTATGTTGTTGGGTGGTTAAAAATAATGAAATTTATTGTTATTTATTAATTATCATTGTGGAGGTGGCCGTAACAGGTATTAAGTAAACGGTTTTATTTAATTATAAAAATGACATGTTACACAATCACACAATCTGTGTCAGTTGAGGGTCTCCCCAAAGATAGAAATTTAAAACATTGGTTTGGGATAAAAACAGGCATGAACTTTTTTTAAAAAGAAAAAAGACATAAAATTAGCATTATGAGAAAAAATGGGATGATAAACCCAACAAGCCCCTCTGGCACTGATCAGTGTCACACCGATTGGTGACCCACAGATCGATGTCACCAATGGTTGACACTGCGATGACATCCTGCCACCGAGACGTCGCCCTTACGATCTGGACCTGATGGGTCTAGGGCATTCCAAACACCAGAAATTTGGAAAAGGGATGGGATAAGAGGGTCTGGGTCATTACATTAGATAAATTATAAAATATTATCATCCTCGATAATCAAGTCTAGATCTGAAGAGAAAAGAGGGGGCCAAACAAACACCTCAAAAGATTCATATTGGGGATAAACCACCCCAAACATCCATTCCAAACCTATGAATCACATTGTCCAGACACACTGATTCCAGAGTTCCTTCCTCCATGTCAATATGCTATATGATTTGGGCGGCACTGACTTTCCCGGATGAGTTTTGTCACATCCACCTTAATGCATCTTGATTAAGGAAAAAGTCCTTCCTTCCCAACATATCAAGACTATTCATATGAATTCACAAGGAACGGAAAAAAATATCATAAACCAAAAAGGTCGGCCGTACATCACAAACAATTACAAAACAAGATAGATCAAAACTCAAAATAACTCTGGGTACTGGGCGCGCATCTTTGCCTCCCACTCATAGGTACTCACTTGGAGGCCACCGTTCCTCCACAACACATGAACCAAAAGGTTGGTTCTTCCACAAATCACTTTCTCCTTTTGATCCTCGATCTTCACCGGTCTCTCCACAAATGTTGCATCATCCCCAATATCCAACTCTCCCCAATAAATTACATGGGGGTCATCGTTTAGATATCAACGAAGATGGGAGATGTGGAAAACATCATGGATCCTTTCCACTTGAGGTGGAAATGCCACCTGATATGACACCTCATCGACTTTCCCCAACACTTAGAAGGGCATGATGAACCTAGGAGAGAGCTTTCTCCCCTTTCCGAATATCCCCTGCCCACGTTGATGAGAAACCTTCAAGAACACATGGTCTCTAACATAGAAGTGTAAGGGAATCCTCTTATGATCGGCATATGTCTTATACCAGTGATGGGATGCCTTCATCCTCCCACGCACAAGTTGAAACTTATCTGTTGTGCTCTGCACTACCTATGGTCCATGAATACCTACCTACCCAAACTCGATCCATCACATAGGTGCATCACACATCTTCTAGTATAAGTCTTCAAACAGAGCTATACCAATAGTAGAGTGATAGATATTATTTTAGGAAAACTCTAAAATGGGAAAATGATGTTCCCATGATCCCCCGAAGTCCAAAACACATTCTTGTAGCATATCCTCTAATGTGTGGATGGTTTTCTCTGTCTTCCCATCTATCTGGGTGTGTAAAATATTGATGAGGTGTTAGTGGCTAATAAATGTATGTTAAAATCCTCTCCAATATCGTCAGGTAAATTTTTCATCCCAATCAGAGAAAATGGACCTCAGAACTCCTTGTAACTGCACCACCTCATCCATATATCTCTGTGATAACGCATCCACCACACTTGTCTCTTTAATCACCAGAAATTTAGGTGATTTAGTCAGTTGGTCTACCACTACCAAGACGATATCACAGCCTCATTTAACCCCAGGTAGTCCAGTGAAGAAATCCATCAATATGTCATCCCACTTCCACTCAGGTACATCTAAAGGCCGGAAAAACCCTCTTGGGACAGAGTGTTCATCTTTTACCTGCTGACAAACTAGGCATCATTCCAATAACTCCGCCACAACCCGTTTCACCCCAAGCATCCAATATTGTTTCATCAAGCATCGGTTGATCATGGAAACTCTTTGATGTATTTCTACTAGTGAGTTATGGAAGTCATGGAGAACTCCCTCATGCATCATCTCTGTGAAGAATAGATTCCCTTATAAAATCATCTAATTTTGACCATCCTCTGACCACCCTTCCATAGCATTCCATTGGTTAACCTGATCCTGCATCACTTCACTCTCTATGTCAACCCACATAGAGTCCACCACCTACCATAGTAGAGAGAACTTCACTACATTTTTAAATAATAAACATATACCATCATACTCCCTTACATATAGGTGTAGGGAAACCAACTCTTCCATTTCCTTCCAAACATCCACAGATTCTTGAATTGCTTCCCTCTGTGACATCAGGCTCAATGAATCATCTAGAACGCTCCAATTACCTTCAATTAAAGAGATATCAAAGATGTATTCCTGAATAAATTCCACCCACCTTCGTTGTAGCATGTTTAGGTCCCACTGGGTAAAGATATGATTCAAGCTCTTGTGATCTGTAAAGTCCACAAATTTCACCCAGATGAGGTAATGATGCCATAACAGAAATGCAAACACTAATACTTCAAGCTCTAGGTCATGGGTGGAATTTTTACTCTCCTGAGGACGTAACGACCTAGACCCATAAGATATCACTTTACACTACTCCATTAGAACAAACTCTAAGCCAAGTCCCGAAGCATCACAAAACACATCAAACAACATCCCTTCTTCTGGTAGTCTTAGCATTGGGTCACTATCCAACTTCCCTTTCCGATAACTGATGGATTCCTGGCACTAACCGGTTCACAAGAAGGCCCGGTCCTTTCTAGTCAAAGCTATCATAGGAGCTACAACTCGAGAGAATATAGATACTAAACTTCGACAATAGGCTTCCTGAACCAGAAAACTATGAACCTTTCACACATTCTTATGTGCATCCCAAGAAATAACTGCTTCAGCCATTGAAATATAGACTGCCGACCCCTTTTGAGACACCAAATTTCCAAGGAAATGCACTTCTCATGTCCTGAACTTACAGTTGGACAATTTCCCATATAGTTGGTGATGTTAAAGGGTTTCCAAGACCATCCTGAGGTTCTTAGTATGATTCTATAATGAGCCTGAGTATATCAAAATGTCATTGATGAACACAATGACGAACGGGTCTAGAATCTCACAAAAAAATAGATTTCATGAGCTCCATGAATATAGAAGGTGCATTCATAACACCGAACAATCTGACACAAAACTCTAAGTTCCCATAACGGCACCTGAATGAATTCATGAGAATATCACTATCCTTTAACCTTAATTAGTAACTCCCAGACTGTAGATCAATCTTAGAGAACCAACCTACCCCCCAAACTGGTCAAAGTGGTCTTCTATCCTTGGGAGTGGATAAATGTCCTTAATTGTTAACTGATTCAGTCTCTAGTAGTATATGCACGGCTTGAGACCACACTATTCCTTCTTCACGAACAATACTGGAGCACACCATCGAGATACACTGGGTCAAACAAAACCCTTCTTCACCAGATCATCAATATGAATCCACAACCCTCACAACTCAGAAGGCTCTATCGGATAATGAGCCATGGAAATTGGACGGGCATCAATTTGTAAGGTTATCCCGAACTCAATGTCACGTCAAGGGGTTAGAGCCACATCATCATTGGGAAAAAATGTCCACGAACTCTCGGGACATTCATCATCTCATAATCCATTGATTCTAGTGAAATAATTCCCAACATAGAAAGAAGAGTCTCCACATTCCATTCCCCCACCGGAAAATGTTGTTCTCCAATAAAGGGAACACATTGGCCATCCTCATCGAAGAACATGACTTTTCTCTGGAAACAGTTGATAACAACATGAACAGAAAAGTTCCATTCAATGCCTAGGATGACATTAGATGGTTGTATCTGCAATAGTGGAATATACCTTCTACACTAATGTGACCTTATCATTATACTACACCCTCACCAAACCTAAAACAAGTCGTTCTGGCCTCTGATTGGCAAACTCAACACCAGGGGTACTATAATTCTATCAACGTCTAAACGCAGAGCATGGGCCACACAAGCTTCAACAAAGGAGTGTGAATCTCATTTATAAAACAAGGAGTAGAAAATAGTACTAAATTGTCTGATCGTACCTCAAACGACTTTCAGCCCTGCTGGAACTGCTGTATCTATGGAGTACAACTTCCCACACCCAGCTCCTCTACCCCTCTATTGTCAGCCACCTCCCCGACCACACCCTGGTCGAGGTCCCTAAGGAGAACCCTGTGGTCGGCCTCCTCTTATAACATCTGACCTCAGAGGTTAATGAGCTCACTGTCACTGCTGCTGCTACTGTTGAAAGGACCTAGTTGGAAGCAGCTACTGTTGAGGTGGGACCTGAACCTGCCCAGCACCACTATACGTCACTCAGTCTGGGCACTGATTCAGAAGGTGATCAAAACTCCCATAGATGAAGCATCTCCGTCTTGGGCCCGAATGGAAGGGATGAGAACCGAGGGATCAAAACATGAATAGTTGGGTCATACTAACCACTATTCGAATCATGGAAGACCCAAATGTTGGAGGCCAGCTGCTGACGACCTTCTCCATTGATGAACTCCATCAGATCCCCTCTCTCAGCACACATACTTATGTCTGTATTCTTACTAACACTTATTCCATATTTTAGACCTCCAAGTATGTCAGTAGGGTGAAGGGAGAACAACATACTAAATAGATGGTCGGTGTGCCTCCTCTAAATGACTCACTCGAGACTCCTCATCTGGAAAAAGGTCTGCAGCAAAACTAAGGAGATCATTGGACTTGATCCCCTAACCCTCACTGACATTCTTCTCTGTTTGAGGGAGAGAAGATCCTAAATCTTCTCAGATATCATCGTGGAAGGGAGGAATTCTGCCCGGAACTCCTTCTCAATGTCAGTCCACGGAACCTCATCCTCCCACTTTTCACCAAGGTAGAGCATCCAGCACAGACATGTTGCGTCCTGTATCTGACTTATAGCCAGAGGAAACCATTTCTTTGTCGGAGCCCAGATCACGCTGAAATCTATCACTAGCTCCTCAATCCAACTCTCTGTCTCCATGACAGAGGTGTTTCCCTCGTACATCCCGAGGGTCTGTCGCTGAAAGGAACAAAGATTCCTCTGCCACTGTTCATCCTCCTCATATCGATCATCCCTATGCTGATCAGCCAAAATATCCTCATATGCGTCGATCACCCGCACTACTCATGGTCATTTTCCGGGTTCCATAGCTGCATGGTAATCAATGAATTCATATTCCTCAGTATTGTAGATGGTTGCTTTTAAATTTTTCTTAAACATTTTATTTAATTAAATTATCATGACACCCATAACACACAAGAAACCAATTCATTATGACACATGTACCTTTCCTAGGGTCGCTACCCTACAATCAGTGTTGGCTCACTTAGTCTTTCGGTAATCCCAGAGACCATGCATCATATCATTGGGGGGGGGGTATAATACCGTGTCGTATCCGGTCTTCCCTAGAATATTTCATGAAACAAGCTTTACTAGAACTGCTTCACTAACATCCCAGGAAATCTTCACTGTTCCTAACCCCATACTCCCTCATATATCTCAACATTTTCCATTGATAACATTCTTTCACGACCCGCCTTCACTAAGATGAGAGATGGTAAAAAAAATTGGAAGACCCATACTTCTTCATTTTGATGGAGAGATAATGACCCCTGAGACCCGCCTTCAATAGGTCCAGGATTGGTGACTAGCACCAAGGTTATATAATCACACAAATTATGGAAGGAATTAGACTATTTATTTATTAGGATGAGGAGATAAGATAGTAAATAACAACAATACCAAAACTCAAGGTAAAATTAATGCAAAAATCAAACCATTCCCATATGCATGTCCAAAAGTAAATGCTACAAAAGTACAAGGAAACCCCAAATGAAAGTAACAAGAAAAGACAAACAAAAATAGTAATTGTACCAATGTCAAAACTACTAAGATACCACATGATCCCTAATGTACTTCTGGAAACTGGAATGAATATTTATATACGTAGGATGGGAATTCAAGTATACTCAGTAGGAAAAAGAAAAAGCTATCGTGAACAAGTGGGGAGGCATTCTACTGACCTGTGAGAAAATGAGAAAACTTAAGAATCTAGTAATGAAAAACTATCCACCAAATCCTCACCAAGGAACACTCCACAAATAATTCTACTCAAGTAATGTAATTGTAATAAGACATCGATATTTGGGTACCACACCACTATGACACTAGTCATTGAAGCCATCCTACGCATCTGACCTCTCCATCCATTCTCACTGCAGTCCCACTTCCAAACCCCACTCGTACACACCTGGGAAATAACAACACATCCCGACCGCAAAAACCAACGCCACAATAACCAAATGTTACCACGATCGCAAAAACATGTTCCATAACAACTACCGCCATTCCTGAAGAGACCTGAGCCTCTTTCCATTGATACTAGGGAAACAATCTACCCAGACACACCTGGGCCAACATACACAACACCCTGACTAAAGAATATTGGGATATAATGGTCCTCAGGCCATCACAGCCTACCTGAAGGATCATGGTCTACAAAGGAATGGGAGCATAAAAGGAGTTAATAACCAACCACTCATAGGCGTGTTTGAAAAAAAACCATCCCCATGAAATAGTGGTGTTCGATACAAGGTACTCAACTTCGGTGAGGCACGAATAAGATACATAAGAAAAACATTATAAATATATGAAACAAGCACTCATCCTAACCTAGGGGTTCCAAACCATACCAACACAAACAACCTCGTTTCTATTCAATCATAAGAAACACCACATCCACAACCATGTCACATCTAATTTCTAGGAATCAATTTCCCATTTGACTCATTCTTGTATTCACATTGAAGTGATTCTTTTTAAGTATGTTCGACACTACTAGGAAAATAACAGGCATAGCCACAAGACAAGGAATTGAAACAACAACCAAACTACAATTTAAGCATTCACACCCTGTTCTCTTGTAAATTCACATCAAGAAAAGTAATTTGTAAAATCCCTCAAAGTACTGGAACCAACCCAATCCCCACCATACAACCCCACACAGACTCAGATCCAAAAACCAACAACTGCACCACACCAGAGTATCCCATACCCATGATAGTAACATCCCACGAATCAACCATAAACATCACCAGAACAGAGCAAGGGATTTTTTAAATTTAAAACATGCAATTCATTTAGTCCTGTCTTCCCGTTTGGTTAACCAGGGTGACTACACAATGATTAATATTCATTGGGAATCCATTTAATCAACCGAGTTTAATTGATTTACTAGTTTCCATGTTACTACCATTCAATCAAATAAATATACTTAAAAAATATATTCATTAGTGAGAAACAAAAGACCTCCAACATTTGTGATATTTAGTGGACATAAGCTCGTACAATTCACAACACATAATCAAGGATAATGAGTACAACAAGAACATCGATCATGCCCCCTTAATTCTTTAAATGAGTGTTTATTATCTTCATTAAGGTTTTGTTTCATCCATGCCCATAAAAAACATTTTCATACCCACCCCACATGATACACAACAACTAGTGATGATGGAAAACCTTACCTGGATGAACAAAGATCAGTGTTTATCTCTGCGTGCCAAGAACTACTGAAGCATGACGTACATGGGAGGAACTTCAGGGACTCCCAGAAAGAGAAGGAAAGGCTACAGCATAGGCCAACCAGTCGCCTTCGGAAAGGGAATCCAAATTCACCATGGTAATAAAGAAACCTTCCATGAAGAATAAATAAGGAATTACAGTGAGATATGAAGATGTGATCCCAACATTACAGGATATCAAGATCTCATGTGGCTTTAAAGGAGGATCGTGGATTTACCACACGGTTGGGTGGTTACACATGATTTTTATTTATTATTATTTGACAATTCTCATTGGGGAGGTGGATGTAATAGGTGTTAGTTAATATATTTTATTTAAACAGAGGAAAAACGCTTTATACGGACACACAATCTGGATCGGTTGAAGGTCGCCCCACTCTTAAGAACAGAATTTTTTTTATGGGGATAAAAATAGGATTGAACCAATTATTAATGGTTAAAAAGACATAAAAGTGGTATTTCAGGAAAAACTGGGAAAGATAAGCCTTACAATACCCTTTGGCACCGATCAGTGACACACCGATCAGTGTCACCGAAGGTTGACACAACGATAACATCCTACCACCTAGACTCTACCATTACGATCCAGACCTGATGGGTCCAGGGCATGCCAAACACTATAAATTTGGAAAATGGATTGGCCAGGTGGGTCTAGGTCATTAAACCGTCAATTAAGCAGTGGAACCATACCATGTGGCTAGTGGTAGTAACTATTGTGGCCTTCATAAACCAGATTTTAATGTACTCAAGTTCTTTTCCAATATTTGGTTAAAAGAAAATAAATATACTCATAAAAGAGATATAAAAATACAAGAAATAAAATTTTTTAACACGAAAAAATGGTATTGATCATTATAGAAATCTATGAATTTCAGTTTAAAAAATCACCCAATTCGTGATGACCATAAAAATGTTGAATATAAATTAGAGAATTTTAAAAGGAATATGAATATATTTTAATGATGTTATAATGCGATGATAAGAACATTTCAAATAACCAATAGAAATCAAAATTGATATAAAATATTCCTTTGGAAACATAATTTTCTCACAAATGACTCCAAAAGAAAAATACTTCTCACCCATTATGAAAAATTTCATAGAACACATGAACAATGTAAAACATTAAACCATTAATTTATCTAAAAATGAATTACCTTTCATAGAAATTTTTACACCTAATGATTATGATAGAGATATGAAAAATAGTTAATTAAATTAATGAAATAAATATTAAATATAAATTATGTTATTCATTATTAAATATTTTTTTTAGAGAGATAAAAACATTTTTTATTATTTTAGGAGAAAAAATAAAAACTAAAAACCACTTTAATTCTAATATATTTCCTTTATTTAACAGATTAATCTTCCATCACATCACCACATAATATCTTGACTTATATTTATTGATCACTCGTATATTTCATATATACCTTTTTATGTTATTATTCTATTATATTCCACTATTCATATCAATATTACTTCATGCAAATTGTCTTTAAAATTTTACATTTTATGCTTCTAAATTTAATTATTCATAAAAAATTGATTATTTTTTAAAATTTCAATAAATTAATTTCACCATCATTCCATATTACTCCAACTAACACTTTCTATTATAGGAGGATGTTGTTCTCACAATCAGTGTAAAATAACTTAATCGATTTCAAAGATTGATCTTTAAGAAACAGATTATATATCTTACACATAATTTTTTAAAAAATAAATCTAAATGGTATAAGACATTATTATTTCTAAAACAACGAATATTTATTTAGAAAACTCACATGACTACATTTCTCAGATGTGTATGTTAATTTTTTTGTAAATTTTGATGCAAGGTTACACATCCAATAATAATTAGAGTAAAAATATACTGCTGATTACATTATGGATTTTTAATATTGATAAGAATTACATGAATTATCCTCAATGTTATTTCCAAAAAATCCAATCAAATAGATTGTAAACCTGTAAAACAATGTATAAATTTTTAAATCACTTGACATTACTGAAGAAAAAACTCATAATGTTCAAGATACTAGACATGGTATGTGTCGAAAAATATTCGATATTCTTGACTTTCACCCTTATGAATGAATTAATATGATATTTACAAATTTTACAAATTTAAAACTAGAAAAAAAATATTGTTGATGTTATTGTGACATCAAAACAAATGAATAATATTATTTATTTTTTTCCACTTACATGGGAACCCCATGTGATGAAAAAAAATGAAAAATAAATAAAAAAACATCATGGATAAGGACATAATTGGATATCTGATGACCTATGAGATCACAATGAAGTAAAATGCTAAAAAGATTCATTGTGAAAGAAAGGTAGAAAATTAATTTTGTAGTAAATGATAATGATTCTTCTAGAAGTGATGGTGTGATTTTAGATATTTCAATGAAATTAAACATATTCATTAACTAGAGGATACAATTTCAACATAATAAAAATTTGAAATAATGGAAATAAGATGTGTTAAATTTTTATTTATGAAAAAAATAGGGACACATCAAGCCAAATTATTCCTTGAACAAAAATGAAATTAATATATGAATTAATTCCCCATTTTTTGTGGGAATGTAAATTGTTATTCTCTCTCTTATTCTATCTCATGTGATGAATGTTCCAAATTCCAGATATACCAAATTTAATAATTTTGTGAAGATAATTATAATATTAATTTATCTTATAATTTATCCATGTATTCTTTTTCTTGAATACAATTAGATTATAAAGAATAATTCGACTGATATTTTCCTCATAAAAAAATATCAATAAACAAAAAATAAATATAATCATGTTTCCATTGAAAATAGTAACCCTTTTTATGAGAATTAAGTGTTATCCTATAAATTAAAAGATAAAAATAGAGTTAAAAATTCAAAATCACTAATTATATATCATATAAACATTATTGATTAGTTCATCCAATTTTATCAAACTTTAGAAGAAATCATTTCTTCTCAATAATAGGTAAATAATTATTTTGGTATTGGTTTTACAAATCAAACAAAAAACTCAAAAAATTTCTTCCATATTTATAATTAGGATTCCTAAAAACAGAATTTTATTTTATTTGATAAAAATATGGAATTTTACTTATGAATATAATTGAAAAAATTATTTTTATAGAAGTATAATTTCAATTTATATCTCTATAATACATTGCTACATAATTTTAATGGAAAATCATATTATAAAAATATATTCATTATGAAATATCTTTTGGGATAAAATTAGTGGGGAAAAATTTATGCCTCCAAAATAATACTTCCCTTGATTAATTTATTATAAAATTGCCTCAAGAGAAAACCCACCAATATATATAGTACACAGACAGTAGTTATTAATACACATGTGTGTTGAATATCCCATGTTTAATCTTTGTGAAAATATTTTTGGAGGAAACATTACATTTGGTGATAAATAATGGAGTAAGTTCATCAATATATTTACTATGTATTTTTGAAATTCATCGATTATAAATGTTTTATTATTTGATAAAGGATTAAAATTTTATTTTCTTTCAATGATTCAGATCTTTAAGAATTTTAATAAATTCAATTTAGAAAATTATTTTTGTAAATTATTTTTGAAAATTACATTCATCCATAGAAACAAATTTACTTCCCGCTTCTCGTTTTAATAGGATTATCTTACTGATTTTAAATATCATTTAATTGATTATTTTGAATTTTCACAATTCCAAAATAAGTGTTTAGTGGGAATTTAATCCCCTACAAAAACATTTCACGATGGTTTTCCCAAACTGTCACAAAATCAAATGTTGTTAATCATTTAGTGGTTCTTTTAAATTATATTTATGTTTTAATTTTTTCAAAAAAAATTCTTATTTAATTAATAATTAATAATTTATATTACTTAATATTCATTCATATGTCATGAATCCGAATATATTGGAATAAAAAATACATTATCAAAACCATTTTTAATACCAAAATACGTAAAAGAGTATATGGTATGTAGTTTCCTTTGAAAAAAACATTACGGCTTGTTATGGAATCCAAAGATCAAATAATACTTGCGACGGAGGAAAGGTCATCATCACCACGTACATTAAAAAGAAAACATTCCATTTTTTTCATTTAGTAAAATGAATCATAAGGAAATTATTCCATTTTTAACAAAATTAAATGTCAATGGGGTTTATAAACCTTATAAAAGAATGTCATGTATAAAACAAAATATGACTCAATGAATGGGGATTGAGACGAAGTCCCTTACAAAGATACTTTTGTAAACAAAATAGATCGATTATGAATATCCACTATAAGTATGCATGAATAAAGAATAAATAAAATGTAGGATATAAAAATTCATTTCTCATATAATCAAAGAACTACATAAATAAGAAATATAAGATCAACCCAAATAATGATAATTCTGTTAAGAAGATCACATTCATCATGTCCAACTTGACCCGTCCATTCTTTAATTTCTTGAATAAGAAACTAATGTTGATTTATACTTAATATGAACCCCTTTCAGGTTCATTAATCCTTGTATTTCACTTATTACCATGTTAAAAACATTATGTAATCATTTTAGTTAATAATGATCATTTTGTCGATATTTGGTACTTGAGTCAAAAATGGACTTTCTCTTATTACAAGTTGTTCCGGTGGTAAAAATATTATCATATAAAAAATTATATTCATGATTTTGATATCATATATATCATTTAAATCCTTTATATAAATGTATTTATAATAGTACATAACATCTGTAGGTATTAAATGAAATGCACCGTTCATGGAGGCGGTTAGCCGTACATACGCATGAACGCTACATTCATTTATATTTTTCTATTTTAATGGAATTAAAACATAATGATAAATAGGTATATTATAATTCTAGTAAAGTATCACATATAATATCATTAACCATATCCTTTATATGTACCATATATGTTATGAACGAGTCAAATCGCTTGGAGGGGGCGGTAGTCCGCACTTCATCAAATGAAATTATCGTGTTTACCCTAAATGGAAACCAAAAAGGTATGCTATAAATGGAAAATATATAAGAATAAACAAAAAATAAAAACATAATATATATAATAGATAAATTATTTTCTATCATAATATCCACCATCAGAGGTGGTAGGAGATAATTGAACAATCATCATTTAATGAGGTGTTAGTTTTCCATCCAATGAAATAGTATGTTCTTTACCAATTATAAAAATTGTGTGTATGTGAAGTTAGAATAACTCTCAAAAAAAATCCTATTATATTTAATCTACTGTTTTTATTATAAAATAATGTAATAAACATATTTTAGTGGGATGGAGAAGTAAAATAAAATAAAATAAACTTAAGAGAAGATGTTGCCTTTAAATCGAGTAACTCCCTTTGGTTTGAACCAAAAGGGGTTCTTGAAGTGATTTATGCCTTAGGTAAGTAATCTAGGATGAATATAGGGATATTGGGAGATTATTTTTATAGTGTTTGGATGATTCAAAGGACTTGAGATGTGTGAGAAATGGGTATGAGGTGAGGCCTTTTTATAAGGGAGCGGAAGGACTCTTTTGAAATGTTTGAAAATATTATATTATTATATAATTGTTTTTGTTTCCAATGGTCCAAAAATCATTAAAGTCGATGATAAGGTGTCCCATGTTCAAAATAAATTCATCCAATTAAAATTGGACATGTTTAGGAATTTTTTTTAGTTTTTATATTCTTATTTATTTAAATCATTCATTAATGACGTAAACAATGCATCATCATTGTGTCATAAATATTTTTATTTACTTGATGTCAAAAATTAGAAAAAAAACCATGATCTAGGATATATTTTTAGATTTATAATTAATATTTTTAGTCAAATGTATCAATTATATAACCCCTCATTAATATTGTTTTAGTAAAGCAATACCTGTTTTTGACATTTTGATTTTTACTTTAAATAAAAAGTTATTAATGACATTATCTTACCCAAGTGGCTCCATGGGGATCCAAAATTGACCCATGTATTTTATTTGTCCTCCATAACTCATCCAATATGGTTAGGACATGTCTAATGTAATTTTATATTATTATAACAATATGTTTACCTTAAATTACCTTACTTACCTTTAATAGCTGTTAATAAAAGTCAAAAGATACTATTTACCAAAGATTAGATTCATCCCAATGAACTACATTTTATATACTAATTACAACCATGTATGTCTTATTTTTGAAATTTAATTCATAGAAGCGGTAAAATATAAATAAAAAATTCAGTTTTTTAACTACTACTTAGTGGTTTCACTATTCATCAAAAATTGAAGTTTTTCAGAAAATTAGCAAAAATTCAGCCTGAGATATATTTTATATTCTGAATTCAAAAATTATTTGTATTTTCAAAATTACAAATATATATGTTTCATTAATTAATTTAAAATTACTGCCAATTTTCAAAACAAATAGTATGTTTTTAAGAAACAATAACTATCAAAGGATTGATACTTGTTAGTGTCCAATTTCAAAGTGAAATTATTTCCAATGTCCAACATTGGATTAAATTATAGTAATATATTAAAAATAAACATCACAAAAAATAACAATGATTATCTGACTATATAAATAAATTAGATTAAATGACATATTTGAATTAAAATACAGTATTTTTAACTATTCCTTAAAAAATGGAATTTATC
This sequence comes from Viscum album, assembly GCA_963277665.1. Classification (NCBI taxonomy): domain Eukaryota; kingdom Viridiplantae; phylum Streptophyta; class Magnoliopsida; order Santalales; family Viscaceae; genus Viscum; species Viscum album. The sequence goes on along the minus strand of OY728132.1, from coordinate 1,430,138,605 downwards.
AAAAAAATACCAAAATTTCATCTAAAGTAAATTTTGATGTTCCAATTATAAAAACGAATTTTTTTTTCATAAATAACATATAAAAGTGACCAAAAATATATTTAAAGAGGGTTCTACATTAAAAGGCAGTAAATAATCCTTTTAATGAATTTTAAAGTATTTATGCTTATAATTGGATTCATTCAAATTTTAAGCATCTATCTTTTATTGAATAAATGTAAAAACATTTAACAAACATATATAATCATATAATCATTTTTTACATTCAATACTACCAATACAATGAAAAGGCGTTAACTACGAATTAAATTAACATTATTATATTATTAGTGTGGAACATAGGATTTCAATGAAACTCGTTGTTGCGTATCGGGTACGCCATCGAACATAGCGCCCCATTGAAAGTAAAATTAACATTTAATTCACAAATATTAATTAATATCAAAATTTATTATTCATTATTTTCCCTAGATGTTACAGATATGGATGTTCCTAAATGTCTCATGGAGACATGAATCAAGCCACACAATGTTCATGATAGGGGAATTATCATTTTAGGATGGAATTATAACAGTATGAAGCATCAGGGGGATACCAATTATAGGACATATAAGATTCAATATATTGTGTGTTAGTGTATAGTTTAGTATAGAAAACCATACATTATTTGTTAATGGTCTCAATATTCGAGACGTAGTAAAAATGATGCACTAAGGATTTTCTGAAGATTAGTATTCACGAAGCACCTACACATTAATTATGAATTGAAATAAAAACACATATTGTTTTGGAAATGGGGACTCTCAGCATATTATAATACTGAAAAAGAGAAAATATAGTTCTTCTAATAGAGTGCTGGGATATTGGAGAAGACCTGAATTTAACTGAACACCTCATACACTAAAAACACTTATCTAGATATTTCTCATACAAAAGGTAATTAGGTCACATAAAATATATCACTATAAGCAGTTAAATATATTCCTAGATAGATCATAATAACCTTAAATATATCATTTGAAATTAAACACACGTGGATTAAAAGAGTGATCTATCATTTTCTTATTTCTATAGCCCCATGGACCATAACCAATGTTTTTCTTGAGGTGTATTGTGGTTGATATATGAATTATATATTTTTAATATATTTCCATAAAATAACCCTAATACATAAAGGAGAAGAGTCTTAGTGTGGAGAAACATTTATTTTCATAGATTTTTAATTATGGGCATTTAATGAGATATGCTTTTTACTCTTCATATTTTAAATGCTAATTTCATTCCTAAGATATGCAAGGTTCATGTTGAGTGAGTAGTGACTAAATTTATTTTCTAGGATTCTCTTTTATAATTTTTATCCAACTAGGTGATATGGAACTTTCATTGGTAATAATAACGTTTTATAGGTTAGATGATTATGACCTACTGGTTGGGGTCATGGGATATGTTCCATGTATCAAATAAAAATTTATGATGTTGAAAATCGCAACTCACAAATCATGAATGAAAATAAGTGTATCTAAACATAAGTTATTTATTAATTATAGAAAATGAATACCGAAACATAAATGGTTAAAATAATATGATTGCATAATGTTTAATTTATTTATTTTATGATTTATGAATTTTTATCATTGAGGGATTTTGAATCCACTTGAATAGTTGGGTTTTTCATAAGGTATGTAATATCATAGAAATATATAAATTAATTAAAATTATAGATAGGTGGGAATATGTTATCCAATAATAATTGAGATATCATTACTACATATGCATGGAACCACACATGGGATAAGGGGGAACTTTTTAGGGGGAAAATAACCCATAATGGATTTTTAGTTTCTTAGATGATTTTTTTCTACAGACCATTTAATGTGGTATTCTTTTAGATCACTTAATAATTTTGTTATTAGTTTTAATGAATTAGATAACATAATAATATACATAATTTTATTTATAATTTCATGAGTATAATAATGAATCAAGACATTATATTAGTGATTATTCCTACATTAGTGGAAGGTGGTAGATTTAGATATTATTGGTAATTCAACATTCATTCCACTTGAGGAATATGTGAGGGGATTTAAAATTAGTTTCCCATTCTTTTTCATAATTACAAAATGTCAAAATGAATAATAGGGTTTGTATGATCACAAATATTATTAAGGTATTTACTCGGTTAAATATTGTTTTAAATCCTTTATTTTTAGAAAAAAAAATTATTATGTGTTTTAGGAGGTTCAAGGGTGTTCTGGGAGGCTGGGACATGAAATAAATGGAAATCAAGAAATTTTGTTCAGGTCACCCGGTTATCAACCGGTTAGTGATAACCATGGGAGGGTGGGACTATACTATATGGTGTTTGATATAGTGGAATTATACATGGTTGGAACACATTTTTTCGAATCATGATGCCCTTCCTTGGAAATAGTGTGACCTATGCCCCTCTTGAAAACTAGTTGGTACATGGTTTGTGCACAGTTCAAGAAGATTATTCAACCGAACCATTCACCCTATTTAAAAGTAATTTTTTAAAATCCTCATCATCATTATTTTTATACCCTCACTCAATTTCTCCCTCATTTATTCTACTGTCAACACTATGGATGAATCAGATTGACCAAAGCATTCAAAGGGTAGTTCTCTTTTTTTTGGACGTTTTGAGCGTCGTTGGTTGCATCTTGAAGCTCTGGGTGAGTATAATATTCCTCCAAATTAAATTTTATGGATTATTTATTTTTGATTTTCTAATATTATTCAAAATACTATAAAACCCATTATAGATATTCGATAGGGGATTCAAGGGTGTCTTAAAACGAGATCTTTGGATAAGGATAATTGTGTGTTCATTATCTAATTTGAGGTAGCTGGTCTACAAGTTATATCAAAAGATTTTCTTAGAGGTTTTTTCATGTATGGTAGTGTTATTATTTTTCCTCTTATTGTGTTTTATGTTACCTTGATAGTATTTTGTAAAATAGTGGGATACATGAATAAATTTAACACTCATGGTTCTTGTGGGATTCTTTTAGGATGATTTGACTATATTAGGTCCTTCCAAGGAGCATGCTGATATTCCATAACATTATATATTGTAATGTTAAGATTTTAGTTGGAGTAAATTGGAATATTTAACATGTTAAATGTGTTGGTAAACAAATTAAAATATAAATTGATTGAATAGTGTTAGTTCTAGTTGTTTATAGTTTCATAAGTAATTGTTTTTTAACATGAATTTAGTTAGTTTTAATAGTTTAAAATGTACTAGGTGATTTGTGAAATATAGTTGAATGCATAAGTTTTTCAATGAAGATGAAATGGTGAAAATGTTAAATCTGTAAATGATTATGAGTTGACGAATATGATAAATTGGATAAAGAATAAGAAGGTAAATGGGTTGAAATGTCCAGGATAAGTAAATTGTTATTGTGTTAACTGGTTATGTCATAATGGTGATTTATGTGTTAAATGAAATTTGAAATGTTATTATTATTTTCATTTAATTATGTATGATTTTTGAAATGGTATTTGTGGTAAATTAATAAATAATAATTCACACAAGTATTGATATTATTTGGGGGTATTGACATTAGTGTCTATGCACATGGATTCAAGACCCAATTATAGTATTTAGGTAATTATTTTTATTTTTATTTTTCTCCACATGGTATCTATTAGCGTGACATAAAATATTTAATATTTCATTGTATTATACCCTAATTAATAAATATATGGTAATGAATGATTCTACTCATTTAATATTACATCCATTATATTTTTTGGTTATATTCTATGGTATACCCAATTAAAGATGTTATTGTCTCCCAGTATGTTACATTTGACCCTCACCACTAGTTGGAATCCTATAACATATAGGGTGGTACACTTGAGGTCATGTGTTGACCCGACTCGTTGAACGGATTTTGGATTTCAAGTCAGTGATGTTACAAAGTGATATCAGGTCAGTTATTTTCAATGACGTTTTTATCTGGGGAATTTTATATTGTAGATTTGGATGTGTTGGGAAATGGAGATGACATCTTTTATAGAGTACCTAACCAATGTTGGAGGGAAAACCCAGGTCACATTGGGAGGGCTTGTTTTTTTAGGTGAATTTCGTTATGGTTGCATGATATTTCACCATGGGTTGATACACATGTTTTTTGATGTGACTATTTTATGATATTTTCATCATGGATATAATTTCATGATGTCATGAATTCGTGAATAATTATAGGTATCTAGCGATGTAGGTGGAATATACCATGATAAGAACTCATTGGATGATTTTTTTTGAGAATGAAGTGTATGATTAATTTTAACTTCATGAAATTTTGATGAAAATTGTGCCTAAAAATTGTATATTAGTGAAATAAAATGAATATTAAGGGTTGGGTAAAAAATTGGAAACAATTCATGGTCATATATTATTGAACATATGGTGTATCAAATTGTAAAATTGAAAATGTGTCCTGGAGTAAAGAGTTACGTTGTGTAAGAGAAAATGATATAATGAATGTTAAATGAAATTAGTTTTGGCCATGTGCATTTGCATATAACAAAATTTCCATGATCCATGGTAGTTATGGTAATGTATAGGGTTCTACGTATATCTATGTTTTTGGGATAATAAGTGAATGATGAGTTATTATGGCTAGTGAAGATCCATCCTTTAATTAAATTGTGAAGTTTTATATTATGGGTTCTGAAATGGTGCTTGAAATTATAAGAAAGATTCCATCACGATGATATGTACCAAGTGGTCGATATGAGGTTGTCTCCATGAACTCTCCTCCAGATGTGGGGTATGTAATTATGGTAGATCAGGGTAACAAATAAGAGGACCAGTTCTATGAAAACATCACTCATTATATAGAAATTATTGAATGGGGACCCAAAATGGGTTTAAAAAGTATTTTTGTGATAATTATGGTGTTCATACTAATGCACCATATGAATTATTCCAAAGAGGGTAAACTAGAGGATGAAGAGTTTGAGATAGAGTCCATCGGGACAATCCTTCATCATCTTGAGAAACATGTAAAGATAGTGTATTACATGTTTCAAGGCTATGAAAAATGTAGGTTAGAAATCATATTTTATAATGATAAATAAGAGCGTATGACATGGAAGGGATTACAATAGGAATTTTAAGAGAAATTATATTTGGAGACCTCGAGGTAGTGAATGGATGCAAAGATTATGAGTTTGGATCAAGGGACTATAATTGTGATAGATTATGCTATTTGATTCACTAACATGAAACACATTTTTCTTTATTTGGTATGGGATGAGGCAATATTGGAATGGGGCTTCCAATATTTACATATACATGAGATTATGTCCGAGGTGAATATATTCCATTAATAGTGTTTTTCATAAGTGGTGGATCATTCCCATATTTTAACAGGTAACTAAAAAAGGATTTATTTATGGGGATAATGGTTCCAATTGCACAATCTATCATGAGAATTATGGCGGTAGGATATTCCATTTATATAGCATTCTGAGAGGTGGTTGGAAAAAGGGTACTTGGAAGAAATAACCAGTTTCTCAATGATTTGATCGAGTGTGTTTCTATCAGTATAAAAGGCGCGTACACCTATGTAGGTAGTTCCCTTGACCACTGGATAAGTGTAGAGTGTGAAAAATATTTGGGAATATGCAGAGTTTCTATTGGATCCCTTGAGAGGGGGATAATGAAAGAAGACTGAATTCCATTAATTTTACAAGAAGGGGGTTGGTTACCCCATACCAAGTACGAAATTGGAGATCTAACGTTTTTATCAGTAGTGGTGATGGGTGTGATCTTTTTTTAGAGGTAATGTTCATAATAGTAGGGTGGTGTAGTACTAGGAGTTCAGGAAAGAGCCTAGGATAGAGGGTCAGTTCAATACCATGCAATTCAGTCTGCATCTAGAGGAGTTGATGTGGACCATAAAATTTTCATGGTAATTTTTTTCTTCTATGATTTCTAGTGATTTATTGGATGAGGGTGCATTATATTAAGTTATCTATTTCTCAGTATGTAGTTGTTTTGGTCCTATCCCCAGAATGTACGTTTGGGGTAATATCGATTGTTTCATAATTAGTGGTTTGAGAACAGAATATCAGAATATTTAATTGGTGTTCATGGAAGATTGGTGGATACTGCCTCATATGGTATTAGTTCATGATGGAGATATCAGGTTTTAATGTAATTTTCGGTATGCATTGGCTAAAATTAATCCCATACCATATTTACGGTTACCATCATATGATAGAGTTCATGTATAATATCGGTGGCACATATATAAATCATGGAGAATGGAATGGTTTGGCAGGTCATGAAGGGCCAGTATGTTAACAGTTGGTTGAAATCATAACTCATGTGGACTGTCTTATGATGGATAATGGGGGAATAGAGTAGCCTAATTTTCCTCTTATGGTCCATTACTATTAGAATGTGTTTCTTGAGGATATATATGGAATCCCCCCCGAGTTGGATGTGAGTTTAAAATATATATTTTAGAAGGATGTAACCAGTTTGAATTCATATATATATAATGGATCCAATATAACATCTTGAGAATTATTGCCCAGTTAGAGGAATAATATAATAATAGGATGATTCATCCTAGTATGTCACCATGTGGATATCTAGTGTTATTATCCTTGGAATGTGATATATCCATGTAGATTTTTTTATTATAGAAAAATTAATTAGAAGAATTATATGTATTGATATCCACTTCATCTAATTGATTATATTTTCAAACAGCTGAGGTGTTATTTTTTTTCAAAAAATGATCTGAGATCATGAAAACATAAGATAAGGGTAAGTCGTTATGAAATAACATGGAGTACCATCAGTATCATTCATCTAATGTATGATTTTTTATTCATGTAATTCTAGTTGACCAATTCATGGAAAGTGTTTATTTCCCAAATTAACTGAATCTTTTATACTTACATAGAACTATTTTTACTGGTATTCATTTGTGACTTATTTTGGTACTCTTTTACCAATTCTGATCACTCTAAACATCATTGCATCATACTAGATAATCTATGATAGAATAATATATATATATATATATATCAATATAACCATGTGTTTTTTCTAGTTTAATAAGGTGCATTTCATAGGACGCATGATCTCAGAGGAAGGTGTGTTTGTATATACCTAGAATGTGTAGGTGGTTGTTTCATGGGAGAATCCCTAGAATTTCTATGAATTTTTTTGTTAATTTGGGGTTGGATGGTTCATAAAAAATCTTCATAATTTTTTTTTCATTATTGACCGGGCAATGCTTCAGTTTGAACAATGTGGGAGTCATTTTTGAGTGTTCATAGAATTTTAAGAATACCTTCTAGAAAATGGAGATGTATTTGAAAACCACACTGATTATGATCTTTGTGGAGCTAGGAAAGAATTATAATATCTTATTTGATGTGTCTATAGTTGTGATTGGAGAAGTGATCATGTAGTATTATCATGTTATGGGGTATGGTTCATGGAATTTGAGGGCTAATTAATAAAATTACCCTATGCACAATCTTCAGTTGGTAGTGGTTCTTCATGCACTCAAATTTTGGGAACATTACACATTGGGAGAATAGTTTAGGGTGTATATTGATCATAAAATACCAAATCACATCTTCTCAAAACATTATATGAATATTATTATGTAATGATGGATTGACTATAAAAAATCCATTGACATTTTTTTGGTTATAAACCTTAAATGGAAATAGGGTTTTATAATCCTTGGCTTAGAAAAGTCAGAATATAGTGGATTAAGAATTCTGTTTTGAGTAGAAGATGAATTTGTTGTTTGCTGAGATGCATATGGAGGTTCATGACGATCAAGTTTATATGATCCTAGAATCATTTTATGTTGATTTCATGATTCTAAAACATATCAAAGAGATACAACATGAATAATCTTATTGATTTTATCTGAATGAAAATATTAAATATGGGAATTCACCTTCTAGTTGTATTATTAGTGATAATGAGATTATATATATATATCTTCTCATTGTTGTGACAATGTGTATGTAGGAATATTTGATGTGAGTGATTGATGAATTTAATAGGGTTGTGAATCCTTATCTGAAAAAAAAATATATTGGGACATTGATAGTTATAATTGGTGGTAAGGGTTGATGAAAGTGGTTGTGGGTTTCATGGAATGATGCCTTATCTATCTGTATTTTAAGGATGAGCATCATCGAACCTATGTTTGTTTTGAAGTCATTTCCCATTATTGAATGGATAAAAGATTATGTAACAATATATTATGTTATAAATCTTCAATTTATGATTCATAATAATTATATGATCTATGTATTTATTGATTAGTTGACTAAAGTGATTCATTTATTACTAATTCTAAATACATTACCATGGACTAATTGGGTGAGTTGTGTGTTCAAGAAATATGAAGATTACATGGAGTACCAATAAAGTAGATTCATATTGATAACTATGGATTGAATTGTGCTTCAATAAGGGAGTGTGGAGATTTAAAGGTATTTAGGTGTATTTGAGTATCTATTTTTCATTCATAGACAGACGGAGAGTCAAAATATATCATTCAGGATTCAGAGATCATTTTGAGACCTTGTATCCAAAATTATGGAGGGTCAAGGGAATATCAAAATGATTATGTGGGGGTTTCCTAAAAAATAGTTCCCATGATACAATTTACATGGAATAATTTAAATCACTCTATTGTATGATCAATAGATCTCACATGTGTTTTATTGAAGCTAATGAATTAGAATTTTTGGGATAGAGTCTTCTACAAGAGATGACTGAACATGTTCAGTGGATTCCAAAACATATCTTAATATCCATGAGTAGGAATATATCCTATGACTAAATGTATCATTGAGCTCATGATTTGGTGTTCTGTTACCATGTGTTTCACGGGGTGTATCCAAGGATGGTTAACCGTCAAATTTTGGAAGAGGGTATGTTGGCACGTTGGTACGTGGGGCCTTTTGAGATTGTTAATAGTATTTGACTTATTCCACATTGATTTTCTCCTCCACCATGGTATAGTTGTTTGCATGTTTTTATTCAAGTGTCTCATATTCAATAGTATCACCTTGACCCATCCTATATGATCGAGGATGAAGATGTTGAGCTTGAGGTTGATGCGTCATTTGAAAACCATCTAGTTCATATAGTAGACAGTAAAGAGAAATTATTATGGGTTATGATAATATCCTTGGTTTGAGTTTTGGGGAAATATGTTAATATTCAAGAAGAAATGTGGGATATGAATTCAAAAATGAAGGCCTAGTGGCCTAAAACCATTTCATTATAAGCTCATTGTTGTTTGGGAATAGTGACTCATGGATGGACAATTATAATATGGGGAGGTTGTAAGATCCTACAATATTTAAAGCTATTTCCTTAATTAAATTTTGGATTTAATCCTTTATTTATTTTCCAAAAAATTATTATTGGGTGTATGAGGATGTTCAAGTGTGTTTCAGGGGCTCAGGACATGAAGGAAAAGGGAATCAGTCTATTTTGTGCAATCTATACAATTGGCATATGGTTCATGAAAACCATGTGAGGGGGAACCAATATATGCAACATGAGACTGTCCATTCCTCATAGTTGGTGCATGGTTTGTAAAATAATGTAGAAAATCCCATGATACTATGTGACCTCAACAATTCTTGGACAATGGCTGGCGTCTGGTTTGGAAAATCGTTGGGCCAAACCGTGTGCCCCATTAAAATAAAAAAATTACATGTTCTCCCCCTCTACAAATTTAGAACCTCTACCAACATATCCCTCATTTATTCCCCAATCAACACTAGGGATGAAACAAATACACTCATGTTTCTTAAGGATTTTTCCACATCGACTAAAAGTTGATTGAGGAACTGTTGGTTTCAGATTGAATCACCAAGTGAGTTTAATATTCCTTTTGATTTTCATTCTGATATTTGGGCATGTAGATTTTATCATCATCTTCTAAATCCATAAACCCCCATTTTTTAGTGGACCATTGATTTTTGATTCAAGGGGTGGTAAAATCTGGATCTATGGCAATGATTAAGGGTTCATTCAACCTCGTATTTGAGGTTGGTGGTCTACATTTTATATTCCATGCTTTTGGTATCGATTTTTTATGTATTTTTTTGTTCATGGTTTTCATCTTTTTTTTTTCACTCCACTGATAAGACTAGGTAAAATTATTAGATAAATGAAAAAATGGTTCCCTTATGGTCCCCGTGAGATGATTTGAGGTTGACTAGACCAGTTTTGGTCCACCCATGGAGTGTGCCAGTATTACCGAACATGAGAAATTGCAATGTTAATCATAGATGTGTCTTATGTTGGAATAGATACAACATGAAATGTTTTGATATTATATTTGAATTAGAAATGGAACAATAATTTATTATGTATATTTTTTAATAATATAATATGGGATTATTTGGATTAATTTGAATTGAGTTTATTGTGATAAAGGAAATTGTGAGTGGTGATTTATGAAATGTACTTGAAAGAATATGTGGGTTGATGTAAATTAAATTTTGAACATATTAAATTGGTAAATTCTTGTGAACTACTAAATATTGTAAACAAGTTAAGGAAAAATAATATAAAAAGGAATGATTAGCAAGGCTATGTATATAGAAATATTATTAATGGGTTAGGGGCTAATAGTTATTTATGTGTTATATGAAAAGTGAAATGTGATTGTTATGTGTTTTGAATAATATATTCTTGGTGATATGGTGCTTGTGGTAAAGGAAAAAATAAGCATGTGAACATGGATTGATTTAATGTGGGTTATTTACATCATGGTCATTGCATATGGGTTTAGTTGGGATGATACTCTAAACTACACCCCAAGAATGCATGGGTTAGGGATTCAATCTAATTCTCATTTACCCTAACAATTACAATTGATTAAACTACATGGATTGAGGCTCCAAGGTAACTATGATGTATTTGTAATTAATTTTTTCCCATGTGAGATATGAAAAAATGAATTTTCTCCTTATACACCATAATTTTATTACATATAAAATATTTTAAATGAAATATATTCACAACTCATAAGACATGTATTGTGAATGAGTATAATAATGATGATGATATAAGAAAAAAATTTGTATAGTAATTGGAATGAGGTAACAAAAATTTATTACTAAATGTAAATAGAGTTGTATTTTTATGTATCTTATAACTTATTTATTTACTTTCAGTCACAATCGATTTAGACTATGTATTTTATAGACACCATTGGTGGTGTCTTACTAAGTCATACTCACACCCTTCTCGGGCCATTGTTGGGTACCCATGAAGATATTAGGGATACATGTCGGCACAAGGGTAAAGGCCATGTTATAGGGAGTTTAGTTTGTCTTGGATTACACATTTATAAGTATTTAAATTTTTTTCATGATCCATTTAGGGGATTTAGGCGTCTCTATTTATTTTAGGTTTTCCTTAAATGGGAACCGTTAGCAAGAAATGGTATATTTAAAATTTTGATGTCTTATACCATATTTGATAAATTGATGGTAGTGAATTTTTGTATTATTTTCTTATTGTTTCCATTATTTATTGTAATTATGTACTTTTCTCACCGTTAATAAATTGAGTATAGTCTCCCCACAGGTTACATTAGACCCTCACTGCTATTCGGAAACCTTTAGTGTACAGAGATGCATGCTTGTGGTCATGTGGCGAACTGGCTTGGGGAACCTTTTAGGGGCCTCCGATAGAGAGAATTAATATGTTATAGTTGGTGACGAACCATGGATTAGGACCATGTAGGTTTTTTTACCCGATTTTTATTTGGTTTACAAGTTGAGGAATGAGAAATAGACTAACGAGGGATATGGCACTATAAGGAGAGGTTTGGATTACACCTAAGAGAATGATCATTATATATATTTATGTGTTGGTAATTAGTCTTATTTATTCATCCTTGCTATCTGAGTTGATAGGAATTAAATCCCACATAGTTTATTTCAAATAGTTTAAGGTCAATTTATTGGACCCTGACCATGTTGTTTAACAAAATGAGATAAGGATTGTATAATATATAGTATAATTATTTACATCTCGGAATATTAGGGGAAAGGGAAATAAAATGGGTAGTAGAATATTTTTGTGTATGTTTTTTCTAAATGTTTATTCTCAAAGGTGACACATATGAAGATATTTATGGGAAACCATGAGGATGATCATGACTAAAGGTATATGATGAAACCAATAGAAGTACTTGTAATCTCGGTACACAAGGACACCAATAAGAGTATATTGACCCAATATATAATATATATCATTGAAAAAGTATAACAATATAAGGAAGATAATGTTGGTGTGTGTTCTTTGATAGGGGGATTTATGAAATTGGGCCACAATTTTTGGGATTCGGGTTATGTGGACCCCATGTATGGTGGGATAGGATGAAGTGTCACCCAATTTTGGGAATTATGAGTAATGTCTCCCATTTATATATTGATGGATTAAGGGATGTAGCTCTTCATTATGGATATACGGGAGAAGTTGTTCCTAGGTATTCTGGTGCTCAAGTGTAGGTTCCCAAGTACATGTGATGATGTGGTTCAATGCCCATGTTTGTTGGTGCAATGGTTGTTTGAACCTGGGTGGGTTGGTGATCAGGTGGATAGGAACCCAAGTGGGTGTTTTCTCATGTGTATTTCCCCATGGTGTGTGGAAAATTATGTGGTTGCAAAGCTAATTGGGTGGGTTAAAAGTGGATTAGTTCCTACATGATTTTATCTAAGGTGGTTGGTTATAATGTGGGATGGAATATTGGGTGTGTTTTAGTTGGTGGTCTCAAACACAAGTGTTTAGTTGATAGTGTGGTTAGGTTCCCAAGGGTTTATGCACTCATGTTCTATGATTTTTAGGGAACATCTCAAAACAAGAGATAATGGAAATGGATCATTGTCCCTCATTAAGTTTTTTACTTGAATATCACATGATAGAAGGTTTTGTGGAAGTCTTTATTTCATAGGATGGATCTCCATGCACATAGGTGTTTTGAGTGAAGGAATTCTCTATTTGTTTGGTCAATTTAGAATTATAGACAAGGGGTACTTTTAATGATACCCTTGGTTTTGGAAAATGTGGTAGATCAATTGGAAGGATGTCTTCTTGATGTCCAATGCAAGGATGATCCCACGAGGTAGGGAGCAGGAGTTCAATTTTCGTAAGGGGTGCACAAGTTATGATACATGAAATGGTGAGTGCATGTTATATGGTTCACTAGAAGGGAAAACATAGTGGATGTTAGTATATTATTTTGAAATTTTCAGTTATCAAATTAATGGAAATTATTATACAGCATGAATATGGAGTTCACATATTTAAGAGACCTGAATTATGTTAAACTCCAGACAGCATCAAACAACCATAATTTTTTATCCATATTTTGTTTAGATCCAAGAGATATAATACAGAATCCTGTTAAATTCCATATACCCCTATTAGTGTAATAAATATAATTGCATCCTATAATAGTGAAAAAATTTATAGAAATCTAAATAATGGGGGTCATTGTCTCAACACCCATTTTAAATGGGAGAGGATTAAATAAATGGAGTACTTCTACTTGGAGGTTCTCACAACCACATCACAAGATTAGGAATGATTTTTTGAGAATAATACATCCCTCAATGTTTTGGAAATATGAAATCCCATGTAAATACCATTTTCATATTATTAATTCCCATATATAATACTGATCTTACACAATTCAATGTTTTCTTGTCGAGGAAGGTATTGTGAAATTTTTATGTATCATGAGTTAAAAAAAATATAGTTACATGTAGTTGTTATATTGGTAATTGCAATCATGGATTAATTAAACCAAAAAATTTTGTTAGTTAAGTGTAGACAAAAAAATTAAATCTAGGTGAATGGAAACCCTCATGTAGATTATGGTCCAATAGATAGAGAATTAATGATTTGAGATCACATTGAATATACTTATTTAAATATATAAATTTCATGATTGAAAACACACATTCAATTATTTAATTTCTTATGTTATAGAATATATTTCATACAATTTAATATATTAGTAATTTAACTCTATGTAATTTCATATAGTAATAATATGTGAAATTCAAACATTATTCATTGTAGATCATGAATGACTCTTTCTTATTAGAGTTAGAATTAGTCATGTTCTTGTTAATTTGGGCGGTTTTTCGATCACAATGAAATTGATTTATTTTATCATATAGTAATATGTAAAAAAGATAGTTCTGTAACATTAAATTGCACATAATACATATAAAATATTATGGTTCAACCATAAAAATTGTTTCATTACCAGATCATAAGGTAGACATGGAAGAAGAAAACATGTCGTTCTTGAAGGTGATAAATTAACACCTCACGAACAACGTTCTCCTTAAAAGAATAAATGGACGATGTAATGGGGTTTGATGGTATAATATCCCATTATTATCATAAAATTACAGTCGATTTATGATAATGGGGTTACCATATCATGTGGATGAAGATAGGTGGGGGATAATAAGAAAAGAACATGAAATTGAAAGGAAATAAAAGGAAAGTGGAATGGAAATTACCTTTTGAATCATCCTCTTCACATCCTACTTAAGGAATCTAGGCTTGGTATAATAATGAGACCAGAAGCTATTAAACATGGGGGAGGGGCTATGGAATATTCTTGGGCAAATCTTAGACTGGGCGTGAATCTTGAGAGGTTTGAGGAAATGAGGGTGTGAAGGTTGGTAATAATAGTGGAGGGGAGAGTGGTTTCACAATATAAAATTCATTCGTTTATTATTTACCCACAAGACAAGGAATAGTGAGTCTAAATTGAACAATAATTGTAAATAAGGCATTTCAGTTTGGGATTTGGGTTCTTAAATCACTTGTGATGTTAGGAATTGTGGGGTTAAATTATAATGTATTTATATGGTAAATTAATATATTTGATTATTCATAGAAAATTGAAGTATATCAGAAAAATAACAAATTCTCACCCCAATGATTTTTCGATGTGTAGAATCCAAAAATGAATTCCATTTTTAAAAATAATTTTCTAAATATGATTTATTTAATTTTTAATTGAAATAATTATTTTCATGAAAAATACAGTTTTTTAAAAAAAAATTGATTTTGTAAAGCTTTCATAGTGTACTTGTGGTATTATAAAATTATCTTAAATATAAGTGTCATAGACTTGTTAATATAAGAACACTTCTAGGGAAATACATTTTATTTTACATTAATTAATTATTTATGACTTACAAAAATACCAAAATGTTTTCTATGGTCAAATATTCACTTATAATGTGCCCAAATTTTATTTAATTGTTCATGGTTAAGGTGTCTATTTTTTTTCAATTTTCTATTCATAAGGATCATATTACTATTCATACGGGTAGGTTACTATTCATAAGGGTATGTTAACATTAACGAAAAAATATTTTTTAATTAGACTCCAAAAATCATCTTTAACACAACCGTGTTTGACATATTTTCGAAATTCAAAACAAAGAAGTGACAAAATTTTGTTTATAATTTACCTAGAACTCAGTAGATCATTATGTTGTGTTTTCATGTTATTTTTTGACATATTTATATTAATGATATTTACATTGAAAATATTTTCTTCACTACATTCTTCCCCCCTTATGAAATTTCGCCCTTGAAATTATAATTTACACAAACAGGTGGGGGTAATTCTCTTTCATCACCTCATATAGTTCCAAAGTAGCTTCTACAAACTTATGGTTCCTCCACAACATTTTGACATGGTTGGTTATCTTGTTGCATAGAACCATAATCTCTCTGATCAACCATCTTTATTGGCTGCTCCTCATATGAGATATCATCTTCCATCTACCCCACCTCTATGTTTAGTACATGTGAGGGATCTGATATGTACTTCTTCAAGAGTGATACATGAAACACATAAAGAACTTTAGCCATATTCAGTGGAAGTGAAAGACGATGGCCATGAATCCTATTTGTTTAAGGATCTTAGTGGGGACAATGTTCCTTGGGATTATTTTCCTTTAATTACAAACAGCATGACTCATTTCCATAGTGATATTCTACATGAAAATTAATTTCCAATATCAAACTCCAAATACCTTAGACAGTCGTCAGCGTAGATCTTTCTTCGACTCTGAGAAGCTTTGATGTGTTTCTAGATGACTTGAACCTTCATTGTCATCTCTTGAATGATATCGGGTCCATGCAGCTTTATTTTTCTAATATCATCCCAACATGTTGGAGTTCTTCATCTCAATCAATATAGAGATTCATATGGAGCCATCTGATTACTCGAGTGGAAGATATTGTTGTATGAGAACCAACCAATGGGAGATGCTGATCCCATCCACCTTTGAATTATAGAGAGTAGGCTTTTAACATATATTTAGGTGTCTGAATAGTACATTCATATTTTCCATCAGTTTGGGGGTGATAGGCCATGATAAAATTTAATTTATTACTCAAATCATGTTATATAATCCTCCATAAATTCGATGTGATCCTTCAATCACGATTAGAGACAATCGAGAGTGGAACACCCTGTTGTCTCTCCAATTCATTCACATATAACTTTGGAAGTAGTTCATGCAATATGACATCCTGAATAGTGAGAAATGGGTCATCATGGTGAGTCGGTAAACCACAACACATATCGCATTATTTCCCTTAGTCATCTTTGGGATACCAGTTACAAAGACTATAGTAACATTCTACAACTTTTGCATTGGTATAGAAAATGGTTGCACAATCCATTAATACTTTTTTCACACTACATTAGCTTGCTGATATACCATGAACCTTGAGATATATTTCGTGATCTCCTTTTTCATGTTATCCAACCAGAAGTGTTATCGGAGATCACAGTGCATTTTGGTACTCCCAATATTGATATAGAATGTCGAGCTATGTGCATTGTCCAACAGCTCCTTCTTTATCCCAGGTGATCAAGGCACACAAAGATGTGTTCCAAACCGAATCACACCATCATCATCGATATGGAACTCCTGCAACTTTCATTACGTTACTGCATTCACCTACTTTTGAATCTCCACATTATCCCATTTTGCATCCATAATCTTATCTTGGATAGATGGTTGCACAATAGTTTTGTCTAGGTATGATGTATCCTTTGACCATATGATTTCCAAATTCATCATTTGTATATATAAGAAGATAGGGTCTTTCTCAATCTGCAGCATGGATATAGTAGCATCTTATTTTCTTCTTAGATCATCAACATCCTTTTTCGGATTTCCAGGATGATAGTGAATAGAGAAATCGTAATCCTTGATTATCTCTATCATTCTCCAATGACGCATGTTGAGCACCTTTTGTGTGAATATATAAATTAGGAACATTTGGTTGGTCCATATTTCACACATCTCAGCATAAAGGTAATGCCACTATATTTTCAAGGAAAAAATTACGGCTGCACGCTCTAGATCATGTGTCGGGTAGTTCTACTCTTGGATCTTCAACTATCGTGTGGCATAGGCAATTACTTTTTCATTTTTCATGAGTACGCAACCAAAGCCTTTGTTTTAATCATCACTGTATATCACAAAACATTATCCACGTTTTGGTAGTGTGATTACAGGTGTTGTGATATGCCTTCTCTTTAGATCCTTGAAGCTTCCTTCACATTATTCCATCCACACATATTTTACCCCTTTCATTGTTAACATAGTTAGCATGGTTGACAATCGTGAGATATTTATCACAAAACGTTGGTAGTACCCAGATATTCCATGAAAACTACAGATTTCTGTGAAACTAGAGGGATTGGGCTATTTTTCAATCACCATTGTTTTTTATAGATCCAAAGAAACACCCTATCAAGTGATCACATGTCCCATGAATGTGACTTTCTTAATCCAAAAGTCACACTTGCTGAACTTGGCGTGCAACTTCTCCTTTCTCAATGTCTATAACACCAGTCTTAGATGATCTTAATGTTCCTTCTTGCACATGGAGTATATGAAAATATCCTCAATAAACTCTACCAAAATATTTGATGATGTAATGTATAAATACTATATTCATCAAATCCATAATGATTTCTGGGGAATTAGTAAGTTTAAAGGGAATCACCCGAAACTCATAGTGCCCATACCTTATACGGTAGGCAGTCTTCTGAATATATTCCTTGTTCATCTTTAGCTAATGATATCCAGAATGAAGATCCACCATCGATATGTATTTAGCTCCTCTTAACTGATACAATAATTAATCAATCCTTGGAAGAGGATACCTGTTCTTTAGGGTGATATGGTTGAGTTCCCGATAATCGATACACAATCGCATGGTACCATCCTTCTTCTTCACAAAGATCACTGGCGCACCCCAAGGTGATGACCTAGGGCTTATGAACCCTTTGTTCACATGCACTTGTAGCTGCTTCTTTAACTCCTCCAGTTCAATAAGATCTATCATATAGGGAAAAATTGAGATAGGAGTAGCTCCAGGTATGTGTTCAATTGATAACTCTACCTCACTATCCATGGGAATTCTGGGAAACTCATCGGGAAATACATTTTCATAATCCATTACAATTCCCATTTCCGTAAGGATGACACTTTCCTACAACTCAATCATTTGGTCTTGGTAGGCTTCTTTATAGGGAATCAACTCCCACACAAGTAAAGGATTTTTCAATGGATATTCATGATCTTCCATGAATTTGTAAAGGATCATGGGGGGGTTCGGAATATTAAAAGATATTTCCTTTTATTGATAGTTCATACATGCTCTATTTAACGAGAGCTAATCCATTTAAATTATAGAATCCAATTACACCAAGGTATGTATTACAAGATTTTCTATAATAATCATCCCACACACACCAATAAGAGTTGTACCAAACACATGGGTTTCAATTATTGCACCACTTGGTGTTTTTACAGATATCTTTACTTTAAGGTTTCACAGCTTTGTTTCTATAGTACCATTAAAATTGAAAGATATAAAGGAATACATATAACTAGAATCAAATATGTCTTTTTCCATTATTGATTTAATAGGAAGTGTAACTTTTATGACATAATTTTCATGCTCCACTTCCACAATATTGATGGAATATGCATTCCCTTGTTCCTTTTTCTTTGGTGGTTGCAGAAACTGATTACCCTTGAGAACTCGAGGTTTGGTGCACTTTCTTACATAGTTCCCTAGCTCCCTATAATTTTAGAATTGAATAATGGGCATTTCTCTCCATTCGTCCGCCACATCCTACTTCATTTTTATTTCTATTTTACTCTCTTGGGCATGGGGTTTTTCTTTCCCACACATGAATCATTTCCCCATCCCTTTGAGGCAGTTCCCATAGTGCAACTTTCAACATATTTAGAATGTGGGGGGTTGAGTATTCTTCCCACATTTATCATTAGATCCACCATATTGAAACTCCATCTTTCATTTCATATAACCATAGATGTGGTTCCATTATCCAAACTCCATCTCCTCTTTGAGAACACACCGAACAAATTGTTTAAAACTACCAAATTCTCAAATTGCAAGAGCCTGTCGAAGGTGTGGTTTTGATCAAAAAAATAATCTATAAATTTCACTATCATTTTTTTAATAAAACATGAATCATACCTTGAATGCCTTTTGAAATTATCTTCATAGGTTGTGACAAATTCCCCATCCTTTTTTCTAGAGATCTATTAATTATCTCTCCATTTATTTTCTAACGAGTTTGTGGGAAATAATTGTTATGAAACATTATCATAATGTCTTCCCATTCAATCTCTTAATTTATTCCCTTGGATTGCTGTTCTTAATAAAATCCCACTATTGATCGGCTTCTCCATATGTATTATAAAATGCTAGTGTAACCTTCTCTGTCTTAGTATAGTGAGTCATGTAAAAGAAGTTCTCCATGGAGTTCACCCACTGTTATGAAACTAGTGGATCAGAAGATCCATTAAATGTTGGTGGTCATTGTAGTATAAAACATTCGATTGCCAGCTCCTCTTTCTTTGGTGATGGAAGATTTTTCACATTATTATGGTTATTTTTCATAACCTAATATAATTGGGTAAAAGTCACCATGATGTTTTGAACTCCACCTCCCAAATCATTATGGATGTCGTTCGGGAAATCATTTCATTAGCCCTCGCACGAGTTTTTCGCTCGGTTTCTCCTGGTTGCCATCATTTTATATAATAGAAAAGGTTAGAACAAATCATAAGTAAACAAATAATGATGATTTTATTAATTTAAACAATTTATAAAGAAATAATAAAATATGGGATTCCTATGTAATGATTTATGTGTGCATATTTGTACTTAGTCTCATGCTAGAGGTTTTTTTATAGGGTTCACTAATCCTAATTACCAAATTAACAAATCCTGACATCTATTACAAACTATAGTGACCCAACCTTTTTATAAATTAATTTTAAAAAACTTTAAAGACAAACAACATAAAAAATTATGACAAGAGGATCAGAATGTTTAGTTTATTGGGAAAAATAGGACCATTCATAACTTTTACAACTTAAATCATAAACATTCCTTCTTCACTAGCTTCTTATTGGCACTTGACCACTCTTTAGTACATGTAGTCACCTGATGATATACATAAAATGGTGTGAGCTAAAATTCTAGTAAGGGGATATATAATAACAATATAGAATGGGTGAGCATAATCATAACATGGTAAAAAGATTATTAACATTAATGGAATCATTAATTAATCACTTGAAATGTGGCAATGCAATAAAATGAATCATATTGTATTATTGGATAAAACCCACCCATAATTGTGAAAATAGATAGAATCTTGTTCAAACATAATTTTCAATTAACTCATGAGATTCATCACTTTCCCCAATGCATTGGAGATCTGTATAATTCTGGTCACACCCATCACGTTGAAACATTCATATTACAGTATATAATTTCGGGCGCACCCATCACATCATAACATTATCATTTATAATGAATTCCAAAATGAAAATATATAGAATATGAACATAACTAACCCATGAAAAGGAATGGATTTCATATCATAATAACACATTCATAATCATTGGGTTCCCAAAATGAATTGGGAATACCATACATGTTACAAGATCCGTCAACCTTGACTGGGCTGTAAAAGGTGAGATCTTAAAAGCAGAGTTATATTAGGGAAAACCTTTTTCATAAAAAAGACAAATAATAAACATGTATATCCTATATAAGGAAATTCAAAGGTGGAATAATTATTTTTAAGGTGTAACCATATCAAAAACGGAGTGGGAGAGGGAGAACCCGAAGGATGGAATTGGTTTTGAGAATTTCCCTTTACCTTGTATCTGAACGCTTCCATCATTTTAATGTCCTGAATAATGAAATTATATTCATTAATTATATATCCATACACTTTTTTAAATTAATGAGGTTCATTATGGATTCATTATGTGATTTTATGTGCCTTTGGATGAGTTATATAGTTTAAAAACATTTTTCGGGAATATTCATTTTTATGGTTATTCCTGAGCGGATCACTTGTATTCATAAATTGATGCTCGGTTAGAACATGGGTAAACATCCAGAACTAATATTATATGTTATTAATGACATTAATAAATTTAAAATGATCTTATAATGAATTATATTATATACCATGTGTATGAATCATTATATAACTATAAAATGATGGTAGTTTGTGTTAATTTGGGCGGTTTTTCGATCACAATTAAATTATTTTTTTATCACTCAGTAATATGCACATAAGTTAGTTAAAGAACATTAAATAGGACATAATACATATTAAATATTATGGTTCAGCCATAATAATGGTTTCACAACCATATCTGATGGTATAAATGGAAGAAGATAACATGTCGTTCTTAAAGATGATAAATTAACACCTCATGAACTACGTTCTCTTAGATTTAATAGAAGGAAGAGGGAACGGGTTGTGATGGTATAATATCCCCTTAGTACCAATAAATTAAATTGAATTTATGATTCTAGAGTTACAATAACATTTTTATCATGATAGTTGCAGAGATAATAAGAAAATAAAATGAAATTGAAAAGAAATTAAAAGAATGGGGAACGGAAATTCTCTCTTGAATCCTCCTCTTGAGATCCTCTTTAAGGAAGCTAGGATTGGTCATTTGATGATTCCAGAAGCTATTGGATTGGGGAGAGGGTATAGGGAAGATGCTTGGGAGGATTTTATACAAGTATTGAATCTTGATTTTTGTGAGGAAATGAGGGTGTGAAGGACGGTATTTATAGTGGAGGGGAGAGGGGTTTTATAATGATAGAATTCATTAGTTTATTAATTCGACAAAAAACAAGGAATAGTGAGTCTTACATGAACAATAATAGTAAATAAGGCATGTGAGTTCGATATTTGGGTGCTTACATCACTTGTGATGTCAGGAATAGAGGGTTTAAATAGTAATTTATTTATACGGTAAATTAATGTATTTTACTCTTCACTAAAAGAATCAAGTATTTCAAAAGAATACAAAAAATTCACCCCAAACATTTTTTGATGATTAGATTAAAAAAACGATGCCTATTTTTCAATTTTTTTGATATGATTATTTAATATTTTAATTAAAATAATATTTTTTTGAAAAATAGTGTGTTTAAACTTAATATTGACTTTATAATGCTTTCAAAAATTACACGAGGTATTATATATTTTTTTTAAATCTATAAGACATAAATTTGTTAATATATGAACACTTTTTTAGGAAATACCTTTTCTTTGAAATTAATTAATTAATTATAATTATTTATTTATGACTTACAAAAATACAAAAACGTTTACTATGGTAATATTGTCACTTATAAGATGCCTAAATTTTATTTAATTATTCATGGGTAAGGTTAATATTATATTTTTCAATTAACTATTCATAAGGTTCATAGTACTATTAAGAAGGGCATGATACTATTCATAAAGGTATGTTACTATTCACAAAAAATTATTTTTTCATTAGACTCCAAAAATCATCTTTAACACAACTGTGTTTGTATGATTTTGAAAATTCAAAACACATAAGTGAAAAATGTATGTTTCAAGGCAACTTAGCACTCACTAGTTCATTATATTGTGTTTTCATTTGTTTTTATGACATATTTATTAGAATTATATTTCCAATGAATAACTTTGGGTCGTTAAATCCATAATGGAAAATATTTCATCAGTCATGTGTCCCCAAAATTGGATGTAGGAACAATAATTAGGATAATATCACATAACTACATCCTTATGTCTCATAATTTTTTGAATCTATAGAATAATATTCTCTTATTACTATGTAAAATGAGAAACCTAATTATTGAACCAAAAAAAATAAACATTATATAATCTATCATTCTGATATGGTTTAATATAATTCCTTTACAATCTTTTCATAATTTGATTTTGGTTCTAGTATTGTTATTGAAGAGATTCAAATGTCATTGCTCTGTTATACCATTATCATCCATTTTGTGAATCAATAACTAATTGAAAAATAACCTTTTGACTGTATACTCATATTATTGATGAAATGGTGAGTTATTGTCCTAATCTCTCAAATAATACTTCTCAAATCATTTAATCCTTGGGGTGTTGAATAAATTACACCCCATGGTAGGGGTGATGTAAGTAGAAGCTTTTTTTTGTAAGGAGTAATACATTCTTATTTTATCATTGAGAAATAGAAGAAAAAATATTCTATTGTGTTCCAGGTATTCCATAATTATTATGGATTCATTATTTAATTTTAGATACATATGGAATTTACAAAATATAAATCAATTAAAGGTCCAATTTTGAAGATATTAATGACTGTGAAATTTTTGGTTCCACCCATAGATGAGGGATATCTGACTCTCTAGGGGTTTGTCTGATGATTTCCAAAGATAAACGATGATTGTATTAAGTCTTATAGACGAGTAAATAATATGAATGTTTCCCAATTCAAATGATATATGGTACTTCATTATAATAAGAACCACTATTGAAATACTATATCGTATAACTATATGAAAAAATATCCCTGAGGATAATTTTTAATAATTTTTTAGATGACTTCAATATCTTACTAAATCTTGGGGATATGTTATTTAGTATAAATGGACTTACTTGATTTGTAAGGGTAATATAAAGAAGATATGATGATACCCTTTCCATTTAAATTGGAAATATTGGTGAAATATGATGGAGTAACGGTTTAAACTATAGTGATTGGACCTCCTATTGAAATTAATGACCTAATATATCAACAATTCAATCTAAGGCATTAATAGGTTTGAATATGGATTCTTTAATGGAATGACGGTTTTCACATACCTCTTCGTCGCCACTATTTGGAGTAGATTACGTGAAACCCTTCTAATACTCAAATAATTTTATAAATGTTTTTCCATCTCTATAAATAATAGAGTCATACATAGTATGTGAAAATTCATCACATGTGTATGAAACCATAGAATGTAAATGGATTCCTCCATTCCAAAAATATCCACATTTTTATTATCATTTTTATAACTAAAATAATATTTAATAAGTAGACGATGTTATCTTTATCATAATAGGATCTCTTTTAGAGGGGTAGTTATCATATTATTTGTTATTGAAACAGTTCCCATTGACTCATTTGGTTGACTGATGCTCATGATCTTGTTTGGTGGGATTGTTAATATTCTCTCAATATTAGGGATATGAAATCCAATTGATTCTTGAATGATTATAGAATACCTATTAGTTATTATTTCTCATTCCCTCAAAAATTTATTTTACGAATAATCTTGGGAGGATAATAATT
Organism: Viscum album; assembly: GCA_963277665.1. Lineage (NCBI taxonomy): Eukaryota > Viridiplantae > Streptophyta > Magnoliopsida > Santalales > Viscaceae > Viscum > Viscum album. Next base: position 1,430,113,798 of record OY728132.1, on the reverse strand, counting down.
ACAAGGTGTTTCCATAGGAGTGTTATATGAAATTGGTGTCATGATTTTTGTATTCTATCGTCATTATAAAATGGAATCCTAATGACTGCAAACATTCTTAGACATCTAGTAATATATTATTTGGCATTCATAAACATTTCTTCCCATTCATCACTAAATTTGTGGATAATTTCCAACAAAAAATAGACATGCGCATTAAGAGAGTCTAGTGGTATTTGGAAGTAATAAATAATAGATTTTCAGTATATAATATATGATTAAGAATTACATGATCATTAATACCAACATAATATTATAGTGGAAATAATTTAGGTTATTACTCTACCATACTTCATATGAATTATTAATTTTTGGAAATTTGATCATGTTGTTTTCTATGGATGGGATAATGCTTTCTGGAACCCAATCATTATGGAAACAATAAATTCTACACTCCCTATATTCTAATCCATGTTTCTATGGTTTTTTGGATTGATGTTGAAAATAATTATTTCTTCCTTCCCTAAATTTATCATAATTTATTGTTGTTCTTGATTAGCTCTTTCCATATTTCATTGAATAATATCCTATTGAAATTATTATACACTAAAAAATTATTGTAGCCCACCAAGGTACATCAAGGGGATGATAATCGATGATAAATCGTATTATAATATCCACACAAATATATATAATAATTGTTCCAAGGGAATGCGTATATATTGGGAGTAAGTCAAAAAAAATATATTAAAATGAAATCCTTGAATAATAATTTATTACTAATTTTAACTATAAATTTTAATGTTAGTAGTTAAACTCATTGAAGAGGAATTTGTTATAGTAATTTTATTCAATGGTCTTCCCAGTATTCTTTAGATCAGTATATAAAGTTATTAGACAAAGACATGTCATACATTCTATCATCTATACAAATCATTTGATATTTCAACCCTCTTTTTGTGGTTCCTATCATTGGGTTGCACTATGATGAAAGATGGGTGAGATGATACTCTGGATAACCCATTTTTTTGAATATTGATAATATCATATTCAAGAATTTGGGTGATGTATGAGATAAATTTAATCATTCATGATTCAAATTAATCAACCATTGTATAAGTGAATAACGAATATTTACAATATCCATCAGATAGGTAAGAGCACCATTCTATTCCTAGTATACCACTAAATCACTTTTCCTTTGGTTATTTTATTCGACTGGAAGTTGATATTGAACATGATGTGGGAGAACATGATAATATAATAGTGTTTTAGTAAAATGTTCTCATAGATGGGATGTTATGTTTATCGTGAGGCTCAATTTATCATTTTTTTGTCAAGAGATGTTTTCCAATCGAATAGGGTCAGATAAAATAGGCAAGGATAATTTAGCCCAAAAATGATACATAACAGATGTGTTTCACAATTAAATTTATCATCATTATCCTAAATCTTCACTATTTTAGCATTAAGAGAGAAAATTAGTCTTATTATATAATAGACTAAATACCATATGTTGATGGGAAGGGTATGGATCTTTCGATGCATTTTATTTTTCATTAAATGAATCATATAGAGTGTTCATTAGTGTAATGTATAGTGTGGACCCAAATCATGGAAATCTATTTGATGTTTTGTATGTACTAGTTTATAGAGAATCATTTTTTTAAGGAAATTATTTACAAATATATCAATATATGATTCTCCATCATCAGTTAGGTCAAAAATGATGATATTTTTTGATGGGATACTTTTTTAAGGAAATGATGTTATTCCTAGAAAGGTGTATACAAAATATGAGTTTTTTATTTATCATAGGTGATAATTGAGATAATTTTAGTTATAGAAATCTTCCCATAGCATTGGATTTGTGTGGCCCATTATTTTTTTAACTTCAACATCAAATATACATAATTCTTATGGAAGATTTGTAATAGGTTCTAGATGTAAAGGGGAAAAAAATTTAGTACATACATTTGGGTAAATTAAATTATTTATTGGGGATATTAATATTGAAATATTCATCAAGGATGTATTGAATGATGTTTAAAGATTTTTTCCAAAAATGATTTGGAATTCCCCTAGGGACCCTCATGAGACATGATAATGTGACTCATAAATGTTAGTAATTGCTAGAAAATATATGTTATTTGATGTTACAATATTTAGATAACATTGGTGGTATCCCTTTCGTAAGACTTATTTTAAATGATTCGGGATGTAAAAATGTTTTTGTCAGACTATTATAGAATTAATGTCATAATATATGGATGATTACTATTGTTAATAGGATATGGATGAGGCAGCTCATTGGTTTTTTTCCCATGTATGGTGGATGTTCACCTTCACCTCTATAATAGAAGGGAGGTATGAATGGAATAGATTTTGGAATAAACTGTTGAAGATGTTTGATATTGAAATGTTTTCACCGTCACCCTTATATCATATCTACATAGAATATTTCATTGTGAATTTAGTCCCGACTTATACATAGTGGATTTTTCCAATGTTGGAATTAACCCATAATGAAGATAACCTTTCAACATTAAATCTACCATCATTTTTATTAAGAACTGTGTATGTGATAATATACATCAATTCCAATTAGGTTATTCGACTATTAAAATGGAAATAATATAAAATCAATGCTCCATTGGCTGGAGGATCATGAAAACCCTTTCGGATGTATGATTGTTCTCAAATTAGATATAAATCATTACTTCTTAGGGAATGTTCGACACATATTTCATTATGAATTCAAGGAAAAATTTGAAATCAATATGTATATTATCACTGATATGAATTCAAAATCAATAATTTTTTTTACTATGTATGTATTTTTTTCACGCCCAATATTCTTGTTCAAATGTTCCCCAACATGTACGCATTTTGAATCAATTTTAATGTTATTTATAAAGGTAGGATTCTACTGGGACATACCAGTAATAGTTTGTTTTGGAAATTAGTTTAGATGGTGAGAGGATGTCTCATTCCTCATGTGATTTTGATTCTAGTCTAAAATCTATTAATTATTTTTTATATGATTTTTAATACATAAATATAATAATATTCTTTACCCTTAAGAAATCGTTTGAATTACAACAGTAATTATTGATGTCCCAATATATGGATAATATCATGCCTCTTATTTAACTCAATTGTATTTCTAATATATATATTAGATTAATATCAGATGGAATTATTGATTTGTTTTCATCATATAAGGATCCATTGGACACCTATAAAAGGGAGAAAGAGGTGATATATTGTTGGGATCAAAACTATGAAACAGATTCTCTTTATATCACCTTATAGGGAGTAAAAAATAACATTGTTTACTTATATTTAACAAGATTCCTAATAACTTATAAGTATTTTAAATAATTTCAATTGGGGATCCTTTTATGTTTATGCATCCATGACATAGTCAATAATGTTTAAATTAAAACAATGTAGATTACTAGGTGAATATTTTATAGCAATGTTTAGTGTGATACTAACTCATAGAGGGGTCCTTTTTGAGAAACCTTACACATGATGAAGGAAATGGTATTTCTCATCACCCATGAAATTATATAATCTAGAGGTATTTGAATAAACCATGAGTTATATATTGACTTAAAGAATTTTTTAAGGTATTAGACTTGATTTATATTTTTTGGATAATCTTATATTTTAGTAAATAAAAATTAGAAGGTCTATTTGGGCCATTGACCAAGTTGGATGGACATATTTCCTTTTATTAACCCACTTTCTATTTGTAAATAAATGAAGATGGAATAATAAATTAATAGGGGAAAATTAAAGAGAAGAGATATGGGTATAAACACCTAATTAGAGGCCCATGATATGGTTTGGAGTGTTGATATTTAACCTTATAGAGGTTAATATTGATGTTATGAGATAATTATATGTTGTATGTATTACATGACAAGAATTTTCAGTTAAAAAAACTAGAACTACTAAGTGAGTAGGTAATATAAATTGTTTATGTGTTATATAAACATAATAATTCACATATTATTTACTCTAGTAGATGATATATAAAAAGGAATTTCTAGGAAATAATGTGGTAGGTCTTGACTCAAGGTATATGAGGAATCTAATTGTTGTACCTTGACTCATATTATATGGGGAAACAAAGAGAATCGCCTTAACCAAATGTATATGATTGAAACTGTCATGACCCTTCCCTAGGGGATCATGTTGTGACCACCCCAAGCCCGTCATTGATAGACCAGGGGCTAACGACTAGCACCAAAGGCGTAATTCTGAAAAAAAGGGAAAGCATTGCCTTTATAAACTGTAAACAACACAATAAAGCACACAGTTGGATGCAAAACACTAGGTAAACAGTATAACAAAAGAGTATTGTAATGTAAACGGTGACAGAAATACAAGCCTAACTGTAAAGTACAAGGAATTGGAAATACAAGTAGAACTGAAGAAATGAAACCCATTTGATGGGTCATCCTATAGGATTCCTACCTAAAGGGTAGGTACATATATCCTCCTCATCACTCCACCTCCGCCCGTATACTCAGTGTACCAACTCTTCGTAAGGCCCACCTCTGGGTACAATCCAATCCTACTACTCTCAGCCTCGATCAGCGATGTCCATCGTCTGCATCCAACACAACGAGGTGCGGGCATAGCCCGTGCAAGAGTGAGTATAACGATACTCAGTAGGGACCCCGAGCCCATCAAGGTATCACCAAATCAAAAAATGAAAAACCACAAAGTATGAAATCAATAGATAACCCCTCTTAGGTATATGCCCATACATATACCTAAGTTATCATGTAATCCATATAAATCACGAAAAAAACACAAAATTACTGACTCAACTCACACAGGTATACAACATATGTCGATAGATATATAGGAGTAGATATATCCACTGAATCACTTAATTTTTTGAACCCACATTGGATCCTATTACATTAATCAGAGATATCGAACCGACATAGGATCATGGAATTGTAATCAGAGCAGTCGAACCCACATAGGATCCTAGAATAATAGTTAGAGCTGTCAAACCCACGCATGATCCTGGAAACAGTATTCAGAACTGTCGAAACCACGTAGGATCCTGCAAACATTAGTCAGAGCTGACGAAACCATGTAGGATCCCTTTATCACAACGAATCTAGCCACATGATTCCCTCACAAAGCATGATTGATTCCAGGAGGGTCCGATCCTCAAGCCAAGTGTTGATACATCAACTGCCACAAAGTCCGACGAAAAATACTTCCAATTGTCAGCCACTTCATCGGGGGTTAACCAAAAGAATTCGTGCCCATTATAGTACGGAAAAAATGACCGAGCCATTTCCCAAAATGTACAGTGTGTAGGAATGAGGCACATGCCATGTCTTCAAATCTTTGGTACTGCCCATGTACAAAATCTCGGGTCGTAAGGATGGTTGTTTAGAAAAGTATGTACACATCGTGTGGTATTATTACTCGTCGTGTCCAATACACTGGGGTCTGCTCCTTATACACTGACCATGTGCCCGTACATGGCCTCACCCCATGTTCTCCAACCCGTGTAACAGGTACACGGGGTAGCCCGTTCCACTAGCCTTGCCTAACCCATGTGGTGGATTACATGTATGAGTACTCCACCTCGTGTCCGTGTATCCCCGGAATTCACACCGTGTCTCACAAATCCTCCTATATCACTCTGTGAAGAGAATACACACCATGTGACTGGGGTCATATGTCATGTGTTACACTTCTAACTACTGAAACTCATGTCTTAGAACCCATGTACTACACGGTGTGTTCTTTAAAAGTACACGACGTGTTTTCTGGAATTTTCTAGAGACGACACCTCTGGCCAGCGCACCTCCCATGAAGCCCGTTATTCGATTTGACGGTCCATTCATTATGAAACTTCATTTTACAGGTTTCACCAATGTTCTGAAGTTGTCTCCGATGTATTAGGGTCTCTGAATGGATCCGAAAACACGATTTTATTCACCCTCTCGAAGAACGGTCAGGGAAAGGTCCTTCGAGTTCTGGTCCGATATGTCCCCCGTGATCATCGTTGCACCTCCACAAGGTCATCGTGATGTTCCGTCTACAAATTTGGGATCGTTGCGGCGCACAAAAAAGCTTCTAAGATCTGTTTTTAATCACCCATGATGAACACAAATAACACACCAAACATTAAAAAGAAAGGTAGGGGAATCATGCCATGTTAGTTTGGCCCGGTCCCTCTGCATTAGTTTGGTATCAAGTGGGTCAAGAGAAAAAATTAAAAAAGGAAAAAAGAATCAAATTTGATCAAACCAAAACACACCAATACCTCGGGTCTATTGACGTTGGCATGAGAGGTCAGACACCGATTCATTGTAGATAAACATGTCCTACATCGAAGGAGGTTTTGAGGAAGAATGTCGAAGATGCTCCTCAACGGCATTATTCATGGAGGAAGTTCTTCGTTGGAGAACCTTCTCCCTATGTCCTCCTTTACCAAGTTCCGCCAAGTTTAAAATTCCAACCAAAAATGAAGTATTTTAATATCATAAAGAATCGTTGGCGTAATATTCAAATGGTTTAATCAATTAATTGAAAGAGATGGCGCAATTAATAAATTAGGAGGATTTTTCGTTATTAATTTAGTGGAGTTGGCACACATAAAAGGGTGGTGATGGAACCATTAATTGGTTGGAAGAGTTCAAGAGACTCTCTCTCTTTTATGAGGGATTTGAGTGGTTTCCCCCATTTAATTGGGGGGATTATTCTCGGGTGTTCCCCACACCATAACCTATCATGGGAGGTTAGGTTTGGGTGGACCCTGTCACCATAACCAGACATGGTAGGTTATGGTCGAGTGGTCCCCACACTTCAACTCCCATAAAGAGTGTTAGTTATGTGGACCCCACTTCAAACATCCACACGGTTGTTCAAAAATAAAATAAGGTGAAGTTTATTTTATTTTATTATTTCCATGAAAAACTCAAAAACTAACTTTCACCCTCAATCAACTGTCGCCGAGGTGAAATCCTTCTTAAGTGAATATCGACACTGTGAGATCAATTGTTCCCTCAAATTTCAATTCCATGCACCAGTTCAAAATGTTAAAAAAACCCACTCTTATGTTTACTGAACGTATAAGAAAAAAACGTCATAAATTGAATCTAGGAACACTGGGCCCCAGAATCAAACGCCGTTAATTTTCACGGACTCATAAAATTCCAATTTATATTTTAAAAAAATTACATGGAAATTAAGGGTCTTTATAGAAAAAATAAGAGTTTCTCAACTCAAGCCATATTAGGTAGGGATGAATGTTTTTAATGGGGGCTTAAGATATTTTTTACCATGGTTGTAGGACTTCGGTGATGTTTTTATCAAATACTAATGCCTAAATAGATGTAACATTAGATCATGGGTTCTAACGAAATGTAATTACAATATGTTGATACCAGGTTGAAGTTTCAACCAGTAAGAGATCTGGTTGTTGGGTCATCCATGTCAGAGGCTTTTGGTGAAGTGGATCCTAAGTAAGGTTTTCTAGGAGAAGTGGATTCCATGTATCTTAATTCTTTATTTTAGGTTCTAAGGTATTTTTATTCTTAGGTACAAGCACTTTGGAGGTTAGTACCAAGGTGGGTGGGTTCTAAGGAAGTTAGGAACCCAAGTGGGATCTTTTATCGGTGGTTGGTTTCTATTAGGGTGTATACACTAGTGAATTTGATTGAAATTTGTTGGGCACTCCAGTAGTTTCCTATGAGTTGGTTTGGTGCCTAGGTTTTCATGTGATCATGTGTTATAAATACTAGGGAATATCACTAATTAAGATGTATATGGCGCCAGCCATCAATACCCTTCATCAGTTTTATTCAAAAATATCTTGAATGATGTCATTATGGAATACATGGGTGAATAGTATGGAACCCCATTTTCATAGGTTTATTTGCATGAACGTTTTCTACTGAGGTGGTTTTCTATAAAAAAATTGGGAGGAAAGGGGTTCATTTTTAAGAAACCCAAAGACATGATTTATATGATTGGTTGAACACAGTGGTTTTACTAAAGCATGATATTTTGAGGTCTTATGTGTTCATGGAGGTCACAAGTAGAGTTGCGTGGAAGAATGAAGATGTTATGTTGGGCACACAAGAATGGTCTATTCACAAGGATTTTATAATAATTCATGCACAAGGATGAACACATAATGTAGGTTTCATGATACATGGGAACACATGTGGATTTCACCTCTTTGAGAGACTATAATTTTAAAAAATATTTTCCAAATTCAAACAACCTTACATTTTTATTTGTAATTATTTTTTGGCTCCATGAGCAGTAAAATCGAAGCATAAATAAATAAAATATTCCACTAACTATGATGTTACGAAATCGTTTATCTATTATGATCCCAAAAATCACCAAAGAATTTATCAAAATATAGTTATATAGTCGTCATAACTGTTTCCACCATTAATGGATGGAATACATTCACTACCCCAAATGGTTGGTCATAACCACTGTTTCACAACATAGACCACCATTTTTTGAAGGCCTTGAATCCCTTAGAGTGTGGTAAATCATGGAACACATGGGAATCCTATATGTAACTACTTAAAGCATAGATATACTTTTCTTCTCATAAATAAATTGTGTTATTTGGGTGTAGAGTAGGCCATGGATTCCAAGGAAATGTTTTTGCACGTATTTTTCTATACACAGAGAGGGATATCAATTACAATAACGCGTTATGTATCATTGAGTTAGTTTTACAATTTTTTTGGTCAGATATAAAAAAATCAATTCATATGTTCCTCAATTGTCATTGAAATTAGTTTTTTGAAATTTATATTATATGTGTAATGACATATGAATACATTATTATAATATTTACAACCAATGTATTCATTTATATATTGAGATAATATATATAATATTGGGTGACTCGTAATACACCCAACATGTTTTCACTTAAAAATGACTTTATTTAAACTCTTAACTAATCATCTATCAACACCCTTCTTTTTAACACCCCATGATTTCATAGTGTGTTATCTCTTCAATGTAATTCAATAACATGCACTACACACAACACCAAGTTCGAGTGCACCACGACTTACTAAACAAGTCGTTCAAAAAGCTGTTATGAATAGTAATAACTGAATTTAAAATTTTATATACTCAATATAATTTAATATTATATATTATTTTATTTTTAGTCATAATATAAAAACAAAATGTAACATTTCTGATAAAGGAATCATTTTCCATGAAATGCAGTTTTCCGCCATTTAATGGATAACACTTTTTAAATTAAGAAATATGACACTTATATATATAATTTGATTAAATTAAATAATTATTTATAATATGAACATAAAATTATATTTTGGATAAATTTTTGGTAATTTTACGATAAATTTAAGTTTTTATGAATATTGAAAATACTAAATTTTAAGTAAAAATAACATTTTTAATCGAAATATTTTATAGTGTTAAATTATAAATTTGAATGGTTTTTAAGTATCCTTTGATTATATATTTATAATTTCATATAATTTAGGTCATTGGATGGAATTTCATATTTAAAATGGATATAAACATGTGTTCAAATTTTTATAGTTATTATATCATAAAAACATGCTTTTTGTTTTGATAGAGGTAATTAATTTTAAATTAATTTTGGAGACTTTAGTGTTTTGAATTTGAAAAAATGGATTCCATATTTGGAATCAGGAGGTATAAATTGTGTAAATAAGAATCTTTTATTTTTAAACATTTTGACTAATTACTTTGGTAAATATTTTATTTACCATTGTTAAAGGATAAATCCGGTAAATAAGGGTTAAAAAAAATATTATAATATTAATAAATAACCATAACATGCGTCCTATTTATATTGGTTGATAAATTTCGGACCATGGGCAACTTTGGTCGATTTTCGAACACCATAGAGCCACGTGGGGGTGATAATGACATTTAATTTAAATAATCTAAAGTAAAGGAATAAATAACAAAAGAAAATATTGTTTAGTAAAAGTAAATTATATGAGGTTATATAAATTATATATTCGACTATAAATACTCATTATAAATATAAAAATATTTCCTAAATCCTGATATTTTATTTATAATGTATAGAAATAAAATAAATTTAAGCATATATGACACAATAATGATGCGGTATTTCCCTTTTTAATGAATGAATCAAAAAAATGATATTATAAATATTAAAATAAATATAATTTGAATGTTTTGATTCCATAAACAAATTTTATACATGAATATCACATTTTAGTGCTGATTCAATGAATTTATTACAAATTAATCATACTGTTATGGTTTTAACAAAAACAAAACACCAAATAGTGTAAAAATTGACATAGATGAGTTTTTAAAATAAATACTATATTATAAAATGATATAATAGTCCTAAAAATAGAAGGTTAAGAAAAAGGAATTATATAATAAGATATATTTCATTAATTAAACGCTTGGGGTTCTCTTGAAATTTTATTGTATGTTTATCAACCATATAATATAAAAAAACATGGGGACATGGTAAATGTTAAACAACTCAACCGAGACTTAAATCTAAAAGGTAAGGTTAAAATTGTAACCTAATCATGTATAAAACATATTGTTTGATAGGATTTATACCCATAACCACCTAATACTTGATTTAAATTCATTTTTAGCCATTTTAAACTGAATATGACTATATAATAAATTAAAACATTAATCTTTTCCTAACGTTACCCTCACCACTCTTATAAAAGGGCGCTTACCCTTCTCAGAAAATAACACCTCAAAAGAAATTTGTCTCGGCCAAAACCTGACCCAATATCCTCCCAACACATTTAAATTTAACCTAGAGTTCTTAATTTGATCATAAAGCCAACCTAATGATCCCTTTTTATCAACTGAAAAGGAACCACCTGAAGAATAGGTATTGATTTCACCACCCTCTTTCCTATTTTTTTCATCTTCCACTTTCACATAAAAATATAATAACTACACTAATTTATACATATAATGATTTTATTATAAATATGGGACAACCATATTCGTTATTATATCCACCCTATGAGTGATAATGTCACCATGTGTGCGTACGTACGGCTTACCGTCTCCACGTCTTGGTGCAATTTGTTATTCAACACTAGGTTATTTGGATGGATGTAATGATGAGTAATATGTATATAAATAATTAAAATAACGTTATAATGTCTTTATAAAATTAATATACCATCCAATTCCACACCTTTTAATCTTTAAGTAAATTATATTGTGGCTCGTGCATACATACAGATTACCGTCTCCATGACGTGATGAGATTCATTTCAACATTCACCATTTATCGATTATTATAAAAATATATAATATTAATAAGTATATAATATATGAAATAATAATGAAACTGGAGATATATATATATATATAGTTATGCATGTACTAACATATATCTTATTAAATTACTTCCTTTCAATATTATATGAATACAGAAAAAACTTTTATGTGTACGTATAACCTACCATCTCCATAAATAGTGTTTTCAATTTCATATATCTATCTATTATAAATATTTATATTCTAAATAAAAATTATATATAAATCATTTTTATATTCTGGAATTATTTAAATCATGATCTATATGATTCGATCTGGAATAACAAGTTAAAACAAGAACGATAACGAAATCGATTATTACTCGTAGCGTTAATTTAACATGAAAATCATTATTAAATTAGTAGAATAAAGTCATAAATGAATAATGTTTTATATAAAAAATATGAATATGGTTCTGGTATAATTTAATAACATACAATTTTCCTTATATAGGAGTTTAATCGTACCCTTGACTAAAGGAAAGTTCAAGGATGGGGTTATTTCATCAATCACATTATTATCCAAGATTGTTTATGTGTAAGTATTTACTGGGACATACTTATCATCGATACCCATATTTCATAAAAATAAATTCAAAAAGAATATTTTAATGTTTAATGGGAGGTTCTATTTTACTAGATCACTATTTTAAATATTTTAATGATTTATCTTTCTAAACCATTTTAATTAATGTCCATGTTTTCAAAATTATTTTAAGGGTTTATTTATATAGACATAAATGTATTTAAATTATAATTCTTTTCAAACGTTTCAAAGTGGTATGGGACTCATTGATTCAAAAATATCTTTAAACTACTTCTTTTATAAATTGTGATACTTCTAAATGATTTCATAAAAAATGGTCATTTCTCTTAAAGCATTTTACTGATCATTTTCATCTATGTCAACATCCATTGGTGTACTTTAAACTTTTTTGAAGGTGATTTTTTATGATACAAATCTCCCATATTGTATTGAAGGTTTTGTGATACTTTTTTCTGTGGATATGTTATATTTATATTATTCTTGGGTTATGGGTAATGTATTGACATTCTGTATGTTAGTTTTAATATGAATGTTTATGCTAATTTTAAAATGTTACATATGAGGAATGCATTAGAGTTATTAATAGATGGATGAAGCCCACTATAGCTCCTCGATGCATTGATTGGTCTCCTGTGAGAAAATAGCGTCTTCGCACGAGGCCATGGAAAAAATATTTATTTGTAGTCATGGAACGAGTCCTTGACTATGTGGTTATGATGTCCGACATTATGTATTCCCTCATTTTGAATTTAGTTATTACATGTGATTATTCGACTAGTATAATATCCCAGTCCATGTTTATATGGTAATGTTTGATTTATTTTTTCCATTCTATGTTCATATTTATGTTTAAAAGGATTTATTATACATCTTGCATTAATATTTTTTAGCATCCGATAATTATTTACCCTTACTGAGCATCTGAGCTCACCCATTTCTTATGATTTATTTTCCCAGGATCCCAAGAAGTGTATTAAGACTGAGATGCATTGTTATGTTAAGGTAACAATGGAGTTCTCAATTAACAATCTATGTTGTATTGTATGTTATAATTTTTTATGTATCACTGATGTATGGAATCTATTTTTCATGAATTCTAAATAGATAGGTCTTTTAAGACTTGATTCCTTATAATCATGCAAATGTTTTAAAATAATTCATAGACTCTAGGAAACTGGGTTCGGGGTGTTACAGTTGGTATCATATGACATTTAGTACAAACCATTGCAACTATATTTATAAAATCTCTGATTAGAGAACACTACCCTAAGATATACATTGAGGATTATATAGAAGAAATGTCTAGAATTTTGGTACTGTAGATATTTTGTGAGTTTTACAAATAATACATCCATGTCTAGATAAGAGAAGGTAGAGGCAACTCTGGCACAGATGTTCCTAGGGGTAAAACCCAAAAACAACTCTTTTAGCTAGACATGAACGGGAACTGGTGCACGACAATGGGTCTTGCTGCACTCTGGTTACGACGCTCCCAGGGGATATGCTTCAGATAATTCACATTTTCATTACAAGCCATTATGAAGGATTTAGGAGAAAATACAATCTCAAAGAAATCATTTTTATGATAATGGATTATATCCGTAATCTTTTAAATTTACGTTAGGTATTTTACATGTTTTTAATTATGAATTTTGATTCATAAACTTACCTAGTGTATGAAATTGTTTAGAAATGGATTCTACTAAAAGGAATAACAACTCCATCAATACGTATGATCCAAGGAGTAAGAAGGATCATATCTTTCATGATATTAATAAATAATTTAGAAGGGAAATACTATCCCACATATTCTCAACATATAAAGAAATAATATCATGTGCTAATAAGATAAGTAAATAAATCTCTGAGACTTATGGCTTTTAAAGGAAGCAATAGATTAAACGGATGGTGGATAGAAATATGGATAAAGGTAAGAGGGCAAACAAGGATTTTCTCACATGTGATAACTGTGGAAAGAACCACCTTGGTAAATTTTCGAATGGAATGTGAGTTTGATATAATTGTGGAGAAAAAGGACACAAAGTACATGATTTCAAGGGTTAGAATAAGGTTTCAAATGTAAATTGCTTCATCTTCATGGCGCTGGGACACTATGAGAATCGATATCCAAGTCATCAAAGTATACCACAATTGAAGTTTTTTTATATTAATCTTGTTATGATAGAACAATAAATGAAGAGGAATGACTAGTGTTATTATGTTGTTATTAAATAATAATTCCATTTCAGTTTTTAATCAATGATATACTAGTTATATGAATAATGGAAATAAATAAGGATTCTACTACAGAACAATTTCATTGAGGATTCGAGATTATATGGTTCTATGAATATTTAATCAATAAAAAGCTAAATGTTTTGGAAAATTCATCGTTGGAGGAAAGATAAACCTTAATATGGTCTTGATTATGAGGTAATAATTTTGGAAACGAGATGGTTGATTTGGATAAATTATACTTGATATTCATTACTACCTTGAAACTGATTAATGGTTTGTTTATTTAATAATTGTTGGAGTATTTAAATTTTTTGGATATATTGAATATATATAGTATTAAATAAGGAATAAGGGAGTAATAATGTAATCATTATGGTATTAATGTAATTCTTGGTGTTACCATGTTTTAGAATAATAAATTATTATAGTAATCACATGTTTTTACATGGAAGAAAAAATCTTCATTGTGTTTACCTTCCTTATAAATTATGGATTGGATGTTTGGACAGAAGTATTTTGGATAAGTCTATAGGTTGGAATGGATTATGTTCCAAAAAGGATACTATTTTTAGGTTAAATAATTTATTAAACTTATTTTATTAATTCTATAAAATGTACAACATGGAGTTCGGGCGCCAACACGTCGCACCTGTCAAGGACGCAAGACTTGAACCCACAACCAAATGGTGACACGGGTGCATCACCAACCAGTAGCCTATGTGATTTCCTGGTTTGTATAATGTAGTTTTTATTAAATGTTCTTACAGATGAATTATAAATTCTTTTTTTAAAACCCGATACGATTAGGATAATTATAATATTTTTGATTATTATTATCTTTTTAATTGAAAGATGAATTAGTGGTAGAAATTAGTTGATGGATGTAAATCTACATGTCATGTATATATATATTTATTTTCATCTAATTCATGAATAAATTAATTATTAAACATTAGGGAAGTAATCTTAAAACCAAGAATGTGTTATCCTAAAAACATATGTTTTATTGAAAAGTTGGTATTTTAAATCATCCTAGATTTATGGCTTTGAGGCCCTAAATTTTACACTTTTTGTGTTTATTGACCACAATCAAACACTATAATTATTTACATTTTCCTCCAATTATGTGTTCATAATTTTCACAAATTTTCTTTTATTCATAACCATAATTTGGTGGTGAATTTTTCATTTAACATTCCCTCTTATTAAGACTGAGTTTTATTAACCCAATTTCCGATGAAATTTTTCCACAAAAGTATCTTTCTATTTTTTTTAAACTTTTATTTTATAATAAAAATTTCAAATTGAATGGAAACAATTTATTAAAGGAGGGGATAATGTTATACCCCCTGATTTCATTGTGCGTTATCTCTTCAATGTAATTCAATAACATGCGCTACACATAACACCGAGTCTGAGCACACCACGACTTACCAAACTAGTCATTCAAAAATCTGTAATGAATAGTAATAACTGATTTTTGAATTTCATATACTCTATATAAATTTAGAATCCATATTATTTGTTTCTTATTCATAATATATAAACAAAATAAATTTTTCAGATAAAGGATGCATTTTTTAAAAAATGCAGTTTTCCGCCATTTAATGGAAAACCCTTTTTTAAATCCAAACATTGAAACTTTTATATATTTAATTTAATAAATTAAATTCTTATTTTTAAAAATAACATAAATATTTATTTTGGATAAATTCTTGGTTATATTCTTGATAAATTTTATATATTGATGAATTGTGAAAATACTAAATTTTAATTAAAAACATCTTTTTTAAATGAAATAATTTGTAGTTTTAAATTATAAATTTGAATGATTGATACGAATTATTAGATTATATTTTTATCCTTTAATATAATTCATGTAATTTGTTGAATTTTAACCTTTAAATTTGAGAGACACAAGTGTTAATCTTTTGATAGTTGTTATTTCATAAAAACACTTTTTTTTTCTACAATAAATAATATTAAATTAATCTCTTCCACTTCTGTGTTATTAATTTGGAAAAATGGATTCCATATTCGGAATTAGAAGGTGTAAATTCGTTAAATATGAAAAATATATTTTTAGACATTATTAATAATTACTTCAGTAAAAATTTTATTTACCATGGTTAAAGGGTAAAAAAATAATATTATAATAATACTAATTTAACCTAACATGTGTTATATTCCTATTGGACGATACATATATTTGGTCATCCATGTGTCGATTTTGGGACCCAATGGAGCCACTTGGGGATGATAATGACAATTATTTTAAATAATCTAAAGAAAAGACAAAAATAACAAAAGAAAATATCTTTTAGTAAAAAAAAATTTATATGAGGATATATAATTGATATATTAGACTATAGCAATTCATTACAGAATATATATTTTTTCTAAATCCTGATATTTTATTTATAATTTTTATACAAAAATCAATATAATCATATATGACACAATAATGACGTTGTAATTCTCTTATTAATTAATGAATCAAATAAATTATATTATAAATATTAAGATAAATATAATTTTAAATTTTTGATGCCATGAAATAATTTTATATGTGAATATGACATGTTTTGGTTGAATAAATGAATTTATTTCAAAGTAATCATTCTATTATGACTTTCACAAAAACAATATACCAAATAGTGTCAGAATTGACATAAATGAGTTTTTAAAACAAATACTATATTATTAAATGATATAATAGTTATAAAAATATAAGTTTCAGACAAGGGACTTATATAATTATATATATGTAATTAATTAACCATGTGAGGTTGTATTGACATTTTATTATAAGTTTATTAACCATATAATATTAAAATACAAGGAGACATTGTAAATGTTAAACTATTTAAATGAGAGTTATATCTAAAGGATAAGGTTAAAATGGTAACCTAATGTTGCCAAATACCTTTTGGATTAGATAATTTCGACCCATAACCACCTGAGGCTCGAAATAAATTTATTTGGATCCATTATAAAGTGAATATGATTGAATAATAAATAAATATGTCAATATTTTCTTAAAGTGACCCTCACCCATCTCAAAAAAGGGAACTTCCCCTTCTCTCAAAATAACACCTAAAATCCATTTGGATCGGCCAAAACTACCCAAATATCTTAAAAAAATCCTACAATTTAACCTAGAGTCCTTAAATTGATCATAAAACCAACCTAAAAACCCATCTTTATCAACTCGAATGGAAATACTCGAAAAAAGGTAATGATTTCACCACCATCTTTAAAGTTAATTTTTTCTTCCACTTCCCCTTTCGTTGTTATTTCCATACGAAAATAATAAATATAGTACCTAATACATACTGTGATTTTTTATAAATATGGCACAACAATATTCATTACTATATCCATCCTATGAATGATAATGTCACCATGCGTCTGTACGTACGGCTTACCGTCTCCACATCGTGGTGTAATTTGATATTCAACACTATGTTATTTGGATGGATGTAATGATGAGTAATATGTTTATAAATAATTAAAATAAAATTATTATTACTTTTTAAAATTTATATACCATCTAATTCTACACATTATAAACATTAAGGATATGCTATTGTCGCTCATCCATACGTAAGGATTACCATCTCCACGACGATATGAGATTCATTTCCACGTTCACAATTCATCGATGATTATAAAAATATATATTATTAATAAGTATTTAATATATGAAATAATATTTCTACTGGAGATATATACGATTATATATGTATGTATGTATGTTTTTACTAACATATATCTTATTCAATTACTTCATTTCAATACGAAATGAATACAGAAACAACGTTTATGCGTACGTATGGCCAACCGTCTTCATAAAAGGTGTTTTATATTTCATATATCTATATATTATAAATATTTATATTATAAATATATATGATATATAAATCAAGTATTTATTCTGGAATTATATAAATCAAGACATAAATGATACGATCAAGATTAACAAGTTAAAATGCCTACGATACATAAATAGATTATTACTCTGAACATTAATTTAACATGAAAATCACTATTAAATGGGTAGTATAAAGTCATAAATTAATAATTTATTATATAAAAAATATGAATATGGTTATAGTATTATTTAATAATGTACAATGGTCATTATACAAGTGGTTAATCGTACCCTTGACCAAAGGAAAATGCAATGTAAGGGTTATTTCCTCAATCATATTATTATCCGAGATTGTTTATGTGTAAGTATTTACAAGGACATACATACCACCGATACCCATATTACATAAAAATGTCTTCAAAATTAATATTATAATGTTTTTTGGGAAGGCCTATTTAACTAGATCTCTATTTTAAATTTTCTAATGATTTATCTGTCTAAACCATTTTAATTAATGGCTATGTTTTCAAAATGAATTTATGGATTTATTTATATGGACAAGAATGTTTTTAAATGATAATTCTATTCAAAAGAATCAAATAAGTATTTGACACATTGATTCCATAATCACTTTTCAATGAATTCCTTTATAAATTTTATGACTTTTAAAAGATTTCATAATAAAGGGGTATTTATCTCAAAGCATTTTACTGACCATTTTCATCTACGACAATATCCTTTGTTGGATTTTAAGTTTTTTTGAAGTTGATTTCTTATGATAAAAATATTCCATTATGAAATGAATGATTTGTGATATGTTTGATCATGGATGTGTTATTTTCATACCATTCACGGTGTAGGGGTAATGTATTTACATTTCATACGATAGTTTTAATATGAATGTTTATGTAATGTTTAAAACTTTTCATATGAGGAATACATTGAACTTAGTTAGTGATGGGTGGAGGTCCCTATAGCTCCTCAATGAATTATTAGGTCTAATGAGAAAATCTAGTGTCCTAGAACAAGGTATTGGAAAAATATTTTATTTTTTGTCTTTGCATGGGTCCTTGACTATGTGCTTAGGATGTCTAGCATTATGCATTACCTCATTGAAAATTTAGTTATTACATGTGATTATTGGACTAATATAATATCCATGTGCATGTTTATATGGTAATGTTTATATGTGCATGTTTTTATGAGCATTATAAAAACAGATTAAGGATTTGGAATAGAAAAATCCCTCCATAATAATAATGAACAATAGAAGACTCAATTTTTATGGGAATACAGCCATATAGTTTTTTTATTCCAAAATTAAAAAATAATATGAATATTTTACACTAATAAATGATATTTTGTAAAAATAAATGTAAGAGAATATTATTTAAAATTATGTATCCGGAAAAAGATCAAAGAAGTAAAAATGCTACCTTTAGAAGGATTGATTTATATAAAAGTTAAAAAAAATTTCAAAAATAAATCTTCCTAAAAAAGAATGGGAAAAGAAAATTATATATCATTATGGTTATATGAAATCAAAATAAAAATAATATGGTGGAGAAAAATATGTACAAGTATATTATAAAATCATTGATAATGAAATATGGAAACATCAACTTATTCTGCTTCTCGAATATCCTGGATTATCATTCTGCATCTTATATTATTGAATTAACTGTTATCATTGAATAATTAATTAAATTATTAATTTTATTTTCATATATAATTTTATAATTATTAATATAATTTGTTTACTTATTATACTATATACGTCTGTAAATAACTTTGAATATTTGGATAAATAATCTAAAACAGTTATGGTAATACATTTATGATCAAATGTTTTATCAAAGTGTTTTATAATCTCATTAAATGTAAACGAATTTATTATTTATCATTTAAGGGTTATAAAATATCTCGTGTAAAATATACTAGTATTAATAGTTTCAAATAGTGAAAGGTATAATGCTACATTTGTTTTGGGTGATTAACATGGACAAAAATATTTATGGTTAATATCATTGACATAATTAATATATTTTATTACTATAATCATATTATGGGAATAAATATTATATTTATTCATAAATTATATTTTTAAATTGATCCATGAAATGTGGAAGTATATATTTTATATCATCGAACATACGAGTGGTTAAAATAGACCATGATGGGATAACTGTTATAGGAAACTATAAAACAATTTTAATAATTATAAGAAGATATAATTCAACTTAATTTTTCATTATTTACTTTATTATAAGGTGAAATTATTTTTTGTTATAATTTGAAAGAGTAGGTGGAAGGAATAATGGAAAGAAATTTAAATATGTAAGAAATGACTGAAATACATTCACTATTTGATGTGGCTCCCTTAGACATCACCTTAATCCATATTTGATTTGATATTTGGTTTTAATATTTCAATAAAAATTTATCATAGTGTTTATGATTTATTTTGTGCTAATTTTTATCATTCAAGAAGCTTATGGTGTGAGAAAACTAGAGTGGTGATGTGTTGTATTCATAAGTTGGGTGTGAGTGGTATTTTTGAATAAAATATTTAGTAGAATAAATTTTATTATCAGTAATACCCATTGTGATTAATCTTGTGGATACATATTTTAATTGATTCATGTGAGTGAAAAATATTAGTATATTACATCATAGTTTTTTAAATGAATTGTTTATTTTCATTATAATGAAAAATAACAAAATTCATGGTATTTCATTATAACAAATCGAATTCATAAATGAAAATCACCCAGATATTAGTTATAAATGATGATTCCAAAATTGAATTTCATTTATAATAATAAAAAAATATTGTAATTGGAATGTTTAAGTCTTATATTGATATTTTTTTTATTAAAAAATATAATTTTGAACTATATACACACACAAAAAAATTTAATTTTTATTAAATATATTTACAATGTAATTATATCATTTACCTCAATCTTCTTTTTTCAATTTCAATAGAATAGAAACTATTATAACTACTATATTACTATTCTATTTTTCGTATTTACAATTTCTATATCAACCATTTAAAATTTTTATGAACTCCATATAGTTAAATTAATTACATATTATTTCATTTATTCGTCATTCAGTATATAATTTTTCGATGTTTTATAATTTACATCTTCAAAATATTGATAATATTATTAATGTTTGAATTATTTTTTACAGTATTATTTGTATAAATGATATTTTCGAGAACATTATGTAGGAAATGATAATGTTTCTGATTTATTATTTACTTGTTTTTATATATTCTATTTTCTCTCTTTTGAATTTTAGTTACCATTTTGGAACCAATTGTGTTTCGGTGTGGACATACTATCATTATGTGGAATATTTTAAATAATGTTCCCTCATTGAAGACTTAGTGATATAATACTCATAAAATTATGTGTGAATGAATGTAGACAGAAAAAATTAAATATCTACATATGATGGACTACGGGTGGGCATTGGGGAGATGATTAAAAATCCATGTGGTATATAAAAATTATGTGGGAACTCGATATTTACCTAGAGTGGAAGTAAATATTATGTTGAATATATAACATGAATGATAATAGCATATTACATTATATTTATAGATTGATATAGAGGTATATATTGAATATGTTGAATTTATATTGGTGTTAA
Organism: Viscum album; assembly: GCA_963277665.1. Taxonomy (NCBI): domain Eukaryota; kingdom Viridiplantae; phylum Streptophyta; class Magnoliopsida; order Santalales; family Viscaceae; genus Viscum; species Viscum album. The sequence goes on along the minus strand of OY728132.1, from coordinate 1,430,092,125 downwards.
TTCATTTGATATATATTTAGATGTTTGGATATTTGATCTGAGGAGAATTGTTCCCATTCTTGTGTATTATACATGATGATATTCATGATAAAATATTCAATTCTCTAGAATATAAAAAATTGTTTGAATCATGATTGTAAAACCTAGATATTTTTATGAAATATTTCTCTTTAAATAATTTAAAATCTTCAATATCTTCTATTTTATTGAACCGGGAGTATAAATGAACTACGAGACACTATTAGTATAAAATTTCTATAATAACGTAGATGTTAATTTGGGAGAAATAATTTTAATTACTAATTTATGAAGTATTATTAATTTTCCGACAAAATATTAATGTATTAGTCTATTCAAAGAAAAAAAATCTATCAATTTTTAGTAAAATTACTTTATTCTTCAATAATAGAATTTCATCAAAAATATGTTTATTTTTTCATTATTTAATATTAATTTTTATATGTTATTGAATTATATTTTGAAAAAAAAATTAACCAATTAAAAAAGAAATTATAGTTTTTTATAGAAATTTTAAAAAACATATATTTTTAAGGAATAGGGAAATTACTAATTTTGAATGAAAACTGTATTTTTTTAATTATTTACAAGGTAAGTTTATATTTTGGATTAATTTTAATTTTTAATTTCGTAAATTTATTTTAATATAATAAAGTTGTAATTTTTGAAAAGAATTTTTAATAAGATTTTGTTATAAAAACATATCTTTACATAATGGACATTTTTTAGAGACACTGTTTTTCATTGTGTTTTACTAGTATAAATTTAAATAATATTCTTGAAATTATGTGATATGAATTTTTAAAAATGGATGAGAATTTTGGATTCATATGGTTTAAATTCAATGAGTTTGTTCCTTTTATATTCACCAAATATGAATAGTAACCTTGCTAAAAAAAAATACCACGTTATATGGTAAATTGGGAAATATATGTTGAAATAAAATAATTAGGACTATAAAATGAACATATGATAGACTAAAATACTATATGATGAATATAACTCTACCCTTAACACATACTATTATATATTAATATATTTAAGGGTAAATTCTATTTGAAAAAGACATATATTATATTTAAATCAATTAACTTCAAAAAATGTCAATTTAGTTGTCTTAAATATTCCTTATGTGTCCACATGAGAAAAAATACATTTTTTGAACGAATATAAATGTAAATTTGTAACATCATAAAATACTTTTCACGATAAAAATATATTTTTGACATTTTTGGGTCACATTGATGGGATTTTTATATTTATATTGTTTTATTTAATAAATATTTAATGATGTATCATTCATGTTTTAAATAGTATATAGTTTTAAAAAATATGGACACATAAAATATTTATTAGACTATTAATATTATTATGAAATATATAATATTTATATTCATCATGTAATTTTAATATTAATTTTTTTATGAAGAAATGTATGTTGAGTAATTATATAGCACTATTATTGTAATTATTTTGTTTCAAGAAATATGAAATCAATTTTACTAAAATTATTAATATAAATATATTTGAGATAATTAATTTAATAAAGAATTTACTAGTTTACTATTATCACATATTGAAATAATAAAATATTTTTTTTGAGGTTAAATTGTTATCTCGGTATTTTTATAATTCCATGAAATGAATTTTTTAAAAAATAACACCTTTGATATTTCATCAAAAAAATACTTTATAATTTTTTTTAAAAAACATAAAAAACACAAAAAAAATATAATATGTTAAAAAATATAATGAATATTTCATGTAGAATTTAATTAACATCACATAAGTAAGACTCAAAGCCTTTTAATAATGAAACATCAGTTAACTTAGTTAAAATTTAAATTGGTTAACTAAGGGATAATATAAATTTTTGAGGTTTTTAATAATATAAAACATTTTCATAAATCTACGGGTGATGATATTAAAATCATATATCTAAATGAATTTATTCAATGAAAATGTAATCACCATTACTGATTCATTAAGGATAATATGTTATTATACTAATCCTTCATTTTTTTCCATCATAATGTTATTACTATAGTATCACCTATATTACGAGATTTGTTATTATTATTGAACAACCATGGTCCATCTATAAATCATTCAATGAGAACAAGATGTTTTGATCATGAATGTTCACGTCTTACTGTCTATAAACAATTGTGCAATGTAATTTTCATCACCGCATTATTTTAATGGGAATAATAATGTCAATAATATATATAAATACATATGGTAGTATTAATGCTTTGTTTATTCATTAGATTAACATACATTCCACTTTTTTAACATTTCGCCATAAATATATGATAATGTCGCTCTGTCGTACATATGTCCTACCTTCTCCGGGACCAGATGTGATTCATTCTCCAGGTTCCATATTCAAGCATGATTATATAAAATTATATAATTACTAAATATGATACATATTAAAATAATATCATTATATAAATTATGTTAACATATCTTATTCACGTGAACAAGAAATTATTTGAAAAAACGCATTGAAAAATGAAGTAGTTAACACCCGAAACAATGGTGAAAATGAAATATTATTAACAAACACGTGATTAGATGATATAATAGGATCATGTATGCTAAAATAAATATGAATATCCATCTAGTATAATTTAATAACATTATATAAAGCATTATAATTGTGATATGGATACATACAATGGAATTTAGACTAAATGAAAGGGTTAATTTCATAGTATCATTGTTGTCCAAGATTATTTATATGTAAGTATATAATGGGGAATAATTATCTATAGTGAACATGATTTTAAAATTTTATTTCCAAATTATTATTATTATTATTCTAAAATATTTAAATTATTTTTTATCCATTTGTGAATTTCTAATAATCTTTTTGAAAGGAATATTTTTTCATTTTTATAACGAGGAACATTATGATTTTTCTGGAAAATGTACGAAATAAAAGTTTTTTAACTTATATTGTATGGGTAGATTTCAATGATTTAATTAAATGATAATTCCTTTATTATTATCTTATAATATTAAATATTTATTTTTATAGATAATTTATTATTTTTATAATTTACTGGTATTTTATGAAAATTAATTGTTTTCAAAGAATAAAGGATATTTTCTTCAAGAATTATTTTGATGTGACATATCAATATTATTTTCCATTTATGATAAAATTATTTTATGCTATATATGATTTATTGGGGATATTTCTCAAGTTTATTATCCTTATTATTCCTATGGTTGGGTTAGGTTTATTATTTTCATATATTTATGAAATTGAACTCTTCAATCTGTTATGATATGACTGAATGATGTTTTTGTAACCAAAATTATTCTATGGTATAGGATATAATTAAAGAAATATTTTCTTATGGAACAAATTTGTATTATATTAATGATGTAATAGGTGGGACCTATATCTATATCAAATTAATTTTATAAATATTTATATATCATGACATAGATAGGATTGAAATGTGGAGCGAACTCAGTTTAGTACTACAATGATTGAATGTGGAGTGAACCAAACATAGAAAAGGACTTTTTCCACATTGACTGTTTTAAAAATTACCCTTGACTAATCTTTAATTTATTTTATATACATATGTGTATTCCAAAATTTCATGTCATATTTTATAAAAACATGTAATATGTTATTTTATCCTTTTTGAACATCTATGATTAGTTACATGACATTATATCATGATCATGGTTGTTCTTGAAAAAATTATAAATATTTTTTTTATTTTTTTATTTTATAATTATGATATGATTGATATCTCTAGAATATAACAATATTGAGCAACTAAGATTTTCATTTCTTATGTTAATTTTCTGCATGATATGAATAATGATATTAAGTAAGATGTTTCAAAAAATGTTCTATTTATGAATGAACAAGTGCTTGATGATGTAGAGGTTTTGGAAATTTGTTGTTTGTGTTTCTAAGTATTCAAATACACTAATCCTATATGGTACTAGTGTCATTTTTTCTGTTATATAATGAATATTATTTTATATAGATCTAATATACATGTATATATATATGAAACTTATGGTCTTTCAAACATATAGTAACGATATTTGGATATGATAAAAGGTATTCACGATGAGTTTTAAGGAAAATGTTTTCTATTAGTGAGATTGATTATATGGTTCACTTGGTAAAATTTACATTTATCTTTTTCATGTATGAAACATTCATGTTTGAGGCATATTTTGAAATAATTTAGTTTTGTAAGTACAAAACTTTAGAGTGGTGGTCAACCATGTGGACAAATTTTATATTTCTACAATGATTGGGAAGTCGTGTACACATTTGAGGAGTTGATTATTCAAACAATAGAGCGATTATACACTTGTGTGTAAGATTGTTTTTAGAGGGGAAATCATATTTTGATGGGGTTGAATATTAATTTCTTGTATTAGTATGTTTCATTGAGGGGGTTTTACCTATATATATATATATAACCCTTTATTTAATGAAAAATTATAGAAAAAATAATATTATAAGATCACGAAAGGAAAAAAATATCCTTGAGGTGGGGAGTACATGCAGAATAGTTCCATGAAGTATGTTTAATGAGGTTAGGTATACATAGGAGGATACTGTGCAGAAAATTTTCTAGGAATGATTATGAAAGATCAATCCTATTTGGCTATATTTGTGTTTTGTGGAGTTAAAATTTGATGATGAAGATAAGCTTGTGAAGTGGAAAATGAAATTTTTAGAGGAGAATCTATGGTAGATAGAGGGATTATGCAAGGGATATCTGTTTGATGGAGTATACAAGAGACATGATATAGTATAGATTCTACATATTCATTATGTAGTTTGTAATATATTTTTCGGTTTTATTGAATAATGGGAAATTAGGTTGTTATTATCATAAAAGTTTTTCAATATGAGATTTTTGAAATAAAAGAGTATATATAGGGTCTGTGTGTATTGTAGAATGTGAATTGGAGCGGGGAATTAAATTCAATTGAATCTTCTATTCTAGATTAATAAAAAAAATGCTCATATTATGTTGAAATATAATCTATTGATATATATTGTTGTGGAAAGGTATTTAGGAATACAATAAAATCATAAAGTGTAATTATCATTACATGAAGAAGAAATATTGGTTATATAATATCAAGTATGGAAAATACTCAACTGTCAAATTTCATAGGTAATTTTTGTGGCATTGAATATGGAAATAATAATAATAAAATGAAGTCCAGATCCTCAAATACAAATCCACTATCCAAGAAGATCCTCATGATTTATACATAAATATAATTAGTTAAATTATCATTTCGAAAATACCTAAAAGTACATAAAACATGAAAAATGCATCATGGAAGTAGTACATGGGATTGGGGAAGAGGTTGAGATCCTTGGGGGAGGAGGGATCAGACCTGGAATAATTTTAAAGGTAGTTATGTTGGAATGAGTGAACATAGAAACAAATTATAATCCAATGAATTGGTGAAACATATTGGAATGTATTACATCAAAAAAAATTGTTCATGCATCGTCCTCAGACTAACTCTTTTTTGTGAATCAGTAAAATCATTGTGTTTTATTCGGGAGGAACATTCCTTCTTGTCTCATCATTGTTTAGGGGGGTTGTTATAAAGTTCAATTCAGTGATATGTTGTACACAATTATTTCCAACAAGGTAACAAGATCCTAAAAAAAGTTATCTAGATTACAGATAAATGATTTATTTTTTTGATCATCTAAATCCACAACCCACTCAAGGTGTACAAATGTATAAAAATGTGTATTAATATATATATATAATTAAAATAGTTTATGTTTTTATAGTAAATGAAATTATGTAGTTAATATAAAATACTATGTAAAAATAAAATGACAAGTGTTTCCATAAAATATGTATAATGTAATATTCATTCTTATACGGATATAGTGTTTTCTTGAAGAAGTTATGATCCTGATGATGGTTATATTGATATTTTCATAATGATTTTCTTATTAGTGAGATTAACGATACCATTTTTTTTAAAATTTCCACCAATTATTTTTCCATATTAATTTAGTTATGATTGTATAATTTTACATTCAATGAACTACATAATATGGTTTTCAAAATTATGTCCATCCATCCAATTTTATGTAATTCCATTCCTCACCCGATGTGTTTTTATGTTAAAAGTATAAGGTTGTTGTTAATGAATTTTTCTTCATGGATTATGGATGAAAATGATGGGAATTAATGTAACATCTCAGGTAAATAAAGAATAATACATTTACATATGTATTTATATTTGTGAATTAAATATTAATTTTACTTTAATGGGGTTGCTATGTTCACTAGCATACCTAATACACAACAACGAGTTTCTTTGAAATCTTACGTTGCACACTAATAATATAATAATATTATTTTCAAATCGTAGTTAACACGTAGATGTTTTATTGGTGGTAATGAATAGAAATAACTAAAATATGATTATATATGTTTGTTAAATTTTTTTACATTTATCCAATACAATATTATGGCTTAAAATAAATAAAATTCAATTTTAGGCATAGATACTCTAATATTCACTAAAAGGTCGACATATCAGCGTTTGATGGAAACCCCTCATTAAATTTGGTATTGGTAAATCTTATACATTCAATTGGACCAAATAAATTTTGTCTTTAGAATCAGGACATCAAAAGTTACATTGTGTAAATTTTTGGTATTTTTCGGATAAAGTTCATATTTTTAATGAATAGTGAAAATGTGGTATTTTAATTCAAAACCTCTATCTAATATTATTTATTTAAATGATTATATCATCTTTTGAATTGTTTTTAATGTAAAATTATAATATATGTTTAACATTTAATCCAATAGTTTTCAATGGAATTAATTTCATTTTGAAATTGGACTTAAACTTTTGTCAGTATTTTGATATATATTGTTTCATAAAAATACGCTATTTGTTCTGACAACGGGGATTAATTATTAAATTAATTAATGAAACTTATATGTTATGAATTTTCTAAAATATATAACATTTTTGAATTTTGAATACCAAATATAGCTTTGGGTTAATTTTTAATATTTTTCTGAAAAACATCAATTTTTAATGAATAGTGAAACCACTATGTGGTAGATAAAAAACTGATTTTTTTTAAATGAAACATTACCTCTTTTCTGATTTGAATTTATAAAATCTGATGTACAAGGTTTTTATTAGGATGTAAAATTTGGTAAAATGTGATTAAAATAAATTTTTTGTGAATATTAACTTTTAAGTTTTTTTAATCACAATTATAGGTAATTAGTGTAATTTAAGGTAAAGATAATGTCATAATAATATGAAATGACCTTGAAAGATGTCCTAACCTTATTGTATGAGCCATGGCAAACCAATAATATCCATGTGTCATCTTGGGGACCCCATGGATCCACTTTGGTATGAATATGACATTAATATCTTTTTATTTAAAGTTAAAATAAAAATGTCACAAACATTTATTGATTTACTAAAACAATGTTTAATTGGGGTTATAAAAGTCATATTTTTGAATATATATATTCATTAGAAATCTAAAAATATTTCCTACATCATGATATATTTATTATAATTTGTAGAAATTATATAAATTAAATTATATACGACACCGTGATGATGCAGTGATTAACTCATTATTTAACGATTAAAATAAAATAAAAATATAATGTTAAATATAAGACCTAAAATTGCCAAAAACCTATTGGATTGGTTTATTTAGAACTCTTATCAACTTAACATAGAAATATATCATTGCGGACCTTCAAAATCCAAAAATAATTATAAAATAAAGTAACATTTTATAACATTCCAAGAGTCCCTTCCTCTCCTCTTATAAAAGGGCCCCACCTCTACCACCTTACCCACACCTCTCAAGTGTTTGGATCAACAAAGCTCTACTCATTTTATCTCTCCACATCCGAATAATCATCATATAATCCTTACCTTAGTCATAATATTATTTAAGAAACCCTTTTGATTCAAACCAAGAGGAGTTACCATATTTAAAGGCAATGTATTTACTTGTGTTCTTTTGTTTATTTTGCTTCTCCAACCCCCTAAAATATTTATTTTCCCTTATTTAGTAACAACATTAGTATCTTCAATATAATAGGATGTTGTTATGATAAGGATTCCAGCAACACTTACAGACACATCCATCTAATTGTTAAAGAATGTACGGTTTCTGTGGTTGGCGAATTTCTACCTCACGAAACGATGATTGTTCAATCATCTATTAACACCATTAATGGTGTCCATTAAGATTTCACTCTACTTATATATGATATATATTATGTTTATATTTTTTTATGCTTCTGTATTTTAAATTTATGGCATACATTTATGGTTTCCATTATGGGTAAATGCGATATCCTTATTTTAGGAAGTGCGGACTACCGCCCCCTCAAAGTGATTTGATTCGTTAATGCCATATATGGGACGTATAATGGAAGGAGTTAATGAAATTATATATGATATTATACTAGAATTATAATATATCTATATATCATTATGATTTCACTCCATTAAATAAGACAGAGAAATGAATGTAATGTTCATGTGTACATATGGCTTACTATCTCCATGAACGGTGCATGTCATTTCTTACCTCTAAATGTTATCTACTATTATAAATACATGTATATTCTGGATATATATGATATATATGATATCCAGATCATGAATATCATTCTAGATATAATGATACATTGACCACATAAACAACATGTAATTGTAAGAATTCCATTTATGACTTAAGTACCAAATATCGACAAAATGAACTTTATTAAGATAAATGATTAAATAATGTTTTAAAAATGGCTATAAGTTATATTAATGTAATAATAAACTTTAAAAAGGTTCTTAAGAAAGTATAAATTAACTTTAGATTATTATTCTGGATATTAAAGAGCAATTGAGTCACGTCAGACATGAGGTAAGGGACTTCGTCTCAATCTCCTTTCATTGAGGCATATTTTGTTTTATACACAACTTTCTATTATACGGTGTACAAACCCCTTTGACTTTTACTTTTATTCAAAATTAATATTTTTCAAGGAAGCATTTACTAAATGAAAAAAAAGTTTCTTTTAATGTACTCGGTGACAATGTCCTTTTTCACCGCCATGAGTATTATTTGGTCTTTGGATTCCCCAACAAACCGTAATATTTTTAAAATTAAATAAATACCATATAATTTTTTATGTATTTTCATAATGAAAAGGGATTTGATAATGGATTTGTTATGTCAATATATTTAAGTGATATATTGTGCTTGAAATGTGGAAATGTTTTCTTTCCTTTATAATTGTTTTCTGTGTTATGATTTTATAATGGTACTTGGACATTTGAAGGGTGGTTATGTGATAAAACAAATGACGGGTTGTAACACCCCGAGATTTTATGAAAAATATTCCTTTTAATTTCATTAATGTCTTGTGTTATACGATACACCAAAAGGAGATTTCACAACATGAATCCTTTACTTGCCTTGCATTACACGCAATCCTGACCTTCCTCGATAGCGTGTGTTGTACGCAATACCGAGTTTCACTAAACAACAATATGCTATTAAAATATTATTAAAACAAGCTGTTATGAATAGTAATAACCACTTTTGATTGTTATTATCTCTTAAGAACACGCTATTTGTTTTGACGAAGGGAATTAATTTTTAAATAAATTAATGAATCTGATATGATTGGAATTTTTTAAAATAGAAATCATTTTTCGGATCATAATATAAAATATAGCTTAGGACTAATTTTTGGTATTTTTCTAGAAACTTTCATTTTTTTGATGAATAGTGAAACCACTAAGTGGTAGTTAAAAAAATGAATTTTCAATAAAACATAATTTTACCGTATCCATGAGTGGAATTTGAAAAAATCCGAGAGACACGGTTGATGTCAGTAAGTAAAATGTGGTTTAATGAGATGAAAATAATTTTTGGTGAATAGTAACTCTTTACTTTTTTTACCACGGTTAAAAGTAAATAGGTTAATTAAGGGTAGAAATGATATTATTATTACCCTAACAAATGTCCTAATTCTATTGGATAAGTGTAATTCGACCAAAAACAACCTTAAGAATAAAATATGACCATTTAGTCCCACTTGGATTAGATTAGGACATTTATTATTATTTAATTAAATGAAGAGTTAAAAGAGTTAAAATCAAGGTTTATTTACTACAACATTTTTAATATAGGGTTATAGATAAGATAAATTAGTTGATAAATGCTCATTAGAAATCTAAAAATATTTCTTACATAATGGTATTTTATTTTTACTTTTTCGACATTAAAAAATTTAATTTATTTATGACACAAAGATGATGTAGTAATTATCTTATTAATGAAATATTGACATAATTGATGTTATAAATTCCAAAGTAAATGTAATTTGAGACTTTTTATGAATTCCACTAATTTTCTATGTTAATATGACATGTTAGTATTGATTTAATTAACTTTGTTCGAACTAATCATTCTGTTTTGATCAATTACTAAACAGTGTCAAAATTGACATAAAATAGATTTTAAAACAAATATTATATTATTAATTGTTATTTTATTCCTATAAATCTAAGGTTAAGCCAAATGACTTAGATAAGGTTATATATATTAATAATAAACAACTTGGCAATCGTTTGGCTTGTTATAGTGTGTTTAGTAACCTTATATTGTAAGAACACAAAAAGACACGGTAAAAGTAAAATTATCTAACTTAAAGTTAAATATAAATGATAAGGTTAAAATAGGAACCTAAACTTGTCTAAATTCTATTGGATGAGAGGATTTCCACCCATACCCACCTTAGCTTCTAAATAAATCAATTTGGAGCTATTTAAAACAAAATTTGGATTTATAATAAAATAATATTTTTAGTTATTCCAAAGGTGCCCCTCTCCTCCCTTATAAAAGGCCACCTCCTCCCTCTTTTCCTCACACCACATTGAGCCTTAATGCTCGTCCAAACCCTTAAAAATTCTCTTCTCCACTTCCCTATCAACATCGTAGAGGTCCTGGTCTTCTTCAAAGACCAAATTTAGTGCCCTAAGAGGAGGACTCAAAAAGGTGCTTCAAAGAAGAGGTAATGTGTGTTACCGATTCTTTCAACATTATTTCCTCTTCCACTTCTTCTTCATAGGTTGTTTCATTATGAAGTAATAAAATTAGTATCACTCATATTTTTATATGTTATTATAAGTAAGAAACAACCCTATTTCACCATCTATACATCCTACGGAAAATGAAATCACCGCGTGTGCGTACGTACGAAATATCGTCTCCACGCAGTGGTGTAATCTATTTTCCACCACCACCTTACATGGATGGGTATTATGTTGTAAATAATAACTATATATGATTATTCTAATGTGATATTGATTCTGAAATAGTATACATACACTCCAATACTGTCCCACGATCATGATAACAATATCATCGCTCATGCGTACGTACGGACTACCGTCTCCACGACACGATGAGATTCATTCTCCACGTTAACCATTCAGGAATTATTATAAAGTATATATAATAAGTAATAATGAAATATTTTACATAATAACGATAATGGATCTATGTGTATATATATGTATGTCATATACTTAATTCCATTCAACTCAATAAGGAAACGAAAACATCGTTCATTAGTAACGTATGGCCTACCGTCACCATGAACGGTGTATTTCATTCCATTTTCTAATTTATTATATATATGTATATTCTGAATATATATTATATATAAATCATGTTTTATATTCTGGAATGATGTAATCATGATCTATGTAATCATATGAATAATTACAAGTCAAAACACAGACGACATATGAAACAATGTTACCCAAAACGCTCTTTAACATGTAATTTACAAAAGAACGGGTAATATAAAGTAATATGTGAACCATATGTGATATCATAACAATTATTATGATTCTGGAATAAGTCAATGACATTATTTAAATCATTATACAGGAGGTTCGGACACCTTCGAAGCAAATCAGACCTAAGGTAAGGGAATATATCACAATCTCATTTTTATCCGAGATTGTTTATACTTTGGTATTTACCAGGGTGTATTTTATCATCCAAATCCATGTTTCCAAAATAGGACATATTATTTCCATCCACCTACAATTGTTTAAATCCAATTTTACCCTTCGGTGAGTTTTTAGTAAAGGATATGAAAGGAATCTTTTGTCGTTTTTCATACGAGGTACTTTTTGACCTTTCTGACAAAAGTACGAGAAGAATGTTTTTTTAAACATATAAGGCATGAATGGATTTTTAAAAAAAATATCCAATAATATTACATTACATGTTTTCAAGTTTATTTTTAATCAACTTCTTTTAGTTTAAAATTCTATGACATGTTAAGAAAGGAAAATTGTTTTTGAAGTAGAAAGGATATTTTCCTCAATAATGGAGTTCAAGTGTTTTATCAAAATTATTTTCCATCTAAGATAATAAATGGTTCTGTTTCTATCCCTATTATTACATGTATTTGATTATGTTGTGGTGGAAATATTTTTATGAATTCTTTTATCTTATATGAATTGTTTTATGATGTAACGATGTTTAATGATTCCCATTTTTATTACATGGGTTATGCTATGATGTATGGTTTATGATTTTGTGGAACACATAAGAATGGTATCATTATGAGATGGATGGGACCTATATCTCCCTACAATGAATTGGGTAAAGATTTTATATCTCATGAGATAGTCATGGCTGGAATGGCAGGTTAAACCGGTTCAGTGAAACTGGACTGAAATGAGGAGTGAACTCAGTTCAGAAAGGGACTTTGTCCACTAATATAGTCTTGGCAATGAGTCTTGACTAATAAGAAATGTTTCTATATGATTATGTGTGTATGCCACAATGTTTCATGTTTTATGTTATGATTATTGGGATTACATTTCACTACTATGATTCATTCCATGTTACGATATTATGATCTTTTTGCAGGTTAAGATTTCCAATATGTTATGTTCTTATGAATAAGATGTGATTGATATTTCTTTTTTTTACCCATAATGATCATTTGAGCTCACCCTTTTATATTTTATTTTCACCAGGATATAAAGAAAAGTTTTAGGTAAGAAAAAAAGGAAGATCTTTATGGGAGATGTTGAAGATCTTTCACCACAATTAGAGATTATATTTCGAGTTTCCAAAGACACCAAACTATTACGGTCCATGTATGTGTGTTTTTGTTAAGTACGAGGTATTCCGCAAAACTAATGTAATGTCCATGTACGTTAAGATTTGGGTATATACAGTTGGTATCAGGGGAATGGTTTAGTCAACCTTTGGAAACTAGGATGTGAAAATGTTAGTGGGATCCCTAGAGATATTTCTAAGGTATGTCTAGGGATGTCACTAAGGATAAGTATATGTATAGGATATAGTCCTAGAACTATGGTAACGATATTAGATTAAACCAAAGATGTTAGATATTGATGTTACTCCCCATTTGTTATGATTGTTTTTTCTCTCACACTATTCTTTTTGGGTTTTAAAAAATGGCTGGAAACAAGATGATTCACTATAATGGAGGATATTATGGACAATGGAATGATATTCTTCGTGAGAAACCAAATGAAATGGGATTTGGATGTCCAAAAATCATTATTATGCCGAATCAAAAATCTCATAATATGATCTATAAAGAAAAATTTGGTATGTTTCCTGACTCGGCTAATAATATAAAGATGGAGTTTCATGATGATCATAGAGGAAAGAAAGTTCAATTTCCCCTATGTAAATCATGTGGGAAGAGGCATCAAGGAGAATGTTTCAAAGGAACTGGAAGATGCTTTGGGTGTGGAAAAGAAGTACACAAAGCCAGTAAGTGCAAAGAAAAAGGTTCAGTTAACACCAGGGATGAGGATAATGGTATTTCTACGACATCAACAATGGTTAAATGTTTTAAATGTGGAATGTACGGGCACTATGCAAACCAATGCCCTAAGGGATAGTCTCATGAAGAGAATCAGTATTGTCGTATGGGTTGTATTTATGTTGATGATGATGAAGAGACTACAAATGATATGTGAGATGAAAGAATTGTTGAAGCTCGGTCAGTGGTTTAAGAATGTTGTGGAATGATTACATGTTTATCATGTGTAATGTTGTATAAGTAATCTCATGGTACTATGGAATAAAGAGACATCTAAGGATTGTTACACTGTTGTCTTTCCTTGAGTTTTGAATGAGTATGATTAATGGTACCAGAATCCATGAATCGTTATTTAGATATTTTTGGAATGTAGATGATATGCACATAATGAAGGGATAATGAGAAAATTAAATGTTTGATAGTATTCGTGATCTCATTACTGATATAAGGAGAATGTTATATCATGGTTTGAGTATATAGAATTTATGGATTTTGGTATGTGGAAAGAGTAATATTTTGAAAACATTCATGTTTTCACTAAGGTTTAATCGGTATTCATTTTTCATGAAAATACATGATTAAGGTATTCACATGATTGGAATGTTACCAACAAGATATATGGGGGATAAATGATGGTATTCACATGCTTGGTTGATGACATTTGAAGTAATCATTTTCTTTATACTATGAGCTTGGACCGAAGTATTTTAGATAAGCCTAAATATTGGAATTGATTATGTTAACCATATGTTAGTATTGTTTAAGGATAGAACATTTTTTTGATACTACTTATGTGATGTTATTGAAATGTAGTTTTATAAAAAGGAGAACCTGTAGGATGGGCGACAACCCTTCACGTCAGACAAGGCTGTGGGAATCGAACCCACAACCGAAGTGCAACTAGCCTTTATCGCCTACCACTGGCCTATAGGAAGTCCTTGTTTAGTATAAACTTGTTTTATTATATTTAGTAGGATGATATATGAAGTATAAGTCCATTTTAGGAACTATATATAATTAATCTCACTATCGATGGACTTATGTAAGTTTTGATAACTTTTCTAACATTTTTTTGAGACAGATGGAATGACCCATCATTCTATCACATGATCTGCTAGCACATCATGAATGACAAATTAAACTTCATTTAATTATGATATGATGTGGAAATTGTCCAAATAACGACCAACGGTGAGACTATACCAAGATCACGAAAGTATTTCTTCTAATTCCAATTTCATCAACTTTAGCGAAATGATATTGAAAACCAAAAATGTTGTCCTAGTGCTCTTATATTTGATGAATAAGATGGTACCTTATATCTTCACAAATTTATGGCTTTGTGATTGCTGGATTTTCCATACACATGTTCTCTACCACTCTCTATCAGAACATAATGGTTATATTTCTCTTCCGTATCCATATTTTCACCTATGTGGAAACCCAGTGATTAGTTGATTTGGGTAACTGTTGCGTTTCATACTTTTTTTTTTAAGATTAGTTTTGGTATTCCTTTTTACTATGTGGGATTCAATTAAAGAAAGTTTCGAATAGTAAACAATTTATAACCCCGACGACTTTCGAGGGCGAAATTCATTTTAAGGGGGGTAGAATGTAACACTCTGAGTTTAATGAAAAATATTCTTTTTAATTTCATTAATGACTTGTGTTGTACGCTACACCAAAAGGAGCTTGAACAACATGTATCCTTGACTTTCCTTGCATTACACGCAATCGCGACCTTCCTCGATAGCGTGTGTAGTACGCAATACCGATTTTCACTAAACAGCGATATGATATTAAAATATTATTAAAACTAGCAGTTATGAATAGTAATAACCACATTATGAAATTTTGTAAATTTTATTTTTCAAAATGGAAATCATTTTTGGATTCGGAATATCTAAATTTTCTTAGGATGAAATTTTGGTACTTTTCGGATAACTTTCATTTTCTGATGAATAGTGAAAATTACAAAATTTTAATTAAATACAAACTTTTTAATCGAAATAAATAATAGTGATAAATTATTAATTTGAGTGGTTATAAAGTATATTTAGAATAATTTTTTACAATTTAATACAATGTTGGTCAGTGGATGTAATTTCACATTTAAACAAGACATAAAAAATTGTCAATCTTTTGATAGTTATTATGTATTAAGAACATGCTATTTGTTTTGACGACGAGAATTAATTTTTTAATTAAGAAATGCAACTGATATGTTTTGAATTTGGTAAAATAGACATCATTATTCACTTTATAATATCAAATATAGCTTAGGCCTAATTTTTGGTATTTTTCTAGAAACTTTCATTTTTTGGTGAATAGTGAAACCACTCAGTGGTAGTAAAAAAAATGAATTTTTCATAAAACATAATTTTACCTCTTCTGTGAGTGGAATTTCAAAAATTCGAGAGACACAGTTGTTTTTAGTATGTAAAATGTGGTTCAATGAGATGAAAATAATTTTTGGTGAATTGTATCTTTTAACTTTTTTTAACCATGGTTAAAAGTAAATAGGGTAATTAAGGGTAGAAATGATACTATTATTACCCTAACACATGTCCTAATTATATTGGATAAGTTTAATTCGACCACAAACAACCTTATGAATAAAATATGACCATTTAGGCCCACTTGGAATAGATTAGAACATTTATTATTATTTAATTCAAAGAACAGTTAAAAGAGTTAAAATCAATGTTTATTTACTACAAAATTATTAATATAGGGCTATACATAATATAGATTATACTATAAATGTTCATTATAAATCTAAAAATATTTCCTATATAATGGTATTTTATTTTTATTTTTTATACATTAAATAATTTTATTTATTTATGACACAAAGATGATGCAGTAATTATCTTATTAACAAAATATTGACATAATTGATGTTATAAATACCAAAATAAATGTAATTTGAGACTTTTTATGAATTACAATAATTTTCTTGGTTAATATGACATGTTAGTATTGATTTAATTAACTTTTTTCAAACTAATCATTCTGTTGATCAATTACTAAATAGTGTCAAAATTGATATAAAATAGTATTTAAAAAATATATTATATTATTAATTGTTATTTTATTCCTAAAAATCTATGGTTCGGCAAAATGACTTAGATAAGGGTATATATATTAATAATAAACAACTTGGGGTGCATTTGGCTTGTTATAGTAAGTTTATTAACCATATAGTGTAAGAATACAGAAAGAAACGATAAAAGTAAAATTATCTAACTTAAAGTTAAATATAAATGATAAGGTTAAAATAGGAACCTAAACTTGTCTGAATTCTATTGGATGAGAGGATTTCGAACCATCCCCACCTTAGCTTCGATATAAATCAATTTGGATCTATTTAAAACCGAATTTGGATTTATAATAAAATAATATTTTTAGTTATTCCAAAGGTGCCCCTCTCCTTCCTTATAAAAGGGAACCTCCTCCCTCTCTTCCTCACAACCCTTTGAGCCTTCAAGCTCGGCCAACCCCTACCAAAATATCTTCTCCACTTCCCTAGAAACATCCTAGAGGTCCTGGTCTTCTTCAAAGACCAATTTTAGTGCCCTAAGAGGAGGACTCAAAAAGGCGTTTCAAAGAAGAGGTAATGTCTGTTACCGATTCTTTCAACTTTATTTCTTCTTCCACTTCTTATTATTAGGTTGTTTAATTATTAAGTAATAACATCAGTATCACTAATATACTGATATGTTATTATATGTATGAAATAACCATATTTCACCATCTATCCATCCTACGGAACACAAAATCACCCCGCGTGCGAACGTACAGAATAACGTCTCCACGCCGTGGTGTAATCTATTTTCCACCACAACCTTACTTGGATGGGTATAATAGTGTATATAATAACTATATATGATTATTTTAAAGCGATATTGATTCTGATATGGTATAAATACACTCTAATACTGTCCCACGACCATGAGAACGATATCATCGCACATGCGTACGTACGGACTACCGTCTCCACGACGCGATGAGATTCATTCTCCACTTTAACCATTCATGAATGATTATAAAGTATATATATTAAGTATTAATGAAATATTTTACATAATAATGATACTTTATTTATGTGTATATATATGTATGTCACCTACATAATTCCATTCAACGCAATAAGGAAACGAAAACAGCGTTCATGCATACGTACGGCCTACCGTATCCATGAACGGTGTATTTCTTTCCATTTACTGAATTATTATATATATGTATATTCTGAATATATATTGTATATATATATCATGTTTTATATTCTGGAAGAATTAATCATGATCTATGAAATAATATGAATAATTACACGTCAAAACACGGATGACAAATGAAACAATGTTACCCAAAACGCTCTTTAACATGGAATTTACAAAAGAAAGAGTAATATAAATTAACAAGTGAACCATATATGATATCATAACAATGATTATGATTATGGAATAAGTCAATGACATTATTTAAATCATTATACGGGAGTTTAGGACACTTACGAAGCAAATCAGACCTAAGGTAAAGGAAAATATCACAATCTCATTTTTATCCGAGATTGTTTATACTTTGGTATTTACTGGGGTGTATTTTATCATCCACATCCATGTTTCCTCAATATGTAATTTTATTTCCATCCACCTAAAATTTTTTAAATCCAAATTTACCCTTTGGTGAGTTTTTAGTAAAAGATATTAAAGAAATCTTTTGTCGTTTTTCATACGAGATACTTGTTGACTTTTCTAACAAAAGTACGAGAAGAATGATTTTTTAACTTATACGACATGAATGGATTTTTAAAACAAAATTTCCAATAATCTTACTTTACAAGATTTCTTTTTTTTAATCAACTTCTTTTAGTTTTAAATTGTATGACATGTTAAGAAAGGAAAAATGTTTTTGAAGTAGAAATGATATTTTCCTCATGAATGGAGTTCAAGTGTTTTATCAAAATTATTTTCCATATAAGATAATAAATGGGTCTGTTTCTATCCCTATTATTACATGGATTTGATTATGTTGTGGTGGAAATATTTTTATGAATTCTTTTATCTTATATGAATTGTTTTATGATGTCACTATGTTTAAACATTCCCATTTTTATTACATGGGATATGCTATGATGTATGGTTTATGATTTTGTGGAACACATAAGAATGGTATCATTATGAGATGGGTGGTAACTATATCTCCCTCCAATGCATTGGGTAGAGATTTTATATCTCATGAGATAGACATGGCTGGAATGGTAGGTTAAACCGGTTCAGTGAAACAGGACTGAAACGAGGAGTGAACTCGGTTTAGAAAGGGACATTGTCCACTAAGATAGTCTTGGAAATGAGTCTTGACTAATAAGAATTGATTCTCTATTATTATGTGTGTATGCCACAAAGTTTCATGTTTTATGGTATGATTATTGGGATTTAATTTCACTACTATGATTTATTCCATGTTATGATATTATGATCTTTTTTGCAGGATAAGATTTCTAAAATGTTATGTTCTTATGAATATGATGTGATTGATATTTCATTTGTTTACCCATACTGAGCATTTGATCTCACCCTTTTATGTTTTCTTTTCCCCAGGATATAAAGAAAGGTTTTAGGTAAGAAAAAAATGATGATCTTTATGGGAGATGTTGAAGATCTTTCACCACGATTAGAAGATTATATTCTGAGTTTCCAAAGACACTAAACTATTACGGTCCTTGTATGTGTGTTTTTGTTATGTACTAAGTATTCCAAAAAAGTAATGTAATGACCATGTACGTCATGCTTTGGGTCTCTACAGCTGGTATCAGAGGAAAGGTTTAGTCAACATTTGAAACTACGATGCGAAAATGTTAGTGAGATCCATAGAGATAATTCTAAAGTATGTCTAGGGATGTCCCTAAGGATACGTTTAATTATAGAACTATGTTAATGATATTAAATTAAACCAAAGATATTAGATATTGAAGTTACACCCCATTTATTATGATTTTTTGCCTCTCACACTATTCTTTTTGGGTTTTAGAAAATGGCTGGAAACAAGATGATTCCCAATAATGGAGGATATAATGGACAATGGAATGATATTCTTCATGAGAATCCAAATGAAATGGGATTTGGAAGTCCAAACATCATTATTATGCCGAATCAACAATCTTATAATATGATCAATAAATTAAAATTTGGTAAGTTTCCTGACTCGACTAATAAGAGAAAGATGGAGTTTCATGATGATCATAGAGGAAAGAAAGTTCATTTTCCCCTATGTAAATCATGTGGGAAGAGGCATCTAGGAAAATGTTTCAAAGGAACTGGAAGATGATTTGGGTGTGGAAAAGAAGGACACAAAGCTAGTAAGTGGAAAGGAAAAGGGTCAGTTCACACCAGGGATGAGGATAATGGTATTGCTACGACATCAACAATGGTTAAATGTTTTAAATGTGGAATGTACGGGCATTATGAAAACGAATTCCCTAAGGGAAATTCTCATGAAGAGAATCAGTATGGTCGTATGGGTAGTATTTATGTTGATGATGATGAAGAGACTAGAAATGATATGCGTGATGAAATACTTGTTGATGCTCGGTTAGTGGTTTAAGAATGTAGTGGAATGATTACATGTTTATCATGTGTAACGTTGTATAAGTAATCTCATGTTACTATGGAATAAAGAGACATCGAAGGATTGTTACACTGTTGTATTTCCTTGAGTTTTGAATGTGTATGATTAATGGTACTGGTATCCATGAAAGGTTATTCATATATTTTTGGAATGTATATGATATGTGCAT
The DNA here is from genome assembly GCA_963277665.1 of Viscum album. NCBI lineage: Eukaryota > Viridiplantae > Streptophyta > Magnoliopsida > Santalales > Viscaceae > Viscum > Viscum album. The sequence continues at coordinate 1,430,071,380 of OY728132.1, read as the reverse complement.
AATGAAGGGATAAGAAGAAAATTAAATGTTTTATAGTATTCATGAGCTCATGACTGATATAAGGAGAAGGTTATATCATGGTTTGAGTATATAGAATTTTGGGATTTTGGTATGTGGAAAGAGTTAAATTTTGACAGCATTCATGTTTTCACTAAGGATTAATGTGTATTCATTTTTCAAGATAATACATTATGAAGGTATTCACATGATTAGAATGTGACCAACAAGATATATGGGGGATAAATGATGGTATTCACATTCTTGGTTGACGACATTTGAAGTAATCGTTTTCTTTATACTATGATCTTGGAATGAAGTATTTTAGATAAGCCGAAAGATGTGAATGGATAATGTTAACCATATGTTAGTATTGTTTAAGGATAGAACTTTTTTTTGATATTAAGTATGTGATGTTATAGTAATGTAGTTTTTGAAAAAGCACAACCTGTAGGACGGGCGACAACCCATCGCGTCAGACAAGGCTGTGGGAATCGAACCCACAACCAAAGTGAGACTGGATTTTATCACCTACCACTGGCCTACAAGAAAGTCCTTGTTTAGTAGAAACTTGTTTTATTATATTTAACACAATGATATATAAAGTATAAGTCCATTTTAGGAACTATATATGATTAATCTCACTATAGATGGACTTATGTATGTTTTGATAACTTTTCTAACATTTTGTTTGAGACATATGGAATGACCCATCATTCTATCACATGATCTGCTAACACATCAAGAATGACAAATTCAACATCATTTCATTAAGAGATGATGTGGAAATTGTCCAAATAACGACCAACGGTGAGACTATACCAAAATCACGAAAGTATTTCTTCTAATTCCAATTTCATCAACATTAGGGAAATGATCATGAAAAACAAAAATTTTGTCCTAGTGCTCTTATATCTGATGAATCAGATGGTACCTTAGATCGTCACAAATTTATGGCTTTGTGATTGATGGCTTTTCTATAACCATGTTCTCTACCACTCTCTATCAGATCATGATGGTTAGATTTTTCTTCCATATCCATATTTTCATCAATGTGGAAACCCAGTGATTAGTTTATTTGGGTAACCGTTACGTTTCATACTTTTGATTTTAAAGATTGGTTTTTGTATTCCTTTTAACGATGTGGGTTTCAATTAAAGAAACTTTTTAATAGTAAACAACTTATAACCCCGACGAATTTCGAGGGCGAAATTCATTTTAATGGGGGTAGAATGTAACACCCCGAGTTTTATGAAAAATATTCTTTTTAATTTCATTATTGTCTTGTGTTGTACTCTACACCAAAAGGAGCTTGAAAAACATTCATCCTTGACTTTCCTTGCATTAAACTTAATCGCGACCTTCCTCGATAGCATGTGTAGGACGCAATACTGAGATTCACTAAACAACGATATGCTATTAAAATATTATTAAAACTAGCCGTTATGAATAGTAATAACCACATTTTGAAATTTTGTAAATTTTATTTTTCAAAATGGAATTCATTTTTGGATTCGGGATATCGATATTATCTTAGGGTGGATTTTTGGTACTTTGCGGATAACTTTCATTTTCTGATGAATAGTGAAAATTACTAAATTTTAATTAAAAAAAACCTTTCTAATAGAAATAATTTATAGTGATAAATTATTAATTTGAGTGGTTTTAAAGTATATTTAGAATATATTTTTACAATTTAATACAATGTTGGTCATTGGATGTAATTTCAAATTTAAACAAGACATAAACAAATTTCAATCTTTTGATAGTTATTATTTTTTAATAACATGGTATTTGTTTTGACGACGGGAATTAATTTTTAAATTAAGTAGTGCAACTGAAATTTTTTTAATTTGGTAAAATAGACATCATTATTCAGTTCATAATATCATATATAGCTTAGGCCTAATTTTTGATATTTTTCTAGAAACTTTCATTTTTTGATGAATAGTGAAACCACTCAGTGGTAGTTTAAAAAATGATTTTTTCATAAAACATAATTTTACCGCTTCTGTGAGTGGAATTTCAAAAATCCGAGAGACACAGTTGATGTCAGTAAGTAAAATGTGTTTCAATGAGATGAAAATAATTTTTGGTGAAATGTAACTTTTTACTTTTTTTTCCATGGTTAAAAGTAAATAGGGTAATGAAGGGTAGAAATGATATTATTATTATCCTAACACATGTCATAATTCTATTGGATAAGTTTAATTCGACCACAAACAACCTTAGGAATAAAATATTACCATTTAGGCCCACATGGATTAGATTAGGACATTTATTATCATTTATTTCAAAGAAGAGTTAAAAGAGATAAAATCAAAGTTTTTTTATTACAACATTTTTAATATAGGGTTATACATAAGTTAAATTCGACTATAAATATTCATCAGAAATATGAAATTATTTCCTACATAATGGTTTTTTATTTTTAATTTTTAGACATTAAATAATTTAATTTATTTATGACACAAATATGATGCAGTAATTATCTTATTAATGAAATATTGAAATAATCGATCTTTTAAATACAAAAATAAATGTAATTTGAGACTTTTTATGAATTAAACTAATTATATAGGTTAATATGACATGTTAGTATTGATTTAATTAACTTATTTCGAACTAATCATTTTGTTTTGATCAATTACTAAATAGTGTCAAAATTGACTTAAAATAGTTTTTAATACAAATATTATATTATTAATTGTTATTTAATTCTTAAAAATATAAGGATCAGAAAAATAAATTATATAAGGTTATATATATTAATAATAAACAACTTGGGGTTCGTTTGGCTTGTTATAGTAAGTTTATTAACCATATAGTGTAAGAACACAAAAAGACACGGTCAAAGTAAAATTATCTAACCTAAAGATAAATATAAATGATAAGGATAAATTAGGAAAGTAAACTTGTCTAATTTCTATTGGATGACAGGATTTAGACCCATCCCTACCTTATCTTCTAAATGAATCAATTTGGAGCCATTTAAACCCGAATTTGGATTTATAATAAAATAATATTTTTAGTTATTCCAAAGGTGCCCCTCTCTTCCCTTATAAAAGGGAACCTCCTCCCTCTCTTCCTAACACCACATTGAGCCTTGAAGCTCAGCAACCCCCTGAAAAATTAACTTCTCCACTTCCCTAGAAACATCCTATAGGTCCTGGTCTTCTTCAAAGGCAAATTTTAGTTCCCTAAGAGGAGGACTCAGAAAGGCGCTTCAAAGAAGAGGTAATGTCGGTTACCGGTTCATTCAACATTATTTCTTCTTCCACTTCTTCTTATTAGGTTATTTCATTATGAAGTAATAACATCAGTATCACTCATATACTGATATATTATTATAAGTATGATACAACCCTATTTCACCATATATCCATCCTACAGAAAACGAAATCACCACGCGTGCGTACGTACAGAATACCGTCTCCACGCCATGGTGTAATCTATTTTCCACCACCACCTTACATGGATGGGTATAATGGTGTAAATAATAACTATATATGATTATTTTAAAGTGATATTGATTCTCAAATAATATACATACACTCCAATACTGTCCCACGATCATGAGAACGATATCATCCCTCGTGCGTACGTACGGACTACTGTCTCCACGACGCGATGAGATTCATTCTCCACGTTAACCATTCATGAATTATTGTAATGTATATATAATAAGTTATAATGAAATATTTTACATAATAATGACACTGGATTTATGTGTATATATATGTATGTCATCTACATAATTCCATTCAACTCAATAAGGAATCGAAAACAACGTTCATGCGTACGTACGACCTACCGTCTTGATGAATGGTGTATTTCTTTCCATTTACTCATTTGTTATATATATGAATATTCTGAATATATATTATATCTAAATAATGTTTTATATTCTTTAATGAAGTAATCATGATCTAAGTAATCATATGAATAATTACAAGTCAAAAGACGGACGATAGATGACACAATTTTACCCAAAACGCTCTTTAACATGGAATTTACAAAAGAATGTGTAATATAAAGACTTAAGTGAACCATATAAGATATCATAACATTGATTATGATTATGAAATAATTCAATGACATTATTTAAATCATTATACAAGAGGTTCAGACATTTATGAAGAAAATCGGACCTAAGGTAAGGGAAAATATCACAATCTCATTTTTATCCGAGATTGTTTATACTTTGGTATTTACTGGGGTGTATTTTATCATACACATCCATGTTTTCTCAATATGTAACATTATTTCCATCCAACTACAATTGTTTAAATCCAATTTTACCCTTCGGTGAGTTTTTAGAAAAAGATATGAAAGGTAACTTTTGTCGTTTTTCGTACGAGATACTTTTTGACTTTTCTGACAAAAGTATGAGAAGAATGTTTTTTTAACTTATACTACACGAACGGATTTTTAAAACAATATTTACAACAATATTCCTTTACAAGTTTTCAGGTTTATTTTTAATCAACTTCTTTTAGTTTAAAATTGTATGACATGTTAAAAAAGGAAATATGTTTTTGAAGTAGAAAGGATATTTTCCTCAAGAATGGAGTTCAAGTGTTTTATCAAAATTATTTTCCATCTAAGATAATAAATGGAACTATTTCTATACAAATTATTACATGGATTTTATTATGTTGTGATGGAAATATTTTTATGAATTCCTTTATCTTATATTAATTGTTTTATGATGTCACGATGTTTAAATATTCCCATTTTTATTACATGGGTTATGCTATGATGTATGGTTTATGATTTTTTGGCACACATAAGAATGGTATCATTATGAGATGTGTGGGAACTATATCTCCCTCCAATGCATTGGGTAAAGATTTTATATCTCATGAGATAGACATGGCTGGAACGACAGGTTAAACCGGTTCAGTGAAACATGACTGAAACGAGGAGTGAACTCGGTTCAGAAAGGGACGTTGTCCAATAAGATAGTCTTGGAAATGAGTCTTGACTAATAAAAAATGATTCTCTATGATTATGTGTGTATGACACAATGTTTCATTTTTTATGTTATGATTATTGGGATTACATTTCACTACTATGATACATTCAATGTTATGATATTATGATATTTTTTATAGGTTAAGATTTCCAAAATGTTATGTTCTTATGAATATGATGTGATTGGTATTTCTTTTGTTTACCCTTACTAAGCATTTGAACTCACCCTTTTATGTTTTCTTTTCCCCAGGATATAAAGAAAGGTTTTAGGTATGAAAAAAAGGAATATCTTTATGGGAGATGTTGAAGATCATTCATCACGATTAGAAGATTAAATTCCATGTTTCCAAAGACACTAATCTATTACGGTCCTTATATGTGTGTTTTTGTTATGTACTATGTATTCCACAAAAGTAATGTAATCTCCATGTACGTCAAGCTTTGGGTCTCTACACGGGTGGTACCCTGAATACCAGGATGGGTGGTTACGTTATAATATCCAATGCATTATGTATGAAAGTTGGTCGTATGGCTATTCCATTAAGTGATATGTGTGGAAGTCGACCGTATGGTTATTCCATTTAAGTCTGTTTATGTCCAAAGTTATATTTATATGTTATGTGTTCTTTATATAGGTTTTATGGTAATAATTTGGATAGAAAAGCATAAGTGGTGATCTTTTATTCAGTGAAAAGTTTTTACTACTTCATAAAGGTGAAATGTACTACTTTCATAAAGTATTCATGGTTTTCTTGTTGTTTTGGAAAACAAACAATTTTCCTTCTTTGTGTATCTCGTACTGAGATTATTATGCTCATCCCATGTTTTTTTGAAATGTTTTTCACAGGACATAATGAGGAATAGGGTCAAGGATATGATCAAGGAAAATTCATGATGTATTTACATGGAACAAGGCATCACTCTTTTTTTTCAAGTGTTCATGTTTTTTTAAAAAAGAAAACAATATAGAAGTGTATACTTTGTAAACATTTGATATGTAATAGTTATGCCAAAATTCTCTAAAAATCTAAACTTGAAAAGATCCTCAAACTGAATTATTCATTTAATTCAAGAATATGTATTGTACATAAGGTTGGGTCCTTATAGTTGGTTTCGAAGGGAGGTTTAGACAACTTTAGGAGTTAAAAAATTGTGAAATTTAAAAATTAATTTATGGTATGATTGAAATGATATAGCAGTTAAATATTACCATGTTTCTTCTCCTAAGATATTTTTGGGTTCAAAATGGTTTTCCGTAGAGGAAACAAGGAAGCTATGTTGGGAAGTCATCAGGAGGAAGACAACCTTCAAAATCAGCAACCGGAGATGGCCAGAATTGGAAATGAACAGTTTGTTGCAGTGATGGCATAGTTGAAATAGGATATAAATGCTGGTGGTATCCATGAATGAGATAAGCCATATCAACCACTGAGGAACAAGTCATTGGTGGAACATTTCATAAGGAAACATCCCCCATCATTCATAGGATCATCAGACCATGTGCTAGTAAAAGGGTGGAATAAAGCACTGGAAATGATTACTGATGTCATGGGGGTGTTCAGAACATCAAAAGGTTAGAATTGTTGTTTACCATTTTGAAGGTGAAGCTGATCAGTGGTGGTCGATGATGAAAAAAGAAGGGATAGTGTTGAGATTGAACATCTTCACTGGGAAGAATTCAAAGGTATGTTTATTGAAAAATATTTTCCCAAGGTTGTTCGTCTTAGGATGGAAAAAAAATTCCTAGAATTGAGGCAGGAGGATGACTTAGTGGCTACTTATGAATTAAAGTTTACTCGAATGGAAATTTATGCTCCAAACTTCGTATGATATCTTGATACTAAAATCAGCCATTTTTACTTAGGATTAAAGACAATGTATTGAAGGGATTTAGCTTCTCATGAGTTCAGAAGTTATGAAAAACTTTTTCGATGTGCAGAGAAGGTGGAAATGAAGTTTTCCATTGATCATGTGTTCTTTGACAACTAACAGAATAAGAGATATAGTTGGCAGGAAATGGGGAAGAATTCATTAATGAAGCAAGGAGGTAAGAAAACCAAATATCCTTCCTGTGAGAAGTGTGGTAAAATACATCCTGGAGAATGTTTATCCATGTCTGGAAAGTTCTTTCGGTGTGGTAAGTCTACTCATATTGCTCATAACTGTAAGGAATATGATCAAGGAGGAAATGAAAAGACAGCGGTAAGATGTTTTAAGTGTAATTAAATGGGCCATTATTAAAATGAGTATATAACGAAGAACTCAACATGGGAAAAGCACCCAGACTACAAGAAGAAAGGGGTGGTGAAATCCTTTGCAACTAGTTCAGCAGATGTTGGTGCATCGAATGAAGTAGTATCAGGTACACTGTTTGTTTTTTTAGATTATACCAATGTGTTGTTTGATTCGGGGTCTACACATTCATTCATTTTTGAGAAGTTTTCTAGTATATTAGGAATTCCATATCAAGATGTGAATCCAGAACTTATGGTAAAAAAACCCCGAGAGAACTATGAGATAACAAAATGATAAGAACCTTCCCATCATTGTTTGCAGAAGGAATCTACATGCAAACCTTTTTGTTTTGCCTCTAATAGAGTTTGATGTTATTTTGGGCATGGATGGACTTTCAGTTTATCATGCTAATATTCACTGTAGAGCTAAAATGTTTCCTTTTCAGAAATATTTTCAGTTTTTGTACCAGAATGAACCCTTGATTTTGATAACATATCAGAAAGTTTAGAAACTAGTAAAATATGGAAATGAATGTTACCATGGACATATTGTTGAAAATAAAGGAACTGTTCAGATTATTGTTGTGCCAGTGGTAAATGAGTATCTTGAAGTTTTTCTTGATGATTTTCCTTGTATTATTCATGATCAGGAAGTTGAATTTACTATTGACTTAGTTTATGATTCTAAGTTAATTTCAAAATCCCCTTATCAAATTGCTCAAGTTTAACATTTAGAGTTAAAGATCCAATTTCAAGAGTTATTAGATAAAGGTTTCATTCAACATAGCACATCACCATGGGGTTCTCCTGTCTTGTTTGTTAAAAATAAAGATGGCTCAATGAGATTTTGCATTGATTTCAGTGCCTTGAATAATATCAATGTTAAGAACAAGTATCCTTTGCCTACTATCGATAGTTTTTTGGATCATCTCTAGAGAGCTCAGTATTTTTTGAAGATTAAGTTGAGGTCGGGGTACCATCAGTTGATAGTAAAAGAAGAAAACGTTCTGAAGACTGTGTTTCAAACTAGATATAGCCATTACGAATTTTTATTTATGCCTTTTGGGTTAACCAATGAACCTGTTGTATTCATGGACCTTTTGAATAGAATTTACCATGGGTTTTTGGATAAGTTTGTGGTTGTTTTCATTGATGATATTTTGTTGTTTTCTAATAGTAAAGATGAGCATGAAAGTCTTTTATGGGTTATCATGAAAACAATAAAAAAATAAACTGTATTGAAAATTCATCAAGTGTGAGTTTTGGTTACAACATATTTATTTCCATGGTCACATTGTTTTAAAAAATGGAATAACTACTGATAATCCTAAAAAAATGTTTTTGAAAATGTCCAAGACCCATAAATGTAACCGAGATCCATTGTTTTCATTGTTTGGAAGGTTACTACCGATGTTTTTTTGAAAATTTTTCACAATTATCTAGTCTAATGACTAAACTAACATGGAAGGGTGTTAAGTTTATCCGTACAAAAGAATGTGATCATTTTATTCAGGAGTTAAAAAGAAGATTGGTGAATTACCCAGTTTTGGAACTTCCATCAAGGAATGGTGAGTTTGTTATCTACAATGATGCTTCATTGAAGGGAATTGGTTGTTTCCTTATGCCGAATGATCATGTAATTTTTTATGCTTCAAGTCAATTGAAAATTCATCAGTTAAATAACCCAACACATGATTTGGACTTAACTGCTGTTGATTTTTCTCTAAATATTTGAAGGCATCATTTCTATAGAGTAAAGTGTGAAATATATACTGATCACAAAAGTTTAATGTATATATTCACTCAGAAAGAATTGAAAAAGAGACAAAGGAGATGGCTATAATTAATCAAGGATTATAATTGTACAATTCATTACCATCTAGGAAAAGAAAATAAAGTGTCTGATGCTTTGTGTTGAAAAAGTAATGCTTCATTAACCATGATACGTTTGGAAAGAGACCCTTTGGTTTTTGATTTGATGAATTTTGGCATAGAAGTTTTTGGTGCTAGTAGTTCTTCTGTTTTTTTCACGTGTTAGTGAGATCATCTCTATTAGACATAATTAAGAAAGCGTAGAAGAAAGATAGTGGGTTTCAGAAAAAATTAGAGCTGATTCAAAAGGGTAAGTTTCCTAGATTTAACATTGATAATGATTTTCTTTTGAGGTTTGGGAAGAAATTATGTGTTCCTTGTGATTCATAGTTGAAGAAGGAGTTGTTATGTGAGGCTCATAGTTCCTTATTTCAAGTTCATCCTGACAGTACTAAGATGTACAGAGATCTGCGGGAGTATTACTGGTGGGATGGAATGAAAAGAGATATTACTGATTTTACTATAAAGTGTTTGACTTGTCAGTAGGGTAAAGTAGAGCGGTAGTTACCGAAAGGGATGCTTCAGCCTTTACCGGTGCCAGAGTGGAAATGGGAAATTATATTCATGTACTTCGTTGTGGGATTACCAAATACATCTCGAGGTAATAATGAAATCTGGTTTATTGTTGATCGATTGACTAAATCTGCTCATTTCCTTCCTATTCGAGATACATTACCTCTAGATAAACATTCTCGATTGTATCGTAAAGAGATAATTAGGTTTATTGGAGTTTCCATATCCATTGTATCTGATCGTGATCTCAGGTTTACTTCTAACTTTTGGAAAGGCCTTCAAAAGTCGTTGGGTGCTGAATTAAATTTTAGTGCAGCTTTTCATCCTCAATTAGATGGGAAATCATAACGAACAATTTATACATTAAAGGATATTCTACGTGCTTTCTCGATAGATTATCAGTGAATTTGGGACCAACATCTTTATTTGGTTTAGTTTTCTTATAATAACATTTTTCATTCTATATACAAATGGATCCGTTTGAGGCATTATATGGGAGGTTTTGTCGAAATCCAGCTTTTTCAGTTGAAGTAGGTGAAAGGAAGTTGATGGGACCAAAATAGATAAAGGAGTTGGGAGAAAAAGTTCAGATGATTCAAAAGCACATGAGAACAGCTCAGAGCTGGTAGAATAGTTATGTGGATAACCGGAGGAAGGATCAATATTTTGAGGTAGGTGATTATGTCTTTCTCAAAGTTTCACCATGGAAAAGTGTGAAGCTATTTGGTAAAAAAGGAAAGCTGAGTCCAAGGTTCATTGGAGCATATGAAATAATGGAGAGAGTTGGATCAGTTTCTTACCAAGTGGCTTTACCTCCAAGTTTTTCCTAGGTACACAATGTTTTTCATGTTTCTATGTTGAGAAAGTATATGCCAGATCCATCTCATGTTTTGATCCCAGAGGTAGTTCAGTTGGAGGAGAATATCTCTTATGAAGAATAACAAGTCCAGATTCATTACCAAAGAGAGAAACTGTTGCTAAATAAGGTAATTCACTAGGTAATGGTTTTGTAGAAAAACTATAGTGTTGAAGAGGAAACATGGGAATCTGAAAATTCTATGAAGGATAAATACCCCCACTTATTTTGATAAGTGAATAAAATTGTGAGAACACAATTCCCAAAAGGGGGAAGGATGTAACATCCCCGCTAAATAAAGAATAATATTTTTTCATATTTTTTAATATTTTTGATTTAAATATTAATTTTACTTTAAAGGGGTTGCTATGTTCGATATCGTACCCGATACACAACAATGAGTTTCTTTAAAATCTTACGTTGCACACTAATAATATGATAATATTATTTTCAAATGCTAGTTAACAAGTAGTCATTTTATTGGAAAGAGTGAATATAAATTACAAAAATATGATTATATATGTTACTTAAATGTTTTTACATTTATCCAATAAAATATTAAGGCTTAAAATAAGAAAAGAATTCAATTTTAGGCATAGATACTCTAATATTCACTAAAAGGTCGAATTATTATATTTTAATGTAAAACCCACTTTAAATATTGTTTTGGTCACTCTTATACATAATATTGGACCAAATATAATTCTTCTTTAGAATCGGGATATCAAAATTTACATTGTGTAATTTTTTGGTACATTTGTGATAATATTCATTTTTTAATGAATAATAATAAATGTTGTATTTTAATTGAAAACCACTTTTTAATCTAATTTATTTATATTATTATATCATATTTTGATTTGGTTTTAAAGTCTAATTGTAATAAATTTTTAACATTTAATCCAATAGTTTTCAGTGGAATTAATTTCACTTTGAAATTGGACTTAAACTAGTGTCAATCTTTTGATATATATTGTTTTACAAAAACACAATATTTGTTGTGAAAATGATAATTAATTATTAAATTAATTAATTCAACTTATATGTTTTGAATTTTTTAAAATAGAGATCATTTTTGAAATAGGAATATCAAATATATCTTAGGGTAAATTTTTGGTCTTGTTCTGAAAAACTTCACTTTTTAATGAATAGTGAAACCACTAAGTGGTATTTAAAAAAATAATTTTTTGTTTAAATGAAACTTTACTACTTCTGTGATTTGAATTTAAAATATCTGAAATACATGGTTGTAATTAGGATGTAAAATGTGCTTCAATTGGATTAAAATAATTTTTTGGTGAATAGTAATTTTTATGTTTTATTAATTATGATTAAAGGTAATTAGTGTCATTTAAGGTAAAGATAATGTTATAATAATATGAAATGACATTTAAATTTGTCCAACACTTTTTTTATGAGTCATGGATGACCATGAAAAACCATGGGTAAACTTGGGGACCCCATGGTGCCACTTTGGTTGGAAAATGACATTAATAACCTTTTATTTAAAGTTAAAATTAAATGCCACAAACATGTATTGTTTTACAAAAACAATTTTTACATGGGGTTATACAAGTAATATTTTTGACTATAAATATTAATTAGAAATATAAAAATATTTCCAACATCCTGATATTTTTTTATAATTTTTAGAAATTAAATAAATTAAATTATTTATGACACCATGATGATGCAACAATTACATCATTATTTAATGATTTAAAATAAATGAAAAGATAATGTAAAATATAATACCTAAACTTGTAAAAACCCTATTGGATGGATAAATTTCTAACTCTTATCACCTTATCCTCGAAATATATAAATGTGGGACCTTTAAAATCTAAAACTCAATGTAAAATAAAGTATCATTTTATAACATTCCAAGAGTTCCCCTCCTCTCCTCTTATAAAAGGACCCACCACTACCACCATACACACACATCTGTAGCCTTTGGATCGACCAAGATCTACTCATTTTATCTCTCCACATCCTCCTACTCATCCTAGAAGCCTTACCGTATGTAGAATGCTCTTCATGAAAACCTTTTGGTTCAAACATAGAGCAGTTACCCGATTTAAATGTAATGTCTTCACTTGTGTTCTTTTGTTTTATATTGCTTCTCCAACTTCAAAACATTTTATTTTCCTTTATTTTGTAACAAAACCAGTATCTTCAATATACGAGGTTGTTTTTATGAGATTAATTCGAGCTACACATACACACACCTCCGTCTAATGGTTAAAGAACATAATGTTTCTATGGTTGGCGAATTTCTGGCTCATGAAACGATGATTATTCAATCATATTTTAACACCTATCATAGTGGACATTAAGATGTCACTGTATTTATATATGATATATTCTATGTTTATGTTTTACTTATTCTTCTATATTTTAAATTTATGGTATACCTTTATGGTTTCCATTATGGGTAAACACAATATATTTATTTTAGGAAGTGCGAACTACCGCCCCCTCAAAGTGATTTGATTCGTTAATGACATATGTGGGATGTATAAAGGATAGAGTTAATGATATTATATATGATATTATACTGGAATTATAATATACCTATATATCATTTTTATTTGACTCCATTAAATATGAAATAGAAATGAATGTAGTGTTCCTACGTACGTATGGCTTACGGTGTCCATGAACGGTGCATTTCTTTTCTTACCTCTAAATGTTATATAATATTATAAATACATGTATATGCTGGATATATATGAAATATATGAATTCCAAATCATGAATATCATTCTGGATATAATGAACCTTTGAACACATGAACAACATGTAATTGTAAGAATTCCATTTTTGACTTAAGTACCAAATATCGACAAAACGAACGTTATTAACATAAATGATTACATAATTGTTGTAACATGAAAGAATGTTATAAAAAAGGAATACTAAACTTGAAAAATGTTCTTAAGCAAGTATAAATTAAATTTAGTTTATTATTCAGGAGATTAAATAGAAATCGAGTCATGTCGGACACGATGTAAGGAACTTCAACTCAATCTCCTTTCATTGAGGCATATTTAGTTTTATACACAACTTTCTTTTATACTGTGTATAAACCCCTTTGACTTTTAATTTTATTCACAAGGAATTTTTTTCTAAAAAGTTTTTTACTAAATGAAAAAAATGAATGTTTCTTTTAATGTACACGGTTACAATGACCTTTTCCACAGTCGTGAGTATTATTTGGCCTTTGGCTTCCTCAACAAGCCGTAATATTTTTAAATGTAAATAAATATCATATAATATTTTCTGTATTTTGGTATTGAAAATGGTTTTGATAATGGATTTATTATGTAAATATATTTAAGTGATATATTGTGCTTGAAATGTGTAATTGTTTTCTTTCCTTAATAATTGTTTTATATGTTATGATTTTATAATGGTACGTGGAAATTTGATGGGTGGTTATGTGATAATCCAAATGACGGGTGGTGCCATGAATACTAGGATTCGTGGTTACATTATAACCTCCAATGTATTGGGTATGGATGTCGACCGTATGGCTATTCCATTAAGTTATATGTGTGGAAGTCGGCCCTATGGTTATTGCATTTATGTATGTTAATGTCCCGTGTTACCTTTATAGGTTATGTGTTTATTATAGGGGGTTTATGGTAATCTTTGGGTTACAAAAGGGTATGTGAGAATCTTTTATTCAGTGAATAGTTTTTAATACTTTATAAAGGTGAAAAGTACTACTATGATAATGTATTCAGGTTTTACTTGTTGTTTTGAAAAACTAACAGTTTTTCTTCTTTGTGTATCCCTTACTGAGATTTTTTATGCTCATCCCAAGTGTTTTTTGGAAATTTTTTTCCCAGGACATAATGTGGAATAGGGTCAAGGATGGGATCAAGGAGAATTCATGTTGTCTTAACATGGAAGTAGACATGACTCTAATTTTCCAAACGTTCATGTTTTGTAAAAAAATGGATACTATGTAGAAGTGTCTACTTTTTAATCTTTTGAGAAGTAATAGTTATGTCATAATTCTATACATCTCTAAACCTGAAAAAATCCTCAATGTGAAATATTTATTTAATTCGAGAATATGTATTGTACATAAGGCCAGGTACTTATAATTAATTTGTGGGTTCCCCTCTTTTTAAACCCAAGAATAATAAGGGGCATAGAAATTAAATGCCGATAATAGTGGTCACTCCTCTATAATCGTAACTATTTGGATACAAATAGGTTAGGATTAGTGTAATATAATTAGTTAATATTAAGATTAAAATGATTCTCTGGGTTATTATACATTGTCCATTTTATATTTTTAAATTTTTTTTATTGTACATGCATTATCATTTTGTGAGTGATGAATATTGGGTGTTTTTATGTTTTTTTTTTTAATTTTTTTTGGACATACAAACCATGAAATGTGATATTTCAGACAATATATTATTATTTATATAATTTAATGATGTTTTGAAGATAATACTGTTTTATAGTAAATGATTGACCAATAATACCCTAGGTTGTTTTGTTGTTGAGGTGGAAACTGTATATTATGATTTTTTAAGAATAATTATTATAAATACACAATATTGGAATGTTAAATCATCCATAATTAAAGAAACACAATGTATATTATTGTATACACCCCTAAATTAAATAATGGTTAACAAAATTTTCTATAATGAATTTTTTTGAGTGACATCATTTTTAAAACATGGTTAATAGAAGGTGTGCGTTGTTATGGGATATACTTCATATTTCCCTGATATTTACTGAACATTCAAAATTTTGTAGGTTTTCGTGGTTCAAGATTATATTTACGAAGTTGTATCTATACTAAATTATTGTTTTATTGTAAAAAAAATTATATCTATATTTCATTAATCATTATTATTAGAGTTTGTTACATTGGTTATGATTTGGTGGTTTTTATTTCATTAATCTCATGATATGATTTTCCCTAGAGGGTTCTGCCTTACATATTTGAGATTTATACCCACGAATACAGTAACCATCCCTTGGCCTATGGGTGGAAATATTTTGGAGTAACTCATCATTTATTTATTGAATTTGTTGGAGTCTTTTTAAAAACATGTTACTAGAGAGTGTGATAAAAACCCATATATCCAATAAAATTCATCATCAATTTTTTATATAGATTTATTTTATTTATAATTCTTATGATTACAAGGATGATTCATAATGTGTTTATATGTTATGAAATAGGGATTATTATAAATCAGTAAATATTAATTTCTAAAATACAACTATATAATTACTTTAAAAGATAATATTACATAGTTTTATTGAGAAATTTATTTGAACCTCATGAAAATATGTTTTTTGGTTTTCAGATTAGGATGAAATAATGATAAATATATTTGATTATTTTTTGGTAAAATATTTACATATAATTTAAAATTTTTATATGATAATAATTTTTTTTCACATTATTCATTTTAAATTTTAATCATTTAATATTGAATACAATTTGATATTGGAATGTGAAAGAATTATTATTAATATAAATGTTAAATTAGATTGTTTATTTACTTATAGATATTTCATAATGACGGTTTGAGAAACAAAATGTTTTCATTGTTATATTTTTTAAATTAATATAAATGTTTATCTATTTCCACATATATAAATATATTATTAATTAAGTTTATCTCTCTCGTAATTTAATTCATTTATAAAAACTAATTATATTATGAATTCGTGTATATAATTTTTTCAGTGTTAAAATTATTATTGTAAATCTCATACAATGAATAAAAGGAGTTACAAATACGTACAATATAATTATATATTTATATTGATCTTACTATGGGTTACAAAATTTAATGTACTTTTTTATTATGAATTATGTATTTTAGATATTCATATTTTATTAGAATTTGGGTCACAATTGAGTACTATTATAAGGATGTTGGGACATGGAATAGACTGATCACTATCCCGGGGGAATAGGATCTATCTAGAAATGTGTTTGTCAGGAATTGATAACACCATACTTTCCCATACATTTTTCTAGATGTTTATCATTTAAAAACATTAAATGAAAGGGTTTATATACCTATTTTATTGCATGTATTAAAACATGTTTAAAAAAATATGCATTTATTTTTTGGGTATTTACCACAAATAATGAGTTATATATGTATTCTAAGACAATGTGTTTTGAATATTTTTTTGGATAACAATATCATATAATAAAAAATAATTTATATCATTTATATGGGAAGGTAATAAATTATATAATATGGTGATATTTTAAAGTAACCTTAAAATAAAAAAGTGTTATATTCCATATAAATGTGAACAAAAGACTATATTTCAATAATAAAAATGATTAGGTTATCTATACATGGATTATCTGGACCAATGAAATATGTAAATAGATTACCCTTAGATTTTGGTAACAAAATGAAATTTTGAGACTTGTTTCGCACATATGTCAGAAACCCTAAAAGTTAGAAAATAATGATATTTATTTAGATAAACCATATGATTGGTTTGTGAATTTTATTTCCATTCAATACTCCATTAGTAAGATATAATACCATTGAAATGATTTTATACTTGAATAGTTATTTTTTCAATTAAAACTAAAGTAGACTACTCGATTATTAATATATAGATCTATTCCATGATAAGATGTAATATCAGAGGTTCTGCCATATTATTGTGTTTTTTATTAATAATATTGATTAATGATTTTAAAACAAGATATGCATATAATGAAGACATATATTTGAGTTAATTTTTGCATCATATTCATTTAATTAGATATTGAGTTAAATTATTAGAAATGTGTATCTTTAAAATAGAAACATATTATACTATTATACAAATTTAATAATTCTACAAAAAGTGGAAGTATAATTCTATGTGTTTGAGATACCATTTTATTATAATCCATATTGTAAATAAAATGTACAAATAGTTACTACATCAATAAGATGAATGATATTTATTGGTATGAAGATTAAATTATAAAATATATGTATTGTATATATTTTTATTTCTATTTTATAGTAATATATTGATAGTAAATATTTTATAGTATAACATTAAATATGTTGTTTTTTTAACACACATGGTTTAAAATTCATCTATTTCTAAAAAACAGTTTGTCTGGAAGTTATAATACATATTTTATATATAATAATATTGTTTATCATTATTATTTACTAATATAAAATGTAAAATTTTATTTTCACTTTGCAGTATGAAAATTTAGCAAATAAATTATTTTTTCATTGTATTTATTTTAATTCATAGAATACTATATAAGATATGACTTTTAGTAGATTATTTTCAGGCATGATAAAATTTTTTCTTTGAAAACGCTTAAAAATAATCAAAAAATGATTATAAAAATATAATTTAAAGTGAATAACATTATATCCCATTGGAGATTATGATATAATATCATAAAATTATCTTAATTTAACAAGTTGAAATTAAATATATTAACAAAATGATGTGATGATTTTTTATGTAATGGATTCAATTATGATGAGGAACTTTCAAACAGTTCTATGTTATTAGGAAAAAATATGTCGTAACACTATTATATTTGATTTATTGAAGCATATTTATTTAAATACTATGATCCATTTTTGTATATTAGAATTACTAATTATAATCTATCTCATATTTAATGAATAATTTAATCATATATGTTACCCCCTTTAATGTTACTTATAATGAGGATTCATTATGGGGTTTCATGGAGATATTTCAGTACGTACATAACAATATAACATGTTTAACAAAACCTTAAAAATCTAGTGAACACATATCCTCTCTAGTTGTATTTCTTATAGTTTATAATTGGACTATATCTTATTTATTTTTTTGTTTTTATTATTTATTTTGTTTTAAAATATTTAATATGTAACAATTTATACCAGTGGAAGGATCTAATTTATTTTATCATTATATATTACATGATGTTTTGTTTTACTTAACATCAAAATTCCTGAATTTACCTTATCCACAGTCTATGGTCTATAAAGTGTATTATAGTACAAAATTAAATGTAAATATTTACACGGGTTTTGTTTTATATTATTATATGGAATTATTTCATGAGACACAATATGTTAATTAGTGAAATGCAAACAACTCTATATACCACATGGATTACCATACAC
The DNA here is from genome assembly GCA_963277665.1 of Viscum album. Lineage (NCBI taxonomy): Eukaryota > Viridiplantae > Streptophyta > Magnoliopsida > Santalales > Viscaceae > Viscum > Viscum album. Next base: position 1,430,052,775 of record OY728132.1, on the reverse strand, counting down.
AATTTATTTTTTGACATGGGGATTATTTTTTAAATTGAATCCCTGTTATATATGGTTGAAAATATACTGTATATGGTAACATTTAAACGTTAATATCATTCCTACACTAGCTCTATATATATATTAATCTTGGTATGGTTGGATATATTTCATAACTTGTTATAAATTAATATTTAATTGAATTAAGACTGTTTTAATACCATTATGATTAAAGAACATTTTCTCTTGGTGAGATATATTAAGTGTGTGTGCGTATCTATATAAAAAATATGTCATGTGTAAGTACATATATGGATATGGGCCATGTGATGTGAAAACCCATTTAAGAAACAAAAATATGATGCTATCATACCTTTTGTTAGTCTATAATCCTAGAATATATTATGTATTATTAGTCTATATATTATTTACATACATAGTGTCTCTGTTTTTACTCGATGTATTGAAAAAATGGATTATACGACAATATATATTATATATGACATTAGTGTTGAACATATGTATAATGATGCAAATGTTTTATAGAGATATTTCCAAAAATCATTTTCACTTTAGTTAAGCCTTATTTTTTTCTATAGTCTAGCCAATAGTTTTATATTTGGATTAGACAATTCCTATTTTTTAACACTATAAAGTCTCATGGGATGACCTTTTGTGGTTGATTAATTGAGGTTTACATTTTGTTGAAAATTATATTTCTATAAAATTGAAGGTTACTCCAAAACTATTTTTGAAAATTTCTAAATGATGTTTTGTATGGATTTTCATAATTTGTTAAGTAAGATATTCCATATGTTGAAAATGAATGATAGGTTTTACGATAAGAGTTGTAGAATGTATACAATGGGATTTTAACATATGTTCTGAAAAGTGTTTGTATATGATAAAACATAAAGTGAAAGTGTATTAAATCCATGAGTATTTTGGTAAAGTTATATATTTTTAACAATAATGATTAAAAATAAATACATTATGTGGTGGTATTAATCATGTATTAGTTTATTTAGGATTAAATCACATCATTTTGATTGCCAAATTACAATGATTTTTAATATGCCAATTTATGGATTATTTGATAATGTGTTGGGATTAAATTTTTTACCAACTATAATATATTTTGTTTAATGATACCTCATGTAATAATTTTTAAGGATATTAAAAAATAAAATATATTTTTGTAATCATTGGAAATTTTATGGTGGAATTAAAGATAATGTAATAATTATTCATTACATTTTGAAATTCTTGATCATTGATTTGGAAGCCTAAGGATAATTCATGGACGCTATAAAAAGAGGATTAATACTTACAAAGGTGATTGATGAGAATACAAGTATAAATTGATTTATTCTCTTTTATGAAAATTTACCAATACCATACTCTCTTAATCTTTATCAAAGATATAATAAAACATAAAGGAAGAGGGTGTCATTTCAAAATATTGTTAGATTCACAATGTCTTATGGATTACCTTTGAATAAGTGATCTAACATTAGGTATTGTAATTGAAACATTGATTAATTGTTTCACCATTTCAAATGTCAATAATTTATTTATATTTTTTCAATTCAAAATAATAGTTAACTTTTGTTGAAAAAATAGGATTTGGTGGCGTGTTTTCACAGTGTTTTGACATGAGTTGTCCATGCTAAACCCTCCACATAGTCACTGAAATTGTGAAAATAAAATCTGTGCATTTGTTTGAGGAAAACATGATGATTATTATGATTACTACGATATATGAGGAAAATATTTTGGGAACCATGATCATAAATATTTTTACAATTATGTTAGGATTTTGTAAAAAAATAGATTTTGTGTTATTTTTCCTTATAGAGTGTCTAGAAAGTCCTTTGTTTATTCATATTAGATGACTGATGATACCACAAAATTTATGATTATAAATTCATTCTATTATAAATAGTTGATTTTGGGATAAATTATTTTGTCATATTAATAACATGTAAAATATCTGGATAGGTTTTAACTTGATGTTGTGATAAATTTTCTGTGATATATTATTGCCACGTGATAAATATATGATTAAACATGACATTAAATCATGGATAGTTGATGTAATATGATTTTTAAAATAATGCTGGGTTATTTTTATATTTTCTTGGTTTATTTTATATTATTGTCTTATATAAAGATCATATTATTACATGATTAGTGGGATAATAACAAATCAATTATAGATCTATTATGATAGAATTATTTACTTGTGTGAAACACTTGATCAATGAGTTGTTAACAACCATTTTAGACTACAATGAGTATCCACCTATAGGTGTATTCATTGGTAAATAATATTATTAAAATGGGATGTTATAATAGTAATATGGTCTTTTTGAAAAGTTATACTCTATTGTGTCCCAATGTCCGTGAATATCAGGACTTAGTGATGACATGTAGATGATATGATGATGATGATGATAATGTGGTTATTCCAATGACAATTTGTGTGGTAGTTTGATAGTGTGTTTGATATATTTTTGATATTACCCACTAATTATATAATGATATTTAATTAAATATGGTTGTATCAATTTTTTAAGTAACCAATTGCAAGAGATAATTTTACCAATGAAAACAAATATATATATATATATTCATTTTTTCTGTCCATCATCCCTACATTTTTCATTTATTTTCTATATTAATAGTTTTCAAGAATTAGTTTCTTAATATAATGGTCACAACTATTTGGATCTAATCTCATGGAATCCTTATTTAATTTCTCATAATCTATTTGGATAATGAAAATTTTATATGTTATGACCATTCCCCTAACACCCCTTCATGACCAGTAGTGATGATGGGAGTTACCCATGAATCCCACCCCTAATATGCCATAGTCAGGTGACTAACACCAGGGATTTAGATCTAATTAATGGTGGGGGGATTACCATCATAAATATGAAAAAAACTGAATCATAACCTCCAGTAAACTCTATATGATATATACAACAAATATCCAACAATTCATGTAATGTTATACATAAAATAATATCCTTTAAAATTAATAACTAATGAATCCAATGGTAGTATCCCCAAACCATAACCCTAAATTATTTATGATTGTAATTTCTATCCTGATCATAAAGTCCCTCATATAAATTACATGTATATATTTATATGTATATATATAAATGGGTGAGACTAAATGATTACTTTTTAGGAAAATAGGCACTAGGGAAGAAGGAAATAGATACAGAAAAATGCTTGGAGATTTTTATTCACTGAAATGAAAAAATGTTTTAAGATTCCTTTGGGAGTATGGTATTGAAATAGGATGTTGATAAGATGAATGAGTGATCGGTTGAAGTGGATACTAACATGGAGTAGAGGGTGTCGATCAGAAATAAAGACAATATTATCATATGTCACTTAAATGAATGGAAGATAACCCTAAAGGAGTATATTCAAACATGGGAAAATATGACATATCACATTGAAGATATTTTCAAGAATGAACATAAGATAATGTTAATTCCCCTTCATAGGAACTTATAGAGGAAGAAGGATTCTAATAATATCAAATTTTCAATAATTAATTATTGATCTCTTATGATGTCTGTAGAATTTCTGTTATGATTTTTTTGAGTATTTTGACATTTTCATAGAAGATGATAACTAAAAATAAAATGATTACGTTTAAATCATTCAATCTTAAATACCTTTAATGATAACTAGATAAAGTATAGTAGCATTTTTTATATAAATAGGATAAAAATTCACACATACAAAAATAAAATTATCACATATCTTCATTCTGTCTCACTCACTAAATTACTAATTCATGTATAGTAGGATAAAATGAACATGAAGATCATGAAAAGTAATCTCTCATACAACAATCCACATCCCCTAACATGTGGAAACTTCACAACCAGAATACTCGGTTATCTAGTATGCAAATACTATAACCTTATAAAATTAAACCATGTATATAATTTTCAAATATGATTTATCACAACCCAATCTACATCTGATGAAGTGTAATAAAGAGGGAGAAGTTAGCAGTCCATTACCTATAAAATATTGATGTTGGTAAAGACACCTGGATCCCATGACCACATATGTGAATTACTATGTAAACCAAAATAAATCTATAGTGTGTATAAAATTAGACGAAAATAAAAATTATATATGATAATGCACAAGACAAACCTAGTTGTCAACTAAATATTTGAACCATTTAAACTATTTTAGCAAAAAAATGTTATTTCATCCTAATAAAACGCACATATATAACCACTTCCATTACAATCCATCCATTACGAATCACTATACTTTCATAAAACTAAACACAATATAAATAATTTTACTTTTTCACATATTTATTAAATCATTTATTTAACATTATCAATCATTTTACATTCATATATCCACATTTAATCACAACCCATTCATTAAAAAAAAATTTACATTCAATTCATTCCTTGTTAATTATACACATTTATTCCATCCATAATATTTTCATTAAAATAAAATTTATACCAAATATCAATTTTCTATTAAATATATTACCAGTTCTACAACCAAATTAATCTATAGACCCATTCCATTTTTGATTAGTTATTCATTTTTTCATTTTATTTATTTAGAAATCCACATTTCTAGGAATATTATACAACAAACTCATCAAACTATCCCATAAATTCCTAAACAACCTAAAAATACAATGAAAAAATCACATTTAAAATCCATACCGATTGATAATATATGAATCTTGCCCCTTTATATATTTCATCAATATTTCCTCAAATAAACAATTCAAAAATAACGATATAGATTCACATCACACCCTCTATGATTCACTAATGTTGAAATGTCATACTATCACCCTAAAATATATACAAAATCAAAGTACCAAGACTATAATAATAATGAAAATGAGGGATAATGACATAAAATTGATGTTTTTTTGGTAAATCACACTAATTAAAATTCATAAATTTATTCATTCTTCTAAATTAAACAATGTAAGAATAAACAAACAAATTATTATTTTTCTGATTCCCATTATATAAATTATTTATTATCTATAAAATATTATATAATTTTTAAAAGTGCATGGTTTCATGAAAATAGCATGTAATAATATTTATAAAAGAATGGAACCTAAAAACATATTCTATAATCCAATTTGTTTATTCACTAAACATTCCACACAATGAAATGATCAATAAGAATAAAATATTTACAGGATATCCAAATAGTTGTTATATTTATGTTCTTAATACTATATATATGTAAATATAATAATTACCATAACATTAAAACAAATTTACCATATTAGTGAGTATAAATCAAAAAAAATCATCAGATAAGCGATAATATAAATTTTTGTATACCACATGCGATTATCTCATTCCCATTATATTCCAAGGTTATCATTCATTATCATATATAGATTGATTATTATAATAAACCAAATGAAAATAAAAGTTTATTTATTCCACTGTCATACATAATCAATGAGGGACTTGATCTAAATCATATACCTCGACAAAATCATCCTTAATTATCAGAAAAATAAATGTGGAATAAAGATGATCACATAGATTCTGACATTGGATTATTACTCCCAAAAACCTATAAAACATAAATCCATAAAAATATCCTAACATATTTCTTCTAAAAATGAAATTAAATTGCAATTTAATCTATATTAGGTAATAATAATAATAAGATTATGAAGGGAAAGTGTATCGACCAGACAAAAAAGATAACATAATATTGATTTTTCCAAAAATTCTACTTATTTCATTCTGAATATACTTTTCTGTTTATTTTTTAAAATATTTGGTTCATAAATCATACATTTCAAAACCATAAAATAAAAATTCGTCATCTTCAATCAGTATTCACTTTTTCTATAATGTATAAATATTATAATAAAACCATATATATTTTCTTGAAAATCATCGTAACATTCAAATTTAAATCATCCACTCCCTACCCATCTTTTACAATGTGATTTGTTTTTTTAAATATGGCGTGAGAAAAAAAGTTCATTAAGGTACATTAATGGGATAATACAATCAATCCAAATAAAATAGGAAAACCATTGAATTTATTTCCCTTAAGACATTTAATATTACCCAAAAATTGGAAACATATTTCTTTTAAAATGAACATTATATTCCATTTTTTAAATAAATTAATTTCAATGAAAACATAGTAATAATATTTTAAAAGTCAAATATGTGTCTTTCAACATCATCTCAAAGAACGCTTTCAGAACCCTTACATAAATCATTAGAAATTAAATTAACCATTTGATCAACATCCAATATAATTATACAGAGAAAATAATTGTTACCTAATGAGTTGGAGAACTATCTTGGAGGAACAATCATATATGTTGTATCAGGCTCAACCATAATCAGTATTTGGGCTCAAAATTTCATATTTCATTTTCTGAGCATTTTTGTATACATTTTAAACCCCATGTAAACTATTTCATACTCCCATTAAATATACTTTTGAATATCAAAACACCATTTTAATTTAATAACACAATTATCAATAACAAAATAACAAAAAATTAGGAACATATTTTTCCTTTGAATAAAATATGAAATCAAGTTAAGGAATAAAAACATAAAACAAATATTTAGAGTAATGTTAACTACTTTGTGTAACTATATATGTCAAAATAGAACATTTCTTATATAATTTGTATAAAAAATAAATATGATGCACAAAATATTTCTTTTTTAATCCATTGAATTTTGGTACAATCAATTATTTTGAAAATCACAAATGCTCATATAATTGTATTCATAAAATATTTCTATAAAAATTGACTTGAAGTTATTAATTTAGTAAATAAATGTTAAAAAGTAATTATTATTATCTTAAAGTGTGCATAATTAAAAGATAAAAAATATTCCAAATTTTTATTTACAATATAAATAATGGTAATTATGTTTAGAAATGATGTTTTTAATCAATTCAAAATTAAATAGAAATTTTATTGAGATGTTTATATGTATATAGAAATAAATAATTAACCAATTAAATATTTAAAACATTTCAAAATGTTGTCTTATATAAAATGATTCCTAACCTTAAGTCTTATTCTTGATATGTGTTGTTTATCTTCTTGAATAATAATATAATGTTAATTATGAATGATCCTAGTTTTAAAAGATGTGTGTTATTTTTTTAAATTTCTATTTATATCACATATATATTTATAATTAAACTTTTACCAAGTGTACGAGGATGATCTTTAGTATTCTGAGGGTTCAAGACATGAATGATTGTAAAATTGGGTTATCCTATGAATGGTGAATGATTGTTATATGGTTAATGGAAATCATTTTCCAAAAATATCATGTATAGTAGGAGGGGTGTAGAGATATATAAATATCTCATGAAAAATTCAAGATAGTGAAAATTCTGATAGAGGTAATCCACACGGTTGGTGTATGGTTTTTCATACTCTGTGGGCTACCTAGGTAACATTTAAACTTTGAAGCATCGTATATAGAGGGGGTACATGGATGGAGAAGGACATGGAAAACCATTTAGGAAAATAATGAGACCCGTTAAATGGGGTATCTTACTTTTTCCCCTTTTTATTATTAGGTTTATCACATTATTTTCCCCCATGTACACTCCAAAAACCCTAATGAAGAACCCAAATGGCCAATAATTCCTATGGATGGATCTCCTATGATTCAAGGACATTTTTTTTCATAGGGTGTGAATCACCTTTTTGATTATTTAAAACTCCCCCATGATTATCTTTTCAGGAATATGGATTTTGGTTTCATCTTTTTCATATGAAATCCTAAAAATCAAATTTTCAAGAGGATTATATGATGAGGCTTTGAAGGGATCTAGATTCTTAGTCAATGTCTAATGATAAGAAAGAGTTAATTTTTTGAATCCAGGTAAAAGGTCTATAAGTTATATCCCCTTATTTTCTTTCACAATTTATGTTTATATTGTTGTTTTATGGGGTCTTCTTGTCGTTCCTATGATTCCTTTAGTTAGATTTGTTAAATATTTGGGTATATGATGAATTAGAAACCTCATGACTAATGTGGGATGTGTTGATGTTGACAAGACCGATATGCATCCTCCCATGGGGTTTACCAGTATTCTAAAACATGAAAATTGTACAGTTAAGAATATAATTTACTTGAGATAATGTATAAACCATGATGATCTCATTGATATTTTAGTTGAGTTGAAAAAAGGATATTGATAATTTTTTCTACAGTTTGGGAATTAGATAATGAATAATCTATCCTAATATTAAATTTATTGGATAAAGTAAAGTGATTATTCTAAATGGATTATGGGCCGTACATGAAATACATAAGGTGTTTATTTCTTGTCAATTGATGAATGTTTTAATTGTGTAAATGTATGTGAATTTATGATTATTTTGAATAAAAAATGTATGTAAACAATTTATTTAGTTAAATGGGTTATACTATGAATAGTGAAATGTTTTAAATGTCCAATTATAGTATATGGAAAATTTTACAGTGGGTTAAGGATAAATTAAGACTCATATGTCTTTTATAATGTGAAATTTGAATATTATATATAATAGTTGTGTAAACTCATTGATATTTCAAATGTGGTAGATGGATAAATTGTAACATCCCAAGTATGTAATGAATAATAGATATTTTTATCTATGTCTATTAATTATTAAGATAGTGTTATAGAGGCTTAAAATGAAAATAAATACAATCTTATGCATGGAATACACTAATATTCTTTAAAGATTGTTTTAGTGCCTTTTGATGGAAAACCATTTTTGAATCTATATTTTGAAAATTTTATAAACTATTTTTGTCAAAATAAACTTATTATTTATGATTGGGACATCAAAATTTACCTTGTGTGAATTTTTGGTATTTTTCTGACAATGTTCATTTTTTAATGAATAGTAAAAAATACTACATTTTACATCAAAACTGCTTTTTAATCTAATTTATTTATATGATTAGATTATCTTTTGAATTGGTATTAATGTGTAATATGAATATATTTTTCCCATTTAATCCAATGGTGGTCATTGGAATCAATTTCACTTTGAAATTGGACTTAAACTAGTGTCAATCTTTTGATACTTATTGTTTTGTAAAAACACGCTATTTGCTCTGGCAGTGGGAATTAATTATTAAATTAATTAATGTGTCTTATATGATTTGAATTTTGTAAAAAAAGACTTCATTTTTGAATTCTGAATATCAAATATAGCTTAGGGTGAATTTTTGGTAATTTTTTTGAAAAACTTCAATTTTTGATGAATAGTGAAACCACTAAGTGGTAATCAAGCAAACTGATTTTTTAGTTAAATGAAAGTTTACCACTAATGTGTATTGAATTTTAAAAATCCGACATACATGGTTGTCATTAATAAGTAAAATGTGGTTCAATGGGATAAAAATATTTTTTGGTGAATAGTAACTTATTATGTTCTTAATCACGATTAGTGGTAATTAGGGTAGTTTAAGGTATAAATAATACTTTAATAAAATTAAATGACCTAGACACATGTCCCAACCTCATTGGTTGTGTCATGTACGACCATGACATGCCATGGGTCAACTTGGGGACCCCATGGGTCCACTTTTGTTGGGAAATGACATAAATTACTTTTTATTTAATGTTAAAGTGAAAATGACGCAAACATAATATGTTTTACGAAAACAATTTTTAAGTGGGGTTATACAAGTCCCAATTTTGATTATAAATAATCATTGGAAAGCTAAACAGATTTCCTATGTCATAGTATTTTTTTTATAATTTTTAGACATTAAATAAATTTAATTATATATGACATAATAATGATGCAGCGATGACATCATTATTTGACGATTTAAATAAAATAGAAAGATAATATAAAATATATGAACTACACATGTCCAAAACCAATTGGATGAGTGGATTTCTAACCCTTATCACCTTATCCACGAATTATATCAATGTGGGACCTTTTAAAACCGAAACACATTTTCAAATAAAGTAATATTTCATTACTTTCCAAAAGTGCCCCTCCTCTCCTATTATAAAAGGCCCCCACCTCTACTTCATTTCACACACTACTGAAGCCTTTGGCTCGGCCAACCCCTGCCCATTTACTCTCTCCACATCCGTCTCCTCATCCTAGAGGATTCCCTTTGGGCAGAATCCTTTCAAAAGAAGCCTTTAGGCTCAAATCAAAATGAGTTACACTTTTAAAGGTAATTCTTTCTCTCATGTTCATTTGTTTTATTTTGCTTCTCCAACCCCCTAAACTCTTTTTATTTAATTATTTTGTAACAACACCAGTATCTTAAATATACTAGGATGTTTTTATAAGATTTATTTTAGCTACACTCTCACACAACTACATCAAATGGTTAAAGAACATACGGTTTCCGTGGATGGCGAAATTCTGCCTCCCGAAACGATGATTGTTCAATACTCATTTAACACCTTCAATGGTGGCCATTATGATGCCACTATTTTTATATATGATATATAATATGTTTATGTTTTCCTTAAGCTTCTGTTTTTTTCATTTTGGGCATACCTTTATGGTTTCCATTATGGGTAAACACGATATCTTCATTTTAGGAAGTGCGGACTACCGCCCCCTCAAAGTGATTTGATTCGTTAAATACCATATGTGGGACATATAAAGGATGGAACTATGATATTATATATGATATTATACTGGAATTATAATATACCTTTATATCATTATGATTCCATTCTATAAAATACGAAATAGAAATGAAAGTAGCGTTCATGCGTACGTACGGCTTACCGTCTCCATGAACGGTGCATTTCATTTCATACCTCTAAATGATTATGTAATATTATAAATGCATGTATGTACTGGATATATATGACATATATGATATCTACATAATGAATACCATTCTGGATATAATGAACCTTTGACCAAATTAACAACATGTAAGTGTAAGAAGTCTATTTTTGACTTAAGAACCGAATACTGACAAAATGAACATTATTAACTTAACTGATTACATGATGTTCATAACATGGTATAAAAGGAACAATGAACTTGAAAAAGATTCATAATCAAGTAGAGATTAACTCAAGTTTATTATTCAGGATATTAAAGAATGGTCGGGTCAAGTCGGATTCGAGGTATGGGACTTCGTCTCAATCTCCTTTCGTTGAGGCATATTTTATTTTATACACAATTTTCTTTTATACAGTGTATAAACCCCTTTGAATTTTACGTTTATTCAAAAGGAATATTTTTTATACGAAGCATTTACTAAACGACAATAGGGAATGTTTTTGTCGTACGTATGCGGCGACAACGCCTTCTCTGCCGTCGTGACCGTTATTTGAATTTCGGCTTCCTCTACAAGACATACAATCTTTTTAAAAGAAAAATAAATACCATGTTTTAATTTTCTTTTATTTTGGTATTGAAAATGGTTTTAACAATGTTTTTTGTGTTGTATTGATATCTTGTGATTTAAATGTGGAAATGTTATGTTTTCTTTATGCATGTTTTATGTGATACGATTATGTTATGGTTCTTGGGCATTATTATGAAGACGGGTGGTTCCGTGATAAACTAAGGGCGGGTGAGCCCGATATAGCTCTCCAATGCATTGGGTAACGCGAAGGAGTGAAACGTTAAGGTTTCTCCGAAGAGATATTAGGGAATATACTGTGATGGGTATTCCAAACGTAACCAAGAGGGTTACTCCCTACGTAAGAATGTTATGAATGCCTCAAGTTACCTTTATGTCTTATGATTTCTATGATTTATTCATGATTTGATGAGGTATGTTAAAGTGATTATGTTTTATGGGTAAAGTATGATTACACTGTTATGTATGTATGTACCCATGTTTCCATTCCATGTTTTTATAACCCCTACTGAGTTTTTATGCTCATCCCAAGTTTTTGAAATGTTTTTCACAGGTCAAGGGAAAGGTACATGATAAGATGATAGAGTCAAGGATGTGTCAAGAAATAATCCATGTTTTATTTTAAATGTGTTTCCATTGATGGGAATGAAGAATACTATCTTTATGTAACCACTTTGTTTATATGTGGAATGTAATGCAAGTTTTATGATCTAATTCTCCAAAACTCTAAACCCGAAAAGATCCTCAATGTGTAATCTTGTAATAACTCAAGATTAAGCAAGGTTTAAGGCTGGGGCCTTATAGTTGGTATCAAAGGTCGGTTTAGATAACATTAGGAGTTAGAATTCTATTAAATGATTATCCAAAAATATATTTTTTTCGATATGATATAGCATTTAAAGATTACCATGTTGTTTCATCTAAGACATGTTTGTTCAGAATGGTTTTCCGCAGAGGAAACAGGGAAGCAGTGCTAGGAAGGCATACAGAAGGAAATAACCTTCCGAATCAGCATCCAGAAATGGTCGGAATTGGAACTGAACAGTTTGTTGCAGTAATGGCGCAGTTGAATCAAGCGATAAATGGCGGTGGGATCCATGCATGAGATCAGCTAGATCAACCACAGAGGAACATGTCAGTGGTGGAACATTTCATGAGGCAACATCCACCATCATTCAGAGGATCATCTGACCCTGTGCTATCTGAAGGGTTGATTAAAGCACTAGAGAAGATTTTTGATGTCATGGGGTGTTCAGACAATCAAAAGGTTATTCTTGCTATTTACCGTTTGGAGGGTGAAGCAGATCAGTGGTGGTCTATTATTAAAAATATCAGGGATGCTGATGAGATTGATGCTCTTGACTGGGATGAATTCAAAGGTATGTTTCTTGAGAAGTATTTTCCTAAGGCTGTTCGACTTAGGATGGAAAAGCAATTCTTGGAATTGACCCAAGAGGAAGACTCAGTGGCTGCCTATGAAGAAAGGTTCACTCGATTGGCAAGGTATGGTCCAAATTTTATCCGGGACCTTGATAGTAAAATCAATCATTTCTACTCAGGAGTAAAGCCAAAGTATCAAATGGCATTAGCTTCTCGTGAGTTTAAAAGTTATGAAAAGCTTGTTCGATGTGCTGAGAAGGTGGAAATGGAGTTTGTCGATGACCAAGTGTTCTATAACAACCAGCAGAAGAAGAGACCGAGGTGGCAGGAGAAAGGTAAGAATTCTTCAAAAAAGTCTGATGGTAAGAGAACTAAGTTTCCAGTTTGTGATAAATGTTGCAAAAGACATGCTGGGGAATGTCTTCTGAATTCTGGGAAGTGCTACCTATGTGGTAATATGGGACATAAGGCTCGTGATTGCACTGAAAAGGATCAAGGTGAAGGTAAGAACAAATTTGATTTACAGTTAGTGAAATGTTATAAGTGCAATGAGATGGGTCACTATGTAAACGAGTGTCCGACAAGGAGCTTGAGTGATGGGAAGCAGTTAGACTACAAGCAGAAATGGGTGGTGAAATCCTTTGCAACTACTTCAGCAGATGTCGGGCCATCAAATGAAGTTGTATCAGGTACTTTGTTTGTTTTTTCAGATTATGCCAGTGTGCTGTTTGATTCGGGGTCTACACATTCTTTCATCTCTGAAACCTTTTCTAGTAAAATGGGAATACCATCTCAAGAAATGACTCCTGAACTTTTGGTAAAAACACCTGGGGGAAGTGTCGAGGGAAAAAGAATTTATAAGAATCTTCTTATCCTTATCTGTGGAAAGAACCTACTTGAAAACCTTATTGTTCTACCTCTAGTAGAGTTTGATGTTATCCTGGGTATGGATTGGCTCTCCATTTACCATGCTAATATTGACTGTAGAGCTAAAGAAGTTTCTTTTCAGAAAGACTTTCAGTTTGTTTACAAGAATGAACCCTTACTTTTGATAACATATCAAGAGGCCGAGAAACTTGTAAAATATGGAAATGAATGTTACCATGCACACGTCATTGAAAATAAAGGAACTGTTCAGATTAATGTTGTGTCAGTGGTAAATGAGTATCCTGATGTTTTTCCTGATGAGTTGCCTGGAATAATACCGGATCGGGAAGTTGAGTTTACAGTTGACTTAGTTCCTGATGCTAATCCAATTTCAAAACCCCCTTATCGAATGGCACAATTTGAACTTTTAGAGTTGAATGAGCAATTGAAAGATTTATTAGAGAAAGGTTTCAATAGACCTAGCACACCACCGTGGGGTGCTCCTGTTTTATTTGTTAAAAAGAAAGATGGTTCTATGAGACTTTGCATTGATTATAGAGCCTTGAATAATATCACTGTTAAGAACAAATACCCTTTTCCTCATATCGATGATTTGTTTGATCAGCTCCAGGGAGCTCAGTTTTTTTCAAAGATTGACTTGAGATCGGGGTACCATCAGCTGAAGGTTAAGGAGGAAGATATTCTGAAGACCGTGTTCCGTACGAGATATGACCATTATGAATTTGTAGTAATGCCTTTTGGGCTAACCAATTCACCTGCTGTATTCATGGACATAATGAATAGAATTTTCCATGAGTTCTTGGATAAGTTTGTGGTGGTTTTCATTGATGATATTTTGGTGTTTTCTAAAAGTAAAGAGGAGCATGAAAAACATTTAAGAGTGATCTTGCAAACATTAAAAGAAAACAAATTGTATGGGAAATTCAGCAAGTGTGAGTTTTGGTTGCAAAAAATTTCTTTCCTTGGTCACATTGTTTCTAAAGATGGAATAACTGTTGATCCTGTAAAAACAAGAGTTGTGGAAGAATGGCCAAGACCAACAAATGTAACTGAGATTCGTAGCTTCCTTGGTTTGGCGGGCTATTACCGAAGGTTTGTTAGAAATTTTTCACGGTTATCTAGTCCAATGACTAAGCTAACTCGGAAGGGTGTTAAGTTTATCTGGACAAAAGAATGTGACCATTGTTTTCAGGAATTGAAAAGAAGATTGGTGAATGCTCCTGTTTTGGAACTACCTTCCAGGAATGGTGAGTTTGTTCTATACAGTGATGCTTAATTGAAAGGAATTGGTTGCGTCCTAATGCAGAATGATCAGGTAATTGCTTATGCTTCACGACAGTTGAAAACTCATGAGGTAAATTACCCTACACATGATTTGGAATTAGCTGCTGTTGTTTTTGCTTTAAAAATTTGGAGGCATCATTTGTATGGAGTAAAGTGTGAAATATATACCGATCACAAAAGTTTAAAGTATATATTCACTCAGAAAGAGTTAAACATGAGACAAAGGAGATGGATAGAATTAATCAAGGAATATGATTGTACAATTCATTACCATCCGGGAAAAGAAAATAAAGTGGCTGATGCTTTGAGTCGAAAAAGTAATGCTTCATTAACAATGTTGCGTTTGGAACGTGATCCTTTGGTTTAGGATTTGATGAACTTTGGCATAGAAGTTGTGGGTGCAGGAAGTCCTTATGTTTTGTTTCAGGTATCAGTGAGATCATCTCTATCAGATAGAATCAAGCAAGTACAGAAGCAAGACAGTGAGTTGCAGAAAAAGGTAGAGTTGGTTCAGAAAGGTAAGTTGCCTGAATTCAACATTGATAATGATTGTGTTTTGAGATTTGGGAAGAGGTTGTGTGTGCCTTGTGATTCACAGTTGAAGAGAGAGTTGTTATGTGAAGCTCATAGTTCTCCGTTTTCAGTTCATCCAGGCAGTACTAAGATGTATAGAGATCTGCGGGAGTATTACGGGTGGGATGGAATGAAAAGAGATATTGCTGATTTTACTGTGAAGTGTTTGACATGTCAACAGGTTAAAGCAGAGCAGTAGTTACCGAAAGGGATGCTTCAGCCTTTACCAGTTTCAGAGTGGAAATGGGAGAATATATCCATGGACTTTGTTGTTGGATTACCGAAGACATCTCGAGGTAATAATGCAATCTGGGTTATTGTTGATCGCTTGACCAAGTCTGCTCATTTCCTTGCTATACGAGATAATTTCTCTCTTGATCAACTTTCCCGTTTGTATCTTAAAGAGATAGTCAGGTTACATGGAGTTCCTCTCTCCATTGTATCGGATCGTGATCCCAGGTTTACTTATAACTTTTGGAAGGGCCTTCAGAAGGCTTTGTGTACTGAGTTAAATTTTAGTACAGCTTTTCATCCTCAATCAGATGGGCAGTCAGAACGAACAATTCAGACATCGGAGGATATGCTACGAGCTTGTTCTATGGATTATCAGTGAAGTTGGGACCAACATCTTTCTTTGGTTGAGTTTTCATATAATAACAGTTTTCATTCCAGTATACAGATGGCACCATTTCAGGCATTATATGGGAAGCGGTGTCGAACTCCAGCTTTCTGGGATGAAGTGGGTGAAAGGAAGTTGATGGGACCAGAATTGGTAGAAGAGATGGCAGAAAAAGGTCAGCTGATTCAGAAACACATGAGAATAGCTCAGAGCAGGCAGAAGAGTTATGCGGATAACCGGAGGAAGGATCTATCTTTCGAGGAAGGTGATCATGTTTTTCTCAAGGTTTCTTCTTGGAAAAGTGTGATGAGATTTGGTACGAAAGGAAAGTTGAGTCCAAGGTTCATTGGACCATACGAAATTCTGGGGAGAGTTGGAGCAGTTTCATACCGAGTGGCTTTACCTCCGAGTTTATCTCAGGTACACAATGTTTTTCACGTTTCGAAGTTGAGATAGTATATGCCAGATCCATCTCATGTTTTGAGTCCAGAGGTAGTTCAGCTGGAAGAGAACCTATCTTATGAGGAACAACCGGTCCAGATTCTTGACCAGAGGGAGCAAGTGTTACGGAATAAGGTGATTAAGCAGGTAAAGGTTTTGTGGAAAACCCACATGATTGAAGAGGCAACATGGGAATCTTAAAATGCAATGAGGGATAAGTACCCCTATTTATTTGATAAGTAAATAAATTGCCGGGACGCAATTTTCTAAAGGGGGGAAGGATATAACATCCCAAGTATGTAATGAATAATAGATATTTTTATCTATGTCTATTAATTATTAAGATAGTGACATTGAGGCTTAAAATTAAAATAAATACAATCTTATGCATGGAATACACTAATATTCTTTAAAGATTGTTTTAGTGCCTTTTGATGGCAAACCATTTTTGAATCTATATTTTGACAATTTTATAAACTATGTTTGTCAAATTAAACTTATTCTTTATGATTGGGACATCAAAATTTACCTTGTGTGAATTTTTGGTATTTTTCTGACAATGTTCATTTTTTAATGAATAGTGAAAAATACTGCATTTTACATCAAAACTGCTTTTTAATCTAATTTATTTATATGATTAGATTATAATTTGAATTGGTATTAATGTGTAATATGAATATATTTTTACCATTTAATACAATGGTGTTCATTGGAATCAATTTCACTTTGAAATTGGACTTAAACTAGTGTCAATCTTTTGATACTTATTGTTTTGTAAAAACACGCTATTTGCTCTGGCAGCGGGAATTAATTATTAAATTAATTAATGTGAATTATATGATTTTAAATTTTTAAAAAAGACTTCATTTTTGAATTCTGAATATCAAATATAGCTTAGGGTGAATTTTTGGTAATTTTTTGAAAAACATCAATTTTTGATGAATAGTGAAACCACTAAGTGGAAATCAAGCAAACTGATTTTTTAGTTAAATGAAAGTTTACCACTAATGTGTATTGAATTTTGAAAATCCGACATACATGGTTGTCATTAATAAGTAAAATGTGGTTCAATGGGATAAAAATAATTTTTGGTGAATAGTAACTTATTAAGTTCTTAATCATGATTAGTGGTAATTAGGGTAGTTTAAGGTATAAATAATACTTTAATAAAATGAAATGACCTAGACACATGTCCCAACCTCATTGGTTGTGTCATGGCCGACCATGAAATGCCATGGGTCAACTTGGGGACCCCATGGATCCACTTTTGTTGGGAAATGACATAAATTACTTTTTATTTAATGTTAAAGTGAAAATGACACAAACATAATATGTTTTATGAAAACAATTTTTAAGTGGGGTTATACAAGTCCCAATTTGGATTATAAATAATAAATGGAAAGATAAAAATATTTCTTATATCATAGTAGTTTTTTTATAATTTTTAGACATTAAATAAATTTAATTATATATGACATAATAATGATGCAGCGATGAGATCATTATTTGACGATTTAAATAAAAAAGAAAGATAATATAAAATATATGAACTACACATGTCCAAAACCAATTGGATGAGTGGATTTCGAACCATTATCACCTTATCCACGAATTCTATCAATGTTGGACCTTTTAAAACCGAAACACATTTTCAAATAAAGTAATATTTCATTACATTCCAAATGTGCCCCTCCTCTCCTCTTATAAAAGGCCCCCACCTCTACCTCATTTCACACACTACTCAAGCCTTTGGCTCGGCCAACCCCTGCCCATTTAATCTCTCCACATCCCTATCCTCATCCTAGAGGATTCCCTTTGGGCAGAATCCTTTCAATGGAAGCCTTTAGTCTCAAAACAAAAGGACTTACACTTTTAAAGGTAATTCTTTCTCTCATGTTCATTTGTTTTATTTTGCTTCTCCAACCCCCTAAACTCATTTTATTTACTTCTTTTGTAACAAAAACAGTATCTTCAATATACTAGGATGTTGTTATAAGATTTATTTGAGCTACACTCTCACACAACTACATCAAATGGTTAAATAACATACGGTTTCCGTGGATGGAGAAATTCTGCCTCCCGAAACGATGATTGTTCAATACTCATTTAACACCATCAAAGGTGCCCATTATGATGTCACTATTTTTATATATGATATATAATATGTTTATGTTTTCCTTAAGCTTCTGTTTTTTTTTCATTTTGGGCATACCTTTATGGTTTCCATTATGGGTAAACACGATATCTTCATTTTAGGAAGTGCAGACTACCGCCCCCTCAAAGTGATTTGATTTGTTAAATACCATATGTGGGACATATAAAGGATGGAACTATGATATTATATATGATATTATAATGGAATTATAATATACCTTTATATCATTATGAATCCATTCTATAAAATACGAAATATAAATGAAAGTAGCGTTCATGCGTACGTACGGCTTACCGTCTCCATGAACGGTGCATTTCATTTCTTACCTCTAAATGATTATGTAATATTATAAATGCATGTATGTACTGGATATATATGACATATATGATATCTACATCATTAATACCATTATGGATATAATGAACCTTTGACCAAATTAACAACATGTAAGTGTAAGAAGTCTATTTTTGACTTAAGAACCAAATACCGACAAAATGAACATTATTAACGTAACTGATTACATGATGTTCATAACATGGTATAAAAGGAATAATGAACTTGAAAAAGATTCATAATCAAGTAGAGATTAATTCAAGTTTATTATTCAGGATATTAAAGAATGGTCGGGTCAAGTCGGATATGAGGTATGGGACTTCGTCTCAATCTCCTTTCGTTGAGGCATATTTTATTTTATACACAACTTTCTTTTATACAGTGTATAAACCCCTTTGACTTTTACGTTTATTCAAAAGGAATATTTTTTATACGAAGCGTTTACTAAACGACAAAAGGGAATGTTTTTGTCGTACGTATGCCGCGACAATGACTTCTCTTCCGTCGTGACCGTTATTTGAGTTTCGGCTTCCTCTACAAGCCATACATTCTTTTTAAAAGAAAAATAAATACCATGTTTTAATTTTCTTTTATTTTGGTATTGAAAATGGTTTTTACAATATTTTTTGTGTTGTATTGATATCTTGTGATTTAAATGTGGAAATTTTATGTTTCCTTTATGCATGTTTTATGTGATACGATTATGTTATGGTTCTTTGGCATTATTATGAAGGCGGGTGGTTCCGTGATAAACTAAGGGCGGGTGAGCCCGATATACCTCTCCAATGCATTGGGTAACACGAAGGAGTGAAACATTAAGGTTTCTCCGAAGAGATTTTAGGGAATATACTGTGATGGGTATTCCAAACGTAACCAAGATGGTTACTCCCTACGTAATAATGTTATGAATGCCTCAAGTTACCTTTATGTCTTATGATTTCTATGATTTATTCATGATTTGATGAGGTATGTTAAAGTGATTATGTTTTATGGGTAAAGTATGATTTCACTCTTATGTATGTATGTACCCATGTTTCCTTTCCATGTTTTTATAACCCATACTGAGTTTTTATGCTCATCCCATGTTTTTGAAATGTTTTTCACAGGTCAAGGGAAAGGTACATGATAAGATGATAGAGTCAAGGATGTGTCAAGAAATAATCAATGTTTTATTTTAAATGTGTTTCCATTGATGGGAATGAAGAATACTATCTTTATGTAACCACTTTGTTTATATGTGTAATGTAATGCAAGTTTTATGATCTAATTCTCTAAAACTTTAAACCCGAAAAGATCCTCAATGTGTAATCTTGTAATAACTCAAGATTAAGAATGGTTTAAGGCTGGGGCCTTATATAAATAATCATGTGTACATGGATTGATAGTTTTTGGTTATTGGACATGAGAATCTAGGCTCATATATCAGGTTATATGGAGGTTCTAAACCCCACCCATATGATACACATGTTAGGGAAGGGGATTAATCTCTATTGCCCCTTTTAGATGCATTTGTTGAAATTATCTATATGAAGGATCCAATGCAAGTGTAATGTTTGTTTATGAAATTTCTATCCTTGTTGGGATATGAAAATTGACTTCTTTCACTAATGTGTAGTATTTTACCCGCATTGGCCATAATAATAATGATCTAAATATATATCTCATGGATTTAGTAATCAAAATGGATTTACTGAAGAAATTGGAAATAATGATGAAAATGGTGAAAGGGAATTTTGTTAAAAAATTGAGAATGAGTTATCTATTGTTTCCTATATAATTTAATAATTAATTACATACACTATCAATATAGATTGGATATTTTTTAGACAAATATGGTTGTGTCCAACTGATTTGTACTCAATCCCTACTCAAGCATGCACTGGGTACCCAAGTCGATCTCTCTGTTGGAGGTCGGGACCAAGGGAAAGGCCAAATGAAAGGCAATTAGGTTGGGCATGGGGTGTGCATGGTTGATGATCCAAAATTAGATTCATGACCTAGTTCGGGGATTCTTTTATTTACCATTACATAGGGTTTTATTTACCCTTTTCTTTTCAACCATTACATGGAATATTTTTTCTTTTATTTTGATTTGTACCATGAATGGGAAATGGTTGGTAATTCAATTTTATTGATTATTTCTTATTTTTTATATTAAATAATATTTTTTCTTATGTGGGATACTCTTGAAGAGGTAATAGTATCTTAATAAAACCAATTAGACCCCCACATCTAGTTGTAATCCATTAGAGTATGGGGTGGTGTGCTTGAGGTCATGTGGTGGCCCAAATCACAAAAGAAGTTTAGTGTATTCTTGTTCAGCAAAGTTAAAATGTGGTATATGATTGTTTATTTTAAGTGACCACTATTTTGGAATGGTATAAATGGGATTATGAAGTTTCATTCATTATTAATTAGTTTTTTTAAGAGAGTATCTAACCCATGTTTGGGGGAAACCCATGTCCCCATGGTAGGTATTGTTGTTCTTGATGTGTGTCGTTATAGTTGAATGATATTTCACCATCGGGGAATGAAATTTTTTTCTGACGTGACAAATTTATGTTATTTTAAACTATCTAAAACAACATGATACTTTTCAATCATGAATCATTATATGCTTATAGAGATATATGTGGGATGCATCATGGTAGGAACACACAATATGGACGTATAGTCCCTTAAGGATATAATTCATTTTAATATATTAAAAATTGCAGAAAATGGTTCCTAATAATGATGATTAAAATGGGAAGGTACAAAAACGGTAATAAATAGTTCTTAATGATGTTTTTTAATGAGTTATAATATTGGTTGTAACAGGTTGTGAAATATGAAGCATACATAAAATAAAATTATTTGTGTTTTGATAGCGTAGAATGCTTAAATTGGGGGTCTACTGAAAGATTCATGACTATGTATGCCGGTTTACCCCATGATGACTATTACCCATGGTACAGATGGTTGAGGATATTGTTCAACGGATAAAATTTCTATGGGGATAATTTATGAAAAATTGGATGGCTATGGCTATTGGGGAACATTTTATTTCCAAAATTATGGAATATTATTTTCATGTGTTCAAGGAATTGTATTTTCCATTATTGATAAATTACACCATGGATATATGTAGTAGTTAGGAGACAATAGGATATCACTGATAACTCCTAACCAGAAGAGGGTCACTAAAATAAATAGGTCCTTGATAAATGAGGAGACGGGAAGTTCTGTGAGAAAATCTCTCATTATATATAGAGGGTTGAACAAGACCAAGGGTGGGTCACACCGAGTACATTTGATCTGACCAGAGAGCTTTAGTTCTAACACCCTAGAACGTTTTTAAGATATGATATAATAGGGGATTTAGTGTTTTAGATACATTCCATGAAAAATTATTTTATACCACATAAAAAATCATGCAGACAAGAGGGTCATGATAGTGGTATATATGTTTTGGGGACCATAAAAGAACTAGTTGGAGATTTTAGTTTAGACTCAGTAGGTTGATGATATGTCATAAAAAGACTTCCAAGAAATAATTATAGAGGATTTCTATCTAGATACATTTATATATGAGTGAGATACTAATTTTATGACGTCAACCAAGGGGTCTATATCATGGATGGACTAAGATGGAAAATTCACATACTTGAAATACATTCATTCAGTATTGACAGGGGATGAGACTACTAAAATGACATTTCTATGATGGACATAGACAAGAGATTACGAATCAGGTGAACATGTATTGTTTAAGTAATTTTTTTTATGTTTTAGATTGGACCCTTATTTCAGAATAGAACTAATAGGAGGCATCATTTAGTGAGGATATTATTATTGTTTCATGTACTAGTGGCGCGACTTCCGAGGGTATGAATTTTTATTTTTGGAATATCCAGAAAGGTGGTTGTGTGTAGAGTAGTCATAAGAGAGTATCAACCTCGTAGGGTGGAAATCATGTGTTTTTCTATCAGCATTGAAGGTTGGGGTACATGTGTGGATGCCCACAAACACTAGGTGTGTGCTGAGAATGCAAATGAAATCAGTATGTGAAGAGTTCATTTAGGAACCCTAAATATTTTGTCTCAATTAGATGATCAAGGATGATTCAGAGGGTTGGAAGGTGGTAATTTACCCCATATTGTTCTACCAGTTGGATCTCTACTAGCTTTACTGGATAATGTGGAATATGTTGTAATATTGGGTGAGATCATATATATCACTCAGGTAGTACAATGACAAGATCTCATACTGAATACTAGATAAAAGGGTTAGGTCATCTTCATATAGATAGGTCTATAATTGGTGGTTGTGAGGTTATAACATCGAAAATTCATTGAATGATCTTTGTAGATTCTATGATTTTATATATTTATTTAACACATTCTCAATACAATCTTTTATATATTCTCTGTTTTTGGTCTTGTGGTGTTTATTGATGGAATGATTGTGTGTGGATATGTCTATTGAAAAAACATTAGGGTTGTGAGAAGAAAATATTTGGTGGTGTAACGTGTGTTCTCTTGATTTTGGTTGGTACCCTTTAGAATGGGAATAATTTGTTCTTGAGATGTGTGATTTGATCTGAATTCTGGTATGGACTAGCTAGGGATGAACCAAGTCAATATTTATTATTCCCTTATAAGGGGAACATTCATGTATCTTGAATGAGAATTTTATGTCCAACATGGTGAATGAGGTGTTCGGTAGTTCCCTACAAGGCTTATTTTGCAGCAGATGGATGAACTCACCTATCATGTAGCTTATTCATTCTTGAAGATGGAAGAGTATTGTATTTTTTCTTCAACCCATTTTTAGATCTATTTCAGGATGTGTTTACTGAGAAATTATTAGTGTAGACACCCAAGAGGGATGCTATATTATTGATAGAGTTACTACTAGGAGCAGCACTAGTTTTCAATCCTCTATATATAATAAAACATGTAGAACTCTGATAACAGAAAAATCAATTGGATGACTTATAGAATAAAGGGATTATTCATCCTAGTACATCTCCATGTGGGTCTCTAGTGTTCTTGACAAAGAAGGATGGCATAGCATTTTATTTATTAGTTTGTTATATAATAATAAATTAAATGATAGTTACTAATAGATACCATATTCCCCAATTAAATTATCTTTTTAACTAGCTGATAGGTGATTTAGTGGTCTCTAAAATTTATTTATGGTTTGGGTATCACCAAATGAGGTTAATTCATTTTGATCTACCAGTGACTTCCTTTGTGAGAAGTTCAGGGTTATATGTGTTTTTTTCTATGTCATTTGAGTATACCAAGGAACCAATTTTTTTTATATCTTTAATTAAATGAATCCATCACCCAACACATAAATCAGTTATTATATGAGTCTTTTTTTAACATCATGGTGTAATCCAAGTCTAATGATGATCATATAAAACATATGGAAATCATTCTAAGTAAACTAAGAGAGAAGATGCTATACACCAAGCTATACAAGGGTCATTATTGTTTTATAGGGTGAATTTAATGGGTCACATCATCTCATATGATATTGTTTAAATGAACCTATAAATGTAGAGAACATTGAATCTTTGGAGAACCATAGAATGTCCTTAATGTCTGATGTTTTATAGTATTGGATGGATATTACTGATGGGTCATCTAATACGTTTTCCATTTAGCATCATCTGTTTTTTTCATCACCATGAAAGGCATCATATTTGGGTTTCCTAGGGAATATGGGAATTCTGTATAAGAGTTAATGTAGTGGTTTACTACATGGAAATTTTTGATCGTACACTAGCTCGGTAAGGGGAATACCTTATTTTGTGATCCATCCAATGTTGGGATTTGGTCGATGTTGATGGAGGATGATTTGGTTATTTCATTTAGTTCATGATATTTGAGCCCTTATGAATGAAATTACCCAACACATGAACTTGATTTTCCTGTTTCGGTTTCTTCTTTAATGTGTTAGTGCCACTACTTATTGGGACAATGGTTTATAGTGAATTATGATGATAATAGCATTAACTGAACCTTATCTAATCATGATTTTATTATTTTTATTATAATATTGGATGATTACATGTATTTTTTTTTCTTTGAGATGGTTTACAGATCGGGAATGAGAAACAATATTATGGATAATTTGAGTCAAAAGACTCAAAATCATGCAGTTTGGTAATCCAGTTCAATATTGGTAATGATTTCATATTTTTGTAAGATGCATCAAGAGGTTCATTATTGAAAATTGTAGATGACTCTATCTTCCTTGGTAGTTGATTTTGTCCCTGTATGTATAATCAAAGAGAGGAAACATGAGGATTTAAATGTTTTTTCTTTAAAGGACAATCATAAAGGAGGGGAGTAAAAATCTGGTTGGACTATTGGGGATGATGGGATAATTTCTGATCTTGAATTTTTTATTGTACCAACATGTATGCGAGAAGAGTTGATACAGTAATTTAACCTATCAAAGTGGTAGGTGAATACTTGTTTGACAATAATATATCATGATATTTGTAGGTGGTTTTACTGGACAAGGAGGAAAAATAAGATGTTAGCCTCATGGCGTGATGCATTACCTTCCTTCTAGGAAGTAAAATAAATAGTGGCTGTGAAGTTTATTCTATTAATTTGTCATTCCAAACTAGAAATGGGTTGACATGATGATGTATTTCAGGATGGCCCTCTCGAGGAAACCCTAAATTAATGATGTGTTCTAGGTAGTTTTTTATATTTTATGTTTCACATTGCGAACCACATTTCACGTCGTACTTACAGAAAGGATTACAGAGGGTACTTGGTAACCTTTTATTAATATGAATTTTGACCTATTGTTGGATGGTAAATTATAGAGTCCTATTCAGGTGTTAGAGGACATGTCCTATACATTATTGGATCGTTGGAAAATCCTATAAAATTAGTTTAGTTTTCATAAAACAACAGATACCATGGTAAAATTCTAATGGAACCATTTTAGGATCGTTATGGTAGACCCTTTTCATATCTATAGTGTTTTATGGAGGATGGGGAATCAATGTTGTTGGGACAGAGATTGGTACATGAGATGTCAAGATAGTTTCCTTTGATTTTAAAATATAAGGAAATGGAATATAGTAGGTAAAAGTAATATTCAGATTGGCCTCATAGACCACATGAGTTTATGGTGATTGATCATTTGTTTCATTGGTTTTTACCAATGTTTGGTAATCATCAGACTCTTAAAAAGGGATAGTTTGTGCCTAGGTATATGTGGATGTTTGAGATTCTAGGGAGGACCAGACCAATGGAATAACGATTCTCTACTCCACAGTAAGATATTGATATGTACAATGTTTTTCACATGTCATAGATTTGGTAGTATCATCTTGATCCATCTCATGTGATTTATTTTGATCATGTTGATCGTGAGACTGATGTGACATTTGAGGAGCATTTGGTTCAAATTTTGGATCATAGTGAGAAATTCATACAAGGTATGATTGTACCTTTGGTTTATGTTTTGTGGAATCATATTAACATTCAATAAGAATTTTGGGAGAGGGAGTCAGATATGCATTCCAAGAGGCCTAATATATTTTTCTTAGAATCATAGTTATTCATGGATGTGCCTCTTGAGGATGATACATTGTAATGTGGGGATGTTTTATGATCCTAGATTTTTTGGAGGTACATTATTTTTTTATTTTTTGTTCAAATCCCTTAATTATTGATAATTAATCATTTTTCATATATATTAGGAATCAATCTGTTGTTTGTAGGGTTTTGGAAATGAATGAATGTGAAATTGGGCTAACCGTTGGATGTCTCATGGTTGGTGAACAGTTAGTGGAAACTATCTTCCCAAACCATGATATCCAAGAGGAGGGGAACAAAGTTACATAACCCATGCAAGGGGGAGTCCAACACATGCACTATTAGACAGAGGAATGACACATGGTTGTCAAATGGTTTTTCAAACCGTGGAGGCTCCACATGTAACTATGTGACATGGAACCTCTTCAGTAGAGGAAGTATCACAGTTGGTGGATAGATAGGAAAATGTGCATCCAACCCATAATCACCATTAAAATTAGGATTTTATTGTCTTTCACCATCATGACATTATGGTTTCTCATGTGATTACTTCACCCATTTCTTCTCTTTCAACATCATCATTGATACAAAATGACCAATTACTCTTAAGGAACATTCAATATTTATTATATGTTGTTTTGAGCCTCATTGTTTGAAGATTGATGGTCCAGGTAAGTATAATTCTCCCAATGATTCTTTATTATAGATTAGGGATTGTGGAATCATTCGTCTTTTTTTTGAATCCCTAATCCCAACTCTTTCTATGAGATCATTGGATGAGGACTTTATCGGGGCTTGAATTGGAGTCAATTTCTATGATTAAGCAAGTTTTCATCTTTAGAATCGAGTAAAATGGTCATCATGTAATATACCATAGATTGGATTCAATATTTATATATATGTGGTCATTCTATGGTGCCTTTTTGTTGTGAATGTGATGCCTTTAGAATGATATTTTAAAAATGGTGGCATAAATAATAAATTAAATCACTCATGATCCATGTGGTATGAATTGAGGTTGATTAAAAAAAATTGGTCCATCCATAGGGTTGTCTAACATTCCTAAACAAGAAAAATTGTAATTATAAGAATATAATTTACTTATGATAAATTAGATCCCTTTATGATCATGTTGAATTTTCAATTGGGTTGAAAAATGAATATTTAATGATGTTTATATACATTGGTAATGGTATACTGGATCATTTTGAATAATATGAAAATGGTTGGATGGAATAAATTGAACGTGTTAAAAGGCTTATGAACTGTACATGAAATGAAGAATTAGGTTAATTATTGTGAATTGTTCAATGTGGTAAGTTTGATAATGTATGGGAATTGATGAATATTTCAAATATACTAATATTTCTGAACTGTTAATTATGTTAAATGGGTTATGGTATGAAAAGGGAAATTTGTTAAATTGGTTACGCAATGTGGACAAAAATGTGCTAGTTGGTTAAGGCTCTATGATTCCTCACATGTCCTATTAAATGTGAAATGTAAATTTTATGTGTACTAGTTGTGTAATATTTTTGATATGCTATATATGGTAAATGTATTAGTATAAATCTTCACATTGAATGATTGATGTGGGGTATTGGAATTGTGGGTATATGCCCAAAATTTAGGGTAGACTGACGCTCTAAACCCCAGCCCTATAATGAAAGAGATAAAGAAATGGATTGGGTCTCTATGCCCAAATAGATTTATTTGATGAGACAACCAAGAATGAGGATCCAATATAAGATTTATGTATTTTTAATGAAATGACTAACCCTATTGTGATAGGGAACCTGACATATTCTCTTATTCATAGTATTTATCCATCATAGGACATAATGAAAATTTTGTAAATTCAAAACGCCTGGATTGAGTGACGAAAATGTATTTAGTGGTTAAAATGGATATAAAGATGAAAATGGTAAAAATAATATTTTGTTAACTAATGGAAAGAGATATGTGGTTTATTCATCTTGGAATTTACATAGTACATTATTGTACTATCTTCATATACTAGAAATTTGGATGAATCCATTGGTGGTGTCCCAATGAGTTTTACTCACACCCTACTTTGACATCTATTGGGTACTCAAAAAGATTAAATAGTTGTAGGTCAGTACAAGGGTAACTCTCCTATGAAAGGGGGTTAAGTTCATCTTAGGGTGTTAATGGGTGAGCATATGTACCTAGAGTCAGGACTAGTTTTGTGGATTTGATTGGGTTTCTTTAATTATTGATTTCATCACATTGGGAGTTGTTAGCATTACATGGAATATATATAGTTTTCATGTGGTTTGTACTATTATTTGGAAATGGATGGTAATGCATGCTTCTTGATTATTTCATACTCTTTCTATTATATCATATGTTGTTTTATGTGTCTTAATTAGTAAAGTGGTTATAATCTCCCAAGAAGACATATTATATCCTCATTATGAGTTAGAAACCACTAGTATATGGTGATGCATTCTTGAGTTCATGTGGGTACATTGCCCGAGAAACTGGTTTACTGGATTCCATGTCATACGGAATTAAAAATTATTTTTTTAATGAAAATGTTCATGTTTTTTATTTTTTTATTCACTTGTAATCATGTAATATATAATTACATAATCAATAATCTTATTAATGGTGTTTAGATTTTATTTTGATTAAATCTCCAAAATGTCTATTAATGGTTGATTATGGCCCAATAGCTCATTATTTTAACTTGTAAAATATAATTATCATGAAAAAATTTTCATTTTAATACATAAATTAAACTATAAAAACAAATATTGAATTATTATTATGAAAAATGAATTACATTATGATCAGAGAGATGGTAGTTTATACGTACACATGGGTAACAATTCCATTATTTAATTTCTATTATTGGAAGAAGCTATATAATATTAAATACATACATTACAATAAAAATATCATAAATAACTTGTTATTTATATAATTTTATTCATATATATCATCCATATTATTGTGTTATGTGAAAATAATCATGTCACATTGTGGATATGGTAGTCCTCATGTATGCATTAATGACATTATCATTTTTTATTGTAAAAAAAGAAAGAAATAATTTATTTATTGAATGAAAATTAGGACATTAATATCATTTAATTTAATGTCTATCAAATATATTAAATAATATTTTCCTTCTTACATTCCATGTAATTCAATAGTGAAAAAAAATCACATCACTTTGGGAGGTGGGAGTCCACTATACAGACGAGTGATGTCATCCTACCCCCCAGAATGGAAGATAAAAACATATATGTGATATAATAATTTAACAAGTATAGATATATTAAATATACCATATATATATTAAATAAATCATTATAAAGTTATATTACAATAGTTGATTAAAAAATAATAGCAATGGTTTGTGGGGCAATAGTCTACTGTAGATTTCAATAATGGTTACATTTTTCATTTTATGGAAGATTATATGTATGTAGGTTTTGAAATAAACATAATAAAAATTAGTGTATAGGAGGAAAATAGTTTTATTATATAAAACAATTTAACACTATTTTAAGGATGTCGAATAAGAAATAAAATATAAACACACTGTTAAGAATGATACCTCTTCTTCAGACAACCCCCTTAGGATATAACACAAATAATTCTTAAGATTTATTTATAATCAAAGCAGGATACCTAGGAGTTATGTAGTTACATAAAGAATATTTTTGGTAAGGTATTGGGAAAACCAAAATTATTTGAATGTGTAAATATGAGTGAATATGGGGTGTCTATTTATTTTGGGGGGATAATACACACTCAAAATTATTGAATAGAAAAATGTATACCCTTGTAATTGTAATGAAAAAAGGATTCTAAATGTACCATATGTTTTTATGCCTCTCCAAAAATGTGTTGAATGTATAATATGCGATATTGAATACTAATATTCTTTTAAAATATCATTGTTTTGTTGAAAAGGAAAAGTAAATAAAAAGGAAATATCAACCTCAATTTTGAATGGATTTATCACACAAATCGTGCAATAAAAGGACCATTATAGAATGGACAAGAGAAAATAATGTATAACATTGGTTACTAAGGATTGAAGTAATTTTTTAAAATTTATGAGAAAATATAACAAATTATCTAATTTAAAAAATGAATGAAATGCGGTGTTTGAAAAGTAAGGGTCACAATAAAATATCATCAAGTTATAAAAAAAAGAAAAAATCACAAAATAGTCCCCAATTTATATATCTAAAATATCATGAATTATCCACATTAAATCTTATGTAACCTATAAAGGTCTTGGTGAAAATGATATGGAATGACTATAATTATTAGAAACTAATGACCCCTATTGTGAATCTTGTGCATCCCCCTAAAAATGCATACACCTAAAAAACCATTAACAATAAACCAATGGGAAACTTGGTGAAACAATACCAGAGGGGTAGAATGATATTAATCAATCACCATGGACTCTATAGCACTATCAATAGTGGAAAAACATAATATCATTAAAATAAGATTAACAAAAAATACCTTTTTACTCATCACATAGTTACACAAATGATAAGAGAACAATATACAAAATGTATGAATAACCCAGGGGAATTTGAGACACATCTAATACCCATTACGTTACAACAAACCTTCTACTCTATGATAATTAAAATTTTAAATCACACATTTTCCATTCCAATGTCCCTATACACCCACATACCATAATTAAGATTTACACAATAGTTCTTCTCCACTAAAAACCAAGTCTTGTCCCAATAATTAATGATAATGGCATGTTTTGGGTATAAAATAAAAAATCATGAAATTATCTTCTTCTTCCGCACCAAACCACCTCTCAACACAAGCTCCATGTATAGGATTCATTGTAATTATATGAGAAATTATAGTCTATTGAATGGTAAAACAATATAGTTTTATCCACTCCATCACCCCCATTAATTAGATTTTCATAAGATAGTATTGGTGTTAAATACTTATACATTTGGAGGTATGGAATCAATTAGTGAAAGTTATTATAATGACGCTCATATTTAATTTTCTGTGCAGTGTTATATATTACAGAATTTTTTAATTTTTGAGTAATTCTTGTATTAGTATAGGTAAAAAAAATAAACCTTTAGTTGTAATTATTAACTATAAAATAATAGATTCTAAAATGATAGTCATCTGCATATTATTTTATGGGGATTAAAGGATAATATAGTTTAGTAGATATGGTTCGATATTTTCTACCCCTAGGATTTTTGGTATGTGAGGTATGCATAACAACATATAATTATATCATTTTAATTAGTTTTTATAATATTTATTGAATCGATTTTCCATCTATTGGTGATGGTATACTGAATATGTCGATATAATCACCACTAGTTTATATATCATGCCATGTGATTTTTGTGGGGAATTTTAATGGTAATTAAACATGAATCCCATAGTTGATAGTATTGGTTTTCTATATTAGGAATTTTTCATATGACATAAAGGTATAACAGGGGAATATTTTTTATTACTTTATGAAATGATATGATTTTTTTCAAAAATTAAAAAATATCATGAATTTAGGTAATTCATTATGATATCTATTCTTTTATTATTTTAAGAAGTATAGTTTTTGGTTTTATTGTTGTTCATGTTTTGGTGGTTTCTATTTCAATTTAAATATTCTTTCATATTCTCTAGAGGTAAACACTTGTTTTTCAGATTTATTACATAAAATTTTATAAAAAATCCATGTATAATTATATATATGTTTGGGGTTATACAATGTTTCATTGTTAAATTGAGTAGATTCTGAAAGGAATCATTTGATGATATAGTTCCCATAAAATCTTCTGCAATCTTCTTAAAACTTTTAGCAAGTTATTAATAAATTTTTGGAATTTATAAAATTATAATAAAATACTCTAATAACATCATACATCAATAGTTCACATTGAATACTAATCCTAACATATTTTTAGATGTTCCATCATAATAATAATATTATTGGTAAAGCTCATGATGACCTCACATGTCATTAGTTCCATAAATATTCCTATTATCTATCCAATAATTTGTAAAGGAAACATCATATTTCCTTATTTATTTTTTGAAAATAAAATCAATAATTTCATTAATTATAAATCCTTTTATCACAAAGATATACATAACATAAATGCTTATGAATATAAGTGATAAAATATTCCTTTAACTCTAAGGTAAACATCATTCCTTTTTTTAAATATATCATTGATTCAAATTTTAAAGGCCACCAATCAATTTAAAACTAGCTATTTAAGGCATAACATATTAGATTATACTTATTATTGTATATTTTTACATCATTCGCCCATTATAAAGTGTAAAAGTTATATAAATTTTAGAAAACCTCTTATAGTCCCTCTCATAATCCATCTTCATAAGTAAATATTCTAACAAACTAATTTATAACCAATACCATATTAGTTTCATTATACTTGAATTTCAAGACTTATTAATCAATATATCAACCGGAACCTTCCACTTTCAAGGTGTAAAATATAATTTAATTCGAAAATAGAAATTTTATTCTACCACACGTACATCATCATGTTTATATTAAACTAGGAGAAAATATATTCCAAACATTTATGATATGAATATATTATGTATCTCTAATAAATAGTAAGAATAAAAATTTCATTAAGTAATATGGAACAATAAAAAACACCAATTCATGTATAAGAAATTTCCTCTCCCATTATCATAATTTTCCCAATCTCTATGGGAAAACATTATTCCCTTGGAAATGAATTTATCCACTGAATGATGTCAACATATCACAGTACACCACAGTCCCACCAATATATTATTATAATAAAAATAGAATATAACTTTTCCTTTTTCTCAATTTAAAATAATTATCTTTCTCTCATAAAATTTAATTAAAACATTATAGTGTTTCAAGTCAGCACTATTGTCATTGAAACTAAATATTATAAATCCTTAAAAATCATTTATAATATCATGATACATTAAAAATAAATTAAATCATGAAAATATTCTTGTGTACTCCCCAGACACCACATTCATTACATTATTGATATTTTTTATTCTAATACACAATGGTCTAAAAACATCATTGATCAATCCACACTAATACTAATGTCAATCATTTCTACCCCAATGATATCAAATTGCAATGAAAATTCCACACCACTTATAATTATGTAACAAATTATAATTTTAAATCCTTATTATACCCATTTTAAGGGATTTGTAAATATAATATAATTAAAAATTACATCCATAAAAAATAAATATAATATTTTAGTTTAATGTTTCTTGCAACTGATACTTTTGGTCTATGCTTTACTATAAACAATTTCCACTAGTTTTTCTACCTCTATCAAAAACAAGGATTTCCACATATCCTTATCAAATATCAATGTCTCATATACAAAAAATTTAATCACATCAATGTTTCATAATGTATTATTTTGAAAGGGATAGAAAAAATAATCATCATCATATAACTCTAGATTGTCATATTTTATTTTTCCCTTCTATATTAAAAAATAATTCAGAACCATATCCAAATAAGAAAAAAATTTACACATGCACTAAAACTACATCACATGGTATCCTATCATAGAATCCCTTTTCATCTCTTGAGAAAAGGTAGGAACATCTAATAAAATGAACAAAAACCAAATACATAGAAAAATAAACATTATAAATATTTTAACCAAAATATTTTCATGTGTTTTAGAATCTAATAAAAAAATTATAATTTCTGTTCCGCTATCAAGAACTATAATGTTATTTTATTTAAAATTTTGGCCCTATATGGATTATATTAATTTAAAATATAATTTGAAAATTTAAAAATAATCATCTTTTCAATACCAGCATCTGAAAAATATTATTTCATTCTCACCTATGTTGATGTCTAACAAGACTTATGTGTTATTCCTTATAAAATATATGTATTAAATTATAACTAGATAATTTAAATGTTATTATATATATTGATTATTCAATTTATAATCCCAATCCCAACAATAGATTCTAAAACCCTATAGTCACCCCTAAATATAAGATGATTCTCCCACTTGAAATCAAATATTTTATAATCTTTTATCAGTATATCCCTGTTTATATATCTTTTAATCACATGAATGACACAATTTATCATGTTCAACACCTAAGGGTAATATCACTTATCCAAATATAAAAACATATAAATAGGTTTTATTATTAATGTAATTTATAAACATTCTATAAAATAATCATAAAAAAGAAAAACTATATCTTATATTCAATATGATTAGACATATAAAAAAGTGGACTATATAACTAATATTACACCTCATGATTTTTTCTATATTTATGTTTCATGTATTAATGAACCAACTTAACCTCCTAATTTTCTTTTATTAAAAACTCATTATTCCCAAAAATTATCTCCATTTATTTAATCCAAATACATTTATCGAAAAGCATTTTTGAAACTATTTTTGAAATTTGGAGTTATTTTATTTCATTATAAAATTCAATCTCACAAAATGAATTCACATTAAATATTCAAGATCCTTTATTTCATCATTATCCATATCTATTATGGTCCAAAAATAAATATTCAATATTATTCAATCAGGGATGAACACACATTTGTGACATAATAAAAGTGGAATCTTACAAGATATAATCGCATATATTTCAATGATCAAATAGCATGTATACATAATTTTTAGAATATATTGTTTAGTCATTAAATTATATAGCCACATACCATGAATTAGTTATCTAATATACACTTAGATGATAAATATAAAAAACATAAAAAAGACTCTAATATCATATTGTAATTCCATAACCCTAGTACCATAATATATTGACCTAAAATTTGGGATAGCGCATCGCCTCATGAACATTCCATGATAACCGAATCTTAATAACTAGTAAATAATAATAAAAACAAACAATCATAAATTATTTATCCTGAATTAAAAAATAAACTCAAAATCTTCTATTAATTGACATTTTTATTATGAAACTAATCGTTAAAATTAATTTAATGGAAATTCAATTAAAATGGAATTTTTAGAAAATACTAGTCCCAGAAAAAATAATATATAAGATTGAAATTAATATATATGGTGACTTCATTCTTATTAGTGTCCCAAATATTTATCAAAAGTAATTTTTATAAATAATACATAACTTTTACTCAGAATCTCTATTGATGCATCACTGATAAACTAAATAATTTTTCATCTAATTAAATTATGAATATTTATATATAATACCATCATAGTTTTCTAAGAAAACTATGTATATAACATCACTGTTCTCAACACAAATTTCAGAATAGTAATGAATATTTATATATAATACCATCATAGTTCTATAAGAAATCTCAGATAAATAAATAATAATTGACACACACGTTTCATTATAAATACAACATATAATGAATACTTATCCATCTATGTATATAACATCACTGTTGTCAACACCCACACTACGTTTTATCAGATAAATATAAAAAATGACACATGTATCCATTTCTCTAACATTTTAACACATTCCTCTAGAACATACATCAATTACCCAAAAAATTTATCTAATTCCAATCTCATATTTTCCATTAATTATTACCATTCTAATTTAATCGTAAAAATATATTCCAAAAAAATTTAAATTCAAAAAAATTTCATAAAAAATTTATTTGTTTAAATAATAACAGGATTGAGAAAAAAAAATCTAGAAATTACCCTTCCCATTAATTTCCCCCTAAATCAATATATGGATCCCCATACCTTGTATAAAAAATTTTAAAAAAAATATTTCGACATGATTTAACATATGAAATTTCCATTGACATGGATAAAATAATTGTTTACTTTTAAAAAAAATCAATAATATTAAAAAATATTAATATATTTAGTTATTGGATAAAACAACATAAGGATTGTTACATTAAAAAACATTTGTTAATAGATAAAACTATCATAACTATAATAAATATATTTCCAACCATCCTAACGTAGATGAAAATTCAAAAAATTTACATGTCTTGATATGATGATGAAATTAAAATCCAAACTTACATTTCCATTCAACTGAATATGTATTCTCATTACCCATTAATTAATAATTAAATAATCATACTTTATTTTATCATTAATTGAGATTAAAAGAAAAATACAGATCAAAATCATCATCTTAATCTTAGTAGATAAGTCTTAAACATTTTCAATGATTTTTCAGTTGGTTAATAAAGTAAAATCATTTCATTGTATTAAAAATATATAATTTTTTCCCAAATTTAATGTTAGAAACAAAATTATAAAAAAATGCACAATTAACAACTTCTATTTTGAAAAATTGACTATAATATTTTAATTATTAGACTACCATTTACACAACTATACATTTTCCTATTTTCCACAATTTGTGACATTCATTATAATTTTAATTTTTGATTTAACTCCATATAAAAAAATGTATTCACTACCGATTCATATATTATAAAAATATTTATTTACACTATTTAGTTGGTACCAAATGTACAAAAAAAATTAATTTTACTTAATTTCCTCAGAATTTCACTTTTCCATAAGTTATCATAAGAAAAAAAACATACATTCTTGACTGAGGATATAATAAATTAAAATGGTAATGTTTTTTGAAAATATTTATTAGAGATAATATCATAAAAATTCAATAATTCTTTCTTCCCCAATTTCCTAAAAACTATAGGGGTAAAGATCTTGCTATTTATGATAAATAAATAAAGTGGGTTATCTTTAAATTATTATCCTATGTTAATAGAAAATGACCAGACATGTAATGAATTCATTATTACATCATTAATTATGAAAAAAATTTCATTATATTGTAGAAAACATTAGGTCTATCGAGTTACACTGGGTAAAAATTAGTTATGGTGGGGAAATCCTTCTTGTTTTTAACTTATTGTATAAAAATGAGTATTCATGTTTGTTTATATTGTGGAAGTGTTTGTTTTAGGATATTTTATAGTGATTTTTTCTACTATGTGATTATTGGGTTATATCTACCCAACCCACATAATATTATACATTGGAGTTTTTCTTTATTATGGATTAGTCATAATTTTAATTGAAAATAATACCACTACCTATGTGCGGATTGA
Organism: Viscum album; assembly: GCA_963277665.1. NCBI lineage: Eukaryota > Viridiplantae > Streptophyta > Magnoliopsida > Santalales > Viscaceae > Viscum > Viscum album. The sequence continues at coordinate 1,430,015,019 of OY728132.1, read as the reverse complement.
AATATAAGAAATTATTTTTATAAATTAGTACTAATTAGAATTTTTCACTATGGCGCAATATTATTAAATGACTGTCCCGGTGATGATTTTTACATAAAACTGAATCAATAAAAATATGATCATTTAAAATATGTTTTTATGAAAAAAGATGATTTTTGTATTGGATCATGTGAAAAAAATGAAATATAGGATATGATAAAAATATAATTGATGATAGTGAAGATGAAAATGGTGAACCTAATGATGTTTGATGTTTACCATAAAGCTGATGAGGGTTGTTCTGATGATGGTATAGATTTCAAGATTGAATCTTATATAGATATTATAGGTATTTGGAAACAAAAAATTTGAAAGAAACATATCAATAAAATTAGTTAAGTATTAAATTATCATTTAAGTAACATGAAGCCATATTTAATTTTAGTTGACTGATATTAGTTATAATTAATTTTAAATAATGGGTTAAAAATAACGTATTAATTACCAAAATAAACATAATTAACAATGAGATATATAGTATACTATATGATCTATATATTCCTCTGAAAAATAAAATAAAATTATTTAATTTATAAGAAACACATAATAATTAACATAGATACTCTAACTTGATGTGATATTTTAAGGTCAAAAAAATAAAGAATGTAATTTTGTATTTTTTATCCTATAACTCGTAATATAAAATACATAATCAATTATTCCAACATTAATATTATTAGTATACAATCCCTATAAAAATACTCACAGCACTTATAGAGTCATACTATGAACCATGGATTCCGCCTCCTAAAATATGAACTCAGCAAAAGGATTGTTCTTTTAATCCATCTCTATATCAATGTATGGTCAATTCATATTTGGTAGTTCTATTGTCTACTGAATGTCCCAGAGGCATGTACCTAGATAGAAGGAAAAAATTACACTAAACAGTATGGAAATTATGAACCTAATCAATAAAATGGTGATGAAAAAAATAATCTTCGAATATATAAATCTATTAATGAAATTTCCAATACATACTCCCTTCAATTACATCTGCCAAAAATTAATATCTGAGGTCTTAGAGAAAATCATTATTTTTTTGTGAAATACAATTTTTTTAGTTTGGTTAAGAAATCATTCTTGGAATCAAACTCTTGTTTTGGAAAATAGTGAAAAGGGATGAACCATTAGTGAGTGGGATTGATGGAAAATTGTAACACCCCAATCTTTCTTGGAATGTTTCCCATTTAATAATGCAATAGCTTACATTGTACGCAAATTCGAGTTTCTAATACAATACGACCAATCAAAGTAGTCGTTATAAATAGTAATACCCACTTTTTTAAATATTATAAATTGTATTATTTAAATTGGACTTCATTTTTGGATTCAAAATATCAAAATTATATTAGGGTGAATTTTTTCTATTTTTCCAATAACATTAATTTTTTTTTGATGAATAAAGAAAAATAATACATTTTAATTAAACAAAAGATTCAAATAAAAATAATTTATAGTGATAAATTATACTACTAAGTGGTTTAAAAGTGTAAGTAGATTATATTTTTACAATATAATACATGTTTGGTCATTGGACATAATTTCACATTTAATCTAGAAATAAACAAGTGTCAATCTTTTGATAATTAGTATTTCTTAAAAACACTCTTTTTGTTTTGACAACATGAATTAATTTTAAATTAATTTCTACCAATTATGTGTTTTGGAATTAGAAAAATTGATTCAATATGTATAATCAGGATTTCCAAATTGTTTAAATAGGTAACTTTTATTTTTGGACATTTTGAATAATTAATTCGGTAAATATTTTATTTACCATGGTTAAAGGGTAAATCCGGTAAATGATGGTAAAAAATAAAATTATAATAATATAAAATTACTCTAAAACGTGTCATAAACCTATTTTATGATACATTTCCAGCTATGGGCATCCATGGGAAGATTGTTGGACCCCAGGGTGACACTTGTAAGTGACAATGGCACATTATATTAATTTAGTTAAATTAAATACAAAAATGACATAGGCATATATATTCTAGTAAAACAATTTTTACATAGGATAATATAATTTATTTATTCAACTATAAATAATAATTAGAAATATTAAAAGATTTCCTGCATAATGTTATTTTATTTATAATTTTTAGATATTTAATAGTTAATATTTGTTATGACACAATAATGATGTAGTATTTTCTTTATTAATGAAAGAATCAAATAAACAGTATTATAAATGCTAAAATAAATATAATTTGAATGTTTTTAAGCCATAAAAAGGCCTTTATAGGTTAATATTACATGTTATGATTGATTAAATTAATTTTTTTCGAATTAATTTAGGTGATAGGACTTTAACAAAATTCAATTATTAAATAGTGTGAAAATTGACGTCAATGAGTTTTTAAAACAAATAATATATTACTAATTGATATAATATTACTAAAAATAATAGTGTCTTCAAAAAGACTTATATAATGATATTTATATAATTAATGAACCACTTGGGGTTCTCTTGGAAGTTTATATTAAGTTTATTAACCATGTAATATAAAAATTCAATGTGACATGGTAAATGTCAAACTATTTAACAAAGAGTTAAATCAAAATGATAAGGTTAACATGGTGACATAAACCTATCTAAAACCAATTGGTTGAGTTTTATCCAACTAATAACCACCTTTTATTCGAAATTAATCAATTTGGGACAATTATAAATAGAATATGAATTTTTTATAAAATAAAATTTTATTTTTTTCCTAAAGTGCCCCTCATATCTCTTATAAAAGGGCACTCACCCATACCTCAAAGTAGGACATTAAAAGCATTTTTTATCTGACATACCCTTCCTGAATATCATCTCAAATGACCTCCAATCATCTTAGAGGCCTTCTCTAAATCATAAATCCAACCTATGCAGCCCTTCTGATCAAATCAAAAGGAAGAACCCGAAGAAGAGGTAAATATTTCATCACCTATATCAAGTTCTTTTCTTCTTCCACATCCTCTTTCATTGTTTATTAAATTCTAAAATAATAATTCCATTATATTATATATAAATTTTATGTTATTATAAACATGTTACAACCATATTCATTGTTCTATACATCTTATAAATAACAAAGTCACCATACGTGCGTACATACGACTTACCGTCTCCACGTCGTGGTGATGTCTGTTATTCAAACACTTCATCATTTGGATGGGTATAATAATGAGAATAAATTATGTAAATAATATATATATAATGATAATTATTATTTATATATGATATTACATCCAATTATATATGATTTTAATATCAAAAGAATGATATTTTCCCTCATTCATACGTACGGATTAACGTCTCGACAAACGCGACGAGATTCAATTCCCATTATATCCATTCAAGACTAATTTTCATTTGATGAGTAAAAATAATGTTTAAATACTTGATATAAGTCTAGATATGAATAATATACATCCCTTCCATAACATACATGACTCGCGTAACAAATCATATAATGAAAAATGAATCAGTTAACACCTGAAATGATGGTAGTACTAAAATATTATTAACAAAGTAATATCAGAAGATTATATATGATATTATATTTTTGTATTTGGTTCTTATATAGTTCAATAACTATGATTTAACTATTATACAAGAGGTTATCATACCCTCGACTATGTAAAATTACAATGCAAGGGTTAAATTCACAATCTCTTCATTATCTGAGTTTGTTTATACATAATTATCTACTGGGACCTCTTTATCATCCACATCCCTTTTTCTGAAAATGTATTTCAAAACATTATTAATATTTACTAGAATATTGCTTAAAGTCATTTATACATATATTTTAACATATATGTTCTGGATGGAATCTTTCTGTCATTTTCCAAAAAATATACTTTATGAAATTTTTGGAAAAATTAAGCTAAGAATGTTTTTGTAACTTATATGGAAGGTGATTTTATTCTCTACCATTATTACACCTTCGATACATCCATTAAAATATTATCATAATTTTTTCAAAATAAATTTTTTCTTTTATAAATATGTGACATTAAATGATTTCAAAAAAAGAAAGATATAATTCTCTAAAGAAATTTTTATTTCAACTATGTCAACATCATATGATTGATTTTAAGTTTGTTTATAGTTGATTTATTATGATACAAAACTGCCATGTTGTATTGAAGGTTTTATGATATCTTATACTGTGGATTTTTAATTTCATACCATTCATGGGTTATAGATAATGTATTGACATTTCGTATGATAGTTTCAATATGAATGTTAATGTTATGTCTAAATAATTTCATATCTCAAATGCATTGGAATTAGTAAGTGATGTGTGGATCCCAATATAGATCCTAGATGGATTAGTACGTCTCATTAGACAAACATGTGTCTTGGAATAAGGCTTTGAAAAATCTTATATTTAGTCTTGGCACAAGGCCTTGAATATGTCGTTCTGAAGTCTAGAATTAAGAATTCCATTGTTATGAAAGTGGCTACTGATATTTCATGTGATTATTCGACTAGTAGAATATCCATGTGAATACATAAATGGAATTATTTTATTTTAATTTTTCTATATTTTTCTGAAGTTCATGTTTAAATGTCTTTTGTTGTTGTCTAATAGATTTCCATAAATGTTTATACTTATTTATGAAAGTTTCCACTATACTTTTATCCTTATTGAGCATCTAAGCTCACTTATTTCTATTTTTTAATTTCCCATGATGTGAAAAAGTATTTTATGAATGTCATGTAGGGATAGTCTGAGAGGATTAGACTGTGCTCGATGGAGACAATGTTGTTGTAGTTTTTCATTTTATAATGTAATGTAAAATTATGAATTTATCTAGTACTTCCAAGGCTACAAAACTGATCAGTCTATCGGGACATGATTTATTTTTATCATGCCAATGTTCTGTAATAAGGCACCGACTCTGGGTAACTGGGGTTGGGGAGTTATAGTTGGTATTAGAGGAAGTTAAGTAGAAACCATAGAAATTAGATTTAGATAAACTCTGATTAGATCACACTACCCTAAGATATAATTTGATGATTAATTGTGAAGAACATCCTAGAATTTTGGTAATGAAGATATTTTTTGATTTTTCAAAGAAATACATCCCTGTATAGATCCTAGAAGGTATAGGTGGCTCTAGTACATATGTACCTAGGGTTAAAACCTAAAAACATCGCTTTAAGCTAGAATCAAATGGGAACTGGTGCACGATAATAGGACTTGCTACACTCTTGGTTACAACACTCCTAGGGGATATGCTTAATATAATTCGCATATTCATTACAAACCATTATAATGGATTTATTATTATGTACTAACACAAAGAATTATTTTTTATGATTATGGATTATATCCATAAACATTTCAATTTATGTTAACAGTTTCACAAGTTTGGGATTTGGTATTGTGATTTAAAATAATCTACTGTATTCCATTATTTAGAAATGGAATATAGTATAAACAATGGAAATTGTATTAACGCACATAATCTATTTAGGTATTTCCCTTCACCTCAATATAATTATAGTGGAGCTGGTGATGAAACTGGTGTTGATCTGCTTATCACCATACTAGACAACTCACTCAGGATATGAATAATAACCTTACCTGTATGGAGCACCCTAATCCACCATGTGGAGGATCAATGTTAGAACACATAATGAGGTCACAAACACCAACATTATGGTAGTATATATCAATTAGTAGTCGTTCAATGGATTTGTTCCTTAGGGACAATACTTCATGATTTGGGGAGTAGTGAAAGTGAAAATGTTGTCATGGAAGTTTATCACCTCACATGAGATTATGATAAATGGTGGTCATTGATTCAAAATACAATGGAAGATGAAAAGGTATTAATTATGGAATGGAGGGAGTCTAAATAGTTTTTCATAGAAAAATACTTTCCTCATGACCATCGAGCGGATATAGAAAGAAAATTTATGAGTCTGAGGAAAAAAGAGGATGAGAATGTCCCAAAGCATAATGATAACTTTATAAGGTTAGCAAGTAGTGCTACAGATTATATACAAACCCAAGAACTAAGATTTGTCATTTAATTGATGGTTTAAAACCATTTTCTAATTGATCATCAATCTGAAAATATTTCTATTTTTACGAAGATATTTTCTCATATGCTATCAAGAATGAAAAGGAATTCTTTATGTCTTACACCTTTAAAGAAAAGAAAGATAATAAGAGATATTTTGAACACTATGGTAATAATAATAAAGGGAATAAGGGAAGAGTTGAATATCTATCTTACATTAAATGTTGGAAGAAAACCCTGGTACTTTCTTGAATATAATCGGTATCTTCTACATGTGTGGTGAAAAAGTCCACCATGCTCGTGATTAAAAGGGGAAGAAAGAGGCTGTTAATGTTGAATTCGTCCACTGTAGATATACGGGGAATTATGAAAATGAATGTCCTAAGTGCCAAGGAAACATAGCTTATAAAAGTCCAAGGGATCAAGGCCATGCTTATGTTATCACTACTATAGAGGTCAAAGCTCTGAAATACATGGTGGTTGGTAATTTAACGGTCTTATAAATTTTAGAAAATGCTTTATTTGGTTCTGGATCATCTCATTGTTTCATATCTTCCCAGTTTGATAAGAAAATTAGATATTTCCAATTTGATTTAACAATAAAGTTGTCAGTAAAAACCCTAAGGGATGTATAATTGCAACAAAGTACTGTGAATCTGTTCCTATTATGGCATATAAACGTTATTTATCTACTGGTCTCATCATTATACCCATGATTGAATTTGATATAATTCTTAGTATGGATTGGATTTTTGACCCTGATGTGAAAATTTATTGTATGAAGAAGGAGGTAATAATTTTCGATGAGGATACAGAGTACATTATCTCTAGAGCAGAAACATCACCATATGATTATTATTTAGATCCTCCCCTAGCAGCTCAATGAAATTTAATTATTGAGGAAGAAGTGAATAGAATAATTGTGGGTTCGGAAAGGAATGTTCTAATAGAGTATTTACCTATTGTGCATGAATATGTTGATGTGTTTCCAAATTATTTACCGGGACATCCTATAGAATTATAAATTGAGTTATCCATTTATTTAATTACTAGATCATGGACCATATCAAAGGCCCCTTATAGAATGTCCACTGTGGAATTAGTGGATCTAATGAAACAAATAGAGAAATTGAGTAATAAGGGATTTATTCTCCCTAGTGTTTCTCCATGGGGAGCCCCTATTCTTTTTGTTAAGAACAATGATGGATCTATGAGGTTGTGCGTTGACTACATGGAGATCAATGATATAAGAATAAAGAACATGTATCCCTCTTCCTCGCATTGATTATTTATTAGATTGAATTCGTAGAGGTCAATATTTTTCAAATATTGTCCTACAATCTGGATATCATCAATTGTGTGTGAAGAAGGAAGACATTCCGGAAACAGAATTTGGAACCAGCTATCTGTTTTCACGGATCTAATGAACAGAGTTTTCACAGAATATCTTGATGAATATTTAGTGGTATTTATTGATTATATCTTGGTATACTCCAAAATCTATGAAGATTATGAAAATCACTTTTGCATTATCCTAAAGACTCTTAGATGAAATGAATTATATGGGATATTTAGCAAGTGTGAATTCTGGCTTCTGGAGAGTTATTTTTTTGTCCATATTGTCGTTATGGATAAAATCTTTGTTTATCCTTCTAAGACAAAGGCAATCAAAGAATGGCTAGAACCAACAAGTATAACTGAGGTATAGAGTTTTATTGGTTTAGAAGGTTATTATCGGTGTTTTGTCCAGAATTTTTCCTAATTTGCTAACCCATTAACCAAGATCACACGTAATGGGGTTAAATTTGTTTGGAAAAAATAGTTTGAATAATTTTTTGAAGAATTGATGATACGATTTGTCAATGCTCTTATATTTACTCTACCATCGAGGAATGGTGGTTTTGATATTTATAGTGATTCATTAAAGAATGGAATTGGTTTTTTCATTATACAGAATGATAGGGTTATGTCCTATGCATAATGACAACTAAAAATTCATGATAAAACCTATCCTAATCATGCTCTTGAGTTAGCAGGTGAAATTATTGCTTTGATGATTTGGAGACATTATCTCTATGGTGAAAATTGTGAGATATATACTGATCAAAATAGATTGATGTATATTTTCTCACAGAAAGAACTCAACATGATGGGAAATAGATGGCTTGAACTACTCAAGGATTATTATTTCACAATACAATATCACCTAAGGAAGGAAAATAAGGTGGCAGTTGCTTTGAAAATAAAGGATCATGGAGATTTGAACAATTTGAGAGTTTAAAGTGATCCTACTATCATGGATCTAGTGAAAATGGATTTGGGAATAATCATGGATGGTGAAACTTCAATACTTTATTAAATGTTGCTGAACCATCTTTACTAAAAAGGATAAAGAGTTCTCAAGCTAATGATGAGGAGTTTCAAAAAAAAAGATTAATTCTATGAATAATGGGAGATTGATCCACTTTGTATATGAATATGAGATTTTGAAATTAGGGAAGATTCATTGTATTCCCAATATACATAATATAAATATAGATTTTTTTGATGATGCTCATAGCTCTAATTTCTCAATACACCCTGGTAGAACTATGATGTATAGAGATTTGAAGGAATATTGTTGGTGGGAAAACATGAAGAGGGAGATTTTGGATTTTTTGTCGAGATGTATGGTTTTTCAAAAAGTGATAGTTGGAAGGCAACAACCTATAAGAGTAATTCAACCTTTTCCCATACCAGAGTGGAAATGGGATGATATTATAATGGAAATTATTATGGGGATACCAAAGACTCATAGAAGGAATGACGAAATATGGGTCATTGTTGACCGTCATACCATGTCAGCACATTTCCTTGCAATAAGAGAATATTTAACACTTTAACATCAAGCAAGACTATAAATTAATGATGTTTTAATACATCATGGAGTAGCCCTATCTACAGTTTCTGATCATGATCCTCGTTTTACATCAAGATTCTGAAAAAGTCTTCAGAAGGACCTGGATATTGAATATCCTTTGAGCACTACCTACCGCACTCAAACTGATGGACAAAAAGAATAGACTAGGAAAACCGTAGAAGACATGTTTATATCATGATTACTTGACTTTGAAAATATGTGGTATCAATATTTTCCTCCGGTAGAATTTTCCTATAATAATAGCTTCCATTAAAGTATTTAGATGGCACCATATGAAGCATTATACAGAAAGAGATTTCGTACACCAACTTGTTGGGATGATGTTGGTGAAAAAAACACATTTTCCTAGAAAATGTTGAGGAATCGATGGAAAAGGTGATGTTTATCCAAACCCACATCATAACAGCTCAATGTAGGCAGAAGAGCTGTACTGATAACTGAAGAAAGGATTTGGAATTTTAGGGAGGAGATCGGGTTTTCATGAAGATATCTCCATGGTAGGGAGTTATACGATTCAGTAATAAGGGTAAATTGAGTCCCAGGTACATTAGACATTTCGAAATTCTAGAACGAATTGGGAATGTAACATACCATTTGGAAATGCCACCAAGTTTCTCCAATGTTCATGATGTGTTCCACATATCACTATTGAGAAAATACATGCTTGACCCCACACATGTACTCACCTATGAGGAATTAGAACATGAACCTGATCTACATTATTGTGAAGAGCCTATCAAGATTCTTAATACAAGAGCATAGGTGTTGACAAATCAGACGACTCGTTTGGTAAAAGGTTTATAGAGAAATCATAAGACAGAGGAGGCAATGTGGGAACTCGAGAAACATATGATGAAGAGCCACCTAAATATTTTTTTGTGGTAGTATTCAAGGAATTTTGAGGACTAAATTATTTGAAGGAGGGGAGAATGTAACACCCCAAGCATCCATGGTACGTATCTCTTTGAATAATGCAATAGTTTTCATTGTACGCAACTTCAAGATTTTAATACATCGAGATCAATCAAAGTAGCCGTTATGAATAGTAATACCCACTTTTTTAAATTTTTTAAATTTTATTATTAAAATTTGAATTCATTTTTTGATTCATTTTATAAAAATTATGTTAGGTTGATTTTTTTGGTAAATTTCCGAAAACATTCAGTTTTTGATGAATAGTGAAAAATAGTAAATTTTAATTAAAAACTACTTTTGTCATCAAAATTTTTTGTAGTGATAAATTATACTAATTAGTGGTTTTTTATGTATAATTATATTATATTTTTACCATTTAATCTAATTTTGGTAATTGGATGTAATTTCACATTTAAACTGGACATAAACAAGTGTCAGTCATTTAATAGTTATTATTTCTTAAAAACACGTTTATTGTTTTGACAACGGGAATTAATTTTAAATTAATTTTTGCGACAGCTGTGTTTTGAATTTAGAAAAATAGATATATATTTAGAATCAGGAGATCCAAATTGTGTAAATAGTTAACTTTTATTTTCAGGAATTTTAAATAATTTTTTCGGTAAATATTATATTTATCATGGTTAAAGGGTAAATCTGGTAAATAAGGGTAAAAAAAATTATAATAATATAAAATTATCTTAACAAGTGTCCTAACCCTATTATATGTTACATGTCTAACCATGGGTATCCTTGGGTCGATTTTGGGACCCTATGAAGCCACTTGTATGAGATAATTACACTTTATATTAATTATGTTAAAGTAAATAAAAAAATTGCATAAGCATATATCTTTTAATAAAACTATTTTTACAAAATGTTACAAATGTTATCTCCTCAACTATAAAAATTATTTAGAAATATAAAAATATTTCCTACATAATTTTATTTTATTTATTATTTTTAGACATTAAATATTAAATTTATATATATCACAGTGATGATGTAGTATTTTTCTTATTAATGTAAGTATAAAATAAATGCTATTATAAATGTTAAAATAAATATAATATCATTTTTTTGATTCCATGAAATAATTTTATAGGTTAATATGTCATTATATGATTTATTAAATGAATTTATTTCTAATTAATAAATTTTTAATGACTTTAACAAAAAACATTTATTAAATAGTGTCAAAATGGAGATAAATGAGTTTTCAAAACAAATATTATATTATTAATTGATATAATATTTCTCAAAATAAAAGGTTTGGCCAAAGGACTTATATAATGATATTTATATCCGTAATGAATATCTTGGTGTACTCATGGTAGTTTATAGTACGTTTATTAACCATGTAATATAAAAATACAAAGAGACATGGTGAATGTTAAACTATTTAACTAAGAGTTAAATATAAATGATAAGGTTAATATGGTGACCTTAACCTGTCTAAAACATTTTTGTTGAATGGTTATCAACCCATCGCCACCTTAGCCTCTATATAAATCAATTTTTAACCGTTATAAACCAAATATAAATTTATTAAAAAATAATATTTTAAGTTATTTCTAAGGTCCCCCTCACCCCTTTTATAAAAGGGCACTCCCCCATCCCTCAAATTCACACATTAAAAGCCTTTTGGCTCCAAAAAACCGAGAAAAAAATATCCTCTAAATCATCCTTTATTCATCTTATTGGACTTAATTTAGTCATAATTCCAACCTATAGAGCCCTTTTGATCAAATCAAAAGCAAGAACCCGAAGAAGAGTTAAATATTTTATCACCTATTTCAAGTTCTTTTCTTCTTCCACTTCCTATTTATTTGTTGTTTCAATTATAAAATAATAAATATATTATCTTCTATATGCTGTGATGTTATTATAAAAATGTTACAACCATATTCGTTGTTCTATGAATCTTATTAATAACAAAGTCACCATACGTGAGTACGTACAGCTTACCGTCTCCACATCGTGGTGACATTTGTTATTAAAACACTTCATCCATTGGATGGGTATAATAATGATTATAACTGATGTTAATAATAAATATAGGATGATAATAATTATTTATATATGATATACCATCCAATTATATACGATTTTAATTTAAAAATAATGATATTTTTGCTCGTTCGTACGTACAGATTACAGTCTCCATGAACGCTGTGAGATTCATTTCTCATCGTATCAATTCAAGGCTAATTTTTATTTGCTGATAAAAAATAATGTTTAAAGACTTCATATCATTCTAGATATGAATAATATATTTCCCATCCATAACAAACATGACTCATGTAATAATTCATATAAAGAAAAAAGAATCAATTAACACCTGAAACGACGACAGTACTAAAATATTATTGATAAAAGAATATTAGAATATCATATATGATATCATATATGATATCATATTTTTGTATATGGTTATTGATATTTAGTATGCCAGTTTTAATACAAATGTTTATGTTGGGATTAAACCTTGTCATATGAGGAATACGTTAGACTTAGTAAGTGAGGGGTGAAGCCCGATATAGCACCTCGATGCATCGGTAGGTCTCATGAGACAAACTAGGGTCTCGGAAAAAGTCATTGACAAAATATTAATATTAGACTTGGAACAAGTCCTTGAATATGTGGTTATGATGTTTGTCATTATGCAGTCCATCATTATAAAAGTGGCTATTGATATTGAATGTGATTATTCGACTAGTAGAATATACATGTGAATAAGTAAATTGTATTATTTGATTTTATCTTTTCCATATTATGCTGATATTTATGTTTAAAAGGATTTTATTTAGTATTATACATTTCTTTAAATGATTATCCTTATTTTGGAAGGATTTTGATTTATTGTTATCCTTAATGAGAATCTGATCTCACCCCTTTCTATGTTTTTTTACTAGGATGTGAAGTAGTGTATTGTGACTGACTTGTAGGTTTAGTCTAATGGGATATGAGTGTGGTCTATGGATACAATGTTGTTGTACGTTTTCATTTTATAATGTAATATTAAACTTATTAATGTATCTAGTAATTATGAGGCTACTAAAATGAGCATTCTTTTGGTACATGATTTCCTTATATCATGACAATGTTATGTAATAAGGCACCGACTCTGGGTAACTAGGGTTGGGGTGTTAAAAAATGGTCCAAGGGGTTATTTATGTCATGCTAGAGTTTATTTTTTTTATTTTTCATGTGAATGATATAATCTTCAATATGTTATATAGTACGTATATTTTCATAACTATCATTCCATGAATACATTATATTCAATGTATAAATGTTAGCTTTTGGGTCATTATTTCCACTGTTTATTTATGTTTCAATTGAGTATAATTAAAATATAAATTAGTGCCAATAGTATGACCATAATAACAATAACTATTAATATATATATAGGGTATAGTATACCCACTATAACATATTTCATCACATGCAGCTAGTCAAAAATATTTTGAATATGAAGAGGTGCGCCTAACAACCATTGACCATGTAGCCGAGAGAACAGTTTAAGTGGCTCATGGGACGTGAGTGCTAAAAAACCCCCTTAATGGGGTCATTATTTTTAATACATTTTCACTAATCCCATGTACTAAATACAATCTCTATTTAATTTTCCTCAAGATAAATATTTTTCTTATTAATATTTTCACACATGTGGACTAAAACACACAGAATATTCCTACATAATAAAAATTCATCATTGTATATGGTGGATAGTAATTTATAGAAATTGTAAAATTATAATAAAAAACATTATCATGTATAAATATTATACAAACATATATTAATTTTTTCAAATATTAGTTATACATTTATTTTATGGAACAATAAAATTTCTTAATTTCCAAATTCTATAGACAGACAGACATAACATAGCTAAATATAATATATTAAAGCTATATGATAAACTTATTTTATTGAAAATATATTAATATAAAATAGTATATATATTATTATTTTGATGAATAGATAATAAAATATCAAGTTAATCCATTATATGTGAAGACGTATGACACAAAAAAAATTGTTTCCCATTATAAAGGAATAAATTTCATAGTAGGAAAAAAATAAATATCTATAATAAAAAACCTCGTGTATATTATAATTTCATGTAATATATCACGTTCCAAAATGATAATAATTAAATCATGTTTATTGGTATGAAATAAAATCAAAAAGTTTGAAACCATTTTGTTTTCTTTGACATTTGAGAAATAAGGTTTGTTTCATTTGGGTATTATAATGTAAATGGATTACTCATTACACTATAAATGATTTCACCTCTAACAATCATAATAAAAATTGTCATCATACATAAAATTTATATTTACTTTATAAAACTATAAAAAATATTCCCCAAAAACCATAGTTTGAAATGACATATTCAAAAATAAAACCGGGAAACCATTATTCATATATAGAGTCTATTAATAAAACTACCTTCCAAATGTCGTGAACCAAAAAAAGAAGATAAAAACAAAATATATATAAATATATTAATTATTATTATAAATATATTATAACAAAAATATTATTATAATCATTAATAGAAATTATTTTATAACATTCATGTGTGGTTTACTCATATAAGTTGAAAATAAAACATGAATAATTATTTTAAAAATTCCATTGAAAAAGTACATTGTTTTATTTATTTGATATTCTAATGTCTGTATCATATTAAAAAAATATATTTTTTTCTTGAAATTTAATTTTAATAATATTTTGTACATAGAAAAATTATATTTACATGGCTGACATTATTTCATCACGCGAATTAACAAAATGTTAATATCGGAAATTTTCTAGATGAATTAAAATCCTTTACTCTTTTATATTCATTTTATTTACATTGAGAATAAAAAAAATATAAAAAATTATTAAAACATCATTTAATCACTATAATTATCTCAAAAGATTTTTTTTCATTTTCTCCTTTAATATAGAAGTTAATAAAAATTCAATTTAGTGGAATTTTATGAGAAACAACACTTATTTTGATATTATTTTGTTGTTTGAATTTTATTTTAGTATATAAAGATTTTATAAATTCTTATATAAACATGATAACATTTAAAAAATATTAATTATAAATTTCATGTGTGATTCATGGAATTAAGTAAAAATTACGAAGAAGTCATTACATGGAATTTTAAAGAAAAAATGACCAAGATAACTAATTTGTAACGCAAAATATCGTCAAAAATATTATAAATATCTATATACTACTCTCAAGATTTCCATGAATAAATTTATTAACATTTATCCAAACTGACTTCATGGTATTTACAAATATCTCTTTAGTCACTGAACATAAATTTTATGACAAACACTCCTTGAATAACCATTTTTCATGGATATTTATATATTACACACATAAAAAAATATTGAAAAAACATTTTTATATAATTTATTAATAATATAATACAGAAAACATAATTATTTTAAAATATTTTCATGAATTTTACACATGTCTCAGGGGTTGTTACCCAATCTTTTTAGAATTATTAATATGGATTTTCTTATTTTTCTAGTAATTATATTTACATTAAATAACTAGAAATGAATATTTATTTCAAAATTTAACATCAATTTTTTTTTAAAATTAAAAACAATATTTAGACCAAGTTTTCCTCTCTCTGAATAAGTATAATCAATGGGACATTTTTATAATTATTCCTGAAAAACAAATTCATTTTTTTATTTTTTATCACACATGAATGTTTTTAATGAAAAATAATATAAATATATAATATTTTTTAAAATTATGAGTACACTTAAAATGAAAAAAATTATATTATTTTTAATGTCACAGATACTTAACGAATCACAGTACTACATTTCAAAGAAATTTTTTATTTATTTACATTTATTTCAAAATTTTAACCTTATTAAATTCCTAAAAATAATTATTAATCCTCACATCTAAATGAAATAATTCTATGTATAAAATGTATCATTAGTAATAAAATTATCCATACATGTAAAAATGAATTAGATTATTAATAATTTTCAATTTTTTATAATACTAATAGTGATCGATATTTTTTGATTGGTATTCATTTGTAAGAAACAGTAAAAATTAATAATATAAAATTAAATATAATTATTGTTTTTGTAAGTAAATTCAACATCATATTAAAATGAGTATCATTAATATTTGTAAACAAATGTTACAAGAGTTCTTATATATGATATTATTGATAACACAGCTACATTTTCTCACATTGAATCATTTTATAACTCATTTCACAGTTGACTAATAAAAAATTGTCACTATTAAAATATTGTTACAATGATTGAATTGTTATTTTGAATTAAATTGTTGTGAAATGAAACCTTTATTTTAAAAATGATAGGTTTTTCATTCGCTGTAATTTTCCTGACAAATTCATGGATTTTTCTATATTTTGAACACTTTATATTTCTTCCACACATAAAAATTTATTTTAATAATTAAAATAAAATTTTGATCACTCTAAATAGCTCAATATTGTTATGTAAACATATGTCATACCCATATATATAATTTTAAAAAATAAAAAATATCCAAAATTTTTATGAATGTTTAGACATATTTTCTCAATTATAATAATTTTACTCTCTATTTTGAGTAGGAAATGAATTGAAGATTATATCTTGAAAATTTTTTATGCGTTGAAATATCATGTGTTGTATGTGTTTTGAAGTTAATTTTAATAGTTCCTTAATGAATTGTATTTAATTATTATAAGATTCATGATTAACATATCTCAATATTATTATTTTATATATATTTAAGAATATGTTTTAAATATTTAATCAATTTTTGATTGTTTTAAAAAGAAGTACATAAAAACCCATGAATTATATTTAAATAAATTTACGATATTAAATTAAAACATTTTTTCATCAAATATATGATAATATAAATAATATTTATAATTATATATTAATTAATAGATCTTATTCTATTAGTGAATCATTAATTTACTCTGTAATTGCATGATTTCATTAAATTGTATATGCATTTGGGGAATATGGTAAAATTAATAATAATATTGAAATAAATATGTCATCAATTTTATATATTTTTTAGACAATCAATATATTGAATAAACTGATTTTCATCACTAATTTTGGCATGACCATCAATAATACATTATTTTATGTCCTAATGTTATGAATTTTTTTTGTGTACCTATTCTATTTCAAATTCCTAAAAATATATCCTAAGATAATATAACATGAAATATAGATATTGAGTAATATAATATATCGTATCACGTAACAAGAAGAGATTAATATAACTACATATATATACTATGGAGAAATTAATTTTTAATGTAGAATTCAAATTTGATATGTTTTAGAATATTTATTTCTACTATAAAGACTAATTTGAAAATGAATTCTATTTTGTAATGCAGTAATATAATTTATTACATTTAAATATTTAATTACTAAGGTCCAAACTAATAGTTTTTAATTTGTATAATGTATTTTGGGAATATTATATAAAATTTCAATAATATATGACCTAAAATGTATTAATGGAAAAATAAATTACTTTGAAATATTTTTTCCTATGAATATTGATTTGGGGAGTCATCATCCACAACGATTTTCAGTCATTGAGTAGTCAAAATTAACATAATAATATAATCCTAACTAAAAATAAATTTTATGATTATATACCTAAAAAATTATTCTAAAAGTTAGATAGATAATTACTTGAAATCATGATCCTTGAAAAATATGTGATACATGCCAGTTGATAAAATTATGTGTCGCAACCCCCTTCTTAAAATGGTATTATAATGATATGATAGAGATACAGACCCCATATCATCTCCTCAAGTGGGGCCTTGCATGGCGTCTAGCACAAATGTTACAAAAATCACTTAAATGGGAGGCATTATCTTATCTTCTATAAACACGATCAGGGAACAGGAAGAATCAACCATAAGAAACAACATGTAACTTTATAATAATAAACCAGAAACCATCCCATAGTTCTTGTATTAATAAAAGTAACACATATGAATGTATGAAAATGAAAATAAAAAAAAACAAAAGATAAAGCAGTGGTCCAACAAATTTCCAATGGTCTGGGATAGATATTACCATCAGGATTCAAATATTCCTCCTAGATTCTAGAAAATAAATTTATATATATAGGGTGATCATAGAAGAATACATTTTAGGAAAACCAATTTATCTCATTCACATGTGAAATAAGTAGATGAATTCACCCATGAGTAAACAACATAACCAATAACACATAAAAAGGATAAATAGACATCCCGAACATGCTAACTAATTTAATACAATCCATTTATAATAATATTATATAAATAATCTCTATAAATAGAAACCCACATTGGTTTCCCACTAATTTGTTACTCTCACACCCAAATGTTGTATTTCATGTATCTTCCATATCTTTTGAATAACATGTACCAAAACCCAATAACAATATAACATCATATAATGCTTGAAAACATCTAGGCCACTTCCCCAGATCATGGTCAAATATATTATTTTTCAACGATAGTCAGTTCACCACATCACTTTTACTCTGATTGCCAGATTAGTAGGGTATCATGAAAAAGAATGACCACAAAATTTTTCCATCATCCTTCCATGAACGCACCGACCATAAAAGTACCCATATAATTATAATATCAAATATCTCCTGAAGAAAATGATGTAGTCACCTAGTGACCTAACAAACCTCTATCCAACACAATTTTGGCATATCTACTCCCCTGGAAGAGAGATAAGGATATAAGAGGTAACCAGCCAGCCATCATAATCATCATGATTTTGAGAAAACACTCTCATGTAAATATATTATTATTGGAACATAGTGAATCATGTGTGTATAGTGAGTACAGACATCAAAAGTAACAAAAAATATACATATAATCTACAGACAATCCTATTCTATGGGATTAAAAAACGAACTATCAAACTCAAAAATTCTCCAAATTTTCTACGACCTCAAAATGCACAACAACAAACAAACTTATTTATACATCTCACACTACCAAAAATTTGATTATCTAGTCCATTCATATCATTTTTAATCATCAATAGAATTTATCCAAAATTACCATTATTAATTCATTCAGTAATAATTTTCAATCGATTATATAAACCAATCCAGGAAATTAAATTTTTTTTAACATGTTAGTCCTCCACTACATATGAATCTAGCACAAAATAAGAATACAACAGAATATGACCATCATAACTAAATACCATCACTTTTACTCCACAAAAGCATGGAGAAAAACCTTCACCTCAAAACCTAAAAACAATTGTCAAACAAACCATCACCTCACCACCACAAAAGAACTCCCAAAAAAATGACCACCTCACAACCCAAAAATAACATGTAGACAAACAATCACATCACACCACATCACAACCATTGATAATTTCCCCAAAATATCATATCATCACATCATGATGCCTTCACAAATCACAATTTTCAACAATAAAACACAAACCATATTATGGATTTATCAAGAGGGGTTTTATAAAATTCCTCATACTTCATTAGGCTATTAATACCATAACCATATTACATGTGTAAAAATTTGGTTTAAAAAATTTTAGTGGTTAATAAATTTTAGGTTTTTATGGTGATATATGAACAATAATAAATAAGTATTCCATATAAAAACAACTCCAATGAATGAAAAGGATCCCAACAACCATGTTTTTTAGTTGAATATCCATCTTGTCAATCGATAATTTCAAAAAAAAATTAACAAAAATTTAAAAGCTTCTGAAATATTCAACTTCCCATCGTTCAAAATTATATTTTCAATTTGACATCATGAAACCAGATGCAACTATATTAACAACAAAAAATTAATATAACCCCTCCAGTATAATACAAAAAAGTGAGAAATTAGTAATTCAATTCCATGGGGAATGATGTTTCACACAATTCCAAACATTAGAACAATGGTTTATGGGATCATGGTATCACCATTGGATTTTTTTAAACTACTTATATAGGTTTCCATGATTCCAAGGTAAGGCCTTTGTGTCCTCCAATCTCATGAGAATGAAAAATATAAATAATTAATGTATGCATTTGAATTATTCGTGTCAATAAATGTGAAATGATAGGGATTTCATATCATAATAGATTTAATAATACATTTATTAATCACCTACTCAAACTCCACATTTGAGGAATAATTTAAATCCACAAAAATAATTTAAATTTGATGATATATGAATCCATATATATATGGCCTTTGAATACTGTTTATTTTCACTCCCAAAATAACTGTATGCTCATTTATGTGTAATTGAGAAAACATTACAAGAGGGAAATTCTACATAGTTCAAATCCTCACATAGCCAAAATCTCCATGTAACCATTTTCAAATTTATAACTAACATATATATAGTAATTATCCATATAGATGATTCATGTACCATATTTCTCATATAGACAATTAACATATTTGAACAATCAATGTAGTTTATTCACATTGTAAATCCACCCACAAAGAAGATTCATGTTGTTGATAATCGACATAGCTTATTATTGTATTTAATCTAATAATGTTTCTTATTTATGTATATTATACATCCACATATCCAATTTAAATGGCCATGATGAAAAATATTGGTGCCGCCAACTAACTGTATGACCAACCTTCCTATAATGACAATATGCGACTGGCAATGCCAACTAAATGCACAAGAAACTAACCTACAACATAAAAAAATATTTAACCTTTATAAATGACTAAATGACCAGCCTACCTACTACATCAAATAAAAACTAACTATTCCAACCATCCATGTGGTTAACATACCTACCACATGAAGATAAAACTAATTGTTCCCACCATACTCACTGTAAACCAGTTACCACATGAAGAATACATTGAATAACCAGAATAAAAGACTCCTACCACCCTTTAAAATCCACCAAGGCTCAGGTGAAAAAAAAAGAAAAAGTGTTTAGAAATATTAGACCATGAATCTGATACATCTAAAAAAATTCATAACCTCAACAATCAAAACAATGGAATGAATTGAAAGAAATGTTCCCAACCACCATCTCATGAGATACATCTCAAGGATCTCATTAAAACCCAGACCCTGAAACTGACGAAAAAATATTCCCACACACCTCATATCTTACATGTAACCACTTTTAAAACCATATCATCCTCGAGATTAAAAAACCAAAAGACACTACAACCATCACACCACACTGACTATAGCATACAAATCATAGAATTCCACAATCATTTTCTTGATGTTATCCACTATTGGTTAAATTGACTCATATTCTTGGTTTCAATCAAATAAATGTATCTTGTAACCATATTAGGCATAAGGTAACCCATTTCTATATGTCAGAATCATTTTCATACATATGTCCCAAATAAAAATAAAACATCTCAAAAAAAATTGACCAAATATCCTATAAAAAAGAAGTATAATAAAAAAACTCCAAAAAAATCATCAGGTATAGGGAATGTATCTACATATCTCACCCCAAATTAGTCTTCTCTAAGAAACCATGCCTCCAAAACACATGAACCAAATGAATTATTTAACCTTAAATAACCTTCTCTCGATGGTCCTATATTTTTATCATCTTCCCCCCAAACATATTAATATCCTCAATTTCCACATCTCCCAAATTAATAATGTGGGAGTCATCCTGATGATAACAATAAACATGGGACATGTGGAAGATTTCATGGAAATTATCAAGTCACTGTATAGACACCAACAAGTAATACACATATCCATATCACCCCCAACACATCAAAGGGCCCAATAACATGGAGAAATATTACTCCCCATGAAAATCTTCCACTACCTGCATCAATCAGAAGCTCTTAAGAATATGTTATCTCCAATTTTGAACTCTAAGGGCCTAATTTTTTGACCATTATATTTAGTATACTAATCCAATTATGGTTTCATCCACTTATGAAATATTAAATACATTCCTATCAATCTATGTACCCAATCGTGTCCAAGAAATATATCTTCCACAACAATTTTCCAACATAACAGAGAGCAAATTGGTCTCCCATACACACCCTCAAACGGGGCCATACCTATGGATGCATGATATCTGTTATTATAAGAAAACTAAATTGGAGAAATGATTTGTTCCAAATGTGTACCAAAGTATATGATACAATATTTTAATGTGACTTCATGTGTGAGGATACTTTGTGCGGTTTTCCATTATTTCAGGGGGTGGAAAGCAGTATTCAGGCATAATAGAGTGAAAAATTATGCTTCAATCTCTTACATACAAGAAACGTTAAATCAACATCATGATACAAGACAATGGACCTTAGAACTCAATGACACCACACAATATCATCTGTTTACCTCCTTTATTAAACATTGATTCTGCTTAACTCCATGATACCTATGAAGTGGGGTGATATTTTCAACAGATCCATAATTTCCCAAATTTCATCAGAACCTCCCAAATATTGGGAAAAAACAATGCAAATATACATCTACATGTTATCAAATTTACACTGAAGAACATTGAGAGGATAAAAACCGACTACAAAAATGATTCTCAACTTTAACCTGCTCAAAAAATAAACAATGCTTTAGAAAATTTAACACCACCAATTTTGTATTAGGCTTACAAATTAGCTTCCTCATGACACTGAACATATGGGAAACCCTCATGTGTACTTAAAAATGTGATATATCAAAATAATGAAGGAATCTGTCTTGGTTCATTTCTGAATCAAATAGACTACCCCCAAACAACATCTTCCTCTAGGGATATTTCATCCATCCCTCTAAAGATTCACTATAAATAACATGATATTGCATAACATATACCTTTTAGATTCCCAACTATGATTCGTTCTCAGGTTGTGTCAGATAGTAAAATAATTTCATTTTATAAAATATCCCCTACCATAATCAATCATTACATCTAATTGAAAATTAGAAGGTTACTCCATATCTATATAAAAAAATCCCCTAGACCCCAAAACGACATCCTTCCATAATTTCCAACACAAATAGTCATCCACAAAATTCCTTTTTTTCTGAGCTGCAGGAGATATCAAAATTTAAATTTGTAAACAAACTACATTCATACCCCATTATAAAAATTCATATATCACTAATGAAATATTCTAATTAATATTTTTTAATATATAGACAACATGAAGAGATCCACAATAAGGTAATGTCACCAAATATTTTTTGAAAACCCAACCACTGACAGTTATAGATCACGAGTTATATAGTTACACTCCCGGGGAAGTAATCTATAGACATATTATATATCACCCGACTCTACTACAAAAAAATTAATCCAAATCCTTGATGGGAAGTGTCACAACCTAACTCCAACATCACCCCTCTATAAATTGAAATATTAAATCATTTAAAATCAATCCCATCAGATTCAAAAATGCTACCTAAAATTAGACAGTCGACCTGAAATACTAGACCTTACTTGTCAATGTAATCAATGGGGATGCAATAGGATAAAATATTCCGACAACCCCATGATATTATCATGAAAATCCAAGTAAACTATAAACCAATTCGATTTTATTGGGTTATCCCCATGAAATAACTTCTTCACCCTTATATAGGTCAAATATCACACCTTTCTATGACTCAACCTGCCCAAGGAGATACCCCTCTTATGTCCAAAACCTACACTTAAACAACATTCAATAGATTTTGTGTCATTGAATAACATTTAAGAATGATATGAGGTTACTGAAATTATCATACTCTAACATTGAGTATATTTATAAGTCATTGATTAACAATGCAATGAACATTTCTATGAATTTGGAGAAACTAGAGTGCATGTGACTCATGAACATAACTGGTGCGTTCGTGGAACCAAATAGAATGGCCAAGACCAATTATTTCCCAAACCTTCATTTGAATGTATTATTAGAGATACAACCTTTAATCACCCTTAATTGGTGATACCTATACTATATATTAGACATAGAAAAAAATAACCACTTTAATCTAGACATAAATGTAATCTATCCTCAATAGAGGGTAATAATTTTTGTTAATTTCTAGATTAAACCTCAACTATTATAGAAAAATGATCACAAAAACCACCTCGTTCTTAGAGAATATAACATTGAACCCCATAGTGACATAGTAGGCCAGATGGAACCATTCAAAATCTAATCGTAAATATAAATTATCAACTCTCTCAACATAGAGGGTTCCATTAAAAAATTATTAAAAAAATCATATAACCAATGGGGTGTAATTATATCCCAAACATGATATCCTTATAAGGGGGTATCATTACAAACTCTTTATAAAAACCATCCAGAATATTTTTTACAACCCCATGATCCACCTCTATCCCATCACTAAATGATTTAACATAAAAATCATCCATTATAGAAAGAAGGGGATCCATGCATTTACTCCCCTCCCGAAAACTACATTAACCAATGTAAGCTTTACACTGCCCATCCATATATGAGAACATGACTACCCTATATATATTTTCACTAACAACACACAATATATAAAACCATTTGATTTTTAGGATGACATAGTATGTATAATTCTTAACTAATAACATGTCCTCATAAGTCTAATGTGACAATATCATTAGTCTACTCCCCTGACAGTCATCATACATGATTGTCTAGCCTTTAACTATAATAGTCATCACTAGGGTCACTATAATATTTTCTACTTGTAGAAGCAATGTATGAAATATAGAGGGTGAAACAAAGTAGTATCAAACACTTTAATATAAAAATACAATAATAACGGTATATAATAAAATTATTTTTCATATAAGGATCTATAAACCAAAGAGTTTTTCTTCCCCCACTACATGAAACTGACCATGAACAATAACTCTTTCTCTATATTGATCTCCACCTCTACAATTATTCTTATATAGAGGTTTTTGAACATTATAGACATCTAGATGTTTTAATTTACATATTCCATCTATTCTTAGTTGCATTTAACCCTTCCAATGAAATGAACTTGCTATATATTTCTACAGAGGATTGAACTGAACCTAAATAACTCAACCGAAGAAATCTCAAAGAGCCACTAGCCATCAGTTCTGGTGATGGACATGAATGCCACATAAAAAGAAAATTGTCCTAGAATACATAGAAATTTATTAAAACTGGTAGCTCTAGAAGCCCTCAAAAATATATGTTTAGTTTGACTCTCAAATGGT
The DNA here is from genome assembly GCA_963277665.1 of Viscum album. Taxonomy (NCBI): domain Eukaryota; kingdom Viridiplantae; phylum Streptophyta; class Magnoliopsida; order Santalales; family Viscaceae; genus Viscum; species Viscum album. The sequence goes on along the minus strand of OY728132.1, from coordinate 1,429,989,877 downwards.
AAAATCCAAAAACGAACAAGGAGATGAAATCTACTACTTGAAACTCTAATACTTTATTAACCATTTTCCCCCTCTCTCATGGTAATCCACCTAATAAATTTATACAATCTACATCCTCATCCTTATTTTGAGCATACATGTACATTGGTAATTTAAAATCAGTCACTAAATCTCTATAGAAGGAGTTACTTTATTCTCCTGGCATTATACATGAGACTCTATGATTGGGAAATGGTATGGGGTAAATTCAATATTTCTATGAACTTGATTCCATGATATTGCACTGAAATAATCCCTAGAAGAAGATAGATAATCCTAGGTCTTGTCACTTCCCTAATGGTCAATGAATGAAAGACCAATTGGAACTCCTTCTAGAGATTGACGAAATGAACCATCATCCTCCTTCCTCTCAACAAGGTATAATCCCATCCACTAGAATGTAGCTTGTCACATATGAAAAAATACTAGATAAAACAATTACTATATCAGGTTCTAGATCAATCTAAAGGCAGTCTCAATATCCTCCAAATAGTCCTCTATCTTAATATTAGAAAAAGAGGCCCTAATACACCCCCAAATACATCCAATGAAAGGCACACCGTATCCTCTATCACCCATCATCCTCCTTAATAGGATCAATCCTACAGTGATCAACTGGAGCATCTTTTTAATCTACTATAACATGAACTAACATCAAATGAACAATAGGGAGATAAACATTATAGGAAAAAAGGTTTTCCAAAACCCAATATTGAGAAATTTAATTGAGATTTATTTAATACAATATATCTTATTTAAATATTCTGAGAACAAAAAATCTGAATTAAAACAAGAAAAAAAACATCATGATGCATTTACAACGAATAAGCCTCTGCAATGTATACTTTCCCACCTAAAATTTTCATTCAATAATATCATATTTTATAAAATGGATTGTGGGGGACTTAAAATAAAAGGTCCTAGATAGACTCATTAAAATATGTCACACTCCAAGGTAAAGTAGCAGTATTTCTATACCAAAACATCATATACATACTATTTATAAACACAAACACTATCATATATGTCAACCATTAGTTCTGATATCACACTATCATGACCTCATCCTATCAAAGGTAAATAAATAATGGGTGATCTATAATGACCCCTAAGTCACACCTCTAGTAGGATCTAGGATAATGAAAAGCATATGGGGTACACAAATATAAAAAATTGGAGGCATTACACTAAATAATATAAAAAAGATATGGATATATAAAGAATAAAACAAAATAAAATAAATGGAGTGTTATAAAATAGAATTAAAAACCATATCACAATGAGTGTATAAATAAAACTAATGAAAATAAATTTCTCTAAATATATATACAATAAAACAAAATATAACTATGAAATGTAACAACTATCCAAACTTATGAGTTAGTAATGTCCTGCATGGTTCGTATAGTCCACATGGAAAGCTAAAAAAATTTACATACATAGTGTGAGAATACATGTATACTCTTTCGGAAAAACAAATTCTCTCTTTCACATATTAAAGAAGCAGAATAATGAAGCAGCGAGTAATCAAATGAACAAAGAACAAATAAACATTGTAACTAACCATCCAAACCTCATCAAGGAGGGATCACCAAAAAACACAATTCATGTATAATTACAAAATATGATGTATATCAATAAATGGTACCCCACACCACCTTCCCACTTATTTTCTTCATATAAACTATACTGTCATACATCACAAACATTCATCTCTTCCAAATAACATATACCACCACCCTACAACACTATCACATCACAACAATCCCACAAATACCAAGCCCACTACCCCACAACACAATCACAAATTTTCTTTCTTAATGACACCATGTAAATAGAATGAAAACAACTACAATATGTAGAGTAGTAGGGTGTCATAAAAATGAATTACCCAACATCGTTCCCTCCTCCAACCATACCTGAAAATGACCACAATACATATTTGATAACTATCATATCTCATATCAACCATCATTACATAGACAAAAATCTAGTACACTAACTGACCTATGACTATCATAGCATGTGAATATCTTCTCACCAGGAAGAGGGAGCATGAAATAAAGGGTTGATAGTAGTCCATCAATTTTACCAAGATTTTGGAAAAAATGTATACGTGTTAATATATAGGTGTCAACAGATAGTGATTTAGGTGGGTTGGGTTCTTATGGAAATCAGAATTAATATAATATATAAATATAGAAAACACAGAGGACCAGACTATGAGAACACAAAAAATCACTATCCAACTCACAACACCCCCACATTCAATGCCACCTATAAATAAAAAACACCACACATTATACAAGACACATCTCACATTACTGACCAATTCGATTATCTATCCCATTCATTTAATTAATAAGATTAAAAATATTTTAACCGAACATCACAATATTAATTGACTAATTACCCATTTTCCTCCCACTAACTAAACCAACCCATGATATTTAAATCATTTTATATAGTTTTCCATCCATACCTGGGCATCTATCTCAACAAAACCATACATAATATGACATGCTAAATACACATCAAACCATTACATCAACATTGTACTAGGATGACCAAAAAACCATCACTTCACTTCCACTAATGAATATCCAAAAAACGGCCACCCTTTTAACCCAAAATAACAGATAAATAAAACATCACATGATGTAGAAAGCTTGTTTTCTATTTTTTATACACCCTTTAATTTCCAGTTTAAATATTTTTTTGGACTAGAGAATTTTTCGATTTGGATCATAAAATATATGGGGGTGTCCATGGATTTTTTTATACCTTAGAACCTTATCCATTAGAAAAAATAGTTGAGAAGCTTGTTAGTAGAAATCATGTGAGCTAGTCTGAATGGTTTCTCATAACAATGTATGGTCATTCCTAGGGCCATGGAGGGTGTATGTTTTTTCCTATCTATGTTACTAAGGATTCACATCCATGAGGGTAGATCTATGACTTTTTAATTGAGGCGTGAATCATGTTTTGTTCCATGTAATTAAAACGGTGAACATGAATCCACGTTGCTTCCCAGTTGAGTTATTTTTTTATGTATGGTTAGTGTAAGGGTTGTCCAACCATGTGAGAAAACCATGGCCCACCATTGGAAATTAATTACAATTCTCATTTTCCCCTAAAACCAATAAAGCCATATTTTTTTCCATTCTCAACTATAGAAGAAAACCACATAACATTGAGAGATTCTCTTTTAAGATATATCCTATGTCTAGGGGTAAAACTATGATATGGTATTTGATTCAATCATTAATTTTATCGTTGGATTCCCATCAGAAAGATCTATAACCATTACCCTCATTTAGTCATTTTTATAACTATCGTCTATGTTTTTTTGTTTGGTAATATATTCCTTATTTCAACTGTGTTCATCAATTTTTTATGAATTCTTTCTATATGGTCCAAAATAAAGGATAATGCTGGAAGGGTACTCCTGTATATAAACATAGTAGGTTGTCTAGCCTTTATCACTAATGTATTGATGTATTACTATATGTTCCATTGTTCCAAATTCTAGATTCTGCATGGGTTTCAAAAAAATACACATAACCCATGTTTTATTTGATGTCTTGGATTGAAGTGTTTTGGTGACCCCTATCTAGGATGGGTTATCTCCATTCATCATTTTCAACCATTAATGGTGTGACCATTTTTTCCTCAATATTTTATAATTCTTAAATGTCCCAAAAATAATCAATTTTGTGGCATTTATATGATGAGATATAATAATATTTAATATAATTAAATGTGTGTGGTACAAACACATAACCATGTTAAATAGGAATATTTATACACCCATGTTATTAGTAAATGTTAATGTGTTATGGATTTTCCATTATCTTATATTTGATCCAATGATTACTGAAATCTTCTATTATATATGGGCATGGATAAATATATTAATTATTCTAAATGGGCATGCTGACAAAGATGTATTTTAATTTTGGTGTGGCATCCCTTTGTTTATAATACTGTAATGGTATAGATATGTTTATGACAATGCAATAAAATCACATACAATGATATTGGGAAAGTCATCTATTTGTATATCTCACTAGGCACGATGACTCTATACTATGATGTTTGGTATGATGACTTTATACTATGATATCAGGAATAATGAATGTAAATTATGATATATGGGCTTGAGGAACCACAATATTAAATATCATTATGAAGCCCCTTAATGTTATATTGGGAGTGGTGTCACTTACTATGATACTAGAAATTGTGTCCCCTCTTCATGTGAAGTGGGAATGGGGAACCTATGATTATGATACATATCATGGGGACCCATACAATTGTATTACTATGTATATATTCTATTAAAACTTTTGAAACCCATGGTATAACGTATATATGTATATGTTACACATGGAGTCAAGGATTACTGTAGTATCCACTTATATGGTTGTAGAAGTCAGTACATATACTATATATATGTGTGTGAGTGTGTGTGTGTGTGTTTTTGTTTGTACACATTATACCATCCAGATTAGGATGAAGTGGATATTATCATCCTTGCATCCTTTAGAAACCAAATGTTACCAATTTATAGTTTTTATTTTTGTTTATTATATATGGACGACGTTATATTATAATATCTAATTAGATAATAATAGACACCATTGGTGGTGGAATACTGACTTTATCTCCCACCGCATCTAAGACACATATGGTACATGAATAGAAATTATGATTGTAGTTGTAGATAAGGTGAAGAATCCACTTATGGATGCATGAATTATTAAAATAATTAGTATTGTAGCTTGGTAGAAGATGAGTAGTTTTGAGTTCAGGGTGTCGGGATAGCTATTTCCCCTTTTTTTCTTTTTTATATCATGTATTGTATTTCCCACATGCTAGAATAGATACATGTTTTCCCTATTTTTTTGAAACATGACGTCATCATATTTTTATATTATTTAGATTAATCTCTGTTATTATTATTCTATGATAATATAATTATAGTTTTTTGTGATTTTTATTTATACATTATTTATATTCTTATGATATTTATCTATTGATTATACAACTATGTTTTTTTGACTATAGATAATAAATTCGCCATAGACACACCCTAGTTCCTCACTGGTAGTCGGCGGCCTTTGGTATACTGCAAGGGGTGATTAAGGCTATGTGTCCAACCTATTTGGGGATCCATTGATTGGAACCCTAGTCAAGGATGTTACCAATTGGTATTCAAGTATTTCATTTCCTTATTACTATTTTCATACAATAATTATGATATTATAAATTATATTAGAGTTTTTTAATAAGAAATTCCTAGTAGATGATAACCAATGATTCTTGTAATACCATGTTTCATGGAATAATTGATTGTTGTTCCGTATTATGCAAGTAATTATTGATTAGATTCCACTATTGGGTGATTCCCATACTTTGTGATGATTTTTGATACTATTATTGATGGATATCATCTACCATTGGGCTGATGAGATATTGGAAAAGAAACATTGATCAAGAATAATTTTACGATCCTTCGAGGAATTTCTCATTCCATTCCATATATAGGAATTTTTTTCTTTCACTCTATACCATTTCTTGGTGTTATTTTAATGCTAAGAATGAAAATAAATAAATTTTTTTAAGGTATTGAAAAACTTATATGGTACATAGAGAGTCCTTCATAAACTATATATTGTTTTAATACATAGGTTATAAGACACACCCGAAGAATACAATTATGAAACATTTCTTCATCATCCATCGGTCACATGGAATGTAATTTTGTATGGTATTGATTACATGGATTCCAAATTTAGGTTTAAAATATGTAAAGTCCAGTATTTATTTGAAGTGGGGAAAAATCTTGTAGAAACATTTATATAAAAATTCATATAAATTTGATTATAATTGAATTAAAATTATCAAAAATATAGTTTAAACCAGACTCAACCATAGTACTGGGAAATAGATTCTGAATCATGTGTTCTTATTTATAGATCTTACCACACAGAACTAGAATTACAAGAAGAAAAAGGGGTATGTTGTTTATAGATTTTCATAGTACCTATTCTAATCCTTTGTCAGTAGACTTTTTCATTATCACCATTTTATTATAGGCATTTATATGGTATCACTAGTGAAATTCTATAATGAAATCTTGATCTAGTCATTCACTGAGAGTGAGGTTATGGACATTCTCTGAAGTTGATTTTTCTCGAGATTCCAATGATAACATTGGTAGATTCACCAAGGGAATCATTTAAAATTATTTTTTTAGTTTATAATTACTTGTTTCAAGGAGATTTTTTGTTTCTTATTTAGGTGATACATTGAGGTTTGTTCTATGAACAATCATTGGGAAAGTTGACTCATGAGTTTCGGCAATAAAATCCACCCATGTTTGCAGGGGATGGTGGACCGCACAGCACAATGGTTTGGCACGAGATGGTTACAGATATCATCAAGCATCAGGAAAAACTACAAAATAAGAGAGTGAACAATACCTCTTTTATACTTATAGAATCCCCCAAATTCTTTTTTCATATTCTGAACAATATTGTATGTATCATTATTTGATTTAGAGGGACTTCCACCATAGAATATGTGACAACTTCACTGAAAACATTAAGGGTAATCGTGGAAGGGAATTCATGAACATAAAAATTATAATATGTGAGTTTTTAACTATTTATCTCATTTTACAGATCCTCAATTCATTTCAACTATCTATATAGCCGATGAGTAATGGAAGGAGTGATGGTTTGAGCATGAATTAAAGAATATTATTCATTCTCAAGAAATTTTTTTTAGTTGAACAACATATCTGATACAGTTAAATAGTCATTTATCAATAATCGGGAATTGAGGGATGATTACGGTGTGATCCAGGGTGGTTCAAAACCTTGAGTAGTTATTTTACAGACTAGGGGTCGGGAGGAACACATTAAGACTATGTGTGTGAGTAGTGGTGGCCAGGTGAAACCCAATGATAATTATGTGATTTCTCATAAGTGTGGGAAGATTGGTTATAAAAATACCTAGAATTATAGGGACCTTATTGAGAAAATATGATGTATAATATTTCGGAATATTGAGAATTATTATAGATAATTATCTTATATACATAGTCGGAGAGGATCCTTGTCATCTCCACCTTCAGTAGCCAGACTAGAAGTGCCTTTCTTCGAAGGTACTGGGAGTATTGTTGGTCATACAAAAAGATGATGATGTCATGGCTATGCTAGATCGGCTGGTTATATATAGTTCTAGTAGATAAGAACCACACCAGGTAGACATGATTCAACATAGTACTGTGGAATATGATATATTTATTCATTCTATCCTAAACCAAAGGAGAAGGGTGTATGTCCAACTAATATTCTAGGTACTTTTATAGTATCCAATACTATTGTGTTTTAACTTTTTAACACAAGGGTGTCACTCTCTTTTATATGTATGGATATCTGGGAGAGACTCTAACTTCATGTGGAGTATTATTTTGGAGTTATTATTATTGATATAACATTGGTAATATGATCATAGAAAGTACACCATTTCAAGGACTCACCTTTTGAATAAAGCATAAATAATTTCTTATGATACATCGTCATTATTTAGTTTTCATGCTTCATGATCATTCTTGGGATGGTCAGTTTGGTTCCCTATTAAGTCTATATGGATTGTTATCACCAATGTGTGTTTCATACATCTTTAGATTGCAGTAAACATATTCAAATGGGAGAGTGGTATTTCCATGAATTTAGATATGTACTATATAATCTTGGTCTAGGTGGAGTTAATTCCCTAATTTCTATTGTCTATATTGAAGATCAAAGATTTAATCTAAATTAATTCCATTATTTAGATGTTCAAATTAAGTGATTTTCCCTAATGAATTTTCTAGACAACCTCATGATAGTGATGTAGAGTTTACTATTGATACATTTCTTGTAGCTACACATGTATCCATTCCTCTATACAATATGGATTATACTTAGTTGTAGGGACTCAATTGGTTGTTAATGGATTTAGAGGGTAACTTTTTTTATGGACCAGTACCTCTCCTAAGGTTTCAATGGCCCTTTTCTTCATGAAGGTCGTTGAAATCCTCAGGCATTGTGTGGATTTATGGACGAAGAAACAGATTTCTATGAAGAACATATATAGGTTACCATCTATAGGTTGACTCTTCATCTATATTTTAGTAGTCTAGGTATTCAATGACATTGAATTAAAATAAATAAATCATCATTAGAGATTTTGGCCTTCAGATATTCTACATATGCCTTCCCATAGTTGGTACGATTTCTATGATAATCTCTTGATTTTGTTTGGTCTAATGAATGTGCCTTCCTTCATCATAGAATTGATGAGTAGGGTTTTCCATCTCTATCTTGGATTAGTTTTCATGGTATTTTTAGATGAAATCCTAGTGTATTCTCATACTCAAAGAGACTATGCGACTCATCATTAGTTCTTTTTGAATACATTGGGAGGGAACTAACTATATGTTAAGATGACTAAATTTTTTTCATGGATCAACAATGTAAAACATCAACCCCAGTAACCCAGAGTCGGTGAATTATTTTAATAAGTTGGCATGATTACAAGGAATCAAGTCTCGAAGGACCGATTGGTTTAGAAGACTTGGAAAATAGATTACATACATGAATGTTAATTTACACTATGTCCAATGCATTCCCATATGAAAAGGATTAAACATAACATAATCATTCATTTTAAAACAAGAACACAAAATGTAAATACATTATCCATAAACCATTATTGGTATAAAAATAACACATACATAGTCAAACATATCATAAAACCTTCAATACAATATGGATGTTTGGTATCATAATAAATAAACTTCAAATAAGCTTCAAATCCATCAAAGGATGTTGACATAGATGAAATCAAAACTATTTGAGTGAAATATCACTTTTTTTGAAATCATTTAAAAGTCAAATAATTATAAAAGAAAACATTTACATGGAAAATATTTTTATGAACATTAAAGGTATGCTTCTGTGATTTTATAATGGCAGAAAATAGCCGCACATGCCGTATAAGTTAATAATACATTCTTTCCTTAATTTGGTCGAAAAGGATAAAAAGGACATTGTTTCGAAAATGAGGGAATGATTTCATTAAAAAAATATTATAAAAATTCAAACAAGGGTATAAATTACATTAACCCATATTCTGTAAAATAGTAAAAAATGTTTTTAAATAAATTATCAAGAAACATGGATTGGGATGATAAAGAGGTTCTAGTAGATAATTACGTATAAACAACCTTGGATAATGAAGAGATTGTGAAATATACCCTTACCAATTGGGTAACATGCAAAACAAACACCCCATGAAAGAGGTATCATATAATGAATATGTAATATACATAAATTAATGTGTATTACTCAAATAATACAATAATTTCCAGTACATACACCACACAAAAGGTAATAGTGGCAATATGGCATGAATCTCACAGGAATAAAGAGTGAGATGAAAACACTTTACCTTATTCATTTCATTGGTTGAGGGTAGTTTAACCTCCTGTATAATGGTCAAATAATTTTTATTAAATTATACGAGAATTGTATATGAAATATGACATAATATATGAGATTTTTTCTTTGTTAATAATATCTTAGTATTATCGTTGTTTCAGGTCTAAACTTACTCATTTTATTTTATATGTTTTGTTACATAAGCCCTATTTGTTATAGATAATTTGTTTATTATTTATATCCATAATTATATCATGTCCTCAACCATTATTTTTAATCATAATATGATAATTATACTTGAATGGATATGATGAGGAATGAGTCTCATCACGTTCATGGAGACGGTAGTCTGTGCGTACGCACAAATGCTACATCCATATCATTTTTCATTTTAAAATGTATCAAAACCAAATGATACATAGGTATATGATTATAAGAGTAAAATAAAATATGTTATGTATGTTATGTATGTTATGTATGTTATTTACCACCATACTTTATATGTTCCATGTATGGTATGAACATGTCATATCACATTGAGTGGGCGGTAGTCCGTACTTCCTCAAATGAAATTATCGTATATATATACAAATGAAACAAATAATGGTATGCTATAAAATGGAATTAAAAGAGATTATATATAAAATAAATATCATAAATATTGTATTTAATTACATTTCCATCATAATTTCCACCATGATAGGCGGTAATAGATAATTTGAACAATCATCATTTCGGGAGGCGTTTGGTTGTCATCGACAGAAACATTATGTTTTTCACCCATAAGATATGGGTGTGTTTAAGTTTAGGTATAATATTTCTCATAAAAAAATAATATTATATTGAGGATACTGGTGTTGTTACAAAATAAAATAATAAAAATAGTTTAGGGGTTGGAGAAGTAAAATAAATGGAAAGAAGCTATGAGAAATTGTTACCTTTAATCTGGGTAACTCCCTTTGGTTTTTACCAAAAATAACTCTTGAAGTGCATTCTTCTTAAGGTAAGGATTCTAAGGGGAGGAGAGGGATGTTGGGGACTTAATTGGGAAGTCTTTGGATGATCCAAAAGTCTTGATAGGTGTGAAATATTTTTAGAAGTTGTGTCCTTTTATAATCGGGAGGAGGGGCTCTTAAGGAAATATTGAATATATTATTTTATTGTAAAATGATATTCGGTTTCTAATGGATCAAAAGTGGATTATTAAAAGTATAATGTGATTTTGTTTCAAAAAAAATTCATCCAACAGATTTTATATAGGTTTGAGTTACTATATTAACCTTATCATTTATATTTAACACTTAGTTAAATAGTTTGAAATTTACCATGTCACTTTGTATTTTTATATTATATGGTTAATAAACATTATATATACTTTCAATCGACCACCAAGTGGTCCATTAATGATAAAAATATCATTATATTTGTTTTTTGGCTAATCCGTAAATTTTTAGGAATAGAATATGAATTAATAATATAATCTGTTTTTTAAAAACTCTTTTAAGTCAATTTTGACACTATTTGGAATTTGATTTTTGTGAAAGTCCTAATAGCTTGATTACTTATATAATGTTAATTGAATCAACTATAAAATGTCATATTAAGCTATAATTTTTGTTCAATTATTTAAAATTCTCAAATTAGATTTATTATGATATTTACAATATCAATTATTTCAATCTTTCATCAATAAGGTCATTACTTCATCATCATTGTGTCACAAATAAATTAAATTCTACAATGTCTAAAAATTATAAATAAAATACCATTATGTAGGAAATATTTTTATATTAATAATTAATCATTATAGTCTGAAATCCAACATATATAACCTTATTTGAAATTTTTTTTCTAAAAGATATATGCTTTTGTCATTTTTGTATTCACTTTAACTTAATTAATATAAAGTGTCATTATCACTTACATGTGAATCCATGAAGTCCCAAAAACTACAAAAAGATTCCCATGGTCGGACATGAATCATCAAATAGGGATAGGGCACGTTTTAGGTTAATTTAGATATATTATAATATTATTTGATTACCCTTATTTAACTGATTTACCTTTTAACCATGGTAAATAAAATATTTACCAAAATAATTATTCAAATCTTCTAAAAATAAAAGTTTCCTATTTAAAAAATTTGGAACTCCTGATTCTAAATATTGAATCCATTTTTCTAAATTCAAAAAAATGAAGTGAAAGAAATTAATTTAAAATTATTTTCCACTGTCAAAACATAACGCGCGTTTTTTAGAAATAATAACTATAAAAAAATTGACACATGTTTATGTCCGACTAAAATGTGAAATTATGTACAGTGACCTAAATTGTATTAAATATTAAAAATATAATTTATATATTATTTATAACCACTGAAATTTATAACTTATCACTATTAATTATTTTGATTAAAAAGTTGTTTTTAATTAAAATTTAGTAAATTTCACTATTCATCAGAATATGAAAGATTTCTAAATAATATGAAAATTTCACTCCCGGATAATTTCGATATTCCAAATCCAAAAATGACGTCCAATTTGAATGATAAAATTTATAAAATTTCAAAAGGTGGTTATTACTATTCATAACGGCTAGTTTGATTGGTCACGATGTGTTATAATCTCTAAGTTGTGTACAATGAAAGCTATTACATTATTCAAAGGGAAACATATTGTGGAAGCTTGAGGTGTTACATTATCCATTCCTTCAATAATTTTTTTCCTCAAAATTTGAAATTATTTTTGAAAAATAAAAGGTTGAAAATAGAAAATACATTTGGGAAAACCCACTTCTAAAATTAGGATAATAAAATTTAGTCTTAATAAGAGGAAATGGGAAATCATAGGGTCACTAACAAACTATGATCTAAATTTTGTTAAATTAGTGGAAATTAAAGACATATAAATGGAGGAAATCGTAAATATTTATACGTAGTGATTGAGGTCATCAATCAAAAACAAGTGTAAAATTAAGGACCTTAAATTCCTCAATCTAGGATGATTTAAAATACCATCGGTTCAAAAAACATATGGTATTAGGATAAAAAAATTTTGTTTTAATATCCCTTCACTAATGTATAAGAATTAAATTTTTTCATAGAATAAGAGAAGAAGTAAAATATATAATTGACATGTAGAGTCCCATCCTTTAACAAATTTCTACCATAAACTCTTCTTTCACTCAAAAATATAATAGAACTTAAAAATAATATTCTATTTATCCTATTCGTATTGGGTTCAAGAAAATGAATTTATATTTCATCTGCTAGAATATTTTTTTTAAAAAGACTACATTATTCAATCTCGGACATCACATGGGCCAGTGGTAGGTGATACACACTTTTCGCGCTTCAGTTGCGGGTTCAAGTCTTGCGGACTTGCCAAATGCGATGGGTTACCGCCTGACCTCCGGGTTGTCCTTTTATGGAAATCCAAAAAAATCTCAAACTAGAATTATACAATATACTTCTGTCTAAACTCATAGTCTAGAATTTATACGGAAGGTAAACACAATGAAAATCCTTTTTTGCGTAATAACAACTGAACACCTTCATTATATATTCTTTTAAAACGCTACAACATCCTAAATTACCATAAAACATTATAGATAACATTAATGATCCCTTATTTCTTATAGAATACTGTATATACTCCTTCTATCCAAAAATGTTGTAAACTCCAACAATGATGGAATATACAAATCATTAATCAGTTTAAAGGTAATCAATAAAATGCATTATAATTTATCCAAATCAATCATGTATTTTTCCAAAATCACAAACTCGGTATCATAACCATATTATGGTTTATCATTCTCTCAAAGATATATTTTCCAAAAATTTAACCATCTATTGTGTCAATTTTCATGGTTCCACACAATCTCAAGTACTTAATGAAATTGTGTTTTAGTACAATCCTTATATACTCCAAAATTATTATAACTAGTACATTGTTGATACAACACTCAAATGACATAATTATCTAATAACAACATAAGAACAATAATCATTACTCCTCTTCTGTGGTAGTATCATTACTTGATTAATATCCAATAGCATCATTTGGGGAATACACTGATTATTTGGAAATCGGTTCGCGTAGTGTCCCAACTCCTGGAAGATGAAGCATTTTTCATTTGAAACCTTTTTCTAACCCTTCCAGTCACATACCTGGTATCCTTTTTGTCCACCCTTATAACAAACTCTCATTCCCTTAAGGAATTTTTTAGGGTGTTTCATCCCAGAGTAATCACATATGGGAAAATTCTTTTTTCCCTCTTCTCTTTATCCACCTTTCTCTTTTCCATCCTTTTCTTCTCTTTCTTCCCTTCAAATCCACATGACTTTTAGAATTCATTACTTATCTTATTAACTCATGATACTATTTATTCATATGATGAAACTACCTGGGAGACTATTTCCCTTCTAAATATTGGATTAATACTATGAAAGATAAGATCCTTTTTACTCTTTGGATCATACGTTTTGCTGGAGTTCACATTCCATCTACTGGGTTCCATTTATATACAATATCATAAACTATTTTAGTTTATGAATTGAAATGAATAATTCTAAACATGTAAAATACCTAACATAATTTTAATGGTTAATGGATATAATCCATAATCATGAATATGTTTTCATTGAGAAATTATATACTCATAAACCCTTCATAATTTTTTTTAATGAAAATGAGAATTGTCCTAAGAATATCCTTCAGGAGTGTCGTAACCAAGAGTGCAGCAAGGCCCGTTGTCGTGCTCCAGTTCTCATTGGAGTCTATCTCAATGCAGTGTTTTCGGGTTTTACCCCTAGGTACATCTGTGCCAGAGCTGCCTCTACCTAGTCGTATCCAGACAGAGATGTATTATTCGGAAAACCCACAAAATATCTACAATACCAAAATCTTAGAATGTTATTCCATACTAATCCTCAAATTATATCTTAGGGCTATGTGATCTAATCATGGTTTATCTAAATCTAGCTTCAAAGGATTTTACTAAAATTTCTCTGATAAAAACTGTAACGCCTCGGCCCTAGTTACCCAGAGTTGGTGCATTATTTTAATACATTGGCATGATTACAAGGAATCAAGTCCCAATGGACAGACCAGTTTAGCAGTATTTGGAAATATATTACATAAATGAATGTTACATTACACATTATATCATATAAAACAACATAAATAATCCTTTATTAACGTCATTATTCCCTTGACATAAAAATTCATATCAATCACAATACACATCTTGAAATCCTGGGAAATATAAAACATAGAAAGGGGTGAGCTCAAATGCATAGTAAGGATAACAATATAGTGGAAACATTCATTAATAAACATAAACATTTAAGGAAATGTATAACTAAAACAAAATAATTTTAAACATGAACATCATCATAATATTGCAAAAATAAAATGAAATAATGCCATTTACTTACTAATGTGGATATTCTACTTGTCAAATAACTATATGCAATATCAATAACCACTTTCATAATGATGGAATTCATAATGCCAGACTATCATAACCATGTATCAAAGGTATTGTGACAAGACTAAAATTAATATTTTGTCAAGGCCTTGTTCCAAGACACTAGTTTGACTCATGAGACCTACAGATGCATCGAGGAGCTATAGCGGGCTCCACCCATCACTTACAAAGTCTAATGCAATCCCATATGAAATTGTTTAAACATAACCTAAAAATTCGTATTAAAACTAGCACACGAAATGTAAATACATTATCCATAAATCATAATTGTTATAAAAATAACACATCCACATTTAAATATATATCAAAAAACCTTCAATACAATATGGATGTTTTTTATCAGAATAAATCAACTTCAAATAATCTAAAAATCCATCAAAGGATGTTGACATAGATGAAATCAAAACTAATAGAGAGAAATATCTCTTTTTTTGAAATCATTTAAAAGTCAAATAATTATTAAAGAAAAAATTCAATTTGAAATCATTATTAAATACTTTTATGGGAAGCTACACTGATTTAATAACGGCGGAAAATAATCGCACCCACTGTATATGTTAAAAAGGCATTCTTACCTTAATTATATCGAAAAGGTTAAAAAGAACCTTGATTGTTAAACGACGGAAATATTCCTTTAAAAATATCTTATAAAAAGTCAAACAACGGTATAAATGACTTTAACCCATATTCTGTAAAATAGTACTAATGTTTTTAAATACATTTTCAAGAAACATTGATGTGCATGATAAAGAGGTCCCAGTAGATAGTTATGTATAAACAACCTCGGATAATGAATAGATTGTGAAACAAACCCTTACCAATTTGGTAACATGTAAAACATACACCCCATGAAAGAGGTATCATACAATGAATATGTAAATATGTATAAATTAATGTTTATTCCACAAAGAATACAATTATGGGAATTAAATACACCACACAAAGGGTAACAGTGGCAATATGGCAAGAATCTCACGGGAATAAGAAGTGACATGAAAACCCATTACCATGAAATTTTCTTCGGTTTAGGGTAGTTTAACATCCTGTATAATGATGAAATAATTTTTATTAAATTATAAAAAATCATATATAGTAATATGATATCGTAATTGATCTTTTAACATTCCTTTGTTAATAATATCTTCGTATTATCGTCATTTCAAGTGTTAACATACTCGTTTTATTTTATATGTTTTATTACATAAGGCATGTTTGTTAGGGATTGGTTGTCAACTATTCATATGTAGAACAATATCAAATCCTTAAACATTATTTTTAATCAAAAAATGATAATTATAATTGAATGGATATGATGGGTAATGTATCTTATCGCATTCGTAACGACGGTAGTACGTATGTACGAACGAACGCAACTTCCATTTCATTTTGAATTTTAAAAGGTATCAAAACCAAATTATACATAGGTATATTATTATTAAATTATATGATAATATGTTATATATGTCACTTATGTTCATTACCACCATCCTTTATACGTTCCATGTATGGTATGAAATTGTCATATCACTTTGAAGGGGCAGTAGTCCACACTTCCTCAAATGAAATTTTTGTATATATATATAAAATGAAAATAATAATTGTATGCTATAAAATGGAATAACAGAAGCTTATATATAAAATAAATATTAGAAATATCATATTTAATTACAGTTCCATCATAATGGCCACCATGAGTGCTGGTAGGTGGTAATTTGAACAATCATCATTTCACTAAGTGTTTACTTTCCATCCACAAAAACATTATATTCTTCACCCATTAGATAGACATGTGATTATGTTTAGTTATAATCCTTTTCATAACGAAATCCAATTATATTGAGTATACTGGTGTTGTTACAAAATAAAGGAATAAATAGTGTTTAGGGGTTAGAGAAGAAAAATAAAAAAAATAAGTTGAGAGAAATCATTATCTTTATTTTGGGTAACTCCCATTGGATTGAACCAAAAAGTACTCTTGAAGTGCCTTTTAACTATGGTATGGTCTCTAGGAGGAGTAGAGGGATTTAGGGAGATTAATTGGGAATAGTCTGGGTGAGCCAAAATGCTTGAGAGGTGTGAGAAATGGGTTAGAAGTTGTGTCCTTTTATAAGGGGAGGATGGGCTCTTAAGGAATGATTGAAAATATTATTCTATTATATAATGATATTCAATTTATAATGGTTCCAAAGTGGATTATTCAAAGACTAATGTGGGTTTGGGTCTAAATCTATTCATCCAATATATTTTAGACTGGTTTGGGTTGCTATATTAACCTTATCATTTATATTTAACTCTTAGTTAATTAGTTTGACATTTACAATGTCACTTTTCATTTTTATATTATATGGTTAATAAACGTAATATATACTTCCTAGATCCCCCAAAGTGTTCCATTAATGATAAAACTATTATTTTATAAGTCATTTGGCCAATCCATATATTTTTAGGAATATAATATGAATTAATAATATAATATTTGTTTAAAAAACTTTTTTATGTCAATTTTGACACTATTTGGTATTTGATTTTTTTGAAAGTCATAATAGCCTGATTACTTCTAAAAAGTTAATAAAATCAACTCTAACTTGTCATATTAATCTAGAATTTTTGTTTATTTATTTAAAAGTCTCAAATTAGATTTATTTTCATATTTACAATTTCAAATTTATCAATCTTTCATTAATAAGGCAATTACTGCATCATCATTGTGTCATTAATAAATTAAATTATTTAATGTCTAAAAATTACGAATAAAATAATATTATGTAGGAAGTCGTTTTATCTTTCTTATTAATATTTATAGTCGAAAATAAAACATATATAACTTTATGTAAAAAATGATTTTATAAAAAATATATTCTTATTACATTTTGAAATTTACTTTATCTTAATTAATATAAAGTGTCTTTATCATTTAAAAGTGGATCCATGGGGTCCCAAAATCAACCCAATGATGCATATGGTCGGAAATGTATCAACCAATATTGTTAGGAAACGTTTTAGGGTAATTTATTATTATTATAATATTATATGTTTTCCATTATTTGCCGGATTTACCCTTTACCAATGATAAATAAAATATTTACCGAATTAATTATTCAAAAAGTCAATAAATAAAAGTTATATATTTACTAAATTTGGACCTCCTGATTCTAAATATGGAATCCATTTTTCTATATTCAAAACACATAATTAGAAAAAAATTAATTTAAAATTAATTCACGTTGTCAAAACAAAAAGCGTGTTTTTACGTAATAATAACTATCAAAAGATTGAAACTTTTTTATGTCCGGTTCTAATGCGAAATTATGTCAAATAACCAAAATTGTATTATATGGTAAAACTATATTTTAAATATACTTTAAAACCACTCAAATTCATAATTTATCAATATTAATTATTTCAATTTAAAAAGTTAATTTTAATTAAAATTTAGTAAATTTCATTATTCATCAAAATATTAATGTTTTTAGAAAAATCCCAAAATTTCACCCTAGGATAATTTTGAAATAATGAATCCAAAAATTAAATCCATTTTGAATGATAAAATTTATAAAATTTCAAAAAGTGGGTATTACTATTCATAACGGCTAGTTTGATTGGTCACAGTGTGTTAGAATCTCAAAGTTGTGTACAATCCAAGCTATTTTATAATTCAAAAAGAAACGTATGGTGGAAGAATTGGGTGTTATAAAAAAGGTTCACATATTATGTCATATCATCTATATGGATGGAGTTATATGTGACCAAAATGAGATGAGAGGATTAGTTACCTAAAAGAAACAAATGAATGTCTTTAAAATAAAAACCATCTGGTGGCAAGCTAGTTACTATAGGAATTTCATACATGATATACTATTCATAGAATCACATACTACATGATTGATGAAGAAGGGTTTTCATTTTATTTAGTGTGAATCATTTGAGAAATCCTTCGAGATGTTGAATTTGAGATTGATTACATCGCTGATGTGGATTCTTTCAGACTTGTGAATAATCAATATTGTGTATTTTGTTGTGTTAGTATTCATGATCAGTGTAGTTATGATATAGGAATATAGATTTATATTATATGATTTTTTTATGTAGGGGAATCATATTAGGAATTCCCCAATGAACTAACTTTAATTGGTTGAAGTTTTAAATACATTTAATTTTTTTGGAATGACCTTCTTGAGGAGAGTTTTTTGTGTTTATGGACCACATATTCCTCAAGTATATTTTAAAGTAGTGTGACTTAAGATGTATGTATAAAATATTGGTTTATTAAATATAATTATTTTATATATATCTTTCATATGTTATTGGAATAGGAAATAATGTTTCTGAATCGTAGAGTTGAAGGACTCACACATTGCCTATTTTGGAAGCTAGTAGTGAGTGCTAGCCGACGTCTATATTTTTTGAGACACATATGGAGTTTTCAGATGGTCATGGATATTTTTTAATTGCATCGCTATTAGTGACCTGTTCACTTATGGTTAAAGTGAAGATGAGGCTGGTTATATATCACGAATGTGTGATATGATGGGAGAGAATTTAGGGAACTAAATCACCATTGGATTTTTATATTAATGATGATGAAATATGATGGATACATTAGTGTATCTGGGTCCCCACATACATTATATAGGAGATTATATGAGACCCAAATTCTTAGCTATTGAAAATTCATCCATGTGTATTCAAAATTATGAGGACATGCACGGGAAATATTGATGTCCCAAGATGACGTGAACGATATCATGTTTATAACTAGGTGTTCCACCTACTAGCCAGCTAAGACCATGAACCAGTTGCCTACTAGAATAGTACATCCATTACTGGTCCCAAAATGTAAACGATATGATATTACACAAGATTTTATTTGACCCAGTTCACCTTGAGGATGCGATATAGTATTTGTAGTCATGGATAAACTAACGAAATCATAACATGTCATTATTATATGGGAGAAATTCTCAATTGATTATATGGGTAGATTATATGTTCATAAAATTATATTTCAATACAACATCCCTCATATTTCCTTTTATGATAGGGACACTCATTTCACATCGAAGCCCTTATAGGGTTTATAGAGAGCTATTTGTACATAAGTGATTTTGAACACAACCTTTTACCCATAGACTAACAGCCAGTCACAACTGATTATATATGTCTTGGAGAACATTCTCAAAGTATTTGTGATTTATTTTGTTTGTTATTAGGAGGATAATATCCCAATCATTATGATTTATTAAAAATAAAATTATCAGTTGATGGTTCAAATGGATCCTAATCAGGATCTGTATGGTAGACCATCTTGTTCACACTTGTACTTGTTAGAAGAAAGAGAGGTAGTGCTACTAGTTCCTTGCCTCATTTAGGAGACATTGTAGTTGGGTTATCATATTACTAAGAATATTAATAGAAGTAAATATTTATAGATATATTAGGATGATCATCATCGATTCCCCCTCTAGTTCGAAGTCAGAAATCTTCTTTATTTATAGATTTAATTCAGATTTTTTCATAGATGGATATATAGGGAAAGGAAGTTATAATCATGATTTGTTGGAAAATTTATTATCTTGCAGATATTCATGATGGCAGCTAATATATAACTCCTTTTATTGTTCAATGGATGATGTATTCCATGTTTCATATCATTACCAATATCATGTTGACCCTTATCATAATTTTAATCCCAAGAATGTTGAGCAAGATGATAATGATTATTTTGGGGAATACTAATATGAATAATTTAATAGATAATTAATGGTATACATGGGTTTTGTTTCCATTAATATGGGAGAAATGGAAACATTACCAGTTACTGGATGACACATGGGAGAGGGAGGCCAATATTTGTTCTCAGTGTCTAGATTTGTTCCCAAATAACATTTCTCTGACCTTGGAATGTGGACTCTAAGAAAATTTCCATTAATTAGGGAAGACTATAATAACCCATATTTTAATTGATGTATATACCCTTTAATTTACAAGATAAATAAATTGTTTTTGAATAGTATATCATAAAAATATAATCAATGAGATTCTAGGGTGTCTGTGGCTTTTCGGAGCATGGAACCCTAGGGAGGGGAGAACTGAATTTTGGAATACATTATGTAGAAACAGTGAGAGCCAGTCCACATGGTTTCTTCATACAATATGGGGATTTTTAGAGGGCCAATAAGGGTTCATATATTTCTCTAACCAAGTGCATGGGTGAGAAAACCCATGTTGGTAGCTAATTAAGTCTTAGTAGAGGTGTTTACTAAGGTTTTTTCATGGTTAGTAAAACCATGTGCATGAAGCCACGTATATTACTTGTTGAGAATGTTATTGAATAACGGTTGGTGCATGGTTTGTCCATACATGTGCCAAACCATGATCCCCTTTAAAAATTGGTTAAAACAACCATTTCCGACATAAATTATTTGAGACCCTATATATTTTCTCCTAGTCCCCTTGTAGGAAACACATTCACATATGGAGATCCTCTTTTGGGATTTTTTATATGTTTGTAGAAACAATTAGGACCTAGAATCCAATTAAAGTGATGATTGTCTCATTGGATTAATCTAAGTGATATATATAATATATGATCTCATTTCATCAATTTCATTTCTATCAGCTATGTTATTTAGGTGTAATCGTTTATTCGTTATTTCGAGGTCATTTATTCATTTTTATGATTTATTCTGACCTGGAACAATCCAAAGGCTGGGAGTAGATGATTACACCTCTACATGCATAAGGTAAGAGTTATATTTATTATCCTTCACATCATGATGATTTTTTAAAGGTTTTTTTCACGTTATAAAGAATCTCCATGTGTTTCTCTAAATTACACAGAATGTGTTTTTATTTAATGTCTTGGATTGAAGTATTCTAGTGACACCTTGTGAGTTTATGTCAGTCCATTAATTTATTTGAAACATTAAAGGTGTTTATTTGGTTTGTACTAGACGTTATTAAATTATATAATGGACCAACCAACTTTTGAATGGTTTCGGCATGAATCTGAAGTCAATGAATAAGATTTAATTTAAATGAATATGAGTGGTGGAATCATGTGTCCAGATTCAATGAAAAAATGGTTACAACATTATTATTATTAAATTTTAATGAGTTATGAAGTATCCATTGGGACATAATTAATAAAATGTTTACTTATAACTCCTATTATTTATGGGAATGGATATTGTCATTAGTTATTTTAAATCGACATGATGACCATGACACATTATAATATGGGAATGGAATCACTTTTTTACAATGGAGGAATGGAATAACTTTGTTATTTATATGGGCATGGTGTCCATTGCTAGGATATTGGAAATGGTGTCCCTTTATATATTTGACCAAGCATGATGACCAGATACTTTGACAGCGGGCTTAACAGTACGATATTTTTATTCTATGATTGATGACCTAATATTCTAATAGATGGGAATGATGTCCCTTGTTATTATATTCAGGAATGATGAACCATAATGTGATACTATTCATGTAATACCTTAATATGATACTAGGAATGGAATACCCAATTTTTTTATATGTTCATAAATACCTCCTAACTATGATACTGGGCATGGTGATTGTTACTATTGTTATACTTGGTGTGGAATACCCTAATACTTATGATACTCGTGA
The DNA here is from genome assembly GCA_963277665.1 of Viscum album. Lineage (NCBI taxonomy): Eukaryota > Viridiplantae > Streptophyta > Magnoliopsida > Santalales > Viscaceae > Viscum > Viscum album. The sequence goes on along the minus strand of OY728132.1, from coordinate 1,429,967,207 downwards.
AATAGCTAATTTATGTCTGACATATGACTTGGGACTTGGGTATTGGATGTTTTGAAATATATAGTAGTATAAGACACTACATATACATTCAATATATATTTATACACATGGAAACATATTCATATTATCTGTATTAGGCCAAAGGGTGTACAATAAACTTGATTTCCTTTAAAAATTAGAGCATAACCATTTACTATTTCCCAATAATCATATTATATCATCACACTTAAAAATAATATCCATGGTGTAGGAATTTATTATAAGATCATATTTCATCTAAATTTATGTATATAATAATCCTTGGTGAAACAACTTTTTAATGACCATAATCATGGCACTGAAATCCCTTCATGAATATTTTTATGTAACTGATGGAAAAATCAACATGGATGATTCCAGGATGCCCAAAACCCCATGTATCCAAAAGATAATAGAAAAACATTTATATAGGAGACACATCTACCTAACTGAATCATCCACATAACCAACCTGTGTAGAGTTCACTCAAGTAGATGATTCACATAACCAATAATTTCATTTAGCTGATTCACATAGCTGATCCACAAACAAAACAAATCTATTCATGTATATGATTCATCCATGTAGCTTATTTATATAGATGATATGTCATTTTAGACGATTCAACTACATTGGAGAAAAATCTATTAATTTTTAAAACTGACCTCACTATGTACCTCCACACAGCATAAACCTATAATTTACTCTAAAAACTGACCACATGACAAAAGAAGTAGCTAAATGAAGGAAACATATAATAACCATTGAAAATATCCCTAACACCATCTAGACTCCATGAAACCATGGAATAAAGAGAACTGGTTTTATAAATATTTGACTATACATTATTAACAGGTCCCTATAATAATAAATTTTTTGGAAGAAAATTTTGATGAACATATATTCTATATTTTTAATTGTGATAAATTAGATGAATTATAAACTATTTAAAAATTATATATAATATTACACAAAATGAGTAATAAAAATAATATTTCATTTTTAGGTAGACCACCCCTCAAATATCATCATATATGGTAATGTGTATACATATTGGATGAAAATATGTGGATTTGACCCTCTCCTTAATGATATTTTAAAGAAATTTATCACTTGTACACACATATTGGTATAAAATCATTGGGGAATATTTTTTAATTTTTAATAAAAAGAGAATTTGGTGACATAAATTTCATGTAGGGGAAATATTAAATTTACATAGAAAACTCAACTACCCTTGAATGTTTATAGAGTAGAACATTGGATATATAAAATATGTATAGTTTTATCCAACAGAATATATGAGTGCCTCATACCATGAAACCCTATAGGTGAATAAGAATAATTTTCCATAATAAAATTTGATTAAATGTGAAATAATATAAATTATAATGTATGTGTAAAATTATAACATCACCAATAACCTCTCAACCTTACCATTATAGAGTAAAATAATACTCTATCATAGGTGCATAAATAAAATTTCTAAAGGATAGAAACAAAATATAAGTAAAAAAACAGTATTTTTGTAACACCCTGACCCCAGTCACCCAGAGTCGGTGCATTATTGAGTAACATTAGCATGATCACAAAAGATCATGTCTCGAAATACTGATTAGTTTAGTAGCCTTGTAAATACTAGATATATACATAAGTCTTACATTACATCATAAAGTAAAAAAAACTACAAGAAAATATTGTCTTTATATCCCCTCATACTATCCCTTTAGGTCATTCGTAATATACATCATCACATCTTTGAAAAATTAAAACATTGGAAGGGGTGAGATCAGATGGGCAGTAAATATAAAAATACAGTGGAAGATTTCATAAATAAACATTAACATTTAAAGAAATGTATAACTAAAACAAAATACATTTAAACGTGATCTTCAGCATAATATGGAAAAAATAAAATGAAATAATGCCATTTACTAATTCACATGGATATTCTACTAGTCGAAAAATCACATGAAATATCAATAACCAAATTCATGATAATAGAATGCATAATTCCATAATATCATAACCACGTAGCGAAGGCATCGTTCCATGACTACAAATATGATTTTGTCAAGGCATCGTTCCAAGACACTAGTTTGTCTAATGAGACCTACTGATGCATCGAGGAGCTATAACAAGATCCACCAGTCACTTATTAAGTCCAATGCATTCCTCATATGAATAGGTTTAATCATATCATAAACCATAACATAATCGTATCACATAAAACATGCATAAAGGAAACATAACATTTTCTCATTTCAATAACAAGATATCAATACAACACATTGATATAATAAAAACATTATCAAAACCAATTTAAATAACAAAATAAAATAAAATTAAATCTTGGTATTTATTTTTCATTTAAAAAAAGTTATGGCTTGTAGAGGAAGTCGATACTCAAATAATGGTCACAGTCGTAGAGAAGTCGTTGTCGCCACATACGTACGACAAAAAAACATTACATTTTGTCGTTTAGTAAAATGATTTATATAAAAAATATTCCTTTTGAATAAACATAAAAGTCAAATGGGTTTATACACCGTATAAAAGAACCTTGTGTATAAAAAAAATATGCCTCAATGAAATGAGATTGAGACGAAGTCCTTACCTCGTGTCTGACTTGACTCGACCGTTCTTTAACCACTTGAATAATAAAGTAGAGATAATTTATAATTTCTTAAGAACCGTTTTCAAGTTTATTATTCCTTTTATAATACTTATTACACTGTTATGAACATTATGTAATTATTTATGTTAATAACGGTCGTTTTGTTAATCTTTGGTACTTGAGTCAAAAATAAACTTCTTATAATTACAAGTTGTTCATGTGGTAAAATATCCAATATATCTAGAATTATATTTATGATATAGATATCATATATATCATATATATCCAGTATATACATTCATTCATAATATTACATTACATTTATAGGTATGAAATGAAAATCATCATTCATGGAGACGGTAAGCTATACGTACGCATTAACGCTACTTACATTTCTATATCTTATTTAATGGAATAAAATCATAATGATATAAAGGTGTATTATAATTCCTGTATAATATCATATATAATATCATTTACTACATCCTTTATATGTCCCACATATGGCATTAACATTTCAAATTACTTTGAGGGGGCGGTAGTCCAAACTTCATAAAATGTAATTATCGCGTTTACCCATAATGGAAATTATAATGGTATCCCACAAATGAGAAATACATAGGAATAAAGAAAACATAAACATAATATATATATATAATATATGAAAATAGTTTCATCATAATGGCCACCATTAGAGGTGTTAAAAGAATATTGAACAATCATCGTTTCGTGAGGTAGTATTTTGCCACAAACAAAAACATTATGTTCGTTAACCATTAGACGGAGATTTATGTAATAGTAAATAAAATCCATATCATAAAAACACCCTAGTATAATTTAGATACTGATGTTACAAAATAAAGTAATAAAAATATTTTAAGAGGTTGGAGAAGCAAAATAAAACATAAGAGAAGACATTACCCTAAAATCATGTAACTATTTTTAATTTGAGCCAAATGCTTCTTTGGGAAGACATCACCCCAATGTGAGGCTTCTAAGAGTAAGATAAAGAAGCTGAGAGAGTATTTGGGAAGATTTTTACTGAGCCAAATTGCTTTAATGGTGTGAATAAGGTGGTAGAGGTGGGGGCCTTTTATAAGAGAAGAGGAGGGGCACTCTTGGAAAGTCATGAAATGTCACATTATTGTGAAATGATTTTCGGATTTTAAAGGTTCCACAATGATATATTTCTACCATAAGGTGGTAAGGGTTCGAAATATACTCATCAAATAGGTTTTTGACAAGGGTATTTCATAGATTCTACATTATCTTTTCATTTTATTTGAAACGTTAATTAATGAGGTAATTGCTGCATCATCATTGTGTCATAACAAATTTAATATATTTAATGTATAAAAAATAGAAAAAAAATTACCATGATATATGCAATACTTTTAGATTTCCAATGAATATTTATAGTAAAAAATGTAACTTATATCACCCCATGTAATAATTGTTTTAGTAAAACAACACATGTTGGTGAAAATTTTATTTTTACTTTAAATAAAAATTTATTAATGTCATTTTCTAACCAAAGTGACTACATGGGTTCCCCATGTTGACCCATGGATTATATTGGTCGGCCATGACTGATTAAATAAGTGTAGGACAAGTGTCATGATATATTTATATTTTTATAATATCATTTTTACCTTAAATTTCAAGAATTACCTTTAATCGTGATTAATAAATCATAAAATTACTATTCACCAAAAAAATTATTTTAATCCCATTGAACCACATTATTATTCTTAATGACAACCATGTATGTTAGATTTTTGAAAATCAAATCACAGAAGTGGTCATGTTTCATTTACACGAAAAATTAGTTTTTAAACTACCACTTAGTGGTTTCAATATTTATCAAAAATTGAAGTTTTTCATAAAAATACCAAAACATTACCCTAAGCTATAATTGATATTCTGAATTCCAAAATGGTGTATATTTTACAAAAATAAAAACATATAAGTTTGATTAATTAATTTTACAATTAATTCCCATTGTCTAAACAAATAGCGGGTTTTTAAGAAATAATATCAATCAAAAGATTGACAATTGTTTACGTCCAATTTCAAATTGAAGTTAATTCTAATGAACACCATTGTATAAAATGGTAAAATTTTATTCTAATTATACTTTAAAACAACTCAATATAATAATTTATCAGTATTAATTATTTTGATTAAAAAAGTATTTTTTAATTAAAATTTAGTAATTTTCACTATTCATCAAAATATAAAAGATATCCGAAAAGTTCAAAAATTTAACCCTAGGCTAAATTCGATATTCCGAATCCAAAAAAATGAATTCTATTTTGAAAGATAAAATTTATAAAATTTCAAAAATTAGGCATTACTATTCATAACGGCTACTTTGATTGGTTGTGGTGTGTGTTAGAACTCGAAGTTGCGTACAACTCACACTACTATATTATTCAAAGAGAGGTGTATCATGGAAGCTTGGGATGTTACATTTTCCTCTCTTTCAAATAATTTCGTCATTGAAATTTCATATAATATCAATGTATAAAAAGACTTGGGTGATTCTTCATCATAAGTTCCTCGGGTTCCCACGTTGCCTCCTCCATCTTATGGTTTCTCCATAGAACTTTTACCAGATGAGTCGTCCGGTTTCTCCGCAATTGTTCTCTTGTATCATGAATCCTGACGGGCTCTTCACAATAAGACAGATCAGGTTCTAGTTCTAATTCCTCATTGGTAAGTACATGTGATGGTTCAAACATGTATTTTGTCAACAGTGATACATGGAATACATCATGAAATTTTGAGAGACTTGGCGGCATTGCAAAACGGTAAACTACAGCCCCAATTCGTTATAGAATTTCGCATGGTTTGATGTACTTGGGTCTCAATTTACCATTATTACCGAAACATATAACTCCCTTCCATGGAGATACCTTCATGAAAACTTGATCTCCTACCTGAAATTCCAAATCCTTCTTTTAGTTTTCATCGTAGCTCTTCTGCCTACATTGAGCATCTTTGATGTGGTTTTGGATTACACTCACATTTTCAATCTTTTCCTCCACCAGTTCTAGGCCTACAAGTTTTCTTTCACCAACGTCATCCCAACAGGTTGGTGTGTGACATCTCTTTCCATATAAAACTTTATATAGTTCCATCTGAATACTTGAATGGAAGATATTATTATAGAAATATTCTACCAGAGGTAAATATTGACCCCACATACCCTAAATGTCAAGTGAGCATAATCTCAACATGTCTTCTATGGTTTGAATAGTTCGTTCTGATTGTCCATCTGTTTGAGGGACGTAAGCAGTGCTCCATCAAAGTTCAGTATCCAAGTCCTTCTGAAGACTTTTCTAGAATAATGATGTAAAATGGGGATCACGATCCGAGACAATCGATAGGGGTAATCCATGAAGTATCACAACATCAATAATATATAGTCTTGCTAGACGTTCAAGTGGTAGATATTATCTTATAGTAAGAAAATGTGATGACTTTGTGAGATGATCAAAAATGACCCATATTGTATCATTCCATATAGGATTCTTTGGTAGTCCCATGACAATGTCCATCGTAATATTATCCCATTTCCACTCAGGTATGGGAAGAGGTTTCAATACTCCACCAGGCAGTTGCCTTCCAGCATTTACTTTTTGACAAACCATACATCTTGACACAAAATCAGAAATCTACCTCTTCATGTTGTCCCACCAAAAATGTACCTTTAAATATCTATACAATTTGGTGCTCCCAGGGTCTATAGAGAAATTGGAACTATGAGAATCATCCAAAAATTCCCTCTTTAAATAAGGTATATCGAGAACACAAAGTCTCCTCTCAAATTTCGAAATTCCATCTTCATAAACAAAGTCACTCAATCACCCATCATTCAAAGCTTTAATATTATTTTTCAACTCTTCATCATCAGCCTGAGAACACGTTTCTTTTTATAGAAAAGATGGTTTGGCAACCATTTGAAAATGTTTTTATGTTTCACCCTCTATGGTGATTCCCATATCCATCTTTAATAGATCCATGAAAATATGATCCCTTTCCACTTTCATAATGTTCAAAACTCGATGATCTTTTCTACTCAAAGCATATGCAACCTTATTTTCCATCCTAGGGTTATATTGTATCATGTAATCATAATACATGAGTAGATCCAGCCATCACCTATCCCTCATGATGACTTCTTTTTGTGAGAAAATATATTTCAAACTGTTGTGATCGGTATATATCTCCCATTTTTCTCCATAGAGATAATGTATCCACATATTCAAGGAAAAGATTACATCATCTAACTCAAGATCATGAGTAGGATAGTTATACTCATGAATTTTTAGCGGTTGTGATGCATAGGCAATAACCATATAATTCTGTATAAGGAAACAACCAAGTCCTTTCATTGATGCATCACTATAAATAACGAACAGAACATTCTCCAATGGTAGATTCAATATAGGAGCATTGACTAATATTCTCTACAGTTCTACAAAACATTATCCACACTCTTTTTCCAAACAAATTTAACCCCTTTACGAGTGAGCTTCGTTAATGGGTTATCCAATCAGGCAAAATTCTGGACAAAACGTCAATAATAACCTGCCAGACCAATAAAGCAGAGTACCACAGTTATACTTGTCGGTGTTGGCCATTCATGGATTGCCTTGGTCTTAGAAGGATCAATGGAAATTCCATCCTTAGAGAAAATATTTCCATGAAAAGAAATCTCCTAAAGCCAGAATTCACACTTGCTAAACTTCCCATATAATTCATGCCTTTTAAGAGTCTTCAAGATAATGCGCACGTGATTTTCATGATCTCCATATCTTTTGGAGTATAGTAATATTTCATCAATTAATACCACCAAAAATTGATCAGGATATTTCTTGAAAACTCTATTCATTAGATCCATGAATACAGACGGTTCATTAATCAATCCAAAAGGAATTATTATAAACTTGTAATGCCCGTACCTTATTCGAAATGTTGTCTTAAGAATGTATTCCTTCATCACACACAACTGATGGTATCCAGATCGAAGGTATTTCTTTGAAAAATATTGATCTCCATGTATTTGGTCAAATAATTCATCAATATGAGGTAGGGAATACTTGTTCAATATTTTTTTAACATTGATCTCTCTATAGTCAACACACAACCTCATAGATCCATCTTTCGTCTTAACAAAAAGGCAGGGGCACCCCATTGAGAAACACTTGGGCAAATAAATACCTTATTAATCAATTCCATTAGTTGTTTCTTTAGGTCATCTAATTCCACGGTGGCCATTCTATAAGGGGTCTTCGATATAGGCCTTGATCCAGGAATTAAATCAATGGAAAACTTAACTTCTCGTTTTAGAGGATGTCCAAGTAAATCTTCTGGAAACACATATACATATTCTTTCACAATAGGTACATACTATATTTGAACATTCTTTTCCTTGCCCTCAGTAATTTCATTCTCTTCCTCCCCAATAATTAAATTTATTTGAGCTACTAGGGTGGATCTTAATACAAATTAGGTGGTGACGATTCTGCTCTAAAAATAAGGTTTTCCTTATCATCATCATCAAAAATCATAACCTCCTTCTTCATACAATAAATATTTGCATCATAGTCCTAAAGCCAATACATACTGAGGATTGTATCAAAATCAATCATAGGTATGACAATGAGATCAGTAGATAAAGAACATTTATGTGATCCAATGGGGATTGATTCTCAAAACTTTGTTGCAATGAAACATCCCTTAGGAGTGTTGACTGACAATTATCTTGTTGAATCAAATTGGAAATATCTAATTTTCTTATCAAACTGTGAAGATATAAAACAATGTGATGATCCAGAATCAGGTAATGCATTTTCTAAACTATATGAAACCATTTAATTATCTGCCACCACATCTATTAGAGCTTCAACCTCAGCAGTAGTGATAGCATAATCTTGGCCTTTATCCCTTTGCATCTTCTGAGGTATGTTCCCCTGACGCTTAGGACATTCAATTGCATAATGTCCTATATCTCTACAATTATAGCATTCCACATTGATAAACACTCTCTCTCCTTGTCAATCATGAGCGTGGTGGCCTTTTTCACCACACATGTAACAGACTCTCATTCCCTTCAAGCAAGTACCAGGTTTTTTCTTCCCACATTTACTGCTATACTGATATTCAAATTTTCCCTTCTTCCCCTTATTTCAATTTCCATATTGATCAGAACATATCTTCTTTTATTGCTTTGCATTAAATTCACAAGACGTAGAGAATTATTTTACCGTCTTGATAGCACATGAGACAATATCTTCGTACGATGAGAAGGTTTGTGATACTAATACTCAATGGAGAAATCGTTTTAACCCATCAAATAAACGACCAATCTTAATTCATGGGTAATGTATAGAATTTGGAGCATGCCTCACTATCCTTGTAAAGTTAGCCTCATACATTGCGACATTATCATCATCCATCTTCCTCAGACTCAAAAATTGCCTTTCCATATCTTCTCGATGGTCACGTGGAAAGTATTTTTCTAAGAAAACATCCTAAACTCCCTCCATTCCACTCTTAATACTTCTCCATCTTCCTTTTTATTTTGAATCAGTGACCACCATTGATCGGCATCTCTTGTGAGGTGGTAAACTTCCATGAAATACTTCTCCCTTTCGCTACTCCCTGAGGCGTGGAATATTTTCACTAATGAGTTTATCCATTGCTCATCTACTAATGGATTTGTACCCCCTTTAAATGTTGTTGGTTTTTGACTCATTAAGCGGTCTAACATTGATCCTCAACGTTTTCGATCAGGGTTCCCTATATGAGTAAGGTTATTATTCATAACCTGAGTGAGTTGTCCCAGTATGGTTATAAGTTGATCAACACCAGTTGTATCTCCAACTCCACAATAATTATCTTGATCAGGAGGGAAATCCCCACACGGAGTGTGTTCATTGATATGGTTTCCATTTCTCCCACTAGGCTCTGTTTTTAAACAATGGAATAAACTAGATTAGTTTATTAATCAAAATACATAATTCCATTCTTGTAAAACACTAAACATAAATTGAACTATAATAATAAAAATGTTTTCTTTGAGGAATTATATACTCATAAACCCTTCATAATGGTTTGTAAAGAAAATGAGAATTATCCTAAGTATATATCCCGGGAGTGTCATAACCAAGAGTGCAGCAAGACCCGTTGTCATGCACGAGTTCTCGTTCGAGTCTAGCTCAAAGCGGTGTTTTTGGGTTTTACCCCTAGTTACATATGTGCCAGAGCCACCTCTACCTGCTCATATCCATACATGGATGTATTGCTCGGAAAACTCACAAAATTTCTATAATACCAAAATTATAGGATGTTCTTCTATACTAATCTTCAAAGTCTATCTTTAGGATATGTTATCAAATCAGAGTTTATCTAAATCTAGCTTCGCAGGTTAGTACTAAACTACCTCTGATACCAACTATAATGCCCAGACCCCAGTTACCCAGAGTTGGTGAAATATTGTGTAACATTTTCATGATCACAAAATATCATGTCTCGGAATACCGATTAGTTTCATAGCCTTGGAAACAATATATACATTCATAAGTCTTACATTACATCATAAAGTAAAACAAAACTACAACAACATTTTGTCTTGATATCCCTTCATTCTATCCCTGCAGGTCATTTATAATATACTTCCTCACATTCAGGAAAAATTAAAACATTGGAAGGGGTGAGCTCAGATGCTTAGTAAGGATAACAATATAGCGGAATCTTTCATAAATAAACATTAACATTTAAGGAAATGTATAACTAAAACAAAATACTTTTAAACTTGAACTTCAGCATAATATGGAAAAAATAAAATGAAATAATGCCATTTACTAATTCACAAGGTTATTCTACTAATCGAATAATTACATGAAATATCAATAACCACTTTCATAATGATGTAATGCATAATTCCAGACTATCATAACCACGTAGACAAGGCCTCGTGCCAATACTGCAAATAATATTTTTTCAAGACCTCATGCCAAGACAGTAGTATGTATTATGAGACCTATCAATGCATCGAGGTGTTATAGTGTGCTCCACTCGTCACATATTAAGTCTAATTAATTCCTTATATGAACAAGTTTAAACAAATCATAAACCATATCATAATCGTATCACATAAAACATGCATAAAGGAAACATAACATTTCCTCATTTCAATCACAAGATATCAATACAACACATTGATATAATTAAAAAATTATCAAAACCATATTCAACACCAAAATTAAAGAAAATTAAATCTTGGTATTTATTTTTTATTTAAAAAAAGTTATGGCTTGTAGAGGATGTTGGAACTCAAATAATGGCCACGGTGGCGCAGAAGTCATTGTCGCCACATACATACGAAAAAAAAAACATTCCCTTTTTCTCATTTAGTAAAATGCTTCGTATAAAAAAGATTCCCTTTGAATAAATGTAAATGTAAAAATGTTTTATAAACTGTATAAAATAATGTTGTGTAAAAAATAAAATATGCCTCAATGAAAGGAGATTGATACGAAGTCCTTACCTCATGTCCGACTTGACTCGACCGTTCTTTAACCTCCATAATAATAAACTAGAGTTAATTTATAATTTTCTAATTAAATTTTTCAAGTTTATTATTCCTTTTATATCACTTATTACCATGTTATGAACATTACATAATTATTTATGTTAATAACGGTCATTTTTTCGATCTTTGGTACTTGAGTCAAAAATAAACTTCTAACAATTACATGTTTTTCATGTGGTAAAATATCCAATATATCCAGAATAATATTAATGATGTAGAAATCATATATATCCTATATATTCAGTATATACAATCATTCATAATATTACGTAACATTTAGAGGTATGAAATGTAATGTACCGTTCATGGAGACGGTAAGCCGTACGTACAAATGAATGCTACTTTCATTTCTATTTTGTATTTAATGGAATGAAATAATAATTATATAAAGTTGTATTATAATTCTAGTATAATATAATATATAATATCATTTACTCCATCCATTTTACATCCCACATATGGCATCAACGATTCAAATCACGTTGAGGGGGCGGTAGTCCGTATATCCTAAAATGAAATTATCTCGTTTACCCATAATGGAAATCATAATGTTATTCCATAAATGTGAAATAAAGAAGAATAATGAAATAATAAACATAATATATATATCATATATGAAAATAGTTTCATCATAATGGTCACCATTAGAGGTGTTAAAAGAATATTGAACAATCATCGTTTCGTGAGGCAGTATTTCGACACACACAGAAACAGTATGTTCTTTAACCATTAGACGGAGGTGTGTGTAAGTATAAATCAAATAATTATCATAAAAAAATCCTAGTATATTTTAGATACTGTTGTTGTTGCAAATGAAAGTAATAAAAATATTTTAAGGGGTTGGAGAAGCAAAATAAAACAAAAGAGAAGACATTACCTTAAAATCGGGTAACTCTTTTTGATTTGAGCCAAAGGCTTCCGTGGGAAGGCTTCTGCTCAAAGTGAGGCTTCTAAGAGTAAGATAGGGAAGTTGAGATTGTATTTGGGCATATTTTGGCTGATCCCAATGGCTTTTATAGTGTGAATAATGTGGTAGAGTTGGGGGCCCTTTATAAGAGGAGAGGAGGGGCACTCTTGGAATGTCATGAAATGATACATTATTATGAAATTCTTTTCGAATTTTAAAGGACCCACAATGATATATTTAGAGGATAAGGTGATATGGGTTCTAAATATACTTATACAATCGGTTGTTGACAAGTGTAAGTCTTAGATTTTACATTATCTTTTCATTTTATTTAAATCGTTAAATAATGAGGTAATCACTGCATCAATATTGTGTCATAAAAATTTAATTTATTTGTTTTCTAAAAATTATAAAAAAATTACCATGATGTAGGAAATATTTTAATCTTTCTAATGAATATTTATATAAAAAAATTTAACTTACATAACCCCATGTAATAATTGTTTTATTAAAACAACACATGTTTGGGACAATTTTATTTTTACTTTAAATAAAAAGTTATTAATGTCATTTTCTTACCCATGTGGCTCCATGGGGTCCCCAAGTTGACCCATGGATTGTCTAGGTATGACATGACTCATATAATAAGTTTATGACAAGTGTAAAAATATTTTTTTATTTTTATAATATCATTTTTTACCTTAAATTTTTCAAATTACCTTTAATCACGATTAATAAAACATAAAAGTTTCTATTCACAAAATAGATATTTTAATTCCATTGAACCACATTTTTATTCTATTAAAAACCAAGTATGTTGGATTTTTGAAAATCGAATCATAGAATTGGTAATGTTTCATTTACACAAATTTTTTTTTAAACTACTGCTTAGTGGTTTTACTATTGATCAAAAATTGAAGTTTTTCAGAAAATTACAAAAAAATAACCCTAAGATATAATTGATATTCTGAATTCAAAAATGGTTTATATTTTACAAAATTAGAAACATATAATTTGAATTAATTAATTTTTTAATTAATTCCAGTTGTTTCAACAAAATATTGTGTTTTTATGAAACAATATCAATCAAAAGATTGAAAATTGTTTATGTCCAATTTCAAAGTGATGTTAATTCTAGTGACCACCATTGAATAAAATGGTAAAATTATATTCTAATTATAATTTAAAACAACTCAATATAATAATTTATCACTATTAATAATTTTGATAAAGAAATTTTTTTAAATAAAATTTAGTCATTTTAATTAATCATCAAAATATAAAAGTTATCCGAAAAGTTACAAAATTTCACCCTAGGCTAAATTCGATATTTTGAATCCAAAATTGAAGTCCATTTTGAATTATAAAATTTATAAAATTAAAAAAATTAGGTATTACTATTCATAACGGCTACTTTGATTGGTTGTGGTGTGTGATAGAACTCGATGTTGTGTACAACACACACTACTGTATTATTCAAAGAGAAGCGTGTTGTGGAAGCTTGGGGTGTTTCAATTATTTTTTTCAAATTATATCCAAAAAATAAATCATGTTAATGCCAATATCCTATAAAAATATCGGCAATTTGGCTGTGAAAATATTTTTTTTCGTGTTTTATAATTATAAATTCATGTTATTTTTTAATTTTATTGTTATAAATAAGATTTTATTGATAAATTTTTTATATCAGTTAAATAAGATTAATATAAATTATATATTAAATTTAATAAAAACATGGATATTTAGTGATTAACTAATTTTTGTTTTAGGTTCCAACTATTTATTAATTTTTTAATGTCCTTTTTATATTGAGTATTAAATTGTGGTATTTATCTAATTTTTTATTGGATATAAATTTACATTGTATGATTAATATTTTATTTTGAATTAAGTCTTGAATTCTATTTTTAATATTAAATGAAATGGTATTTTTAAAATTATATGAAAGTTATGGATTCCCGTGTATAATTATTTTTTGTTTTTTAATAATTTATGTTACATTAATCTTCATTTTAGGATGTCCACGTATTGAATTTTAGAATTCATAGGGTCTATGATTGATTGAAGGGATGTAACTCGATCCTCATAGGAATAATCCAAGAACCATGCTATCATGTCAGATAAAATATAAGGGACACATGGGTACATTATAATTTCCCTAAGATGTGAGAGATTAAATTATAAATCCTAGAAGTTATAGAGGAATTAAATATGGATGTAATGCCTATAGAAGATTAATATTTGGTACCCATGTAAGAATAATGTGGTCCCTTTTTAAAAATCCTATAATAATAAATTATTGAATGTATTGGGTTACATTATAATAAAAATAGAGTGTTGTTTTTTATTTATAAATAAATGTGAATGGGGATTCCATGTCTGAGATAGTTAAAAGGAATTATGAGTGGTTATTACAAGGATTCAATGTCAACATTCTCCTACTCATAAAAATTTGTAAAGTTATAAATTAGTTCAAATTATTCATAAGATATAAGAATCTATATAGTGATAAAGTGGATTATATAAATCCGTTCATGACAAATGGATTATTTATTTTCCATTTTAGTATATTCCTACATCATGATGGGGATATAGATGATATAGAGAATGGTTAAAAAAGAATCAAATATATGATTATGTATCATTTAAAATATCATTCAATGGATCAAAGAGAGTTGATGAAGGAGAGAAATCTTGGACTATTTATAAAAAAGGAAAATTATTAAGATTTATAGGTATTATATAATTTTTAGAATGAATAAATGATTTTTGGGGGATTATTTTTGAGACTGAGAACATTATACATGATCTAGGGAGATCAACTGATAATGACGGATGATCCACTTCCACTATGGTGAATTAATATTCCTTGAAACCCATTTTTTGGGGAACTATGGTTATACATTGTTCCTCTGATTAGGGTTTCAAAAGGTTTTTTTTATAATTTCATGCACATTTGAATACATTCAAGGAATTTTTTTATTATTTTCTCATATATATTTTAATCATTTTAATACATCATTAACATTTACTAATTAGAATGTAATTAGTTGAAATATTTTTATTTAACAAATTTTGTTTTCTAATTCATTCTAAAAAAGTGTAAAATATTTTATCAATACAATGCATAAATTTAAAAACTCATGGCGATGGTTGGTGGTGCAGTGTGTTTTTAATTATATCATAATCAGTGGTTATGGAAATAGGAGTATTTTTCTAAGGAAATAATGATATGATAATTTTATTACTATAAGGAACAATCTATTTCAATAACTCTATAATTTGTTTTTCAATTTTTTTTTAATTCCATTGAAAATAGATTAATGAGAGGAGTAAGGTGTCATGGAGGTAAAAGAAATAAATGGTTCATTTTTTTCTTTTACTATTATCAAAATATAACATGGTTCCCTTACCAAAACAAATATAAATTCAGTTTCCAATTTTTAATATACATTTCATTGTTTTTTAGTACAAAACCACACTATTTTAATATATTTGTAAATAATTCGACATAGAAAAATAAGTCTAAGATAACATGAAACATTGAGGTTAAAATTGGGTGTGAAACTGTGGTAAGTTTTAGTTGAAAACTAATAATTATAAGGGTTTCATAAAAATATCATAATCAATGTAGTACAATCAATTAAATGGTTCAAACCATTAAAAAAATATTTTCCATTTTTAAAAAAAAAATTAAATTTGAATTCTAAATAAAGAAATGTAATTGGAAATTAAATCATAATGAATTATTTTTTATATATATTTTATTACTTTTTTATATCAATTCCTTATGACTTTTGATTAATTCCCTATTGTTAAAAACTCACTCATAGTTCATACTGAGTGTAATGGAAAACCTTTCATTGTTTCTTCACTGTATGTGTAAATTATTGTTAAAATGTAATTTTATTTTCTACATTAATCCCTATCAAGAAATTATTAAAAACTATTAAGTAAAAAATATATTTAATCTGAAATTATATTTAATGGCCAAACCAGAAAGATATTAATACAATCAATTCATAAGTAACTTCAATAAATAAAATTAGGGGTGATTTTTTTCCAATCCTAATAAAATTTTCAAAAAAAAATACACCTATAACATTAAAATATTTTCAGTATCAAAATTTAAATTAAAAATAGTTTCCAAATAAAAAAATTTATCATTAAAATTATCATAGAAATCACCATTATTTTCAAAATATACATTTTTTCCAGATTGATCAGAACATATCTTCTTTTATTGCTTTGCATTAAATTCACAAGACTTAGAGAATTCTTTTACCGTCTTGATAGCACATGAGACAATATCTTCGTACGATGAGAAGGTTTGTGATACTAATACTCAATGGAGAAATCGTTTTAACCCATCAAATAAACGACCAATCTTAATTCATGGGTAATGTATAGAATTTGGAGCATGCCTCACTATCCTTGTAAAGTTAGCCTCATACATTGTGACATTATCATCATCCATCTTCCTCAGACTCAAAAATTGCCTTTCTATATCTTCTCGATGGTCATGTGGAACGTATTTTTCTAAGAAAACATCCTTAAACTCCCTCCATTCCACTCTTAATACTTCTCCATCTTCCTTTTTATTTTGAATCAGTGACCACCATTGATCGGCATCTCTTGTGAGGTGGTAAACTTCCATGAAATCCTTCTCCCTTTCGCTACTCCCTGAGGCGTGGAATATTTTCACTAATGAGTTTATCCATTGCTCATCTACTAATGGATTTGTACCCCCTTTAAATGGTGTTGGTTTTTGACTCATTAAGCGGTCTAACATTGATCCTCAACGTTTTCGATCAGGGTTCCCTATATGAGTAAGGTTATTATTCATAACCTGAGTGAGTTGTCCCAGTATGGTTATAAGTTGATCAAAACCAGTTGTATCTCCAACTCCACAATAATTATCTTGATCAGGAGGGAAATCCCCACACGGAGTGTGTGCATTGATATGGTTTCCATTTCTCCCACTAGGCTCCATTTTTAAACAATGGCATAAACTAGATTAGTTTATTAATCAAAATACATAATTCCATTCTTGTAAAACACTAAACATAAATTGAACTATAATAATAAAAATGTTTTCTTTGAGGAATTATATACTCATAAACCCTTCATAATGGTTTGTAAAGAAAATGAGAATTATCCTAAGTATATATCCCGGGAGTGTCATAACCAAGAGTGCAGCAAGACCCGTTGTCATGCACGAGTTCTCATTCGAGTCTAGCTCAAATCGGTGTTTTTGGGTTTTACCCCTAGTTACATATGTGCCAGAGCCACCTCTACCTGCTCATATCCATACATGGATGTATTGCTCGGAAAACTCACAAAATTTCTATAATACCAAAATTATAGGATGTTCTTCTATACTAATCTTCAAAGTCTATCTTTAGGATATGTTATCAAATCAGAGTTTATCTAAATCTAGCTTCGCAGGTTAGTACTAAACTACATCTGATACCAACTATAATGCCCAGACCCCAGTTACCCAGAGTTGGTGAAATATTGTGTAACATTTTCATGATCACAAAATATCATGTCTCGAAATACCGATTAGTTTCATAGCCTTGTAAACAATAGATACATTCATAAGTCTTACATTACATCATAAAGTAAAACAAAACTACAACAACATTTTGTCTTGGTATCCCTTCATTCTATCCCTGCAGGTCATTTATAATATACTTCCTCACATTCAGGAAAAATTAATACATTGGAAGGGGTGAGCTCAGATGCTTAGTAAGGATAACAATATAGCAGAATCTTTCATAAATAAACATTAACATTTAAGGAAATGTATAACTAAAACAAAATACTTTTAAACTTGAACTTCAGCATAATATGGCAAAAATAAAATGAAATAATGCCATTTACTAATTCACAAGGTTATTCTACTAATCGAATAATTACATGAAATATCAATAACCACATTCATAATGATGTAATGCATAATTCCAGACTATCATAACCACGTAGACAAGGCCTCGTGCCAATACTGCAAATAATATTTTTTCAAGGCCTCATGCCAAGACAGTAGTATGTATTATGAGACCTATCAATGCATCGAGGTGTTATAGTGTGCTCCACTCGTCACATATTAAGTCTAATTAATTCCTTATATGAACAAGTTTAAACAAATCATAAACCATATCATAATCGTATCACATAAAACATGCATAAAGGAAACATAACATTTCCTCATTTCAATCACAAGATATCAATACAACACATTGATATAATTAAAACATTATCAAAACCATATTCAACACCAAAATTAAAGAAAATTAAATCTTGGTATTTATTTTTTATTTAAAAAAAGTTATGGCTTGTAGAGGAAGTCAGAACTCA
Source organism: Viscum album (assembly GCA_963277665.1). Lineage (NCBI taxonomy): Eukaryota > Viridiplantae > Streptophyta > Magnoliopsida > Santalales > Viscaceae > Viscum > Viscum album. The sequence continues at coordinate 1,429,948,700 of OY728132.1, read as the reverse complement.
AATAATGGCCACGGTGGCGGAGAAGTCATTGTCGCCACATACATACGCCAAAAAAACATTCCCTTTTTCTCATTTAGTAAAATGCTTCGTATAAAAAAGAATCCTTTTGAATAAATGTAAATGTAAAATGGTTTTATAAACTGTATAAAATAATGTTGTGTAAAAAATAAAATATGCCTCAATGAAAAGAGATTGATACGAAGTCCTTACCTCATGTCCGACTTGACTCGACCGTTCTTTAACCTCCATAATAATAAACTAGAGTTAATTTATAATTTCCTAATTATATTTTTCAAGTTTATTATTCCTTTTATATCACTTATTACCATGTTATGAACATTACATAATTATTTATGTTAATAACGGTAATTTTTTCGATCTTTGGTACTTGAGTCAAAAATAAACTTCTAACAATTACATGTTTTTCATGTGGTAAAATAACCAATATATCCAGAATAATATTAATGATGTAGAAATCATATATATCCTATATATTCAGTATATACAATCATTCATAATATTACGTAACATTTAGAGGTATGAAATGTAATGTACCGTTCATGGAGACGGTAAGCCGTACGTACAAATGAATGCTACTTTAATTTCTATTTTGTATTTAATGGAATGAAATAATAATTATATAAAGTTGTATTATAATTCTAGTATAATATAATATATAATATCATTTACTCCATCCATTATACATCCCACATATGGCATCAACGATTCAAATCACGTTGAGGGGGCGGTAGTCCGTATATCCTAAAATGAAATTATCTCGTTTACCCATAATGGAAATCATAATGTTATTCCATAAATGTGAAATAAAGAAGAATAATGAAATAATAAACATAATATATATATCATATATGAAAATAGTTTCATCATAATGGTCACCATTAGAGGTGTTAAAAGAATATTGAACAATCATCGTTTCGTGAGGCAGTATTTCGACACACACAGAAACAGTATGTTCTTTAACCATTAGATGGAGGTGTGTGTAAGTATAAATCAAATAATTATCATAAAAAATCCTAGTATATTTTAGATACTGTTGTTGTTGCAAATGAAAGTAATAAAAATATTTTAAGGGGTTGGAGAAGCAAAATAAAACAAAAGAGAAGACATTACCTTAAAACCGGGTAACTCTTTTTGATTTGAGCCAAAGGCTTCCGTGGGAAGGCTTCTGCTCAAAGTGAGGCTTCTAAGAGTAAGATAGGGAAGTTGAGATTGTATTTGGGCATATTTTGGCTGATCCCAATGGCTTTTATAGTGTGAATAATGTGGTAGAGTTGGGGGCCCTTTATAAGAGGAGAGGAGGGGCACTCTTGGAATGTCATGAAATGATACATTATTATGAAATTCTTTTCGAATTTTAAAGGACCCACAATGATATATTTAGAGGATAAGGTGATATGGGTTCTAAATATACTTATACAATCGGTTGTTGACAAGTGTAAGTCTTAGATTTTACATTATCTTTTCATTTTATTTAAATCGTTAAATAATGAGGTAATCACTGCATCAATATTGTGTCATAAAAATTTAATTTATTTGTTTTCTAAAAATTATAAAAAAATTACCATGATGTAGGAAATATTTTAATCTTTCTAATGAATATTTATATAAAAAAAATTAACTTACATAACCCCATGTAATAATTTTTTTATTAAAACAACACATGTTTGGGAAAATTTTATTTTTACTTTAAATAAAAAGTTATTAATGTCATTTTCTTACCCATGTGGCTCCATGGGGTCCCCAAGTTGACCCATGGATTGTCTAGGTATGACATGACTCATATAATAAGTTTAGGACAAGTGTAAAAATATTTTTTTATTTTTATAATATCATATTTTACCTTAAATTTTTCAAATTACCTTTAATCACGATTAATAAAACATAAAAGTTTCTATTCACAAAATAGATATTTTAATTCCATTGAACCACATTTTTATTCTATTAAAAACCAAGTATGTTGGATTTTTGAAAATCGAATCATAGAATTGGTAATGTTTCATTTACACAAATATTTTTTTTAAACTACTGCTTAGTGGTTTTACTATTGATCAAAAATTGAAGTTTTTCAGAAAATTACAAAAAATTAACCCTAAGATATAATTGATATTCTGAATTAAAAAATGGTTTCTATTTTACAAAATTAGAAACATATAATTTGAATTAATTAATTTTATAATTAATTCCAGTTGTTTCAACAAAATATTGTGTTTTTATGAAACAATATCAATCAAAAGATTGAAAATTGTTTATGTCCAATTTCAAAGTGAAGTTAATTCTAGTGACCACCATTGAATAAAATGGTAAAATTATATTCTAATTATAATTTAAAACCACTCAATATAATAATTTATCACTATTAATAATTTTGATAAAGAAATTTTTTTAAATAAAATTTAGTCATTTTAATTATTCATCAAAATATAAAAGTTATCCGAAAAGTTACAAAAATTCACCCTAGGCTAAATTCGATATTTGGAATCCAAAATTGAAGTCCATTTTGAATTATAAAATTTATAAAATTAAAAAAATTAGGTATTACTATTCATAATGGCTACTTTGATTGGTTGTGGTGTGTGTTAGAACTCGATGTTGTGTACAACACACACTACTGTATTATTCAAAGAGAAGCGTGTTGTGGAAGCTTGGGGTGTTTCAATTATTTTTTTCAAATTATATCCAAAAAATAAATCATGTTAATGCCAATATCCTATAAAAATATCGGCAATTTGGCTGTGAAAATATTTTTTTTCGTGTTTTATAATTATAAATTCATGTTATTTTTTAATTTTATTGTTATAAATAAGATTTTATTGATAAATTTTTTATATCAGTTAAATAAGATTAAAATAAATTATATATTAAATTTAATAAAAACATGGATATTTAGTGATTAACTAATTTTTGTTTTAGGTTCCAACTATTTATTAATTTTTGAATGTCCTTTTTATATTGAGTATTAAATTGTGGTATTTATCTAATTTTTTATTGGATATAAATTTACATTGTATGATTAATATTTTATTTTGAATTAAGTCTTGAATTCTATTTTTAATATTAAATGACATGGTATTTTTAAAATTATATGAAAGTTATGGATTTCCGTGTATAATTATTTTTTGTTTTTTAATAATTTATGTTACATTAATCTTTATTTTAGGATGTCCACGTATTGAATTTTAGAATTCATAGGGTCTATGATTGATTGAAGGGATGTAACTCGATCCTCATAGGAATAATCCAAGAACCATGCTATCATGTGAGATAAAATATAAGGGACACATGGGTACATTATAATTTCCCTAAGATGTGAGAAATTAAATTATAAATCCTAGAAGTTATAGAGGAATTAAATATGGATGTAATGCCTATAGAAGATTAATATTTGGTACCCATGTAAGAATAATGTGGTCCCTTTTTAAAAATCCTATAATAATAAATTATTGAATGTATTGGGTTACATTATAATAAAAATAGAGTGTTGTTTTTTATTTATAAATAAATGTGAATGCGGATTCCATGTCTGAGATAGTTAAAAGGAATTATGAGTGGTTATTACAAGGATTCAATGTCAACATTCTCCTACTCATAAAAATTTGTAATGTTATAAATTAGTTCAAATTATTCATAAGATATAAGAATCTATATAGTGATAAAGTGGATTATATAAATCCGTTCATGACAAATGGATTATTTATTTTCCATTTTAGTATATTCCTACATCATGATGGGGATATAGATGATATAGAGAATGGTTAAAAAAGAATAAAAATATGATTATGTATCATTTAAAAAATCATTCAATGGATCAAAGAGAGTTGATGAAGGAGAGAAATCTTGGACTATTTATAAAAAAGAAAAATTATTAAGATTTATAGGTATTATATAATTTTTAGAATGAATAAATGATTTTTGGGGGATTATTTTTGAGACTGAGAACATTATACATGATCTAGGGAGATCAACTGATAATGACGGATGATCCACATCCACTATGGTGAATTAATATTCCTTGAAACCCATTTTTTGGGGAACTATGGTTATACATTGTTCCTCTGATTAGGGTTTCAAAAGGTTTTTTTATAATTTCATGCACATTTGAATACATTCAAGGAATTTTTTTATTATTTTCTCAAATATATTTTAATCATTTTAATACATCATTAACATTTACTAATTAGAATTAAATTAGTTGAAATATTTTTATTTAACAAATTTTGTTTTCTAATTCATTCTAAAAAAGTGTAAAATATTTTATCAATACAATGCATAAATTCAAAAACTCATGGCGATGGTTGGTGGTGCAGTGTGTTTTTAATTATATCATAATCAGTGGTTATGGAAATAAGAGTATTTTTCTAAGGAAATAATGATATGATAATTTTATTACTATAAGGAACAATCTATTTCAATAACTCTATAATTTGTTTTTCAAATTTTCTTTAATTCCATTGAAAATAGATTAATGAGAGGAGTAAGGTGTCATGGAGGTAAAAGAAATAAATGGTTCATTTTTTTCTTTTACTATTATCAAAATATAACATGGTTCCCTTACCAAAACAAATATAAATTCAGTTTCCAATTTTTAATATACATTTCATTGTTTTTTAGTACAAAACCACACTATTTTAATATATTTGTAAATAATTCGACATAGAAAAATAAGTCTAAGATAACATGAAACAATGAGGTTAAAATTGGGTGTGAAACTGTGGTAAGTTTTAGTTGAAAACTAATAATTATAAGGGTTTCATAAAAATATCATAATCAATGTAGTACAATCAATTAAATGGTTCAAACCATTAAAAAAATATTTTCCATTTTTAAAAAAAAATTAAATTTGAATTCTAAATAAAGAAATGTAATTGGAAATTAAATCATAATGAATTATTTTTTATATATATTTTATTACTTTTTTATATCAATTCCTTATGACTTTTGATTAATTCCCTATTGTTAAAAACTCACTCATAGTTCATACTGAGTGTAATGGAAAACCTTTCATTGTTTCTTCACTGTATGTGTAAATTATTTTTAAAATGTAATTTTATTTTCTACATTAATCCCTATCAAGAAATTATTAAAAACTATTAAGGAAAAAATATATTTAATCTAAAATTATATTTAATGGCCAAACCAGAAAGATATTAATACAATCAATTCATAAGTAACTTCAATAAATAAAATTAGGGGTGATTTTTTTCCAATCCTAATAAAATTTTCAAAAAACAAATACACCTATAACATTAAAATATTTTCAGTATCAAAATTTAAATTAAAAATAGTTTCCAAATAAAAAAATTTATCATTAAAATTATCTTAGAAATCACCATTATTTTCAAAATATACATGTTTTCAAAATCATGAATATTTATAAAAACATAATATTATTTCAAAAAAGATTCAATGTGATCAATATTATTCATAGCCTTATAATAATAAAAATATATCCTTATTTTGGGAATTATAGATCATTTATTTCACAAATTGAACTCACTGAGCTTTAAGAAATTAATAATAAATTAAAAATATTACTATTAAATAGATAAAAGTGAATGATAAAAGATATATTTCAAGAAAAGTAAAACTTATCCTCCCATAATATTTTATTAGGGAACCCTTTTAGGATGAGGTAATTGATGAAATAAACTCACATTTTCCAATAATATTGAAAAAATAAATCATTGGAGTAGAATTTCTAGGTACATTGTGTGTAGGAGATTAACAGTCATTATATAATTAATAAGATGAATATTAAGAGAATGAAATCCATTGTGATTTCATAATTGATAATATGAAAATTAATTAACCATATTATGTTTAAAATTTTATTGAGATCAGATAACTAATTTTAATTTATTTAATTATGACCATGTTGATTTATATTTGGATATACTAAATTCATAATTTTTATATTTGGTATAATGAAATGGATATTTTTTACTCACTATATACATGTATATTTCCTGATGCATTTAAGGGTTTTCTAATTGAAATTGACGTTGGAAATGTTATACATGACACTTTAAAATAAAATAATTATATAATATATCATTAAAAATCATTAGTAAAAAATTTCTATGGATTTAAATTATTGACCCATATCAATTTTGAAAAATACATAATTTGAAATGACAATAAATATTCAAAATTGAAAATGGTCTAAATTTTTATTATTTTTAATGATATATAATAATTCTATTACTCGATAAAAATGATTATTTCAAATAATATTGTTTCATTAAATTAAATGAGATTTGGATTATTTATATTCAAACTAATAAAATTATGAAGAACTTTTTAATTAGTTTGGAGAAATTTGAATTTTAAATTCCCTATTACACTATAAATTCTGCACATCCATTGAATGATGAATAATTATTTTCTTTTAATGAAAATTTTTCTGATGATATTTATCCAGAATGACACAAGAACCTTATTAATGAGACATGGTCAGGATTTTTAGAGTTTTTAAAATAAGTAATGAAAATTCATTATTTCTTTATTAGTGAATATTTTTTGAATTATGATCAATAATTTGACATTTCATACAAAATAGAATATTTATTTTTTGAAATAATTATAATTGATGAATCTAAACACAATTTTATTGAAGATGAAATACTTCTTTTTAAGGATAATTTTTATGTTATGTTAATAATTTTTTTTCAACATATGATTATTGAAATGACATATAATTTTTCAAGAGTGGTTTAGAAGGGTGTTTTATGTTTATAATATAAAGTAATAGTATAAAAAATATGATCTAAATATTAAATTGTATTTTATTTTTAACCCATGTTGATGGCTACACACCATTATGCTAATTTGGAGTTTTATTTAACCCAATCTCATATAATATTTCATTTTTTATTTGTTCTTTCACAAAAAAATCTACATGAATTATTTATATATTTTTTTATAATATATAATATATATTATACTATTTTATTTTTGTTTATATAATGACAAATTTACTATACATTCATTCCCTTTGTTTTCCCCAAAAAAGTTTTTATAATAGAAATCTGGATCTAACATTGATTCATTTTAATAAATATATATCACAAATTATATATGTCTGTAAACCCATATGTATTTATTATTTAAAATTTGATGCTTTTATATTTTTTATTTAGTTTACTTTAATGATAATATTGATAATTAATATATAATTTCTGATAGTACTGTTTACATAAAAAGTTTAGAAGAGGTAAATAATCAAGAATAAATCATTTATGGGTTTTATTACCTGAGATTTGTCATCTGATTGAGGGTGATATCGTGTTATGGAATACTTGAACGTTCTACTAGAATATTATTTTAGTATTGGGGTCATGTTAGAATCTATTTAGCAATAATGATAATATTTATGTTTTTCTAGATTGAATGAAATGGTGACATAATTTTTCACCACAATATGATGGTATTGGAAGATATTTCTATAGGAAATCATTGGCGGTGACAGAAAAATGCAGGGCCCTAATGAATATTAGACATTGGGAGAACTGATTGACTAACTATAAACCACAATAAATGTGATGTTCGTACAATTGTATAGATTTAATGAGAGTAATATAATATTTTATATTTTTTACAATTTTTTTTCAAATCCTTAAAAAATTTGAAGATATTAAAAGTGAAAAATTATCCTATTATGGATGTAGAAATAATCACCAAACCATGTAAATGAATAAAATGTTGGTAGAATATAATCCAACATTAATGTAATTTTCATATGTGATGTCAACAAGATCTTAATACTATAAAGAGTGTGGTTCTGGCCCACTGATGCAATCTTGTTTAGGTACTAATAAATCTCTTCCATTTGAGAATGTTGTGTGATTGTGAATCATTATAATCTTTCACATCATAAATATAAATTTATATTATTAAATACACTATTTTAAAAAATAGGATTTCCTAGATTGAAGGCCTATCATGATGGTAGAAAAAATTGAGATCAACAAGTTTTAGATTGAAAAATTCAGTTGAAATAAGTTTTTATTCATGACAATGATGATCCACGTAGTAATACATAAGGATTGTTCAATTCATGAAATATATTAAAGAACAATGGGTTTTATGATGGAGAATGGTTCTAGTGGTTTCTAGAAACATGATATGAATGGAAATGTGGAGACTAGTCATGGAAATATAGATATACGAGTCAGTGAAGCAGCGACAACTGATGGAAGAAGACAACATCTCAATGAAGCATGAGTAATCAATTCAAGAAGAACAATGTAAAAAAACACGATGATAGTGGTTTCATCATTATAAAACCATAAAATATGGACTTGTGTATATGGGGAAAATCATACCTTAAATATTATTGGTGACAGAACCATCAATGCTAAGTATCATGATGTAGTTTTCAAAACATCCAAGTCATACTGAATATAAATGTAGTAATGAAGAACATATTTCCAGTTATAAAATTATATTATATCATAAATAAGACTTAAATCGAGAACATATTGATGAGAATTGTGGAGGGATAGCTTATGGAGAGGAAGTAAATAAACATCGAACAGAACATATATGTGTGAATGTGTGAAATGTATAGTTGAAAAGAGATAGTTGTCTCATAAACTATATAGAAAAATATGTTGATAATGTAAAAAATTTTAATGATATACCATATTCCAAAATGGTTCATGAATATAATAATGGATCAGAAGTTGTTTCCTGGGAATAAAAAGTTATCCATAACATTTTGTGAACAATTTTTATGAGAAATAATCAGTAGTTAATTTTTGGGACATGAAAACATATAATAAATTATATCTTATATTTAATCCTTTTTGTTGTTTTAAAAGGACTAGTTATATCCATGGTGGAAAAATGAAATTTGTTTGATTCAATGATCATTATTCCAGGAGATGTTGAGTGTATCCAATATAAAGGAATGAACTGGTTTTTTATGTATTTGAAATAGACAAGACGTGGAAGGATCTTGAATATAAATGAAAATAAACTTTCTATGGACTGGTGATGGTAGAGAATGTACCAGAAATGAGTTTGATACTATTTTTCAATGAGAATGAATTTTTACACAATTCACAGATGTGTACACTCCTCAAAAAAATTGAGTGTAATAATGGATGAACATATTCCTTTTCAATAAATAGTTGGAAATATTAATGACTACAGGAATTACTAATTTTTTTTGAAAAAGTAATGATCGCCTCTTGTTATGTGATCAACTCATCTTATTCATTGGAGATTAATTTAAAGTCACCAATATATATTTTTATAGGTAAATCCATTGCCTATTCTATGTCACATACTTTTTGATGTTCTCTATAATAAATATTTAGTAACAAACTGATTTATGTTAGATTTGGGATCTTGGAAATTTGTCATCATGAGATAATATTATGTTATGATGGGGTATCATTTGTGTGTACCTGACAACCAAAATCTTATCATATATGGATATTTTATTTTTCCATAAGAGAATGTGAAAATTTAAATTGATGGAGACATAGATTATGATAATAAAGAAACTAAAAAAATTCATGAATAAGAATATTCGAGGATCAACTAGTTTCTTATAAGGAATTACCAATGCATAATGATCAATAACCAGTTGATAATTGACACCAATTCTCAACTGGGGTGATGATATATCTATTTTGGAACTCCGATTATTTCACTAAAATAAATTTTGTATACATATTACTTAAGATGGATGAAGATTCATATGATTTTATGGAGGTGACCTAGTGTATTGATGTGTCATCATGGGTGATATCAACGAAGGATGAACATAAATCCTTCCATAAGAACAAAATTTTTGATCGTATTATATCACCTCAGGTATGCAAAGATATTAGTTGAAAATGGGTCTTTATGATCATGTATGATGGAATGAACTCTTTGGAAAGATATCATTCAATATTTCTGTTCAAATGATATGATCATGAGTAAGGTGTTTATTTTAATGACGTATTTTCTGATTTTATTACACAGGATACTATTTTTATTTTTCTAGTGATGTGTGATATATATAGTTCACATCCATATAAAATAAATTCGAATATATATTTCTCTTATTGTGTCCTTGATGAAGCGATATATGTGCATCAACCAAAATGTTTTGCAGAATAAAACAAAGAGGACTCAATTTACGTGGTGAAAATATAATATTATAGTAACATGTATGAATTATAGAGTTGGTATAAAAGATTTTATTAGTATATCATTTTCCTTATTTACATCAAACATAATTCATATCCTTGTGAATATTTTTGGGGTTTTAGATGGTAATTATTTCATCATTATTATTTTATATGTGGATGATGGTGTGCTTGTAGGACCCAAATATGATCATATATAAGAGGGGAATGCATAGTTTTATAATGAGTTTTATATGAATTAATTAATACCAGAATATATGATTCAATGGATGTATATTTAGTGATATACAAATAATGGGATTCATTTCCTTTAACCGATGAATAAATTATTGAATTCCTTGAAACTCATTAACAACAAGTACATTAAGATAATATATACACCTATTCCTACTAATCTCATGTTATCCACTATAATGAGTCCATGTAGAGAAGATAAATTTATAGATATGTCTTGAGTATTGTATGAATTAGTTGTGGGACACCTGATATTTTCTATTGTTTGTTAATGACCATACATTCAATTTGTAGTAGGATTTGTTAGATAGTAACTGGGGAATCCAAATTGGGATAATTGTATCACAAATGATATGATGCCAAGATACATAATGGAGCCCTAGGATTTTTTATTGTGTTATGGTGGATCAGATTTCAAAATGATATGTTTTGTTGATACATATTTTATAAGTGATTCTGATCGGATGAAATCCACTTCTAGGTAAGTGATTAATTTTTTTGGAGGATTTCTGATCTTGATTTAAAAGATACCATCAGTTTTGGATGTATCCATACTAGAGGGTTATTAAATTTAATCTACATAGGATTAAAAATATTTTATTTGGATGAGATGGATGGTAGAGAATCTAGGTAAAATACATGGTCAGATTTCATTGCTTTGAGTTAATTAGTGTACTTTTATCATTATTTTAAATCCTTATATTCCTTCCATAATTAATTGTATTTTAGTTTATTTATAAAATTTTGAGTTTAAGAGAATGAATTGTAGACAATACAAAATATCATAGTAATGAAAATATGGCATATTTCATAATGATGGCGATTTAAGCTGATTTGTTTTGATGGTGATAATTCTTAGGTGGAATAGTAGAGATACGCGTGAAATTTTTTAAGATATAAATGATTGGTGGTTTTGTGATAGGTTCTTAATTAATCTATATGTGGGAGATCTCTAGATATAATATTTTATCCATGGACGATGTTACCTCCTCTTTGTTAAAGGGGGGAGATTCAAATAGGCATGGTGGGATGATTTATTTGGGGGCCAAACCCAACAAAACCACTAGAGGATAAATTTTAGGAGGGGGAGAGGAAACTTATACATAAGACACTCACCTAGAGGTTATATATTTAGCTTCACTAAAAATAAAATCACTAGTTTTTCATCATTTTGTGTGGAATTTTGGGATTTGGATTCCCCATACATTCAAGAGATATATTTACAAAGATATTAATTTATTATCTTGAGGGATTATGTAACTGAATTTACCCATAGTTACATAATTTTATTTTCCTGTGGGTTTTTACACCTTTCATTTCGGTTTTTACAGATTATATTAGTTTTCCATTTATTTCATCATTTATTTCATTTTTTATCTTGTATTTATTAGTACAGTAGGGGGCCAATCATTTTCAATACTAACATACATGAGGTGATCATGGAATCCTAGGACTCTCCAATTGAGATTCCTCTAATGAAATGATTAAAATAAAATCCATGGAGACTAATGTTCATGGGCTTAAATTGGAGTGAGAATGAAAATGAACGGTTTCTTAGTCAGTGTGCTACAAAAGGAAAAAAAATTGACGAACTACTAAAAAACTCATAAAATTAAAATGTGTTTGTAAGATAATATCTAACTTTATAGGAGATATAATTATCTCTCATGATAACTAATATAATGACAATATTACAATAATGGGATCTATGGTTTATTAATGAAAACATATAATTTTCTTATTTTATATTATTTTATTAAAAAAGAAAGTAGAATATAATATAAGACATTATTAGGATAATGTATATATTGTGAGGCACCCTAAACCTATATAATTATTGGATTATTAAAACATATTAGTAGTTTTTAACGGACCTAAGGATGAGTAATAATTAAGATAAAATGGCACTCATAATAGTGTGAGTGGAGAATTCATTGATCAATATGTACTCTTATTTTTTTGGCTGATAAGTCTAACCTGAAAACAATACCAAATGAGAATGAATTATTTTATAATGTAAAAGGAAATAATAAAAAAAATTACCCATGGCCTATTGATTTCATGATACCATTCCTATAAAATTCATGATACATAATTAAAGTGGGAATAGTCTAAATGATCCAATAATTATTTTTAGCATAGAGACATTCAATGATATATGGATACCAATATTTTTATTATCATCCCTATTGTGAAACAAACCTACATGTTTAAAAAATGATGAATAATCAGCTTATATAACATATCTAATAATATTATCAACAAAATACTTAATGATAAGCCTTCTCAACTTCTCCCTAATGAAATTTCTAATGAGAATCGGGGATTTATTTTTGGTTTCAGTATACATGGAGAGATTGGGTTTTTAGAAGAATTGTTAACGAATCTAAAAAATTAAAACACATAAAATGAAATGATTAAAATAGAAATTTATGAGACCTATCATATAATTGAATATATATCCATCATCTCGGTTAATATTAATTTTGGAATGAATTAGGGTGCATGTGACTAAATTTTCCTGGTTTTTTCTTTTCTATATTTTTTTATCTCCCTTATGGGCAGAATTTATGGAATATTTCAAATGATTTATTGGTCTAACTGAAGGATATCATCTATAAACATCATTTTGACTTCCAACATATCAAATGTCTAGTAGAAATCTTAATCAGTACAGTTCTATGAAGTATTTGGGTAACACCGAAGGATAAAATTACATTCCATGTTTTTCTAACATACTGATTACATATGATATGTCTTTATTTCATAATGATAGGAATTATTCTATATAAATCCTAAAAAAATAATTTACATATATTGGAAGAAAAGAGTGTATTGTGTAAACCATAATAAATTCACCTAACATAACATAATAATCTAGATGGAAATATTTAATGAGATTATATTTTGAAAAAAATATATTTATTATTGTTTAATATAAATAAATAATCGTAGATATTTATGGTAATAAATATCAAAAAAGTTATTATACTATTTAAAAGGTCTTTAATAAATAAAAAACTAGAATAATATCTTGTTTATTTTTTAGGTAATATTATATTGATTCGAATTGTTTCAAATTCAATGTCACAGCACGTGATTGATGCCATTATGTTTCCAAGGAAAATCATCATTGAGAAGGAAAATATATTCAATGGATTAATCTATAAAATTAGAAATAACAATAGGTACCATTGGACTAGTTATAATCATATTTTATATTCCATTGTGTTGGGTTGTCTATTTTTATGTTCCATGATAATTGTCGAATGTAAGGCCATAAAAACTATATGGGAATAAATTAAAAGAATAAATTTATGGGAAATGGACACAATGAGTAAATATGGTGATCTAAAAAAGGTCATAAATAGTATTTCAATAAAAAGAATCCTGTTATTGGATAATGTTTTGGGAAATTCTACCGTCCCTGCAAACTCAATCTCATTGGTTTATGGGAACGAGCAACATTATTTTTTAGAGACATTGAAATGTTGGTGTAAGAACCAATCTTTCCCAAATGAAGTCCTTATTGATTAAAATATTTTCCCATCATTCCTCACTCTAGTATCATCAATTAATTCCACTAAAATAAATCTACCTTAAAATGGCATCCCTTCGATAGAACATATTGATTATATAAAATCCCTAATGATGCTGGAGGTCATGAACCTTAACGCGAAACATCCTTTTGAGAGTTAAGATTATATTGTTATTTTTCATCCATGTTTATATAACCAAAACACCCATAATTAAATTAATATACACTTAAAAATTGTGTTATAATAAATTATAGTAGGTAATTGTAGTGGTGTAACACAGTTTAAATTGTTATCACACTGTACAGAATTTAATTAAAATTTTGTGGTATGACCACATCACAGTTTTAAAAAGAACAATGTATATATCCATGTTAAAGGGAAATGATAATGAACAATAAAACATCTATTACAACATATTTCAACCATAGAACTAATATTATAATATATAGGCATGGATTCACTGATTGGAATGCCACATATACAAAATCCCATATCCCAATGGTTTCAAAAAAATTGTGATATGGATTTCTATATATATTTTCCCAATGGTTTCATAAAATAATTGGGATATGACCCCATATCCCAACCATTTTTTAACCATTTGGGATATATCCCATTTGATAATGGGTATCCCAATATTTTTAAACACCATTGTTATAAATTATCCCTAAAATACATAGCATCCAACCTCCTTACTCTATAATTGACCAACCCATTTAATTCCCTAAATGAGAGATCTGATCTTGTTCCAATCTTGTGAATGTTTTATACAAACTGATGATCCATCCTTTATTCACGTCTTTTTTCCCTTTACTACAAATAGTAAAGTTCTAATTGAGTTATATCTTACAACTTAATTTATTTTGGGTTTTTTCATTCGGTTTTTTCTATAATCCCCTCATGTTAAGCTTGAAAACTGTTATATTGTGTTTATTAATATAATATATATTATTATACCCATATGTTATTGATTATTTTAACTCACCATTCATAAATGTTAAATCACTATAACATACTATTTTATTCTAAATATGGATAATTTTGGGAAAATAACGATGAAATAGATGTGGAAATGTTTTGAAATCCAAGGATAATTATAAATTGTGTTATTTTTTGTTGATCAAATCTATTTCTATGCAATACTGTGTGGGTATAATTTTAACTAAGTTATTTTTTATATAATATTGTTATTTATGGTGATGTTGATGACCATTTCTGATTTATATTTTGTTGTTGAAGCAAGTTTTTGGTTGGATTGGTGCGAGATGTGTTGAGGGTTGGTAAGCGGTGCATGGATGATGGTTGTTGTGCTATGATGGTTATTCTCTAGTGATGGATTAGTGGTGGGATGTACTGGTTTCCATTACAATATTGATGTGATTTCTTGTAGGTGTGTTTTTGTAGTTTCCTAGTAGTTGTTGAATATGATTTGAAAATAAAATGATAATGACATAGGCAAAAATATCTAAGTGTGCAATGGAATAAAATAAGTGTTAATTTATTAAAAATTTTACCTTGATAACTGTGAATAAATGGGGGTTATAAAAATGGGGGTTTTATATAAATATGTAATTAAATGGATGTTAAGTGGTTCATGCTTTATAATTTGGAAAATATTGAAATTGGTTGACTCTGTAAATGAATGTGTGGAATTATAGGTTCTGTTTGGTTGTTTCATGTAGTGAGTTTCATTTTTTATTTGAATTAGTTGGTGGAAGATGTAGTGGAGTGATAAATTATTGATTGATAATGTCTTTAGTGATCTATACATGTTGTATTATTTCTTTAATAATGATTAATTTTTTGTCTCTATAATACTTGAAAAATAATGATTATATTGTTTTTTATATATGTTTTTGCATTTTGGATTTATTTGGAAATGATTGAGAGAAAATATAATTCTAATAGGTGATATTTCATAGCTAGGATATAAGGGAATCATTAACCAATATGGTCTTTAAACAATGATTTTCCATCACATCCATTGTGTTTCACATAGTATCCCAATTTATTCCATGTCATTATGACCCAATAAATAATATAAATTGAAATAAATTGATTAGACCTAAAGAAAACAAAATTATATGAAAACGAACTATTTAGTCCTGAAAATAATTGAACTGGACATATCAAACCATTACAAATTAAAAACGAACTAAACTAAATAATCCTATCTATATCATAATTGAACCAACATGACAATACCAAATGAACTCATGTGAAATTTCTTTATATGAAGCAAGTAGAATTGAGTCGACCAAAAAACACTAAACTATATAAAACTGATCTAAAATAAAATGAATTTAACAAAATTGAACCTAACTAAATGAAATCTATTTTAATGATAAAAAGTAACTAATTCGATCAATCTTTAATCAAAACATAATATCCATCCACCTACCATTCAAAATAATATAACCAAACCCAGCCAATTTCATGGTTTTATATTTATTGGATATATATATATATATTATTTCTTTAGAATTTTATATTATGATCATCATATATTGCAATGTTTCAATAATGGTTTCATATAAAGTGAACAATTTTCAGTCACATAAATATATTATTGATTAAAATTACAAATTAATCAATTTATTTTTGGAAATAAATTATACTATTTTTTTACATAATAAATAGAAGTTGTGTGTCTAAAACTGATTTGATCTTAAGATATTTCAAAAACATATTGGAGATATCATTTGATGTTTCATTTGAAATTTATTCATATAGTGGTCACAAACAGTTCACATGAAATAATTGTGTTGGAAGACATTGGTTGAGTCATGAAGAATTTAGCTTCCATAAAACATAATATGGGTTTCGAACAAACTACTATATAGGTTATCATAATGGGGATAAGTGGAATATGAACATGTTTATTATCCAAATTAGGGGAATGTTTTGTGGAATTTTTTATATGATTAGTTTAGAATTATTCATCATCACAATAAGGGAAGGATTCCATCAAAAGAATACTTTGAAATGATAACACATGATGCAACTACTGAAAATGATTGTGTTGATAGGGTGAGAAAATTAAATGATGATGAAAAGAATCTAGTATATCGACAATGTGGTGAAATAAAATATATGTAATTTTTAATACATTTTTATTCTGGGGAAAATAATGCATGAAATTTCAAATATTTTCATTGATTAAATTAATATCATCATGAAGGAATTACTTCCAAATTATATAGATATTCCCTCAATTCACTCAGTGGTGTGAAAGTTAGTTGGGGAACATTGATTTATTTTAAAAAAATAATCATGATTGACATAATGATTGACCCTCATTATAAGAGGAAAATTATAAATTAAAAGATTGTAAAAATCGTTCACACCTTGATTGATTGAAAAAGTTGATGGAACACCATGCCATGTGCCCTAAGAATTATTGTGAATCTTTATGTTGATCCCTAGAAAACAGAATCATTTCATGTGTGAAAAAATATCAACAATAATTTAATGGAATGATACATATAGAAATAAAAATAATGATGACTGAGTTGACCCTACATATGGATTTTCATAGAATAGATTTGATGCTTGATATACTAATTTCATAGTTGACGTGCATAACATAATACTAGGTCATTCATATTATGATTTTAATCTATTTCATAAGATCTTTACTTCTCACAACACATTTTGTGTTTTCATACATATTTTTAACCTTTCCCATGGTTGTTTATTAAAAAACCACTCACATTCATGAGCATACTCATATCATTCTATTCGGATCTAGTAAATGATATAAATGAATACAAAAAACCTTTAATAAAAGATTTGAATCTTTTTTGGGATATGGGTGTGTAAACATACTAACCATGATCAAAGAATATATTTCAAATTTTTGTTGCACTTTTTTGGATAATCAATTATTTTAATGAATATGAAAGGATGTTTCGAAGGATCATGAAGGGTAAACTACCATATCCTTTTTATATGATTAATATGCGATCCATAAGACGTAACTATTGTTGTATTTTCAGTTTTATGGGTCATATAATTTTTTTTATAATCTTCCATCCATATAAAATCATCATCAAAGATTTGAAAATAGCATGGAGACCGATGATCGATATCAGCATATTTTTATAAATTACATTCTTAATTAATTTTATTATTTCATTTTTTCCTTCAATAAGGGTCAAATGAAATATAGAATGATGAATAATGTTTCTACTACAACCTATTATAATTGGACGAATTGGAGTAACTTCATTGAGTTTTCTTATAGGTCAAGAAATTTATTAAATAATTTCATAATAGTAATGCACATTTAAAAGAATATATGTGAAATGTTGATTTTAATTATTCTAACTATCATGGGAAGAAAAAAATGTAATTAAATTTATCAGAATGGATTAGTGGATTGGGGAATCTGAATATATTTTTATCCTATGTGTGTCATTCAACAAAATGGAATGTTCCATGTGCTTCTTATATGATGAAACCAATAGATAAAAAATCCATTTAAAGAATTAATTGAGACAATTTGTTTTCCTAATGTAACTTCAAGAAACATATAAAAATGGGTCAACATAAGATATTTGATGTTGTAATATTCAAATACTCATGATTAACACGTACTTCTACATGATTTGAGTCCAACTATAATCTATTATATTTTTTCCAATAATATAACAATGTTAGTAATATAGTAGTTCTATTTTTAGAGATGTTTGTGATGAGAATGTTTCCATGTATTTATTAACAAAAATGTTGGTAGAGGCATAAATAATTTTTTGTGAGATAGAGAAAATATTTCATCCTTCATTTTACACATGAATTATGTCTCCGGTTATACATATTCCAACAGAAATACTTCTTAGATGAAATTTATTATTTTCATTCAATGTATCTAACTAATATAAATATGTACAAATTGATGTTTTATGTTCAAAACTGGAATTCTCCTAAAGGTTGTATTGCGAACGATTACTTTACTCCTGAATGTTTGTATTCCTACTCAATATATTTTTCTTATCTTACTATGAGAATGAACTTACCAAGGAGGGATTGATAATAGTAGTATGTGATAATTTAACCAAATTGTAAATGATTTTTCAAATAGGAGGAATTAATGGATCATAAATATTGATAACATTAATCCTTTAAGAGAAAGAGATGGAGCATTTAATTTTCTTATTCAACTCTGAATTTCTTCAATTAATAAATCAAGTAAGTAAATTGACCAGTTAGATATTTTTTCATTTCATGTAATTATACATATCTATAAAACTATTTTTATTTTAAAAACACAGTTATTACTGCGGAAGACTTTGTAATATTCTTGATGTTATTCCAGAGCAGTGCCCTCAGACGGCGAGCGATTCCGAGCCCCAGAGTGGCCGAAATTAAATTTTCAGTGCGTTCACACTAGAAACGCCAAATAAATGTGATAACTCCTAATCATGGATCCGGAACAGGGATCAGAGTGTACATATGGGTCCATAATTGGGTGTTTACCCTAGGAATGACATAAAACTTTTCGGCACGGGATGTTTGGCCCCCTCGCTTGCTTTCGGAATGTTAAACAGATAAATTAATAAATTAATTTATTCATTTAATGGTTAAACATGAGTACCTCTTAAACGATGGCTCAGATTGGAAAACTGAGGGCACCATTGAGTTCATAATGTGCCATTTACCCTAGGAGGGTTATAAGTTTTGCGGGCGCGGGCCGTCTGTGAAAAATTCCCACAGGGGCGTTTTCATAATTTGGCAGCCTCAGGCACTAAGATTAATAACATTTAAACGAAAGCACAAAATCTAATTCTGAGACCACCGTTGAGCTCAGAGCATGGTGTTTACCATAGGGGAGGAGTAACCCCAACCCCGTCGGGAGTTTCGAAAATGGGATAATTTGAGGTTCGAAATAATTAATATTTTAATTATTTTGTTTTCTTTATTTAAACAATCCCTCCCCTCTCCGTCTTTTATATCCCCTGAAAAAAAACCCCTCCCCTCCACTCCTCTCCTCATCATCCACCCTCCCTATCATGTGGAAGCGGCGGCGGTAAGGCGCGGATCAACGACGAAGCACCGAGGAAAGCCCAACAAGGTAGGATCGTGCGTTTTATATTTCCTTACCTCCTTTGAATTCATAGTTTTTCATAGAATTTCCTTTTGATTGTCAAAAAAATCTCTTAAATGTGTAGTATATTTTTTGATATTTCCAACGCTGGTTTTAGATTTGAATTCAGAGTCTCGAGCTGCCCGCACCAGTAAGGCGAAGTTTGCGGGTTTTTCCGGTGGTTTGGAGTTTACCGGCCGACTCTTGGGGGTTCTGGCGGTTCAGCAGTAGTGGGAGGTGGTAGCGGCCTTGGATCAGGCGGCGGAAGGCGGAGCAGGGAGAGCTCGGATGTTGGATAGCTCCAGGTCGTCGGCACAGCTGGCTTCACGGCGGGCGAGCACGACAGGGTTAGTCAGCGGCGCTCGGGTGGACGAAGTCTCACCCGCGACTTCACACGGGAGACTGAGTCCTACGCTTGGCATGTCTCCATGCACGAACAAGGTCGGCCCCTCGCGGCCAGTTGGCGAATGGTGGATAACGGTTCCTCAGTCGGCCCGCCTGGCTGAGCCGCGGGCCTGCCGAGAACGGGCGAACCGGCCAATCCAGGCCGGTCCAGCCCAATGGGATTGTCCCCTTTGTGATTGGACACCCGTATCTTCCACTACGGGTGTCCGATTTGCATTCCGTCTATGGAAGAGCCTTCCTAGAATCATGGTGAAGTTTTTGTGATGGTTTCGCTAATTTTTAATTCCTGAAATGATGGGCCTCAGATGCGTGAGGGATCTTTAAGTGAAATGTGGTTTTCCATGGGATCAGGATTTGGACGGCGCTGACGCGTCTGACGTCCGTTTTGAGTGTCCTCAGTGGTTTTGGGAACCTGGCGTCAGGGCAAAGCTTTCCCGGGTGGTTTTGTTCATTGAGGCCAAAGTTGAGGCACATGCCCCACGACCCGTCATTCGAGCTGTGTGCAGCGTTGCACAACTTCCTCATCGGGCGTCCGTTCGGGGTGTTCTAGCAGTCGATTCTAGATGTTTTTCCGAGGGGATTGCAATGGGGCAATCCACCTGCTGAAATTCGAGACCATGGTGAGGGTCCCATGAGGGTCGTTTGGCCGTCGACGGTGTTTTTCCATATTTATCATCGGGCGACCGTTTTGGACAAGTGAATAGTCCATCGTGTGTATTTTTTTCGAGAGGATCACAATGGTGTGATCTGTTCATTTAGTTTTGGGACCGGGTTGCGGGTCCCACAAAGCACCGCTCGTTTGCGGTGTGCCGGAATGCACCTTTTCCTCCGGATATCCGTTGCACTCATGTGGTTAGTCCTTTTGACGTGTTTTCCGGAGGACATCATATTTGTGCGATGCGCCCAACTGTTTTCGGAGCCGAGGATCGGGACCACGGGACACCGTGCGGGAGTGAGGCGGTGTTGGCGAATTTTTCGTCGGATATCCATTTGAGGTGAGTAAGTATTCTATCTTGCATGTCTTTCCGCGAGGAATACAACGGTGTAATCTTTTCAGGCAGGTGGAGCCTCTTACACGATCATATTAAATGTAGAAATATTAAAGGTGCCCCGGTTGTGGTTCATCTACCGTGTTTGTAGCAGACCCTTGATGTGTGATCGCATGAACTCCCGTGTGAGTGAAGTAGTGCTTGAATAGATGTGGTTGGTGGTGCCCCAGTCATTGTGGAGGCATGTTGGAGATGTTGTGTCATGCTTTCTCATTGACGTTGGGTGTCGGGTGTACGATAGCCGTTGGGCTGAAATTGAGGCATACTCTAGGAGTATACGAGAGTGCTTTGAGGTAAGGGTGGTTTATAGCTGATACTTTCATGCTCTTGGTTGGGGTTAACTTGGGGCCACATGTCGTGTAGGCCCCCAGGTGCATTCCGAGCTCTCCATTGCGTTCTTTGACCTCTCGCGACGTAGAGGGTCTCTCTGTGCTCATTTGTTTGACTAGCAGGGGGAGGTTTTCCCCTAGCTATGTTCTTGTTTGTTTGACCATCAGGTTTAGTGGTCTCCCCTTGGTTTCATTCTCGATGGATCAGCCGGTAGGAGTTCTAGTGACACCCAGTGATGGAGCAGGTGCAGAACCTCTTTTGGGTGAGTTGTTCTGGAGTTGGGTGGTTGCACGATACTCACTCCTTGTTCGGTTGGCCAGTTTTGTACCCTCCAGTGGACATGGCCAGGGCAGTTCTGGGTTTTACTTTCCAGCGGGGCTAGGCTATGTGTTATATATTGTATTCTAGGGTCTACCATCCAGCAGAGAATGGGGTGTGGGTCACCCGACACTCTTAGGGTCTACCCTCTAGCTGAGACCGGGCAGTGGGTCACCCGACGCTCTTAGGGTCTACCCTCCAGCAGATAATGGGAAGTGGGTCACCCGCCTCATTTAGGGTCTACCCTACAGTAGAGACGAGGCAGTGGGTCACCCGACGACCTCTTATGGTCTACCCTCTAGCAGGGCTGGGAAGTGGGTCGCTCGTCGTCCAGTTCCAGGTCTACCCTCCAGCAAGGTTGGGTCGTGGGATGCCTTTCGACTCATTCCAGGTCTACCATCCAGCGGGGCTGGGCAGTGGGTCGCTTGATGATGTATTATTGTATACACTCCAGCAAGGCTGGGTAGTGGGTCACCTGATATCATATTATGAATTACCCTCCAACAGGACTGGGCAGTGGGTCATCTGTTGGAATTTCAGGCTCAGTCCCTTCTACTAGGATATCATGTGGCTTTCCTCCACGTTTACCGGAGAAGGACCCTTGGTTATATGGTTCCATGTTGTGATGACTTTGACTTTGAAAAAACTACTCGACTGTAGGGTAGTGACGAGGAGTGATTTGACTTTCCCTAGAACTCTCAAGTATGAGGGGCACATTCCCCACCGAGACACGTACTTGTGACGCGATCTAAAACTGTGCAGGTGATTCAGCGCTGCCCAAAGCGGATAGTGTCGATTTTCGGGGATTGATCCCCTTGGCTTTCATTTCGGGGTAAATGTGTGGGATGCTGGTCGTCGATGGAGTTTACTTCTGGGACTGTTGGCTACTCATTTTCTTAGGCTGAGCAACGGGATAGAGATCCCCTTATAGTCCTGTTCGAGCTTCATTATGGAGAAAATGGATTTTTATATACCATGTTCTGGTACCCACTTATTGGGTTTGTTTTCTCTCTTTCAAGGAAAGGTGAAGACGCGCGGGGTATTCCATGAGCTTTCTGCGTCTAGCTTCTCGTGGTTAGATGAGTCTACTCTCCTTCTATAGGCAGCAAAAGCTCGATGAAAATTTCATCTTCTCACTGTTCCTAGCTCCTTGTGTTAGGACGAGACATCAACCTTTCTCTTGTTGGGTTGATCTTTTACTCTTTACCGCACCATTGGTTGTACTACTTTACCTTTCCATGTTCGCTCTACTACTCACCCTTCGGTACGTCCTTTGTTACTCCCTCGAGCCTTCGAGGTATCCTACTGAGGATTTTTATACTCACCCCTCCTTGGGCTTTGTCCACACTTGGTGTTCCCTTGCATACGACGGACAAGTTGGTCGTGACTTCAATGAAGCTTTGGAGTTCATGAGCATGGGTCGCGTGTGGTGGTCAGAGTCGGGTTCTAGGTGGAGGACCCTTCCAGTTGTTTTCCATTCTGTTTACATATTGCTGGGTTGTGGAACTTTTCTTGTTGGGCACGCGTTTTCCCCTTTTATTTTTCAGTTACATTCAGCACTTGCTTTGTACTTTTAGAGGTCGATGCACATTGTGGTTTATTTATATCAGTTTCCCTATACTTATCTTTTTACTCTGCACTTACACATTGAGTTTGATGTGTGTGTGTTTGTATAGGTGCTTAGGAAAAGGCATCCCCATGTTGTTGTGCCTTCGACGCTGGTCTCCATCCCCTGGCCTATTGTGGCGGGCTTGGGGTAGTTGCAGCTCGAGCCCGGGTAGGGCCGGGTCATGACAAAGTGGTATCAGAGGGAGGTTAGTTCATTGGGATGTTGTTCAGATGTCCCTAAAATAGGAATGGTTTGGGATTTAGGGAAATAGTGTTAACGTGTCTCGAGAGTGGCTCTCAGGCCAGGGAGTAGTGATGGTGTGGCGGCTGACGTATCTATTTACCAAGACCTTGATAACCCGCTTGTCGACTCGGAATGTTGAGACACATTTTTCAGGGAAAATTGGCTTGTTCATCACATAAGATTGACTCTTTCACTGTCTTTCTTGAGTTAGCTCCCTATCTTTGTTATGGGATACACATATATGCTCATCTGACCACGACACTCCATGATAATTTTCATGATGTCTCCGTGAAGGCAACCAGCCAGGATACCAGCTTTGGTTTGTGACGACGACCCTTTGAGCTACGAGGCCACAATCCATGACCCATCATGTGAGACCCTTTCTCTGGGTGGGCCGGTAGCAGCACCCCCACCTGTCGAGCAGCATGCAGTTTTAGTAGAGCAGGATGAGCATGAGCGCAGGTTGAGCGTGCTCCATGAGTTCCAGCGGTAGAGACCGTTGAGGTTCAGTGGTGAGCCAGACCCTCTGGCAGCAGAGGTTTGGTTTGAGATAGTGGTTCGCCTTTTTAGGCTTGTATAGACGCTGACAGATCAGAGAGTGGCTTTAGCAACCACCCTTTTCATGGAGCAACATGGCGTTGGTGGAGTCTGGTGACTCAACTTCTTAATGAGTCGTCACTTTCGTGGGGAGACATTCAGTTGTTGTTTTGGGAAGAGTTTTTCCCCTCCTTCATGTGCTCCTTTCAGATTCAGAAGAACCTGCAATTTCAGCCGGGAGGGATGACAGTGGACGAGTATGCGTTTAGTTTTGCAGACCGTGCACGCTTTTACCCGGACATGGTCTATGATGATAACTTCCTACCACGAATGTTTGAGTCGGGTCTCCACTGAGAGATCCGTGCTTTCATAGTACCCTTGGGAATTTCCACATATTCTGGGGTTTTAGAGCATGCGCTGGTGACAGAGAGATTCATGTCGCGTTCTAGAGTTGGTGGTGGAAACATGCACGTTGGAGCTGAGACGTCTGCCGTAGCTAGCGGTCATCTACAAGCAGAACCCTGACTCAAGTGGCCTTCTGACAATCGAACTCAGGGCATGGTCGTACACCACATTGGCACCAGAGGGTACCAATGCAGCCTGGTGAGAGTCAGTGATATGCTTGCGGCGGGTGAGGTCACTTGGCGCGGGACTGTCCGACCAGGCGTGCAGAGAGCTTCAAGCAGGCCGTAGGTGCACCACAACGACAGGGGCAGCGTCATGATCAGAGTAGCGCCCTTTGAGGTGGTGATAGCAGAGTAGCGGGAGGAGATGGTATTGGGGGACAACGTTACGAGTTCTTCCCATCACCACAAGGTGGTCCACATCAGGCTCTGGGAGCTGACAGTTGAGACCGCAGACATCTGTGTGTTTTGGATGTCTACGATCCTACAGAGCATGAGGTAATAAGAGGTATTCTCTACAGCTCTTCTACTTCTTGAAGTAGAATTGATGGAATCTGTGTTTGTAATTATTTCCTCCCTTCTCCTTGCTTGAGGTGTTACTAGGGCAGCGCGGGGCGTTCGTGTAACCCTGTGTTGGTATGATAAACAGCGTAGGAATTTTTTTCATTAGTTGATGGTGATGACTCCATCGCTTTCCGAGCATGTAAGAGATTCTTGGTTGAGATACATCGACTATGAAATCTTGTGTGACCAGATATCCTTGGATGTTTCACCATATAAATATTCAGAAGGAGAGAATCGTCGGGCCATGTTCCAAGTGCGGGAGGTGATTCCAGTTGTGGCGTGCGACGTGGAGGTTTGGTCGGGGAGGTGAGATACCCACGAGATCCTTTAGGTCGTTTGAGACATTTCCAAGGGATGGAGAGGTTCCCTACTGCCTTTCCCAAACCCCAAAGTCTGGAGTGGGTGCACGACATCGACAAGGGCTGACCTCGCGCAAACGGATCAATCCTTTTGTCTGTATACGGTGACGCATAGTTATGCATGGGTTCTTCTAGGTATGGGAAAGCTAGGTGTGGTATTAGTACCTTCTGTTTCTCCCTAATTTTTCTTTTCGGGGACGGAAATTTTGAAGGAGAGAATGATGTATGAACCTAGTTTTTACTACGGAAGACTTTGGAATATTCATGATGTCATTCCAGAGCAGAGACCTCAGAAGGCATGCGATTCTAAACCCCAGAGTAGCCAGAATTAAATTATCAGTGAGTTCACATTGGAAACACAAAATAAATGTGATAAATCCTAAAATGTGATCCGGATCGAGAGATCTGAGTGTACGGATGGGACTAGAATGGGGTGTTTGCCCTACGAACACAAAAAAACTTGTCGGCACGGGATGTTTGGACCCCTTGCTTGCTTTCAGAACGTTAAACAGATAAATTAATTAATTAATTTATTAATTTAAAGGTTAAACATGAGTATCTAATAAATGGTGGCTTGGATAGGAAAACTAATGGAACCATTTAGTTTTGAATGTGTTGTTTACCCTATGAGGGGTATAATTTTTGCGGGCGCGGGCCGTCTGTGAAAAATTCCCCCAGGGGCATTTTCATAATTTGGAAGCCTCAGGCGCTAAGTTTAATAACATTCAAAAGAAATCTCGGAATCAAATTCTGAGACCACCGTTGCGCTCATAGCATGGTTTTTACCCTAGTGGAGGCATAACCATAACCTCGTAGGGAGTTTCGAATGTGGGATAATTTGAGGGTCGAAATAATTAAAATTTTAATTATTTTGTTTTCGTTATTTAAGAAAACCCTCCCCTCTCCCTCGTTTCTTTCCCCTGGAGATACCCCCTCCCCTCGTCTCCTCTCCTTCTCATCCTCCCTCCCAATCAAGTGGATGCGGCGGCAGCAAGGCGCAGATCAACGACGAAGCACCGGGAAAAGCCCAACAAGGTAGGATCAAGCGTTTTATATTTCCCTAACTAATTTGAATTCGTAGTTTTGCAGATAATTTAAATTTGATTATCAAATAAATCCCTTAAATGCGTAGTACATATTATGATCTTTCTGCAGCTGGTTTCGGATTTGAATTCTGAGTCCTGAGCTGCCCGCAGCAGTCTGGCATAGTTTGCTGATTTTTTCCGGTGGTTTGGAGTTTCACGGACGGTTCTTGGGGGTTCCGGTGGTTCGGAAGCAGTAGGAGGTGGTGGCGGCCTTGGCTCAGGAAGCGGAAGGTGCAGCAGGGCGATTATGGATGGAAGCTGGCTCCAGGGCGTCGAAGGACCTGGCATCACAGCGTGCGAGCACGACGGGGTTGGTCGGCGGCGTTCGGGTGGACGAAGTCGCGCCCGCGACTTCACGCGGGAGACCGAGACCCTCGTTCGGTAGTTCACCACGCATGACCAAGACCAGCCCCTTGCAGCTGGTCAGCGAATGGAGGACTGCAGGCCTCAGCCGGCCGGCAAGGTTGAGCCGCGGGCCGACCCTGAACGAGCAGACCGGCCTGTCTAGTATGGTCCAGCCCAAGGGGATTGTCCCCTTTGTGTTCGGACACTCGTATCTTCTACTACGGGTGTCCGATTTGCATTCCTTCTGCGGCAGAGCCTTCATGGAATCGAGGTGAAGTTTTTGTGATGGATTCAGGAATTTTTTATTCTGAAATGATGGGCCTCGGAGGCGCGACACATCATTATGTGAAATGTCATATTTCCGGGGGATCTTGTTTTGGAAGACACATACACCTCTGACGTCCATTTTGAGTGTCATTATAGGCGTTGGGTCCCTGGCACCGGGGTGAAGATTTCCATAGTGGTTTTGAGTGTTGAGTCTGAAGTGAGGCGTGTTCCCCACGACCCGTCTTTCGAGCTACGTGCAGCATTGCACGACTTCTTCATCGGGCGTCCGTTCGGGGTGTGCGAGCAGTCAATTCTAGATGTTTTTTCGAGGGGATTTCAACCGTGCAATCTGCCCACTTTAATTCTGCATGATGGTGCGGTTCCTATGAGGGTCGTTTGGGTGTCGATGGTGTTTTTCCATCTTTACCACCGGGCGACCATTTTGTACATGTGAATAGTCCATCTTATGTGTTTATTTCGAGATATTTGCAACGGTGCGATCCATTCATTGTGTTTCGGGACCGGGTTGCGGGTCCCACGAAGCACCGATCATGCGCGGTGCGTCGGAATGCATCTTTTTTTCCGGATATCCGTTGCACTCATGTGGGTAGTGCTTCTGATGTGTTTTCCCGAGGAGATCTCATAGGTGCGATGTGCCCGACTCTTTTCGGGGCCGAGGATCGGGACCACGGGACGCCGTGCAGGCGTGAGGCGTTGTTGGAGACATTTCTGTTGGATATAATTTTGAGTCGAGTATGTAGTCTATCTCGCATGTCTTTCTGCGAGGATTACAACCGTATAATATGTTCAGGCGGGTGGAGCCTCTTACACGTTCTTAATAAATGTGGAAATATGAAAGGTGCCCCGGTGGCGGTTCTTCAACCGTGTTTGTAGTGGACCCTTGGCATGTGATCATGTTCGCTCCCGTGTGAGTGAAGTAATGCTTGAATAGATGTGGTTGGTCATGCCCCTCTCATTGTGGCGGCAAGTTGGAGATGTTGTGTCATTCCTTCGTGTGGACATTGGGTGTCGGGTGCATGATAGCCCTTGGGATGAAAGTGAGGTATACTCAAGGAGTATACATGAGAACATGGAGGTATGTGTGGTATGTACCTGAGACGTCCGTGCGCTTGGTTGGGGTTTACATGGGGCCACATGTCGTGCGGGCCCCTAGGTGCGTGCCGAGACTTGCTTTGCATATTTTGACCTCTCGCGACGTAGAGGGTCCCTCTGTGCTCTTTTGTTTGAATAGCATGGTTGAGTTTTTCCCCTAGCTCTGTGCTCATTTGTTTGACCAGTAGGGTTGACTGGTCTCCCCCAGGTTTTGTTCTCGATGGATCTGCCGATAGCGGTTCTAGTGACACCCAGTGATGGAGTAGGCGTTGAACATCTTTTGGGTGAGTTTTTCTGGATTTGGGTGGTTGCACGATACCCACTCCATGTTTGGTTGGCTAGTTTTGTACCCTGCAGTGGATATGGCCAGGGCAGTTCTATGTTTTACCCTCCAGCGGGTCTGGGAAGTGGGTTACTAATCAGCTTCTAGGGTCTACCCTCTAGCAAGGACTGGGCAGTGGGTCACTCGACACTCTTAGGGTCTACCCTCCAGCAGAGACTAGGTAGTGGGTCATCCGACGCTCTTAGGTTCTACACTCCAGAAGAGACTGGGCAGTGGGTCACCTGACACATTTAGGGTCTACCCTCTAGCAGAGATTGGCTAGTGGGTCACCCGACGACCTCTAAGGTACTACCCCCCAGCAGGTCTGGGTAGCGGGTCACCCGTCGTCTAGTTCTAGGTCTACCCTCTAGCAAGGATGGGCAGTGGGTTTCATGTCGACGCAATCCAGGTCCACCCTCCACCGGGGCTGGGCAGTGGGTCACCTGATGATGTATTATGGTCTACCCTCCACTCGGGCTGGGTAGTGGGTCGCCGAATGATGTATTATGGTTTACCCTCCAGCAGGTCTAGGTAGTGGGTCACCTGATATCATATTATGAATTAACCTCCAGCAGGGCTGGGTAGTGGGTCATCCATTGGCATTCCAGGCTCAGTCCTTTTTACTAGTCTAGCCTATGGCATTCCTTTGTGATTACTGGAGCGAGAACCTTGCTTATACGAGTCAATGTTATGATGGATTTGACTTTGAGAAAACCTCTCGACTGTAGGGCAGTGACAGGGTGTGGTTTGAATCTCCCTAGAACTCTCAAGTACGGGGGGTGCTTTCCCCACCAAGACGCGTTCTTGTGACGCAATCTAAAACTGTGCGGGCGAGTCAGTGCTGCCCAAATAGGATAGTGTCGAAGTGTGGTGATTGAGCCCCTTGGCTTACAGTTCATGGAAGAAGTGTGGGATGCTGGGAATTGATGGAGGTTACTTATGGGACTGTTGGCTACTCCTTTTATTGGGCTGAGCTACAGGATGGAGATCCCCTTACGGTATTGTTCGGGCTTCTTGACAGAGCATATGGATTTTTATATACCATGTTATGGTACCCACTTTTTCGCTTTGGTTTCTCTTCTTCCAGGAGATGCGAAGACGCATGGGGTATGCCACATGCTTTCTGTGTCAAGTTTCTCATGGTTTGATGAGTCTACACTCCTGCTATATGCAGCGAAAGATCGATGAGAAGTTTATCTTTACACCATTCATTGGTCCTTGTTTTAGGATGAGTCTTCTACCTTTCTCTTGATGGGTTGAGTTGTTACTCTTTACCGCACCATCGGTTGTACTCTATTTTTCCATGTTCTCTCTACTGCTCACCCTTTGGTACCTCCTTTGTTGGTCCCTGGAGAAATCGGGGTATCCTACTGAGTATTTTTATACTCAACCCTTTTCGGGATTTTCCCGCACTTGGTGTTCCCTTGCAGACGACAGACAGATTGGTTGTGACTTCAGTAGAGCATAGAAGTTCAGGAGCATGCGCCGCGTGCGGTGGTCGGAGTCAGGTTCTAGGATGAGGAACCTTCTAGCTGTTTTCCTTTCTGTTTACCTATTGCTGGGTTGTGGCACTTTTCTGGTTGAGCCCGTGTTTTCCCCTTTTATTTTTCACTTACTTTCAGCACTTTTTTTGTACTTTTAGAGGTCGATGAACATTGTGGTCTATTTATAGCAGTTTCCTATTACTATTCATTTTTACTTTGCATTTTTCATTGTGTGTGATGTGTGTGTGTGTGTGTGCAAGTACTTAGTCAAAGGCCTCCCCGAGTTGTTGTGCCTTCGGCGCTAGTCACCAGCCCCTAGCCTTTGGAGGCGGGCTTGGGGTAGTTGTAGCTCAAGCCCGGGTAGGGTTGGGTCGTGACATCTAATTTTTTCTATATAGAACATAAATAAATGATAAATAGAATGCATTATTCTTTATCTATGAGAAATAGATATACTTTTCATTGCCAACATTTTTCTACTCAGTAGAAATTGAAGTGTGGAATATTAATATAATAAAATAACAAAAAAAAATTATTTTTTTAATATTCATTTATATATTGGGTAATGAGTTTTCATATTGAATATGTATCTGAGTAAATAATACCTTTGTATTTTGTTCATACCATCATGGATCATGATAATAAATTAATTGTTACCAATGGGTATAGAATTATTATAACTATGCGAAAGAAGAACACGAGAACAAAAAATTATTGTGTTATGGTAGCATCGACAAAAGAATTTTATGCCAATGTATCAGATTGTACACCTCTATATGGAAATTCGCCTTATTATTTATTCATTACATAAAAATATTATTATATCATTACTATCATGGTTGAGTCACTATGATGAAATTCTATTGGATTTATTTGGTAAAGATGTATGGCACATTTACTAATGATTGTGGATTTTGAGTTATAGACATGAATCAAACACTTACTACAGATGAACCATATGTATTGAAATTAATGGATGAACAATTTTTTATATCAAAGAACAGATTTGACTATAATTTTGTGTAATTATTAAAGTAATTCCAAGAAATAATTTTTTATGACAGTGAATATGGAATTAAAATTACCTCTTCTCCCATTAGAGTTGAACCATTTACTACATATTATGACTCCAATAGCTATATTTTCTGAGTTCATTATGAACATGAATTTGTCGTTTGAAATATATATAATCATACATTTGTGTTCTATGTTTTTTTGGTTTATCGTGACTTGGTTTGTTACGGTTGGTACTATTTAAACTGATTTATTATTGATTATAAATATTTCTTATCATACATGAAGTTCATTTGAATTTCATTATTTATTGCTTGATGTTATATTTGAGATTAATTTTCAAATATTGAATTGATCTTTATTCAATCCTATGAAACCAAACACCACTGAAACAATTAAATTATATAAACCAAGAGAAATTTAATTCGTCATATTTATCTTATTAATATAAATATAATATTAATAAATATAGTGACCTAAATAAACAAACAAAAAAAATACCCAACCTAATATGTCAACCAAATGATAGCATTAGAAAATAAATAAATAAATGAACATTGATAAATAAAAATAAACTAATGACCTATTCAATTGAGAAAAATTAACCAATCGATTTAAGTGAAAAAAAGAATAAATTACCTAACCAAAATTGAATTTTGTTGAATAAGAAATAGATTAAACTGATATCATATATAATCTAAACATGGGGATTTTAATATATTCTATTATTCCATTATATGAATTATGTTTTGATATTATTTCCACTAAATGTATAATTGTTTTTGTTGTATCACCATGTATCTTGTATTTGGATCGATAAGTGTTATTATTTAATTGTGTCATGTCTCTTCATTTTTGTTTTTTGGATTACACATTAGTTATCAATTTATATTTATTTCAATAATGTATTGACATGTATGAAATGGATCTTATTAATGAGATTCAAAGAAAAATGATTACATATAACAATCACGGAATGACTGAGATGGGCATTTCTACTTCAGTTCCTATTCTGAGTCCATTATTTCAAATATATATATCAAAAAATATAATTTTATTTGAATAATTTTATTTGAAACATTTATTATAGATAAACCACTTAGGAACCAATTATTCTTTGAGCTTCCATGTTGTCCAGTACTTAGCTCGGTGATATATGGGTGTGGTACTAGAGCTAGGCCCCCTATTAGGCCTACCCGATTAGACTGTGTCCCTCCCACTAACGTACCATCTACCTCAAATTCTAGAACCACAATGTCATTAGGGAAACATGATATATTTAGGTCATCCAAGTTTTCATAAACATTTAAATCTGTACATTATCACCCATCTTCCTCATAGTTGATGATGATTCCTAATCTTTATCCATATTATGCATTTAACCAACCATCTATACCATATTCTTATAAATCTACTCCATTCTCTATGATCTTCTACATTTCTTCATTTTTGAACCCTTCATTGACACATTATAAGATTGTGAATCAAACAATGGGACCCAATTTATCAATATAGGTTGATGTTCCTTCAGTGCTGGTAGATCCATCAACGACCATTGATTAGAAATCCATAATTATATTTGTAGAACCCTACTAATATTTTATATATAATTTGTTTTCTATATGAGATGTATTGATATATACTTTTTTTTCATCCATAACAGAAGTATATACTAATATGTGGTGTGGGAATACACACATGCATGTGTTGTTGAACCACAACATGCAGTTGATGATGGAGTAATATGAAGACAACAAAATTTTTGAAAAAATAGGGTGGGAATGTAAATGTTTTTTTGATGATTTCCAAATACTCCCACCCCATAACCATTATCCCAATCTCTTGGAAACAAATGAAAATGATGTAAATGATAACTCATGGACACAAAAATGGGTAAAATGTATATTTAAACTCATGGTTATATTATTATAATCTTTATATAAATTAATATTTTGGTGCCAACTTCATTATAAATTTCCTGAAGGTGAGGCTGTGAGGCCAGAACGAATCATGGAATTATGTGAGTTATGGAGAGGATATAATCTCCAGTTGTATATTGGCTGGAGTGCTAGATCTGTTATGGATTTAAATGCCAAAAATGTTCTGGATGATTTTCATATAGAACATTATCGACAAATGATTACTCATTGTATTAGTAACAAGTTCAAGGAATTATTTTTATTTTAGTCTTTAAATGTAAATATAATTATTTTTATTTGACAATATAGTAGTAATTATTTATTTATTTTAAGAATGATTAGGAATAAATAAAAAAATTGATTCTATGAAATACCTCAACAATTTGGGGATGTGTGTGATACCAGATTATGTGAGTAATCTTGTGCGACAGTCATTTATAATTTTTCTATTTGATTAGCACTTTCAATTGTTTCTTCCATATTTTTATTAAATAGAATACAATTGAAACAAATGAAATCACATATACCCAACTATATTTGAATTGAATCCAGCCACGCTAAATTTAATATTATCAAAACCCGCAAATTGATAATAATTATATAGAATTAAATCAAAATATTAAAACAAAATATTTTTTTGGATTTCATAGAATATAATTGAAAAAAAAATATAACCTAATTAATATGAACTGAATTTAATACAATTGAACAAATGTTTACTAAATACAGTGAACTATATCTGAACCATATTGAGAAATGATAAAAAATAAAACATTAAAAAGAACAACCAATCATAATAAAACCAAATTAGACTGGACAAATATGAATTCATCTACCATTTTTTAGCTTCATTTAAAATTAATATCCATTTTATTTTATCTTTTCAATTCATTATTTGTAAAATATTTTCAATCTTTTTTTCCTACATTAAATTTCTATTAACAGGGAGGTATTGATTATTAGAAGACATGTTCCTCGAGAAAAAATATTTCTCTCGATCAAAAAGAAACAAGACAGAAGTATAGTTAACGAACTGACATAAAAGAATATTTTATGATTCATCCTATTGATTTAAAATTTTAATATATATTTTGATAATTAATAGTGTATTTATATTTTTAATACATTACTTTGGATTCCCTTGATGCTTCAGAACCTTTAACATTGGTCTAAATGATCACTTACATGAAGATATGGGAGATGATCATCATGGCAGAGTACGCTACCGACATCAGATGAGTATTGCCCCAAAGAGGTAATGGCCCACTTGAAATTACAGTTGTAGTAACATCGTGTTTGAAAAGTCTAATAAACTAGCAACACATATTTAGGCTAATGTAGAAAAGGATGAAAAAGGGAAATAAAGGTGGAAATCCAAAATCAAAAGGGAAAACAATGAATTTATTAAACTGATGGAAATTTTATGGCCATAACATCCACTGGTGACCACCATGGAATGTCATGATGGTATTTTTTCAATGAGTTATTTATATAGTTCACCAGGAGGATTTCATTGTTGTGGTCGATATAATGATGTTCCTAGTGATGGTGAGGATGATGGAATGGAAATTGTTGAGGCTGATGAAAAGGATGAGGCCGCAGATGGGGAAGGGGAAGAGGAGGATAAAAAGGATGAGGACAAGGAAGAGGCTGATGATTACATTGATAATAGTTATAGTGATGATGGGATAATTAATTTGTTACATTTTTGTCATATACCTTTGACATTTCAAGTTTGAGGATTTTATATGACTAAATAAATGTATGATATTTAGTTTGTTTCTTTTCAGCAATTTAATGAATAAATTTATTTGTTATCTTATCATTATTTTCATTGGTGTGTTTATTGATGATGTTTCAATTTGTATTCGATGGTGTTGTATTTTTAATAGTTGCTGAATTATGTTTTGTTGTTTTGATTGCAGGTGCATTGCATTGTAAGTAGTTATGTTTTTCAGGTGTAGGTACATTTTAATTGCTACTTCCATATTGAGGATGTAGAATAATTTTAGGTGAGATATGCTGCTATGGGGTTGGGGGGTCTATAATAACAGTTTTAAAATTTTTGGTATATACATAACCCAGTGGTTCAAGATAAACCTTTATGACATTCTTTTCCCAATGGTTCAAAACCATTTCTAAATCACTATAGCAATGGTTAAAACTTTTGGGATAAGTCTAGTCCAATGGTTTTGAAATTTTTAGAAAGGTCTATCCCAATGGTTCTTCATAAATTGTTGGGAACATGCTATTTTTTCTTCTGTATACCAACGATTCACTAAAACTACTTTTATAGGGCTATCCCAAAAACTCACACACCAACAGTTCATTGAACCATTAGGATAGCCTTTCCCAACAGTTTCAGGGGCTATCCCAATGATTTGGAACTATTGGGATAGATCATTTTTTAGTAGTTATCCCAATACACTAGTGATACTCATGCATAATGTACCAAATACACGCAAGGCATGGGAAATGTGATCCTTTGGTTCTGTCTTGCATGGTCATGTAAACCCTTATTACCATATCCGATATTAGTTACCAAAATGAAAGAATTTGTTATTCCATAGGTATTAGAAAACACTATGTATGTTTATGTATGTCTATAAATTTCACTAAATATATAATGCATATATATAAATACATGAAAATACCCTTATAGGTATATTTTGATGTGATGATTGTTCAGTGGTTCACATATTCCATGTAGAAGTGGGTAGAGTCATCCTTGTGTCCTTTAGGAACCATAGTCGACCCTTTACATTTTCCATCACTTCTTATTCATTATTATATATTACTAATACACATATTATAAACTCGTTCTTGATAAAAATGAACACAATTGGTGGTGGCTAACTATGTACATCT
Organism: Viscum album; assembly: GCA_963277665.1. Classification (NCBI taxonomy): domain Eukaryota; kingdom Viridiplantae; phylum Streptophyta; class Magnoliopsida; order Santalales; family Viscaceae; genus Viscum; species Viscum album. The sequence goes on along the minus strand of OY728132.1, from coordinate 1,429,912,444 downwards.
CATATTTTTGTGTAAATGGAAAACTAGTATTGTTTAAAAAATATAACTAAGTCTAAATTACCAAAATTTTAAAAAAATCAATTTGGATAAAAATATCATTAATTAATATCATTAGTAAATTTATTTTTTTAAATTTTACACAGCAAATATGGTATTTAAAATAATCATGCTTTCAAAAAAAGAGGGTAATAAATTTTATTTTTCATAAAAACATTCTTTTGAAGAATTTAGTTAATAAAGTATGTAAAATAAAGGAAAACATGTGTCATTAACCGATGCGATATGGGCTTGATCCGTAACTACACTAAGCTCACCTCCATAGTCTAGGGGTTCGTGAAAAGTTTTGAGGGCACAGGAATCTTGTGGAGGTCATTTACTAAGAACCTATATACAATCCTAAAGCTCACTCAATGCATAATTTCATAGGGAAAGTAAAAAAAGTGAAACGTCATTATAAAAATTTAAACATGCATGAAACTCAAGACAGTACAAGATTATGGTAGATTCAACTAGAATGTATTGGGGAAAAACAATAGTCCAAACTATAAACATGTCCCACACTAATTAAAACAAAAAAATAGTAATAGTTGGAGAGCCCCGATCTTTTATCCTAACTTTAACCACAGTATGTGGTCTATACAGCCCATATCCCTAGGCTCTACTGAGATACCGATCAACTTGTTCCTCATCTTCAAATGAGATGACATGTGTTGGGAAAAGTCCTTGTAGGGGTGAGTATGTACATACCAAATTGAACACAATTTTTTTGATTGGGGATCTATATGAGATAAACATAACAGTAGAAGTATTGATGAAAAGGTACAATAAAGGTGAATGGATATAGTATCACTCAACCCATCAAGAGTGTGAATGTTGACTCATCCATGCAGATGGAGCCAAAAAATAGTGAGGAGGTGTACTCCTCATCGAGTCTTATCTACCGATACATGGAGATTATACTTCTCCAAAATTGTTAAGATAGACCCAGAATGAATGTTACATACCCCGCACATCGTTTCCACTCCATGAACAAGATTAACCAAGAACCGCAATGTGGGTATTGTAATAGGATATATATATATATATTCCCAATAAAAGAAAACCAAACAGGAGAGTAAGGGGATCTCCATCAAGAATCTCAACCCATGAAAGTGAGTAGTGAAAAATTCCAAGGTAATTCCATTTGTAATTCCCAACAAATATTTTTATTCCTAGGAGTCACAAGTCAATGTGGATGAAATACCCGCACCTCGATATTTTCCATGTTTTGTTTCACTGACTCACCCACACATTTTTAGATCACGTTACACGAACTCTTCTATGTATGAAATGTTCTTGTATTTCCTTTGGTTCCATAGGTAAGTCAAATTATATCTCTTCACTCATCATTAGTAAGGAGTTTGTCTCAAATATGGGGTCCCATGCCCAGACCGGTTGAAGGGTTCCTCTATGGTTTCATTGAGGACCCATACCCATCATGGATAGAGGGTTCCGCTCTTGTTTCATCGAGGATCCATACAGAACCTGGTTATATGGTAACACTCAAAAAAGGATTGAGGGCCCATTACCAACACGAATAAGTAGTTCCACTCTAGTTTCCTCAAGGACCCATGCTGATCTCGACTGGAGGATTCCACTCAAAATCCTTGATGAAATCACCTAATCACTATTATCGTCAAACACTGCATAAAGACGTGTCATCTCTGAACAAATCAAAATAGTCATCAACAGATATTCCATTCATGAATCCACATTTATGAAACCAAAAACAATATTGTGCACTTATAAATGGATCATAAAAATGTGATCCTTGTGAGAAACCACATGAGGTAAACTATATACTCGCTCAAAAGGGCCATTCGATGAATTTTTTTTGTAACATTGTACTATACTCAAAAAAATCTTATGGGGCACACAACTCTATTTCGAAATGAAATATGTGGATTCCACCATTTTTATCGACATAGTAAAATTCACATATTTAAATATTCATTTTTCCAAAATGGATACCAATTGAAAAAGTTACATTTCACCACAACATATGTGAACTAGTCTTCATGGGGCCCATGCCTCTATCTCAACTTTAACACTAGAAATTGGTCATGATAATTATGCCTCAACTTTGAGATCACAATACCGGAATAGAAACGTCAATTCGATGTCTAATGTAGGGGTTATGGTAGATTCAAGATTTCAGAACAATATTAATTCTTCAACTGTTGGATGTTTCATTGACCCAAGGTAGATGTATGAAGAATGTATCCAACATTCTTCATAAAAAGACCGACTCAATTTCATGTTTACACTATCACTGATGGTTCATGAATCAGATATCGTACAAAAATGATTCAGATAAAAAAAGGGTTTCCCAACAAAAATAATAATCATACTATTATATTATTATTATTCCCATTTTGACACCCTTGTTATATTTTAAGGTCATACTAAAAATAGTTTGGTCACAACAATGGAGATCATCCTCATTCTCTAGGTTGATCACACATCCCATGATTTTCCACCATTAACTCTATTAGTTTTATCAATATTATTTATAATAATACTTATTAAGTCTCCGTAACAAAAATTCAAGGTGTCCTCCCATCAGAACGCACAAGTCACACCCCCCATTTTATACCATCATTTTTATTATTTTACACCATTATCATAAACTATAATATCTCTTATCTATCCTCGTATCTCAAATATCATGGCATTGAATTAAAAATTTTAATCTCATTAAATCAATATTAAATGATATTTCAAAATTTAATACAACAATATTTTTTTATTAATTTTTATAATAATAATAATAAATCCCCTATTAAAATTTATTAACACATAACCAATTGTTATTATTAATAGTTATTATTATTTTTATTCATCGCATTGACCGTGTCTGACCAACATCATGTCAACACTGAGCATGTTCCATTATGAGATCCCATGAAAAATCATCACTCGAAATCGATCTAATCACACTACACATTCTCATAGCACGACAATTAGGAAAATGAGTATTATCATACCGATGTTGAAACACCACTAATTACAAACACACACATGTTGTGATGATCTGATATGCTCAACAAACATCGTCATGAAAATTTATCAGTCTTTCACCAAATCATCGATTCGTGAGTCATTCATGACACCACAATGAATATGGGTTTTCAATCACACTCGAAGCATCCCCGAAAAAGTCTAATCATGAACCCATGGTCCCAATATATAATATGAAATAAATTTTGGCAGAAAATCACCAATAAAAAATGTTTAAACGATCGTCGGACAAGTATTATTGTCCAATGATCAATAACCTATTACATGATTAGATTAAATTGAAATAAACTATTTTTTTTCTTTGGGACATACAAAGGTTTTAGGGATTAGCATGGACTGAACAAATATAATTAATATACTGGAAATTTTAATCAAGAGGCACATAACACCAAAAAATGAGTTCTACCAAGTTCGGATCGATTGGTTCTCATAAAGATTGCACTTGCGTAACGATTGGAAGAATCAGTTACATTAATCGTGCTTCGATCTGCCTATATCAAAGGATTTGTCATGATTATCCATTCATCATTCATCAATGGTATTGAGAACAAATGAGAGGAGAAGAGAGGGGTTTTCAATGTTGTAAAAATATTGTTATGATAGAATTCATCTAAATTGAGAATTTATAACCCTCAATTAAGTTAATAAAACTATAAAATAATTATAGAATTAAATATTTAATTATATAATTACTCAACAACGATGGAATATAAGCTGAACCACCAACATCGATAAAGGATATACATTTCCAAGGGCAAAACCTATGCTCTGAACTCAACGGTGGTCTCATATTTCACATATAAGTAATTTTTCAGGATTTATTTGTGGTTAACATATTAATTGAAAAAATTAGTAATTGAATTTATCCATTTATGAACCACCAACAAGAATGGGGTCTAAATTTCCCATTCTAAATCTTTTTATGGCGCACCTAGACTACAAAAACCATTCTAAAACCAATAATGGCCTTAGATTTCGGATTTTATCATAATTTTATGAGAGATTCAATTTTATTTAATCATATATGTGTGGGTATTATAAAATATATTTAATATTTTTTTAAAATTAATTGCATGAACACTGGGTCTCAGAATTGAATTCTATCTCTCCGATTGGCTCTAAAATAATATTTAGAAATATTTTGAAGACTTATTAGGAGAAATCATATATTAAAATCATTCCCTCCTTCATGATTTTATTCCCCTATAAGAAAAACTAAACAACAGCTCGAGATACCCATAACACATATTTCTCTCCCATTACAAGGAAAACCTATACATTTCATGGAATCTATGGCACATGGGTGGCATAGTGTGGCCGATCTAGATATTGGGGATAGGGAAATGAGGTAGGTAGCCATGCCATCCCTTGTCACTACTGAAATCACTTTTTTCCCCTAGAACAGGTTCTCGTGATTCAATTTTTAAGAATATCCATCTAGTAAAATAGCCAAGGATACCTGGTCAGATATGATTTCACAGTCGATGTCTCACTACTGAGACATACTTACATGATCGGGATGTGAGGGATTCGATGAAATCGACTAAATAGAAAAATTGTACCCTCCTTCTAGATAAGGGTCAATTTTTTGGAAGATAACTGCACTCAATAATATCATGATAGGCAAGGAGGGTACATATTTCTAAAGTAATCAACTACAACACTTCATATTTACATATTATAGGCGATCTATTGTTGACTGTGAGTTTTGTTTACAATAGAATGTGGAAACGACAACCACTGTCAACACCCGATGGTGAGTCCCGTAGTTCTGTTCATGGGATCTCCATCACTATGACCTGTACATGATAACTATTTTATCATGGTTGACACGGAAAAAAATGTTCTAAGGAACTTGGTAGGTTATTAAACTCATCAAAAAACAAGAGTATAGGCATATAGATCATGTGGCATACCTCACGTGTCTTCAACATTCTTTGTTGGAGAGTATACCCAAAATAGTAACTGTACCCCACCCACTAGTGGCACTACAAACTATGGGAGGTCAAGTAGAAATCTCCACTAGTAGTGCTAGTACCAACATTGAAACACCATCACCCAGCCTCACTATGAATGAACAAGTCATAGGGACTCTTCCTCTACACCTCAACAATATCATAATTTGGTGGAACTAACAAACCCACACATTTATGATCACATCACAAAAATGTGTCTTGGTGGGGAATGTACCCATTTTACACATGTAGTTGTAGATACGTCGAACAACATTGACACAAAGATACAATAACACCACACATCACCCTAATATAACCTCTATCCAGAGAATAGAGAAAAATGTACTTCTAAATTTTCAAAAAAAGATATAATGAAATAATTAGAAAAGATACCAGGCTTATATCCTATCGTCTCATGATCTACTGGAAGATATACATCCAAGGCCTGCAGCTGTTTGTGTCCCCAATAGTTGGATCACTATGCCTGACTTGGGCCGCCCAATGGTGGTGGTGGGAGGATCTCATCATGTTATCCCCCACCACCTAGTCCTCATGCTCCTTTTCCACCTCTTCCAGTATCGTGTCACATGCTACCTCTCTAATCACGGTGCTGCCTCTACCATGGTGGTACAAAATATTCGTGCCTGGGATGCTCAACTCATTAGGCTGGGCAGTTTCACACTTTGTGACCTTTCCTGTCACATATAAAACACCATCCCTCTCCGAGTTGACCTAGAGCTCTGTGTGAACCTATTTCTTCCTAACCACATAGTCGAGTCTAATCATGGAAATATCTTCTATGTTGTGGCCACGACCCCTGATATCATCCATATGATGTGGAAATATATTCACTAATGTGACACTTCTAGCCCCCACTGAGTGGAACCCTCTTCTTACACAATCTTCATTACAATCACCCACTCCAATGACCTAGTATGGGTTGGGATGAACAAAGGATCTAAAGTGACACAGATCTATAAGAGGAGACCCAATTCAAACTACCATGCTATAGTGTAACTATCATGAAACAAACCCAAGGAGTAGATTTCGAGGTTCGTAAACCTAGATTCCTACACAACCACTAACAAGGCCCCTTTCTTCAAATGAAAATTATTCTTATTCTTGATGGAGCACATGAATGATGGGAATTACTCCTTGTCAAAAAGCAGCTAGAAATCAACCCCTGAGAGAGGTGTCTCATCATTAATATCAATAACTACACCCCACTACCACCTGGGTACACCATAAAAAATGATGGCCACCAAAGACACCTTCTAGTCTTCTGGTGTCTGTTTGATGATGAAATGGATGACCACTGACTCCAACCAGTCCTATGCCACCTAAGGGTCATGCTCACCACGAAACATCAGTGGATGTTTTGATAGAAATCACTAAGAACACTAATCCTCATATTGTATTATTTGTACTAAAATATTATTTATAGGTGGTGGTTCCTCCACATGACCACTGGGAGGAATGGAATTCATGATGGGTCCTATACTGAGTCCCTATCACTCTAAAGGTCATAAAAATGAACTGGAGTGTGTAACCCAGTTGGATTCCATCATGGAGGAATCCTAAATGTTATAATTGAGTATCATGGTTAGATGAGAATATATATATATCATCAAAATAGTGGGAAACATACTAAAAATTGACAACCAAAAACACGATCCAATATTCTTCATATAACATTGTTCCCTACAACAAATATATAATGGTGAAAATTTGACAAGTGGGTAATTAGGGTCCTGGTGAATAGATATATTGACTTCTTGCACCATCACTAGACTCTCTAGCCTGATATATACTCTTGATACAATTTGATGTTTTTGTTCAAAATCCCAACCAATTCAATTTTATGGAGCTACTAAACAACCTCCTAAGGAACGAACCAACTATGATACCACTACGTCATGAGCCGACTCAAAATGGGATTGAGCGGCAACTACCCAATGGCCACCTACATAGGCTTGGGGTTGAAAACAAGCATTGAAAGGACACAAAACATCGAGTACCCTTTTCCTAATAACATGTACACATGCACACAGCTAACTCAATGCATACGAAATGAGAGAAATTAGAAAAAACATGAAAAATATATATTGTAATGTAAAAATGGATGAACCAATATGAAATTACAAGAGTATGGTTGTGTTAACTAGAATGTAAAGAGGAAAAAATACTCCCACACCAAAAACTATTCCCAACATGAAGGAAAATGAAAAGGAGTAACAACTGAGAGAGCCCCGCTCATGTATCCCAAATATGACCTCTCTACATGGTCCACACAACCCAAATCTCTAATATCCCCTACGATAACCATCGACCTATCTTCCATTTACAAAAGGCAATACAAATATGGGGAAAATCCCATTCAAGGGTGAGTATATACATACCCTTTAGAGAAACCTTAAATTGTAAAGGGGGAATTAAGAGATACACTAAAGAAATGATGTACAGAGAACAAAGTACGATAAAAGTTAACGGAAAGAGTAAAGATCAACCCAACAAAAGAGTGAATGTTGACTCACCCATACACAATGATCTAGAAATAGTGAGGAGGTGAACTCCTCATCAAACCTTCTATACCTATAGCCATAGAGTATAATTATCCAACCATGTGAATTTAGACACAGAAATCATGTATGATACCCCACATGACTTCACCTCTACAATAATGAAGATTAACCATGTCCAAGGGAGTGGGTACTATAAAATGATAGATATATATATTTTCACAGTCAATGAAATCCAACTGAGATATTAGGGGGATCTTCATCTCACAGATCATCATAACATAATGAGTAGCCTGCTGTTCTACGGTATATTTTTATATATTTACCAACACCTCATCGTCTACCCAGGTGTCGTAAGTCAAAGGGGTTGAAATAACTCTACCTTGATATTATCATATTTGGGATGCACTGAATCGGATAATCAGTTTTAGATCACATTACATGAATGAATATTGGAGTGGAAAGAACCCCTATTTATTTTTTGTCCATGGGTAACTCATATTTCTTCTCATCAATGATCAATGTAAAAGAGATTGTCTCAATGATAAGAAGACATGAACAGACCAACAGGAGGGTTCTACTTGAAAAAGGATTGAGGAACCACACCCTGCCCGACTAGATGGTTCCACTCTAGTGTCAACAAGGACCTATGACGAACCTGGTTAGATATTTTCCCTAGAAAAAAGGGTCCATGAACCATTTTTTGGTAGGATAGAGTGTTCCACTCTTGTTTTATCAAGGATCCATGACCATTCTGGCTGGAGGGTTCCACTCAGATATAACTAATTCCATCTCCTGATCACTAGTTCTGTTGAGCATGTCCAAAAGATGCATTGGATCAAAACAAATCATAAGTTTCTTCCACTTATATTCATTTCATGGTATCATGTTTAATTGGTTCACAAATAATTCTATAAACATCGGAAAGGACCAAACTATTTTGATCTTTGAAAGAAAACACATGAGATAGAGTATCTACACGGTTCAAATGGATATCCGATGACTAATATGAGAAACACCGCACCACTCTCATAAGGTATCTCATGGGCCCATGTCTCCATTATGAAATGAAATATAAGGATCATACCATTGTGATCCTGATGAAAAAACACACAAAAATAATTATTCATTTGTCTAAAAAGGATACATGGAGAATAGGATGCATTGCATTGCAACACGTGCGAACCAGGATTCATGGGGCTCACACCTCAATATCTACATAAACACCTAAAAATGGACGTGAAAATTACACATCAACATTGGAATAACAATGTCTCTAACAACACATCGATTGTAATTGAATCTTAGAGTTATGGAAGACACCATATTCTGCAATAATAATAATTCTATTAGTGTTGGGTGATTTGTTGACCCAAGGTAAATGTCCGAAAAAAGTATCCCATATTGGTCTAAAAAAGATCGTCTCAATTTCAGGGTCACACTATCTCTAGTGGCTCATCAATCGGATATCGTACGAAAATGATACGAAAGGAAAACAATTTTCATAAAAAATAATATTATTAAATCATTATATTGTTATTAATTCCATTTAAATGCCCTTATTAATTTTTTAATGTCACTGTCATAAGATCTTGTGAACCACAATGGAGCCCCTCCACATTTTTATTGTGGGTAATTCCTTCCTTGATTTTCCACCATTAATTCCACACTTTTTATCATTATTATTTTCAATAATAATGATAATGACTCCATAACAAACATTCATGATATCCTCCAATAAAAAATCATAGGTCGCACCCCCATTTCAAACGTTATTATTATTTTATTAACACAATTATCATAAATAAAGGAATCTCATATAGTGCTTTTTTACCATGTGTCATTGCATAACATTTTCTTCAAAATTTAAATCACATAAAATATTTATTAACTATATTTCAAAATATATGCCAACATTAAAATTATAATTATTTATTATAATAATAATAACAAATCAATAATTAAATTTTATTTACTTTTCACATATAATTGAATTTATTAAATATTATTATTTTTGTTTGTTGTGATGACCAAATCCGACCACCTTAATGTCGACATCGAGCAACATCTATTATGATATCCTGTGCACATACTCCAGTAGAAACTAATCTATTCACACCAAAAATTGTCTCTATATAACAACTGGGAAAACATGGGTTAACGATCCAATCTTGAACCACCTCAAATTATAACAATGCACCTGTGGTTCTGATCCGATGCATTCACCACACACCATCATGCTTGTCTATTAGTCTTTCACAAAATTCTTTATTAATGGGTCATTAATGCCACCACAATGAATCTATGGATTCTATCGCACTCGAACATACCCCCGTAAACTCAAATCATTGTCCTTTGGTTCAATGATGAAGAAAGATAATAATGGTGGGGTAAAAACAACCAAAATAAAAGTATTAAATGATCATTGGCCAATCCATCTTGGCCAATGATCAAGAACGTGATCCAATATTTTATAATCCACTGAATAAAACTTATTTCAGTACATTGGAGCATACAGAGGTTGTAAGGTTGGGAGAATATTGAATAAAATTTATCAATATACTTAAACTATTAATATAGAGGCATTCAATAAAAAATATGAGTCTTACATCTATTGGATCGTGCATTTTTTATGAAGATTACAATTTATCAATGATTAGAAAATGTTATTATGTTTTTAATGCTTCGATTTTCCTAGATACAAGGCCCTGTCATCATTCTTCAATGGGAAAGAGAGGAGAGGAGATGAGAGGAGAGGGGTTTTTATCATTGAAAAAATAGGGTTTTGAGAAAATTCATCTAAATTGAAACTTTATAACTCTCAATTACATTAAGTCACTAATTAAATAAATAATTATTTAATTATTCATCCATGATTACAGATAAGGTGAAATCTTAATTCCAAAAAAAGTTGCTTTCCACCAAGTGTAACACCTACCCTATAAACTCAATTGTGGTATTAGAATACTCATCAAAGTCCTTGTTCATGAGTTATTTGGGATTGATCTATTAATTTAATAAATTATTAATTTTACTCATCCATTTAACACAACACCAATGAATGAAAGGTCTGAACGTCCCAAAACGACTCATTTTATGTTGCACCTAGGGTAAACACCTTATTTAGGACCCAATGATGGAATTGGACTTCTAATCCAAAAGTCTATTTAAGAGAGATCAAATTTCCTTCAATAAATAGCTTGTGACTAATATAAAATATATTTAATATTTTAATGAAATAAACTTTGGGCACACTGGGCCTCAGAATTGGACATCGTCTTAGGGCCTCGCTGTAGATTAATATTTATAAATTCTTCAGAGACTTGTAAGGAAAAAAATGGTCTTAAAAAAATTTATTATAATTAAATAAATATATTAAAATAAAATTCAATTATTTCTTGAGTTATGGATTAGAAAATTTTATCATTAGAAGAATAAACATAAAAAATTCTAATAATGATTAGATTGTCTCATAAGACCCACACATTTGTAAATTTTGGTTTGAAAACACCATGATATAGAGATCCTTATATGAATTTCAAAATCCTAAATATTATCATGAGAAGTTTACTTAAAATATGTTTATAATATAATCCACATATAAGAAACACATGGTGAAAATGACATGTGTCTCATATAAAATAAAAGTGAGAATAAAATCCTTTATCTTTTTTCTAGACTTCAATCATAATATTAGAACATACTATCTAATAAATATAATGTTATTATACATATATTAATTAACCATTATCTTATGTATCATATGATATGTCATTTTTTATGTCCATTTGATCCCTTTTTTATGAATTCGTTGTTAAAATTATGTTTCGGTTAATAAATGATTTGTTTTTTTAGTATATTTTGATTTCATAATTTGGGTCCTCTAAATATTATCAAGGTGACATCATACCCATAACTTCTCCCACGGTATTAATATCCTATATATATATATATTCATCACATAGGTACTTTTAGAAACCAATAAAAGGTGTTTAAAAAATTAAATACATCGTTCATGGAGAAGGTAGGCTGTATGTATGTTTATTGTTGTATCCATTTTGTTGGAAGCTTTAAAGAAATAAAGTAAGATAATATATTACCATTCCATATTCATTTTTATTTCATATAAAAAAAATTTCATTAATCTCATCTTTATTACCTTCTATGTTAAGAGTGAATGAATTACATCGCTTCGAGAGGTGGTAGTCTATTGTAAACATTAACTATGTTTTCATAATCCTACAGAATGTAATGTATGAAGTTATACGTTTAATTAGGATTCCCAAATCATAATAATATCATAAATATTATATATAATAAATAAATACATCATTATATCTAATTTTGAAAGATGGTGATTGGAAACTAAGAACATGATCTTGTGAGGCGATAATACTCTTTACACACGGATAATGATTTAATAAACCATATGATGGAAGAGGATAATGATTTAGGTCTAAATTTAACACAAAAATATGTCAATATATGGAATAAAATTTTATTATTCATCTAATCATGTTTTAATAATAAATGAAGGATATTGAGGAATAAATAAATAAAATTCCTAATTAGGGATGTTAAATATTCTTCAAAAAAAATCTTTTAGTATTACCCAAAAGGATTATTTGTATGTATTTATGACCAAAATAAGGCTACTATGATGAGGGGATAATATTGAAGATGTTATTTTTGAATTTCATAGATGATGCAATGGGTTTCTAATCAGTGAATTATATAGGAGAGGTGTGGATTTTATAATAATTTTGAGTGGCATAGTTGTGATTTTTAAAAAGAAAAATGTGTGGTCATCATAATTAAATAAAAATATGCACAAATATGGGATATTATCGAAACTATATTAGTTCAAAATATTTCCATTCAAACAATATTTGAATATTTTTATCATCATATTTTACCATTATTGTTTTAGTTTAATACCCAAGTAAACCCATTATTACATTAACAACAATATGTAAATGTAACTATTCATTAAGGTAAAATATTATGTTGAAATTATGAGATCATATAATTTATTCTGATTCTAAATATGGAATATATTTTTATATTTTTCATTCTCATAAGTGTAAAATATAAATCTAAAAATAAATACTGCAGACGATGAGAAATAAAGATTCTAAGGATAAAAAGTACAAATGTTTAAAAATGTTTTATATCAAAATTCAACAGGAAAAGTGATTACAATGACATTAATTTGATTGACATATATACAACTGATCTAATTTTACTTTTAATATCATATTAAAAAAATATATTTTTCTAAAGTATTTAATATAAATGAAAGTTATTATTAACAACAAATATATTTCACTATTCATTGATAAATTTAACATCTAGAATATATGAATAATTTACCACAGAAATAATTTTGACAATATGATTTCAAAAATGAATATTATTTTATATATAATTTTTTAAATTTTTCAATAAAATTATTTAAACGTAATTATATAAAAAGTGACAAAACATTATTAAGATAAATACAATTTTTGATGAAAAAATCAGATCAATTATTATATCTATTATATAAATAAAAAAAATGATTGTTAAATTTTTTATTGAATATAATATAATATATATATATATATATATATATATATAATTGAATACATAGTCCACCAAAAGATATTAATTAAATTTATTGAGTTTAAATGAGTTTTTCTACATAAAAATTGGGTTTCAAAATAGAATCTCACTTTTTTTAAAATTGTCTTTATTTTAATTTCTAGTAAGTTAGCCACAAAAAATAATTTTCATTACATTTATTGAAAATATATTTACATAATATAGTTAATATTATTCATAAACACCATTCCAATGTATTATTGATAACTATCAGATTTAAAAATATTATTTTAATATTATATCATGTTGAATTTAAACTCACTATTGTGTATAATGCACTATAAACATAGTGATGCATGTAATGAAAGCTAATGTCGGTATTGTGTGTAATGAAGAAAAACAAAAATATTAAATTAATTTGAAACAAATACTTCTAAAAAACACATTGTATTATTTTGACATTATGAAGGGTTATAAAGATTATATACTTGTGAAATTATTTCATTTGAATGGAGGGGTTTAATTCTCTACAAAATCACCAGTTTTCTTGTACACCACATTATAGATGGTGATGGTTTTGGTTTCCTATAAAAGGATTCATGTATAATGTTTTGATAAAAACCTATTATCTTACCACATTTATTATGAGAGGAAATTAACTTGAATCAACAATATAGTTATGAGAAAAAAAAGACATGATGTGTGTTATATGAAGATAATTATTTATGTATTTAATTAGGAACCGAGATAATGGAACTAAAATTTTGATTACATTATAGATGGTAAATGATTCATTTAGAGTAACACATTTAATTTTTTTAATTAATGATGTTTAGGGATATTAGATATAACTTTCATCCTATGTATGTAGTTAACATGATCCTAGAAGGTATAGAAATTAAGTGGACTTAGGAGATGAATGGCTATTTATCTAGAGGATTAGAGAGGAAATATCTTCATGATTATAATAAAATAATTTAAATTTTGAATGATAGAGATAAATTTTTTTTGTTCTTTTCTATGAATGATATTTTCTAAAAGGTACTGGAGATATTATGAATGATTGAATATAAACTAGTACCCAATCCATTTGCTATACACCTAAAACGATCTAATTTAGAGGAATCTAATATAGAATATGTGATCAATTAAATTTTAAAATTTATATTATCATCATCGGTTTGGTGGTCTATTTAATAAATGATATGTATAATAGGAAATATTTTATTTGTAAAAGGATTTGGCACATTCTCCATTAATATTATATAAAATGAACATTTGGAGTAAATTAAGTACATTCTAAAATATCATAATTCTTTGGAATATATAACATATTTTTTTTGAAATTAAAATAATTTTTTTTATTTTGAAGTTTACTTTGGAAGTTATATATAGTCAAATGAAAAATACAATAGGATATGTGTTCACATATTGGATGAATTACAGTTGATTGAATGTCAAGGCTATTACCTGTGGTAGAACTATGAATAATGGATGATGAATCTGTTTTTGTAAAAATAGAAGGAAATTATTTTATATGGTTAATGTATTTTTAGGAGGATCATATACCGATTTAGAATCTTTGGTTAGTATTTTGTGATCATCATAGTAAAATTGATTTTTATAAGAATCTGTTGATTCACCCCAAAATAAAACACATTGAATTGAAATATCATTTAATTTTGAACATTCAGTGGGATATAGTTATATGGATGTAAATGTTATGTGGAACATAGATATTAATTTACATGTTCAACATGATTTTTGTTTAAGTAATTCTATGTAAACATCATTCCATTATACGATTAGGGTGCCCATAAGTTAATTGAGATACTATTGTTACCATAGAATATATATTTATCCTAGTTTTGATATGTTTCATTAGATTTAATTTTTCTAGGTATGAATACTTCAAGTTTTTTTTATAATGGGAGTATAATTAAAATTTTGATTCCATTGAATAGATGAAGAAACTATAGAATTTATGTATCCTCTTGGTTATAATTGTGACAATGGAATTCCATTATGGGAAGGTGGCATATAAGGTTTCATTTTACATGTTATGAATAAAATTTATGATGTTAATTTGACATTTACGGGATATAATGGGTTATGTGATGGTTCCCCCAAGAGGGTGTTTATAGAAACAATATTTTTTATAGTTTTTGAAAAAAAAATCAAATTCCTAAAAGAAATATATTGAATGTATTTTTAATTTAAATTTTTATCAAAATATCATGTTCAATGTATATATCTTATAAAATATCATATGGGACAATGGGAAATAGTTAAAACTATATGAACATCTTATTTTAGCGGAATCAGAAGACCATATTGACCCATTGAAACAAGTGATATTGTAACACTTATCAACATATTGTGTGGGTAACATAATAATAGGTATTTTTCATGTTATTATTAAAACCCCAAAAAAACAATATTATAATATTCCCCTAATGACACATGAATAATTATTCAACCATGTATAACATTTTGTTATTTTAGGTTTTTATTTGTTTGTTCTAAAATATTTGTTTTGAAACATTTCAGTGAGAGTGGAATGAAAAACGTGACATAGTGTGTTGTTTTATGGTGGTATTTTTCTTTACATGTTATAGTAAATAAGTGTTGAGGGATTCCTTATTTTTATAGAGTTTTAACATCTTTGTTTTTAAAATTATAATCTTTTGTGTACTTTTCATATAATAAATAGTGTTCTAGGTCCTCAAAAATTCATAGATAACAAAAATATTATTATTTTTCATATAAAAAAATAGATTGAGTTATACTTTTTATAAACTGAAGAAGAAACATTAATATTCATTTCTAGACTCAATTGAGTATAAAATTTAAAAAATTTATATTTAATATTTTTCATCTGTAGCTAACGCATTGATAGATTCTGATATATATATATATATATATATATATATATATATATATATAATATGTCTTTTGATTTAAGGTTTTATGGGAATGACATGAAACTATATTAAATTACTTCATTCTTTTAAATTTTCCTACCTTATTTTTTTTTAAAAAGTAAATCTAAAATTGATTTTTTCTAATGATCTGTTTAAAAATTATTGTGTCAAATATGATATTAATATCATTTTCCAAAAAAAATAAAAATATTATTGATATTAATTTCAGAAATATATAATCACCATAGGATAAAAATAACTTTTAATGTAGAAAATAACTGTGTGGGTGCCTTATCATTTTTTACCACACGTTATAGTTCCTTATAACATACAAAGAAAATTATTTTTTATTCAAATTCCATGTCTTCATTAGTCCATATTCATGTTTGTAAATAATTCAATATTGTATTTTTTTACAAACATTCATAGTATTGATCAAATAATTTATTTCATATCATAGGGGATACATGAATTTTTTACAATATAATATACTCTCTATTTTCCATTTTTAATAATGATTTAGTGTTATGTTTCATAATATTTTATTGATGATGTGGTTCTGATGTGAATCAATAATTAAAATTTTGATTTATTGATAAATATTAATTAAAAAACCTTCAAACAATAATTTGGGTATCATGGGTGTAATTATTAATATAAAGAAGGATTACCCTTATCAACTAATCGTCATACTATTCATGTGATTCAAAATGGATAATGAGGAGAATAAGATTATGTTTTAATTCAGTAGAAATATATATTTCTCTCCATATAAAATGAAAATATATTTGTCACTAAAACATTGTATGAGTGGTTTTATGATTAATTTCGTTGTGTATTAAATAAATTACTTATATACTTTGAATTCTTTACACATTGAATAATTTGTAATGAAATTGAATAGTTGGGAAGTAATTAATCTCACAACATCATAAATTCATAAGGGGATCCATTATGAATTTGAATTTTGGAATTTGAGGGAAAATAATTTTTAATCCATTGATGTAAAATGAATTAAGAAATAAAATCATAATGTTGATTAAATAATATAGTAAATTATTTAATGAGTTCTCAACAATGGATGATAGGGTAATAAAGAAGTAATTTTTTAAAAAAAATTATGAAATTTTCTTCTCATTATTTATTTGTGTTTTGATAATAGTTTAGAAATTGTAAACTAAATTTAGTTGATAATTTAAATAAGATTATTAAAATTCAAAATCATATATTATCTACTATAGATAGAGTTTAATTTTAAATTTATCCATCTCCATGTTATCTATATTTAATTTGTCCATATATTTTAGTTATACTATATAATATTTATTGGTTACATGCGGATATATAATGGATTACTATAAGAGAATTTGATGTGTCACTAATTAATAATGACATGCACAATTAATTTCATGTTTTTTAAAAATTGTTATTTGATAGAATTTTTTTTAATGATAATTAGTTGATATGTATTGATTTTTTGAAAAATATTTATTCATTGTAAAATCTTTTGTGAGCATTCATTTCTTCTATATGATATTAGTGTTATAAATTTCAATTTATTAATATTTTGTCAACATACAATCAAAATTTATATAATAATGGATGTAGTATTTTCATAATTCATGGGGTTTTAATAATCTTTGTATATTTAAAATTCCATATTAAATGTTTTAAAAATAATAAATTTGAATATTAAATAACATTTTATTTTAAAAGATATATATTTTTGAATTCTTGGAAGTACGATTGAACTGTGTTTTTATGAATTTACATAACATTAATATGGATTTCAATAATAATCTTTCATGAATTTAATGTTTCTAGATGGATACATCATATTTTCAAAATCGAACCTCGTGTGGGTATGAATAATCCTAGTTTTTTTCTATATTGTGACATCAAATAGTTTTTTTATATATATTAGACTGAATAACCGCTGTATTTTTTATATTTACATAAATAAATGTTAATATAGAAGACTAAGATAGTCAATATAAACATATGAATGTCACAAATTATGTTCTAACATATGGATAATTTGGTTTAGGATGAAATCACATGTATGAATAAATAAATATATAGAAATATATATATATATTATTAAACCCCAAATGTAGTTTTTAATTCTTGAATAAATTATTTTAGATATTTGGATCAGGATACATATGAAGGGATGTTTGATAAAGGTCGATCATGGATTCAAAGTCAAATTGGAATAGCTAAGAATCTTTTGTAAAATTGTAGTGAGTCCAACTAATTTATATGATCTAAAAATTACTGGATTGATTTTGTTAACTATCCAAATCCATTAATAAACACTAGGGGAGGGGTCAACATTGAGTCTATTTGTGATTCAAGAAGTTGGATATGATGATGTGGTGAAATCATAATGAAGATTCCAATCTGGGTTTAGGGAAATTTACAACCAATTTATATGAAGGATCAGAGAGAGTAAATGAATGGGAGAATTTTTGGAGTGTAACAAAAAGATTTGGAGAATAGATTCAAAGGAATCATATTGTTTTTAGATTAAACATTTTATTCTGGGGAGAATCATTCAGGGAGATTTATTTTAATACTCAAACAAGGGAGAGAATCTATAATTAATTAGTAGTGAAATTACACCATGTTGATTGGATCATCCTGAAATCCATCCTTATGTGAGCATTCATGATATCTTGTTCCTAAAATTAATATTACTCTATATTTAAAAATTTTTCAATGTATAAAAAAATAATTATTATTATTATTTCTTATTATATAAAATCTGTTGCACACAATTTATTATTTCTTTCTCTTTTTTCAATTTAGAAATGTTATCGTAATTTATTTTACATTTTATTTTTCAATTTTAATTGAATCAAAATAAGATTTAAATTAATTTTTTATAGTATGTGTGTGTAGTATCTATTTTATATAAATTATATGTTTCTAAATATGTAATATGTTGGGAGGAAAACCGAGTAAAATTCAATTTATTTCAAAATTAAATTTTATGTTTCATTCACTATATAATTTTTTGGTTCATGGTTCTTGATTATTTTATTTGAAGTCAATTTTTTAGATGAGTTACAATAATAGTTGGAAAAATAAATTCATGCTTCTATCTTGTTTAATTAAATTTCTATATTTAAAAACATTACATTTATAAAACTATGATTAGTTCAGTTTTGATTGTTTTACATTTTCATTCAATAGTATTTCTTTATATCCCACCATTGTGTTTTTCATATACTTGAAAATAATTATAAATGTATTTCTTTGAGATTTTAATCCTCATTGATATAGACCAAGGGTTTTTCAAATTGTTCATTTTTTTAAACAAAAAAAATTAATGAGTTTCTTGATAATTAATTTAATTTAAAATATATCCATATATTAGAGAAACTACATGTGTATAATATATAAAAAATAATCATAATAGGAGACCAAAATATGTGGGTAAGTAAAATTATATTCTATTTTATTAAATAAATTTCTATAATCTATGATTTAAAAAATTAAAAAAAATAATGAAAAATGAATATAATTTATGATATGGGAATAAAGTGAAGATTCAAAAATAAATTTCCAAATTACTTATCTAGGCATTAGTAAAAACACCTTAAATAACCCCTCTATTGTATACTCATGATCTCTGGTTCTATCATAGTGGAAACCTCCCAGAAGTCCTAATGATATACATTGTTAGATAATATTTATGATTTTGTATTCAACCTAACCATCTACCATGGAATATTAATAAAGGGTCAGTAAAAAACATAGTTGGATGAAACTATGACATTTAATGAACCATATGAATATGTAACGGAAAAATTTTACTAATTAATATTTATAAAAACAACCATGAAAAATAATAGATGATAAACTAAATACAAGGACTGTTGAAATTTCAATAGTAAGATAAAATTCTCTTAATAAAATCCAACTATCACATAGTTAAATATATTCCAAATCATTAACCTATATAAACCATTATCCGTTCAACAAAGCATCAGGGAACCATATAACTTTAGTGAAAAAAACTGAATACATATACCTTTTGTATTCTTTAACAAACCCAACAATTTACAACATTTTAGTTAGTCGACATGGTGCCAAAACTAAGGACTCAATTATCTTCATTGGTTTTAAACAAAATCAGGAAGCCACACATATTTGGAAATTCATACATATATGTAAATACTAATTAAAAAATCCAATGTCAAAAAACTAACCAAATGTATGTTAATGTAATTTAATGTGACTTTTCAACATTAAATGATTTTAAAATCATATATTACTAGTATTTTTTTTTGGAAATTTATACGCATACATTGATATACATTGTTTCCCATTTTTCACAAAATAACTACTATAATATTCACATTGGCCAAAATTATTAATAAAATACATTTTAAAGGATATAAAAAGAATAATATAAATATAAATGAAATGTTAATTTGACTTGGAACATTGTAAATTGTAATAAAGGCACCTCACTCGACATGTTGAGGATGTACAATAACATAACTGAACTCAGTTAAAGAAATCTCATCACCCTTATAAAAACCCTAGAATCAAAATCCATATATTTTTGTACCTTAACATCTATGCTCACATAAAACATATTGAGTTCCTATTGTTCCGAGGGAGAAATAATATTATACAGTATATAGAGTAGATCTAGAGTGACATTCCATTGAACATAAACTCCAATACTATATGATATACATAGATGAAATCAATATAATTTTACATAATATTTCATTATAATTTAATATTTCTAAGTTAAATAGTTATAATGGGATGGAAATCAATAATATATAAGATAAAAAATAATTCTTTTGAATTTTACCAAATAAAATGTTTTGACTTCATGGTATTAGTGAGCATGTTACCAGTCAATGATTCCTAAAATGTTTTAAATTTATAACATTCATATTCAACATACAAAAACCTAGAAATGATTCATTTTCTATAGGATTTTACAAAAATAACTTGTGTAACCTTCTATCAAAAATGAATAGTCCCCTGAAAATACCACTACCCATGAAATATTTTTTAATCCTAAAAGACACCTAATTACCCTATGAACCTCCCAATGTTTAATGTTAATAAAATATAAACATTACATAGAACAAATATATCCTTATTTTACTCAATTACACTAATCATCACATGTATGAGAAGTTTGAGTGAAATGTCATTTTTGAAAATCATATATTAGTTTTAACACATAAATGATTCTAGATGATATGTGTCCTTATACATAATATAATTTTTCTTAAAAAACATTCTAATTGATTTTCATTACTCAAAAATACAATATCTATCTAGTAAACATTATGAAAAACTTTATGTGTAAAAACACAACATGAGTTTAATTAGAAATAGACGTAACTACAAATTCATGAAGGGTTTGTAAAATATTTATATAACCATTACATATGATATAAATCTTGTATTAAATTATCATTATGAAGTAATGGAATCTTATTTGACATGTCAACAATATGATTGAGAACCATAAGAAATTCATATAAATCCATTAGTCAATTTTCATTTCTTACCAAACCAATTATGTTATAGTCTCATTGAATCCTTATGATGAAAATAATCTTACATGGTGAAATCCAATGTTAATATATTTGGATTAGAATACAATAACATTTACACGAATATGTCACCATCCAATTTTTTATCAATTCAATTATATCTATCAACTTTTAAATTATACTCATCCATGAAATGTTATCCACATCATCATTATTGCAACATAGTGAATAAAAACATAGGCTCCTAAACTATTCTTCAAAGAGTGAAATGAAATGTAATTTCTCATATCTTCCATAATTTATAATTTATAGATAAAGGAAGTTATTTTGAGACTAGGCTCTGTGACGGCGTGTAGTTCCGAGGCCCAATGAGCCCATAACAAATGTTTGAATTTAATTTAATAATTAAATTACGTTTGCATGCGGTTTTCTTAAAAAAGTTGAATAACACCTGACAGGTTCTTGGATAAGAAATCTGAGGGCGCCGTTGAATTTGGAACATCGGTTTTTCCTTAGGAGAGGCCTAACATCGGTCAGTGCAGGTCGGTTGTGAAATCCAGTTTTTTGGATGTAACCGTAATAAAATATTTAAATTAGAATATTTTATAAAATCCTTGTTGCAGGGAAATATTTTTATTCTTATAAATTAAATTTCACAATGGAGGGGTCAGAGTTAAAATTCCCATAACTCTGAATTTCTCTAGAGCACTCTGGAGAAAACCTCCTGACGCATCAACGACGTTCTTGACGATTTACCCCAGAGACGATGACGTGACGACCAGATCTTTGACAACAAATGCCGCAAATCTAGGTCAGATATATAAATTGTGTTTTCTTCTCTGTTCATGATTTCTACTATGAATGTGGGCTTATCCACAAATTGATTAGTCCGCAGATCGATCATTCTTGCGGGATGGGATTTTGCGTGGATTTTGGGAGATTGAATCTATGTTGATCATTGGTTGTTGATTTTTCTGCTCCGTTTATTCCTATAAATGGGAGCAGATCAACGCTGTGATGAATGACGGCGAAGTACTGTTCCTCAAATATGTTTTATTGGATTTCTCCCCTTTCTATACTTTGCGTTCTTCGCGTTCTTCATGGGGTGATGAACAATAGATCGTTTCACATCAGTTATACGATGCAACAATCACAAAGTGTAAATCCAACCCTGTAGCGATGTCACGTAGGTGCGATGACGATTTTGGAAGAAGATTCGGAGCAGATCGAGAGATGTGAGTTTTCAGGTGTTTTTTTCGGATGGATCATTCGAGGATTATGATCCAATTGAAGGAAAGAAAACACCAGTTACGGTGTTCGTATGATGAACCGAAGAAACCCCTGGAGTATCGGGATGAACGGATGAGAGATCGCGAATCTAGATGATCGGCCGAAGTGCGAGGAAGAAGACGGTGTTCTGGAAAAATCCGGACTACATGACATGTAGTATGGGCTACACATCGTCTTTTCATCTGCCAATTTCCCTGGCATGTACTCCGGGAGTACAAAGACATGGGTTAGGTACACAGTCAAAGACACGACATGTATACCCCTCCCCAGCCCGACCCGGCTAGATACACAGGATACACCATGTACTGGTACACAGACATGGACACAGACTGTGTACGGGCACATGGCCCGTATACACGTAGTGAGCCCAGGTGCTTGGACAAGGCGTGTGAGTCTTCTACACGCCCTGTATTTCCCTTATATTTGAAAAACGAATGTCATGGGCTGTTTACACAGGAAGTACATGGAGTAAAGAAACACTGTGTGTGATCCTTCGACACGTTGTGTAGTTGTGTTTTACATAGCTTGGACGGATGACACATGCTGTTTACAGGGGAAGTACCCGGATTCAAGGATCATGGCATGTGATCCTTCCACATGCCATGTAGTTGAGTTTTACACAACATGATCAGATGACATGGGCCGTTTACATGGGCAGTACCCAGGGTCAAGGAACATGGTATGTAACCATACTACACTTAATGTAACTAATTCTTCATGGATTGAGCCACTTGTCTTCCATGACTTGATCTAGATTTCTTACGGTTCATCCCCTTGGCCTTTCTCGGGCAGGTTCATGGTTTCAATTCCTATATATAGGACTTTGAACCCTTCGGCAGGACTTCCTGAATAGAGTTGTCGGAATCCACTCTGTGAGACTTAGAGCCAGATCCTCTATTTATTCCTATAACCCTGGGTAGAGTTCTTGGTATCGACGTGACCAACTGTACCCAGGCACCGATCCTACACTTAGCAGATTAGTTCTGACTGAGTTTTTGGAATCACCCCATGGAGATTGGTTGTGATCCTCATTTGAGCATCGTTTTCTCAAGTACTTGTAGAGTGTGTCCTCTCGGAAAGAGTACATCGTGTCTCACTCTTCAGACCTATGAGTGTGTTCTCCTTGTTACGTTCTTAGTGGAATCGTTGAGATGGATATCAGTGGTGGTTTCGCGATAGTCGACCGTGTAAGAGTATATCTGGATATTCTTGTTATATGTTCTGTAGACATATACTGTGTGGAGTTGACTGTATCTTTACTTTGTGGAATTTTCCCTTATTGTATTTCCCTTGTGGTTTCGGGGTATCCTACTAGGTATTGTTATACTCACCCATGCACAGGATTTTCCCGCATATTTCGTGTCTTGTGTAGATGAGTGAGCCTTTGACATAATTCTACGTGGACTATTACCGGACAGTGCTCAGTGAGATCATGTGGGCCGAGGAGTCTTCCTACAGATACATATTACAGACCGAGTACCATTACACACAATTTGGACTTTGTTACAGATGTTCTTTTGTTGGGATTGTACTTTTGGCCCAAGGTTTTATACTTATTTCACTTTCCTTTCCTTTCTTACTCTGTTGGTTATGATTTTTATTGTATGCATGCATTTCCATGTTTTAGTAGTTTTTTCATTTTCTGATTTGTGGGATTGGATATGTGTCTGTGTGTGTGTGTGTGTAGGTTTATAAGCAATGCCTCCCATGTTAGTAGCATTCCTACTCAGTTCAACTCACCAGCCCCTGACCTAATAGAGGCGGTCTTGGGGAGTTACGGCTTGGGCTCCACATGGACGGGTCGAGACATGAAAATTGATATTTCATGAATGCTTTATTCATAAATCTACTGATGGGAGATTATATTCACTAAATCCACAAAAATACATAACTTATTCAATTAGTATCTATTGAAAAAATATTTCTCTTATTATTACAAATAATATGAAAATTCTATGAAATTATAGACATCAAAATTATATGCATAAACTATTGATAATACTTCCAAAACCTACAATAATATTGAGTATAACTATATGAAATAATCTATATTGAAATGGGATTTTATTTTAAAATATCACACACAAATATATTTCCCAATAGTTCCTTAATATTAGAATCTTAGACTAGAATAAAATAAATTATTTGCATTGTATACCCATAACTATCCAAATTGAATCATGAATTCACAATAACATAATTAATCTTAAAATTAAAATCATATCAATTTTATTATACCATAAAACATTAATTGAAAATAGTTTCATTATTCGTACTCGACACTTATTTTATTCCAATACCGACTAATATATACGTTATTTCAACAATCAATAATTAATATATCCCTTAATTAAAAATAAGTAAAAATTTCATTTCTTATGATTGTTTATTTTTTACCATTATGGTATGCCATCCAATTAGAATAATTAAATTTATTTTTTAATACCATTAACATAGTTGAACAAATAATTTCTTATGGAAATTCAATATCAAATACAATACATCAATTCAATTTTCAAAGTGACCCTAGTTTTTTTAGTTCATCAGTGTTATAGATTTCACATATTAGAAGGATATTTCCCCCACCCTATCCACCAATGTTGGTTTATCAATGATATTTTAAAACACTATATGATTTCCTTTTTTAGATATTAAATATCAATTTTCTATGAATAAAATTAGGATTTCCCATTAATCTTTTTCATATTCGACATATTCCTTGGGTAGTTTTTTGTCTAATGTAATAGAATTAAATAATTTACATTATATTAACCTATTTTAGATCAATATTATTATTAAAATATATTTTTTCTATCACTGGAACCTTAGATTTAGATATCAATTTGAGAATATATATATTAAGTATTTATGACTAGAGAAAAATATACAATTCTTACGAAAAAACTAACACTATGTTTTCAATAAATGAATTACGAATTTTCGATTAATGTTAGGTATTAGATAATTCCATTCATGTAATTTCAATTGTTATGGAAATTATTCTACTGTATGACTACCCTATATCATAAGACATCCAAATTATGATTTGGTGGAATCATAAAAGATGACATACCATTAACTAACTGAGGAAAAAAGAGAACTTGTGATAATGACAATGAACTATGTAAGTCCACAAAGGAAATTGGAAATTTCTAATCAATAAAATGAGAAAAATATATATGATAAAAACTGCCATAGGTGATGCTAATAATGATAAATCATAAACAATGAATTACCAATACCATATTAACATTAGAAAATACATGACATTAATCTTTTTTAAGGGATTCTATGAAATGATTTCACTGAACATCAAAGTAATGAAAAATATTCCTCATTTTTAAATATTAATCCCTTAAAATTTAACATCATGAATCCAAAATGTAGAGATGAAGCAATTTTTATAAAGAAGAGTATTTTTAACCATATTAACGAAACACTATAATATCACCCATAATTATCATATGACTATTAATAAAAAAATTCATTGAAAAATATAAGTGGATGGTTTTGCGATATTTAATAGATATTTGAATTATTAATGATCATAAAATATTGATAGCATTAGTGATACAAAATCGTTAAAAAAATACTCAGAATGGTTGTACCTACATTGAAAATTTATCATTGTACAATCATTAATTATATTGAATTTGTTTCATCCAAACATTAAGAATAGTTAAAAACCAATAAAGAACCACTTAATTTTTTTAAAAGAACATTAATTATTGTAAGATGATATTTCAATTAATATTAATTTAATTCAAATTTCAATAATTGAGACTTAAGTAAATAGTTCCACCAATTTTCCTAATCATATTACAATTTATGAAAAATGTGAGGTAATTAGTCTAATAAATATGTGTTCCCAAAAACAACCAACTGAACATTCAACTATCTCAATTATTATACTTTTATTAGATATTTAGGGGGACATATGGGATTATTACCTTGTAGAAAACCTAAATAAAAAATAATACCTTACAGTCTATAGATACTCTAGTGAATACACTAAAAAAAATCCACACATAGTGGATAACTATATATGTCAACCTAAACATACTATCCACATTTATTTCCCCCAATAGTTCTACTAGATAATAATATGACAAACACATGAAACCAATAGACATAAGATTAGATATATCATCATTCCCATACTAGTCATCATTAAAAGTATGCTTGTATCCCTTTATTGTTAATATAGTCAACATTAAACAATAAAAATCTATGTGAGTTTTATATATAATATTCCCAACAACACCTATGATGATATAACAATTTTTATTGATGTATAGTAAATTCATATAAAACTTGTAGTGCTTTTACATAGAATTTTTCTTCATAGAGATATAGTTTTTTGAGTTTTGATGATTTGGGTACTAAATTTGAAAAAATCATGATTATTCAATAAAAACAAATTTAAAATCTATTGAAAATATGTTGGTTGGGTAATATATTGATTTTCCTTGAGATTTTTTTTAATCTTTTGACCAACTTGGAATTTTATTTATTATTAAATATTTATCAATGAAAAAAACATAATCTCGTATATAAATAAATTCATATGAATAAAAATAAATACCACATAAAGTTTCTAATAATGAAAATATATCAAAAAGATGGTTCTTTTAAATGAACTGTTTATGATATTTAATTATGAGTATGTATGTAGACTAATTGGTTCATTATAAATATTAAACTACCAATTTATCTCATGATTATTTTCATTTTTTTTAAAAAAAAATTGGATTGTAGAGGCCATGTCATGGTGATGTAAAGAGTTATAAGGTTATAGAATAGAAAGTTAAATAATGGGTTTGTTGGATATTTTTTATTGTTAGGTTTTCCATTTCATAGGAATTAAATGTGATAAGTTAATTGAAAATGTACCTAATTATTTAATTTGTAATATTACATTGAATTAATGGGGTGTTATGGAAAATAAATTAATTATATAATTATTCTTCTACATTATGGATTTTATATCCCTCGGATTAATCCTTTTATCCCCTATTCTTACATAGACGAATAAGGAGTTAAAAATGCATTAAACATGTTCATTATAATGGATAACATCCCTCAAAATGAATAAAAATACTATTTCAGTGACAACATTAATTAATCTCGTTGAAATGATAATTAAAGAAGAGAAGCATATGTTTTTCTACAATGAGGAACATAAATGCTTCTTATCAATTAATTTTCTCTGGTTCTACCCTCTTTCCCTCATTATTATATCACCTATATTTTTATAGTGATCTAATAATTAAAGTTCTTGATATTTAAAATATGATATTTTATGAAATAATTTATTGGTGATGTTATAAAGGATTATATTCCAAAATATATAATGTAAATTAGAAAATTATAATATTTAATTTATTTAGTTTTTATAATGTTTTTTGTGCTATATAAATAAGATTGGTTTTCTTTCAAAATTATGTCCCTTTATAATAATTCTTCCAATAATAAACATGATTTAAGAATAAAAAAGAGGTATGAATTTGATTATTCAAGAGGGAAAACGTTTTAAAAATATTTTTTTTATTCAAGAGGAATTACATATGTTTTTGGGATAAATATTTTTTTAGAATTTAATTATTCATGTTTTTCAAGTTTAATTATTTAGATTAAAATAATGAGTATAATATAGGATAAGTTTTGTTAAAGATTGAAATTATATCTATCAATAGAAATATTAATATCACTTATTTAATTCATATTTTTACACTTCATATGATGAAATTATTTTCGATTTCATTTATTTCTATATCATCATATAATGAATAATTAGTAAATAATTAATTATTCATGTCATTAACATGTGAATGATGTCTACTTATTAATGATGTAATAATTAATTTTATAATTTCCCATCTTTATTAATGGTTGTATTTGTAAGGGAATATTGTTCCATTACAGGTAATGTTTTTTGACTAATGGAATAGTTATCATTAATTCCCCACGAACCCATTTTCTGTATTTGAGGAATGAGTTCCATTTCTCCCTTAATTTTTCTTTCCACATTTATTAAACTTATATACACTTTATTTAATTTCATATACACCGTCTACCACAAAATAATAATATATTTTCCTCTATCCTCACATGATGATTTATTCATGGTATTTCCCACCACAAAAATTAAATGAAAAATTTTCAACTTCCCACACGGAGGAATGGGTGTATGGTTCAACCAAGAGTGGTGGTGTGACTGTTGATAGAGGATACAATGGTGTTCTTGTTGAGAAAATAAGGACCATAAATTATGGATATTTATCACCTAAACATCTTATAGTACCATATCCACATACTATGTAGTATACCACTAATGATATTTGAGTTTTCATTAATTCCACATGAAATGTACCACGTAAAATCTCAAAATGTAATTCTGAAACAGTTTTGATAGTATTTTTTTTGGAAATTAAATATCATATAACATGCAACTTCCAATCACATGTTTTGTATCATGGGAAATATGTCGTAGGGGTGTGTCCACATACACTACATGTGAACAAGACATACCCACATGACATGTCTTAAGTTAAAATATTATATTTATACCAGCTGGTGCAGATCATTGTGTACCAGAAGTATATTCTAGGAGGCCGTGTCGTTGAGAATGGTTCTTACCCCACCATGATATCATATAAAATTGGTGAAAAAACATTGATTGCATCTACAATACTCACTAACTGTACTATGGTTCATTACAAACCATTTCTATCACAACATTACATCATTATAATATTTTTTATATATAACTATATGGTATATATTTCTATATCAACATGTTTTTATATTTTAGGAAATAAAATATATTTTTCTCTACATCTTATTAAAGATGATGAAATGTTTGTATTGACCATTAGAGTAGCATCAAGATTAGTAATCTTATTGAAACATATATCTTTCTATTTTGTAGGTCCTTTATGAATATTTTGGAGTTGGTAATCCTCTCACAATAGTTGTCATTAAATCTTTATATTAGTAATAATATATTATGATGTTCATCATACACATTGGGGAATGATCCCTTCATAGGTTTGGTAACCAAATATATTGGCATATTATCATAAATGAGTAATGAGTTACATAGAACATACTCTACTAAGGGATGATGTATAAGTGTTGTGTGTGAGGTAGTTTAGCTAGTTATTGTATGAAAATAGATAAATATTCATAATTTCATTATATTAATAAATATCTGTAGTGAGGATATATTTAAATCGACATATATCACACAAATGAAGATAAATCATACTCCTCATTTGTAGATTAGTCACTCAAATATTATGAAATTCTAGTTTTTTAGATGATATAATCAATGTGAAATCCTTAGTTTAATTTAATTAACTAGCTCTATGGGTTTGATTTCTATTTGTTTGACTACTCACCATAATACCCATACACAATAACATGGTGTAACATATACTAAGGCTATAAACACGGGAAAATCTAGAATATATAATGCTATGATATTACATAAATTATTGTATGTTATGATAGTTCATTAATCTAGCATAATATATGAAAACGAAACACTACCCTATGTTATCGTTCTAATTTGCATTGAAATAAATATCTGGGGTTTTCTCATCAAGATACACCCTATTACCAGGGGTTTCAATGTAATTACTTTTTACATTTTTCTACTATTAGGGAATCCTAGTGCATATATTTATTCTCACCCCTACATGGGTCATGTGGAAAAATATTCTATGTTTATAAAAAAATTATGGAGTTCATATATTTTCTTGGTGATCATGGAGTGAGATTTGTTCATGTGGAGTATCTCATTGTATTGCCATTATTTTAGATTCCCTATGTGGTGTTAAATTATATATTTTATATTTATGTATACCTTATAATTCATTTTAGTTTATCATTTATATTGATATTTATTTATGTATATATTTTTAATATTTTATAAAATAATTATTTTCTGTTTTTATAGTCTATATCTTCTCATGAATTATTTCTAATTTTTGGTGATATATCCAAGACCCTCTCATAAGAGATGAACAATTGGGGTGTTGCATTTTGGTTATTTGTAGTAAATAAGAGGATCTAATGAGTTTGATCCTAACAAAATAGTATTAGATAAATATGAGTCCTAAGGATAAAGTGGGGATTTAATTTATAATAAGGTTTGGGTTGTAAAATTTAGAAAACAATTTGAATAATGTTTATGTTTTAAAAACAATCAAATGCTCCCAATGTCTATGCGATGACTGACATATCTATTCACTAGGAAAATTATAATCTATTGATTATCTTGTAACTAGAATATATTAGTTATAGGGTGTAGTTGAGATGGTTTATATGTAATATAATAGAAATATATAGTCAATATGTCAGAATTATGTTCTTTGCCCTGATATTTAGTAAACATCATAATGTTGTCCTATTAAAAGATGTGTTACACCCACCAAAAAATAGTTTTTATATAGAGGAAGTGTTCAGATTTCCCATTCATGTTCGTGATCTGGCCAATCCTGATCATTTAAATAATGAGGTTTATATTCCGATACATGGTGGAGAGATATCATTTCGTAGGATCATAGTAATATTCTCTCTCTATTTAAGCCTAGTACATAACTTCATATATATCTGATATTAGTTTATAATGAGTATGGAAATACTACCCATAGGCAGTATACACAATGGGATTTAAATTAGTTTAGGATTGTTTGATTCCAAGATGAAAATAATTATCATATTTCAATGTGTTTTTTTGTATGCAATGACTCATTTATTCATCCTTGTTTAAGCACCCATTGACAAGGTGAAATTTTTTTGTTAACTTCCATTGTGGCATAAAAATGATTCTGGATGATATTTCTCTCTAAAGTATGATGTGAATAATCTTCCATAGTTAAATCTTGTTACTTGTTCAAACCATGGTTTTATCCATTAATTTACTAATGATTTATGTTTACATAATTTTGGTTTATTGAAACATGAATTTAATGGGTCATTTTTTATATGGATATTTTATTTTTTCGTCCCATTGTAACATATTTTAATGTCTCTAAATTCAAATAAGGAATTTAATCCATGGTACATATATAAAATATTTTTTTTATTGAAAATTATGGTGAATTTGTTTTGATTGGTTTAATGTCAAAATGGGGGTTTTCTAATCCATTTATTTATTCTAGCTATAGAATATATAGAACAACAAAAAATTTGTGAATTTCAGCATGGGTAGTGTCTTTAGGGTTTTTTTTGACTTTTAAATAATTATTTTCCAAAGAGGATAGTGCTTCTCAATATTTGTTCATACATTGAAGACCACACCATAGGTCAAGCTGATGTACCAATGAGTTTTCTTTGGGAAAACTGATCAGTATAGTTTAGATTCCATAATTCCACATCTAATATGGTCTTATCATAGAATGATCTGGAATGAAATCACCATGAAATATTATTGGTTTTATAATAAAATATGACATTATGATGCTGGTGCATTAGCATTTCTTCTCAGTGTAGGCTCCATCGTAGATCCCTAATCTTTATTAGAATTAGAGGTCTTGTCGATGAATTAGATCGTGACCTATATAACCAATCCATAAGGGTCCCCTTTCCAGTATTGTTATTTTAGTATACCCTCAATTTCAGATTTTCCATCCTCCAATATTAGGTTTGGAGGATTTCATGAGGGGGTATTTCTTATTTCTCACTCTCATATCATCCATACATTGATTATACATGAATAAGTCTAATTTAATTTTAATTATATAGTTTTTAAGGTGAATGAATCCACACATTCTATCATTTTTTCCCTTTTATAGGCTTGTGATTTTGGGAAATTTGGGATAATATGTTTCAAATGATATAGTAATATATAATGGAAATTTCTTGACTTGATATTGGATTTTTCCTAACCTTTATATATGTTGTCTGTAATTATTAACACATGATGTTAAAAACAGTTCTATTTATGTGGAAATACCAAATTTTCTATAGGTTTATATAAATCCAAGGATAATGTTTAGTAATTTTCGTTATAAATTATTAAATTTAATTATTTTGGAATTATTGGTTGATAAAAGTGCTCGAGTGGAGCTGTGAAAATGGACAAGACAAGGACATTTATGGATGGTATGGTGTAGAGATTGGTGTGTGTGGTAATTCAAATATAAATGTATATGGTCATTTTAATAAAAAACCCCATTACCAATTATTCATGATTTATTTCATATATTCGTGTTATATGGGACTTGTTAAACATTTTTATACAACGATCGCCATAGACAATAGGATATTATATTGTCAATAAACTTATCCTCAGAAAAACAGATCTTTTACACTTTGGGGAAATTGGGGTTTCAAAACAATTATACCCTTATGGGGAAAATGTTCCACATGATGTTATGATATATCGTAGGTAGGTCATGTGATTTTATGTTAGATATGAGTAGCCTATAATTGATTTAATAGAGTTAATTGGGTATTCAGGAGAGGCATAATAAAAAGAATAACCTATGATATAGTTATAAGTCTCATGTTTGATGATAAAATCCCTCCTGGGGGTGTAGTAGACACTTATAGTGTTCTACGAAATGGTTGAGTCCTTTAGGACTAGTCTGAGTGTATCAGATATATGTCTCATAATTGCGATGGGTGGAGATATATCATAATTTTTATGTTATATTACACCATGTTTGGTGTTATGGAAAGCATTGGAAAACACAAAAATCTTTTGAATGATATATAGATTGAGTTATCTTGGGATAGTCTCTAGTTGTGAGAATCACTTATGATGTAGGTTCATAATTGGATAGAACATACCATTTATGTCAAGGGATTGGAAAGGAATATGGGATGTATGATCACATTGGGGTTACATGGGAGTGTTTGTATTGATGTGAAGAGGTATAGATTGAAATGAGGAGGCTTTAATAAGGGGATATATGAACAATAGTGCAAATCATTTAATGCACCTAGGTCTCAAATGATATCACTCTAACAACCAAAACATTTGAAATTATATTTTTTCAATAAATAAATATTTTTTATATTATATTATATGCATACAATATATCAAGAAACCTAAAAATATATATAATTAATAATGATCATTACATTAGTCAGTTGTGAATGAAACAACAATTCCAAATATTAAACTGTAAAAATATAAAATAGAATAGCTAAAATGGTAAAATACGGATCACCCAACTCTTCTAGAATCATCAACCCCATGACCAACATTGTAGAAACGAAACAAAATATTAGTAAAAAAATAAGAAACATAATAAATGAAAATAAAATTATAGTAATAATTATAGTGATTTATGTGTGAAATAATGTAGTGGAATTTATATTGTATAAAAGGAAATGAGGCAGTTGGGATTTTACAGTTATATGATTGTTGGTCAAATATGACCATTGAGAAATATGACGATTTTAAAATATACGTTTCTGGAAATTTTACCATTATAAATAATATTTATAATTAGTAATGAGAAAGAATAATTGATACACCACTGAGAATTTATAGCCTCAAAAAATAGTGTCATGTTGTTTAAATCTGATTTACTAGAACATGGGAGGGAGTTAGCATTACTAGGGCTCTCCATTTACCTAGTATGATCTCATCATTAAAGAGTGAATCTTGGAAAAATTTCTTATGTTGGAAGTTCACATTAGTGGATATTACCACTCACTTTATGATGCATGTGGTTGTAATTAGGGGTTATGTGTGTAATACATAGTTACTTAAAATGTTTTTTAAAATTTTTGATTAAAATTTTCACTACATTAATTCATTTTAAGTACAGTTTTCCCTAAAGAAAATATAATTTTAATTGTGAAAAATTCGATAAATTGATTTATGGACACAAATAGAAAACAATTGTATTTTTTATCAAAGATATACATTTTTAGAAAAAAATTAGTTATTATATATATTATTTTAAATCACTAAAATTTAAAAAATAATAAAATAATAAAATAATAATGTCATATAATTTTTTTATGTGTCCTAAATTTGATTGTGCATTAAAAATAATATATTTATATAAGTATGGACTTAAATATTTGAATGTTATAATCCCAATAAATAGAGAATTATTCTGATATGATAAAAATTATTTTTTAAATTATGTAATCAAAATTAAGATAGGATGATTTTATTAGTATTATCTAAAATGATTTATATTTTCATGAATAGTAGAAATATGGATTCTTCATTTTGGTATGTTTTATAACTTATTACTTATGTAATTAATCAATAATAGTTAATTTAATACTATAATTTCCCTAAATTATGTTAGTTTAATAATGTTGCATTTTTATATATTCTAATAAATTTCCAAACCAATAATTTACTTTGGAATGTCTAAAATGTAAAAATTGATTTTAAAAAGAATCATGTTATTTAATATTTATCATTACCTTTCCAAATGTATATTAATTTTTTTTTGGTTCTGGTGGATGAAAATAACATTATTTGTTAATCAAATGTCTAAAACATCGAGTAAAAACCATGGTTAAGAAATAAAATTCATTTCCCATAACCATGATTTCAAAGACATATATTTGGAAACTATTGAACAACTACATTTATTTTTCAACAAATATCCACCCATTAAACACAATATCTTCACTAAAAATCAATAATAAATAATATTTTGGTGTTGTTCACTACCAAGGAGTTTCTCAAGGTGCCTTTAGGCCCCCAAGGATTCGACCAACTATTTTAAGAACAACTCATCTAAGAACGGGAAACCCCAACTTATCTATCTATTCATGTTTCATTTATTTTTGTGGAATGTGTTGTAATTTCAAAAACAATTTCTTATTTCCAACTTATATCATCCCATTACTATAAAATCATATTATAACAGTGGGGATCCTCCTTTATTTTTTATTTTCCACTTTTATATAACCATGTTTTACACCTGTCATGCTGGTAAATTTACATCTCAAATTTATCCCTTTTAGATGATAAATTACGTATTATTTTTTATATGAATACCCAAAACAATTTTAATTTAAATATGAATTAAACTAGATATAAACATATCATATTTATTTTTCTATTTATATATAAGAATCCCAATTTTTATTTTCATTCAATAAAAATGAATTAAAGATGATATCTTTATGAACAATTGTATACCATGATTTTAATAAGAAATATATAATTTATTTATTATGCGATATTAATGAAATTATTTATTAGGACCTATATGGATCATATTAGTTATCAACTAGGATTTTTGTTCCTAGACTGCACTTTTATTGAATGCGTAAATAATTTAATCCTTAGAAATGACATGTTTAATGATTCCTTGGTGAATAACCATTGTAATTTCCATTTTCGATAGAATAATGATAAACATTGGAGATATTTCTATGAATAGATCCATAAAATGTTGTATCCACATTTTAATTTTATGATATATGTAATTATAATCATGTTATATGTTTTGATCATGACTTATTTTTATTCCTCATGTCCTTAATGATATGTATCATGATCAAGTTCATTTTCTCATTCATTATTTTCCATCAATGGGATTCATTATCACTACATTACTCTAATTTTTTCCTTCAGATAATATATTTAGTAAACGAAAATTTCTGGTACCCCATGAAGATATATTTTATGCTTATTAGAATTATGATATTTATGTTTTCTTGTATTTTTTATAGAATCTCCATGAAACCAAACATTAAAATTCATTTATTTTTTATATCATGTATTGTTTTTGTAATAAACTGTGGGTTTCCATAGTTTGTATCATATGTTGGTTTATACATTTTTTTGAATTATGATTTAGAAGCATTAAGAATAACCATTGGGAAATGTCTAAATATAGGAAGTCATGATTATATTTTGGTGAGTAATAATTTAGTTATGTTAAACAAGATATGAATATGAATAGATACTATAACTGGTTGTGGATATCAGATAGACATATCTAGGGGTAACACCAGAAAACACTACAATGATATAGAATCGATTCGGAACTAGTGATCAATAATGGGCCTTACTACACACCTTTTTTAACACACCCAGGGGACATTTTATATTAATCATATGATTATTATGAACCGTTATGAATGATATATATAAAATGATAAAACATTAGTCTAATAACATATTTATGAATGTTTGTTTAAGACTAAAAATCCCTTCAAAATTATAGGACCAGTAAAATTAATGACATTATCACTATTTTTTTCACCATTTTTTAAAATGGTGGAATATATTAGGAATAGTTTAAATGATGAGTTCAATGGATGATGGATAGAGGAAATTCTCATGGATGTTAGAGAGGAATACTTATATTTGATGATTGATCAACTAACTTGATTTATGGAAGATAACGTAAATCAAGTCGAGATTGATAGGACCCAACCTTAAACATTACATAATCTTGAATTAAGTTAATAATTCACATTTAGAATATTTTCAGGTTTAGATAATTAGATAATTAGGTCATAATTTATTCATAAAAACTTGAATAATAAATGTTGAATCATCTATCAGTAAGAATATTTTCAAAAAAAATAAAAACTCTTAAAATGAAAAAAATGTTTAGTTACATGTTTTAAATAGTGTGTCTTTTCCTTGATCCCATCTTTGGCCCTATTCTAGCTTATGTCCAGTAAAAACATTTCAAAAAATTATGATGAGCATAAGAAGATCCATAAGGGATACATAAAGAATGAAAACTATTAGTTTTCAAAATAACAAGTAAACCATTAATACATTATCATAATGTAATACTTTTCACCTTAATTAATTAGTAAAAACACTTCACAAAATATAAACTCATTGTATATCGTTCATTTGTAATCAAAATATTACCATTAAAATGATAAAAAGTAACATAAAGAATATTAAGGTAATCAAGGGACATAAACATACAGAAATGTAATAACTATATAGTCAAATTTCACACATATCAAAAAATAAAATATTCATATGGATGACTAAAATTCAAATTGCATTAGAGGTTATAACATAACCCTCAATCCATGGATTATCACCAAACCACCCGTCATTTGGTTTATCATATATACACCTGCAAAATGGCCAAGTACCATTATATAATCATAACACATAAAACAATTGTAAAGTAAAAATAAAATTTCCACACTATAACCACAAGATATCATTTTAATATATAGAATCATTCAACCCATTCCAAAACCATTTAAAACATTTAATAAAGGTATTTTCAAATCAAAGTGTCCCATACCACATTGAGTCTTTTGAAAAAAAACTATATTTTAAAAACATTAATTTCTATAAAAATAAATTATTAAAATAAATTTTTAAAAAATGGGCATGAAATAGAAGGTTTTATATAAATATATCTTTGATACATTTAACACGATGTTTTAGATAAAGAGTCCCTTACCACTTGAAAAAAACATGAAATAAAATCATTTCAAAATAATGTTAAATAGAACTTTAAATGTCATGATAATGTACTGATTCTTGATATATGTTGTCAAAAGTGTTGTATATACACATCATTGGATTACATATGTGCATAACAACACGATATTCCTCAATAAAAGGTGATTAAAATGAAATCCATTACCTCGTATCTGACTTGACTCGTTCAGTCATTAATTTCATGTATAATAATATTCTGTTAAATTTTACTTGAATCAGATCCTTTTTCAAGTTTATTATTCATTTTATATCACTTATTACATAGTTATAATAATTATTTAATTATTTGAGTTCATATTAGACATTTTTTCAATGTTCAGAACGTGAGTAAAAAATGAACATGTTATAATTGTAATGTGTCCATATGAAATAAATTACATTATCTACAGAATTATATTCATTATTTAGATATCATATATATCATATATATCCAGTATAAATTTATTTATAATAGTAATTATAATTTGGATATAAGAAATGAAATCCACCATTCCTGGAGACAGTATGTCCTACATACGCATGAACACTACTTTTATTTCTATTTCATATTTAAAGAATGAAATTGAAATGATACATATGTATAGTATAATTAAAATATTATATATCTTTTATATATGATAAATATGTTCATTAATTTATCCATTATATGTTCCATGTATATAATGAACGAGTTATATCACATTGAGGGGGCGGTAGTCTGCACATCCTCAAATGAAATTATGGTATTTATACAACATGAAAAGCATAAAGGTATGTTATAAATGATAATTAGAGAAGATTAGAGATAAAATAAATATCATTCATATCATTTCTAATTAATTTTCTATCATACTAGAAACCATAAGAGGTTGCAGGAGAAGATTGAACAATCATCATTTCTTAAGGCGGTAGTTCACAGTCCACCGAAACAGTATATTCTTTACCCATTAGATAGAGGTGTGTGTAAGTTAAGTTCTAATAAATCCCAAAAAAACCACATAGTATATTTAGGATACTGGATTTGTTGTATTAATAAATAAAAATCATAACATAGGTAGTAGAGAAGGGAAAATAATGAAAAGGAACATGAGAGAGGAAATTACATCAAATTGGGTAACTTCTTTTGATTTGGGCCAAAGGTATTTCATTAATTACATTCATCCGAGGGTATGGATTCTGATGGGAAGGTAGGAATTTTGGGATCTTACATAAGTAGAGTTTGGATGAGCCAAGAGGTCTGAGAGGTGTGAGAAATGGGTTAGAGGCGGTTTCCTTTTATAAGAGGGAGGATGTAACTTAAGGAATATGTTGAAATATTATTTTAATATATGTTAAGTTTTTATTATAAGTGAGTAAAAATTCATATAAATTGAATATATGATTAATATACATATAAATAAAATCATCAAATAATAATTAGACAGTTTATAGACATTTTATAATCCTTATCTTTTTTATATAACCCTTTTTTACTTTTACCGTTTAAT
Source organism: Viscum album (assembly GCA_963277665.1). Lineage (NCBI taxonomy): Eukaryota > Viridiplantae > Streptophyta > Magnoliopsida > Santalales > Viscaceae > Viscum > Viscum album. The sequence continues at coordinate 1,429,872,680 of OY728132.1, read as the reverse complement.
CAATTATTTTAGAATTTCAGAATTAAAATAGAAACCAAAACTGGACAAATATCAAATTAAACAGTGAATAATAAAATATTAGAGTTATTATATATTTTTTGATGAATAATATTTTTTTTTATATTTTATAATATATAATAAAATATTTTATATTTTATCATATGAGTTATTTCATTTTAGACACTATTCATATCATGATTTTCTGAAAACCCATAACAACTTGATTGATTCGAAGAAACATCATTAATAAAAATATAAAAAGTAACAATAATTAAAAAATATTCTTGGATGACATCAAAATAACCAAATTACATTTATTTTAATACTTTATTAATGAGGAAATCACTGCATCGCCACGATGTCATAATTAAATGTATTTTTTTAATATCTAAAAATTATGAATAAAATACCATGATTTATGAATTTTTATTGAAATTATAATGAATATTTGTCATCAAAATTATAAGTTATATAACCCTATACAAATGTTTTTACTAAAATATTTATGTTTAGGTTATATTTTCATCTTCATTTAATTAAAAGTAATTAAATGTCATTTTCAAACACAAGTGGATACATGGCATTTTAAATTCGACCCAATGATGTCTACGGTCAGAAATATCTCATTCAATAAGATTAGAAAATTTTTTGGGTTAATTCAATCTTATTATAATATTATTTTTTTCACATATTTACCAGATTTAACCTTTAACCATAGTAAATTAAATAATTACTGATGTTATTATTCATAATGTCGAAAAAAAAAGTCACATATTAACATAATTTGGACCTTATGATTACAAATATAGAATCTATTTTTCAAAAATCAAAATAATGAAGTTGTAGAAATTAATTTAAATTCAATTCTCGTTGTCAAATCCAAAAAGCTTGTTATAATAACTATCTAATGATTCAAATGCTTTTATGTCTAATTAAAATGTTAAATTACATGCAATGACAAACATTTGATAAAATGGTTAAAACATAATAAAAATAAAATATTTTATATTTTAAAATATGATATATGTCAATATAGACACTATTCACATCACGACATTTAAAAAACCCATAATATCTTGATTGATTCGAACAAACTTCATTAATAAAAATATAACATGTAAATTCCATCCAGAAAAATTATTGATGACATCAAAATAACCAAATTTAATTTATTTTAACATTTATAAAATAATTTATTTGAATCCTTTATTAATGAAGCAATAATTGCATCATTATTGTGTTATAATTTAATTTATTTGATTAATCTCAAAAAAAAAATATAAATAAAATACCCTGATTTATGATTTTTTTTAGGTTTATAATGAATATTTATAGTTGATATTATAATTTATATAACCCCATATAATTTATTTTACTAAATGATATATGGTTAGGTTATATTTTTCTTAACATTAACATAAATGTATTTAAATGTCATTTTCACACATTAGAGGCTCCATAGGGTACTAAAATTGACACATAGATGTCAATGGTTAGAAATATCTCATCCAATACGATTAGGACACGTGATAGTGAAATTTAAAATTATTATAATATTATTTTCTCCCCTTATTTTCCATATTTACCCTTTAACCATGGTAAATAAAATATTTACTGAAGATACAATTCATAGTGCCTAAAAATAAAAGTTACCTATTTAAACAATTTGGGCCTCCGGATTCCAAATATGGAATCTATTTTTTCCAAATTAAAAACATAGAGGTTGTAGAAATTAATTTAAAATTAATTCCCATTGTTAGAACCAAAAAGAATGTTTTTAAGAAATAATATCTACCAAAAAGATTGACATGTAATTTTGTCTACATAAAAAGTGAAATTATGTCAAATGACAAATGTTGATTTAAATAATAAAAAACTAATATAATTACACTTTAAAAAATTACATTATTATCTAACCATAGAAATAAATTGGTTGAAATGATATTTTTGACTTCAAATGCAGTATTTTTCACTATTCATTGAAAATTGAACATTATCAGAAAAATACCAAAAATTTAACCAATGTAAATTTTGATGTCCCTCATCCAAAGCAAAAGTTTCGTTTAAAAATGGAACATATAAAAGTGGGAAAAAAACTATATTTAAACAGGGGTTTCCATCAAAATGATCTAAATCGACCTTTTAAAGAATATTAGAGTATTTCATGTATAAAATCTTATCCATTTTAATTTTAAGCCTCTAACATTAATTGGTTTAATTTAAAGACATTTAAAAAAATGTGTAATCATAATTTTGTTATTTATGTTCATTCCCAGCATTAAAATGGTTATGCATTAACTACCATTTAACATAATATTCATATTACACTATTTTTGGTATAACTCAGAGTTGTGTGAAACATAATATTTCATAGAAACTCATTGTTTCGTTTTTAGTATGCTATTAGACAAATAATACCCTTTATTTTAAAACTATTTTATTATTCATAAATATTAATATAAATTAAAAATTATTATTCTATGAATACTTGGGTCGTAACATTGTTCCCCCCTTTTGGAAATAACATCTTCCTAATATTAAAAATTGTCTTGGAAAATTCATTAAAGCCCCACATTGGAAAAAGTGTCAATAAAACTATCACTTAAAAAAATAAAGAGTAGAATAGAAGTAACATGAGATAAAACATACTTGGATTCTATAAAAAATGTATATGGAAGAGAAATACCAAAAATTTAACCATAGAAATAAATAAGATGAAATGATATTTTTGACTTCAAATGCAGTATTTTTCACTATTCATTGAAAATTGAACGTTATCAGAAAAATAAAAAAAAAATTAACCAATGTAAATATTGATGTCCCTCATCCAAATCAAAAGTTTCATTTAAAAATAGAACATATAAAAGTGGAAAAAAACTAGATTTGAAAAGGGGTTTCAATCAAAATGATCTAAATCGACCTTTTAAAGTATATTAGATTATTTCATTTATAAAATCATATTCATTTTAATTTTAAGCCTCTAAAATTAATTGGTTAAATTTAAATACATTTAAAAAAATGTGTACTCATAATTTTTTTACTTATATTCATTCCCAGCATTAAAATGGTTATTCATTAACTACCATTTAACATAATATTCATATTACACTATTTATTGGTATAACTCAGAGTTGTGTGAAACATAATATATCCTTGAAACTCATTGTTACGTTTTTATTATGCTATTAGACATATAATACCCTTTATTTTAAAAGTATTTTATTATTCATAAATATTGATATAAATTAAAAATTATTATTCTATGAATACATGGGCATAACATTGTTCCCCCCTTTTGGAAATAACATCCTCCTAATATTAAAATTTTTCTTGGAAAATTCATTAAAGCCCCACATTGAAAAAAGTGTCAATAAAACTATCACATAAAAAAATAAAGAGTAGAATAAAAGTATCATGAGATAAAACATACTTGGATTCTTTAAAAAATGGATATGGAAGAGAAAACTAACAATCATTTAATAGTCAGAATAAGAACATAAATAAATATACTTACCTACATGTAGATTTCCATCCTTTAATAAATTTCTACACTAAATACTATCTTCTCTAAATGATGAGAATTCAAGATGACTTGGTCACATTTGATATTGTAGAATACACTTCTAGAGAATCACATAATCCAAAAAATTGAACTGCATATATTTCCCTTATCTTTAGAAATATTTTAAATCCAAAAAATTGGATAGTACAAGATCATATGTTCCCAAAAAAGGATAATCCTTTAAAGGAAAAAATATTACTCTTAATATCCTTAATTTAAAAAACAAAATCCAAAGATCAACAAAGACCATTAAATAAATAATTGTCCTTAAAATCCTTCAATATATTCCAAACCAATATTGAAACCCAAAAAATAGAGGAATTAATCAAATAGTCTTCTATAGTAAATCTTACAATTATTCTCAAAATAACATCGACTACTCGTAAAATCTCATACTGAAGTATAATTAACCTAATATCATATTTTCTATTATAGTTCAATCATTTCCATAAATAACCCATATCACCGTAATTCCAAAATAACATATATTGGTAAAAAAATAAAATCCAACAATTAATCTTAAACTGATATCCCTTACAATTATATTTTCCATAAGCATATAATGTTCCCAAATGAGTGAACATCATTTAAAATATCATTTATAAATTAATAACTAAATCATTTTGATTTATTAATGTTATCCATTTCATAAAACATTAGATCCCATATAAACTTATTATCTATTAATAAAATAAATTAACTAAATAGAATAAGTCATACTAACCAAGGACTTCATGGTGGCTAGTGGTAGGGGACCCACCATTATTGCCCTTCGGTTGTGTGTTCGATTCCCATGGCCTTTCCCAACTCGATGAGTTGTCACCCATCTTGTGGATTTTTCTTTTTATAAAACCATATCATTTTTAAAACATTATAAAATATAATAAAATTTCCTCAAAAATAATTATAACCTATTTTATTTTCATATGTTATATAATACCATTAATTTTTCATTTAAAAATGTAATATCCATTTATCACCTCAATAAAAAAAGATCATATAATCCCCTATGGTTATCCATTATGTCCACACACAAAAATATTTAATACATGAATAACATTTTCACATATCAAACATCTGGGTAAGACATACATGAAAAATTCTTGCAATGTAATCCCATCATCAAAAGAGCCTCAATACCTTTAATCATTTCATCTTCCTAAAATCTTCTATAACATTTGAATCCCTTATATGTATACTTCATACCCATTCAACATTATTCATGATACATTAACCATTATTTTATAACTTATTCCATAATAACTTTTTACTAAAAAAATTCATGAATCATATCATAAGATTCAATAATATCAAAACATCATCTATGAAGTAATCTAAAAATTTCATTGGTCATTTTTAGTTTCTTTCTCATAAATTTGAATGGCATTAGTAATTAGTAAACATATATTTGTATGGTCTAACTAATACCATTCTCGAACCTTCTTCCTAGGAAATATATTTGTATAATGATTGTGCACACCACATTTAAAACATTCAATTTATCCCTTAGAATGAACTTATTTCACTTTCCAGTAGTCAACAAGATGCTTCCTTTTTCCAAGGTAGGTTCTTTCATTATGAACTTCATTACCAAATCTATAGCACCTTCCCAACTCATTGATGCATATTCTCTAGGAGTTTCATTCCACAAACATGACACATTGTTTTTTGAATATACTTAACTTTATGATTATTACTTGAGCGTTCATAGGGATTTGTTTCTTGGATATATAATGACTTAAAAAAATAACCAGGGTTCATATGGTCAATCATTACTCGAGATTATTGGTTCAGAATAATGAAAACAGTTCTCATTACAACCCACATTTCATTCGGGTTCCTATTAAAAAACCCATCCCTGTTTTCTTCACATCCATTTTAGGTCAGTGCCTACAAGGTCCAACAATTTAATAATACCAAAAATTTCAGTTTGAGTATATTATTAAAATCATCATATACTATCGTATAAGGAGGGTAAACACTATGATATAATTATTCATGTTATCTTAAAATCATTAAATTAATATAATATAACTAAGACTCTTTCTAATATGGTAACCATTATGGTTATGTCAATTATGATTTAATAACACTCTAACCTCAAAATATATTTAACCCATCCTCTAATACAATCTGTTAGAACCCAGACATAAACAGTACATAATCTTTAATTATGTAAATAATTGAAATTAAGGATATTTTCAGATTTATAGATTTAGATAATTAGGTCATAACTTATACATAACAACATGAATATTAAATATAGAAACATCTACTCAGTATCCATTTTAAAAAAAAATATAACAAATCATAAAAATAGAAACATGTTTAGTTCCATGTTTTAATAATCAGAACATTTCTTATGATATCATCCTTGACCATATTACACTTTATATAATTTGAAAAAACATTTCATAAACATTGAATGAGCATAAAAATATCAGTAAGGTATACAAAAAGAATGAAAACTATTAGTTAAAAAAACATGTAAACCATGAATACTTTATAATAATTCAATACTTTCACCATAAAAAAGTATAGAAAACACTTCACTGAATATATGCACATTGCATACCCTTCTTTTGTAACCAAAACATTACTATAAAATCCATTGAAATCAACACATAGAATATAAAGTTAAATAAGGGACACAATCATACTGAAATTGAATAATCAGATGGTCGACATCCACACATATCACTAAATGGAATATCTATACGACCAACATCCATACCTAATTCATCGGAGGTTATAATGTAACCACCCATCATTGGTTTATCACAAAACCACCTGTCATTTGGTTTTTCACATAACCACCCATCAAATTTCTATGTACCATTATATAATCATAAAACATAAAACAATCATAATGGAAAAATAAAATTTCCATACTATGTCTACAAGAGATCATTTTGCGATAGAGAAATATCCAACCCATTCCAAAACCATTTAAAACATTTAATAAAGAGAATTTCGAATCAATGTGTCCCATACTATTTGAATGTTTTAAAATAAATTATAATTTCAAAACATTCATGTAATTATAAATAAATTCTTTATAACTATTTTGAATACATGTACATGAAATAGAAGGTCCTAAATGAATAAATCATTAAAAAATTTAAAATGATGTTTTAGATAAAGTCCTTTAACAGTTGAGAAAAACATGAAATAATATAATTAAGGAATAAAGATAAATAAAAAATTAAATATCATGAGAATATACTAATTCATGATTTTATGATTCAAAAGTGCGGAATATACAAATTATAAGAAAATATATGTGCATAACAACAAGATATGCCTAAATGAAATGAGATTGAGACAAAATACCTTACCTCGTATCAGACATAACTCATTCATTCTTTAATTTCCTGAATAATAAAAATAAGTTAATTTATACATTCATTAAATAATTTTTCAAGTTTATTATTCCTTTTATATAACTTATTATTGTGTTATAAGAATTATTTAATTATTTGTGTACATATAGTACATTTCGTTAATGTTTGGAACATGAGTCAAAAATGAACATGTTATAATTAAAAAGTAACCTATGGTCAAGATTAAATTATCTAAAAAATTATATTCCTGATTTAGATATCATATATATCTAGTGTATATGTATTTATAATATTCATATCATTTTGATATAATAAATGAAGCACAATGTTCATGGAGACAGTTAGTCGTACGTACACAATAATACTACTTTCATATTTATTTCATATTTAAAGGAATGAAAAATAAATGATAAATAGGTATATTATAATTAAATTATAATATATCTGTTATATATGTCATATAAGTTCATCAATTCTATCCTTTATATGTTCCATGACTATCTTGAATGAGTCATATCACTTTGAGGGGGCGGTAGTTTGCATATTCTCAAATGAAATTATCTTATGCATACAAAATAAAAAGAATAAAACTGTGTACAAAATAATAATTAATGAATCTTAGAGATAAAATAAATATAAGAAATATCATATATATATTGTTCCATCATAGTGGCCACCATAATAGGTGGTAGGAGAATATTGAACAATCATGGTTTCGTGAGGTAGTAGTTCGTTGTCCAAATAAACAATATGTTCTATAACCATTAAACGTAGATGTGTGTAATTTTAGTTGAATAAATCTAATAATAACAACCTAGTAAGATTACAATACTATTTTTTTCCAATAAATAATAAATAATGATCAAATATTGAGTGTAGAATGAAAAATAATGAAAAAAACATCAGAGAATAGGTTACATCAAATCGAGTAACTTATTTTGATTTGAGCCAAAGGGATTTATTGAATTTCCTTATCGCTAAGGGAATGATTATATAAGGAAGGGAGTAATTTTTTGAAATTAATAGAGCATATTTTGAATGCTACAAGAATTGTGAGAGATGTGAGTTATGGGTTACAATTGGTGTCTTCTTATAAGAGGGGCACGTGAACTTAATGAATATCATGAAATATTATTTTATTATAAACTGTATTTCAATTATAAATGAGTCCAAATTAAGTTAGATAAAATTTAAGATGAATATAATACGAAATAAAATCATCCAATAATAACTTGATAGGGTTTGAATATTTTTTAATACTTATATTTTTTTATTTCACCCTTTTTTACTCTTTACGGTTTATCAATATTTTCACACTCAGAGAATCCGAATAATTACGAAAACATGACCAATATCTAATTAAAATACAAATAATAATATTCTAGACATATAATAACTATTTTTATAAATATTTTATTTTTTTGGAATTTTATAATATTTATTAAAATATTTTATATTTTAAAATGGGAATTATGTCAATTTAGATACTATTCATATCATAACATTATAAAAACTCACAATAGTGTTATTGATTAGAAAAAACAAAATTAATACAAATATAACATGTATCTATAGTCCATAAAATTCTTGAATGACATAATAATAAACAAATTACATTTATTTTAAAATTTATAATATCATTTGATTAAATCCATTATTAATTAAACAATCACTGCATCATCATTCTGTCAAAATTAAATTTATTTAAATAATCTCTAAAAATTATAAATAGAAAACCATGATTATTAAATATTTTTATCTTTATAATGAATATTTATAGTCGAAAATATACGTTATCTAACCCCAAATAAAAATTGTTTGACAAAAACATATATGTTTATGTTATATTTTCCTTAACATGAATGATAGAGTAATTAAATGTCATTTTCACATAGAAGTGGCTTCATTGGGGTCCTAAAATTTACCAAAGTATTAACATGGCCTAAAATATATAATTAAATATGATTAGGACATGTGTTACTATAATTTGATTTTATTATAATATAATTTTGTAACCTTATTTATCAGATTTAGCCTTTAATCGTGGAAAATTAAATATTTACTGAAGATACTATACATAATGTATACAAATAAATGTTACCAATTTACAAAATTTGGAAATCCTGATTCAAAATATTTTGTCCATTTTTTCAAATTCAATACATATAAATTAATTAAAAATTAATTCATGTTGTCAAAACCAAAAAGCGTGTTTTTAATACATAATAATTATAAAATTTTTGACATGTTTTTATGTCTAATTAAAAATTGAAATTACCTATAATGTCCAAAATTACATTATATGGTAAATATTTAATCTATTTACACTTCAAAAACAAATAAAAATTTAATATACTCATATAAATAAATCATATGAAAAGACAGTTCAGACTTAAAATGATTTATTTTTCATTATTCCTTGAAAAATAAACTATATCAGAATAATACCAAAAATTTACCCAAAGTAAATTTTAATGTTACTCTTATAAAGAAGAATTTTATTTTGTTAAATTGAATATATAAAAGTGAAAAAACTATATTTAAAAATTATTTCCCAGTAAATGCTGTTAAATCGACCATATAAAAAATATTAGAGTACTTCATGCTTAAGATTTTAATCATTCTTATATTAAGCCTCTAAAATTTATTCAATAAATTTCAATACATTAAAAAAACCTGTGTAAAATTAATTTAGTTAATTATTTTAGATTTTATAAATTCAACGGTTCTGTGTTAACAACCACTTAAAATATTATTATTATTATATTGTTTTTGGTATAAATCAATGTTTTATGCAACATAATATTTTATAGAAACCTGTTTTACTGTGTTGAGTATTCTATCGTAGAATGAATACCATTTAATGTAAAAATAATATCATATTCATAAATATTAATATAAATGAAAAAGTATTATTCTATAAATACCTGAGTCATTATAGGGGTACCAAAATCACCTTTAATGGATGAATATTATGTGGATTCCTTGACACATAAATGTCCACATTTTTTGGATCTAAAAACCCATTAGCTTGATGAATAATAGACTTTATCTAATGAAAAGATATTTTTTGTACTCTACTTTTCATTTCTAGAGAATTTCACCCGCGTAGTATACAACATAGAAGGGGAAGCTGAACTAGAGGAGAAAATAATTAAAATCACAAAGACATGAAGGGATTATTATTATATGGACGAGGATGTGTTTATTATATTCTATAAAAATATATTCAATCAATGTTTTATGTGAAAAAAAATTGAATTGGGATTCCTAGAGATGAAATATAAGGAAAATGAATTGATGGGAAGATACGAAATTAAATTTAGAAAACATGATTGAAAAAAATAAATATTAGTTATTGATTCCAAGTTAAATGATGAAAGATTCGATGGTTTAATGACACACCATAAGTGGAAGAATATATAGAAATAATACTATGAAATTCATGGGGAGAAAGTGAAGAGTTATATAAAGGTTCAATTAGAATTTAAACGAAATGCAGTGGTCATAAAAACCAAATAAAAAGAGGATATAAATGGAGTAAAAAATAGAGAATATATTTGATCATTTAAGTGGAGGAATGAAAGTGAAACTCCCCCCATGAAACATATGTGTGAAGAAGAATTAATATAGCTAATTTTATGGGAGTGGAAAGAGATAAAATTGTTGATGATATTTTTATATAGATATGGTTTTTTGTGGTGAGGTGAAGCGTTAATTTCCCAACACTGACGATAAGGGTATGATAATGAAACAATGGATAGAAGTTCAACGCTTCATGTATAAACAACTTGTAAATTTTTTCAATCAATTTATGAATAAGAATATATTGGAGGGAAATCCACATCATCCATAACATAGGACAAGGGATCATGGACCTGAATTTTACGTCATCATGGATGAATTGGAGGCTCCAATTGATTGGTGGCAGTTACTCTCTATATGCTATAACTTTTATAAGGAACATTATTTGATTCCATTTCTATGCATTCCATAATATCATCCATGGTTCCAAATAATATGGAATCTATACCTAAAATACGATAATTATTGTTTTCATTTTGGACTCCATAAGGGATTAACCTATCATAAAATATGTATAAAAACTATATTATTATGTTTTTAGAGTAAAATATCATCACAAATTTTGTAGTCATCCGCATGGTAGAATTAAAGACTACACAAGTTATTATGTTTAACTCAATGTTTAATTCAAATATAAAATAATGAAGTAAATAAATTTTAATAGTCTTGATTAGAAAACCTATAGTTATTTTGAATGGATATATATCTGGTACGCAACATTATCTATAGGCACCAACATATCCTTATTTATGGAGATGATCAATGAAGAGGGGGAAGGAAAAGAATGTATAAATATAGATAATGTTCCCATAGTTCTGGAATAAATAGGTGTATTTCCAAATTAGATACATGGATGTCCACCATAATGAGAGGTTGAGTTTTCTATTTAAATCATACATTGATCAAAGATTATATCAAAGACCACATAACGAAATGAAAATATAATGTTATATTAACAAAATAAAAAACTTCAATATCATTTGGATAAAAGATTTATCCCTCCTATTTATTCTCCTCAAGAAGCTTATTTTCTCTTTATAAAGAAGAAATATGGGTCTATAGAAACCCCAAATTTTCATAAAATAACATTATATATCATTTGTGTAATACATAAAACATTATATAAATAGACAACCAAATGCCATATTAGTCTAGCACTGTTGGATGCATGAAAACATAAACACTAGTACACATGTGAGCTAAATTATCTCTTATACGGTACTTATTGACAATAACCATTCATATACACATCAAACATAATACATATATTTATAAATTTGGATATTTAACATAAAAATAATTGAGGTTGGATTCTTTGCAAGTGTAAAAAATGATAGCATGTAAACATAATCCTGAGAAACATGGTATGATAACATGAACAAGACAGAATAATATCATACCTTTCATATAAAATATCACAATCATAAATCATGGAATAAAACAAGGATTTTTATAGTACATGAATCATCGTGTAGAAAACACATAAGTATAAAATATGATTTCAATAGTAGTCGACATATTTCTACCATGGACATCTTGGTAGGATGGGTTTACTCCTCGTACCAACATGGTAGTAATTGTTCGCTCCCATATCCAAATTTTTAGAAAGAATTCACTCTTCATACCATCGTGGTAGTCATGCTGCACACCCACAGACCTCTTGGTAGTCTACAATCTCTCTTCTGACCATACTAGTCTGTCTCATGATATATAAATCATTACCCTATGAATTGGATGATGATATAGGTCCACCCATCTCATAATGAAATTATACATACATGTTCCACAAGATAATAAATAATCATATCATAAACCATGAAATTAAATGGGTTTCCTAAGAATGTAATTATATCATAACAGTTGGAAGAGGATAAAAGTTTCATTATCATTTCAATCAAATAACCCATGAAACAAAGCAGGATCCAATAGAATATAACACATGAATGATAAAAGGGTTTCATAAACATCATTCCATCACAACACAATCCATTAATATAAATAATATGAATAATAACATTGAAATATTCCCATATAATGTAACGAGTAAAACCTACAACTGTTATCTTATATGGGAAATACTTTTTAATTTCTTTTCAAAAAAATTAATTATGAAATTATCCTTTCATTTAGTAGAATTTATTTTAAAGTATAAAACAATTTGAAAATCATTATCGATGAAAAGTGATTTGAAAAAAAATAAATGAAAGTTATAAAACAATAAAATAAATTTAAAATAAATTTTCATTGACAAATGTCTTCATGTATCTTTTAAAAAAATAGAAAACATTTATGAAATATATAATATTTTTGACCAAAGAGTAAAATATGATCTAAGTTTCCCTAAAATAATTTTTATAATCATCTTATTATCAAAATAGTTGAAAATTTATTCTAATACCGAGATATGTAGGATTAAAATATTAAAATTAAACACATGAGTTATCTCGAGATATGAATAATAATATTTCATTAATGAAATAATAATCATAAATAATCTCAATAAATGATGACGTTGTTTTAAAAAACTCTTGCCACATGAGAATCATAATACAGATGAATGAAAATAAAATTAAACAGATCATTAAATATCCAAAAAAATATTTATATTAATTATATAACATTTCAAATGAATTTTATAATCCTAAAAAAATAATGTAAGTGGATAACCAAACATGTGTATCAAATAAATAAAATTGGTAAAAAATTGTCTTACATATTTGATAACTTTTGATAAATTATTCCCATGAAGAAAATATCATATAATGGTTATGTAAAAAACCATATATTTGTTAATAATAATCATATAATACATTTTTGATATTTATATACACCAAATAATAAAAATTCTGGTGTTTAATCATGTATCTCGTTGAAATAAAAATAGAAATGGAATTTTTCTTAACTTTTGTCTTTTCTCTTTTCGTAAATGTAAAAAATACTATATAATAAATATAAGTTTATTATAAATCTAAAAAATAAAATTGTTTTTATATCTAATAATATATGTGATTTTATTATGATGATAGATTACGTACTCATCAACAATTCTATGTTAAGGTTTCACAAAGACTAATATCTTCATTATTCTTTGAATGTGTAATAATTTCTTTTATCCTTTGTCCTTAACATATACAATGAAATCAAGAATTTAATAAATGATATAAATATCAATTATATTAATTATATTTGAAGTATAATAAACAATAAAATATATATTTATAACATGTAATACATTGTTCATGGAGATGGTAGTCCATAAGTACACATGAACATCGTGTCCATTTTTTATCATATTTAAACAATTAATGAAAATGGAATATATGTATATATGTATATATATTTATTTATTTATTATAGATGTTTTATTATATCATATATATCATATATTTTCATTAAACGCATCATTAATACATTCATTGTAGTGTTTTAATGGATCACATCACATTATGGTGGTGATAGTCCACACTTCCTCAAACAAAATTATCATATTTACCCCAAATAGAAAGTATAAAGATGTTTTTTTGTAAACGGAATCATTAATAAGCAATAAAATATAAATAAAATATATAATATATATAAATACAGTTATAATCATAATATAAACAATGATATGTTTTAAGGGAAAAAAGAAAAATCATTTTTTAGATGGCTGTAATTAACTATACATATAAACAATAAGTTTGTTACCCATTAGATGGATTTGTGTGTAAATTTAGGTTGAACACATAGAATAAAAATTATTAGTATATTTATTATAATGGTTAATTTTTATAATAATTGAATAATGAGAGTTTTGGGGGTTTATAGAGAAAATAAAATAATAGATATTGAGGGTTGGTGGTAAATATTAATCAGGTAATTACTTTTGGATTCCACCCAAGTGGTTGTTAGAATAATTTATAATAAAATTTAGGATTCAAGGAGGAAGGTAGGGTTCTTAGAAGTTGGATTGGATATATCATGTCTAAAACTAATTTTTTAGATGTGTGGACAATAGATTTAAGTAGTGGAATTTTATATGAAAGAGAAAGGAGAGATATGGTATTTTTTAAAACAAGTTAGGTGTACCCACGTTTTTACATAACAAAAGACTTAAAGAACCAAAATAAATAAATAATGGATGGTTTATGTTCTAAATATTTATATAAAATGGGGGTTTGAAAAGTTTATTTTTCATTTTTGACCTTATGTTTAAGATTTTTTCTCTAATTATGCATAATTTTACCTTACTCACTATTATTAGTTTTAATTACATCAACAAAATTTTGTCCAAATACAAAGTTGACCAAATTATACATTATAAAATATGATTATTTAAAAAATAGAATACATTTTTCTGAATTCAAAAAACCCAATAGGTAGAAATTATTTTATATATTTTCTCGTTGATGGGACAACACATTGGGTTTTTAAAATTAAAATGATCAAAAATTTGGTATGTTTCTGTATCCAATTTCAATTTTAAATTAATTGAATTTTCTAAAACACGAGATATAGATAAATATATTATATAATTAACATTTTAAACCAATTTAAAATATAATATATCTATATATGTTAATTATATAAAAATTGACTTTTTTAATAACATTCAGTATTTGTTACTATTCTTTCAAAAATGAAGTTTCTCAAAAAAATCACAAAAAATAAAGAAAATATAATTTCAACATTTTAAAGAAAAAAAATAGTTATATTATCAATTTAAATTTTTAATAGTGTTTATAACTAATTTTATTATTTCTCAGATAAGGAAAATAAAAGTAGATCATTTGAGAAAATAATTTTTAAAACATATATGGACTTTTCCGAAAATTATATCATTAATTATCAATATGGTTTATTTATATTAAATAATTATAAAAAATATTTAAAAAATATATTTTACTATTCAAATTTCTATATTTAATGGTTATAGTTTAAATATATCATTTAAATAATTATAAAAAAATATATACTTTGTAGAAACTCATTGTTTTGTGTAATATATTCCAAGTCTGTGTTATGTGCAATATATTCTATGTTGAATTCTTGTGAATGGAATGTTTATGATATTTCATTGAAATATTTCAATGATAATTAAATTTATATGTGAAAAAATCATCCCTAAAAACTCGACGTGTTACTTTTTAACCCCTTAAAATGAATTTCTCCCTCACAATTTATTATATGAGAAAAACAAATGTGGATAGATATAATTCATAATATCCTCAATTTCCAGTGTATATTCTTCTAACTAGTTATTTATTTATAAAAACATTGTAAAAGTCAGTGGTATTGTTTCATAGTACTTTCACTGAATGATTCAGAATTTATATTGGTTGATCTACATAATAAATACCCTGCCCCAGCAGTATTGCTTCTTCATTAAATACATGTTATGGTTATGGTATGTATTTCCTTATTATATATAAGTAAAAAACATCATGGACCTAAAATAAATTTATCTTAATATCCAAGCGATAGCCTGCCATCTTGATTTGATCAAAATCTCAAAGGGGTCAATATACCTTGGTCTTAGTCTCCCTTTCTTTATGAACCATATAATATCCTTATAGAATGATATTCATAGAATAAAATTTTTACAAACATGAAATTCTAAATCTGGTCTTCGATAATCAACATAACCTTTCGAACAACATTGAGTTTCCTTGATATGATTCTGAATGGTTTTATCATTCATGACTATTTATTTATCAATCTCATGTCCCAAAAGGTTTATATCTCCTACCACATCCCATAACATTTGAGATATTAAATTATTCATATATAGGGATTCATAAGTATCCATTTATTTTTTTAGTGAAATATATTTTTTAATAAAAATCAATAACATTAATGTGTTAATATCAATAATCTTTGAAATATTGATAGTAAGATATCAAAATATACTCTATGGTTTGAATTATTCTTTGAGAATGTCAATCATTGTGAGAATGACAATAATTGATAAAACTAAATTCTATCTCATGTACTTCCTGAATAATTTCCCACAACTTATAGGTAATCCTCTAATCCTAGTACAATTAAATTGTATGTGGTACTCCATGAACCCTTACCATTTCTTTAATGTATATACTATCGAGCAGACCAAATAAGAATAATTCTTTATTAGAGATGAAGTGTGATGACTTTGATAGGAGATTTACTAACACATATTTAGCATTAAACCCTATATAATTTGTGGGTAGTACAAAAAAAATCCATAGGGCTGTTCTACCATTTTCATTTTGGTATGGGTAATGGATGTAACATCCCATTTGACTTTTTTCATTCATCCTTAACTTGTTATAATACCAAGAACTGATATACAAACTCTGAAATATCTCTCTCCATATCATGCCACTATAAGAATAATCTCAAGTCCCTATACACCTTTGTACTACTAGGATTAATAGTGAAATAAGAAATATGAAATTCATATAACAAATAATTCAAATATTTTATAGGGGAACTCATAAACCGTTGTATAACATTATCATTCGATACTGATCAATATTAACCTCAAGATAATTTGTAAGATTATTTTTCATCTCTATCTTCCTTCTAATCATCCTTCACATTCATATTGAGATATGTTTTATCATTAATTTAATAAACACAATATGATCGCCCATCCATCATGATTTTAAATTCACCCTTTGAAAATCTAGAAATATTGGACTTTTTATGATCCACATTGTGGATAATCTAGTATTATCCTTTCGACTCAATGCATCATCTAATTTGTTCAATTTCCCCGTGTTTTAATGTATTGTGGAATCATAATACTTTAACAATTATAACCACGATATATTTAAGACGTTCAACTCCTTCTATGTGAATATATATTTCAGAAATTTAATATTGGTATATATATCAAACATTTCACTATAATTATAATTTCATCATAACATTAATGAATAAAATACCACTGCAAACTCCAAAACATGAGTAGGTTAATTTATCTCATTAATCTCAAACTTCTATAAGTAATATGTGATGACTATGTTTTTATATTGAAAGACACTTCCCAATCCCTTCTTGGATGCATCAATATAGATTACAAAACCTTCTCTACTATATGGTAATGTATGTAAAGGTGAAGTAGCAATCCTTATTTTTGGTTCCCTGAAATTTTCATCACATTAATATGTCCAGAAGAACATGAAAACCTTCTACGTTAAATTACTTATTGGATTATATATTCATGATATATTATCCAAAATCTATCGATAATATATACTTATAGAAAGAATTTTATAGATCACAGTCACTATGTTTGTTCTAGCACAGTATTCAATAGCCTCATTAATTGATGAATCTACTTATATACTATATCATATGATATTGTTACAAAAAAAGGAAACCTATTGGAGGAAAAATTCATATTTGTAATTTTTTCATATACATTCTTCTTCACGAGGGTCTTTAGTACAATTCTCAAGTAAACATCATCCTATTCATTTCACATTGAATAAATAATAATATCATCTCTAAAAATTCCAAAAAACTAGTTGACATGATCTCTTGTGACTCTATTCATCGTACTATGAATTTGGTAGGGGTATCTGTAAAACCAAAAGACATCACTATATATTCATAGTGTCCATATCTTTTACAGAAATTCTTATTTACTATATCATTTTTATTGAGCCTCAATTGATGATATAAGTAACATAGTTCAATCATGGAAAATTACTTTCCTCCAAATATTTTATCAAACATGTAATCCATATTGGGGGAGAGGATATGCGTTCTTAATAATGATCCTATTAAACTACTAATATTAAATGCAGAGTCCCATAGATCCATCATTTTTAAAAAAAAAGAACAGGTGCACCCCAAGGTACCAAATGTGATCAAATGAAACATAAAAATAGTTTATCTTAGGTATTATGATTAAATTTATATAACTAAATTTATGCCATTCTAGAAAGAGTCTTTAAAATTTTTATAAAACCATATATGAGATCTATTGGGAACTAAGATTCTCAATTTGGTGGATGGATATAATACAATTATGAAAAAATCAACCCCAAATCTCAAATCAATAGTCATATCATCTATATATATTTTATCCACAACCAATTCTGATGAAAATACCGTGTGAATATGAATTAATCCACATGCATAGGATTTGAACTCCATAAGAATTTCATATTTACCATCACATTGATGATCGATAAACAGAGGGTTTGAAATATCAAAATAACTTCCCTAAATGAACATTAATGTGGGATTTAGGTATAGATATCCAATGCATGATTTAGATAACCTCAAATTCAACCACATGAGTAATTAAATGATTTATTAGAAACACATTCCAAAAAATTACAACCAGATAGCAATCATATATATGGGATGTAATCAGCATGCCATTAGGGTTGCGCACTACTAATTCCACATGAATTTCTTTTTGTAGAATCATAAAACCCTTAGAAAATTCATCAGATATGATGTAGTTGGAAGATCTAAAATCAAATATGATACAAGTAGTTCTATAGTGGATCATATGTATTCCTTTAACCATGTTATTATAATGCCCCTCATCATAAATAATGATTTCAAGACATTTCAAATTATCTCATTGTTTAATAGGTCTGTTAATTAATTAATCATAACATGCCATTGGGTAATTGAAGTTTTTATCATAATTCCATTAGTCCTTAAACTTTTAGAACCCATTTTTAGGTGGTGAATTCTATATAAATTTTTCTTTAATAGCACTGTTATAAAACTTCTTCCCATCACATCAAAAATAAAATTCTTAATTGCCATAAATTACAAACATAAATCATTGATTAAACCCATTAATGAAATATCCTCCATTCTTTTTCCCCACATATAGATCATAATTAAATCACATCATCCTATCTCCATGGGCTTTATATTTTCCATTGATCTTGATCTACATTTTCATGTCAAAACCATGATAATAATACATTACTCAAATCCCCCACATCAACCATGATTTCAAAACACAGGATCAATATGTATACACTAATGTAACTCAAGGAAAATAGATTTATGTGACTAAGATTTATTCCATTGATGAACCTATCAACATTACATATAGTTTTGACGATAATTCATGAATTTTACCTCATTTTTCTAGTGAAATTAGCCACGTAAGAACCCAAAGATTCATTATTTCATTACCTCAATTGATGGAAGTATTTCAACATCATGTAAAAATGATGTTGAGGATATTACATATTGATAAATGTTTTCTATAAATCATTCAAATACATTGATTCAAAGTCATTTTTTAAATGTATTCATTATTATCATCCACCACTAGTGTACTTCTCATTCTAAGCAGTAATAAGGTATAATAACATTCTCGGGATTAGAAAAATAAAGAATGGATAATATATATTATTTATTTCTAATGAATTGTTTAATAAAAATTGTATCATGAGACCTTTTTATGAAATGTTGATGTTTTTTAATTGGGTAATAAACAAAATTTTATTCCCACTATTGTACATTTTGATGTCCAACATGATTTATATCTGCATATATTTTTGTGTTAATAGGAACATGGTTTTTTTATTCTTGTTCCCATGTATTTTAGTTTTCTACGAGTAAAATTGTTTCATTATGCTTTTGAATCACCATTAACATGGTTCCTTTAGGTTACATCCATACACTAACACAACAATCCTAGAGTAAGAAATATTAATCATAATGAGAAACAACATAATCATTAAAATTCGTCTTTTTGAAGTCTGAATTATTACACGATACTTAATCTATGGTACTTTAGATTCATCATAGTGTATTCATAGACAAATTCTATTTAAATACTTCATTATGGTTCATGAAGAGTTTGTGAATTCCCATAGCATATCCCCTAAGAGTGAAAAACCTAGTCTGTAACAATGCTCATTGTGGTGTACCTTATTTCACTATGTTTGGCCTGAAATATCATTTTAGGGTTTTCTGTCCAATGTAAATTTGTTCTAGAGAAGGATCAATATTTAATATATACACAAGGATTTATTTATATAAAACCAGTTATTATATTCATTAAAAAAAATTAGTTTATTTTCTAATAATTTTTCAGATCCTTATATATACCCCTATACATTCCCTTATGTTTGACACTATGGTTTTATCATATAATTTTACAATGGTTATAAAAACCATATCTTTGATCTCAACTATATAAACCCTTTATTTTAGAACAATAATAATATATAACATTATAATAATTTTTGAAACAATATAAAAAAACTCAAATACCATATTAGACTATATCCATTGGAAACTTTAAATATAAAGACTACTACATATGTGAGATACATTATCTCTTACAAGGTACTTCTTGACTGGAATATTTCTTAGACACAAAAATCATAACACGTGTATTAAAAACCAAGGAAAAAAATAATTTAAAGGGGTAACCATAGATTCTGTGTATTGGAAAAAATGGGATCCATGAAGCTAAAATCAAAAGAATATGGGTATGAAAACCTTGATAAGGAAAATAGAAAATCATAACATGTATATCAAATATTATAAACATGAATAATGGAATAAATCATGGATTTTAAAAAGACATTAATCAGAAGTAATTAATGAAATAAATCTCGGAAATCAAAACATAGTAAAACACATGGAATTGTGGAAAAAACATACGATTGTAAAATGATTTCTATAGTTGTCAAGGAATCACTACCAAGGATATCCTGAAAGTATGGGTTCACACTAAATACCATTTTTTTAGTCATTGTTAACTCCCATGGTCATATAAATAGCATATGTTCACTCACATTACAATATTCACTATCATGGTACACCCACATTGCTTTCTTATTATTCAAGGTTCACTCCCAATGCTAACATAATCTATCTCCTGAGGTATTAATATTTAACTAATACATTGAAGTGAGATATAGGTCCCAAAAATATCATAATTAAATAATACATACATATGAAACAAAATCATCAATATTCATATCATATCCTATGAAATGAAATGGGTATAACTCATGAAAATAATCATGTTTCAAAATAATATATTCCTTAATTAAGAAAATTATTTCATTAACATCATACCATAAAAACATAATCCATTCATATAAAAAATATAAATAGTAAATTTGAATAATTGTCCAATATATTAATTGTTAAAATCAAAAAAATTTGCCTTATATCAAAAATAATTTTTAAATATCATCAAAAAACAATTCATGATGAAAATATCCTTTCTTCATAGAAAATTGTTTTTTAAATCATTAATCCTTTTGAAAAAAATTGATTGAAAAAATATTTGAAAACATATAAAAGAAAATTTTTAAAAAATATAAAATTATTAAAATTCTGTTTTCGTGAAAATGGCCAATACCTTTATTTTTAAAACATTGTTGAAACAAAAAATATTTCTGACCGAAAAGAGAAATACTGTCAGATTATTCTCATGAACATTTTCTTAATTATCATAAGAACCTAATAGTGAAAAAATGGTAATAATACTTGTAGATATAATGTATATACATAGTAAAAGGATACTAACTAGAGTTCCCAATATATTAATCATAATATTTCATCATGTATATCATAATCATCACCAATATCAATAAATGTTGAAATTTTTTAATGAACTCTTATAACATGTTACCTTTGAATCACACACACCATATAAGAAAATTAAATTACACGGATATTAAAATATCATTAATATAAAGAGATGCATGATATAACATGTCAAATTGAAGTATATACAACACAAAAAAACAATGCAGGTGCATAACAAAACAGGTGTCACAAAGTAGGAAAATTGGGACAAAACTATCGAACCAATTTGGAATCTTATGAAACAATAACCCCATTAAATAAATATCATAGAATGTATTTGTAAATAACCAGAAATTTAATATTAAAAAATATATAATACATTAATGGTAATTATATAAACCACATAGATGAAAATAATGGTGTTTAAGGCATGTTTCTCATAGAAATAAGAAGGAAAAAAATTTCCCTTTCATTGTGCCTGGAATAATTTCATTCTCATACAAAAAGAATATATAATAAATATATGTTTATTATACCACAATCACATATCCATATTATTTTATCAAATAGCATTTTTTATGATTACTTTATATTACCCTCTGGTTAACCATTATATGTTATAGTTTAAATTGGGGTAATATCCTCTTTTCTCGTTGCATGTGTCTTTATTTATTATATCATTGGTATTTATCCTCGTATCATGATTTAAAAAATTTAAATTATGATATAAATATCATTTATATTCATTATATTTTTATTATAAAAATTCTTAGAATATATTAGTATAAAATGGAATACACCGATTCTATAGATGGTTGGTCGTACGTACGCATTAATGTCGTTTCTATTTAATTATCTTATTGATAAAAAACAAAAATGAAATATATTCATTTATTTTTATATTTAATAAAACCAGTATCACTATGATATCATATATATCATATATTTTTAATAAAACCATCATTAATACATACCATGTTATGTAAGTGTAGTTATAAATATTAGATAAATAAATATACGTATATTTTGAATATTTTATTATATTAATGGAATGGAGATATTTTTGGTGGTGGAGAATTAAAAAAAATAGTGGATATTGAGGGAGGGTGTTACCTATTATTTAGTATAATCCTTTTGGTTTTGACTTAAGAGTCTATTAGAATGACTTATATCCAATGGTATGCATCAAAGAACAATGGAGTGTTTTTGAATGTTTATTGGAACAATTTGTGTCAATAAATTTTTTTATATATGTGTATATAAGTTTGAGATGTGGTGCCCTTTTATTGGAAAGAGGTAGTACACAATTGGTATTTATGGAAACAGGTTATGTATACCCATGTTTCATCATAAACTTTTTCATAAAATATAGAAAGTCTCAATAATTTTAGATTTATTGTATAAATATGACTATAAAATAGGACTTTTAAAAATTTCTATGTTATTTTGGCCTTTACGATTAAGCATTATTCCCTTGTTATTATTAAATACACTATAATCACTATAATTAATTGTAATTCCATTCAGTAAAATTTTTGGTCAAAAAATATGTTAACATTAATATAAGTTATAAGTAATCTTATTTAAAAATATTCAATATATATTCCAAATTATAATCACATTAGTGGGAGAAATCAATTAAAATTTAGTCTAATTGATGGGACAACAAAATTGGTTTTTAAACTAAAAATGATCAAATGATTGACATGTTTTTATATCGAATTTCAATGTAAAATTGGTCCAATGAAGTAAATAAGATTAATTGATAAAAATAATATATAATTAATCTTTTAAAACAATTTAATGTATAATTTTTATTTATAAAAAATTGTATGAAAAAGCAGTTTTGAATTAAAATTGAGCATTTTACTTTTCATCTAGAAATGATGGTTCTCATAAAAATCCCAATCATTATCCCAAAAAAAAATTCAACATTCAGAATTAAAAAATAAATATTTTATTATAAATTTAACGTACCTAATTTTTATAAAATGAATTTTAATATTTTTCATAGTAGGATATGAAAAGTACATTATTTTAAAAAATAGTATTTCAAACATAGAAGGAATTTACCAAAAATTATCTCTTTTATTATAAATATGATTTATTTATATAATAATATTATTAATAATATTTCAAAAATATTTTTTTTAATATTCATATTATAGTTTCTATTGGCTGGGTCATCATAATCTTATTTCACTAATTAAAGAAACAAATACGTTTTGAAGAAATTTGGCGTTCTATGTAACAAACACCATTTTGGTGTTGCATGTAACATATTCCAAATCGGTGTTTGGTTACCATAATTCTTGTAGATTCCATATCAAAATAATTTTTTTCACAGTCTAATATAATATATCAATAAAAAGTAAATTTATTCAAGAAAAAAGGTGCATAAAAACACAGTGTGTCATAGTATCAATGTGTCTATGCTTAGATAACAGAGAACTCGACATGATCACAATGATGAAAAAGAACCATATAATAAGGACTGATGATTTATTTGACAATAATTATGGAATAAAATTATTCATCAATATTTTCCTAATATATTTGTATCATCAATTGAGGGTTAATGAATAAGATATCCTATGTCCGCCTTCTGAAAATGATATGGAAATAGTGGTGTTGTTTTCATTCCATTGGAATAACTAATTCTCCATCTATATTAATGGATTTGATAAATATAGTCTTTAATTACTATTTTGATAACTACATTGTAGTAATTATTGATGACATATTGATATATTCTGAATGTTGTGAGGATCATGAGGATAATCTAACTATTATTTTTAAAATTTTGATGAAGGAGATGTTATTGGTAAAATTCATGAAATGTGATTTTTGGTTACAAAAATATTGATTATTAGGGAAAATTGTAACCAATTATTGATTCCATGTTAACCCTATAATGATAATTTCTATAAAGTAGTGGCCTCATCCATCCCCAGTAATTGAAATTCATAGTTTCCATAGATTATAATGATATTATTGGAGAACTGTCAAAAAAATATATTCCTTTATAATCCACGAAACATGTTATCTCCGAAAGGATCTACGTTCATATAGAAAATGTTGTGTGAAGAGTCTTTCCTAGAACATAATATGAGATTGGTTAATACCCTTTGTGTTTAATCTACCATATGTCAGAGTATGATATTTTATTTAGAGTCATCCATCTATGAAAGGGATTGGGTGGGTCATAATGAAAAATCAAACCAATATTTTTTGTGCATATTGATAGTTAAAGCCTTGTGAGTAGATTTATCCTCCACCTGACCTAGATTTAGCCTCAATTACTTTTTCTATGAATACATGGACGTCCAATACATATTTGTAGAAATGTAATATATACATAGACCTAAAAATTTTTAATTATATAATCATGAAAAAGGAATTGAATAATAGATAAATGTGATGATTTTTTTCTTAATGATAATGAATTTTCAATTCATTATCACCCACGAAGAGTAAACAAATTAATTTATGCATTATATAAGAAAGACCATGTTTGGTAATAATTGATGATTATTCAAGGAGATCTATTGATTGAGGACCTAATAGAGTAGGAAATGTGAATCATAAGGGAAGGGACATCATCATTCCTATTAAAAATTATTTTTTAACCATCATTAATAGAGAGGATCATGAGTGCTAAAATAAAATATTTTTTTATTACAAAAAAGATAAAGAATTTTAAGAATTAGATTTTTCTTGAGTTCGATATTGATCAATAAGGTGAAATGAAATTTCATAGAAGGCTATGTTTCCCATATATCCCAGAGAAAAAATGATTTGATAATGAATCACATAGATCTAGAATCTATATATATCTTGAATGAACTATAATATATAGGGACATTCATTATCGTTATTTTTGTGATAACATGAAAATGCATTTTTCATGTTGAACTGCAAGGTTCTTGGTATGTCCAACAGTGAAGGTAGAGGGACAAATACCTAAAGGGTTATTAGAACTACAACCCACACTTACATGGAAGTGAAAAAATATCATAATGGAATTCATTATTGGTCTCCCAAAAACATCCAAGGGAAACAATTATATATGGGTAATAGTGGATCAAAACACCCAGACTTCCAATTTCATATCTATTCAAAAATATATCTATCTTGATCTAATGGCCAATATGTATGTAATTAAGTGTTGAGGATACCAGGGGTGCCACATTATATCAATTTTTTTCAGGATCCAATGTTCACATCAAAATTATGGATAAGTTATCAACATTCTATGAAACTGAGATGAATTTTAGTATGAACATTAATTGAAAATTAGATTGTGAAATGGAAAGACTATATAGACTCACGAAGAAATTCTATGATCATGATAAATAGAATTTATAGGTTGATGGGATCAAACCTCCCATTATTTGTGTTCCCATACAAAAACATCATATATATGAGTATTCAAATAGAACCATTTGATGATCTATATGGGATGATATATAGACTACCCACTTATTGGTATGATTTTTGGGATAAAATGCCACATGGGATCGGTTTTTTTCAATAGAGGATAGAAAATGTAAATGAAATCTACTAACATATAAAATATGCACATTGTCGGCAAAATAGTTATACAGAAAATTGCTAAAATGGACTTGGAGATTGATTTTAGGGATAATGTTTCCTATTAGATATTACCATAGAAGTGATTCATATTGTCTTGATGGATTTATAATATTATCCCTCTGTACATTGGCCCCTTTGAGGACTTTGATCACATATGAGGTGTGGCTTTTCAACTATAACTCCCACCTCATATTTATCATGTTGATGATATATTCCACATATTTAAATTTATGATGTACATACTTGATCCCTCACATGTTCTGGATAAAGAGGTGGTATAACTAGAACATGGAATATCTTATTAGGATCCTCCAATTGATTTATACGATCATATATGAAAATATATAGGCAATAAGATGAACCACCGTTTAAATGTTTTTTGATGATATCATAAACATGATGAAGAAAAATGGGAACCCTAGAAGGCAAAGATTCATAAGTGCCATCACCTTTTCTCAACATATATAATCTACTAAAATCATATTGGAAATTTTCTTAATTTAGAAGAATGTAACAACACATAATATTTAAATTATTTTTGATTCATAAATAATTATTTATTATATATTATATTAAACATATAAAAAATATAGACAATCAAATGAAACATTATCGAATTAATAATTCTCATTACATTAGTCCCATATGAATTTAATTAAAAGGTAATACATTACAACTGAACAACAAAATTTACAATTTAATTGCGAAAATGAGAAAAAATGGACTTCCCCATTCATCTAAAATCATAACCCCCATGAACAATACAGAATAAATTTTACATTAATAGTATAAAACCAACAATAATCTTATGAAATAAATATATATACTTATGGTGAATTGTAGTGGAGTTTTAATGAAATGATGAAGTTTTATCTATAGTGTAATAAGGCCAATATGGCTGTTGAAATTCAATCGTTATATGACTATTGTTCAATATGACCATTGGTTAATATGACTATTGGAGAATGTAACCATGGATAAAAATTTAACCTTTATAACTGGTTTTTAAATGTTGTAATGAAAGAGGATAAATGATACCAATTGAGAATCTATGGCCTCAACCATTATATTCTTGTCAGTTGAATCCCAATTATCTGAAGATGGGTTGGAGGTAGCATCATTGATGTTCACCCCTAACTAATTCTATTTCGACCATTAAAAACTGAATCTTCAATGGAATTTCTAATGGGAGAAGTTCATGTAATAAGATATTATATCTTTGTCAATGTCATCGAAGCCACCTCATGAAGCTACCACCATCACACATTTTACCTTTAGGCCTTATAAGAGTTTAATAAGGGATTAGATGCCCACGAAATAGTTACGTAATGTGTATTATCCTAGGTTCAAATAAAATTATTATTACATAAATTCCTATTAATAATATTATTTCTTAAGTAAAGATTATATTTAATTGGGATGAACTTGATAAATTTATTTCTAGGGCCAAATAAAGTATATTTGTTTTTATTTGAAAATATATTCATTTTTATAACATCCTATGTTTTTCAAAATAAAATTATTATTATTAATGAAAATTATTTGAAAATATTTTTTTAAATAATAAATGATTAAATAATGTTATAATATCATAAGAAGTTTCTTTAATTGTTTTAAATTTTTATATTCCATAAAATAATATTTTTATAATAAATAATGATTTTAATTTTAAAAGATAAAATTATAATATATAGATAGTTAGTGTGATAAAATAAACATTATATTTGAAATCAGAGTATTGAAATTAGGTTAGGTTGAGTTGAATATAATAATCTAAAATACTATATTTTTTCATGAATAGTAAAATTACATTTTTTTTTGTTTCGGTATGTTTTATTAATTCATATTCATAACATAATGATTTAATAAGTAATTAAAATCAATTCATGACAAAATATGTGTTATATTTTTATTATTATGTTTCTAAATATATTAAAATAAAATTTACTGCTAATAAGTGACTTATGGATGTCTAAAATGTATATATTTTTTGAGCATTATTTTATATAAAATACAACTTTCAAATTCCAAAGAAGAATTAAAATATAGTTATTTTTTTAACATCATAATGGGTGATATAAATTTCCGAAGAACATATGGAAAACCCATTGTTAAGACAGTGTATTTTTATTTTCCACAACTTATATTTCTAGGTCCTATATTTGGAAATTATTAAAAAATTCCATTAAAATTTAAATAAATACCCACCAATTTCCCTATCTCCCTTTACTCCCAATCGATCATCCTTGAATTTTGGAATCTTATTTCTCATTTGGAGTCCCCGAGGGTGTCAGCAAGACTGCATGGTTCCATCTCTTTTTTTATGAGGAAAAATTCAAGGTAAGAGATATCTCGACTTTTATTTCAATTCATGCTCCCTTTACTAGGTTTCATGTAATCCAATTATCAAAATATATTATTTTATGAAATTTAAAATATCCCATTAGTAAAATAATATATTTTTATAAATTTACTACTTTAATTATCACTCAATTTAACCTTTTCTAAACCATGTTTTGTACCCATAATGCTAGTGAATTTTTATCTAAAATTTCCTTATTTTACATGATAAATTATCTTTCGTTTTTATTTTATTACCAAAACAACTTTTAATTTCAATGATTATTAAAATGTATTAATATATAACATATTAATCTTAATATTTACATTCATGAAACCAACATTTTATTTTCAGGTTTTAAAAATTATGTAATACCCATGTCTTTAAGAACTATTGTTCTTCATGATTTTGATAAAAAATCAACTAATAATTCCCTGCTAATTTTCACAGAAACTCTTTAATATGATACATGTGGCTAATATTAATTAATCAATTTTTTGTGCATTTCTTGAGAGATCGACAGTTCTATGGTTAAAGAAATCGACCACTACAGATTACATGTTTTAAAATATCTCTGTGAATAAACTTGGTAATATTCAATTACAACACCTTCGTGATAAACCATGGGGATATGTTTTCCAACATATCATTAAAATTCTATAGAAAAATTTAAATATTATTATTAATGTTATTAATATTATTATATAGCACTTTATCAATACTCATTGTTATACCTCTTATTCTTATTAATATTTCTTGGGGTAACTTGTCTCCCTTCAAATGTTCATATACTGGGATTCATGATCAACCTTTTACATTGATTTATGTCCCTATGATATAAGGTTAAATTAATGTATCTTCCGGTAATCCCATGACTATTTCATTCAAGTATATTGGTATAATTTCTTATCTTTTCAGGTTTGATATACCTAATATCAATGAAACAAAACATTAAAAGTTATTTTTTTTATCAGTGTATTGTAATGTTTAATCAATAAATGGAGGGATTCTATAATATCATTGATGTTAAGATATTTATATTGTTATATAGGTTGTATTAGATATTTTTTACTCCATTCGAGATGTAGTTTTGACCATTTACAAAGTGAGGGGTAGTGAGCAATATGGTAGACCCACTTTTAATTCAGAGGGTATTGGTTTGGATGTGTGTAATATTCTGTAGTGACAATGTACTTGAAGGGTATTCCCTAAGTGGGAGGGTATTGTTCCAAATTCCACCTTCTAATACACATCGATGACATAATTCATCCCCTATGATGTGTTTTTTTAAAAAATTTGGGCTTGAAGCCTGATTTTTAATATTAATGAAAATAAAAGAACTCTTTTGACTAGGTATAGGTAGACCCATTACATATCCGAAATGCGTAGTGGGATGGTAGCCCATTAAATGAATAGGAGGATCAAATTTTTGGCCCAACGCCAATTCTGTTAATAATACTGCTATAATACCTACCTGTAATAGTACCCACTACTTCTAAATTTTCTACTGTGCTATAGTGCCGCTGCTACTATAGTAAATCTACAGTACTGCTACAGTAACCAACACAAAATGGGTTTTGAACCACTCTTTTCCATGTAGGCTTATGACATGCTTACGATTATTCCAAGCCCTAACTACATTCCCTACCATGAGTCTTTTGGTATTAGATGGTTTTTGAGTTATATATAATGGAATAATTAAATTATATCTTATTCCAATGAAAATATGTTATGGTTTAATAGTGGTTTTATTAGAACCAGATGACATGATTCACAAGGAGTTATGATATCCTCATTAGAACATGATATTTCAATGTAGTTGTTTGTGAATAATTTTGAACATTTTTTCTCTTGAATACATCCATAAAGAAACATATATTATGGGATCCTGATGAGATGATACTGATTTATATTCATAAAATTGTACATAATTACTCTAGTATGTGTATAAAATGTATCTCTTATATAAAGTTGAGTATATGGTGTGTAGTGGATAGGGAAAGAGTAGGATAGTGAGGATGAGATTTTGGGTTGACGATGCTTGAGAATTACATTATGGAAATTGTACAGTTTTTTTAATTACTTTATTTTATATATGTTATCATCCAAAGGGAGATTACTATGATTTTTGATTGTATAATTCATTATGGTACAATTTTAAAATAATTTTTCCATGATTATGTTTACTCTGATTATTTATAATGGAAACTGTTTAGATATGTTACACTAAATTATCAACTTTAATTCCTAGGAATAGTCATTCCAACAAAAAATATTTTCACCTACTTCTAGTTGAATGCATTTAGTTATATTGGTAGGCATGAATTATGTCATTTGTAACCTAATTTAGGACACTAGTAAGAGGTATCCTCTTGGGGAATCATATATTTTTATCAAATAATCATTTTCATGTCATACTATTTTTGGTAATGTTGGTGGGGAATATAGATATTCCAAAAAAGTGATGGATCTTGAACTCGCATCTCGTGAAAGTATTTTTCAGTTGGAAGACCATCTTACATATGTCATGAGTTTTTTATTATTTGTTTTCTCTATTATGATATTTATTTTTATTCAAATATGATGTATTTACTAAATAATGTTATTTTTACCCTTTAACTATTGGACGACATTGGAAAGAGGTAAAATCATGATATGATGATAGAATGTAGGTTGAAATGTTTTTCTGATTTAAGTTAATTTTTAGGGTAAAGACATTTAATATGTTACAAAAAACTTAAATGGTGTTTCCCATCTTACTTATTGGTAACACTACACTCCACTTGAAAACTATATTTTATTAAATGGTATGGTTATGTGGATAAGTGGTGTGGTTTTATCTAGTGGTTGATATGTATTCCATTTATATAAGGGATGTATTTTGACAATTTTGGGGTTTAAATAAAAATATATTCAATATATGTGTACCCAAAATTGTTGGTTGAGATGTTTCATCAGGTACATAGTGAGAAAAATAAACTATATGTAAATTTCCCATATATATTGATGGTTTTATTTAATTAAACAAATTGGAATGTTATTGAAAATAATGTGAACATTCTTAGGCTTTCATGATGTGATTCATCCCAAGTGAATCATATATGGAGGTCGAGTTTTAAATGGAATAGTTATTTGGATGTCTATCCCAGCTGATTTTAGATTCTCAATAGAAAGGTATAACAAAAGGATTCATATATTATCTTGGGTTTGAAGTAATTTTCACATGGTTGGTGATTATGTGGCATCCCTTGAAATGAAAGAGAGTCCATTTATGGTTTGGAGAAATAATTGATATATTTTTGGTTAACGAGGTTGATATATCTAAGGAACATGGTTATTGTATTAGGGGTATGAGACATAGTTCAGTGAGTCATGACATGTGTGAGAATGAGAATGGTTATGCGACGATGTATTACTGGCACATACACCCATTGGGATGGGTTGATATTGAGGTAGATAATTGGTACTGACCATTGATTGTTTTCTTGGTGGATCACACTTACATTGTAAGATCCAAGAGATTATTTTTTCATAATTTAATAAATTCATATTGTGTGGTGGTCAGTGAACACTACTAATTCGTGTTTTTCATTGATTTTTGGATCACTAACAATCTATGTGGATGGTAAGGGTTGAAAGGGTTTTATTAACTCTTGATGTTATAATGTCTTGAGGTTATGATAGGATGTATTCCAATATATTAAGATTTTTATGACTTGGTAGGATGATGTTAGGGGTCGATATTTCTGGTGAGTGTTTTTTAGGAAGAGATAATAGAATGTAGTATTAGACCTCAATTGGGTATATGATCGATGAGTAGTGTAGGTGAATCTGTATAGTGGAGAGAATATATATTGATGTTGGATAGTACGACACTCATTTCAAGTGAATTTTTGTTGATGTTGTTGATGTTTTTTTGGTGATCTAGGAACATGCATTTTTTAGTGTTTCATGATGGGAATTTTTTGAGAGTGGGATGACCATTTGAAGTTAATATGTGTAGTAGTAGATGAATAATGGGCTTTGTAGATCATCATTTCAATTTTATGATTATATTGTAAGATACTACATTTTTACTAATTATCAAACCAGTGATGGGTGAGAAACCATGGAGTCAGATGTGTTATGGATGTGGTAGATCAATCAATGAATTGAGCTGATGTCACTAGGATGCGAGTGTATTGGATGATTTGATGGTATCTATTACCAAGATAAAAGTCTCTACATAAAATTAAATGATATAGTGGAAGGAGTCTAGATAATTGAATTGAACTATGTTTAGAGATTGATTTATATGGGAGTATGTCAGATCCTAAATTCAACACGTATTAAAAATGGATTATAATAGATCATGTGGTTGTTTTTGTATCCAACAATGCAATCAAATTGATTTTTGAGTGAATATTTCTTGGAGTGTACTGATGATTTTCAAATTCCTATAGAAGTTAATGAACAACATGGGGTTAGGAAATGTGGTACCACGTGGGTAAGTGAGGTTGGGTATTTTTAATATAGTTTGGCTAGGTGGTGATTTAATGGTGTTTTCAGAGAAAAAAATTATAGTTAAATCGAAACCAATGAAGTATATCGATAGACCTCTTGAAAAGTGTTTTCTTTAGGAATTTCATATGGGGGGGGGGAGAATTATAGATCTAAATAATCTAGTTTATGTAGATAAATATAGTCTAAAGCACTATAATATTATTTATTAAATGACAAATTGAACGTTTTGGTTGTGGTATAGAAGGGTGGGATAAAAAACTATCTCAATTCTACAATTAATGTTGAGTTGATGGCTTGTTTTTTTGTAAATTAATCACCTGGGTGTTTGGAGATTCATAATGGATGAATTTTTGACATATGGGATGGGTTGTGGATTTTTTATTATCAATTGATGATTATGGTAGGATTAAGTAATTGGATGGAGGACTACATAGGGGTATCATGCATTAAATGAATTATGGTGTGTAATTTATAACAACCAAAATAAATTACAGGGTGTTGTTTACAATTAAATGTATTTTTTTTATAAGAGCTATGTACATTTAAATAATTGGGTCTTGGATTGGGATTTAAAGCGTTTGAATGTATTTATGTGATATTTTTGGATGTGAATATACGTTTGTGAATTTTTATGGGGGTGAGATGAATGTTAGAGGAGGGAAAAGATAACCCCTTTTTTATATTCTATATATAAGTAATATCGTTTCACAACTTATGAAAACATTAAAAATATAATTATCATATTTGGTTTTTTAGTTAGGGAAAAATGAAATAATATTTAGAAGTTATTTCATAGGTGGTCATGATGGAGTTGGTGTGGCAATTTAATGGAGGTTTTCATTATGAAATGTATCCCTTTAAAAAGGTGGACAGTTGTGTTGTTGTTTGGACATTCAATCCATAGTGTTTCCCAGAGATGAATAAATATTTTTGAACCTTGGGATCTATTCTATGGATATTCATTGAGTGGTTATTTCACTGAGCCCCCCTAACTTTGGAAACACCATGGGGCCATGTTTCAGATCGTAGTGGGAGGCCAAATGGAGGGCTTGCGGCATCCTACAAAGGCCACATTACATGTTTCCATACAGAATTATTTTTATTCAGTAGTATAACCATTATTTTATGTCACCTACGTTATTATTAGGTTGAGATGAATGTATAATATTTTCAATTACTTGGATATCTCCCACTTCCCCCTTTAGATTCCGTATAAATATTTGTGAGTTCATAATAATTTGATAGTGGTTTAATGTGAATTCCACCCATCATTCTTCTATTATGGATTCACTTTTCTAGGACTCTAATTTTTTTACAGTTTGGGTTGGGCTACGATTATGTTTTTAGAAAATGATGACTAAACCATCCTTATTTGTTGGTACATTACCCAACAGGGAATGTGTGTATTCTAGTAGCATGATCAGGTGAATTTCCGTTGAAATAGATTTGAGTTATTGTGATTGTTTAGTTTTTGAGTTAAAATTCACCTTTGATTATGTTTAATGATACATTATGAATTTTTTTAATTAATTATAAGGGATATATGGGTTTAGATTATATATCAAATCGATGTATGAATTAGGACAATGAATGGATGAGATTGTTTAAGGTGGTTCAAAGGCTGTAATGGGGGTTGTCCTATTACGATAAGACCATATGTATGTTATTTATGAATGATTTAATACATCAATGTTCATTGGTACTATGTAAAAGGATTTAGACCATGGTATACCATTTGAATGATATATTATGGAATCAAGCCTTCCATGCTCTGGAAATTATTCGTTAGCACTTTAGGTAAATTTGATATAACTGAGGACTAAGTATCCAAGTGGTTAATGTTTCATTTGACTTATATATAGACAACATGTAGGTATTAGGATAAGAGATAATACATTGGAATCCTAGGAAATATTTTTTATGTCATTTCTAGTATTCATTAATGTAACTGCCATAGGGAAAATGGGTGTTATTGATATACATATCATACTAGATTAGTGAATCCATTTTTCAAGAATAGATAAGTCCATCAGGACTAGATAGCATATGTTAGAGAGAGGATACATCCTATAAATGTTTTATTATCTCTCTTATAATTTAAGAGAGAAGATAAAAATTGTACGGGTTGTCATATGTTTTAGATGACTTGGAATTAGGTTTCGGAACATATTAGAGTGATAACTATTGGGATGGTCCCTGGTTGTGGGAGTTGGATGGATTTTGGAATAAAAATATCATAGAACCTAGCTTTTCAGGTCAGGTTCTGGGAGAGAGTGTGGGAGAGAAGATAACCATGGGGTGAAATGTGTGTATAAGTATCGATGAGTATATAATAGGATGGTAATAATTAAAGTCTCTTTATTGGTTAGACTAATTGAAAGGAATGTTGTGGTGGTGGTATTTATCATGTGACTAGATCCCCGACTGAGAGTCTGTGAGCTTATGGGATGAATTGTGTGTATTGTTTTTTATTGTAATTATGATCCAATTATGTTTTTGAAATGAAATATAGCGAGTTAGAATATGTGACCATATAATACATAATAAAAAGAGTATTTCCTATGATATATGATTTTCCCTTGACTTAAATTTTACTAGTTGTACGTCCTAGAGTGACAGGGTACTAGTACAATGATTATTGTGAGACCTACCTGGAGAATGATATGAGTGGTTAGGGTGTGACCCATATAGAGTGAGAGGGATGTTTATGTGATGTGATGTATCCCTTGATTAATAGGTGATGAAATGGATGTTTGAAGTGAAACCCTACCAATAGAGTGGGACATGTTACTATATTTAGTATAAGGACCACCCTGAGTGAGAGAGATGTGGAGAGGATTAAGAAATGGGCCACACATGGTGTGAGAAATTCACAATCAGACCACCTTCAGTAAGAATATCAGTACCATTCATTGATTTATGACACTAAATTCCATCAAAGTGTAATGGTCAAGTACATGGGGACAACATACCTATAATAGACCAAAACCCTCACTTCCGGATCTAAGGATAAAAACATAATCAATAAATTTATAGAACTGATTCAAATAATCATAACCATATTTTAGTCAACCAAATCATATATTGTTATTGTAAAATATTATATTACATATACATTAAATGTAATTTTAGGTTTAATGTTTTATCAAAATAATAAAAACTCTAACATAAAATTTCCCATGTATTTGAGTGAGCATTTTATCCAATATACCCAAATTTTCTTATTCCAAATTAGTAATTCATCATATCCTACATAACATAATCCTACACAAATATTAATTAACACATTTTTTTATAATCTCTAGAAATATATATATAAGAAATTGGTGAGCTCAATTACTCAGTAAGGGTAATCATAGACATTATCAATTGATTCTCATTAGTAAGGATGAGACGATCATATGGGTATGATGACAGTGAAAAAAATATATTATTATTCAAACATATCATTTTTTAGATCATAAAACATATTTAATGACCTCAATCATTAAAAAATATATCATGAGAGTAATTATTCATGAGAAATTTAAAATAAATCATAGTCAAATAATCAATTTAAACTCAATCATATATAAAATTTATTGGTATCTTTGATCATTATTATCATCAGATGTGTTTAATCATGTTTTAAATAAGTTAATTGGATTTACCTCCTTAGTTAACTAACTCATTCGTGACATTGAAAACGGAGATGATTTCCTATTGTATTGGATGGAAATATCATGCTCACCAATCATTTAATCCATATCAATCCCACCCTTCAACATGGAATATATTTGGCTTAATAATCAATATAAATCATGTACATAGACTATAAATGAATATAAACCATTAAATCCTTTATTTCCATCCTTAAATTTAAAAAAACAACTTACAATTCTTCATAACATGATTTCACCATGGAAAAGAAACATGTTTCATGATAATCTATTTAAAAATTATTCCTAATACATACAATGAAATAAGAGGAATTATATAATAATATCATCATCTAAAAAAATGAGAGGAATAATATTAGGATGTTGAGAAAAAGTAAAATACCTTTAAAAAAATATTTGAAATTATTAACTGAAAAAATTGGAAAATAACATAATTAGTCAGCACAATAAATACTAAAAATAAAAAAAGAAATGAAAACAGATTTATTTGAATTTAACTATGGAAGAATTTAATTAAATATGAATAGAAAAATATAGTAATGATTGTTTAAAAATTTACTCACATGGTATAAGATAAAATAATGATTCATTGAGCATAATTAGTAAAATATTCCTCTTTCATATAATAAATTGAAGATTCCATTTATTATTTTTAAAAAAAATTTAAAAAGGATAAAAATGTAGTTTATCTTTCATTTTATAATATTATAAACATTCTTGAAATAATTTTAAGTAAAATATGGACATTGAAAAAATGATATCTGAGTGAATATAAAAATAAATTCGATTTGGATAAAAAAAATTCTATTGAACAATTGACAAATTTGAGAGAGGAAATTGAAATTATAAATTATAAATTACATATATAACCACAAGATATTAATGTAAATAAAATTTTTGATATATTTATGTAGAGACCCAAATCCTGACGTACATAGACATTACACTACTTTTGCAGAATATCTAATACATAACAAACACAGACACCAAAGGACCTTAATAGTTTAGTGTCTTTGGAAACTCAGAATATAATCTTCTAATCATGGTGAAAGATCTGTAACATATCCAATAAAAATCTACCCCTTTTTGTTTTCATACCTAAAACCTTTCTTTAAATCCTGGGGAAAAGAAATCATATAAAGGGTGAGCTCAAATACTCAGTAAGGGTAAGAATGGAGAAAATAAAACAAGCCATACACATTTGAACATAAAAACATGAACATAATGTTTAAACATCAAAATCTCGAGCAATAACATAAAACATGGCAGTAGGTAAGAAATAGATCATAAAGAAACATTAATCATGATAAAATAGCATGGGAATAAAATATGAAATATTGGAAACCATTGAACACATGATATGATTTCCATAGTAGTGAATGCATTGCTTCCAAGACCATCTTAGTGGACAAAGTCTCTTTCGGAATCGATTTCACTCCTCGTTCCAGTCCTATATCACTGAACTGGATTAACTTATCATTACAGCCATGCATATCTAATTAAATATAAATCATTACCCAATTCATTTTAGGGAGATATAGGTCCCACTAATCTCATAATTAAATCATTCTTACTTGTGTCCCATTAAAAACAAAAATCGTTCATCATAACCCAAAGAATAAAATGGGTTTCATAAACATTATCCCATCGTAACATAATCCCTATAAAACGAATGGATATCATTTCATCATAAGCGAAGTGAAACCATGTAAATATAAGAAATTATAATTGAAACATAATCATATGAAATAATGTCATCTTAGATGCTAAATGGTTTTGATAAAACACTTGAAAAAAATTCTTCAGAAAAAATCCTTTCTTCTTAAAAAAAATTCCTTTTCACAAAATTCCACATAATTTTAAAAGAAAATGACTTTATTGAAAATAACCATGAAATATTGTAGAGTAAACTTGATGAAAATAAAGCGTTATGAAACCGTAAAAATCCATCCATTGCGTATAAGTTAAAATAACATTCTTCTCGTACTTTTTCCAGAAAAGTCAAAATGTTCATCATTTGGTAAAAAACTAAAGATTTATTTAATAACAAAATTTAAGTATAATAGGGGTAAACAAGACTTTAAAAATACATTTAATAATATTAAACACTTTATGAAAAAACATTTATGGACATGGATGGAAAATATAACCCCAGTACATACTTACGTATAACCAATCTCATATAAAAATGAGATTTTCAAAATTATCCCTTACCTTAAGTCTGATATGCTTCAAACGTATCTGAACCTCATGTATAATGATTTAAATAATTTCATTGAATTATTAAAGAATCATATTCATTGTTATGATGTCATATATAGTTCACTTATGAATTTATATTACCCTTTCTTTTGTAAATTCAATGTTAAAGAAGCATTTTGTGTAAAACAGTTTTATTTATCGTACGGTTGTGGACATGTTTTTCATGATATTATTATTAATTATATCATGATTTAATTACTTCTAGAATGTAAATCGTCATTTATATATCAAATATATTCAGTATATATATATAATTGATAGATAATTGTAATTAAATACACCGTTCATGGAGACGGTAGGTCTTACGTACGCATGAACACAATGTTCTTTTCCTTATTGACTTGAATGTAAGTAAGTAGATGAAATATATATATATATATATATATCCAGTAGATTTATCATGTCATATATTTCTTTATTATTCGTTATATATAGTTTATAATCATTCTTGAATGGTTAACTTTGAGAATGTATCTCATCGCGTCATGGAGACGGTAATCCATACGTACGCACAAGCGATGATATCATTCCCATACTTATTGAATTGAATTGGAGTGGGTGTTATAATATCTCAAAATAGTTATGAAGTTATAATAACAATATATATGTATTCTTTACAACGTTATACCCAACCACGTAAGGTGGTGGTGGAAAAACAGATGACACAACAACATGGAGATGGCATTCCGTACGTATGCACGCGTAGTGATTTCATTTTCCATAGGATGGATAGAATGTGAAATGGGGTTGTTTCATATTTATAATAACATAACAGTATATGAGTGATACTGATTTTATTACCTCGTAAATAAACAACTAATTAAGAGGATTTATAATTAGAAATTTTTTTGAAAGAATCGGTAACGAATATTACCTCTTCTTCGACATGCCTCTTTGATTCCTCCTCTTAGGGCACTAAAATTGGACTTTGAAGAGGACCAGGACCTCTAGTATATTTCTAGGTAAGCTGATAAGGTAAATGGTCATGGGTTGGATGATCTTGAAGGCTCTAAATTCTGTAATGTGGGGAGGGAGGAGGCTCCCATTTATATTTGGAGGAGAGGAGAACCTTTGGAAAAACATTAAATATTATTTTATAATAATGACATATTCGGTTTTTAATAGCTCCAAATTTTTTTATTTTGAAGATAAAGTGGGTATGGGTCAAAATTCTATATCCAATAGGCTTTAGACAAGTTTAGGTTACTATTTTACCATTATCATTTAGATTTAACTCTAAGTAAAATAATATAACTTTTATTGTGTCTTCTTGTTTTTATAGACTATATGGTTATTAAACATACTATAACAAGAAACATTAACCCAAAGTGGATCAATATTAATATATATAACCTTATATATGTTATTTTTCTGAACCGTAGATTTTTAAGAATAAAATAACAATTAATAATATAATATTTGTTTTAAAAACTATTTTATGTCAATTTTGACACTATTTGGTAATTGATTTTTGTGAAAATTATAACAACATGATTAGTTGGAAAAAAAAATCATTTAATCAATACTAACATGTCATATTAACCTATAAAATTATTTTAATTCATAAAAAGTCTCATATTACATTTATTTGGGTATTTATAACATCAATTATGTTAATATTTCATAAATAAGGCAATAACTACATCATCATTGTGTCATAAATAAATTAAATTATCTAATGTCTAAAAATTATAAATAAAATACTATTATGTAGAAAATATTTTTTTGTATCTAATTAATATTTATAGTCTAATTTAACTTATGTATTACCAAATATTAAAAATGATTTAGTAATTTAACATTAATTTTAACTCTTTTAATAATTTTATAAATAAAATAATATTAAGTGTCCTAATCTAATCCAAGTTGACCTAAAGGATAATATTTTATTCCTAAGGTTTTTCTGGTCGAATTAAACTAATCCAATATAATTAGGACGTTTTTATTGTAATTATAATATCATTTTTACCCTTAATTACCCTATTTACTTTTAAACGTGGTAAATAAAAGTAAAAAATAACTATTCACCAAAAAATATTTTTTTATTATTGAACCACATTTTACTATTTCATATTAAAAGTGTCTCTATGATTTTATAAATTCTACTCACAGAAGTGGTAAAATTATGTTTTATGTAAATTTTCAAATTCTCCTAGGAGGAGGTTAAAAGACGATGAAAAATTCAATAAATTTTTTATATATCTAAAACTATTATAAATTGACTCTAATGAATTTCATTGAACTTATATAGGTATTATGTATCAATTTTTACTTAAAATAAATTTAAATAAAGTAAATAAATATTTAAATAAAACGTCGGTTTTTAAATAGTAACCTAGTGTTTTCACTATTCATCAAAAATTGTAAATTTTCAGAAAAATACAAAAAATTCAGACTGGGATAATTTTGATATTCTGAATCCAAAAATGAAGTCCATTTTGAAAGACAAAATTTATTAAATTTCATAAAGTGGGAATTACTATTCAGAACGGCTAGTTTATATAATATTTTAATAACATTTCATTTTATAGTGAAACTCGGTATTGCGTACAATAAATGCTATCATGGAAGGTCACAATTGTGTGTAAAGAAATCCATGTCAGGGATGCGTGTAGTTAATTCTCCCTTTGCTGTTTCTTATAACATAATCCAAACTTATTTAATTTATACATTAATCAAAATCTATACTTAATGATGCCTATAATAATTCCTACAAAACGAACATGAAATTCTGTGTAACACGAGACAAGAATAGTGTTGCGTATACTGTAAGCTAATACAATGTTTCGTATAGCACAAGCTAATTTTGTTTTAGTGTACAACAGAAGACATTAATGAAATTAAAAATAATAATTCTCATAAAATCTCGGGTTGTTACATTCTACCCCTCTTAAAAAGAATTTCTCCCTCGAAATTCGTCGTGGTTATAAATGGTTTACTTCTTCAATGTTTATTTCATGGAAACCCAAATCGTAAAAAGGAACACTAAAACATAACTTTAAAAAAGTGAAGTATGAAACATAAAGGTTACCCAAATTAACTCTTCACTGGGTTTCCACATAGGAGAACATAGATGAAAATAGTGATATGGAAGATAAATCTAAACATCAAGTTCTGATGGAGAGTGGTAGAGAACATGGCTATGAAAAAGCTAACAATCACAAAGCCATTGATTTGTGATGATCTAAGGTACTATCTGATTCATTAGATATCAGAGCACTAGGACTACATTTTTTGTTTTCAATATCATTTCCCTAAAGTTGAAAAACTAAAATAGAATAAATACTTACTTGATTTTGGTACATTCTCACTGTTGTTTGTGCCTTGGTCAATTTCCACTTCGTCGCATAAAGAAATGAAGTTTAATTTGTCTTCTGTGAAGTGTTAGTAGATCATGCGACAGAATGATAGGACATTCCATCAGTCTCAAACATATGGATTGCAAATGTTATATACATAAAACCATATATGGTGAGATTAATTGTATATGGTTCCTAAAATTGACTTATACTTCATATATCATACCATATAATAAATTAAAACTAATTTATACTAACCAGGGACTTCCTGTAGGCTAGTGGTGTGAGATAAAGGCCTATCACAATTCATTTGTGGGTTCGATTCCCACAGCCTTGTTTGATGTGACGGGTTATCGCTCATCCTATGGTTTGTCCTTTTTTTAAAACTATACTATGATAACATTCCAGAAAAATATCAAAAAAAGTCCTTTCCATAAATAATACTATCTGATATTCAACAAAATACATTCCCATGATTAGGCTTATCCAAAATACATATGTCCAATATCATAGTATAAAGAAAATGATTTCATGAAAGGTCACATAACAAGCATGTGAATACCATCATTTATCCCCCATATATCATAAGTTATATCTTGTTGGTCACATTTCAAACATCTGAATACCTTAATCATGCATTCTTTTGAAACATGAATTACTATAAAACCTTAGTGAAAACATTAATACTATCAAAAATTAACTCATTCCACATACCATAATCCCAAAATTTATATATACTCAAACCATGATATCACTTTGTCATTATTTTAGTCATGAGCTAATGAATAATTATAAAAAATATTATTTTATCCTTATCCATTAATTATGTGCATATCATCTTTTTTCCAAAATACCTTTTCATGGTTACTGGTACCATACAATTATTGAAAACCGATTCATATATATTACAAAATTACACAATAATATAAATGATATTCCATTACACTATTTTGAAATCCCATTACATAAACACATAATCACTTCACAACAACATTGTCATACTCAACATCACAAATAGTGATCGCAGGTGACTTCCCATTGTCCTTTTCCTTAAGAGGTTTCTCACGTCGATAATCATTAACCCTTGGATTAGGGAATTTATTAGCATAATGCCCCATTTCCTTGAACATGATACATTGAAGAGTTGGTGGAGCGTTCTCTGTAGTCTTTTCCTTATTCACGTCATTAGAATCCTTTGCCCATTACATCATCACTCAGATGCTCGATGACCTTCTTTTCCACACTTGAAACATTTTCTAGTACCTTTTATACATTCTCCCCTATGCTTCTTTCCACACATTGAGAATAAAGAAACATTTACCTTCTTTTCACCATTGTTATGAGATTATTCCTTGAACTCCATCTTTCGTTTCCTGTCAAAACCATGAGATGGATATTTAACACATAATTCCAGTTCTACCTTGATAGCACAATGCACAATTTTTTCATAGGTACTGAAGCTTCTTATAGTTATTGCCCTTAGAAGACTTGGTTTTAAGACACTGAAGAATCGATCAACATTACTTTCAGGTTGGACAATAAAGCCAGATGCATACCTTTCATGCCTTGTAAAATTATCTTGGTATATACCAACAGATTCATCATCATTTTTCTTAAGCTCAAGGAATTCCTTTTCAATCTTTTTTAGTTGAAAACTATGGAATTACTTATTGAAAAATAAGATCTTGAACTCATCCCCTTCCATGGATTAAATTTCATCTCGGGGCCTCGTATTCTTAATTAGAGTCTACCATTGATCTGCTTCACCTTCTAA
This sequence comes from Viscum album, assembly GCA_963277665.1. NCBI lineage: Eukaryota > Viridiplantae > Streptophyta > Magnoliopsida > Santalales > Viscaceae > Viscum > Viscum album. Next base: position 1,429,828,253 of record OY728132.1, on the reverse strand, counting down.
ATGGTAAATAGCTAGAATGACTTTTTCATGTTCTAAATAGCAATGTATGGAAAATATATTTTCAAAGGTACGGTTCCATTGGTCATCAATAAGTGGATTAGAAGACCCACTGGAAGAAGGTGGACGTTTCCTCACAAAGGCCTCAATAGTATATTGTTCCCTTCTCTGCTCATTTGGAAGTCCAAAATGATTCATAGGTTGTGTAAGTATAGAAATAATATTTTTCACTCCATCTCCCATAACATTGGTTTGTTCAGGAGGACAATCATTTCATTTTCCATTACATTGATCAACATGGTTCCTTCGGGGGCCATCCATCATCTAAAACCCAAAAAGAATATTGTGAGAGGAAAAAATCATGATAGGGGAAACTAAATAATAAAGGGGGAGTACCTTCAATATATAACATCTTCGGGTTAATTGTAAGATTATTTCCGTGATTCTAGGACTATAACCTATAATTATAATTAACCTAAGGGACATCCTTAGATATAACATAGAAATATCACTTAGTATATCACTAAAGTTCTTGCATCCTAGTTTCCAAAGGATAATTAAACCATTCCATTTATACCAACTGTAGAGACCCAAATCTTTATGTACATAGACAATACATTACTCTTGAATAATATCGAATACATAAATAAATAGACCCCAAAGGGCTGTAATTGTTTAGTGTCTTTGGAAACTCGGAATATAATCTTCTAATCGTTGTGAAAGATATTCAACATCTCCCATAAAGATCTTCCCGTTTTTTTCTTACCTAAAACCTTTCTTTAAATACCGGGGAAAAGAAAAATTATAAAGTTTGAGGTTAAATTCTCGTTAAGGGTAATCATGGGGAAAATAAGACAAATCATACACATTTGAACATAAAAAAATGATCCTAATGTTTACACATCAAAATTTTGAGCAATGACATAAAACATGGATGTACGTAAGGAATAGATCATAAAGAAACATTAATCATGATAAAAGAGAATGGGAATAAAACATGTAATTGTGGAAAAAATTATGCACATAATATGATTTCCATAGTAGCCAATGCATTACATCCAAGACCATCTTAGTGGATGAAGTCCCATTCTGAATCGAGTTCACTCCTTGTTCCAGTGATATATCACTAAACTGGATTAACTTACCATTCCAGCCATGTCTATCTCTAGAGATATAAATATTTACCCAATGCATTAGAGGGATATATAGGTCCCACCAATCTCATAATGAAATTATTTTTACTTTTTCCACAACATAAACATAAATCCTAAATCATAACCCAAAGAATAAAATGGGTTTCATAAACATCATCCCATAATAACATAATCCATATAAAACAATTGGATATCATTTCATCATAAGAGAAGTGAAACTATGTAAATCATAGAGACATTATAATTGAGACATACACATATGATACAATGTCATCTTAGATGGAAAATCTTTTTGATAAAACACTTGAAAATAATTCTCAAGGAAATTATCCTTTTTTTAAATCATTTTCTTTTCATAAAATGACAGACAATTTTAAAATAAAAGGATTTTATTGAAAATAAGTATGAAATCATGTAGAGTAAACTTCATGAAAATATGGTGTTATGAAACCGTAAAATACATTCATTTCATATAAGTTAAAAAACATTCTTATCGTACTTTTGCCGGAAAATTCAAAATGTTCCCCATTTGGAAAACAAAAGAATGGTTCCCTCCATAACACAATGTAAAAGTAATATAGGGGTAAACATGAATTTAAACATACATGGAAGAATATCAAACAAATTATGAAAAACATTTTTATGTACTTGGATGAAAAATATAACCCCAGTAAATACATACGTATAAGCTATCTCAAATAAAAATTAGATTTGAAAAATTATCCCTTACCATATGTCTGATATGCTTCGTACATATATGAACCTCCTATATAATTATTTAAATAATTCCATTGACTTATTAAATAATCATATTAATTGTTATGATATCATATATGGATAGCTTATGACTTTATATATTATCGTTCTTTTGTAAAGTCCATGTTAAAGCAACGTTTTGGGTAAAAATGTTTTATTTATCGTACGTTTATGGACTTGTTTTTCGTGATATTATTATTAAATATATCATGATATAATTAAATCTAGAATTTAAATCTTGATTTATACATCATATATATATTCAGTATATATATATATATAATATATAGATAAATGCAATGAAATACACCGTTCATGGAGATGATAGACCGTACGTACGCATGAACGTTGTTTTCTTTTCCTTATTGACTTGAAAGGAAGTAAGTAGAAGAGGCATATATATATACATAAATAAATTATTTTTATCATGTCATATATTTCATTATTATTCATTATATATACTTTATAATCATTCTTGAATGGATAACATGGAGAATGAATCTCATCAAGTCGTGGAGATGGTAATCTGTATGTACACACGATCGATGTTATCGTTCCCATAATTATTTAATTGAATTGGATTGGATGATATAATATCTCAGAATCAGTATGATGTTATAATAACTATATATATTTATTCTTTACACCATTATACCCATCCATGTAAGGTGGTGGTGGAAAAACAGATGACACCACGGCGTAGAGACAGTATTTTGTACGTACGCACGCGCGGTGATTTAATTTTACATAGGATGGATTGAAGGTAAAATAGGGTTTTTTAAAATTTATAATAACATCCCAGTATATGAGTGATACTTAATTTATTACTTTATAATTAATACATCGAATGATGAAGAAGTACAAGAAGAAATAAATTGGAAGGAATCGGTAATGGATATTACCACATCTTCGACACGCCTCTTGGAAACTTCCTCTTAGGGAACTAAAATTGATCTTTGAAGACGACCATGACCTCTAGTATGTTTCTAGGGATGTTTATAAGGTAAATTTCCAGGGTTTGGCCAAGCTTGAAGGCTCTAAATTGTGTAAATAGGAGAGAGAAGAGGGTCCCTTTTATAAGGGAGGAGAGGGGCACCTTTGGAAAAAATAAAAATATTATTTTATAATAAAGTCATATTCAGTTTTTAATTTCTAAAAATTTAATTATTTAGAATATAAGGTGTGTATGGGTAGAAATAATCCCAAAAAATATGGTTTAGAAATGTTTAGGTTAATATTTTACCGTTATTATTTAGATTTAACTCTAAGTTAAATAATTTAACTTTTACTTTGTCTTCTTGTTTTCTTAGACTATATGGTTAATAAACATACTATAACAAGACACAATAACCCCAAGTGGTTCATTATTAATTTATATAACCTTATCTAATTCATTTTAATGAACCTTAAATTTTTAGGAATAAAATAACAATAAATAATATAATATTTGTTTTAAAAACTATTTTATGTCAATTTTGACACTATTTGGTAATTGATTTTTGTCAAAATCATAACAGCATGATTAGATCTAAAAAAATTATTTAAATCAATAATAACAATTCATATGTACCTAATAATTAGTGGAATTTATAAAATTTGTCAAATTACATTTATTTTGGTATTTATAAAAAAATTATGTTAATATTTCATTAATAATGTAATTATTTCATCATCATTGTGTCATAAATAACGTAAATTATTTAATGTATAAAAATTATAAATAAAGTACCATTATGTATTAAATCATTTTATCTTTCTAATGAATATTTATATTCTAATTGAACTTATACATAACCCTATATTAAAAATGTTTTAGTTATTAAACTTTGATTTTAACTCTTTTAATTCTTCTTTAAATAAAATAATAATAAGTGTACTAATCTAATCCAAGTGGACCAAAAGGATAATATTTTATTCCTAATGTAATTTTTGGATGCGTTACATATATAAAATGGAATTAGGACATGTTTTAGGGTAATAATAATATCATTTTTAACCTTATTTACCCTATTTACTTTTAACTGTGGTAAATAAAAGTAAAAAAGCTACTATTCACCAAAAAAATATTTTAATCGTATTGAACCACATTTTACTCCTTGATATTAACCATTTATATCAGATTTTATAAATTCCACTCACAAAAGTGGTAAAATTATGTTTTATATAAATTTTCAAATTCACCTAGGAGGTGGGTAAAAGACACTGAAAAGTTCAATAAAATTGTTATATATCTAAAATTATAATAAAATGACTCTAATGAATTACATTAAACATATATAGGTATTATGTATAATATTTTACATTAAATAAATTTAAATAAAATAAAAATAAATAAATAAAATGTCGGGTTTTTAATTGTAACCTAGTGTTTTCACTATTCATCAAAAATTGAAAGTTTTCAGAAAAATACCAAAAATTCACCCTAGGATAATTTTGATATTCTGAATCCAATAATGAAGTCCATTTTGAATGATAAAATTTATAATATTTCAGAATGTGGGTATTACTATTCATAACGTCTAGTTTATATAATATTTTAATAATATATCATTGTTTAGTGAAACTCGGTATTGCGTACAACACACGCTATCATGGAAGGTCACGATTGTGAGTAATGAAAGCCATGTCAGGGATGTGTGAAGTGCAAGATCACTTTGGTGTTTCGTATAACACAATCAAAACTTACTTAATTTATACATTAAACAAAATCTATACTTAATGTTTGCGTAGAATAATTCCTACAAAATGAACTTGATTTTATGGGTAACACGAGCCATGAATAATGTTGCGTATAATGAAAGTTAATACGTTGTTGTGTACATAGAATGCTAATTTCGGTGTAGTGTTGATGTTATTAATATTTTCATTACTTATTATATTCCCCCTTTACTTATTTTATATGAAATGTGCATAATTTGTGTGAAATATTAATGTTTTAATATTAAGTATAATATTTGAGCATTTTTAGAAGTAGTCAAATTGAGTCAGTTTAATGTTTTAATTATAAATATCACTATACTAATCCAAATTGTGTGGTTCTTGTTTTGTAGGATTCCCCTTTCAATATACAACATTTCATTAGAAGGAACCATGAGCCAATTCTGCCATTTGAAGGGTCATATGGTCCTCACAAACAAGACCAAAGAATCTGTGAACAAACTGGACCATCCATGAAGATTGATTTACTGGGTTCAATCGAGAAGTCCAAAGACCTTCAATCTCCACCATAATTCGGGGGACACTACATTGCATCTTGGATAAAAATTTCATGGCCCAAATCCAAGTACAAGGGGCCCAAATAAACCTTTGAAGTCCAGCCCACCATTCTGGCCGAGAATTAAAATCAGTATAGTATGCATGACATATCTCCTGATGTAAGCATCCAATCGAGCTGAGATTTTGCAGTGTGAAAGAGGAGATATAGGCGGCCGACTTTGTTGAAGAAGTCATTCGAATTTGAAGGCATCTTCCTGTTCAAAAATCCATTCACATTTTGGCCATCGAAAAAGAATGGATAGAAATGGACAGTTTACCTTTGTTTAATCAACCGGCCATAACTTTGGCTCCAATTGTCCAAATGCCTCCAAATTTTTAGAGTAGTCGGCCAACATTATTTTCTACAACTTTGAAGAAGGATGTATTTGAAGATTCGGCTGTCTGTATAGCTCAATTGGCGAAGCAAGTGGAGGGACAGATTGGGAATGCAAACAGTCCACTCCTTGGGCTATAAATACTCTCCCCTTCTCTCCTTGAGAGGGGTTGGCATTTCAGAAGAGAGGAGATCACATTGGCACGACCAAAGCTTTGACAAAGGCTTGGGAGGACCTGCCATACTCAAGTTTTCACTTGAGAGACCTTTCCTCCTCTCTTTCTTTTCACTTACTTTTGTGTTCTTCATTTTTGTAATCTTGTAATTCTCTTTCTTTGTAATTCTGTTTTAATGCAAGTTACTTCTTCAATATCTCTTATTCTCTTCCACCTTCTGTATTTTAATATTAATGTTCTTAAAATAGTTTAAATTCAGTTCAATCCCCTTCCCTTCTTAAGCTTCCTCATTCAATCGAAATTCCATTTTTGATTCTTAAATTATTTCGTGTGTGTGTTCGGCACACTACTCTTATCTTGTCCCTTTCTTTTTCTTCTCTTTATAATTCATCACCATAAACATATATTACCAGATTATTAATCACCCAAATGGCTGAGTAAATCTCTCATTGGGGTGAGTTATAATTTAGGTATGTTAAGTGATTGAGAGCTTCTGCTCGATGAATATTCTTTGAATTAACATTGTGTATGTTGGACTTAACATGTCATGGATTAATGACTTGTTTTGTTCAACATGTGGTTTCCATGGATTATTGGAACCATAAATACACAACCATAAATAAGATCTGATTGAGATTATAACCTTAAGTTAAGTTAAGTCTTGGTTTAAAGCCTTAACACTTAAGAATTCTAATCAACATCATCTTGTGACATGGGTGTTAATTTAAATGCAATATAAAGCAAAGCTCGAGGATATCACAAGCTTAACTAACCTAATGATGAACTCACCCCAATCTTTATCAATTTGGTAAATCAAACATCATCCATAAATCATTTCAATTAAGCTCTGCAAACAAACCCCCCTAATCAAAATACAATCAACTAAAAACAAACGACTACTACAAAGTATCATCACCGAGGATTCGACCCGAGTGCTGCTATACACATTAGCAGAGCACCGGAACCTTGAACGGTCGATAGGCGACAATCAGCCGCACTTTCAAATGGCGCCGTTGCCGGGGATGGTGCTTTAAGTAGTCATTAGTTTCTGTTTATTGTAAAAAAAACCCAAAAAAAATACAAAAGTTTAAAAAAATTGAAAAAAAACACAAAGAAAAACCCGTCTTCCTCTTAAAAATCATAAACTGAAAAAAATACAAAGAAAAACCCGTCTTCCTCTTTCTTCCAAAATCTCTCTGAATGCCCCGTAGCCTTCCAAACAATCCCTCGGATTTGTTTGACCCTGAAATTGAGCGAACACTTCGCCAACTTAGGAGGAACATAAGAGATACTCAAATAATTCAAGAACCAATCATTGCCCTACCAATTGAATTAGATATGGCCAATCCTAGGGAACAAACATTGAAAGAACTTGCTGCCCCTGATATGAATTACCAACCTCTTGGTATTCAATATCCAAACATTGAAGCTGACTTCGAACTCAAATCGGGTTTGATTCATCTTCTACCTCATTTTCACGGGCTAGCCGGTGAGGATCCTCATCTCCACCTTAAAGAGTTCCAAGTGGTCTGCTCAACCATGAAACCTCAAGGGGTTTCTGAAGAACAAATCAAGCTTAGAGCATTCCCCTTTTCCCTAGCAGATTCTGCCAAGTCTTGGCTCTACTACCTCCCACCTGGTTCCATAAACTCATGGGTTGACATGAAGAGACTTTTCCTTGAGAAGTTCTTTCCCGCTTCCCGAACAGCTTCTATCCGAAAGGAAATAAGCGGCATCCGTCAATTCCCTAATGAATCACTCCATGAGTATTGGGAGAGGTTCAAAAAGCTTGTGGCAACTTGTCCACACCATCAAATCCCTGACCAACTCCTGATCCAATACTTCTATGAGGGGTTATTGGCTATGGAGAGAACTCTCATTGATGCCGCAAGTGGCGGTGCTCTTGTTGACAAAACTCCTGCAGCTGCAAGAGATCTCATAAGTAACATGGCTGCAAACACGCAGCAATTCCATACTCGAGCACATGCTCAAGTGAAACAAGCCCAAGAGAATCAATCCATAGAGCCCAACAAGATGACTGAGTGGATGAGTGAACTTACTGGTCTTGTGCGTCAACTAGCGGTGGCTACCAAAGCCCCAACCTCATCTTCTCCACAGTCACTATTCCCTGGACCTATCAAGAATTGTGGAATCTGCAACTCTCCATCTCATCCGACTGACACATGTCCACAACTTCAAGATGATCCATCTGATTCATCTAGTCCAATGGAGCTCAATGCGGCATATGCTCAGCGAAACTTCAACCCTCAACAATCAGGTCAGTTTGTTAGAAACTTCAACCAACCCCACTCTGAGCCCTTCTCTTCTACCTTTAACCCACCTCTGAGGTATGGTAATCCCATTTCTCATCCTCCTCAATTCCCTCCTCAAAACCCAAACCAATTCCAATATGGTCAAGGTGTTGGTAACTTCCAACAACCTTACCCTTTTGTCCCTCAACCCCAAAGGAACAATCCTCCTCCTGGATTCCACTATCCTAACGAGCCTTCCCAATTCCCTACCCAATACAATCGCTTTCCCAAGAACCAAAATCAAGGCCAACCCAATTTGGGACAAGCCTCTTCTTCTAAACAACCATGGGAAAGTGCTGTAGAGGATCTTGCTTCCTTCACCCGTTCTAGCCTCAAGAACATTGAAACCCAAATAGGTCAACTTGCATCCCACCTTAGCCAGCAACAACCATCCAATTCATCCCAACTTCCAGCTCAACCATTACCCAACCCTAAGGGTAATGTAAGTGCAATTGCACTTAGATCGGGAAAGCAAATTGCTATGCCCCATGCTGATTCCTCTACCTCCCCTTTCAATGTTGATCTAGAAAATGAAAAGAACAAAAAGCTGGAAAAGGAACTTGAATCCACTCCTTCACCTCCTTCCATTCCTCTAAGGAACCCAATTCCTTTTCCTCAAGCCATCTCCAAGCCTAAGAAGTCCTTTGAACCTGATCCTGAAATGCTTGACATGTTTAGACGTGTTGAAGTGAACATCCCCCTCTTAGATGCCATCAAACAAATCCCTAAGTATGCCAAGTTTCTTAAGGAATTGTGCACCCATAAGAGGCAACTTAGGACCTTTGAAAATGTTTCCACCCAGCAGTCTATTCCCATAAAGTGCAAAGATCCAGGGACCTTCACGGTTCCATGTCAAATAGGGAGTTACAACTTTGATGATGCACTCATAGACCTTGGAGCCTCAATAAATGTCATGCCCAAATCCATTTTCTCCAACCTTGGTCTAGGTCCCTTGCACCCAACGGGTATTGTCATTCAATTAGCCAATCGAAGCACTGCCAGTCCTGAGGGGATAATTGAGGATGTTCTTGTTCGGGTCAATGATCTTATCTTCCCAGCTGATTTCTATGTCCTTGACATGGAAGGTGAGACGACCTCTTCTCGATCTCCCCTAATTCTAGGAAGACCATTCCTCATGACTGCGAGAACCAAGATTGATGTCCACTCAGGCATCTTATCCATGGAATTCGGTGACCAACTGGTCAAGTTCAACATTTTCCAAGCCATGCGATATCCATCTGAGGATCACTCTGCATTCTCAATCCATGCTTTTGAGGACACTTCTAAGATTCAATTGAACCCCAATCCACCATGTTCTTCATGTTCTAATGATAAAGGATCTTGTGAAATCTGCACCATGATTAACAAAGTCATAAATGGTGAAGTTGATGTGGACCTATCATTCATAGACTCCATCAATCTAGAGGAACTTGAAAACTCTCTTGAATCCCACATCAACTCTGATCTCTACTGCTCCACCTTGGACAGTGTTGAGGAAAATGATCCAAACCCATCTGGAATCCCTTCTCCTACTCCTAACTTGTCTAGCTCTCCAATAAAGGCTGAAACTGATCTAAAACCACTTCCTTCACACCTCAAGTATGCATTCCTTTTCCATGATCCCTCCTACCCTGTCATTATCTCTGCTTCACTTTCTGAAACTGAGGAGTCCCAACTTGTTCAAGTGTTAGAGGAAAACAAAAATGCCTTAGGTTGGACCCTAGAGGATATTCCAGGAATCAACCCTGCCCTTTGCATGCATCACATCCATCTAGAGGAATCATCCAAACCAATTAGGCAACCTCAAAGAAGACTCAATCCACTCATACTTGAGGTAGTTAGGGAAGAGATTACCAAGCTTCTTCAAGCTGGTATTATCTACCCAATTTCTGATAGTGAATGGGTTAGTCCAATTCAAGTCGTTCCTAAGAAGGGCGGGATAACAGTTGTCACAAATGAACATGGAGAAGTGGTCACAACTCGAGTGAAAAACAAATGGCGTGTGTGCATCGATTATCGCAAACTGAATGCTGAAACACGAAAAGATCACTACCCACTTCCTTTCCTTGACCAAATGCTTGAGAGATTGGCCGGAAAGTCCCACTATTGCTTTCTTGATGGTTACACCGGCTACTTCCAAATTCCAATCGCACCTCAAGACCAAGAAAAGACCACATTCACTTGCCCCTTTGGAACCTATGCCTATAGGCGAATGCCTTTTGGCCTTTGTAATGCTCCTGCAACATTCCAGTGGTGTATGATGAGTATCTTTTCTGAATTCATTGAGAATTGCATGGAGGTCTTCATGGATGACTTTACCATTTATGGCGAGTCATTTGAATCTTGCTTAAATTCACTCTCTTTGGTCCTTCAAAAGTGTGTCAAGTGCAACCTTGTGCTGAATTTTGAAAAATGTCACTTCATGGTTTCAAATGGGATTGTTCTAGGGCACATAATTTCTCAAGAGGGTATCCAAGTTGATCCAGCCAAAATTGAGGTGATCCAATCACTTCCTGAACCCAAATCAGTTCGAGACATTCGGTCCTTCCTTGGTCATGCCGGTTTCTATCGGCGATTCATTCAGAACTTCAGCAAGATTTCCATCCCACTCACTCGTTTACTTCAAAATGATGTCACATTCAATTTTGATGAGGCTTGCAAGAGAGCCTTCATTGAACTCAAATCTGCTCTCACATCTGCTCCAATAATCCAACCCCCGGATTGGTCCTTACCATTTGAATTGATGTGTGATGCTTCTGATAGGGCCATTGGGGCTGTTCTTGGTCAAAGAAGAGAAAACATTCCTCATGTCATCTTTTATGCCTCAAAAACATTGGATGAAACTCAATCACACTACACTGTGACTGAAAAAGAACTTTTAGCTGTGGTTTTTGCCTTGGATAAATTCCGGCCCTATCTCTTAGGTGCCAAAATCATCATCTTCACGGACCACTCAGCATTAAAGTTCTTACTTAAGAAAAGTGATTCCAAACCAAGGCTAATAAGATGGATTTTAATGCTCCAAGAGTTTGACCTTGTGATAAAAGATAAACCTGGAAAAGAAAACCCTGTGGCTGACCACCTGAGTAGAATTTCTAATTCTTCTCATTCTGAAATAATTGATCCTGAATTTCCAACTGAACACCTCTCATCTCTCACTCCAAAGTTACCATGGTATGCCCCAATTGTCAATTTCTTGGTTTCTGGTGTTTTCCCTGAATATTTTTCAAAAGAACAAAAAGAAAAGATGAAAAGTGATTCAAAGCATTATTTTTGGGAAGATAATAAACTTTGGAAAACTGGGGCTGACATGGTAATTAGGAGATGTGTTGATGAAACTGAACAATCCTCCATCTTGGAATTCTGCCACTCAATGCCTGGAGGGGGCCACTTTGGACCACAAAGGACTTCTCGAAAGGTCCTAGATTCTGGATTCTTTTGGCCTTCACTCTTCAAGGACTCACATGAGTTCTGTCAATCATGTCCCACTTGCCAAAAGTTTGGCACAATTTCCAAACGAAACGAAATGCCTCAAAATCCATTAATCTTCTGTGAGCTTTTCGATGTTTGGGGCATCGATTTCATGGGACCATTTCCCCCTTCCAATGGATTCTCATACATTCTTCTTGCGGTCGATTATGTTTCTAGGTGGGTCGAGGCCAAACCCACTAGGAAAGATGATGCTCAAACTGTGAGTGAGTTCCTCAAAACCCATATCTTCCATCGATTCGGAACACCACGTGCTTTGATAAGTGACTTAGGAACTCATTTCTGTAATAGAACCATGGAGTCACTTTTGAAAAAGAATGGGGTTGTACATAAAACATCCACTGCATATCACCCTCAAACAAATGGAATGGCTGAACTTTCTAATAGAGAAGTGAAAAGAGTGCTTGAAAGAATTGTTAAGCCCACAAGAAAAGACTGGCCCGATAGACTTGGTGAAGCACTTTGGGCCTATCGAACAGCCTATAAGACACCCATTGGGATGTCTCCATTTAGGCTAGTCTTTGGTAAAGCCTGTCATTTACCAGTTGAAATCCAACATAAGTCATTTTGGGCTGTCAAAACATGTAATTTTGATTGTGAAAAATCTGGTGAAGAAAGATTGTTGCAGTTGACTGAATTGGAGGAGCTTCGACTCGATTCATATGAGAACTCCATTCTCTACAAAGAAAAGGCAAAGTCACTCCATGACAAGCACATTCTTCGAAAGGTATTTCATGAAGGTGAAAAGGTAATGCTCTTCAATTCTCGATTTCGACTTCACCCAGGTAAGCTCAATTCTCGTTGGGATGGACCTTTTATTATTACTAATGTTTACCCATTTGGTGCAGTGCAAGTCGAAGACCCTTCTTCAAAAAGAACATTCACGGTAAATGGACATCGGTTAAAGCATCACCATGAGAGGCCATTCACTTCAGGTTCCACATCGACTTCCATTGACCCACCACTAGATGGAAATGGCGACCCACCAAATCCAAACCAGGGGGCACCTCTTTCCCTTTAACTCTCTCTCTATCTCTTCCTCTCTCTACCTCTTTCTTCTTCTTCCTCTCTCTTTCGTTTTGTTACCACTTTATTCATCAAACCCTTTCTTTTTATCTTTCTTGTGTGGGTGTGTATTTAAAAAAAACCTTAAAAACTAAAAAAAACAAAAAACACAATTACTTAAAAAAAATTACAAAAAAAGAGTCATGCTTACTCACCATCTAGTTTTGAAATTTTGTCCAACCATTTTGGGGAGTCAAAAGGCTTGTTTTAAACTCAAATATATTGAATTTTTATCTCAAACTTGGGTAAACAATTTTGTGTCAATAACAAACATTTTGAATGAACAATTTTTTGGTGGAAAATGATTCTCCCATACCGCGAGGAATAACATTAGCCTTCATGACAAGGTCATCTATGGCCATCTTTTTCATTGTGTGTCTTCACCACTGATTGTGAGTCTTGAGTTTGTGGACCTTCGAGCTGAATTTCCATCTTTTGTGTGCATTAATATGATAGAGGCATTTTCTAAGCCACATGAGAATCAGAATAGCCAAATAGCCTCCCGTTACCCTTACATTGATCCTACTTTTGAAAGCCCCTTTGAGCCTATGAAAGCCTTTCTTTTGATAGCCACATTACAAGCCTAATACCTTGTCCCACCCAACATCTTCATGGATTTTCATTGTACACTTTATTGAAATTTAAGTGTGGGGGGAATGGACTTCATTTTTGGGCGTACTTTCATTGATTTCCAATGTGTCATCATATGCTTGAGGGCAAGCATCCATTCAAGTGTGGGGGAGATGTTGTAATTCTGTGAGCTTTGGGGTGTATATGTGTAATTTTCATTTGTACAAAAGTCATTGAAAAGTGTTCAAAAAAAAATGAAAAAAATTATATAAAAAAAAAAATGAAAAAAAAGGAATGGGTTGTGTCTTGGGTGGGTCAAAAATCATTCATCATCAACCTTTGATCATGTTATAACTACTAAAATTAGTTCCATGAGGAGATCAAGCATGGGTTGGGAGATGACTGTGAGACTTGTTTCAAGCACAACTTTCGAAAGAAAAAAAAGAACAAAAAAGAAAAAGAAAAAAAAGAACACTTGACTCATCTTGTATTGTGTCATTATTGGAAGTCTTCCATGTTGTACATATTCCATCATTTCAACCTATTCCATTTTCTATCTCCCTCACTTTTCATTCATCACACATTCATTCCCTTGTAAATATGTGTTTCTATTTCCTTTCAAATCAAATTTCAAAAAAAATGTGCATTGATTTTTCCATGTTGGTGTTTTTAACCCCTCTTTTCCTTTGGACATTATATACCTACCGTCCCATAGCCACTGAAAAACCCCTTAAAAGACCTCTTGATTATTGTACACATTAGATTTGGGAATGGAAGCTGAGAGCTCTTACAAACTCTTGATTTTCACTTTTTGTTGGTGAATGAGTGAACCTCCTAAAATACATTTTTATCATCTTGAGAGGAGTAAGTTTTGAGTGCCTACATTTTCCAATTCAAACCTTGAACATGAAAAAATGAATTGTTTATGATGCATTATTGTGAACCAAATTTGTGATGGAATTCATTATGGATGAGTAAAATAGTCTAAATCTCCCCTGATTGGAGAAAACAAAATTTTAATATTTGTTGGTGAGTGAAAATGATTTTGTCATGTTTTTATATTTGTTGCACATGAGGACACGCGCAAATATAAGTGTGGGGGAGTTGATGTTATTAATATTTTCATTACTTATTATATTCCCCCTTTACTTATTTTATATGAAATGTGCATAATTTGTGTGAAATATTAATGTTTTAATATTAAGTATAATATTTGAGCATTTTTAGAAGTAGTCAAATTGAGTCAGTTTAATGTTTTAATTATAAATATCACTATACTAATCCAAATTGTGTGGTTCTTGTTTTGTAGGATTCCCCTTTCAATATACAACATTTCATTAGAAGGAACCATGAGCCAATTCTGCCATTTGAAGGGTCATATGGTCCTCACAAACAAGACCAAAGAATCTGTGAACAAACTGGACCATCCATGAAGATTGATTTACTGGGTTCAATCGAGAAGTCCAAAGACCTTCAATCTCCACCATAATTCGGGGGACACTACATTGCATCTTGGATAAAAATTTCATGGCCCAAATCCAAGTACAAGGGGCCCAAATAAACCTTTGAAGTCCAGCCCACCATTCTGGCCGAGAATTAAAATCAGTATAGTATGCATGACATATCTCCTGATGTAAGCATCCAATCGAGCTGAGATTTTGCAGTGTGAAAGAGGAGATATAGGCGGCCGACTTTGTTGAAGAAGTCATTCGAATTTGAAGGCATCTTCCTGTTCAAAAATCCATTCACATTTTGGCCATCGAAAAAGAATGGATAGAAATGGACAGTTTACCTTTGTTTAATCAACCGGCCATAACTTTGGCTCCAATTGTCCAAATGCCTCCAAATTTTTAGAGTAGTCGGCCAACATTATTTTCTACAACTTTGAAGAAGGATGTATTTGAAGATTCGGCTGTCTGTATAGCTCAATTGGCGAAGCAAGTGGAGGGACAGATTGGGAATGCAAACAGTCCACTCCTTGGGCTATAAATACTCTCCCCTTCTCTCCTTGAGAGGGGTTGGCATTTCAGAAGAGAGGAGATCACATTGGCACGACCAAAGCTTTGACAAAGGCTTGGGAGGACCTGCCATACTCAAGTTTTCACTTGAGAGACCTTTCCTCCTCTCTTTCTTTTCACTTACTTTTGTGTTCTTCATTTTTGTAATCTTGTAATTCTCTTTCTTTGTAATTCTGTTTTAATGCAAGTTACTTCTTCAATATCTCTTATTCTCTTCCACCTTCTGTATTTTAATATTAATGTTCTTAAAATAGTTTAAATTCAGTTCAATCCCCTTCCCTTCTTAAGCTTCCTCATTCAATCGAAATTCCATTTTTGATTCTTAAATTATTTCGTGTGTGTGTTCGGCACACTACTCTTATCTTGTCCCTTTCTTTTTCTTCTCTTTATAATTCATCACCATAAACATATATTACCAGATTATTAATCACCCAAATGGCTGAGTAAATCTCTCATTGGGGTGAGTTATAATTTAGGTATGTTAAGTGATTGAGAGCTTCTGCTCGATGAATATTCTTTGAATTAACATTGTGTATGTTGGACTTAACATGTCATGGATTAATGACTTGTTTTGTTCAACATGTGGTTTCCATGGATTATTGGAACCATAAATACACAACCATAAATAAGATCTGATTGAGATTATAACCTTAAGTTAAGTTAAGTCTTGGTTTAAAGCCTTAACACTTAAGAATTCTAATCAACATCATCTTGTGACATGGGTGTTAATTTAAATGCAATATAAAGCAAAGCTCGAGGATATCACAAGCTTAACTAACCTAATGATGAACTCACCCCAATCTTTATCAATTTGGTAAATCAAACATCATCCATAAATCATTTCAATTAAGCTCTGCAAACAAACCCCCCTAATCAAAATACAATCAACTAAAAACAAACGACTACTACAAAGTATCATCACCGAGGATTCGACCCGAGTGCTGCTATACACATTAGCAGAGCACCGGAACCTTGAACGGTCGATAGGCGACAATCAGCCGCACTTTCAAGTGTACAACACAAAACAACAATTAAATTATAAATAATAATTATCATAAAGTCACAGGTTGATACAATTTATCATAAAATATAATAATCATAAATTTAAGCATAAAGATTCCCTTTAAAAAGTTAAATTATGAAGTAAAATCCTTACCAATATGGAAACATTTGTATCATATCCACCATGAAGGATATAAATTAAAATGAAAAATTAAATAACCTTATAATAAATTTATTAATTATCTAAAATATGAAATGGTAATTATATTCACCATATGAATTAAAAAATAGTGAATATAGAATATGTTTCACATAAGAAAAAGTCAAATGTGAAACCATAACAACATTGGTAACATTCATATAATAAATACATTAGAAGGAAAAATCTTATATAGATCTATAAATTCCATTAATATAATCAATTATCATTTTAAAATTCATTTATTATATTTTATGTACAACATAAAATGAAATCATGGTGCATGACATGAGACTTATCTTTAGGAAATGAGATTGAGACAAAGAAAACCCATAAAAATCTAATAAATCATAATGTTATAATGAATCCATTGAATGATTATATGAATAAATTTCAAAATAAATATAAAAATTTTATTACAATCATAAATAATTATATCATATCACACATAATCATGACATGAAAATGTCAATAAATATATGTTATAACCCAATATATGAAAACTATGTTAAGAAATTGATTGTATTGAGTCCAAACATGTATATGTGTCATTTAACAAATTTAAGGTAATTTTATATCAATTAGTTAATTTCTAAATGAAATTTTAATTTTTCATTTCTATAATATTAAAACATTTATTTTATTAGTTTACATGACATGTTTATTACCATGATTGATTAAGTCCATTTCCAATATTTGGAGTAAGTTCATTTCAAAATTAGAAAAAGAATTTTGTAGGTTTTCAATGTTGAAAATATCAAATGCTAAAATTTTATATAATAATATTCATTACATAATTTACTTTTTTAAACATCAAATTATATTTTAGATCTATCTTATGAGTAAAATATATGAAACAAAATACATTGGCTCGTGAAGCGGTAGTCTACACTTATACATGAGTGATGTTTTAGAATTTCATTGGAAGTAAAATTTATAAATAAAAAATATTATACTTAATGAAAAATTACATTTCTCATAAAAATATAATTCATTATATCTATCATAATGACCATCCCCGAGTAGTGATTTTTTAAAAATGATGTCCATTGCTATGTGAAGACGTTATTTCATATGTATGAATATGCAATGATTCTGTTTTTTAATATTAGAATAGTACTATGATTAATGATTTATTATACTTATCTAGTCATAATTATATCATGAATATCATATAAACACATTAAGACTATGCTAACTACCATACATGAATTCTGGTGATGAGAAAACAATACATATGATAGTGAGGTAGTAGTTCACTCATATAACGATCAATGGTTTTGTTTCCCATTTAATGAAAAAATGTAATGAATAAATTTATGAAATCAAATTAATAAAATATATTTGTTATAGATGTTTTTATGTAAATAAATTTTAATTTTATTCATATAGTTGAAATATGATGAAAAAGATATAAAATGAAAACAATCAGTTATGATAAATACTATCACATTGAAGAAAATTGCATGAAAATATCCATAAAGAGTATACTAATAGTATTTTAAGAGTAAAAAAACTATATAATTTTGATAATTATGTTGAGAAGTTCTTTTCATTGGTTCTTTCAAGATAAGTGGATCACTATGTGTGTGGATGAGAGAAAAAAGTGGTGTATTTTTAGAAGATAATAATGGGGAACTGTTGGAATTATAAATGTATTAAATTAAAATAAATTAATTTTCAATTTAAATTGTCCAAAAATAAGTAAATTTATATTCTATATTTTTTTATGTCATAATAATGGCATCGAATAAAATTGATAATTTTATAGGTTATGTTTAAACCCATATCACATTTTTTAACCACAATTAGGTCTTCTAATGATTAACACGATATCAATGTTATTTATTATTTGGTGGCCTATAAAGTAAATTAATAATGTATATTGACCCAATTGTTGAAAATGGTTGACATTCTTAGTGTTATACCATTAATTTAGAGAAATATAAAATTTTCATTAATTTTAAATGAAATAATAAAATATTATTTAACATAAATAACATTAAATTAATTTTAAAAACTATTCTCATAAGATGACTTTAAATGTATAAATATAGTAATTTTACTAAAATATATAATTTTAACAAATTAATAATAAATTATATATGTCTAATAAATTCTTGTAACACCATAACATTCCCAAAAAAAATATTATTAAAATTTTTAAACAATTGACTTTTATATATCGTTCCCAAACATTGTGTTCGTGTTTCCTAGATATTAAATGTAATTATTTCTTCCCTAATAATATTAAAAAAATTATCAACATTAAATAAATTAATTTTTATAAAAAATGACCATTTTATAACCATTTATTACTTGTTTTTATGACAATCACAAATTATTTTAGATATTAAATGATGAAAGACATAATTTGGAATTTTTCTTTTATTCAAGTAATATAAATGAAATTAAATTAAAAAAGTTACCCAAAATGACATATTATAAAATATATGAATGTATGGTTAAATTAATTTCATATAATTAAATCTTAGATTGTATACATATAATTTTTATACCATACATCATTATTTTTTACCTTGACTTACATGTTTTACTCTTACCATAGTGACAACAATTTTATCAAGGTTACAATTCATTATGAAAAAACTAAAGTATAACTATTTACCAAATTTGGTAATTTTTTGTCTAAATATAGAATACATTTTATCAAATTAAATAACTATATGTGGAAGAAACAAAATTTAATATAATCTCACAATTACACAAATAATAGTTTTCTATAAAATTTCATTTTTCAGTATAATAATAGTTCAATACAAAAAAATAATAATTTTGAATCCAATGAACGTAGTTGAATTATTTTACATTTATAATGATATAATAAAACATTTAATTAAACATAAAAACAACAATTATTTATAAATACATGAATGGAGAAGAAATATTTATACAAAATCTTTATTTTTTGTTATTCATTGATTAATTAAATTTAGTTGAAAAATAATACAATTCCACCATAATAAATTTTGGAATGATGAATTCTAAAAAATAAAATTTTTCAAAAATAACATTAACAAATGTGTTACAAAGTAATTATAATATTATTCAACAATAATAAATGAGAATTATTTTGAGGAAATTATATATTGAAATCCTAAAATTATTTTACTAAGAATTGGGTTCTGGTTTTATAATATTTAATAAATAAATTGATATTAAGTAGGGAAATTATAGTTTTTTTAATAAGAAAAATAATCTGATTTATACCTTCCAATTAAACATCATGGTTATAAAATTTATATTTATAATGATATTATTTCATGGTTCATCTACACATGGTGTTGTGTATCATTATACTAATTCTTTAGTATCATTTATTCTATAAATAAAACTTCTTAAGTCCATTTACATATATTGGGCTATGTCTGAGAAATCGTAAGCCTACCACCAGTTTCTGATTTTGGAAATGTCTCTAACACCGTGACCCCAATATTCTTTCCCTAGCACTATGACCTAGACACCAATAATCAGAAATCATAATCAATAAATTGTGACTCTAACACCATAAACCATTCTCGATTTTATAAATCACGTGACACCAGTTAATTGATACCATCTCCTTGAAAACATATTAAGACACCATTTAGAGTTTTGAAAATTGACTACACACCATTACTCGAGATACCTAGATCATGACACTATATTTGTGCTACCAGTTCTAGATCTCAATGCAACTATAGAACTGTGATTGTCTCACAATGACTATCTCAATGATTAAGGGCAATATAGAGGACACAATTTCTAGTGACACCATATCAAGAAAAACTCCGACAATGTTCCATACTTTACCAATTTTTCAGTCTTAGTCAATTAAATTTAAACATTATTCCGGATAGTCATATTTGTGTCAATTAATACCAGTTGAACAATTAATGATATTTTTTAGATATGCCACCTAAAAATATGATGTACGAGGTGTATAAATCACTCTTTATTTTGGCTTCAATATGTAAAACAAAAATAAAAATAAAAGTCTAGAGTTGGATAATAGGGAGAGTTCGAAATGTTTATGTTATGAAAAATAGAGAAAACCACATACATTGAATAACACAAGAATAAAATTTTGGATGATAATCTCAAACACCATCGTAGCAGCAACTCTATTGAGAACAATAGCTAAAAATAATATTTCATCGAACTAGAAACTAGAACACAAGATCCATGACACTCTGTATTTACATGAGGATTCGAAATTCAAATATTTTACATCCTACAAGTCCAGAGATTTATAGAAAAACATTCATACAATCTATAAAATTTATCATCATCTTTTTCTTAGTTTTGTAATGTTTTATTAATTTTTGAGCAGTGTGTGTATCTATATTAAAATACACACTATGTCCTACATAAAATTGGAGGATAAAAGTTATCCTCACTCAATTACCACTCTAAACTTTTATTTCCTATTTAGAATATTTGAAGAGGGCCTTTATGACCTGGTGTTCAGTTTCCCGCATAGATCAGTGGGAGAGGTCTTCTGACTAGGATAGTTTGGTGTACTGTTGTTAACCCCAGTCTAGGGAGTGGATCATGTTTATTAATATAAACTACCTGAAAGCTGGTGATCACCTAGTGGAGTAGATTATGTATCGTCTTGAGACTAAACCAATTTTTTTCTACTATTTAATTCAATTTAGTTTTTCTCGGTTCGAACTAATATTTCAAAAAACTATGTTTTACAATGATAAGATAGTCTTGGATAGTAGTTAAAATTATTTTTCATTATTAGAGTAGTTTCAAAAATATTAATATAATCTCATATGGATATCAATGAGAATTAATAAATGATACAATAAGCTTCCTGAACATTCAACCTATTATAATTTTATTACATTACATAACTAGAATATTTTATATAAAAGAGGGGAAAATTTTAATTCAAATTTGTAACATAAATTTTTATAGGAACACTATTCACCCCCTTCCCTTATTTGGTGTCATACTATTTCCAGAATTTTGTGTCAGATGAGTTTATAAATTTTTTATTTATTTCAAAAAAATATCTTTTTAAAATATTTTTGAACATTTATTTTATTTGTGTATTTTATAGATATCTAAATTTATATTAGTTCTAAATTTCTATCTCCTGAGAATTTTATTTCATTATTATGGAAAATATAGTAGAAGGTGCAGCTACTAACAAAACTCCATTCATTAGTGGATCAAATTATGCACAATTGAAGATTAAAATGGAAATTCACTAAGAAAGTATGTGGTTTGAAATTTGGTATTCAATTAATGATGAATATAAGATTCCTATCCTTAATATACATACATGGTATGACCCACCTAAAGATACTTATAATAATAATTACAATGTCATGAATTCCACATTCTGTTCTTTAGGAGATGATGATTTTAAAAAAAATCTGAATTTAATATAGTCTATGAAATTTGGGATACTTTATATATTTCATGTGAAGGAAACTCTCGTGTAAATGAAATGAGACTCAACACATAAACTATTAAATATGATAACATTAAAATAAATCATGATGAACCTATTTCTGATATTTTCCTCAGGTTTAATGAAATTTTAAACACTATTATTTTATTGGGAGTAGATGTAACATCCAATGATAAAAATATAAGAATACTCATATTTTTACCAGATATATCGAGAGGGACAACTATATCAATTAGAGAATCTTGTGATATTATACACCTATAAGACAAAGAGATGATGGAAATGTTTATGATTTATGAGGAATATTTAAAAGTGAATAATGAAGTGGAAGAAGAACCGAAGAGAAATTTGGTGTATTTCAATACCACTACATCCAAAACTAATGAAAAGGAAAATGAGAAATTACAAGACCCTGTATAATGTTCTAACAGTCCAAAATTATCACTAGACATTTATGAGGAAATGGTTCAATTATCTAGATAATTTAAGAAGATTAAAGATGAGATTTTTTCATAAATCCTCACTTCAATGGATGATATGATCACCAGAGAAACATGAAGAAGGATTGGAAAAGATGTGACAAATCTTATTATATAGTTTGTTATGTATGTTAGAGAAAATGACATGTAAAGGATTATTTTACATTGATAAAAACAAGAAGTAGTATGAGGAATAAGGTAGAAATGGTAAAAAGTCAATGAAATAAAAATGGAGTTTTTTTAAAGATAGTTTAAGTAACTCATAGTCATCACATGATGAAAAGTATGACAAAGACAATATGTGTTTTATGAAAAAAAACATTTTATGTTACCCAAGAGTCTCTTGTACAAAATTAAAATTATTATGGAGATGATTGTGATTCTGAAAATTTGAATAGTGAAAATTATTTGAATAATATAATATGCATGAAAACACATGTAATGAACGAAATGATAATTATGAATATTTAACTAAAAAACATTCCTCTACTTCTACTGTTAAATATAAAAATTTTATAGGGAATGTTAAAAATGGTCAATTACTTAAGGAAAAGAATGATAATATGTTATGTAATGAACAAATAAAAATGGAAATAGAAAAAGTTACCTATGAAAAAATACACTGACATTGATTCTTGGTAAAAACATTTCCCATAGATACACTACAGGTATATGATACCAACCATGGAAATGAAATCTCACAAAAAAAATATTTGCAACTAAATCTAAAAAATCTGTTTTTCTACCTAATCGGGAAAATCATGCTTCTAGTTCTAATCCTAGAAAATCATTTAGTAATTGAGGTATTTCTAGACTAGATAATGTCTATTTTAAAATATGTTACATAATTCATAGGAAAACCATGTAACAGATTTCAGTTCATAAAGCACTGATTACTAATGTTTCTGGACCTAAAAAACTATAGGTACCAAAATCTTGTTTTGATATTTTATATTTTATGAAATATTTTAGAAGAAATCATGTAAAAGATTGTGGTATTTAATAATGAATATACAAGACACATTATAGGATATTACTCATGCTTCAAGAATTTAATAATGATTGATTGGGGGAATATAACTTTTGGTGACAAAGCTAAAAGAAAAATAATTATCATATTCCATATTGGTAACTCTTATTCAGTTTAATTTCTAATGTACATTTTTTATGGATTAAAAACTATTCTTCATAGAATTAAACAACTATTTAATGATGGATTAAATGTTAAATTTAAAAAAAAATTAACACTAAAAATGAGTTAATATTTTATAATTTTATAAATGAAAGTTTTTATTATGTTAATCTAAATTCTATAGGTCCCAAAATCATTCACGCTTAAGTGTATTAAAAAAAGAGTTTTTTTTATTTCCATAGAAGACTACGACACAAGAATATAAACATCTTTATAAAGCGTATTGGAATGTTTTCAGTCAAGGGCCTACCTAAACAAGACTTTCCAAATGAAAATGTTTATAATCTTTATCAAAACTATAAACAACACAAAATATCATTCCATCTAAAGAAATATATTTCAACTTCTCAACTTCTAAATTTGGTTCACATGGTTTTTTTTGTGACATCTAGAGTATCTAGTTTAAATTGGAAGCACTATGTTTATGTTCTTCTGTATGACTACTCTGCTTATACTTGGACCTTCTTCTTGGATCACAAAAGTGAAACTTTCTCTCAATTTACCATGTAATTTAGGACAGTAGAAAATCTTAGTGGACTTTGGATATAAAATCTATAAATAGTGACCATGTCCGTGAGATTGAAAATTATTAGTTTGAATCATTTTTCACAAAAAATGGCAATAGTGATATCTTCTACGCCCCTAGGACAACCCAAAAGAATGGTATTATGTACATAAAAAAATGAACCATCGATGAAATTTCTAGAACCTTGATAAGTGAGTATGACTAACCCGTATATTATTGGGTTGAAGCTTCCTATACAACATGATACACTATCAATAGAGTGTTAATTCGACCAATGATTTAAAAAACTCTCTATTAGTTGTGGAACAATAGAAAACCCAAAGTTAATTACATCAAATTATTTTTTTGCAATGTCTATATTATTAAAACTAATGATAATCTTGATATGTTTGCATCCAAGACTTATGAAAGAATTTTTACAGGATACTCACTCACTAGGAAATCCTAAATAGACTTTATAAAAAGTACCATATATATGGAAGAATCTGATCTTTTCATATTTGTTCAATCATATCCATATGAACCTAAGATATACCTAAATGATTTTGAGGAAGATATGTCAAATTTAAAAATCAATGAAAAATCATTTGTTTAACATCCCAAATATTTTATGGTCTGTTTCTATTAAATGTACTCTATTAATAGACTATATTTTGAAATGCACTAAGTTTCTTGGAATCAAAACTTGATTATTTTAGAGTTAGTCATAACCTATCCATTAAACATAAATTTTCCACTTTTGGGTTTGGAATAATGAAAAATGGACATACACGATTGCGATCTGGGTGATATTTGCAGTCTGATAGAATCAAGTTAATTTTTGGTGAATAGTAGTATACACTTATGAATAGTAAGATAACCTTACAAATAATAACCTACCCTTATGAATATTATTATGACACTTATGAAGTGTAACCATACACATTAATATGTAGATAAAATTTAGGTCACTATAAAACGAAGATGTATATTTTAACTGTTGGTATTTTTTGATTAAATAACGTTTTAAATTAAAATTTTAATTTATAATATTTAGAAAATTATTTTTGAAAAGTGGACTTCATTTTTAGATTCTAGTCATCAAAAAATAGTTAGGTTTATTTTTTTGGGATGTTTTTGAAATTCTGGAATTATTGATGAATTTTAAAACATGATAAATTAAGATAAATGATAAATACATGTTTTATTGCATCATAGGTGATGAATGGATGATTTCAACACACTTGGATTGAACTCACATGCCATTATAACTATTTTTGAAAACATGAATCAAGAATATTCATAGTATTTAGAAAAATTATTAATATAATGATTAAAACAATGTAAAATCCCTCCCCCCCTCTACTATATAAACCCCCCCCCCCTCACAACCTCTACCACCCACACCTCTAATGCTTCAATCCATGCCTAAATTCTTCTAAAATATCCTTATATTTTCCATCCTCATTTAAAAGACCTTCGGGTGTCACTAAGTGAAAAAAAGGCCTTAAAGAGATTCTCAAGGAGGATTACTGAAGTGGTGAACTTCTCTTCCATTTTCTTCCAAATTCATTTACAAATTTTATTCCATTGTTTCCATCTCATAAAATACCTATATTAAAATCATATGATAAATAAAGTATGTTAAATGACCTAAAATTTTATTATGCTTATAGAATATTTCATCACTATCTCTATTTCCCCCACCTCTTACAATGAAAATGAAAATACCATCCAAGATGTGTTAATTTACCACATTCAAGGATTATGGGTTTTCAATTTCAATTACTATGATCATGACTATTCATGAAACTTTTTAATGGTCTAACTAGATCATAATTTATGTATTTTAACATATTTAATGCTATAGAATCCTTATACACTCATAAAATAAAATAATAATACAAAATAGGTTCATTATGCACAATCCCGATAAGTTAATTCAAGCGTTTTTAATTAATTTTTACATAGAGATTCATCCTCATGGTATACAACCCAATATAATTAAAATATCATTTATATGTTTGTAATGTAACTAATAATATATATTTACAATTCTGGATGTTTATCCACATTTCAAATGAACTTCCATTCATAAATACAAGTAAACCGAGCATGAAATCCAAGGATGAAAATTCCTCCAAATGGTTTGTTTTTGTTATTGAAATTATGTCTTTGATTGAAAATATATTTTATAATGGGTATGTATTAATAAATGTTTTGTTTTATTCATTTATAAATGATTTTTAAATCAATTTTTACTTGAGGGCCATTTTTCATCTACATATGCTGGTCTAATTTTGAAAAAAATCCTATAGTGACTATCTTGCCTCAATTGGTTTCTAAAAGGAATGGAAGGTCCTTGGCATGGGACTCTCCTAATGGGTTGATGGTTTAGAGGAAATGTGATATTACTTAGGGTGATTTATGGGGGTTTACTATGTATGGTGATTTTCTGCTTTATGTGTATATGTGATTGGTTGATTTGATTGGATCACCCCCATTTTAGATATGACATTAGAATCGGGAATAACTAGAGGATTACCCAAGAACTATTGATAAAATAGTTTTCTATTGCGCTCTATCTAGTGGTTATTAGTATGCACTTAATCATCTATAGTATTCTTCCTATCATTTAGGTCATGTCAGGTACAAAAGATCATGAATCATTTAATTTCCTCAGGGTCGTTGACATAATTTATCAAGAAATAGTATTTTATATATTATCCCTTAAGCTCCCATGTACTCCCTTGTTGTTTGTACACTTATTTCTCTATGGGGGATGATATAAGTCCCCATAGGGTATATTATTTTCTTTGTTGTTTTCGTTTTTCTATTTTTGTTTCACTGTTTCTCTTACATTCTTGAATTCTATTCCTATTTTCTTATAGTAGAAATTTTATTTTAAAACGTATCATGAAGTTTTATTGATAATTTTTTGTAATATTTTTCCATTTTTTAACAAGTATATTTGTCCTCCCATTATCCCTCTCTTTATCATAATTTATAAGCCTAAAAATTTCTAAATAAGAACATGTTTTTAATATAAAACCGAAATTGTCCTTGATTTGTTATAAAAGGAAAAGTATTCCAAATATATATTTAAATATTTTCTTCCAAAAAAGAAATTGAGAAATAATTTATTTAATGGAAAATTAAATAGTAAATGATTGTTTAGGAATGTATAATGATTTTTAATCCCCACCCCTATATATTTATCATTATTTTATTCTTTGGGTAATTCTTCTATCTTGGACTCAGTAGACTTAGGGTGATGTTGGTTTAGTAGTTTGTGATGACTCGTAGGGTCACATTGAGGTAAGTTCAGTTTTTATATCTTTTTACCTACCACTATATACTTTTATTGACCAGTTTAATTTTTCTTCCTATTATTATTGGGCTAAATCGTTCCCAAATGATTTATCATTGATTTCTATCACTTGTTCCTAGCTCAAGAGGATCAGCAACACCACAAATGACCTATCATTGGCCTTCTATGTTGGCCATTTCCTCATAGACACAAGTTCGGTTGTGATTGAAAAACTCCTACATAACATTACACATGTATTTAAGTGATCATTTTATCCACTATAGCCACATTTTTATTACAATGTATGAATTTACTATTTACCACATGAAATCCTTCGTGACATGTCATATTGAATAGAATTATTTTATAATAAGAGGGAAAAAATAATGGATGGTATAAAATGCTCAAAAAGGATGAGAATTGAAATAAAAAATTTAATATATTTATTGATTGTCATATAATAATATGGGTTTTAATATAGTGATCAAAACCTAAAAGAATTAATACCCATTAAAACAAGTATAAAAAAATATAGGTCATGGATTAAATATTTAGTAAATAAAATAGTTATAAGAGTTATTAATGATGACCGTGTGATATATATCTAGTGAAAATGAATAATTATAATCACATTCTTATAGAAAATCTATTTGTATCTTCGAAAAATATATTTGTCTCTAGTGTTCAATCATGTAATAAATTACTAGATATCAGTTAAGACCAATATTTAATCATAATCACCTAACAACATCTTTATTTCTATTAAATAAATGGAACACCACCCAATACTTGGATATTTATATTTGGATCACCTCTCATATAGGCTATATCATTTTTATTCTTCATAATGTTCGATATCAGGCTCATCCAACATCATTAATAATATCATAGTATTGTGCATCAATATAAAACATGGATGATATCGTTTTGAAAATAAATTATTAAAAGATTTTTACATAAATGAACCATGGCTAAATTATTTTTCTCTCTTAAGAAATATTATAGATATTTAAATCAATAAGGGAGAATATTTGAAATATAAATTAATTAGGTTAAAATAAATGTATTTAATAAATAAAAATGGACCAAAATTATTATTTTTAATATATTTATGTTTTTATAAAATTATACACATCCTATGAAGTATAATAAATTTCATGGATATGTTTTTTCCTTATTTTATAATTTATCATTTTGTACCCTTTTTACCATTACCATGATAAATATGTTCACTAAGGGTACGATTCATTATGACCAATTTTTTTTTTCATATTTACCAAATTTTTACACGATGATTCCAAATATAGAATAAATTTAATAAGATTAAATACATACATTTGGTATGAATTTCATTTAAAATACAACTGAAAAAAACAATGAAAAACTATTTTCCTAATAAATCCATTTTTAAGTATAAAAAGTTTATAAGAAAAAGTAAGAAGACTATCAATTACAAGGATATTAATTTCATTATGATCAATAAAATGAAACTAATAGAATTTTAAAATGAATTAATTACAGTAAATTGTAAATACAATACCTAAAAAGATTACTTACCAAAAAATCGGTATTTTATGATTATTCACTAAAAATTTTTTATTTTCAAAAAATATCCCAATATTTCACATGAAGATATTTCTTATTTGAGGATTAATAATTTATATAATATTTTAAAAATAAAATTTATGATTGTGTTAGAAACACGTTATAGTATTTTCTTACAAAAGCAATATAATGAATTTTTTATGAAAATGTATCTTAGAAACCAAAAGTGACATTACTAAAAATTAAGAGCTATTTTCCTAATATTTAATTAATAAATTTTTATTGAATAGAAACACCATAAATGTATTTCATAGATAATTTTTTCCCATATTAAAACATTCAAATTATACTATTTATTTATAACGGTCATATTTAAAGTAATAGTAGTTTGTGGTTCTTTTAAGCTGGGTGTTGTTTTTGATATACATAATAGAAGATAGTGTTTTAAATAATAAGAAATTAAATTGTGCTAATTATTATAATGAGATATGTGTTATGTATATGTTGGAGCAATATTAAATGATTCTCTCATATTATAAAGAAGGTATGATAGGGTTTCATGGTGGCATATTTAAAACATAAAGTTCCAATACACATGGAGTCGTAATGGTCCGGTTACGATAACATGTTTTATGATTATTATAGGTGTATGTTTATTTTTAATAATTTATCCACATTCATACATACATATAAATATGTTTTTTAGTGAAAAATGGTGATACCGTAATGATATGTATTTATTAAACCATACATTATAACATTAGTTCATGTACAAAAAATATATATTGTTTTAAATTGAGAATAGTAAATATAATGGATTATGATATAGTAGCTCAATTAGTAATAGTGAAAGGTTATGTAGGTCTAAGGGTTGAGACATGATCCACATTTTATTGTTTATTTTTTATATATGATTTTACGAGTGGGTGATCAGTCTTTAGTTTGGTTTTATTGTTTTTTATTTACATTAAGCTGTAATTGATTTACTAAAACTCACATGCGCTACTTTTTTTTATTTTATATACATGATTTATTCTAATTAAATGAAAAAATGCACATTTAGTGATCCTTGGACTATTAAATGACGTTTTATAAATAACATTGTCCTATCAAATTGGTATCTCACCCACTTGGAAATCAAAATGACATATTCTATGTAAAAATTCATCAATTTTAATAGGTAAAATGACATTATACATTATTTAGAAAATATTAATTATCTCCTAATATAAAAAGGACACATTGATGTGCTTAACTGTCATATGGGACCCTTTATAACTCATTCCATATATTGATAGACTACATCAACTCAGCTCGATGTTTCTTTCTATGTGGAAAATAACGAATTTAGTGTTATTTTATCATCTATGGGTGATAATTTTCTACATGATTTTATTATGAAACATTTATTTTCAAAACATTGTTCTAAATTATGGAAAAATTATATGATTTCAATTCTGATGTGTATCTTATATAATATTAATTTATTCGTTAATTTTTAATATGTATGTTGGAACATCTATTTATGTGAATACTGATCTATTTGATAAGATTATATTTGAATTAACCAATAACCATTTCATGGTGAATGATGAAATTTAATACATTATTTTGATTTTTTCATTGGATAGTTCCTATAATACACTTATTAAGACATTTATATTTGGGAAAAAACTATCTCACTTTAAGAGACATAATGTCTTCCCCCATATATAACGAATAGAATAATAAACAAAAAAATTATGTTGAAATAATAGGGTATAAATGGTAGAGGTAGTTATAAAAACCTAAACTTTAGGTTTATTTTTGTTAGATTAATTATTTACTATGAATGTTGTTATGTAGTATGATAAACACTACTGAGAATTAAATAAGTATTTTTACAAATTTGTGACTTTGATTAAATATTATCATTGATTAAAGAGTTATCACATTGTTTATCATTAATCACAATACATGTAAATAAATTTCCCACATATTATATTACTAATTATGGATGTTTCTTTTATTAAATTCATTGATTTAATTAAAAAAATGAAAATATATTATTATAAGACTTTTTTTGTTTTCATACCTTTATGTATGATAAATATACAAGAAATTTATTATCTATTTTATATTCTTAATCATATGGTCATAAAACAAGGTTAATACTACTTTATGATCTGTTTAAACTTTAATAAGGTCACAATATTAATATATAATTGATATTTCACACATAAATTGGAAATTATAATGTGAATTTCATTTTATTTATAAAAAAATATTCATTTTTACTCATTCATGTTGGTATCTTCTTATTCATATATCTCCATTATATTAATATTTTTCTCTATATGTCATTATATCCACATACTTACCACTATTTAATTGTATAATGACATGTTTCCCATTCCATTTTATGTGACTTTTTGGGAAACTAATCTTGTTATTACACCAATTATCCCACACCTTAAGATATCATGTCCTTGAGACTACTATTATGACTACATCATTACCTTAATTTCCTAAGATAAGAGATTTTTGTATTATACTATTTCACCATGATTATTTTTTTAAAATAGATTATTATTGAGATATAGATAGTTGTAATGTGTGATTAATTTCTCAATCCATTAACGGAGTGATCTTATAGATTCTTTGTTTGAGTATCCAAATGATCCCAAAGTAATTGTAGGGAGGTGATCACTGACCAGTACACATGAGGATCTCTTTTCTCATTATTTTCGATGTTCTAAAGGATATTTAATCCTTTATTGAGATATTTTTCATATATTAGAAGCAAGAATTAGTTATTTGGTAAATATGACAGTCTCTATGTATTCCATGTATATTCTTGGTTCATTCACGAAATTATTTTTATATATTGTAATATATTATTTTTTGGTTCATTACCCCATTTTTTAAGAATGTTATTTTATATTTATTACAATATATGTACTATGATCACCTTATTGTGATTGTAGAAGTAAGTTTGTTTGAACTATGGTAAATATTTTTTTATTATCTACAATGTTAATTATACTCCTTAAGAATTTATTGAATCACTAACAATTTCTTCTACCTCTATTCATTTATCATCATGACACAATTAATTTGGCTAAAATGAAAAAATTCTTGTTCGATGTTCCTTGAGAAAATTTTCAATAATAGTTATTATAATTTAATATTTTATTTAATAAATAATTTTTGAATTGAAATATTAATTCAAATTTTTTAATATGTAATTTTGTATATATTTAATTCTATTTTATATTTTTAATATTTCAATATTATTATTTTAAAAAACTGGTCTTTTAGAAATTCTGAATAGTTCTATTAATTGGAACCAATTTTTTACTATTTTTTGTAATACAAACATTACTGGTTAAGTTAATATAATTAAATAGTATTACAACTAGAGGAAAAAATGTTAAATATGTAAATGGATTTA
Organism: Viscum album; assembly: GCA_963277665.1. Lineage (NCBI taxonomy): Eukaryota > Viridiplantae > Streptophyta > Magnoliopsida > Santalales > Viscaceae > Viscum > Viscum album. The sequence goes on along the minus strand of OY728132.1, from coordinate 1,429,796,031 downwards.
AACCTTCATTCATAATTTTTATAAATATAACAAGAAAAATCTATGAGGAATGATGAGACAAAATATTCCAACCCACTATTTATTGAAAGTGTAAAAACCCATTGTTTTTTGTTATGGATAATGATGAAATTGTGGAAGAAGTGGTGGTGGTACTCTTACCTTTATCAATACAAATTTAAATTTTATGGTAGATACTATGAGGGGGGCTTGTAACAACCCAATATATCCTACTTCATGGTGAACTGCCAATATAATTCTATATGAACTAGCTATTGAGATTATTTGTATTTCTATTGATTAATTCATGATCTACATTCTGTTACTCTAAGAAATCGTTTTTATATCACATATTCCATGGTTTCTCATTTCTTTTACTATATTATATATTATAAAAAAATTATTTTAAGTTCACATGGTCAGTTTTTATTAGATGAATTGTTTTGGGAATGTTGACCTATGTATTATAAATTGTCGTAAAAAACATTTTTTATTGAAAGTACTAAAATCATGTTCCAAAAAATACCATTATATAAAAAACTAATAAAATAAATATTAATACATTAAATGTTGAAACTAAAAAATTGGAAAAATAAATTCTAAAAAAATCACATGGACTAAAATTATTGTTTTTGAAAAAATTTGGTGACACATTAGTGGATAATACAATTATTGATAACTTACTATGCCTTTTTCCAGATGATTTTCATGAAAATTCCTTTGTGATTAATGGATGTGATCCAAGTATACAAATATTGAATAGTATGAATATTATTATTATTTATTAGCAAATAAAATAGGGATGTGTCTTTAAGAAGTATAAAAAAATTAATTTAAATATTTTATACAATACATGATTTTGGAAGAATATATTTTGGATGATGATGATTATGATAATGATGAAGATAAAAATGAAATGTTTGAAATACTTGTTTCACTGATTTCTAGATGTTTTTGAATTACAAAAGTAGTATTTTTATAAATCTGCCATTAAATTGTGTTTTGTGTGGAGATATAGAAACTTTTTTGTCAAATGTTCCTTAACTGAAAGGAGAATAAAATGGGGAATTGAATGTTTGAAAATACATTCCAGAAGATCACAACTAAACATATCCAAGGTGATAATGTTCATTATGTTTCCATATTTAACAGATATATATATATAATTCTATATATATCCAAGGGTTAAAAAGGTTAATTATCCATATAAGTAATATGAGATTCAAACATTTAATCCATTAGAGATTTTTCAACAACAAATTTTATTGTATATGAGGAATAAATATATAAATTAAGACAATAATTTTATTTACTTTATAGATTAATTTACTCATATCACATTATTTTGTTAATGAAGGATTGTTTTTAGGAACTAAAAATGTTAGTGTTTACAAATATATGATTAAAAGGGGCTTGGTTTCTCATTGAATAATATTTAGCTAAAATGATTTTGAATATAATAGTATAGTATTTTATGAGATTCTTGATAATAATTTTATAAAACATGATCTTAATGAACCAAACACACCACTTATTTTTAATGGATGGATAATCAATTGGAATATGTGTCTTGTTCCATGTGTATTGAGCATGATTCATCATCATATGTTGGGGAAAAATATATTATTATAGTTTTTCATAGTGGAAACTATTTTTTATATTGAAAAATACAAATTTCCCACCATAATAGATTTATAAATAATAATAATCAATGTATGAAATACTTATGTATGTTTGGAATCCCATATATTAACAAAGTAAAATTTTTTTATATTGTGATGTTTTTATGAGAGTGGATTTTTTAAAATATTCCAAGGTTTTCCTCTAAAATGGAAGATGATGGATCCATTACCCTAAATTGATAAGGAATATTGGGAATATAATTCATGTAATGGTTTTGATGCATTCAAAAAATAAAATCCCATATTAAAAAATTTAATATACGTTGAGAAGAAGAGGTGTTTATTAAGAACAAAAATGATTTTTTAAAATAAATGATATTTTCAATGAATGTAATGTTATTGAATAAGATTCAACCATTTAATGGGACGAATTAAAATCTTATTTATCTATTATATGTATTATAAATATTGTGTTGGTTCAAAATAACAATTTACTTCACATATAATTGTTTCAATAAAAAATAATATTGAAAACCACAAACCATACCTCATTATTTTTTTTATTTTGAACTATGATTTTTGGATGATTAATTGTAGAATCAAGTGAAAATTTATTCTATGAATGAAAAATTAGACTAGATAGATAATATGTATTCCTAGAAGTATGTAACCAAGAGAGTAAAGAATACATTTATTATAACAAACTGATTGTTTCTTAACATACTGATTGAATGATCTTATAAGACCAAAATAATAATTTATTATCATGGAACTATTAGGATATTTCATGAAATTATTTCACAACAGTGGAATATGATCTTCTAAATGAATGTCAAGTAATGGATGTCTAATTGGGAAATAGAATAATAGATTATTATTAAGATAACTGATGATTTATTTCCTAGAAAGTTGTAAAATATGCATGGACATTGTTGAAGGATCATTATAGCTTAAAAAAATCCAAATAACATGGTATTTTTAGTAATAAACATACACGATTGTGTTTAAATTCAATAAGGATAATGTCAATAATAATCTCTAAGTCAATGAAAATGATAAAATTTTGTTGAATTTTATTATCTTTGTGGATTATCACATTTTACAGGAAATTTAAAAAGTTTTTGTGTATAACTATAATTTTAAAACATAAATTTGTTTGAAATTTATTTTCATTAAGATTTGATAAATTTTTGGTCTAATAGATTTATCAATTGGAAGGCGATATATTTCTTTATCATGATAATCATGCTAATAAAAATTTAATAATTTTTTATAAGGATAAATAGAAGAAGGTGTATAACACAATTTTAGTGTGTACCAATAGTTCGAAATATGAAAAGGGATAATAATTTTATTTAAGAGAATTTTGGAAACTGATACAAATTTTTTTATACATTGGAATTTAAAGATAATTTATAGTTAATATTATTACCTAATGAATAGTGTTTCAAAGTGAATCAACGGAATAAAATTTCATTAATGAAATAATTTTTTTTTATATTTAAAGTGTAATATTCAATATAATAAAATATAACCATAGTTTAATCATGATGTTTTTGGATATATTGATGTGTATTGGTATAGAAATATAATTTATTGATGACCTATATCTAGTTGAGTTTACTTTTTTGGATGGATTATGTGTATTTTGGAAATAAATTAAATAATTATCAATGACTATGAGTACAACTAAATTAGACTATGTGGCTGTAAAGAAAGCTACATCCCAATTGATATCGATGATGAGTCAACTATAATATCTCAACTTGTATGTAATATTTAAACCAATTATCGGAATAGAATATTGAAATCATGTAATTTTCTCTATGAAACCATTTCAAAATCATTTACCAAAGGAAACTGATATAATGTATTATTTCATCCAACATATTTTGGAAGGCAATGTTGAAGCTAAAATTTATTCCAATAATTTTGAATATTGTCAATATATTCGCTAAACCACAACCAATGGAATTATTTCATTGATTTTTGTTGATGATGAATTTCTGCCTCTTTTTTACTCGTAATAAACCTTTATTGAATCCATTCCCTCTCTATATCTCTTATTCTTTTTATTTTTCAAATGTAGAGAAAGAATAATGAAATCTATTTTTTATTCCTTTAGGTATTTAAGTGTTAGGTAATAAATATAGGTGTAATTTCCCATGTAAATAAACAATATGACATTATCTGATTTAAAAATATGTGAAAATTAAATATTAATATTACTTTAAAGGGGATGTTATATACGATGGCATACCCAATATGCAGAAACAAGTTTCTTTAAAATATTATATTGTACACAAATAATATAATAATATTATTGTAAATTGTAGTTAATGCATAGATTTTTTAATGGAAGGAATGAAAATAACTAACTATAGAATAATTATATATGTTTGTTAAATATTTTAACAATTACCCAATAAATTATAGAGTCTTAAAATGCGAATGAATCCAATTTTAAACATAAATATTCTAATACTCTTTAAAAGGTCGATTACCTGCCTTTTGGTGGATAACCCTTTTTAAGACTATTTTTTTCAATTTTATATATTATATTAGACAAAAAAAATCCTTTTTTACAATCATGAAATCAAAATTTACATTGTGTATTTTTTTGTTATCTATCTGATAAAGTCCTTTTTTATGAATAGTGAAAATGCTGTATTTTAATTCAAAACCTCCTTTTAATCTAATATATTTATATGTATATATTATCTTTTTAATTGGGTTTAATGTGTAGTTAAAATATAATTTTACCATTTAATCCAGTGGTGTTCATTGGAATTAATTTAACATTGAAATTGGACAAAAACGAGTGTCAATCTTTTCATAGATATTATTTCTTAAAAAACGCTATTAGTTTTGACAGTGGGAATTAATTATATAATTAATTAATGAAAATTATATCTTTTGAATTTGGTAAAATAGAAATCATTTTTTAATTTGGAATATCAGATTTACTTTGGATAAATTCTTGGTATTTTTATGACAAATTATCATTTTTAATGAATAGTGTAAAATACTACATTTTTCTTCAAAACTTCTTTTTCATCAAATTTAATTATACAGATATATTGTCCTATTAATTTGTTTTAAAAATTACTTTAATTATGCTTTTATCACTTACTACAATTTTGTTCATTGGCAGAAATTTTTCTTTTCAATTGGATGTAAAAACAAGTCAATATTTTTTAAAATTTTACTTCTTAAAAACCCTTCTTTGGTTTTGACAACGGGAATTATTTTTAAATTAATTAACGGATTTTATCTATTTCGAATAAGATAAATTGGATTATATATTTGGAATCATATGTTCCAAATTATTTTATTAATATTCTTTCGGTTTTTGGACATTATAAATAGTAATGATGGTAATTATCTTTAATTATCATGATTAATATGTAATCTGGTAGTTAAGGGTAATAAAATAATATCATAATGTTATAGAATGACCCCAAAATGTATCCTAATCCTCTTTTTTTAGTTATGGACGACAATGGGAATATTTTTACCAAAATTTAGGGACCATGGAGTCATATGGGTGTGATAGTGACATTTATGACATTATTTTTAAAAAGGATGAGAAATATAACAAAGGATTGTATATCCTAAGTAAAACAAATTTAATTTTGCTTAAATAAGGTATATCGTAGACTATAAATAGTCATTGTAATGATAAAATAATTTCCAACATCATTGTAATTTTTTATAATATTTATACATTAAATAAATAAATTTATTTATGACACCATGATGATGCAGTGATTACCTCATTAATTAATGATTTAAATAAAATGAAAAGATAAGGTAAAATATAATTCTTAAATTTGTCAACAACCTATTTTATGGGTTGATTTCGAACCATTATCACCTTATTCTCAAAATATACCATTCTGGGACCTTTAATATCAGAAAAATATTTTATAATAAAGTAATATTTCAAGACATTCATGAAGTGACCCACCTCCCACTTATAAAAGGCCCCCGACTCTACCCACTTACCCACAAATCTGAAGCCATTGGCTCATCCAAACTCTGCTCTTATTATCTCTCCAAATACATCTCTTATTCCTAGAAGCCTCAGTTTGGGAAGAAGTCATTCCAAGGAAGCCTTTGGCTCAAATCAACAAGAGTTACCCGATTTAGAGTTAATGTCTTCTCTCGAGTTTCTTTCTTTTATTTTCCTTCTTCACTCACCAATATCTTCTCATTATTTGATCCCACAATAAAACCAGTATCCTAAATATACTAGGATACTGTTATGATAATTATTCTACGTACAATTACAAGTACCTCAGTCTAATGGTTTTAGAACATACTGTTTCGGTGGATGGTGAATTACTGCCTCACGAAACGATGATTGTTTAATCTTCCGCTACCACCTTTCATGGTGGCCATTATGACGGAACTATATTTATAAATGATATATATTATATTTATATCCTCTCTATGCTTATATATTTTATATTTAAAACATTATTTTTGGCTTTTCATGTTGTGCAAATAAGATAATTTCATATGAAGAAGTGTGGAAAACCGCGCCCCTCAAGTGATGTGACTCGTTCATAAAAAACATATAATTTATAACGAATTTAATTAATTGTAACTTCCCTAGATTTAATTGTACTTTATTTCTTAAATGTAATTTAAAAACTATCACTACATACAATACCGAGTTCTAGCGCACCATGACATACAAAACCAGTCGTTTGAAAGCGATTATGAATAGAATTAACTGAATTTTGAACTTTATATAATCCTTATAATTTTTGAATCCATATTTTGAGTTTCTTAGAAATAATTTAAGAACAAATTCATTTTTTTCAGATAAAGAAGTATATTTTCAAAAAATGAAATTTTATCGCATAATAAGGGTGAAGTATTTTTAAATCCAATATTTGAAACTTTTATATATTAAATTTAACAAAATAAACTTCTTCTTTATAATTGGGACATAATTATTTAGTTTCAATAATTTTTTGGTGTTTTTCTAATAAATTTCATATTTGTGTGAATAGTGAAAAATACTATATTTTAACTGAAATGAAATTTTTTAATCAAACAAATATATATTATTAAATTATAAATTTTTATCTTATGGATTTATAAATAGATTATATTATTACCATTTAATCCAATGATGGTCATTGTTTGTAACTTAACATTGAAATTGGACATAAACAAGTGTCAAGCTTTTGATAGTTATTATTTCATAAAAAATATGCCTTCTGGTTTTAATAGCAGGAATTAATTTTAAAATAAAAAATGAAACTTTGAGGTTTTGAATTTGGTATAATAGACTTCATTTTTGGATTCGGAATATCGAAATTATCTTAGGGTTAAATTTTGGAACTTCTCTAATAACTTTCATATTTTGATGAATAGTGAAAATTACAAAATTTTAATTAAACAAATTTTTAATCAATATAATTAATAGTGATAAATTATGAAATTGAGTTCTTTTTAAGTATAATTAGATTATAATTTTACCATTTAATCTAATTTTTGTCATTGGACATAATTTTATATTTAAACTGGACATAAGTATGTGTCAATATTTTGATAGTTATTATTTGTTAAAAACACGCTTTTGTTTCGACAACGGGAATTAATTTTAATTTAATTTCTGCCACTTATGTGTTTTGAATTTAGGAAAATGGATTAAATATTTATAATCATGAGGTACAAATTGTTTAAATAGGTCAATTTATATTTTTAGACATTTTTAATAATTTCTTCCGAAAATATTTTATTTACCATGGTTAAAGAGAAAATCTGGTAAATAAGGGTAAACAAATAATATTAATTTACCCTAAAACATGTCCTAACTATATTTTTTGATACCTGTCCAACCATGGTCATCTTTGGTTTGATTTTTGGACCCCATGGAGCCACTTGTAGGTGATAATGATATATTATATTAATTAAGTTAAAGTAAATACAAAATGACATAAGCATATATCTTATAGAAAATGAATTTTCACATAAGGTTATATATAATATATTTTTGAATATAAATATTAATTATAAAGATAAATATATTTACTATATTATTATATTTTATTTATAATTTTGACAAATTTAATAATTAAATTTATTTATGAAACAATTATTATTCAGTATTTTCCTTATTAATGAAAGAATCAAATAATTAGTATTATAAATGTTAAATTAAAAATAATTTGCAAGTTTTGATATCATCAAAAAAATTTATTGGTTAATATGATATATTTGGATTTCCTAAATGAATTTTCTTCTAATGAATAAAGTTGTTATGATTTTAAAAAAAATCCATTATTAAATATTTCCAAAATTGACATACATGAGTTTTTAAAACAAATATTATATTATCAATGGATATTGTATTCCTAAAAATATAAGGATTGGACAAAGGACTTCTATCATGATAGGTGTATCATTAATGGAAAACTTGGGGGTCTCATGGATGTATATAGTATGTTTATAAACAATATAATTTAAAAATACAAAGTTACATGTTAAATGTCAAACTAATTAACTAAGAGTTAAAACTAAAAGACAAGGTTAATATAATGACCCCAACCTGTCTAAAATCTATTAGTTGAAAGGATATAGGCCCATACCCACCTTTTAATTTTAATATTATACTTTGTATCATTTAGAAAATGAATATGAATTTATTATAAAATAATACTTTAAATACTTCCTTAAGATCACCTCCTCCCCCTTATAAAAGGACACCACTTCTAATAAATTTATCACACATTCAAAGCCTTTTGGATAGACCTAAACCTTCTCAAATATTATCTCATATTCCCTCAATTCATCCTAAAGGCCTTATATTGATCAGAAATTCGACCTATGGTTCCCTTTTGATCAAATCAAAAGGAAGAACCCGAAGAATAGGTAATGTGTTTACCACACTCTTTCAAGTTCCTTTCTGCTTCAACACCGTCTTTCATTGTTATTTACATTATAAAATAAAAAATCCAGTATCTTATATAAAATTTTAGGTTATTATAAATATGGTACAACCATATTATGTTTCTATCCATCGTTTGATTGACATGTCACCATACGTGCGTATATACAGTCTACTGTCTCCACATCATGGTGTAATTGTTATTTAAAAGACTATTATATGGATGGGTATAATAATGATGTGTAATTCATGTAAATAATAAATATAAAATTGGAATGATTCTGTATATATGATGCACAATCCAATTATATATTATTTTAATATCTGAAAAATGATATTGTCGCTCGTTCATACGTATAGATTTCCGTCTCCACGAATGTGATAAGATTTATTTCCCATCGTATCCATTCAAGACTAAATATTATTTGATGATTAAAAAAACATTTTTCAGACATGATTTGATTCTGGATATGAATAATATACACCCCATCCATAAAAAATATGGCTCACATGACAATGAATATAATGAAAAAATGATTCCATTAACACCCAAAATAATGATAATTCTAAGATATTATTAAACAAATCAATGTTAAAAGATCATATATGATATCATATTAATGTATATGATTATATTATAATTTAATAAAAATTATTTCTACATTATACAGGAGGTTAACCTATCATCAATCAAGGAAAAGTACATGGTAAGGGATTATTTCACAATCTCTTCATTATCCGAGGTTGTTTATACGTGATTATTACATGGAACCTATTTGTCATCCACATCCATGTTTCTTAAAAATGTATTTCAAAACATTTTTATTATTTACTAGACTTTGTGTTAAAGTAATATATTACAATGTTGGACTTTTTATAAAATGGTTTGAAAGGAATCTTTCCGTCTTTTTCCAAACAAGGTCCTTTTTTAACCTTTTCGACAAAATTAATGTAAAAATGCATTTCTATAACTTATACGGCGGGTGTGGCTATTTTCCACCATTGTAAAATCTTTAAAGATTCCCTTATAATCTTATAAAAATACTTCCAATGTAAATGTATTATTTTATAATTATGTGACTTTTAAATTATTTAAAAAAAGATATTTCTCTCAAATAGTTTTGATTTCATCTATGTCAACATCCATTGATAGATTTTAACCTTATTTGAAGTTGATTTATTATGATAAAACACTTTTGTATTATATTGATTGTTTTTTATATGTTTTACTATAGATGTGTTATTTTTATACCATTCATGGATTATGGAAAATGTATTGACATTTCGTATGCTAATTTTAATATGAATGATTATGTTATGTTAAAACCTTTTCATATGGGAATACTTTGGACTATGTAAGTGATGGGTGGATCCCGCTATAGCTCCTCAATGCATCAGTAGATCTCATTCAAAAAAATATTGTATTGGAACGAGGCCTTGAAAAAACTTTATTTGTAGTCCTGGCACGAGGCCTTGGCTACGTGGTTATGATAGTATAGAATTATGAATTCCATCATTAGGAAAGTGGTTATTGATATTGCATGTGATTATTCGGCTATTGGAATATCCATGTGAATAAGTAAATGGAATTATTTCTTTTTATTTTTTCCATATTAATCTGAAGTTCGAGTTTAAAATTAATTTGTTTTAGTTATACATTCACATAATATTTTCTGCGTATTTATGAATGTTTCTGCTATATTTTTATCCTTACTGGGCATTTGAGCTCACCCATTTCAGTGTTTTAATTTTGCCTTTGGATATGAAGAAGTATTTTATGAATGACATAAAAAGAATGTATGAGGGGATATGAAGACAATAATTGTTCTAGTTTTTTTTAATTTATGATTTAATGTAAGACTTATGAATATATCTAGTGATTCCAAGACTACCAAACTAATCATTCTTTCAAGACATGATCTTTTCATATCGATACAAGGTTATGTAATAATGGACCGATTCTGGGGAACTCTGGTTGGGGCATTACATTTGGTATTAGAGGAAGTTCATTGCAAACATTGGATGGTAGATATAGATAAACTCTGATTAGAAAACATATACCTAAGAAGGACATTGTGGATTAGTATAGAAGAACTTCCTAGAATTTCGATATTGTATATATTTTTTGAGATTTTCGATAAATACATCCATATCTAAATACAAGAAGGTAGAGGCATCTCTGGCATAGATGTACATAGTGGTAAAACCCAAAAATATCTCTTTAAGATAGACTCGAATGAGAACTGGTGCACGACAACGGTCCTTGTTGCACTAATGGTCATGGCACTCCTAGGGGATATGCTTAGGATAATTCTCATTTTCCTTACAAATATTCATCAAGGGTTTATGATTATATAATTCCTCAATGAAAAAATCATTAGGATTATGGATTATATCTTCAAACAGTTCAATGTACATTAGTTATTTTACAAGTTTTGAATTATTCATTTCAATTCATAAACTGATCTAGTTTATGCTATTTTATAGAAATGGCGCCCAATAGAAGAAATTTGAACTCCAGCAATATGTTTGATCCAAAGAGTAAGAAGTGTAATATCTTTAATAGTATTATGCCAACATTAATAAGGGAACAAATCTCCCATATATTCTCAACATATGAAGAAATATTATAATGAGTTATTAAGATAAGTAAATAATTCTCTGAGTCCATTGGCATTGAAGGGAAGCAAGATAAGAAAATGATGGAAGAGAGAAAGATGGATAAAGGGAAGAGGGAAAAGAAGAATTTTCTCATATGTGATAACTGTGGGAAGAAAAACCATGGAAATTTCTTGAATGGAATGGGTGTTTGTTATAAGTGTTGAGAAAAAGGACACCATGTACGTGACTTCAAGGGTAAGAAAACAGATTCAAATATACAATTATTCATCTATAATGAGTTGGGGAACTATGCAAACCAATTTCAAAATCATCAGAGTATTCCCCAAATGATTCCATTGGAGAAGAATAATGTTGTGATATTAACACAGATGAGGAGGAATTATTAGAGTTCTTATGTTTTTATTAGAGAATTTTTTCATTTGAGTGTTGTATCAAGAATGTACTGGTTATAATAATTATGGAGTATATAAGGATTGTACTGCAGTACTATTTCATTAATGACTTGTGATTGTGTGGAACAACTAAAAGTGACTCAATAGAAGGTTAAATTTTTGGAAAATATATGGTTGAGAGAAAGATAAACCATAATATGGTTCTGATACCGAGGTAGTGATTTTGGAATAATAAATGATTGGTTTGGATAGATTATATTTTATATTATTTACTAACATGAAACTGATTAATGATTTGTATATTCTATAATTTCTGGAGTTGACAACATTTTTGGATAGAAAGAGTATATCCAATATTCTATAAGTAATAAGGGATCATGAATGTAAAAAATATAGTTTTATGGTGTTTCAGAATGTTGTAGTGTTTTAAAAGAATGCATGATGATGGTGTTCACATGTTATTACATAGAAAAAATGATCTTCATTATGTTTACATACATTATAAATTTTGGACTATGAGGTTGGATATTAGTATTTTGGATAAATCTAGTTTGAGATTATCTTTGGATTTCCATAAAAATGACAACCCCGAGGTTAGGTGGCAACCCGTTGTGTCCGGTAAGGCCGAGAGACTTGAACCGACAACCAAAGGGCGACATGGTTGTATCACATACAACTAACCCACGTGATGTCCAGGATTGAATAATGTAGTATTTTTAATGGTTCTATTAGATGATTTATAAATTCAATATTTTTCAACCCTATACAAATAGGATAAATCTAATATTATATTTATGTTCTATTATCTTTTAGATTAAAAGATGATTATGTGTTAGAACTTAGATAAAGTATAGGACTCTACTTCTCAAGTATATATTTTTCTTCTTCTATTATTCAATGAAGAAATTAACTCTTATACTTTAGTGAATGGATCATAAAAAAAAATGTGTTGTCCTAATACCATATGTTTCATTGACCCGTTGGTATTTTAAATCATCATATATTGATGAATTTAAGGCCCTAAATTTTACACTTGTTTTTGATTGATGACCTAAATCACTATCTATAAATATTTACATTTTTCTCCAACTATATGTCATTAATTGCCACAAATGTTCAAATAATCGAGATCATAATTTGGTGGTGACCCTTTCCTTTCCCATTTCCTTATATGAAGAATATAATTTATTAACCTAATTTCTGATGTGGTTTTTCACAAAGTTAGTATATATTTTCAACATTTTATTTTCTAAATATAATTTCAAATTGAGAGGACATAATTTATTGAAGGGGGGAAAAATTTAACACCACAAGATTTCATAGTACATTATTTTTTCAAAGTAATTCAATAACATTCACTACACGTAACATCGACTTCTAGTCCAACATGACTTACCAAACAAGCTGTTCAAAAGCGGTTATTAATATTATTAACTGAATTTTGATCTTTATATAATCTTTATTATTTTAGAATCTATATTATTTGTTTTTTAGACATAATATAAGAACAAATACATTTTTTCAGATAAAACATGTATTTTAAAAAAAAATCAATTTTACCGCCTTTTAATGGAAAATTTTTAAAAGAACAAAACAAATATTATTTTTTTACTTACACGATATGTATTTAATTAACCACGATCGAGAAAACTATTTCTATCAAACATCCATTACTTATTGACATGGTTCGTATAAATTAATTATTTCCCAAAAATTATTGAAATATTATTTTTTAAATATAAATTTTCAATGAAAATTATTTTACATATATTTTATGATTTTATAGTTTTAAAATAAGATTAGTGATTTTAATAGAAATGTTATATTCCCCAAGAAATTTCCCAAGTGATGTTTCAAAATAATTTTCCATGTATAAAAAATCAGTTGGATGAACCATATACATGAATGGGGATATAATTTAATGAAACCATCCTTATTATTTCTTCATATGGTTTTTTGATTAGTTTTACACTATATGAACTATTTTTATAACATTTATTTTACTATGGATGTTTTATGATTATATTAATTGACTGTGAAAATTATGAACATTTTTTATGCTTGTTTTAAAATGATTTTCTATGTGGATTATGTTACACCCTAATCATATGGGGACTATATTTGACTTAATTAGTAATGGGTGGCACCCAATACAGCCCCACGATGCATATGTATGTCTCTTTTGACAACCATGATGGGATTATTCATAGGGACATACACATTTATTTATATGTCTAGGTAAAATGCAATGATTGAATATTTTATAAGTTCATGATTATGCCTTCCATCATTATAAATTTATGTATTCATATTCTTTTTGAATATTTGATTCATAAAAATTTATAGGGTTATGTTTTTAAGTTAATATGATTAGTTGTTTCAAACTATTGGATCATCATATATTCCTTCCATTATATGATCAGTTTATTTATTTATTTAAATGTGGTTAATTTATTTACCTTTCTATGTTGATTATTCTTTATGTATTAATAGATTTCGTAATATTCGTACCCTAACTGATAATATAACCTCTCCCCTTTCTTCTGATTCATTTATAGGAGGATACAGTGAAGTGTGTAATGATTTATATGGAGGGACACTATATCCATAATGAGGTAATTCGAAAAGAAAATAATTTTAGAATTTTATGTTTTATAAAGTTATGAAAAATTCATGTATGTATCATGTTTACGAATACTAATAAACCATTTTTCCTATTGAGATGTGATGGATTATATACAATGAAAATGTATTAATGTAACCATCAAATTTAGGATATTGGGAGTGGGATTTCTATAGATGGGATTATAAGGATGTTTAGTTGAAACCTATAGAACTAGGTTTCATAAAACATTGACATGGAACCATAAACCTATGAAGGACTATGAGGATATGTATAGAGGAACATCCAAATGTTTGGTAATGGAATATATTATGCGGTTTTTCCAAGAATATACATCCATTTCTAGATACAATAAGATGATATCGTTATAGAACAACTATTCCCAGGGATAATAACTACTAAAATAACTCATTGAACTTGACATCCACATCACATAGTGGAAAAAATGGGTCGTATTGTGATTATTGTTTGAAAATACCTAGTGATGTGATTTAGATACCTAAGATTTTCATCGCTAACAAATATAATGTAGTTCAAACTAATTATTCCCCCAAAGAAAAAATTTTTACAAGTATAATATTACCTATGCCTAAATATTTCAATTTCGGTTATTTTTTTCATTTTTTTTTGGATTATACAATAATTTTCACGTTTTTATGATCAAATCTATTGTATTAAACTCTTTATAAATGGAACAACATAGAAGGAATTGGAAACATATCAATGATCGTACCTCGTGTAAGGAATTAAACCCATGTAAAGATAATGATTATGGGGATAAGGATGGATTTGGAACTGATAATATTTTAACTATATTTGGGAAAGGAACGCATGTTATGAGTAAGAAACTGTCCTATATAGGAATATTGATGATCGAATATAATGTGAAATGATGTTTAATGGCTTCATGCATCAGAATCCTCCATTATTATGTGTGTATACAAATCCATTATTATTTGTGCAATCTAAATGTTTTATAGAAATGTTATTTATCATTCTAAGAAGTATTTAATGGGAGAATGATTTCATGGGGTTTCATCATCTCTCAGGATATGCGGTTCAATGAGGATCAGTACTTCTAAACACTATGGATGACGAATAAATATCATGAATGAAATTTAATTATTTTAAGGAAATATTGTTAAAAATAATATTTTAATTGTGATAATTGTGAAGATTTTAAAAAATATATATTCATTCTAAGATTGAATGAAGGGAAAAATGTTTCCATGTATTAAAAAAATTTATATAGTCTGAATTGAATACCGTCGAGTTCAAATTTAATCTAAATACCATGATTTACACTTTAATTTATAGCATTAAGACAATTATACATCCCGAACTAGTCTCCCAAACATTACCATCATATGAGGATATAGTATCCAATTTTATCAAAATAGTACATAAACTCTCCATGTCATATAGATTCGAAGGTCATAAATAGAAGATCATGATGGCAGAGATAACTAAGGATAAAATGAACAAGGGAAAGAAGTATTTTCCAACATGTAATACATGTGGAAGGAAACAACATTGTACATGAATAAAAGGAAAAGTACTTTTCTACATGTGTTGATAAAAAGGACATCATTCTCATTAGTTCAAGGGAAATAGTTAATTTTACCATTTGAAATGCATCAACGACAAGGGTTTGGTTCACCAACACCAATTAATCACCCATGAAAGAAGTTAATTTATCTAAAATGGAGATTAAGGGTCAAGGTTAATCATATACATTTATAATATATAATTTGGAATGACTATTTTTTTATTAATATTAAATAATTATGTTATATGAGTATTTTCAACAATCATATTATGTTTATAAAAATTATGACATTTATAATTATTTTACTATAGTATTATTTCATTTATTGTTTGAGAAATTATATAGACTGGTACTGATTATCAAGAAAAGTGGTTTAGTGGAACGTTGATGTTCTGAGACAATAAATTAATTAGGGATCATTACCCTTAAAATGTATATGTTGTTTAGATAATAATGATAAAAATGTTTTAATAAATATTTTTATAACATCTTATTATTATATTATCTTTTATGTAGAGGTAATTATGGTTTATTATAATTTAGTAAAATTATATGTATTATAATTATGTGGATTTATAGAAAATAAAACTCACATATATAGTGACATCCCATGGAACCTAGAAAGTTTTCATTTCTGAAACTCAATATTAATTGGTGATATGGGTTTAGTGTCTTCCAATGGCCAATTTCATGTCCTGGTTAATATTTACATGTTGTTTGTCATTAAATTTTATGGATAAATATTAATTTTGAAACTGTTGTGTTAATGTTAATTTTTAGTGATTAATTTGTATTATTACGTGATCAATAAAAAATATTTTCATCTTATAAGATATTTATAAATATACATAAATAATGATCACTATTTCATTGATATTATTATCCATTGAAATATAATTTTATTACTTCAGTCATGAAACATCTATCTCGAATATTCATTTATTTTTTAATAATGTAAGTGAAAGATGAGTGAAGCACAACCAAAAGTTGAAATTGTGCCTTTGGAATAGAACAATATCAGGTAAGTACATTTTCTCATAATATTAATCTAGATAGTGAAGAATTAACCCAAATATAGAAAAAATATAATAATATAAAATTTTATACATGTAACTTCTTTAATCTTGAACTGATGGAATCTTAAATGATCACAAATTATTGGTTTTTAGGTTCTTGATTTTCCTCTAATTAATCAATTTGTTGTTATCATTGTCCTCTATCACTCATTATAATTATTTATTTTTTCCTCCCTATATATATCATCACATTCCAGAAATGTTCTCCTACTTTTAATCATAATTATGTATAATTCCATATAAACATCATATTTAGCTTTCTCTCTTACAATGTGGATGATTTATCAACCGTTATAATGATTTGGCATTTCATAAAATTTATTATAAAATTTGAATTAATTGATTAACTATATCATGGTTAAATTTTGAGTATTCATTATATTTAAGGGTTGGATAATGTAACACCCAATGGCTATTAAAGAATAATATAATGTTCGATTGCATATGTGACACAGAACTCCAATATTAGAAGATAATTTAAGACCTTAATACTTTAAAGTATATTTATTTTTAAATAAATTCAATCTATTTTATAGATTTCAATGAATAAAAAACTGGTCTTAAATAAAATCGGATCCTCCATTAAAATATTTTTTATCAATATTTATAGTTATAAACTATTTTTTATGTTGGTTGGTATAAATAGTACATACTAGATAAAAAAATTTAGGGTTTACACACATATTAAAAGAGATTTATATATTGATAATAAATAAAATAAGAATCATTTGAATAAAAAAGAATTTTTTTCCCAAAAATTTATTCATCTAAAAGGTTGTCTAATCCCAAATTGTGTACATAATTTAGAAATCATTTTTATCACTTTTAGTAAATTTATATGAAAAAAGTAAATAATTTATTTAAATCTACAAGTCAAAATTATCTTTGGGTAAATTGTTTAGATTTTTCTAAAAATATTTCAATTTTTATGAGTAATAAAAAATACTATGATTTAATTGATTCTATTTTTGTTCATAATTTTTTATGTGTATAATGGGTATAAACATATAGAGGTGGACCAAAAATAAATAACATTCCAGACTATGCATATTTGATTGATTTCTTATTCCACCACTTGAAAACTTCTTCAGTCACTCATATATAATAATAACAATATATTCTATAAACTTATAATTTATTTTTCATAGGGAATGAACTGTATCTATACCCTCTTCAATCAAATGGTAAATGATAATCCCACTCATTTTTATGGTTATCTATCAACTGACTAATCGATGTGACACATCATCCATCAAAAACTAGCATGGTCTTGTACGATTATATATATAACACATATACCTAAATATATATATATATATATGATATTTATAACATTATAATAAATCAATAATAATTATATCATATATACATATTTACTTAACAATATTTATTGGATATTATAATGTCTCTCATGTCTATACTGTACAACCACGGTGATAAGTTATGTGTTTCTGTTTTCTCTAATGCATTACATGGAATGTAATAAAGACACATTTATTGAATATATGTGATATAAATGAAATTATTATGATATTAATGACAGATTTATCATTCTAATAAGATAAAATATCATTTAAATTATATCCTATTAAGATGATGAATGATGTTAATGTCACTCATGTACGTGTGGAAAACCACCTTCAAAAAGGGATTTGACACTTTTTTCATGACTACACCCCGTTGATGATTTATATAATTATATTTAATGAAATAATTTTACATTATTTATATTATAATGATTCTTTTAATATAAAATATTTATAATTTATTTTCCATAATTATCATTGAAAAAATAAAAAAAGTTACTCCTACATATGTGTGACCAACCATATACATGGTCCTAATATAAATCATTAATAAAACCGATATATGATTATTACTATTAAAATTAAAATTTATTTATAAATTTTATTATTATTTATTGATTATTATATGTTTAAATAATTTCGTCTTATACCAAGAGTCAACATACTAAAGACATTTTTGACACATAAGTGAAATATCTTCAAAACACCCTTCGTAAACATGATTGATTATTTGTTTTTATATAAAATGGATATAAGTGCAACAAATTATATAATAAGCATGAAAAATTTTCTTATTAATTCAGATAATACATATATTTATATTATTGATTATAAAAATAAATGTATTCCATGATTTGGGATCAGGGTAATGGTTTCTCATCTAAATTTTAATTCTTTTATAAATATTCTATATTCACCAATAATTTCAATTTTTTATTGTATATAACATCGCCTTTTAAAAGTTATATCATGAAAATATTTCTATGAAGTGTATTAAATGTGAAATTTCATTTTATTTCTTTCATACGTATTATGATTCATATGTTACTAATGTCCCACGGTTTTATATCACAATCTCATCATATAGTGTGATTCTTTTTTTAAGTCAAACATAGGGAACTATTTGTAATTAATATCTTAAAATAAATTTATTTCTTCCAAATCTAGTTATTAATTATAATTTTCATCTTATATTACTATTTATCCCTCTTTGTTTGTTTAAATAATTAATAATATTTTTATGAAAATATGACATTATTTCTCTCTTCAGTCGAAAAAATATTTTCTTTGAAAAAACATGTTTTCTAAAAAAATCATAATATTTTACATACAAAAACTAATTTATCAAAGAAAATCGTCCAATGTTTTAATCTTTATAAAACATAATAAAATGAAAATTTTGGTTATCTTCTTAATGAGTCACTTTTCTAACCTTTTTACAATGAAAAAGGAATGTTCTTTTAAAAATATACAACATATACAACATTACATTTTATGATGACTATAATTTCATTAAATATACCATTGAAAATTTAAATGTTTCTTATAAAGAAAATGTTTTTCTTAATATTTTATAGATATATATTTTAAAAAAATAAATGAAATGGATTTTAACAATATTTTAAAAATATTCTAATTTCAAAATAAGATCGATGATTTCAGTGAATGTTTATTTTCTCCAAGAAATATTCGATGTGATCTTTTAAAATAATTTTACACCTATGAAGACATCCTCATATGAAAATTATACTTTGATGTGGATATAATGAAATAATTCCATTCATATTATTTTTCATGATGTATTAGAGTCAGTTTGACTGAGGATGTACTATGTTGATACCATTGGATTTACTCTGCATGGTTAATGATTTTTTTTCATTAGTGAATGTATTAAAATATAATATTATCATATATATATGAATTTTTATTAGCCTTATATTTCAACTTTTTATATGAGGAATTTTTTGACTTAATATGTTATTTGTGGGTCCATCTATATCCCCTTGATGTATTAGTAAGTATAATGAGAAAAACTAGAGTGTGGTTTGAATGAGGCAATAAACATTAATTTTTGAGGAATTGGACTGACGCCCGGATAGTATATTTCAGATTTCTATAATTATGATGTTTTTTAGGAATTTCATTATTTATATTCCATTTGACTATTTTATTAGATAGAATATTCATGCATATGTTTTCAAGAATACGATTCTATTTATATAGAGTTATTTTAACATAATTAATTCCATCCATATTATTCTTAATTTATTTATTAAATTCTATTTCATTCAGATATTTACTATCCAATATTGATTCTTCCTAATTTATTAATAAAAACATATCTATACATACCCTTATTGATCATATGACCTCACCGATTTATTATTTCTACAAACACTATAACTAGACTACTTATGGTATTATCATACCCTCTAGATTAAATTAACCCCTCCATCTCATAGATGTACATATTAAACTATAGGTAAGTGTAACCTATTCTTTAAAAAACTTATTCATGGGATATTTATCTAATAATATTAAATCATCCCTCACATTATCATTTCATTATAGAATCACTAGTAGTTTATCTAGTTTTTCCATGAATCATAAAAGATTTCATAAACTATAACCTCCATTCCATTGAATTGTAGCTTCATAGGAGCCATTCCAATTGTATCATTATATATTATACAGTATTATCTATGTTCATGTACATAGTTCCCTAAGATCCTCATTCTAATAGACTTACCATCATTAGAGGCCCCAAATTGAGGGGTATTAGGTGACACTAAAAAATCCCTAGCGGCTGCTGAAACCTCTGCAGAGCCTCTCCAAAAAATTTTATTATATTCCCTTATTCTAGAATTCCATGAAAAAATTAGTCCCATGAATTGCATGAAGTATAATTTTAGATCACCATCCACCTCATAATTTCCCATGGGTCTGTTTTGATCCATCTCATCACATACTCATTGCGAAGCCCCATTAGGTAATCATCTAGTGATCGCCAAATTCTATCACTTTCTCACTCACTATAAAATATATTCAATGCCTTCCAAAGAACCATGATGTGAAATTAATATTGTACTATTGTATACACTCATGGAGTTAGAATTTAATTGTAACATATTGACCTAAAACCCAATACTAGTTTTATGTTTCTTATACAATGCTCTCATAAAAACATATGACTAGTTTTCTCCCATGTAAGGACATAAAATACTACATTTCATTGATTTTTTACTGGCCATTATCCAAAACCTCTCCCATCATGAATTTTAACATATAGAAGTTAAAATATTTGTTTCCCCTATTCATAGTAGTCACTTAATATTTGTAGAGCATTAATAAAGTATTTTTGTGCCCAAATTGTAGTATTCACTAATATTTTTAGAGTATTAAGGGTCAGATCCTAATGTTAAAATTTTTGGAATTCCTAAATATTATTTTCATAGGGTAGATTGGGTATTTATAATCATACCCTATCATGTTCATGAAAACAAAACAAGATAAAATATATAATTTTCCATTGAATTTTATAGAAAACATCTTCTATCGAATACTACATATAATCGTGTACATATTTTTTAAGACTGGGATCTCATGAATTAGTCTTTATTTTATTAATATGGTTTACGTGATGAAACTCTAAACCCACAACACCAGTTATGTGTCCCTGACATAAAAAACCCATCTTTTTTTGAATTTTACTATGATATTTACTATCTATATCTCCATGTAAAATTCCTTCAAGTTGTATCCCAACATTGTACACTGACCATTTTCATGATCAAAAAGTATTTCATGGATTACCATTGATGATAAACCAATGTTTCTTCTTTAGTATGCATGGTATCCTTGATTGATTCAGGTTCAAGAAATTTTGGAACCACATATTGAAATTGATCTTCATATGGGGTAAAAATAGTGATTTTATGAGGTTCATACCATACACGGTGACATATTCATATGAAATGGTATTTTCATTTTATCTATGATGGAAGTCACTACTGGTATGAATTATTTATAAATATATTGAAGAATGGGGATCCTTATTATATGGGGAGGTCTCAAAGACTGATCCCCACACTGAAATTATAATGATTGAAGGTGTTAGTGTAGGGAGACCCTTGGTTTAGTTGACCTAATATCAGGTATGGTTTCTTATAAACATGAAAATATGAACTTAATGGTACTTCATATAGCCCCACTTATTAAAGATCATCCTATAAAATTGTAAATAAATGATTGACCAAATATCCCAAGCCCCATACATTAGAGAATCCCTCCTTTGAACAAATGTCTCCAATTCTATTTCCATCCAAATATACTATCTTCCAATCCCACTATGAAATTGTGGTAGTACATTAGAAAAGAAGTCATAATTACCATATCCAAACCACTGGATATCTAAATTAAGATTGATTAATTATTGTCTAACATGAGGTTATTCTTGGTTACTATCCTGACCTATACCAATGGGGACCATTTTGAAAGCCCCACACCTTTCTACAATATTTGAGGGGCTAGCGACTAGAGATAAGTATGAATATATCAATAATGAGAGGCCTCTGCCTAAATTATCTGTACACATGAACACATCTCCAATCCGATAAAATTATAAAATATACAATATCTCTTAAAAGAAGATTGTATACATCTAAATCCCAAAACCATTGAATAAAAATAATCAATGTAAATTAAAAATGGAAAAAATAAAACCCGTGAAAAAGATTCTAAAAATATGTAAAATCATATATACAAAGAAGGGAATTCTTTTCCAGGTATATATAATAACACACCTCGATAGTTTTAGATCGCTAAACTCAACATAGAACTAGTCCCTCTAGGAACCTGTTGAAGGGTTGATCCTCTGCATAAGGCTTGACACTGGGGGAAAACCCATCCATGGGTGAGTATAACAATACCGAGTAGGTCACACTAAAAAATAATATATCTAAAAGTACCATTATCAGTTATACACATGTATATGTCAACAATAGATTAAAAAATAGTATACAGATATACTCAAAAAAGACACATAGTCTCAATTTATGCCACACCGTTCTTACTAGTTTGTGATTATTGCTCGAATGATCCACATAACACTCATTCTGGTGAACACACTCCATGAGTCTGATAATACTGATGGCATCTATCTAAAAGGAATTAATTATCATGTTTCACGTTTATAAGTATATTTTAAATCTCTTATGAGAATGATACACATATGAGGATCACACCCATGGGCATGGTCTATACCAACAACATAATCTGGAATTACTTACTAAGTATAGGATTGACACCCATGTAGTTTTGGTCACAACAATACCATGATATAATCATTTAGAAATTGGATGATTAGGGATTTCACTGTGGGATTCACAGAAGGATTCACAACATCTCTATCTATGAATTCCAAATGAAGGGATCACTATCCTATTGGAAGGACATGAATCCATACTATCCCTTGGGAATGGATATTGGGAATCCACCATATTGAAAATTCTCCAAGATATAGAGGAAATAAGCTCTAATATATCTTGAAGGAAGTACAAGACATGTACTACCAGTACAAGTAACATCACATCAATAAGAGGATCATCCCATGTAAATGTCTTTTGTCCATGTCTAGGTCAATTTACAATGTGGTCCCATTATCATGTACTTCCACCCATGTCAATGTACGTATCTCTAAATGTGTGCACCTAGTAAGGTCGGGTATATGTGGGTGTACATTAAATATCCAGGAATGTGTATGTAGGAATGTGTCATTATACCCTCTTTTTTATGAGTAGATCCATCATGGATGAGTTACATATCATGTGATGGGGTCACAAATTGTGTGATACATTACATCACAACCAAAACCCTAACTACCACATATAGATCCCACACATCATGTTGTTGTTTAATGCATGCCATGTAATTCTGGATTTCCCCGATCCTATGTTTTTCTTCTCCACATCACCATCCACTACACCTCCCCTGATTTTACTATGATTCTTCTAGTGGAGTTTTGATCTACACTGACTGATCCTTGTTGTAACTGATCTCTAGATTTTGAACACCCAATTCACATGAGAATTTGTGTTCGTTCGTCATCTGTAATGTCGCACACACTGAAATAACCAATAAGTCTCTAATCTAATAAGATTTTCTCACCTGTACCTCCATTTCATAATCCCAATGTTATACCGAGTTTGTATCCTTGATATCAAATAGTTTCATCAAGAAATAGGTGTGAAATGATTGATTCCATTATATTTGGGTTGAACCACTGAATAAAGGAAAACATGTTGTTGAAAAAACATATAAAAATGGTAGAAAAATAGAAAACATAAAAAATAGAAATTAAAACTTTCCATGTTTGGTTTTCCTCAATCTGTTTACATTAGATTAATGAATAAAGAACCATAAAAAATAAATAAATATACCAAAAAATTCTGAAGGAAAAACCATCCCATAATACAACTGATCTGTTAATTATGTTTTTGGTCTATTGATTCAAATTCATCTTAGAAATTAATTATCAGAAAGAAATCCAAACATAAAAACGTCCAACATCAATTCTAATCAATCACTGAATAATAATTAAGATGCATCAGTGTTATTTTCGATATCATTAAATAACATTTAACACTGATCACCAAAATATGATCTAATTGTCAATCATTTGAGAGAGTACATCCAATGCTCTATCCAAAGGTTCTCCAATTATTCCAAGGTTATGAATATGAAATTTTAAATTTTACATCACCATATACTTATAGATGAAATTAGGTCTCTTCCTCAACGAATAGATAAATTAATTTATATATTTTATTTTATTTATTTTTTCACCCATGACGTCTTTTTGAAAAACAAACCATGTTGAAAAATGATTATTCCATGCCTAATGTAAGACTTACATTCTAAATCGAATATTTCCCATTAATTTTTTACCGTGGGCTCCATTTTAAATTTACTCCATTTTTTGTAGAAAACATAGTGGGAGTGTATTTAATATATTTAATACATTTCAAACAGTAATTTCATGAACTATAGGTTTGAGAATCATATTCAATTTTATATACTAGACATTAATTAAATCCATAAAATATAAAAAATTAATACATTAAAATTATGTTACACAACATCCTCCTCACCAAGGGAATTTATGTCGAGAAAATAAAAAATGTCTACACAAGGAGATGTGCATACTAAGAAGACATCTGAGGCTCCCTATCTAATATTTTATACTAAATATTATTTTTCTACCTGTAGATATGCACTCAATGAAATTTATTTTCCATGATTGATCATATTATACCGATCCTTGATCACTACCAACTACTTAGCAATGATAAATCCATCCTTGATGTCTATCTTACCCCAGTCAGTAAAATGTAATAGATCATCCATGTACAAAATCTAGCATGATATTGGATGAGGTCACATACATGGTATAACTATGGATGCAGATTTATGTTATATTCTATGTCACCGAATCTATAGTGTTTCCAAAAAGGTCCAATTATTTATAAATATATATATTCCGACCCTATCCATAACCTCTAAATCCATGTCAAGGTTAATCCCATGTAAACCCTTGGTATCCCTCCTTGAACACCAAATTACTCTATCGTTTATTTGCATAGTATTTAGATGTTTCTATGAAATATTCACACACTCCTATATGGTATGCAACTTTTGAGTAGTGGCATGAACCAACTCTTGGCCCATGAGTATTGAATCACCTG
The DNA here is from genome assembly GCA_963277665.1 of Viscum album. NCBI lineage: Eukaryota > Viridiplantae > Streptophyta > Magnoliopsida > Santalales > Viscaceae > Viscum > Viscum album. The sequence continues at coordinate 1,429,770,194 of OY728132.1, read as the reverse complement.
TGTCGGTCTAACAAAATAGTCACTGATAGCATCTCCCATACAAGTTCATGAATGATGTCGTACTGATGGTAGAATTGTAGTTTTTGTTGTACCTAAATTCCAAAAATTGTAGGTAATCATCAAAACTAAATCAAAATTCCAACATGAAAGATCATAACATATCCTCTATTATATGAATGGTCTGCTCAATTTTTCAATCACTCTTGGGGTACAAATTCATGCTCAAACACACCTATGTACCAAAATATTCTTTCAATACCTTCCAAAACTGAGATATAAATTGAGAATCATTTTCCAAAATGAACGTTTATGGAAACACCGTGGATTTAAAATAGCGTCTACACATAGTGGTGTCCCAAACTCCATAAAGAAATCTACTCTTAAATATTTAAGATGTTGTCTGACATGGCGTGTCAGTCAATCATCAACCTGATGGAATCATGTCCCTTTCATGTTAGTGGTAACACCATTATGATTTCCATGTATATACCATAAACCATATAAAATAGAACCACAATGTTTTGAGAAAAAAAACTAGAAAAAGGTCATATTCCTTAACATTCTGACATGTAACGCATCAAGAGACAAAATCTTCATATCCCTAATGCATCCATGGCCAAAAAAACTATTACCAAAGGCCTTGGAAAACCAATTCCAAAATTTTATGCACAATCAAAAAAGACTTAATAAACTTTTTCAATACCTTATCTTGCAACATCGCTAGTATAATCATGCAAACTTTTAAAATAACAACATTCTCCCTACCTTTATAAAATCCATCGTGAGAATTTTTAGTGGATTTCAGTGTGTGTTGGATCTCATAGCCGGCATCCCCAATACATGAATTTGAGACTAAATATTGAATTATATGGGTAACAACATTTGAATGTAGGTAGAAATCTCTATATATATCCATAATGGACAACATAAACATGAAAAAACGTTTGTATGCATCTCTCACCAATTGCGAACATGATCTACTACTAAGATCATTTTCTACCATGTTTCCCTTTCAAGGTGTACACAATATCATGAAAACAAAATATTAGAGGATCCCTAGCAATCACATAATTATCAAGTGATTATATTTTGTAGATAATATTTATTTCTAACTCTTGATGTCAGAAAAGATTATAATACACTCATCCAGAATGTAGTTCTTCCACATCATTTTTGAGATAACTAATTATTCTAAATAAAGACCATTTGTCACATAGTTATTCTCAAAGTTGTATCAATATAATTAAACCCTTAGATGTGAACACCAACCTCCACATCATAACAAAATCAAGAGTAGTTATTGTTGTATCCCATAACACTACATACTAGACAACCTCCTCAAGAAATATCAAGATTGGAGCACTCAATAGGTTCTATCTCAAATCGTGAAAACCCTATTATCAAGTCTCTGTCCATGTGATTGGATTAATAATTCTAGTAAAACATGCCAGGGGTGTTGATATCATAGTGAAACCCCGTATGAATCTTTGATAGTATCTTACCAAATCAAGGAATCCATGTAGCTCTGTCAATCTATTCGGTGTCACCCATTCTAAAAATGCCTCAACCATCACCAGGTCCACATACACACGATATATTGAGTTATAAAGTCCCATAAATTGGCTCCAATGAATCCATAACTACCACTTTAAGAACTTCATATAATTTTGGTTCTCATGAATTATGTCTAGAACCATTTAGATGTGTCTCTCATTCTCATTATTAGGAGTAATGTGCATGAATATATCGTCAATGAAGACAACCATGAACCACTCTAGGAAGAGATAAAATTAATGTTTCATGTTTTCTATAGAAATTCTTTGGTTTTATTTAATCAAAATGTAATCAATAAGTACTCATAGTGAACATAGTGAAATATCAATTTCATCTTCGGTATATCCACATCTCGTACTCACAACTGGTGATAGAATGATCTCTGGTCAATATTCACGAACCATCGTTCCCCTATCAACTGATCAAAGAGGTCATCAATTATAAATAGTGGATAATTTTTCTCTATGTTCAATTGGATTTTGTGATGGTAGTCCACACATAACGTTAACCTCTCATCATGTTTCTTAGAGAACAACACATGGTATTTACAAGGTGAAACACTGGGTCTAACAATGATTTCTAAGGAAAGTCATCTAACTACACCCACAACATGTAGAGATATATGTGAACCATACATTTTTTTGAAAAATATATTTGGATCACACCCTATTATGCATGATTTAAACCTATGATGTATGGATTTTCATTTCACTCATAAAATAAAACATATCCCAACTATTATGGAAAAACTCCATCCTCCACTTGAAATAGTCTATTTAGTCTTGAGTTGTAGATAACACATCCATATGTTAGCTGATTTCATTAAGAATAATAATTTCTATAATCAGATCCCAAAAAAATCATCTCTTCCAAATGTCCACTCACACTATATGATCAATTGTGTGACCACTGTGTCATATCCTTTACGTGTCTCTAGGTACAAGGTCAATCCAAAGGATCCACTTGAATCTTTATGTCTCAAACCAGATATATGGAAATAAATGAATTATTGAATCTGATATCTATCAGTACAATAACTATGGTAGAAGTGACAAAAATCATACATCATATCGCCCATATAGCCTTTGGTTCATAGTCCTCAAACACATGCATCTACACTCGACCCTATTCTCCAGCTCCTAGAGCCCTATGTGGACAACCAAGGGGTTGTGGTTGTAACAAGTCAAAGAATATTCCACCTCTAGTTGGTATCCCAGAACCTCTTCCATTTCCACCACACTATAAACATGTACACTCATTCCACTACCTATATATCAATGAAGTATCCATTATCTTCCAATCAGTCGCATGATAGTTTGGAGAATCTCATGTATGATTTACTCTACAGAAACATGAGTAGAATCACCTCTCCCATGGATGATTAGACTCATCATCTGATCCATGAAACAAAAACCCTTCATCCTCATACATCCTCCAAAAAAGGTTCTCATTTAGAGGTCCCTACGACTAATATCATCATTCAATACCCTATGAATCTACTGATATGTTCCCAATTCCAATAACCATAGTTTGTGTCTACTCATCCAAGAAAATATCAACCAATAAATATCAATATGGAACCCCAAAATAAGTAGGAACTCATATAGGTATAATGTTGGATCATATGTTCTTAATCATTTCTTTCACAAATTTCCAATCCCAAAAGAACTATCCTCCTATAATACACATAGAGTATATGTAGCTGTTTTTCATCATAATGGAATACTCAGCCATTAGCTTACATACCAGTTGAAGCTATAGAGTAGCATTTATGCATGAATCCCTCAATATAGCTATAGAAAACACCTCTTTTAAATGATTCCCAAACTCTAAATACTCTATTGTTGCATTATCATATGACTGTGTCACTAAAACCATCCATCATCCCACTGAGCTATAGATAAGGATTTCTTTTAGAAAAACCATATGTTCTATCAGTGTCCCAAGAAGAAGGGTAACACACATCACTACCTGAAGACATTCCTTATACACTTATGGGTCAAGATCACCTCAAAATATAAGGGGTCTCTATCATTGAAACTTATTTACTGTTCTTATCCTACACACATCAAATATTGGTACTCCAAATTTCTTCATCTCTGCAATATGTGGTGGTATATATGGTGCACCACCTAGAGGTAAAACCTCTATAACTAGTCCATGTATTGATTCCTCATCACAGAGGGGATCATTATTGCGATCTTTATACAAAATCATAGATGTCTTATGTTGAAAAGGAATCATAAAATATAAATGATTTAACAAATTCTATGACTATATCTAGAGAGATGAATCAATAAGGACATGAAAACCAAAACACATTCCAATATAATGCATGTACCATTTTTTTACTATAATAGGTTTCGTCGTGCAACATGTCGAATGATATGTAATCAAATTCCTAGTGTATTGATATGTAATCTTCAACACCAAAATTGGATTCCATTACCACAAATTCGATCTTCAAAAACATTACTCTATTTCCCCAAACCAATATCACAGACATTGATCCTATGGTTGAACCGACTACTCTAATACAACTCTACCATGACTTGACCCATTTGGGAATCTTCCACAACTCCCCAATCATACCTCCAATAGGACATTGTCTAGCGAATATAAGTTATTATGCATATCACTAAAATGGGAGGCATTATACTAATGTAATCAAACACATGAATTCATATATAGGTACATTCACTGCATAAATATACAAAAACTGATAAACAATGCATGCATACATGTTAATCCCAAAATAGATGTACAAAAATAAGAAATGGGATGAAAATAATATATATATATATATATATATAATAGCACTCAAATGTGTCTAAAAAGAAGTATTTTCTAGATTCCAAATGTGTAGACTACTGTCAAGAAATCGATAGGAACACACATTGATATGTCTGGATCTCTTATCACCACAAAGTCTGGGTCCCTCAAGGACTTCTTTATAGGGATGATAATTTTCATAATGCATGAAATATGTGGGAAATTCCCATCCATGGGTGGTTATAATAATACATATTAGGACACCTCGATATCATAATGCATACCACCACATGTATAGTAGTTATCTCTAAAAATTTATATGTATAAAAATAAAACAAGAATCTACAAATAAACTCTATATTAACAAATATTATCAATTAAATCCACAACCATAATTCCACTATAGGATTCCAACTCGAATATTCTACATACCACTCTTCTAGGAGAACACACTCCATGAGTGAATTACCATTGGGGGAATCCATTCCAGAGACAGTTCTTGTAAGGTTTCTCTATCATAATTATATGATGTTATTCTGAATATAAATATACATATATGAGGATCACACAAATGTCAATGGGGTATTACAACAACTAAATCAGCAATAAAATGTTATGTAGTTGATCGACACACATGTAGTGTTGTTCATGACGATACCATTACTTCCACCTTGTGTATGAATATGATATATGATCTATCTTAGTTCCATAATTATGGATTCCAAAAACATTATCCAAAAGATGTATTGAAGGGACCACTATCCTTTGTGTTGGTTTGGATTCTATAATAACCCATAGATAATGGATATCGAGAACACACACTAAAAAAATTTCTATGATATAGAGCTCTAGTGATCAAATCAATCTTCAACATATTGCATGACATCTAGTAGTAGTTCATGACTTGTACCTTCAATAATGGTTTGTTCCCATTTAAATGACCAATGTCTGTATTCATGTCAATAATTTTGGAAAGCCCGTGGTTGTGTACATATTCCTATTTCAAAGTACACGGATCATCCCATGAAAACATGGTCTGAATGTTTTTGTGTTGGAGTACACAAAATGTATGAAACATTGTACTTTTTGATGTTTTTGTTTACCATTGGAGGTACATTCCATGAAATATGAGATTATTTAAACAATATGTGATGGTGTCAAATGATGTATGATACTAACCTTCATTGTAGTTACCATAGCCACCACACATGGGTCCAACATCGAGTGTTCCTCATAAACACATGCCTTACACTGCAATATTTCATAGATCTGGTTGATCCTCAATATCACATCCCTCCATATTCTCATTAAAATATGTTCACCATAATCACATTTCATTCTTCCATATCACCATAACAAATATTGATCCAACTTGTAAATCTCTAATCTTATATTATTTTATTGTTTCTACCTGCATCACATGATCCCCATTCTATATTGAATTTGCATCAATTATATCGAATATTTGTTCTATGAAATGTGTGTTCAATCATCAATTCCTTTTTATTTTTTTCGATACACCGAGAAAATTATATACCAATAATGAACGCATGTAGAATAATGGGAGAAAACAACAAAGAATGAATCACAAGAATGATCATCGTCCTTTTTTTACCTCAATCCATTTCCATTCGAATCTGAATGGAGAACCGTAATAATAAATAAACATAAAAATAAATATATATTGGTAAACACATCGGACAATATGAAAAATACATGAATTAATCCTCTAGTCATTTGACTCATGCTAGTAAAAAAAAATTAATATTGCGAAACAAATCTGAAAAAAAAACAATCATAACTTGATTCAGATCAATCACTAACTAAGAATGAAGATTTGTTATAGTCTTTTGTGACATCATTGAATCATTTTGTGCACCAATCATCAAACTATAATTTTTAATCACTATCTAATAGAGATCATCCAACACTCTCTCCATGTGTTCTCCAATGGATCTATGGATATGTGGATAACTATGAGAATTATTCATAACCTAACCATTTTATATGAAACTAGGTCACTACATCAATGAATAAATAAATTATTTTATTTTATTCACTTTTACTCCTATAAAGACTTTTTTTAAAATTCCCCATGACAAAAAATATTATGTCATGTATAAGGTAAAAAATTATATCATCTCAATTATTATATTATATATTTTATTTGAGAATCCCTTAACAAGTTACGATAGATTATTAGTGAAACTATGTGAAACTATATTTAATTTATATAATATATTTCAATCTTTAATTCTATGCACACTAGGCCATATAGTCACACAAAATTTTAATGCACGGTCTCCAAAATAATTCAGACAATATAGAATAATAATAAATGTAAAATATGAGACTCCACAATTATTACATGACCAACACAAACCATATTCCACCCAATGTATGATAGTTATCTCATAAAACAAAAGTGATATTGTTCAAGGGTAGAAGCTGGGATAGAAACATTATCATGAAATGAAAAATCTATAAAGTGGTACCTTATTAAATGTGGGGTATTTATGTTTACCTCCTTCATCAAATATCTTTGAAACTCATGTTAAAATAGGACCCATACACATGATTCGATCTCCATGTTCATAGATATCCCTCAAATATAATCATATATAGCTTCAAAATATGTAATAACAATTTAATAAGAATTTATGTAATTAATCTTTTTAAAATTAAAAAACTAAGAACCTCAAACTGCACGGTCTCCATAGAACATGAATTTGGGAAATTTAAAAAGAAATTTTCTTAGTTTATTTCAATTTGTAACTTATGATTTTTATTTTTTGTCAGAAAAATTTTATTCGTTAAAAATCAGAGGATTTGGATTAAAGGGAATTCCACACAAAGGTGAGAATCATGATAGAATGGAAACAATAAATATTCCAAAAATAGATCATTATCCCCTCATGGAGATCCCTCAACAGTAATAAAAAAAATTACTAGAGCTTCATGAGTAGTCATCCAATCATTCATGAATTAATAAGTGCTAATATTAAAAATGCATATATTTAATTAGAATTTAATTTCGCCATTTCCCCACCATACCCCAATCCTAGTGGGGGAGGTTGGTTAATAAATTTGTATTTGAGAAATACATAAGGATAAAATATGTATTAATAATTATTTAATTGAAAAAATAAATTTTTTTTCGTAGTACTCAACGATTACTGAGATTTATTCTAGAGTTCCATTCACCTCTTCATTTCAGAAACGTAAATAAGTTTCATAATGTTATATCAGTGAATTGGGAAAATCCTAGATTATATTATCAGTAATGTATTGTATAGATGTATACATATATGATCTGTAGGCCAATACATACATCTCCATAGATGTTTTTTTTACAGGAAACCTATTATTTTTCCATTTCAAAGCACTCAAAACATGTAGCATGGGATTCCATGAAATTATTAAATAAATATATTTCCCTTGGTCTCATATAGTGAATATAATATGTGTAATAGGACATATATGGACATCAATGCATTGGCTATTGTATTAGATACATTCACACAACATTCTTCCACAAAGAATGTAGTTCATTCTAGAGTCATAATAAGTGTAAAGACCCATGTATTATGCAACACCCCTCATGCATGAAACACCTTAATTGGTCTTCTATACAAAAAAATTAATACTATAGAACCATTTCTTGTGAAAATAACAATTTTATGAAAATCCTTACATAAGAAAATCACATTCCAGGGACATGAAATTGATAAATCATTTCATTAAACAAAGTATAGTGAGAGTACACAAGTCCCAAAACAGCTCGATCTAGTCTCATAAGTTAAAAATCCATATACATATCTGAATTCATGGTTTCACTTGTTCTATCCATTTTGACTATGAATTGGATGGGTTGACCTTATTAAATTATCACCATGGATGGAAACTATAATCATCATATGTTTTTTTCATGCATGATTGATGGCGTTTTCTGGTTTATTACATAAACACATAGCCCATGCATCAAAACACATGTCCAATCCCACATACATATCCATTCTTCACATATTCCACTCCTAGACATCCTATAATGTGTTATCACAATACATGTTCTCAACAAGAGAATCCACCTTAGTCCACTCAATTTTTTATTCCCCCAATAGGTATCCCATTGTATAACTCCATACCTATCCATATTTATTTCTAATTTTCCTATACTCGATTCTTTATCCTATGATGTTAAAATATAATATTTTTTCCTATCATATGAAAACTATAATTAGACATCAAACAATGTTACTATTGTTCTATGTTTCTAGTATGATACATAGGTCTCCTATTTGATGTTCAATCATGATATCATCACCATTAAAACTCCCATTTAGGATTATTTAATTCTGATACATAATAATTTTCTTCAAATATACTCAACATATCACTAACCCAACTATAATTCTATAAGGAATTAAAATTGATAGACAATCACCACTAGAAGATACACTATGAACATCCTAAACATGATGATTCTATGTGAATAGAGCCCTATTAGAATTTAAATAGTCTCTCTCTAATACATGAATATAATATATGGATATATCTATCATATATAGATACGAAGATTTCTTATGTGATTAGATGAGGACACCCCCATCCTGAGGTAGCTGAAATCCAACCATTATTGAATAGATTTGGATGAATTAAGTGATGAGTGTAGGATGACTTATGTTTTTGAATATAAGAGGACATTGTGATCAATATATGATATTCTTTCATATTACATTTGTGATGAGATTACTATATTTTATCATGAAATGATTATGATATGTTATATGCGAGGAGAATTGAATATGATCATCCTCCTCGTAGTAGAAGTTATTAAGATTCTAACCATTATTTAGTGCTATCACATTCCTAATTTATAATTATAGAAGTATTTTTTATATTGATTAGAAATTGACTCTATAGGTTCCCACATAAATTTTCAATGAGTTGATAGGACTTGATGACCCATTTGAGGAACATGAGTTTTGACTATTGTGGATATAGGGTATCCATGGGTTTTGAGTTCGAGATTCCTTATGTGATCAGAAAAAGATTTTTTATTTTATGACCAAAGGATTCCTCATGTATTGAACCCTAACTGACCAATGTGAAAATATAGTATTCCATCTTGTCACATATAAAATATTATATTTATTTATTCCCACCACACCTAATAATATACATTGGTTCCTGATTATTTAACCTCTATAATAAAATGTGTTCAATCGTATAATGAAGATAATAAATATATAAATAAGTCTCCACATAAATATTCCTCATATAATGGTTTCTTGGAAAGAAGAACTAAATCTATGAGTGATACCAAGACTTAGAAATGAAATTCATGGTGGAATACATGGATGAAATTGTCGATATCCCCTCATAACATTCCAATCAAGGATCTGACATCATCTTCCACATTGGTGATAGGATTACCACATTTAGAATGTGGGAATGAAATGCCATATGAATTTTACCATCAAATGCATTGTACTAGAACATAATAATAGAGATCATAATATAAACTATTAGAAAAAACAAATTTAAAATAAGTTTCAAGTAAACATATATAGTTAAATTATATAGATTTCGGTCTTTCAACATTCACTTGGGGAAGATCATAGTGTTATTTCTATCTTCTATTATTCTATGTAACAAATAATTATATTTATAATGGATTATTTGATGTATGTTTCAGCATTAACATTGATTCAAAAAATATTTCAAAATATAATTAATTAAAACAATCTTATTGTAGAGAATTTGAGAATATAATTAGTATTTATTTATACATTATAATTTCAAAAGTTGATATATCGTTTGTTGTCACATTATGTTTCAGATATAAAATATCACTAAAGACATTTCAAGGAACTTTTTGAAATTAAATTATCATTTATATTATAGGTACAATAGACTATTTATTGAAATATAAAAATAGAGAATATTTTGATATGATTGGATATACATATGTAGATTTGTATGATAATGTATTTAATCAAAGATCAATATCAAAGGGAGATTTATTTTATGGTGAAAGGGGGGTATTTTAGACAATATATATAAATACATAGAGATATTAAGGCCATATGAATTAGAATATGTGGATAAAACTATAAATACAATATATTTGATGAGATTAAGGAATATATTTGATGATCACAAGTTGGAAGTGATGTTCCCACTATATAGAGATATAATAATAATCGTTCCCTTATTATATTGTAAAATACGGAATAGTAATATTGAAAAATTTACATTAATATAAAGAATCATATTATCAAGGATATTAAGTGAAAAATTTATTAATGCTTTAATATTTTCCAGTAATTGATAAATTAACATATGTATTCACTAAAAAATTGAAAAAGGTGTTTGGATTTGGTGGTTGATATTTTAGTTTTCATATAATCTTTATCTAATTAATAAATTATATAGAACATTTGAATACTTTTTTTAGATCCAGTAGAATCATTACTGTTTAATAAGTTTTTTTTTCTAGTTTCATTCATTAGAGTAAAAAGTGGCATTAGATATTGGTTAAGAGTTATGAGGTTTAAGGAATACATAAAAATCATGAAAATGAGAGTTTCATACCCATTGCTATATTATGATTCATTAGTATAATGCTATTTTTAGTAATGGAATAATAATATGGAATAATTTTTCTATATATGTTTTATGGATGAGACTATGGTTTTTGGAAAATGGAGTTGTATTAATACGTGTACAAAAAATATTTTGATATTTAATTTGTCGAGTTGAATCAAAATTTAATGGATAGGAAAATATGAGAAAGACTAAAAATGATTTAATTGGTGGTAGTCTAGTAGATTATATCCCAAAACATAGCCTTTAATATATAGGTTATGAAGAAAAATATCATATTGATTTTGATTTATGTGAACATGTTTGAGAATCACTCTATAATTAAAAATTATTTATGTTACAATAAATATCTTTTGTGAGAATATTATAAAAAATAATATTTTATGATCATCTAAACACGTTCAATATGATCAGGTGTGAGATAGATTTTTTTAGTGTATCATTCATTGAAGGCTCATAGGACATATTATTTTATTATTGTGGATGGAATCATGGGATGAAAATGTGAGTACTATGAGTATCCCCATATTTAATATTGACATGGTCTTTAGGTATATACTTGACATGATCCAATATTAAGTGATCAAAATAAAGATGTTTTAGTTGATAAAAATTTTGATATCATATTTAATTATAATGATTCTCAACTCAAATAATTTAAAGAAATGTTAATTGAATAAAGAATAGAAATAATCTCAAAAAATATAAAAAATATAGGTGACATCACATGATGGAACTATAGAATGAAGGGATATTTTCAGGATCAATGTCAGGAGATGAGAAATAATTTTAAAAATATTGCTTCATATTCATCAAAAATATTTTCAGCTAAAAGATATGAAGAAAATATGATCATATTTTTTGTGAGTTTTATGGGGTTATTTACACTTTACCATAGATAATCGACTCGTTCAGTTTAATGATTTTGATCCATGATCAACTATGTGTTATGAATTCAATTATTTGTTCCCATTTTATTATGATAGATTCTTTGAGGTGTTTGTAAAAGAATATATGTGAAAAATATGATAATTATATACAATTATGATAACTTTTTATATACATATCAATTTAAATAGTCATTTACAATTATTTGGAAATTTTTTAAACAATATTTTTTAGTGATTTCAAAACATTAAATGGGATAGTTTCTTATTATTTTTGTACGGTTCATAAAAACACAACAAAACAATTATTTTCAAGTGATTTATAAATATCATTATAAAATATTTATTTTTTCGTGGTATGAACTAATTATATAAAATTTAAAATATTTATATTAATTTAAAATATTTATGAGTATTTATAACTATTATGATTTATTTTAACAGTGGTTCCTCAAATACAATATCTATTAGTGCTAGTTCTTTAGTTCATAAAAGCTTGTTGAATTTCTATTTATATTAAACATGGTGTTCTAAATTTTCCATAATAATAAAAAATAGAAAAAATATGTTCCAGTAATACTAACTCCAATAACAAAAAATTTTAAAAAATATTTAATAATATAATATGAAATAAATAAATAAAATTATTGTTTTAAAAAAATTAACGATTTATTACAACAGTTCATAAAAATAGATAATGTAACATAAACTATATGTTGGGAAAAAATCTGTCATGGTGTCCTATTGTTTTGTTTTGGGTGTGTTTGTGCTTGATGACAATGACAAATGAATGCAAAATAGTATGGGTGTTATTCTCCAAAGACATGTTTTTCAGGTGGCGCTATTTCTCACTGTTATCCCAATTTTTGCAACTCGAAATATGGAATTTGTGTTTCGAAATGTATGATTTTCATCATGGTAATGATTGGTTTGAGGAACAGAGAACAAAATTGTAAAATGAAGGGAAACACAGATCCCAAGATGTTGGTTGTGTACCATGTTCCATGAACGGTACACGAAGTGCTAGGAATGGTACGCCGGAGCGGTTCAAGAAACAAAAAACTGTTCGTAGAAGAAACGGGGATGTATGTGGATGGATTGGCATCGATGGAAGATATTGAGGATGTAGGAAAAATGATAGTATGTGGATGGAATAGAATAAATGGTTCGTGGGTGGCTTGTGGTTCACAATGGCAGAAAGATCATCATGGCGTGATGGATGGATTGAAGATTTAGTAAATCATAGAGTAACATATTTTTTGGGAATATTTTACAAAATAAAAATTTATAAGCCCCCCAATTACTTGGGAGACTTAATATTATTATAGAATATATATTTGGTATAGGATTTTGGCAATGTTCAAAGGTGGTACCCATGTATGAATTTGGCGATTGTTGAAGTGGTTCATGCCGAAGAAAATCCACCGATGGTTTCTAGAGGGATTCATAACCCACAAATAAAGACTTGGTATGCAGAGATGGAATATCTAGTATGTAAGATATAAAATTATGCGGAAAATATGTAGAGGATGAGCTCTAGTATGTTGAAGTGAAGACTGTCCACGAACAAAGAAAATTTCGTGGACAAAGAGAAATTCGCAGAGGCAGAGAGAAAGAAGTGGTACACAGAGGCGATAATAGTTTTTATAAGGAAGAAGATGTACACAGTGAGACATTACATTCACCAAAACCGCTATACAGTATGCAGAAGATTAGGTGGTTCATAATTTTCAAAATGAAACATGTGAATCTTCCATCAATTTTTTGAATGTACATTCTAGTACCTTGTAGTACTCAAGATGGATTAATTCATGTATGGGTGAAAAAAGGACTTTAAAAGGAAATATACCTATAGTTGAGGATGCGATAATTCATATAAATGAAGGGACCTACATTATATAAATTGATTTTGACCTATAATTCGATAAACTGTGTGTGGATTCCTTTAAAAAAGTATTGAGAATAAGAAAATGAACGTAGTGACACATTCCACAGGCTTTGATCAAGAGAAGGAGGCATAGGGATTGATCATTGGGAATATAGTGAGAAGATCATAAACCATTTAAAGGTAGTGAGCCTGGTCATAGAAGATCAAGCCAAAACATTGTACTCATTATTGGAAGTTATCCATAGTGAATTTTGTATGTAATAACATTGTTGTTGTACTCTCCTGAGACCTAGCCCAATGTGGGAGAAATAAGTAAAAATCGATGTGTCTTGTAAATGAATTCATATCTGTTTGTATATAGCTATGGGATGAAGAGATAATTTAGTTTTTTTTAACAATGATACAATATTTAAATAGCATAAATTTTTAATTTCATACCCTAATTCACCCCCCCCCCCCTTTTAGGGTATTCGACCTAGTGGCCCCAATAATTGGTATTATAGGGAAAAATTGATTGTTAGAGGTTCTCACTCAAGAAGAATAAATGGGGTGTTTAATCATATATGATTTATGATCTTTGATAGAAATAATTTTCAACTATGGAAGAATCAGATGCAGTACTACTTCCGATCTGTAGGGATGAATGTCATCACAACAAATAAGAATGCAATATTAGCTGGCATTAATTTTCGTTTCATATCTAAATCTAATATAAGAGAATTGGATTCTGATGATAAAGGGATTATTTTATAGGGGTATCCCAATAAAAATGACTCTATATAAAGGTGATGTCTTGTAAAACATCAGATGCAATGTGGAAAATATTTTCCAACATTTATGAAGGTGACTCAAAAGTCCATGAAGCAAAGATACACATTCAATTGAACAAGTATGTAGATCTTATAATGAACCCCAATGAGACATTTGATGCATTATTCCATAGGATAGAAATTATTGTTTATACATTAAGGTTATTTTTAAGTTTATTGAACATATAATGAATTTGAAGATTATCTTGAAGAAACATCATACATGGTTCAATCCTGGAGTTTCAATGTTTGAAGACATTATCCTGAAAGAGATGAGATTGGATACCTACACAGTAACCTTTTAGCTTATGAATTGAGAAACAATGATAATGATGTAGTGGAAAATGGTAAGTTTAATGAAGTGGAATTCAATGAAATTAAGAATCTCTCTATAGAATATTGTCTTGAGTAGGACAACGTAAATGATTTCATGCCATTTCTCTCCTAAAATATGAATAAGGGAGAATGGAAGTTCAAAGGTAAACTTCCATTTTTATGCATTTGATGTAGAATTATTTTGAATTTTGAAGCAGTGTGTCCTACGAAATTTAATGATAAAATGATGAAAATGATGAAATTCCCCAAAATAAGTATTCATAAAATGGGAAATGTATTTGATGTTCTAGGAGAATATTCTTAAAAAATGAATCTAATTTTATAAGAGGATGAATGTTCAGAAGAATATGAGGTAGAAGAGTTGGTGGACTGCAAGGATAATAAAATAGATGATTTTGTGGCATTTATTAAAAATATCATTAGTATTAGAAGAAAGTGATAATATAGAGGGAGAAATTGATGGAATGGTTGATATTGAGGAATAATTAAAATCTTCCTTTGAATAGGTAGATATTTTGAGAGACAAAAAAGAAAGTAAAATGTTTTTTCCATGATGAAAAACTCTTTATGAGGAAGCATAAAGAAGATAATACTATGTTTAATGTAGTAAATGAAAAGTTGTGGTCTTCAAAGCCATAAATCTATTAAAATTTGGTTGAGTAAAAACTCAAAATTAAAGAACAGAAAATAGAAATCGATAGTTTGACTGAAAATGGAAAGGATCAAATCAAATGTATAAAAAAACTAGGGGACGAAGTCGTCAGTCTGAGATGAACAATTAAATATTAGGAGAAATTTATATGAAAGAAGACCATAAAATAAATAGAGAAGATAATATTTGAGCAGAGTGATCTAGCAGAACTGAATCACAAATCATCTTTGAATCATAAGGTTATTAGTGGGATTGATCTATAATAGAAATAACTTATACTTCATGTTAGAACACAAGAAGCCACTCCATGATTAAATATTGATTTTGGTGTGAAGCAGAATCAGAAGATTGAGATATCCAAATGAAAAACTAGTGGTTCATCATTTCCATATGGGAATTAAAATCACATAATATACTATTGTTATGGTAAAATGAGACACTCATAAAATTTATGTTCCATAGAAAAGAGGTTCAAAAGGGAACAAGACCAATAAATTTGGTCGTACAAATCTCAAAATTGCAGGTCATCATTTGATGGTCAATGTTTCAGTTGTGAAGGACTCAATCACATGGAAAGATGTTGCACATCCACAATGTTGTGGAATGTGCTATGGAAGATTGAATTTGTTCCTATGAAGCATACAAATGTATCTTAATGTGAAATGAATATTCAACATAGATTTTCAGCTTTACAGGTTGAAATTGGTAAATCATATATAGATAAATATAATGATTTTTATTCCATGGTAGAGATGAATCCAAAAACATAGTTCATGAAGAAAAGGTTAGAACAAGTGGTGGTTGCATAAATCGCATTCATGGAATCAGACTGCACTGCGATATGGATCATTGACTGTGGATGCACAAACCACATGATGGAAAATAATGATCTACTATCTGAATGAAGATATAATAATGAAAGTACTGTAATATTTTTTTAATTAATATTACTTCAAAATTATTTGATTAGGAAAACTATGTTTGGAGGAAATGGTATATGATGAACATATGTCTTGGTTGTAGAGGGGTTTAGATACAACATTCATAGTTTCAGTCAATTGTGTGACTTAGGGAATGCCATAAGTTTTTCCAATAAATTATTTTTCATCTAGAAATAGGATGGTGTTTTTGTGTTGAAAGGAAACAATACGAAAGGGAAACTCTACCTCGTGAGTAGTAAAGAAGATATGTGCATTCTATCCAAGGATGAAGAAAATAAGTTATAGAATAAGCATCATGGCCTCATAAACCTATGAACCTTGGATGATTTGGTAAAATATGATGTATCTTCAATATCCCAAGATTATCACATTATCGTACTCATACATGTGATGCCTTCTAATAGGGGAAGATCATTCAAAATAGATATTTGGAAAAGGATAAAAAGCCAACAAGATTTATTCAGTTGGTTCATATTGATGCGTGTGGAACAATATGGATCAGAGATATTAATGGAAGGAGATATTATGTTCTATTTTTCAATGGCTATAGTAGAATGGAATGGGTTTCAAAAATCACCGAAAAATATGAAGTGTTCAGTTTCATTATAAGATATGGACAATAATGTGAAATTATGTTTGGTTATAAAATTGGGATAATTGAGACAAAGAATGGAACAATGTTCACAAATAGAAAAGTAGAGGATTATCTCGAAAAACATGGGGTAAGGTATCATGTTTCAACAGTAATAACTCCACAGCAGAATGGAGTAGTTCAGAGAAGAAATAAAATTTTAGAAAACATGGATAGAACAATTCTCATTAAGAATCTCATCCTGAGATGTTTTGGAAATAAGAAGTGATGACAACACTATACACATCAAATAAAGCTTTATTACTACCAAAATAAAATAAGACTCCATATGAGTTATGTTATGGATGGAATCCATCATTGAAATACTTTTGTGTTTTTGGAATTAAGTGTTTCAATCTAAATAAGGAGAAACATATGATGTTTGATTCTTTTGAAGATGAAGAAATATTTCTTGGATACTCAAAGAAGAGAAAATAAAATAAATTCATCAATAGGATGCTACAGAAGATATTTCTATTTCATTATGTGACTATATAGTAGAAGTAAAATAATATTTAAAAATTACTTGATCAAACATATGAGGACACTAATAAAGAGATGAAAAGGAAAAGAGACACTCTATCTCTAGAGTTTAATTCAAAAGAAGACTTAGATAATGAGAAAAAATCAGTGTTTTATCAAAGACCATTGAGATGAGATGAAATTGATAGGAAGAACAAAATATTGGATTAGATGACACCAGTGCAGAAAAGATGGATGAAGAATATTCAAAAAGTATCATTCTTATCACAGGTGGAAGCTTTTTTTGATGAAGTAATTAGATATGTGAACTGTGTTCAAGCCATGAATGAAGAGTTTAACCGAATTGAGAAGAATCGAACAAGGGATATAATATAAAAACAAATAGATAATAATTTTTTGGGGATGAATGGGTCTTTCTAAATAAAATGAATGATGTGTGTGTGTGTTATTAGAAAAAAAATCAATGATTCTGTATGAAATGGTAATCTGAAATAATGGGTAATGATGTCGATGACACATTTTCACCTTCTGAAACACTAGATACAATCATAATATTTATGGCTATAACAGTGAAAAGAATGTTTAAAATTTCCTAGATGGATTTCACATTTTCATTTCTGAATTGTGTTCTGCAAGAATAAGTCTAAATTGAGAAACCAAATGGATTTAATTTCATTAATATTTGAAAAGATACTGTCGCCGGAACAATGATTTATATGGTTTGAAGAAAGGACCAAGAGAATGGTATTGAGAATTGATCTATTTCTAAAGAATATATGTTTACAGCATGGTAGAGTTGATTACAATTTTATTTTGATAATTACAATTGTCAAAGGATGATGGTGCTAATTTATTTCAATGACATATCTTTTTTTGGATCAGATGATGCACAATTTAGACAGTTTTCTAAATTCATGAAATGAGAATTTTAAATCCTGCTGATCGGTGATATGGCATTAATCAGTGGCTTACAAGTGACTCAAGGAAGAAATAGATCTTTTATTTATCCATCTAAATATGATAATAAGTATTTTAAAAGGCTTGAAATGGATAATTTCAAGTAAATTAAGAGAATGATTGCTACAGAAATAAAAATATCATGGGATGATAGAGGGAAGGAAATTCGTATCCCAGAATATAGGAAAATCATTGGATGTCTATTGTACCTAATAGCGACAAGGCCTGATATTGTCTTTTCCACATTCCATGTAGCAAGGTATCAATGAAATCAAAAGGATATCCACATGATTGTAGTAAAAGGAATACTTTAGTAATAATGGGAATATTGGATTTTGGTTTAATGTATAATGGAAGAATTTTTCCATATTTGTTGGGATATACAAATAAATATTGGGATGGATCAGCAAATGGTAGGAAATTCACATCAGTAGGTGCATTTTATCTTGGAGTATTTTCTATTTCATTCATGAGAATGAAACATGATTTCATTTCATTTATCACAAAAGAAGATGAATATATTGTGGCTTCTCAAGATAGCATGTAACTATTGTGGATGAAGCAAGAACTTAAAGATATGGGAATTGAAGTGAAATGTCCAATCAGAATCAGTTGAGCTAATTTATGTGCAATAAATCTTAACAAAAAACTATTACATCACTCATAGAAAAGGAAAATTGAATTAAAATACCAATTTATCTTGGAGAAGGTGGAGAAAGAACTTTTTATTTTGGAAGATGTGCCTACAGGACAAAAATTTATAGATATTCTTATTAAGGACCTACCAAAATTATAATTTGAAAGGCATCGATTGGATCTAAGAGTCAAGTCAAATACCCACACATAAAAAAGTGTGGATGTGGGTCCCCCTCAATCCATGGTATGATGTGTATTTTTCAAATGTGATGATATGTGTTCATTAACCTGTTGTAGACAACATTGAAGTGCCCTCAGGTTCCTTGAAAAAGGGGTTGAATGTGTTACTATTTCAGTGGGATAAAAGACATGGGGAGAAGCTGTTAAGTGGATCAGTGAGATAGTGGGAGTTGAAGCTGAGATGAAGCTGGTTAAAGGATCTATAACATACGGGGAGAAATAATTCTGATGATTCTAGAAGTGATCAATTATTGATTATATATCAAGATAGCTAATTTTCAAGATGAAAGTAGTTCATTTGTATCATTATATCTATATGGTATCAACAATTAGTGATTAACAATGAATTGATTCATTGATGAAAATTTCACAAAACTTGTGATTCTCACACCAAGCATAGATAATGTTGGCTTAGAGTATGTGCTGATTAAAAACATTATCTCTATTTTATTCTCCTCAATCGAATTGTCATTGAAGATAGATGGAGTTTTAAAAAGCTATAAACATGTGCAGATTTATTATTAGAGGAGTTTTCAAAAAACCCTAATGAGAATATATATTAGAAAAAATCCTTCAAGGTGTCCTCTCAGTATGTTTTGGGTGTTTATGTGTTTTTTGACAAAACCAGATGACCGAAAATGAGTATTATTGGTATTTTCTGAAGGCATTTTTTTAGGTGGCGTACTATTCTAGTGTTTTTATATTTTTGCGCGTCAACTCGGGAATTTGTGCTTGGAAATGTACGATTTTCTTTATTTTACTTAATTTTGTGATGAACGGTGAACAAAATTAGAAAAGTAATGGAAACATGAAGTCTGAGAATTTAAACACGTAATACGTTCTAGTAATGGTATGTGGAGAGATGTGAATGGTATGCGGAGTGTTGGGAATGGAATGCTAGAGTGGTTCATGAAACCAAAAATAGTTCATGGAAGAAGGTGGAATGGTACGTATATGGCATGATGTCGATGGAGGAGATCCTCTGCGTAGGAAAAAATATAGTACACAAACCAAATAAGAAAAAAAACATTGGTGGGTTTCTTGCGGTTCGCAATTGCAGAAGGATTGTCAAGTGGTGATGGATGGACTGAAGATTTGGTAAATATTAAATTAGCATATTTTGTGAGTATCTTTTCCAATACAAAAATCTCTAATCCCCCCAATTACGGGGGAGACCAAATATCATTACAAAAAATATTTTTGGTTTGGGATTTCGACAATGTTTGAAGGTTGTTAGTGAGGAATAATTCCATGAATAATAATGTTGTTCACGCAGAAGAATTTCTTCTGAATGTATTTTTATTGTTCTTAACCCTCAAAAAAGTCTCAGTACATGGAGGAGGAAGCTCTGGTATGTGAGAGGGAGAGTTATGCAAGAGGTACATGGAGGGGGAGCTTTGTTATACAGATATAAAACAATCCATGAATAGAGAATAGTTTGTAGATAGAGGGATGTTTGCAAATGCAGAGTGAAGGCAATGGTACGTGGAGGCGGTAGTAGTTTGTAGAAGGTAGAATTAGTATGCAGAGAGGCATTATGCATACACATCCTGCTAAATAGTATGTATAGGAGAATTTGGATTATGATTTTCTCAAGGAAGCTTCTGAATGCTTCCAATCAATTTTTGAATGTATTTTATAGTACCATGTATTATTCAGGAAGGTGGACATCATCCGTGGTTAAAAAAGGACATAAACATAGATTGTACCTACAGTTGAGGATGCATGAATTCATGAATATTAAGGGACATGCATGTATGAAAATAGTGTTAGACCTAAAATTTGATAAAATATATGTGGATTCCATTCCAAAATCAGTGAGCATAGGAAAAGGATGACTGTGACCCTTTCCCCCAGCAGTGAGCTAGAGAAAGATGCATAGAGATTGACCCTTGGGAATGTATTAAGTAAAACCAAAACCATATAAAATTAGTGAGACTGAGAATAGAAGATCTAGCCCGAACATTCTACTCATTATTGGAAGTGAGACTTAGTGAATTTGGTACATCGAAAAATTTCCTTTATATGCTCCTTGGTTCTAGCCTATTGAGGGTGTACTATGTAAAAATTATTATGTCATAGGCATGATTTCATATCTATTCATATATTTCTATGGGTGGAATAAAGAATTGTGTTCTTTCTAACAAAGAAATATGATCTGAATTTGGAAAAAGTTTATTCAACCATACCCTGACCCCCCCTCAGGGTATTCGACCTAGTGGACCCAACACTATATTCTAATATAAGTGACCCATAATGAATTAAAAATAATAAAATAAGGGGATTTATAATCATAAAACTACTAAGTAATGTTAGATCATCTACAATTTCATCTGCATAACATAACCACACTACATTTTCTTAATGGGATTCAAAATATAGTGCCTACAATTGATGAATTTAAAATCATATATAAGTTAGTATTAAATAATAACATATTAAAAATGTGAGTTCAAAATCATTAGTACATACTGAGTGTTTAATATAATGTATGAAATTACCACAATAATAATCATATTAATTTCTTAAAATAATGAATTAATTGTAACCCCCACCACAAATAAATGATCACCCTCACCTCTAATGTGTTACTCTTACTCTAATACATAGGTCATCATTTTATATTTCATTATTTTGTTATTGCAAAATTAATAATAATAGGACCCTAAAAAGAATATAGAATCATTTTGAATGATTTAACGGACCTCAAACGGTTTTTGATGAGGATGTTCCATAACCCATCTTAAGTATGTTTCATGGATGGTCATTACCCAAAACATAGGTAGTAACACCACTACTAGAATTCAATGATAACAGAAATGAATTTTCATCCAATTATTACTTAAATTTATCCTACACATGGAACAATAACAAATAATAATGGGAACAAGTAAAATAAAGTAATAACTAAATTAGTTTCCCATATACTTAGATAAGTTACATTCTTGTTACTTAATTATTACATTGTACGCATCTCAAACCATATCTCGATCCACCTAACATGGTGAGAAATATCAGAAACCAATGTCATTAAAATATAAAATGAACTATTAAATATATTAATATTGTAAAATTAGACATGTATATATTTTAATAATTAATATGATAGAAAGTATCACATACTCCTTGAAAAAAGTATTCTATGGAAAATATGGGATTATCTAATTATCTCTGCACAATATTTTTTTCATATAATTCTCAAGAAAAAATTATGATATATTTATATAAAATATAATATGATTAAAAATAAAAGTGATTTGATAATGAAATTAAACGAAATATGATATCACATTGTAAAATACAATATACAAAAATGTAATGAAAATATTCACAATAACCATAGATTACCCTCTCAGTATCCCTTATATTACCGTTCCATATATATGTTAAAGAATTAATGAGATATCATTGGACTCCCACAATAATATATAATAAATGTCATTTAATATTTCAATGCTTATCAAATTCCGCTAACACACATTGGAATAAAATACATGAAAATTTAAAAAATCCAACATATAAATAATGTTGTAATTATTATCGATATTATACAAATAGTAATTTAAAAATTATAATTAGTTTATTGGTTTTTTATTTCATTTGTACTTAATTATTATCAGTGATCTGATTATTCTAATTTATTTAAATGTGGATCCAATCAAGGTATTTGTTGGGGGGCCATTGGATCAAATACTAGATGACCCCAAAGCATCTCATGAAATAATCTTTCATAGTTCATAGTATCCCCAATGATAATAAATTGAATTACAACATTTAATTTCTTCATAATATAAAAATATTTAATTTCTATTTATTATTATTATTATTACCTATAGTGACATCATATTAAAAAGTTGACTTAACTATAAAATGAATAATGTGTTTAAAATAACATAAATTCCAATAATTATTATCCTGTAATACCCCCATGAAATTATACATGAAAAAATATATATATTAGAATAATGAAAATCTATTCGATGGACCAATTACCAAAAAGGTTCATCCAATAGAAACCTTTTAGAAGTGAAATGTATATGTATTGAAGTATGAAGAACACCAGATGGAATAGGTAATCACTGGTGTTGTCTGAGTGTATTCTGACTACGTAGACTGACAACCATCTTTGTAATAATTTAATTATCATTGTTTTCAATAAACTAAAAATAGTATTGAATGCATATCCAACATCAGAAATGATATAAATTAATAATAAAATTTAAAATTAATCAAAATAAATATTTGTTTAATGTATGAGTACTTATAAGGAAAACATTATGCTAAAAATACATATGTAATTTATTGAAATATAAATATTACTATATATAATCATGAATCTATTAATTTTTAGATAATCTACATATCAGTAATTTAGACTCATTAATGGATTAAGATAAATTTACTTTCATCTATGCCATTCACATTCAAAGATGCATTCATTATTTTTAAAGGTATAAAAATTTTACACTATAAAATTTAATATTAGAATTTTAGTAATTAATTCGAAGAAAACATCTATGATATAAACATTATTAAGGAAAGAATCAATCTTTTTTAATAGTATAAAAAATAATATTTACATTGTTAATGTAGGATTAAACATAAAAAAATTTCATTCATTTGTATTTTATCATTCACTATTAAAATTATGTCGACCTAGTATCCTTATCAAATAAAACAATGTTTTTTTATATCAACATGGATAAATATAACATTTTCTTCCTTTTTATAGGATTCAAAATAAATAAACTACTCATAAAATTAATTTTCAATATTAAGAAATCCTTTCTGTTCACATGGAATATAAGACTCTAGAACTACATTGAACACATTCTCTATATAATATATATTTTATATTATGATGATAAAATATATGTATAGGGTTTATTAAAATCACCTATATCAATAAAATACATTATTAATGCATATTTATTTTTTAATGAATCTTTAATTATACTTCTATGAACATTTACCCACAAGCCATGGAATATCCCAATTTAAAATTAACTATGACCATTTAACTTGATGATGTTAAAAACATTACATAATATTAAAATTTTATAAATTTTGTGAAAATGAAAATATTATTTTATTTGAACCCTAATCCTGATAGGTTTTACATAACTAGTAACCATTAATTTTAAAGTCATCAAATCTATAGGACTTCTCCAATGTACCTCGAGTTAAAAATTTCAAATCAATAGATAGTTCAAATCAATTATCATTATTCATGATCTATATAAATTTACACAAAATACTATTATTTATAAAACATAAATATATATATATATATATATCTAGATATATTAAACAAAATATATATTTTCAAAAATTATGACATAAAACCCATCAATGATATCCACATACACTACTTTTGTAATTATTTATTATTTCATATTCATATCAAAAATCATCACATAATTTTTCTCTTCAGATATTTAATTGAATGATCAATTTTATATGTATTTTATAAAACAAATTAGATTTTTTTGAGTATTTCAACAATATAATTTAAAAATACATAATATGTCATTAATGGTCCACATGAGAGACACATGTATTTTAAAAATAATTCATTTTTATGGTTTAAATATATTCACACAATTAAACCGTAATTATTTTAATTTTTATATAAAAGTATAAAGGTATATGTCTATATATTTGGGATGAATTTAGTTTCATATAATATTCATAAAAATAATAAAATAATTTGTTTGTGGAAACATCAATTATAGAATATAATAAGAGATCAATGTTCTTATCCATATATTAAAAATTTTACATTATGTCCTATATGGAATAAATCCATCAATTGAAAATTGTATTACAACATTCCTATAGTTATCAATGAAATATTTATATATTGAATCACATTAATTCCATCATATTGAATATCTTGAATGAAATATAAACATTCCACTATTCATTTCCATTACATTCAACATTATCATCATCATGGTTTTAGATGACGTTAACAACTTTTTTAATCTATTATTTTTCAGAATGTAACATTAAACCTTAAATAGAGTTATATTTCATTTCCTTTTCATAGTAAAAAATTTATTCATCATTGGATCCTTTTTCATTAAATGTTTGTATCTCTATATTATATATATCCAAGTTGTTAATAACATTATCCATCTCATAAAATAATTTATGGATCATATATTTACTTAACAATTAATTCAACAACTCTAATATTAGTGACATTCCATAATTTTTTATTGTTTATAAACACATGAAATGGTTAATTTTCATTAGTAAAGGAAAACATGAATATTTTTCTCTTACCTTATACAACTTAGTATTTTCATCATCAATAAGTTCAAAAAAATTGTTTTCTTATATAGGTTCTCCATTTTATTATTCACCACAAAATAAAAAATAAAATATACTAACGAGTTATGATATTCATCTTAATCTAATTTTATGACCAAAATATCAATAATTAATATCTAAATTTGATTTAATATTACAAGGGTAGTGTATTTATGATTATACTCTTGGAAAAATATCTATCTTTTTGTAATGTTCAATTTCGAATAGTGAAAATATTTTACATATTTGATATTTTTTTTTCAATATCATATGTTCATAAACATCTCACCTTTTCAACAATCATCTAAAATTTCATGCATTACATTGACATTTTTTCTCCCATTTATTGATTCATTTTCAATTTAAAATTCTATAAATTTCCTCAAAAAAATAAAATACTAAATTGTATTTCTTTGGTAATGTAATATAATATTAATCTATTTTTATACAGTAGAGAAAAATATATATTAAAAATACAATAATTTTGTGAAATGGAATAATATTTTCAATATAAAATATGTCTTATATAGAACTAATGAAACTCGTAATAAAAATATTAAATAACAATATAATGATGATAATAAAAAAATTATATTTAATATATATCGGAAAATAAAAAAATGTATGTGGGAGTAAATTAATAGATTGAATCTGTTCAAAATCACATGGAAATACCAAATAATTTTTAAGCATTGAAAATAACCTAAAATATTTTGTGAAAAAATATATAATATAGAAGATTTTTTTATTTTAGAAAATGTAATACAAATATGATAAAAAAATCTATTTTAAAAAAATTGTAATGGTATATGTTGTCTTTCATATTGATAATGAAAAAATAATAATAATGTAATGAATAGAGAAATTCAAATTATACATCCAATTATATAATATAAGAGAATCCTAAAAAGGGAAAAATAAAAAATAAGAAGTGGATAAATAAAAATAAATCACAATAGTATTGTTATCTATTTATATATTTTAATGTACAGAGATAATCGTGAAATAGATACTTAGATCATGGCCTAATTAGGAATGGTATTTGTGAGTATATGTAAAACATATGTAATAGATATATATAAGGATGGTCTATCTGATGCCCATATATGGTCCTACGGTAAGAAAGGAAATTTTCATGAAGTCAGGATGCTTAGGGAACCATCATATAAACATCACCATTTGATTCTACAATCATGTTTTCATAAGGTAATTTCAGTATTGATTTGACAGAGTGGGAATAATGCGGTTGTGGGGGATGATAATATGCAGAAATTAGTAGGGGTTTATAGTGAAATTTCCACTAATAAAATATTAGTGGTTTTTTATTTACCACACAACTAATATATTGAAATAAATTTAGTTTTATTACATTATCATGATTATAAAAATATATCAGAATAATCTTACGTAATTTTATTATTTTATACTATGGAATTTGATTGATTTGTATATTTTTATATAACTATTATGGTTTTTATAATATCCTATGCTTTTAGAATAATATAATTTATATTATTCAGTATATTGATGTAATTTGTTATATTGTATTTTTATGGTGTATAGAATGCTAAACAAGATTATATTATTAAATTTAGAGTTTTGAAATTTGGAACATTGGATTTCTTTAAGATTCTATAAAGTTACCATTATGTTATTGTAGTAAATTCTAATAGTAATTTAACATAAATTACTAGATTCATCATGTTGATGAGAATAATTTATTGAACATGACTATCAAATAATTCGAAAATTTTATTACAAAATTCATTGATCATGGTCAGGATTCATCCATTTAATGTAGTGAAATGTGAAATTACAAATTGATGGAAGGGCACAAATATTTATAAGGATCAAGATAATTTATAAAGACATATGGAAAATCATATTAATTTGATATCAAATGGGAATAAAATACAATATTACCTTCATCAATAATTCCATATGGAAACTATTAGTTTTTTCCTAAAATAGGTTTCCAATATTCTTTTAATTTAATTAAAAAAGATCCAAAGTTAAATACGAGTGTGGGATAATGATAAAATACATTAATTTTGATTTTGATTTTTATTTTATAGGAATAGAGTTATAGATGAAATATTTTATTGAATATAATTCTATTAGAGATAACTATACACACAACGACTATGAATAATGATGTTATAAAATATATTAATTGGACACTGATTTAGGGAAATAAAAGCTTGAGGCAATGTTTTGGAATCCCATGTTAATTTTGGGGAAAATGTTCATAACTATGTGGATTATATATTAGATAAAAACCATATAGAAAATTCATTTGGGATATTCAGTATGGAAAATACTCTAGAATGTCGGTTTACAGTATTCATTATTTTTTTTGGTTTTATAGAAAATTATCATGATAAATTGAAGGATAAAAATATTTAGGAATATATGTTCTGAATATGTTTATTTATTGGAAATAAAAATGAATTTTTTTTATACTATGGGATAACTATAATTGGATGGTTATCCGAGTCTTGAAGATCCTATTTAATTGGGAGACAATGTAAAATGATTGTAAATATGTGTTTGATACTCCTCTATGAAAATATCCAATGAGGAAATATAGGGTTGGTCTAATCTTAGGCTGATCAAATGAGAAGACTACGCTGATGTTTTCTTCCATTATTCACTTTCTATTTCTTAAAAATGATGGTGAACTAAAAAACCTTATGGAGGTAAAAATTCCAAGTGTGTGGTTGCAGTTATAGTTAACAATTAAGGAATTATTATATTCAACAAATTTTTATAGACACATAAAATATATTATATTTACCAAAATAAAAGAGAGAACTTTTGAATATGTAATTTTACTATCAATTAAGTATGGTGGCGGTAGATTATGTTTCATGAAATATCCACTTATGAATTTATTTCACCAATTATAATGTGTGGGATAGAGGATATTTTTTTATGTCTTCTGTATATAAATATTTTTATGATGCTCAGAATTGATTCTATGATAGGATACTTTCTCAAATAACATGAAGATTATAATTTTTTTCTTTCATAGAGACTTAGGGAGAAAATATATTTGTTATAATTGAAAGGTCCCAAACATAAAAATAATAAGAGTATTGTATAAAGTCTGAAGAGATGTATATAAGGGATAAAAATGAACCATGGTAGTATAGTTGGATTTTCTATAAATAATGTTGAAATAAATTTCTTTCCACATAAATAATGACCATTACATTGAAATTTCTTTAAATAGATGAGATTTATATCATAGTTCTTATATATGATGATGAATTACCCTTAACTTCACTTATGATGGGCACATCAGAAGATTTTAAGGTGATTTTTTTCAAAATTTTCAACATATAATTTCCTAGTTTCAAAATGATGATGATAAAAATATAGATCATAGGATACATTGGTTCATTAACATTGACCGAATATTAGTTATAGTATATCTAAAATGCGTTCGTGAGATTTAGAATTTATTTTTCAATGACTGTGAGCATTCCCTATGTAGAAGACATCAAAATATAATAAGACAAACCAACTAAAATTGATGATATGGTCAAAAATATTGCAAAGGTTCTAATTTCATTTTATATAGTAATTATAATGTATCCCATTGTTTCTAAAAGCTAGGATTTCAGTCAATATGATGTATTGGTTGTCAAAATATTTATGTATCATCCATGATTGAATCCATGGGGTCTTATTATATAGATATTTTGATAACTCAATGGCTCACCATATCTAACACAATAATTTATAATGGACGATCCACTATAAAATATTATGGATGCTCACTTTGGAGGGTATAATGGATAAAGGAAAAGGACTATATAACTTTTTATTAAAATTAGAGGGACTACCATGAACTGCATATCCACGATATAAAGAATCTTTTTTTATCTGCTACATATGTTGAGTATATTAGAATTATATATGCAAGGAATAGGTTGGTGTGGTAAATGTTTTTTGTTAGGATATTAGATTTAGTCCTCAAAATAGAATATTTTTCTATGATAAATAAATCATAATTCAATTGTACATCATCTGATATTTCAAGCCTATAAAAAAATTCAAGTATATTACAACATAATCCAGAAACATCTAAAAAATTACGTATAAGAACTACTAATGGTTTAATGGAACTAGATTCTAAATGATATACATACTAATAGTTTTACATTGTAAATTCTATAGAACAATTTCAAGTTAGTGTAGATTGTATAAAATGTTTTATTAAAGTGCTTAAAATATTCATTTTAATAGAGGTGTATAAATAAAGAAGATATATAATGGAAATTATTTCCTGGTAAATTCATGATGTGCTGATGAATGTTAGAAAACAATACTCATGTTAATAATTTATAGTCTTGGTTGTGTGAGAATTCATTTCCCACCTAATACATGTTGCATCAAAAACTAATATAATTCATAAACTAAATTCACATCTAGATACAATATGGTGAAATGGAACCTAGTATGTTGTACTGATTGTTGTAGGGAATGATTTTTAAGGAAGAGAGGATTTAAATTAATGGTAGAGTCTAGATGGGAGTTCGAATTTTGATGATATAGGATGTGTTCCAAAATCATTAACTAATGCATATAAAGTGGTACAATGAATCAAAAGTAGAGAAATGTTCACCGTATAAATTGGATTAAGTATTGTATCTTAAAAAGTTGTCCTGAATAATAATATGTACATAAATGATGACTAGATGGAGGTGTAAACAATTTTACCAGAATTTAGCTATATTTCTCATATATAAATTTATGGGGTGCAGTCAATTTCACTAGACATAAATTTTTCTCAATAAATTATCTATAAGTATGGGATTTTTAGTGTTCCTATATAATCTCTTGATATAATTTTTTATTATAGTGTTATTTACCATGAAATATAATATAGTTTTTAAGAACCTAAAAACTTATATTACTATGTTGTGTTCATTATTTAAATTTTTTTGTTATACTATTTGGTTTTTGTATTGTGTATTATTGTGGGATAATATGGTTTGTGGTTGGGGTTCTTGGGATACTTATTTTTATATTATAAATTTTATAGTGTTGATTAATAAAACCTTCTAGTGTAATTGTTCCACATATTAGCTCTACATGTAATTTCCCAATTGATGATATTTTTTTCTATGAATTCATTCATTAAGAGAAACTAGTTTATAATTTCTGTAACTAGTTGTCCCTTTACCGAGGTAGTTACAATTATTCCTTTAAATCCTTGGATACATCAGTACACACATCACTTGGATTACCCTGTATTACCATTATCATGTAGATAATGGATAATGAAAATGAGTGGAGAGATGGTATTATCTCCGGAGTTAAGGATATCCATAAATTTAATGATTTTTACTTAAGCCTCATTATTCTAAGATGATGGTGACCCTAGGGATGTATTATGATAGAAATCCTCAACATTTATGTAGTAAGATATCCTTTATTATAAATTTTTATGTTACAAATGTTATGGAATATTTATTAATAAATATTTTCAATATCATAATCAAAACAAGATGATTATTAAAGGTGACCTATCTAAAATTCATACTTATCCATTTTTGATGGTTAGAATATTTTTTTCTTTATTTACTCCGTATATATTAACTACATTCTGTTGTTTTTTAATACATTTATTGAGAATTTATGTTGGGTGGTGTGGTTGTCGTGGTTGAAGAAAAAAACATAGACCATGTTAATTATACATATGTCATTTACTTATTTCATTATCATTATTTTTGTTTTGTTATTATTTACACTTCTCAAAAATATTTCCTTATTTTAAAAAATTAAAACTCATATTTAGTTCTCATTTAGGTTATCATCATTAATAGATATATTATTTTGAAATTATTTTTATATATTTTTATTTAATATAAATATTATTTTGAATTATAAAATTTATTTTAATATTAAAGTGTGTTATATAATATTTTTTCTCTATCAATATTAATATTTAATAATTTATAAAATATAATGACTTCAACTATTTCACTAGATTCAAACCATGTTTTTACATTTTCCTATTCAAAAAATAAAAAATTTCTTCAAATCAATTAAATTTATCTATAGTAAAATGGTAGGATAAACTATTGTTTGGTAAAAATTTGAATGAAAATTTTATTCATATACATTATAAAATACAAATAGATAAAGATAAAATCCAATAAAAAATATAACTTGACAATACACTTATTGTTCAAATAGAATCAAACCAATAAAACAGTACCCTAACCATATGATACAGAATAACTTCTTTTAGTTTTTAATAAACAATTGGTATTTGGTGTGGGTGGAATCTGGATGGTTGGAAAATCGGCATCAATTAACCCTTAAAATAAAAATACTTGTGGAATCCTATAATGATTGGTTTCATTGCTATTTCATCAAACCCCTCCACCATTCTATAGAAACACCCCCAAGAGGCTATATAGTTTATTTTTGGAAGATTTAATTTTTAGTAATATAAATGTTAATGGTATGTAATTTTCATTAGATGGTAGTATTTGGAGATCACAGAGGAAGCTTTTAGTGATGATCTTTTTAGGAGTACATTCTCCCCCACCAAATCGGTAGAAAAATGGGTTTTCAAGAATTCCACTTTTGGATACTAAATTTGATCAATATTCTCCACTTTCACTTATTATAGAATATCCCATAATGATTTTTCAGAAGTGTGTACAAATGGGATTTTTTTCAGTGCACCAATGGAGTGCCTTTGATTCTTGAAGAATACATGGATAAAAATAACATTCTTTAAGATATATATATTTTTGGGGATGCTGGAAAATTTAATCTTTACTCCAATGGTGGATTCACCTTATAAACCTAGAAGCACATATTATGATAGGTTATAATATCCTTTAGAATGAGGATGGTAGCTTTATTAGAAAGGAATGTCTTCGTTAGATTTAATACTACTAGTTGGAACCCATCAGACATCTTAATCTACAAAAATGACACAAACTTGTAGACATATGTTTTCATTGGATATTTTCCAGTTTGATTTATATTCCAGGTCATACGTGTTTTTTCGAATGGTTAACCAACTAAAGAAACTTATATTTTACTCAGGATGAATTAGTGAAACCTACCAATATCATGTAACTAATTGAGGCACCTCAATGAACTTCAAAATTATGTAGTTATACAATTTCAATATGCAACATTAAATAACAAAATTCCAAGATCATGTTCATGTACACAATTCCCTAATGTATTAATCCATTTAAATTATAATTTTAAAAAATGAAAATTTTTTCCCATTAATAATGGTGATCAAAACAATCCAACACTCTTAAATGGGTCTCCAAAATATATTATCATTTTAAAATAAGTTTTTTTAGTTATTTATATAATATATTAAATCCATCAATCCCAAGACATTTTAAAAATAAATAAAATAGAATTTTAAATTTATGCATAAATATCTGTTTGAATTAATTTAATAAATATTGGTATCTATAGATTTAAAATCTTATATCATAGAAAATAACTAAAGATGAGTTTAAAAATAAGTTCACGCTTCATTGAACATGAAATTCTTGGGGTCATCCATATTAATTTATAAATTTCCATTTAAATTAATTAGTTCTTATCCACTCATATATTTTAATATTACCATGTGTCACTGATACTTTTATGAATGTTTGAGAGAGTATGTCATAAGAAATAATCATTATCCCAACTCATATATTGGCATAGGATAACTAATCTTGGTCACATGATTTAATACATATTTTTTATCCTTTGTTTATTTGGAGTTTTAAACTCAACCTGTGTTTTCTCATTAGAAAAAATCCTATTTTCTTTGGTATGTTATGTTCTTATAGTGTTCCATTGTAAAATATAATGTAATTTCTTGAATTTTATAGATTCATTTGATGTTTTCATATTTTATGGTGAGGTTCCATCATTGGTGAATTTTTAAAAGGGATATAAAACTCTTCCCTAAGGATGTTTTATACAAAAAATCCATTAAAATCGCATTGTTGGTGGATATACTAATTTTTTATTGAGTAAATAAATTACATATTTATGATTCAATATGTAACCACTTTTATAATATATTGATTTCTAAGACCAATGCCATCTTATTTTACATAATAGGTATTGTTATATGAACTATAGTAATTTTCATGGAACTCACAATACATATATATATTAGAGACAATGACATGGTCCATTTTGGTAGATCAAAAAAAGTAGATATAATAAATTATAGATATTTTCAATTATCTATGAAATAAGAATACTAAATTACCAAGATGGATCCCACTATATAATCTTTGTTTCCCCGATCCCGTAGTTTCCCCCCATCTCCTTGTGTAGAAACCCAAAAACCATTAAAAGGGTGATCTATTGGATTAATAATAAAAATATCATATTAATCTCATTCAAAAATATTCATATTTCCAATATAACATATATAGTAACCTATAGTAAACATAACATATCTGTGTTCTCCTTAAAACCCACCCCTTTGTAAATAACCTAAATTACTTGTATACATACTCAATATCCATACAACATATATTATATTAGGTCTTGTTCCTATCATTTAACATATGAGAAACTTTATAACTCTTTAATAATCTAGTGGAACTGTTGACCTATCGTGATTTGGTAATATACTACAGACAAAATCATATGGGGAAGAAACTAGAGTGAATTAAAATTATGCAAACATTTTTAAGAACATTTCAATATAATTAGATAGATAACGTGAAATAAAATTCTTATTATTCAAAATGTTGAATCTTGATATAACAATTTCTTCACCTAAACTATTTATATCATAGTTTCAACCTAAAATAAACATAACCTAAATTAAATGATTTATTTCAGCCTTAAATATTTTAATATTATCAATAGATATAAAAATAATAAAACCATTATTTTAATGAAACCTAATTTCAAAACATTTATTGGATTGGTTAGATATAAATAAATTTACCAAAATTAATCCATTAAATTTCTCAATCAAGTATTTTGTAGTTTATTTGAACCATATAGTTACTCTAACGATTGAAAAAACATACTTTTTTTTATTTTTTAAAAATCCTCATCTTTATTTCATATATATTTACTCACCTAATTCACCATGATAATATTCTATTTTTCAATCCATTATTTTTATTCAAATATTATATAGATAAGCTCAAGTTATAAGAAATATAATAGAAGAAATTAATTCTATATGAGTTCGATTATCGAAATAATTGATATAGTCCTTTATAATGATCTTTTAAATAACAATTCCATATATTTTTCATCAATAACATTGACATTTTACATTCTCTGAAATTCTATATTACAACCTTTCAATTGAAAACCATAAGTATGATCAATAGATATTTAATTGTTTATCCTAAATATAGTGTCTCTTTCATCATTTATATATTCAATATGATGATATTCATCAAAAGGTAACAATTTTTTTAATTTTTATGTGTTAGACTATACTACAAAAAAATATATTTTTATGACAATGATATAATTAGATCCATCAATAAAATACATATAAATATCAAATATATATTTCATGAGTATCATATTTGTTTGTCTTTTTTGAACATCTTATATCACACATTCTTGGAAAAATATTTTTTTTAGAGATTCCCTAATTTGGAATTTCCTAAGAAATGATATAACTATTGGTTTATAAATTCCAAATCGAGAATATTACAATGAGTGGGGTTGGAGGATGAATCAAGGAAATACTAATTTAAATATTAATCTATTTTATTTTGATCATGTTCTCTAGATATGAAAACAATTATTTTAGTATTATAATTCTCCAAAAAGGATTGAAAAATCACAATTTCACAAAAATAATTTTACATGCTTTTCACTAAATATCATAGTATAAATATCATGTAATGGTGAAATTTCATACTCCAAAATAGTGGGGAAGAATAATTTTATTTAGTATACTCAATAAACATTTCAAATAATAACTTTATACTCACTATTCACATAAATGAAAAGAATCTATTCCTTACATGGAAAAGAGGAACATGCAAATAATTCTCTATAAAAAATGATATTATTGATGAGATAATAATGTGTATATATTCAAGAAATAGTGTATTTATTCAACTCAATACGATGAATTTCTAGTGAGACTAATCACTTACAATTTACACCTCATTATCTATTATATATTTCTAAGTTGTCTGAACAAGACCTCTCATGCCCTTATTGAAATTACTTATCTCTTTGATTTCTCAAATAAATAAATCTATATTTTTAAATAGATTTAGTCATTATCAATTTATATTACACATGTCAACATCATAATGGGCCTTCAAAATGGGGATATTAATGAGTATCATGACTGTAAAATCATTTAATAATTACTAAGCAATAATATGATTTGGAATCTAAAAATTTGGAATGTTACCAGCCAAAATGATTAAATAAAAGGATTTATTATCGACACCATGATTTGGTTTATTAAATATCTTACCAACAAGAAATTTAAACATCTATATATTTCCATTAAAATTGTATGATTCCTAGTTTCTCCCAAGATATGTGTCTTCACCTCACTGGGGCCCACCCATGTTCTCAAATGGTTTATCAATCTAATGATCATACCACATTCCAACACCTATTTTTTATAGAGTTATTTGTCCCAAATGACACACACCTTTAGGAATAATCTAATATGTAACCCATACTAATCAGTACTCCAGGATAAACCTCTTAAACAATGTAGGGGTAATCATGTTGTATCCTAAAAAGAATTGTTCTCCTTATTGACACGAGTTATATGAATTATTTATTAAATTATTTAACATAATGGGATATAAAATTCAACCCCACCCCTCACATTAGAAAAAAAATTCACCATGGACACCGCATATTATCCCAGGTAGTTCCACTAAACATATAAAAGGTTTCTTCATGGGATAGAAATGTAATTTCAAGACCTTGTAAGGACTATAGTTTCTCTACATTAACATGTATTTTTTTTGTAGGGTCCAATCAACTACCTGAATAGGACATCATAGTAGTGAAGACTCCCACATTCTATTACATTATCTCTCTAGTGTTCTTTTTATTAACTCACATACACCTTTGGAAATTTATCAGGTTTCCAACCATCTTAATCACTACTGCATTCCAAATCTATTTATTTGGATTACTAATCAATTTGGATCTAGAAATTAATTTTGAACCTTATTGACATGTTTAGGAAAATTTATTATTTTAACTCATTCAGAGATTGGGGTGTTTTATTGACTACATGTCCTATTGGCTATTTTCCTGTTTAAATTTAGAGTAAAAACCAGCACCAATGTCAACCAAATAATACATCATCACCATAGTGTACACGATGCCCATTTCAAGCTCCAAATTTCCTTCAAGTGGAAATTTACATCAAATTTTATAGTGAAACTACAATACACTTTTCAGCCATGTGATGTTCCCCTTTAAATAACCCAATTAAGAATATTTGGCCACACCTATGAAAAAATGGGTATTTGGAATCCTATTTAAATCATGTGAACTTAAATAAAGCGTGGATGAAGATGTGGGTATGAAATGTATACAAATTTAGACTTGTATAATTTTTGTATTTATATGAATTAACATGTTCATTATAGAGATTGTTTAACTTTGAAAGTGGTAAAGTTATTATGTTTACATGGTTTATAGATCTCAGGGAGTTATTGAAATCGTAGAGGAATGAGTTATATGTTCATGAGACTTGTAGAGTTAGTAAAAATTTAGACGGTGTACCCGCATTTCACCAGTATCCAAAAAAA
The DNA here is from genome assembly GCA_963277665.1 of Viscum album. Lineage (NCBI taxonomy): Eukaryota > Viridiplantae > Streptophyta > Magnoliopsida > Santalales > Viscaceae > Viscum > Viscum album. The sequence continues at coordinate 1,429,732,701 of OY728132.1, read as the reverse complement.
TTACCAATAAATGAATACAACTTCGAACACTAATGAGTTTATGGTATTCCCAATCATTAATTTTTTGCATATAAAATTTAATTCTTATTACATGTATTGAATTTTTGTTCATGAGATTTGTATGTAAAAAATATGAAGAAATATTAAATGATTTATGTGCACATATTATGGAGCACTATAATGCCAGAGCCTCATAAAATATAGGTTCTTTAATATTAATAGAAATAATATCATGATTTATATTGTTAAATAGTTTGTTAAGTATATTTTCATGTGAAATTTTTTTCAACTTTATCATTTTAAATTGTAAATCTATGAATTAATTCTCATTAATATATTAAATAATTCTGATATACAATTATTTTTTTAAACATGGCAAAATGTATATATGAATCAATAAAATAACAGTAATATAACCATTTTTAACATGATATATAATGATATTATGTCATGAAATAATCCCCATGGAAATGTGATAAGTGTCCAAATTAATGATTAATTAGGAGAATCTATCCTTAATATAATAAATACTTTAACATTAATTTTTTTTACCATTCACAACAACATTGGTTCTTATATTTTTATTCAGACATATAAGCTACACATTTTCATAATTATTAATTTGGTTAACTCTAATATTTACATGATATTATGAACATATTATATATATTATATTATGTTTTCTTCTTCATAAAATAATTGTAATTATTTTTTAGGGGTCCTTTCCTAAATCAGATGATTTAGAAATCCTTTTAGTTATTTGTCTCTATTTAAATCATTTAGTACTTCTATAGATGTTGACAAGACCTAATTGAAAATGAACCTATAATAGGACATTCATCCTACCCCCTAACATTGTAAACTATAATGGGAGAAAAAATATGTTTCCACCTAACTTTATCATCATATAAAAGCATAGTCAAATGTTTCATTAATTGATTAACCATCTTTTTAATTAAATAATATAGAGAGTCTGGAAAGTATTTTTTCAAATATGATATTAATTGACAAATTAATATATTTATAGAATAAATCTTTTTATAACTAATCCAGAAACATCTAATAATGTTAGACTAAAAAAATAGGAAAGTTTTCTTCCATTATATAGTTTTGATATGAAATAAAAATATTAATAATCGTAATCTATTCTTTCACTTTATGGATTTTTTTCTAATGATTTTTCATGGTGTATGATTTATTTCGTTTTTATTTCTTAAATATATATCTTGAATATATTATTTAATGATTTTACAAATATTTTATAGTTTATAAATATAACAAATTTATTCATTCCTCTCAACTTTAATGGCACACTGAGGTTTCTGATTTCGATTTTGGGATTCTAGAAGTTTTTTTTTCAAACATCATTTATGTAGTGTTGAAAATAAGAGACTATAACCCTCTTCAAAAAAAATTTATACCATGGTAATGTTCATTTTAAATTTCTATTGGATGTTTTCTCATGGATTATTTACATATTTTTTTACTAACTAATAGGTGATATTTTGGAATGTTTATAATGAGTATCCCAAATTTTACGGTGTTTATGATTAGATTTTATTTATGAATTTTACATTAATGTTTATCACATATTTAAATTTATCACTTGTTAATTAATTTAACAAAATTTCCATTTTTTTGTTATTCATTATTATATAATATTTATATTTTGAATGTGTATACTAATTAGAATAATTTATAGAAATAGGTATTTAGAAACAATATAAGTGTTCTTAGAGGAAAATTATTATATATAAATAATGTTAAAAATTATGCAAGTGTAGTTATTGAACTAATACAAGACAATAATTTTTGTTTTTTATTTATATTTAAAATATTGATATAAAACATATAATTAAATTTATTTTTATATTATAACAAGTAATACCTAGAAGAACATGATTATAACGAAGTATAAAACATCGGGGAAAATGTTTTTTTGAGTCAGGTATTAGGTTAGGAGCACCAAGAGATATTCTGATGTCGAGTTGCAAAAAAAAATATTCCGCACTACGGATTGGTCCTCATTAGGCTTCTTAAAGGATCTAATATCCATGAGTTAAAGTAATTAGAACACAAAAAACTACTAGTAATAATTTTCAAACCATTTATGACATAAAACAAACATATACATCAATACAACCAATCAATTCAAGACATTAAAAAACATTCACTTGTATCATTATTTCTAAAAAATAACGGGGATCCATATTACACCCTTCACCAATAGTATCATCCTTATCAACATTAGCATCATCCTCATCACCATCAGCAACATCGTCATCACTAACAACATCAACAAGAGAAAAAATTAGAATTATTAAAAAAACCTCATGAACATCATCGTCGATGCCACAATCATCATGACTGACACAAGGTCCAAGATTGGAATCACTCATGAAATCAATTTAATAGAAAATTTATGCTATATATAAATAAATAGTAGTATCAGACGCTAAGGGAAGTTATTGGATGATAACTGACATATATTTTAGGAAGTGTTCTGTGATCATTTTACTACTTCCACACTTCTTTAAATATTTTTCCCCTATTGCCAATAAAAAACACCTTCATGCTCGTGGATCTGAGGTGTATTGGAGAAGCCCGATGAGAACCTCTAATGCACTTGCGTAATTGTTCTTCATTCTTGAGAAAAATATTTATCCTTGAGTAACACTACTTTGATACTAAATAATTGTTTCTAAAAATGACATTGATTAGGAAAAACATATTTAGAATATAAAAATATTATAATCATTAAAAATAATAAAAGGGTGTAAATTATCAATTAAATAATAATTAATAAATTTAAACATTTGATAAACATTGATGAAAAATTCATTAATAAATGTTAATCATAAATACTGTATAATTTTGTCTACTATTTATAAATATTCCATAAATATTATCTATTAGATAGTGATAGAAATAGAAATATAATCCAAGAAAACACTACCAACAGTCAATGAAAATTAATATTACCATAGTAAAAAATGGAAGTGGGTTATAGTCTCTTGTTATCTACATTAAATTATTAAAATTTCAATAATGTGTTGGAATACACAAATCCATCCAAGAATCCTCAGTGTTGTATTGAAGTTGAAGGAAATGAATAAATTTTGTATATTTATAATCTATAAACTATTTTTAAAATCATTTAATAATATATTCAAGATTTATAAAGACGAAAAAATAGGTAGTGAATCATACACCATGACAACCGATCAATAAAAATAAAAAATGTGAAATAATATAATATGATTCAATATATTTTTATTTCATATCACAACTATATAATGGAAGAAATCCGAATATATTGTGTTTATTATACCATTATATTATGTGTGGATATTAGTTAGATAAAATGTTATTTTATATGTATAATATTTTTTAAATTAAATTCTTATTGTAAACTATAATTTCTATATTATCTATTTTAATTTACAAAAAAATATGAATTATTGAATAATGAAACATTTAACTATGATTTCATATGCTGATATGTATTTTTATAAACATGTTGTGTCTCCACTTATAGATTAATAATTTAGGTAGAAGGATGAAATCCTTTTATAAGTTCAGAATCAATTCAGAATTCTCAACATCTATAAAATAGGTTAATGATTGAAATGTATAAAAATAAGTAAGAGGATTTCTAAATGAAATAATGTATGAAAGAACCATTGAGAGTAATTACAATTATTTAATAAATATTAAATCATAATATAATACATATAATATGTTCGTGATTTCATGTAAATATTAGAATTAACATATTTAATTTTTATTACACTATGTACCTCATAGATTAAAATATGAATATAAAAACCAATAATTTTTATAATGGTTATAATAATAAATGTTAACATCTATATTATATGAAGGATTTATTATTATAATTCATATATGATATGGAATGTAGATCAAATTTCCATGGGGATTGTTTGGAGATAAAATATCAATATATGTCATGACAAAAAATAGTCATCTTATTGTTCAGTTGTTGATTCAAATAAACATTGTATCATGTTTAAAATTACAAAATTTATGTCATATAATAATTTCTTAATACAACAATATAACATATTTTATAGATTTCCAAAACAAAAAATTAATGTTGAAAAATATAGGACATGAAAATATACATAACTACCTATGTAACAATATAAATCAAGATATTATTTATATTTATATTAAGTCACCTAAAGCTACTCGGGATCTGGTATTATAGTTCTCCCCAACTTGTGTCTATACATCATTTAATCTTTAATTTTTTTCCAATAAATTTTAATCACAAAATGTCAATACATGTAATAAAAAATAAATTTTATATGAAAACTATTAAATATTTTTAATACCTTAAACCGATTAGTCTTCGACGATGCGATCATACTCTTGTATTATGTTTTTGGATAGTGGGGTAATATGGGTACACCATCTAAATCAGTACCAACACTACTTATTCCCTAAACATATAAATCATGTCTCGATGATTATCATGACTCCCATGATCCATTACCCTTGTAACCATAATAGCTTCACCTTTGGGAAAGATAAGATTACTCTATAATAAATAAGATAATTGATATTAATACAACAATAATATATATCTAAATTTGTAAATATTTCTTACCCATATCATCAACATTTATTTTTTCTTGGTGTTATTACTAATATGACTCCATGAGATTGGATACACTGGAATTATATCATGTTATTTGGATAAATAATTTTAAAAACATATACATTATTTCTCATGTTTAGTTATCAACTAAATTTATTCATTATAATCCACTATTATTATTTTTGGTGATACAAGGATTCTTGCATAGGGGTTCATCGATGTCGCCTAAAATAATATCCCAATAAATATAATAATGGGAATAATATATGAATTAATTAATAGTACAATAAATGGAAAAATTGGAGTGATATATTTTGACATGGTTATAAAAATGAAATTGGATGTAGGATGTTCAATATACTCTGATGGATCTGTGGGATGTCCGGGATTTTCATCCTCTGAAGGATGTTTCTATTACAATCTATTCATTAGGTGATATACATCCTCTTGATTTGATGTTTATGGAAAAAATAATCATATCCTATATGGATTGTATGAAATTAATGGGGAATTGACATAGAAAGATATGGGTAGTAGGGTTGAGGAAAAATCAAAGGATATAAATAAGGTAAATGTGGGACATCCCATAGAGGATTCATAGACATGTTATGGGAAGAAGAGGCTATTTTTGATATTGATGGGGCAATTAATGGTAACATTGTTTTATGGGACATAGACATTGTATCAGAATAAGTGGTTAAATTTGATTATTATGGTTGACTGTGTGGGATAATCCCTAACAGCTCAAGATAAAAATTGAAATGAGTGGTGGATGGGGTCATAATTTGTGGATCATGGTGGCAACATGTACAATTGGGGTTCCATCTTGGTCTATGAGCATCCCCTCTTAGAGCCATGATAGTAGGATGAGGAGTCTTCTTTGGTGGAACAGAATGTCCCTAAATTTTTTGATATAATATATGAACATGAAGTAATGTGTAAATCAAAAGGAAAATATTACAATGATTATAATCACTATGGGAAGTGTAGGATGAAACCCACCCCTTCACATCTTTTGATCAACATAAAAAAATATCTTCATTAGGAATTTGAAGGTATTTTTCATAATCCTCAATAATTTAAATTAATTTTCTAAGAATATTTTTTAAAAATCATTCATAAAAATTACAATCCAAATCGGTCATAAAAATTTCATATCATGTTATAGTAATAATCGTTTAAAATAGAATATTGTTTTTAAAAAATACGTTTTAATATTAGTTTTATGAACTGAAATTAATCACATTAAACTAAATTAACCCAAAATATTATAAATCTAACACGTCATTCCAAAATTTATCTAAATTAATGTAATTACAGTACTGAAAAACTAAGAATCACATTTCAAGGTTAACAAAATGAACTGTAAACATGTATGGTTTCTTATATATAATTCCCACCACTACATAATTTTCAACATTAAAATTTACAATGGGACAATTTGAGTAAATAAATTTGAAATATTTTTGTCTACACCAATGGGGGCGGGAGTCAATGGTGTCAATTTTGTCCCCAAAATCTTGAAAAACATGTCATGGGATTACAACATTAATGACACCAAAATAATGTGTCACATGATCATTCATATAAAACACTTGTTTTTAAATTGAATCCAAATTTATGGTTTACCAGTAGCCAGGAATATACTTATGTCTATAACATTGAATAAACAATCATCAATAAATGTACCTTGTAGCCTCATTGAATCAAACCATATAATTTTTATCACAATGACTCAAACATGAGATTAGTAATATAATAACATAATTTTCTCAAAAATCCCTTAATTAGATACAATTACATATTAAGGATGACTATTTCATGCACCAGAATAATAGTAGGTTATAGTATTGAACAAAATTCCATAATGTCATGTTCTCAATTTCACCATTTTTTCAATTGTAAAAAACTTATACCAATTGATTAGTAATGATTTCCATTCATGACCCAAATAATTGAGAGCATAATCCAATGGTATTATTTTTTGATAAATAGTGTCAATATGTATACAAATTACCTGAGAAATATACTAAAAATACATTTAAATTATTATTTATATATTTTTTTAAAAAATTTATTGGTCATAACATTAATTTCAACTTAGTAGGATAGAATTAGCTCTGCAACGCCTATCTATTTCTCAATTGAATATATTGATGAACTCTCATTATAATTTTTTGTGGTATATACATAAAAAGATCATAATATTTTATGGTATAAGTGAAATTTCAATGTATGAGTTAACATATAAATATTTAAATTACTTACATGATATTGTCATCACCAAAATCATAGTTAAACAAGACATCTCGATGGTACATATCACACTCTTCAAGGATCAATATAGCCAATTTATATGACGTAGGAATTACTACTACATGGGAAGAAGTTTCAAATGGAGGCTCAATTTACCCATACTTATTATCATCATTTCTCATTGGATGGTTATTTCTTGTGCATAATCAGACAAACATATTGAACAAAAATCTATACATCTTCATCCATATAATCTCTCACAATGGAACCATTGAGATGGTTCTGATTTTGACCATATGATTTCAATGTGAAAATATTTATTTCAGTTGGATACATAAAATAAATAAGAAATGTGTCCATAATAATGTATATTAGTTATAAGATGAACTATTAAATTCACCACACAAGTGAAAATGATGGACACATTTTTATTTCCTACTTACACAAAAAAAAATCACGCCACTTCCATTTTTTCAATAGTGACTTAGATAATATTTTTGTAAAATTTTCTATAAAAAATTGCACAAGACAATCACTTAATAATTTACATTATTGTATTTCTATTGGAATAAAATTATAGAGAAGGATGTGATCATCAAGTGTTTTGGGGGATTTTAGTTTGAAATATTTTTTGTTGAATCATTTAGATATATTTCTAGTATATCCATCATAACCATGATTATTCACTAATGGTTTCATCGTGTTATAAGAACAAGTAAAATTCTATTTGTTTTTAAAAATACTAACAGGATGTAGTTCTGGCCGAATTCCTCAATTCAACAAGTCCCGATGAGATCTGAAGTCATTATTGGTCCTCCGAATGTTATTTAGAAGAATTGTAGAAAACATTTAACATATGTATTGTATTTTAATTTTTATTACATATAAAAAATAATGAAACAATGTGGTTGAAAAATATTTTAACTCATAAAATATACATCACTTTTAAAAAGTGTAGTTGTCTTCAGTGTCAACATCCATCCTCATTTAAAATTTTATATGAATTTTCCATATAATAAAATTAGAAATATTAAAATTTATTAAGAAAATCCATTTTATAAATATGTTGAGGTTGTTTTTTATTGTCAACATTATCATCAAACCAATAACAATTCAACAAGTATTAAAGATCGATTGGAAAAAATCATCGATGACCCATAAAACTAAAACTATAAAGACATTTAGGCCTTCTCAATCATGTATTCTAAAAAATATATGACATTATAGCTTTAACTTCATTATCCAATTATTCATAAATGAATAAGTATGGAAATAATTTACTGTCCATATAAGGGCACCACACATCTAAAATATATTTTTTAATATATAATCGAATGTGCACACACCCATACACCAAAGATGGTTCAACTCTATTATTAAAGGTTTCATGTTGAAATATATATTATTTTCAGGATAATAAATTTGATTTTCAGAATAATCCAGATAGTTAAATGATTTTTTCTTATACATCCATAGGGAAATATTATAAATGTGAATAAAAACTAGCCATGTATAGTGTGCAGTAAGCATTTAACCAAAGTGATTAATACCATGACATGATATACCCAATACGAATGAATGCACCTCATGTAAAAAATTAGAATTTTTTGCAACAAATTCCATCCATGATAATCCATATATTTGATGAACCAACATAACATAACCATTAATTCTATCAATATCATGGTATCACATATTGGTTGAGATTATTACTAATAAGAGTAAGTTATAAATCCTAGGAATCAATATGATCTTCTACATGACTTTTGGTGGCACAAGAGATTTTGTTACATTTTTATTCCTCATCCAATAAGATAGAACAAATTATTTAGAGACATGAAGGTCAATTGGTTCCTCAAAAAATAATCTACAATATTTTAGGTAAGAATTATTTTCATTACTATAAAATCCAATCTATATAATTATTATCCATGACATATAATGATTATAGGAAATATTTTTACCATCAAGAATCTAGTCCTTCAGAAGTAAATAAATTCAATAAATTGAGGAATTAAAAATTCCATACATGTTTTCCCATGATATAAGCATATGAAAAATTCAAATATAGTCATTATAGTGCATTCCTCATATATATGGGTTCTAAAAACAACCCAAAAAATTTCAATCTCTCAACATAATAATATTCATTATTTTTCCCATGTTTATTGTTATCTTGGCCTTCATTAACTAGAATAACCTCTCTCTCACGATGATACACAAATGTAGACTGATCAAATATCAAATTATCCATACCATGTCTTTCATCGAATTCTTGAATAGTAGAATATTGACTTGACTCTTAATGGTGATACCAAAGTTAATATTTTGTTTGAAATGCGGATTTCATTATAGGGTAGCTATTTTCTTCACAGCTTAATCATGGTATTAGAACACAATTATAGCATGGACACTGTATACCCCCTCAATCGGAATAATTGTTAAATGAAAAATCCAAAAAATCCAAATTACATTTAAACTCTTTTAAAATATGACCGGTATGATATATCCAGATTTTATCTGTTCTATTTTTGAGGAATGATGTTATGTTCCAATAAATAATATAAAACATAATTAAGAAAATCATTACAACCAATTTTAATGTTACTATCATCAAAGAACACTAGAATCTAGAAAAAAAATAATAGATGAAATAACATATTCTACTAGAGGTGACGAAAAAAGCCAAACCAAGGTGTGTATCTCTATCATTTAAAAGTTCACTATCATGGTGGATTAATTTAATAACAATGAGAAACAAAAAAAATGATACCCTTAGTTTAACATTGTATCTCAATCAAGAAAAAAAATGGAAAAACCATAGTTTCATATGAAAAAATTCTAACATTCCAAATGATAACAATACTTCAAACATAACAAGATATAGTATATAGATCAAAAATAGAATAAAAAGATCAAAATGATTAATATAATTAATATAGGAGTATAATTAATAAAAAATATATATACTAACTGGATCTAAATGATGGTAATTAATTATTATATTCATTTGAATTATGTTAGAGTCACCCACCCCCACCTCAATTGGAGTCATCTACATTCACTCTCGCATAAATCCCCCATTTTTTTGGTCATATACATGAGTTCATTATTGATAATAGTGATAAAACACATTTTATAAATTAATAGGCTATCATATAAAATGTATATAGTGAATTTAATTTTCTAGTAATTACATTTAAAAACACTTCCTTAATAAAAAATAGTCTTCTATTGATAAATTATGTAGAGATGAAAGGATGATAATATAACTTTAAAATAATATGAATTTTAAAAAATTATAGATACATTAGTATAATATCTTTTTAAACACTTGTTAAGATTAAATAAAGATTTCCCTCTTATGATATCTATGATAGGGTGAAAAAATTTAAATAAATCCAATTGAATTTGTGATAGATCATAAATATGGAGTCTTTAATACATAAATCATAAATTAATATATAATGAATTATTTGATACATAATTTCAAAGAAGAACATGTAAATATTATCTAGGAAATCCAACCATCACAATCATTGGGCTCTTTTATCCCCTAATACATTATATTATATTTCTTGTGTTTAATTATTTTATTTATAATAATAAACATTAATAAATCTATCCTTATATATTCTCAAGGAGTAATTTTTTTAATCTAAAAAATATTTTCTCTTTAAAGAACTTTCTCATTTTCAAAATACACTATTATAATTATTCTATAGTGCCACATCTATATTAAATTTGAATAGGTATATCATGGATAGTACACATGAAATTAATTGAATAAATTCAAATAGAATGTGTTTTTTTCATGTTAATTAATGATCTATGACATGAACCTAATCCATGGGATGAACTGGGCATTACCATCCATTCATCTTGAAGAATCTATTTACATCTGGGAATGAAACAAAAAACTTAAATTAAATATATTATGTAAATGAATTCCATTTTTGGGGGTCTAATGGGAACCCGCACAACAATAAAGAAATAATAACATCCAACCAAACTCTAATACAAATTAAAAAGGGGACTATAAAAATTCCCATACTAAATCAGAAACCCACACTAAAACTGTATGGAGAATATCCTAAAAGAACATCTGCAATGATATAAAAAATCATGGAAACCAAGAAAATTAACAATAGCAAAAAACCACATCAAACATCATCAACAGAATTTAAAAGTGTTGGAATGATTTAATTTTTTTCATGAATGAAAACACATAAAGTATAGAGTGTATAAATGTGAACCATAAATCAATAATTATATATTAAAATTGTATAAAAACAACGATTGACATAGATTTATCACCTTATGAAATCAATAAAAATTAAATTATTACTAATAAGAAGAGAAAAAAAGAAAAGGAACTCAATTATGAGATGGTGAACATGTTTGGAATAAAAAATTGAAATATACGAGATATCTAGAGTAGATGGGATGTAACCACTATGGAGATGGCCTCTCAATTGGGAGAGAGGGAATTTATGGAAGGGGATCACATGTGAATGGGGGGAGGCTGGGAATGACCCTATATATGCCATGTCTATAACAACTATTTTGAAAAAACCTAAATATATATCATCCTATAATAATGGATTCAAAAAACCATTGTTATATCATTATCTATACAAATTTTTTTAAGTAATATGTGGTATAACCTAGCTCTATGAACACTATATAAATGGTTCTTGCAATCTGTTGGTGTATTGGCATGGCGATTACCCATATTTCCAAAAAAAATTCACAACATGCATAAAATATTCAAAACATTAACCCCCAAATCTGTAACTAAATACTACCCCCTATGTGGATTCTTAAATATTTATGATTTCCAAGATTTATTCCTCTCATTATCACCTAAATAATATTTTCCTTAATTATCAACCAAGACTAAGAGTACTTATTTCAACATTCACAAGATATAGATTGATTATAATGGGATTATGGAAACAAAAATACATTTATTAAATTGAAATGTCCAGGGGGAGGGGGGATTAACATCAAGTTATATTAAAAATATTTTTCCATTTAGAATTATATCATGGGTAAATCCTTTTTTATGATATAATGTACATTATTTTTTCTATCCACATACTAAAAATTCACATCCCATTGTTCCACTTTCTTTTTTAAAAAATTATATTAAATTTCAATGTGGTTCATCCTCATGTGTTTAGTGGGATTTATTAAAATATTTATAGAAAATTTGTTGCACAAATGATTTGAATAAGAGATTCCACATTAATTCATGTATATAATAAAATTTAATAAATATTAGTTGAGAATAATATTAAATGTCCATGAAATATTTAACCCTTATATTTCATTATGAAATTTATTATTTTTTATATTTACAAGAAATACAAGTGTTTTCAATGGGGAACACACCTCAAATAGTTGATTTTAGGGTATCAACCATACCTTCAAACCTTGAATTTGAATACCCCACATATATTATTTACCAATATATACAATATTACATCCTAAAATCGTTTTTATTTGATATATTATAGTATAAAGATGATATTACCTTTGATACATTCCGTTGGAAAAATTTAACATTGGGAATAATTATATTTAGAGAACACAATTTCATATTGAAGATTTTCAATGTAAATAAAAATTCTTATAATTTTCTTATAGGTATTTACACCATCTTCTATTGCTATATAAACCATTGATAATTTCACATTCGATTCAGTCAGAGTATCAATCAGTCTACAATCATGCATTTGAGACATCATGACCACCTCTTTAGAATAATTCGGTTTGGAGAGAAATGTCCCATATTTATTTGAATCATCTATACACACACAAAAAGTATTATAAACATAATATAGACACATCATATTTAATCCTCTCTAATTATAATCACTAGTACATTTGGTTCTCATCCATGCCTCCAAATATGATGTCCCTAACTTTTTTAAGAAATGAAATCCTCTACACTTTTATTTTCATGATGTAGATGTTATAAAGAAATACCCCACTAAGATAATTATATATCACTATGTTATAACTAGTCTCGAGTACCAATATATTTGTTCATTCATCAACCCATACAAATAATTCATCACTCAATATACTTTTCCAAAATTTTCTTAAATAAGAAATCTATTTGGTTAAATGATGTGTATGTCCTCTTCACTAATAGCCTTCAAGAACACTAATTTATCATCAAGTTTATAGAATCACAAAACCTTTTATACCATCTTATATAATTAAACATGATTATTTAAAGAAATGAAACATTTGAAAATGTTTCATCAACATCAATGAAATCAATATGAGAATAACCCTTTCCCTTAACAACACCATCATCAATTAGTTTTATTTTTCAAAAATTCCATTTGGATCCTGAAATATTCGTATATGTATTCCTTGAGACTATTTCAATTTTCTTATCAATTAGGTCATGATCCTTATTTATTTTTTTGACCAAACTTGAATCCCTGGATTAATAATTAGTATATGTTTTCCACTATATATGAAAATAATTTTTTTTGTTCCATATTCATTATATCTGAACCAGAGCAGTTTAGCCACACACGATGCTGTAATATGTGATTTATAATATTTTAAAACATTTTATTTAACAAATTATTCTGGATATGTCTTCTAAATAATAATATCATGTATCAAAAAACATTATATCTTTTTGAAACACCCCTGATCATGATTCGCCTTCTTCACATTCCTCCTCATAAAGTGAAATGTCTTTTCGGGAATTATGCTCATTCAAAATCACATCCAAATCACATGAATTCAAATTATAATAAATTTTGGTGACCACCACATCATTTATTTGTAGAATTTTTCACAATATTATTTTTTTAAAACATATAATCCCTTCTCCTAAATATATATTGAGAATTAACTAATCATATTCAAATTCCTAAAACCTTTTAATTGTCTCTTTCTTTGGAATAAAATACATACTTCCAAACTATAAGATACTGGTCATAAAATGTTATAATCAATGGAGTCGTGGAAATGCATTTCAAAAAACTAAAACTAAACAAATAGATGAAATTATTCTACAGAGTGAGAAATTAAAATAATAAAATTAATCATTATATAATTAAAAATTGTATTTGATATTACAAAAAGTCAGAATTTATGAAACAATATATTAATTATGTAAGAGATTTTTTAGTACACAATAAATTATCATGTTATTGAAATTATTAAGGAATAATTTATTTATTGAATTATAGAAGTAAAAAAGTAGATTTTAATAAAAATTAATAACATTAAGGCACCCAATTTGATATTAGAGTTTTGAAATAACTCAATTTTGTTCCCCAAGATCTCCCACCTCAATTTCATAAGGATATATAAATACAATACCTAAATATATCTGATATAAAAGTACCCTAAATAATGTAGTATATTTATTTTCACTGATATAAATAAATATATCAAAAAATCGTTCAATTCAATGGAATATATGATGAAATAGAAAGACCATTGGATTCAAGTGTATCTGACTAAATGAATGAAAATATAAGAAGGAAATTGTGTTTTTTAGAAAAACTGTCGATGTTTAGTCTGTAATATCTCAAAATAATAAACAATAACAATAAGATACATATATAAAATGTATTGGAGTGAATTATTTACAACTAGTTAATAAATTTGATTAAAATTGAGAGCATAAGAAAAAATTGGAGGAATTTGTGGACAATAATATTAAATGTAATGAATTATGGTTCCATGTATAATTATACACTTCCAAGGGGTATATTAAAAATATTTAAAGGTCCACGAGATAATATAAATAAGTAATTGAGCCAAAATTTCCATAGATGACTTTATTTAATTCCCACTTTGACTTTTTTTCTTGATTGGACCTTCTAGTTTTATACTGCAATAGGCTAGCCAGTAGAATTTCAAATGGCATGTCGGCTTCATCAAAATCTATTGGGGAGTCAATTAATTACACCATATAGTTGTGTATCAAATAAGAGATTGGTTATTTTCACTAGTGCCACTAAGACACACCTGATTTTGAATTTCACCTTTGTTCCATATTGGGTCGGGGTTCGAGGGGAGTCCCTATTTAATTTATTGAATTTTTTATTAAATTATAAGTGTTTTGGGATTGATGGCACTAGGTGCATGGGTTAGGGTACAGTTTAGATACAATTCACCTAACATAAGGACCTGTTCACATACCACGTAGTGGCAGTATTCAATTAAATAGAACAGATTTAATAAAAATAGGAAATAAAAATAAGGACAATGTCTATTAATAATTATAATATTCACAATATAATTGATGTCAGTAATTATTAAAATAATAATTATTGGTGCTCAATATGTCAATAAATATTATTATAAATAATTTAACAATTGTTTTTATATTAATGATGATTATTATTATTATAATTCATATTATTAAAATTTGTATTATTATGGAATTTGTTCGATGTTACGATTATGAAATTTTTTTCATCAATATTTTTACTAATGTTCCTTTTTTTATTATTATAAATTTTAAAATTATTTATATTATTAGTATTACTAATGTGGTTATGAGTATTAGTAATATTAAAAATGATATAAATTGTATTATTATTTTCCATTTTATTATTATTTTAATTATTATTGGCACTACCACCAGGAAATTTGTTTTGAATGTTATTATTATTGAAAATGTGAAAAAAAATGTTCATGTTATTATTTCACTATGTTATGTTATTGTTATTATTATTATATTATTTGGGGTTAATTTATTTTGTTGTTTCTATTTTATTTTATTGGTACAGGTTTCCATATTATTTCCTCTTCTTTTATTTTTCCCTTCTTCTCCAATATTCCCTCCTCCTAAGTATAACCACCCAACCCCTTTTTGATATAGAGTCAACCTCCCTCCTTCCCTCTTGTGTCACACCATCAATCTCTGGAGAGACCCCCCTAATGCCATGAGCACCACCCGTATGACCCCTCACCAACATGAACCACCCAACCACACAACCCCCTCATATTGAAACCCTTCCTTCTAATGTGTCTCCACTGATGTGTGTGACCCTCCTTTAGCCACTCTCTCTCACGTGTGGCATCGTCGACACACCTCTCATATGGTGTCGACCATCCTCATTCACCATTTCGTAATATCTTATTATTTAAATTTTAGGTTTAGGGTTATTAATATATGGAATCAATTTTAGGGTTTATTCCTAAATTTTTTGTTTTATTTTCATGATTACGGAATGTTGCTTAAACAAAAAGGTGGGGTTGAGGTGCGAACGAATAGACTCACCGGTTTTGGGAAGTCATTCGATGATTGATGTAGTTTTACACATGTACATGCCATTTAATTTTAACATTCATCTATTTTCTTCTTTTTAACACCCTTTGGAATATTATTATATATATGTGATCCTGATATTACGTTATCTGGTTGAGAAATTGATGTTAAAAGCCCTGGTTTGTGAAAACATGAAGTGTTTTGTTAAAAATGTGTGACTCGCATGGTTGTTAAATTTCACAGCTAACTATCTCACATAGTTTTTGTTATTTAGGACATGATTAGATATCTTGAATAAAATTATGGCATGAAAATTTATGTTTACAACTTTTTGGATGAAAAAAAATTGTTTTGTTAATTATTGAATGCCTTGTGTTTTTATAAAATGCCAAGTTGTCCTTTACATGTGGTATACTATTTTTGGGAATCATGACTTGATGATGTCGATTTATTCATAATTATTTTGGGTTTAATCAATCATTATGTAATTCAAATGGGTTTTTTTAAGCTGTAAACCCTTATAATTATTTTTGTGAAAGTTTTAATAAGTGTTTATTTATCTATTAAATTATATAAACTTTTTTTTAAAAAGATTTTATAATGCAATGGTGTATGAAATTTTTTTAATGTGAGACTGATACTAAAGTAGTTTTATGTGAAATTGAGTGTGTTTTAATGTAAAAACATGTTTCATTATTTTTAAATGATTCAATTTTTTTTCAAAGGATTGATTGATATATTCATGTGATTAATATCATGTTAAGAATTGTCTAGGGAGTGTGTTTGGATTCAAAAAGGGTATTTGAGAGTATATTCAGTTTAATGCCTTGAGGTGAATTCTGGATTTATTTGATAAACCCTTATTATATAAATTACTAAATTATATAAGAGGTGGAGAACATGTTGGAGGGATTTTTTGAGTTGTGCATGATTTTAAATATTTTTATTTGTGGTGTGATTTTTCTAAGTTGCACGTACTGTATGTTTTGTTATATGGATTAGTTAACTATTTTTTGTTGTTATTGATTTATAAAAAATAATAGTTTATTTATTTTTATAAATTCAATTTTATGTTCAAAATGGGTTTTGTAGTTCTCAAAATGGATTTTTGAATATTATATGTTTTATTTATTTATGAAAACCCTTCTTTTATTACAAACTTAAACATGATTTATTACATAAAAATTCCCTTGATACAATAAACAAGATCAAGAGATTTAGTGTATTTGGGTCTTAGGATCATTACATAAAAATTTAAAACATTAAATACAACATATTTATTGAAAACATTTTTTACATGACCACTACATTCCTTCGTACATAGCATTGCATGGGATAACCCGCAGACATGAATAACAAAAGGGTGAGCTATAAATCCCATTAAGGGAGTACACATGGAATAAAATTTGGAGTAAAATACATGTTAGACAATAGGTATATCAATAGAGCATAAAAAAACATGAACATAAAGTAATGATAAAGCATGATAATTATAACATGGAAATGTGGAAACAATACTTAACATGGAATTAGCATGATCCAAGGCTCACTGCACATGGAGCATGAGTAAATCCTCATTGCACATAAAGCATGATTAAACCTCTGTTTCAATTTAATATGCATGAGTCAACACTAATTTCACATTATGTACCCTGATACTATACATTAGCCAATTCATTGGAGCGCTATAAGGGCACACCCTTCTTAATCATTTAATTTCATGCATATATGTGCCACATTGATCATAAAACATGGATTCATAAAACTTAATCATTTATTACAAAATAAATAAATGTGGAATTTATACATTAAACATTATAATAATAATTAAACATGAATAAAGTTGAATACCCTTGATGGATAAATTGGCATGGTATCCACTACACAATGGCATTGGCTTAGAAAATCGGTGCGATTTCAGCAGCGTAACGGCGTGACATAAGAATTCATAAAATCAGTTGATGAGAATGAAAGGGGTTCCTCATCATATTTACATGTAATGGATAGTAAGGAGGTCATATAGATACGTGTCCCAATAATTTTAATAGAATTTAGATTTAGGATTCAAAAGTATTGCTTGAATGTAAAAGATGAGAGAGAAGTTCTTTTCAGAATTTCGGTATAGTAACGGCTGTATATTGGAGGCATTTAATGAGAGATAATGGGGTATACCATCATTCAAAAATAAAGAGAGAAGTATGAGGGAGGTGTGAAACCATACCTCAAAATTCATAATTGAAATTAAAAGGGAAAAACAACATAAACAAAATTGGACAAAAATGAGAAAGGAAGAAAAAACCCTTACATGGATGTGTGCTTCTAAAGGCTAGAGAGACGCTTGTGAGAGGCTTCCTGGGAGCTTGGGGCACCTTGGGAGGATTATAGAGAGAGTATGTAAGAGGTTGGATGATCTCCAAAGGGTTTTATTGGGGAGGAATGTAACACCCCAAGCTTCTACTATACGCTTCTATTTGAATAATGTGACAGCATGTGTTGTACGCAACACCGAGTTCTAACACACCATAATAAATCAAGCTAGCCGTTCTGAATAGTAATAGCTAATTTTTTAAATTATATATATTTTATATTTCAAAATGGACTTCATTTTTGGATTCGGAATATCGAATTTATCCTTAGGTGAAATTTTGGTACTTTTCAGATAACTTTAATATTTTGATGAATAGTGAATATTACTAAATTTTAATTAAAAACAACATTTTTAATCAAAATAATTAATAGTGAATAAATAATGAATTTGAGTGGTTTTAAAGTATATTTAGAATATTTGTTTTCCATTTAATATAATTTTGGTCATTTGACATAATTTTACAATGAAACTGGACATAAACAATTGTCAATCTTTTGATAGTTATTATCTCTTTAAAACACGCTTTTTGTTTTAACAACAAGAATTTATTTTTAATTAATTTATGCCACTTCTGTGTTTTGAATTTTGAAAAATGGATTCCATATTTGGAGTCAGGATGTTCAAATTCTGTAAATAGGTAACATTTATTTTTAGACATTTTGAATAATTACTTCGGTAAATATTTTATTTACCATGGTTAAGGGTAAATCCGGTAAATAAGGGTTAAAAATAATATTTTAATAATAATAAATTACCCTAAAACGTGTCATAGACTTATTGGTTGATACATGTTCGACCATAGGCATCTATGGGTCGATTTTGGGACCCCATGGGGCCACTTGTAGGTGATAGGGGCACTTTATTATAATTAAGTTAAAATGAATACAAAAATGACACAAGCATATATCTTTTAGAAAAACAATTTTCAAATAGGGTTATATATGTTGTATTTTGGACTATAAATATTAATTATAAATATATAAATATTTCCTACATAATTATATTTTATTTATAATTTTTAGACATTAAATAATTTAATTTATATATGACACAATTATGATGCAGTAATTACCTAATTAATGAAAAATTAGAATAATTGATATTATAAATACCCAAATAAATATAATTTGAGACTTTTTATGAACTAAACTAATTTTCTAGGTTAATATGAAATGATATTATTGATTTAATTAACTTTTTTCGAAGTAATAATTCTGTTATAACTTTTAAAAAAATCAACTATTGAATAGTGTAAAATTGACATAAAAGAGTTTTTAAAACACATACAATACTATTAATTGATATTAAATTCCTAAAAATCTAATTTTCGGCCAATAGACTAATATCATGATATTTTTTTCATTAGTGGACCACTTGGGGGTCTCTAGGATGTATATAGTATGTTTATTAACCATATAATATAAAAATACAAGGAGACATTGTAAAAGTGAAACTAATTAACTTAGAGTTAATACTTAAAGATAAGGATACTATAAGTACCCAAACTGGTCTAAATTCTATTGGTTGAGTGTTTTTCGACATATCCCCACCTTAACCTTTGAATAATCATATTTTGAGCCTTTATAAACCGAATATGAATTTATTATAAATTATTATTTCTAGCTTTTCCAAAGGTATCCCTCACCCCTCTTATAAAATGGCACTCCTCCTCATTTCTTCACACCTTCAAAGCCTTTTGGTTCATCCAAACTCGGCCCCCATACTCTCCCAACTTTCCTCAATACAACCTAGAGGCCTTATTTTGATCAGAAAGCCAACCTAAGGATACCTTTAGATCAAATCAAAAGGAAGAACCCGAAGAAGAAGTAATGATTTCACCACCCTTTTCCATGTTCCGTTCTTCATTCACTTCTTCATTCATTGTTATTAACATCCTAAAACAATAACTCCAGTATCATATATATACTGGGATGTTATTATAATTATGGTACAACCATAATCAGTATTCTATCCACCTTTTGATTAACATTTCACCATATGTGCGTACGTAAGGCTTTCCGTCTCCACGTTGTGGTGTAATTGTTATTCAATAAATTATTATTAGTATGGGTATAATAATGATGTGTAACTCATGTAAATAATAAGTATAACATGTTAATGATTCTGTATATATGATATAACATCCATTTATATATTATTTTAATATCATCAGAATGATATTGTCGCCCGTGCGTACGTACGGACTACCGTCTCCACGAACGCGATGAGATTCATTCTCCATCGTATCCATTCAAGTATAATTATCATTTGATGATTTAAAAATAACTTTTAAAGACATGATATAATTAGGTATATGAATATGATACAATCTATCCATAACATGCATGGCTTATGTAACAAAACATATAAAAGAAAATGAGTAAATTAACACCCAAAACAAAGTTAATTCTAAGATATTATTAACAAATCAAGGTTAAAAGATTATATATGATATCATATTAACTTATATGATTCTTGTATAATTTAATAAAAATTATTTCACCATTATACAGGAGGTTAATCTACCCTCAACCAAGATAAAGTGCAAGGTAAGCGTTATTTCACAATCTCTTCATTATCTGAGGTTGTTTATACGTAATAATCTACTGGGATCTCATTATCATCCACATCCATGTTTCTTAAAAATGTATTTCAAAAAAATTACTATTTAAAAGAATATGGGTTAATGTAATTTATACTCTTGTTTGACTTTTTATGAGAGTTTTATAAAGGAATCTTTCCATTGTTTTCCAAACAATGTGCTTTTAACCTTTTCAACAAAATTAAGGTAAGAATGTTTTTTAACATATACAGCGGGTGCAGTTATTTTCCACCATTATAAAATTGTCTAAGATTCTCTTACAATCTTATAGGAATATTTTCAAAGAAAATGTTTTATTTCATAAATATAAGACTCTTAAATGATTTCAAAATTGAAAGAGATATTTCTCTAAAAAGAGTTTTGATTTCATCTATGTCAACATCCTTTGATGGATTTTATGCTTATTTGAAGTTTATTTATTATGATACAAAACTTCAATATTGTATTGAATGTTTTGTGATATGTTTGACTATGGATGTGCTATTTTTATACCATTCATAGTTTATGGTGAAAGTATAGACATTTTGTATGCTAGTTTTAATACGAATGATTATGTTATGTTCAAACCATTTCATATGGGAATGCATTGGACTTAATATGTGACGAGTGGAGCCCTCTATATCTCTTTTGTGCATCGGTAGGTCTCATGAGACAAACTAGTATATTGGCACAACGCCTTGGCAAAATCTTATTTGTAGTCTTGCCACGAGGCCTTGGTTATGTGGTTATGATAGTATGGCATTATGCATTCCATCATTATGAATGTGGTTATTGATATTTCATGTGATTATCCGATTAGTACAATATTCATGTGAATAAGTAAATGGCATTATTTCATTTTTCTTTTTCCATACTATGTTTAAGATCAAGTTTAAATGTCTTTTTTATTAGTTATACATTGCCTTAAATGTTTATGGTTTTTTTTAATGTTTCCGGTATATTGTTATCCATACTGGGCATTTTTGCTCACCCCTTTTCTATGGTTTATTTTTCCCAGGATGTGAAGAAGTAAGTTATGAATGACCTGCAGGGATAGTATGTGGGGATATGAGTGTGGAATATGGAGACTATGTTGTTGTAGTAGTTTTTCACTTTATGATGTAATGTAAAACTTTATGAATATATCTACTGTTTCCAAGGCTACTAAACCAATCGGTCCTTCGAGATTTGATCTTCCTTGTGATCATGCCAATGTAATGTAATAATGCACCGACTCTGGGTAACTAGGGTTGGGGCATTACAGTTGGTATAAGAGGAGGTTTAGTAAAAACCTTGGAAGCTAGATTTAGATAAACTCTGATTAGAGCATATAGACCTAAGATGAAATTTGAGGATTAGTATAGAAGAACTTCCTAGAATTTTTTTATTTTAGAGATTTTGTGAGTTTTCCGAGCAATAAATACCCATCTGGATACGAGTAGGTAGAGGCATCTCTATCACATATGTACCTAGGTGTAAAACCTGAAAACACCACTTTGAGCTATACTCGAATGGGAACTGGTGCACAACAACAGGCCTTGCTGCACTCTTGGTTACGACACTCCTGGGAGATATGCTTAGGATAACTCTCATTTTCATTACAAATAATTAAGAAGGGTTTCTAAGTATATACATCCTCAAAGAAAACATTTTTATGATTATGGATTATATCCATAAATAGGTCAATTTACGTTATGTGTTTTATAAGTATGGGATTATGTATTTTGATTTATAAACTGATATAGTTTATGCCATTGTTTAGAAATGGAAACTAGTGGAAGTAATGGAAACCATATCAGTGCACGCACACCATTTAGGTATTTCCCTCCTGCTCAAGATAATTATAGTGGAGCTGGTGGTGCAACTGGTGTCGATCAGCTAATCACCATACTAAGACAACTCACTCAGGTTATGAATAATAACCATACCTGTATGGTGCACCCTGATACGCAGCATGGAGGATAAATGTTAGATCGATTCACGAGGCAACAACCACCAACGTTCAATGGGAGTACAAGTCCCTTAGTAGATGAGTAATGGATAAATTCCATAGAGAAAATATTTCAGGCTTTGGGGAGTAGTGAACGGGAAAAAGTTATCATGACAGTTTACCACATCACTAGAGATGCTGATCATTGGTGGTCATTGATTCAAAACATGAAGGAAGATGATGAAGTATCAAATATGGAATAGAGGGAGTTCAAAGATAAATTTTTACAAAAATACTTTCCTCGCGACCACCGAGCAGATATGGAAAGGCAACTTTTGAGTCTGAGACAGAAGGAAGATAATAATGTCGCAATGTATGAGGCTAACATTACAAGGATATAAAGGTATGTTGGAGATTATATACATAACCCAATAAGTATGATTGATCGTTTCTTTGATGGGTTAAAACCATTTCTCCGTCGAGCATTAGTCTCACAATCCTTTTCATCGTACGAAGACATTGTCTCATGTGCTATCAAGACTGAAAAGGAAGTCTCTATGTCTTATGACATTAAAAAGCAAGAGAAGAAGAGACCTGCTGATAAATCTGGGAATGGAAATAAGGGGAATAAGGGAAAAGTTGAATGTATATCCTGTAGTAAATGTTGGAATAAACACCCCGGTACTTTCTTGAAGAGAACGAGAGTCTGTTACGAGTATGGTGAAAAAGGCCACCAAACTCGTGACTGCAATGGGAAGAAGGAAGCCACCAATGTTCAGTGCTACAATTGCAGGGAGATGGGGAATTACGCAAATGAATGTCCTAAGCGTCATGAGAACTTATCTCAGAAAAGGCCAAGGGATCATGGACAAGTTTATGCTATCACTACTGCTATGGTAGAAGCTCTGAAAGATGTGGTGGCAGGTAATTTAATGGTTTCCTTAAGTTTAGAAAATGCATTATTTGATTCTGGATCATCGCATTGTTTCATATCTTCGTAGTTTTCTATGAAAATTAGATATTTCCAATTTGATTTAACAAGGGAGATGTCAGTTAAAACTCCTATGGGAAGTATCATTGCAACGAAGTTTTGTGAATCAGTCCCCATTAGAGAATATAAATGCTCTTTATCTGCTGATCTCATCGTCATTCCTATGATTGAGTTTGATATAATCCTCGGTATGGACTGGATTTCGGACTATGATGTAATGATTTATTTTAAGAAGAACGAGGTTACGATTCTTGATGATAATGATAAGGAACACCTTATCTTTAGAGTAGAATCATCACCGCCTAATTCTTATTTTGATCCACCCCCAGTACCTCAACTAAATTCAATTATTGCAGAGGAAGAGAATGAAATAACTATGGGTGAGTAAAGGAATGTTCAAATAGAGGATGTACCTATTGTGAAAGATATTGTATATGTATTTTTGGAAGATTTACCTGGACATCCTCCAGAATGGGAAGTTGAGTTTTCCATTGATTTAATTCCTAGATCAAGGCCTATATTGAAGACCCCTTATAGAATGGACACTATAGAATTAGATGAACTAAAGAAACAACTAGAGGAATTGAGTAATAATTGATTTATTTGCCCTAGTGTTTCTCCATGATGATCCCTTGTTCTTTTTGTTAAAAAAATGTATCTATGAGGTTATGTATCGAATACAAGGAGATCAATGATATAACGATAAAGAAAAAGTATCCCCAACCTCGCATTGATGATTTATTTGACCAACTATATTGAGCTCAATACTTTTCAAATATAGACCTTCAATCTGGATACCATCATTTGTGTGTGAAGAAGGAAGATATTCTGAAGACAGCATTTCGAACAAGGTACGGGCATTACGAGTTTACTGTAATGCCTTTTGGATTGACTAATGAACCCTCTGTATTCATGGATCTTATGAATAGAGTTTTCAAGGAGTATCTTGATGAATTTGTTGTGGTATTTATTGATGATATCTTGGTATACTCCAAAAGCTATGAATATCATGAAAATCACTTGCGCATTATCCTAAAGACTCTGAGAAGACCTGAATTATATGCAAAGTTTAACAAGTGTGAATTCTCGCTTCATGAGATTTCTTTTCTTGGACATGTTGTCTCTAAAGATGGAATCTCTGTTGATACTTCTATGACCAAGGCGATCCAAGAATAGCCAGCACCTACGAGTATAACTGAGGTACATAGTTTTATTGGTTTGGTAGGTTATTATCGACGTTTCGTCCAGAATTTTTCCCGATTGGCTAACCCATTAACAAAGCTCACACATAAAGGGGTTAAATTTGATTGGATAGAAGAGTGTGAAGAATGTTGAGAAGAACTGAAGAGAAGATTAGTCAATGATCTTATATTGACTCTACCATCAGGGAATGATGGGTTCATTATTTATAGTGATGCATCGAAGAAAGGACGTCATTGTGTCCTTATACAGAATGATAATGTTATTGCCTATGTATCATGACAGTTTAAAATTCATGAACAAAACTATCCTACTCATGATCTCGAGTTAGCAACTGTGATCTTTGCTTTGAAGATATGGAGGCACAACCTCTATGGTAAAAATGTGAGATTTATACTGATCACAAGAGTTTAAAGTATATTTCTCACAAAAAGAACTCAACATGAGGCAAAGGAGATGGCTTGAATTACTCAAGGATTACGTTTGTATGATACACTACCTCCCAGGGAAAGCAAACAAGGTGGAAGATGCTTTGAGCAGAAAAGACCATGGAGTTTTGAACGTTATGATAATTGAAAGGGATCCAATTTTGATGGATGTAGTGATGATAGACATGGGAATAACCAGGGAAGGTGAAACATCAATGCTTTTTCAAATGTTTGCCAGACCATCTTTACCAGAAAGGATTAAGAGTTATCAAACCGATGATGAAGAATTTCAAAAGAAGATTATAGCTGTGAATGATGGGAGACTGAGAGACTTTGTGTATGAAGATGGAATTTTGAAATTTGGGAAGAGACTTTGTGTTCCCGATATACCTGTTCTAAAAAGGGAATTGCTGGGTGATGCTCACAGTTCCAATTTCTCTATACACCATGGGAGCACCAAAATGTATAGAGATTTGAAGGAACATTTTTGGTGGGACAACATGAAGAGGGAGATTTCTGATTATGTGTCAAGATGTATGGATTGTCAATAGGTGAAAGCTGTAAGGCAACAGCCTGGAGGAGTCATGCAACCTCTTCCCATACCGAAGTGGATATGGGACAATATTACGATGGACTTTGTTATGGGGCTACCAAAGACTCCTAGAAGGAACGATACAATATGGGTTATTGTTGATCGTCTTACCAAGTCAGCATATTTTCTTTCAATAAGATATGATCTACCCCTGGAATGTCTAGAATGACTATATATTAATGAATTTGTGAGACTTCATGGAGTACCCCTATCGATTGTTTCTGATCGTGATCCCCGTTTTACTTCATGATTCTGGAAAAGCCTTCAGAAATCCCTATATACTGAACTTCATTTGAGCACTGCTTACCACCCTCAGATAGACGGACAATAAGAACGGAATATTCAAACCTTAAAAGACATGTTGAGTTCTTGCTCACTTGACATTCAAGGTATGTGGGATCAGTATTTACCTCTGGTAGAATTTTCCTATAACAATAGCTTCCATTCAAGTTTTCAGATGGAACCATATGAAGAGTGATACAGAAAGAGATGTCGTACACAACCTTGTTGGGATGACGTTGGTGAAATAAAACTTGTTGGCCTAGAACTGGTGTAGGAAACGATGGAAAAGGTGAAGGTAATCCAAAATCACATCAAATCATCTCAAGGTAGGCAGAAGAGCTATGCCGATAATCGAAGGAAGGATTTGGAATTCCAAGTCAGTGATTATGTTTTCTTGAAGGTATATCCATGGAATGGAGTCATATGTTTTGGTAAGAAAGGTAAATTTAGTCTCAGGTACATCAGACCCTTCGAAAATCTAGAACTAATTTGGGTTGTAGCTTAACGATTGGCAATGCCGCCAAGTCTCTCCAAAGTTCACGATGTGTTCCACGTATCTCTGTTGAGGAAAATACATTCCTGACACAACGCATGTACTCACCTATGTGGAATTAGAACTAGAACCTGATCTATCTTATTGCAAAGAGCCCATTAGGATTCTTGATACGAGAGAACAAGTACTGAGAAACCGGATGACACGTCTGGTAAATGTTTTGTGGAGAAACCATAAGATGGAAGAGGCAACGTGGGAACCCGAGTAACTTATGATGAAGAACCACCTGATTATTTTCATGTGATAAGTATTCTAGAATTTTCGAGGTTGAAATTATTTGAAGGAGGGGAGAATGTAACACCCCAAGCTTCTATGGTACGCTTCTCTTTGAATAATGTAATAGTGTGGGTTGTACACAATACCGAGTTCTAACACACCATAACCAATCAAACTAGCCGTTATGAATAGTAATACATACTTTTTGAAATTATATATATTTAATATTTCAAAATGGACTTCATTTTTGGATTCATAATATCTAATTTAGCCTAAGGTGGAATTTTGCTACTTTTCGGATAACTTTAATATTTTGATGAATAGTGAAAATTACTAAATTTTAATTAAAAACATCTTTTTTAATCAAAATAATTAATAGTGATAAATTATTAATTTGAGTGGTTTTAAAGTATATTTAGAATATATTTTTACTATTTAATATAATGTTGGTCATTGGACAAAATTTTACAATTAAACCGAACATAAACAAATGTCAATCTTTTGATAGTTATTATCTCTTAAAACACGCTTTTTGTTTTAACAACGGGAATTAACATTTAATTAATTTCTGCCACTTATGTGTTTTGAATTTTGAAAATGGAGTAAATATTTGGAATCAGGATGTTCAAATATTTTAAATAGGAAACTTTTATTTTTAGACATTTTGAATAATTACTTCGGTAAATATTTTATTTACCATGGTTAAGGGTAAATCCGGTAAATAAGGGTTAAAAAATAATATTATAATAATACTAAATTAATCTAAAACGTGTCCTAACCTTATTGGTTAACACATGTTTGACCATAGGCATCTTTGGGTCGATTTTGGGACCCCATAGGGCCACTTCTAGGTGATCGGGGCACTTTATTTTAATTAAGTTAAAATGAATACAAAAATTACACAAGCATATATATCTTTTAGAACAACAATTTTTACACAAGGATATATATGTTGGGTTTTAGACTATAAATATTAATTAGAAAGATAAAATTATTTCCTACATAATTATATTTTATTTAATTTTTTTAGGCATTATATAATTTAATTTATATATGACACAATGATTACGCAGTCATTACCTAATTAATGGAAAATTAGAATAATTGATATTATAAATAACCAAATAAATATAATTGGAATCTTTTTATGAACTATAATAATTTTATAGGATTATATGACATGTTAATATTTATTTAATTAACTTTGTTCGAATTAATAATTCTGTTATGACTTTCCCAAAAATCAACTAATGAATAGTGTCAAAATTGACATAAAATAGTTTTTAAAACAAATATTATATTACTAATTGATATTAAATTCCTAAAAATCTAAGGATCATCCAAGAGACTTATATCCGGATCATTGTATCATTAGTGGACCACTTGGGGGTCTCTTGGAAGTATATAGTATGTTTATTAACCATATAATTTAAAAATACAAAGAGACATTTTAAAAGTGAAACTAATTAACTTAGAGGTAATACATAAAGATAAGGTTAATATAAGTACCCATTACTATTTAAATTCTTTTGGTTGAGTGTTATTAGACCTATAACCACCTTAACCTTTGAATAATCAACTATTGAACCATTATAAACTGAATATGAATTTATTATAAATTTATATTTCTATCATTTCCAAAGGTGCCCCTCACCCCTCTTATAAAAGGGCACTCCTCCTTCTCATTTCTTCACACCTTCAAAGCCTTTTGGATAGGAAAAACTCTGCCCAAATACTCTCCCAACATTCCTCACTACAACCTAGAGGCCATAGTTTGACCAGAAAGCCAACTTAAGGAGCCCTTTTGATCAAATCAAAAGGAAGAACCCGAAGAGGAGGTAATGATTTCACCACCCTTTTCCATGTTCCTTACTTCTTCCACATCTTCATTCATTGTTATTACAATTCTAAAATAATAACTACAGTATCATATATATACTGTGATGTTATTTTAAATATGGTACAACCATATTCAGTATTCAATCCACCCTTTGAATAACATGTCACCATATGTGCGTACGTACAGCTTACCGTCTCCACGTCGTGGTGTAATTGTTATTCAATATATTATTATTTGGATGGGTATAATAATGATGTATAACTCATGTAAATAATAAATATAACCTGTTAATTATACTTTGTATATGATATAACATCCATTTATGTAATATTTTAATATCAAATGAATGATATTGTCACTCGTGTGTACGTACGGACTACCGTCTCCACCAACGCGATGAGATTCATTCTCCATCGTATCCATTCAAGAATAATTATCTTTTGATGATTTAAAAATAATGTTTAAGTAATTAATATAATTTTGTATATGAATATGATACAACCTATCCATAACAAACACAACTTATGTAACAAAACATATAAAAGAAAACGAGTAAGTTAACACACGAAACGATGATAATTCTATGATAATATTAACAAATCAATGTTAAAAGATCATATATGATATCATATTTATAAGGCCCCCGCCTTAAACCTTACTTAATCTTGAGTTATTACACGATTAGACATTGAGGATCTTTTCGGGTTTAGAGTTTTAGAGAATTAGATCATAAAACTTGCATTACATTCCACATATAAACAAAGTGGTTACATAAAGATAGTATTCTTCATTCCCATCAATGGAAACAAATTTAAAATAAAACATGGATTATTTCTTGACACTTCCTTGACACTGTCATCATATCATGTACCTTTCCCTTGACCTGTGAAAAACATTTCAAAAAAACTTGGGATGAGCATAAAAATATCAGTATGGTTTATAAAAAAAACATGGAAAGGAAACATAAGTTCATATATACATAAGAATGTAATCATATTTTACCCATAAAACATAGTCACTTTAGCATACCTCATAAAATCATGGATAAATCATAGAAATCATAAGAAGTAAAGGTAACTTGAGGCATTCATAACATTCTTACGTAGGTAGTAACCCTCTTGGTTACGTTTGGAATACCCATCACAGTATATTCCCTAAATCTCTTCGGAGAAACCTTAACGTTTCACTCCTTCGCATTACCCAATGCATTGGAGAGCTATAACGGGCTCACCCGCCCTTAGTTTATCACGGAACCACCCATCTTCATATTAATGCCCAAGAACCATAACATAATCATATCACATAAAACATGCATAAAGGAAACATAACATTTCCACATTTCAATCACGAGACATCAATACAACACATTGATATAATAAAAACATTATGAAAACCATTTTCAATACCAAAGTAAAAGAAAAGTAAAACATGGTATTTATTTTTCTTTTAAAAAGAAGGTATGGCTTGTAGAGGAAGCCAAAACTCAAATAACAGTCACGACGGCGGAGAAGTCATTGTCGCCGCATACGTACGACAAAAACATTCCCTATTGTCGTTTAGTAAACACTTCGTATAAAAAAGATTCCATATGAATAAAAGTAAAATTCAAAGGGGTTTATACACTGTATAAAAGAATGTTGTGTATAAAATAAAATATGCCTCAATGAAAGGAGATTGAGACGAAGTCCCATACCTCGTATCCGACTTAACCCGACCGTTTTTTAATCTCCTGAATAATAAACTTGAGTTAATCTCTACTTTCTTAATAACCATTTTCAGGTTCATTATTCCTTTTATACCATGTTATGGACATCATGTATTCATTTAAGTTAATAATGTTCATTTTGTCGGTATTTGGTTCTTAAGTCAAAAATAGACTTCTTACACTTACATGTTGTTAATTTGGTCAAAGGTTCATTATATACAGAATGGTATTCATGATGTAGATATCATATATATCATATATATCCAGTACATACATGCATTTATAATATTACATAATCATTTAGAGGTAAGAAATGAAATGCACCGTTCATGGAGACGGTAAGTCGTACGTACGCATGAACGCTACTTTCATTTCTATTTCGTATTTTATAGAATGGAATCATAATGATATAAAGGTATATTATAATTCCAGTATAATATCATATAAAATATCATAGTTCCATCCTTTATATGTCCCACATATGGTATTTAACGAATCAAATCACTTTGAGGGGGCGGTAGTCCGCATTTCTTAAAATGAAGATATCGTGTTTACCCATAATGGAAACCATAAAGGTATTCCCAAAATGAAAAAAAAAGAAGCTTAAGGAAAACATAAACATATTATATATCATATATAAAAATAGTGACATCATAATGGCCACCTTTGAAGGTGTTAAAAGAGTATTGAACAATCATCGTTTCGGGAGGCAGAATTTTGCCATCCACGGAAACCGTATGTTCTTTAACCATTTGATGTATTTGTGTGAGAGTTTAGCTCAAATAAATCTTATAAAAACATCCTAGTATATTGAAGATACTGGTATTGTTACAAAAGAAGTAAATAAAAATAGTTTAGGGGGTTGAAGAAGCAAAATAGAACAAATGAACATGAGAGAATGAATTACCTTTAAAAGTGTAACTCCTTTTGATTTGAGCCTAAAGGCTTCCTTTGAAAGGATTCTGCCCAAAGGGAATCCTCTAGAATGAGGAGAGGGGTGTTTAGAGAGTAAATGGGCAGGGGTTGGCCGAGCCAAATGCTTGAGGAGTGTGTGAAATGAGGTAGAGGTGGGGGCCTTTTATAAGAGGAGAGGAGGGGAACTTTTGGAAAGTAAAGAAATATTACTTTATTTGAAAATGTGTTTCGGTTTCAAAAGGTCCCACATTGATATAATTCGTGGATAAGGTGATAAGGCTTTGAAATCCACTCATCCAATTGGTTTTGGCCATGTGTAGTTCATAGATTTTAGATTACCATTCCATTTTATTTAAATCGTCAAATAATGATGTCATCGCTGCATCATTATTATGTCATAAATAATTTAATTTATTAAATGTCTAAAAATAATAAAAAAATACTATGATGTAGGAAATCTTTTTAGATTTCCAATGACTATTTATAATCAAAAATCTGATCTTTATAACCCCATGTGAAAATTGTTTTCGTAAAACATATTATGTTTATGTCATTTTTACTTTTACATTAAATAAAAAGTTATTTTTGTCATTTCCCAACAAAAGTGGATCCATGGGGTCCCCAAGTTGACCCATGGCTTGTCTTGGTCGGCCATGACACATCCAATAAGGTTGGTACATGTGTCTAGGTCATTTCATATTATTAAATCATTATTTATACCTTAAACTACCCTAATTACCACTAATCGCGATTAAAAACATAATAAGTTACTATTCACCAAAAAATTATTATAATCTCATTGAACCACATTTTACTTCTTAATGACAACCATGTATGTCGGATTTTCAAAATTCAATACACATTATTGGTAAACTTTCATTTAACTGAAAAATCAGTTTGCTTGATTACCACTTAGTGGTTTCACTATTCATCAAAAATTGATGTTTTTCAGAAAATTATCAAAAATTCACCATAAGCTATATTTGATATTCCGAATTCAAAAATGAAGTCTATTTTACAAAATTCAAATCATATAAGTCAAATTAATTAATTTAATAATTAATTCCCGCTGCCAGAGCAAATAGCGTGTTTTTACAAAACAATAAGTATCAAAAGATTGACACCAGTTTAAGTCTAATTTCAAAGTGAAATTGATTCCAATGACCAACATTGGATAAAATGGTAAAAATATATTCTAATTTCACTTCAAAACCAATTCAAAACATAATCTAATCATATAAATAAATTAGATTAAAAATCAGTTTTGATGTAAAATGCAGTATTTTCACTATTCATTAAAAAATGAACATTGTCAGAAAAATACCAAAAATTCACACAAAGTAAATTATGATGTCCCAATCATAAAGAATAAGTTTATTTTGACAAACATAGTTTATAAAATTGTCAAAATAAAGATTCAAAAATGGTTTGCCATCAAAAAGCAGTAAATCAATCTTTTAAGAATATTAGTGTATTTCATGCAAAAGATTGTATTTATTTTCATTTTAAGCCTCTATAACACTATCTTAATCATTAATAGACATAGATAAAAATATCTATTATTCATTACTTTTTTGGGATGTTACATCCTTCCCCCCATTAGAAAATTGCATCCCCGCAATTTGTTTACTTATCAAATAAATGGGGGTACTTATCCCTCATTGCATTTTCAGATTCCCATGTTTCCTCTTCAATCATGTGGTTTTTCCACAAAACCTTTACCTGGTGAATCACCTTATTCCGTAACACTTTCTCCCTTTGGTCAAGAATCTGGACCGGTTGTTCCTCATAAGATAGGTTCTCTTCCAGCTGAACTACCTCTGGGCTCAAAACATGAGATGGATCTGGCATATACTTTCTCAACATCGAAATGTGAAAAACATTGTGTACCTGAGATAAACTCGGAGGTAAAGCCACCCGGTATGCAACTGATCCAACTCTCTCCAGAATTTTGTATGGTCCAATGAACCTTGGGATCAACTTTCCTTTCTTACCAAATCTCATCACACTTTTCCAAGGAGAAACCTTGAGAAAAACATGATCACCAACCTCGAAAGATAGATCTTACCTCCGGTTATCCGCATAACTCTTCTGCCTGCTCTGAGTTGTTCTCATGTGTTTCTGAATCAGCTGAACTTTTTCTGCCATCTCTTCTACCAATTCTGGTCCCATCAACTTCCTTTCACCCACTTCATCCCAGAAAGTTGGAGTTCGACACCGCTTCCCATATAATGCATGAAATGGTTCCATCTGTATACTGGAATGAAAACTGTTATTATATGAAAATTCAACCAAAGAATGATGTTGGTCCCAACTTCCCTGATAATCCATAGAACAAGCTCATAGCAAATCCTCCAATGTCTAAATTGTTCGTTCTGACTTCCCATCTGATTGAGGATGAAAAGCTGTACTAAAATTTAATTCAGTACCCAACGACTTCTGAAGGCCTTTCCAAAAGTTGGAAGTAAACCTGGGATCATGATCCGATACAATGGAGAGAGTAACTCCATGTAACCTGACTATCTCATTAAGATACAAACGGGATTGTTGATCAAGAGAGAAAGTATCTCGTATGTCAAGGAAATGAGCAGATTTGGTCAAGCGATCAACAATAACCAAGATTGCATTATTACCTCGAGATTTCTTCGATAATCCAACAACAAAGTCCATGGATATATTCTCCCATTTCCACTCTGGCACTGGTAAAGGCTGAAGCATACCTTTTGGTAACTGCCGCTCTGCTTTAACCTGTTGACAAGTCAAACACTTCACAGTAATATCATTAATATCTCTTTTCATTCCATCCCACCAGTAATACTCCCGCAGATCTCTATACATCTTAGTACTGCTCGGATGAACTGAAAACGGAGAACTATGAGCTTCACATAACAAATCTCTCTTCAACTGTGAATCACAAGGCACACACAATATCTTCCCAAATCTCAAAACCCAATCATTATCAATGTTGAATTCAGGCAACTTACCTTTCTGAACCAGCTCTACCTTTTTCTGCAACTCACTGTCTTGCTTCTGTGCTTTCTCGATTCTATCTGATAGAGAAGATCTCACTGATACCTGAAACAAAACAGAAGGACTTCCTGCACCAACAACTTCTATGCCAAAGTTCATCAAATCGTTAACCAAAGTATCACGTTCCAAACACAACATTTTTAATGAAGCATTACTTTTTCTACTCAAAGCATCAGCCACTTTATTTGCTTTTCCCGGATGGTAATGAATTGTACAATCATAATCCTTGATTAACTCCATCCATCTCCTTTGTCTCATGTTTAACTATTTCTGAGTGAATATATACTTTAAACTTTTGTAATCAGTATATATTTCACACTTTACTCCATACAAATGATGGCTCCAAATTTTTAAAGCAAAAACAACAGTAGCTAATTCCAAATCATGTGTAGGGTAATTACCTCATGAGTTTTCAACTGTCGTGAAGCATAAACAATTACCTGATCATTCTGTATTAGGACGCAACCAATTCCTTTCAATGAAGCATCACTGTATATAACAAACTCACCATTCCTGGAAGGTAGTGCCAAAACTGGAGCATTCACCAATCTTCTTTTCAATTCCTGAAAACAATCATCACATTCTTTTGTCCAGATAAACTTAACACCCTTCCGAGTTAGCTTAGTCATTGGACTAGATAACCGTGAAAAATTTCTAACAAACCTTCGGTAATAGCCCGCCAAACCAAGGAAGCTACGAATCTCGGTTACATTTGTGGGTCTTGGCCATTCTTCCACAACTTTTGTTTTTGCAGGATCAACAGTTATTCCATCTTTAGAAATAATGTGACCAAGGAATGAAATTTTTTGCAACCAAAACTCACACTTGCTGAATTTCCCATATAGTTTCTTTTCTTTTAAGGTTTGCACGATAACCCTTAAATGTCTTTCATGATCTTCTTTACTTTTAGAAAACACCAAAATATCATCAATGAAAACCACCATAATCTAATCCAAGAACTCATGGAAAATTATATTCATTAAGTCCACGAATAAAGCAGGTGCATTGGTTAGCCCAAAAGGCATTACTACAAATTCATAATGGCCATATCTCATACGGAACGCGGTCTTCGGAATATCTGCCTCCTTTACCTTCAGCTGATGGTACCCCGATCTCAAGTCAATCATTGAAAAAAACTGAGCTCCCTGGAGCTGATCAAACAAATCATCGATATGAGGCAAAGGATATTTGTTCTTAACAGTGATATTATTCAAGGCTCTATAATCAATGCAAAGTCTCATAGAACCATCTTTCTTTTTAATAAATAAAATAGGATCACCCCATGGTGATGTGCTAGGTCTAATGAAACCTTTCTCTAATAAATCTTGCAATTGCTCGTTCAACTCTAAAAGTTCAATTTGTGCCATTCGATAAAGGGGTTTTGAAATTGGCTTAGCATTAGGAACTAAGTCAACTGTAAACTCAACTTCTCGATCTGGTATTACTCCAGGCAAATCATCAGGAAAAACATCAGGATACTCATTTACCACTGGCACATCATTAATCTGAACAACTCCTTTATTTTCAACGACGTGTGCAAGGTAACATTCATTTCCATCTTTTACAAGTTTCTCGGCCTCTTAATATGTTATCAAAAGTAAGGGTTCATTCCTGTAAACAAACTGAAAGTCTTTCTGAAAAGAAACTTCTTTAGCTCTACAGTCAATCTTAGCATGGTAAATAGAGAGCCAATCCATACCCAGGATAACATCAAACTCTACTAGAGGTAGAACAATAAGGTTTGCAAGTAGGTTCTTTCCACAGATAAGGATAGGAAGATTTTTATGAATTCTTTTTGCCCCAACATTTCCCCCAGGTGTTTTTACCAAAAGTTCAGGAGTCATTTCTTGAGATGGTATTCCCATTTTACTAGAAAAGGTTTCAGAGATGAAAGAATGTGTAGACCCCGAATCAAACAACACACTGGAATAATCTGAAAAAACAAACAAAGTACCTAATACAACTTCATTTGATGGCCTGACATCTGCTGAAGTAGTTGCAAAGGATTTCACTACCCCTTTCTGCTTGTAGTCCAACTGCTTCCCATCACTCAAGCTCCTTGTCGGACACTCGTTTGCATAGTGACCCATCTCATTGCACTTATAACATTTCACTAACTGTAAATCAAATTTGTTCTTACCTTCACCTTGATCCTTTTCAGTGCAATCACGAGCCATATGTCCCATCTTACCACATCGGTAGCACTTCCCAGAATTCAGAAGACATTCCCCAGCATGCCTTTTGCCACATTTATAACAAACTGGAAACATAGTTCTCTTACCATCAGACTTTTTTGAAGAATTCTTACCTTTCTCCTACCACCTCGGTATCTTCTTGTGCTGGTTGTTATAGAACACTTGGTCATCGGCAAACTCCATTTCCTCCTTCTCAGCACATCAAACAAGCTTTTCATAACTTTTAAACTCACGAGAAGCTAATGCCCTTCTATACTTTGGCTTTAATCCTGAGTAAAAATGTTTGATTTTACTATCAAGGTCTCGGATAAAATTTGGAGCATACCTTGCTAATCGAGTGAACCTTTCTTCATAGGTAGCCACTGAGTCTTCCTCTTGCCTCAATTCCATGAATTGTTTTTCCATCCTAAGTCGAACATCCTTAGGAAAATACTTCTCAAGAAACATACCTTTGAATTCATCCCAGTCAAGAGCATCAATCTCATCGGCGTCCTTGATATTTTTAACCATAGACCACCACTGATCTGCTTCACCCTCCAAATGGTAAATAGCAAGACTAACCTTTTGATTGTCTGAACACCCCATGACATCAAAAATCATCTCCAGTGCATTATTCCACCCTTCAGCTAGAACAGGGCCAGATGATCCTCTGAATGATGGTGGATGTTGCCTCATGAAATGTTCCACCACTGACATGTTCCTCTGTGGTTGGTCTGTCTGATCTCGTGCATGGATACCACCGCCATTTATCTCTTGAGTCAACTGCGCCATTGCTGCAACAAACTGTTCAGTTCCAATTCCGACAATTTCTGGATGCTGATTCGGAAGGTTATTTCCTTCTGTATGCCTTCCTAGCACAGCTTCCCCATTTCCTCTGTGGATAACCATTCTGAACTAACATGTCTTAGATGAAGCAACATGGTAATCATTAAATGCTATATCATTTCAAAAAAAATATTTTTGGATAATCATTTAATAGAATTCTAACTCCTAAAGTTATCTAAACTGACCTTTGATACCAACTATAAGGCCCCAGCCTTAAACCTTACTTAATCTTGAGTTATTACAAGATTACACATTGAGGATCATTTCGGGTTTAGAGTTTTAGAGAATTAGATCTTAAAACTTGCATGACATTCCACATATAAACAAAGTGGTTACATAAAGATAGTATTCTTCATTCCCATCAATGGAAACACATTTAAAATAAAACATGGATTATTTCTTGACACTTCCTTGACACTCTCATCATATCATGTACCTTTCCCTTGACCTGTGAAAAACATTTCAAAAAAACTTGGGATGAGCATAAAATGCTCCGTATGGGTTAAAAAAAAAACATAGAAAGGAAAAATGAGTTCATATATACATAAGAATGTAATCATACTTTACCCATAAAACATAGGCACTTTATCATACCTCATAAAATCGTGGATAAATCATAGAAATCATAAGACGTAAAGGTAACTTGAGGCATTAATAACATTCTTACGTAGGGAGTAACCCTCTTGGTTACGTTTGGAATACCCATCACAGTATATTCCCTAAATCTCTTCGGAGAAACCTTAACGTTTCATTCCTTCACGTTACCCAATGCATTGTAGAGCTATAACGGGATCACCCGCCCTTAGTTTATCACGGAACAACCCGTATTCATATTAATTCCCAAGAACCATAACATAATCATATCACATAAAACATGCATAAAGGAAACATAACATTTCCACATTTCAATCACGAGATATCAATACAACACATTGATATAATAAAAACATTATGAAAACCATTTTCAATACCAAAGTAAAATAAAAGTAAAACATGGTATTTATTTTTCTTTTAAAAAGAAGGTATGGCTTGTAGAGGAAGCCGAAACTCAAATAACGGTCACGACGGCGGAGAAGTCATTGTCACCGCATACGTACGACAAATACATTCTCTTTTTTCATTTAGTAAACGCTTCGTATAAAAAAGATTTCTTTTCAATAAACGTAAAAGTCCAAGGGGTTTATACACTGTATAAAATAAAGTTGTGTATAAAATAAAATATGCCACAACGAAAGGATATTGAGACGAAGTCCCATACCTCGTATCCGACTTGACCCGACCGTTCTTTAATCTCCTGAATAATAAACTTGAGTTAATATATACTTTCTTAATAACCTTTTTCAAGTTCATTATTCCTCTTATTCCATGTTATAGACATCATGTAATCATTTATGTTAATAATGTTCATTTTGTAGGTATTTGGTTCTTAAGTCAAAAATAGACTTCTTACACTTACATGTTGTTAATTTGGTCAAAGGTCCATTATATAC
The DNA here is from genome assembly GCA_963277665.1 of Viscum album. NCBI lineage: Eukaryota > Viridiplantae > Streptophyta > Magnoliopsida > Santalales > Viscaceae > Viscum > Viscum album. Next base: position 1,429,693,418 of record OY728132.1, on the reverse strand, counting down.
ATAATGGTATTCATGATGTAGATATAATATATATCATATATATCCAGTACATTCATGATTTGATAATATTACATAATCATTTATAGGTAAGAAATGAAATGCACAGTTCATGGAGAAGGTAAGCTGTACGTACGCATGAACGCTACTTTCATTTCTATTTCGTATTTTATAGAATAGAATCATATTGATATAAAGGTATATTATAATTCCAGTATAATATCATATATAATATCATAGTTCCATCCTTTTTATGTCCCACATATGGTATTTAACGAATCAAATCACTTTGAGGGGGTGGTAGTCCGCACTTTCTAAAATGAAGATATCGTGTTTACCCATAATGGAAACCATAGAGGTATGCCCAAAATGAAAAAAAAATGGAAGCTTAAGGAAACCATAAACATTTTATATATCATATATAAAATAGTTACATCATAATGTCCACCTTTGAAGGTGTTAAAAGAGTATTGAACAATCATCATTTCGGGAGGCAGAATTTCGCCATCCACGGAAACCGTATGTTCTTTTACCATTTGATGTAGTTGTGTGAGATTTTAGCTCAAATAAATCTTATAACAACATCCTAGTATATTGAAGATACAGTTTTTGTTACAAAATAAGTAAATAAGAAGAGTTTAGGGGGTTGGATAAGCAAAATAAAACAAATGAACATGAGAGAATGAATTACCTTTAAAAGTGTAACTCTTTTTGATTTGAGCCTAAAGGCTTCCTTTGAAAGGATTATGCCCAAAGGGAATCCTCTAGGATGAGGATAGGGGTGTGGAGAGAGTAAATGGGCCGGGGTTGGCCGAGCCAAAGGCTTGAGGAGTGTGTGAAATGAGGTAGAGGTGGGGGCCTTTTATAAGAGGAGAGGAGGGTCACTTTTGGAAAGTAAAGAAATATTACATTATTTGAAAATGTGTTTCGGTTTCAAAAGGTCCCACATTGATATAATTCGTGGCTAAGGTGATAAGGCTTCGAAATACACTCATCCAATTGGTTTTGTCCATGTTTAGTTCATAGATTTTACATTATCTTTCCATTTTATTTAAATCGTCAAATAATGATGTCATCGCTGCATCATTATTATGTCATATATAATTTAATTTATTAAATGTATAAAAATCATAAAAAAAATACTATGATGTAGGAAATCGTTTTATCTTTCCAATGACTATTTATAATAAAAAATCTGATCTTCATAACCCCATGTAAAAATTGTGTTCGTAAAACATATTATGTTTGTGTCATTTTTACTTTTACATTAAATAAAAAGTTATTTTTGTCATTTCCCAATAAAAGTGGATCCATGGGGTCCCCAAGTTGACCCATGGCTTTTCTTGGTCGGCCATGACACAACCAATAAGTTTGGGACATGTGTCTAGGTCATTTCTCATTATTAAAGCATTATTTATACCTTAAACTACCCTAATTACCACTAATCGCGATTAAAAACTTAATAAGTTACAATTCACCAAAACATTATTATAATCTCATTGAACCACATTTTACTTATTAATGAAAACCATGTATGTCGGATTTTCAAAATTCAATACACATTAGTGGTAAACTTTCATTTAACTGAAAAATCAGTTTGCTTGATTACCACTTAGTGGTTTCACTATTCATCAAAAATTGATGTTTTTCAGAAAATTATCAAAAATTCACCCTAAGATATATTTGATATTCCGAATTCAAAAATGAAGTCTATTTTACAAAATTCAAATAATATAAGTCACATTAATTAATTTAATAATTAATTCCCACTGCCAGAGCAAATAGCGTGTTTTTACAAAACAATAAGTGTCAAAAGATTGACACCAGTTTAAGTCTAATTTCAAAGTGAAATTGATTCAATGACCACCATTGGATAAAATGGTAATAATATATTCTAATTTCACTTCAAAACCAATTCAAAACATAATCTAATCATATAAATAACTTATATTATAAAGCATTTTTGATGTAAAATGCAGTATTTTTCACTATTCATTAAAAAATGAACATTGTCAGAAAAATACCAAAAATTCACACAAAGTAAATTTTGATGTCCCAATCATAAAGAATAAGTTTATTTTGAAAAACATAGTTTATAAAATTGTAAAAATATAGATTCATAAATGGTTTGCCATCAAAAGGCAGTAAAACAATCTTTTATGAATATTAGTGTATTCCATGCATAAGATTGTATTTATTTTCATTTTAAGCCTCTATAACACTATCTTAATCATTAATAGACATAGATAAAAATATATATTATTCATTACTTATTTGGGATGTTACAATATTAATATATATTATTATTGTATAATTTAATAACAATTATTTCACCATTATATAGGAGGTTAACCTACCCTCAACCAAGGAAAAGTGCAAGGTAAGGGTTCTTTCACAATATCTTCATTATACGATGTTCTTTATACGTAATAATATACTGGGTTATGTTTATCATCCACATCCATGTTTCTTAAAAATGTATTTCAAAACATTTTTACTATTTAAAAGAATATGGGTTAAAGTCCTTTATACCCTTGTTTGACTTTTTATAAGAGTTTTACAAAGGAAACATTCCATCGTTTTCCAAACAAGGTGCATTTAACCTTTTCGACAAAATTAAGGTAAGAATGTTTTTTTAACTTATACGGTGGGTGCGGTTATTTTCCACCATTATGAAATTGATGAAGCTTCCCTTACAAGCTTATAAGAATATTTTCAACAAAAATGTTTTATTTCATAAATATAAGACTCTTACAAGATTTAAAAATTGAAAGAGAAATTTCTCTAAAAAGAGTTTTGATTTCATCTATGTCAACATCCTTTGATGGATTTTACTCTTATTTAAAGTTGATTTATTATGATACAAAACTTCTATATTGTTTTGAAGGTTTTACGATATGTTTCACTGTGTATGTGCTATTTTTATACCACTCATAGTTTATGGTGAAAGCATTGACATTTCGTATGCAAGTTTTAATACGAATGATTATGTTATGTTTAAACCTTTTCTTATAGGAATGCATTGGACATAATATGTGACGGGTGGACCCTGCTATAGCTCCTTGATGCATCTGTAGGTCTCATGAGACAAACTATTGTCTTGGCACAATGCCTTGGCAAAATCTTATTTGTATTCTTGGCATGGGGCCTTGGCTATGGGGTTATGATAGTCTGGCATTATGCATTCCGTCATTATGAAAGTGGTTATTGATATTCCATGTAATTATTCGATTAGTAGAATATCCATGTGGATAATAAAATGGAATTATTTCATTTCACTTTTTCCATAATATGTTGAAGTTCAAGTTTAAAAGGGTTTTTTTAGTTATACATTGTCTTAAATGTTTATGCTTATTTTTGAAAGTTTCCGCTATATTGTTATCCTTACTGGGAATTTGAGCTCACCCCTTTTCTATGTTTTATTTTTCCCAGGATGTGAAGAAGTAAGTTATGAATGACATGCAGGGATAGTATGTGGGGATATGAGTGTGGAATATAGAGGCTATGTTGTTGTAGTAGTTTTTCACTTTATGATGTAATGTAAAACTTTATGAACATATCTAGTGTTTCCAAGGCTACTCAACCAATCGGTCTTTCTAAATTTGATCATTCTTGTGATCATGACAATGTAATGTAATAATGTGCCAACTCTGGGTAACTAGGGTTGGGGCGTTACCAGGAAGTGGGAGCTTGGGTGGGAATATATAGGAAAGGCGAGGGAATACTTTATTATTTAGGTTTGGGAACCCTTATATTAAATTAATTCAAACCACAATGCATCTATTGGTTTTTGCCCATAGTTTTTGACAATGCGAAGAAGAAAAAAATATTTTATAATTCCAAACACATAACTTCTTAAAATATTTGGGTTTCTTATGTGGAGGTGAGTCACACTGCCATGGAAATTAATTTAAAAAGACAAGGTGTTTAATAAGTCTTGAGGGGTCATTTAATGCTTTGAAAAGTATGCCAAACAACTCCAAAATCACATTATATTAAATTTAAAACATATATTAGACGAACATAAAGATTATAGTATTTTATTACAACACTATTAGGTCATTATGATGTCATAAAAAATATTATATATTTAAACGGTATGTAATTTTTACTCAAAAATATGATTGTGTCAGAAAATTATGAAAAATTCACCGTTGGATACTTTCGACATCCTGATTCCTAAAATAACATTTATTTTATCTAAATAATTTTCTAAATATCTTAATTTTCACTTTTAAAATAATAACTGACATTTATCGAAAATTCACGGGTTTTGACAAAAATGGCTTTCAAACTATAATAAAAATTATAACTGCATTCATACAATTATATGATCATTTATATATAATAAAATTTATATAATAATAATAATAATATTTTATTAAAATATTATTTAATTCAAAAATCTTTTAATTTAATAAAATGCATTTCTTAATTAAATAGTAACTAAAACATCATTTTTAGTTTTAAAACTATTTACAATGTATCAATAATGACAAGAAATTATATTAATTTATATATACAAAAACAAATGTACATGAACATAGTACTATCTATTAGTTACATAAACCCTTAAAACAGTCGCATAAAACCTAAGGGTAAGGTGTGCGATGGTGACAGACTCTTGTAGTGGCACAGATAACAACACTCGAGTGGTAATTTCTATCAAATTCCAAATTTCCCATAGATAGTCCCGTTCGAGTTTGACATGAGGAATATCAGCTTGGTCTTGGTAAATAGTGAAGGCCAAGGACGCCACCTCTTTTCCAAGATCCGAAAAATGGGCTTCGTATGGAGCAATTCTATTTGATGAGGCCATCACTTCTTTTGTCTGAGTAAATTTGGATTTGTTAAGGCCCTATATTTATACTAATCATGTGATCACTGTTCAATTTCTATATTAGCAATGGTAAAAATTATTAACATAAAACCAACGAGGTTGAAATTTTATATAAACATAATGATACATTTAATAAGATCAATAGGGATTTCCATTAATGAAACTTTGGGTCATTACAATATTCCCCCGTAAGAAACATCGCCCTCGAAATTTTCTTTTTCCAACACTAAAACAAATGTGGGTAACTCAACTTCATCATTTCCTCTGATTCCCAAGTCGCTTCATCAAACTTGTGGTTTCTCCACAACACCTTGATGAGGGGAATTGTGTTATTTCATAGAACTTTTTCTCTACTATCTATGATCATCACTGGTTTGTCCTCATAAGAGAGATCATATTCCAATTGTACCACATCATAAGAGAGTACATGTGAAGGGTCTGTTATGTACTTATTTAAGAGGGATACATGAAAGAAATCATGTACTTTGGCCATAGTAGGTGGAAGTGCTAGTCGATTGGCCACAAACCCGACACTGGGCTGACTTGATATGCTGCTGAATGGTTTTCACCTTCTCCGCCATTTCCTCGACCATTTATGGTCCAAGCAGCTTACGTTCACCGACCTCATCCAAACATGCCGGTGTTCTGCACCTTTTCCCATATAGGGATTCATATGCTTCCATTTGGATGCTCGAGTGGAAACTATTATTATATGAGAACTCAACCAGAGGAAGATGTTGATCCCATTATCCTCTAATGTCCATTGAGCACACTCTCAACATATCCTCAAGTGTTTGGATAGTCCTCTCGGATTGTCCATCAGTTTGAGGATGATAGGTCGTACTAAAGTTCAGTTCAGTATTCAGATCATGTTGAAGACTCTTCCAAAACATAGAGGTGAATCTTGGATCTCGGTCAGTCACAATAGATAGTGGTACTCAGTGCAACCTTACCAATTCCCTGATATATATTTGTGCCAGTTTATCCAATGAGAAATCATCCTAAAATGCAATGAAGTTTGCAGCCTTTGTATGATGATCTGCAACAACCCAGATTGCGTTGTTTCCAATGGAAGTCCTCGGATTTCCGGTGACAAATTTCATGGTGATGTTTTCCAATTTCCATTCTGGTATGGGAAATGGTTTCATCATCCCCTTAAACGTCTGCCTCACTCCCTTCACATGCTGATACAAGAGGAACTTTGATGTATATTCAGCAATCTCCTTCTTCATATTATCCCACCAAAAGTTTTCTTGATGATCTCTATACAACTTTGTGCTCCCTGGGTGAATAGATAAATTTGAACTATGTGCATCACCCAAAATATCCTTCTTAATCTCCAGACTTTTATGGAACACATAGTCATTTCCCAAACCGCACAATTCCTTCTTCATTAACATTCAACTCTGAGGATTAACCTTTTCTGATAGCTTCCACTTTTTTCTTGAATTCCCACATCATCCTTTTGAGCATCCTTTAACCTTTCCAAAAGAGACAGTTGAGCAATCATTTGTGAAAGGATTTATGATGTTCCCTTCCCTATGATTCCCATGTTCATCTTCATCAAGTCTATGAATATTGGATCCTTCTCAATTCTCATCATTGATAGAAATGTCGGATCCTTTCTACATAGGGAATCTGCAACCTTGTTCGCTTTCCTAGGGTGGTAATGGATTGAAAAATCATAATATTTGATGATCTCTATCCATCTTCTCTGGTGCATATTAATCACTTTCAATGTGAATATATATTTAAGACTCTTGTGGTCAGTATATATCACACATTTTTCTCCATAGAGATAATTCCTCCATATTTTCAAGGCAAAGATCACCACCACCAACTCCAGATCATGTGTTGGATAGTTTCTATCATGGATTTTCAACTTCCTCAAGGAATATGATATCACTTTAACATTCTTCATCCACACACATCGTAATCCCTTCTTCTAAGAATCACTGAATACCACAAAAAGTTCCCCACTTTTGGGTAAAGTGAGCACGAGCGTAGTGATAAGCCTCTTTTTCAACTCCTTGAAGCTTTCATCGCATTCATCACTCCAAGAAAACAATACTCCCTTTTGAGTTAGCTTGGTAAGAGGGTTGGATAATCATGAGAAATATCTCACAAATTGTCGATAATATCCATCTAACCCCAAGAAGCTAGGGATATCTGTTACTGATGTTGGCCTCCACCATCCCTCAATTGCATCTTTTGTGGAGGGATCCACAGATATCCCATTGATTGTGATGATATTTCCCAAGAATGACACTTCCTTCAACCAAAAATCATACTTGTTATACTTTGTATAGATCTTACCCTTGCACAATGTCTCCAGTATAGTTCTTAAATGCTCCTCACAATCCTCCATGGTTTTGGACTATATTAGAATATCATCTATAAAGACTACCAAAGATTTGTTTAGGTAATTTATAAAGACTCTATTCATTATGTCCATGAATATTGTGGGAGCATTAGTGAGTCCTAAATGCATTACTATGAAATCATAGTGCCCATATCTTGTGCGAAAAGAAGTCTTGGGGATATCTTCCTTCTCCACCATAACTTGATAATATCCCGACCGCATGTCCACCTTGGAGAAGTATTGTGCTCCTTGCTGCTGATCGACCAAGTCATCAATTCTAGGGAGAGGATAGTTTTTATTTATCATGATATTGTTAAGTTCACAATAATCGATGCAAAGCCGCATTGACCCATTCTTATTCTTGAAGAAGAGGACTGGTGCACCCCATGGTAAAGCACTTGGGTGTATAAACCCTTTATCCAGACTCTCTTGTAGTTATTTCATTAGATCTTCAAGCTCTACAACATCCATTCTATATGGAGTCTTGGATATTAGTAAAGCCCCGAGTATAAGTTCATATGATAATTCCACATCTCTTTTAGGATGATGACCTGGATGTTCCTCGGGAAACACATCAGCAAATTCCCTCACAATAGACATTTCATCAAGGATGGTTTCTTCCTTGGACTCAATCAACTGAGCAAGATATTCATGCTCATAAGGAAATAATATCCATGCTTGAGATGATGGAACTAAAGGAGATTAATCTACCTCTTTCCACTTGTATTTAATTGGGGGTCGATTCTCCATATGGATTGTGATTTACCTCTCCCAACAAATTTATGTTGGCACTATATAAGGAAAGCCAATCCATGCCAAGAATTGCATAAAATTCCACTAGAGGGAGTATGACAAGGTTCACTGGGAAATTCAATCCATAGATTATAACACGGGAGGACTTATATTCGTGGGATGCAATGATTTCCCCATTTTCCATACTCACAGACATCTTCACTTCCATCATTTGTGGTGGTGCTTGAATTGTTCTACTAAACATTTGAGATATAAAATAATTCGTAAAACTTGAATCAAAAAGTATGTTTGCTATTCTTGAATGAATAACTAGTGTACCTGTCACCACTTCAATGTCGGGGTTCACTTTGTCAGAAGTTATGGTAAAATCACTTCCTTGCTGGCATGGAGGTTGTTGGTTGTCTCTAAAAACCCTCGGATTTGGGCACTGATTTGCACAATGACCCGGTTCTTTGCATTTGTAGTATTGACAAATGTGTTGATGTTCATACAGAGTGTTCCTCTCCTCTGTCGCATGCGCGGGTCTTTCATGAAGACAGTTAACAGCGAGGTGCACTTCTCTTCACCACTTGAAGCATTTACTCATCCCCTTATGGAAATTTTCGGGGTGCTTCTTTCCGCACTTTTGGAAATTGGGGTGTTGGATATTCTTAGCACCATTGTATTTATCCATAGGACCGCCAGCAATGAATTCTACCTTACGATTATTGTCCCCATGATACCCATGTGATTCTCTGATATCTATTTAAACCTTTAGGGCACATCGGACAATTTCTTTATAGCTATCGATGTCAAGGATCGCTAATGATTTATGCAGGCTCGACTTCATCCCACCAAAGAAGCGGTCAACCATGCATTCGAGGGTAACGACAAAGATGAAAGAGTATCGTTCAAGAATTGTGAAGTTTTAGTCGTACGTTCCAATAGATTCATTGTCTTTTTGCTTGAGGGAAAGAAATTCCCTTTCCATCTTAACTCGGAGGGTGCGCGGAAAATATTTTTCAAAAAACATCTTCCTGAAATCCGTCCATTCCAGAGCCTCGATCTCCTCCTCATGCTTTTTATTTTTGATCAACATCCACCATTGATCAGATTCACCATCCATATGATAAGCCTCTAGGAGAATATTCTTTTGTTCAAAACATTGATGGATGGAGATGATATTTTCAATGGAGTTGATCCACTATTCAGCGATCGTGGGATCAGATGATCCACTAAAATTAGGAGGCCTTTGTCTCAGGATGCTCAAGATAGTGTCTTTTTCATTCTTAGGGGGGGGGGGTTTGGACATTCCTCATGAACCTTTTTTCTATTCAATGCTTGATTTAGCTGAGAGAGAAGCGTGAAAATGTTCGCGATTATCGCTCCAATTGGATTGGGAATCTCATTAGTACAGTCATCACATTGATCTTAATATCAGTTGTTAGCACGAGTCCTCCTATTACTGGCCATTGGCTGGGATAAATGGAATGTTAGGGGGTAACACATAAATGGAATCCAAAGACAAAAGTTGATGACATATAAATAAACTTTTATTTCCTTTACTCATGAGTCTATAGGCTTCAATCTAGGCTTTTCATGATCTACTTTCTATCATGTATTCTTTGGGGCATTTTTTTAATTCCCTTAATAAGGGTTCATACTAAGATTGTGAATTTATCAAAACATATCCCCCAGGAGTGTCATAACCAAGAGTGCATCATGGACCATCGTCGTGCACCAGTTCTTATTCGAGTCTAGCTCAAAGCTGTGTTTTCGGGTTTTACCCCTAGGATACATTTGTGCCACAGCCGCCTCTACCTGCTCGTATCCAGACAGGGATGTATTTATTTGATAAACCACTTACTTAGAACTTACAAATACCTAGTTATGTTTTTATTATACATAGTCTTGTCTCTAAGGCTTTAATATGGTTTTCTAATCCTAATCCCAAAAATAACAAAACATATCCTTTAATACCAACTATGACAACCCTACTTTTATTACAAACTTAAACATGATTTATTACATAAAACTACACTTGATACAACAAAAAAGATCGAGAGGATTAGTATCCTTGGGGATTAGGATAATTACATTAATACTGAAAACATGAAATACAACATCTTTATTGAAAACTTCAATTACATGACCACTACATTCCTTCGTACTTAGCATTGCATGGGATAACCTGAGGACATGCATAAGAAAATGGTGACCTATAAAGCCCAGTAAGGGAGTACACATGGAATAACATGAGGAGTAAAACAGATGTTAGACAATAGGCATATCAATATACCATTTTAAAAACATTAACATAATGTAATGATAAAGCATGATAATCATAACATAGAAATGTGGCAACAACACTTAACATGGAATTAGCATGAGCTAAGGCTCATTGCACATGGAGCATGAGTAAATCCTCATTTCACATAAAGCATGAGTAAACCCTAGTTGCACTTGAATTAGCATTAGTCAACACTCATTTCACATGAAATATCATGATACTATACTTTACCCAATGCATTAGAGTGTTATAAGGGCGCACCCTTCTTAAACATTTCATTTCATGCATAAGTGTGCCACATGGATCATAAAACATGGATTCATAAAACATAATAATTTATACCACGATAAAGGAATGTGGAATTAATACATGAAACATTATAACCAATAAGTAAATGTGCATAAAGGTGAATACCCGTTATGGATAAATGATCATGGTATTCACTACATGATGGAATTGGCTTAGAAAATCGGTGCGATTTCGGCAGCGTAACAGAGTGACATAAGAATTCATAAAAACTATTGATGAGAGAGAAAGGGGTTCCTCATCATATTTACATGTAATAGACAGTAAGGATGTCATATATATACATTTCTCAACAATTTTAATGGAATTTAGATTCTTGATACAAAAGTATTGCTTGAATGTAAAAGAGGAGAGAGAAGTTCCTTTCGGAATTTCGGCATTGTAACAGGTGTATATGGGAGGAATTTAATGAGAGAAAAGGGTTCTCACATCATTATAACATAAAGAGGGATCTATGAGGGAGGTTCAAAACCATACCTCAAAATTATTAATTGAAATTAAAAGGTAAAACCAACATAAAGAAAATTGGACAAAAATGAGAAAGGAAGAAAAAACCCTTACTTGGAAGTGTGCTTCTAAAGGCTAGAGAGAGGCTTGTGAGAGGCTTCTTGGGAGATTAAGGCACATTGGGACGATTCTAGGGAGAGTATGGACGAGTTAAAATGAACTCCAATGGCTTTGAGTGAGGAGGAAGTGGGAACATGGGTGGGATTATGTAGGAAAGTTGAGGAAATTGTTTATTATTTAGGTTTGGGACCCCTTATATTAAATTAATCCAAACCACAAACCATACCATGGTTTTTTCCAATGGTTTTTGGAAAATGGAAGATAAATAAAATATTTTATAAGGACAAATTCCTATCTTCTTAAAATATTTTGGTTGCTTATGTGGAGATGAGTCACACTACCATGGAAATTAATTTAAAAAGACAAGGTGTTTAATAAGTCTTGAGGTGTCCAATAATGCATTGAAATGTAAGACAAACAAAACCAAAATAAAATTATTTTAATTTTAAAACATATATTGGCCGAACATAAATATTATAGTATTTTATTACCTCACTATTGGTACATTATGATGTCATAAATCTCATTATATATTTAAACGGTATTTAATTTTTACTCAAAAATTTGATTATCTCAGAAAATTTGGGAAAATTCACCATTGGATAATTTCGACGTCTTGATTCCAAAAATAAAATTTATTTTATCTAAATAATTTACTAAATATTTTAATTTTCACTTTTAAAATAAACACTAAAATTTATCAAAAATTCACGAGTTTTGACAAAAATGGATTTCAAACATTAAAAAAATTATAATTGCATTCATACAGTTATATGATCATTTATATATAATAAAATTAATCCAATAATAATATTAATAACATTTTATTAAAATATTATTTAATTCATAAATCCATTAATTTAATAAAATTTATTTCTTAATTAAATAATAACTAAAAACACCATTTGTACTATAAAAACTATTTACAATGTATAAATAATGACAAGAAATTATATTCATTATTATATAAAAATAATAATTTACATGAACATAGTAATATCTATTAGTTACATAAACACTTAAAAAAACCACATAGGACCTAAGGGTAAGGTGTACGATGTTGACAGACTCTTGGGGTGGCTCGGATAAAATCGCTCGAGTGGTAATTTCTATAAATTTCCACATCTCTTGTAGACGGTCTTGTTCGGGATTGACATGAGGAAGCTCATCTTGGGCTTCATTAAAAGAGACGCCCAAGGATGCCAGCACTTTTCTGAGCTCTGACAAATGGGCTTCGTATGGAGCAATTCTACTGGATGAGTGCATCGCTTCTTTTGTCTGAGTAAATTTGGATCTGTTAAGGCCATATATTTATACTATTCATTTGATCACTATTCAATAGCTATATTAGAAATGGTCAAAATTCTTAACATAAAACCAATGAAGTTGATATTTTATATATAAATAAAGACATATTTTATCAGATTAAGAAGGATTTCCATTAGTTAATCTTTGTGTCGTTATAATATTCCCCATTTGATTTTAGAAATAATTTTTGGACATGAATGTTAATTTTGAATGATTAATTTTATTTTATTGTGTGGTTGTTTATAAATGATTTTTTTTGAAAAAAAAAATTTGGTTTCATTTGGAATGATTAATTGGTTATCTGGAATAACCTTAATAGGATGGTCTCTTGCCTTATTGGTATATCATGAGACGGGAGGGTATTTGTGATGGCACCTCCCTTATGAAATAAATATCTTTATTAAGGTGAGTGATTACCCTCGAGGTAGTCGGGGTGGTTCTGTTTTGTGTGTGTTATATGTCATGGTGTATTTATAGATTATTTATTAATATTATTAGGCATACCCCCTTATTTACTTATCCTAGGAACATAGTATAACTACTAGGACTAATAAAAATATTTTTTACACTACATTAGATTATACAATGGCTAGTGGCCCATATAAGGGATATATTTTGTTATTATTACTATTGGATTGGACCACTTGACTAGGCCAAGTACGATGACAGTTCGGTTTTAGGGTGTTATGATTTCATTGTGTAGGGAATTACTTCGGGTTTAGTCACATGTATAATATGTTATGGTTCTCCTCTGATTTCCCAGTATTTCCCATGTTCCTCCAATACTATTATGGTTAGTGTAATTTTCTTCATTCTGTAGGATCACATTACTTTTTCTTAGTTTTTTTAATTTTTTAGAAATTTTTTTATGTGTATTTTGTTGAAACGGATTTTTAGATTTTTTTGAGAAAGAATTCCTTCCTTTTTAACTTTTATGAAAAATGATAAATTTAATTTTCTTATCAATTGCCTTTATACCAAGTAACCTAGTGACCTAATTTAAATTCATTAGGGAAATGGGTTATCATTTTGTGTTTTATAATGAAAAATTTGGAAAACTATTGATTATATTTTGTAGTTAAAACATTAAATTGGTGATACTTTTATTTTAAAGGATGTGGATTGGGAATAGAATAATATATCCCTACCTAATAAGTTTTAATAATCATGGCTATAGTGTTCTATTTTTTTAGATTCTCATGAAGGTTCCATATTTGAATTGTATTGTCATTTGAGATGTTTGGTTTCCATATCAATGTGTGACCCACAGAGTTATCTGGAGTCTTTGTCGTGGTCATGTTTGTCATGTTGTTGGTTGTTCATTCCATTCACATCGTTAACCTTTTTTGGTGTTCTACTTTATTTATACTGCCCTGTTTCTTTTCATTGGTCAAATTAGTTCCCATTTGTACTATGTTGATTCCATAGTGCTTGTCTCCAATCTGAGAGCATGGGGAACACCTCTTGTGCCTTGCCACATATTATCTCGGGTGATCGGTTTAGGTTCAACCTAGGTTGGTTTGTGACACACTGGCAAGCATGTGAAACTCTTCCTACTAGCTTGTGGTTACATCATATGTGGAATATTATACATGTCCTCCACCCTCTTGTAACATTATATTCTTTGAATGAATTTATAAATGAAAATTCCTTCTTAAAAACTAAATCTCACTTAATTAGGAATTTTATAAATATAATTGGTGTTTTTGAATATTTTAAATATTAAAAACATGGTGGTATATAATATATTCCCTATTGTGGGGATAATAAACATATTTATTATTCAATGAAAATTTTAAAATTGAATTTAAATTATTTATAATTAATTCAAAATAATTTTATAATATAAATTTCAATAGTCATGATATTAAAATATATATTTTTTATAAGTATTAAACATAAGAAATGTTCCAAACAAATTCTATTTAAAATGTATTTAAAAATATTTATTGGGAAACATAATAATCTCATAAAATTATCAAAAATAAAAATAGAACATCACACCCATTATGTATATTTTTCAAGAATAGACCAAAATATTAAAACATCATGACCAAATAAAGTATAGTTCCTATACAGAAATAATTTCCTCTTTTGTGATTATAAGAAATAACATAATAGTTTGGTTAGAGAGGTATAAATTAAAATTAAATTACTCAATATTAATGATCCTTTGAAAGAGTCAAATAAAATTTATACATTATATTCCATTATATTTTAAAAAACATAATAATATTAAATTATAAAAAATATATCAATTATTATTTATAAAAGTAGATAATTAGTATGGTCAATATTGAAATAATACATTATTATATAGTTTTTTATTTAAATGGTAAGATCCATATTGAAATGTAATATATCTTATGACATCATTTTATATATAATAAAATAATATATCCATTAATTTATAAATAAATATTACGAACCATAAAAAAATAAATTAATGAATTAAATAAAAAATTGTATAATATTTTTAAAATAATACTTTAATCCCTAAAAACATTTTTAAAATGAATAATTTAATGTAATATTTGATATTAATTACTTTATAATAAAAATGTACTCCATTATTAAAGGTATGAAATATTATTTGAATAATATTGATCATATTTATTGTGATTGTTAAATAGGTGTGTAGTAAAGTCACACTACATGTGTTGACTGTAATGATTAGATTAAAAATACGAACGTTAATTTTTTAGGATACCACCTATAGAATAATATTAACTATAACCATGACCACATGTTTTTATCCAACCAATAATCTCTTTTATAGGATGGTTTCACACATGTTACTTTACCAAATTTAATGGAATGTTTGAAAACATTTTTTATAATTTTGAAAATGAACTTTTATGACATTGAAAAAGAAAGGATTGAAAATACATGATTATTTATTTAGTCAATTAATAGGTTTCACAAGTGTCTGATACAATGATCACCATTTATAAATTATAAATGATGTATTTTATGGGGTTTGGTAATGACATTGGGAAATTGAATATTGGTTATAATGAACTCAAGCATGATATCACTGTTTTGGATGTGAACTCTCAAAATGTAATGACTAAGGTTAATTTCTTTATTGAAATAGTGATGAATTGGATTTTATGAATTATATATGGAACTACATTTTTCACACTTTATAAGTATGAGATTATAATTTATCCAATAATATAGTATAGTGTGTTTCATATAAAAAATCTACACACAATGATAGTTGTGGAAATATATTCCACTATAACTTTCGAATGAGAAAATTTATTCTATTTCACACGGAAATAAGAGACAATGTAAATTCAAAAAGTTTTACTAGTCCCACATTTAGGTTTTATATCTAAACTTAAAACATGAATGTATACATAAAAAACTCATTTGTTCAAAAGGGGAGTCTTTTTGAAATAATAAATCATCTTTTTAGATCCTTTTAATTATCTATAAACTATTTTAAGAACTCTAAATTATGATTACTTTGATTTTATTAAAAATGATTACAATGTAAATTTTTCAAAAAACAACTAACTAGGTCATCGTAACGTAAAGAAGGCTCCCAATAATTCCTATAATACCACATGATTTTTATTATATGGATCTTAAAATAATTTGATATCTTGGGAAGATATTCTTACATGGAATAGAATGTTTAGATAAACCCCATAATATTGTATGTGTGTTAAAACCTATATATTAAATTTTTTAGAATAAACATGATTTAATAAATTATGAAATAAATAAAAAGGTCTTTATCTTATATGTATGTATCGGTATATTCTAATAAATGAACACATAATTTATAGTAATTCTCTATATTAATCAAAAATATATTTTTTCATCATAATTATGTTTTTTTATTATTATGAGTGAGTATTAATATCATTAATTTATAGAAAATTTATTTAAGAAAATTAATTTATTTTTTCAGAAACACAATGTAAAAATTTCCTTACAATTAATTTTTGATAGATTCAAGAAAAAAATTATTTTTCAAGGAATAGTGAACATACTGATTTTTATAGAAAATTATAGTATCATTTAACAATTTAAAATGTTAATCTATTCTTTTATTAGTTATAATATTTCATATATATATATTTTCAAAATTATTTTATTCATGAATTCATTATAAAGAAATTTTATGTCTAAAAAAGAATTTTTTATTAAAAAATAATTTTCCATTGCTTGTTTCCAAATCAATTTTAAGTTTAATAATTCAACTTATGTATTTTTAATTTTTAATAATGGATTAAATATTTGTATTAATAGGATCTAAATTTAATAAATAATCCAATTTTATTTTTCCATATAAAAATATTTTTTAGTAAATTTTGTTACCATGATAAAGGTTAAATTGGGTAATTTAGGTTTAAAAAAATTAGAATGACTATAAAACATTCCCAAAATATAGTGTGTTAATAAAATTAGACCCTTAATAGATATGGATATAAATATAGTTGTTTAATGGAAAATATTATATTAAAATGACCTTTAAAATCGTAAAATAAAATATTGTCACCAAATATAACATTCCTTCTCTAAAATAAATCTTACATGTCATTATAAGAAACAAGGTAGTTTATGAATGAATCTAAAAGATCATTTTAAACATTATAAATGTATCTTCATGGTATAAATTTATTATAAATTTTTTTGGCCATTTATATGATATTATAATATTATAATATATTATTTAATAATCAATCAACGATTTGACATTCAGGTTTTAAATAATATCTGATTTTAAATATCGTCTAACCCAAGATATATATGAAGATATAATTTTTCTTCCAAATTTTAAAATATTTATAGACTTCATGGTATTTTATTTCTAGTTTATTTTGTGAATAAATAATTATATTAAATAACTACACAATTTTGATACAATCATTATTTTATTTTTGTAAATACGAAATATATGTTACTAGAAATAATAATATATTTTTAATTTTAGCTAATTAATTTTATCAGTCAATTTTAAAGAATACATTCCCATCAGAGTCATATAATTGAATATTTTATTTCAATTTAATGTTTTATTTTGATATTTTTATAGGACTATGTAGTAGATTATGTCAAATCTAACACTAATGATATTTTATTTTAATATTATTTTATTAACTTAACTAAAACTACTAAAACAAATTTAAAAACACAAAATAAATATAATTTTTTATAATTTTTTTAAAAAATAGTTTGTTTATGGTTTAATTTACATCACATATGTCATCATTAAAAACATTTAATATTTGTTTTTAGATGATAATATTAATACAGGTTAATAAAAATGATAAGGTTTATGATAATAGAAAAAAATGTCTAAAATATATTGGTTGATGATATTATAAAATTCTCTCTTATTTTTATTGAATACATTTATTTTTTGTGGTATTTTTCTTTAGATTTAATTTATTATAATGTAATATTTTTTTAAATTCATAATGTTCCCATTACATTAATTTTAAAAATGAACTTCCTCCCTCACTTTTTCCCATAATTTTGAGCCTTCATGCCAGACCATACCCTCTAAATTTCTCTTCCTAACATTCATAGTTATGTTATAGAGGTTTTGGCCTTCTTTTATTACCAGACCATGTGTCCCAACGAGAATTGTTTAATGATGTTCCCCATAGAAGAGGTAATTGTCTTTGCCGACATTTTCAATATTATTTCTTATTCTAATTTTTATTCATGAGTATTTTCCATTATAATGTAATAAGTATAATATAGATTATATTATCAAATTTTATTATGATTATAGAACATAAATATTCTACCTTTTAACCATACTACAAAAAACAAATGCATCATTCATACTTATATATGGATTAACACCTCCACATCATGGTTGAATATATTTTTCATCACCACATTATATGGATTGGAATAATGATTGAAGATATATATATATGATTATTATAAAATTATATCAATTATGGGAAAAAATTAATGTATCATCCGCTTCCTTATCATTCCACCATTACGGAAATGATACCATCACTCATGCCTACGTATATACTACAATCTACAAGATGTGATGTTATTAATTTTCCATGTTAACCATTCAAGAATGATTATATAAATGTATATAGTGAATAATATATTACATTAATATATTTCTACATATTACGCATCTATATCCTATGCAAATTAAATGATTTATATATAAAAAAAAAAGAATGAAGGCACTTTTCTGGTTTGGGGAATATTTATCTTCCTTGTAACTATTTCTCAAATAAAATTACAAAATATATTTCATATACATCAATAATTGTTTAAATTATTTTTCTACATATGTTTCAATTTTTACTAATCGGTGTGACATGAATATTTTTTTCATTTCCCAAACAATGTTCTTTGTGACCTATCCTACAAAAGTAAAAATGGAATGTTTTAATAACTTATATAGAATGAAGCGAATTTTCTGGTTTAATGATACCTAAATTTCTTGTGGAATCATTTAAAAGATAACAATTTTCTTTAAAATGAAAATATTTTACTTTTTAATTTCAATACTAAATTAATATTTTGAAATTTTAAATTGTATTTTCATCAAGAATTATTTGAAGTGAACTTTAAAAATCAATTTTCATCTAAGAAAACATTATTTAATATTACTTGGGTTTTTATTGGGATATGATAAAAAGATACCATACATATTTATTATTTAAATTATTTATGTATAAAATGCAATTATGTTTATGAATTATGTTTCTCTTCAATGAGTTATGATGATTATTTTATGAAACCCATTTATTTTTATGGTTTTGACTATGATGAAAGAATTTGGTTCTTGTTGAGAAATATGTGTGGTTTTAATTATGTGATCGATAAGACCCATTTATCCCTCCAATTAATTATGTGAAAATTTATATATTATGAGATAGGAATTACTATAATGTGAATTAAAACCAGTTCCGTAATATAAGACTGGATCATGAGTAGGCATGTTTGGTAATATTTGGATAGAACAAGGAGTAAACATGGTTTAGTAATGCAATTTATCACCTATGAAATTCTTGGAAAAGATCCTTAACTAAAAATAAATTATTTTCTAATCTTAGGAGTTTTTTTTAATTATAGGTCTTATGTTATACTCCCATGAATTATGTTCCTTGAAATTATTTTTATATGAACATCATTTATATTATACATTACTCAATATTAGGATACTTAATATGCATAATGTAATTTTGAATATTTATTTTCATGTTCTTACATAATAATTCTTATGTGATCCTCCTAAATTACCCTTATATAGAATATGTTCTCATCCTTTTCTAATTCTTCTTTTCCACAATATATGAATAATGTATCATTTAAGACATGTCAGAAAGGGTTATATTTACAATGGAATAAACGGGAGATGATGTAAATGTTTTACAAATTAGTTTATAATGGTATCATGATTCCAAAAACAGAAAACCTATATGGTTATGAATTGGTTTTCATAGCTTATATAACTAATAATATTCAATTCTTATTTAAAATCTACATATGAAAAGATTAGGGAATTAAATATTATATTAGAGTAGGTTTTGTATGTAATTAGTGAATAGGGTAATAAAATTTTTATGAAAGCACATTGAATAAGACTAATTATAAAATGAAATATAGAATTTTTTATAACGATCATGGATTTCCTAGGATAAAAAAATGGTGTATTTTATTAAAAAAATGTAGAAGGTTCCATCATTTATCTGTTATCTCTCTTGATTATTGGTTTCACCCACTATTATTAGTGTTTATTAAAAAATAAAATTTTTTTTAGTGAATGAATATAACCCCAAAGAACAACATCAATACTGAATTCATATGATGAATGCATAGGGTGATTTTTTTAGAATCCATTAATTGTGATTAAGATGGTTTTTTTGTGACACGTCTTTTTGGTAATGATAAGCCATAATATATGTATAAATATATGTTTGATCATGACGAACAAATGTTATAGTATAGTTTGACATGGAACTTATTAGTACAATGATGAAAAAGTGGATTATGATACCACGGTTTGAGTTCATTGATATTTTGGATTTATGGTTTGAGAAAAGAGTTAATTTATGAAAGAATGATTGTTTTCAATAATGTTATATTGTAACTAATGTTATTACCATGTATTTATATAAAAAATAATATTGGAATTCACATTTTTGGTATGTGATAATAAATAGTTATTTCATGTTTCTTGGGGGATTGACGATAAGTTTATCTTTTGAATTTATAGACCTTCTTTCAAATGTTTTGGATTTTTAACATTTGGTTGGTTCATAAGAGTACAAATTTGGGACAATAATTCATGTTAAATCATTGATGAGGTTGTAGAGATAAATGTATTAGATCCTAGTTATCCTATCTAGGATTGATATCCTAAGGGTGGGGTGAATTAGGGTATCACTAATTAAATTAATACTCATTCATATCTTATTTATTAATTAAACTAAATAATCTTCTCTAGCATTCATATAGAAATGTACGAGAAGAAATGAAATAATTCTGGAGACACAACAATTTTATATGGTTCACCCTCAATAGGATATGTTAAATGATAATAGAACTATGATTTTCTGATTTACTAAATCCATTAAAATAACAATACTATTTAATGAGTTTTTAGCTGACTCACTATCCCTCATGGTTTACAACAAGTCACAAATTGAAAGTTCACAATTCTCTCATCTAATGTGTTCTAACTACATATATATATGACCCCATTTCATTTCTTGAATCAATATGTTCTACACCACATTTAGTGTATCATTAAGTGCCACCTTCAACCACATGATAAATAACACTTTTACCATAGAATTAAAGGTACAAATCTATCATTAATGAAACATTTGGGTGTCTTGTGTAAAAATTTATACAATTTCATGCAATATTTATTCTTTGAACCAAATTCTCTCTACATGAAATAAATTTTTTAGGGATACTTTCTCCAAAAGAAACTATTTATGTGATAAACTATAATGTGATTCAAATCCATAGATTTCATTAAGGGTCAAGAAACTGAATGAGGATGAAGCCTCTTATTTATAGGTATTTCTGACCATGTGTGCATGTTTCTGGACCTCCTACTTCCTTGCACACAACATTTCCAAGGGAACCATATTTCTAAAAAATCGCAATCAACCAAAAAACACTGCAATGTTACATTGAAGGGTGTTTTTTCAATTTTCACCATATGACCATTTATGAATGTTGTAAAATCTATGATAACTTTTTTTTCTATCGATAAAATTAATGAATTTTCATCCCAATAAGAATAATTTGATCCACTATTTCTATAATAATTCAATTCCATCTTCATTTATTTGAGTAAGAGATGAAGGGTAGATTGATCAGGGGAAAACCCATGAGTGATATTATATATATGAAATGAAATGGACTAAATATATTTTCTCTATATATTTGGAAAAAAAATTAACATGTAATCAACCTTTTTTATGATATTAATGATCTTATTCATATTTATTTATTACATGCTTTTTGGTTATTAACCATATCTTGACCAAGTTATATATCACTCTTTATTAGTTCATGGGGATTATTTTCTCCTTCAAAATTCATCTGTAATTTTATCCCATTGTAGAAACCTATTTATGTGTTACCTTAGTAAACCTTTATGTTTACAACATACCATTTTTTAGAGATACTTTACTATTTTGTTTTATGATGTGGGATTCTATGAATAAATTATCAAATATTAAAAACGTTAATGGTCATGATATGTATTGATGGTGAAATTCATTTAAAGTGTGGGAACCATGTAACACCTTGACATTTTTATGAAATGTATCATTATATAATTTTATTTTCTTTATATATTTTCATTTCCCACAATAGAATATTTATAAAAATGGTGAATTATTATACGTATATTTTAAAATATAAATTAAATTATAAGGAATAAATATGAATAACAAAATTATGAAATAAATATTAGTATCAAACTAAAAAAATGTGTTGTTATGATCTTAAAAAACGATCGCATAATTTTTATTATGTATGTTTATTCTTAAAAATAAAACATTTTTTCAAATGTGAGTTTTTTTAATTTTTATTAGTGAATATTTCTTTCTATATGTTATCAAAAATTTAGTTCTTAAAATGACATATTTTTTGAATTTATAATCTCGTAGTTTCCTTAACTATTTTTCTAGATAATTATCTAAAAAAATTATTATTCAATGAATAGTGAAAATACTGAATTTTATTTAAAATTGTATTTTATTTTAAGTTAGTATCAACGTAAAATTTCAATTTTTACTAGTTTTAAATATTTATTATTACTTTATTTTCAAAATGATTTTATATATTTTTTCATTATAAGAACATTTTATGTTTAAATGGCCAGTTCTGCAAAAACTGTTTTTCATAAAATTTTGAATATTATTTTAAATTAAATTATTAAAATTATATGTTTTTAATTTTGAAAAATGGATTCCATATTTGGATTAATCAGGTTCACATTTATTAAATAGGTCACCCTTTCCAATAAGAATAGTCACTGTGGTATGTGTTAATTCAACTGTTATGGGTTAATTCATAATTTTTTAGATGAAAATAAAATTATAAGGAAAATAAAATCACCCAAGAACTTTCCCAATCATTAATGGATTAATATAATCCTTCCCTTAAAAAATAAGGATCCAAAATGAGTTTTTAATGGACAGTGAAACATGAAACAATCTAATATAATATTTAATGAAATGAAAGTTAAAATTATAAAATTCTTTTTCATAAATATCTCATATGTTTCCAATTGTGGAAAATGTATCTTATAAAATAATATAGATGATTTATGAAAATAATTTTATATATATTTTATATAATATTTATGTATATTAAATAATTACACAATTTTGATGCAGTATTTATTTTATTAATAGAAATATTAAAAACAAGTAATTTCAAAATTTAGAATAAATATAATTTGAAATAATTAATGTAATAATGGAATTATCTATATTAATTTGACATATTTTGTATATATTATTTTAATTGTTTCAAATATTACATATTATATTCATATTTTTTAAATTTCATGTAATAAATAGTTACTTAATTAATAATAATGAAATTTTATGAATATAATATTTCATTAAAATTTTAAATTATTATTAATCTTCATTAAAAATAAAATTTAATTATAAAATTGTCTAAAATGTTATAAATTGTTCATTTATGTTTTTATAGACATCACATATGAAAAAATTAAAAGCTTTAAATATTGAAATGTTTATATATTAGTCAAAACAAAGATAGGGTAATTAGAATGATAAGGTATAAAATAATACCATAAGATATATAAAATATATTACATGGTGAGATTAAAAATTTATATAAATTATATTTAATTCCATAAAACTTTTTATGTATTTGGAATGAGATTTAATTTATTATAAATTATTATTTTTTGAAATTCAATAAGTGCCCCCACATAAATTATAAAATGGAACCCACAATTTCACATATTCACATCACATTGAACCTTAAAGATAGACAATCATATACCAATTTATATTACCAACATCGTTATAAAAATTTTATTGGTTCTTTTCTTCCCAAAATTCTCACCCTGGTGTGTTTAATATTAGACCTAAATGATGCTATCCAAAGTAGAGGTAATGGTCTCTACCTAAACATTCATGATAATTTATTCTTCCACTTCCTCTTAATGTGTTGTGCATATTATAGATGAATTATTCCAATATCACTTATATTATAATATTTTTTTATTATTTACAAAAATAATATCCCATTTATCGATCTTATGAAAAACAAAAGCACCTCTCCTGTGCACGTTCAACATATCGTCTCCAAGCTGTGGTGTAATCTATTTTTTATCACAAATTTATTTGTATGTGTATAATCATTAAAATATATATATATATATATATGATATTTATAAATTTATATTTATTATTAAAGAAATAATTTACCATCAACATCCTTACAATTTCACCATAATAGGAATGATACCATCGCTCTTGTGTACGTATTCCCTACTTTCTCCACGATGTGATGTGTTTCATTTTCCATGATCACCATTAAATAAGGAGTATATAAGCCTGTATAATGAATAAATATGATGTAAATTATCTTATTATCGTTATGGATATGATGATACTATATATATTTAACATGAATTGAGACTTATACGTAAAAAGAAGCATATGAAATATCAAGTAGTTAACACCCTAAACAATGGTAATAATGAAATATTGTTAATAAATAAGAGATAATATGATATAAGGGTATCATTTATGACATCATAAAAATAAATTTACTTATATTAAAATTCATTAATATTATTTAATCCTCTATACAATAGTTTCATATATGAAGAAAGGAAATCATACCTAAGGTTAGGATTAATTTCATAAAATCATTATTATTCGTAATTTTTATTTGTAAGTATCTGATGGGGGATATATCTCTTACATGTACTTAGTTTTGAAAAACGTTTTCCAAAATAATTTTACTATATACTTACAATAGTTTAAATTTATTTTAAAAAATGTGGGAATTTTTTGAAAAAATTTCCAGAATAATTTTAATTTTGTTATTATCAAAACGATATTCCTTGTGAATTTTCTAAATAACGTATGATAGGAATGATTTTTAACATATAAAACATAAAGATATTTTTATAATTTCATGACACCTTTATTTATTGATGTTTACATTATAGTTTTATAATTTTATTTTTAAATAAGATCGTTTCCTTTGTAATTTCATGAATATTAAGAAATATTCTCCAAATAGAATGGTTATATTTTCTATGAATTGATTGAAGTTTTATTTTAATATAATTTTTCATTAAATAAAAAATTATTTTATGTCACATATGTTTTATTAGGGATAGGATCCAATGATAAAAATCTTATTCATTCTCTGAATGGTTTATGTTTATAATTGAATTAAGATTATAAATTTTATTTCATTTCCATAATTTATGATGAAATGTCTATAAAATCCATTTAATTAGTCGGGTTTTGATATGATGAATAATTTACATTCCTTAATTGCCCATTTTTATGGTTTTCATTATATTAATTATAGGACCAATATCTACCATAAATGAAATCTGTAATGATGTATATCTCATTAGATAGACAAGACAGGAATGGTAAGTGAACATAGTTGAGTAATACAGTACTGGAACAACATTAAACTCGGTTCAGTAATTCAAGGCAGTAGTGAGGAGTAAACTTGGTTCAGTATGAAATTTTTTCTCTAATAATGGTATTGTAAGTGATCCTTGACTAATATGAAAATTATTTTTTATTTTTATCTATATGCCAAAAATTCATATATTATGTCGTACTCCCATGAATTGCATTAATTATAATTAAAATATTATGATCATATTTGATTTATTCCATATCTTGATATCATGTTTTTATATATAAGTAATACAATTTTCAAAAGTTATTTTGATGTTCTTCTTAACTTGGGCTTATGTTATCCCCATTGATTACCCCTACCGAGGATCTGACCTCTTTCTTTTCTTATGTTTCTATTCCCAAGGATTTAAGGAAATTTATTATGTAAGATGTGTCAAAAGGGTTGTAGTTATTAAGGAATTAGTGGGAGACGATGCATCTGTTTCATGAATTACTTGTTTATGTTAACATGAATCCAAATCTACTAATTATATATTTTGTTTCGGGGTTTTATTAAATTACATAATAAATATTATTTTATATATATGCAATATTAATGTATTAATATTCTATAATATTATAAAAACTATATAAGTATTTCTATCATCTCATTTTATACATTCATTTATCTTCTTCTTATAAGAAGTACCCATATCTAGGAATATTTTCTTTATGTTATCCTTGAAAAAACAATTTATTATTCATTATTTTATTTACATTTTCATAGAAAATTTAAATATTATTTTGGTAAATTTTAAAACCAAGAAATAATTCCAACTCACCCATAAAAATAATATCAAATTCTTTTGTAATTTTATTTTAATATTCATTAAAAAGATAAATTTTAGTAGATACAAAATAATGTCATTGACATAAATATGAAAAAATAATAAATCATTTGAAATAAATTTTAAAAAATTTATGTAAACCATTTTCATATTAAAATATTTTTCTAACTAAAATTTAGTTTAAAATTCATTATAAGATCAGTGAGATTATTTTTATCAAAAAAATAATTGGTTATCTGAAAAACGTAATTTTTAAGTTATAAATCATCAACATAGGGTGGTTTTTACCACTAATATTTTTTCATAAGTAAAACCATTCAAAAAAAGAATATTAGAATCCCAATGAGAGACAATAAAATTTAAATGGAAAATAGAACAAATGTGATTATAATAGATTCCAACATAGTTAATAATGAATTGGTATCACCATTATTAATAATCACTTCTTGTATATTAACTTTAGATATGAGTCTTTCATAGTTACATGTGACGTTACCTTTATCATTGAATATTTTTATTCTTAAAACTAATTTAGTAGTAATAAAAGGATGATCACCAGGAATTGAAACCAGAAACACAATGTTATTCCATTTAAATTCAATTAAATCTATCTATAAGGAATATACATAATTTATTTATTAAATTCATAATCCATATTTGGGGTTTTATATTGTGAAACAAAACCATAATTCTCAACTTCATTAAATAATGACCTTCTATAATGAGTACTGGATTAAAAATCATATATAATATTTTCTAAGGGATGGAATTTAGAATTAACCCATGTGTTTGGTAAGGGATTTATGTTGTTTCATTGAAAACATAAATTAATTTAGATGTATGATGATTATTTAATGATAAATTTCATATTTCATCCTTATAATCATCAATCTGTTGATTATGATTTTCAAAATTAGGAAAAAAATTGAAACTAGGGGATTCTTCTATCCTTATGGTCTTTTAAAGAATTAGTATGTATTACATTAGTTATTGTGTCCAATAAAAATAATTTCATATGTTTTCTGATCAATCATTCATAGGATCTCAATAGTGTTAATAGTATATCATTCAAAACAAAATAATTTTAAATGTGAATATTAGATAATATTTATTTCCATATTTGATTGGGGGTATTTTTATGGAAAGGTCTTATGAGAACATGGTTCTAGAAATAACTAGTTATACTAACTTCCACGACTAGAAAATATCTAGTGACTTTAATTTCATTTAAAATATTCCATGAAATTTTATTAATGGTTATATTTTATCTATAAAAAATCCATTTTTTGGAGTTTGTGTATTGAAGAATCACTAGATAGTAAATTATGAAGTACAATGTTATCAAGACATTGTTTATCATACTCTTTCCCATGATTTACCCAAACAGATATGATCTTATTTCATTGTTCAATTTTTTACCTGAATCCATTATTTAAGAAACATGTTATATGAATAATTTTTATAAGAAAGGGAATAAAACAATGTATCTTATGTATAATAATTTATAATTTTGGAAGTATAACATATACATGAGAAAAATGAAAAATGGGTTGGTAAAAAATTATCAATATGAATAATATCTTGGGAGTTAGAGATTTATACTCACTTTTAATACATGGAAGTCTCTCTATATTATTTTTTATATTGAAAAATCTAAAAATAATGTTTTTTTAATTCCAATTTATGTTCATCTCTAATTATATGATTTTCAAAGATTTTGATAAGTGTTTTTGTGCAACAATTTCCGAGGTGCTATTCTAAATCCATTTATCAATATTTTCTTCACTTAAAGACGTAACATTGTGAATTGAAATTAATTTTAATTAATAATATCATTATTTCAAATACAAGAAACTAAGAAAATGTTCTCCATGAGAGTAAAATACTAAGAAAAATCTTTTAAAAAATCATTTAATGCTTTTATCACATAATATGGTAATAATTAGAAAATAATGTTATAAAACTCTAACATATAAAAAATATTTAATAGAATAATAATTTTAAAAAAATATCAACTATAATGATGATATTACTACTTGCTTTTTCAATGAAATTGATGTACAACAATCATGATTTCCAATTCTATTTAACAATGATTAGTGACATCACTTGTCTCTTGAGTTCATATTATACATTTTCAATATGGTTCATTACGATTTTCTGAAAATATATTTTCCATACAAAATGATCAAAAAACTAATGACTTTGGAACCGAAATTATTGTTACACATGTGGTAGATAAAATTAATTTTAGAATATTTAAATGTCTATAATATTATTTTCCATATTAATTAATAAAAAGTTATTATAATAATGATTAATTGACTTTGTTATAATATGATGAGAAATTTTACTTTCAATATCGTAAATAAAATTCCATGTTTTACATCAATATTTATACAAATATATTTGGAGAGAATCAACCTACATGAATTTTTTAATGATTTTTTTAATAAATAAAATTATTTTTAAAACTAATTCCAAAATATATATTAGCATATCATTTGGAATAAAATATTTTTTTCTTACAATTTATTCACCTTTGTTGAGAATAGAATGAGAAATCATGAGATATTTAATAGTGGATAATAATTTCAAAAAATTAGGTTTATCCATTAAAATAAAGTTTAACTCATCATTTTCTTCAGAAAATTGATCCTTTTTTTAAAACATGATTATATTTCTTTTTTAGTGTTTGAATTTTATATTTGGTTAAAAAAATACATCCCAATGAACATTATATATTAATTTGTTTAAATTACAAGGATATGGGGAAGAATTGGATGATGAATGATTTTGAGAATAATCATCATAAAATAATATATTTTATTCATTATATATTTTAATCATCCAACACATGACTAGAATATGGAGAGTCTGTCATCACAAACACACCAAGTAGATTCCTTAATATAATTCTTATATATATTATTTCTATTTATATTTTTTTATATTGAAAAATATCATTTGATGTGGCCTATTTGGTTGTAATAATAGTGTTTTTCCACAAGTTATTTTTTTCATTACCATTTTTAATGATTGAATGATTTATCTATATTAATTTATATGTTTATCTTCATGGAATGATTTGTATTATAAGATTTACATCCAAATTAATTATAATTTATTTCCCAAAAATATTTCTCCTAATTAACATCCATGACCTTATAATATTTTATTTCTTTCTATTATTTCATTTAGAAATAATAATTTATGGTTGAACCAATGAGTTATTCAACCTTTATATTATTGGTATCTTTTTCTTATTAGATTGTAGTTACTTTTGGTTCCCATGTAATCGAGAAGAACCCAATTATTTTCATTAAAATTGTTTCTATCATAATAATATCATGAAGAGCATCCTTTAAATGCATATACTGATAAAATGATTAAACCTCACATTAATAGATTCATTATGAATCATATTAAAATATTCAAAATCATAACTATTCAAATTATGTCAAATATCTTAACCACTATTTTTCCTTTATTAGTAAATTTAAGTAATTTCAAAATATCATGAGAGATTTTACAAGTCCAAAATATATTATTTTTATTATAATACTGTTAATAATTTATGGAATTCATGGATTTTTTTTGAATTCCACGTCTTAAAATATCATAGGGAGTACATTTTCCTCCTAATTCAGTGCAATGTGTTTAACAGAGAATATTTTTTTCAAAAGGGATGACCAAATCATATAAAAAACTTATTCATGTGAGTATTCTAATGAATATCATCAATATAATTAGTGAATGGTAAATAATACATTGAGTGTCCCTCATGAGAACTAATTCTGTTTGCAGTAGATTCAATTTATTAATGACTTATTCATGAAATTAAATAACCTTTACATTTTTTTTAAATAAATTAAAAATTTATTTTTGAAAATAAAATCTATTATTGGTGAAAATAGGATATCCTATAAAAGAAATTTTTGGTTGTATAAAGATAGAAAGTTGGGGGATAATTTAATTTTAAAAAATATAATCTAAATAAATAAATTTAAATATTCAATATTGTGATAAAATAATATAATCAAATAAAGAATAAGATATTTAAAAATAATATTATAAATTGAAAACAATTTTCATAATAGAAACCATATATTAATTAATTTAGATAATGATTTATATATGTAAATGATTAATGGTTTAACTGAATAAATATTAATGAATTAATTTAAAAAATAGAACAAAAATTATTTATAGTAAATAAAATATATGGGAAAAATTGATAGGGGAGTTTGATAACATATCAGTTATTGACCCATCAACCTCCCACTAATATTTAATTAGGATATATTAATTAAATCACATTATATTAGTGATATTAAAAAATAAAAAAGAATGTAAAATATCATTTTATTGGATGAAATAATAAAAAATAACCTTTTTATCTAATTTAATAATAAAAGATACATAATTATATATGGTTTAAAATTTTGATAAGGTTTGAGGTTTTCATGGACCTCAAAATTTTATTTATAACCCTACAGTAGTTTAGTTTTAATGGCTCAAACTGAAGGGAATGAAAAAATTGTGTTTTTGTGACCAAATAAACCAAACAAGTCCCACTGTTCTAAATAGAGGGTAAAATATATTTTTATATTTTTAAGTAAAAAAGTATACATGAGATAGTTATATTTCGTAAATTATAAGGTGTAATTTATTTTATGATATTTAATAATTTCATACAGTTTTAGAGGAATGTAATTCAAGAAAAATGCTCAAGGAAATTTGTACTACTGGTAATGATAATAACCACTTCCTCAAAATGAAATTGAATACATATCCTAAGAAAATGAATGGATTAGTCACCCCACTAAGAGATTAATCAA